>CP106721.1:60175737-62865737 GCA_025503065.1 Gossypium bickii | reverse complement strand
TGAAAAATGGATGTTTCTCTTCGAGCTCCATTCCGTTCTATTTACATTACAACCCAACAAAAAGACGGATTATAATAGAACAAAGGATGTCGAGAAAAAAGCACATTCCTTTCTACATAACGAAAAGTGGTGGGTCCCGGATATGTAACTACTCAAGACATCATCTTACCACCTTCTGTGGAAATCGTTGATAATACACAGCATGTAGCCAGCCTAACTGAACCAATTGATTTGTGTATTGGATTACAAATCGAGAGAAATAGAGGATACGGTATAAAAACGCCAAAGAACTTTCACGACGGAAGTTATCCTATAGATCTTTGTATTCATGCACATTGAAATGCGAATCATAGTATTCATTGTTATGGGAATGATAATGAAAGGAGATACTTTTTCTAGAAATATGGACAAATGGAAGTTTAACTCCGAAAGAAGCACTTCATGAAGCCTCTCGCAATTTGATTGATTTATTTATTCCTTTTCTACATTCGGAAGAAGAAAACTTACATTTAGAAAACAATCAACACGATGTTACTTTACCTTTTTTTCCGTTTCATGATAGATTAGTTAAACTAACAAAAAAGAAAAAAGAAATAGCATTGAAATATATTTTTATTGACCAATCAGAATTGCCTCCCAGGATCTATAATTGTCTCAAAAAGTCCAATATACATACATTATTGGACCTTTTGAATAACAGTCGAGAAGACCTTATGAAAATTGAACACTTTCGCATAGAAGATGTAAAACAAATATTGGGCATTCTAGAAAAGAAGTAGAAAAAGCATTTGAAATTGATTTATCAAAATTTTTAATCTAATGGATTTTGAACCTTCAAAGACAATCCATAGATTCGCACTGAATTGAATAAATGTATCTAGGAGAATTCACTTTGCCTTTGAAGTGGCTACTCCTAGATACACACATCATGATATTTTTTTAATTGATTCAATTTAAAAAGACCTAAAGTTAGGGATTTATCAATCGGTAATGTTGCTCCAATACCCAACCAAAGGCTACCGCGCATACCAATCAAAAAGCAGCTTGTCGCTCATTGGGCGGCGAAATGGATTTTGGAATTTATTAACATTTTCCAAAAGCGGTGCATCGTTAATAATCCCATGATCATGAAACCATTAAAAGAACACCCAATAACTTGTTAGGTAATCGCACGAAGTATTTGAAATACGTGAAAGAAATACCATCTGTAATATTTCCAAAGGAGTTGCAAATAGATCCGCGGCTTCACCAATCATTGAAGGTTCTAGAACCGCTAAGCCCACGTTACATGTAACATCCTGACAAGGGCCTATGCTTTTTCGATTTTATTGTACGAAATGACAAGTCTTAAGTACTATGAATGAATTTTTGAATATTTTGGAAACCTAGAAATGCATGGAAATGGAAATGAACATTTTTGGAAACCTGAACATTTTTGGAAACCTGAACATTTTTGGAAACTTGAACATTTTTGGAAACCTGAACATTTTTGGAAATGTTTCCAAAATGGAAATAAACATTCTGAAACACGAAATGTAAGAAAAATGGCAAGTTACAGAGCCGATCGAAAATTTTAGGAAACTTAGAAATAATCGAGAAATGTCAAGTTTTAAAGTTTAAAATAGGAAATTAAGGCAAGGGGGCCTTAAAAGTAAAAGTTGGTAAAATTTGACACACAAACAAGCTTGGAAAAGTGGCCTGCAGATGGCACTTAGGGCCTATGGAAATGGCGCCACATGCAAGGTGTTGGGCCTGAGTTCGAGTCACTTGGGAAGCAAATAATGAAGGTTTTATTTTTACTTCCAAGGCTAAGGGGTGGACGGCACAAGCTTTCTAGAAAATGAGGTGTTTTAATTCCATAAATATGTGAATAATAAGTGATAAATAAGGGATTTTTATTAAATTTGATTATTGAGGAGATAAATGATGGATAAAACACTTTTATTTTAAATAAGGTGATAATATTATCACATAAGAGGAGTAGTGGCCAAGCAAGGGACTCTCCTATTGATAATTTCGGCTAAAGAAGGAGAATTAAAGGATTTTCTCTCATTTTTTTCTAGTGTTGCCGAAATTCCCTAGCAAACACCCTCTCTGCCAAAATTTCTTTTCATCTTTTCTTCTTCTCTTTTCTTCATCTGTCAAGCCAAAACCCTTTTCTTTTGATCCCTGATTAATAGTCCATAGCCAAATCTCTGTGGCTCTAGGCAAGGAAGTAATCGACTAAGGTATTAAGGTAAGAACAATCAATTTTGTTCTTCTAATTCTTCTAATCGAGAATAATCTCTTCTGTTGTCTCTTGACCGATTATTAAAGGAGAATATCGAGATTTCAGATTCAAGGAATTTCGCTAATCAGGAAGAGAGATCCGGGATTCAAGGATTTGAGGTAAGTAAACATTATGTAATCGCCAAGGTTTTCTCTTAAATGTCTAGATCTATTTGTTTTAAATCGAGACTAACCAAATCAATGGATTTAATGGTTAGCCAATTTCAAGGAAGAACACAAATCTTCAGATTTGATTATCAATCCAATTTAAGCAACAAGGTAAGTAATACAAATCCTAGTTGTATTTGGAAAAGTGGCCGAATGGTCTTTTAAAGTGATTAACTTATGTAGGATTTGAGATCTAAATCGTGGTCGATTCTCTTGGGATTTCAAGGAACCTATTAAGCGAATCGGTGTGTACCCATACTAACCTTCAATACGTTATATGGCAATTATTAATTATATGAATATGCATAAGAATGTGAATGTGGCTATGTGCCCTAATGTGGTACAAAAGGTACTACTGCACGTTTCCTACTTACGATAGGATTATGAATATGTTATATTCTTAACATGTGAATAGTAATATGAATGAGAAAAATAAGTATGTTGTGCATGATAAACATGTGGGGCATTTCGGGCTATATGTGAAAGGGGAAGAAGGTGTTGACTTCGGTCTCACCAACGGAATATGGTGACTACGGTCACATAATTTGAACATGGTAACTTCGGTTACACTATCTGAACATGGTGTCTATTGACACAATTATCTGGTGGCTATGCCACGATATTATATGGGCGATGAGCACATCGACTGCAGCGACTGCCTTCGATGGTGTGTAGCGGATGGAGGGTTGACTTAGTAGTCCCCACGGTGTGATTGGCAGGTACGAGTGGTGTGTAGCGGATGGACAAATAGGCTTGGGTTTGGGTTGCATCATTTAATTGTATATGAATATGAACTTGATATGAACTTGTATGCTTGATTTGTTGTGTGTGCACATTGAGTCTGTTGACTCACCCCTTTGTGGGACCATTTTTCAGGTAATGAGCAATAATGGACCGGGTCGGCAGGAGCTAAAGGTGGCCATGCATAGCAAAGAAAAACTTTTATTATTTGGGACTGTTATTTTTATTAAGTACTTCAATTTTATTTTTTTGGTTTTTGATTGATGTAATAAGGCCATAAGGCCCAAGTTGAATTTCTTTACTTCTGTTTATTCTTACTTTATAATGTTACGCATTATTTTTAATTAAGTTCAATTATATTTATTTTGATAATAATAAACCTTAAATTATTTTTTTTTCATAGCTAAATGATTTCTAAGTAAAATAAATGGGTTTTTAATCTAAGCCCAACCCAAAACGAGATTTTCCTGAAAATACACAAATTTTCTCTGAGAGACAGAGAATTTTGCAACCGGTTTACTTAAGGAACATACCAGATCCGGTTCAGGCTCGTGGGCTGGGTTTGGAGTGTTTCAGTTTGGTATCAGAGCCAGGTTTTCAACCCTCGGCCTGTGGGCTAAGGCCTAAAACATTTTTAATTCGAGCCTAAATGATTTTCTTTGAAATAAAGCAGGTGTTCTGGCGTGACACCTAAGTCTCCGACCCGCAGTCCACCCGGTAAGTACCCTAAATTTATGTGTGATTCCGTGATTTATGAACTGTATAAGGGTAGAAAAGGCATGGAACGTAGAATAGAATGATAGGAACATGAACCCTAGGGCTAGATTACTCAAACACAAAACCACACAAGATTTAATGCACTAAACAAACCTATGGCTAAGTCTTTGAGATAGGTGTGGTAACCCTCGTGACGCATGTTTAGGATTGGATCCGAAAGAGCACAGTATTTAAGCGATCCCTAGTGACTCACCTCTCCTCTTCGCAGTATCCTACACAGTGCGTAGCTTCGGTTCACCCTAACTCGGAGGGCTCGGTGGTGTGGCAACCTCTCGTGCGCATGTCTCAGGAATGGTTTCAAGTGAGAGCTTGGTATTTAAGCAATCGTGTGTGACTCACCTCCTCTTCACTTGAATCCTTCTGCAGTGCGTAGCTTTGGTTCACCCCCGACCAAAAGAGGGCTCGGACATAGGCTAAACATAATGACTAAAACCCGAAAGGGAACTAGCCATGTTTAAAAAAAAAAAAGAGAGAACAAAACAACAAACCTTAGTTTTAAAATTCTTACAATATTTCTTTTAATTTTGTGAAAACTATCCTTACAACATTTTTTTTTCTCCCCGAAAAATTCCTGATTTGTGAAAATTACAAAAATGCCCTTAGTGGTGAAATTACCAAAATGCCCTTGGTTTATAAAAGGTTCAACTACTCAACAGCTTTACCAAAATTTCATTATTTTATAAACATTCAAAAACCCTAATTTGTAAAATATCAAAATACCTTGATTTTGGAAAATTACAGAATTGCCCTTAACTTACAAAATTACCAAAATGACCCTGATTCCCAAAATTTTTGCAACATCTCCATTTTGGAAGGAACAATTCTCAAAAAGAACCCACAAAGTTTTACAACTTTTGAAATATCCCTGATTTATTAAATTTTACAAATTTACCCTAATTTGTGAAAATTTACCAAAATACCCCTGAGGTCGAAAATTACCGAAATACCCCCAGATTTTGAAATTTCTCCAAATTACCTTGAGACTTTGAATTCTCAAAATACTTTTCGACAAAAACACCAAGGAACGTTTTTCCTTTTGAAAAATTACGAAAATGCCCCTGTAGGACAAAATTATGAAAATACCCCTGGGTAGTGGAAAACAACAACGAAAACTATAACGTTTCTCTGAATGAACGAAAGTTCATACTTGTTTGATGGATGAATGAATGAATGGAAAAGACTGTGTGTTTGTATGAATAATAAAAACCACTCTTAAATCCCTTTTCATAAAACTCCTTCGGGTAAATAAGTGGAATAATGACTAATCCATAAAATTCCTTAATCGGATCTCGACGCTAGGAAATGAGTTCTAGAGGGCGTGGTCACCGTGGGACGAGGTAGAGGAAGGATGACCGTGTCGGAACCCGTTAGATCGGTCGTGGGTCCGACAATGAAATACCACCGCCACCATCACCCCAAATTTGTTAATGTTGAGCAAAGAAGCTCGACGGGGAAGATATCGTGTCGCGGTGTGGCCGCGAGTCTTGGAATTGGTGGGTGGTGCGGAGGAAATTCAGAAATCGTAAGTCGTGCACGAACGGCTCCGAGCTAACGGAGCTGAAATGTTTCATGGAGTGTCTGGAGTAGCACCCAGTACAGCTGAGTACTGGTTGGAAGCAACAGAGCGCATCATGGATGAGCTCGATCTGACTCCAGAGGAAAAGATGAAAGGGATGATGGCTTTATTACGCGATGAAGCATACCAGTGGTGGTTAACTGTGCGGGATGGTGCCATGACGGAGGATCTGACCTGGGAATATGTTAAGGAGGCATTCCAGAAGAAATATGTGGGAACCAGATATACAGACGAGCAAAGAAAATCTTTTCTGGGGCTAGTTCAAGGGAACAAGTCCGTAGCAGAATATGAGGTAGAATTTCTGAGGTTGAGCCGTTATGCTCGAGGTGTAGTGGCGACTGAACATGAACAGCGTGTCCGCTTTTTAGGGGCGGATCGAGAGACGACCGAGATCGTTGATTGCACCGCGCATCGAGCGGGAGTTCTCTTCTTTGGTGGAAAAGGCAAAGGTGGCCGAGGAATTAAGGATGCTACCAAGCGGTGTGGGCAGAATAAGCCTAAGAGAGGTTTTGGACCATCCGGAAAGGGTCATAAGAGGCCTAGGGTTGACGGGCCACACGAAATCAACAATTTGGTACGCAGTGGCGAGATCGCCCTTGTGAGCATTGTGGAAAGAAGCACTTGGGAGAGTCTTTGGAGAAAGACGGGAGGATGTTTCAAGTGTGGGTCCAAGGACCATATGCTTAAGGATTGTCCCAAACAAACGGATGAGAGCCGACCGACAGATTCGAGAATGCTAGCCGACCGGTAGAGGCGGACAGCAGCCTCAACAGGGTCGTGGTTCGGCTAACAGAGGTAATGGTGCTGGCAGAGACCGTGGAGCATAGGGCCGAGGTGCTGCTAATGCAGAAGCAAGGCAACCGAGTTTGGTTTATGTGGTTCACCAAAGGGAGGATGGTGACGCACCGGATGTAATAACCGGTACGTTCTTTATTTCTGACAAACCCTATTTTGCTCTGATTGACGTGGGCTCGACCCATTCCTATGTTGCATGTAGTGTAGTGGAAACACTAGGCCTAGACTCGAACTCTCTGATAAACAGATGACTGTAGTAAGCCCATTAGGCCAAACCGTAGTGGTAGACAAGATCTTTCGGAATGTACCCCTAGAGATTCAGGGAGTAAACTTTCGGGCTGATTTAATGGAGTTACCTTTCGGAGAGTTTGAACTTATAGGCGGAATGGATTGGCTAGTAGAACACCGAGCCGTGTTGGATTGTGCAGCTAAACGGATGGAACTAAGAACCCTGGAGGATAAAGTGGTAGCAATGATCGGAGAAAGGAGGAACTACTTGTCTAACGTGGTTTCGGCGCTGAAGGCCTAGAAGATGGTTAAGAAGGGGTGTAAGGCATTCTTAGCCTTCATTAGTACGATAGGTGGGAAGAAGGAAGGTATTAATGGAGTTAGGACGGTAAGGGACTTCGTGGATTTATTTCTAGAGGAACTACCAGGAATACCCCCAGATAGGGAGGTGGAATTTGGGATAGATTTGCTACCAGGAACAGCTCCTGTGTCAATTGCTCCATACCAAATGGCGCCAAAGGAGTTAGTGGAGCTTAAGGCTCAAATCCAAGAACTGTTGGATCGTGGGTTCATCCGACCCAGTGTGTCTCCGTGGGGAGCACCGGTCCTATTTGTGAAGAAGAAGGACGGAACTATGCGTATGTGCATAGACTACCGTTAGTTGAATAAACTGACCATTAAGAATAAGTATCCTTTGCCAAGGATCGATGACTTGTTCGATCAGCTAAAGGGGGCCGCAGTATTTTCAGAGATCGACTTAAGGTCGGGATATTATCAGTTAAAGGTGAAGGAGGCAGATATCCACAAGACGGCTTTTAGGACAAGATATGGCCACTTTGAGTTTGTAGTGATGCCGTTTGGGTTGATTTAACGCCCAGCCGCATTCATGGACATGATGAATCGGGTTTTCCAACCCTACGGATAGGTTCATCGTTGTGTTCATCGACGATATTTTGGTGTACTCGAAGTCGGAGGAGGAGCATGATGAGCATCTCAGAGATGTGTTGGAAGTGTTAAGGAGAAGAAGCTCATGCCAAATTCAAAGCAAGTGTGAATTTTGGCTTAAGAAGGTGGCATTCTTAGGTCATGTGGTATCCGCAGAAGGAATAAGAGTGGATCCTAGGAAGATTGAAGCGATGTTGGATTGGAAACCACCTAGGTCCGTGGTGAAATCCAAGTTTCTTAGGCTTGGCAAAAGTGCTATTACTGAAGGTTCGTGGAAGGGTTCTCGTCAATAGCCGCACCTTTGACAAAGTTGTTAAGAAAGGAAGTACCCTTTGAATGGACTAATAAGCAGCAGGAGAGCTTTGAAAAGCTTAAGAGGGTGTTGACGGAAGCTCCAGTGTTAATTCAGCCAGAGGCAGGCAAGGATTTCGTAGTATACCGTGACGACGCCATTTGCGGGGTTAGGGCGTGTGTTAATGCAAGAAGGAAAAGTAGTAAACATGCGTCACGACACGATTAAGGCCTCATGAGGTTAACTACCCAACTCATGACTTGGAACTAGCAGCAGTGGTTTTCGCCCTTAAAGTTTGGAGGCACTACCTTTATGGAGAAAGGTCGGTGATCTACACAGACCACAAGAGCCTTAAGTACTTGTTGACTCAGAAGGAGTTGAACTTAAGGCAACGAAAGTGGGTGGAATTATTGAAAGACTACGACTGTTCGATAGAATATCATCCAGGCAAGGCGAATGTGGTAGCTGATGCCCTAAGTAGGAAGGTTGTGACGGATTTAAGGGCTTTGTTCGCACACTTGAGTCTATATGATGATGGAAGCCTGTTGGCAGAATTACAAGTCAAGCCCACATGGCTGAATGAGGTGAAAGAGGGCCAGTTGGCAGATAAGGATCTAAGTGCTAAGTTACAGCAAGTACAGAATAGAGACGTAAAAGATTATGGCGTCAATGATGATGAAGTACTGTGCTACAAAGGAAAAGTCTGTATGCCAAGGGATAAGGAGTTGAGACAAAGGATTCTTCGAGAGGCGCATGGTAGCCCTTATGCCATGCATCCCGGAGGTATTAAGCTGTATAGGGATCTAAGAGAACAATTTTGGTGGTCTGACCTTAAGGGGAAGTGACTGAATTCGTGGGAAAGTGTCTGACGTGTCAGCAAGTTAAGGCTGAACACCAAGTTCCATCGGGATTACTTCAACCAATTGAGATTCCCCAATGGAAATGGGAAAGAATTACCATGGACTTCTTAGTGGGCTTCCCCTTACGCCTACTAAGAAGGACTCGGTATGGGTGATAGTGGACCGTTTGACCAAGTCCGTGCACTTTATTCCGGTGAAGGTTGACTATTCTCTTCAGAAATTAGCAAAGTTGTATGTGGCGGAGATCGTAAGGTTACATGGAGTACCAGTATCGATCATTTCCAATCGAGACCCAAGGTTTACGTCTCGATTTCGGAAGGCACTTTATCACGCTTTAGGCACTAAGTTGGACTTCACTACGGCTTTCCATCCACAATCAGATGGGCAGTCTGAACGGGTTATACAAGTGTTGGAAGATATGTTAAGAGGCTGTGTGATGGAATTCCGAGGAAGTTGGGAAGACTACTTGCCTCTAGCTGAGTTCGCCTACAACAACAGCTATCAGGCAAGCATTCGGATGGCACCATATGAGGTATTGTATGGTCAGAAGTGTCGAACTCCTACTTGTTGGACCGAGTTAGGAGAACGTCGAGTTTTGGGTCCAGAGTTAGTGGCAGAAACTGAAGAGAAAGTTGAGTTAATTCGGGCACGATTAAAGGAAGCCTCTGATAGGCAAAAGTCGTACGCCGATCTTAAGCGGAAGGAGATAGAGTTTGAAGTAGGAGACCAAGTGTTTCTGAAGGTCACACCTTGGAAGAAGGTAATGAGGTTCGGTCGCAAAGGGAAGCTAAGCCCAAGGTTTATAGGGCCCTATAGAGTAGTGAAGCGAGTTGGGCCAGTAGCATACCAGTTGGAGTTACCGCCAGAGTTGCAGCAAATGCACGATGTTTTCCATGTGTCCATGTTACGTCGCTACCGATCGGATCCGTCCCATGTGGTACCAATCGAGGAAGTGGAGCTAAGGCCAGACTTATCCTACGAGGAAGAACTGATTCGGATTTTGGAACGAGATGTGAAAATACTACGAAGGAAGTCAGTGCCTCTAGTCAAAGTGTTATGGCGCAATCATGGATCGGAAAAAGCTTCGTGGGAGTCTGAAGAGACAATGCAACAGCAATACCCTCAACTATTTTAGTTAGGAAATTTCGGGGACGAAATTTTGTTTAAGGGGGGTAGAACTGTAACATCCTGACAAGGGCCTATGCATTTTCGGTTTTATTGTACGAAATGACAAGTCTTAAGTACTATGAATGAATTTTTGAATATTTTGGAAACCTAGAAATGCATGGAAATGGAAATGAACATTTTTGGAAACCTGAACATTTTTGGAAACTTGAACATTTTTGGAAACCTGAACATTTTTGGAAATGTTTCCAAAATGGAAAGTAAACATTTATTCTGAAACACTGAAATGTAAGAAAAATGGCAAGTTACAGAGCCGATCGAAAATTTTAGGAAACTTAGAAATAATCGAGAAATGTCAAGTTTTAAAGTTTAAAATAGGAAATTAAGGCAAGGGGGCCTTAAAAGTAAAAGTTGGTAAAATTTGACACACAAACAGGCTTGGAAAAGTGGCCTGAAGATGGCACTTAGGGCCTATGGAAATGGAGCCACATGCAAGGTGTTGGGCCTGAGTTCGAGTCACTTGGGAAGCAAATAATGAAGGTTTTATTTTTGTTTCCAAGGCTAAGGGGTGGACGGCACAAGCTTTCTAGAAAATGAGGTGTTTTAATTCCATAAATATGTGAATAATAAGTGATAAATAATGGATTTTTATTAAATTTGATTATTGAGGAGATAAATGATGGATAAAACACTTTTATTTTAAATAAGGTGATAATATTATCACATAAGAGGAGTAGTGGCCAAGCAAGGGACTCTCCTATTGATAATTTCGGCTAAAGAAGGAGAATTAAAGGTTTTGCTCTCATTTTTTTCTAGTGTTGCCGAAATTCCCTAGCAAACACCCTCTCTCACGAAATTTCTTTTCATCTTTTCTTCTTCTCTTTTCTTCATCTCATCAAAGCCAAAACCCTTTTCTTTTGATCCCTGATTAATAGTCCATAGCCGAATCTCTGTGGCTCTAGGCAAGGAAGTAATCGACTAAGGTATTAAGGTAAGAACAATCAATTTTGTTCTTCTAATTCTTCTAATCAAGAATAATCTCTTCTGTTGTCTCTTGACTGATTATTAAAGGAGAATATCGAGATTTCAGATTCAAGGAATTTCGACTAATCAGGAAGAGAGATCCGGGATTCAAGGATTTGAGGTAAGTAAACATTATGTAATCGGCCAAGGTTTTCTCTTAAATGTCTAGATCTATTTGTTTTAAATCAGAGACTAACCAAATCAATGGATTTAATGGTTAGCCGATTTCAAGGGAAGAACACAAATCTTCAGGATTTGATTATCAATCCAATTCGGCAACAAGGTAAGTAATACAAATCCTAGTTGTATTTGGAAAAGTGGCCGAATGGTCTTTTAAAGTGATTAACTTATGTAGGATTTGAGATCTAAATCTGTGGTCGATTCTCTTCGGGATTTCAAGGAACCTATTAAGCGAATCAGGTGTGTACCCATACTAACCTTTAATACATTATATGGCAATTATTAATTATATGAATATGCATAAGAATGTGAATGTGGCTATGTGCCCTAATGTGGTACAAAAGGCACTGTGCACGCGTTTCCTACTTCTGATAGGATTATGAATATGTTATATTCTTAACATGTGAATAGTAATATGAATGAGAAAAATAAGTATGTTGTGCATGATAAACATGTGGGGCATTTCGGGCTATATGTGAAAGGGGAAGAAGGTGTTGACTTGGTCTCACTAACGGAATATGGTGACTACGGTCACATAATTTGAACATGGTAACTTCGGTTACACTATCTGAACATGGTGTCTATTGACACAATTATCTGGTGGCTATGCCACAATATTATATGGGCGATGAGCACGTCGATCGCGCAATGATCGCCTTCGATGGTGTGTAGCGGATGGAGGGTTGACTTAGTAGTGCCCACTGGTGTGATTGGCGTGCACGCAGTGGTGTGTAGCGGATGGACAAATAGGCTTGGGTTTGGGTTGCATCATTTAATTGTATATGAATATGAACTTGATATGAACTTGTATGCCTGATTTGTTGAATGTTAGTATTGTGTGCACATTGAGTCTGTTGACTCACCCCTTTGTGGGCCCATTTTTGTGTAATGAGCAATAATGGACCCGGGTGGCAGGGAGCTAAAGGTGGCCATGCATAGCAAGGAAAAACTTTTATTATTTGGGACTGTTATTTTTATTAAGTACTTCAATTTTATTTTTCTTGGTTTTTGATTGATGTAATAAGGCCATAAGGCCCAAGTTGAATTTCTTTACTTCTGTTTATTCTTACTTTATAATGTTACCCATTATTTTTAATTAAGTTCAATTATATTTATTTTAATAATAATAAACCTTAAATTGTTTTTTTTTTTTCATAGCTAAATGATTTCTAAGTAAAATAAATGGGTTTTTAATCTAAGCCCAACCCAAAACGAGATTTTCCTGAAAATACACAGATTTTCTCTAAGAGACAAAGAATTTTGCAACCGGTTTACTTAAGGAACATACCAGATCCGGTTCAGGCTCATGGGCCGGGTTTGGGGTGTTTAATTACAAGTAATAGTACCGAGAATTACTACTGGAAAAATATATAAAAGATCATTGGGCCATGCGGGTTCCCCATAATAATTATGACCCATACCTTTAGCTAATTTAGCTCTTAATACAGGATCGTTCAATTCAGGTTTTTTTGTTATTAGGATAGGTGAATTTTTCTAGATCCATCCCCCAAAGGAACCGGACATGATAATTTTTCATCATCCGGCTCAAGCAAAAGTCAATCGAATCAAATGGATACAAACGGATACCTATAAAATAAATCTATATTCTATATGTTTAAAATAAATCTATATGTTATCCCCACATATATGAATGGTTCCATATGTAAGAAAAAAGTTACCCGATTCCATTTTACGGAGTTGCAATTATAATTCCAAGGAATTTAATTTTTACAGGCAAATGCTCAATACCCAAGTAGGCGTACAAAGTTGATCATGATCAAGTGCTTTATGGGTCGTCTTAGGCCTTGCGATTCACCTTTATCCCAAAAATATATCGAGATTTTTTACATACAAAGGATTTACTTGTTACTAATATAGTCTAGCCTTTGCTCTTCTTTAGATCCCTTGTTTCACTCCGATAGTATAATTAAATCGGGTCGATGCAGAAGAAATGAATGCATTTTCATACTATTAAGATAAGAAAGTAAAAAAAAAATAAAATCTAATTTGGATTATGCCAAATCACTTATTCTACTGGATCTTACGGAGTCCTATTTATACACAACATCGTCAGGTCTGATCATAGAAAAGATTCTCTTCAAGCGAACCAGCCTATCCTTTGTATGGGGCTTACACGGTGGTTGAAACAAAGACACATTTGGTTGTGAATTCCAATGTAGCAGATAAAGGCATATTTCTGCACGGCCCAATCAATAGTTCAAGTCACACACTCCCATAATCCATTTTCTCTTCGGGGAATTCCCTTCAACTATTCATGTCATATCAAATAAATAATAGAATATTGTTGTAGTTGAAAGGAAATATCCAAATACATGTCTTATTTTTTTTCAATAATCCATATTTGTAGCAATGAAATACTATTGTTCCTCCCCCAAGTAATAAGATAAATTATTGGTTACAATATAGCTATGGTCTATATTCTCTATAAAGGACCAGAAATGCCTTGCTTACGTATCATTAGGAAATGCATTAACATAAATACAGCAGTAAGAAGGGGTAATACAAAAGTGTGTAAACTATAAAAACGGGTCAAAGTGGATTGTCCCACACTAGCACTTCCACGTAATAACTCTACCAAAGGCGATCCTCCTATTAGGAATAGCTTCCTAACGCTCTGTTACGATTTTGATCGCCCAATAACCAATTTGGTCCCGAGGTAAGGAATAACTCGTTACGCCAAAAAAGATACGGTCAACACACCCGTAACCACGCTCAGAACTCCAAGTTAATTCGCGAGGTTTTTAAAACCACCAGTGAGATAGACACGAAATACGTGCAAGATCATCATTAAGACCATCATACTTGCCGACCATCGATGAACTGATTGGATTAACCAACCAAAGTTAGCTTCAGTCATTATGCAGTCAATAGTTAATAGTTAATGGTTCGAATTTATTTGTCCTGAATTTTGACTTTTGTAACTGAGAATCCACATTTTCTTTTTCAATAGAAAAGAAAGGGAAAGTTTTTAGATATTGTGTGTCTTGAGATACTATAACCAATTGAAGGTATGGATCCGATCTAAAAATGAAAAATAAAAGGGAGATACTCTCCTTTTTTTGTTTGTAGCCTTTTGGCGACATGGCCGAGCGGTAAGGCGGGGGACTGCAAATCCCTTATTCCCCAGTTCAAATCCGGGTGTCGCCTGATCAACAAAAAACTCGAAATCCTAACGTCTCCTAACGTCTAGGATTCAAGGAAAAACTAAAGTAGTGGAAGGGAATCAGTAAATGTTGATATGGGAGCCCCCCTTACTAATGGAGTGGCTACTAGAGGAGTCTTGAATTAGATTGGATAACGGGAGTGTCTAATTAACTAATGAATGGTTGTAGAAGGGTTGGAAGATACTTTGTATACAGACGGATGAAAGTCTCTCGAGTGTTGGGCATCCAATTAATATTAGATTGGATAGATAATTGGCTTTTACTTAATGAGGACACCAAAAGAAAGAATAAGTCTTATTATTGATATATGTGAGTAACATTCTTTTGATACTCAAAAAAGTGTTATCTGCAAGATTTTGCTTGTGCTTAATGGTTCTCGATTTTACTCGAAATCATATAAGAGCTTGTTATAAGCGGATTTATCAAAGTGATTCATCAACCGTGGCGTGTCACAATTCCCTTTTCTTTTTGACTCTGCCAATAATTCCACTATTATTAGTGAAAAATAATGGAAAAATTTAATTCTTTCATATTTGTTTCAGTATTCATAGAGATAGGGGACATAATACACATGGATATAGTAAGTCTTGCTTGGGCTGCTTTAATGGTAGTCTTTACATTTTCCCTTTCACTCGTAGTATGGGGAAGAAGTGGGCTCTAGGGGTACTCCTAATTGGGGTTGAGGAATCAAACCGTATCAATTGTTTTCTAGATCGTTTTGCAAAGCCTTTTTTTATTTTAACTATTTTATTAGTCTTCATTTCGAAATTCTTGGATTCTAGTGGAGTAATGTATTCTATGAATAACACCTTTTCAATCAAAATCAAACAAACATTTCATTTCAATAATCCCCATGTTCCTATTTCGAAAGTAAAAGGGATCCGGATGATAGGCAATTAAAAAAAAAGAATTCTTCCTAAATTTTATATTTTGATGAACCAAGCTCTTACGAGTTATAAACGGACAATGAGGGACAAGGAACCCCCTTTGTTTTCTGTATTTGCTTGTTTTTATTTCCCTCCCTCTTTACTGTTCAAAGAGAAAAAAAAGTCTTTTTTTTTTAATTTAATTAATATATGCCTATTCCATTCCATTTTTCCTTCATTTATGATTATTTTAATAGGAATCTCGGTATCCACCAAAAAAATAAAATCCATGTTCCTATTTCGAAAGTAAAAGGGATCCGCGCGTTTTCGACTTTTGGGATATTTATGCCCGTGGCCCTTCTACTTTTTCACCCTTTCTCGATTTGGTCCTATCCCTTCTTTTGTTTTTTTTTTTTAAATTTTTCCCTGTGGTTTCTGCATTTGTTTCGTTTTAGTCCCCAGTGAAACTGTGTGTTTTAGGGGCAGGGTGTAATTGCCCAGTTAGTTCCTCCTTAGTAGCGCGAGTTTCATTTTGGTCCTCCATTCAGCCCTTTTCTTTTATTTATTTATAATTTGTCCTTTTGACTTTATTTTAATTTCAATTTCATCCTTTATTTAGTTAATTTCAATCCTTTTATATAATGCGTTTATATTTTCATTTATTTTTGTTTATTTATCCATTTGTTTTACTATTTATTTATCTTTTTATTATATTTAAATTTTTATTTTCACCTAATATTTTATTTATCTATTATTTATATTTATTATATTCGTTTGTTTATTTGTTCATTTACCTTTTAATTATGTAAATTTAATGTCATCTATATTTGTTTTATTTATTCATTCATTATTTTTACCCCTTTTAAATATTTAATTTTAATATTCCCTACTTGTTTATTTTTTTTACTTAAATTTAATGTTATTCGTTTCGTCTATTTATTTATTATTTTACTTTCTAGATATTTAATTAGATATTATTTATATTTCCCTTTCTTTTTTTATTTATTTTAAGTTATTTTTATTTATTCTGTCGTTAATGCTATGAATTAATGTTCTTATTTGTATTAATCCTTCATTATTACTAAATAAATATTAATTATGTCATGACCATTACCATTTTCATAATCAAATTCATGTTAAATTTTTACCCGATACTTATAAAAGGAAAATTTTAAAGTTAAAGATAATTTTTTTTTTCGTATTTGGAAATTCGAAAGATCGTTCCCTAACTTATAGGGCTTCGATTTTCTCGATAAATCCAAATAACCGAACATCCTTCTTTTTTTTAAAAAAAATAAAGTCTTAATTAAAATGTTTCAGGAATTAAGAAGAATCGTGTTCTAACTTACGGAATATGATTTCTTTCTAGAAAACCGAGATAATTGAATCCTTTTTAAAACAAAAATGAATATTATAGTAATATTTTTTGTTTCGGGAATTTAAGACATTGTGTTCTAACTTACGGGATGTGATCTTTTTCTCTCGATTAATTCAAAAATAAATTCATTTTCGTGTTAATAATGCTTTAATAAAATGATCGTATTTTTTAAAATTTCCTCGAATTTCTCAACTTTCGACACTAAGAGATTAATTAATCAATTAGGTACCGATTTTGGGAATTACGAGGGTGCTGATTCTTCCTCGTACGTAGCCGACTCCTGAACTCGTTTTTCTAAAATTCGTAGACCAAAGCCGTTGTTTTAGTAAATCAAAATTTTTTATTAAACGATCAAATTACGAGGTGATCCGATCACACCTAATAAAAAAGGATTGGTGGCGACACCATTTTAGTTTTTAAATAAAAGTCGACCCTTTCCAAAAATAGTTTCGACAATGATTAATCAGATACATCAACTTAATTAAAAATTTAAGGTTTATTGTCAAAAAATCCTTAAGAAAAATACGAAAAATTTAATTAAGCCCTTATATTAAATTTGCACTCATTTAATCCTATATCGTTAACTAAAATAATTAATTAAGCACCACACTTTAAATGGTTTCTATCATTGATCATGTTGACTATTAAAATAAATTAATAACACATGGCAACTTATGATTTAATATAATAATTTTCCATAAAAATTATTAAAAAATAAGCAAAAAAAAGAAAAATTTCTAAAAAAAATTCAATATTAAAAATACTAAAATTGATATAAACTTATAAAAAATTATGAAAAAAATAAAATATTATAAATATTATAAAAATATAAAAAAATTCTAATAAATTATAAAAAAATTATAAAATTAATAAAACATATTTAAAACACTTAAAATGTTATAAAAAGTATAAAAATCATTAAAAATCATAAAAAATTGATATAAATTTATAAAAAAATATTAAAAAAATCATAAAAACTTGAACTCGATCGGGTTAGTCTATCAAACCGATTAGACTAAAGTCGACAAGGGTACTGGTCCAAAAAAGCCACTAGACCGATTGACCTAGGGACCAGACGATTGAACCAATTTTGTTTTCTTTTTTAATCAAACTAAAATTTCATTATCCAAGTGTTAACGTATATCAAAATGAAATATTCTAACCAAATTTTTCCAAACCGGATTGGTGGTCGAACTAACCAAGCCACCAGTTTGCCAATTCAATTGGTGTGTCCACTTCAATTAAATAAAACTTTAGAAAATCAAAAGTTAAAAATATTTAAAAAATTAAAAAAAATCGGTTCAACCACTCGGTTCCTAGGTTAACAGGTCTAATGACTTTCTCTGGATTTTACCCTTGCTGATTATAGTCTAAGAGGTCCGATTGACTAATCCTGTCCAGTTCAAGTTTTTATAATTTTTTAAAGTTTATTTCAATTTTAGTATTTTTAATATTATTTTATAAATTTTTAAATATGTTTATTAATTTTATAATTTTTATATTTTTATAATATTTATAATTTATTATTATTTTTATAAGTTTTAAAATTTTTATAAGTTTATATCAAATTTAATATTTTTTAATATTTAATCATTTTTATAATTTTTTCTAATTTTTCTAATTTTTTTTTACCAATTTTCAATTATTTTATGTAAAAATATTAGATTAAATCAGAAGTTACCACATATCACAATCTAATTGGTTCATAAATTTATTTTGATGATCAACATGGTTAATGACGAAAGCTATTAACAGAAGAGCTTAATTGCTTATTTTAATTAACAATAATAACTTAATTGAGTGCGGACTTAATATACGAACTTAATTGATTTTTTTCTATTTTCTTATAAGCTTTTTTTAACATATAAGACAACATTTAAATAATAATAAACACGAATTTCAAATTTTATATTCAATTATAACATATAATATAAGTTTTTTCAAAATTACTCAGAATATTTTTATTTAATTCACATAGTTTCGTTATAGAATAAAAAATTAAACTAAAAAAATTATTATTTTATTAAAATTAACATTAAAATTAAAATTAACTCTTAATATCTTATATTATTAAAATAACATTACATATTTTTACAAACCTAATAATAATCTTTCATCATTATTTTTTCTCTCAAGAAATTCCAACAATTTAAATTTTCTTTCAAAAATGTTTGTCCAAACAGAAAAATTATAGTTTTTAAGAGCGGTAATTGCCCCGGACATTCCTAAACTATTACTTCCATTCAAAATTAGTCCCTTAAACTTTAAAATGTTCTAATTACATCCTTAAATTAAAGATGATTTAACCATTAAATTAGATATCATATCTCATGTGGTATAATTTAAAATAAAAAATTTAAAGAAAAATTAATGTTGTGAAAATAGATGTAAAAATCTTGATTTTGAGGTTTTCAAAACTTTTATAGGAGTTATATTGTTCAATCTCTCTTTTTCAGTTTTACTTTATATTTAGTTTTTCTTTTAAAAATCACGTGTCAATATTTTATTTTTTTTAAAGAAAATTTCTTTTGGGAACTTAATTGTTTTGTATCTGAAGTTTCACCTCATGTTCGAACAGTTCCTTGAATTGCATGCTTTGGCACCATGTTCTATCCCATTTTGTTCTTACTTTTACCCCGATAAAACTTGTAGTTTCATTGTAATATCTGACTTTAAATATTTGTTTTGTTGTCAACAAACTTTCTAGATTTTTGCATAAACCAACCTCTAGTAAAGATGAGGATAAATATAGAAGAGAGATCTATCATTTTTCTAGCTAATGATTTAATCTTTATTTCAAATATGATGATAAAGTACAATGATCAAGTATGAGAATTTCAATGTTTAATTAGATCAACGTATATAAACTATGGAGTTATGCCTCGTATTTTTTGGTTTTTTCTCCCAGTTGAACTCTATTTTTAGTTTCTCACTTAAACTCTGATTAGTGTTGGTTATTTTAATATTATTTGACCTACAAATTTAGCCTATAAATAGACCCCTTTTCCACCCTAGAAAGATAACCCGTTACACATTTAGGTATTAGCTTTTGTAAGCTTCCAAAGAATTTTGTGTTTACGTTTTGAAGGTTCTTATTTCGAGTTTCAGGGTTTAGTTTTATCTCTATATTTTGTAGCCTTCGTTTTTTGCTGTTTTAGTGAAATTATCTTTACCCGTGGTTTTTTATCCTCTTCAGAGGGGTTTTTCCAAGTAAAATATTTGTGTTCAATCTTTTCATTTTCTTCGTTATTTTACTTATTCATTGTTTAACAAGGTTTATCCCAAATAAATTAGTATCAGAGCTAGTTCAATTTTCGCAATCAATCCGTTTAGATATGACAACAACAAGGTTTGATATTGTTCGATGGCATCACAAATTTCAATCTGTGGCAATTTTAGATGATAGAAATTTTGATTTAGGGTGATCTTGAGAAGATCCTTACAAAGAAAAAGCCTGTAGACATGGATAAATCAAAATGAGATTGCTTAGATAAAAACGCTCATCAACGATTCAATTATGTCTAACAAATATTGTGTTGCAGGAGGTTTTGATGGAGAAAATGATATTCACCTTATGATAATTGTTAGAAACCTCTACACGGCTAAGTCTTTGGCTAACCAATTAATGCTGAAACAGCAGTTGTACATATTCTGCATGAACAAAGGTGACCACCTTAGAGATCACATTAGTCAATTTATTACACTTTTGAATTATTTAAAGAACGTTGAGGTTCAGATTGATGATGAAGATCAGACTGTCCTATTATTATGCTTTTTACCCCTTTCATACAAGTCTTTCAAGGAGAACCTGATTTACGACAGAGATAAAATCTCTCATTCGAGGATGTGAACGATCATCTGTTGAGCAAAGATAAACTCGATAATGAGTTTGGTTTGGATAACAAGTCAAATAGGCAAGCCTCAATTTTGGTAGCATCAAGGAAGCGGGACAAGTGATGTCGCTATTGTAAGAAGTTAGGTCACGTCAAGGTAGATTGTTACAAACTGTGAAATAAAAGGGCTGCTGAGAGCAACGAGGAAGATTTTTTTGGTGCTAATTTGGCCAATGACAATGGTGATGATTTCTTGTTGGTGTCAACAAGTGAAAGCTCCGAGCTTATATCCGAGTGGATCTTGGATTCGAGGTGTTCTTTCCACATATGTCCCAACATGGATTGGTTTACATACAATTCAGTTGAGGGTGGAGTTGTGTACATGGAAAATGACTCACCTAGTAAAGTAATTGGTGTTGGTACTGTTCAGATCAGGATGCACGACGGGACAATTAGGGCACTGTCAAATGTCAGGCATATGCCTAACTTAAAGAAAAATCTCATCTCCTTTGGAAATTTGGACTCGAAGGGTCGTAAAATTAACATCAAGTCAAGCGTCATTAAAGTATCTCGTGGGGCTTTCATTTTGATGAAAGGTAAAAAGATTGACAATCTTTATGTTCTAGAAGGATCAACGATGACCTGTGAAATAGGACGTCCATCGTCTGTTAAAGAGTCGAAGTTGACTCATTTGAAGCGGAGACAACTTGGTCATAGGAGGGAAAAAAGTATAACCGTTTCGTTTAAGAGAGGTTCTTTTTTGGGTGCAGGTTTTGAAAAGATAGGGCACTGTGTTCGTGGAAAGCAGACTCGGGTCAATTTTGATTTGGCAATGCACAAGTCGAAGACTAGAAGTTTTCTAGCTTCTAAGCACAAGTTTTCAGAGAATTTTGTATTTACATTTCAAGAGTTCTTATTTCGGGTTTTGGAGTTTAGTTTTATATCCATATATTGTACTCTTCATTTATGTCGTTTTAGTGAAATAATCTTTGCAAGTGGTTTTTATCCTATTTAAAAGATTTTTTCATGTAAAATATTTGTGTTCAATCTTTTCAATTTTTTTCGTTATTTTACATATCCGTTGCTTAATTGAGTTTATCTATATATATATTCTCATACTCTTATTCTAATCAAGGTGAGTAGAATCGAATGACTCTTTCACAACCCAAAATAATTGAGTTTTAAAAATAAAATTTTAGTGATGAATTACAATCACATTAAATTCAATAATGACAGTGGTAGTATTTATAAGAGAAGAATTAAGTAGTGCAAACCTTGTTGCCGTCCTGAATCGTCCTCTTCCTCCAACCACCGCAAACTTAGGATGTGTTCTTGAAAACATGCTTATAATGCTGCGTTTATGCTTACGAGTTGTAAACCCAAAATCATAGTACGTCATCGAGGTTCTTGGATTTATTCTGGCTAGAAGTAAGCCCTAAGTATTTCCAACTTCTTCTTTTTTTTTTTTTTGGTCAATTTTTCAACTATTTTAATGTTTATTAACCCATAACATCCAATTTAATAAAAATTGAAATAATAATATACATCATTTTCAAATTTTATATTCAATTCTAACATAGAATATACGTTTTTCAATATTACTCAGAATTTTTATTTAATTCACATGTTTCCATTACAAAATAAAAATCTAAATAAAAAACTTATTATTTTATTAAAATTAAAATAAAATATTTATTATACTTTATATTATTAAAATAAAATCACATATTTTTACAAACCTAATAATAGTCTTTCATGATTATTTTTTTTATCTCAAGAAATTTCAACAACTTAAATTTTCTCAGAAAAATACTTGTCCAAACAAAAAGATTTTTAGTTTTAAAAGAGTTAATTACATCACACATCCACACTATTACTTTCATTCATAATTGGACTCCAAACTTTAAAATATTCTAATTACATTACTGTTGGAAAAAATGTAATTTTGGAAACTTTGAAGTATATTCTCAATTGATAAATGTGGAGAGTTATATCATAAAATTATAGTTTTATATTCTACTCCATGAGATCTTTACAACAATATATCATATGCTCAAAATAGTTGAGTGGTAAATGAGAAATTGATGCTCAAAGTAAGCCACTTGTGAATATTTGTTGAGGCAAAGAAAAACTTAGATCCCATATTGGTTAAATACAAAGTGTGAAATATGTATATATACGAGAACCCACTTAAGAGTTATTGAATGACTAAACTTGAAATCTTGTCTCGTGCGAATCCCAATCCATTGGCGTTAGGGTGCATCCGCTCGACATGGATATTTTTAGCCCAATACGTGTTTAATTTTCTTAGCAGATACTATACAGAACCTATATTAAAAGGAAAAATATCTCATTTGATTTTATTCCAATCAGACTGATTTTCATTTTGATTTGATTTTATTCAAATTGATTTAAAGGCTCCTTTAATGGAAAGATTTGTATCTTTATTCATGGAAATTTCCAAAATTCCTCCATATTAAATGCCTATAAAAGGCTAAAGAATTCTGTAGAGCACGTCACATAGAGACACATAACGAATTTTTCACTCTCGAAAATTATTTATTTTTCCTCTCCAAATTTTTAAATGTTTCGATGATAGAAGAAGGCAATGTTTGTAACAACTTGATTTTTAGTGGTGTCGAAAATAGTGGTTTGAAACCACCAAATCCAACGAGTAAGCTCATAAATTTTATTATTTAGTAATCACGAGTTAAATGTGATTTTAGAAAGATTTTTGAATTGGTAATTTAAGTTTATAATGAATTATTAGGTTCGGGTAATAAAATCTTAAGTTAAGTGGTTTTAGAAAATGAGGTATCGAGATCTCGTTTTTATAAACCGAGCTATAAATATTTTTTATAAATATTTATGGAGTGTCATTAAGGTAATATTAAAGTTTCATTAGAAAATTTTAACGTTTTGATAGTTAATTAATTAAAAAGAACTAAATTGAAAAAATGTGCAAACTTGCTAATTATAGGAAATAAGTGATTCAATAGCTTGATAAATAAATAAGGGAGGACTTAAGAAGCAATTAAGCCTAAAACAAAGTGATGAGGCGGCATAAGTAAGGAAATTAATAAAATATAGCCATTTAATGGCAAAATAGTAAATAAAGCAAAATTAAATTTACAAATTGAAATTTTAAAGATTTCTAGACATTTCACCTTCAATTTCTCTGCCAAAAACGCCATAGGAGAGTCCCCTTCAGCTGGTTCTTATATTTTTGCTTCAAGTGAGTTCAATTCTTGCTCTTTTCTTGAAATTTTTATGTTATTAAGACTTTTACAATTAGGTCAAATTAGCTATTTTATTAGTTTTTTTTTTATTTTATTAGAAATTTTGAAAGTTATCATTGATGAATACTGGATATTTTTAATTAAATGTCATGGATTTAGAGCTTTAATTTTGTTGTATGATGATTTTACATAGTAATTTTGATAAATATTGATTTTAGGATTAAATTGTGAAAAAATTAAATATTAGGGTTTGGTATTAAGTTTTTGTTTATCAAGGGATGTATGATAGCCTAGAATATTTAGATAAAATTTCAATTGATAAAAATTAGCTTATTTAATAGACTAATTACTAAGGGATTAAATTGTAAAAGTTGGGTAATTGTGTAATTTCAGAAATTGAGAGGTATTAAGTGTGAAGTGAATTGGAACTGAAATATATGCTAATGAATGAATAATTTTATATTTTAGATCAAGAGCCCATAGATACTCGTGAAAAAGGAAAATTGGCAGAATAGTCCCTAAACTTCTACAAATCTTACAATTTAACCCAGGTAAATTCGTACGGTTAAACTTTAATATTTATACTGAGTTGATGAATGATATTATATATTTATTCTATTATTGAAAATAAAATATTGTTGAAGTTATAAATTTGAATTGAATATTTGGGATAAATGGAATGCTGGATTTGAGTACAATCGTTGTGTGGCGTAAGACGACATTGGAGGAATTTAAGGCAAAATTGCCCAAGTAAACCGAGGTTCAGCATTTGTTACGAACCTTCGTGTTTACTTTCTGTTTACTCATGAACTTCTGTTCAACTTATATGAGTTTCCATTAAGCTCTTTTTAGCTTCTGTTTAACCCTTATGGGTTTCCGTTCAGCTCTCATGAGCTTCCGTTCAACGCTTATGGGTTTCTGTTTAGCACTTATGTGCTTCTGTTCAACCTTCGGGCTTCTGAGAACGATGTACTCTTATCAGTAAGCCATTCTCCAATTTGGTAAGATTGAGAAAGTGACCTACACAACTGAAATTGGAAGATTGGTTATTTATCATTAAAATTGATCTGAAATGAGTGTATTCATCAACTGAAGTTGTGATTGGCAGGAAGTGTATATTGAATGATTTATTTAATTGATTGATTATAGTAGGTTAGGTAAGATTTATGTTTAACCTATTGAACTTACTAAGCTTCATAAAGCTTACTTGTGTTGTTTACTGTTCTTGTAGATTCTCGTGAGGTCGGAAGATTGGACTAACACATCCAGTCACACTATCTAGCTCATCTCAGTAGTCTTTGAAACGTACACTATGGTTTATATGGCATGTATAGGGATTGATGTGGATTGGATCAAAGTTGGCTCGTATACATGTTTTGAATGATGTTTTGTTGTGTAATCAACCTAGATATATATATTTTGGTTTGGAAATGAAGTAAATTGTGATATGGTTATGCATGATATATATACTATTAGGTATTTAATTAGCAGTAAACCTTACTAAAATTTGTTTAATGAACTAGATAGGTAAGTTTGAACATTTAGGGTACATGTGATGATATATTATATATAATTCATGACTTTGGCTTGTTTTGATTTCTTTGTTATGGTATATGGATGTGTTAAAACATTGTGTTTAGGTTGATACTTAATTGGGTGAGAAATATGGCCTTGAAATGGTCTATTTTCGTCCACACGGGCAGAGACACAGGCGTGTGTCCCCTGCACCTAAAGAAAATTTTGAAATTTTACGAAAATTCTCTAAGTTTTCAGTTTAGTCCTGATTCATTTCTAACGTGTATTTTGGGCCTCGAGGGCTCATATAAGTGATGGGCGATGAAACCACCCAAAATAATTCCTACAAATAGCTCTAAATAGTAGTAAGAGTGGTAGTAGGGTCAAGTCCACAGGGATTGGATGTTATTATTAACTTCTGCGTTTATCTCGTGAACAGAACGTTTGTCGTGTCGAAGGTCATGGCAAAGGTCGTGCCCACGACTCCAAACAAACCTGCTGAAAATTAAATAAATCAGGGGGTTTTTAAAATGCTTAGAAACTAAATAATTGAAATAGCACAAATAAATAAACAAATTAGGAATCAAATTGAAAATTAAATTTGGGTTTTGTAATCAAAGTGAATAAGCCTTAGCCTTAGACTCGGTAAATTCTGTGTCAAGAATCGATCCTCGAAAATTGATCTTCTCCTCCAAACGATAAGCTGGTTATAGCGATTAAGAGCGTCCTAACCACCAATTCCTCCTTTCGTAGCTGATTCCGGTACGACCTGCAAACCAACCCTTATCGATCATTTAACTGAGATACACGTGTTCCCGATTGAAGATTCCGGTAGCCTTGCGTTCTGAAGAACCCAACTCGAATCAACGGCCTCAACCGCGTGGGTCGTTTAAACCCGATCACCTCTTCCTTGATTTGTTCTCGGAAACCCAAATACAGCATGCACGGCTGACTCGAATCTCCAACTGTCGGCAAACAGGACTCCAACCCAACGTGCACTTTGACTTGGAATCGAATTCAACCTTAAGGGATGATGATTAGTGCTATCCCGATACTTAGGAAAAAGGTGAATACCAATTAGAAGGATTTTTGCGCGAATACGAATCTCACGATTTCCGATCGGAAAGAGTATCGGCCTAAGGCTAAGATAGAATTTAGTGTAGCATGAATTTATTCATGCTTGCAAGTTGTGGAAGGTGATTGGATTTGTATGATAATGGGAGAAATTGGGGAATAAAAGGGCTTGGGAAGCAATTGGACAAATTTAGAAAGAACAAAGAAATTGAAATGAAATGGACAGAATTCTCACGTCAAATTGAAAGAGAAAAAGAATAATTCCACTCCAAATTGAAGTAGAAAAAGACAAAGAGGATAATTCAACTCCAAATAGAAATAGGAAAAGAACTAATTGATTGATGATTTTCTAAGAACAAAGAGCCCCTATTTATATACATGGGTTTACTAAAAATAGCCTAATTTAATTTAATATAAAATCTAAAATAATAAAAATAAAAATAAGTTAAATTAAAATAGGATTTTCTATTTTTGGCTTTTTACAAAGTCAAAATATTTGATGTGTCCTTGGCTTCCTCCATCTTTTTAATTTGGCCCCATTTCAATGATTTTCTTTCAATTTGGCCCTTTTCAGCTTGCTTTTGACCAATTGCATCCTTGACAAGATTTAAACCATAAAAATACTAAATTACCAGGGATTGATTAAGAAATAAACGAATTAAACAAAAGAAATCATGCAAATTAACATGTTATCAATAAGGGACAATATGAGTGATTATTATTAGTTTTTGATATGTATGTTAAACGATATGAAATATTCGTATTTGATCGAAAAAGTCCGGTAGTTCTTCATAACCCTATTCCAGCGACGAATAAGGGATAGGGGTGTTACAAAGTTTGTTTGTTGATTAATGCAAATGTACTACTGCCGCGATCATTTTATTGTTGTATCTTAGGAGACAGACGACCAACGTTTCCCCAAATGCCATAAAAACGGCCGAATCTGTCTTAAAGAAACTGTGAAAACAAGCTTCAACATCTAGTAAAACTCGATTCCCTTATTTAATTTTTGGTTTTCCAAAATATTTTTTATTTAATTGTTTTCAAATATTATGTTTTAAATAAATATAAATATATTTATTTAACTTGTTTTATTTAAATCTGGTGTTTTACATAAATATTAATATTTGTTTATATAAATATTTGCTAATATTAATTTTATTTATTTATATATATAATTATTTATATTTATATTTGGTTGCTAATTACTACACTATTAAGGCTATATTAATAATGCCATTCTATAACTAAAATCATTAATTTAACCTTTAAATTAGACACCATATCTCATGTGGTATAATGTAAAATGAAAATTTTAAAGAAAAATGAATGTTGTAAAATTTTAGTTTTGAGGTTTTCAAAGCTTTTACAAAAACTTTATCGTTCACTATTTCTTTATCGGTTTACTTTATTTTTAATTTTACTTTTAGAAATCATGCGCTAATGTTTTACTTTTCTTTAAAATTTTCTGTTGGGAATCTAATTGTTTTGTATATGAAATTTCTCCTCATATCCAAATAGTTTTTTTGAATTGCATGTTTTGTCACCATATTTTATCCCTTGTTCGAAGTGATATTTTTTGTTGTCACTTTAATAACCTAGACAACTTGTAACTTCATTGTAATATTTGACTTTCAGACCGTATGATTTTTGTTTGGTTGTCAACAAACTTCCCCAATTTTTGCATAAACCAAGCTGTATTAGAGATGAATATAAATACGGAATAGAGATGTGTCATTTTTCTAGCTAAGGATTTAATCTTTATTCAAATATGATGATAAAGTACAAGTATGAGAATTTCAATGTTTAATCAGATCAACCTATATATATTTCTCGTACTCTTTTTCTAATCAAGGTGAGCAGAATCGAATGACTCATACACAACCCAAGAGAATTGAGTCTGTAAATAACATCTTAGTGATGAAATAGAGTCACATTAAATTCAATAATGACAGTGGTGGCATTTATAAGGTAAGGATTAAGTAGTGCAAACCCTGTTGCCATCCTGAATCGTCCTCTTCCTCCAACCACCGCAAGCTCAATAGCTGTCCTTGAAAACATGCTTATAGAGCTGCCGTTATACTTACCGGTAGCAAATCCTAAATCAAAGTATGTTGTCGCGGTTCTTGGATTTATTCCGATCAGAAGTGAAAGTCCCTGAGCATTTCCAATCACCTCGGAGTCTGGCTCAGGACCTATCCTGAGGGGATCATCAACGGCATATAGGGTCCCAAATGGCACCGATGAATTATTGTCGTTGCTTGTGATGTTAGATTGGGCTACGATGACTGCTGATGCGTTTGTACCGCTCGTATTTTCGTGCATAAAGAAGTGAAGTTTGGTGACCTTAATTGGCCTGGGAATATGTGGTCGGGTCTCCGAGTAGTATGGCCTTTGGCTCTGCACTGGTACTTGGGAGAGGCAGATGATCAGAATCCAAGTCAACATTAATGTTCCTCTCATTGTTTCTGCTTTGGTTTACTATAATTTCTGGGGGCGAAATGTAAATGAAAGCTAGTAGTATTGTTGCTTCATTTTTATTAACAACACAGACTTTATACTCGGAAAAGGAAAACCCAGAGACATGAAAATAATTTATTGTGCAAAACATTTTAAATACCTGCTTGATTTCTCCGGTAGTATTACTAAACCGAAATGAAATCAATGATCCACGTTGTAAACACCATAAATAAGAACTTCTCCACTTCATACTTAGAATGATCAACGTTGCAAACACCATTTTCTGTCCTTAAATAAACTGACGCATTGCCTTCTTTGACATTAATTTATTTTATATATTTCATCTGATTCATGTGTTGGTTTTATAAATTAATTTAACCTTATCGTTTGCTAACTAGTTTCTTTTATCCTCTTCTTACTAAATTAACAGCGTATTAATAAATTTATTACAAACAATAATAAAAAGAAGAAGCAATAAATAAATACAATATATAATAAATCAGTTGATGCAAGAGAAAGGAAACCATATCATGAGCATACAAAACAGAGCTCTCTGCCTAATAATAAAAATTACTCACAATATTTTTTATTTAATTCACATGTTCTCACTACAAAATAAAAACTTATTATTTTATTAAGGAAAGAGATCCAATTACACTTGTATAAAATTTAAATAGTTTATATCAGCCAGTAATTTTTATATGATTAATATTTTAACAATCCAACTGTTAAATTTATCAATATATTTGTACTTATCATACCGTAAATTTTTTAATCGATCCAATAGCTTTATCATATTGATCTAAAATATTGTGCATATTAATATATATTTAACGGTTGGAAGTTTTCTTTTTTACTTAAAACAAATAGTTAGAAAATTTTAATTTATGCCAAACTCAATATGTTTGACCAACATGAATGGAGAATAAAGTATGACGGTTGGATTATTAAAATATTAATCATATAAAAGTTACAAAAGAATATAAAACCACTTAACTTTTATACCGATTTAAGTGGATCCCTCCCCTTTTATTAAAATATACTTTTTATGTTATATAGTATTAAAATAATATGATAAAATTTTACGAATTAGTCTTTCTGCATCAATGTATTTGCTTCTTTCTTTAAGTCGTGTGGTGTCACCACCAGCAGTTATAGTTGGTCAAGTCCACCCATCTTCAATAGCTTCCCAAGCTGCTTCATTGATAGACATAATGAAAGCTCTCATGTGAGCCTTCCAATAAACATAGCTTGCTGAACCAAGCAGCAACGACGGTTGAGTAATTGAACTATCTTCATGGATCCCATGATCATAAACGTAGCAAAGGATCACCTTCAAATAACTTTTGAAGATCGATCTGATATCAATTGAAAAAAATTAGTCTATCGATATGATAAATCAAATTTGCTTAACGTTCGTTGTAACGACAATTAGTTAGAAAATATACAAAAAAAAAAAAAGGCTAGAAAAGAATTGACTTAATCGGTCTTTGTTAACGTAGTTCAGACATCTTTGAATAAATCTAATATTTATCTCTAAACAATAGTTTTTTACCCATCAATGTATGATAAGACTTCCTTGTTGATCAAAGCACCTCAAGTAAGTCAATTGAGAGTCTTAGCACCCTAGTCGACTTATGCTTCAAGTTTTGTCAAATAAGTCACTTCAAGTAGACCAAACTCAATACAAACAAAACCTATTTAAGACCCAAATATTCAATAGTTTATACGGTAGTGAAATTTCAAGACATAACATAAGTGTTATAAGCATGAATTTTTTTTTAGATGAAAAAATTATTATTTACAAAGTAATTTTAGGATGATATCAAATATTCTTCTGTTTTTTTAAAAATAATAAAATTAAATAAAACATTTAACAACATTTTGTTATTATAAGAATATTCTAAAACGTGAATTAGCTTTTGTGAATGATCGAGAAGGTTGAAAAATTGCATAAAATCAAAGTGGCATAGAAAATCCTCCAAACAAATCCATTGATATTGCCTCTGATAATGGCTTCCACTGTATTATTTATGAATAGAGGAATAACTTATGTCATAAACCAACAAAAAAAGAAGAAGATAGACAATGTGTCAAGAATTTAAAGCCATTCTTCTACCGTTCCGACATGTATTTCACTTTTAAATATACTACTTTATTAAATAATAATATTCAATTCTTTTTATTAATTACAAAAATTAAATTTATTATAGCTACTTAAACTTAGATGTTGATTTTAAATTCATCTCCGAGTTAGCTCGTGAGTTAATTATTTTAAATATGTTAATATAAAATTTAAAAAAAAATTATCAAATGGATCGACTATGGATGCTCAATCAACTTGTCGGTATAACATATGATTTCTTTAGATACATTTAAAATTAGTAAATTTCGGGTAAAATCGAATTAATTTGGTTAACCGATTGAATTCGGCCAATCAGTCAGTTAACCAAATTAATTCGGTCGGGGGTCAGTTAATAATTTTTTGAAAGTTCGGTTAACGGTTAAATCAGTTTGAAATCGGTCGGTTAACCGAATTAACCGAATTTAATAAATAATATTATAATATATAAGTATTCGGTTGGTTTGGTTAATTTTTTTGGAAATATAAATTAATCGGTCGGTTAAGTTGTTAATTTTTTTATATTTTTATTCTTGTTTTAACCAAAAATAAAAAATATATATAAATTTCGGTTAACCAACCGAATTAACCGAAAAATTTTGGTTCGGTTAATGATTAAGGGGTTAAAAGGGTCAGTTAATTCGTTTAATGGTAGTTCGGATCGATTAACCGGTCAGTTAACCAATTGAACACCCCTATTTAAAACTAATTAAAAGTATTTTGAAAATGTATTGGTACAAATATTTAATCAATGTGTAAGTAAACTTAATGTGCAGATCCAACTATCTAAATACATTATTTAAAATAAATATAAATAAATTTTCTTTTGAATTTTTGTTTTCTATTTATTCAGATATCAACTATGAATTAGCCCGGGAGTCAAAATATGTGTAAAATATTTTTTTTCAAAAGTATGTAAAATAAATTATTAAAACATAAAAAGTCATATAAATATGTAAAAAAAAAAAATACTAAACTAAAAATATGGGTAATGTAACATTCTATTTTTCAGTGGTTTTAGAAACGGTGGTTTCGGAAATCCATTTCCGATGTTCGAGTCCGGAAATATTATAGGTTAGTATTAAAGTCTATTAAAGTTTGGTCCCTTAATTTTGTCAATTTGCTAGTTAATTAAGATATAAGGAGTAAATTGTAAAAGTTTATCGCTATGAATTTTTAATTAACCGAAGGACCAAATGAGCAATTGGATCATTTTTATACTGCCAAATGGATACCAATTAGCATCCACCAACTTTGTTAATTATGCTTAAAAGATTGATTAATTAAGCTTTTGTTAATTAATTAAGATTAATTAATTTAATTAATGGTCTAAAAGCCAAATTAAAAGAAAAACAAAACATTTGTCCATCTTCTTCTTCAATCGAAACAAAAAAAGAATCGGCCTTGATTTGGTATGTTCAATCAAGTCATTTTCTTGTAATTTTTACGTTTTTGAAGTCATAAAAGCTTGATTTAGCTAGCCTATGTATAAACTTGTAAAATTGTTAAAGTTTTTGAATATTGTCATTGATGATTTCTTAAAGAAATATGTGTTAAATTGTTATATTTTAAGCTTAGATATGAAAACGGACTAGATTGTAAAGTGTAAATTGTTAGTTTTATAAAAAAGGACCAAAGTGTAAAAATTGAATATTTGATGCGAAACTTCTATAATTATAGATGTTAGAGAGTCTTAAAAGGATGTAATTTAGATTAGTTTCGAAATTGACAATTCTCCCCTCCTAAAAGATTTTCGTCCTCTGAATTCCCACTGTCACACCAATCATTTAACCACAAAATCTGGAACTCCAAACCCATACTAACCATCATGCTACCGCTACTCAACCTTGATTTCAATGCAATCCAAACAATATTTCACTCCCAATCCAGACAATACTTCTAACAAACTTTTTATTTACTATCTCGGATTGTCTCAATAAACTTTTTACAAAAATATCACTAACGATTCCTCTACCCAAATTATTAGATACACAATTAACAGCAGACACTTTAGTACAACCAATCCTTAATAAGATACAATTGAAATGAATCGCAAAAGTACCTGTATCATTGCTAGAAGCATATCGGTCCTCTCGACACCTAGTTGCATAACCTAATCTTTATATTCTATTTCTAAGTCGAAGCTTGCATCCAACTAAGAGAGTGTCGTGAACAAACCCTAACTCAGTGCTCAATGGGCCCACATCTAAAAAATGCTCCTGTTTTTATCCAACACATGCCCAAATGACGCCTACCACAGAGAGCATAAATCATATCTCGATTCACACCCACAACTACCTCCACCTGCTGAGGTCTGTCCATTTTGGCTCGCTTCCAAGGTCGTAAATTCGAGCCCGTAGGACAAAACCCCCTATTAGTTAGCACTTTTTTCCTTTCCTTAATCTTGTCCCAAGTAATCACTCCCTTCAGCAAACTTGGTCTCATTCGTCCGAGGTTGCTTAATCATAAAATTTTGCCCCACAAATTGAAATTGAGGTTCGAAAAACCTTTGCAAAACTCTTGGCATCTCTTCAGACATAACATCGTCCCCAGCTTTCTAACTACCGCCCTAAAAAACGAGCACCTCCATAGTCTTGCTTATTTTAAGATTGGGCACGTTGCTTGGAAAAGAGGAGTCGACGCGAGCAACTTAACTACGCTCACTGCGCCCTCACGTATTATGTCCACGTATACCACAAGCACTCATAATATTTATCTACAATTCAGAAATCTAATATTTAGCTCAAGTAATTAAAAATTCTAAGTCTAATTATTTTATCTATAGTAACTAATCTGAAATAGAGAAAGTTTTATTTATACAGTCCCTAAAGTCGAACAGTTTTACTAAAGTGACTAAATTAAAAATAACTAACGTAACACGTAAAAAATATCTTGGATCAACGCTAGAGACTCGGATTCTCTTTTTACAAGTTTAGATATAAAAATAAATCAAAAAGCTGGATTATTTAAAACAATTTTCACAAAAATTTTGAACCTAAAAGTCACATCCTAAGTTTTGAACCTGGCTATGATACCACTAAATGCAACACCCAAACTCGACATGTAACACCCCTAACCCGTATCCGTCGTCGGAATAGGGTTAAAAGGCATTACCGATCAAATCATAACATTTAACCTTCATTGATCAAACATCATTAAATCATAATCAAACAATATCACTAAGTCCCTTAATAAGGTCTACGAGACCTTAAACATGCATTGGAAAGGGTTCGGGACTAAACTGAGCACATACAAAATTTTTCCAAAAACTTAACATTTTTCGAAGTTACAGAGGTCACACGTCCATGTGGGTAGGCTGTGTGCCTCACACGGCCTCAGACACACCCGTGTGTCCAAGCCGTGTCAAAACAGGTCATACATACTGACTTATCCACACGGCCTAAGACACGCCCGTGTGCTTAACCCGTGGTCGAAACTGACTTATTTCACACGGCCAGTCACACGCCTGTATGTCCAGCCTATGTGCGAGTCTGACTTGTTTCAATTTGAAAACTTAAGAGACACGGTCAAGCCACACGCTTGTGTGCTCAACCGTGTAGGCAAATATAGGCCATTTGCAAGGCCAATTTGCAAACCAGACTTTGGGTAACACCCACAAGCATCAAACCATATAATTACATACCCCAAATGGCATCCATACATACTAAAACATGGCATAGTATACAACTTTAACTCAACTTACCAACTCCAAAGCATCAACTTCATATCCAAATCATAAAATCCATTCATCTTTCAATCTTTACCAAATCCAAACATGAAACATACCATTTTCATTTTACTAATTTAAGCCAAAATGATCATTCACATAGAACACACATACACATATTAACCATCCTTTACACATACCCAAAACATATACCAAAATCATTAAACTATCAAGCCATATCACATGGAAAGATTTCACTTCAAAACATACCATAATCACTAGTCTATACATGCCATATACCAAATATATACAACTTCTAAAAGTACCAAAATAGATAGTCGATAGTGTAATTGAGTAGCTGATGATCCCCGGATCCGAGCTAGCTTTAATGACACTGTAAAACAGAGAAATACTTCACACAGTAAGCTTAAAAGCTCAGTAAGTTCGTCATATAATGCATTTAACTTAACCATCGAATTCAATATACAAAATAAACAATCACATGGTTCAATTCACAACAATGCTCAATCTCATCCATAGTTAACACCTAATCATCCATTTATCCATATATTATATCATCAACCACCTAAGTTCCGTACATACCTATGCCAACACTTAGTTAACGATCAGTTTTGCTACTCAATGCTCAATACCATATTTCATTCAATTTTCACTAATCATTCAATTTACTCGCACACTTAGTGCCAATTTCTTAGCCGAAGATTTAATATCATTGCACACTTAGTGCCTTTACATTAAACCAAATTTAACTCGGTATCACACATACAGTGCGAATCAATATAGTCGATGCTTTCTTTATTTCGCACACACAGTGCCGTTCACCACTGTATCAATTCTATTTCGCACACTTAGTGCCACATCTTTTCAAACCCATCATTCACATCACTAACTCAACAACCACATTTCCATTCATTGCAATATATGTGAACATAAACTCAACAATTCGTATTATAAACGAACTTACCTAGGATGTAGAAATAACGAAACAAGTCGATCAATCGAGCACTTTGTTTTTGCCTCGATATCGATCCAAATCTCTCTTTTCTTGATCTATATAATACTAAACTCAACTCATTTAATCACAAATTAATTCAATTTAATCCAAATACACATATTTAGGGCATTTTACAAAATAGCCCTCATATTTTCACATTTCGACATTTAAGTCCCTATTTCATAAAATCATCAAATACACATAATTTCACTATACTCTCGCTTAGTCGAATTTTCCCCTAGCTCATAGAAGCCCACATATTTTATTTATTTTACATTATAGTCCTTCAATTTCTCATTTTCACAATTTAGCCCAAATTACTCAAATTCATCAAAAATTCAAAGACAAAATATGTTAACCCAACATTAAACTTTCATATTTCACCAACTATCAACACAAAGTTTATATATTCATCAATGGCACATCTCAAATTCATCATAAATTTCTAAAATTAAGACATGGGCTTGATAGAACACAAAGCAACGATCACAAAAACGTTGAAATCATCAAATACAGATAAAAAACACATACCCGATTTATGCTTAGACAATGGCCGAATGTTAAAAGCTGAAACCCTTGATTTTTTTCTTTCAAATTTGGTGGGAGGATGATGATAATGGCTTCAAATTACTTTTATTTTAGTTATAATAACTATAATAATTAAGTACCAATTTTAACCTTATTATTAACATTAAAAATCCACTATCTCATGTCCATACTTGTCCATTCAAGCCATTAATGGTCCATTTACAACATAAAGACCTCTCATTTAAAAACCCATGTCAATTTAGCACTTTATCAATTAGAACACAACTTTTACATTTTAGGCGATTAAGTCATTTTTCGTAATTCAACACTCAAACGATAAAATTTTCACACAGAACTTTCATACATACCTTATCACATACTGTAAACATAGAAAATAATATTAAAATATTTTTCTGACCTCAGATTTGTGGTCCCAAAACCACTATTCCGACTAAGGTCTAAACTGGGTTGTTACAACTCTGCCCCCTTAGGGATTTTCATCCTCGAAAATCTTATCAATGAGTAGATTTGGATATTGCTCTCTTATAACATCTTCAGGCTCCCACGTAGCCTATTCAATCTGTGTTTGTGCCATAACAATTTCACTAAAGAAATTTTCTTATTTCTCAATTCTTTAATCTCACATGCCAGAATTCAGATCGGTTCTTCATTATACAATAAATTAGACCGAATCTCAACTTCAGTAGGAGCAATCACATGCGATGGATCAGATCTGTTACGTCGAAGCATCGATACGTGAAACACATTATGGATCTTTTCTAGCTCAGGTGGTGATAATAATCTATATGCAACTGGCCCAATACGTTCAATAATCTCATACGGCCCGATGAACTTCGGACTCAATTTGTCTTTTCTGCCAAAATGAAATATTTTCTTCCACGGAGGAACTTTCAAAAACACTTTATCACCGATCTCAAATTCAATATATTTTAGTTTCAAGTCCGCATAAGACTTCTGACGATCTGATGCGACTTTCAGACTGTCACGAATCACTTTCCCTTTCTATTCAGTTTCTTTTATCAAAGAGACCCCGTGAATCTTATTCTCTCTAAGCTCAGTCCAATACAATGGAGTTCTGCATTTACAACCGAGAAGAGCCTAATATGGTGCCATTTTAATGCTAAATTGGAAACTTTCATTGTACGCGAATTCAATTAATGACAGACGCTTTTCCCATGTACTTTCAAACTCAAGAATATAACATCTCAACATATCCTCGAGAATCTAAATGATCTGCTCGGATTGACCATCCATTTGCGGATGAAATGCAATACTGAAATGCAACTTCGTACCTAGAGCCTCTTGTAGTTTCTTCCAAAACCGCGAAGTAAATCTCGGATCTCTATCAGACACAATAGATAATGGTACCCCGTGCAATCTCACAATTTCGAAAATATACAATTCATCTAGCTTATCAAGCGAATAATCTGTTTTTACCGGAATAAAATGAGCTGATTTTGTTAATCTATCAACTATCACCCAGATTGCATCTTTCTTTCTCAGAGATAAAGGCAATCCCGACACAAAGTCCATTGTGATTCTCTCCTATTTCCACTTAAAAATCATGATTGGTTGTAGCAAACCGGATGGAACCTGATGTTTAGCTTTGACTTGCTGATAAACTAAACATCTTGAAACAAACTCTGAGATATCCCGTTTCATACCATGCCACCAATAAAACTATTTCAGATCATTGTACATTTTCGTAATTCCCTGATGAACAGACAAATGGTTACTATGAGCCTCGTTCAAAATTAACTGAATCAATTCTAAATTTCTGGGAAGACAAATTCGATTTCAGAATCTCAAATAAACATTACTATTAACTCGAAATTCTGAATCAGAATTCAAACCACACTGGGCTCGTTTTTCCATCATCTCAGCATCACTTTTCTAGGCCTCACAAATTTGACGTATAAACATAGGCTTTACTTTCAACTCAGCCAAAACCGAACCATCATCACACAGATCTATTTGAGTACTTATGGCTCGTAAAATAAATAAAGTCTTTCGGCTTAAAGCATCAGTAACAACATTAGCTTTTCCCGGATGATACTCAATTACTAATTAATAGTCTTTTAGGAATTCTAACCATCTTTGCTGTATCAAATTCAATTCTTTCTGAGTCATCAAATATTTCAAGCTCTTGTGATCAGTATAAATATGACACTTCTCACCAAATAAGTAGTGACACCAAATCTTCAATGCAAATATAATAGCTACTAATTCAAGATCGTGAGTCAGATAATTCTTTTCATGCTGTTTCAAGTGTCTTGAAGCATAAGCTATAACTTTGCCTTCTTGCATCAATACACAGCCTAAACCATTCAATGATGCATCACTGCAAACTATGAATTCTTTACCCGATTCAGGTTGAACTAACACTGGTGCTTCTAACAACAATACTTTCAACTGTTCAAAACTCTGCTGACACTTTTTTGACCACTCAAATTTAACATCTTTCTGTAGCAATTTCGTTAACGGAGTCGCAAATCATCGAGAAGCCATTCACAAAACCGCCTATAATATCCCGTTAGTCCCAGAAAACTGTGGACCTCAGACACATTTCTCAGAGGTTTCCAATCTAGAATTGCTGAAATCTTGCCCAGATCGACTCGTATCCCGCAACTGGTACAATATGTCCTAGAAAACCAACCTCACGCAACCAAAACTCACATTTACTAAACTTTGCATACAATTGCTTCTTACACAGAGTCTGTAACACAATTCTGAAATGCTCGGCATGTTGCGTCTCATTACAATAATAAATCAAAATATCGTCAATAAACACAATGACAAATCGATCTAAATACGGTCCGAATATCCAATTCATCAAATCTATAAATACTGCAGAAGCATTCGTTAGTCCGAAAGGTATAACTAAAAATTCATAATGTCTGTACCTTGTTCTGAAAGCAGTTTTCAACACATCAGAGTCTTTAACTCGTAGTTGATAGTAGCCCGATCTCAAATCTATCTTAGAAAACACTGTAGCTCCTTTCAGCTGATCAAACAAATCATCAATATTTATTCTTTATAGTCACCTTGTTGAGTTGTCTGTAGTCAATGTACATCCTCATACTTCCATCTTTCGTTTTCACAAACAAAACTGATGCACCCTAGGGAGAAAAGCTCGGTCATGCAAATCCTCTATCGGTCAACTCTTGTAATTGAGACTTCAATTCTTTCAATTCTGTCGGTGCCATTCTATACAAAGTTATTAAGATAAGAGTCGTCCTTGGCACTAAGTCAATACCAAACTCAACTTCTTGTATCGGAGGTAATCGCGGTAGTTCTTCAAGAAACATATCAGGGAACACATACCACAGGTATAGATTCAACTTTTTTTTTTCTGTCACTTTTGTATTTATCACATATGTAAATTAAGCTTCACATCCCTTTTTCATACAATTCAAAGATTTCATTGAAGATATTACTGTCGGTAGTTCATTTAAATCACTAGATTCAATTTGAACTATCTCACCATTCTGACTTTTCAAAACAATACTCTTCCTTTTACAATTCACAATAGCATTATCAAAGTGAGCCAATCCATACCCAAAATTATATCAAATTCATCAAAGGGTAGCAGCATCAAATTAGTCGAAAAATAAATATCCCGAAATATAAACGGACAATTCTTGCATACCTTGTCAACCAGTACACACTTGCCTAAGGGGTTCAATACTCTAATTACAAACTCAGTAGACTCAACAGGTAGAGTCTTACTAGATACTAGATTCACACACATATATGAATGAGTAGATCCTGGATCTATCAATGCAATCACATCAGTATCGAAAAGAGTAAAAGTACTGGTAATGATGTCTGGAGATGGCGCTTCTTCTCGAGCGCAAATAGCGTAAGCTCGGGTAGGTGCTCTCGCTTCTGATCTCACAGTTGTATATGTTGTTCCTCTCTGACTACCGCTCACATGTCCAGTGTTTCTGGGTGGTCTACCCCTAGCCGTCGTGTTACTCGGCCTCGCACTCTGAATTGTCTTTCTCAGCTAACTCTGGACAATCTCGAATAAAGTGATCTCGTGATCCACATTTGTAACAGGCTCTATTATTATACTTGCCCCAACATTCTCCAATATGATGTCTCCCACACTGTCTGCACTCAGGCTTGTTACTTCTAACACTGCCAACACTCGATTCAATTGGAGTTTGAATTTTTAGGACCAGTATTTTGTTTCACATGATCTCTACTCAAATGTCCAAACGAAACATTTGAGCGATTGGTTGCATCTTTGAATCTCTTTGACGAAGAATGATACGACTTACTCATCGACCTTTTTATTTCGTCTCTAGTCTCTGAATTTGCTTTCTTCTTTTCTTTACTAAGCTCTTCGGCTTTGCAGGATCTTTCAACCAATACTACAAATTCGTTCAAATCAAGAATTCCAACCAAAAGTTTGATGTATTCATTCAATCCTTCGATAAATCATTTACACATAGTAGTTTCTATTGAAACACATTCTCGCGTATACTGGCTCAATCTCACAAATTCCCATTCATATTTCGTAACAGACATACGACCTTGTTTCAGCTCTAGGAACTCTTTACGTGTCTGATCTATAAACCGTTGACTGATATATTTCTTCTAAAATTCAGCTTGAAAGAAATCCCAAGTGATCCTTTCTCTCGGAACCACTGATGTTAATGTTTTCCACCAATGGTATGTCGTATCTCTCAACAATGAAACAACACATTTTAAGCATTCATCAGGAGTACACGATAATTCATCAAACACTCTTACGGTATTCTCAAGCCAGAATTCAGCTCGCTCTGTATCATCATCAACTGTCAGCTCTAGGAACTATTTACGTGTCTGATCTATAAACCGTTGACTGATATATTTCTTCTGAAATTCAGCTTGAAAGAAATCCCAGGTGATTCTCTCTCTCGGAACCACTGATGTTAATGTTTTCCACCAATGGTATGTCGTATCTCTCAACAATGACACAACATATTTTAAGCATTCATCAGGAGTACACGATAATTCATCAAACACTCTTACGGTATTCTCAAGCCAGAATTCAGCTCGCTCTGTATTATCATCAACTGTGGCTCTAAACTCTTCGGCCTCGTACTTTTGAATTTTATCTACAGGAGGCTTACTCAATCAGATCGGATCTGAAACTTCTGGCACTACAGGTACTTGCAAGGGTAGAGGTTATTGAGCAGCCAGATTCATTCGAACGAACTCCGTAAACCACTCACTCATCATTTGGAAGAAGGCTTGCTTTGCCTCTCCCTCATGGCTACTAGCTATCGACCTAGATTCAGCCGACCTTGTCCCTTGAGCGGAAGCAGGCGTATTACTTTTGACATCGTCAGCTACTGCTCGATCGGGATCCATTGGATATATAATAACACATTTTTAACTGCCAAGAATCATCACACTTTGATAAATCGTAAAAGTAACATATTTTAAGCCCACATTTAGCATGCTTTTAGATGATTTATCCCTTGATTTATGTAAAAAGGTGTTCGTAATCCTTTCTTTTCATGTTTTATACTCAGGAAAGCACTCGAGGATGAAAAGAACGAGAAACAGGCTTAAAATGGGCCAAATTGGGCCAAAATAAAAATCGACATGGCCTGGGCCCAAGAACATACGGCCGTGCCTCATTAAAAGTCCAAACACGGCCTGGCCACGACTCACACGGACGTGTGCCATGGCCGTGTCTCTATCGTGGAGAAGAGCAATTTCACTCGGAAAAGGATACTTAGAGGCAAAGAAACCTATTTCAAAAGCCTATATAAACACCCTAAGTATAACCTAGAAGGGGGCGGTTAGCTAGGCCAAGGAGCCGAGCGAGAAAGGTCAGAATTGTGGAGAATTACTCGAAGATAGCCAGTTGATCCATCTCAAGAAGCCGGAATTCTACTCAAGACGGAGGATCTCTCCTTTAATTCCTTCAGGGGGTTTTAGGGATTTCTTATGTTTTGTTTTATCTTTTCTTTTGAGATGTTTTCTTTTATTATTATAAACTAAACCCTCAGATACCTGAGGGGATGAAACCTAAGATGAATCTTGTTATCGTTTGCTGAACTATATGATAAATATTTGACTTGTTCTTAATTATGTGTTCTTAATTCTTGTGTTAATATTTCTGGGATATTGATTCAAGTATGATGTGCTTAGGTGGAGGAGCAAAAGTCCTTGCCTAAGAGTAGATCTAACATAATTAAGCGGAGTTGATCGCGCGCCTAAAGATAGGGTGACGAGATTTTGCCGGATTAGGGTGAAACCTAATATGGGAGTCCATAGATCGAGTTAATGCGATTCTAGGGGTTTTAATTAGAAAGAGATTTCAATTAATCAACCTAGGGTTAGACGTTATTCGCTTTGAGAGAGGGTTTAATATACATTAGAGAATCTTACGGATCAAGTCAAATGAATAAATCGTCTGGTTCAGAGTTAAATAACAAGTGAAGTCTAGGTGGATTCTTCCTTGGGTGTCGTCTTAATCAACTGGTTTTTCTTCCAAGTTATTTTCCCAACTCTTTCTCTTTGTCTTTGCATATTTAGTTTAGTAGTTAATTAATTTAGATTAGATAAATAAATCCCTTTATTCTTACGCTAAATAATAAAAAGAGAGTTAGTACTAGTACTTTTGGTTCATTTGGGATTCAACATTCCGGTCTTGCCTAAACTATGCTACTATTCGATATGTGCACTTGCCTCAAAACGTTGTCAGAGTTAGTTTCTAGGTTCGATCATTCTTTTTATAAATTTTAAGACTCGACAAGCACGATCAACTTTTTGGCGCTGTTGCCGGGGAACTAAAATATTAAAAACACTTAATTTTTATTACTTTAGCCATTTTTTATTGCAATTTATTTTCATTATTATTTTTATTTTTTTACTTTGCTAAATTTTCTTTTATTTGATTTTGGCAGATAGAGGAGATGGCACTAGATAACTATCAGTGGCAAATTATGAGGACAAAGCCAACAAAAGCAGCCGATATCTACAACCTCAACCCAATAACCATGCTATCAAACCAGGTAGAGATGTTACATAAAAAATTTGATGGTTTGTATAGTCTCTCGCAGGTACACCCAGTAATGCAATATGACTCGAATCTAGGAGGCATGGCGAATCCTGAGTACCCACCCTACGGATATGGCATGGAGAACGAACAAGTCCACTATATGGGTAACTATTCTAGACCTCAAAATAATTTTTATAGTGACACTTATAATGCAGGTTGGAGGTACCATCCCAATTTCTCGTGGGATGATCAAAGTAGCCAAAGATAGGAACTTCCTCCAAATTTTCAACAACCACCTCACCAACAGGAATATAAGTCGAACCTTGAAGAGATGCTGGCAAAATTCATAGCAAACACAGAAACACGTTACCAAAATATAGAAACGAAATAAGAAGCATCGATCCAAGGGATCGAGGATCAGTTAGGTCAGCCTGCTAAGCTAATCTTAGAACAACCACAAGAAAGCTTGCCAAGCAACACTAAAACTAACCCAAAAGAGCAAATTCAAGCTGTAACAGCTCATGACAGTGAAAGGTTAGTAGAATTTGACCCAAGGCAAGAGCTTGTGGTAAGTGAAGGTAAGGTTGAGGTAAGCCAAGATTTACCAAACCCGATAATTACAGAGTACCAAGCTCGTGTGCCATACCCTAATACGATAAAGAAAGACCACACAGAGGAACAACTCGGTAAGTCTCGTAAACTTTCAAAGAAATTTCATATTAACTTGCCGTTTCTTGAAGCTCTTTTGCAGATGCCAGATCCTAGACCTCGTGTTAATGAAGAAGAAATTCATGAGGAACGAAGGCTTTGGATCGATGAACTAGACGTGTGGAAGACACAGTTCAAAGAGAAACTAAAAACAAATGAAGCAAAAATGAGGTGACTCCACGACAAACTTAATGATGGGACAACCCAGCTTAAGATAGGAGATCAGGTACTCAAAATCTTCCCAAACGGAACAGTCGAGGTAACTAGTCCTAAAATCAGCACTTTTAAGGTAAACACTACTCGACTTAAATTTTATATCAATAACCGAATTGATCGCATGGGAAAGGATTTTCACCTCTTCAAACCACCATGACCATACGAATGAGAGGTAATGTCTAGCTTAAGACTATAAATGAGCGCTTCTCAGGAGGCAACCCGAGCACTAACCCCATTAATTTTTTACATTTTTTATTTTTTACTTTTATTTTTCCTTTTAGCACCTAACCATAAACTAACCAAAGTACAAATTTTCATACCACAAGGCCGTGGCCGTGGCCGTGTGGCCACCACAGAAAGGTACAAGGGTAGGGCCAACTACCAGATCCATAATTTCTATTTAACCCTCTTCTTCCCTTCCTTTTCCCGTTATCTTTCTTCTTTCATTTTCCATTATTTACTTTTATTTTTATTTTTATTTTTACTTTTATTTTTATTTTTATTTTTATTTCTCTTTATTATTTTTTTCTTATTATTTGTACCATTTAGATTTAGCTTAGGATACAATAAAATCAGGACGACTGCTTCGAGGACTCAATTTCAAACGGTTCGAGACGCTTCCCCATGTTCACCTCCAATCATATCCGGTTTCTTTTCATTGACTTCATCCAAAATTCAGGAAGTTTCACTTCTCTCCCCATCTTACGATTTTATGATTATTTTGATATTATCTATCTTTGTACATTGAGGGCAATGTACATCTTAAGTGTGGGGGGTTAACTATAGTATTATTTGAAAATCCCTAAATTATTTTCTTTAAGTAATTTTCTCATATTATGATTAGAATGAAATCTCCTTTGATTTATGATGTTTATTGATATGTTTTGGATTAAGTCATTGATAATTATGCATTGATGATTAAATTCGAAGGATAATAGAGAATCAAGCTTGATAAGTCTATTTTTCAGAATTAAAAATTTTTTTTAGGTTGTCTACTTGAATCTGAATGTTACCTTGAAGTTTAAATTTTACAAGGTTGATATCAAACACCCATAATTTTTATGAGACTTTGAGCCTATTAGAGCATATATTCTTATTCGTGCTCATTTTTTTATTATGAGTGTGTCAACATTGATTTGTTATTCTAGAACTTGTATCGATTATACTTGTCGAGACCACACCTATGATTTGATACACCGAGATGATAAAGGCACCTAGGTTTTAACCCACTTACTCCATCAAAAAGCCTACCTTCATAATTAATCCCTAGTGAACCCCGTTTAATCCTAACAACCCTTTTTATTGACTCACCCATTAATATTAACCTAAAACCCTTTGTATTTGTTATCACCATTCTTTTTGACTACCTTGATGTCGAGATTTGATTTGATCAGTTACCTAACTATGCTCTTTATTTCAAGTAGTTGAATCTATCCTTTATTAAATATTTGACTTGAATTAAAAAAAATGAAGTATGTTAAGTATTTGTTCTATGTAATTGAGCTTATACGTTTAAAAACTCCACATGTTGAAGAAGAAGCTCGTATTAGACTATTAGTAGTACAAATTTTCATTTGATGTAATTACTTATTATTAGTTCGGTAATTTGCAAGTCAATCTCGATTCTAACCTTCTAATTCAACCTTTATCCACACCTTTAACCCAAGCCCATTACAACCCTGTAAAGACCTTTGGATTTGTCTATCATTTCATTTTACAGTGGTGGAGATTTGATTTTCATGCAAGCCTATGGGATTAACTTTTCATGTTCGACTTTTGAGTGCTTAATTTTGAACCTTAAACACTTCGAGTGGTTTGAGTGAATCTTTGGTGAGGATGTCAGTTCTTTTTGATTTTGAATCAGAAGTAATTATTCAGGTAAAGGAAAACACTTATGTTTTCATACTATAAAAATGAATGACTTTGATTGTTTGAATCTTTAGGACTCTTTGAGTTGAATTATCCATGAATGAATTATCTTTGAATTATGATGAAACATTATTGATGAATATTATGAATCGGGGAAGTTTGTTTTAATTATGAGCTGAGAATTTTGCTTGAGGACAAGAAAAAGCTTAAGTGTGGGGGTATTTGATAAACCGTAAAAGTAACATATTTTAAGCCCACATTTAGCATGCTTTTGGATAATTTATCCCTTGATTTATGTAAAAAGGTGCTCTTAATCCTTTCTTTTCATGTTTTATACTCAGGAAAGCACCCGAGGATGAAAAGAATGAGAAACGGGCTTAAAACAGACCAAATTGGGCCAAAATAGAAATCGACAAGGCCTGGGCCCAAGACCACACGGCCGTGCCTCATTAAAAGTCCAAATATGGTCTGGCCACGACTCACACGAGCGTGTGCCATGGCCGTGTCCCTATCATGGAGAAGAGCAATTTTCACTCGGAAAAGGATACTTAGGGGCAAAGAAACCTATTGCCAAAGCCTCTATAAACACCCTAAGTATAACCTAGAAGGAGGCAGTTAGCTTGGCCAAGGAGCCGAGCGAGAAAGGTCAGAATTGTGGAGAATTACTCGAAAATAGCCAGTTGATCCATCTCAAGAAGCCGGAATTCTACTTAAGACGGAGGATCTCTCCTTTAATTCCTTCAGGGGGTTTTAGGGATTTCTTATGTTTTGTTTTATCTTTTCTTTTGAGATGTTTTCTTTTATTATTATGAACTAAACCCTCAGATACCTGAGGGAATGAAACCTAAGATGAATCTTGTTATCGTTTGCTGAACTATATGATAAATATTTGACTTGTTCCTAATTATGTGTTCTTAATTCTTGTGTTAATATTTCCGGGATATTGATTCAAGTATGATGTGCTTAGGTTGAGAAGCAAAAGTCCTTGCCTAAGAGTAGATCTAGCATAATTAAGCGGAGTTGATCGCGCGCCTAGAGATAGGGTGACGAGATTTTGCGGGATTAGGGTGAAACCTAATATGGGAGTCTATAGATCGAGTTAATGCGATTCTAGGGGTTTTAATTAGAAAGAGATTTCAATTAATCAACCTAGGGTTAGACGTTATTCGCTTCGAGAGAGGGTTTAATACACATTAGGGAATCTTACGGATCAAGTCAAATGAATAAATAGTCTGGTTCAGAGTTAAATAACAAGTGAAGTTTAGGTGGATTCTTCCTTGGGTGTCGTCTTAATCAATTGGTTTTTCTTCCAAGTTATTTTCCCAACTCTTTCTCTTTGTCTTTGCATATTTAGTTTAGTAGTTAATTAATTTAGATTAGATAAATAAATCCCTTTATTCTTACGCTAAATAATAAAAAGAGAGTTAGTACCAGTACTTTTGGTTCCTCTGGGATTCGACATTCCGGTCTTGCCTAAACTATACTATTGTTCGATAGGTGCACTTGCCTCAAATCGTTATCAGAGTTAGTTTCTAGGTTCGATCATTCTTTTTATAAATTTTAAGACTCGAGAGACACGATCACACTATCACAGGTATATATATTGTAACACCCCTAACCCGAGACCGTCGCCGGAACAGGGTTAAGAGGCATTACCAATCAAACGGAACCTTTAACATCCAGAAATTTCAACACAAAGTCAATCATTACTGTTCGCATTTATTTACAAACAAAGTGTCCCTTAAATGAGTCACCAAGACCCTAAGCATGCTTATTGACCGAGCCGAGACTAAACTGAAACACATACAAAATTCCATGAAAATTTAAAACTTTTCTAAAATACAGGGGAGACACGCCCGTGGGAGGAGACCGTGTTCCCTCCACGGCTTCTAGACACCTCCGTGTTCTTCCGTGTCTATACAACTATACCAACACGGTCATTAGGCACGCTCGTGTGCCATGGCCGTATACTTTTAGGTCATATACTAACTTTCCCACCAAGGCCACCAAGCACGCCCGTGTCGAGGCCGTGTATTTTAATGTTAGCTACTGACTTGTACTCTATGGCCAGATGACACGCCCGTGTCAAGGCCATGTGATTTTAAGCTGCATCCTGTCAATTTACCCATGGTCTAAGGCACACCTGTGTGCCACAACCGTGTGACATTATAGGCCATTTACAAGGCCAAAATGCCAACCAAATGGTTCAAACCTATAAGCATCATTTACCAACACTTATCAAGCATATATGGCAACCAAAAACATACCAAATAGCCATTCAAAACATGTATTCAATACCAATTCCAACCATGTCAATATCAACGACTAAAATTCATATCATCACAAGCATATTACATCAATATCAAACATCATCTCTTCTCAATATCACTAATTCATATTAGCATTTTATCAACACCAAGTTACCATTCATAAGTCAACCTCTCAAACCACAAACCATGCCAAAAGATGCATTACCTATATATACCAAGTCATTCATGCTGAAACTAGCACATATTTAGCCACATCTCATGGCTACTACAAATCTCAAACAAGATTCAAATAACTAGCCTATACATGCCATATCTTAATTATATATATCTTTCCAAAATACCCCAAAATAGATTGCCGATAGTGTGACTGAAAAGCTGACGATCCCCTGATCCGAGCTAGCTTTACTGACACTCGGCAAACACATAGTTATTCAATCTCCAAGCTATTCAATGCTCAATTATACTTGTTGATCATCATTTGATATTCATTCAGCTTACTCGCACACTCAGTGCTTAATACACGGTCGATACATATTATTCATTGCACACTTAGTGCCCAAATCTCTCAACCGACTTATCTCGGTAATGCACACTCAGTGCCAATTCAATAAACCGAAGCTTTTATAACATCGCACACACAGTGCTATTCATTCCTGTTTCGATTTTAATATCGCACACTTAGTGCCCTTAACATAAACTTGCACATAGCATCTCAATTTCATACATATATACAAATTCATTTCATAAAACAAAATCATATGTTAACAACATGTATTATATCCGAACTTACCTCGGAAGTCGACTATCGATACGGTTGACTAATTGAACACTTTATCTTTGCCTCGATCTCAATCTGAACCTCTTCTCTCTTGGTCTATACACATTTAAATTCAATCCATTCAATCACATTTCATTCAATTTAGTCCGCATACACAAATTTAAGGTATTTTGCATAATAGCCCTTATATATTCACATTTTGACACTTTAGTCCCTATTTCACAAAATCATCAAATACACCAAATTTCAATATACATGTGCTTAGCCGAATTCTTCTTATACCTATACAAATCCACACATTTCTTTTATTTCACATTTTAACCCTTCAATTTGCTATTTTCACAATTTAGCCTTAATTAGCTAAATTCACCAAAAATTCAAAAGCAACACATGTTAATCCAACACCAAGTTCTCATATTTCACTATCAACTAACACATAGCTCAAGTATTCATCAATAGCTCATCACAAAAACATCATCAATTCATAAAATTACAACATGGGTTAGCTAGAGCACTAAGCAACGATTACAAAAACGTAGAAATTATCAAAAATCGAGCTGAATTCACATACCAATTTGTGCCTAAGCTTGCCGAAACCTCAAAGCTCACTAGCCCTTCTTTCTTTTCTATTTTCGATGGGTGAAAGATGAACATTCATCCATTTTCATGCTTTTGTTTTATTATTAACACCTTATTAAACATTTTACTAATTTGTCCTTTTATTAAACATATAAGACAAATAAACATTATGGCTAAAATGTCATTTAACCAACCACCATCTTTAATAAAGGCTTAATTGCCACTTAAGGCCATCCTATTATGAAGACAACAACACTTAGGTACTCATAAATCAGCACATAGCTTTTATCTTTACGCGATTTAATCCTTTCTCTTAATTCGACACACAACCGATCAAATTATCACACAGAATTTCCACACAGACTATATCACATATCATTCACACAGAAAATATCATTAATATATTTTTACGATCTTGGATTTGTGGTCTCGAACACTGTTCCGACTAGGGTCTAAATCGGGATGTTACATATATGGCATGTATAGCTAGACTATCACACGCTACGTTAGTCCTAGAATCGACTAAGCCATAGCTCTAATACCAATAAAATGTAACACCTCTAACCTGTTTCCGATGCCGGAATGTGGTTAAAAGGCATTACCGATCAAACCATAACATTTAACCTTTATTGTTTAAGCATCATTAAATTATAATCAAATAATGTCACTAAGTCCCTTAATAAGGTCTTCAAGACCTTGAACATGTATTGGAAAGGGGTCGGGACTAAACCGAGCACATACACAATTTTTCCAAAAACTTAACATTTTTCAAAGTTACAGAGGTCACACGCCCGTGTGAGTACGTCGTGTGCCTCACACGGCCTCAGACACACCCGTGTGTCCAAGCTGTGTTAAAACAAGGCATACATACTGACTTATCCACACGGCCTAAGACACGCCCGTGTGCTTAAACCGTGGTCGACATTGACTTATTTCACATAGCCAGTCACACGCCCATGTGTCCAACCGTGTGCGAGTCTGACTTGTTTCAATTTCAAAACTTAAGAGACACTGTCGAGCCACATGCTTGTGTGCTCAACCGTGTGGGAAAATATAGGCCATTTACAAGGCCAATTTGCCACCCACACTTTGGGTCACACCCACAAGAATCAAACCATATAATTACATACCCCAAATGGCATCCATACATACTAAAACATGGCATAGTTTAAACTCTTAACATCATCATTCATTTCTCTATATAACTTCAACTCAACTTACCAACTCCGAAGTATCAACTTCACATCCAAATCATAAAATCCATTCATCTTTCAATCCTTACCAAATCTAAATATAAAACATACCATTTCCATTTTACTAATTTAAGCCCAAATGATCATTCATATAGAACACACATACACATATTAACCATCCTTTACACATACCCAAAACATATACCAAAATCAATAAACTATCAAGCCGTATCACATGGCAAGATTTATACACTTCAAAACATACCATAATCACTAACCTATACATGCCATATACCAAATATATACAAGTTCCAAAAGTACCAAAATAGATAGCTGATAGTGTGATTGAGTCCCTGACGATCCCCGGATTCGAGCTAGCTTTAATGACACTGTAAAACAGAGAAATACTTCACACAATAAGCTTAAAAGCTTAGTAAGTTCGTCATATAATACATTTAACGTAACCATTCAAATTCAATATACAAAATAAACTATCACATGGTTCAATTCACAATAATGCTCAATCTCATCCATAGTTAACACTCACTTAATCATCCATTTATCCATATACTATATCATCAACCACATAAGTTCCGTACATACCTATGCCAACACTTAGTTAACTATTAATTTTGCTTCTCAATGCTCAATACCACATTTCATTCAATCTTCATTAATCACTCGATTTACTCGCACACATAGTGCCAATTTCTTAGACGAAGCTTTAATATCACCGCACACTTATTGCCTTTACATTAAACCTAATTTAACTCGATATCACACACACAGTGCCAATAAATATTGTCGATGCTTTTTTTATTTCGCACACACAGTGTCGTTCACCACTGTATCAATTCTATTTCGCACACTTAGTGCCACATCTTTTCAAACCCATCATTCACATCACTAACTCAACAGCCACATTTCCATTCATTGTAATATATGTGAATATAAATTTAACAATTCGTATTATAAATGAACTTATCTCAGACGTAGAAATAACGAAATGAGTCGATCAATCGAGCACTTTGTCTTTTCCTCAATCTCGATCTAAATCTCTCTCTTCTTGATCTATATAATATTAAACTTAACTCATTCAATCACCAATTCATTCAATTTAATCCAAATACACATATTTAGGGCATTTTAAAAAATAGCCCTCACATTTTCACATTTTCTTATTTACAGTCCAAAAGTCCAGAAAATTTAATAACATAAACCACCATATTTAATTAGCCGAGAAAACAATCCAAGCTCCTGCAAGCCGTCCGGTCTTAAACTTACTGATTACCTAAAAAGCCAGAAAATTTGGGTAAGCTTACAAGCTTAGTGTGTAACACAAACCAAACAAACATAAGAGATACAAATGCCAGTACAAATGCTGTTTATGGATACAATCATAGATGTAGTTCAAGAGATAGATACAAATGCAGATACAAATTCAGATATAGATACAGACACAAATGCGAATATAGATGTAGACACAGATGTGGATATAAATGCAAACAATGATTCAGATACAAATACAGACACAAATTTTATCCCCATCCGCTACACACCATCTCCATCCCACAAATACATACCAATAGGACTACAAGAGCCCATCTAACCTCACACACCTATAAGTGAGCATATGTCACTTTTCAGAATAGCACAGTCAAGCTGTCAGAAATAATGCAGTAAACCGCCAGAATCAAATAAATGTGGTCAAGCCTCCAGATCAAATATGTGGTTAATACCATAAAATAAGTTATCTCGGGTTGCTCGGCAACGATGACCCGACACCCCAAATTGCTCGAAAACTATGGTGTACTAATATCAGTGTGCAGTTAAACTGCAAGAACACTTCCTCCATCATATCATTATCCCACCCCTATTGCACATGTAAAAACATATTACATACTAACCAATAAGAAATGCACATATGCCTTACATACTTTTGACATCATACATACATACGTACATACTTTTCAAATCATATCATGCTAACAGAATTATCAAATTACTGATCATATACGAAGGTCGCATTTTTATCATGCTAACAATTGATTCACATACATAGTTCATATTACATACAGTAGCAAAATATCAAATTTCATGTTTGAGAGTCTTATTTATGTTAGAGTAGCTAATAAAGTTGGTTAATCTGTTAGCAATTAGTTAGTTGTTAGTTAATCTGTTAGACTACTTTTGTTATATAAAAGCATGTGCTACCCCTGTACAAAGTTAACAGAAATATTATTGCATTCTTCTTGATTAATGTAGTTTCTTTTAGTTTCATTTCATCTAGTTTTAGTTTAACATGCTATCAGAGCTATTGACACTAATTACTTGTTGTGGCGTTAACAGGTTCTTTTGGCAATTAAAACATATAAGCTTCAAAGCTTTTGGATTCTCGTATTGTTCCCCCTCCTCAACTACTTCTGGATGCTGATGGTGTGCCTCAAGAGAACCTTAAGTTTGCTCGGTTTGAATAACAAGATAGTGCTCTTGCATCTTGGCTCCTGTCGTAGGTGAATGAGGCGGTTCTTCCACATCTTATTAGTATGGATACTAGTTCTCAAAGCTGGAATGCTATTATTAATTTGTATGGCAGTAAAACCACCTCCAGACTGATGTTATATAGAAGAGCTTTACACTCTCAGCGCAAGGGTGATCTTTCTATGAAAGATTTCTTAATGAAAATTAAAGGGTACTGTGATAAACTTGCTAGTTGTAGAGAAGTCATTAACGAGCATGAGCATGTTACTGTAATTCTTAATGGTCTGTCACCCTACATTGTTCAGGGTGTCACTACTATGCTCCTTGATGTTGAAGCACGCGAGCATGCTACAATATTTGAGGCTCCTAATTCAACCAATATGGTGTCCCATCAACCTGCAGATCTTACTGCCAACAGCGCACTTACACTAGCTTATCGTCTTTCCTCAAATACTCGATGTCGTGGGCGTGACCGTACATCTGGCTCACATTTTCAATGTTAGATATGTGGGAAACAAGGTCATCTTGTTGATTACTGTTATTATCAGTTTGATGCCTCATACAAGAGTGCAGGATACAAACCTCCTCCTTCTCTAAAAGTAAATGTCTGTATGTTTGGTGCTAGATCTCCCATACTCCCTTGGATGCCATTTTCTATGCCAACCTCACCTGCTGCTGTTCTAGTATCCAACCAGGTTGGTTTTTTCCACCTGCTCCAGTGCTACTTGGTTTAATCCGTTTGCTGCCAGTTCTCCACAACCTATCAATGCACCCACTTCAGTAACATCCCATCCTTAGGCTTATATTGCCACTCCTGAGATAGTTGGCGATAATGCTTGGTATCTGGATTCTGGGGCAACACATCATCTTACACATTCGGCTACTTCACTAAGTGAAAGTACCTCCTACAACAGTCCAGGTAAAGTGTATGTTGGTAATGGAACTATACTTCCTGTTCTGTCTACTGTTCGTCTTCTTTGCTTACTCGTTTACGACCATTATACATGTGATCATTGTTGTTTGTACCTGGTATAACCAAAAATCTCTTATCGGTGTCGAAGTTTACAAAAGATAATCAGGTAATATTTGAGTTTCTTCCTACATAGTGTCAAGTTCGTGATCTAAAAACTAGGAAGGTTCTTCTTCGAGGATCAGTGCAGCACGGGTTGTACAAACTACACTTACATGACTCTTTCAAGAATGTCTTACCTTCTGGTGTAGCTCAATGTTTTACAACCAGTACGATTGTTACTTTCAGTGTATGGCATTCTAGGTTAAGGCACCCCTGTAAAGCTACTCTTACAAAGGCCCTATTCAAGTGTAAAATACCTCTTGGTATGAATAAAGAACCACTTAATTGTGTTGCTTGCCACTTAGGAAAAGAACATAAGCTGCCATTTCAGAAGTTACTTACTGAATATACTACACCGCTTCAATTGATAGTTGCTGATGTTTGGGGACCATCTCCAGTCCTTTTTAATGGTTTTTGTTACTATGTTGCATTCACATAGGCATATACTCAATACACTTGGGTTTATTTCCTATAGAAAAAAGTAGAAGTGCTTACTGTCTTCCCATAGTTCCATAGGCAAGCTAAAAGAGCTCTTGGATGCAAACTTAAAGTTTTACAAATAGATGGGGGATGAGAGTTTCAAGTATTGAAGTTGTACTTGTCTCAACAAGGGATCATGCATCGATTTACCTATCCCTATACCTCTGTACAAAATGGTCTAGTTGAACGCAAGTACAGATAGATAGTTGAAGCTAGTCTCTCCATGCTAGCTCATGCATCTATGCCTTTAACATATTGGAATGATACCTTCAGCAATGTTGTCTACTTGATAAATAGGTTGCCTTCTTATCCTCTAGACAATATCTCACCATATGAAAAACTATTTCAGGTTCCACCAAGCTATTCATCCCTTCGTGTCTTTGGCTGCTTGTGTTTTCCTAACCTTCGACCCTACAACACCCACAAATTATAGTTTAGGTTAACTCCATGCACATTATTAGGGTACTCCCCATTGCACAAAGGATATCGTTGTCAAGATAATAATGGTCGTGTGTAGATCTCGTGTCATGTTGCCTTTAATGAAATAATGTTTCCATGTAAAACCATCACCTCCAAGCCTGCTCTTCCCATGCATACATCACTATCTAGTTCCAAGCTACTTGTCTTATCCCCAGCCCGTACTCCACATGCTAGTCAACCATATGTCATTTCACTTACTACTTAAGTCAACCTTCTGAATGATGTCTCTCAGTCTCCCTCACCTAGTCCAGTCCATTCTATTTCTGAAAGATCCACCTCTCAAACATCTAGTGCTGCCATACCTGGCTAGCCACCTCCTCCAGTCTCTATTCCATGTAACTCCCATACCATGGTAACACGCAACAAAGCTAGCATCTTTAAACCCAAGGCATACATGAGCACAACACCCTATCTCTCAGAAGATATCCCTACTGACATTCATTTGGTTGCCAAGGGGTTCTCTCAGCATGTAGAGCTTGATTTTCGAGACACCTTCAGCCCAGTGGTTCGAGCAGCAACCATTTGAACTGTTCTTGCAATTGCAGTCATGAAAGGATTGTCATTGTGACAATTTCATGTCAACAATGCTTTCCTAAAAGGAGAGTTGACTGAGGGGATATACATGGACCACCTGAAACACCCCAAACCCGGCCCACGAGCCTTGACCGGATCTGGTATGTTCCTCGGTGTAAACCGTTTCAAAAATTCTTTTTATTACTTTGGAAAATTTGGGTTTTTGAAAGAACGATTGTTTTTGGGTTAGGCTCGAGTTGAAAACAAGTTTATCTTATATTGAGAACCCTTTAGTTTAGGTGACAAAACACTTAGAGTTTAATTTAAAAGAAATTTACTTAAATTTTAATTGATAAAAATTTGTAAACATAATAAATAAAATAAATGTAAAATAAAATAGTTCCCTATGGCCTTATTACATCAAATAAATCCAAATAATTGAAAGTACTTAAGTAAAAATAAAAGTCCAAATCGTAAAATTTCTTGCCGTGCATGGCCACATTTAAGCTCCCGCCGACCCGGTCCATTACTGATCATAACCTGAAAAATGTTCCCTCAACGGGGTGAGTCAACAAACTCATTGTGTACACAACACTAAATCTTAACAAATGTGGGCATTTCATAGCATACATATTCATATATCATTAAATTAAAATGATGCAATCCCGAACCCAAACCTAGTTAGCCATCCGCTACACTTCCCCGTACCAACCTGCACACCGTGGGGACTACTAAGTCAACCCTCCATCCACTACACTCCATATCGCGGTCTTAGGTCACCGCATTCGTGGTCTTAGGTCACCACATTCAGATTACTGTGGTCTTAGGTCACCACATTCAAATATCACGGTCTTAGGTCACCGTGTTCAGATCTCGCGGTCTTAGGTCACCGCGTTCGTGGTCTTAGGTCACCACATTCAGATCTCGCGGTCTTAAGTCACCGCGTTCGTGGTCTTAGGTCACCACATTCTCTTCCCCTTTTCAATAACCCATATACCCCATAACATATTATGCAATTACATGCCATAATTCACATTCTTATTTTTATTCACATGTTACAAATAACATATTTCATATTCCTAGTAGGAGTAGGAAACGTACCTGAGTACTTTGTACCATAACATGGTACCTTAGCCACATTCTCACACTTTCATATTCTTAATATCACATATCTTAATTAAACATAGCCATAAAACATATTATGAAATAGTGTGGGGTACACACCTGATTCGCTTAGCAAATTCTTTGAGATCTCGAAATCTGATCTACCACTTAGAACCTTAATCCCTACATTTGATTAATCACTTTAAAAAGCCATTCGGCCATAAATCCAAATCCTAGTAGGATTAGTATACTTAAACTTACCTTGTTTGCCGATTTGATTAATAATCAAATCCCGAAATTTGTAGTATTCCTTCCTTAAAAATCGGCTAGCCACCAAATCATTTAACTAGGTCAGTTTTTGACGTTTGAATAAATAGGAAATAGTTCTAAATACCAAAAATAAGCCTTGGCCGAATACTTCATATGCTTACCTTGTGGATTTTAAATCCCGAAACTCACCGAATAACTAGGGAACACGTGGCCTATGGTGTACCTTCAGGAAAAGAACTTCTCCTTCCTTGTAGTCGACACTTAGTAAATCCCGAAAGATCTCTTCAAAGTTTCGGCAATAAGATATTAATGGGGTTAGTCCTAGATTTCGGCAAATCTTAAAAGAAAAAGGATGAAACCGAATGAGATCTTACCCTTACTTGAAGAAATCGATTGCACCTTCACTTCAATCTTCAGATATTCGGCTATGGCTAGATGATGATCTCACAACTTTCAACTTTTGGAGGGATTAGAGAAGGAAGAATAAAGATGGAGGATTCGGCTAGAACACAAGGTATTTCGGCTTGGCAAAAATAAAAGAAGAAGAAGATTTGGTGAAGAAAATTCGGTAGAGGCTTTCAAAGAACAGAAAATAATGCAGAATGGCCTCTCTTTTCCTTTTATAGCCGAAATTACTAAGCTAGAGTCCCTTACTTGGCCACCACTCTTCTATTTTGATAGCTTTATCCCTATAATTATCACTTTATTCAAATTAAAAGAATTTAATCCAACAATTATCTCTTGAAAATAATCCAAATTAAATCCTTTATTTATCACCTTATTAGCTGAATTTTAAAGAGAATAAAACTCCCCTTTTAAAAGCCTTGTTGCCGTCCACCTCTGTGCTTCTGGAAGCAAAAATAAAACTTCTTTTATTTGCTTCCCTTGTGACTCAAACTCAGGTCCAATACCCTTGCATGTGGTACCATTTCCGAAGGCCCTAAGTGGCATCTCCAGGCTACTTTTCCAAGCCTGTTTGTGTGTCAAATTTCACATACTTTTTCTCTTAAGGCCACCTTGCCTTAATTTCCTCTTTTTAAACTTTAAAACTCAACATTTCCTTACATTTCCAAGTTTCCAAAAATTTTCGTTTGCCTCTTTAAACTTGACATTTCCTTACATTTCCAAGTTTCCAGAAATGTTCACTTTCCTCTTTTGAATCATTTCCAAATCATTTCCATACATTTTCAGGTTTCCAAAAATGTTCATTTCTAAATCATTTTCATGCATTTTCAAGTTTCCAAAAACGTTCAAAATTTATTCATAACACGTAAGACATGTCATTTCGTACAATTAAACCGAAAATGCATAGGCCCTTTTCAGGATGTTACAGTTCTACCCTCCTTAAAAATAATTTCGTCCTCGAAATTACTTACTAACGAACGATCATACATCCACTACGCTACTGCTGCACACTCTGATCTTAATAGAATCATTATACTTCCTAGGCACAATCTCGAAGTTCACGTCCCCTGGAACTCGTTTTTAACATCGTGATTTAATCTGATTAGAAAGTTTTATGCATCAGAATTTTGTTCCACTTATTAACCGCGAACAATTTTTATGAAAAGAGATATTTAGAAGTAGTTCTTTCGATCAATCAAAGTCTTAGTTTCAAGTTCACTAGTTAGAAAGTCACGTTCACATTCATCAACCAATTATGAACTTTTGTTCATTCAGAGAAATGTTGTAGTTTTCATTGTTGTTGTTGTTCCACTACCTATGGGTATTTTCGTAATTTGTCCTACAGGGGTATTTTTGTAATTTCTCAAAAGAGAAGTTCCTTGGTGATTTTGTCAAAGAGTATTTTGGAAATTTTAAATTTTCGGGGGGTATTTTGGAAAATTTTGAAATCCGAGGGTATTTCGGTAATTTTGAAACTCGGGGGTATTTTGGTAATAAACCAGGGTAAATTTGTAAAGTTTAATAATTCAAGGGTATTTCAAATTTTTCAAAACTTTGAGGGTTCTTTTTGAGACTTCTATTTTCCAAAACGATGATGTTGCAAAAATTTTGGAAATCAGGGTCATTTTGGTAATTTTGTAAGTTAGGGGTAATTTCGTAATTTTCTAAAATCAAGGTATTTTTGATAATTTGCAGATTAGGATTTTTGAACATTTATAAAGTAATGAAATCTTGATAAGAACTGTGGGTATTTTGGGAATTTTATAAACCAAGGGTATTTTTGTAATTTACCACTAGGGGTATTTTTGTAATTTCATAAATCGAAAATTTTTTGGAAAATTTTGTAAAAATAGTTCTCACAAATTGAAAAGGTAATTTTAAGAATTTTAAAACTAGGGTTTTTATAAAAATACGGCTAGTTCCCTTTCGGGTTTTAGTTATTGTGTTTAGCTTTATGACCGAGTCCTCTTGGTTAGGGTGAACCAGAAGTTACGCACTGTAGGATTCCAAGAGAAGAGGAGGTGAGTCACTAGGATCGCTTAAGTACTGTGCTCTTAGGATCCAATCCTAGACATGCGCACAGGGGTTACCACACCTTAACTCGGCGACTAGTCATAGGGTTGTTTAGTTAGGCACTTAAGTCTTATGTAAGTGTTTGAGGAAAACTAATCCTAGGGTTCAAGTACTTATCATGCTAATCTACGTTCCATTCCATTTCTACCCTTCTGCACATCATACTATAAACCACACAAATGGATAGAAGTACTTACCTGGTGGACTGCGAGTCGGAGACTTAGGTGCCACGCCAGGAAACCTGCTTATTTCAAAAAAAAATGTTTTCATAAAACTTATTTGGGCTCAATTTGAAAACATTTTGGGCCTTAAACCTCAGGCTGAGAGTTTAAAACTGGGCTCTGATACCAAACTGAAACACCCCAAACCCGGCAACGAGCCTTGACCGGATTTGGTATGTTCCTCGGTGTAAACCGTTTCAAAAATTCTTTTTATTACTTTGGAAAATCTGGGTTTTTGAAAGAACAATTGTTTTTGGGTTGGGCTCGAGTTGAAAACAAGTTTATCTTATATTGAAAACACTTTAGTTTAGGTGACAAAATACTTAGAGTTTAATTTAAAATAAATTTACTTAAACTTTAATTGATAAAAATTTGTAAACATAATAAATAAAATAAATGTAAAATAAAATAGTTCCCTATGGCCTTATTACATCAAATAAATCCAAATAATTGAAAGTACTTAAGTAAAAATAAAAGTCCAAATCGTAAAATTTCTTGCTGTGCATGGCCACCTTTAAGCTCCCGCCAACCCGGTCTATTACTGATCATCACCTGAAAAATGTTCCCATAACGGGGTGAGTCAACAGACTCAACGTGTACACAACACTAAATCTTAACAAATTTGGGCATTCCATAGCGGACATATTCATATATCATTAAATTAAAATGATGCAATCCCGAACCCAAACCTAGTTAGCCATCCTCTACACTTCCCCGTACCAACCTGCACACTGTGGGGACTACTAAGTCAACCCTCCATCCGCTACACTCCATATCGCAGTCTTAGGTCACCGCATTCGTGGTCTTAGGTCACCACATTCAGATTACTGTGGTCTTAGGTCACCACATTCAAATATCACGGTCTTAGGTCACCGTGTTCAGATTTCGCGGTCTTAGGTCACCGCGTTCGTGGTCTTAGGTCACCACATTTAGATCTCGCGGTCTTAGGTCACCGCGTTCGTGGTCTTAGGTCACCACATTCACTTCCCCTTTTCAATAACCCATATGCCCCATAACATATTATGCAATTACATGCCATAATTCACATTCTTATTTTTATTCACATGTTACAAATAACATATTTCATATTCCTAGTAGGAGTAGGAAACGTACCTGAGTACTTTGTACCATAACATGGTACCTTAGCCACATTCTCACACTTTCATATTCTTAATATCACATATCTTAATTAAATATAGCCATAAAACATATTATGAAATAGTGTGGGGTACACACCTGATTCGCTTAGCAAATTCTTTGAGATCTCGAAATCTGATCTACCGCTTAGATCCTTAATCCCTACATTTGATTAATCACTTTAAAAAGCCATTCGGCCATAAATCCAAATCCTAGTAGGATTAGTATACTTAAACTTACCTTGTTTGCCGATTTGATTAATAATCAAATCCCGAAATTTGTAGTATTCCTTCCTTAAAAATCGGCTAGCCACCAAATCATTTAACTAGGTCAGTTTCCGGCTTTTGAATAAATAGGAAATAGTTCTAAATACCAAAAATAAGCCTTGGCCGAATACTTCATATGCTTACCTTGTAGATTTTAAATCCCGAAACTCACCGAATAACTAGGGAACACGTGGCCTATGGTGTACCTTCGGGAAAAGAACTTCTCCTTCCTTGTAGTCGACACTTAGTAAATCCCGAAAGATCTCTTCAAAGTTTCGGCAACAAGATATTAATGGGTTAGTCCTAGATTTCGGCAAATCTTAAAAGAAAAAGGATGAAACCGAATAAGATCTTACCCTTACTTGAAGAAATCGATTGAACCTTCACTTCAATCTTCAGAGATTCGGCTATGGCTAAATGATGATCTCACAACTTTCGACTTTTGGAGGGATTAGAGAAGGAAGAATAAAGATGGAGGATTCGGCTAGAACACAACGTATTTTGGCTTGGCAAAAATAAAAGAAGAAGAAGATTTGGTGAAGAGAATTCGGCAGAGAGGCTTCAAAAAACAGTAAAATAATGCAGAATGGCCTCTCTTTTCCTTTTATAGCCGAAATTACTAAGCTAGAGTCCCTTACTTGGCCACCACTCTTCTATTTTGGTAGCTTTATCCCTTTAATTATCACTTTATTCAAATTAAAAGAATTTAATCCAACAATTATCTCTTGAAAATAATCCAAATTAAATCCTTTATTTATCACCTTATTAGCTGAATTTTAAAGAGAATAAAACTCCCCTTTTAAAAGCCTTGTTGCCGTGCACCTCTGTGCTTCTGGAAGCAAAAATAAAACTTTTTTTATTTGCTTCCCTTGTGACTTAAACTCAGGTCCAACACCCTTGCATGTGGTGCCATTTCCAAAGGCCCTAAGTGGCATCTCCAGGCTACTTTTCCAAGCCTGTTTGTGTGTCAAATTTCACATACTTTTTCTCTTAAGGCCACCTTGCCTTAATTTCCTCTTTTTAAACTTTAAAACTCAACATTTCCTTACATTTCCAAGTTTCCAAAAATTTTCGTTTGCCTCTTTAAACTTGACATTTCCTTTCATTTCCAAGTTTCCAGAAATGTTCACTTTCCTCTTTTGAATCATTTCCAAATCATTTCCATACATTTTCAGGTTTCCAAAAATGTTCATTTCTAAATCATTTTCATGCATTTTCAAGTTTCCAAAAATGTTCAAAATTTATTCATAACACGTAAGACATGTCATTTCGTACAATTAAACCGAAAATGCATAGGCCCTTTTTAGGATGTTACAGTTCTACCCTCCTTAAAAATAATTTCGTCCTCGAAATTACTTACTAACGAACGATCATACATCCCCTACGCTACTGTTGGGCACTCTGATCTTAATAGAATCATTATACTTCCTAGGCACAATCTTAAAGTTCACGTCCCCTGGAACTCGTTTCTAATATCGTGATTTAATCTGATTAGAAAGTTTTATGCATCAGAATTTTGTTCCACTTATTAACCGCGAACAATTTTTATGAAAAGAGATATTTAGAAGTAGTTCTTTCGATCAATCAAAGTCTTAGTTTTAAGTTCACTAGTCAGAAAGTCACGTTCACATTCATCAACCAATTATGAACTTTCGTTCATTCAGAGAAATGTTGTAGTTTTCATTGTTGTTGTTGTTCCACTACCTAGGGTCCCTTACTTGGCCACCACTCTTCTATTTTGATAGCTTTATCCCTTTAATTATCACTTTATTCAAATTAAAAGAATTTAATCTGTAACATCCTAGATTAGGGGTTATGCGTTCATGCCTAATTCATGAGTTAGTAGGTTTTGGCAGTGTTGGAAGTGTATTAAGGGTTTTTAGAATTCTAGGATGGAAGAAGAAAGCTTTGGAAAATTATTGGTTTTTAAGTAAAAAGGGGAGCTAGGTAAATGAGGCTTTAAAAGAAACTCCGTGTGAAGCATGACACAAGGAACCATGTGGTAAAATGGCATGTTTTATGAATTATGAATGTGTTATGTGAATTTTAGAAATAAGGAAATGTATGGAAATGTAAGGAAATATGGAAATGTAAGGAAATGTAAGGAAACGTATGGAAATGTAAGGAAATGTAAGGAAATGTAAGGAAATGTATGGAAATGTATGGAAATGTAAGGAAATGTAAGGAAATGTATGGAAATGTAAGGAAATGCCTTGTCTTGGAAATGTAAGGAAATGTAAGAAAATGTCTTGTCTTGGAAATGTAGGGAAATGTGTTGGAAATGTAAGGAAATGTCTTGTCTTGGAAATGTAGGGAAATGTGTTGGAAATGTAAGGAAATGTCTTGTCTTGGAAATGTGAGGAAATGTCCTGGAAATGTAAGGAAATGATGTGGAAATGATTCAAAAGAGGAAAGTAAACATTTCTGGAAACTTGGAAATGTAAGGAAATGTCAAGTTTAAAGAGGCAAACGAAAATTTTTGGAAACTTGGAAATGAAAGGAAATGTCAAGTTTTAAAGCTTAAAAAGAGGAAATTAAGGCAAGGTGGCCTTAAGAAAATTAGTAGGAAGAATTTGGCACACAAACAGGCTTGGAAAAGTGGCCTGGAAATGCCACTTAAGGCCCAGGTAAGTGACGCCACCTACATGAGCAAGTGGGCCTGAGTTCGAGTCACATGGGAAGCAAATAAAAGAAATTTTATTTTTGCTTCCAGAAGACTGAGGTGGACGGCACATGCTGTAACATCCTAAAAATGGGGCTATTTGTGATTGAATGATTTTCCTTGTGTTTGAATTGCCATGGTATTAATTGTGGAATAATAAGGCTTAATTAGGGGCTTTGAGTTGGTTCGGAATAGTAGAAAATATTATTTATAAGTTTTAAAGGTAGGGAGCCATAGTAGTTAGGGGTTACAAGAATAAATAGAGGATTTGTGGACATAAAAATCAGCTTGGTAAAGTGGCAAAAGGAGGGCTACTTGGGAGTTGTATGTGTGACATTGAGGGGAGCAAAGGGGAGCCTTGGTTGAGTCACAAAATCCCCTTTTTGCACTATATTTTGAACGGCACAAGTGGGAGAGATTTTCTCTCTTTAAATATTTTTTTATAATAGGATAATAAGGATGTTATATTAATTATTTTAAAGGGATTATCATGGGATTAATTATTAAGAGTTGGCAGAGGAAAAATAGCTTTGAAATTAATTCAAATTAATTTGAATTAATTCAAATATATGGCTTGGAGTGAAAGAGAGAGTTGGCTAGAGTTTGAACTCCTTATTGATAAGAGTGGACGGCAAGCTAAGGAGGGGGGTGCCGAATGCTTATAAAAAGCATCAACCTATCACTTGTTTTGTTTTTTTTTCCCATCTTTGCAAGTTGCCGAAATTCTCAACCCTCCCATCTATTTTCTTTCTTTTCCTTCTCTCAAAATCCTTAGCCGAAACCTTCATTCCATATCTTTCTTCATTCTCTTCTTCTTCCAACTCAAGCCGAATCCTCTCCCTTGGTGTGCCGATTTTCCTTCTCCCCATTTGGTGTATCTTTGGCTGAATATTAAAGCAAGGGTAAGTATGCCGAAACTCTTTTCCATGTCCCATTCTCTCTGTCGACTTGGTTAAATAGAAAAGCTGAATTATTTTAGAGACTAATCAGTGATAGAATCGGTTCTATTTAGGTACCCGGGATTTTGAAGTATTCGATCCAAGCCTCAGTCCCTGTAAATCGGTTTTGGTAAGGATCTATTCTTTTTGGTATTTGATTAAGCCAAGGGCTACTAATAATGATGATGACCGATTGTAGGAAGTGAAGCAGATTTGTGAACCGGGTACCGAAGTGAGTACTTAGAGGCACATAGGTGAGGTTTGGGTTCAATTGGTAACCCCTTTAGATTTATTTGATTTGGCCGAATAGGCCATAGTACTAATCCCATAGTTGGCCGAATATAGGTGCTGGGAGATCTGGTGTGGCTGACTTGTCTTTTTCGGGATTTAGACTATTCGGTGGTGGCAGGTGTGTACATACACACCTTATAACTTATTAACTGTGCTAAATATTGTGAATGCTAACTCTGATTTATGTAGCATTGGATTTAATACCATATCGGTATAAGCGGACGATCGGGTAAGTACTGTTAATATGAGTTACTATTTGATGCTTTTGGGAAGCATGGCATGTTTATTATTGGTAACTTCAATATTTGATGACATGAAATCGATATGGGTTGATGAGAGGAGGGGAATTGTTATCGTGGTCGGCGGACACGGTGTTTTGGTAACACATCGTGACTACACGGTCACCAGAGGTTTGGTACCTCCGGAGGTTTGGCACCTCATAGCGTCTCGTCCCAAATGGCTTAGCACCACGTGGGGTTGGCCACAAATGATAATACGGGATTGACGCCCGGTGATTTGGTATCACACGATGGGTTGGCCCCATCAATCGATTCGTGTCTTCGGGCACCAGAGGTTTGGCACCTCCGGTGATTTGGCATCACATCCGTGGATCAGACGTCACCAAGTGGTTTGGCACCACCAAAGTGGTTTGATACCACAACGGGGGTAGACAGAGGCGTTTGGTTTGCTAGGTTGGGTACATAACCTTATGCATGTTGATTGTTATAAAGTGTGTATGAAATTGCTTAAACCGGGGGAAGGGTTACATACTGAGTCTTGGTGACTCACCTTCTCCTTTACATTTTTCAGGTGACACGTAGATCGCGGATAAAGAGCCGGATGGACTCGAGGTGGCCATGCAGTGGACTTGATTTAAATGAACTTTAAACTTGAGTTATTTTTATTTTACTGTTGGTTAAATTTTATTTCGGATGTAATAAGGCCTCCTAATACTCTACTTTGTTACTTTACATATTTTGGATAATTTGTTTAAACTATCTTACTAATGTTAATTAAATGCACATGTTTTCCCAACCTTAAACGAAAAATGTTTTATCGTGCCATCGGGCACATTTGGAATTTTGTAGTAACTTGATTTAATTAAAATTCAAATAAACCCTAAGTATGGTTTTAGCAAGACCACTTAAATGAAAGGTTTTCAAAACTTAACCGGTTTCTAAAAGATTTCAAAATATTTTCCCCTGTAACAAACTAGATTCGGCCATAATGTTTGGGCCGGTTTGGGTTGCTACAAAATTGGTATCAGAGCCAGGTTCAAAGCTCGGCTGTGGGGGCCCAAGGCCCAAAAATGTTTTGGTAGGCCTTATGGAATAATTTTTGGTTTTGAGCAAAGACATGGCCCGAGTCTCCTGCAGACCGATCCGCCTGTAAGTACATCTGAACTTCTTTGTGAATTATTTTCTGTAGAAGGGTAGGAAGCATGGAACGTAGATAGACTTATAGAAACTTGAACCCTAGGATTAGGTTACTCAAACACACCAACAAGACATAAGACTTAATGAACTAAACCAACCTATGACTTAGTCACTGAGCTAGGGTGTGGTAACCCCTGTACGCATGTCTAGGAGTGGATCCGAAAGAGCCTGGTATTTAAGCAGTCCTCGTGACTCACCTCCTCTTCGCAGGTATCCTACCTGGTGCGTAGCTTCGGTTCACCCTAACTCAGAGGGCTCAGTGGTGTGGCAACCTCTGTGCGCATGTCTAGAAAGGTTCAGTGGGAGCTTGGTATTTAAGCAGTCCGCGTGACTCACCTCCTCTCCACTTGAATCCTACCTGGTGCGTAGCTTTGGTTCACCCTGACCAAGAGGGCTCGGTCGTAGGCTAAACCTAATGACTAAAACCCGAAAGGGAACTAGCCGCGTTTTTGAAAAAGAATGAAACAACAAAACCCTAATGTTTTCAAAACTATCAAAATTACTCTTTTGAATCTGAGAACAATCATTTTTACAACATTTTTTTTATAACAAAAAATCTGATTTGTGGAAAATTACAGAAATGCCCTTAGGGGGTAAAATTACTAAACTGCCCTTGGTTCATAAAATATCAACTCAATGGTTTTGCCCAAAAATCTCATTCCTCAAATTGCAAAATTACTGAAATGACCCTGGTTTTTGAATCTTTACAAACAGCACCTCTTAAAAAGGAAAACTTTCAAAAAGGAACCCTCCGAGTTTTACAACTGTTAAAACATCTCTGATATACAAAATTACAAAATTACCCCTGATTGACAAAATTACCAAAATACCCCTGGTTTCCAAATGTTGCCATATCTTTAAATTTTGCAAATTTTCAGAAACACACTCCAGTTTTGGGAATTACAAAGTGACCTGCTTTATGAAAGTTTTGAATTCCCTCGGATTTTACTACGAAAATACCCCTGTAGGAAAATGACGAAAATACCCCTGGGATAGAAACGGACAGAAATGTCCAAGGAGTGAATAAGTAGGGAAAGTATTAGGGAATGGATGTACTCTTTTGTGTGAACTAGGATAGAAGACTTGAAATATTGTTTGCTCGAAAGAATCCCTAATTAAACTTTCTCCATAAAATTTCTTCGTGGATAACCAAGTGGAACAAATGCTAATCCATAAAATTTCCTTAATCAGATTAAAGCGCAGTAGATAGAATGAGTTCTAGAAGATGTGGCCGACGTGGACGCGGTAGGGGAAGAATGACAGTGTCTGAACCTGTTAGGTCGGGTCAAGGTTCTGAGAATGAAGTACCGCCACCACCACCTCCAGCTTTTGGGCGAGGATCGAGGATCGATCGCATCGGGTGAGGTAGTACCGCAAGTCGTGTTGCGAGTCCCGAGTGGTGGTGGGGCGGTGGGAATCTGGGAGCTCGAAAATCTGTTCCCGAGTGAATTCGGTCTAACGGAGCTGAAGTATTCTGGGGTGTGTCGGGAGTGGCACCCAGTGCAGCGGAATACTGGCTAGAATCTATAGAAAGGATTATGAACGACCTTGACCTGTCTAATGAGGAGAAATTGAAAGGAGCGGTGTCGCTTCTAAAGGATGAAGCGTATCAGTAATGGCTCACGGTCCGAGATGGAGCCACGGCAGATGAACTCACGTGGGATTACTTCAAAACTACTTTTTAGAAGAAGTACATGGGTACTAGCTGCACTGACGCGCAGAGGAAAGCTTTTCTGGGGTTAGTGCAAGGAACTAAGTCAGTGTCGGAGTATGAGGTGGAATTTTTAAGGCTGAGTAGATATGGTAGAGGCATCATAGCTACTGAACATGAGCGCTGTGTCCGCTTTGAGGATGGACTTAGAGATGACTTGAGGCTGATAATTGCTCCACAGCAGGTTCGTGAGTTTTCGTCGCTAGTGGAGAAGGCTAAGGTAGCCGAAGGGATCAAGGAGTCCGTGAGGCAGAATTATGATAAGAATAAGCTGAAAAGAGGCTTTGGGTCGTCGGGGTCGAGTGGTAGTGCTCAGAAAAAGGCTAGGCAGAGTGGACCAAATCAGGCGGCAAGGCCCATGGCTACTAATCGGAGACCGGCTCAGTGTAATCGCTGTGGAAAATCCTATTGGGGAGGTTGTTGGACCGGTGAGAGGGGTTGCTTTGAATGTGGGTCTTTAGATCACTGTGTGAGGGATTGTCCCCGGAAGTGAGCTCAGAATCAGTCAGAGGGGCAGAACCATACTCAGAATAGAAATGTGGGACCACAGAGAGGTCGCAGTAACCGTAGAGGCGGCAATGGTCCTAACCAAGGTCGTGGAATTCAGGGCAGGGGTGCAGGCAACACAGAGGCTAGGCAGCCTGGCTTGGTTTATGCAGCGAGACATCACGAGGAGGGTGACGCACCGGATGTCATAATCGATACGTTTTTAATTTTCGGTCTTCCTTATGTTGCATTAATTGATGTGGGTTCGACGCACTCATACGTTGCTAGTAGTGTAGTAGAGACTATGAACCTAGACTCTGAAACTGCTTCTAGGGAGATGATTGTAATTAGCCCTTTAGGCCATTCTGTAGTTGTGAACAAGCTTTATAGGGATGTACCCCTAGAACTCCAAGGGGTCGTATTTGTAGCTGATCTGATGGAACTGCCGTTTGGGGAGTTCGATTTGATCCTTGGAATGGATTGGTTGGTTAAGTATCAGGCGAGATTGGATTGCGCGGCTAAGCGCATGGTTCTTAAGACAGCTGAGGGTGATGAAGTGACTATGATTGGTAATAGAAGGAATTACCTATCCAATGTGGTGTCGGCCTTGAAGGCTGAGAAGATGGTCAGAAAAGGGTGCGAGGCGTATTTGGTTCACATTTTGCTTTGGAGGCTAAAGAGTCAGAAGTGGAGAAGGTCCGAACGGTTGGGGAATTCACTGATGTGTTCCCAGAAGAACTTCCGGGTCTGCCTCCAGAACGGGAAGTTGAATTCGGTATAGACTTGCTACCCGGAATGGCACCTGTGTCTATAGCACCGTACCGAATGGCACCAAAGGAATTGGTGGAGCTAAAGGCTCAAATTCAGGAGCTCTTGGATGGAAGGTTTATCCGACCTAGTATATCTCCGTAGGGAGCACCTGTGCTGTTTGTCAAGAAGAAGGACGGTTCGATGCGGATGTGTATCGACTACCATCAAATAAACAAATTAACGATCAAGAACAAGTATCCGTTGCCTCGGATTGATGACTTGTTCGATCAACTGAAGGGTGCCTCAGTATTCTCGAAGATAGACCTTAGGTCGGGCTATCATCAACTTAAGGTGAAGGAGGTTGATGTGCACAAGACGGCATTCCGAACGAGGTATGGGCATTACGAGTTTCTGGTAATGCCATTTGGATTGACCAACGCAACGGCGGCGTTCATGGACTTAATGAATAGAGTATTCCAACAGTACTTGGATCAATTTGTCGTGGTATTCATAGACGACATATTAGTTTATTCAAAGACGGAGGAGGAGCATGACAGGCATTTACGTATAGTTTTACAAGTATTGAGGGAAAAGCAATTATATGCCAAATTCAGTAAGTGCGAATTTTGGCTTAGGGAGGTGGCTTTCTTAGGTCACGTGGTGTCAGCGGAAGGGATTAGAGTGGATCCTCGCAAGATTGAAGCGGTGTTGGATTGGCAACCGCCTAGGTCAGTGGCTGAAATTCGAAGCTTTTTGGGTCTAGCGGGGTACTATTGGAGATTTGTGGAAGGATTTTCTCTTATTGCAGCGCCATTGACTAAGTTACTAAGGAAAGGAGTCCCATTTGTATGGTCGAAGAAGCAGCAAGAAAGTTTCGATAAGCTAAGGAAGATCTTGACTGAAGCTTCGGTTTTGGTACAGCCTGAGGCAGGGAAGTTGTTTACAGTCTACTGTGACACGTCCCATACTGGTTTGGGATGTGTGTCGATGCAGGAAGGGAAGGTAGTAGCCTATGCATCCCGTCAGTTAAGATCGCATGAGGTTAACTACCCACCGCATGACTTGGAGCTAGCAGCTGTAGTCTTCGCGTTGAAAATATGGAGACATTATCTGTATAGGGAGAAGTCAGTAGTCTACACGGATCACAAAAGTTTGAGGTACCTTCTGACTCAAAAGGATCTAAACCTGAGACAACGTCGATGGATTGAAATACTAAAGGACTACGACTGTTCAATCGAGTATCATCCGGGTAAGGCTAATGTGGTGGCTGACGCGTTGAGCCGGAAGGTCGTGACAGACTTAAGAGTGATGTTTGCTCGTCTGAGTCTATATGACGATGGAAGCCTTTTGGCAGAGCTTCAAGTTAGGCCAACTTGGGTCGAGGAGATTAAGGAAAAGCAGTTAGTAGACGAAGGGTTGAATGCTAGGAGGGTACAAGTTCAGGATGGTGGATTAGAAGGGTACAGTTTGTCTAGGGAAGGAGTGCTATGTTTTCAAGGGCGAGCTTGTATGCCAAATGATACGGAATTAAGGCGAAGAATTCTCCAAGATGCACATAGCAGCCTATACGCTATGCATCCGGGAGGAAGCAAGATGTATGGAGATCTTCGGAAACAGTTCTGGTGGCCGGGGTTGAAGCGTGAGGTGGCGAGTTTGTGAGAAAGTGTCACGCGTGTCGCCAGTTAAGGCTGAACACTGGTGCCATCAGGCTCTCTGCGGCCAAGAAAGATCCTCAATGGAAGTGGGAAAGGAGTACTATGGATTTCGTCAGTGGGCTACCCCTTACGCCCAGCAAAAAGGATGCAGTTTGGGTGATTGTGGACCGTCTGACTAAGTCAGCTCACTTCATACCGGTAAGGGTAGATTTTCCTCTTCAGAAGCTAGCTAAGCTGTATGTGGCTGAGATAGTAAGATTGCATGGTGTGCCCATGTCAATTATCTCGGATAGGGATCCGAGTTTCACGTCAAGGTTCTGGAAAGTGTTGCATCAGGCGTTGGGTACACGATTGGATTTCAAAGACGACTTTCCATCCACGATCAGACGAAGGCGATCGGAAAGGGTCATCACAGATCTTAGAGGATATCTTTGAGGTTGTGTCTTGGAGTTTCGGGGGTAGTTGGGAGGAATTTTTACCATTAGCGAGTTCGCCTACAACAATAGTTATCAAAGCGAGTATTCAGATGGCACCATACGAAGCATTGTATGGACGGAAATGCCGTACTCCTACATGTTGGACGGAGTTGGGAGAACGACAAGTCATGGGAATGGAATTGGTTACAGAAACTGAGGACAAAGTTAAGGTGATTTGGGCTCGTCTTAAGGAAGCGTCAAATAGACAGAAGTCTTATGCCGATCTGAAGCGTAAGGAAATGGAGTATGATGTAGGAGACAAGGTCTTTCTGAAGGTGTCACCTTGGAAAAAGGTGTTGAGATTTGGACGAAAAGGGAAGCTAAGCCCAAGGTTCATTGGCCCATATCTGATCTTTGGCGAGTGGGACCGGTAGCTTATCAACTCGAGCTGCCGGCGGAGTTGAGTCAGATCCATGACGTTTTCCACATGTCGATGCTTAGGCGATATCGGTCAGATCCATCGCACATTGTGCCAGTCGCTGAGATTGAGGTCGACTCAGATTTGTCCTTTGAAGAAGAACCGGTTCAGATCTTAGATCAAGATGTCAAGGTTTTACGTAGGAAGTCAGTGCCTTTGGTGAAAGTGCTATGGCAAAACCATGGTGTAGAAGAAGCTACGTGGGAACCCGAGGATGTGATGCGCAAACAATACCCCCACCTCTTTCTAATCGGGTAATTTGAGGCCGAAATTATTTTTAAGAGGGTAGAAGCGTAACATCCTAAAAATGGGGCTATTTGTGATTGAATGATTTTCCTTGTGTTTGAATTGCCATGGTATTAATTGTGGAATAATAAGGCTTAATTAGGGGCCTTGAGTTGGTTCGGAATAGTAGAAAATATTATTTATAAGTTTTAAAGGTAGGGAGCCTTAGTAGTTAGGGGTTACAAGAATAAATAGAGGATTTGTGGACATAAAAATCAGCTTGGTAAAGTGGCAAAAGGAGGGCTACTTGGGAGTTGTATGTGACGCCACAAGGGGGAGCAAGGGGAGCCTTGGTTCGAGTCACAAAAATCCCCTTTTTGCACTATATTTTGGACGGCACAAGTGGGAGAGATTTTCTCTCTTTAAATATTTTTTTATAGTAGGATAATAAGGATGTTATATTAATTATTTTAAAGGGATTATCATGGGATTAATTATTAAGAGTTGGCAGAGGAAAAATAGCTTTGAAATTAATTCAAATTAATTTGAATTAATTCAAATATGTGGCTTGGAGTGAAAGGGAGAGTTGGCTAGAGTTTGAACTCCTTATTGATAGGAGTGGACGGCAAGCTAAGGAGGGGGGTGCCGAATGTTTATAAAAAGCATCAACCTATCACTTGTTTTGTTTTTTTTTTCCCATCTTTGCAAGTTGCCGAAATTCTCAACCCTCCCATCTATTTTCTTTCTTTTCCTTCTCTCAAAATCCTTAGCCGAAACCTTTATTCCATATCTTTCTTCATTCTCTTCTTCTTCCAACTCAAGCCGAATCCTCTCCCTTGGTGTGCCGATTTTCCTTCTCCCCATTTGGTGTATCTTTGGCTGAATATTAAAGCAAGGGTAAGTATGCCGAAACTCTTTTCCATGTCCCATTCTCTCTGTCGACTTGGTTAAATAGAAAAGCTGAATTATTTTAGAGACTAATCGGTGATAGAATCGGTTCTATTTAGGTACCGGGATTTTGAAGTATTCGATCCAAGCCTCGATCCCCTGTAAATCGTTTTGGTAAGGATCTATTCTTTTTGGTATTTGATTAAGCCAAGGGCTACTAATAATGATGATGACCGATTGTAGGAAGTGAAGCAGATTTGTGAACCAAGCAATGCAAGTGAGTACTTAGAGGCACATAGGTGAGGTTTGGGTTCAATTGGTAACCCCTTTAGATTTATTTGATTTGGCCGAATAGGCCATAGTACTAATCCCATAGTTGGCCGAATATAGGTGCTGGGAGATCTGGTGTGGCTGACTTGTCTTTTTCGGGATTTAGACTATTCGGTGGTGGCAGGTGTGTACATACACACCTTATAACTTATTAACTGTGCTAAATATTGTGAATGCTAACTCTGATTTATGTAGCATTGGATTTAATACCATATCGGTATAAGCGACGATCCGGGTAAGTACCTGTTAATATGAGTTACTATTTGATGCTTTTGGGAAGCATGGCATGTTTATTATTGGTAACTTCAATATTTGATGACATGAAATCTGATATGGGTTGATGAGAGGAGAGGGAATTGTTATCTGTGTCGATGGACACCAGTGTTTTGGTAACACATCGTGACTACGGTCACCAGAGGTTTGGTACCTCCAGAGGTTTGGCACCTCATAGCGTCTCGTCCCAGTGGCTTAGCACCATAGTGTGTTGGCCCCACAGATGATAATACGGGATTGACGCCAGTGATTTGGTATCACACGATGGGTTGGCCCCATCAACCGATTCGTGTCTTCGGGCACCAGAGGTTTGGCATCTCCAGTGATTTGGCATCACATCTGTGACTATACGTCACCAGTGGTTTGGCACCACCAGTGGTTTGGTACCACAACGGGGTAGACAGAGGCGTTTGGTTGGCTAGGTTGGGTACATAACCTTATGCATGTTGATTGTTATAAAGTGTGTATGAAATTGCTTAAACCGGGGGAAGGGTTACATACTGAGTCTTGGTAACTCACCTTCTCCTTTACATTTTTCGGGTGACACGTAGATCGCGGATAAGGAGTTTAGGATGGACTCGAGGTGGCCATGCAAATGGACTTGATTTAAATGAACTTTAAACTTGAGTTATTTTTATTTTACTGTTGGTTAAATTTTATTTCGGATGTAATAAGGCCTCCTAATACTCTACTTTGTTACTTTACATATTTTGGATAATTTGTTTAAACTATCTTACTAATGTTAATTAAATGCACATGTTTTCCCAACCTTAAACGAAAAATGTTTTATCGTGCCATCGGGCACATTTGGAATTTTGTAGTAACTTGATTTAATTAATATTCAAATAAACCCTAAGTATGGTTTTAGCAAGACCTCTTAAATGAAAGGTTTTCAAAACTTAACCGGTTTCTAAAAGATTTCAAAATATTTTCCCCTGTAACAAACTAGATTCGGCCATAATGTTTGGGCCGGGTTTGGGTTGTTACACATGCTTCTAGAAAGGAGGTGTTATCTTTTCATAAATATTCGATTAAAAAGGTGATAAATAAAGGATTTTTAAATTGGATTATTTTGAAGAGATAAATGTTGGATTAAACTCTTTTATTTATGATAATTAAAGGATAAAGTTATCAGATAGAGGAGTGGTGGCCAAGTAAGGGACTTTGAATTATCTTTTATTTTAAGTGATAATTAAAAAGATAAATAAGGGATTATTCTTTAATTTTTAAATAAGGAGATAAGGAGGAAAATAAGGAAGAGTGGTGGCCAAGTAAGGGCTCTAGCCTAGTAATTTTTGGCTATAAAAGGAAAAGAGAGGCCAACCTTCATTCTTCCTTTTCTCTTTTGTTCATCTGCCGAAATTCTCTAGCAAAATTCTCTCTTCTCTGTTTTGCCAAACCAAAATACCTTGTGTTCTAGCCGAATCCTCCATCTTTATTCTTCCTTTTCTTTTCTTTCTAATCCCTCCAAAAGCTGAAAGTTGTGAGAGCATCATTTAGCCATAGCCGAATCTCTGAAAGTTGAAGTGAAGGTGCAATCGATTTCTTCAAATAAGGGTAAGATCCAAGTTTGGTTTCCATTCTTTTATATTTTAGACTTATCGAAATTTAGGGACTAATTCCTATTATTGATCTTGGCCGAATCATGGAAGGAAAGTTTCGGGATTTATTAAGTGTCGACTACAAGGAAGGAGAAGTTCTTTTCCGAAGGTACACCATGGCGCGTGTTCCCTAGTTATTCGGTGAATTTGGGATTTAAGAATCTAAGGTAAGTCATATTTAACATTCGGCTAAGGGTTATTTGTTGTGAATAAATGTTAGAAATTGATCTAACATGTAGTTATAGGGATTTGTAGAGAGGATACAAAGATTTGAGATTTGAGAATTTCAAGGTAAGTTTAAGAATACTAATCCTACTAGGATTTGGATTTATGGCCGAATGGCTTTTTATTAAAATAGTAAGTGAATAAATCAAATGTAGGGATTAAGGATCTAAGCGGTAGATCAGATTTCGAGATCTCAAGGAATTTGCTAAGCGAATCAGGTGTGTACCCCACACTATTTTATAATACGTTTTATGGCTTTGTTAATTAAAATATGTGATATTAAGAATATGAAAGTGGCTAAAGTACCATGTTATGGTACTAAGTACTCAGGTACGTTTCCTACTTCTACTAGGAATATGAAATATGTTATTCGTAACATGAATGTGAACTCTGGTATATTATGCATATTAATATATATGGGGCATATGGTTGTAGATTGAAAGGGGAAGTGAAAAGTGGTAACTTAAGACCACAGTAATCTGAAAAGTGGTGACTTACGACCACGATGTCGAAAAGTGGTGACCTAAGACCACAGTAATCTGAAAAGTGGTTTCCTAAGACCACAGATGCGGAGCCTTAAGCCCGCAATTTGGTGTGTAGCGGATGGAGGGTCGACTTAGTAGTCCCCACGGTGTGTTTGGCAGGTGCGGGGGTGTGTAGCGGATGGACAATTAGTGTCGTGTACACATTGAGTCTGTTTGACTCATCCCGTTGTGGGTCCATGTTTCAGGTGATGAACAGTGATGGACCGGGACGGCAGAACTTGTGGTGGCCATGCTCAACATGAAGTCTTTATTTTTATGGACTATTATTTTTATTTAAGTACTTGAACTATTTGGAAATTATTTGATGTAATAAGGCCATAAGGCCATAGTTGAATTGTTTTACATTTATTTTTTATTTTTTTATTATGTTTATGGGTTTTATTTATTAAAGTTTAAGTAAAAAAATTTCTTTTAAACTAAACCCTAAATATTTTGTCACTTAAACTTAAAAAGGGGTTTCTAATATATAAATCAAACTGGTTTTCAGCACAAGCCCAACCCAAAATAATTTTTTTTTTTAAAATTGCACAAATTTTCTCTAAGTAGCAAAGAACTTTGAAACCGGTTTTCTTGAGGAACATACCAAATCTGGTCAAAGCTCGTGGGCCGGGTTTGGGGTGTTTCATAATCCAACAATTAGCTCTTGAAAATAATCCAAATTAAATCCTTTATTTATCACCTTATTAGCCGAATTTTAAAGAGAATAAAACTCCCCTTTTAAAAGCCTTGTTGCCGTCCACCTCTGTGCTTCTGGAAGCAAAAATAAAACTTCTTTTATTTGCTTCCCTTGTGACTCGAACTCAGGTCCAACACCCATGCATGTGGTGCCATTTCCAAAGGCCCTAAGTGGCATCTCCAGGCCACTTTTCCAAGCCTGTTTGTGTGTCAAATTTCACATACTTTTTCTCTTAAGGCCACCTTGCCTTAGTTTCCTCTTTTTAAACTTTAAAACTCAACATTTCCTTACATTTCCAAGTTTCCAAAAATTTTCGTTTGCCTCTTTAAACTTGACATTTCCTTACATTTCCAAGTTCCAGAAATGTTCACTTTCCTCTTTTGAATCATTTCCAAATCATTTCCATACATTTTCAGGTTTCCAAAAATGTTCATTTCTAAATCATTTTCATGCATTTTCAAGTTTCCAAAAATGTTCAAAATTTATTCATAACACGTAAGACATGTCATTTCGTACAATTAAACCGAAAATGCATAGGCCCTTTTCAGGATGTTACACCACCCACCTGGGTTTGAAGAGTCAGGTCCCAATGGTCAGAAGCTTGTCTGCAAGTTAAACAAAGCCCTATATGGTTTACGCCAAGCTTCTCGTGTGTGGTTTTAAACTCTCAAACAGTATCTAGTTGTTCAACTTGCCTTTCAGGCGTCAAAAGTTGATCCTTCATTGTTCATTCGAGCTATTTTAGGAAATTATTTATTGCTTATGGCTTATGTAGATGACATAGTAATCACAAGCAATTCCAGTCATGATAGTGACAATGTAGTGCAGCAACTTCACAATAAGTTTGCTCTCAAAGACATGGGACAACTCAATTTTTTCTTAGGCATTGCAGTTCAACATACACCTCAAGGGCAGTTCCTGAATCAGAAAAAGTATATCACTAAGATACTTCACAAAATAGGGATGACAACAGCAGCAGCCACACCTACACCTATGGTGAACACTCCCAAATTGGTTACTTCTGATTGCAGCCCACCGTTTGCTAATGGTCACTTGTATCGAAGTATAGTTGGCATGCTTCAATATATATGCATCACGCGCCCAGACTTGTCGTTCTGTTTTAACAAGCTTAGTCAATATATGTGTAATAACCCATTTTGCCTGGGCCCATACAAAGTCCAAATACCAAAAAATAAAAAATAAAAAAACAATCCAAGTGTCCATAAGGGCCCAATTTTTAAACCCGAAGCCCAATAAACTAGTCCAAAATAACAGCCCGTTAACCAATTTTACAGAAATAAAATAAACATGCCCAAATTTAACTACCCAAGCCCAATATTAGCCCAAACGACCCAAAACAGATCCGAAACCCTAGCCTTGCACCCAACGCCGCAGGTGCCGCAGACACCAGCCTCGGTCACGCCGCAAGCAACGCACGGACAGCTCTCCACCGCCGGCTTCCTCGTCGTTGACCTGTAAAAAAAGGAAAGAACACATCAGAAAAGGGCAAGAATCAATGGACAGAATTTGCATTTTATTTTGGGGTTATAAAACCCAGCATAAATTTGTAAAATGACACGAATACAAAGAGACATACACAGAGAATACAATATACAGAGTAAAAAAAAATTACCAGATCGGCAAAGGCTTTCTTTTGTTATTTTTCTTTTTTTTTTTCATTTTCGAATGCTATAATTTTTTTATATGTTGTTTTATTTCTTTTGGGAACTCTAAATATAATATATATATATATAAAACATATTTTTTTTTAAAAAAACTTACATCTTTTTTTGAATTCCGACCATCGTGTACAGTGGCCGGCGATAGTGGCCGATGCGGTGGTCCGGTGACGGTGTTTGGACTGGATATCGCCCAGAAGAGAGAGTTTTGAGGGTCAGGAAATTTTTTTTTAAACTAAAGGAAATGAAGATTTTTAAAAAAAATTCAACTTTTTACCCCCTCTGACCCGTGACCCGACCCGCTCCAAGGGGAAGATCCGTGTGTTTTTATCGGATGGGATAATTTCGCTTTTAGTCCTTCCGCATTTACTCCCTTTTAAATCAAGTTCTCATTATTCCCAATTTTTCCCCAAAAGTTTTCCTTTGTTTCAATTTGGTCCGCATTCGAACGACACCGTTTCAAAGGGTGGGTTATTTTCTGTTTTGTTCCCTCTACGTTGCGCGCGCGTTACAATCCGATCCTTCCCCTTTTATTTATTTCTGATTTTGCCCCAAATTTTTATTTTAAGTTTAATTTAGTCCTTTCTTTTATTATTTTTTTTGCTAGTATTGTCCCTTTTTGTTATTCTTGCTGTTACATTAAGAATTTTTAATAATAATATTATTAGTTATTTTTATTATCATTACTATTAATATATTATTCTTATTCTTATTTTTATTATTATCATTTCATTACTATTTTTTTCTTACTACTACTACTACTATTATTATTATAGCTATATTTATTATTATTATTATTATTATATCTACCATTATTAGTATTGTTATTGTTATTATTATTATTATTAGTATCACAATTATTATTGCTATTTTCATTATTTCTATTTTTTTATATTTTTACTATTATTTGTATATTAACATATATTATTATTTTTATAATTAATATATTTTTATTTTACTACTACTATTATTTTTATATTATTATTACTTTTTTTAATATCCTTACTATTATTTTATTATTACTAATACAATTATTATTTTTACTATTACTTTTATTATTATTATTATTATTATTATTATTATTATTATTATCATCATCATCACTAATATTTTTTTAATATATATTGTTATCACGTTTTTTTTTTGTTACTATTATTATCATTCTATGGTTTTCATCATTGTATATAGCCTTCATTTTTGTTACAATTATCTTTTATTTTATTTCATTTGTTTATCTTGCTTTTACTTTCTTGTATTTTATTCCTACTTTTATTATTGTTATTATACTTTATCATCATCATACTGTTATACAAGCTAGCATTGTAAATCGTTTTACATTTTATTTTAAATTCATTTTCCATTTCGTTACGATCACATTATATTTTCAAAATAAGCAAACACTCCGCGTTTTAAGGTTCGAAAGAAATCGTACCCTAACTTACTGGGTTCCGATTTTCCTCTTCGAGTCCAAAGAATTTACTACTTTCCTTTTAAAAGTTAAAGAAAAACTTATTCTCGAGAATTCAAAAATGTCGTGTCCTAACTCACTGGATATGATGTTTTGTTATCTCGGGATAAGGATTTCAGAAAACAAGGCAATGTTTCATGTTTGGAAGTTCAAGAAATTGTGCCCTAACGTGCTGAGTTTCAGTTTTTCATACATCCACATAACTAAATATCCTTTTAATTTCGTGTTTTGGGACATTAAGGGACAATCTTAGTTTCGGGGTTTAAAATATCGCACCCTAAAGCACTGGATGTGATATTTTATTCTTTTGGAACAAAGGAGTCTTAATATTCCAAAAACGGGTTATATAAACATTCTTTAAAAGAAATTGTATTTTAAAATCTTTTCAAATTCTCGACATAAGGACATTAATTAATCAATTAGGTACCAATTTTTTGGGCGTTACGGGGGTGCTAATCCTTCTTCGTACGTAACTGACTCCCGAACCCGTTTTCTTGTATTTCGTGGACCAAAATCAACATTTTAAAATAAAAATGTTTTATAAGGTGATCCAATCACACCTAAGTAAAAAGGGATTGGTGGTGACTCCATTTTCGTTTTAAAGTCGATCCCCATTTTTCATAAAAACCTTAAAAATGGTTTCAACAGCTTGGCGACTCCACTTGGGAAATAATAAGAGGGTCAAGTCGTAAAATTGATTATTTTCTGTCCTTTGTCAGAAAATAGAAAATTTTATTTGAAAATTTAAAAGATTTTTATCTGAACATATGATTATTATTTTCTTGCACACATTGCATTGCATGACTGTTGTGGTCGCACCTTTAAGTGGGAGTGAGAAATTATGCCTTCGTGAGGTTTTCACCTCCGCATGGGCTAGTGAATCGCTTTCGAGATACATCCGTACCTATGTCTTCGTGAGATTTTCATCTCCATGCAACCATAGGGAAATGTATTCCCCTAAATGAACTCGATCAGATGAGTTTATAATGAAACATTCCCACACCCTACCCACGAGCACAACCGGATCTGGTATGTTCCTTAAGAAAATCGGTTTTGAAGTTCTTTAATACTTAGAAAAAATTTTGTGTATTTTTAGAAAGATATTGGTTTTGGGTTGGGCTTAGGTTGGAAACCCATTTATTTTACTTAGAAATCATTTAATTAGGGTGACAAAATAATTTAGGTTTTATTTTAAAAAAAATAATTTTTACTAGAACTTAATTCCAAAAAAAATAGTTCGTGACATAATAAATAAAAATTTAAACAGACATAAAGAGATTCAACTTGGGCCTTATGGCCTTATTACATCAAATAATTTCTAAAATTAAAATTTCAAAGTACTTTAGAAATAAAATGTCCAAATGAAGTAAAATAATCCCTTGCTGAGCATGGCCACCACTATGCTCCTTAAAGCCTGGTCCATTCTTGTTCATCACCTGAAAAATAGTCCCACAATGGGGTGGGTCAACAGACTCAATGTGTACACAATACTAACAATCAACAGATCAGGCATACATATTCATATCAAGTACATATTCATATCAAAATGATGCAACCCAAACCCAAGCCTATTTGACCATCCGCACACACACACCACCCGCACCGCGGTCACACCGTGGGGACTACTAAGTCGACCCTCCTTCCGCTACACACCATCGAAGGCAGTCGCTGCAGTCGACGTGCTCATCGCCCATATAATTTGTGTCATTAGACACCATGTTCAAATAATGTAACCGAAGTTACCAAATTCAGATAATGTAACCGAAGTTACCAAATTCAGATAGTGTGACCGTAGTCACCATATTCAGATAGTGAGACCGAAGTCAACACCTTCACTTCCCCTTTCACAAATATCCCAAATGCCCCAAATATTTTTATATCATGCATAACATACTTATTTCTCATTCATGTTACTATTCACATGTTCAAAATATATCATATTCGTAATCCTACTGTAGTAAGAAACGCACTGGTACTTTTACCACATTTGTGGTACTTAGCCACATTCTCATTCTTATGCATATTCATATATCAAAAATAATTGCCATATGATATATCGAAAGTTAGTGTGAGTACACACCTGATTTGCTTAATAGGTTCCTTGAAATCCCGAAGAGAATCGGTCACAGATTTAGATCTCAAATCCTACATAAGTTAATCACTTACTATTTAAAAGACCATTCGGCCATTATTCCAAATACAACTAGGATTTGTATTTCTTACCTTGTTGCCAAATCAAATCCCGAAATTGTGGTATTCCTCCCTGAAATTCGGCTACCCACTAGATCCAGTAGTTTGATTAGTCTTCGGTTAAAACAAATAGATCTAATTATTTAAGAGAGAACCTAGGCCGAATATAATTTCTTACCTTGTGATGAGATCCCCAAAATCGATTCCTTGCTCCACTAGGGATGTCGAAATTCCTACAACCCTAAGTTAGATTTAATCTAACTTTAGCAAATAGAATATGGCCTTTGGCTGATTATACAGGTGTCTTACCTTAAATCCTTGAATTTCCCGAAACTCTTTCCTTGATTCCTTAGATCTGAAATCCCGAAATCCTTCCTTGGATATTCGGCCAAGAGACATCCAAAAAGATCAGTCCAAAATCTTGATTGAAAAAGAAGTAAACATAAGAATCCATTCTTACCTTAACACCACAGTCGATGGCACCCTTGTTTGAAGCCATAAAGATTCAAGCTATGAGGATCAAAAGAGAAGGTTTTGGCTTTGACAGATGAAGAAAAGAGAGGAAGAAAAAGAGAAGAAGAAAATTCGACAGAGAGGGTTTTTACTAGGGAATTTCGGCAGAGCTTAGAAAAGATGAGAGAATAGCCTTAATTCTCCTCTTTGTGCCGAAATTATCAGGCCAAGAGTCCTTGACTTGGCCACCACTCTTCCTTGTGATAATATCCTCTATTTTATTTAAAAATAAAAGTGTCTTATCCATCACTTATCTCCTCAATAATTAAATTTAATAAAATCCCTTATTTATCACTTAATAGCCGAATTTTAAACAGGATAAACCTCTCTTTTTCTAGATGCCTTGCCGTCCACACCTTGGCCTTCTGGAAGAAAAAATAAAAACTCTTTTTATTTGCTTCCCTTGTGACTCGAACCCAGGCCCATGCCTCTTGCACATGGCACCATTTTCATAGGCCCTAAGTGGCATCTTCAGGCCACTTTTCCAAGCCTGTTTGTGTGTCAAATTTTACCAACTTTTTCTTTTAAGGCCCCCTTACCTTGATTTCCTATTTTAAACTTTAAAACTCATCATCTTAGGGTCATTTCCAAGTTTCCTAAAATTTTCGATCGGCTCTGTTTACTTGCCATTTTCTTACATTTCCAAGTTTTCCGAAATGTATACTTTCCATTTTTGGATCATTTCCATTTTCATTTCTTAGTTTCAAAAATGTGTACTTTCCATTTTTGAACCATTTCTTACATTTCTAGGTTTCCTAAAATGTTCATGTCCAATGCATTTCGTGTTTCCAAAATATTCATTTCCATTCATTTTCATACATTTCTGAGTTTTCAAAAATGTCAAAAATTTATTCATAATGCTTAAGACTTGTCATTTCATACAATTAAACCGAAAATGCATAGGCCCTTTTCAGGATGTTACATATAATGGGTGAGGATCGAGGAATCTGCTGGTTTGGGTACCTCAACTTTAAAGCTAAACCACATGTAGAAAACCTAAGGGCTTACCATAGGTAGAAATATGTCAAACCCTAGTGGTCACCTAGATAGATGCCCTATTCTGTTATTTATTTCTTTCTTGCTAACGCATTCTCTTTTGTTTTGATTGCATTGCATTCACATCATAGAAAAGAGGTGTTGATTCAAATTTGATTGCTAAATAGAAGAGTTTGTCATAAGAAAATGGATTTCTTGATAAAGTGGATTATAAAACAGTCGTCCGAATATGGTCCAAGTAAACATAACGATAGAAGGCTGATAGTCCGTGAAGGAATACATGACTTTATTGCCCAAGGATTCAATATGACAAAGACTATTCGAGAATCACCATGTCTCAGCTTTCTTGAAGAGGCTAACGGGCATTGCGAGGATAAGTGAGTAATGAGTCACGCCCCAAGCAAAAAGGAGCTAGTGGAGGCATCTATTAGATGTGTAACATCCTGGAAAAGGCCTATGCGTTTTCGGTTTAATTGCACGAAGTGACATGTTTTAGGTATTAAGAATAAATTTTGAACATTTTTGGAAACCCGGAAATGTATGGAAATGATTTGGAAATGAACATTTTTGGAAACTTGAAGATGCATGGAAATGATTCAGAAATGAACATTTTTGGAAACCTGGAAATGCATGGACATGAACATTTTTAGAAACCTAGAAATGCATAGACATGAACATTTTTGGAAACTAGGAAATGTAAGGAAATGATTCAAAAATGGAAAGTGAACATTTCTGGAAACTTGGAAATGTAAGAAAATGGCAAGTTTACAGAGCCGATCGAAAATTTTAGGAAACTTAGAAATGACGTAGAAATGTCAAGATTTAAAGTTTAAAATAGGGAATTAAGGCAAGGTGGCCTTAAAAGAAAAAGTTTGTGAAATTTGACACACAAACAAAGCTTGGAAAAGTGGCTGAAGATGTCACTTGGGCCTATGGAAATGGCGCCATATGCAAGAGGAATGGGCACTGATTCGAGTCACTTGGGAAGCAAATAAAAGATTCTTATTTTGCTTCCGAAGCACAAGGATGGACGGCAACAAGGCTCTCAAAAGGGAATTTTATTCTCTTTAAAATTCGGCTATTAAGGATAAATAAAGGAGGTTTTTAATTGAAGAGATAAATGATGATTTATCTTAAGTATTTTCAAAAGGAATTTATTTATCATAATTTCCATGAGATAAAGGCTGGATTAAACTCTTTTATTTTATGATAATTAAAGGATAAAGCTATCAAATTGAAGAGTGGTGGCCAAGTAAGGGACTCCTTAGGTGATAATTTCGTCTATAAAAGGAAGGAAGGAGGATACTCATCGATTTTCTTTTTTCTCTCTCACTAAATTCTTAGGGGTTCTCTCCTCTTCTCTTTTCTTTTCTAGCCAAATTCCCTAGCCTCCCCTCTCTTTTATTCAAAACCAAAAACACAATCCAACTAAGCCAAATTTCGCAAAGCCAGAATCTTTGTTGTGATGAGAAGGGTGTTGCCGATTTCATTCAAAAGGTAAGATCAGCTATTATTTGATTTTCAATCTCTCTTTAGCCGAAATATAGGAATCTAACTCCTTTAGAATTCCATGGCCGAAATTTGGAAGGTTTTATTCGAGATCTAGTAGTTGTCGACTACAAGGAGAAGTACAACGAAGTTTCGGGATTTTTAAGACTCAAGGTAAGTCATATGAATATTTGGCCATAGGCCATTTAAAGATGATTAAGTGTTAGAAATCAATCTAACATGTGCTTATAGGATTTTCGACAGACTTATAAGGCAAGGTTTTTGGAATTTGAACCAAAAAGGAAATCGACACCAAGGTAAGTGTATAAATCCTACTAGGATTTGGTTTTAAGACCAAAAAGGTTTATTAATGTGTTTGAATGATTGGCCAAATATAGGGATTAAGATCTAAATCAGTAGATCAGTTCTTCGGGATTTCAAGGACTTCATTAAGCGAATCAGGTGTGTACCCCACACTACTTTGTAATATGAATTATGGTTATATGTATTAAAATATGTGTTAATGGAAATATGAACGTGGCTAAGGTACCATGTTATGGTACTAAGTACTCAGGTACGTTTCCTACTCCTACTAGGAATATGAAATATGTTATTAAGTAACATGAGAATATTATACGATTGTGAACTCTGGTATATTATGCATATTAATATATGGGGCATATGGTTGTATATTGAAAGGGGAAGTGAAAAGTGGTGGCTTAAGACCACGAAGTCGAAAAGTGGTGACTTACGACCACGAATCGAAAAGTGGTGACCTAAGACCACGAGAATCTGAAAAGTGGTGACCTAAGACCACAGATGCACGGTGACTTAAGCCCGCAATTTGGTGTGTAGCGGAAGGAGGGTCGACTTAGTAGTCCCCACGGTGTGTTTGGCAGGTACGGGGGTGTGTAGCGGATGGACAATTAGGTTCGGGTTTGGGAATGCATCATAACTTGTATTTTATGTTTGAATGTATTGTATGCCTGATTCTATTACGATTTGGTGTCATGTACACATTGAGTCTGTTTGACTCACCCCGTTGTGGGAAATATTTTTCAGGTGATGAGCAATAATGGACCGGGTCGGCAGGAGCTAAAGGTGGCCATGCATAGCAAGGAGAAATCTAAAGATTTGGACTTTTATTTTTACTAAGTACTTTAATTTAAGTTTGGGAGTTGTTTGATGTAATAAGGCCATAAGGCCCAAGTTGGATTTCTCTATTTCTAATTCCTTTTTATTTTTAACTATTATGTTTACAAATTTTTATTAAGTAAAGATCAAGTAAATTTATTTTAAAAATAAACCCTAAATTGTTTTGTCACCATAATTAAATGATTTCTAAGTAAAATAAATGGGCTTTCCCATCTGAGCCCAACTTAAACCAATATTTTTCTAAAATTACACAAATTTTTTCTAAGTAACAAAGAACTTTGAAACCGGTTTTCTTGAGGAACATACCAGATCAGGTTCAGGCTCGTGGGCCGGGTGTGGGGTGTTTCAAGATGTTTGCAAGATTTGACCTTTGCGAGGAAGGGGATTCGTGTTTTTGCTTGGAATATGAGGGCAAGGCCGCATATGTAATCCGTTTTATGTAAAGGAATTTATTTGCTAGGAAAATTGTTTTAATGGAATTGAATTCAGAATCATCGCCTCTCTTTCTTTTTGCATTCATTTCATGCATTTGCATTACATCGCATCATATGCATTAAAATCCATGGAAGGACCCTAATTAGGTAAAAATTATTTCAGCTAACTTGAGAATCGACAAAATTCTACTGAGCTGAGCATTGTTACGGTACTTACGCAAGAACAAAAGTTATGGACCGAATGTTGGAAAGAATAGAGCAAATTCAAATACAGATGCAGGAGCAATTGACCAAAATTCAACAAAAAATGCGGGAACAAATGCTAGATTTCCAAAGGAATATGATGGGCTAGTTAACTCAGTTACTAGCCGAAGGACTTGAAAAAAGGAGTGGCCCAGTGGTCAACAGTGGGGATGATGATGAAGGCATCATTTATTCCCCAAGTTTTTCCCCAATAAGTGTCCTGATCCAACCAGACACATATTCGCATAGGGTACCCGTCATTATTAAGCCCAATGTCAGACTGATACCTCAGCCCTGTTGAATTTCCCGATGGGTTCAGGTTTTAACCTGGAGGATGGTCGAGCCAAACCGGTTGTTCTGGCAAAAACAAAGGAAAAAGGAGAGTGGACTTTAAAAGCCACGAAGAAGAAGGAAGTAAATAGTATGAGTAGATATAACAAAAGCCATTCGAAGCTGATTACAGTAAGCCAGCCAAGGACGGTAACTACCAGCCATCAGGTCTCCCCAAGGCAAGAACCCAATCCAAGGCCGAACTCAGAAAAACCCCAGTTTACACCCATCCCAATCACGTATAGGGAGTTGTACCAAATTTTGTTTGACACACATGTTGTATCCCCTTTTTATATAGAACCATTATGTCTCCCATACCCGAAATGGTAGGACGTAAATGCCCAATGTGAATACCATAGAGGAACCACAGGGCATTCGATCGAGAACTGCGTAGCTTTCAAAAAGATAATCGAAAGACTCATCAAATTGGGTGTCATAAAATTCAATGATCCCTCTGGTGCTGAAAATTCGTTACCTAGCCTTTCTATTAAAGGGGTAGACATTGTGAGTTCCACGATAGATGGGGGCAGGGGATCCAAGAATGCATCAAGCTCAGGGCCCTATTGCAAGGCTTGATAGATAATAAATTGAGGAGATCAAAGACCCGATGGGAATGTTGGGGAATCTAAGTATTAACGACATATTCGAAGAGAGAACCGGGGAATAAAAATTTCCAAGCCCTTACATACTTGGGAAGATTTTAAACAATGGAGCTGTGGAAGGAATCCCTGTATTTTTTAGTCTAATCTAGAGTAATATTCAAAACATGCTTGTTGCCTTAAGCCTAGAGACAATAAGAATCCTTTTGTGAAATAGGCTTATGTCCAGAAATTTTATTTCAATAAAATGCATTTTTTTAAAGTAAATATTTTATTCTTTACATTTCATACTGTACATTCTTTTGTCTCTTTCAAGTATTCTTTCATTCTCCATTCATGACCATACAAATAATCATTTTTTTGAATCATTTATTCTTTGGAATCTTCCTTCGAACCTATAATAGGTCTCCATATATCAACAATGTGAGCAACGCTGCTACTGATTTAGAGTCTTATTTCGAGTAAGATATGTGTCTAGAGGGATCTTAGGATTTCAAGTAAGATATGTGTCTAGAACATGATGAAAAATAGATCCTATCTTACATAGGGTTAATGTACATTGCAAGTCTAGGAAAGGGGTAAAGATCGAGCCCAGTTCACCACAGAAATAAGGCAAGACATCATTGAGTTATTTTTAAGAATTCAAAGATATTTTGCACAATCATATTAGGACATGCCTGGACTACTGAAACACGGGTACGTTGAAATCTTAAAAGAGGTCCATTAGGATATCAGAAAGACACATGCTAATGGTTTTACAATAGTCAAGCTAATCGTGAGGTTTGGGTACTGTTAATCTACATAGAAGGGGATGGTATCAGCTATGCCATATTTAAGGAGACAAGATTCATATGCCTTCTCCATTTCTTCACAAATTTTCCATATGTGGGGTATGGATGTGATGGGGTGAATCTCTTCAAAAGCTTTTAGCCAATATCGATTCATCGTCGTGGTCATCGTTTACTTCACTAAGAGGGTGGAAGTAGCTTCATATGCCAATGTTGCAAGGTCGAAGTCATTAAATTCTTAAAAAAAAAAAGGAAAAAAAGAGAGAATAAAGGAAAGGATCAGATTCCAGAAAAGAATGCCAGAAAGGATCATGTTTAATAATGCATAACTATACAATGCCAAAGATTACAGTTTGCTCAAAAATCAGACAACATATCACAGTGCAGCAAAAGTTGTCAAAAGAAAAATACAAAAAGAAAAACAACAAAAAATATGAAAGGTGACCAAGACTTGTAAAGATTGGCATAAGAAGCTATCATTTATCAAACGTTGACCAGGACTTTTGCTGGGGCAACACTTTTCCTATTAGTTTATAGGATAGAATTGGTTTTGTCCATGAAATTTGAGATTCCTTTGCCCCAAGCTTTGATTGAGTCAAGAATTGGATGAAGTAGAATATATCCAGTGAATTTGGCTAAAGAAAAAGGTTTGAAAGTATTCATCATAGTCAAATGTACCAAAAATGGATGATGCTAATTTATGTCGAAAATGGACCACCCAAGGGAATTCATGATGGGGACCTAGTATTGAGGAAGATCCTTCTTATACAAAAGGATTTCAGAGGAAAGTAAATGCCAAACTGGGAAGAACTTATGTAGGGCTTGTTCTAGAAGAGCATTGATATTGACCGAGACGGATGGCGAAGACTTGCCCAATCCAGCGGATTCAGGTTCAGATAAGAAGTATTTTACCTAAAAGGGGAAAGTCCAAGGTGAAAACCCACAAAAGGCGCCTTAAGATAAATTCAAAAAAAAAAAAGAGGGGAGGCCAAGGCAAAACCCGCAAAGGGCGCTTTGAAACCAAAGGGGTTTTTTAGCCGAAGACCCAAAAAGGGCGGCTCAAATTTTGATCAAAGATAGGGCATGTGGTAGTCTTGCTATGCCTGAATTAACAATGAGGAAGTATGCTACGTCTTGGGGTATTGACAAAGTACTCTGGATCCTCTAAACACATATTGAGCTCAAAATGGTCCTCAAGAAGTTTGTACAGAGAAGCTCAGGCTGCGATATATGGGGCACCTAACTTCTATCTTACCTATTTTGAATTTACTATCTTTGATTATTTTTTTTCAAGATACACCCTAATCAATTTTCTTTTATTTCCTTGGTTTTATTTGATTAACTCATTTGTTTCGAGCTATGCTCATGATAAATTTCTTTCTCGTCCATTGTTGTGATCTTTTTCAAGCATCTGAAACAAGACTATTGTTTAGAACTCACCAAGCCCAAGGTTGGAAATATTGAAAGATGATTATCTCTTCAGATTTTTATCGGATAAGACATTTCGTTGGTGATACCATCTCGATAAATGACGAGCAATGTTAACCCAAGTGTAAAAGGGGATTATTCTCGGGAAAAGAAAAATGATACTTTGCATTCATGTAAATTTCAGACACATACATCGGACAATTACACCCAGGGAATGGTGTAATAGATCAACTTGATTGAAGATGATACAAATTTCATACCTCTGAGTGGTAATAGGATGGATGAAAGAAACTAGATGTTATTCCCCTGAAGTTGCAATGGGAGGTACAAACTTTATGTCCCAGAAGGTACAGTCGAAGGGACTCTGAAATTACAGCGGGGCAAGCTTGCTGAGCAGAATATGATCATTTCTTTAGGTTTTCTGTCAAAGATACCAGCTGAATGATAAAGCATGGTAACGCATCAGTGATAGAACCTTGGTGAACTATGAGCAGTGACGACCCAAATATTAAAAAGGGATCGTTCTCATGCATTTATGTAAATATCATTAGGAGCATTTGATTCATTTCGATCATTGTGTCCTAATCGTTGTACATTAAAAAAGAGAGAAGGAGATCATTCTCATGATATTCTGCATTCATGCAAATGTCATCCATAATATCATTTAAGTTAGGAGCATTAGATTCATTCGAATCATTGCATCCTAATCATTATACATTAAAAAAAATGGGATCATTCTCATGACATTCTGCATTCATGCAAATGTTTTCCATAATACATTTAGTTTGGAGCATTATAGCATCCTAATCATTTGGCATAAACATAAACATACAAAACCGAGTCTAAAAAGGATGGTGTAGAAACATCGGTGAATTCATAGATCTTATCTCCCTAAGTGGTAGTGGAGCGGATCGAATTTGGCGAATCTTATATGGAGTAGGTTGAAGTCACCAACCTTATCTCCCTGAGGTAGCAAGGGAGCAGGTTGAAATCTGTAGTCTCATCTTCCTGAGGTAGCAAGGAAGCAGACTGAAGATTGTAGATCTTATCTCCCTAAGCGGTAGCGAAGCAGATCAAATTTGGTGAATCTTATCTTCCTGATGCAGTAGGGGAGTATATTTTAGCCACTAGCCTTATCTTCCCGAGGTAGTAAGGGAGCAGGCTGAAGATTATAGTCTTATCTTCCTGGTGTAGTAAGGGAGCAGACTAAAAATTGTAGATTTTATCTCCACTGAGTAGAAGTGGGGTAGATCGAAGACAGCAAGTCTTATCTCCATGTATCGACATTTAAGCAAACTGAAGATATTAGATCTTATCTCCACTGAGCAGGAGTGGAGCAGATCGAAGATAGCAAGTCTTATCTCTATGTATCGGCAATAGAGCAGACTGAAGATATCAGATCTTATTTCCACTGAACAGGAGTGGAGCAGATCAAAGACAGCAAGTCTTATCTCCATGTATCGACAATGGAGCAGACTGAAGATATTAGATCTTATCTCCACTGAGCAAGAGTGGGGCAGATCGAAGACAGCAAGTCTTATCTCCATGTATCGGTAATAGAGCAGACTGAAAATAGAAGATCTTATCTCCATTGAGCAAGAGTGGAGCAGATCGAAGACAGCAAGTCTTATCTCCATGTATCGGTAATAGAGCAGACTAATGATAGCAGATTTTATCTCCACTGAGTAGGAGTGGAGTAGATCGAAGAAAGCAAGACTTATCTCCATGTATCGGCAATGGAGTAGACTGGAGATAGCAGATCTTATCTCCACTGAGCAGGAGTGGGGTAGATCAAAGACAGCAAGTCTTATCTCCATGTATCGGCAATAGAGCAGACTGAAGATAGCAGATCTTATCTCCACTGAGCCAGTAAGTCTTTTCTCCATGTATCGGTAATAGAGCAGACTGAAGATATTAGATTTTATCTCCACTAAGCAGGAGTGGAGTAGATCGAAGACAGCAAGTCTTATCTCCATGTATCGGGAATGGAGAAGACTGAAGATAGCAGATCTTATCTCCACTAAGCAGGAGTAGAGCAGATTGAAGATAGCAGGTCTGGCATTCTTGAAGTTTCAGTGAAGCAGATTGAAGACATTAGTCTTGTCTCCCTGAGTTTGCAGTGGAGTAGATTGAAGATAGTAGATTTGGCATTCCTGAAGTTGCAGGAAGCAGATTAAAGACATCAAATCTTGTCTTCCTGAGTTTGCAGTGGAGTAGATTGAAGATAGCAGATCTGGTATTCCTAAAGTTGCAGGAAGAAGATCGAAGACATCAGATCCTGTATCCCTGGGTTTGTAGTGGAGCAAACCAAAGATAGCAGATCTTGACTTCCTGAGTTTGCAGTGAAGCAGATCGAAGATACTAGTCTGGCATCCCTGAGTTTCTAGTAGAGTAGATTAAAGATAGCAGATACTGCCTTCCTGAAGTTGTAGTGAAGCAGATTGAAGCCATCAGACTTATTTCAAAAATTGAAATAAAGGAGAAGTTCTGATACCGCTAAAGTTGCAGTGGAATTGGAAGCCACTTGAAGAAGATGAGGACCAAGAAGTCAAGACTCGGCAAGACCGGGCAAAATTGGTCCTTTTATATTTTTTGCTCCATTCTCGTTACACGACAATGAGCAAAGAGGGGCAGCTGTAATAACCCATTTTGGCCGGGCCCATACAAAGTCCAAATACCAAAAAATAAAAAATAAAAAACAGTCCAAATGTCCATAAGGGCCCAATTTTTAAACCCAAAGCCCAATAAACTAGTCCAAAATAATAGCCCTTTAAGCAATTTTACAGAAATAAAACAAACAGGCCCAAATTTAACTACCCAAGCCCAATATTAGCTTAAACGACCCAAAACAGATCTGAAACCCTAGCCTTGCACCCAACGCCGCAAGTGCCGCAGACACCAGCCTCGGTCACGCTGCAATCAATGCACAGACAGCTTTTCACCGCCGGATTCCTCGTCGTTGACCTGCAAAAAAGTAAAAAACACAGCAGAAAAGGGTAAGAAACAATGGATAGAATCTGTATTTTATTTTGGGGTTATAAAACCCAGCATAAATTTGTAAAATGACACGAATACAAAGAAACATACACAGAGAATACAATATACAGAGTCAAAAAAAAAAATACCAGATCGGCAAAGGTTTTCTTTTATTATTATTATTTTTCATTTTCGAATGCTATAATTTTTTTTATATGCTATTTTATTTCTTTTGGGAACTTTCTCTCTCTCTCTCTCTCTCTATATATATATATATATATATATATATAAACATATTTTTTTAAAAAAAACTTACATCTTTTTTTGAATTCCAAACCAGAGTGTACGGTGGTGGTATGATGGTCGGTGTGATTGTCCGGGTGGATATTGCCCAGAAGAGAGAGTTTTGAGGGTCAGGAATTTTTTTTAAAAAAAACTGAAGGACATAAAGATTTTTAAAAAAATTTCAACTTTTATACCCCCACAATATGGCGCCGTTTTGAGAGTTGGGTTCAGAGGCCAAAACGACGTCATTTTGGGCCTCTAACCTGCAACTCGACCCACTCCAAGGGGAAGATCTGCGTGTTTTTATGCGGATGAGATAATTTTGCTTTTAGTCCTTCCGCATTTTCTCCCTTTTAAATCAAGTTCTCATTATTCCCAATTTTGCCCAATAAGTTTTGCTCTATTTCAATTTGGTCTGCATTCGAACGGCACCGTTTCAGAGGGTGGGGTTATTTTCTGTTTTGGTCCCTCTACATTATGCGCGCGTTATAATCAGATCCTTCCCCTTTTATTTATTTCTGATTTTGCCCAAAATTTTTATTTTAAGTTTAATTTAGTCATTTATTTTATTTTCTTTTATTATTTTTTTGCTATTATTGTCTCTTTTTGTTATTCATGCTGTTACATTAAGTATTTTTAATAATATTATTATTAGTTATTTTTATTATCATTACTATTAATACTATTATTATTATTATTATTATTATTATTATTATTATTATTGTTATTCTTATTTTTATTATTATCATTTCATTACTATTTTTTTTCTTACTATTACTATTAGTACTATTATTATTATATTTTTGACCATTATTTTTCTATATATTATTATTATTATAGCTATATTTATTATTATTATATCTACCATTATTAGTATTGTTATTATTATTATTATTATTATTATTATTATTATTATTAGTATCACCATTATTATTGCTATTTTCATTATTTCTATTATTGTTTTGTTTATATTTTTACTATTATTTGTATATTATTATTACTTTTTTTTAATATCCTTACTATTATTTTATTATTACTAATACAATTTTTGTTTTTACTATTACTTTTATTATTATTATTATTATTATTATTATTATTATTATTATTATCACTAATATTTTTTTAAATATATATTATTATCACATTTTTTTTGTTACTATTATTATCATTCTATGGTTTTCATTATTGTATATAGCCTTCATTTTTGTTACAATTATCTTTTATTTTATTTCATTTGTTTATCTTGCTTTTACTTTCTTGTATTTTATTCCTACTTTTATTATTACTAATATACTTTATCATCATCATGCTGTTATACAAGCTAGCATTGAAAATCGTTTTACATTTTATTTTAAATTCATTTTTCATTTCGTTACGATCACATTATATTTTCAAAATAAGCAAACACTCCGCGTTCTAAGGTTCGAAAGAAATCGTACCCTAACTTACTGGGTTCCGATTTTCCTCTTCGAGTCCAAAGAATTTATTACTTTCCTTTTAAAAGTTAAAGAAAAACTTATTCTCGAGAATTCAAAAATGTCGTGTCCTAACTCACTGGATATGATGTTTTGTTATCTCGGGATAAGGATTTTAGAAAACAAGGTAATGTTTCGTGTTTGGAAGTTCGAGAAATTGTGCCCTAACGTGCTGGGTTTCGGTTTTTCATACATCCACATAACTAAATATCCTTTTAATTTCGTGTTTTGGGACATTAAGGGACAATCTTAGTTTCGGGGTTTAAAATGTCGCACCCTAACGTACTAGATGTGATATTTTATCCTTTTGGAACATAAGAGTCTTAATATTCCGAAAACGGGTTATATGAACATTCTTTAAAAGAAATTGTATTTTAAAATCTTTTCAAATTCTCGACATAAGGACATTAATTAATCAATTAGGTACCAATTTTTTGGGCGTTACGGGGGTGCTAATCCTTCCTCGTACGTAACCGACTCCTGAACCCGTTTTCTTGTATTTCGTGGACCAAAATTAATATTTTGAAATAAAACGTTTTATAAAGTGATCCAATCACACCTAAGTAAAAAGGGACTGGTGGCGACTCCATTTTTATTTTAAAGTCGATCCCCGTTTTTCATAAAAACCTTAAAAATGGTTTCGATAATATGAATTCTCCAAGTGATACTCATTGAAAGGCCGTTAAACGAGTCTTGAGATGCCTCGTTGGAACTATGAATCATGGGTTGTGCTTCTCTAGAGTTAAGTTTGAGTTAGTTTGCTACTCTGATGCTGACTAGGCCTCTTCTGTTGAAGATCGACGTTCCACCACAGGCTATGTTGTCTACTTAAGACTGAACCATATCGCATGGTGCTCCAAGAAGCAAACAGTAGTGTCCAGGTCCTCGTCTAAAACAGAATAACATAGCTTAGCCAGTTGTGTGTCTGAGTTACTGTGGATCAAATAGTTGTTAGATGAAATTGGTATGCCCCTCTGTCAGTCTCTAGTGGTCTGGTGCGATAGCACGTCCACAATCTCAATGGCTGCAAATCCCACACATCATGCCAGGGTAAAACATGTAGAGATTGATCACTATTTTGTTCGAGAAAAAGTTCTCGATGGTACACTGCAGGTCAACTTTGTTCCTTCTAAAAAACAAGTTGCTGATGTCCTCACAAAGCCCATCACGCCCAAGCTGTTTGCCTCATTTTTCCATGCTTTTCGAGTTTTGCCAAGTGATGCTGATTTTTGGTTTAAAAAAAAAATTGAAGAAACCAGGAGAATGTTAGAGTAGCTAATAAAGTCAGTTAATATGTTAGCTGTTAGTTGGTTGTTTGTTAATCTGTTAGACTACTTTTTTTATATAAAAGCTTGTGCTACCCCTATACAAAGTTAACAAAAATATTACTGCATTCTTCTTGATTAATGCAGTTTCTTTTAGTTTCATTTCATCTAGTTTTAGTTTAACAATTTATATAGTATGAACCCTACAGAATGGCTAAATTCGAAACCCTTATCAAATACGGCCCTAGGTAAAATTCAAAAAATAGGCCCACATAACCCAATTAGCCTGGCCCGTGTGGTCCACACGGCCTAACACATGCACGTGTGGCCCACACGACCCAACTAACCCAGCCTGTGTAACCCACATGGTCTGGCACACGGCTTGTCACAGGGACCGTGAGGCTCATAAGGTCTAGAACACGGACGTGTGGTGTTGACAGTCCACTTTTTGGCATCGCGTGATTCGCTATTTTCTGAGTTTTGCGATACGCATCTGATCATTTTTAAAAAATGACATTACAACACGATTTTAGACCTCTAGATGAACAAACAATTCAACATCTCTCAATTCACCAAGAGATTATATGCTATCGAAACTTCACCATCAAAATTGGTCAAAAACAAAAGGTAGCACCGATTCTCGCCAAGTTTGAATGGAAATGCAAAGGCACCAAAGTGATAGAACAATGATTATTATCAATAAAAATGAATAACATAGACTTACAGGCGCTAGAAAGGCTAAGAAATGGGTATAATATGATTCCTCAAAAATGGAAGAAAAAGAAATGAAGTAAAATTGAGAAAGTGGAAAAATAACCAGAAAAATGAGGGAAAGAGGGGGAGAAATGAAAGGGAGTGAGGGAAGCGGTAGAGAATTTTTGGGGGTAATTTTCTAACATAAGAATCCCATTAAATCCCAAAACCACCTTATCAAAATTTCCCCTGAATTTGATTTCCCCCAACTACTACAACATGGATAGCATAAGCAGTAGATTAGCAAAAATATTTTTGTTTGCACGTGCAGGGATTCGAACATAGGACTAATGAGTAAGCTGAAACCATACCACTGAACTAGCAGGCTCATTTTTTCATGAGTTGTGTGAAAATAATATATAAGCTATATGTTCAAAGATACAAAACTAACACAAATTCAAAGGAAAGGTTTCGAACCCATAACCTCACACACACAAACACAACACTTAACCACTTAACCAAATCAATTCACTTGACAAAATTTTCACAACCTTAATTCAAAAACAAGACATCACCACTTTTTGTTTTACAAACCCAATTTCTACTAACCCAATTTTTGGGATGTGACAACTCTCTCCTCCTTAAAAGAGTTTCGTTCTCAAAATTCCCACTATCACACCAACCACTTAACAACGAAATCTGGAACTCCACACCCATACTGACCATCATGCTATCACTGTGCAACTTTTATTTCAATGTAATCGAAACAATATTTCACTCCCAATCCAGACAATATTTCAAACGAGCTTTCCATTCACTATCTCGGATTGTCTTAAGAAACTTTTTACAAAAATATCACTTATGATTCCTCTACCCCATATTCATAGATACACAATTGACAACAAACACTTTAGTACAACCAATCCTTAATCAATGCATGATACAATTGAAATGCATCTTGATCCCCTCGACGCCTAGTTGCATAACCCAGTCTCTGACTCTGTTTCTGAGTTGATGTCTATTTCTGAGTTGATGCTTGCATCTGACTAAAAGAGTGTCATGAATAATCCCTAACTCCATGCTTAACAAACCCACATCTAAAACACACTCACATTTTCCTCTAACACTCCTCCGAATGACGTCTATCACAGAGAGCACAAATCAGATCCTGATTCACACCCATAATTGCGTCCACCCACTAAGGTTTATCCATTCTAGTTCACTTCCAAGGTCGAGAATTTGAGCCAGTAGGAAAAAAACCACTCTTATTCAATAATTTATTCCTTTCTTTATTCTTACCCCCAAGTGATTACTTTCTTCTGTTGATTTCGTCTCATTCATTCGAGGTTGCTTAATCGCAGACTTTTATCCCATATATCCAAATTGGGGCCCAACGACCCTTTGCAAAGCTCTTGGCACCTCTTAGGACACAACATCGTCCCCAACTTTCTGATTACTACTATAAAAAATAGGTGTCTCCACAGGCTCACTTATTTCCAAATTGGGCACGTTGTTCAGAGAATAGGACTTGGAGCGAGCCATTTGACTACGCTCTTCGAGCTATTGTGTACTATGTCCACGTATACAATGAACACATAATATTTATCTACAAATTAGAAATCTTATGTTTAGCTCAGGTTATTATAAATCTTGAATCTAATTATTTTATCAATAATAACTATTTTGAAATAGAGAAAGTTTTATTTTTGCAGTCTCTAAAGTCGAACAGTTTTACTAAAGTGACTAAAGTAAAAATAATTAAAGTAAAAAGTGTCATACATGGATCGGCGTCAGAGACTCAGATTCTCTTTTTACAAGTTAAAATATTGAATTCATGTTGAATTAGTTTTGTTTATAAATAGTTAAATTATTTGTTTGATATATTTTGATGTGTTCTAAACTCAACTGAAGTTGGTATATGATGTAAAATTTGATAGGTTGTTTTGAAAGTATGGAATAGGTACTAAATAGTTCATTTTTACTAAAATAGAGTCCATGTTTCGACGAACAACCTTTCTCATCGCAACATCAATAGACTATGGGTCACGTTGCAACGTCGAGTGGCCTAAGGCCACAATGTTGTCCTTGAAAATTTGAAACTTTCTATTTGGTCCTATTTCATGCTTGGGTCAATAGAAGGGTTTTTTGTAATCCCAATTAACTCTTATTTTTGTTCGTTTAACAATAAATGAATATGTTTAGCTCTAAATTACACACACACATATATATATACATACATATATATGCAAATATTTTGTTGTAATTTGACTATAGTTGCTCTAGCAACGAATGTGGAATCACGTAGCTTGAATTTGATGATCGGGTCGGGCAAGGGGTGTTACAGGTAAACCACACCATTACTCATTAAACTATAGAGAAGTTTTCGTGTTGGTCATGATCGTTGTTTTGTCAAGTTTTAAAATTTATAAAGAGAATGATCGAACCTGGAAACTAACTCTAACAACGATTTGAGGCAAGTGCACCTATCGAACAGTAGTATAGTTTAGGCAAGACCGGATTGTCGAACCCAAAGGAACTAAAAGTACTAATACTAACTTTCTTATTATTATCTAGCCTAAGAATTAATTGAAGGTTTATCTAACCTAAATTGACTACTACTAAGCTAAAGACGCAAAAACAAAAAGGAATGAAGTGGGAAAATAACTTAAGGAAAAACCAATTGATTAAGACGACACCCAAGGAAGAATCCACCTAGACTTCACTTGTTATCTAACTCTGAACCAGATGATTTATTCATTTGACTTGATCCGTGAGACTCCCTAACGTATATTAAACCCTCTCTCGAAGCGAATAATGTCTAACCCTAGGTTAATGTAACACCCTGGTTTAGGGGCTAGGCAATTTGGGTAGAATTCAAGTGTTGGAAGGTTTTGGGGTGTTTTTGGATGTGTTTTAAAGGTTTAAGAATACTTGGGTAAAAGGGGAAAGCTTTGGAAAATTTTGGATTTTTGGTGTAAAAAGGGGAATAGGGCAGGAAGGCCTTAAAATATTTTTCTGGAGTTTAGGACGCAAGAAAGGATGTGGCAAAGTGGCATGGAGGCGTTGCTTAAGGCTTTGGAAGGTGACGCCTAAGGGAGCAAGGGTTCGAGCTGCTGGGGCAGCAATTTGGTTTTATTTTTGCGTCAAGGGACAGGGCCAGGTAAGCCTTAAAAATAAAAGGCCAAGTTGGTGGACATGGAAGACCAGTTGGCAAGGTGGCACTCATGCGGCACTTAGGCGCTGGAGGGAGAGAGAGCGCGGGTTCGAGGGTTGGAGCTGCATGTTGGCATTTTTATTTTTTGTTGTGCGGAAACGGGCTGAAGTGGGAAGGTGTTAAAAATAAATGGTATGGCCTTATAGCATGAAATTTAATATGGCCGAATGTCCTGAGGCGTTGAAGGAGAGGCATGCAGCGGTTAGTCCCAGGTTCGAGCCAAGAGAATTGCGTGGGGAGTTTAATTTTTATTTTAGTTCTTTTTGGCAGCAGATTTGAAGGTGGACGACATATTAGATAAGGATTAAACTAATATTGTTTAATCACTTTTGAATTCGGCTGAAGGGTGATAAGGGAGGGTTTTATTTTTTAAAATTATTTTAGATAATGTAGGATTATTATAATTAGTTTAAAATTAGTCAAATGCTTATCATGGCTGCTGGTGGTTTTTTTTTTTTTTTTTTTAAGAATAAGTGATAAAAATATGGATAAATAGTGGGGGAGTTGGCTAATTCAAATCAATTTGAATTAGTGGCCTAAAACTCTTGCGGTAGCAGCCGAAATTGGGAGTCTTCAAGGGGGGAAGCATGTGCCGAAATTGTTATTTAAATGGGCAGCCTTCCTCTTGATTTTCTTTTGACCATTTGCCGAATTCTTCTATTTTTTCCCCTTAGTCATCTTTTCTTTTCTTCTTTCCAATACTTTCTCCTTGTATAGCCGAATATTCACTCCTTGTTGGAAGCCATAGCCTTTTGTGTATTTATTTTCCCTCCCTTCCTTCATACCTTGCATACCATTGCCGAATCATTTGGCCTCTCCTTCTCTCCGCTTTGATTACAAATCCCTGAAGCCGAACCTATTCCTTGTGGTGGCCGATTATTGGTTGAGCAAAGGTTGGAGCGTTGGGTCATTTCTTTAGTCGTTAAGAAAGCGTGAGGGAGCAATTAGGGGCTGTTCAAATTCGGCTACTCAAGTGACTAAGGAGCAGGGATATCTAGTGGCGTAAATCAATTCTTGGAGATTCAAGTGATTTTGTCAAGGGGAAAAAGGGAAAGCTCCTATCCCGAAGTTTAAGAAAAGAGCCGTCTCGGCAGTTCGGGATTGGCCACCGGGGTGTGGACGTGCAGCAGAAAACGATAGGCAGATAGCTGTAGTCTCGCTAAGCGATAGCGTTGAAATCGAGAGTTTAGAACTTCAGGTTATAAGGTGTGTAACTAACCCACTGTTTCCGGGTTTTATGTGTTATATGTTTTACTAACAAATGCAGTAATAAGTGTGCCATATATATCCTTAAAGGGTATAGCGATGATCAGGTTAGTATCGAACCTGTTGTAATGTGATTACTTGCTTGTATATGAGTATGTTTATGGATATTAATAAGCATGTGCATGCATTATCACGATTATATTTTATGTGGCATGTGCATGGGTGGGTTTTGAAAGAAGGTACGGGTGTACTTCGAGTACGTGGTTGATGTCAGCTTTGTGCTACATCGTGGATTGGCGCTGACTGAGGTCGCGTTGTGGATCTTTGCGATTTAGTTCGCGTGGTTACCTTGATTGATATCGGCTTTATGCCATATCGTGGCTTGATGGGTTGCTATGTGCTCCATCGTGGATGGCATTGGTTGCCTTTTTGGAGGGAAAAGGAGAGGGTGACTCGATAGTCCCCTGGTGTGTGGTAGGCTGGATAAGGGGGTGTGTAGCGGATGGACCCTAGGTTTGGGTTGGGTATCATGTTGCATTGTTTCTTTATAAAATGATATGGAAATGGGCCAAGCCCAATATGACATGTGGATAGGTATGTTTTGGGAACATACGTGGAAATGGGCCAAGCCCAGTTGATATGTGGTTTATTGAGAAAAAGGGCCTAGCCCAGTACTTGGATGTGAATTGACTATGGGCCAAGCCCAGATTGTGGTAATATTTAATTATGTCATATCGCTTTTAATAATTGGGTTGATTGTGGCTAATATGTGGGTGGATATCAGTGGTTAAATTACACATCGAGTCGTATGACTCACCCAACTTTTAAACATCGCAGGTGACATGTTGATCGGACCGGGTTGGAGTGGATACAAGGTGGCCCATGCAGAAGGGGATTTTCATGCAGAGGATGTTTTACTTTATTTAAGTATTTTATATTATCAGTATTTTGGACTTTTATTTGATGTAATAAGGGCCCCTTTTTATTTAAAGTACTCTATTTAATTTTGTTGAAGTTTACATTATATTCAGAAATATTTTTACAAAAGATTTATATTATAGTAATTTATAACAATGTTTTAATTCGAAAATTTTCAACAAGCTTATATTATTTATTAAATTTTAAAATGGACATGATTTTCAGAGTTAACAAATTTTCACGTTTTAATTTAAAGTCAAAGATTTTCAACCGTCTCTCCATAGTGACAGAACCGGATCCGGTCTAGACTCGTGGGCTGGGTTTGGGGATGTTACAGTTAATTAATGGAAATCTCTTTCTCAATTAATAACCCCCTAGAATAGTAGTAAATCAATCTATGGACTCCAATTAGGTTTCACCCTAATCCGGCAAAGTTTCGTCACCCAATCTCTAGGCGCGTGAACAACTCTACTGTAATTATGCTAGATCTATGAATAGGCAGGGACTTTTGCTCCACCATCTAAACACAACATACTTGAATCGATATCCGCGAAATATCAACACAAGAGTTAAGCACACATAATTAAGAAAAAATCAAATATTTATCATATAGTTCAGAAAACAATAACAAGATTCATCTAGGTTTCATCTCCTTCAGGTATCTGAAGGAATTAGTTCATAACTAATAAAGAAAACATCTTAGAAGAAAAGATAAAACAAAACATAAAAACTCCCTAAAACCCCCTAAAGGAATTGAAGGAGAGATTCGCCGTCTTGAGTAGAATTCTGGCTTCTTGAGATGGATCAACTGGCTATCTTCAAGTGATTCCCACAAATCTGACTTTTTCAGCTTGGCTCCTTGGCCTAGCCTGACTGCCTGTTCTGGCTTCTGCCGAACTCCCCTTTCAAGTAGCACTTAGGGGGTTTATATAGGCTTTCTAGATATGTTTCTTCGCCCCTAAGTATCCAAATCTGATTGAAATTGCTCTTTCCAGCGACAGGGACACGACCATGGCACACGCCTGTATGGATCGTGGCCAGGCCGTGCTCAGACTTCTTAAATGAGGCACGGCTGTGTGAATCAGGGTTCAGGCCATGTTCTAGATGATCAATGAGGCACGGCCGTGTGGGCTTAAGTTCAGGCCGTGTCGATTTCGTGATATGGCCCATTTTGGTCCGTTTTAGGCCCGTTTCTCGTTCTTTTCATCCTCGGGTGCTTTCCTGAGTATAAGACATGAAAAGAAAGGATTAAGAGCACCTTTTTACGCAAATTAAGGGATAAATCATCCAAAAGCATACTAAATGTGGGATTAAAATACGTTACTATTACAGTTTATCAAATACCCCCACACTTAAGCTTTTGCTTGTCCTCAAGCAAAACTCTCAACTTAAAATTAAAACGAACTTTCCATATTTCATGATTCCTACTGACAATGTCTTATCATAATTCATAGATAATTTATACATGGATAATTCAACTCAAAGAGTCCTAAAGATTCAAACAATCAAAGTCATACATTTGTAGCATGAAAACATAGGTGTCTCCCCTTATCTGAATAATTACCTTTAATTCAAAACTGACAAGGATTGACATCCTCACTAAGGATTCACTCAAATCACTCAAAGTGTTTAAGGTTCAAAATTAAGCACTCAATAAGTCGAACACGAAAAGTTAATCCTATAGGCTTGCCTGAAAATCAAATCTCCACCACTATAAAATGAGATGATAGACAGATCAAAAGGTCTTTGTTAGGGTTGTAACAGGGCTAGGGTTAAAGGTGTGGATAAAGGCTGAATTAGAAGGTTAGAATCGAGACTGAATTGACAAGTACCTAACTAGAAAATTGAACTAGTCCTAAATAATTACATCAATTGACAATTAATAATCCTAATAAAACGAGCTTTTTTTCTTTTGATAAATCGACTTTAACTGTATAAGCTCATAATACTACTACTAAATATACTTCGATTTTTTTTTTAAGAACAAACTAAACATTACATAATAATGAATGAATCTATTAATTAAGATAATGATCATAGCTAGGCAACAGATCAAATCAAATCTCGATATAAGGGTAGTCAAAGAGAATGGTGATAACAAAAACAAAGGGTTTTGGGTTAATATTAGCGGGTGAGTCAATAAAAAGGGTTGTTAGGATCAATGGGGTTCACTAAGGGTTAATTATAAAGGTAGGCTTTTTAGTGGAGTGAGTGGGTTAAATCCTAGGTGTCTTTATCATCTCTGTATATCAACTCATAGGTGTGGTCTTGACATGTATAATCAAGGCAAGTTCTAGAATAACAGTTCAATGTTAACACACTCATAATCAAAAAGTGAGCATGAAAAAGAATATATGCTCTATAAGGCTCAAAATCTCACGAAAATTATGGGTATTTTGACATCAACCTTGTAAATTTCAAATTTCAAGATAAAATTCAGATTCAGGTTAACAACCTAGCAAAAATTTTAATTCTGAAAAATAGATTTATCATGCTTGATTCTCTAGTATTCTTCAATTTTAATCATCAATGCACAATTAACTATGACTTAATCTAAAACATGTCAATAAAAATCATAAATCATTAGAAATTTCATCCTAATTAGTAATATGATGAAATTACTTAAAAACAAGACTAAATTCAGGGATTTGAGAATAATGCAGAAAGTTAGGCGCTTTCTTGAAATAACTATTCACCCCCCACACTTAAGTTGTACATTGCCCTCAATGTAAAAAGATAGATAATATCAAAATAATCATAAAATCATAAGATAGGGAGAAAAGTGAAACTTCCTGAATTATGGATGAGATCCTTGGAGGAGGTGGAAAATACGTTGGAGGTGATTGTGGAGTAGCGCCTTGAAGCGCTTGAAATTGAATCCTCAAAGTAGCCGGTATGATTTTATTGTACCCTAAGCTAAATCTAAATAGCATAAAGAATAAGAAGAAAATAGAAAATAAAAATAAATAAAAATAAAAATAAAAATAAAAATAAAATAAAAGTGAATAATGAAAGAAGAACGATATCGGAAAAAGGAAAGGAAGAATGGGGTTTGAATAGAGATGCATTCCACGCCTGTGTTCCTTCCTGTAGTGCCCACACGGCCACGGCCACGGCCGTGTGCAAGGCCATGTGGCCTGGGAATCTGTGTCTTTGGTTAATTTACAACTAGGTGTTCAGAAAGGAGAAAGAAAAAGAAAAGAGAAAAATGAAAAAAAAATGAAAAAGTGTAACGCCCCAAACCCGGCCCACGAGCCTTGACCGGATTTGTCATGCCACGGAGTAAAACATTTTGAAAGATTTGAATTGGTGGTAGAAATCGGGGGATTTGCTGAGATTTTAAAACGGTGTTTATTAAAACTCAGGTGGGATCGATTTTATAAACATGGTTGAGTTGAAAACTTCGAAGACATTTGATCATCTAATTTTGAGGAACATCAGAGTTATAATTAACTTGGTAAGTTTTGTTACCCGATGGTAACATCTTTGAAAACGCGTACGAGTAAAATTTTGAAAACGTTACTTATAATCGATTGATCCAACAGTTTATAGGTTCATTAGTAATATAATAGCGGTAAAGTAAAGCAACTACTTAAACATCCAAAATAGTAATTGGCGGCCATATTACAAACCAAACTAAAATTTAGTAAATAGTAAACTTTAACGATGCGAAATAAAATTTCAAAACCGAGGAACAAGCATGGCCGCCTCGAGTCCTCTCCGGCTCCATCTCCGCGATCTACTCACCTGCGAAAAGACATGGGAAGGGGTGAGCCACCAAGACTCAATGTATAAATCCCCAACCCGAAATTACAACTCATACACAAGATATTAGTAAGACATGCAATTATGTAACCCAAGCTAGCCATCCGTACTCCTTTTTCTACCCCGTGTGGTACCAAACCACTGGTGACTGAAGTCACAATATATCAAGTGATGGGGCCAACCCATCGTGTGGTACCAAACCACTGATGACCATAGGTCACAATATCAACATGTGGTACCAAACCACTGGTGGTGCCAAACCACTGGTGACCGAAGTCACAATATCAATATGTGGTGCCAAACCACTGGTGGTGCCAAACCACTGGGACTTAGTCACAATTATCAATATGTGGTGGCAAACCACTGGTGACCGAAGCCACAAATTTCAAATGATGGGGAAAACCCATCGTGTGGTACCAACCCACTGATGACCATAGGTCACAATATCAACATGTGGTACCAAACCCTTTGGTGGTGCCAAACCATCGTGGACCGAAGTCACAACATCAATATGTGGTGCCAAACCACTTTGGTGGTGCCAAACCACTGGGACTTAGTCACAATTATCAATATGTGGTGCCAAACCACTGGTGACCGAAGCCACAAATGTCAAATGATGGGGCCAACCCATCGTGTGGTACCAAACCACTGGTGACAGTCCATAGAGATCATATCCCTCCTCTCATCAATCCCACCATCATCATGCTCATATAACATGTATCATGATCCCATATATCATGCTTTTGTACATAGCATAGCATTTAACAGCATATGATGGCATACACAATATACATCATAAATCAAGTATTAGGGGACTTACCCGAAATCCAAGCTTATGCCCACAAGGCAAAGTTACTACATGAGAGGTTATATATATATATATATATCATCATAATAGCAGTCTTTACTATCAAAGTGTGTAAGAGTTTACACACCTATTAAATCGAAGATCTAATTAGAAATCCCGAACTACTCAATAATGACAACCCGAAGAATCGATCCATCGCACTAGATCTCTTTGCCCTATATTCGGCCAACACCAAGGTTAATACATAGGCTATTCGGCTATAATAATAGTTCCAAAGGATTAATCGTACCTAAAAATATGGCTTAGACTGAAACTTACTGTCACTTACCCTTTGCTTTTCGAACGCTACTCACAAAACAAGATAAGTAAGACCATTCTTCCCCTACAATCGGCCATCATCACAACTTAGTTTCGGTAGCCTTCAGTTTATTTTTAGGACTTAAAGTGTGAAGAGCCAAAAGAGATAACCTTACCACTTGACTTACCAACCGATTGCTAAGGAAAGGAGAGCTTAGATCGATAACCTCGAATTCCCGGAGTACCTAGAAAAGATTGGTGTTAAAAAGGTGGTTAGAGACCTTGCTAACCATTGCCAAAATCGGCTTTGCCTTTACGAAAAAGACAGAGAGGAGAGGGGTAACATTCGGCCATGCACCTATCTTTTCTCAGAACCGATTGGAGAAAGACCCACAATTAGATCTATTCTTGTTGATATTCGGCTAAGACAAGCCTTTGGTCCCTCTCCTTTTTCGGTCAGGAACAAATTGGTAAGAAGAGAAAAGAAATCATCAATTTCGGCCAAGCTTTGTAGAAAAGATGAAATAGTCGTCTACTTCAAAAGAAATCAGGGAGAGAAAGGAGAAGCAAAAAAAATTCGGCACACTCTTGCAAGACTCAAAGCCGAGTGTTGAGGCCCTTAGAAAATGCTTCATATTCGGCCATGCACAATGGCAGGAAAAGAAGAACCAAGCAAAGGATTTTGGCCGTGCTTCACTCCTATTTTGGGGATAATTTCCATCACAAATTCAAAATAAACATTGTTTAATAAGTGCCCATCACCAACCCATACTCCATCAATAAACAAAACTAAAATACTTCCCATACCTCCAATAAAATAATAAAAATAATAATAATCTTACCCATACTCCATCACAAAATATAATAAAATGAACAAAAAGAATAATGCAGCCATCAAGCATTGTTTTCATGCATGCATGTGCCCATGCACAGACCAAAAATTTCACACCAACAGGAAGCAAAATAAATACCCTCAGATGCCGCCCCTAAGTCTCGAACCCGAGACCTGAAGGAACAATCCCAAGCCTCCAGCCACTCGGCCACTGCGCATTTCATGACATAATAGCATTACAATTTCCTTTTAAGCGTTCATTTCTTGGCTCCTTCATGCATTAGCGCCAAGGCAAAAATAAAACGCCCAACTGTTGCTCCCACTCCTCGAACTCAAGACCCCACTGCCGCAGCCCTCCTATAGCGCCCTTAGCCACTCGGGCAAGGCGTTATTTGTGACACAACTCGCCACAATTTCCTCTTAAGCACTCCCTCGCGTCAATGCCAAAAACCAAAATTAAAAACTCACCTTGCGCTTTCGTCAGGACTCGAACACGAGTCCTCGAGCCGTGCTCACCTATCACACCCCATGCCACTTTACCACTTGGACTTTCATGTCCAACAAGGCTCCCAATTTTCTTTTAAAGCCTTCTTATTTCCCCCCTTCCTTTTAATGCCTAAAACAAAATTAAATGCCCTTGCGTCCATGGTGACTCGAACCTGAGTCCCAACGCCCCCAGGCCCTTAAGTGGAGCTCCCAAACCATTTTGCCAGGCCGACTTTCATGCCTTTAAATTGCACCATTTAATAATAAGGCCTTCCTAGCCAAACCCCTTTAACGCAAAAATAAAACACTCCTTGTTATCACCCAGGCTCGAACCCCTTACCTTCTGAAACCCCTTTTTGCACCCAGCGCCCCAAGCCGTTCTACCAGTTGCTTTCCTTGTGTCATGATTCGCCCCAATATATATATAAAGCTTCCTCACTTAGCCTTTTCTTCTCAAGCACTAAAAGAAACTTTTAACCCTAAGCCCGACCTAACCTGGGATTTTGACTAAACCATAACATATGCATTTATTTAGGCAAACACATAATAAATAAATACATTGCAAACAACCCCTAATGCAGGATGTTACAGTTCTACCCCCTTAAAATAATTTCATCCTCAAAATTACCTGGATCAGAAGAGTTGGGGGTATTGCTGCCGCATCAAATCCTCGGGCTCCCATGTGGCCTCTTCTGTACCATGGTTTCGCCATAACACCTTTACCAAAGGTACCGACTTCCTTCTCAGCACTTTAACATCTCTATCCAGAATCTGTACCGGCTACTCCTCAAAAGACAAGTCCGCGTTCACCTTAATATCTGCAACCGGTACGATGTGTGATGGATCTGATCGATAGCGCCTAAGCATTGACACATGGAAGACGTCATGAATCTGACTTAATTCTACCGGTAACTCGAGCTGGTAAGCTACTGGTCCCACACGTTTCAACACTGTGTACGGCCCGATGAACCTAGGGCTTAGCTTGCCCTTCCAGCCAAACCTCAGCACCTTCTTCCAAGGTGATACCTTCAAGAAAACCTTATCACCCACTGCATACTCAATCTCTCTACGCTTAAGATCAGCATAGGATTTCTGTCTGTCCGATGCTTCCTTAAGACGAGCCCGAATCACCCTAACCTTATCTTTCGTTTCTGCCACCAACTCTGGACCCAACATCTGACGCTCGCCTAGTTCTGTCCAACAGGTAGGAGTACGGCATTTTCGACCATACAGCGCCTCATACGGTGCCATCTGAATACTCACTTGATAACTGTTATTATAAGCGAATTCTGTCAAAGGTAGGTACTCCTCCCAACTACCATGGAAGTCCAAAACACAGCCCCTTAACATATCTTCCAACACCTGGATCACTCTCTCAGATTGTCCATCAGACTGTGGATGAAAAGCAGTGCTGAAATTTAACTTCATACCTAACGCCTGATGCAAGGCCTTCCAAAATCTAGACGTGAACCGGGGATCTCTATCAGAGATAATGGACACGAGCACACCATGCAACCGCACTATCTCATTTATATACAAACTTGGCTAACCTTTGAAGCGAGTAGTCCACCCTCTACCAGGTATGAAATGAGTGATTTAGTTACCCGATCAACTATCACCCAAATAGAGTCTTTCTTACTAGGCATAGGCGGAAGCCCACTTACAAAATCCATCGTAATCCCTTCCCACTTCCACTGTGGGATCTTTACCTACCGTAATGATCTCCGATGGCAATCGATGCTCACTTAACTTGTTGGCATGTCGACACTTGCCCACTAACTCTAAGTTACTTCCCGCTTAAGACCCAGAACCAAAAGCGCTCCTTTAAATCCTGGTACATCTTATCGCCTCCGGATGCATAGCATACTGGGCGCTATGCGCTTTCTTTAAGGATTTCACGCCTCAAGTCATCATCCTTAGGCATACATACTCTCCCCTGAAAATACAACACTCTATCATTACCCAAGCTGAAACCCTCGGCCTCACCACTCTGTACTTGCAACCTCCGAGTACTCAAAACTTCGTCGGTCAACCGCCTCTCCTTAACCTCATCTATCCAAGACGGTTTTACGTAATTGCGCGGAAGACTACCATCCTCAAAGAGACTTAAGTGAGCAAACATTGCTCACAAATCTGCCACCATTTTACGACTCAAAGCATCAGCAACTACATTAGCTTTGCTCGGATGGTACTCGATAGAGCAATCGTAGTCCTTCAGCAACTCAATCCACCTCCGCTGCCTCAGATTTAAATCTTTTTGGGTCAAGAGGTGCTTCAGGCTCTTGTGATCCGAGTACACCACCGACTTCTCCCCATACAGATAGTGCCTCCAAATCTTCAAGGCAAAAACCACAGCAGCTAATTCCAAATCGTGTGTCGGATAGTTACCTTCGTGAGGCCTCAATTGTCGTGACGCATAAGCAATCACTTTTCCTTCTTGCATCAACACACACCCTAAACTAGTATGCGATGCATCACAATACATAGTGAATTCTTTTCCTGACTCAGGCTGAATCAAGACTGGCGCTTCTGTCAAAAACTTCTTGAGTTTGTCGAAGCTCTCTTGCTGCTTCTCAGACCACACAAACGGAACTCCTTTTCTCAATAACTTGGTCAACGGTGCTGCGATTAAGGACAAATTTTCCACAAATCTTCTGTAATATCTTGCCAATCCCAGAAAACTTCAGATTTCCGTAACCGAATTTGGTGGTTTCCACTCTAATACTGCCTCAATCTTACTAGGATCCACCCTGATCCCCTCAGCTGAAACCACATGCCCTAAGAAAGTTACCTTCTTAAGCCAAAACTCGCACTTGCTGAATTTGACGTACAACTGATTTTCCCTTAGCACTTGCAGAACCACATGAAGGTGTGCGTCATGCTCCTCTTCAGACTTCGAGTACACCAAAATGTCGTCTATAAATACTACGACGAACCGATCCAGATAGGGTTGGAAAACCCGGTTCATCAAGTCCATAAACGCGGTTGGTGCATTCGTCAAACCAAAAGGCGTTACCAAAAACTCGTAGTGCCCATACCGAGTAGGAATACCGTCTTATGGATATCAGCTTCCTTCACCTTAAGCTGATGATACCCCGACCTAAGGTCGATCTTAGAGAAAACCAATGCACCCTTGAGTTGATCAAACAAATCATCAATCCTGGGCAAAGGATACCAGTTCTTTATTGTCAGCTTGTTCAACTGTCGATAGTCTATGCACATTCTCATGGTTCCATCCTTCTTTTTGACAAAAAGCATTGGAGCTCCCCAAGGTGATACACTCGGTCGGGTGAATCCTCTATCCAACAACTCGTGGATCTGAGCCTTCAACTCCACTAACTCTTTCGGTGCCATCCGATACGGAGCTATAGATACTGGCGCAGTTCCAGGTAACAAGTCTATACCAAACTCAACCTCACGATCAGGAGGTAAACCCGGGAGTTCTTCTGGAAACACATCAACATACTCCCTCACTGTCCGCACATCCCCAATAGCTGTATCCTTAGCTTCCAAAGCACAAACATGCACTACAAATGCCCCACAACCCTTCCTAACCATCTTTTTCGCCTTCAAAGCAGAAACCAGACTAGATAGGTAATCCCTCCTCTTACCTATCATTACTACCTCATCTCCATCTACGGTCTTTAACACCACGCGCTTAGCTGCGCAATCTAGGCTAGCTTGATACTTTACTAGCCAATCCATCCCGAGAATCAAATCGAACTCCCTAAACGGTAGTTCCATCAAGTCAGCCAAGAACACGACCCCTTGAAGTTCTAGGGGTACGTCCCTATAGAATTTACTTACTTCTATAGAGTGACCCAGAGGGCTTAACACAGTCATCTTCTTAGAAGTAAGCTCAAAGTCTAAGTTCAGAGTTTTCACTACGCTACTAGCAATGTATTAATGAGTCGAGCCAACATCAATCAAGGTGCTATAGGGTACTCCAAAGATCAAAAACATACCGGTTTTGACGTCTGGTGCGTTGCCCTCCTCTTGACGCCTCGCGGCATAGGCCAAACCAGGTTGCCTAGCCTCAGTACCACCGGCACCTCCACTCGATGTCCCCGACCTCGCCGCCAAAGACTATTACCTCCCCTCCCCGCACCACGACCTCTCGGCGGCTGCTGATTATCCCTCCTATTTAGTGGACGTTCCTGACCTTCAGACCTTAGCCTAGCTGCCTTTTTCGGACAGTCTCTAACTCGATGTGTCACAGATCCACATTCGAAGCATCCCCGATTACCTTTCCAACACTCCCCCACATGAGACTTTCCACACCGAGCACACTGTGGCGGCCATTGAGTATTAGCAGCAGCAGTAAGCCTAGCAGCTTGATCTGACCTACTATACCTCATCTTCTTCAGCTGATTTCCAGAAAACCTCGAAGATCTAGAGCTCCTCTTATTACAGCTCCTATCCTGATTCCGTCTAAAAGACTGTCTTACTCCTTCAGCAACTTTAGCCTTCTCTACCAGAACAGTAAACTCTCGTTCCTGTTGCGAAGCTATCATCATCCTCAGCTCATCTCGCAGCCCATCCTCGAATCTAACATAACGTTCATACTCAGTACCCACGATACCACGAGCATACCTACTCAATCGGAGAAATTCAGCCTCATACTCAGCCACCGTTTATTACCCTGCACCAGATTCAAGAAGGCCTTCCGTTGCGCATCCACGTAGCTAGCTCCTATATATTTTCTTTGGTAGGCTGCCCTAAAGAACTCCCATGTGAGATCCTCTGCCATTGCTCCATCCCTTACGGTGAGCCACCACTGGTATGCCTCATCCCAAAGCAGAGAGATTATACCCTTCAGTTTTTCCTCAGCTGAAAAATCCAAGTCATCCATGATCCTCTCAGTCGATTCCAACCAATACTCGCAAAGATCGGGGCTACACCTGATACACCTCGAAATATCTCCGCTCCATTCGCCGAGTCGCAGAGAACGATTTACGAGCTGGTACCTCTACCGCCTCGACCATCATTTCTAGAACTCGCGAGCATGGCTCGCGAGCATCGACTCGCCCGCCTGCGATCTTGTTGTCCAACACCAAAAGTTTGGGGTGGTGGTGGAGGTGGTATTTCATTATCAGATCCCTGGCCCGACCTAACGGGTTCTGACACAGCCATCCGACCCCTACCGCGTCCCCGACGGCCACGGCCTCTAGAACTCATCGTTTATCGCACGATCTGACTAAAAAGTTTTATGAGTTTTTCATTGTTCCACTGATTATTAGTGAAGAAATTTTATGAACGAAGTTTTAAAAGTTGTTCTTTCGATCAGACAAGTTTCAAGTCTTCTATTCTAATTAAAAGATACACATTCACTCATTCCATCACCTAATTGTCCTATTCCTATCCCGGGGGTATTTTCGTCATTTGCCCTACAGGGGTATTTTGGTAATAAACCAGGGTAAATTTGTAAATCTCGACAAATCAAGAGAAATTTAAAAATTTGCAAAACTTGGGGGTTCTTATTGAGAATTTGTTCTCCAAATTGGCAGTGTTGTAAAAATTTTGAAAATTAGGGTCATTTTGGTAAATTTTTGCAAGTTAGGGGCAATTTCGTAATTTTTCAAAATCGTGGCATTTTTGATAAGTGCAAATTAAGGTTTTGGGGTACTTTTGTAAAATAAGAAAAATTTTGTTGAATTTGGAGGTAGCTTAGTAATTTAGAAACCAGGAAAATTTTGAAATTTTACCACTAGGGGTATTTTTGTAATTTCCATAAAAAAAAATTTTCGAAAACTTTTGTAAAATAATGCTCACAAGTTTAAGGGAAATTCTTAAAAGTTTTTAAAACTAGGGTTTTTATAAGAATACGGCTAGTTCCCTTTCGGGTTTTAGTAATTGGGTTAAGCCCATGAACAAGTCCTCACGGTTAGGGTGAACCGAAGCTACGCACCAGGTAGGATTCCCGCGAAGAGGAGGTGAGTCGCTAGGACCGCTTAAATACCAAGCTCTTCCGGATCCAATCCTAGACATGCGCACAAGGGTTACCACATCCCAACTCAGCGACTTAGTCATAGGTTTGTTTAATTAGGCAATTAAAAATCTTATGCGATTGTTGGGGTAAACTAGTCCTAGGGTTCACATACCTTTCGTACTATCTACGTCTCATTTCTACCCTTTTATAGATAATTAATTCATACAGAGGTTAAAAATACTTACCCGAGCGGATTGGTGCCGGAGACTCGATGCCATGTTGTTCAAAACAAAACCATTTTCATAATATTTCACAGAGGCCTATCTAGAAAACATTTTTGGGCCTTGGGCCCCCACAGCCGAGTTTTGAATCGGGCTCTGATACCAATTTGTAACGCCTTAAACCCGGCCCACGAGCCTTGACCGGATTTTTCATGCCACGGAGTAAAACATTTTGAAAGATTTGAATTGGTGGTAGAAATCGAGGGATTTGCTGAGATTTTAAAACGGTGTTTATTAAAACTCAGGTGGGATCGATTTTATAAACATGGTTGAGTTGAAAACTTTGAAGACATTTGATCATCTAATTTTGAGGAACATCAGAGTTATAATTAACTTGGTAAGTTTTGTTACCCGATGGCAACATCTTTGAAAATGCGTACGAGTAAAATTTTGAAAACGTTACTTATAATCGATTGATCCAACAGTTTATAGGTTCATTAGTAATATAATAGCGGTAAAGTAAAGCAACTACTTAAACATCCAAAATAGTAATTGGCGGCCATATTACAAACCAAACTAAAATTTAGTAAATAGTAAACTTTAACAATGCGAAATAAAATTTCAAAACCGAGGAACAAGCATGGCCGCCTTGAGTCCTCTCCAGCTCCATCTCCGCGATTTACTCACCTGCTAAAAGACATGGGAAGGGGTGAGCCACCAAGACTCAGTGTATAAATCCCCAACCCGAAATTACAACTCATACACAAGATATTAGTAAGACATGCAATTATGCAACCCAAGCTAGCCATCCGTACTCCTTTTTCTACCCCGTGTGGTACCAAACCACTGGTGGTGCCAAACCACTGGTGACCGAAGTCACAATATATCAAGTGATGGGGCCAACCCATTGTGTGGTACAAAACCACTGATGACCATAGGTCACAATATCAATATGTGGTACCAAACCACTGGTGGTGCCAAACCACTGGTGACCGAAGTCACAATATCAATATGTGGTGCCAAACCACTGGTGGTGCCAAACCACTGGGACTTAGTCACAATTATCAATATGTGGTGCCAAACCACCGTGACCGGCCGAAAGCCACAAATGTCAAATGATGGGGCCAACCCATCGTGTGGTACTAAACCACTGATGACCATAGGTCACAATATCAACATGTGGTACCAAACCACTGTTGGTGCCAAACCATCGGACCAGAAGTCACAATATCAATATGTGGTGCCAAAACCACTGGTGGTGCGAAACCACTGGGACTTAGTCACAATTATCAATATGTGGTGCCAAACCACTGGTGACCGAAGCCACAAATGTTAAATGATGGGGCCAACCCATCGTGTGGTACCAAATCCATCGTAATCCCTTCCCACTTCCACTGTGGGATCTTTACCTGCTGTAACAGTCCTGATGGCAACTGATGCTCAGCCTTAACTTGTTGGCATGTCAGACACTTGCCCACTAACTCGGTTACTTCCCGCTTAAGACCCGGCAACCAGCGCTCGCTCCTCTAAATCACGATACATCTTATCGCCTCCGGATGCATAGCATACGGCCGCTATCTGCGCTTCTTTAAGGATTCGCTGCCTCAAGTCATCATCCTTAGGCATACATACTCTCCCCTGAAAATACAACACTCTATCATTACCCAAGCTGAAACCCTTGGCCTCACCACTCTGTACTTGCAACCTCCGAGTACTCAAAACTTCGTCGGTCAATTGCCTCTCCTTAACCTCATCTATCCAAGACGGTTTTACCCGTAATTCTGCTAGAAGACTACCATCCTCAAAGAGACTTAAGTGAGCAAACATTGCTCGCAAATCTGCCACCATTTTACGACTCAAAGCATCAGCGACTACATTAGCTTTGCCCGGATGGTACTCAATAAGCAATCGTAGTCCTTCAGCAACTCAATCCACCTCCGCTGCCTCAGATTTAAATCTTTTTGGGTCAAGAGGTGCTTCAGGCTCTTGTGATCCGAGTACACCACCGACTTCTCCCCATACAGATAGTGCCTCCAAATCTTCAAGGCAAAAACCACAGCAGCTAATTCCAAATCGTGTGTGGGATAGTTACCTTCGTGAGGCCTCAATTGTCGTGACGCATAAGCAATCACTTTTCCTTCTTGCATCAACACACACCCTAAACCAGTATGCGATGCATCACAATACATAGTGAATTCTTTTCCTGACTCAGGCTGAATCAAGACTGGCGCTTCTGTCAAAAACTTCTTGAGTTTGTCGAAGCTCTCTTGCTGCTTCTCAGACCACACAAACGGAACTCCTTTTCTCAATAACTTGGTCAGCGGTCTTTGCGATTAAGGACAAATTTTCCACAAATCTTCTGTAATATCTTGCCAATCCCAGAAAACTTCAGATTTCCGTAACCGACTTTGGTGGTTTCCACTCTAATACTGCCTCAATCTTACTAGGATCCACCCTGATCCCCTCAGCTGAAACCACATGCCCTAAGATAGTTACCTCCTTAAGCCAAAACTCGCACTTGCTGAATTTGGCGTACAACTGTTTTTCCCTTAGCACTTGCAGAACCACATGAAGGTGTGCGTCATGCTCCTCTTCAGACTTCGAGTACACCAAAATGTCGTATATAAATACTACGACGAACCGATCCAGATAGGGTTGGAAAACCCGGTTCATCAAGTCCATAAACGCGGCTGGTGCATTCGTCAAACCAAAAGGCATTACCAAAAACTCGTAGTGCCCATACCGAGTAACGGAATGCCGTCTTATGGATATCGACTTCCTTCACCTTAAGGCGATGATACCCACACCTAAGGTCGATCTTTAGAAAACCAATGCACACCTTGAGTTGGTCAAACAAATCATCAATCACGGGCAAAGGATACGGTTCTTTATTGTCGACTTGTTCAATCGCCGATAGTCTATGCACATCCTCATGGTTCCATCCTTCTTTTTGACAAAAAGCCTTGGAGCTCCCTAAGGCGATACACTCGGTCGGATGAATCCTCTATCCAACAACTCACGGATCTCGAGCCTTCAACTCCACTAACTCTTTCGGTGCCATCCGACACACGGAGCTATAGATCTTTGGCGCGATTCGGTGTAACAAGTCTATACCAAACTCAACCTCACGATCAGGAGGTAAACCCGGGAGTTCTTCTGGAAACACATCAACATACTCCTTCACTGTCCGCACATCCCCAATAGCTGTATCCTTAGCTTCCAAAGCACAAACATGCACTACAAATGCCTCACAACCCTTCCTAACCATCTTTTCCGCCTTCAAAACAGAAACCAGACTAGATAGGTAATCCCTCCTCTTACCTATCATTACTACCTCATCTCCATCCACGGTCTTTAACACCACGCGCTTAGCTGCGCAATCCAGGCTAGTTTGATACTTTACTAGCCAATCCATCCCGAGAATCAAATCAAACTCCCTAAACGGTAGTTCCATAAAATCAGCCAAGAACACGACCCCTTGAAGTTCTAGGGGTACGTCCCTATAGAGTTTACTTACTTCTATAGAGTGACCCAGAGGGCTTAACACAGTCATCTTCTTAGAAGTAAGCTCAAAGTCTAAGTCCAGAGTTTTCACTACGCTACTAGCAATGTATGAATGAGTCGAGCCAACATCAATCAAGGTGCTATAGGGTACTCCAAAGATCAAAAACATACCGGTTATGACGTCCGGTGCGTCGCCCTCCTCTTGATGCCTCGCGGCATAGGCCAAACCAGGTTGCCTAGCCTCAGTACCACCGGTACCTCCACTCGATGTCCCACGACCTCTGCCAGCACTATTACCTCCCCTTCCTGCACCACGACCTCTCGGCAGCTGCTGATTATCCCTCCTATTTAGTAGACGTTCCTGACCTTCAGACCTTAGCCTAGCTGCCTTTTTCGGACAGTCTCTAACTTGATGTGTCATAGATCCACATTCTAAGCATCCCCGATTACCTTTCCGACACTCCCCCACATGAGACTTTCCACACCGAGCACACTGTGGCGGCCATTGAGTATTAGCAGCAGCAGTAGGCCTAGCAGCTTGATCTGACCCACTATACCTCCTCTTCTTCTGCTGATTTCTAGAAAACCTCGAAGATCCAGAGCTTCTCTTATTACAGCTCCTATCCTGATTCCGTCTAAAAGACTGTCTTACCCCTTCAGCAACTTTAGCCTTCTCCACCAGAACAGCGAACTCTCGTTCCTGTTGCGGAGCTATCATCATCCTCAGCTCATTCCGTAGCCCATCCTCGAGTCTAACATAACGTTCATACTCAGTACCCATGATACCACGAGCATACCTACTCAATCGGAGAAATTCAGCCTCATACTCAGCCACCGTCTTATTACCCTGCACCAGATTCAAGAAGGCCTTTCGTTGCGCATCCATGTAGCTAGCTCCTATATATTTCCTCTGGTAGGCTGCCCTAAAGAACTCCCATGTGAGATCCTCCGCCATTGCTCCATCCCTTACGGTGAGCCACCACTGGTATGCCTCATCCTAAAGCAGAGAGATTATACCCTTCAGTTTTCCTCAGCTGAAAAATCCAAGTCAACCATGATCCTCTCAGTCAATTCCAACCAATACTCCGCCGTACTGGGGGATACACCTGATACACCTCGGAATATCTCCGCTCCATTCGCTCGGAGTCGCTCAGGAACAGATTTCCGAGCTCCGATACTTCTACCTGCCTCAGCCATCATTTCCAAAACTCGCAAAGATGGCTCGGCTGCATCGACTCGCCCGCATGCGATCTTGTTGTCCAACACCAAAAGTTTGGGGTGGTGGTGGAGGTGGTATTTCATTATCAGATCCCTGGCCCGACCTAACGGGTTCTGACACAGCCATCCGACCCCTACCGCTTCCCCGACGGCCACGGCCTCTAGAACTCATCGTTTATCGTGCGATCTGACTAAAAAGTTTTATGAGTTAGTCATTGTTCCACTGATTATTAGTGAAGAAATTTTATGAACGAAGTTTTAAAAGTTGTTCTTTCGATCAGACAAGTTTCAAGTCTTCTATTCTAATTAAAAGATACACATTAACTCATTCCATCACCTAATTGTCCTATTCCTATCCCGGGGGTATTTTTGTCATTTGCCCTACAGGGGTATTTTGGTAATAAACCATGGAAAATTTGTAAACCTCGACAAATCAAGAGAAATTTAAAAATTTGCAAAACTTGGGGGTTCTTATTGAGAATTTGTTCTCCAAATTGGCAGTGTTGTAAAAATTTTGAAAATCAGGGTCATTTTGGTAAAATTTTGCAAGTTAGGGGCAATTTCGTAATTTTTCAAAATCGTGGCATTTTTGATAAGTGCAAATTAAGGTTTTGGGGTACTTTTGTAAAATAAGAAATTTTTTTTGAATTTGGGGGTAGCTTAGTAATTTAAAAACCAGGAAAATTTTGAAATTCTACCACTAGGGGTATTTTTGTAATTTCCATAAAAAAAATTTCCGAAAACTTTTGTAAAATAATGCTCACAAGTTTAAGGGAAATTCTTAAAAGTTTTTAAAACTAGGGTTTTTATAAGAATACGGCTAGTTCCCTTTCGGGTTTTAGTAATTGGGTTAAGCCCATGAACAAGTCCTCACGGTTAGGGTGAACCGAAACTACGCACCAGGTAGGATTCCCGCGAAGAGGAGGTCAGTCGCTAGGACCGCTTAAATACCAAGCTCTTCCGGATCCAATCCTAGACATGCACACAAGGGTTACCACATCCCAACTCGGCGACTTAGTCATAGGTTTGTTTAATTAGGCAATTAAAAATCTTATGCGATTGTTGGGGTAAACTAGTCCTAGGGTTCACATACCTTTCGTACTATCTACGTCCCATTTCTACCCTTTTACAGATAATTAATTCATACAAAGGTTAAAAATACTTACCCGAGCGGATTGGTGCCGGAGACTCAATGCCATGTTGTTCAAAACAAAACCATTTTCATAATATTTCACAGAGGCCTATCTAGAAAACATTTTTGGGCCTTGGGCCCCCACAGCTGAGTTTTGAACCGGGCTCTGATACCAATTTGTAACGCCCTAAACCTGGCCCACGAGCCTTGATCGGATTTTTCATGCCACGGAGTAAAACATTTTGAAAGATTTGAATTGGTGGTAGAAATCGAGGGATTTGCTGAGATTTTAAAACGGTGTTTATTAAAACTCAGGTGGGATCGATTTTATAAACATGGTTGAGTTGAAAACTTCGAAGACATTTGATCATCTAATTTTAAGGAACATCAGAGTTATAATTAACTTAGTAAGTTCTGTTACCCGATGGTAACATCTTTGAAAACACGTACGAGTAAAATTTTAAAAACGGTACTTATAATCGATTGATCCAACTGTTTATAGGTTCATTAGTAATATAATAGCGGTAAAGTAAAGCAACTACTTAAACATCCAAAATAGTAATTGGCGGCCATATTACAAACCAAACTAAAATTTAGTAAATAGTAAACTTTAACAATGCGAAATAAAATTTCAAAACCGAGGAACAAGGCCGCCTCGAGTCCTCTCCGGCTCCATCTCCGCGATCTACTCACCTGCGAAAAGACATTGGAAGGGGTGAGCCACCAAGACTCAGTGTATAAATCCCCAACCCAAAATTACAACTCATACACAAGATATTAGTAAGGCATGCAATTATGCAACCCAAGCTAGCCATCTGTACTCCTTTTTCTACCCCATGTGGTACCAAACCACTGGTGGTGCCAAACCACTGGTGACCGAAGTCACAATATATCAAGTGATGGGGCCAACCCATTGTGTGGTACCAAACCACTGATGACCATAGGTCACAATATCAACATGTGGTACCAAACCACTGGTGGTGCCAAACCACTGGTGACCGAAGTCACAATATCAATATGTGGTGCCAAACCACTGGTGGTGCCAAACCACTGGGACTTAGTCACAATTATCAATATGTGGTGCCAAACCACTGGTGACTGAAGCCACAAATGTCAAATGATGGGGCCAACCCATCGTGTGGTACCAAACCACTGATGACCATAGGTCACAATATCAACATGTGGTACCAAACCACTGTTGGTGCCAAACCACTGGTGACCGAAGTCACAATATCAATATGTGGTGCCAAACCACTGGTGGTGCGAAACCACTGGGACTTAGTCACAATTATCAATATGTGGTGCCAAACACAATTATCAATATGTGGTGCCAAACCACTGGTAACCAAAGCCACAAATGTCAAATGATGGGGCCAACCCATCGTGTGGTACCAAACCACTGGTGGCAGTCCATAGAGATCATCTCCCTCCTCTCATCAATCCCACCATCATCATGCTCACATAACATGTATCATGATCCCATATATCATGCTTTTGTACATAGCATAGCATTTAACAGCATATGATGGCATACACAATATACATCATAAATCAAGTATTAGGGGACTTACCCGAAATCCAAGCTTATGCCCACAAGGCAAAGTTACTACATGAGAGGTTATATATATATATATCATCATAATAGCAGTCTTTACTATCAAAGTGTGTAAGAGTTTACACACCTATTAAATCGAAGATCTAATTAGAAATCCCGAACTACTCAATAATGACAACCCGAAGAATCGATCCACCGCACTAAATCTCTTTGCCCTATATTCGGCCAACACCAAGGTTAATACATAGGCTATTCGGCTATAATAATAGTTCCAAAGGATTAATCGTACCTAAAAATATGGCCTTAGGCTGAAAACTTCTCATCACTTACCCTTTGCTTTTGAACGCTACTCACAAAACAAGATAAGTAAGACCATTCTTCCCCTACTATCGGCCAACATCACAACTTAGTTTCGGTAGCCTTCGGTTTATTTTTAGGACTTAAAGTGTGAAGAGCCAAAAGAGATAACTTAAAAGTGTGAAGAGCCAAAAGAGATAACCTTACCACTTGACTTACCAACCGATTGCTAAGGAAAGGAGAGCTTAGATCGACAACCTCGAATTCCCGGAGTACCTAGAAAAGATTGGTGTTAAAAAGGTGGTTAGAGACCTTGCTAACCATTGCCAAAATCGGCTTTGCCTTTACAAAAAAGACAGAGAGGAGAGGGGTAACATTCGGCCATGCACCTACCTTTTCTCAGAACCGATTGGAGAAAGACCCACAATTAGATCTATTCTTGTTGATATTCGGCTAAGACAAGCCTTTGGTCCCTCTCCTTTTTCGGTCAGGAACAAATTGGTAAGAAGAGAAAAGAAATCATCAATTTCGGCCAAGCTTTGTAGAAAAGATGAAATAGTCGTCTACTTCAAAAGAAATCAGGGAGAGAAAGGAGAAGCAAAAAAAATTCGGCACACTCTTGCAAGACTCAAAGCCGAATGTTGAGGCCCTTAGGAAATGCTTCATATTCGGCCATGCACAAAGGCAGGAAAAGAAGAACCAAGCAAAGGATTTTGGCCGTGCTTCCCTCTTATTTTGGGGATAATTTCCATCACAAATTCAAAATAAACATTGTTTAATAAGTGCCCATCACCAACCCATACTCCATCAATAAACAAAACTAAAATACTTCCCATACCTCCAATAAAATAATAAAAATAATAATAATCTTACCCATACTCCATCACAAAATATAATAAAATGAACAAAAAGAATAATGCAGCCATCAAGATTTGTTTTCATGCGTGCATGTGCCCATGCACAGACCAAAAATTTCACGCTAGCAGGAAGCAAAATAAATACCCTCAGATGCCGCCCCTAAGTGTCGAACCCGAGACCTGAAGGAACAATCCCAAGCCTCCAGCCACTCGGCCACTGCGCATTTCATGACATAATAGCATTACAATTTCCTTTTAAGCGTTCATTTCTTGGCTCCTTCATGCATTAGCGCCAAGGCAAAAATAAAACGCCCAACTGTTGCTCCCACTCCTCGAACTCAAGACCCCACTGTCGCAGCCCTCCTATAGCGCCCTTAGCCACTCGGGCAAGGCGTTATTTGTGACACAACTCGCCACTATTTCCTCTTAAGCACTCCCTCGCGTCAATGCCAAAAAGCAAAATTAAAAACTCACCTTGCGCTTTCGTCAGGACTCGAACACGAGTCCTCGAGCCGTGCTCACCTATCACACCCTATGCCACTTTACCTCTTGGACTTTCATGTCCAACAAGGCTCCCAATTTTCTTTTAAAGCCTTCTTATTTCCCCCCTTCCTTTTAACGCCCAAAACAAAATAAAACTCCCTTGCGTCCATGGTGACTCGAACCTAAGTCCCAACGCCCCCAGGCCCTTAGGTGGCGCTCCCAAACCACTTTGCCAGGCCAACTTTCATGCCTTTAAACTGCACCATTTAATAATAAGGCCTTCCTAGCCCGAACCCCTTTAACGCAAAAATAAAACACTCCTTGTTATCACCCAGGCTCGAACCCCTTACCTTCTGAAACCCCTTTTTGCACCCAGCGCCCCAAGCCATTCTACCAGTTGCTTTCCTTGTGTCATGATTCACCCCAATATATATATAACGCTTCCTCACTTAGCCTTTTCTTCTCAAGCACTAAAAGAAACTTTTAACCCTAAGCCCGACCTAACCTGGGATTTTGACTAAACCATAACATATGCATTTATTTAGGCAAACACACAATAAATAAATACATTGCAAACAACCCGTAATGCAGGATGTTACAAAAAGTAAATTGAGTTAGTGCTCAGGTTGCCTCCCGAGAAGCGCTCATTTATAGTCTTAAGCTAGAGTTTTCTCATATTTGTTGTGTTCATGGTGGTTTAAAAATTTGAATATCTTCCCTCATGCTATCGGTGCTATTATAAATTTTAAGTCGAGAAGCGTTTACCTTGAGAGTGCCAAATGTTGAATTGCTTACCTCGACTGTTCCGTATGGGAAGATATTGCGTACCTCGAGAGGAATTTCTTCGTCCGTGTTCTGGTTTGGTGTGGAGATGCAAGGATCTGCTTTATCTAACAGTACCTGGTCTCCTATTTTGAAGTGGTTTGATGTCCCTATGAGTTCTTCTGGGGGTTCCTTCGGCTTTACTTCGTGTTGTTCTGGTTCTTCTTTGAATTATGTTTTCCACACTTTTAATTTGTCGACCTTAAGGCTTCGTGCTTTATGTAGTTCTTCTTTGTTGGCATGGGCTCCATGACTCGGCTCAGGTTTGTAACCTTGTAGTGTTTCCTGTGGTGAGAATTGAACAACTTGATTATCATCTGTTTTTACTTTCTCACCTTCATTAACTGTTGTTCTGGCCAAGTCAAGAGCTTGTAGACTGGTCGATTTGTCACCTACACGAAGAATGAGTTCTCCTGTACCAACATCAATCTTAGTCCTAGCAGTTGCTAAAAAGGGTCTTCCTAAAATTAAGGGAATCGAATTATCCTCATCCATGTCTAAGACAACAAAATCTACTAGAAAAACGAATTTGCCAATTTTTACAAGAACATCTTTGATAATGCCCATAGGAATTCAAACAGTTTTATCAGCTAATTGAATACTCATCCTAGTTTGTTTGGGCTTCCCTAGTCCTAGTCGTTTAAACAATGTATAAGGCATGACATTTATACTTGCCCCTAAATCAGCTAACGCATTATCAATAGTTAAACTACCAATTAAACATGGAATTGTAAAACTCCCTAGATCTTTTTGCCTCCGCGGTAGTCTATTCTGTAACATTGTTGAGCATACTGCGTTTAATTCCACATGTGGCTCTTCGTCTAATTTGCGCTTGTTCGTTAAGAGCTGTTTTAAAAATTTCCTCGAGTCTGGCATCTAAAAAAGAGCTTCAAGAATAGGTAAATTGATATGTAATTTCTTTAAAAGTTTAAGAAACTTACCGAACTGTTCTTCTGTGTCATCTCTTTTCATTGCTTCGGGATAAGGTATGCGAGGTTGGTACTCTTTGATTACCAGTTTTGGCTTTTCCTGTGTTACCTCTACTTTACCTTCTTCTACCTCGTTTTCTTGTATTGAGTTGGGTTCATCTAACCCTTTAATATCATGAGATGTGATGGCTTGGATTTGCTCCTTTGGGTTAATCTCTGTGTTACTTGGTAGACGTCCTTGCGGTCGTTCGGACATTAACTTTGCAAGTTGTCCGACTGCCTTAGTGACTTCCCCTACTGACTTAGTAAGTTCCCTGACTCGGTTCTTGGTCTCTTCAACCGATGTTTGTTGATCTTTAAGTGTTTTCTCAGTATCTTGGAGACGATTTTCTGTGGCTGCCATGAATTTTGTCAGCATCTCTTCAAAGTTTGGCTTCTTCTCTTGTGGATATGGTTGATTTTGGAAATTTTGAGGAGGTTGTTGTCTTCGATTTCCTTGATTTCCTTAACCTCCCCATGAAAAATTTGGGTGGTTCCTCCAACCTGGATTGTAAGTATTACTATAAGGATTATTATTGGGTCTGAAATTATTACCTATATAGTTCATCTGCTCGCTTTCTGTGCCCGGTTGGTAGGGTGGGTACTCAGGATTCGCCAAAGTTCCACTTGCGTCGCATTGCATTACTGGATGTACCTGCAAAGAACACAAACTATCAATCTTTTTGTTCGCCATCTCCATCTGTGTTGATAGCATGGTTACTGCGTCGAGGTTGTAGACTCTGGCTGATTTTGTTGGTTTTGTCCTGGTAACTTGCCACTGATAGTTATTCAATGACATCTCTTCAATAAACTCGTATGCTGCTTCAGGAGTTTTGTTGTTTAGGGTTCCACCGGTGGCTGAATCAATTAGTTACCTCGTTGAGGGGTTTACACCATTATAAAAAGTTTGGACTTGAAGCCACAAGGGTAAACCATGGTGTGGACACCTTCTCAAGAGATCCTTGTATCTCTCTCATACATCGTATAATGTCTCTAAATCCATCTGTACAAAAGAAGAGATATCATTCCGTAATTTGGCCGGTGGGAAATATTTTAATAGAAAATTTTCGGTCATTTGTTCCCATGTAGTGATGGACCCTCGTGGTAACGAGTTTAACCACTGTTTGGCTTTATTCCTTAATGAAAAGGAAAATAACTGAAGACGTATGACATCATCAGAAATGCCATTTATTTTGAAGGTATCACAGAATTCTAAAAAATTAGCTATATGAGTGTTTGGGTCTTCGTCCTACAAACCATCAAATTGAACAAATTGTTGAATCATTTGTATAGTGTTAGGCTTTAATTCAAAATTATTAGCAGTAATAGCAGGCCTAACAATACTCAATTCTGCTCCAGTTAAATGAGGTTTAACATAATCATACATAGTACGCGGAGTATTGTTTTCTGCCACATCATGTGGTGGTGGATTATTCTCGTCCATCCCTTCAGTAGGATTGGAGTCTCACTCTTCTTCTCTGTAGTTTAGGGCTCACATGATTTCTTTGCGATTCCTTCGATCAGTAGCTTCAATATCACTGTCGTATACTAAAGGTCCTCTCGGGTTCCTCCAAGTCATAAACTAGAGGTACCTGCTAGAAAAAGAAAGAAAATATTCCAGCAAAAACAAAAAACAAAAACAAAAAAAATAAAAATAAATTACGGAAAATAAATAAAAAAATACTGGCTAGAGTAATAAAAATAGAGTTTTCTTAATATTTTAGTTCCCTGGCAACGGCGCCAAAAACTTGATCGTTGTTTTGTCGAGTTTTAAAATTTATAAAGAGAATGATCGAACCTGGAAACTAACTCTGACAACGATTTAAGGCAAGTGCACCTATCGAATAGTAGTATAGTTTAGGCAAGACCGGATTGTCGAACCCAAAGGAACTAAAAGTACTAATACTAACTTTCTTCTTATTATCTAGCCTAACAATTAAGTGAAGGTTTATCTAATCTAAATTGACTATTACTAGGCTAAAGACGCAAAGACAAAAAGGAATTAAGTGGGAAAATAACTTAAGGAAAAACCAATTGATTAAGACGACACCTAAGGAAGAATCCACCTAGACTTCACTTGTTATCTAACTCTGAACCAGACGATTTATTCATTTGACTTGATCCGTGAGACTCCTTAACGTATATTAAACCCTCTCTCGAGGTGAATAACGTCTAACCATAGGTTAATTAACAGAAATCTCTTTCTCACTTAATAACCCCCTAGAATAGTAGTAAATCGATCTATGGACTCCCATATTAGGTTTCACCCTAATCCGGCAAGTTTCGTCACCCTATCCCTAGGCGCGCGAACAACTTCGCTGTAATTATGCTAGATCTATGAATAGGCAGGGGCTTTTGCTCCACCACCTAAACACAACATACTTGAATCGATATCCACGAAATATCAACACAAGAGTTAAGCACACATAATTAAGAACAAATCAAATATTTATCATATAGTTCAGAAAACAATTACAAGATTCATCTAGGTTTCATCCCCTTCAGATATCTGAAGGAATTAGTTCATAACTAATAAAGAAAACATCTTAGAAGAAAAGTTAAAACAAAAAATAAGAACTCCCTAAAACCCCCTGAAGGAATTGAAGGAGAGATCCATTGTCTTGAGTAGAATTCCGGTTTCTTGAGATGGATCAACTGGCTATCTTCGAGTGATTCCCACAAATCTGACCTTTTCGGCTTGGCTCCTTGGCCTAGCTTGACCGCCCATTCTGGCTTCTGCCGAACTCCCCTTTCAAGTAGCACTTAGGTGGTTTATATAGGCTTTCGAGATATGTTTCTTCGCCCCTAAGTATCCAAATCCGACTGATATTGCTCTTTCCAGCGACAGGGACACGGCCATGGTACATGCCTGTGTAGATCGTGGCCAGGCCGTGCTCGAACTTCTTAAATGAGGCACGACCGTGTGAATCGGGGGTCAGGCCGTGCTCTAGATGATCAATGAGGCACGACCGTGTGGTAAGTTCAGGCCGTGTCGATTTCATGATATGGCCCATTTTGGTCCGTTTTAGGCCCGTTTCTCATTTTTTTCATCCTCGGGTGCTTTCTTGAGTATAAGACATGAAAAAAAAGGATTAAGAGCACATTTTTACACAAACTAAGGGATAAATCATCCAAAAGCATACTAAATGTGGGATTAAAATATGTTACTATTACGGTTTACCAGGTCACTGAACTTAAAAAAAATCCAATTTGGTCACTAAATTGTTTGGAAACGTTCATTTTAATAACTGAACTATTCAAAAGTTTTTGTTTAAGTCACTAGGCTGATAAATTAAAAAACATTTTTCCAACAAGCTCAAAGTGATGATTCGTCAATTAGTATGGTGGATCTGAACCCATAGACGAATAGAATAAAATGCCTTAGATCCAAGTCGATTTGATAGTCAGTTTCGGAGATTGAAGAAAAAAGTTGTTTGAATTTTAGTTTGTATATTTGTTAGATCCAAAGTAGTTTCATGAAAAAAACTGAATTGTAAAAGAGAAGGGGAAAGGAAGTTTTCGACTGGTGCATGCAGTGCTAACAAAAAAAAAAAAAGCCATATAGCACCGCTTTTGATAGCCCTGACTTAAATGAAAATTTTTGAATAGTTTGATGACCAATTTGTATATTTTTTAGTGAAATGATCAAAAAGAAAACTTACCCATAGTTTAGTGACTAATGGCGTGCAGTTTACCTTTTTTATATAGTCATGACTAGTATTTTTCCACCCACTTACACGAGGTCAAAAAGAATTTTTATAATTTATTTATTGGTATATTCACAGGTGTCTGCATATGTTTTCCAGTCTAAGTATAATCTTGTTCTGGCCTGGGTGGTATTTAGGTTAAAGCCCTACCAGCAATGTTGACTCCAAGATTCAATATTGGTCTAAATGTCTTGGGAAAAGTCCACTTTTGCCAATTAATTAGTTTAACTAATTTCAATATCATAGTAACAAATCGGTTGACATTATTAAGAAATAAAAATTTTTGACAATTTATTTAATTGACCTTGATGTTTTCAAATTTAAAATTTTCATATTAACAAGAAAAAAAGAACTTTAGATTTTTCGGGAATGGGATAAACAAGTATAATTTGACAAATATTTAATGCTTCTACCATTTTTTCACTTTGATCCATACTTTTCTTTTACCCAGATCAAGACTTAAAAAAATTACTTACCAAAATGAAAGTGTAAACATAATGTAGACATGATTTAGAGTGTCTAGTTAGTCATCAGTAAAGATTGAATGCTTGGGTGACTAAAATGAAAGTTCCTGTAACATCCAAAAATTGGGTTAGAAGAACTTGGGTTTTGAAACCAAGTATGGTCATCCCTCGATTTTCAGTTTAGATTTTGGAAATTTTTTATAAGGAAGTTGATCTGGTTCAGTTGTTAGGTGTTCTAGTCATGTGTGAGAGGTTTTGGGTTCGAATCTTGTTCCCTGAAATTTTGTTATTTTTATCAGACTTTTATTCTTGATCGTTTGGCATAAGTTCTATTTCTGATAAAGTAATGACAAGAATTAGCCTATTGGTTCAATGGTTAAGCTTTTGTATACCAACTAGTCTTGTGTTCGAGTCTCTATATAAATAATGGGGAAATATTTTGCACTATTTTGTAATTTAGTTGTTTTGTTTGATTTTAAAGAAAACAAGTTAATTAACTTTCGATTCTGATATTCACAAAATTTTCTACTTTCCTTCTATCCTTCTTTCTTTGGTTTTTGCTGCACTTCCATTCAATTATACTTTTTCCTCTCTTCTACTCCGTTAATCTATCATTGAATCCTTCTGTATTTGTTACGCCAAGTTCCTTTGTGCGATTAATCTTCAATCAAACTGTAAGTGTCCTTTATCAAGTTTTATTTGCTTGAGTTTGATGATGGTCGAAGTTATGTTTAGTTCCTTTCATTTGGAATAGATTCTGATTTGTGTAAGTCTTTGTCCGACGAAGTTCTCAAGAGTAACGTTCTTTCAATGTTCTAAGTTTGTACTGTTGATTTTATGCAAGGGTAAGCGTTAGTTTTCATTTTGAGATTTCGTATCAAAGTTCTTCGACATCATTTCAGGTTTGAATGCTAATCTTAAGGATTGTTTCGAATAAGTCATTCGATCTGTTGTTATAATGTCATTTTAGGGGACGAGAATTCATCCTTGTTTCTTCTACATTGAATCTGTATCATGTGGGCACCGAAAACCCCTTTTTCTTCAAGTTTTAGTTGACGAAAAATAGAACTATCGAAGCCACATGGCCATGTGGTAGGCCGTGTGAGCCACATAGTCGTGTGCCAGCCGTATAATTGATTGCTCACAAAAATGGAGGTAGACGGGCTAGGCACACTAGAAAGTGACACAGACGTGTGTTAGGCTACGTGGGATACATAGGTAAGCACACGGGCATGCGCCAGACCATGTGGAGTCACACTAGCCAGTTCTCCAGGCTGTGTGAAACCATATAGGCGTGTGAAGCAAGAATTGGAACTTTTCCCTTGGGCCACAAATGTCGTTTGAAACTAACGTAGGCCTATTGTAGGGTCCGTACGATCTGAATTAGGCTATATAACTTGATATTTGATGACCTGATGCTGAACAACTTGTGATCTAAACATATGTCTATTATGTTTGAACCTAAATGAGTAAGATCTATCAGAATGTAATGTGCTACTGTCTAATGTGTGTGAATTATACAGGTACGATCTATATTTTGTTAAGTTTTTCGTATGCCTCTGCGTTACTCTGTTGAGGAAGTATATGCGATACTTGACTATGTTAGATTGATCGTTATTGATTCTGATTTATAACTATGCATGTGACTTCATGGCAAATCTGATATGATCTGTTAAGGTTTGATAAGTTTTTTTTTTACAAAACATGGACTCCCATGTTTACTGATTCTGTTATTGAAAGATAACATGACTTACATGGTCATTACTCTAATTTTGTATATGCATGCCATGACACAATGCATGGGACTTGGGTTAATGTGAAAGGAGGAAGTTCTGGTAGTTTAATGATCTTTATTATCTGGTGGTTTATCCACAATTCTGTTCTGGCAGCTTGGCTGATCTATAGTAGCTTGACCACATGTATTCGATCTGGCAATTTTAGCTGCAAAATTCTGGTGCCACTACCCATAGTTATCTGTTGGTGTGATTGGGCTAGACGAGTTCTAGGTACACTCTATTATGGTGTGTAGCGGAATTTGTGTAGGATGTTTTCTAATAAATCTGCATTCTAATCTGTATGAAAAATACAGTATCTGCATAATGCACACCCTCTACTCTGTTCAGTTTAGTTTTGCTTGATTTGTTATGTTCTGCTTCGTTCTGTTTTGTTCGATTCTGTTGTACTATTGTTGTGGAAACCTTCGTGATACTCTAAATCTGTTCCGTACTAGTTATAAAATTTTTGTTAAGTTCTTTGTGTTACTTTGATTTATATATTAAGATCTATTTATTTGTATCTGAGTTTGGTAATACGCGATGCTTGGTAGCTCACCTTTTGTCTTACCTTATTCTAACCAGACGACTTACGAGAGCTCGGATTGTTTTGCATTGATATAACCATGATTTAATCTTTTGGGTTTGTAATTTGTTTTTGGACTTGCCTTGCTTTTCTTTTGATAATCTCGTCAATATCTATCAATTTCTAACACGAAACTACATAACCACCTAAATTGACTAAAATGAATTTTTGGTTTTCAAACTTAAAACTTCGAAAAGAGATCGGTTTCCATACGTTGGCATAACTCATCCAAATTCTACTTAAATGTCTAGGCCAGGTTTGGGCTGTTATAGTGCCCTAAAAGTTGGGTGATGAAATTTTTTGTAAGAATTTTTTTGAGTGACCAAAATGAAAAACTCCTAAAAATTGGGTGACCAACTGGGTAGTTTATTAATTTTTTTAGCTATTTGTAAATATTGTTTTGTTAGAAAATATTTAAGAATTATTAAATTACTTTTTTAAATAGATGTACTGACTAAATTGAAAGAGTAGAGAAATTATTATGGCCAAAGTAGGAAAAATAAGAAGTTAAGAGATACATAATAGTAGTGGAAAGGAAGGGAGGATTAAGAATAAATTTTACTCAAATATAATTATGAGTCACACTAGGAATTATAAAAGATGAGGAAGGATAAATTGGTAATTTGCCTAGTAGATATTTGTTAGTCATAATGATTAGGGGCTATAGTGTAAAGATGGATGGCTAGAGGACATATTAGCAATTTTACCATTACAAATGATGAAATATTTTAGTGAAATTATGTAGAAAAGTGGATAAAAAGATGAAAAGTAGTCATTTTTTTCATCTAACCAAACTGTCACTTGCCATTAACCTCCACCAAACTTTCATTTTTATTCCCTTTGTATCCTTCCTCCATTGTTGAACAAACGAAGCTCAAAACCTTTTTCTTTGGTATTTATTTTGTAAAAACTATAAAGAAAGCTAGTGAGCATCTTAATCTCATGAGAAAACCCCATATATGTGTTAAAGGAGAGAAAAAGCAATAGTTAGGATTTTGGTTTTCAATGAGTTAAGAGATGATGAAATTATCATGTCATACCTGTTTATTTTCATAATCTAACAAAAAAAAAGTTATTTTAGTTTTAACTTATAAATGTTATATGTTGTTATGAAATTGAACAAAAAAGAAGAAGGAAAAAGATCAAGTTGAAGAAAAAGGGAAAGAGAAGGCCAAAGAGTGAGAAGAAGAGAAAACACATCATCTAAACAATTTTTTTGTAAGTACTACAAGGATTTAAATTTATTTTCTTTAAATGTTTATGATTTTAGCATATAAATTATTTATGATAGAAATGTAAATAAATAAAAATAAATATTAAACAAATGATTAAATTGTGAAATTGTAACACCTTAAACTCGGCCTAGATGTCCATACCAAGTTTAGAGAGTTACAACATCAATATTAGGAAAACCACATTCATAACACAGTCAAAGTAAAACCATCCAAGAGGTTATAACTATCACAGCGATTAACTAACTATATAGTCTTTCTAAACATCATAATAGCATAGGAAACTACCACTACTAAAAGTAAAATTTAAAGGAAAGATAAAAAGATTGACCGAGCTCCTGTAGCGTCGACCTGTTCAATTCTGTGAGCCACCTGAAATCTAATCAATAACGAAATGAGTTGTGAACCCAATGCATGAAAGACGTTTATTCAATTAAAGTACATTTAAGAGATAATACTCGAATATTAAGTTTTAGTGAGATAACAGAAGCGATTTCAGTTTAGATACAGATTAGATTAGTTACATACGCAGAACAAATTCAATTTCCAATACAGAACAAATTAGATCCATATGCAGTTATTCCTACCCCCATCTGCTACACATCATCTTCAGCCATCCTAACACACTATAAGGGCGATCAATGTCCAACCAACCCTACACACCACTGAGTGTCTGTCTGACACGTTTACAAAGATGCAGACTAGTTGTTAGATTGAAATGCAACAAAGCGTCAAATTCATATATATACGAATCGTGGCTTAGCCACTAATTCAGAATAGATTACTTCCTTCATCACAATATCCCAACCTATGCAAATGCATATTACAAATATACACAACATGTGTACCATCATTCCAATTCAATTCATAAATAGATAATTCAGATCAGTATTAGTAATAACCATCACAGTACTCATACATTTATATCATCTATATATACATCCTAGAGCATCAAGTAGTCTTCATACAATCAAATTTGAATCATAAATACATTGTGGAGGTCAATGCTTGTGTTGGGCAACAATCACAGCCTCAAAATAAGATTCAGACCCTATTCAGATGCTACACGGCCTGGACACACATCCATGTCCTTGCCTTTGTGGCTCACACATGTTGTATGCCCGTGTGGTCTAAATCGCAAACAATGAGTTACACGGCCTGGACACATGCTCGTGTGACTTACACGGCCTGAGCACACATCCATGTCCCTGGCCATGTGATCCTAAATCATAAATAGTGAGTTACACAGACTAGACATACACCCATGTCCTTGTCCATGTAAACCCTGCACTAAGATGGCCACACATAGCCTAAGCACACACTCGTATGGCTCAAATTTGATGAACAGTGAGTTACACAGCCTGACACACAATATTGTGGCTCACACAGCCTAGAAACACACCCAGGTCCTTGGCCATGTCATGTCAACAACCACATTTTTTGGTGTCCAAAATTCAGAAAAATAGGGGTTTTCGATACGCACCTGAAGTATTTTTGGTACAGGAACAACGTATTAGACTCTTAAGGCCTAAAAAGGACAGTCAATAGCCAATTAACAATAGATCATCACAACAACTAAGATTAACGCATCATCAACACATTACAACACGAAACCCCAATTCAACATAACCATTAACTTCGCACTCAGATGAAATTCAAAAATTACAATTGTTAGAAGGACCGTTGTTCTCGAGGCTTTCTCCTAAGTCATTAATCGAACACATAAACAAGGATTCCATCATTAATCATGAACTACTCTTTTGACAAAAAGGAATTTCAAAAATTGTACAACCAACTCAAAAAATTTACCGAAAATGAACTTAATGACAATAGTAATAGGCAAATAGCACGAATCTAAGCAGATGGTACAAAGCAAAAAAGGAAAGAAGTCAATAACAACTCAAACGAAAGGAAAGAAAAAAGGAAAGAAAAATGAAAGAAAAAGAAAAGAGGGGAAAGAGGAAAAAAATGGGAACAGGAAGAAGAACGTTAATTAATTGTTTTAACTTCTAACCAGAAATCTGTCAGTTAGAAAAATTTTCTTAATGCATACACTGGGACTCGAACACAGGTCCAACGGATTACAGAAGCTTAACCAGTGAACTAGCAAGCTTATTCTTAATACAGATTTACACAAAATTAGACTTAAATATGTAATTCTAGAATAGAGGTTATCTTAAAATAAAATAAAAAAATTTCTTATGATGCGATTTGAACTCTTGACCTCAACCACATAAGCAGAGCATAGAACCGCAAATACAGAGATTTAATTACAATAAACTCCTACATTCAAACATTCAAATTTTTGGGGCGTTACAAAAATTATGAAATATGTAAAAGAAAGTATAGGTGAAAAATATGAAATGATATAATTGTTTGAGTACTAAGTAATGATGTTGTGAAATAAATATATGTGTGAAAAAGGTAATATCAATGTGATTTATTTAATAAGGACTGAATTGTGAAATAAGAAAAATGTAAAATATTTTTTGAGACATATATTTATTATGAGAAATCATACTAAATTCGGTTTTAATACCCAAGTAGACAAAATTTAGAACTACTAGGATATTAATGGCATGCAATTAAGGGACCTTAGCACGCTCTTCGACTATTAGCACATTAGTGCTCTCCATTTAACACATTTGTGCTCTCTGTATAGCACCTTAGTGCTCTCTATTCATTATTGCATAATAATGCACCTCTGTGTTTGTTCTGTTTATATGGCATGTTCTATAAAAGTCTTCTATGGGCTAAGGATATGAAATGTGAACAAAAGTGAATCATCAAAGTGTTGAGGTAAGTTTAGTAACTATCAACAGTAAGTTAAATTTTGTTAAAGTAAGATTTAGTTGTAGAAATTTGCATGTGTGTAAATATGTATTAATTTGATAGGTTTAAACATTATGTTTTGATTCATTTACCTATTTATTACTTTGTAGTGCTTACTAAGCCTTCATCGTCTTAATGTTTTTATTTCAACGCATAAGTACAACTAGACTTGAAGAGTTAGAGTCGAGCTAGGAAATCTCTCATCTCATCACATCTCCAATAGCTACAAGAGTAGGTACTATATTTTGAGTTAAAATGGCATGTACATAGGTAGACCAAATGTGTTCCCAAATGTTAGGGATAAAAATGCGAAATCTTAAAACTTTATCTATTTCGGTATTTTAAATTGAAATATTTTAGTTCTATATGAAATGAATTATTGATAGTCATATATATATTGGCAATTGTGGTTTGATAATGTGATAATTTGGTTGAATTGAATTTGTTTTGAATTGCCTTAAGGCACTTTGCAATGGTTTTATGTGTTGTAAAGAAACTAAAACTTTGTAAGGGGTTTTAGTAAAATCTTCAACTAATTTTTAATGAAATTTACCTAAGGGATCAATACCAAGGGTATAGGTATAAATACCTAGGCTTTGAAACTTAAAATTTTCAAAACAGAAAGTAATTTTGGTATCGATATCGCACTTGGTGTCAATTTCAAAGGCAAGGTATCAATACTTTCTTCAAAATTTGAATTTTTGGAGTTCTAGAATGCTATTTTGGTATCGATTTTGTGTAGAGGTATAAATACATTTTATAAGGTATCAATACTTAACCTCTATTTTGAGTAAAAATAATTTTAAAATTATTTCCAAATGCAATCAAACATCCATTAACGACCCCAAATATTTATAATAATAATTGGGTTAAATAAGTTAAAACACTACGGGTAAATGTTTAAATTGAAAATAGTCTTACCAAAATTGCATTGGCACCAAATGTAATAGTCTTATACCGGGTCCATACGGTCGGACCGGGTATAGGGGTGTTACAGTAACACTTTGACCTAATATTTTTTTGTCGTTTGATGAAATTTTAATTTTATATTCAATTTTAACATAGAATTTAAGTTTTCCAAAATTACTTAGGATATTTTTTATTTAATCCATATTTTCGTACTATAAAAATAAAAATTTAAACAAAAAATTATTTGATAAATGATTGAGCGGAGGAAGAGGATTTTAAGTTTGTCCAAGTCGTAGATTTGAGTTATGGTTAGTGAAACACCCCAAACCCGGCCCACGAGCTTTGACCAGATTTGGTATGTTCCTCAAGTAAACCGGTTCAAAGTTCTTTTGTTACATTGGGAAAATAGTGTGTTTTGAAAGAAATATTGTTTTGGGTTGGGCTCGAGTAGAAAACAAAATCGTTTTATAATGAAAACCCTTTTAAATTTTAGGTGATAAAACATATCGAATACATTTAAAATAAATTACTTAATATTTAACTTAATAAAAATTTCATAACATAATAAATAAAAACAGAAATAAAATAGTGCACTATGGCCTTATGGCCTTATTACATCAAGTAAATCCAAATAATTCGGAGTACTTAAAAATTAATAGTCCATAAAAATAAAAACATCATGTTGAGCATGGCCACCACAAGTTCTGCCGTCCCGGTCCATTACTGTTCATCACTTGAAACATGGTCCCTCAACGGGGTGAGTCAACAGACTCAATGTGTACACAACACTAAATCATAATAGAATCAGGCATAACAAATATTACACATTCATATCATAGCATACAAATTATGATGCATTCCCAAACCCAAACCTAATAAGCCATCCGCTACACTCCCCCGTACCAACCTGTACACCGTGGGGACTACTAAGTCGACCCTCCTTCCGCTACACTCCATATCGCGGTCTTAGGTCACCGCATTTGTGGTCTTAGGTCACCACATTCAGATATCACGGTCTTAGGTCATCGCATTCAGATTACTGCGGTGTTAGGTCACCACATTCAGATACCACGGTATTAGGTCACCGTGTTCGTGGTCTTAGGTCACCACATTCACTTCCCCTTTCAATAACCCATATGCCCCATTTTGTAATATGCATTAATATGCCAAAGTTCACATTCTTATTCTCATGTTACAAATAACATATTTCCTATTCCTAGTAGGAGTAGGAAACGTACCTGAGTACTTAGTACCATAACATGGTACCTTAGCCATTTTCTTATTCTTAATATCACATATTTTAATTAGACATAGCCATAAAACTTATTAAGAATTAGTGTGGGGTACACACCTGATTCACTTAGCAAATTCCTTAAGATCTCGTAATCTGATCTACCGCTTAGATCCTTTGTAACATCCCGAATTAGGGGTTGTTTGCAATTTTATTATTTTTATTATTTTCACATGCTCGAAGATATGGAATGCTATGCTCATTTGACTTGTTTTAGGGTCTAGTCATAACCCCGGGTTAGGTCTGACTTAGGATAAAAAAACTTCCTTTTTAGCACTTGAGAAGAAAAAGGCTAAGTGAGGAAGCTTTATATATTATTTTGGTGCGAAACATGCCACAAGGAAACCATGTGGCATGGTGGCTTGGGGGCGCCACTTAAGGGCCTGGAGGCGTTTGGACTCAAGTTCGAGTCACGCTGGGAGCAAAGGGCATTTTTATTTTGTTTTGGCGTTAAAGGAAGGGGTTAAGGAGGCTTGAAAAGGAATTTGCGAGAGTTGGTGGGCATGAAAGTCAAGGTGGTAAAGTGGCGTGGGGCGTGATAGGTGGGTGCGACACGAGGACTCACGTTCGAGTCCTGATGGAAGCGCAAGGACGTCTTATTTTTGCCTTTGGCGTTAATGCATGAATGAGCCAAGGAATGAACGCTTAAAAGGAAATTGTGATGCGATTATGACACAAAAGAGGCCATAGCAGAGTGGCTGGAGGCGTGGGGAGTCTCCAGCAGGCCTTGGGTTCGAAACCCATGAGCAGTAGCTGGGAATGTTTTTTTTTTTTTATTATTGCCAGCGTGAGTAGTGGCCTGCATGGCTCTCAAATAGATGAAGGCATGTTGCTTTTGTTTTCAATTTTCCTGCTGCAAAGTATGGGATAGTTTTTATTTTATTTTATTTTATTTTATTATTTTATTGGAAAATGGGGTAGTGATGGGCAAACTTATTAAACAATGCTTTATTGTAAATGGTGATAGAAATTATCACAGAAAGAAATAGGAGCATGGCCGAAATTCTTCAATTTTTGTTTTTCTTTCCCTCCAATTTGTGCATGGCCGAATGAAGCTATCTTTAGGGACTTTCATGGTCAGTTTTGATGTTAGCAAGGGGATGCCAAAATTCCTTTGAATTGAGCAAGCATCTTTTCTCCATTTTTCTTATTTTTTTCTTTTTCACCTTGATTACTTTTGCAAGCCGAAACCAACCCTCCTTCTCGGTCGACATCTTTTTCTTCTCTCAATCCCCATTGTATTGAAAACCCTCTTTACTATGTCATCCATCTCTTCCATCTCCCCATTCTAGAAAGAGCCGAAATCGTGGAAGTCCTTATTGGTTCCTTACATTGTTGTTAGCCGAATCTATTAGTCACTACACCTTGTCGAAATTCCCTTTTTCTTTCTCTTGTGGTGCTTTGGCCGAATAGCAAGTAAGGGCAGATCTACCTTGGTTTTCTCTAGTCGATTTAAAGGGGTAAGTGTTCTTGATTCTTAGTTACTCTACTCTCTGTCGTTTCTCTTTAAAGTAGAAGCCGATTGCGGCAGTGATCAGTAAGGTCTCTAATCACCTTTTGAAACTGATCTCTTCTAGGTACTCCGGGATTGTGAGGTAGTCGATCTAAGCTTTCCTTTCCTTAGCAATCGGTTGGTAAGTCAAGTGGTAAGGATTTAAGTTGGTTTAATTATTCTTTGAGTTGATTGGAAAAGCCGAAGGCTATTGAGACTTGTTTTGATTATTGGCCGATAGTAGGGGGAGAAGCAGGCTCGCATACTTTGCGTGGTGATTGGTTTTCATAAAGCAAAGGGTAAGGGTGGTGTAGTTATGCGTAATCTCACCCTCTGGGATTAAAAGGGTATAGCCGAATAGCCTATGTTATTAACTTTGGTGTTGGCCGAATGTAGGAGCAAGGGATCTAGTGTGGTAGATCGATTCTTCGGGTTTTCGTTATTGAGTAGTTCGGGATTCGCTTAGACTTACGTTTAATCAGGTGTGTAAACTCTTACACACTTTATTAGTATAGACTGTTATTATGATGATATATAACCTCCCTTGTAGTAACCTTGCCTTGTGGGCATAAGCTTGGATTTCGGGTAAGTCCACTATTATTTGATCTATGATGTATGTTGTGTATGCCATCATATGCTGTTAAGTGCTATGCTATCTACAAACGCATGATATATGGGATCATGATACTTGTTATGTGAGCATGATGATGGTGGGATTGATGAGAGGAGGGAGATGATCTCTATGGACTGTCACCAGTGGTTTTGGCCACACGATGGGTGGGCCCTATCAGATTTATTTGTGACTTCGGTCACCAGTGGTTTTGACCACCAGTGGTTTTGACCACACCGTTGATATAATTTGTGACTAAGTCCCAGTGGTTTGGTACCACCAGTGGTTTTGACCACATGTTGATATTTGTGACCTATGGTCATCAGTGGTTTTGACCACACGATGGGTTGGCCCCATCACTTGATATATCTGTGACTTCGGTCACCAGTGGTTTTGACCACATGGGGTAGGAAAAGGAGTATGGATGGCTAGCTTGGGTTGCATGTTTGCATGTCTTACTAATATCTTGTGTATGAGTTGCATTTTCGGGTTGGGGATTTATACACTGAGTTTTGGTGACTCACCCCTTCCCATATCATTTTGCAGGTGAGTAGATCGCGGAGATGGAGCCAGAGAGGACTCGAGGCGGCCATGCTTGTTCTTTGGATTTGAAATTTCATTTCGCATCGTTAAGGTTTTATTATTTACTAAATTTTGGTTTGGTTGGTAATATGGCCGCTAGTTATTATTTTGGGATGTTTAAGTAGTTGCTTTTACTTTATTTCTATTATATTACTAATGAACTTATAAACTTTTAAGGAAATCGGTTAATAGTAACGTTTTCAAAATTGTACTCGTACGCGTTTTCAAAAATGTTACCATCAGGTAACAAAAATTACCTAGTTAACAATAACTCTGGTGGATTTAAAATTTTAAATGATCAAATGGTTTCAAAGGAAAAAGGTTTCAACTCAATCGTGTTTATCAAATCGACCCCACCTGAGTTTTAGCAAACACCATTTTATAACTTCAACAATATTTTCAGAATTCCACTGTTAATCCAAATCTTTCAAAACATTTTTACTCCGTGACATACCAGATCCGGTCAAGGCTCGTGTGCCGGGTTTGGGGTGATACAATTTTGGTATCAGAGCCAAGTTCAAAACTCGGCTGTGGGGGCCCAAGGCCCAAAAATGTTTTCTTGATAGGCCTTTGTGAAATATTATGGAAATGGTTTTGTGTTGAACAACATGGCATCGAGTCTCTGGCACCAATCCGCTCGAGTAAGTATTTCTAATCTCTGTGTGAATTATTATCTGTAAAGGGGTAAAAATGGAACGTAGATAGTATGAAAGGTATGTGAACCCTAGGACTAGTTTACCCCAACAATCGCATAAGACTTTAAATGCCTAAGTAAACAAACCTATGACTAAGTCGCCGAGTTAGGGTGTGGTAACCCTTGTGCGCATGTCTAGGATTGGATCTGGAAGAGCCTGGTACTTAAGCAGTCCTAGTGACTCACCTCCTCTTCACAGGAATCCTACCTGGTGCGTAGCTTCGGTTCACCCTAACCGTGAGGACTTGTTCATTGGCCAAACCCAATAACTAAAACCCGAAAGGGAACTAGCCGTATTTTTATAAAAACTCTAGTTTTAAAACTCTTAAAAATTTCCCTTAAACTTGTGAGAACTATTTTACAAAAATTTTGGGAAAAATTTTGATTTATGGAAATTGCAAAAATACCCCTAGTGGTAAATTACAAAAATGCCCCTGGTTTCTAAAATTACTAAGCTACCCCCAAATTCAACAAATTTTTTCTTATTTTTCAAGCATACCTGAAACCCCTAATTTGCAATATAAAAAATGCCACGATTTTGGAAAATTACGAAATTGCCCCTAACTTACAAAATTACCAAAATAACCCTAGGTTTCAAAATTTTTGCAACACTACCAATTTGGAAAACAAATTCTCCAAAAAGAACCCCCAAGTTTTACAAATTTTAAATTACCCTTGATTTATTAAGATTTACAAATTTACCCTAGTTTATTTCCAAAATACCCCTGTAGGGCAAATGACTAAAATACCCCGGGATAGGAATAGGATAAAAAGGTGATGGAATAAGTGAATGTGTGGTAGGCGCTGCTGAATAAATGTGTATCTTTGAATCAGGATAGAAGACTTGAAACTTGTTTGATCGAAAGAACAACTTTTAAACTCCGTTCATAAAATTTCTTCGTTGATAATCAGTGGAACAATGACTAACTCATAAAACTTTTTAAGATAGTTCACGCGATAAGAGATGAGTTCTAGGGGACGCGACCGTCGGGGACGCGGTAGAGGCAGGATGGCTATGTCAGAGCCCGTTAGGTCGGGCCAGAGATCTGATAATGAGATACCACCGCCACCACCACCCCCAACTTTTGGTGTTGGACAGCAGGATCAGACGGGGGGCGAGTCAGTATCGCAAGCTATGCTGCGAGTTTTGGAGATGATGGCTGGGGCAGATGGAGGTATAGGAGCTCGGAAATCTGTACCTCAGTGACTCCGAGCGAATGGAACGGAGATATTCCAAGGTGTATCAGGTGTAGCACCCAGTACGACAGAGTATTGGCTGGAATCAACTGAGAGGATCATAGATAACCTAGATTTTTCAGCTGAGGAAAAACTGAAGGGTATAATCTCTCTACTTCGGGATGAGTCATACCAGTGGTGGCTCACCGTAAGGGATGGAGCGATAGCAGAAGATCTCACATGGGAATTCTTTAAGGCAGCCTACCAAAGGAAATATATAGGAGCTAGCTACGTGGATGCGCAACGGAAGGCTTTCTTGAACCTGGTTCAGGGTAATAAGACGGTGGCAGAATATGAGGCTAAATTTCTCCGATGGAGTAGGTATGCTCGTGGTATTGTGGGTACTGAGTATGAACACTATGTCAGATTCAAGGATAAGCTGCGGGATGAGCTGAGGATGATGATAGCTCCACAACAGGAACGGGAGTTCGCTGTGCTAGTAGAGAAGGCTAAAGTTGCTGAAGGGGTAAGACAGTCTTTTAGACGGAATCAGGACAGGAGCTGCAATAAGAGGAGCTCCGGATCTTCGAGGTTGTTTGGAAATCAGCAGAAGAGGACAAGGTATGGTGGGTCAAATCAAGCTGCTAGGCCTGCTACTGCTGCTGCTAATACTCAATGGCCGCCACGGTATGCTCGGTGTGGAAAGTCTCACACGGGAGAGTGTTGGAATGGTAATCGGGGATGCTTCGAATATGGATCCGTGACATATCGAGTTAGGGACTGTTCGAAAAAGGCAGCTAGGCTGAGGTCTGAGGGTCAGGAAAATCCATTGAATAGGAGGGATAACCAACAGCCGCCGAGAGGTCGTGGTGTAGGAAGGGGAGGTAATGGTGCTGGCAGAGGTCGTGGGGCATCAAGTGGAGGTACCAGTGGTACTGAGGCTAGGCAACCTGGTTTGGTCTATGCCGCGAGGCGTCAAGAGGAGGGCGACGCACCGGACGTCATAACCGGTATGTTTTGATCTTTGGAGTACCCTATAGCACCTTGATTGATGTTGGCTCAACTCACTCATACATTGCTAGTAGCGTAGTGAAAACTTTGAACTTAGACTTTGAGCTTACTTCCAAGAAGATGACTGTGTTAAGCCCTCTGGGTCACTCTATAGAAGTAAATAAACTCTATAGGAACGTACCCCTAGAACTCCAAGGGGTCATGTTCTTGGCAGACTTGATGGAACTACCGTTTAGGGAGTTCGATTTGATTCTCGGGATGGATTGGCTAGTAAAGTATCAAGCTAGCCTGGATTGCGCAGCTAAGCGCATGGTGTTAAAGACCGTGAAAGGAGATGAGGTAGTAATGATAGGTAAGAAGAGAAATTACCTATCTAATCTGGTTTCTGCATTGAAGGCGGAAAAGATGGTTAGGAAGGGTTGTGAAGCATATGTAGTGCAAGTTCGTGCTTTGTAAGCTAAGGATGTAGCTATCACGGATGTCCGGACTGTAAAAGAATATGTTGATGTGTTTCCAGAAGAACTCCCGGGTCTACCTCCTGATCGTGAGGTTGAGTTTGGTATAAATTTGTTACCTGGAACCGCGCCAGTATCTATAGCTCCGTATTGGATGGCACCGAAAGAATTAGTGGAGTTGAAGGCTCAGATCCAGGAGTTGTTGGATAGAGGGTTCATCTGACCGAGTGTATCACCTTGGGGGGCTCCAGTGCTTTTTGTCAAGAAGAAGGATGGAACAATGAGGATGTGCATAGACTATCGACAGCTGAACAAGCTGACAATAAAGAATAGGTATCCCATGCCCAGGATTGATGATTTGTTCGATCAACTCAAGGGTGCATCGGTTTTCTCTAAGATCGATCTTAGGTCGGGGTACCATCAGCTTAAGGTTAAGGAAGCTAATATCCATAAGACAGCATTCCGTGCTCGGTATGGGCACTACGAGTTTCTGGTAATACCTTTTGGCTTGACGAATGCACCAGCCGCGTTTATGGACTTGATGAACCGGGTTTTCCAACCCTATCTGGATCAGTTCGTCGTAGTGTTTATAGACGACATTTTGGTGTACTCGAAGTCTGAAGAGGAGCATGACGCACACCTTCATGTGGTTCTGCAAGTGCTAAGGGAGAAACAGTTGTACGCCAAATTCAGCAAGTGTGAGTTCTGGCTTAAGGAGGTAACCTTGCTAGGACATGTTGTTTCAGCTGAGGGAATCAGGGTGGATCCTAGTAAGATTGAGGCAGTATTGGAGTGGAAACCACCAAAGTCAGTTACGAAAATTCGAAGCTTTTTGGGGTTGGCAGGTTATTACAGAAGATTCGTGGAAAATTTCTCCTTAATTGCAGCACCGTTGACCAAGTTGCTGAAAAAAGGAGTTCCGTTTGTGTGGTCTGAGAAGCAGCAAGAGAGTTTCGACAAACTAAAGAAGTTTTTGACAGAAGCACCAGTCTTGATTCAACCTGAGTCAGGAAAGGAGTTCACTGTGTATTGTGATGCATCACATACGGGTTTAGGGTGTATGTTGATGCAAGAAGGGAAGGTGGTCGCTTATGCGTCACGATAGTTGAGGCCTCACGAAGGTAACTATCCGACACATGATTTGGAATTGGCTGCTGTGGTTTTTGCCTTGAAAATTTGGAGACACTATTTGTATGGGGAGAAGTCGGTGGTGTACTCGGATCACAAGAGCCTGAAGTACCTCTTGACCCAAAAAGATTTAAATCTAAGGCAGCGGAGGTGGATTGAGTTGTTGAAGGACTACGACTGCTCTATCGAATACCATCCAGGCAAGGCTAATGTGGTCGCTGATGCTTTGAGTCGTAAAGTGATGGCAGAATTGCGAGCAATGTTTGCTCACCTAAGTCTCTATGAGGATGGGAGTCTCCTGGCAGAATTGCGAGTAAAACCGTCTTGGATCGATGAGGTTAAAGAGAGGCAGTTGACCGACGAAGTTTTGAGTACTCGGAGGTTGCAAGTACAGAATGGTGAGGCCGAGGGTTTCAGCTTGGGTAGTGATGGAGTGTTGTATTTTCAAGGGAGAGTATGTATGCCTAAGGATGATGATCTGAGGCAGCGGATCCTTAAAGAAGCCCATAGCAGCCCGTACGCTATGCATACTGGAGGCAGCAAGATGTATCGGGATTTAAGGGAACAGTTTTGGTGGCCGGGTCTTAAGCGGGAAGTAACGAGATAGTGGGCAAGTGTCTGACATGCCAACAAGTTAAGGCTGAGCATCAGTTGCAATCAGGGCTGTTACAGCCGGTAAAGATCCCACAGTGGAAGTGGGGATTACGATGGATTTTGTAAGTGGGCTTCCCCTTACGCCCAGTAAGAAAGACTCAATATGGGTGATAGTAGATCGGGTAACTAAATCAGCTCATTTCATACCGGTAAGGGTTGACTACTCGCTTCAAAGGTTAGCCAAGCTGTATATAGCTGAGATAGTGCGGTTGTATGGAGTACCTGTGTCCATTATCTCAGATAAAGATCCCCAGTTCACGTCGAGATTCTGGAAGGCCTTACATCAGGCATTGGGTACGAAGTTGAATTTCAGCACGGCTTTTCATCCACAGTCTGATGGACAATCTGAGAGAGTAATCCAGGTTTTGGAAGATATGTTAAGGGGCTGTGTTTTGGACTTCCGTGGTAGTTGGGAGGAGTACCTACCCTTGGCAGAATTCGCTTATAACAACAGTTATCAAGCGAGTATTCAGATGGCACCGTATGAGACACTGTATGGTCAGAAATGCCGTACTCCTACCTGTTAGACAGAACTGGGTGAGCGTTAGATTTTGGGACCAGAGTTGGTGGCAGAAACGGAAGATAAGGTTAGGGTAATTTGGGCTCGTTTGAAAGAGGCATCAGACAGGCAGAAATCCTACGCTGACCTTAAGCATCGAGATGTGGAGTATGCAGTGGGTGATAAGGTCTTCTTGAAGGTATCACCTTGGAAGAAGGTGCTGAGGTTTGGCCGGAAGGGCAAGCTAAGCCCTAGGTTCATTGGGCCGTACACAGTGTTGAAACGTGTGGGACCAGTAACTTACCAGCTCGAATTGCCGACAGAATTAAGTCAGATTCATGACGTCTTCCATGTGTCAATGCTTAGGCGCTATCGATCAGATCCACCACACATTGTGCCGGTTACGGAGATTGAAGTAAACGCGGACTTGTCTTTTGAGGAGAAGCCGGTGCAGATTCTAGATCGAGATGTTAAAGTTCTGAGGGGGAAGTCGGTACCTCTGGTAAAAGTGCTGTGGCGAAACCATGGTACGGAAGAGGCCACGTGGGAACCTGAGGATATGATGCGACAGCAATACCCCCAACTCTTCTGATCCAGGTAATTTCGAGGACGAAATTATTTCTAAAGGGGGTAGAACTGTAACATCACGAATTAGGGGTTGTTTGTAATTTTATTATTTTTATTATTTTCACATGCTCGAAGAGATGGAATGCTATGGTCATTTGACTTATTTTAGGGTCTAGTCATAACCCCGGGTTAGGTCTGACTTAGGATAAAAAAACTTCCTTTTTAGCACTTGAGAAGAAAAAGGCTAAGTGAGGAAGCTTTATATATTATTTTGGTATGAAACATGCCACAAGGAAACCATGTGGCAAGGTGGCTTAGGGGCGCCACTTAAGGGCCTGGGGGCGTTTGGACTCAAGTTCGGGTCACGCTGGGAGCAAAGGGCATTTTTATTTTGTTTTGGCGTTAAAGGAAGGGGGTTAAGGAGGCTTTAAAAGGAATTTGCGAGAGTTGGTGGATATGAAAGTCAAGGTGGTAAAGTGGCGTGGGGCGTGATAGGTGGGTGCGGCACGAGGACTCACGTTCAAGTCCTGATGGAAGCGCAAGGACATCTTATTTTTGCCTTTGGCGTTAATGCATGAAGGAGCCAAGGAATGAACGCTTAAAAGGAAATTGTGATGCGATTATGACACAAAAGACGCCATAGCAGAGTGGCTGGGGGCGTGGGGAGTCTCCAGCAGGCCTTGGGTTCGAAACCCATGAGCAGCAGCTGGGAATGTTTTTTTTTTATTATTGCCGGCGTGAGTAGTGGCCTGCATGGCTCTCAAATAAATGAAGGCATGTTGCTTTTGTTTTCAATTTTCCTGCTGCAAAGTATGGGATAGTTTTTATTTTATTTTATTTTATTATTTTATTAGAAGATGGGGTAGTGATGGGCAAACTTATTAAACAATGCTTTATTGTAAATGATGATAGAAATTATCACAGAAAGAAATAGGAGCATGGCCGAAATTCTTCAATTTTTGTTTTTCTTTCCCTCCAATTTGTGCATGGCCGAATGAAGCTATCTTTAGGGACTTTCATGGTCAGTTTTGATGTTAGCAAGGGGATGCCAAAATTCCTTTGAATTGAGCAAGCATCTTTTCTCCATTTTTCTTATTTTCTTCTTCTTCACCTTGATTACTTTTGCAAGCCAAAACCAACCCTCCTTCTCGGTCGACATCTTTTTCTTCTCTCAATCCCCATTGTATTGAAAACCCTCTTTACTATTTCATCCATCTCTTCCATCTCCCCATTCTAGAAAGAGCCGAAATCGTGGAAGTCCTTATTGGTTCCTTACATTGTTGTTAGCCGAATCTATTAGTCACTACACCTTGTCGAAATTCCCTTTTTCTTTCTCTTGTGGTGCTTTGGCCGAATAGCAAGTAAGGGCAGATCTACCTTGGTTTTCTCTAGTCGATTTAAAGGGGTAAGTGTTCTTGATTCTTAGTAACTCTACTCTCTGTCGTTTCTCTTTAAAGTAGAAGCCGATTGCGGCAATGATCAGTAAGGTCTCTAATCACCTTTTGAAACTGATCTCTTCTAGGTACTCCGGGATTGTGAGGTAGTCGATCTAAGCTTTCCTTTCCTTAGCAATCGATTGGTAAGTCAAGTGGTAAGGATTTAAGTTGGTTTAATTATTCTTTGAGTTGATTGGAAAAGCCGAAGGCTATTGAGACTTGTTTTGATTATTGGCCGATAGTAGGGGGAGAAGCAGGCTCGCATACTTTGCGTGGTGATTGGTTTTCATAAAGCAAAGGGTAAGGGTGGTGTAGTTATGCGTAATCTCACCCTCTGGGATTAAAAGGGTATAGCCGAATAGCCTATGTTATTAACTTTGGTGTTGGCCGAATGTAGGAGCAAGGGATCTAGTGCGGTAGATCGATTCTTCGGGTTTTCGTTATTGAGTAGTTCGGGATTCGCTTAGACTTACGTTTAATCAGGTGTGTAAACTCTTACACACTTTATTAGTATAGACTGTTATTATGATGATATATAACCTCCCTTGTAGTAACCTTGCCTTGTGGGCATAAGCTTGGATTTCGGGTAAGTCCACTATTATTTGATCTATGATATATGTTGTGTATGCCATCATATGCTGTTAAATGCTATGCTATCTACAAACGCATGATATATGGGATCATGATACTTGTTATGTGAGCATGATGATGGTGGGATTGATGAGAGGAGGGAGATGATCTCTATGGACTGTCACGGTGGTTTTGACCACACACGATGGGTGGGCCCCATCAGATTTATTTGTGACTTTTGGTCACCGGTGGTTTTGACCACCAAAGTGGTTTTGACCACACCGTTGATATAATTTGTAACTAAGTCCCAGTGGTTTGGTACTACCGGTGGTTTTGACCACATGTTGATATTTGTGACCTATGGTCATCAGTGGTTTTGACCACACGATAGGTTGGCCCCATCACTTGATATATCTGTGACTTCGGTCACCAGTGCTTTTGACCACACGGGGTAGAAAAAGGAGTATGGATGGCTAGCTTGGGTTGCATGTTTGCATGTCTTACTAATATCTTGTGTATGAGTTGCATTTTCGGGTTGGGGATTTATACATCGAGTCTTGGTACTCACCCCTTCCCATATCATTTTGCGCAGTGAGTAGATCGCGGAGATGGAGCCGGAGAGGACTCGAGGCGGCCATGCTTGTTCCTTGGATTTGAAATTTTATTTCGCATCGTTAAAGTTTTATTATTTACTAAATTTTGGTTTGGTTGGTAATATGGCCGCTAGTTATTATTTTGGGATGTTTAAGTAGTTGCTTTTACTTTATTTCTATTATATTACTAATGAACTTATAAACTGTTAAGCAAATCGGTTAATAGTAACGTTTTCAAAATTGTACTCGTACGCGTTTTCAAAAATGTTACCATCAGGTAACAAAATTTACCTAGTTAGCAATAACTCTGATGGATTTAAAATTTTAAATGATCAAATGGTTTCAAAGGAAAAAGGTTTCAACTCAATCGTGTTTATCAAATCGACCCCACCTGAGTTTTAGCAAACACCGTTTTATAACTTCAACAATATTTTCAGAATTCCACTGTTAATCCAAATCTTTCAAAACGTTTTTACTCCATGACATACCAGATCCAGTCAAGGCTCGTGGCCCGAGTTTGGGGTGTTACATCCTTAATCCCTACATTTGATTAATCACTTTCTAATTTAATAAAAAGCCATTCGGCCATAAATCCAAATTCTACTAGGATTAGTATACTAAAACTTACCTTGTTGCCGATTGACTTAAGAATTAAGTCCCGAATTGAATCCTTGCTTCCTTACTGTTGTCGAAAACCCTATAGACACATGTTAGAGTTCAATCTAACATTAAACATAGTGAATGGCCTTTGGCCGAATCTTATAGTTTCTTACCTTGAATCTTAGAAATCCCGAAACCTCCCTCCTTGTAATCGACAGTCACAAAATCCTGAAGTTTTCCCTTTTATATGGAAATCGGCAACACCCTTTGATCTATGAAAATATTCGGCTATGGCTTAGATGTGTATCACCAAATTTCAGTTTCCTTGAATAATTGGCTAGGGTTTTATTTGGGGTTTCGGCTTCTGATGGATTGGAAAGAAAAGAATAAGAAGAAAGAATAAAGGATGAGAGGATACTTGTGATTTTGTCAGAAAAGAATTTGGGGAAGATGACAAGAGAATTTCGGCAGAGGCTTGCTTGGAGAGAAAAAAAATTGTAAAATGCCTCACTTTTCCTCCTATTGCCGAATTTACTAGGCCAAGAGTCCCTTTCTTGGCCATCACTCTTTTATTTGATAACTTTATCTCCTTAATTTAAAATAATTATAGAATAATCCTTTATTATCTCCTTGAAAAATAATCTAAAATAAAAATCCATTATTTATCCTTATTAGTCGAAATTTAAAGAGAATTAAACTCTTCTTTTTAAGCACCTTGTGCCGTCCACCTCACTTTTCCGGAAGCAAAATAAAATTTCTTTTATTTGCTTTCCTGTGACTCGAACTCGTGCCCAATCCCTTGCATGTGGCGCCATTTCCAGAGGCCCTAAGTGGCATCTCTAGGCCACTTTTCCAAGCCTATTTGCGTGTCAAATTTCACATACTTTTTCTCTTAAGGCCACCTTGCCTTAATTTCCTCTTTTAATCTTTAAAACTCGACATTTCTAAGTCATTTCTAAGTTTCCAAAAATTTTCGTTTGCCTCTTTAAACTTGACATTTCCTTACATTTCCAAGTTTCCAGAAATGTTCACTTTCCACTTTTGAATCATTTCCAAATCATTTCTGGGTTTCCAAAAATGTTCATTTCTAAATCATTTCCATGCATTTCTAGGTTTCCAAAAATGTTCACTTTCCTCTTTTAAACCTAATATTTCCATACATTTCCAGGTTTCCAAAAATGTTCAAAATATATTCATAACACATAAGACATGTGATTTCGTACAATTAAACCGAAAATGCATAGGCCCTTTTCAGGATGTTACAGTTCTACCCCCCTTAAAAATAATTTCATCCTCGAAATTACTTACTAACGAACAATCGTACAGTCTAACTCACCCCACTACGCTATTGCTGCACACTCTGATCTTAAAGAACTATCATACTTCCTAGGCACATTCTCTAGGTTCACATCCAAAGTTTCAGGCACTTCACTAGCAATACAAGAATAAGCTAACCCTATAACAAGCAAAGCAATTAAGGGTATTCCAGGAATAAGGAACGTACCCGTTGTCATATCTGGCACATATTCCTCCTCGTGACGGCCAACTGCATAAACCAGCCTTAGTTGCCTCGCGTCTGCACCTTCAGCATCTCTGCTTGGTGCTCCACGTCCTCGGCCCGAACCATTTCCTCCATGGTTCGATCCACGACCTTGCTGAGGCTGCTGTCCACCTCTACCAGCCTGATTAACATTCTGAGCTGCTGGCCGACTCCCTTCCGGTTCCATAGGACAGTCCTTAATCATATGGTCCTTTGACCCACACTTAAAGCATCCTCCTAGCTTTTTCCAACATTCTCCTAAGTGCTTCTTTCCACACTGATCACAAGGACGATACTGCCCTCCTGTAGCAGCTTGCTGACCTCGCGGCCCATCAACTCTAGGCCTCTTATTCCCAGATGATCCAGAGGATCCAAAACCTCTTTCTAGCCTATTCCGATCGGAGTTCTGCCTTGTAGAGTCCTTAATCCCTTCAGCTACCTTAGCTTTCTCTACTAAGGCAGAAAACTCCCGCTCCTGATGTGGAGCTATTAATAACCTCAGATCATCCCTTAATCCATCCTCAAATCGGACACATCGCTCATGCTCTGTAGCCACTACTCCTCGAGCATATCGGCTCAACCTCAGGAATTCAGCCTCATATTCTACCACGGACTTGTTCCATTAAACCAGCCCCAGAAATGCCTTCCTTTGCTCATCTGTATACCTGGTTCCAACATACTTCTTTTGATACGCTTCCTTAACGTAGTCCCAGGTTAGATCCTCCGTTGTGTCACCATCCCGAATAGTTAACCACCATTGATACGCTTCATCGCGTAACAGTGCCACCATTCCTTTTAACTTCTCCTCAAGGGTCAGGTCAAGCTCATCCATGATGCGCTCGATTGCTTCCAACCAAGATTTCGGTGTCTTGGGTGCCACACCGATACTCCACTTAAACATTTCGACTCCATTAGCTCTGAGCCGTTCTCAGCACGGACTTTCAATTTCTCGAATTTCCTCCCGCACCGACCACCAACTCCAAAACTTGCAAAGACAAACCTGCGACACAAAGATCATCCCCGTCCGAGCTTGTCGCTCAACACCAACGGTGGGGTGGTGGTGGTGTGGTATCTCATTGTCGACCCTTGACCGATCTAACGGGTGCCGACACGCTCATCCTTCCTCTACCTCATCCACGACGACCACGTCCTCTAGAGCTCATTTCTAACGTCGAGATCTGATTAAGAAGTTTTATGAATTAGTCTTTGTTTCACTTGATTACCCGCGAAGAAATTTTATGAAAAGAGTTTTAGGAGTGGTTCTTTCGTATTCATACATGCACACAGTCTTTTCATTCATTCGTACATCCATCAACCAACTATGAACTTTCATTCATTTAGAGAAACGTTGTAGTTTTCATTGTTGTTGTTTCTCCACTACCCAAGGGTATTTTGGTAATTTTGTCCTACAGGGGTATTTTCATAATTTTTCAAAAGAAAAAGTTCCTTGATGATTCTGTCATAAAGTATTTTGGAGTTTTTAAATTCCCGAGGCATTTTGGAAAATTTGAATCTCGGGGGTATTTTGGTAATAAACCAGGGTAAATTTGTAAAATTTAACAAATCAGGGATATTTCAAAAGTTGCAAAACTTTGAGGGTTCTTTTTGAGAATCGTTCTTTCCAAAACGGTGATGTTGCAAAAATTTTTGGAAATCAGGGTCATTTTGGTAATTTTTTGTAAGTTAGGGGCAATTTTGTAATTTTCCAAAATTAAGGTATTTTGATATTTTGCGAGTTAGGGTTCTTGAGCGTTTATAAAATAATGAAATTTTGGTAAAATTGTTGGGTAGTTGGACATTTTATAAACCAAGGGTATTTTGGTAATTTTACCACTAGGGGCATTTTTGTAATTTCATAAATCGAAAATTTTTCGGAAAATTTTGTAAAGATGGTTTTCACAAATTTAAAAGAAAGTTTTAAGAGTTTTTTTTTTAAAAACTAGGGTTTTGTTGTTTTTATAAAAACACGACTAGTTCCCCTTCGGGTTTTAGTTATTGTGTTTAGCCTATGACCGAGTCCTCTTGGTCAGGGTGAACCAAAGCTACGCACCAGGCAGGATTCGAGTGGAGAGGAGGTGAGTCACGCGGACTGCTTAAATACCAAGCTCCCACCGAAACCATTCCTAGACATGCGCACAGAGGTTGCCACACCCACTGAGCCCTCTGGGTTAGGGTGAACCGAAGCTACGCACCAGGTAGGATTCCTGCGAAGAGGAGGTGAGTCACTAGGACTGCTTAAATACCAGGCTCTTCCGGATCCTCTAACTCGGTGACTTAGCCATAGGCTTGTTTTTTGGAATTAAGTCTTATGTGTTTGTGTTTGAGTAGACTAGTCCTAGGGTTCAAGTTCCTATCATGCTATTCTACGTTCCATTCCTTTTCTACCCTTCCATAATTCACATAATCACACAGATGGTTGGGGTACTTACAGTGGATCATGGTCTGGAGACTTAGGTGCCATGCCGTAAAAACCCGCTTAACTTTAGAAATACTTTTCATAAAACTCATTTGGGCTCGTTTGGAAAACATTTTGGGCCTTAGCCCACAAAGCCGAGAGTTTTAAAGCTGGCTCGATACTAAATCAAACACCCCAAACCCCAACCACGAGCTTTGACCAGATTTGGTATGTTCCTCAAGTAAACCGGTTCAAAGTTTTTTGTTACTTTGGGAAAATAGTGTGTTTTGAAAGAAATATTGTTTTGGGTTGGGCTTTAGTAGAAAACAAAATAGTTTTATAATGAAAACCCTTTTAAATTTTAGGTGATAAAACATATAGAATACATTTAAAATAAATTACTTAATCTTTAACTTAATAAAAATTTTCAGAACATAATAAATAAAAACAGTAAATAAAATAGTGCACTATGGCCTTATGGCCTTATTACATCAAGTAAATCCAAATAATTCTGAGTACTTAAAAATTAATAGTCTATAAAAATAAAAACATCATGTTGAGCATGGCCACCACAAGTTTTGCCGTCCCGGTCCATTACATCGTTCATCACCAAACATGGTCCTCAACGGGGTGAGTCAATGCACTCAATGTGTACACAACACTAAATCATAATAGAATCGGGCATAACAAATATTACACATTCATATCATAGCATACAAATTATGATGCATTCCCCAACCCAAACCTAATAAGCCATCCGCTACACTCCCCGCACTCAACTCTGCACACCGTGGGGACTACTAAGTCGACCCTCCTTCCGCTACACTCCATATCGCGATCTTAGGTCATTTGTATTTGTGGTCTTGGGTCACCACATTCGGATATCGCGTCTTAGGTCACCGCGATTCAGACATCGTGGTCTTAGGTCACCACATTCAGATACCACGGTCTTAGGTCACCGTGTTCGTGGTCTTAGGTCACCACATTCACTTCCCTTTCAATAACCCATATGCCCCATTTTGTAATATGCATTAATATGCCAAAGTTCACATTATTATTCTCATGTTACAAATAACATATTTCCTATTCGTAGTAAGAGTAGGAAACGTATCTGGGTACTTAGTACCATAACATGGCACCTTAACCACTTTCTTATTCTTAATATCACATATTTTAATTAGACATAGCCATAAAACTTATTAAGAATTAGTGTGGGGTACACACCTGATTCGCTTAGCAAATTCCTTCAGATCTCGTGAATCGATCTACCGCTTAGATCCTTAATCCCTACATTTGATTAATCACTTACTAATTTAATAAAAACCATTCGCCATAAATCCAAATCCTAGTAGGATTAGTATACTAAAACTTACCTTGTTGTCGATTGACTTAAGAATCAAGTCCCGAATTGAATCCTTGCTTCCCTCATCGTTGTCGAAAACCCTATAGACACATGTTAGAGTTTAATCTAACATTAAACATAATGAATGGCCTTTGGCCGAATCTTATAGTTTCTTACCTTGAATCTTAGAAATCCCGAAACCTCCTCCTTGTAATCGAGCAAATCCACAAAATCTGAAGTTTTCCCTTTTATATGGAAATCGGCAACACCCTTTGATCTATGAAAATATTCGGCTATGGCTTAGATGTGTATCACCAAATTTCAGTTTCCTTGAATAATTGGCTAGGGTTTTCTTTGGGGTTTCGGCTTCTGATGGATTGGAAAGAAAAGAATAAGAAGAAAGAATAAAGGATGAGAGGATACTTGTGATTTTGTTTAAAAGAATTTGGGGAAGATGACAAGAGAATTTTCAGAGGCTTGCTTGGAGAGAAAAAAATTGTAAAATGCCTCACTTTTCCTCCTATTGCCGAATTTAGTAGGCCAAGAGTCCCTTTCTTGGCCATCACTCTTTTATTTGATAACTTTATCTCCTTAATTTAAAATAATTAAAGAATAATCCATTATTATCTCCTTGAAAAATAATCTAAAATAAAAATCCATTATTTATCCTTATTAGTCGAAATTTAAAGAGAATAAAACTCTTCTTTTTAAACACCTTGTGCCGTCCACCTCACTTCTTTCCGGAAGCAAAATAAAATTTCTTTTATTTGCTTTCCCCGTGACTCGAACTCAGGCCAATCCCCTTGCATGTGGCGCCATTTCCAGAGGCCCTAAGTGGCATCTCCAGCCACTTTTCCAAACCTGCTTGCCTCACAAATTTCACATACTTTTTCTCTTAAGGCCACCTTGCCTTAATTTCCTCTTTTAAACTTTAAAACTCGACATTTCTAAGTCATTTCTAAGTTTCCAAAAATTTCGCGTTTGCCTCTTTAAACTTGACATTTCCTTACATTTCCAAGTTTCGTAAATGTTCACTTTCCACTTTTGAATCATTTCCAAATCATTTAGGGTTTCCAAAAATGTTCATTTCTTAATCATTTCCATGCATTTCTAGGTTTCCAAAAATGTTCACTTTCCTCTTATAAACCTAATATTTCCATACATTTCCAGGTTTCCAAAAATGTTCAAAATATATTCATAACACATAAGACATGTCATTTCGTATAATTAAACCGAAAATGCATAGGCCCTTTTCAGGATGTTATAGTTAGTTAAAACATAATCCTTCCTCACTTCTATATGGATATTTTCTTATTTTTCATTTTCTTTTCTCACTTAAGAACTTTCCAATTTTACCAGAGATGTACTTTCTCTCACCAAAAGTGAATCATCAAGTAGACTTTTATCATTCAAGGTCTATTTTCTCTTGGTCTTTTCACATGATTTTTCCTCACTTCCCATATCCCCCTCACAAGTATTATGAATATTAAAATTACTAAAATATATCTCAGTAGGAGAACATGACATTTCTATCTCATCTAATTCCATAGATTCAAGGAAAAAGTTCTCATTGTCATATTTTTCAGGATCACAAAGTTCTCAATCACAAATCTCTCTTCTACTAGAGTAAGAGTCAACAAAAGGCACAATGTCATACTTACTTTCTTCTTTAGTTAGATATTTAATTGAACACTGGAAACCCTCATGATCTTTTGAGCTACACCAATAACATTGCACAAAATGTGAGAAATCCATTGTACTCTATTTATTTGGTGATCTCCTCTTGAAGTACTCATCAACTAATCGATTGCCTTGAACATAGCGTCAAAGTGTCATTTTTACCTCTCTGTAGTAATTAGGAATGGAACACTTTCACATCACTTGTTTAAACTCATCCCATGTTCTACCAACTCAATGTATAATCCAAAAATTCAAGGGTCGCCAATGAGACTTTTTCCTCTTCCAGGCATTTATAGTAATAGAATATAAGTTCAATTTTTTATTACCACTCACAATATGCTTTGGGATCATTCTTTCCACGAAATTATGAAATTGAGAACTTTGGTATAGCCAAAGAAGGCTATCCACGATCATTATTGACAAAAGTCTCATCGTTCATTTGAGGTGTATGTCTAAAATTATTTGCACAAAGACAAGGTTGTCAACCTTATCTCCCCAGTTACGATTCCGACGATCAATTTATGTACTTAGACATTCCAAATTTTTTTTTAATTGTGTCTAGAATAGTGTCCCATTGCTGATCTCGAGCATCTCGAACCTCTTGATCCGTTCACAACTTTCAAGTCATAGTATCACGAATCATTATGAAAGCCTGAAAAGAACACAACACTCAAGAAAAGAAAATTTAAGCAAACCTTACTATTATGCACTCAAAAATAAAAATAAAATTCTCAATGAGGTAAGAATCAATCTTACGAGTCTTTCATGAGAGTCTCAAGGCTCAGTTTCAGACTCATGGATGTGATGGCTCACATTACCTCAAGGCCCAACAACAATGTTAAAGGCTAAGCAAATCAAACCAAGATTCAATCAAATACAAAATTCAAGGATGAATCTTTTTGAGGAAAGGGGAATGATACATGCACGGATTGGGTGAAATTTATTAAATTCCATTCACTGAAGCTGCAAATTTTCAAGTTTAGAAAATCAACAGATTTGTGACATCTTTTTGGATAGGATCTAGGAATTTCTAGGTTGAGTTGTCTCATGGCGTTCGAATATCTATCTCTTAGCTTCGAATTGCACTTTGAATCACTCGATTTTGAGTTTGGGAATTCAAGTTATGAATATTTTAGTGAAGACTGCGCAAGCAAAATTTCTAGATGGCATTATGACAGGAATTACGAGTTTTAAGCTTTTAATTCGAGTTTAAATCATATTGGGTTTGGGCTTTAGGATTAATTTTTATTATATATGAGCCCAATATTGTATTTATCAACTCTTATTATTTTATTATTTTATTATTCTGAATTTTTAATAATTATTAAGTAGTTTATGTTATTTAGGAGTTTTAAGTCAACAAGAAAGTTTAGTTTAAAACTACATGTTTAGATTAATTAGAGTTCTAGTATAGTTAAGAGTTTTATTTGGATTTATTTAGCTAGCCTATATATAGGCATTTGTATTGTACACAAATAAGACAATTCATTATTATTCAACTTCTCTTTTGAGTTAATATATCCTCTTTGAGTTTTCTTTTTAAGAATTTCTCTTGAGTTTCTTTTAAAAGAGTTTTAACAATCTTTTCAGATTGTAGGGATCATCTTCAAACTTTTTCTTGCCAAATTTTCTTTCTTAGAGGGGAAATTAGAGCCGCTTGAAGGGGGTTGAAACACCCCACACCCGGCCCACGAGCCTGAACCGGATCTGGTATGTTCCTTAAGAAAATCGGTTTCAAAATTCTTGGTTACTTAGAGAAAGTTTGTGTAATTTTGAGAAAAATATTGGTTTGGGTTGGGCTTTGATTGAAAGCCCACTTGTCTTACTTAAAAAAAAAATCATTTAATCAGGGTGACAAAATAATTTGGGGTTTACTAAAAAAAAATAATTTTACTTAAACTTAAAATATAAAATGGTTCATAGCATAGTAGTTAAAGAAAATAAAAGTAACTAAATAAAACTATGGCCTTTTCGGCCTTATTACATCAATAATTCCCAAACTTAAAAATTTAAAATACTTAATAGAAATAAAGTCCCAAATATTAAAAATCCCTTCTTGCTGTGCATGGCCACCTTTAGCTCCCACCGACCCGGTCCGTTATTGCTCATTACCTGAAAAATAGTCCCACAAAGGGGTGAGTCAACAGACTCAATGTGTACACAAACTAACAATCAACAAATCAGGCATACATGTTCATATCAAAGACATATTCATATAAAAATGATGCAACCCAAACCCAAGCCTATTTGTCCATCTGCTACACACCACCCGTACCTGCCAATCACACCGTGGGGACTACTAAGTCGACCCTCCATCCGCTACACACCATCGAAGGCAGTCGCTGCAGTCGACGTGCTCATCGCCCATATAATTTGTGTCATTAGACACCATATTCAAATAATGTAACCGAAGTTACCATATTCAGATAATGTAACCGAAGTTACCATATTCAAATTATGTGACCGTAGTCACCATATTCCGTTGGTGAGACCAAGTCAACACCTTCTTCCCTTTCACATATAGCCCGAAATGCCCCACATATTATTATATCATGCATAACATTCTTATTTCTCATTCATGTTACTATTCACATGTTCAAAATATATCATATTCGTAATCCTATCAGAAGTAGGAAACGTACCTGGGTACTCTTTACCACATTTGTGGTACTTAGCCACATTCACATTCTTATACATATTCATATATTAAAATAATTATTGCCATAATATATTGAAAGTTAGTGTGAGTACACACCTGATTCGCTTAATAGGTTCCTTGAAATCCCGAAGAACGATCTACCGATCTAGATCTTTCACTCCTGTATTCGGCCAATCATTAAAATATATTAACAAACCTATTTGGCTTAAAAACCAAATCCTAGTAGGATTTGTATTACTTACCTTGTTGCCGAATTGGATGATTATTCAGATCCTAGAATAGATCCTTGCTTCCTTGATGTTTGTCGAAAATCCTACAACCATATGTTAAATTTAATCTAACTCTAACACATAGAATATGGCCTTTGGCCGATTATACAGGTTTCTTACCTTAAATCCTTGAGTTCCCGAAAATATTCCTTGTCTTGTATGTCTGTCGAAAACCCTTAGATCCTTGATCCTTGTATTCAACAGTTGTAGAAACCTGATAGACCCCTTGTAGATTCGGCCACCACACATCAGTAGGATTAGTCTTTCTCTTTTATCAAATAGGAAGGAAACGAACTTGAATATTGATAACCTTACCCTTAATGCTTAGTCGACTGCTTCCTTGCTTAGTCTCTCAGGGATTCGACTATTGTAGACTTAGACAGAGAAGAGGTTTCGTCTTGACAGATGAATAAAAGAGAAGAAGAAAAGGGGAGAAGAAATTTTGGCAGAGAGAGTTTGCTTAGGGAATTTCGGCAGAGCTTAGAAAAGATGAGAGAATAGCCTTTAGTTCTCCTTCTTTAGCTGAAATTATCAGGCCAAGAGTCCTTGACTTGGCCACCACTCTTCCTTGTGATAATATCATCTATTTTATTTAAAATAAAATAGAGAAAAAATCCTTATTATCACTTCTAAATAATCCAAATTAAAAAGCTTTTATTTATCACCTTATTAAGCAATATTAATGGAAATAAAACACCTCTCTTTTTAAACACATGTGCCGTCCACCCCTTAGCCTGGGAAGCAAAAATAAAACTTCATTTATTTACTTCCCTTGTGACTCGAACCCAGGTCCATGCCTTTTACACATGGCGCCATTTCCATAGGCCCTAAGTGCCATCTTCAGGCCACTTTTCCTAGCCCGTTTGTGTGTCAAATTTTACCAACTTTTTCTTTTAAGGCCCTCTTGCCTTAATCTCCCATTTTAAACTTTAAAACTCATCATTTTAGGGTCATTTCCTAGTTTCCAAAAATTTTCGATCGGCTCTGTTTACTTGCCATTTTCTTACATTTCCAAGTTTCCCGAAATGTATACTTTCCATTTTTGGATCATTTCCATTTTCATTTCCTAGTTTCCAAAAATGTGTACTTTCCATTTTTGAACCATTTCCTTACATTTCTAGGTTTCCTAAAATGTTCATGTCCTAATGCATTTCCAGGTTTCCAAAAATATTCATTTCCATTCATTTTCATACATTTCTGAGTTTCCAAAAATTTCAAAAATTTATTCATAATGCTTAAGACTTGTCATTTCATACAATTAAACGAAAAATGCATAGGCCTTTTCCAGGATGTTACAGGGGTTAAGGATTCTTCGTGTTTCTAAGGCTTCTTAGGACTTCTACATACCACGTTCTATCTTTTCATCTATCTTCTTTATTTTCTTCCTTATTGTTCTAATCGTAGATTTATTATTCTATTTTAATTATCTTATTTATTTATTTTAATTGTCTTTTCTGACTTGGATTTGATTTCGTTTCAGGTTGTATCAAAATCCAAGTTTCTTTCCCAACGTCTAGAGCCCTAAGTCAAATCTGTGACTTGCAAAAACTTTACGATCCGCTTCCACGTTCATCCACACTCATTATGTATCAGTCTTTTAAAAGTATTTATATCAACTAAGCAGAATGTATTAGAATCAAACTAGCAAAACAAACCTAATGACACTAGGAGTCCAAAATCAACTAAACACCAAAGATTTGTGTTGCACAAATAAATGAATGTGCAACGTGCTTTAAGCCCAAAACACAACAAACAACAAAGGGTTAGAATGGGTAAAGGAACAAATTAAAAGCAAAAACAAATGAAAATCACTAAAACTCGAAAACCCAAAAAATTGCAAAGCAACTTGACAAACTTTGTTCGAGGTGTTCTTGATTTAAAAAATTCACAAAATTTAAACTAGAGCCTCTTCAAATAATGTAGATCTAATATGGAAAATTTTGGCATGAAATTCAACCCACATAATAGTTTTTAAATTTTTCTTTATTTTTCGTATTCTTTCACTTTTCCAATCACTTTTTTATGAGAAATATTTTTTTAATATTCTAAAAGAGTGCCAAGAATCAGCATGAAAAATTTTAGATCATTTGGAAAACATTTACCCACTGAAAAATATTTTTTTCGAAAAATTTTATGGGTAAAAGAAACTGTTTTGAGACTGTTTGCTAGAAATCAATTTATAAGAACACCAAGAACACCTAAAATGCCAAAGAAACTGATACCAAATGATACGGACGGGTGCATGTGGAAGAGGATTGTAAGTTTGTCGTAGATTTGACTTAAGGCTCTAGACGATAAAAAAGAAATTTGGATTTTGACACAACCTAAAACGTAAATAAATCCAAGTCAAATCTAAGAATTTAAAAATTAAAGGAAGCAATTAAAATAGATAATTAACATAGAAAAAAAATTAAAGAAATCAAATATTTGAATAATTAAATAGGAACAAAATAGAATAAAGAAGAAAATAAAGCATGTAGATAGAAAAGATGAAGATGTTGTGTAGAAGTCCTAAGGAGTCTTAGAAACCTGATAAATCCACAACCCCCTTCAAATGTCTCTAATTTTCCTTTTAAGAAAGAAAACTTGGAAAGAAAAAGCTTGAAGATGATTCCTACAATCTGAAAATATTGTTAAAACTCTTCTAAAAGAAAACTCAAGAAAAATTCTTAAATAGAAAACTTGAAGAGAACTTTATTAACTCAAAGTGAATAATGAAATAATGAATGAATTGATTGTTCCATAACCGTGTACAATGAAGAGGCCTTTATATAGGCTAGCTAAGTAAATTCAAATAAAACTCTTAAGTATACTAAAACTCTAATTAAACTAAGCTTTCTTATTGACATAAAACTCTTAAATAACTCAAAATACTTAAACTTTATCCAAAATTTGGAATAAATAATAATAAAATAATAAAACTTAATAAATACAATGTTGGGCTTGTGTACAGTAAAAATAAGTCTGAAACTCGAACGCGATATGATTTAAACTCGAATAAAAAGCCCAAAACTCATAATTTCCGTAATATTACTATCCAGAAATTTTGCTCATGTTGTCTTCACTAAACGGTCATAACTTGAAATTCAAACTCAAAATCGAGTGATTTAAAGTAAATTCAAAGCTAAGAGATGTCTCTTCAACCATTATTTAAACATATAAGCTCATATATGTCTGGATCTCATCCAAAAATTCATCGCAAGTTGACTAATCTTTTCAGCTTGAAAATTGGCAGTTTAGTTGAATTAATTTTAATACATTTCACCCATTCTGTGCATGTATAATTCCTTGTTTCCTCGAAAAGATTCATCCTCACATATTATTATTCAATGTTGGTTTGGTTTGCTGGGCTTTTGACCTTGTTATTTGGCCTTTAGATAGTGTAAGTTCATCACATCATTATTATTTTATTTAAATTGAAATATACTTTTCTATATTTTATATTATTAAAATAATAAGATATAATTTTACAAATCTAATAACAGTCTTTAGTACTTATTTTTTATCTCATGAAATTTCAATAACTTAAATTTTCTTTTAAAAAGTATTTATCGAAACAAAATAATTACAATTTAAAAAGAGTTAATTATGCCAAACATCCTTAAATAATGATTCTCATTCAAAATTAGTCCCTGAACTTTAAAATCTTCTAATTACATCTCGAACTATTGAGGTTATATCAATAAGATCATTCTGTTACTAAAATCATTGATTTAACCATTAAATTAGACATCATATCTCATGTGGTATAATTTAAAATTAAAATTTTAAAGAAAAATCAAAGTTGTGAAAATGGATATTGCAAAAATCTTGGTTTTGAAGTTCTCAAAACTTTTAAAAAACCTTTATCATTCACTCCCTCTTTGTTGGTTTTACATTATTTTTAGTTTTACTTTTAAAAATTATGTGTCAATATTATACTTTTCTTTCATTTTTTTGTTGGGACCTTAATTATCCTGTATCGGAGCTTCTCCTCATGTTCAAACATCTACTTGAAGTGCATCTTTTGTCACCATATTCTATCCCTTATTAGAAGTGATATTTATATAGTTGTCACTTTAATCTCCCACAAAACTTGTTGCTTCCTAGTAATATTTGACTTTGATACCATATGATATTTGTTTCGTGGTCAATAAACAACTTTACAATTTTTTGCATAAACCAACCTTTATTAGAGATAAAGAGAATAGATATGTATCATTTTTTCTAGTTAAAGATATAATGTTTATTTCAAATACGAAGATAAAGTACAATAATCAAGATTGACAAATTTAAATTTTGATAAGATCAACATATGTATTTCTCATACTTTTATTCTAATGATGCAGAGTAGAATCATACGAGTTTTTCACAATCTAAAAGAACAGAGTCTGTCAATAACATCTTAGTAATGAACTACAGTAATGTTAAATAATGACATTGGTGGCATTTACACAGCAAGAAATTAAGATTTTAGTGGCGTTTGGACAAAAAACGCCGCAAAGGTGATACATTAGTGGCGCTAACTAAAAAACACCGTAATAAGTAAAGAAATAGCGGCTTTTATAAGAAAAATGCAACAAAAGTTAAAGCATTAGCGGCGTTTTTCTCATAAACGCCACAAAAGGTTAGAGCCATAGCGGCGTTTTTTGTCCAAATGCCGCAAAAGGTGAGCAATAGTGGTGTTTTTTCATAAATGCCACGAATATGTATTAAATTTTTGCGAAATGGCACCGTTTGTTAGCCCCGAAATCCCTCGGTCGCTTTCCCCAAATGAGTTCCCCCTCCTCAAAATCCCTAAGTATTTTTTCGAGAATCCTTTCCTTTTTCCACAATTCATTTCCCCAAATCACTTCCCCCCCCCCCAAAATCCCTAATTTTTCTTCCCGAAATCCCTTTCTTTTTTTCCCAATTTCTTTTCACCAAATTATTTCTCCCATTCCCCAAAATCCCCAACTTTTTTCCCAGTTCCCTTTCTTTTTTTTCCCTAACTGTTTTCCCCAAATCAGTTCCCCCTCCACAAAATCCCTAACTCTTTTCCCCAACGTCTGCTACACCACCATCGGCAGTCCTCTGTTGCACCGCCGTTGGCAGTCCTCTACTGCATCACTGTGTAACTTTCATGTTTTTCATTTTGTTTGTTTGTTATTTTTTTACTCAACTTTCAAATCCTAACCCACAGTAACGCAAAAACATCTCTTATGGATAAACAATTCACTAGAAACAGCAACCCAGAAAAGAAGAGAAAGCAGTAATCTGGTAATTTTTCATTTAATTCAATTATTTTTTTATATCTATTTTTTAAAAATTTTGGGTAATGTTCTTAATTTGGTTGAATTTTACGGGTTGGGACTCTTTTTTTTCTTTTCCTTTCTTCTGTCTTTTTAGAATTGAAATCTTTTAATCTATTCATGCATTGGTATATGGTTGTTAGATATTGAGGAACAAATTGGTATATAGATTAATTTATAGTAAACTGTAATAGGAAGAGTTTAGTTTCTTTTTTTTATATACAATCAATTGAAAACTATATTGTTTTATGTATTGGTATATGACTGTTAGATATCAATTGCCTATTTATGCATGGATTCTTTTGGTTCAAATTTATAAAGAATGAAATTGAAATTTTGGGATGGGAATGAATAGCTAATAATAATAAAAAATTGCAGTATTATAAAATGAAGAAGAGGGACAGAGGGCAGTGAATATTTGGAAGGGAGAGCAATGGTCAACTTGTGGGCTGAATTTTTCTTTCAAGGTTTCATCCATTCATAGATTCCTATTCAAACATCTCTCGATTTGTGTTTACAAAAAAAGAAAAAGAACCTGACAATTTTATGTTAATTAATTACATTTGAGTGTTTGAAATCCATATATAGAAAGGGTTCTTGAAAAGTTTGGGGAAGACCAAAATGTTGTAACCAAGGCCAATTGTTTTACAGTTGTATTCAAGTAAGAATTGTTCATATTTTAGAGCAATGAATTGAGCATGTAATCATTGTTTGTAGGTTAAAATTTTGTTATTGGTTTTGTGTAAGTTCTGAATTTAGTTCTTATATTTTAATTTTATCAATTTTATATATTAATATTTTTGAATTGGTTAATTTTAGTTCTGTGTAGTAGATACATTTTTAAACTTTCGAATTGGTTTAATGTAACACCCCAACTGGGTCTAGACGTTATGGCTTAATCCGGAAGTGTTACGAAGAAGGGTTTTGAAATTGACGATACTTCGATAAAACTTTATTTAGTTATTCGATAAAACGTCCCAATTATTGTAAAACATATTCATTACTGAAACTGTTATCTGGTGTACTTTAAATTTAATTATTTATTTCGCAGCGTAAATTTGAAAATCTTTTAAAACCAAACCATTTCTTTGTGAAAAATGTTTTTGTCAACATCGCGGAAAAGAGTGCAAAACCAAAATCCAAGTCCTAAGTTAAAACATACAGTCCGGAGAGTCCCAAAAATTACAAACTCTTAAGAAAACTAGATTTTGAAATTAAATCATTATTACTAAATAAGAACGAATCTCGACAAAATAGACACCGCTGAGCCTCTGCCGTATCGACCCGCTTAAGTCTGTGGATTACCTAAACAGAACAGAAAAACAGATGTGAGTTTTCATAAACTCAGTGTGTAACCAAACAGAAATAGCCATGCAACATACACAATGTTTCATATACAGTCAGAAACAGATTCAGACCTAAGTACATAACAGATACAGATATCAGAATCAGATAAATAGAACAAATATACATAATCCTACCCCCATCCTCTACACATCATCTCCGGCCATCCTATCACACCATGTTGGGTTAAAAACACCCACCCATCCCTACACACCATATAGTGTCGGTGTGACACATAATAGATAATATGCAGTCAAGCTGCCAGAATATAGGCAAAGAGTAACCATACAGATCACTTCCTCCACATTTACAATTCCCACCCCAATCACAGATACAGAGTACAAACGTAGAAATATCATATTAAACATGCTTAACATGCTCGTATACAGATAACATATATACTCAAACAGAACAGTCAAACATACATATCAGTGTCCTACTCAAAGCAGACTATCAAAATATTGGATCACAAGATTTAGGGTTTGGTTAGCCCTTACCGACCCTACGGTAGGCCCACAGTTGATCGAAACGACCCGTGTGACCTTAGGAAAAATTTCAGACTTATGGGCCCACATACTTGTGTGGCTTTCTCGTGTAGGCCCATACGTCCGTGTGACTCACACGCCCAGATTGGCCTAGCCCGTGTGGCCCACACAGCCTGGCGTAAAACCCACACGCCCGTGTGGCCCACACGTCCGACTTGGCCTAGCCTGTGTGGCCCACACGACCACACAGCCGCGGTCTTCGTCAGTCACACGACTATGTCTCACACACGGCCGAGCACACGCCCGTTTGGCGTCAACAGTGCTATTTTTTAGCTTTTGTCAAACCTCAAGGGTACACACTTGGTTTAGTTTTGATGCGAAAACACTCCTGAGACCACGAAAACCTAAAAATAACATCCTATTGATCAATTAACAACCAATTTATGAATCTACAACATAACTTGAAATCACGCACACAACTTACCGAAGACAAGAATAGGCACTAGTGCGATTTAGGCTATCGGAGTAAAACTTCACTGTTCACCACCTTCTCCTACACCACAAATTTGCAAAAATCAAAATCCTTACAACACCGAATACTACTACGAAGAGGAAACATCAACATAGCTTACCGAAATCGTTACCTAAAACAAAAGTAACCCCTCTTACCTAAATCACACAAAGAGCACCGAAATCTAAAGGATAACACGAGGAATGAAAAAGCACGAACATATTAGAAAGGGGAAAAATAAAAGAAAGAGAGAAGAATGGAGGAAGAAAACTCACGTTATAAATTCTAGAGGAGAGAGGAACTAAATTTGAAATAAAATAAAATAAAATCAGATTACAACAATATCTATCCTAACCTCCTACTAACCACTAAACCCCACTAACCCACTAACTCTCAACTCCCATAGAACTTCGATTCCTCCAAACCTCTAACAAACACTTGAAGAAAAAATTATCAACCTCGATCACATAAGGATTCAAACACAAGACCTCCAGCACACCAACTCCTAACCACTTGAACCAGCACTCTCATTCTGATATGGATTAACATACAATTAAATATAAGCCCACTCAAAAAGGATGAGGCTTGGATTTAAAATAACAATTTTTCCAAAAGGGAGACTTGAACCCAATACCTTATACAAACACCCAGAATACTTAACCACTAAAGCAGACACCCATTTGTATGTCAAATTTAAAAAAAAGGCTTAAATTATTCAGGGCGTTACAAATTTACCCCTTCACAGAAATTTATCTGATCCGAACAGATGAGGATACCGCTGACGCATCAAGTCCTAAGGTTCCCACATGGCTTCCTCAGTGCCATGATTTTGCCATAACACAATCACTAACGGTATGGACTTCCTCATTAGAACCTTATTATCTCAATCCAAAATCTGAACAAGCTTCTCCTCAAAAGTCAAATCTAGTCAAACCTCGATCTCCTCAACAAATACAACGTGAGATAGATCAAACCGGTATCGACTCAAAATCGAGGTGTGAAATACATCATGGATACGGTCCAACTCTGGAGGTAGCTTTAACTGATAAGCAACTGGTCCTACATGCTTCAGAATTCTATACGGCCCATTGAACCTTGGGCTCAACTTGCCCTTACGACTGAACCTCAAAACTTTCTTCCACGGAGAAACTTTAAGATATACGAAGCCACCCATAGAGTACTCGATATCTCTCCTTTTCAAATTCGCATAGGACATCTGTCTATCAGAAGCCGCCTTCAGATGATCCCTATAACACCCCAAATTTTTGGGCTAGTAGAAATGGGCCTATTGGGCCTTGGGCATGAGAGCGTTTAAAATTTTTTAGAATCAGAGCATGGGCTTAATGCAACTTGGACCTATTAGGTGAGTGATTTCGGAAGGTTAGAGGGCTTCCATGAAGTCCCGTGTTCAAACCTGGGCTTTAGGAAAAATTTTGGTTTTAGGTGAATAAAACCCTAGGAGTAAGTAAGTAGGCTTTAAGAATAAAATGTGGAAAAAAAATGACACAAGGAAGTGAGTGGTCTAGTGGCAAGGCATCATTAAGGGTGTAAGGGAGAGCTTGGGTTCAAGTCTTGGCACTTGCAATTTATTTTGATTTCCTTTTAAATGAACTTAGACTTTGGCCCATAGACTTATATTTAGTTGCGCAAGTTTTAACAACAAGAAATATGGTTTTGAAAAACACTTACATATTACACGCCAGATACGGGCCTAACTACTAGGCCAGGTTTGGAGTATTACATTTATGGTATCAGAGCCTGGTTACAAAACTCGACTGTGGATTGGGTCATCAAAATTGAATTTCTGAAAGTATTATTTCAAAAAGGCTTGAAAAGATTTAAAGTTCTTAAATTGTATTACTCGTTTTCTGAAAGTGTGGTACACCGAGTCTCTGGCGTCGAATCTGTAAGTTTTTTGAACACTTTTGTCTGTTTAAAAATTAAAGTGCAGTGAATTAGAAATACAGTGGTTTCTTTAGATATTGGACTTTATTTTTGGTATTTATTCTGTGTGTGTTTTGTTTGGATGCGATGTTTGAATATAGAAATTGTATGCATGTGTGAAATAACTGCTTGTTTCTGTGGTTAGATGTTTGGTTGTGTGTAAGAGGTTTTAAGATTAAGTTAAAAGTGTATTAGTGTTATTGAGATGAGAGTGTGCAGCAGCAGCGTGGTAAGGTAGTCTGTGTTAAAAGACTGTTAGATAGTTGGAAATTTCGAGGACGAAATTTCTTTAAGGGGGTAGAATTGTAACACCCTGAATTTTTGTGCCTAGTAGAAATGGGCCTATTAGGCCTTGGGCATAGGAGCGTTTAAATTTTTTTAGAACAAGAGAACGGCCCTAATGCATGTTGGACTTATTAGGTGAGTGATTTCGGAAGGTTAGAGGGCTTCCATGAAGTCCCGGGTTCAAACCTGGGCTTTAGGAAAAAAATTGGTTTTAGGTGAATAAAACCCTGGGAGTAAGTAAGTAGGCTTTAAGAATAAAATGAGGAAAAAAAATGACACAAGGAAGTGAGTGGTCTAGTGGCAAGGCGTCATTAAGGGTGTAAGGGAGAGCTTGGGTTCAAGTCTTGGCGCTTGCAATTCATTTTGATTTCCTCTTAAATGAACTTAGACTTTGGCCCATAGACTTATATTTAGTTGCACATGTTTTAAGTCACAAAAGGAGCTTGTGTTGTGGTGGCATGTAGCATCTGGAGCATGAGAGAGGGCAAGGGTTCGAATCCCATTGCAAGCAGAAATGGATATTTATTTTGCTAAGTTTGGACAGCCAAAGTTTGTGTTAGAATTAAACTTTGCTGAAGGAGGGGTCCCACATCGGGAAGCTAACATGAGAGTAGGCGAGAAGCTGTAGAGCGGCAAATGCCGAAATACCGGTCACACAGTGATGGTAGCCACACGAGAGTGCGAGTGCACATGTGGGAACTTCGACGCGATAGTTGAGGCCATCATGAGTGTTATCGTGGGTTTAGGTTGTTTGGGCCACGATAGGCCGAAAGGGGCCATATAGGGCCAATGGGCCCATATGAATAAATTGTGTGATTGTGTAGTAGATATTGTACTGGACTATGTGAATCTCATATCTGTGGCTAGATTTGGGCTAAATGGGCCACACAAGGGTATGGGACCATTTGGGCCGAGAATGGGCCCTAGGCCCATTCGCATTGTTATCTTTGTTTAGAATACCTTGGTTTACAAATTACTAATATAACATCGATTTGTGAAATTACTGAAATACCCTCGATTTGTAAAATTATCAAAATACCCTCGATTTGTAAAATTACCAAAATACCCTTGATGGAATGAATTATCGAAATGCCTCTAAAGGGTGAAATGACTGTTTTACCCCTAACCGACTAAATGACCGTTGTACCCCTAGTGGTAGTACCAGTGTTGTATGTGTATTAATTGTATGATTGATTATGATTGGGATGCATTGCATACATGGGTTAGTTATGACTTGACATACTGCATTGGGTTGGGTTTTCTAATTTGGAGGAAGTACCGTTATAGTGGCATCGCCATGTATTCTGCTCCTAGTGGCTAAGCCACGTATATCGTCGTTAACAGCTAGGCTGCATTATTGGAGAGTTGGCCGGGTGGGTCGATGTGGTCCCCACATGGAGAGCTGGTTGGTACGGGTGGAGAGTTGGCTGGGTGGGTCGACGTGGTCCCCATATGGAAAGCTGGTTGGTACGAGCGGAGAGTTGGCTGGATGGGTGGACTTGGTCCCCACATGGAGAGATGGTTGGTATGGGCGGAGAGTTGGCTGGGTGGGTCGACTTGGTCCCCACATAGTGAGATGGTTGGTACAGGTGGTGAGTTAGCTTTTAAAGGTTGAGTTACATGTCTGTTTGCATTGATATGATTCAGGGCTTAGGCCTAGACTGACACCGTATGGGCTTGGGCCCAGACTGTGACCGCAATAGGGGATTACACACTGAGTTTTTGTAAACTCACCCTGTTTTTAACTGTGCAGGTAATCCTCAGTCTTAGACAATTCGGAGCTACGAGGGACTCGAAGAAGATGATAAATCGTAATATGAACATATCTTAATCCCACATTTAGCTCACTTTTGGATGATTTATTCCTTGAATTGTGGAATTTGGTGCTCTTAATCCTTTGTTTTCATGTTTTATACTCAGGAGAGCACTGGAGGATAAAAAGAACAAGAAACGGGCCTAAAACGGAGTAAATGGGCCATATCACGAAATCGAGACGGCCTAGGCCCAAGACCACACGGTCGTGCCTCATCAACAGACCCGAACACGGCCTGGCCACGACTTACAGAGGCGTATGCCATGGGCGTGTCCCTGACGTAACAAAGAAGAGTTTCATTCAGATTAGGGTACTTAGAGGCAAAGAAAGCCATTCCAAAAGCCTATATAAACACCCTAGAGGCCAACCTTCAGGGGGCGTCCAGTTAGGCCGAAGAGCCAAGCCAGAAAGGCCAAAATTGTGGGATTTTACTCGAAGAAAGCCAGTCGATTCATCTCAAGAAGCCGGAGTTATACTCAAGCGGAGGATCTTCTCTTCAATTCCTTCAGGGGGTTTTAGGGTTTTTCTTATGTTTTATTTTATATTTACTTCTGAGGTGTATTCTTTTATTATTATGAACTAACCTCTCAAATATCTAAGGGGGATGAAACCTAAGACGGATCTTGTTCTTGTTTTCTGAACTATATGATAAATACTTGATTTGTTTATAATTATGTGTTCTTAATTCTTGTTTTGACTTTTCAGGATATTGATCCAAGTACTGATGTGCTTAGGCAGAGGAGGAATAGATCCTGTCTAAGAGTAGATTTAACATAATTAAACGGAGTTGATCGCAACCCTAGATATAGGATGACAAAAATCTTCCGGATTAGGGTCAAACCTAATATGGGAGTCTATAGATCGAGTTAATGCAATTCTAGGGGTTTTAATTAGAAAGAGATTTCAATTAATCAACCTAGGGTTAGACGTTAGTAGCCTCGAGAGAGGTATTAATATAACTTAGGGAATCCTACGGATCAAGTCAAGTGAATAAATTGTCTGGTTCAGAGTTAAATAACAAGTGAAGTCTAGGTGGATTCTTCCTCGGGTATTGTCTTAATCAATTGGTTTTTCCCACAAGTATTTTCCCAATTCATTCTCTTTGTCTTTGCATCTTTATCTTAATAGTTAGTTAATTTTAGATTAATTAATAAATCCTTTAATTCTTAGGCTAAATAATAAAAAGAAAGTTAGTATTAGTACTTTTGGTTCCTTTGGGTTCAACAATCCGGTCTTGCCACTTAGCTATACTACTGTTCGATAGGTGCACTTGCCTCCATCGTTGTCGTAGTTAGTTTCTAGACTCAGTCATTCTATTTGTAAATTTTTAAGACTCTGACACACGATCAGAAGACCACACACTGCTTATGCTTTTCGTTTTGATTATTTACTTTTAAATATTCTGATTTGGGTTGTAATAAGGCCTCTCTATTTTTAACTTATTATTTGTGATATTTGCTAATGATGTTTTCTAACTGCTAAAAGTAGAATACGAATTCCAAAATGATAACTGTCTTCAAAACACTACGTTTCTGCAACGTTTTCAAAATGCTTCTGCAACTATAAATTTAAAACATCACATTTTCATGAATTGTTTATTTTAAATATGCTTCCCCAACAGATAAAGTTTTAAAAGTAATTACGTCCCCAATTGGATAACAATTGCTTACATGTTTTGAGTCTTTAACAAAGAGGCTTTAACTCTCAAACAAGTTTTAACAACAAGAAATATGGTTTTGAAAAACACTTCCATGTGACACGCCAGATTCGGGCCTAACTACTAGGCCGAGTTTGGGGTGTTACAATTCCAAATCAATCTAATCTTATCTTTAGTCTCGGAAACAACCTCAGGACCCAAAACCCGCCGTTCACCCAACTCAGTCCAACATAGTAGAGTATGACACTTACAACCATACAAAGCCTTGTAAGGTGCCATCTGGATGCTAGACTGGAAAATGTTATTGTAGGCGAACTCAGTTAATGGCAGAAAATCCTCCCAACTACCTTGAAAATCAATCACACCGCTCCGAAGCATATCCTCCAGTATCTGAATCACCCTCTCAGATTGACCATTGCTCCGAACACAGTGCCTCATGCAGTTTCTTTTCGAACTAAGAAGTGAAGCGAAGATCCCTATTAGAAATTATCAAAACCGAAACCCCATACAGTCTCACAATCTTAGAAATATAGAGCTTTGCTAACTTCTACAGAGAATGGTTCGTTCAGACCGAAATAAAATGGGCGGACTTGGTCAATCGATCCATGATGACCTAAACAGAATCCCTCTTAGTGGGTGTTAAAGGCAACCCACTAACGAAGTCCATCGTCACCTGTTCACATTTCCAAAAGGGAATCTTAACAGGTTGCAGCAAACTCGAAGGCAATTGGTGCTCAGCCTTAACCTGCTGGCACATCAGACAATGAGCAACAAAATCCGTTACCTCACGTTTCAAACCCGACCACCAGTATAGCTCATAAAGATCGCGATACATTTTATTACCACCGAGATGCATAGCATCAGGCCTACTATGCGCCTCCCTTAAAATCAACTGTCTCATATCAGAATCATTCGGTACACAAACCCAACCTCGGAAACACAGAACTCCATTCTTATTCAATCCAAATATAGAAGAACTGCCACTCTCAACCTGATGAAACCATAGAACGAAAGACTCATCCCCTAATTGATTTTCTTGATTCTACCCAATTCAAGTCGGCTTAACTTGCAACTCGGCTAACAGACCCCCATCACCGAATAGATTAAGACGTGTTAACATCGCTCCTAAATCAGTCATCGCTCTACGACTGAGAGAATCGACCACCACATTGGCCTTACCAGGATGATACTTTATCGTACAGTCATAATCTTTAAGAAGCTCAATCCACCTACACTGCCTAAGATTCAGCTCCTTCTGAGCAATGAGGTACTTGAGGCTCTTGTGATTGGTAAGATGATACACCTCTCACCATGCAGACAGTGCCTCTAAATCTTTAACGCAAATACCACAGCAGCTAACTCGAGGTCATGTATAAGATAATTCCCCTCTTGTGACTTAACCTATTGGGACGGTAAGCCACAACCTTACCATCTTGCATCAGTACACATCCCAAATCGACGTGCAACGTATCACTGTACACTACAAACTCCTTACCAGATTCAAGCTGTATCAGAATAGGAGCCCGAGTCAGAACAGATTTGAGCTTCTCGAAGCTCGATTGTTGCACATCAGTCCAGACGAAATGAACACCCTTGCGCAGAAGCTTAGTTAAAGGAGTTGCAATCAGAGAGAATCTATCAACAAAACACTGATAATAACTCGGAAAACCCAAAAAACTACACATCCTAGATACATTTTTAGGCTGCTTCCAATCAAGCACAACCTCAATCTTTCTAGAATCAAATCGGATCCCCTTCGCAGAAACCATATGCCCCCAAAAAGTTACCCCTCACAACCAGAATTCACACTTGCTCTGAAACACCCCACACCCGGCCCACGAGCCTGAACCGGATCTGTTATGTTCCTTAAGAAAATCGGTTTCAAAATTTTTGGTTACTTAGAGAAAGTTTGTGTAATTTTGAGAAAAATATTGGTTTGGGTTGGGCTTAGATTGAAAGCCCACTTGTCTTACTTAAAAAAAAATCATTTAATCAGGGTGACAAAATAATTTGGGGTTTACTAAAAAAAAAAAATTTTACTTAAACTTAAAATATAAAATGGTTCATAGCATATTAGTTAAAGAAAATAAAAGTAACTAAATAAAACTATGGCCTTTTCGGCCTTATTACATCAATAATTCCCAAACTTAAAAACTTAAAATACTTAATAGAAATAAAGTCCCAAATATTAAAAATCCCTTCTTGCTGTGCATGGCCACCTTTAGCTCCCACCGACCCGGTCCATTATTGCTCATTACCTGAAAAATAGTCCCACAAAGGGGTGAGTCAACAGACTCAATGTGTACACAAACTAACAATCAACAAATCAGGCATACATGTTCATATCAAAGACATATTTATATAAAAATGATGCAACCCAAACCCAAGCCTATTTGTCCATCTGCTACACACCACCCGTACCTGCCAATCACACCGTGGGGACTACTAAGTCGACCCTCCATCCGCTACACACCATCGAAGGCAGTCGCTGCAGTCGACGTGCTTATCGCCCATATAATTTGTGTCATTAGACACCATATTCAAATAATGTAACCGAAGTTACCAAATTCAGATAATGTAACCGGTTACCATATTCAAATTATGTGACCGTAGTCACCATATTCCGATTGGTGAGACCAAGTCAACACCTTCTTCCCCTTTCACATATAGCCCGAAATGCCCCAAATATTATTATATCATGCATAACATACTTATTTCTCATTCATGTTACTATTCACATGTTCAAAATATATCATATTCGTAATCCTATCAGAAGTAGGAAACGTACCTGGGTACTCTTTACCACATTTGTGGTACTTAGCCACATTCTCATTCTTATGCATATTCATATATTAAAATAATTATTTCCATAATATATTGAAAGTTAGTGTGAGTACACACCTGATTCGCTTAATAGGTTCCTTGAAATCCCGAAGAACGATCTACCGATCTAGATCTTTCACTCCTATATTCGGCCAATCATTAAAATATATTAACAAACCTATTTGGCTTAAAAACCAAATCCTAGTAGGATTTGTATTACTTACCTTGTTGCCGAATTGGATGATTATTCAGATCCTAGAATAGATCATTGCTTCCTTGATGTTTGTCGAAAATCCTACAACCATATGTTAGATTTAATCTAACTCTAACACATAGAATATGGCCTTTGGCCGATTATACAGGTTTCTTACCTTCAATCCTTGAGTTCCCGAAAATATTCCTTGTCTTGTATGTCTGTCGAAAACCCTTAGATCCTTGATCCTTGTATTCAACAGTTGTAGAAACCTGATAGACCTCTTGTAGATTCGGCCACCACACATCAGTAGGATTAGTCTTTCTCTTTTATCAAATAGGAAGGAAAAGAACTTGAATATTGATAACCTTACCCTTAATGCTTAGTCGACTGCTTCCTTGCTTAGTCTCTCAGGGATTCGACTATTGTAGACTTAGACAGAGAAGAGGTTTCGTCTTGACAGATGAATAAAAGAGAAGAAGAAAAGGGGAGAAGAAATTTCGGCAAAGAGAGTTTGCTTAGGGAATTTCGGCAGAGCTTAGAAAAGATGAGAGAATAGCCTTTAGTTCTCCTTCTTTAGCCGAAATTATCAGGCCAAGAGTCCTTGACTTGGCCACCACTCTTCCTTGTGATAATATCATCTATTTTATTTAAAATAAAAAGAGAAAAATCCTTATTATCACTTCTAAATAATCCAAATTAAAAAGCTTTTATTTATCACCTTATTAAGCAATATTAATGGAAATAAAACACCTCTCTTTTTAAACACATGTGCCGTCCACCCCTTAGCCTGGGAAGCAAAAAATAAAACTTCATTTATTTGCTTCTCTTGTGACTCGAACCCAGGCCCATGCCTTTTGCACATGGCGCCATTTTCATAGGCCCTAAGTGCCATCTTCAGGCCACTTTTCCTAGCCCGTTTGTGTGTCAAATTTTACCAACTTTTTCTTTTAAGGCCCTCTTGCCTTAATCTCCCATTTTAAACTTTAAAACTCATCATTTTAGGGTCATTTCCTAGTTTCCAAAAATTTTCGATCGGCTCTGTTTACTTGCCATTTTCTTACATTTCCAAGTTTCCCGAAATGTATACTTTCCATTTTTGGATCATTTCCATTTTCATTTCCTAGTTTCCAAAAATGTGTACTTTCCATTTTTGAACCATTTCCTTACATTTCTAAGTTTCCTAAAATGTTCATGTCCTAATGCATTTCCAGGTTTCCAAAAATATTCATTTCCATTCATTTTCATACATTTCTGAGTTTCCAAAAATTTCAAAAATTTATTCATAATGCTTAAGACTTGTCATTTCATACAATTAAACCGAAAATGCATAGGCCCTTTCCAAGATGTTACATGCTCAACTTAGTGTATAGCTGCTTCTCTTAAAGTATCTAAAGAACTACTCTAAGATGCTCATCATCAGTCTTAGAGTAAACCAAAATATCATCGATGAAGACCACGACGAACTAATCCAGATACGGCTAAAAAGCTTAGTTCATCAGATTCACGAATGCAGCCGAATCATTCATCAGACCAAAAGGCATAACTAGGAACTCATAGCGCCCATAACGAGTTCTAAATGTCATCTTATGAATCTCAGCTTCCTCAACTCAAAGCTGATGATACCCAGATCAGAGATCTATTTTCAAGAACACTGAAGCCCCTCGGAACTAATCAAACAGGTCATCGATCCTTGGAAGTGGGTACCTATTCTTTATAGTTAGTTTGTTCAACTTTCGATAATCGATGCACATCCTTATGGTACCATCTTTTTTCTTTACAACCAGAACCGGTGCCTCCCATGGAGACACACTAGGATGGATGAAACCACGATCTAGAAGCTCTTAAAGTTGAGCCTTAAGCTCTGTAAGCTACTTCGATGCAATAAGGTATGGAGCGATGGACACTGGAGTTGTACCCGGTAGAAGCTCAATGCTAAACTCAACTTCCCAATTTGGAAGTAAACTCGGTAACTCTTTAGGAAAATATCTGAAAATTCCCTCATTATTCTGATATCTCCAACAGAAGAGTTCGTAAAAGCTAAAACACTGACGTAAGCCAATTACGCCTCACACCCTTTTCGAACTAAATTCTCAGCCACTAGAGCGAAGATTACATTAGAAAAGTAATCTAGAAACTCGTCAATCACAATCACGTCCTTTTCATCCTCGGTCCTCAGAACGACCCTCTTAGTCGAGCAATCTAAGCTAACTTGATGCTCAATGAACTAGTCTATACCCAGAATTAGGTCAAACTCCCCAAACGGTAGCTCTATCATACTTGTCGAAAACACAGTCCATTGTACTTCTAACGAAACATTCTTATGTAGTCTACTAACCCGAACAAATTACCCCAACGGACTTAGTACAGTAACCTCACCAGAAGTACACTTAACAAAAATCCTTAAGTTCCAAAAACAAAACTAACTACATAGGAGTGTGTAAAACCTATGTCTATCAAAGCAGTATATGGAGCATCAAAAATTAAAAAACGTACCTGTTATTACATCAGCAGCGTATCTGTCCTCTCAATGTCGAATAGCATAAACTAATGCAGGCTGCCTTGCCTCAATCTGACTAGCACTTCTACCCAGTGTTCTCTGTCTTCGGCCCATACCATTACCACCCCTAGTCGATCCACGACCCCTAGGTGGTTGCTGTATTGCTCTCTGAGTCTGAGCAAAACCAGGTCCTAAAGCTTGCACCTGATCTGCACAATCAGGACACCCTCTAATCCAGTGCTCCAAAGATCACATAGTAGACAAGCCGTTAATCTCCTCCAACACTCGCCCAGATGGCGCCTACCACAGTCAACACAAGGCTGAATCCCAATAGGAGCAACAGAAACTCCCACTCTAACAGGCCCATCAGGTCTGGCCCGTTTCATAGACCTCTGAACAGAACTAGAGGGCTCCAAATCCCTCTTATTATTACCTCTCTCTTGGTCTCTATTCTGGTGCTTCACATGCTTAACCTCTTTGGCAATCTTCGCCTTATCCATAAGAACTACAAACTCACACTCCCTCTGTAGAGCAATCAATACTCTCAGACTATCCCTCAAGACATCCTCAAAACGGACACATTTCTTATACTCATATGCCACCATGCCTCGAGCGTAATGGCTCAATCACAGAAATTCAGCCTCATACTCGGCCACAGACTTATCACCTTGCATAAGATTCATGAACTCACACCTACGAGTATCCACATAACCCACACCTACGTACTTTCCCCGGAAGGCAGTCTTGAAGTAGTCCCAGTTCAGACGATCCGGTTGAGTACCCTCCTCAACCGACAACCACCATTGATATGCCTCATCGCGAAGCAACAAAATCGCACCCTTCAATTTCTGCTTAGAAGTGTAGTCTATACCGTTCATAATCCTTTCGGTGGCCTCCAACCAATACTCAGCCACAGTAGGGGTGAATCCAATGACACCTCTAAACAACTTAGCTCCATTCGATCAGAGTCATTCAGTTACCAACCCACGACCTCCAGATCCAGAATGGGGTCCAGCGACCCTCTCCAAAACTCTTAACATGGCTTGGGACAGTGCGTCGTCCCCAGCCGATCGACTTTAAGACCCAATCTTAGTTGCAGCTGAAATCGATGTCTCACTCGTATATAAATTCAGCATACTGTCCAGAGAGCAAGACTCAACTCGAGCCCCCTACGGTGCCCACCGTACCTACGAATACCACGACCACGAGTTCCAAAAGTGCTCATCGTAATTTTAAATTTATCTACATTATAAATTTTTATGCATCAGTTCCAGTGTTATTACTAGATATTTTATGCTTAATTTATCAGAAGTTTAGAAGTATTTCAGAAGTTTCAGTTTCTAACTTAACTCAATGCAGTTTTAGAAAGTACTACCTATAGTGTTTTCTAAATTCTGAAATACTTACAAGATTGGCGCCGGAGTCTCGGTGTACCACATATTTACTCATAATTATCCAAATCATTTGAAAACTAGTCCTTCTTCAAAACTCAATTTTGGAACCCAAAATTCACAGCCCAAATTTTGTAACCCGGCTCTGATATCACTAAATGTAACACACCAAACCTGGTCTAGAGGTTATTACCAAATCTAGAACTGTTCGAAGAAGGGTTTTGAAATCTATGAAACTTCGATAAAACCTTGTTTAGTTATTTGATAAAACGTCCGAGTATTTTAAAATATATTCATTATTGAAACCGTTATGTAGTGTTCTTTAAAGTTAATTATTTATTTCGCAACAAAAATTTGAAAATCTTTTAAAACCAAACCATTTGTTTGCGGAAAACCTTTTTGTCAACATCGTGGAAAAAAGTGCAAAACCAAAATCTAAGTCTAAAGTTCAAGCATACAGTCCGGAGAGTCATAAAAATTACAAACTCTCAAGAAGACCATATTTTTAAATTAAATCATTATTACTAAATAAGAACATATCTCGATAGAATGGACACCACTGAGCCTCTACCGTATCGACCCGCCTAAGTCTGTGGGTTACTTGAACAGAACAGATAAGTAGATGTGAGTTTTCGTAAACTTAGTGTGTAGCCCATCAGAAATAGCATGCAACGTCCACAATGTTTCATATACAGTCAAAAACAGATTTAGACCTAAGTCCATAATAGATACAAATATCAGAATCAGATATACAGAATCCTGCCCCCATCCTCTACACACCATATTTGACCATCCCATCAGACGATGTGGGGTTAAAAACACCGACCTATCCCTACACATCATATAATTTAGGTGCGACACATAACAGATAATATGCAGTCCAGCTACCAAATATAGGCGAAGGGTCAAAATATAGATCACTTCCTCCGCATATACAATTCCCACCCCAATTACAGATACAGAGTACGAATGCAAAAATATCAAATTAAACATGCTTAACATGCTCGTATACAGATAACATATATACTCAAACAAAACAATTAGACATATATATCAGTGTCCTACCCAGAACAGACTATCAGAATATCGAATCACAAGATTTAGGTTTGGTTAGCCTTTACCGACCCTACAGTAGGCCTACAGTCGATCGGAAAGACCCGTGCGACCCAAGAGAAAATTTCAAAATTATGGGCCCACATGCTCGTGTAGCTTGCCCATGTGGCTCATACAGCCTGGCCCAAAACCCACACGCCCATGTGGCGTGCCTGTGTGGGCCCACACACCTGACTTGGCCTAGCCTGTATGGCCCACACAGCTACACTCAAACCACTACACGACCGTGTCTTGCGCATGGCCACGCCTTCGTCAGTCACATGGCCGTGTCTCTCACGGCCAACCACACAGCCGGGCACACGCCCGTGTGGCGTAGATAGTGCCCTTTTTTTGCTTTTTTCGAACCTCAATTTTTCATGTTTAGGGTACACACTTGGTTCGATTTTGATGTGAAAACACTCTCGAGACCACCAGAACCGAAAAACAGCATCATATTGATCAATTAACAACCAATTTACGAATCTACAACATAACCCAAAATCACGCACACAACTTACCGACGACAAGAACATGCACTAGCGCGATTTAGGCTATCGAAGTAAAACTTCACTGTCACCACCTTCTCCTACACCACAAATTCGCAGAAATCAAAATCCCTACAACACCGAATACGCTACTACGGAGAGGAAACATCAACATAGCTTACCGAAATCGTTACCTAAAATAAAAGTAACCCCTCTTACCTAATCACACAAAGAGCACCAAAATCTGAAGTATAACACGAGGAACGAAAGAGTACGAATAGAGTAGAAAGGGGAAAAATGAAAGAAAGTGAGGAGAATGGAGGAAGAAAACTCACGTCAAAAATTCTGGAGGAGAGAGAAATGAAATTTGAAAAAAAATCAGATTACAACAATATCTATTCGATTCCCACTAATCACTAAATCTCACTAACCTACTAACTCTCAACTCCCATAGAATTTCGATTCCTCTAAACGTCTAACAAACACTTGAAGTAAAAATTATCAACCTTATGCTCACATAAAGATTTGAACACATGACCTCCAACACACTAACTTCTAACCACTTAAACCAGTAGGCTCATTTTGATATGAATTAACAGACAATTTAATATAAGTCCACTCAAAATGGATTAGGCTTAGATCTAAAATAACAAAACTTTGTCAAAAGAGAGACTTGAACCCAAGACCTCATACGAACACCCAAAACATTTAACCACTAAAGCAAATACCCATTTGTATGTCAATTTTCACAAAAACAAATACCCATTTGTATGTCAATTTTCACAAAAACAAACTTAAATTATTCAGGGTGTTACATTTAATTTGTTTATGGTCAATTATTCAGTAAACAAGTGATGTTGCTTAGCCCTTGATCAAACCTGACATGCTCTATTATAAAAATCAATGAAAAAGATCAGTTGGAAGAATTGAGAAACAAAAGTATTTGGGTTTAAAAGAAATGCATGCACCGATTTAACTTTCAGATGCCTTAAAAATTAACAATGGTTAAGACTTAAGATCCTTAAAGATTATTGATTATTTCAAAACAGGTTTCTTGATTTAACATATTATTAATGAAATTTTATCGATTTTAAATTATATAATATTTTATTAATTTTAAAAAATAGTTATATTTATATAAGAAAAAAATAATATTGGTTAATTGATTAAATTAAAAATTGGTGGTCTGTCTAATTTTGTACAGACTGAAGATAGGAAATACACATCTTTATTAGTTAATTACTACTTTTTTAAGGAACTAGTTACTACTTTTTAGACACATTTAATATGAAAATCAAATTTAACATTCAATTATGTTTTAATTAAATAACTTTTTTCAGTTGGTCCAACTGATTTAATTTATATTTTAGTTGAGGCTGACCCGCTGAGGGAAGAACTGAAATGATATATTCCTAAAATGTTGGCTGCTCTACTTGACATTTACAGTTATCTTTATCCTTTTGTTGATAATAGTGGATTTGGAACCCTAATTATTTAATTTTCGATTAATTAATTAAATAATCATATTTCATAATAATTCTATGAATAATTAATTAATTATCTATTAATTGAATAAATAATTATATTTCATAATAATTTTATGAATATTTATTTAATTTTTGATTAATTAACTAATTAATCATATTTTATAATAATTTTATGAATAATTAATTAATTTTTAATTAATTAATTAATTAATCATATTTCATAATAATGATTATCATAACTTACATAAACATTTAAAGAATATAAAAAATACAATTTCTAACATTTAGAGAATAAAAAAAATATATCATATCATAACTTACATAAAACTTTGGATTAAAATATATAAAAATAACAAAAATTAGGGCAACACTATTGTTTTTCCCTACTCTTAATTATTCTTATAAATAAACAACTTACCTGAATTAGTTTACACCAATTAAAATACGATGCATTAAATCTTCAATGTAAATTTTTTATAGCGAATTTGGAGTATTCAAACGTAAAATGTTGTCACTAATATATATTTTTTGATTTGGGGACTTCAAGAACTACGAAATGGATAAGAGTTAGATGGATTTGTCAAGGGTAAGCAACAACTATCGAAATGGAGTACATTTTGTATTTCAAAATGCAAGCCAAGAGAATATGATTTTTTGCCCATGTAAGAAGTGTGGCAATATCAATTGGCATTTTCGTGAAGTTGTCTACGAACATCTAATTGTTGATGGCTTTATTCGAAGGTATAAAAAATGGATTTTCCATGGAAAGTGTACACCTCGTAGAATCTCTTCAAAAGTTAATCCGGTTTATCCTCATAATGCTTACCATCAGCCTATTAGAGAATATGACATGAAAGGTATGTTGTAGGATGCATTTAATATGCACAGTCATGGTTTGCAATAATTTCTGCTTGAAATTATTGCATCCAATAATTGTGATATTGGTGGAAATGCTTTTACCGAAATGGGAAGAAGTGCACCTGATGAAGAGCCAAATGGAGAAGCGGTGAAGTTCTACAAGTTACTTAATGAAATGAATGAAGAAATTTATGAGGGATTGAAATTTTCAAAACTGTCCTTCTGTATTCGTCTTTTTCACTTAAAATGTTTGGAAGGGTGGACTGGAGACTCTTTTACGATGCTGTTAGAGTTTTTGATAGATATGTTTCCATTTGCAAAAATCTCTCATTTATATAAAGATATGAAGAAACTGATAAAGGATTTAGGCCTTGAGTACGACAAAATTCATAGTTGCCCAAATGGCTGCATCTTGTATTGAGGTGATCGGAAAAACCAACAGTCTTGTCATGTTTGCGGTAAAAATCATTGGATGAATAGGAATACAGAAGATGCGAATGAGGATGAAGGTGAGGCACAGTCAAGAAAGGAGTCAGTAAAGATTTTGCGATATTTTCCACTAATACCAACGCTTCAAAGGCTTTTCATGTCGCCAAAGACAGTCGAGTCTATGAGGTGGCATCATGATCAACGAACCAATGATGGATTATTAAGGCATCCTGCGGATTCTTTAGCTTGGAAATCATTTGACAATAAATTTCCAAGCTTTGCAAGTGATCCTCGGAATGTGAGGCTTGAGCTAGCATCTGATGGATTTAATCCTTTTAAAATCATGAGTACTTCGTATAGTACTTGGCCTGTAGTGCTTGTTCCTTACAATTTTCCTCTGTGGATTTGCATGAAGTAGTCTTATTTTATCTTATCTATGATTATCCCTGGAGAGAAAGGTCTCAGAAATGATATTGACATTTATATACAGCCACTTATTGAAGAGTTGAAACAGTTATGGACAGGTGTTGAAACATATGATGTCTTGAGTAAGGAGAACTTTTATTTACGTGCACCTTTGTTATGTACTATTAATGATTTCCCAGCTTATGCTAATTTATCTGGTTGGAGTGTGAAACACCCCAAACCCGGCCTAGACGTTACGTTCGAATCTAGCGGCATCACATGACAGTGCTTTGGAAAACTTAACTACGTTAAATTCCATTTGTAAATATCTTAGGCTTTCATCAAAACGTGTCATTTAATCATTTATTGACCATTTTCAAAACATTATACGTTGTGGAAGCTTTTTAAAAGTAATTTGCGAATTCGTGTGTTTTTTGATAAAACATTTGTTTACTTTGAAAACTCGAGTCTTGTCCTACTGCTAGTAATTTATAAAACAATAATCCCAAGTTTTAAACAAAGATCCGAATGGCCTTATTACATAAAGTTTACCCCAAATATAACTAAATCATAATTAAAAATAAATCGTAAATAAGTGTCTAGAACCGTGATCACTGCTGAGTCCTCCGCTGCACTGATCCGTCTACTGCTGGGGATTACCTGTACAGATTAAAAAGAAAAGGGTGAGTTTTCGTAAACTCAGTCTGTAATCCCCACAGAAAACATGCACACAATATCATATCAGAAAACAGTTATGCATTCACAGTTCGGGTCTGAGCCCATTGCAGAAATGGTGTGGACTTTAGCCCACTCAGATACAAAAACAGACGGATTATAGGGCCTTGGCCTCTTCCAGAATGAATATGCAGAAAACAGAGTCCTACCCACCAGCCTCTACACACCAACTCTGTCCAACCCTACACACCATGTGGGGATAAAATCAACCCACCCAGCCATACACACCATGTTGTACTGAATGTGGCACATAATCAGAGCTTTGCAGCTGAGCTGCCAGATAACCAGCTTAAGAGCCTTTTAGATACTTCCTCCAATCATAATCAACCCACCCTGATGCAATGCAACATACAAGAATGACATGATATTATGTAATTTAAACTTATACATATATATTCAAATCAGGATACATGTTTAGTACAGAAATCAGACAAACAGATTATTTAGTTAGGGGTCTAAGTATTGCTTATCGACCCTACGGCAGGTCCACAGTCGACTTGAGTGACCTGTGTAACCTTACAGAGTTTTCAAAAAAATAGGCTCACATGCCCATGTGGGCCAACACGCCTGTGTGTCCCATATGGCCCAAATTTGCCTTTGTCGTGTGGATCACACGGCCTGGCCCAGAATCCCACACGCCTGTGTGGTTCACCCGTATAGGCCCACACGCCCATGTGGCCCACACGGCCCAATTGGTCGAGCCCGTGTATCACACACGGCCTCGCTCAGCACTCACACGGTTGTGCGCAAGCGCACAGCCCGGCTTGTCAATCACACGGTCGTGTGGTTACTTACAGTCTTGCACATGGGCGACCACACGCCCGTGTGGCGTCAACAGAAGAGTTTTCGACTTTCGCTAAAACCTTATTTTTTGCAGTTTTGGGTAGACACCTAGTTTCGATTGAAGCTAAGACGATCACTGCACATTCCCAAACCTAAGAATTGATATTCCAACATCTATGTTAGTGTTTAAAATGAAACTAAATCGAGGCGATAAACCCAATATCTCTCAAAACCTTACCTTCAATCACACCACCAAAATTCCCCGAACCTAAGTGTTCAAACAGCGACTACGAGTCTCTGAACCTTCCCCTATCCAGCATTAATGACGCCCATCAATATAAGCCAACAATGAAAGTACAACTATGCTACTCATCTTACCGAATCAAGGTGGAAACGAGTCCTGCACAGAAACGAGGCGACTACAGAGAGGATTAGAATTAAAAATATGGTAGCGAAGGAGAGAAACACACGACAAAAGGGAAAGGAAAAAGGGAGATGGAAGAATCGGGTATGGAAGGGGAGGATACTCAATTTTTGGCAGAAAGGGATTTTGGGAAACACAACTACTCAGAAAATCTAATCCTCTCCTAACTTTCTTCCCACTAATTCTATTCACAAACCACCACCCAATCTCCCATCTTAACACAACTCTAGCTGAACTAGGAGCAAAAATTAAGGCCATTGTCGTTCCATAGACTCAAACCTAAGACCTCCTTCATCCCACCACTCCACTTAACCACCAGACTAGTAGGCCCATTCAATTAATTACCTAAACACTTTTAATTATAAGCCTACTAACCAGAGTTTGGGCTTTATTCATAACAATACCAAAATTTACCCAAGTTGAGACTTGAACTTGGGACCTCTCAGACATACCCAAACACACCAAATCACTCAACCACTAAAGCAGATAGGTATTTGTGTCTTGAAATTACAAAAGCCGAAGTTAATGGAAAATCGGGGCGTTATAGAGTACCAAAAAATGTTATGCTTGTCCTTGTTGTACGGCATAAACATGTTCAAAGTGTTTATATATGGGAAGAAGTTCTCTTATATGGGGCATCGTCGGTAGTTAGATAGAAATCATAGATTTAAATTTCAAAAGACTCTATTTGATGGTATCAAAGAGTTCAGAGAAGCTCTTGAGCAAACCATTGGATCTAAAATCTTGTTCATGTTAAAAGATATCAATTTCAGTTATGGAAAGATGAATCAACCATCCAACACACAAACAAAGAGAAGACCGAGGGAGGCGTATGTTGGCGATGTTGACCACCAGAGTGATGATGAATTTGATGAAGAGGCTGATCCTAATGAGGCGGACTTGTGGAAAAAAAGAAGTATTTTTTTAGTTGCCTTATTGGGAGCATCACATTTTCTGACACAATCTTGATGTCATGCATTTTGAAAACAATGTTTGCGAGAACATCGTCGGGACAATTCTGAATGTTCATAGAAAATTGAAAGACAATCTTCAGAGTTAACTTGATCTACTTGACATGGGAATTCGGCGTGATCTTCATTCCTAATTACTTCCGAATGGAAAATCTTAATTATCGCCTTCTATTTTTACAATGTTGAAGAGAGAAAAAAAAAGTGTTCTGCATGGTGTTGAAGGATATAAAGGTCCTAGATGCGTATACATCGAATATACCTATATGTGTAAGTCTTAAAGATTGAAGACTATATTCCTTAAAATCACATGATTATCACATCTTGATCTAAGATTTACTACCAGTTGCTTTACGGTGTTGTACGTCAAAAAAGGTGACGTCTTGTATAATTGAACTATCCAATATAATGAAAGTTATTTGTGGAAAAGTTTTGATTGTTGAAGAACTTGAGAAAGTACAAGATCGAGCTGCCTTGACTTTATGCAACTTGGAGAAAATCTTTCCACCTTCATTCTTCACTATTATGGTGCATTTGCTAATCTATCTCCCTCATGAAGCAAAACTTGGTGGACCGATTTTCTATCGGTGGATGTATCCTATAGAGAGGTGATAATTTATTTGCAAAGTTTTCATTCATTCATGAATATACCTTTAATTACAACTTTTGATAATCTTGTATATCGTGTTTAAATTTCTATACAAATTAAAGTCTTATTGTCGTAATAAGCGTTATCCAGAATGATTAATTGCTGAAGGTTACATGGCAGGGGAGTGTATGACTTTCTGCTCTAGATATTTAGAAGATGTTGAAACAAGACTGAATAGACCTAGTAGAAATGTTGGGCTCACTAATCATAACTTAGCCGAAATTTATCTATTTCGAACTTATGGACAACCAATCAGTAAAGTTGAAATTGCACACTTAGATGATAGATCTTGGGTACAAGCACATCGATATGTTCTTTTTCACCACGATTCAATTGAACCATTATGCAAGTAAGTTTTAGAATTTAACAAATATTCATATTTTTTATTTATTTATCTTCTAACCAAGTAATCCACTTTTTAACATAATGAGTACAAACAAGTCTAGAGATCTCATTCATGCTCCAGAAGATTACAATATCGAGAGATTCATAAGTTATTCACAGAATCTTTTCATGAATGTTAGGGCAAACGGTATACAACTGAAGCATTCATTGAAAAATAATAATGTTTTCGTATAACATTTATAATTAATAAATTTACTTTCAATCTAATAGGTTTGGAGTGGAAAGGACATCAATGAGGAAGTTAAATGGCTTTCCCAAGGTCCGAATGGAGTAGTAAAAAGATATACTGCCTTCTCTATTTATAGATTCGGGTTTCATACAAAATCTCGTGAAAGATTGAGGAGGACTCAAAATTGTGGAATTGTTGTTAATTCTTCAATAACAAGTTATGCTAGTGCTAGGGACAGTAATCCTGTTGAGGGAAATGTGGAGTATTACAGACTTCTTACGGACATTATTGAGTTGGATTACTATGGCAAACAGAAGGTTGTATTATTTCGATGTGATTGGGCTAATGTTAATACTGCTCGCGGAATTAAAAAAGATCAATTTGGTTTTACAATGGTGAACTTCTCTCGATTAATTCACACTGGACAACAATTGATAGACGATCCATATGTATTTTCTTCTCAAGTCAAACAAGTTTTTTACTCGAAAGATCCAACTGATGAGGGTTGGTACGTTGTACTTCGAAACACCCCTAGAGACATATTTGACATGGGAAATGGAAGTAGAGATGACATCGACGAAAGATTAGAAACTTTTCCTTTTCTAGAACAAAACTTAAATGATACTATCCCTAGTACTAGTACACAATTTTAATGGGTTCGCCAGGATGTGGATGAAGATATTTAGGAATCATGATGTAGTAAGATTTTACAATTTTATAATTAATGTAATATTATAATTTAAACCTTGATCTTGTTAAATATTTCAACTATTTTATATTTACTATTATTGTTGTAATTAGTTAGTAATATTTCAACTATTTTATGTGTATTACAGATAATATGCCTAGAAGAAGATTGCGAGATCCAAGAATTATTCAAAATCCTCCAAATTCGGAAGAAACAAACAGTGAACAACAGATTGCTATTGGATCTTCAAATGTTCCAAATATAGCTGATGAACCTACAGAAATTCAAAGTAATGTTAACTTTAATTTACATGCATGTTGACTTTTATTATTGATTTTTGTTTCAAATTCTTATATTATCATATACCATTTTTCTAGCTGAAAGTTGCGGGAGGCACAAAACTCGAAGCCAGACGCTATTAAAAGATTTATACGATCTAAACTCTGTCGAGCGTGTCAAAATAGCCAGAAACAGTCATGGTCAGCCTATTAGATCAGAAGCTCGACTTTTAGCAGGATACTTGGGCATTATAGCACGAAATGCCGATTTGTTGCCAGTCAACTACGAGTCATGGTACCATATGCCTGATAGTAACAAAAATCAAGCTCTCGATAATATTAAGGTAATAACGTGAATGTAATTTATAATAGTTTGGTTTAAGTTTCATTTATATTTACTTTCTAAACTTGTGTTAATTGCAAGAGAGATTTGCTTTAAAGGTCTCGAATAATTATGTGAAGAAGGCATTAGAAAAGAAATTGAGAGACCATAAAAGTACTTTAAAAAAAGAATATTTTAATAAAAATATAAGCCTCGAAGAGAAATTGCGAAATGTCCCACCAGGAATGCTGAGGTACCAATTGGAAGATGCAGTTAGATTTTGGAATTCAAAGAAAGGAGAGGTATTATGTACTTCCAAACTCTTATAATTATTTCGGTTTATAATATTTACTATATACGTAATAATAATTTCATAATGTAGGATTGTAAGCGAGTTGGAACTACAAGTAGGCAAAAATAAAAATTCACGCACACAGCTAGGTCGAAAAGTTTTGCTTGTGTAGTTGATGACGAGGTATTTTGAATTTAATAATTGTGTCAAATATTAATTACTTTCTACTAAATAATATTTTTCCTACTATATTGTAGGAACTGTCGTCCGGTCAAAAAGTTGGATGCCTTCAGCTTTTTGACATTACACATAGAAAGAAAGATGGATCTCCTATGACTACTGAAGCTGCAGAAATTATGGTATATTTACTTAATAAATTTTGAATTATTTTAAATATTTATCATGTTTAATTATAATGGTTTAATTCATCGTTTGTAATGCAAATAATGCCAAGTTATGTTGCATTTGTTTGATGATATATTTTGTTTTTAACTCCTTGATTGATTTATTAGGAGAAACTAAAGGATAAAAGAGCAGAGTGTGAAGCGGTCGCTTCAAGTGATAGTTCTATTAATCTGGACAACATTGATAATTGAATTATTACTGAAGGTTTGGGTCCTGAAAGGTATGTTCGGGTTTAATTTCAAGGATCTTTTGTTAGCCTAACCCAATATTTTGGATCCAGCTCGCACCTATTAATATATACTCCTTAGGAACTATCGTCATTTCAACCATCCATTCTTAATCATATTGTCTCCCACTATGGAACCAGCCGATTCTAATCTAACTAAACCAAAATTGAAATCTAACCTTTCCCAACCAGTTACTTAAGTTTTTAAATATCTCATTAAGGATCGTAAATTTCTATTTCTATACAATTGGCCCCACAACTCTTTTTTGTATTCGGGTCCTTAGGAGAACTGGGTGTGACAATCTCTGTCCTAAATCAAGGTCTTATTTAACAGGAATTTGGGTCACACAACTTTAACATAAGTGATATTTATTTCATTGTTGCTTTAGGGAGTGTTTAGGATTGCTTCTAAGAAGCAATTTCGGGACAAAAAGCACTTTTGGATGAAAGCATTCCCAAATAAGCTGCTTTTTGAGAGAAAAAGTGCTTCTCCCAAACCAAAAATTGGCCAAAAAACACTTTTTTGAGAAGCTGAAAATTTTAACTTCTCTAAAAGTGCTTTTAAGAAAAAATCACTTTGAGAAGTATTCCTAAACCAGACCTTAATCTCCGAGAAAACTTGTTGCTTCCTTGTAATAGTTGACTTTGATACCATATGACATTTGTTTCGTTGTCAATAAACAACTTTCCCAATTTTTGAATAAACCAACCTTTTTTCTAGCTAAAGATATAATGTTTATTTCAAATATGAAGATAAAGTACAATAATCAAGTATGACAAATTTAAATTCTGATAAGATCAACATATGTATTTCTCATACTTTTATTCTAATGAAGCGAAGTAGAATCATACGAGTTTTTCACAATCTAAAAGAACGGAGTCTGTAAATAACATCTTAGTAATGAACTACAGTAATGTTCAATTCCATAATGACATTGGTGGCATTTATAATGATAGGGTTAAATAGAGCAACCCCTGTTGCCATCATGAATTCTCCTCTTCCTCCGACCACCGCAAGCCCAGGTTCTCCTCTTGAAAATACGCTTATTGAGCTGCCATTAAACCTACCGGTATTAAATCCAAAATCTATGTATTGTGTGCTTGATGCATTCATTCTGGATAGGAGCGCAATACCCTGAACATTTCCAATCACCTTCGAGTCAGGCTCAGGACCAGTTCTGAGGGGATCATTAAAGGCAACTAGGGAGGCAAATGGCACTGATGAATTATTATCGTTGCTTGTGATGTTAGCTTGGGCTACCTGGACTGCTGTAATGCCCGCAGTTTCGTGCATAAAGAAGTGAAGATTGGTGACCTTAACTGGCCTGGGATGATATGGTCGGGTCTTCGAGTAGTATTGGCTCTGCACTGCTACTTGGGAGAGGCAGATGATCAGAATCCAAGTCAACATCAATGTTCCTCTCATTGTCTGTGCTTTACTGTTGTTTCTGGAGGCGAAATGTAGATTAAAGTCCGTAGAGTTGTTGCTTCATTTTTATTAACAAAACACAAATTTTATACTCAGAAAACCCACAGACATGAAAATAATTAATTGTGCAAAATATTTTAAATCCCTGCTTGATTTCTCCGGTAGTATTGTTAAAAAGAAATGAAATCTTGATTAGAACGATCCACGTTGTAAATACCATTGATAATTTCTCCACTCCATAATTAGAATGATCAACGTCGTAAAAATCATTCTGTCCATAAATAAAATGATCTACTTGCTATTAATTCTAGATTGGAAGTTTTATCTTCTGTGTCTGCAATAAAATCACCTTATTTTTCAAAAGAAATTCATTTTTGTTCATAATAATTTAAATTCCATTAATACTTCCTTCTCATCTACTTAAATTTTTGTATTAAGTCGATCTAATATTCGTCTGAATTAATGTGTTGGTTTTATAAATTAATTTAATATTGTCTTCTGCTAACAAAAGTTTGTTTGATAATCAATAGTGGTCTGATTGAGTTAAGATTAATCAATAATTTGTTCAAACGAGATTGAAATATAAGAATTCACTATATACCGAGAACTCAAAATACGATTGCTAATCAGATGATCAAGTACGTGAATAATAGACCCTCAAATTTGATGTTGTTTTAGGATCTCCGACTTCCGTACAAGGGGTTTTGCTGTCTGATAGCAATACCTTTACACGAGTTTAATTGATTTTGATGTATTTGTTTAATTTTTTTTTTCTACCAAAAAAGTTTTATTTGATAAGAAGTTTATTTTCTTGTCTTGCTATTAAATTAAGAGCGTATTAATAAATTTATTACAAACAAGAATAATGATAATAATAAAGCAATAAATAAATACAAGATATAATAAATCAGTTGATGAAAGACGAAGGAAACCACAACCCGAAATCATATCATAAGCATACAAAACAGAGCTCACATCTTAATAATAGAAATTACTTAGAATACTTTTTATTCAATTCACATGGTGTCATTAAAATATTAAAAAAAATTTAAAATTCATTATTTCCATAACTATATATATAATTAATATTTTAATAATTTAACGGTTAAAGTTACAGTTTCAGGGTGTGTTAATTTTTATTTTATTTTTTTATGTTTTTGTAACATATAACAATTGAGACCTCATAAATAGAGGGATTGTATAACCTTATAGTATGCCAAGTAAAAGTTGAATTATTCTTTCACTTTTGTGTCTACTTTTCCCTCTTATTCTTACTATAATTCTCTTAGTTTTTATAACATGTTGTCAGGTTTCTTTTATTGATAATTAAATTTATCCTCCAAGATTTCCAAGATCTTAGACAACACTTAGACGACATGATGCAATGTCTTACAGGAACTTTTTTATTTAATGTTTCATATCTTATTATTTTTTTAATTAGCTAATTGATGATTAATTATAATTGTTTTGATTAATTTGTTTTGTTTTTATGTTCTTAAGAATGGTTAAAGATTTGATATTAGTATGAATTTTGGTTCAATGTTGTTGATGTTGGGGTTTATTAGTATATATGAGTTATTTTGATATAAAAAATTTTAATTATCCTTACAAAATCAGGAAATAAGATCTGCTCTCAAAGTTTATTATCAATAAATTTTTATTGGATTCAAAGTCTACTAATAGAGTTTAATTTGCTTATTTCTTGATAAAATCATCAAGACTTAACATCGAACTAGTAAATACATCAACTTAGTTGGATCTCCATTTTTAAACTCTTAACATCTTAAAATATTAAATCGACTTGATATACTATTTAAATATTTGAGACAATCTTCCTTTTTAAGTTTTGATTCCAATGGTTACTTATTATTTTAAGCATGTTATTTATTTTAGACAATGAATATTGATTGATTGATTTATGTCACTATAGTAGATTCTGTAATTAAAAATTAGGGGTGAAGCTAAAAAAAAAAAATTACGAGGGCTGAAATTAAATTATATATTTTTACAATAGTAAAAAATATAATTTGACCATTTTAATAACTTATATTTATAATTTTAAAGGATTAAGTCAAATTTTTATCATTTTGGGGGGTCAAAGTATAATTTTATCATTACTAATTTAAAATTTTTTAAATTATAAAAGATCCTAAATGAAAATTGTAATAGGCCAATTTTGGCCCAAGGCAATCAAACCAGATCCAAAACCCAAAAGTAAATAGAAATAAAAAAACCAAAATAGTTTAATAAGCCCAAAAATAAAGCAGTCCAAAATGTCCAATTGCAAACAAAAATTAAATCCAATTTCTAAAACCCTAGCCCAACAAAGAAGATGAAAGAATAAAGAAGAAGAAAATTTCACCGCACGCCGCCGACCACCACGTGCACCGCCCCTCCGCCCATGCGCCTCTGACACCTGCAAGGACAAAGAACACGCAACAACACATGAAAAAGAAGAAAACGAGAAGCATAACAAAAAAATAAAATAGAAAAAAAACAAAATCGAATCTTTGTAAATCGGTTATAAAAACCGAAATGAATCATCTATAGCTTTTTTACGAACATTTGAGAAATAAGAAAACAGAATAGAAAAAGGTGGATTTTGTTTTTCTTTCGGTTTTACTTTTTATTATAGATGTTTTATATTTTTTATTTTATTATTTTCAAACTTTTAAAAACGAAATAGTAATAAAAAGGAGAAAAGGGACCTTACCTGAATCCACAGACACGTCGTTGGAAAGCTTATTCCGTCGTCGCAAATCAGGTCCGAAAACGGGGTTCAAGGGCTTGGCTTCAAAGGCGCTTTGAATCGGAGGCTGAGCGCCTCTCTTGCACACCGTTGGCCATCGTGCGATGGTGGTACGACGGACAGCAGACAAACGTGCCGGAAGAACCCACTCGCCGGAGAGAGGGAGAGATGACAGGAAGAGAAGTTTTTTTTTTCTCTTGAGTGGCTGCTGTGTTAAAAGAAAATTTAGGGCTAAAATGGGTAAAAAAAAATTGGGTCTTTTAAAATTGAATGAAACGGCGTCGTTTGCTCCAAGGGAATCTGCGCATATCCCTTAAAAGGGATAATTTCGCGCTTGGTCCCCCCTTTTTGCGGCGCTAGTTGATCAAGTCCCCTTTCGCATTCTTTCTTTTTCTTAATTTTACCCTATTATTTCTATTGCGTTTTAATCCGGTCCCTGTCCCTTTTACACTTTAATTTATTGCAATTTTGGTCCTCATTTTTTTATTTTGATTTCAATATAGTTTCCAACCTGTTTAAAGAGTTTATGTATTTATTTTTCAAAAAAATGTATTATTATTTATTTTGAGTTTTTGAATATTATTTTTATTAAACTATATATATTGTTTATTTTAAATTTTTGACATCATTTTAAAATAATTTCATATATTACTTACTTTTTTTACTATGTATTTTTAAAATCGTATTGTTAATTATTTTAAATTGTTTTATGTGCTATTTCTTTTAAAATTGTTTAATTCATTGCCCTTTGACAATTAATGTTGATATTTAAATAGTGTAAGCTATATGATTATCATTCTTGCATGTATTATAATTTGTTTGTTCGTATTTCCATATCATTGATATTATCATCATCGTTATTATTGTTTATATTATTGTTCTATTATCGTTATTATTATTCATGCATATTAATGTTTTAGATCAATGATACCAATGTTATGTATTATGTGTATTATGTTATCATTACGCCAAATTCGTGTCACATTACCATTATTCGTCAAGTACAACCCCATTCACGTTTTAAATAATGTTTCTTTAAAACATAAACTACCAAACGTATATCATTTTAAATATTTTATCCCAAAAAACAAAAGCTTTCTAAATAAGGCAATATTCTGTGTTTGGAAATTCGAGAAATCGTGCCCTAACGTGCTGGGTTTCGTTTTTTCGTTTGGCCAAATACTCGAATATCCTTTTGATGTCTTCAATTCACGAGTCTTGGGAATTATGAGATGATCTCGGATTCGAGGATTTAAATTATCGTGTCCTATCGTGCTGGATGTGACATTTTATTCCTTCGGAAGTGAGAGAATCTTAATATCCAATTCGAGAAAATTCAAATATTTCTAAAAGAGATCAAAATTTTAAATTCTTTTTAAAATTTTCAAATTTTGACATTGAGACATTAATTAATCAATTTGGTACCAATTTTGGGCGTGACAAGGGTGCTAATCCTTCCTCGCACGTAACCGACTCCCGAGCCCATTTTCTCGAATTTCCTAGACCAAAAACACCGTTTTAGTAAACTGAAACGTTTTATTAAAACAAAGGTGATCCGATCACACCTAATAAAGATCAATGGCGACTCCCGTTTTTATTTTCGTTTTCAAAACCAAAGTCTATTCCCATTTTTCAAAAAATTTGATTTCGACAGCTTGACGACTCTGCTGGGGACCTTGAAAGAGTCGAGCCGTAAAATTGGTTGTTTTCTGTCTTATAGTCAAAAATTCAAAACCTGATTTGAAAAATTATGATCCTTTGATTGTATTTTTTCGTATTGTTATTTCATAATTATTTTGGTTTGAGTCTCGCATCATATTGCATAGGGACCATTTTTGTCTTACCCCTTTAAGTGGGAGTGAGAAGCTACTCCTTCGTGAGGTTTTCACCTCCGTGCAACCATACAGAAATGTATTCCCCTGAACCAAACTCGGTCCATATGAGCCTATAATGGGTGAGGATCGTGTAATCTACTGGTTCGGTTACCTCTCTTTAGAACCAAACCACATATAATGAACCTTAAGAGCCCACCTTAGGTAGAGCCGCGCAAACCCTAGTGGTTACCTGAATAGGTGCTTGACTATTTCCTGTTTGCTTTGAGTTCTTTTTCTGTATATGATACTGACTTGTTGTGTTTTGTTGTTATTGCATGGAATTTCATCATAAAAAGGTGTTGATTCACGTTCGGTTACTAGATAGAAAAGCTTAACATGGAAAAGGGGTTTCTTGATAGAGTGGAGGATAATGTAGCCGTTCGAATATGGTCCGAGAGGATACAGCAAGAGAAAGGAGACAGTATGACCGTGGGATATGAATCAGAGTTGTGGAATTTCACCCATGTCAGTGTGACTCAGAATAACCTGCAAGAATTTAAGGAGATATGGGATTCATGGGGCGACGAGATCAAGCAGCTATTCTACTGTAATTATGGTGATTTGCCCTACCTGCTTGATATCAAGGTGGACGAGCGCCTATTACGAGCTATTACCCAATTTTGGAACCCCACTTATAGTTGCTTTACTTTTGGAAAAGTGGATTTGGTACCTACCATAGAAGAGTACACAGTCTTGCTCCGTTGCCCAAAGATTCAAGCGACAAGGCTTATTCGAGAGCTGTTAATGTGCCGACATTCTTAAAAAAGCTGATGAACATTACAGGAATGAGCGAGGAGTGGATTACAGCCCGGATCAATCAAAAAGGGGATTGTAAGTGCATCCCTTGGAGACATTTGAGGGATTTGATCCTAGCGCATCCTGATATGAAAAAGAGGGTTGACGTTTTCACCTTAAGCATCTACGGTTTGGTTGTCTTTCCCAAGGCATTAGGATATGCAGAGGAAGCAGTCTCAGACCTATTTGATATACTTGATAAATGAGTCACACCTGTCCCTACGATCTTAGCCGAAACTTTTAGATCATTGAGTGCTTGCCGAAGAGCGGGCGAAGGGAGGTTCATAGGATGTGCGCAGCTTTTGCTATCGTGGTTCCATCGCCACTTTTGAAAGGTAGAAAAGGTCTCGTATAAATTTTTTTCTAAAAACTACTCTCTTTTGAAGGAATTAGCGGCTACGCCAAGGCGGGACGACCTTTTTGAAGAGAAATGGATAGAGATTCTCCAGAATTGACAAGTTAAAGACATCGAATAGAGAGCTCCGTGGATAATCCCTGACGAGATCTTGTATCGGTATGGAGAGTTTGACTGGGTCTATTTACTCGGGATATGGGCAGCTGTTGGGTATGCTCCATTACTCGTGATGAGGCAGTATCGATCAAGGCAGTTCATACCTACGACGTATGGGTTAGTTCAGTGTGAGTTTTCATACAAGGGCGATAATTATAATAAGAGAGTTCGCGAGATATCGAGTGCATGGATCCAAACCCGAAGAATGAAGGGACTCGCCGCTGGACCAATGACAACCCCCGAATATGATGGGTGGTGGAGTAAAAGAATCAATGACAATATCTCAATGCCAATTCAAGGAAATGCTCGGCCAATAGGGGAGCAATTACAAGTAATTCCATCTGAATTAGAGATCATCAAGCAAGATTGTAAGAAAATGAGTCGAGAATTGGGAAAGAAAACAGAGCAGCTAGAGGAGGAAAAGATATAGTTAGGATTAGATGTCGACATCCACAAACTCGAGGTCGCGAAATTGAAAAAAGGAAAAAATAAGGCCGAAGAGGATTTGGACAGTTTAAAGACAGACTACAAGAAGCTATGCATGTCAATCAGAACCGCTAGTTTAGGGAAGACATCTGAGCAATGGCGACAGGAAATTAAGGAAGAAAAGGCTAGAGCCGATTAGTTGGAAAAGAAGCTCCAAGATGCTCGAACACGGGAGGATACTTTAAAAAGGAACTTAATGGAAAGTCAAAGCGAAAAGGAGAGGCTAAGAGCTCGAGTGGCAGAGCTAGAAAAGTCACTACATCAGCACTGTAGTCGCAACTCGGTAATCGAGTTAAGAGCCAGCCAAAACAGGGTTGAGGAGCTAAAAGGAAGGATAGAGGGGCTCGAGACTGCACTGCGAGATAGTAACATTCGAGTTGAGCTCTTTGAAACAAACAATGAACATTGGAAAGAGCAGTTCCACCGCTCGCAAGATCAAATCAGAGATAGAGATATATTATGGGCGAAGTTGTGGCTCAAGTTCAAGAAGTAGCCGATCATTTACAAACCTTGGCAGTTCAGGCTGATGTATTAAGTTTAAAATACGAGTCAGAATTGGATCGAGGCTGGAACTTAGCTTGGCTTCTTAGGAAAGTGAAGGATTTAGGTATTAGGGCGAAGTCGTATATATAATTGTCCGCTCTATGTAAAGAAATTTGTTTTCTAGTGAAGTTTATCTAATGGAATTGAATCAAAATCAACACCTCTTTTTTGCATTCATCTCATTCATTCGCATTACATTACATCATTTGCATTAAAATTCTATAAAAAGACCCTAATTTATTAAAATTATGACAGTTACCCTAGAAACCAATGAAATTCCACCAATTACATATCGCTACAATACCGGTCGCAAAATGAAAGCAATGGATCAGAGACTAGAGAGATTAGAACAGATGCAAAAAGATATGCAAGATCAGATGCAAGAACAATTAGCAAAAATGCTGCAAGATATGAGGGATCAGATGCTCGAATCCCAAAGGAACATGATGAACCGGCTCGCTCAGCTATTGGCTGGAGGATCCGACAAAGGAAAAGGCCCTGTGACCAACCCTGGTGACGACAATGAAGAACCTCCCTACCTTTTGGGTTTTACCCCAACGCACACTTAAACTCAACAAGATGTAAACCCACAAAGGGTACATGTTACCGTCAGACCCCAATATCAGGCTGGTGCTTCAACACCGATGAATTTTCCAACAAGCTCAGGCTCTAATCCGGGAGATCACCCAACTAATCCCGTCGTTCCTGACCTCGATAACCTGGCAGAAGCAAAGAAGGCAAAGGTCGATGTGTCTAAACAACTTGAAGATCGGTGTAAATGGTTAGAAGAGAAGTTTAAGGCAATGGAGAACGCAGACTATCGTGGTGGGGTTAATGCTAAAGACTTGAGCTTGGTCCCAGACCTAATACTCCCACCCAAGTTCAAGACTCCGAAATTTGAGAAATATAATGGGACTAGCTGCCCCGAAGCTCACTTTACAATGTTCTGTTGAAAGATGACAGGATACATCAACAATGACCAGCTGTTAATTCACTGCTTTCAAGACAGCTTGGTAGGATCTGCGGCCAACTGGTACAACCAGCTAAGCCATGCTCAAATTAATTCATGGAATGATTTGGCACAGGCTTTTATGAAACAATATGGCCATATGACGGACATAGCACCGGACAGAATAACATTGCAAAATATGGAAAAGAAGCCGAGTGAGAGCTTCAGACAGCATGCCCAGAGGTGCAGAGAAGTAGCGACACAAGTCCAACCCACTCTTCTAGAGAAGGAAATGACCATGCTTTTTATCAACATACTGAAGGCTCCATTCATCAACCACATGCTGGGAAGTGCCACATGCTGGGAACTGCACCGCCTTCAAAAAGATAGTTGAAAGATTTATAAAGATGGGCATAGTAAAATTCGAAGACCCCACAGGACCTAACGTAGCAGGCAACCCTTTACCCAATCATTCTGATAAAGGGGTAAACGCGGTAAGCGAGAGTAGAGGCAAAAGAATCAACACTGATCTGGCTGAAGTAAAAAGCCCATTGAGATGGGTTTGGAAACAAATGATAAACGGAGGTTTAATCACGTAAGAATCGGGAGAAAAAACTGAAGGAGCGGAAAGATACTGCGAGTTCCATGCCAAGGTGGGTCATGACATCCAAGAATGCATTGAGTTCAGGGCCACAGTACAAAATTTCATGGATAATAGAGAAATGGAATTTTATGAAGAGATCGAAGGATCGGAAGAAGGAGAGATCTGTGCGTCAGAGGAATGATCAACCAAGAAAGTCTACGGGGTCAATCACTTTTTGGTAATTATCTTGCAACCAAGGGTTAGTGAAGCTGGAGTACCAATCGCGCCGAAGGTCATAACCCAGAAGCCTATAGCTTTCCCCGGTAAGGACAGTAAAAGGGTTCCATAGAATTACGACTGTAATATAACGATCCCGGGAGAGGAGAACCTCGGTAACACTCTAGAGAAAGGTCAAGACATAGGATTCTTTACACATAGCAGAAGGCGTTACACCCCGAACACAAAGATAGAACTGGTAAAAGAGAAATTCATAGTAGTTGAGCAAAAGAAAGAAAAGACGATGGGACCTGAATCACCTATCAATAAGCCAGCGACCGAAAAAGAGGCCAAAGAGTTCCTAAAATTCTTAAAGCACAGCGAGTACAGTGTTGTGGAGCAACTGCACAAGTAGCCAACTCACATATCGGTACTGGCCTTGCTCATGAGCTCAGAAGCACACCGTAGAGCATTGATAAAAGTGTTGAATGAAACATACGTCGTGGATGATATATCTGTCAACAAGCTGGACCATCTGGTCAACAATATAAGTGCCGACAATTTCATCTTCTTCAATGATGATGAGATACCTCCGGATGGTATGGGATCTACAAAGGCTCTACATATAACCACACGATGCAAAGGATATACGTTGCCAGGGGTATTAGTTGATAATGGATCAGCCCTGAATGTCTTACCCTTATCCATGCTAAATAGGTTGTTCGTGGACAGCTGGAATGGTGGAAATGTGCAAGTGTACACAATCGTAACAAGTAATAAAAGTGACAAGTAAATATCGAGTTATCGTACCCACAGGGACTGTAAAAGAATTATTTATGAAATACTTTCAAACACTTTGGTTAGGAAAAATATTTGATTTTTTGAAACTATTTGAAAACTAAAAAAAAAACAAGTAAATTAAAATAAAGCAAAGTTCAAGTGTGCGATTTCGAAAACTGATTTTAATCAATATGACATGAATGTGTTGGTTTAATCACGTTTCTTATCTTAGAATTATTAAACATATGTTTACACTTGTTAAAACATGGCAACCCGGTAATTTGCTAACTTATGAACACACTTACAAATCAAAATCCATTTATCTCTTGTACATATTTCTATGCCAATTCGACCGATTAAACAGACTGCAAAAAGTAAACATGTTATTGCACATACATACTCATTAAACTAAACAATCTCTCGCATATTCCTATGTCGATGCAAAGGATTAATTTAACTTAACAAGCATGTAAAGGATCATGTGAAGTAACAAAGTATTTTTACTTTGAAACAATTTAATCACAAAAATCCTGCAAGTTATGCAAGGCATACATATCGTCAAATATAATGCTAATTTAATCTTGACTACCTTAGAAGAATTAAACATGCATGATTAAGTATTGTGTCTATTAATTACAATTTCAATGCGTTTAAATAATTAACTCATTAGCTATCTAAACAATTATAATGCCAGATAACTTAGCATAATTTTACTTAATCAAACATTTCACCGAGGCCTTTAACAGCATAAACATAATTTTAATAATCTAAGAGGGCGAAATGAAATCAAACCAACACAAATTAAATTCAAGCTAAATTGATTAAATTAAACATTTCAAAAGCATGAATATTCATAAACATGTTTGTCAAAACAACAACAAATAATTTAAAGAGATAGGAACGAGAAACAAATCAGGTGGCTCTCCGTGACATGCGATTGATTCCTCCTTTGTTCTTCGTTGTCCTCGGCTATCAAGGGGGCTTATGAACACTTCAAATGCTGCTTCAAATGGCTGGAAAACACCTCTTTTCCAAGAGGGGAAATCGGCACAAGAACAATGGGAAAATAGAATGGAAATGAAAGGAGGAGAGTTGAGAGAAGGGAAGAGAGAATGAGAGAATGTTGGAGAAGTGAGGGATGCTTTGAATGAGAAGCTAGGGGCTGTATTTATAGGTGTTAGGGGCTGCTAAAAATAGAAAATAATCAGCAGCTAAGAGTCCCTCATGGCCGGCCATCCTATGTGGCAAAGTTGATGGATTCAACTTTGCCAAAATTAGCTTGGGGCAATCTAAAAAGCCTTGAATTTTGGAGGGGTTTGGATGTGATTTTGAAAGATCTTCAAGGGCTCCTTTGCAAGCTGAATAAATCAGCAAATAAGCTGATTTGGGCCTCCATCATGGACGGTTTGGGCTGCCCAATTAGTGGCTGGTTCAGTTCAACCGGTTCGGTTCAACTAGTGCGGTTTAACTAGACCCTTTTTCATAATTAATTAAAAATAATTTATTTAACCCAAATTAAATTGGGAATAAATTAAAATTAATTAAATTATGATTAAATCTTCATAATTGGACCGCCTTGGGCTGGAAATAGAGTCGCCTTGACACTTCAAATCGCTTCTCGGTTTAATTCTTCGAGAGGTGTCTACCGAGCCAATTTTTTTCCCTTTTTGCGATTCTGTCGAAAATAGTCAGATTTAAACAAAATTAATTATAAAATTAATTAAAATTTATCATATTCATATTTTGAGCACAAATTAATTATTTTATAATATTTAATTATTTTTCGACAAGAATTTACTCGGAACCACATGAAATTGGGTCAAAAAGGGCATGCAAAAGTATATAAATTTTCGTGTTTCCACACCCCCAAACTTAATTCATTGCTCGTCCCAAGTAATGCACAAACTTGAAAAGAATTTTCTCGGAAACACCTTTGAAAAATTCCTTCAGAACAACTTTCTTCTCGAAATTATGAATTGAATATACTTAAGCTCAAAGATAAGAAATTTGATAGTTATGCAACTTAAGCATTCATATCGTTCAAATTACCTCCAACAATTATCATACTAGCGAAATTAGACTAAATGTTTCTTTAATAAAGACATGTTCTTCACTACCAAACTAATTTTAATTCTTTATTCAAAAAGTAAACTACAATCATTAAGCTTAACTAATGTCTTCATATGTTGAACACAGCAATTTCTCTCCACTAATGTAGGTAGCATGGGAATCTCGAATCAATAGGTCTTTAATAAGGTTATAACGTGGCCGGGCTTAAGGGTAGGTAAAAGATAGATAAAATTTATGGCTCAAAACCCTAGACTCAGCTTAATATCGAACCTTCGGAACTTCAATCCTTGATACCCAACTTATGCTCTTTTGAACACTTATTTCATTTTGAGTACATGTGTTTTTTTTTTTAACTCAAACTCGAGCACTTGCTTCATGTACAACAATTTTTCGAGCATTTGATACTTCTTTTCAACTCCCCCAAACTTATTTTCAAACGATCTTTTGAATAGTACTGAGTCTAGTGTTGGGGACGATTTTAGAAGTAATTAAGAGAAAGTTGATGGCTAAATGTTGCATAGGTCCAAAAAAGTTAGGCCATACAGTCTCAAAATTGGGTTTCAAAGGATAATTTCATCAAGGTTAGCTTGAAAGGCTCAAACGGTCCAAACAAAAGTTTGCCTAAATCATTTTCAATATTCCATGCTTCCTAGGATTTCGCCTCAAGAAATTACTAAGTCAATTCTAAAGACTTAAACTTTCATGCATGCCTAATTTTTTCATAAGGAACTAAAAATTTTATGGTATGAATTTGTATGCTTTATTAAAAATACATTCACATCTTTATTAAGCTAACATAATAAATTATTGTAATAACAGAACTTTATTACTACTAAAGTTTAGCATAATTAGCAAAATTTCAATTTATTGAACAAAAATATATCCTAAGCATAATTAAAAGAACATTTCATTCTGAATAGAACCAATTCAAATTTTCGGTCCCCCCTACTTAAAGTGAACAATGTCCTCATTGTTTAAAGTGAATAAATACTATACACCAGGTGGGATAATTAGAAAAGAGGAGGTGAGTCAAATTGACTGCTTAAGTACCAAGCTCTTTCTAAAATCCAATCCTAGACATGTATATATTTATTGCCACACTTTATCCTTTGAGACTGTTCAATTTTTATTCATGCTTCCTATCTCTTATTTTATTATCAAAAAAATAAAAATTCCTAATTGACCTAATCCTAAGATACTTAAGAAATAAATAAAAGTTGAAGTCCTCCCCTTTTTTATTTGTTCGCCGATTCTTCCGAATTTGACTCATCCTTTGCTCCATTAGTATTATTCTTGCATGAATCGCCTTGCTCCTTCTTCGATGATGAAAGCCATGGTTCAAATATGTAACTGGAAACCTCAGGCACAAAAATAAATGGGTCATTATAAATCTTCTTAAGGGCACTCCTCATTGAGTCATCTCTTATTTTTGCATATCTCCAGTAGGCTTGTTGCTGCCATTGCATGTTCTGCATCAAGTCCATCAACTTAAATAGTTCATCACGAAGATCTGGGCTAGGTGGTGGAGCTCTAAACATTGCGGGCTCGATATCAGGTTCAACTTCTGGATCCATTGATTCTGCCTCAAGAGGGACGTCAGTTGATGGCTCTGGCGTTATACGTAGGATCATCCCGCTTCTGCCGGGATCCTCGCGCTTCAATTTCTTCTTTGAAGAAACAGAATCTCCGGCTACTCGGTAGAGGTCCCAATCAGTGATTGTGCCTTGACTATACTCTGTCTTCTTTACGTCCGCAAGGAGTTTTACTTTTAAGCATAAAATTGTGATCGTAAAGGGAAAATAAGCAGGGCCGGATCGTCTAACGGCACAATTTCGTATTTCTCTCAGGATGATTTTGCCCACAGCAATGGTCTTTCCGGTTAGAATCGAGTATAATAGGACCATTCGCTCTAATGAAATTGTCGTCCCGTGTGAACTAGGCATAAGGCTGAAACGTATGAAATAGAACCATACCTTCGCTAGAGGTGTCAAATACTCTCTTCGACATGTGTGGATTCCTTGCTTTGACACAGTCCACTTGGAACCTAGCACTGTGAGTTCCTCGAGGATTTCTTGTAAATTTTCAGGCTTAATATTGCTCAACAGAGAGGAATATTCATCGTTGTCGAAATCAGGCAATTCAAAGAACTCATTAATAGCATTAGAATTTATTGGTACCTTGATTCCGCGGACTGGAATTTCGGTCAGTTCGTTTGAAGTTAAGTTCGCGTAGAACTCACGAACTAATTCCTCATCCACACTTGGTCTCTTTTCACAAAACAATTCCCAATTGAGGGCTTCAGCAACTTGACGAATACGAGCCATAAAATCTCTGTAGTTGCTTTCCTTCAATGTGAAGCCTTTTTCTGGATGCATCTATTGATTCTTGAAGATACTTTCGTATCTTATTTTGGCTTCTTCACAGTGAAATTTGCTTTTTGTTTTGTCAATTTGAGCGGAGGCACGAGTTCTTTTACGAGTCATGATGGACCTGAACACAAGATAGGAAGAATAAAAATCCGTTAAATAATTTAATTGATTCAACAAATTGAAAATTCAATAATAGAATAGAAATTAAAAATAAAATTTAATAGCAATTACTAATATTTCAATAAATTGAAATATTAAGTAATTGAAAAATAAAATTTTAAAAATAAAATTTACTAACAATTATCAATATTTCAATAAGTTGAAAAGAATTAAAAACAAAAAATTAAAATTTTAAAAGAAATTTATTCTTACCACTTGTAGATTTTAAGAGCTCTAAAGAAAAAACAAAAAAAAAATAAAATTATACTAATGAGCTAAAAGGAGGGGAATTAAAGGAGTGATGGCTTAGGTTGGGGAGATGAAGAACGTGCGCCTAAGCACACAATGCAGCAAGCGGCAAGCAAGCAGGTGACTTGTGGAAAGAACGGCGCAATGGCGCGCCTGGGCTGGTTGGCGTGCAGCAAGCGCACGGGCAGGGGCAGCAGCAGGTGAGGCACCGACCTGGGAAGGAGCTGGTGCTGGCGTGCAGGTGTGCTGGAGCTGGAGCTGAGCCGCTTTGGCGAATGAAGGCTTGGGGCTAGGGCTTATGCAATTGGTGTTTTGGTGGATGGGGGGTTGTGTGATGGGTGCATTATATAGACACAAGAGTATAAATTAGACTAGAACTCTTAAGCATTAAAAATAAGAGTTTAATTCTAATTTAACTCATAATAAACAACAATTAATAATTAAATTAACATACTAAATTATCAATTGTCATTTACTTATTAAGATAAATATGAAAAATAATCCTAATCCTAAGCTCAATTGATAAAAGTTAATATATAAATTATAATGAATATAATTATATATTAAAGTTTATCAATAATTTATAAATATGAAATTAAATAAAAATGTTTATTTTAGATGCCTTTTAAAAATATTTACAAAAAGAGACTCCTAGTTTTTATTATTTATGAAAATAGCAACCATATTTTGAAAGTAATTCAATTAAGTCCTTAAACTTAACGAAAATTTGAAATTAAGTTGCAATTTAAGACTTGGGTCAAAATTGACCTTTTTATTTGGAAAACTAAAAACTTATTTTGCTATTCAGGGGCTAATTCCTTGGAAAGTTATGCAAAAATCAATTCCCAGGAAAGATTGGAGGGGTCACAAGCGGTCCCGCTTAAGTTCCAATCTCCTAGACAGAATTTATTTAAGCATAATAAACCCGGAAGTATTACCTAAATATTTTATTGAAAGCAATAAAACTAAGGATTAGATAAACTGAACGAGATTTTATCCCGTTCAGGGTTTTCTCCATAATAATGTTTCAAGCGCTGAGCATTAACTTGGAAATTACCTCTCTTACCTTGGAGTTCAATAACCCCGTATGGATAGACACGGTGAATCGTAAATGGACCGGACCAACGTGACTTTAACTTACCCGGAAAGAACTTTAGTCTGGAATTAAATAGTAATACTTGCTGACCCGCTTCAAACTCTCAAACTCGGATATGCTTGTCATGCCATTTTTTGAGTCTTTCTTTGAGTAACTTGGCATTTTCGTATGAGAACATTCGAAATTCCTCTAGCTCATTGAGTTGGAGCATTCGTTTCTCTTTAGCAAGCTTGAGATCCAAATTGAGTTGTCGAAGAGCCCAGTAAGCTCTATGCTCTAACTCCAGAGGTAGATGGCATGCTTTCCCAAATACTAACCGATAGGGTGACATTCCTAAGGGTGTCTTGTATGCCGTTTTATAGGCCCATAAAGCGTCATCTAGTCTCTTGGACCAATCTCGTCGGTTCGGGCAAACTACCTTCTCGAGTATGCCTTTGATCTCCTTATTTGCCAGTTCAGCTTGCCCATTTGTCTGCGGATGGTAAGCTGTGGCAACCTTGTGTTTCACTCCATGCTTATCTAGCAACCATTTTAACCACTTGTTCACAAAGTGGGTCCCTTCATCACTGATAATAGCTCTTGGGGTTCCGAACCTTGTGAACACATGTTTCTGCAAAAACTTCATCACAACTTTAGCATCGTTCGTCGGATATGCTTCAGCCTCGACCCATTTGGACACATAATCTACTGCTACCAATATATACTTGTGACCAAAAGACGGAGGAAAAGGGCCAAGGAAATCAATACCCCACACATCGAACAATTCTACCTCAATGATATTTGTTCGAGGCATCTCATCTCTATTGGATACGTTTCCAACCCTCTGACATCGATCACAATTCTTTACGTACGCATATGCATCCTTGAATAGTGTTGGCCAAAAGAATCTGGCTTGCAATACTTTGGCTGCTGTACGAGTACCTCCAAAGTGTCCTCCACTTAGAGCTGAATGACAGTGGTATAAAACTTTCGGTGTTTCGTCCTCTGTCACACACCTTCTAATCATCTGATCTGCGCACTTTTTGAACAAATACGGCTCTTCCCAAAAATAATACTTTACATCGTGAAGAAATTTTTTCCTTTGCTGATACATTTTATCAGTTGGCATCAAACCACAAGCTAAATAATTAGCAAAGTCAGCAAACCAAGGAGTATTATGAGTTACCTTCAGTATTTGTTCATCGGGAAATGTCTCATGGATCGGTAAAAGTGAAGAATTTTCCTCTTGCGGCTCCAATCTGGATAGGTGATCTGCTACTTGGTTCTCTACTCCTCTTCGATCTTGAATTTCCAGATCGAACTCTTGAAGTAGAAGCACCCACCGGATCAATCTCGGCTTAGCATCTTTCTTGGCTAATAAGTACTTAATTGCGGAGTGGTCCGTATAGACAATCACTTTGGTACCTACAAGATAAGATCGAAACTTGTCAAAAGCAAAAACAATAGCAAGTAACTCTTTTTCTGTTACCGTATAGTTCAGTTGGGCTCCAGTTAGAGTTCTTCTTGCGTAGTAGATAGGATGAAAAACTTTGTTCCTTCGCTGGCCCATGACAGCTCCAATGGCGAAGTCACTTGCGTCACACATCAATATAAATGGCGAATCCCAGTCTGGTGTGACAATTATAGGTGCCGTGACTAATCGATTCTTCAGATCGTTGAAGGCTTTTAAACAATCCTCATCAAACTTGAATATCGAGTCCTTCTCCAATAACTTGCATAAAGGCTTAGCCACTTTGGAAAAATCCTTGATAAACCTTCGATAGAAACCCGCGTGGCCTAAAAAGCTCCTAACACCTTTTACAGATGTTGGAGGTGGGAGTTTTTCAATAACATCTACTTTTGCCTTGTCTACCTCGATCCCATGTCTCGTTATCCGGTGGCCTAGAACAATTCCTTCTCGTACCATGAAATGGCATTTTTCCCAATTGAGTACGAGATTCGTCTCTTCACATCGCCTTAGTACCTTCGCTAGATTGGCTAAGCAATCCTCGTAAGTATCTCCAAATACTGAGAAATCGTCCATGAAAACTTCCAAGTATTTCTCAACCATGTCAGTAAAAATAGACATCATACATCTTTGAAATGTAGCAGGTGCATTACATAAACCAAATGGCATGCGTCTAAATGCAAATGTACCGCAATTGCGGACGGTGAATGTCATTTTGTGTTGATCTTAGGTGCTACTGATGATCGATTATACCACGAGTATCCGTCGAGAAAAGCAGTAGTAATCTTGCCCCGTGAGTCTATCCAAAGATCTGGTCCAAGAACGGTAAAGGAAAGTGATCTTTCCTAGTTGCCTTGTTTAGCTCCGTGTCGATATCTGATTCTCCATCCCGTGAATCGTCCTCATTGGTATCAACTCGTTGTTCTCGTTCTCCACGATCGTGATACCTCCTTTCTTGATGCGACCGGATGGACTTACCCATGAACTATCTCGAGATGGGGTAAATTATACCCGCATCCAACCATTTGATGATTTCCTTTTCACGACATCTTTCATGATTGGGTTCGATCTTTCATTTGTCCATCAATCGTTCCTTTCTCACCATCTTCTAATATGATCTTGTGCATACATACAGATGGGCTAATACCGCGAATGTCAGCTATGGTCCATCCGATAGCCTTCTTAAATTTTTTCAGAACTATGATAAGCTTCTCTTCTTGTTCAGTAGTTAATTCTGCTGAAACAATCACAGGCAAAGTAGAGGCGTTACCTAAATAAACATATTTTAAGTGTGAAGGTAATACCTTGAGTTCTAACTTAGGTGGATCCTCAATTGATGCTTTTGGCTGCATGTAATCTTTATTCTCTAATTCCAAAGACTCAAAATGAGTTTGCAGATTAAATCTCTTTTGATTAGCTTCGAGCGAAGCTAAGTATTCATCCTCCTCTTCCTCATTTGGGAGATCTGATGTCAAAATTCTTTCCAATGGGTCATCAACATCATTAAGTTCCTTCTCTACTATTAATTCCTCTAAATCGGTCACTGCAGAACAATCATCCATAGTGTCAGGAAATCGCATTGACTTGAAAACATTAAATGTTACCTGATCGTCCTAAACACGCATAGTCAGCTCGCCTTTTTGCACATCAATAAGAGTCCTTCCAGTTGCTAGGAATGGTCTTCCTAGGATAATTGGCACTTCTTTGTCTGCTTCAAAATCCAGAATTACAAAGTCAGCAGGAAAGATAAACTTATCTACGCGTACCAATACATCCTCGATTTTTCTTCTGGATGTGCTAAGGATCGATCTGCTAGTTGAAGTGTAACCGTAGTTGGTCTAACTTCTCCTATCCCCAATTTCTTAAATATTGACATAGGCATCAAGTTAATACTTGCACCTAAGTCACATAATGCTTTACCACAATATGTTGATCCAATATTGCATGGTATTGTGAAACATCCAGGATCCTTCAATTTTTGGGGTAATTTGTTCTGAAGATATGCACTGCATTCCTTCGTCAGAGCTACCGTCTCAAATTCTCCAAGTCTTCGTTTCTTAGACAGAATATCTTTCATGAACTTCACGTAGTTCAGCATTTGCTCAAGTGCTTCGACCAACGGGATGTTGATGTGAAGTTGCTTGAGTACGTCTAGAAACTTCTTGAATTGAATTTCTTGCTTCGGCTTCTGAAGTCTTTGAGGGTAGGGTGGCGGTGGTTTCAGTACTGGAACTGGTTTCAGTTGATTCGCCTTTGGCGGTAATTCTACATCTAACAACGTTGTTGAGAGATCAGAATTAACTGGTCCTACGATTACTTTGATGGGTCTTGCAGTTTTTGGTTCTGGCGAAACTGGTGTGTCAACACTTGGTTGAACTTCTTCTTGAGCATCAGCTTGCTCCTTTTCAACTTCGACAATGTTGGGCTCTATTATCTTTTCGCTCCTCAACTGTAATGCTTTGCAGTGTTCTTTCCCCAGATTTCTCAGATTTTCCGTGTCACTAGGTAAAGCACCTTGTGGTCGGTTCCTCAGTTCAGTCGCAAGCTGGCCCACTTGATTCTCCAAATTCTTTAATGTAGCTGCTTGGCTCTGGATTAAGGCATCATTTTTCGCTAGATATGCCTTTAGCAAGCTTTCCAGACTATTGGATGCTTCACTTGAGGCCCCGGTTTCTCGGACTTGTTGCGAGAAAATTTGGCTACTGGTCGGCCTTGGTTGGGTGTAACTGGTTCCGGCCCCTTGGTTACTCCAGGAAAAATTAGGGTGGTTTCTCCACGATGGGTTATAAAAGTTGGACTGCAGCCCTTGCCTTCCTCGATTTTGGTTCTGATTGCCCATGTAGTACACAGATTCTGGGTTCGATGGACATTCTTCGAACAAATGTCCCTCCCCACAATAAACACAGGCTATATTCTCAAGTTGATTAGTTGGCTGTGCTGCAAAACTATTAGACCCATTAGCAGTAAGATTTTTAAGCATTGAGGATATCGATGATACCTGAGATGCGAGTGAAGTAAGGGCGTCTACTTCATGAATTCCAGCGACTCGTCTTCCGACGTTTCGGTTAGTTTGGCCACCGATAGTTATTGCTGGCAATCCTCTCAATAATTTCATAAGCCTCGTTATAAGACTTAGAAAGGAGAGCACCATTAGCAGAGGCATCCACTACCATCCTTGTGTGAGCGTTGAGACCATTATAGAATGTCTCAAGTTGAATGCAATGAGGAATTCCATGCTGAGGGCATTTTCGTAATAGTTCCTTAAATCTTTCCCATGCCTCATACAAGGACTCGTCATCCATTTGATGGAAAGCAGTGATCTCGTTCCTTAGTTTAGCATTTTTGCTTGGTGGAAAATACTTTATAAGGAACCTCTCGGCTAACTCTTGCCATGTAGAAATGGAGTTCGATGGCAATGAATTCAACCAAGCACGAGCTCTGTCCCTTAACGAATAGGGGAACAACTTCAATCTTAAGGCATCTTTGGGTACTCCGGCTAACTTGAAAGAATCGCTCACTTCCATGAATAGTCTTAAGTGAAGATGAGGATCTTCAGTAGGCATCCCGCTGAATTGGCCCACTGTCTGAAGCAACTGAAACATGACTGGCTTCAGCTCAAATTGTTGTGCCTCGATTTCGGGTCTCCTAATACCCGGATTAAGATCGTTAAATACTGGCACGGCATATTGTCTTAAGGCTCTATCCCTATCTTCAGCAATAAGGATAGGATTCTGAGCAGGATTTGCTCCGTTCCCTTGGTTTATATTCTCGAGATTCATTCCTTGATCTTTTCTCTGGTTTGCTTGTCTTCTTCGTTGGCGAAAGGTTCGTTCTATTTCAGGTCCACAGGAGTAAGTCAATAATCTGGTCAATACTCATAAACACCTGAAATATTCACGAGTAAAAATCAATTAAGTTAAAATTTAAACAAGAAAATAAATAAACCAAAATGTAAAAGCAGATTCACAAATAATGACTTTGAAAAAATGATCCCAAACAACGGCGCCAAAAACTTGGAGCGGTGGAAATGTGCAAGTGTACACAATCGTAACAAGTAATAAAAGTGACAAGTAAATGTCGAGTTATCGTACCATGTGGATTGTAAAAGAATTATTTATGAAATACTTTCACAAACACTTTGGTTAGGAAAAATATTTGATTTTTTGAAACTATTTGAAAACTAAAAGAAAAACAAGTAAATTAAAATAAAGCAAAGTTCAAGTGTGCGATTTCAAAAACTGATTTTAATCAATATGACATGAATGTGTTGGTTTAATCACGTTTCTTATCTTAGAATTATTAAACATATGTTTACACTTGTTAAAACATGGCTACCCGGTAATTTGCTAACTTTTGAACACACTTACAAATCAAAATCCATTTATCTCTTGTACATATTTCTATGCCAATTCGACCGATTAAACAGACTGCAAAAAGTTAACATGTTATTGCACATACATACTCATTAAACTAAACAATCTCTCGCATATTCCTATGTCGATGCAAACGATTAATTTAACTTAACAAGCATGTAAAGGATCATGTGAAGTAACAAAGTATTTTTACTTTGAAACAATTTAATCACAAAAATCCTGCAAGTTATGCAAGGCATACATATCGTCAAATATAATGCTAATTTAATCTTCAGCTACCTTAGAAGAATTAAACATGCACAAATTAAGTATTGTGTCTATTAATTACAATTTCAATGCGTTTAAATAATTAACTCATTAGCTATCTAAACAATTATAATGCCAGATAACTTAGCATAATTTTACTTAATCAAACATTTCACAAGAGGCCTTTAACAAGCATAAACATAATTTTAATAATCTAAGAGGGCGAAATGAAATCAAACCAACACAAATTAAATTCAAGCTAAATTGATTAAATTAAACATTTCAAAAGCATGAATATTCATAAACATGTTTGTCAAAACAACAACAAATAATTTAAAGAGATAGGAACGAGAAACAAATCCGGTGGCTCTCCGTGACTTGTCTGATTGATTCCTCCTTTGTTCTTCATTGTCCTCGGCTATCAAGGGGGCTTATGAACACTTCAAACGCTGCTTCAAATGGCTGGAAAACACCTCTTTTCCAAGAGGGGAAATCGGCACAAGAACAATGGGAAAATAGAATGGAAATGAAAGGAGGAGAGTTGAGAGAAGGGAAGAGAGAATGAGAGAATGTTGGAGAAGTGAGGGATGCTTTGAATGAGCAGCTAGGGGCTGTATTTATAGGTGTTAGGGGCTTCTAAAAATAGAAAATAATCAGCAGCTAAGAGTCCCTCATGGCCGGCCATCCTATGTGGCAAAGTTGATGGATTCAACTTTGCCAAAATTAGCTTGGGGCAATCTAAAAAGCCTTGAATTTTGGAGGGGTTTGGATGTGATTTTGAAAGATCTTCAAGGGCTCCTTTGCAAGCTGAATAAATCAGCAAATAAGCTGATTTGGGCCTCCATCATGGACGGTTTGGGCTGCCCAATTAGTGGCTGGTTCGGTTCAACTAGTGCGGTTTAACTAGACCCTTTTTCATAATTAATTAAAAATAATTTATTTAACCCAAATTAAATTGGGAATAAATTAAAATTAATTAAATTATGATTAAATCTTCATAATTGGACCGCCTTGGGCTGGAAATAGAGTCGCCTTGACACTTCAAATCGCTTCTCGGTTTAATTCTTCGAGAGGTGTCTGCCGAGCCAATTTTTTTCCCTTTTTGCGATTCTGTCGAAAATAGTCATATTTAAACAAAATTAATTATAAAATTGATTAAAATTTATCATATTCATATTTTGAGCAAAAATTAATTATTTTATAATATTTAATTATTTTTCGACAAGAATTTACTCGGAACCACATGAAATTGGGTCAAAAAGGGCATGCAAAAGTATATAAATTTTCGTGTTTCCAACAGCTCCCATATGAAAACGTGCCAGAACATTGTGAGAGCATTCGATAGTATTGAAAGAAGGGTCATGGGAAAGATCAATATACCTCTTCAGATTGGTCCAAATACATACGAGGTGGACTTCTTGGTGATGGACATCAAGCCTTCCTACAATTGCCTACTAGAAAGACCTTGGATCCACTCGGCGGGGGCAGTGCTGTCGTTACTACACCAAAAGTTAAAATTGGTAACTGAAGGTAGATTGGTTACAATAAACGTGGAGGAGGATATCATAGCATCTGTTACCAGTGACGCTTCGTACATTGGAGTAGACGACGAGGCGATAGAATGTTCTTTTTGATCGCTTGAATTTATCAACACAACATTCATTGTCGAAGGCAACAAGATCCCCATGCCCAAAATATCCAAATCCATGAGGATGGGCCTGTGAATGATAGTTGGGAAGGGAGTCTTACTGGGAAAAGAACTCAGGAAATGCCTTCAAGGAAGGACTGAGGTACCAATGCTGAAAGAAAAATGAGACCGCTTAGGTTTGGAATTCAAGCCAGATATGAAGTAAAAGAGGAAAGAGGTGGAAAAAAAGCAAGAAAGAAGAAGAGTGCGCTTAAGCGGAAAAGAGGTCAAATGGGAGCCGATGACCTTTCCTCATCTATCTAAAATATTTGTTTCAGAAGGAACCATATACCCTGAGCAAAAGATGGCAAAAAGAGAAGTAGCGGAGGAAATGTTGGGAAGTTTGAGTATTAACGTCGTATCCGAGGAAGGAACTGAAGAAAGAGATTTATCAGGAATTTTCTCTTACACTCCTAGAAGTGTTCTAAACAATTGGACCATGGAAGAGATTCCTGTAACCTTTAGAATTAACTCAGAGTAATGTCCAAAACACACTTGTTGCTCTAAGCCTAGGAGCAATAAGAATCCTTTTATTAAATAGGCATGTGTCCAAATATCTTTATTTCAATGAAAATGAACCTTTTTGTATCATTTCCGAGCAAATGTTCTTTTATTCTTTTCATTCATAACCAAATATTCTTTAGATTTTGTTCATAACCAAATATTCTTTACATTTCATTCATAACCAATCATGAAAATAATCATTCTTAGATTCTTTTGTTTTTACACCATTCTTCGCCCTTCTAACAGGTCCCCAGATATCAATAATATGAGTGATTCTGTTACTGACTCAGAATCTCCTTTTGAACAAGATACGGGTATGGAGCATCCTCAGGATTTTGAATATGACCAGGACCGTAACATATCTCTTGATTTGTTAAGGATGGTAGAGCAAGAAGAGAAACAAGTCCTACCTCACAAAGAGTCAGTGGAAACTGTGAGCTTAGGAGAAGGAAAAGAGTTGAAGATTTGAGCTAGCATCACTGCAGAAATGAAGCGAGACCTCATTGAGTTACTCTAAAAACTCAAGGATGTCTTCGCATGGTCATACCAGGACATGCCCGGGTTAAATACAGATATCGTGGTACACCGACTGCCCATAAAAGAGGAGTGTAAGCCAGTTCAACAGAAGCTTCGAAGGATGAGACCTGATGTTTTATTGAAAATAGAAGAAAAGGTCATGAAACAGTTTGATAACGGTTTCTTGCAAGTGGTTAAGTACTCAGAGTGGGTAGCCAATATAGTACCCGTTCCTAAGAAAGACGGGAAGGTACGGATGTGTGTAGACTATAGGGATTTGAACAAGGCCAGCCCAAAAGACAACTTCCTTTTGCCTCACATTGATACCCTAGTGGATAACACAACTGGTTATTCACTTTTCTTTTTCATAGACTGCTTCTCCGGGTACAACCAAATTAAGATGCACCTCGAAGATATGGAGAAGACCACATTCGTAACCATGTGAGGAACGTTTTGTTATAAGGTAATGCCATTTGGACTGAAAAATACGGGGGCAACGTATCAAAGAGCCATGGTAACCCTTTTCCATGATATGATGCACAAGGAGATTGAGGTTTATGTAGACGACATGGTTGCAAAATCCAGAACTGAAAAGGAGCATGTGCATGTCTTAAGGAAATTGTTTCTAAGGCTGAGAAAATTCCAATTAAAGCTCAATCCAGCAAAATGTACCTTCGGGGCTAGATCGGGAAAATTGTTAGGATTTGTAGTCAGCGAAAAAGGAATTGAGATTGACCCAGAAATAGTAAAAGCCATACAGGAGCTGTCTCCACCACGCACTCAAAAAGAAGTTCGGGGTTTTCTAGGAAGATTAAATTACATCGCCCGGTTTATTGCACAACTAAAGGAGAGATGTGACCCTATATTCCGTCTCTTTAGGAAACACAACCCAGGTGTATGGGATGAGGAATGTCAGAAAGCTTTTGATAAAGTCAAGCATTACCTGTCCAAAGCCCCAGTACTGATGCCACCTTGCCCAGATAGGCCATTAATTTTGTATTTTGCGGTATTTGAAAATTCCATGGGATGTGTGCTAGGCCAACATGATGAATCGGGAAGAAAGGAAAGAGCGGTGTACTATCTCAGCAAGAAGTTCACTGAATGTGAGACAAGATATTCGCCAATTGAGAAGCTATGTTGTGCTTTGATTTAGACAACCCAAAGACCAAAACAGTACATGCTGTACCATACAACTTGGCTCATCTCAAAACTGGACCCTCTCAAATACATGATGGAGTTGACTGCTCTGAATGGAAGAATGGCCGGGTGGTAGATTCTACTTTCTGAGTTCGATATAGTATATGTAAACCAGAAAGCTGTAAAAGGGGGTGCAATAGCAGACTTCCTAGCCAGCAGAGCTTTAGAAGATTATGAGCCATTGGACTTTGATTTCCCAAATGAAGACCTAATGTATGTTGCAATCACTGAAGAAGGTGCTCAAAAGGAAGGTCATCCTTGGAAACTAAACTTTGATGGAGCTTTAAACGCAGTGGGAAATAGAATTGGGGCAATCCTAATATCTCCAAACGGAGATCATTATCCTTTTACTAGCAAATTGGATTTTGATTGCACAAATAACATGGCCGAATACGAGGCATGCATCATGGGTATCCGTGCAGCTATTGAACGCGAAATCAAAGTGTTAGAAGTATATGGCGATTCTGCGCTAGTGATATATCAGCTCAAAGGCGAATGGGAAGCAAGAGATCCCAAGTTGATCATTTATTGAAAGCTAGTTTTGGAGTTAATTAAGAAGTTTGATGACATAATTTTCTGTTACCTCCCATGAGAAGAAAACCAGATGGCTGACGCCTTGGCTACCTTAGCTTTCATGATCAGAGTAAACAAGAAGAGGAGATGAAGCCTATCCAAATGAGCATTTACGAGGCTCCGGTACATTGCTACAATGTCGATGAAGAAGAAGAGAAAGATAACCACCCTTGGTATCGCGATATATTACGATATGTAAAGGATCGTGAATACCCTGACCAAGCAATCGAGAACGATAAGAGGACGCTGAGAAGACTGGCCAGTGATTATGTCTTGGATGGAGAAATCCTATATAAGAGAAGGAAGGATCATGTGCTGCTAAGATGCGTAGATGCTATTGAAGCTGAGAAAATCCTAGAAGAAGTCCATGAGGGTGTCTGCGGAATGCATGCTAATGGTTTTACAATGGCCAGACAGATCATGAGATTCGGATATTATTGGTCTACTATGGAAAGAGACTGCATCAATTAAGCCAAGAGGTGCCACAAATGCCAAATTTATGAGGATAAAATTCATGTACCTCATTCACCTCTTCACGTCATGACTTCTCTATGGCCTTTCTCTATGTGGGGGATGGATGTCATTGGGTCGATTTTGCCAAAAGCTTCAAATGGGCATCGATTTATCTTCATGGTCATTGACTACTTCACCAAGTGGGTGGAAGCCACTTCATATGCAAAATGTCACAAAGTCGGCGGTTAGCAAGTTCTTAAAGAATGAAATCATATGCCGATATGAAATGCTCGAAAGGATCATATTTGACAATGCACTGAATTTGAACAATAGTACCATAGCGGAGGTCTGCAGGCAGTTTAAGATCAAGCACCACAATTCTTCACCGTACCATCCAAAAATGAATGGTGCAGTCGAGGCAGCTAACAAGAATATCAAGAGAATCGTGGGCAAAATGACTGAGACTTATAGAGATTGGCATGAGAAGTTACCATTTGCTCTTTATGCTTATCGAACATCAGTCAGAACCTCTACCGGGGCGACACATTTTTCTTTAGTTTATGGGATGAAGGCAGTTTTGCCCATCGAAGTTAAGATTCCCTCCTTTCGAGTCTTGTCTGAACTGAATTTGGATGAAGCAGAATGGATTCAATCCCGGTTCGATCAGCTGAACCTATTCGAAGAAAAGAGGTAAATAGCCATTCGTCATGGACAAATGTACCAAAAACAAATGATGCGGGCCTATAATAAGAAGGTTTGCCTTAGAGAATTCCATGAAGGAGACCTTGTTCTAAAAAAGATCTTTCCCATACAAAAGGACTTTAGAGGAAAATGGATGCCGAATTGGGAAGGACTTTATGTGGTAAAGAAGGCTTTCTCTGAAGGAGCGCTAATTTTGACCGAGATGGATGGCAAAAGCTTGCCCAATCCTGTGAACTCAGATTCAGTCAAGAAATACTTCGCTTAAAAAAAAGAGAAAAATAGGCCAGGACGAAAACCCACGAAGGGCGCCTTGAGACCAAATGGGTTTTGAATTGAAAACCCAAGAATGGGCAATTCAAATTGCGGATTAAAGGGGAGGCACGCCGTAGTCTTGCTATGCCTGAGTTGACAAGAAGAAGTGATGTTGCATCTTGGGGCATCAACGAAGTCTTCTAAGTCTGCCAAACACCTATTAAGTTCAAAAGGGGTCCTCGAGAAGCTTTGCACAGAGAAGCTCATGCTATGATATCTAAGGCACCTATTTTCATTTTATTCAATTCATATTTTAGCAAAATTTGCTATTCTTGATTAATTTATTCATTTTTTTTAGCAAATTGGCTATCTTAACTTATTCTCATTCTGTACTTAGTTAAAATTTGATCTTTTGATCAACTTATTCATTTCGAGCTTTACTCTCAATAAAATTTCATCTTGTCCATTGTGATAATCTTTTTCAAACATTTTTTATTGAAATAACGATTAATGGACCAATAATATTCTAATAAAAGGAGTTTTACACATTACTCTGAAAACTTCTAAATATTACAAGAACCTAAAGTGGGACCACTATCCAGAACTAACTAGGTTCAGGAGTTGGGAACAGTTGAGAAAGAATGATCCAAATTGCGGCCCTCAAAGATACTGACTGAATAAGAAGGCAGGGTAATGCATTAATGATAGAACCTTGATGAATAACGAGCAATGACAACCTAAGCATTAAAAAGGAAGATCATTTAAAAAATGCGATTCTTTGCATTCATGCGAACATCATTCACACACATCTAGTTAGGAGCATTTGATTCATCCTGATCATGCCATCCTAATTATTTTGACATAAGCATAGGCCCTAGAAATTGATTTTACAGCTCATGTCCCTCAGAGGACGATGTAACAAGATCGATTGAGGCTACAAATTACAAATCTTGCCTCCCTAGAGTTACAGTGGATCATATTGAAAACAGTTAATCTTATCTCCCTGAAGTTACAGTGGAGCAGATTAAAATGACGAATCCTATACCTCTGAAGTTACAGTAGGTCGGATCGAATTTATTATAGAAGATCTTATCTCTCTGAAGTTGCAGTAAAGCAGATCACACCAAACCTTATCTCCCTGAAGTTGCAGTGGAGCGGGTTGAAGATACAAGTCTTATCTCCCTGAAGTTGCAGTGGAGCAGAATAAAGATAGCCAATCTTATCTCTCTGAAGTTACAGTAGAGCAGGTTGAAGATATAAGTCCTATCTCCCTGAAGTTGCAGTGGAGTAGAGTGAAGATAGCCAATCTTATCTCTTTGAAGTTGCAGTAGAGCATATTGAAGTCAAACCTTATCTCTCTGAAGTTGCAGCAGAGCAGGTTGAAGATATAGATCTTATCTCTCTGAAGTTGCAGTAGAGCAGATCAAAACAAACCTTATCTCCCTAAAGTTGCAGTGGAGCAGGTTGAAGATACAAACCTTATCTTCCTGAAGTTGCAGTGGGGCAGGTTAAAGATAGCAGATCTTATTTCCCTAAAGTTGCAATGGAACAAATAGAAGCTATAAATTAGATCTTATCTCTCTAAAGTTGCAGTAGAGCAAATTAAAGTCACAAACCTTATCCCCCTGAAGTTCCAGTGGGGCAGGTTGAAGTTATTAACCTTATTTCCTTAAAGTTGCAGTGGAACAAATGGAAGCTATAAATTAGATCTTATCTCCCTAAAGTTGCAGTGGAACAGATTGAAGCTGAATTACAGATCTCATCTCCCTGAAATTGCAGTAGAGCAGGTTAAAGATACAAGTCTTATCTCCTTGAAGCTGCAGTGGAGTAAACTGAAGATAGCAAGTCTTATTTCCCTGAAGATGTAGTGGAACAGATTGAAGCTGAATTACAGATCTCATCTCTCTAAAGTTGCAGTAGAGCATATCAAAACAAACCTTATTTCCCTGAAGTTGCAGTGGAGCAGGTTGAAGATACCAGTCTTATCTCCCTGAAATTGCAGTGGAGCAGACTAAAGTCCCAAATCGCATATCACTCTGAAGTTGCAGATAAGCAGATTGAAACTACGAAACCTTATCCCCCTGAAGTTGCAGTGGGGCAGGCTGAAGATGAGTAGATTGAAGCACTAGTTCCTATACCCCTTAAGATGCAGAGGAATGGAATGAGGCTATTCGAAGAAGCACCAAAGAAATCGAGATTTAGAGAGACTAGGAAAAATTGGCCCTTTTAAATTCTTTGCTCCATTCTCGTTACACGACAATGAGCAAAGAGGGACAGTTGTAATAGGCTAATTTTGGCCCAAGGCAATAAACCAGATCCAAAACCCAAAAGTAAACAGAAATAAAAAAAACCAAAATAGTTTAATAAGCCCAAAAATAAAGCAGTCCAAAACGTCCAATTGCAAACAAAAATTAAACCCAATTTCTAAAACCTTAGCCCAACAAAGAAGATGAAACAGCAACAGTAGCAGCAGCCACCAGCCGTACGTCCGCAGCCACCACGCGCATCGCCCCTCCACCCATGCACCTTTGACACCTACAAGGACAAAGAACACACAACAACACACGGCAAAGAAGAAAACGACAAGCATAACAAAAAAATAAAATAGAAAAAAACAAAATCGAATCTTTTTAAATAGATTATAAAAACTGAAATGAATCATCTGTAGCTTTTTTACGAACATTTGAGAAATAAGAAAACAAAATAAAAAAAAAGGTGGATTTCATTTTTCTTTCGGTTTTCTTTTTATTATAGCTGTTTTATATTTTATATTTTATTATTTTCAAACTTTTGAAAACGAAATAGTAATAAAAAGGAGAAAAGGGACCTTACTTGAATCCACGGACGCGTCGTCGGAAAGCTCATTCCGTCATCGCAAATCGGGTTCGAAAAGGGGGTTCAAGGGCTTGGCTTCAAAGGTGCTTTGAATCGGAGGTTGAGCGCCTCTCTTGTGCACCGTTGGCTGCCGTGCGATGGTGGTGCGATGGACGGTAGACAAACGCGCCGGAAGAACCCACTCGCTGGAGAGAGGCAAAGATGAGAGGAAGAGAAGTTTTTTTTTTTTTTCTCTTGAGTGGCTGCTGTGTTAAAAGAAAATTTAGGGCTAAAATGTGTAAAAAAAAATTGGGTCTTTTAAAATTGAATGAAACGGTGCCGTTTACTCCACGGGAATCTGCGCATATCCCTTAAAAGGGATAATTGCGCGTGATGTGAGCACATCCAAGCCAATAAAGGAGACTGATCCAGAAGTGAACTTCCCTGAATTTCTTTGCCTTAGATCATGTGATAGGTCCTAATGGCAAGACTTCTGGATCAATCTCCTTGATTGGCTTGGATGTGCTCACATCAGCGCGCTTGGTCCCCCTTTTTTGTGGCGCTAGTTGATCAAGTCCCCTTTCACATTCTATCTTTTTTTTTAAATTTTACCCTATTATTTCTATTGAGTTTTAATCCAGTCCCTGTCCCTTTTTCCACTTTAATTTATTGCAATTTTGGTCCTCATTTTTTTTATTCTGATTTCAATCTAGTTTCCAATCTGTTTAAAGAGTTTATGTATTTATTTTTCAAAAAATTGTATTATTATTATTATTATTATTTATTTTGAGTTTTTGTATATTTTTTATTAAACTATATATATTGTTTATTTTAAATTTTTGACATCATTTTAGAATTATTTCATATATTACTTACTTTTTTTACTATGTATTCTTTACTTAAAATCGTTTTGTTAATTATTTTAAACTGTTTTATGTGCTATTTCTTTTAAAATTGTTTAATTCATTGCCCTTTGACTATTAATGTTGATATTTAAATAGTGTAAGCTATGTGATTATCATTCTTGCATGTATTATAATTTGTGTGTTCGTATTTCTATATCATTGATATTATCGTCGTCGTTATTATTGTTTATATTATTATTCTATTATCGTTATTATTATTCATGCATATTAATGTTTTAGATCAACGATACCAATGTTATGTATTATGTGTATTATGTTATCATTACGCCAAATTCGTGTCACATTACCATTATTCGTCGAGTACAACCCCATTTACGTTTTAAATAATGTTTCTTTAAAACATAAACTACCAAACGTATATCATTTTAAATATTTTATCCCAAAAAACAAAAGCTTTCTAAATAAGGCAATATTCTGTGTTTGGAAATCTGAGAAATCGTGCCCTAACGTGCTAGGTTTCGTTTATTCGTTTGGCCAAATACTCGAATATCCTTTTGATGTCTTCAATGCACGAGTCTCGAAAATTATGAGATGATCTCGGATTCGAGGATTTAAATTATTGTGTCCTAACGTGCTGGTTGTCATATTTTATTCCTTCGGAAGTGAGAGAATCTCAATATCCAATTCGAGAAAATTAAAATATTTCTAAAAGAGATTAAATTTTTAAATTCTTTTTAAAATTTTCAACTTTCGACATTGAGACATTAATTAATCAATTTGGTACCAATTTTGGGCGTGACGAGGGTGCTAATCCTTCCTCGCACATAACCGACTCCCAAACCCGTTTTCTCGAATTTCGTAGACCAAAAACACCGTTTTAGTAAACCGAAACATTTTATTAAAACAAAGGTGATCCGATCACACCTAATAAAGATCGGTGGCGACTCCCATTTTTATTTTCGTTTTCAAAACCAAAGTCGATTCCCATTTTTCAAAAAATTGGTTTCGACAAAAATTTTTTCATTTTAAGGGAGACCGGGGCCCCTACCAGCACCCTAGCTCCACCCTTATTAAAAAATATATTCGACGAAAACATATTTAACATGTATTTTTTTGTTGTTGTTAGAATAAATACTTGTGTTAGTAAATCAATGAATTTTATGATTATTTAGATTTGATTTTGTTTAAATATATATTAGATTCCTATGATGTCTCTCTTTAATTTGGTTAGAGAATTAAAAAAAAAATAGAAGTAAACTTTTATTAAACAGCAAAAACAGGATAATTCACCATGAGTAGAAGTCAATGCCCCAAAAGCCAATACGAAATAGATAATATGACTATAGTCACACTTAACACTTCACCATAAGAGCCCAACACACCCAAACAACAGTATGATGACAACACAAATAAAAATATAGCCACAATATAGAGCCACATAAAATGAACCAAAAGCCACGCACAGAGAGAGTCAAAACAGACATGACTTTTGTTCACAACCATGGTTAAAACTTAAAAGGCTAGGCAAAAACATGCATTCTAGTCTAGAATTTTAAGCTTTAATTGTTTTTATTTTTAATTCTTGAATTATATACTTACAAACAAGAATTACTATATTAATTTAGTTATGGGTATTTCTATGTATTTCATTTGCATTAATCGATTCTTGTTTAATAAGAAAGTGGTTTGATTTTGTAAATACCTTATATTTTTATTACTATATATCTTTGAGATACTTGTTATCTTTGTAGAGCTATTAAAGGTAATTCATATACTTTATAGAATTTCATTTGTTAATTATTTAGATAAATAACATGAGCAATTGTAAAATGCACTAGTGCTTAAATTAGTGTCAACTGGTAATAGCACTAACTACTCAAAAAAACTGTCCTATTTAAGTTGGCAAATTTTGACAACAAATTACTTAAGGCTATGATCTCTTTAATTATTTGGGATATCTACCAGCCCATTCTGAATATCCAGAGTTCACTTAACAAGAGATCTTGGTGATTTATTTGGATTGGATCTAAGCAATCATCATCCCTTAATTTATAGATCGGATCAAATCAAGCTATAGAAGGAAGTATATTCAGATGATTCAAGCTTGATCTTATGCTACTTTTTGGAGATATTATTTGTGTTGTTTTTTGGTTTGCACAGAACAATATTGAATGGCAGTATCTAGCAGAATCACTCTTTTCTCATCCTAACTTCATCTATCCCGTCAGTAATTTTCCCTCCACAACACATATATTACTCAAACATTTCACACGATTTATCATTATACATACATCACGTCAGTTAACCAAACACTTACTGTCTACCATTAAACAATCAACACACAATTGGCAAGTTCACATGGTATTGTACACATACACAACCTTAGGCAATCTCTGTACATAGAATGCAAGCCATAAGACATCATCCATCATCCCGAAGGCATGGTACAGAGACTCACCTTGCTTCCTTCACTTTGATAGCTTAGCTCATCCAAACGTCAAAGTCTCCTTTGTCTTGGAAGCTAAGCATGACAACCATTACCGATTAATCAAATGGTGGTCAGTCCTTAAAACTCAAAATCTTAAATTAAACAGAAGCTTTAAGATTCTTACTTTACTTCTTTCTTCAATCCATAAGTACAGAGAGATAAGGAAGCTTACCAGGGCCTCAATTTCTCTACCACCAACCTTCAATTCACACGACTGTTGCGACATGCAAAGCTTTCTTTAATTGCATCCCCTTTATCTTTAGAATGACTGAAGAAGATGATGCTATAGAGAGGAAAAATTTTGTAAACAAAATTGAGAAAGTTTTGTCTCCTCTCACACCTATTAATATATACTCCTTAGGAACTATCGTCATTTCAACCATCCATTCTTAATCATATTGTCTCCCACTATGGAACCAGCCGATTCTAATCTAACTAAACCAAAATTGAAATCTAACCTTTCCCAACCAGTTACTTAAGTTTCTAAATATCTCATTAAGGATCGTAAATTTCTATTTCTATACAATCAGCCCCACAACTCTTTTTTGTGTTCGAGTCCTTAGAAGAACTGAGTGCGACAATCTCTACCATAAATCAAGGTCTTATTTAACAGTAATTTGGGTCACACAACTTTAACATAAGTGATATTTATTTCATTGTTGCTTTAGTGAGTGTTTAGTATTGTTTCTAAAAAGCGCTTTCGGGACAAAAAGCACTTTTGGATAAAAGCATTCCCAAATAAGCTGCTTTTGGGAAAAAATTACTTTTAAGAAGTATTCCTAAACTAGACCTTAATCTCCGAAAAAACTTGTTGCTTCCTTGTAAAATAACTTATAATTGTAATCCTTCTTATCTTAAAATCCAAATCCGAGTTAAATCCGTAACATTATCAGAATTCAAATTCAATAGAGTTTTCCAAATGTTAAAATATCCAAATTTATTAAGTCAAAATATCATATAAAAATAAAATGGATAATAAATTTTCTATCTACGACATTTTATTTATACATGAATGAAGAATCAATGATGCCAATTATTGTTCCAACTATACACGGATTATGCACTGTGTAGCTCCCCCCAACAACTGATCATTCTACAAATTGTGGCATTTTATCTCACATTCGCTCTTTTAGACCTATTGCAGGACAACACTGTTCAACTCCTATTTTGTTCTTTCATCTCTTTACAATATTGAGTAGGCACGGATTACCTCAACAATAGGTGCTCGACATAACGGGCATTTTCCCCCACCACGAACCAACTCATTTGCACATTTTAAACAAGTGCACATGTGTCCACATCTGCAACCGGTTTTTTAATGTCAAAAACTTCAGTTGCAATTTCTAATTAAAGCATTAATGGAGTTTCCAGTCAAAGGTTTCACAGATGATATTTGACCATGGAAAGATTTAGAAAAAGTTAAGAAGGTAAACCTGTACAAAAGCGAATCAATATGGCTATCACAACAAACACAACAAGTCCCTTTCCTCACATGACCCCAATTTGAACCATCATTTGATGCTTCTGCACTTGAACCTGGAAGGCGACAGAAACAATTAAAACCACCTCAAGAAATCCCAAAGAGTGCTTTGCAGGTAAGAAATGTTGGAAAGTTTTACGAACCTTTTTCACCAGCTGAAAGGTTCAAAGCTGCAGAGACTTCCTGCCTGACGGATCGCTGCAACTCCAACTGCATATCCATGCAGGCTTCCAACATCCTCTGCATGTGGTTCATCCCCTGCTGGAGTCTCACCATATCAGCTCTTAGATCATTAATCATTTCCCATTCCTGCTCAAAATAAGCAGCCTCATAAATAACTGAAGAGATGCAGAGTAACAAAATGTAGTGTACAAAATAAGACATCTGGGCCTATTTCCAGAGAATATTCAACTTCTATTCAACTAGCGATGACTGTATAAAAGCTGCAGCAAATCTATGTTACTAAGGTGTGAGTGTACAATATAGGCATGTGCGCGGCACAGGCATGTTCAAATTTTCTAAGATTTTCCACATATTTGAAGGGTCCTTCAAGGTTCATATAACCATACTCGTGTCTGAAAATGTACCAACATTGCTACTTCAAGAAAACTGAATAGCTGGAGGCTTGGAGCATAGAGAAAATGAAACCCAGCAGTCACACAAGGAGTTGTCTATAAATTTGATTATTATCACTATAATTTCACCATTAGGAAAACAAAAATGACAACAGACAAACACAACCAGGGAGGAAAACATAACCCCTAATACATAATTCAATCAGTTACTTATCCAACAGAATATCTCTCAAAAGGGATAATTCGACAAATAAACTTACCTTCAGTATGAAACTCAATCAGATTTCATAGAGCTAATCTCTATATGTTAAAATTATTCCAATTTCCAAGAGAAAAATCTAACAAGATACTACAATGAAGAGAATGGAAACGATAAGATTCAGTAGTTAAGGTATAAGCAGTTGCAAGACTAAGAATGATGGCTTACGAGGTCCGATCTATGCATGCTGTGCCTAGACCAGCTAGTGTGATGTAAAGTCTGCTGCCACAATGGCTGTGGGGGTGGCACTGGAGGAGAAGGTAGCACAAGTGAAGGCCTGTTACTAGCATCATTCTGATTATCATTTGTTTCATCCCTCTGCTGCTCTTGATAACGCTCTGGTGAGGCTGGAGTTGGCAAGTTTCTGTGCAGATCCCAATCAATGGGAGAATGGCCTTGTCTTTCCACATAAGATTGTATTAATTGGTCTAGACTTTCGCGGAAACCACTTCGAAGAAGATTAGAGACACTCCTCCTACAAATTAAATTAGATCCATCAAGAAGTCATATTTTACTTTAACGTGTAAAAACACAACCATGTGATCAGATACCTGCTCAGAAGTTCTCTAAGTTCCATACTGTACACATTATCATCTTCAGGTGGATGAAATCTACTGAACCTTCCAAATGGGGTTGCACGACGTGCCCTTGGAGGATCAGAAGGCCCTTCTGACCAATTTTCAACAGCTTCGCGAGAGCCACCCTCATGCCAAACTCTCTGGGCTTCCTGAGAATCACTTTCTTCTCCATTTACATTTCCAGGAATATCTTGGCGATAATCACTATCTGAACTTTCTTGCCAATTTGTATCCATTTCTTCTGCATTTCCCTCTCTCCATTCATTAAACTGAGCATATCTCGAGTGTTGCCAGCTTTCTCTCTCATTATTGGTTGTTGGCTCCCACCAATTCCCACCTTGGGTAGCATTTTCTTGCCAACTTATGCTCTCAACGGCTAGCATGTTGCTAACAGTATTTCCTGTTTGATTAGGCATCTGTCCAAAGTGACTTCCCAAACTCCTAGGTTGCATATCCTCATTGTTTTCACGTTGGACATCTTGTGATATATTTGTTTGGGAAATTTCATCTCTAGAATCATTGAAGACATTGTTAGTCGTGGGTTCAGAATCGCTGTTTGCTTGACCACGTACAATTGCTTCTAATCTGTTCTGGAACCCTTCCCTGAATGAGAAAAATAATTGCCTTTTATGAAAATCAATGGAAAACTTGGAGCTGAAAAGGGCATTGCAGAGAATTGTGCAAGCTATAATCTAGATGCAGGTAGATGGCCTCTGCACTTGTGATCCATGTCTTATTTTAGTAAAAAACCATAAATACCACATATCTCTCATTGTTTCTCAAAAAATGAAAAATAGAACTAAGTTGTTCTGGTTTTCCACGACCAGGAGAAGGTTAAAAATCAATAAAACAACCAGACTAGAACAATAAACAAAATATTATAACTACATGGGTGTAGCTGCATAGTCAACAGAAAGTAACACCAAACTCCAAGTACTACAGCAATGCATCTTGTTCTATGCATCATTTGCCAAAATTCCTCAGCCCATTAGATCATTGTTTCACAAACATTAACCATTTTAGAACCACCACCGAAATTTTAGAACAAGAGTGAAACATTCTCCAAAGAATTCGTAATCTAAGAATGAAAGAAAAAGTTTCCTACCTCAAACCAGATACAGTGTGCCATTGTCTTAATTGATCTAATTCAATCACTGCCACTGAAGGTGGTCTCTCCTCTTCAGCAGGTCTTTCATGCAAGAACCTACCTCTGAGTAGTGACTGCAAAATTAAGATAAAGAGTGCTGCTAGTTTAGCATGGCAACATGTGAAAACAAAAGGATTTTCATAAAGGAAAACCATATATATATATATATATAGATATATATAGATATATATATTAACATCAATCATCAAGACATGTGATCACACAACAGTCCAGAAGTTATTTATAAGAGCTAATTCCATTATCGGCATACTTTTAATATTTTACTTCCATAAAAAATTAAAACGTTTTCTAAAAACATACGAATGATGTTACTTTTAGTCTTAACCATTATATAGCAAGTATTATCCTTCTACAAAGAAATAAAAGGTTAACCTCCTCTAGTTTCCAGCCTAGCATGAATATATGAGAAAGAGGGATGAATGGTGAAAAACTTAGGTAACAAACACGTATTTAAGGATTTACTAAAAAAATAGAAGTCAACCAAGAGCATCATTGAAATTAATGACAAGAGACTAAAATTCTAAAAATGCAATATGACAAATGACGATGGCACAAGATTAGTTAACTATTACACACCATTCAAAAGGATCTAATCAATACTCAAGTTTCTAGCTTCTCAAGGAACAGCACTGCAGAAAAGTACAGAACAGAGCCACCTATTGATATTGAATATTTTTCATTCCAGAAAGAAAGCTAGACTCATGATTTCTCTATTTCATATTTTTTCCTTTGGCTAATTTGTTGATTGGTGAAAGAACCACAAACCTATTAAGAAAATCAAATCAATTTACAAAGATCCCAGTAAAGCAAATAGATCGAACTCTTTGAGAAACTAAACTAGAAATCGAGTCCATCCAATTTTCGAACCAATTAAACAGGCTTGTTTCCTAGAAGTTCCTGGTAAAATGGCTCTTGACTTAAAAGCAGAACATCCTTAGTCCGTTATAATTAAATTAGGTTAATATCACATGGGCTATAATACATATAGGATATAAAAGTCAAAACCTTGACTCAAACCATGGAACTAACATCCATGAATGGAGTGGAAAACTTGTAGTCCTTCAATTTCAAGCAAATTTATGAAATGCGCAAATCAGGAGAAAGCATATAATGTAGTGCCATATAATGGACACTACATCATTAGTGCAAAACCAAATAGCACAACATTAGTAGACACTTAAGATATGAAGATTTAATTTAAGTCAATTTAAGATGCATCATATTTGAGACATTTTTTGCAAAATTAGCAAAGTTATAAAGATAAAGACATTCAGACCATAGCTGAATATAATTCACGAAAAAAAAAAAAAAAGAAAATCATTGTATGCAGCATTTACAAACAAAAGGCAGCTATAACCGTGACTCTCTTAGAGTTGTGCAAACTTAACAATCTTCTGATATGTAAGTTTTTATTCCAATAGGAATTTTAGTTTTATTTATTTATTATATCAGGTTTTATTAAGAGTTTTAGTTTTACTTATTTTATCTATTATATTAAATTTTTATTTCCTTCATAAACTCTAGGGTAGAAATTCTAGTAGGACTCTTTTCTTTGTTATTAAGAGTCTATAAAAGGCTAGATAAGCAATTATTCTATAAAAAAGAAACTTTATTTTTAGAGGGGGTTCAGTCGAAGACTAATCTGCCTTTTGAGTAACCATAGGTCAAAGTAGATCCTACTCCAAGTCACATAACATCTTCATGACAGCTAACTCACCTGAATGCGGTTACGATGAGCAAAATCTGATACAGTACGGTGCTCCAATAAATCCTGAAGTTCTCTCTGTCTTTCTCTTTCAGTCCTCACAAGGAAGTCAATTACTGCTTGTCTTCCACGCAACCTCAGCAAGTCTCTCTGAATGTGCTCTGGTTGGCCTTCATCTTGACCATTAACTGAGCCATCAGGAACTTGGTCAACTTGCGCACCGCTTATAGCTGCCTGATCTTCCCTATGTCCCCAATGAACTCCTCGCTGTTGACTTGACATTTGTACCCACTCCCGGACAATTCTAACTCGCTCACGCTCCGTTTCACCAAGCCATTCAGCTCTACGGTTGCCAGCCCTTTGGGTAACACTGGATGAATGATCACTAATCCCACTCTCCATCCATCCCCGAACTATCTGTCTCACCCTCTCCCTCTTAACTTCACCAAGATCAGAAGACTGCTCCCTACTAGACCCATTATTATCCCCATGATCATTCTGCAACACACCTTGATCGTTCGACCAAGTTCCATACTCATTCTCACTCTCAGTAACATCCCCAACGCTCCCATGATTCTCACTCCCGCGGCTCTCATTCAAAGTCATACTAGACATTGTCCTATTATCATCAGCATTCCTTTGCTGCCTCAACCTTTCCCTCACCCTCTCCCGTGCCCTATTCAACAAATGCTCATCCTCCAACTCCCTCCACATTTGCAAAATGGCATAAGCCTGAGTTCTGGGCCTGTCAACATTCCCACCTTGTCCTCTAGAAGTAGGCGACTGTGACTCTCTCAAGAAAGAGGAATCAAGCATCGAAACAGTATGTAAACCAGCTAAAGCCATCAGCTCGGACTCCCTATTCCTCCTCTCCATTGTAGTTATCATTTCCTGAGCCTGCCTAGCAGCCCACCTACTCAAAATCCTAGATTGCCGCCTTCTTGTGGCGGATGACTCGGCTAAGACATCACCTTCAATATCAGACCTTCTCCTCCTCCTAACAAGTTGATCAGCCTCATCATCCTCATCATCAGGATTTCTACTAGAACTACATGATGCAAATGACGTACAATCATCTAAATGCCCCCTCATTAATTCTTCCAAACCCCTTTCGAATTCAGCTATGGCATCACTTGGGGGTTCAGGTTTTTGTAGTAAAGGTTGAAAATCTGTCATTTTTTCCCCTAATGCAGATAACCCATTTGCCTCCTAATAATGAACCTGAGATCACAACTTTGAAATAAATATGCCAAAAATTACAAAATCAACCTCTAAATCAGCTCACAAAATTCATTATATATATATATATATATATATATATATATAAACTATCCTATGCCCTACAATTGAAAACAACAGAACTCCAGCTAATTTCTTCACCAGATAACAATTCCAAATTCAAAAACATTATACAAAAAAATCCAAAAAAAAGAAGACCAAAAGAAACGGGAAAAAAACGAGGAAATTTTGATTGAAACTCGTTGAAAGTGAAAGAAAATTCCAGGTGAAAGAGACGTGCCTCTGAATTTTGACAACAAAAATGTGAGGAGAAAAAGAAAAAAATCTAGCTTTCTATTGGTCTTTATGGAGCACTGAAGTGTGGGATTTCCTACGTTGTTTTTCTCAAAATGAAAATGGGAAACAGAAACAGAAATTCTGTTTGTCAAAAAAAGAAGAAAAAAAAATAGAAAAGGAAAGAAAGATGAAATTCAAAGAAGATAATGATTGTGAGAAATTTATAATCACATGAAAGAAAGAGAGTGTGTTTTATTTGTGATTTTTAATTTATTTAATTTTAATGGGAATAAGATAGAGGCGCCAATTTCCAAAGGAGTGACACGTAATCAAAACTTTTAGCTTTTGATATTTCTCGTCACTCTTTTATAATTAATATATTAAAATTTAATGGATTTTATTTCAGAAAAGTGAGGAAAATTAAAAGAGCATAACAAGTTTCATATCGAGAGTAATTTGAAGGTGATTGTAAGGAGTTGGTTTTTAACATGTGTTATTCACCTTTAATTACCAATTTTTAATAGCATCCTAGATTGAATCCGTAATTATTTAAGGATTAAAGTAACTTAAGCTTTGCTTCTGTTCTTTTAAACGTTGATTCTTGGTTGTCCACAACAATCACCAGTGTCTGTAATTAGTGAGATCTTATATTTAATCATCAATAATGGAGTGTATGAAGAAAACAATTCGATTATGATTTAATTATATCTTCTAAAAAGCTTACCTTAAATCAATTACTGAAAAAGTTTGGATGGTAACCTCTTCAACTAAAGTAAATGGCACACAAAGATCAAACGTATTGCATCCATAAGAATTTAGAACAATCTCTAAGCTCCACATGTTTGAAACAGTAGTATAGATTTTTATGTTATTATATTTAAAATATAGATTTTTATGTTATTATATTTAAAATATTAAAGAATGCCTTAGGCCTGCTTCATAATTGATAGGTACTCAAGTTCACGAGCATGCTTGTAACAATGATATAAAAACAAACTATCTTTATAGTGGACTCATTGTGTAACAGCCCGTTTTTTGTCAAATCAGAACAGTAATTTCGGGACTACAAATCCGAAGTAGATATATTTATTAATTATTATTTGAAGGTTTATAGCATGATAATATGATTGCGTGAAAGTTTTGTTAAGAAATTTTATCGTTTGAATACTCAATTCAGTAAAAATAACTAAATCGCGTAAAGTACAAAAGTAGTGTTCTAATAGCTAAATGTATCTAATAGCTATGGAATCTTAAATTAAAAGTCATTATGTTGTAATTATACCCTTATTAAGGTGGGTGGACATTTATGTACATGGTTTATATGAATTTTTAATGTTTTAATAAACGCTAAATTAGTAAATTATAAAATAACTCAAGTTAAAATAAAACAAACTTAATATCATCATCTTCATTAAGATCCCACCACCGAAATTTAGGGTTTGAAACACCATTAAAAAGTTTGGAACATTCAGCCTAGTCTCCTTGAGCATATAAGTCCATTTTTGTTCGATTTTTAATAATTTCTATGTTTTTGAGATCGTTGCAACTAGTACTAGCTAGCCTAGGGACTATTTTGCAAAACTTTTAAAGATTTTGAATGATGCCATTGATGAATAAGCATGTGTTTTGAAGTCTCTTGATAGATTATGAATGTTTGTTAATAGATATACAAGTTTTGTTAAGTGATTTTTAGTGAAAATGAAAAATAGGAATTAAATTGAGAAATGTTGAAATTTTGTTGTTGAAATGTGAAATAAATGAAAAATATGGGCTGCTAGGAGTATAATTGTAATTCAGCTAAGCATGGGTATTTTGATAATCCTTTTAATTTGTGATTTTGTGTAATAAGGACTAAATTGTAAAAATGTGAAATATATGAGGCAAAAGTGTAAATGTGTTTTAAAGAGTGTTTTGGACTAAATTGAATAAATATATGATTAAATAAGTTAATTTTGAATATATTTAGATCAAGAAAAGCAGAATTCAGATCTAGATCGGGGAAAAACGAAAGTTATCAACTAATCGACTAGATTCGCTGTTTAAACATCCGAGGTAAGTTCTTATGTTTTAATTTCATTACAAATGTATTTTATATGATTTGGTATGACATGAATTATGATTATGTGATTACGGACAAGTTCGGAAATGATTTGACGACGATTCGACAGTTGAAATCTCGGTTGAACCTTAGGAATAGTTTAGGATACTAGTGACATGTCATTAGGTATACTTGAGTTGGCTTCGGGCCATGATTTAGCACTATGTGTGCAAGATAAACCGATTTGGCTTCGGGCCATGCATATCGACTGATTTGGCTTCGGGCCATGATATCAGAATTTCGAATAAGTTACCTTGATATGGCTTCAGGCCTTGGTATAGGTACTTATTGAGTGAGACCTTGAGTATCCGACTTCTATTCCGAATGGTTCAATGGGTAAAACAATAATGTGGTTGATTATGAGATTAGTACGAGATGGTACAGGTACGTACGGAAATGAATTGAGTATTGAAAACTATGAAATTGATGAGTTCCTTGGTAAATATATGAATGATCATTTGATAGCTTGAGATTTAATAGAATTGTTGTACATTGTTTCTCATTATATGAATGATTAATGAATGATGATTGTTTCTTATTGTTAACATATGAGCTTACTAAGCTATATAGCTTACTTTGTGTATTTTTCCGTATTTTATAGTGAAATTGAAGCTAGCTCAAACTCGGGGATCGCCGGAGATCGTTTCATACTACCACCTATCACTTGGTATCTTTGAACTTTGGTAAGTATATGGCATGTATAGGCATTTTGAGTCATTTTGATTATGGATCGATAATGGTTTTGGTCAATTGTAATGACTTGTAAATGTTTATGTTTTGGTTTGTAAATATAGCTATGAGATTTGGCTTAATTTGGTGAATTTGGTTATGTGCTTATATGTGCATATATGTTGATGTTTAAGTCCATGGATGGATATGGAAATGGCTTATATTATGAGAATAGTGGTCATTGTTGCAAATAGGTATTATGAATGGTAAATTGATAATTTGTAGAAACAGTGTGCTTGTGGAATTAGGCCAAATAATGCATATTTGATAATGGTCATTTTGACGATTTGAGGTTATATATGTGCTTTGAATTGGTTAGTATTGAAATGGTAAGATTTAGACATGGCTTGGTTGTTTTGGATGATATATTATGCTATGGTTTGGTGTCATTTGTATAGGTGAAGATGTGTACCAAGTGGGGTGGCAAAATGGCTTGGTAAATAGTCTATTTTTGTCCAGATGGGTGGAGACACGGGCGTGTGTCTCAGTCGTGTGTGACACACGATCTTGTTGCACGGCCGTGTGTCCCCTAGTGTTGAAATTGAAATGAAGTCAGTATGCTCCACACGGTCTCACACACGGGTGTGTGATCGGTCATGTAGTATAAGTCAGTATACCCCCTCTAATTGGCACACGGCCTAGCACGCAGGCTGTGACTTGATCATGTTGCATAAGTCAGTATACCCTACAGGTTTGGCACGACCTTCAAAAGGCACACGGGCAAGGCACACGGACTTGTGGTTGGCCGTGTGACCCAAGTTAGTAGTATGTACCCGCTTTCACACTACCGTGACACGGGCGTGAATCGGTGGTCGGTGAGACACACGCCCAGCCACACCCGCGGCGTGTGTCTCCTGTTTTGATGAAAAAATTACTAAGTGTTGAAAAATTTACTCAATTATCGATTTAGTCCCGAACCACTTCCAAAGCATGTTTAAGGCCTCATAGACTCTTAATAGGGACAAATTGATTGAGATTTAATGATGAATGATTGAATTGAGCAAATGTATGTTAAATAGTTGTTTAATTATTTTGTAATTCCGGTAAATGCTCAGTAACCCTATTTCGGCGTTGAATACGGGTGAGGGATGTTACATTTATTAGTACCAGAGCTACGGTTTAGTCGATTTTAGGACTAACGTAACGCGTGTGAGAGTCTAGCTATACATGTCATATATAAACTGTGATAGCGTGATGACTCCTGACATTTGAAAATGTGTTTTTATATAGCAAATGGATCCCAAGCGGGTGATAGCTGATAAGTTTGAAAGTAATGCGCCTGCTCCCGCGTAAAGGACAGTGTCGTCTGAATCTAAACCCGTAGCGGGCAGCCAGGGAGGAGAGGCTAAAGAAGCCTTCTTCCAAATGATGAACAAATGGTTCACGCAATATATCCAAACTAAACAACCTCCACACCCTTCTAATCCTCAACCGGTTCCCATAGCTCCTCAAGGAATTGAACTTTTAAAATTGAACAAGCCTCTAGTTGATAAGATCCGTAAACACGGGGCTGAAGAATTCCGAGCCAATGTTGATGATTATCTTGAAAGAGCCGAGCTTTGGCTTGAAAATACAATCCGAGTGTTTGATGAACTTTCTTGTACATCGGTCAAATGCTTAAAATGTGTTATCTCCTTTCTGAGAGACTCTACGTATTAGTGGTGGAATACGTTAGTATCGGCGGTACCGAGAGAGAGAGTCACATGGGAGTTCTTTTAAATCGAGTTTCGAAAGAAATACATCAATCAATGATTCCTTGATCAAAAGCATAAAAAATTTCTAGAATTGAAACAAGCCTGTATGACAGTAACCGAGTATGAAAGAGAATTCGTACGGTTAAGTAAATATGCTCGAGAGTATGTTTCTACTGAAGAGATAATGTGCAAGCGGTTTGTTGACGAGCTGAATGAAGACATTAAACTTCTGGTTGGAATTTTAGATTTAAAAAAATTTATTGTGTTAGTTGACCGGGCTTGCAAAGCTGAAGACTTTAGCTGAGAAAAGAAGAAAGCTGATTCAGAGGCTAGAAATTCGAAGAAAAGACCGATAAATAAACCTTCTCATTTTTCATCAAAGAAATTTTGAGATCCGTACAGTAGATCTAATGCATCAATGGGATACCAGAACAGAGATCGTGGAAATCAACATGTGAATCCTAAAGCAAAAGCTACTTCTGTCTCGAGTGTTGGCGGTATGATAAATAATAAACCCGAGTGTCAACAGTGCAGGAGAAGACATTTTGGTGAATGATGGAATAAGAGTACGAAAGCTTGCTTCAAATGTGGTTCGTTAGATCACTTTATCCAAGATTGCCCAGAGTTATCTGAGAAAGAAAAATTTCAGAATGTAAGATCGAGCAATACGACTACGAGAGGGAGACCACCGAGAAATACAAGAAATGTATCCAGTGGTAGAGGTATAACTAGAGACTCAACTGTGAGATCCGAGGCCAGAGCACCTGTTAGAGCCTACGTTATTCGCGCTCGCGAAGAAGCATCGTCCTTAAATGTTATTACCGGTACGTTCTCTCTTTATGATACTAATGTGATTACTTTAATTGACCCTGGATCGACACACTCGTATATATGTATGAATTTGGTGTTTAATAAGAGTTTGCCTGTCAAGTCTACTGAGTTTGTGATTTAAAGTATTGAACCCCTTAGGAAAATATGTTTTAGTTGATAAAATTTGCAAGAATTATCCTTTAATGACTCGGGATTATTGTTTTTCGGCTGACTTGATGCTTTTGTCGTTTGATGAGTTCGATGTAATTCTGGGAATTGATTGGTTGACTCTGCATGATCTTGTTGTGAATTGTCGACGAAAGGTTATAGAATTGAATTGTCAGAATGATGAAATTCTTCTAATTGAATCAAATGAATTGAATGAATTTCCTGTTGTGATTTCATCTATGTCAGCTCAGAGATGTGTGAGAAATGGATGCGAAGCCTATCTTGCTTATGTTTTGGACACAAAAATGTCTGAATAAAATATCGAATTAGTGCCAGTTGTCTGTGAATATCCGGGATATGTTTCCTGAAGAATTACCGGGGTTACCACCTATCAGAGACTTGCTATTGAATTAGTACTGGGAACTTCACCGATATTTATAGCTCCGTATAGAATGGCTCCGACAGAGTTGAAAGAGTTGAAAGCTCGGTTGCAAGAATTAATAGATAGAGGTTTTGCACGGCCGAGTTTTTTGCCCTCAGGTGCACCTGTATTATTTGTAAAGAAGAAAGACAGATCAATGAGAGTGTGTATTGACTATCGTCAGCTCAATAAAGTTAGATAAAGAATAAGTATCTGCTGCCAAGAATAAATGATTTGTTTGATCAATTGAAAGGTGCAACAGTGTTTTCGAAGATTGACTTGAGATCTGGCTATTATCAGTTGTGAGTTAAAGACTCAGATGTGCCGAAAACTGCGTTCAGAATGAGGTATGGACATTATGAATTCCTTGTTATGCCTTTTGGATTAACTAATGCTCCTGCCATTTTTATGGATTTGACGAATCGAATATTTAGATCGTATTTAGATAGATTTGTTGTTATGTTCATTGACGACATTCTGATTTATTCACAAGATGAGCCTGAGCATGCTGAGCATTTAAGGATTGTGCTGCAGACCTTGAGAGAGAAGCAACTTTATGCTAAATTCAGCAAATGTGAGTTTTGGCTTTAGGAAGTTGGATTTTTAGGGTATATTGTTTCTACGGAAGGTATAAGAGTTGATCCGAGCAAGATATCTGTAGTTATTGACTGGAAACCACCTAGAAATGTATCTAAGGTCAGAAGTTTTCTGGGATTTGCTGGTTACTATCTACGCTTCGTTAAAGGATTCTCGATATTGCTACACCGATGACCAGATTGCTTCAGAAAGATGTAAAGTTTGAATGGTCCGAAAAATGTCAACAATGTTTTGATCAATTGAAAGCATTGTTAACTGAGGCACCAGTGTTGATTCAACCTAAATCGGTTAAAGAATTTGTGATTTACAATGACGCATCATTGAACGGTTTGGGTTGCGTTTTGATGCAAGAGGGAAAAGTGATAGCATATGCTTCTAGACAATTGAAACTGCACAAAAAAAAATTATCCGACGCATGATTTAGAGTTGGCCGCTATAGTTTTTACACTTAAAAATTGGCGTCATCATTTGTATAGTGAAAAATGCCACATCTTTATTGATCATAAAAGCTTAAAATATATTATAACTTAGAAAGATTTGAATTTGCAACAACGGAGATGGCTCGAGCTACTAAAAGATTATGAGTTGGTGATTGATTATCACCAGGGAAAAGTGAATGTAGTCGCGGATGCTTTGAGTAGAAATTCGTTGTTTGCTTTGAGAGCAATGAATACACAGTTGACTTATCTGATGATGGCTCGATTTTGGCCGAATTAAAAGCTAAACTGGTTTTCCTTCAGCAAATTTGCGAAGCTCAGAAATGTGGTAGTGAACTACAAGCTAAAATAGTGCAATGCTAGTCGACTAGTGATCTAGAGTACCAAATCAGATCCGATGATTGTTTAATGTTCCGAGATAGAATCTGTGTGTTGAAGAATCTGAAGTTGATTCAGAAAATTTTATACGAGGCACATAGTGGTTGTTTATCCGTTCATCCTATGAGTACTAAAACGTATAATGATTTGAAGAAATAGTATTGGTGTTCTGGTATGAAACGAGATATTTCTGAGTTTGTATTTAAGTGTTTGATTTGTCAGCAACTGAAAGCCGAGCATCAAGTATCTTCAGGTTTGCTTCAGCCTGTGATGATACTGGAATGGAAATGGGATAGAGTGACTACGGATTTCGTATCGGGATTACCCCAGTCTCCGAAAAAGAAAGATGCAATTTGGGTTGTCGTTAATCGACTAACGAAATTAGCACATTTTATTCCAGTACGTACTGACTATCCACTTGATAGATTAGCTGAATTGTATATTGCTGAGTTTGTTAGATTGCACGGGGTGTCAATTTTGATTATTTCGGATAGAGATCCGAGATTTACGTCGCGGTTTGGAAGAAATTGCAAGAAGCTTTGGGTACAAAGTTGAATTTTAGTACAATCTTTCATCCACAAACCGATGGATAGTTTGAGCAAGTAATTCATATACTAGAAGATATGCTCCAATGTTGTGTTTTGGAATTCGATGGCCATTAGGAGAAATATTTGCTGCTGGTTGAATTTACGTATAGTAACAGCTTTCAATCGAGCATAAAGATGGCACCGTACGAAGCTTTGTATGGTCTTAAATGCCGAACTCCATTGTACTGGACTGAACTTAATGAAAGACAGATTCACGGGGTTGATTTCATTAAATAAACTGAAGAGAAAGTGAAAATAATTCGCAACTGTTTAAAAGCAGCTTCAAATCGTCAGAAATCGTACGCGGATTTGAAACAAAAAGATATTGACTTTCAAATCGGTTACAAAGTGTTTTTGAAAGTGTATCTGTGGAATAAAATCGTTAGATTTGGTCGGAAAGGCAAGTTGAGTCCGTGTTTCATCGGGCCGTATGAGATCATAAAAAGAATAGGGCCAGTGGCATATCGACTAGCGTTATCTATTGAATTAGAAAAGATCCATAATGTGTTTCACGTATTGATGTTGCGCCGATATAGATATGATCCATCTCATGTAATTTCTCCGTCAGAGATTGAGATTCAGCCTGATATGACATACAACAAAGAACCGATTAGAATTTTTGCTCGAGAAATCAAAGAATTGAGAAATAAATGTATAGCTTTAGTGAAAGTCTTCTGGCAACGTCATGGAGTAGAAGAGGCTACGTGGGAGCCCAAGGAAGCTATGAGAAAACAGTACCCTAACCTATTCACTAGTAAGATTTTTGGGGACGAAAATCCCTAAGGGGGGAGAGTTGTAACAGCTCGTTTTTGGTCAAATCAGAATAGTGGTTTAGGGATCACAAATCCAAAGTAGAAATATTTATTTATTATTATTTTAAGGTTTACAGCATGATAATATGATTGCGTGAAAGTTTTGTTAAGAAATTTTATCATTTGAATGCTCAATTCAGTAAAAAGGACTAAATCGCGTAAAGTGCAAAAGTAGTGTTCTAATAGCTATGGAATATTAAATTAAAAATCATTATGTTGTAATTATAATCTTATTAAGGTGGGTGGACATTTATGTACATGGTTTATATGAATTTTTAATGTTTTAGTAAAGGCTAAATTAGTAAATTATAAAATAACTCAAGTTAAAATAAAACAAACTTAATATCATTATCTTCATTAAGATCCCACCACCGAAATTTAGGGTTTGAAACACCATTAAAAAGCTTGGAACATTCGGCCTAGTCTCCTTGAGCATGTAAGTCCATTTTTGTTCGATTTTTACTAATTTCTATGTTTTTTGATATCGTTGCAGCTAGTACTAGCTAGCCTAGGGACTATTTTACAAAAATTTTAAAGATTTTGAATGATGCCATTGATGAATAAGAATTTGTTTTGAAGTTTCTTGATAGATTATGAATGTTTGTTAATAGATATACAAGTTTTGTTAAGTGATTTTTAGTGAAAATGCAAAATAGGAATTAAATTGAGAAATGTTGAAATTTTGTTGTTGAAATGTGAAATAAATGAAAAATATGGGCTGCTAGGAGTATAATTGTAATTCAGCTAAGCATGGGTATTTTGATAATCCTTTTAATTTGTGATTTTATGTAATAAGGACTAAATTGTAAAAATGTGAAATATATGAGGCAAAAGTGTAAATGTGTTTTAAAGAGTGTTTTGGAATAAATTGAATGAATATATGATTAAATAATTTAATTTTGAATATATTTAGATCAAGAAAAGCTAAATTTAGATCTAGATCGTGGAAAAACGAAAGTTATCAACTAATCGACTAGATTCGCTGTTTAAACATCCGAGGTAAGTTCTTATGTTTTAATTTCGTTACAAATGTATTTTATATGCTTTGATATGACATGAATTATGATTATGCAATTACGGACAAGTTCGGAAATGATTTGACGACGATTCGACAGTTGAAATCTCTGTTGAACCTTAGGAATAGTTTAGGATGCTAGTGACATGTCATTAGGTATACTTGAGTTGGCTTCGAGCCATGATTTAGCACTATGTGTGCTAGATAAATCGATTTGGCTTCGGGCCATGCATATCGATTGATTTGGCTTCGGGCCATGATATCAGAATTTCGGATAAGTTACCTTGATTTGGCTTCGGGCCATGGTATAGGTACTTATTGAGTGAGACCTTGAGTATCCGACTTCTATTCCGAATGGTTCAATGGGTAAAAGAAGAATATGGTTGATTATAAGTTTAGTACGAGATGGTATAGGTACGTACGGAAATGAATTGAGTATTGAAAACTATAAAATTGATGAGTTCCTTGGTAAGTATATGAATGATCATTTGATAGCTTGAGATTTAATAGAATTGTTGTACGTTGTTTTTCATTATATGAATGATTAATGAATGATGATTGTTGCTCATTGTTAACATACGAGCTTACTAAGCTATATAGCTTATTTTGTGTATTTTTTTCGTATTTTATAGTGAAATTGAAGCTAGCTCGGACTCAGGGATCGTAGGAGATCATTTCACACTGCCACCTATCACTTGGTATCTTTGGACTTTGGTATTAAATTATATGGCATGTATAGGTATTTTGAGTCATTTGGTTGTTGATTGATAATGATTTTGGTCAATTGTAATGACTTGTAAATGTTTATGTTTTGGTTTGTAAATATAGCCATGAGATTTGGCTTAATTTGGTGAATTTGGTTATGTGCTTATATGTACATATATGTTGATGTTTAAGTTCATTGATGGATATGGAAATGGCTTATATTATGAAAATTATGGCCATTGTTGCAAATAGGTATTATGAATGGTAAATTGATGATGTGTGGAAATAGGTGTGCTTTGGAATTAGGCCAAATAATGCATCTTTGATAATGGTCATTTTGATGATTTGAGGTTATAAGGATTGGTATGAATTTAGATAGCATATTATGGTACTTATTTGCTTTTAATTGGTTAGTATTGAAATGGTAAGATTTAGACTTGGCTTGATTATTTTGGATGGTATATTATGCTATGGTTTGGTGTCATTTGTATAGGTGAAGATGTGGGGTGGCAAAATGGCTTGGTAAATAGCCTATTTTTGTCCACACAGGTGGAGACGCGGGCGTGTGTGTCAGCCGTGTGTGGCACACGGTCATGTTGCACGGTCGTGTATCCCATGGTGTTGAAATATAAATGAAGTCAGTATGCTCCACAAGGTCTCACACATGGGCGTGTGATTGGCCGTGTGGTACAAGTCAGTATACCCCTTAATTGGCACACGGCCTAGCACACGGGCGTGTGACTTGGCCGTGTTGCATAAGTCAGTATACCCTAGGTTTGGCACGACCTTCGAAGGGCACACGGGCTAGACACACGGGCGGGTGGTTGGCCGTGTGACCCAAGTCTGTATGTACCCCCTGTTTTCACACGGCCTGTGACACGGGCGTGTCTGGTGGTCGTGTGAGACACACGGCCTGGCCACACAGACGTGTGTCCCTTGTTTTGAAGAAAAATTTACTAATTGTTGAAAAATTTCCTGAGTTATCGGTTTAGTCTCGAACCACTTCCAAAGCATGTTTAAGGCCTTGTAGGCTCTTAATAGGGAAAAATTGATTACGATTGATGATGAATGCTTGAATTGAGAAAATGTATGTTAAATAGTTGTTTAATTGTTTCATAAGTCTGGTAATGCTCTGTAACCCTATTCTGGCGTTGAATACGGGTGAGGGGTGTTACACACTGATTTAAAGGTTCAACTTGCCTTTGTTTATTTTTATGTGCTTTTCTTGATGAAATTGTTTTCTTTTTCATAAACGAAGAGTTTTATTGAATTAGAACTAATATCATACATAGGAGTGCAATTTAAATTAGTACTTACAAAAGAACACAAAGTTTGGGATATCAAATAAATAGTGGAATATCAAATAAATAGCATAAAGGTCGTCAGAGCTCCTAGCATTAGACAAAACACTAGGATTAACATGATTTCCAACTCTAACTAAAGCATCAGCACAGCGTTTCCCTTCCAAAAGGTATACTAGGGACAATTACTTGGTAATTGCATCAACAAAATGAGAGGTCCAAGTAAAACATTATCAATATATGAATGATTTAGAAGATCAATATAACCTTGGCATCATGTTCAACAATAACATTGGTAATATTCATTCTTTGAACTAGTAAAAGGAAATCACGAAGAGCCAAAAGTTCAGCCATAATGTTGGGAGTTTTGCCAAGGTAATGATGACATCCAACAATCCAATGACCATTATGATCTCATATAATAGCTCATAAATTTACAAGACCTAGATTACTCAAGGAGGAGCCATCACAATTGACTTTGCTCCAACCATACGAGGCTTATTTGAAAAGAGGAAGGATAGCCTCGGAATTTAGATCCATTAGAAAGAGAAAAATATTCCATAGCAAGAGATATACCTTTTTATTTGATACCATCTTCATTCAATAGGACTGTCAAAGATGATTGCATTTCTAGCAATTCAAATGCTATGGACGAAAAAGGTGAATAAAGTAGGCCAATAGATGTAATGGTTGGGGAAGGTCGATTTCAAAGTCAAATTCTTTTTAAACCAAACTAGAAAAGGAAGTAAAGCAAGGCTCACTACTTAAAGGGGAAAGGGAAGAGGCTTTAAAGATGAGAGGTGAAGGAACAATGCCTAAGAGGGTGTTTAATGGTTTCAAGGTGATTATTGCAAAAGGGACAGTTAATGGTAATGTTCATACCTTTAGAATAAAGGAAAGAGTGGGTAGGAAGAAAAAAATGATCAACTTCCCAAATGAAGAAAGAAAGCTTCGAAGGAAGTCTAAGAAAGCTTCGAAGGAAGTCTAAGTTTTCAATTCACATACAATCCTCTAAAGCAGGTTAGGCAGGGTTTATAAGGTTTGAAGCAATATGATAAGTCGATTTGAAAGAAAAAAAAACCATTCGAGGAGGCATTCTAACATAAGGTATAAGGACCATTAGAAAGGATGGATAAGAAATGTGCAAGAATATTGTACCAAAAGAAAATAGGGATTTCAAACAACAAAAAACACGAACTAGACTGGAAATCTTTAACTAAGAAGTTCTCTTCATGTGGCATAAAGGGGCCATGAATAAGAAAGCGAATAGAACCCAAATTTGTATAATTATCATGCCAAAAAAAAAAAAACCTCGAGAACCATCTTCAATGATCCACTAGATACCTGTAACACACTATACTTGACCCGATCGCCGAGTCTGAATATCCAATGCCACAATTAACTTGAGTAACTTAACAGGAATTTTAACTTAAATTATTTACTACTTAAATATCATCATGAATTCTTCATTCTTGAAATCATATTCTCCTTAGTTTCTTAATTTATCAGTGGGTTTACAAAAATCAGCTACAATTAAAAATACTACAAATTCTAAGCTATTACAATCAATATGCCTTAATTTGTCATGTACGTAGTTATATATATATATATGAACATACTTGCTGTAACTTGAAATTTGCAACTTGTTAGACGTTCAGTTAATTAAATCCCGAGGTGTAGCCTCTAAGGGTGACCCTTTATATGCATGATATAACTCACGAAGCCATCCACGAGAGCTTGGCGGTATTTGGCTTGGTCCCACCACACAAGTCATGCATTACCCCTTGGCCCTACATTCAAGATAAAACACGTGTAAGTTCAGAGAACTTAGTGAGAATCTTCTAATACAATGTACTCAGATGGCTTTAGATTTAAGAATTTAATAGTAAATACACACAATAAAACTCTTTATATATCATAGGGGATCCCCGTAGCTTAAATAATGTAAAAAACACTTATGCAGTCTTCTTTAAGAATAAATTTTGGGCATTCAGGCTATTTCAGTTTTCCTTCCTATCATGCTACTGACCTTTTTTGAAGACTTAAATTTGTTTAGCTTCATTTCAAAAGTTAAGGTTACCTTCCCAGGTTTGACTTATCGACAACAACCATACCCGCGAATTTTACAGGTTTACAACAAATATTTCAATATTTCCCCAAAAATTTTATTCTTGGAACTTGGCTTGTACATAGTTTCCTTCTTTAAGGATCCATTTAATAACACCCTTGTTCGTGGCTTTGAATAAAATGATTTGGCTGAAGAATAATCACCTCCAACATTGTGGACCTGTACTTGCCAGATAGTCCCATGGGACTTTTCTATGACAAAGCATTCTACTATAGTACTACCAATAGTAAATGGTTCTCGGTAGACTACCTCCTTCTTGGATTTCCCTTGGCAGGCTTCCACACTTGATAGTCTAAAATGGCTTCCCCACGATATAAGGTCTTGACAGACATCCATGCCTTTTGTTCTTTCCTGAAGTACTGCCCACCAACATACTTTGGCGGAATTCCCTCTTATTTCTGGCGACCATTTTACCCACAAGTTTTTAGCATTTCAATTTGTATAATCATCTCAATTTATTATAGTCCATATTGGTTTACCTAATAACTCTAGCGGAATCCTATTGGACACTTAGAAGGAAATACCTTTTCCTCCCAACTATGTTATGATTAATACGCTTCTACTTATTCATCTTACCTCCGTATTTTAGCAAATATACTTAATAACACACTAGCTCGTGTTCCCAGACGTGTCACGATTATCCCGACAGATTTTTCCCATGCAAGTCATACAGTGATTTTCCTTTTTATTCCCTGGCAGACTTTCCTATTTACTTCCTGATGGACCTCATTTCACCGCGAGATGTACATGTCTAGATTGTATCATGGCTAACCATGGACTTTTGATTCCAAAAAATCGATAAACCCCTTTCGAGGTGTCGCCCCGAAGGACCTATATACCATTTACATGGTGTCGCCCTAAAAGATTAATAGATAACCGTTATCATGGTGGCCCCCCGAAAGATCAGTAGATAATCGTCGTCACGGTGTCGCCCCAAAGGACCAGTAGATATTCGTTCTATGATGCCGCCCAACTCCCTTGTATTCAGTAACAACCTGCCTATTCCTCCATCACACCGTTCACTATTTTCAACTACCTTGTCAATGTAACTTCCTCCGTACTCTGCATACAATAAACATGCATATCACTCAAGTCATTATACTTATTACTATATCATATAGTACGTCATTGACTATTCTATATCATACAGTATGTCATTGACCATTTGGCATCCAATCTACATACTACATAGTGTTATGTATACTCAGTTAACGATCACTAAACTAACTATAAATACAACTAAGGCAAGTGCAGTTATCGAATAATAGTATAGTTAAGGTGAGTAGGGGATATCGTATCCACGAGGACTAAAAATATAAGTAATTACCATTTTTCTATTATTTAGCCGATAAATTGGGGTGATTTTTTTAATCTAAAATTACTAAACTAATCTAACTAAGAAAGCAACAGAGAATGAAATAGGAAAATAATCGAAGATAACCAATGAGATAGACAATACCTAGGAAAGAATCCACCTCATTTTCTCTTCTCTTTTGTATTTTTCTCTTTTGGCCTCGTCTTTTTTCTCGATCTTTTTTTCTGTATAATTAGAAATTTTTGATTCTTTGTTTTTACATATCCAATTCGAGAGATATTCGTTTCAATGGTCCGTAAATATCAAAAAAAAAAAGAGTGGTTTGTCTACTCTGTCCAAAAAAAGGGGGGAATGTACATTTGCTTGAAACAGCTCCCAAATAATTGTTTTACGCCTTTGGGCACGCATGGAACCTTTTATTATGTCGCGCCTATTATTATGAATCTGAATTAAACGATTTATTCACTTGTGTCTTGATCTGTAGAAATCCCTAAATTTTGTTAATATCCCTTTTGAGAGTAAAAACAACTAACTCTAGGTTGATTAATTGAAATTTCTTTCTAATTAAAACCCCTATTGTCGAATTAACTCGATCTATGGATTCCCCTATTAGATTTAACTCTAATCCGGTAGATTTATGTCATCCTATTTCTAGGATTGCATGCAACTCCACTCAATTATGCTAGATTTTCTCTTAAACATGGACTTTTGCTCCACTGAAATAAGCACATTAAACTTGAATTAATATCTCAGAAATATTAAAATAAGACATAAGCATACATAATTGAGAATTAGAATCAAATATTTATCGCGTAAATCATAAATCAAATAATAAGATTCATCATAGGTTTCATCTTCTCTAGGCATCTAGGGAATTTAGTTCATAATCCTGAATGAAAACATCTCAATGTCAGAATAACCACAACACATAAAGAAACTCAATAAATCTTCGAAAGAAATTAAATAGAGATCTTCAATCTTGAGGGAGATCTGCTTCTGAGTTGATTCCGCTGGCGTTCTTTGAGTGCTTTCTTTGATCTTCTCTGAGTGCCCCATTAGGTCTTCTTTTAATTGGTATTTATAGACTTTAGAATGCTTAAAAAGCCTAAAAATTGGGTTTTTTCGCGTATTTGGGAAGCAGGGTGCGATATCAACACGGGCTAGCATATGGGCATATGGCCAGCTCGTGTGGCTCAAACGGGCATATGGCCAGCCCGTGTGGAAATGCCTAGGCTGTGTGGATCCTGGAAATAGCTCTATTTGTCTGATTTTGGCTCGTTTTTTGCTCCTTTTGCTCCCAAATGCTCTCCTAAGTATAGAAACATGAATTTAAAGGATTAGGAGCATCAAATTCACTAATTTACATAATTAATCATCCAAAAATGCATTAAGAATAGGATTAAAATATGTTACTTTTACAGCTTATCAAATATCCCCACACTTAAGCGTTTGCTTGTCCTCAAGCAAATTCCTCAACTTACATTAAAAATAATATTTCTCAAGTTGTAATTCCCATCAATAATGTCTCAAAATAATCCATAAATAATCATGCATTGGCAATTCAACTAAAAGAGCACTAAAGTCTCAAACAATCCAAGCTAAAATTTTTAAACACGAAAACATAGGTGTTTCTCCTTATCTAAGTAATTTCCTTTTATTCAAAATTGAAAAGAATCGACATCCTCACTAAAGATTCACTCAAATCACTCAAAGTGTTTAAGATTCAAGAATAAACACTCAATAGTCAAACATGAAAAGTCATTACCACAGGCTTGTATGAAAATCAAATCTCCACCCCTATAAAATGATATGATACACAAATAAAAAGGTCTTTAAGAGGTAGTAATGGGGCTTAGGTTAAGGGTGTGGAGAAAGGCTGAAAAAGATGGTTAAAATCAAAATTAAATTGATAAATTACCAAACTAGAAAAATAACAAATGTTGAATTAAAAACAAGTGCATAAATCAATAACTATTCAAGAATAAGAAAACGAGCTTCTTCTCAAAATATGAATTTAACTGTTCAAGCTCATAGAATTAAATAATAATGAAAATGTAAAATATATATTTTATTTCTTTTTTATTTTTTTCAATTTTTTTTACAATAAGAAATAATTCAGCAAATCAAACAAAAGAGCATAGTTAGACAACTAACCAAATCACATCTTGACAAAAAGAGAGTTAGTAAAATGGGAAAAATTCTCAACGAACAAAAAAAAAGAGTTATGGATTAACATTAATGGGTAAATCAAGAAATGGTGTGTTTAGGCTTAACGGGTTCACTAAGGGTTAATTAAAAAGGTAGGCTTTTTATGAGATAAGTGGGTTAAAACCTAAGTGCCTTTTTCATCTCAGTATATCAAATCAAAGGTGTGGTCTCGACATGCATAATCGAAGTAAGTTCTAGAATAATAAATCAAATTGACACACTCATAACCAATAATAAAATGAGCAATAAAAATGTATGCTCTAAAGGCTGTAACATCCCGAAATTGGGCCTAGTAGGATTAGGCCCAATGGGCTTTGGGTGTAGTAGCGTCAAAATTTTTGGAGAACAATAGATCGGCTTAAGTGCAAGTTGGACCTATTAGATAAGTGATTTTGGAAGGTTAGGGGGCTTCTATGAAGTCCCGGGATCAAACTTTGGCTTTAGAGAAATTTTAGTTTTAGGCGAGAAAAACCCTGGGAGTTAGTAGTAGGCTTTAAGAATAAAATATGGAGGAAAATGACACAAGTGGAGTGTGTGGTGTAGTGGCAAAGTGACGCCACATAAGAGATAAGGGGGTGACGCCACAAAGAAGGAAGGAGGTCCAAGGTTCAAGTCTTGGCTCTTGCATTTTGGTTTTCATTTTACATGGACCTTAGTATTTGGATATAGATTTATATTTAGTTGCGCATGGTTTAAGATACAAGAAGAGCTTGTGACTTAGTGGCTAGCGGTTTGGATTATGTTGAAAGGAGCCTGGGTTCGAATCTCTTGAAAAGCAAGGGAGTATTTATTTTGCGAATTGGACGGTTAGAGTTTGAGTTGGATTTAAACTCTACTGGCGAAGGGATCCCACATCGGAAAGATACAACGAAGGAAGGTGAGAAGCTAGCTATATATAGAGCATTCTATGAGGAGAGTGAATATATCTTGGTGGGCGTTTGGGCACAGAAGTGGTTGGAGCGCGGATTAGCACCAGATTCCTATCAGGTGTGCACTTCTCTACTCTAGTTGTAGAGCGGCAAATACCGAAGTGCCGGTCACGGTAATAGTAGCCACACGAGCGTGCGAGAGCACGTGTGGGGCTTCGACGCGATAGTTGAGGCCACCATTAGTAATCTTGTGGGTTGAGGATACTTGGGCCGCGATGGGCCGAAGTGGGCTCAATGGGCCCATATGAGTAAATTGTATGATTGTTTAGTATATATTGAACTAGACTAGGTGAATATCATATACGTGGCTAGATTTGTGTTAGGTGGGCCACACGAGCGCGTGGGCCCGAATGAGCCGAAATCAGGTTTTAGGCCCAATAGTTTGGTACGATCGAAAATGGCAGTTGAGTCGCTCGAAGCGACATTAAGCCTTCGGAAAGGCCATTGAAGGTGCAAAATTACTGAAATACCCTCGATAGGTAAATTACGAAAATACCTTTGCTAGGTAAAATTATGATTATCCCCTTAGAGGTTGATTAGCTTGATTATGTTGTATTATGTCTATCTGATTATGATGGTAATTCATGTTATACTTATATTTGATATATGTTTTGCATACATGTCATACTGCATACACGAATTATTATGTCATGACATGTTGCATGGGTTGGGGTATGATGAGAAGAGGGAGGAAACATGATCTCTTTTAGACTGTCACCAGTGGTTAGGTACCATAAGTGGGTTAGCCCCACATATGATATTTTGTGACTAAGTCTCAGTGGTTTGGAACCATCAGTGATTTGGTACCACATATATTATTTTTGTGACTCGTCCCAGTGGTTTGGTACCACAGTGGGTTGGCCCCACATATATTCATTAAGGGATTGTCACCAGTGGTTAAGTACCATAAGTGGGTTGGCCCCACGTATTATATTTTGTGCCATTTGTCACCAGTGGTTTGGTACCACATATATTATTTCTGTGACTCATCCCAGTGGATTGGTACCACAGTGGGTTGGCCCCACATATATTCATTAAGGGATTGTCACCAATGGTTAGGTACCACAAGTGGGTTGGCCCCACGTATGATTATTTATAACTTTTGTCACCAGTAGTTTGGAACCACCAGTGGTTAGGTACCACGAGTGGCTAGGTGCCACAGATATTGGGTAGATTCTGGAGATATGGATGATGAATACTACGTTGATTGGGTTGCATTACATACATGTTTCATATATGATTAGTGTGAGAGCTCAAAGCTCAACTGGACGGGGATTTACACACTGAGTCTCGGTGACTCACCCCCTCTGTTAAATTTTGCAGGTAATCCTTAGACCGCGGATATGGAGTTCAGGTGGACTCGAGGTGGCCAGGCATTACGATTGCTTTCGTAAACTTTGTTTTAATTTGAACTTATTTTAATTCGGGATTTTATGTTGTAATAAGGCCACTATTACTTTAAATTTGGTATTTTATTTGGTTTAGCTTTTAATTTGATTACTACCTATTATTAGTAAATATTCAATACGGGAATTTCCTAAACCCTTAATAATCATTTTCTAAAATGTTAAATAAAGGATTACCAGCGAATAAATATTTAAACTCGAAATTTTTAACAAACGCGCAGATTTTAAACAACCCTTTCATGTGACATGCCAGATCCGATCATAACTTCTAGGTCGGGTTTGGGGTGTTACAATTACGGTATCAGAGCCTAGGTTCAAAAACTCGGCTGTGGGTTTGGGTTCAAAAATATTTTCAAAGGATGGTTTGGAAAATGGTTTAGAAAAATATATATCTGTTTTTTTGAAGTATGGCACCCGAGTCCACGGCACTAAATCAGTAAGTTTCCTAATACTTTGCTTTGTTATATGCTGTATTTCTGGTATCTATTTTGTGTGTCTGGTTTGGATGTGATGTTCGGCTATAGAATGGGTTGCGTATGAAATATTTGTTTGCTTTAATGGCTAGGTGTTTTTGAGTGTAGGATAGAATGTGTGACTGTTAGTTAGTTGGAAATTTTGAGGATGAAATTTCTTTAAGGAGGGTAGATTTGTAACATCCTGAAATTGGGCATAGTAGGATTGGGTCCAATGGGCTTTGGGCGTAGTAGCGTTTAAAATTTTTAGAGAACAAGAGATCGGCTTAAGTGCAAGTTGGACCTATTAGATAAGTGACTTTGGAAGGTTAGGGGGCTTCTATGAAGTCCCGGGATCAAACTTTGGCTTTAGGGAAATTTTGGTTTTAGGCGAGAAAAACCCTGGGAGTTAGTAGGTAGGCTTTAAGAATAAAATATGGAGGAAAATGACACAAGTGGAGTGTGTGGTGTAGTGGCAAAGTGACGCCACATAAGAGATAAGGGGGTGACGCCACAAGGAAGGAAGGAGGTCCAAGGTTCAAGTCTTGGCTCTTGCATTTTGGTTTTCGTTTTACATGGACTTTAGTATTTGGCTATAGATTTATATTTAGTTGCGCATGGTTTAAGACACAAGAAGAGCTTGTGACTTAGTGGCTAGCGGCGTGGATTATGTTGAAGGGAGCCTGGGTTCGAATCTCTTGAAAAGCAAAGGAGTATTTATTTTACAAATTGGACGGCAAGAGTTTGAGTTGGATTTAAACTCTATTGACGAAGGGATCCCACATCGGAAAGATACAAAGAAGGAAGGTGAGAAGCTAGCTATATACCTTGGTGGGCGTTTGGGCACAGGAGTGGTCGGAGCACGGATTAGCACCAGATTCCTATCAGGTGTGCACTTCTCTACTCTAGTTGTAGAGCGGCAAATGCCGAAGTGCCGGTCATGGTAATAATAGCCACACGAGCGTGCGAGCGCACGTGTGGGGGTTCGACACGATAGTTGAGGCCATCATTAGTAATCTTGTGGGTTGAGGCTGCTTGGGCCGCGACGGGCCGAAGTGGGCCCAATGGGCCCATAGGCCCATATGAGTAAATTGTATGATTGTTTAGTATATATTCAACTAGACTAGGTGAATCTCACATACGTGGCTAGAATTGTGGTAGGTGGGCCACACGAACGCGTGGGCCTGAATGGGCCGAAATCGGGTTTTAGGCCTAATAGTCTGGTACGACCGGAAATGGTAGTTGAGTCGCTCGAAGCGACATTAGGCCTTTGGAAAGGCCATTACAGGAGCGAAATCACTAAAATACCCTCGATAGGTAAATTACAAAAATACCCTTGCTAGGTAAAATTACGGTTATACCCTTAGAGGTTGATTAGCTTGATTATGTTGTATTATGTCTATCTGATTATGATGGTAATTCATGTTATACTTATATTTAATATATGTTTTGCATACATGTCATACTGCATACACGAATTATGATGAGAAGAGGGGGGAAACATGATCTCTTTTAGACTGTCACCATTGGTTAGGTACCACAAGTGGGTTGGCCACACATATGATATTTTGTGACTAAGTCTCAGTGGTTTAGAACCACCAGTGGTTTGGTACCACATATATTATTTCTGTGACTCGTCCCAGTGGTTTGGTACCACAGTGGGTTGGCCCCACATATATTCATTAAGGGATTGTCACCAGTGGTTAGGTACCACAATTGGGTTGGCCCCACGTATTATATTTTGTGACATTTGTCACCAGTAGTTTGGTACCACATATATTATGTCTGTGACTCGTCCTAGTGGTTTGGTACCACAGTGGGTTGGCCCCACATATATTCATTAAGGGATTGTCACTAGTGGTTAGGTACCACAAGTGGGTTGGCCCCACGTATGATTATTTGTGACTTTTGTCACCAGTGGTTTGGAACCACCAGTGGTTAGGTACCACCAGTGGCTAGGTGCCACAGATATTGGGTAGATTTTGGATATATGGATGATGAATACTAGGTTGATTGGGTTGCATTACATACATATTTCATATATAATTGGTGTGAGAGCTCAAAGCTCAATTGGACGGGGATTTACACACTGAGTCTCGATGACTCACCCCCTCCGTTAAATTTTGCAGGTAATCCTTAGACCGCGGATATGGAGCTGAGGTGGACTCGATGTGGCCATGCATTACGATTGCTTTTGTAAACTTCATTTTAATTGGAACTTATTTTAATTTGGGATTTTATGTTGTAATAAGGCCACTATTACTTTAAATTTGGTATTTTATTTGGTTTAACTTTTAATTTGATTACTGCCTATTATTAGTAAATGCTCAATACGAGAATTTCCTAAACCCTTAATAATCGTTTTCTAAAATGTTAAATAAAGGATTACCGACGAATAAATATTTAAACATGAAATTTTTAACAAACGCGCAGATTTTAAACAACCCTTTCATGTGACATGCCAGATCCGGTTATAACTTCTAGGCCGGGTTTGGGGTGTTAAAATTGTGGTATTAGAGCCTAGGTTCAAAAACTCGGCTGTGGGTTTGGGTTCAAAAATATTTTCAATGGATGGTTTGGAAAATGGTTTAGAAAAATATATATCAATTTTTTTTTAAGTATGGAACCCGAGTCCCCGGCACCAAATCCGTAAGTTTCCTGATGCTTTGTTTTGTTATATGCTGTATTTCTGGTATCTATTCTGTGTGTCTGGTTTGGATGTGATGTTCGGCTATAGAGTGGGTTGCGTATGAAATATTTGTCTGCTTTAATGGCTAGGTGTTTTTGAGTATGTGTAGGAGCTTTAAATGTTAGTTAAAAGTGTATTAGTGTTATTAAGATCAGAGTGCGCAACAAGAGCGTAGTGTGGTAGGTTAGAATGTGTGACTCTTAGTTAGTTAGAAATTTCGAGGACGAAATTTCTTTAAGGAGGGTAGATTTGTAACATCCTGAAATTGGGCCTAGTAGGATTGGGCCCAATGGGCTTTGGGCGTAGTAGTGTTTAAAATTTTTAGAGAACAAGAGATTGGCTTAAGTACAAGTTGGACCTATTAGATAAGTGATTTTAGAAGGTTAAGGGGCTTCTATGAAGTCTCGGGATCAAACTTTGGCTTTAGGGAAATTTTGGTTTTAAGCGAGAAAAACCCTGGGAGTTAGTAGGTAGGCTTTAAGAATAAAATATGGAGGAAAACGACACAAGTGGAGTGTGTGGTGTAGTGGCAAAGTGACGCCACATAAGAGACAAGGGGGTGACGCCACAAGAAAGGAAGGAGGTCCAAGGTTCAAGTCTTGGCTCTTGCATTTTGGTTTTCTTTTTACATGGACCTTAGTATTTGGCTATAGATTTATATTTAGTTGCGTATGGTTTAAGACACAAGAAGAGCTTGTGACTTAGTGGCTAGCGGTGTGGATTATGTTGAAGGGAGCCTGGGTTCGAATCTCATGAAAAGTAAGGGAGTATTTATTTTGCGAATTGGACGGCAAGAGTTTGAGTTGGATTTAAACTCTACTGACGAAGAGATCCCATATCGGAAAGATACAAAGAAGGAAAGTGAGAAGCTAGCTATATATAGAGCATTCTATGAGGAGAGTGAATATACCTTGGTGGGCGTTTGGGCACAGGAGTGGTCGGAGTGCGAATTAGTACCAGATTCCTATCAGGTGTACACTTCTCTACTCTAGTTGTAGAGCGGTAAATGCTGAAGTGCCGGTCACGATAATAGTAGCCACACGAGCGTGCGAGCACACGTGTGGGGCTTCAACGCGATAGTTGAGGCCACCGTTAGTAATCTTGTGGGTTGAGGCTGCTTGGGCCACGACGGGCCAAAGTGGGCCCAATGGGCCCGTGGGCCCATATGAGTAAATTGTATGATTGTTTAGTATTTATTGAACTCGACTAGGTGAATCTCATATACGTGGCTAGATTTGTGTTAGGTGGGCCACACGAGCGCGTGGGCCCGAATGGGCCGAAATTGGGTTTTAGGCCAATAGTCCGATACGACCGAAAATGGTAGTTGAGTCGCTCGAAGCGACATTAGGCCTTTGGAAAGGCCATTGAAGGTGCAAAATTACTGAAATACCCTCAATAGGTAAATTACGAAAATACCCTTGCTAGGTAAAATTACGGTTATACCCTTAGAGGTTGATTAGCTTGATTATGTTGTATTATGTCTATCTGATTATGATGGTAATTCATTTTATACTTATATTTGATATATGTTTTGCATACATGTCATACTGCATACATGAATTATTATGTCATGACATGTTGCATGGGTTAGGGTATGATGAGAAGAGGAAGGAAACATGATCTCTTTTAGACTGTCACCAGTGGTTAGGTACCACAAGTGGGTTGGCCCCACATATGATATTTTGTGACTAAGTTTCAGTGGTTTGGAACCACCAGTGGTTTGGTACCACAATATTATTTCTGTGACTCGTCCCAGTGGTTTGGTACCACAGTGGGTTGGCCCCACATATATTCATTAAGGGATTGTCACCAGTGATTAGGTACCACAAGTGGGTTGGCCCCACGTATTATATTTTGTGACATTTGTCACCAGTGGTTTGGTACCACATATATTATTTCTGTGACTCGTCCCAGTGGTTTGGTGCCACAGTGGGTTGGCCCCACATATATTCATTATGGGATTGTCACCAGTGGTTAGGTACCACAAGTGGGTTGGCCCCACATATGATTATTTGTGACTTTTGTCACCAGTGGTTTGGAACCACCAGTGGTTAGGTACCACCAGTGGCTAGGTGCCACAGATATTGGGTAGATTCTGGAGATATGGATGATGAATACTAGGTTGATTGGGTTGTATTACATACATGTTTCATATATGATTGGTGTGAGAGCTCAAAGCTCAACTGGACGGGGATTTACACACTGAGTCTCGGTGACTCAGCCCTTCCGTTAAATTTTACAGGTAATCCTTAGACCGCGGATGTAGAGCTGAGGTGGACTCGAGGTGGCCATGCATTACGATTGCTTTCGTAAACTTCGTTTTAATTTGAACTTATTTTAATTCGGGATTTTATGTTGTAATAAGGCCACTATTACTTTAAATTTGGTATTTTATTTGGTTTAGCTTTTAATTTGATTACTGCCTATTATTAGTAAATGTTCAATACGAGAATTTCCTAAACCCTTAATAATCGTTTTCCAAAATGTTAAATAAAGGATTACCAGCGAGTAAATATTTAAACTCAAAATTTTTAACAAACGCGCAGATTTTAAACAACCCTTTCATGTGACATGCCAGATCCGGTCATAACTTCTAGGCTGGGTTTGGGGTGTTACAAAGGCTGAAAATCTCATAAAAAATTATGGTTTTTGATGTCAAACTTGTAAATTTAAAACCTCAAGGTAATATTTCAATTCAGAGAAATAACCTAAAATTTTTAATTCTGAAAATAAACTTATCATGCTTGATTCTCTCATGTCTTAAAGCTTAAAACAACCAATGCACAAATATCTATGAATTTAATCCAAAATACATTAATAAAAATCACAAATCCATAAAAATTCATTCTAATAGAAGTATGAGAAATTACTTAAACACAAGACATAATTCAGGGATTTTCTAATAATTATATAAATAAATTGCCCACACTTAAGATGTACATTGTCCTCAATGTACAAACAAATATAATCACAGTATAAACATAATATCATAAGAGAGGGAGAAAACTAAAACTGCCTTGAATATTGGATGAAATCCCAAAATAGTGAAAAGCAAAATTGTAGTCAAATCTAAATGTAACACATGATTCCGAGCAAACTAATAAGAAAATAAACACAAATAATAGAGAAGATTAAGAGGTTATAACTCGATTAGAAACAACCATAAAAATATATTTCAAAAGATAATAAGTAAAATAAGTTTAAGAAAATAAAAAAAAAAGCAACTAAAACAAAACTAAAAAGAAAGAGAAAGAAAAAATAAAAAGAAAAAAAATAAACTCAATGATACCAATAAACTTAAAAGTAATTATAATAATAATAGTAAAAATACTAAAAATAATAAAATAGCAGAAAAATTAAAATAAATTTAAAATCTAAGTATAAGAATAATAAATAAAATAAAAAATAGGAAAATAAAAATAAAAATAAATAAATAATATAAAATAAAAGGGGTAGCTTGTTTGGGGAAGAAGAAAAGAGAAATTGAGAAAGAAATTCTAGGGTTTGGGCCACATGGCCGTGTGACACGGTCGTGTGGAGTATTTTGAGCTCGTGTACAATTAAAAACTAACCCAATTTTCACACGGCACGACCATGTGCCAGGCCATGTGTGTTTTTCTTCATTTCTCCTATACCCATGTGAGATCCCATAAACCCGTGTGGCTTGGCCGTGTCTCCTGGCCGTGTGTGTTTTCATTCGTTTCTCCCATGCCCATGTGGGATTCCACATGCTCCTGTGACCAGGCTGTGTGGGTAAAAAACACACCTTTTTTTTTTTAAGATTTTAAATTAGCATGCAATGGAATTAAAAGCATTAGCAAAAGTTAAACATTCGGGTTGCCTCCTAAGAAGCACTTATTTAAAGTCTAAGCTTGACTTACCTCGTATTTGCAAGATCACGATGGTTCGCAGAGTCGAAACTCCTCTTTCTTGTAATCAATTATATTATCAAAACATGGTTTAAGTCAAGTACTATTTACTTTAAATTTGCCAAATTTAGAATGAGTTACCTCGACTGTACCGTATGGGAAGACATTTAGTACCGTAAAGGGATTTTAAATTAGCTCCTGTGACCAGGCCGTGTGGGTAAAAAACACACCTTTTTTTTTTTAAGATTTTAAATTAGCATGCAATAGAATTAAAAGCATTAGCAAAAGTTAAACATCCGGGTTGCCTCCTAAGAAGCACTTATTTAAAGTCTAAGCTCGACTTACCTCGTATTTGCATGATCACAATGGTTCGCAGAGTCGAAACTCCTCTTTCTTGTAATCAATTATATTATCAAAATAAGGTTTAAGTCAAGTACTATTTACTTTAAATGTGCCAAATTTAGAATGAGTTACCTCGACTGTATCGTATGGGAAGACATTTAGTACCGTAAAGGGATTTGATCCGTTTGCATCAAGCTCCGAAGTGGCAATTCAAGGAACTGTTTTATCTAGAAGTACCTTGTTTCCAACCTTAAATTGGTTCGTTCCATCCACATGCTCATCATGGCGTCGCTTTGGCTCTTCATCAAGTTTTAGTTTCTTCTTGACATGTGTTTGCCATTCATCTAGTTCATCGATTCGTAACATTCGTTCTTTATGAGTCGTCCTGTTGTATTGACTGGAACATGGCTCCATTGCGTTTTTCCGAGGGGTTTCTTGCAAAGAAGGTTCAGTCACAAGGTTACTCATATTAACAGAACTTGTAAAGTAATCTCGATCATTAGATGTCTTAACAGAATCACGAGCTTGGAGAGTAATCGTTTCATCACCTACACGAAGTACTAATTCACCTATACCAACATCAATAATAGTTCTAACAGTTGCTAAAAAGGGCTGACCTAGAATCAAATGTACATCACTATCTTCATCCATGTCTAAAACAATAAAATCATCTAGGAATATGAATTTATCAATTTTTACAATAACATCTTCAATAATACCCCTAAGAAATCTAATGGTTCTATCTGCTAATTGAATACTCATCCTAGTTTATTTGGGTTTCCCAAGACCTAATTGCTTAAACATTTTATAAGGCATGGCATTAATACTAGCCCCTAAATCAGCCAAAACATTATTAATATTCAAACTACCAATTAAACAAGGAATAGTAAAACTCATTGGATCTTTCAATTTGTTGGGTAGTTTATTTTGCAATATGGCTGAGCAAACTGCATTTAGTTCCACATGCGACGAATTATCTAACTTTCTCTTATTCACCAAAAGCTCCTTTAAAAATTTAACGAAATTAGGCATCTATGAAAGAGCTTTAATAAATGGTAAGTTAATATATAATTTTTCAGAAGTTTAAGAAATTTACCAAATTGTTTGTTCGTGTGGTCTCTCTTTGTTGCGTTAGGATATGGCACTCGAGGTTTATATTCTTTACCAACCGGTTTTTGTTCATTCTAGCTTATGTCGACCTTACCTGTAACGCCCCGATTTTTCTTAAATTTTGGCTTTTGTAGTTTTGACACAATATTTGTCTGCTTCAGTGGTTATGTGTTCTGGCTGTGTGTGGGAGGTCCCAAGTTCGAGTCTCAACTTGGGTAAATTTTGGTATTTTTATGAATAAAGCCTAAACTCTGGTTAGTAGGCTTATAAGTAAAAGTGTGTAAGTAAATAATAGAATCGGCCTACTGGTCTAGTGGTTAGGTGGGGTGTTGGATTACATGAGGTCTTGAGTTCGAATCCATGCTGGAGCGTGGGCATTATTTTTGCTTAAAGATTCGACTAGAGTTGTATTGGAAGAGGACACTGAGTAGTGGATGTGTAGTGGAAGTTGAGGGAGAAAATTAAGGGGTTTCAATCAAAATCTTTTTGTTAATTTCGGTTCATCCAAAAGAAAATTATGTTCTCTCTTCCCCAAACTTCTTCCATCATTTTGATCTTTTCACCCTTCCTCTGCCGAATTTTCATTGTTTTCTTCCTCCTCTCTTTTGATTTTTTTCGCGCTTCCATCTTGTTCGACGAGTGAATCCACTTGATTTGGTAAGTAATTTTTTTGCCTCTTCCTCTCGTTCATAGTTAGTTTTCTGAAAAGGGTATTTTTTGGGTTCTTTCGGATTAGGTGGAAATCAAGTAGTGATTGGGGCTTTTGCAGTTTTTGAACGGTTGGGTTCTCGATTCGCTGTTGGTTCTTGAAGGCTAGAGAGTGGTTACGCATCGAAATCGTACCAGAAGTGTACTCGAAAATGTAAAAAATGAGGTTTCGATGAAAGCCGAAAACCTTACTATCAACGCCACATGGGCTTGTCGTTGCCCGTGTGGTAGGCCGTGTGCAAGACTGTTAGTCACCACACAGCCGTGTGATCGATGAGCCCAGCTATGCGCTGTGAGAGCCGAGCGAGGTCGTGGGCGACACACGGGCTCGACCAATTGGGCCGTGTGGGCCACACGAGTGAACACCATGGGCATGTGGAATTCTGGGCTAGGCCTGTGATCTTCACGGCCATTGCTAGTTTGGGCTGAGTGGGCCACATGGGCCTATAAGCCCATTTTTCTGAAAAACTCTGTAAGGGTCGCCCAAGTCGGTTGTGGTCCTACTGTAGGGTTGGTAAGCAATACTTAAACCCCTAAATGAATGACCTGTCTGTCTGATTTCTGTACTAAGCATGTATACTGATCTGAATATATCAGTTTTAACTGGATAATAGCATGTCATTCTTGTGTGTTGCATTGCATCGGGAGGGGGTTGATTATGATTGGAGGAAGTATCTGAAAAGCTCTTAAGCCTGTTATCTGGCAGCTCAACTGCAAATTTCTGATTATGTGCCGCAGTTGGTACAACATGGTGTGTAGGGCTGGATGGGTTGATTTATCCCCATGTGGTGTGTAGGGTTGACGAAGTTGGTGTGTAGAGGTTGGTGGGTAGGACTCTATTTTCTGCATATTCTGTCTGAAATGGGCTAAGGCCCTGAAATATGTTTAATTATGTATCTGAGTGAGCTAAGGTCCACACCGTTTCTGTAATGGGCTCAGATCCGAACTGTGAAAATCATGTATGTTATCTGATATATCTGTGTGTATGTTTTCTGTGGAAAGTACACACCGAGTTTGCGTAAACTCATCCTTTTCTATTTTATCTGTTCAGGTAATCCCCAACAGTAGATAGATCGGTGTGGCGGAGAACTCAGCGGTGACCACGGTTCTGGACACGTATTTATGGTTTATTTTTTAATTCTGCTTTGGTTATATTTGGGTAAATTTTATGTAATAAGGCCTTTTGGATTTTAGTTTAAAACTTGGGATTGTTATTTTATAAACTGCTAGCAGTAGGACAAGACGCGAGTTTTCAAAATAAACAAAAGTTTTATCAAAATACGTACGACCTTGCAAATCGTTTTAAAAGCTACCACAACGTATAATATTTTGAAAATGGATAATGAATAAATAAACAACGCGTTTTGACGGTTTTAACGAAGTTATGTTTTCTAAAGCACTATCATGTGACATCGCTAGATCCGGCCATAACTTCCAGGCCGGGTTTGGGGTGTTACATTACCATTACTTACCACACTTCCTTGCTTTGGTTCTGGTTCAGATTCAATTAACCCTTCTTCATCTCACATAGTAATTGCATGAAACTGCTCACTAGGGTTAGTTTCGGTATTGCTAAGCAAACTACCTTGTGGTCGTTCTAAGATTAACTTAGCAAGTTGGCCTATTTGGTCTTCGAGCCCTTGAATCGATACTTGTTGAATTTTAAGCACTAATTCAGTGTTTTAAAAATGAGTTTCTAACACTGAGATAAACTTTGTTAACATCTCCTCAAGGTTCGGCTTCTTTTCTTTTTGGTAAGGTTGTTGTTGGAATCTTGGAAGGGGTTGTGCTCTTTGATTTCCTTGACCACCCCAAGAGTAATTGGTCATTGACCATTTTCATAATCATTATACTTATTACTATATCATATAGTATGTCATTGACCATTTTTATAATCATTTGACATCCAATGTACATACTACATAGTGCTATGTATACTTAGCTGATGGTCACTAAACTAACTATAAATACGACTAAGGCAAGCGCACCTATCGAACAATAGTATAGTTAAGGCGAGTAGGGAATATCGTATCCACGAAGACTAAAAGTATAATTAATTACCATTTTTCTATTACTTAGCTGACAAATTGGGGTGATTGTTTTTAATCTAAAATCACTAAACTAATCTAACTAAGAAAGCAACAGAGAATGAAATAGAAAAATAATCGAAGATAACCAATGAGATAGACAATACCCAGGAAAGAATCCACCTAGACTTCACCTATTATTATGAATCTGAATTAAACGATTTATTCACTTGTGTCTTGATCCGTAGAAATCCCTAAATTATGTTAATATCCCTTTCGAGAGTAAGAACAACTGACTCTAGGTTGATTAATTGAAATTTCTTTCTAATTAAAACCCCTATTGTCGCATTAACTTGATTTATGGATTCCCTATTAGATTTAACTCTAATTCGGTAGATTTATGTCGTCCTATTTCTAGGATTGCATGCAATTCCACTCAATTATGCTAGATCTTCTCTTAAATAGAGACTTTTGCTCCACTGAAATAAGCACATTAAACTTGAATTAATATCTCAGAAATATTAAAATAAGAAATAAGCATACATAATTGAGAATAAGAATCAAGTATTTATCGCGTAAATCATAAATCAAATAATAAGATTCATCATAGGTTTCATCTTCCCAAGGTATCTAGGGAATTTAGTTCATAATCCTGAATGAAAACATCTCAATGTTAGAATAACCACAAGACATAAATAAATTCAATAAAACTTTGAAAAAAATTAAATGGAGATCTTCGATCTTGAGGGAGATCCGCTTCCGAGTTGATTCCGATGGCGTTCTTCGAGTGATTTCTTCGATCTTCTCTGAGTGCCCCCTTAGGTCTTCTTTTAATTGGTATTTATAGACTTTAAAATGCTCAGAAAGCCTAAAAATTGGGTTTTTTTGCGTATTTGTGAAGCAGGGTGCGATATCAACACAAGCTGGCACATGGGCGTGTGGCCAGCCCAGCCTGTGTGGAAATGCCTAGGCCATGTGGATATTGGAAACAGCTCTATTTGTCCAATTTTAGCTCGTTTTTTTTTTCTCTTTTTGCTCCCAAATGCTCTCTTAATTATAGAAACATGAATTTAAAGGATTAGGAGCCTCAGATTCACTAATTTACATAATTAATCATCCAAAAACGCATTAAGAATGGGATTAAAATATGTTACTTTTACATCTTATCATCAGCATGCTCATTCACCATTTTCATGCACAACAATAGATTCAGACAACTTAGAACAGACACAAATATAGATCATTCAAACAACACAATATCATCCATCACCCAAAATCAGAGTACAAAAATTCAAATTAAATTCTTCATCCTCATCAGCTTAGCTTCCCAAACGCCAGAGTCTCCTTCGTTCTGGCAGCTAAGCATGACAACCACATATCGTTTAAATTGAAGGAATTCAAATCTTAAAAACCCAGAACCCATAAACAAAAACTTTTCAGGAATCCTTACTATTTCTTCCTTTAATCCACGAGTACAAAAAAGCTTAGGAGCTTACCAACTTACTGGATTTTTTACTTTCCATACTCGAGTCTCACATTTACCGCCCCATGTAGAGTTTTCCTTAACTTTCTCTTCTTCGGAGCAACCGAAGAAGATGATGAAAATGAGAAGAAAATCATAATTGAATTGAGAAGAATTCATTCTCACATAAATATATATACCTAATCATATTGTCAAATAACCAATCATCCCTAATCATATTGTCTCCCACTAAGGAACCAACTGATTCCAACATAACCAAACCAGAATTGGTTCCCAACTAATTACCAATTAACCAACAAAATTTTCCAAGTGCTTCAATAGAGCCCGCCAACTTACTATATTTTTCAAGAAACTCCTAGTTCTCTATAAATTTTTAGGACTTAAAGAAATCCAAGAGTGACAATAACTTTCTCAATAATATGCTGCACACTCTTTAGAGCTTTCCAAGTAATCGAGGATTTAACTTTGGATTTGTCATTTTAGAGGTTCTTCGTATAAAGAATTTGAGTCCATAATTTAGAGTTGGAATGAATAAGCCACCAATAAAGTTTTGCGAGATGAACTTGGTTTTGAGCTTTCATATGGCGAATTACAAGTCTCCCATCTCATTTCAATTTTGAGATAGTTGCTCAGTTTGCTAGGTGAATGCGAGTGCGAGATTTTGTCCCTCCCCAAAAGAATTATGATTAATGCAATCAATGTAATTACATATGCTAGAACGGAGTTTTCAACATTGCATGAAATAGAAAGGGATAGATGTCATAGTAGATTTTATAAGAACAAGTCTTCCGGTAAAGGAAAGGAGATTCACTTTCCATCTAGAAAGTTTTGAACAAATTTTTTTGACAATGAAAACATAATCCTTTTTGCTGACTCTTTTATGATGGATTGGATAACCAAGATAGCGACCAAGGTCATAGGTTCTCTAAAAGCTTAATAGATTTGTGATCCAAGATCTTTTAGAGCTAGGAGTATTTGTGAGAAATAATTTTTTTTTTTTAATTTTGAAGATTGATTTTCTATCTAGATTCTCCACAGAAGGAATTTAGGATTTCCCGAATAGTATTAGTTGATTCCCTTTTTTCTTGAGCAAAAAGTATAGTATTGCCTGCAAAGAACACATGAGAGAGATCTGGACTGGCTCGAGAGTGTTTGAGGGGAAACGATTTCTTTTGAAAGTAGACATGATGGAAAAAATGATCGAGATATTCCATACAAAAGATAAAGATATAGAGAGATAATGGATCTCCTTGTTGAATTCCTCTAATAGGAATGAAACCGTTTAATTTTTCTCTACTGACAATAATGGACATTGTATAAAAAAAGATACAACTCATGATAAGATTAATCCATGGCACCAGGAAATTGAAGGAAGTAAAACACTTTCTAATGAAGTCTCACTCTAAATGGTCAAAGGTTTTTTCAAGGTCAAGTTTAAGAGCCATGAGTCCTTGTTTTCCTTTCTTAAGTCTCATAGAGTGAATTGCTTCTTGGATAATGACAATATTATCAGAAGTGATGGAGGAGACCCCAGGGCATTACGGGATAAGAGTGATAAGAGTATCATTAAAAGTCTTTTGAACATGTATGAATTGAAAATTTCCATGATCAAAGCACAAAATTTGGGGTGGACAATATCCCAATATTTTGAAAGGAATATTGGATGAAAGCCATCAAGGACAGAAATTTTAAGTGGTTTGAAACACCACTTGAACTCATGAGTAGTGAGTGATAGGAGAACAAAGCTCTCGAATGTTATATTGCGAAAGAGAGGGCCATAGTCAGAGACTATTGAAGACATTGTTTCTTTCTATGTTAAGTCTCAAAAGATGTGCCATCAAATTATTTTCCTTAATTATTGGCGAAAATATTATCTTCCTCAATTATTATAATTAAGAAAAAATTTGAAAGCTTCAATAATTCAATAATGACTAGAAGGGAATAAGGATTTGAGAAATTGAGCCAAGTTCTAATGTCATATAATATAAATATTAAAAATCACACTAAAAAAATATTGATGATTACCATTTGCCCTTTATTCATCCATCTTGGTAATACATGTTATGTATGTGTTAAACATTGTTTGATTATAAGTATCTAATTATTATTTTCGATAATTTTTTTAATTTAAAGTGTGTTTGATAAATTGAAAATTTAAGTGTTAAAAAATTAAATATTAAATTTTTATTGTTAAATTTTATAAATATTGAATTTATATTAAAAAATTATTTGGTAAATTAGTAATATAGATACTAAATATAATTATGTTAGTTGATAAAAGTAAATATTTATTTTTAAAAGGTTATTTATTTTAAATTTTAATCTTATTGACATAATATTTTATATTATTTTGGATAATTTTGAATGGAAGATAAACATGATAATTTGAATTTCATTTTTAAAATTTTTTTATTTTTTTTGATACAATAAAATTAACTTAATATTTTCTACAATAAATTAGACTTACCACCTATTTATATTATTCATTTTGTTGAAAATTTTTATTTTCAATGAAATAACAATTATTAATGATTTATCATTCTTAATTTTTAAATTTAATACATCATACCATAATAAAATATAAATACTAATTACTTTTAATATTAGAAATTAGATTAATTGCTTTGTTGGAATCTTCTAGTGTAATCCTAATTTTTCTTTAAAAATAATATCTTTTCTATCTTAAGAAAAGAAAAATTATTATATTACTATTAATAATAATATAATATAAAAATACTAATGATTTTTAATATGTTAGGTATAGTTAAACAATATAGCTCGCTAAGATCACGACCAAGCCAAGCCCAACTGCCCTGACAAGATTATAATCAGTTTTTACATGGCTTGTAAGATGGAGTAGTTTATTGTCATTCATGAATTGGTTGCCCCCTTGGTCGGAAGATGAAGGTTGGAAACTTCTCCATTCTATGTCTTGTGAGAAAGCGGTCATCATTTTTTAAGAATAATCAGCCTTTCGTTAGATAGAGAGGTGGTGATTGTACTTTGTGGCATCGACGCAAAAGAGCTGTGCGGGTGATTGTCGACTGTCGTGCCGTTAAAAGGAGAGGCCAAATAAATTAAATGGGTGCTGATTAAAATGCAGATGGTTGAAGAATCTTATCGAACTGATCCCTCCGCATCTTGCCACTGTTGCGTTGACGAACCAAGAGCTCGGATACTTTAGATGATTGGAGGAATGTTCTTCCCAAACATGTATAAAAAAAAGGTCCATATCATGTTTTAAGAATTGAGTCGATTGTCAAACTAAACAGACAATCCATGTCGGAATAAACCATTACAAAATTAATTTTTTTTTTAAAATTTTGAAATGTTCATAAAAATTTGTAATAAATCTATCAAAATTAGAAATAATTAATAAATATAAATAAATATTAGGAGAAACATAAACCTTCATTTTATAAATTATATAAAATTAATATTTAAACAAATTTAAATTTGATTCAAATTATCTTCAATCAATTTTTCCTCAATTTGACAAGTTGTATATTAATTCAATCCTAATATGTTTTTATGGTATTGGATGGACTAATCGATTTTAGATTTAACCGATTGATTTAATATTTTATTTTTTTTTTTTTTTTTTTTAATTTTAGATAGATAAACTAAAACTTTGACGGTAAGCTCTCTCTGTTTTTCTAATGGAAAAATCTCTTAGAAGTTTAAAAAATATTGATGAAAGCTTGGCTCTATAGGTAGAAGTATAAGGCCGCCACCCCATTGGAATTTCCAGATTTTTTAATTTTATATATAAATTATCATATATTTTAAATTTAGTGTCCACATTATATAATGTTCGCCGCTTCGGCCAAATTGTAGTTCATACAATTCGCCCCCTTAAGCCATAAGATACTCTCCAACGTCCAGGCGATACCCGATAGGGATATCGTTTAGCTTCTCTCAATGGCTTGATGATGATGTTCGATTCTGCCTGTGTTGTATTAAAATATATCATCAAGTCCAACAACCTTACTCAAAGGAGTGAAGCTGATGGAATATATGATGCAATGACTTCCGTTGAATTTGTTTTCATCTTGCATTTCATGATTGAGATGTTTGGAATCACTAATGATCTCTGTCCAGCATTGCAATATAAATCGCAAGATATACTAAACGCGATGCAGCTAGTATCATCAATTAAAATGCTTTTCCAGTGGGATCCTTTGTTTGAGAAAGCAAAATTATTTTGTAAAGATCATGAGATAAAAGTCTCCAATTTAAGTGATCCGTACAAAGCTGGTTGAGGTCGGTCTCGCATCCAGAGAGATAACCTCATAATTGAGCATCACTATCGGTTTGATATATTCATTGCTGGTATCGATTCATTGCTAATAGAAATGAATTATCGCTTTACTGATGAGGTAGTGGAGTTACTTATTCTTAGCTTCGCTTTGGATCCACGTGATAGTTACAAAGCTTTTTAGGTAGAAGATATCTGTAAGCTTATGAATTTATCCGGACGATTTTACGGAGCAGGAAAAGCTATACATGAAGACTCAATTGGACTATTTTCAACTTGATGCTCATCAAATCATGGAGTTGTAGAAAGCTTCTACCAAGTTGTGTCAAGTTCTAGCTAAGACAAATAAGTCAAGTATTTATACTCTTCTTGATAGAATTATTCGTCTTGTGCTAATTCTTCCTATGTCTACTGCAACAGCCAAACAAACATTTTTAGCCAAAAAAATTGTGAAGACAAGGTTTCGCAACATAATGGAGGATGATTTCTTTCAACTTACTTGGTGGCATACATCAAAAAAGAGATAACTCAAGAATTTTCAACAGATTCTATCATTGATGAGTTCGATCTTATGAAAAAGCGGAGGGTGCAATTTAGGATGCTTAGTATTGAGAAATAGGACTAAGACCAAGTTTTTTAATTTAACTTTTGGAATTATAATGATAATTATGACATTTTTAGTATAGTATTAGTTATTCTTTTTTGCATATTCAAAAGAAATATTTAATTTAATATAGTGTGATTTTTTTCTTTTTACTTTTTTTTTTTACAATTAAATCGTCTATACTTTTTAAAAAACATTAAATTGATTTGTTTGATAAGAAAAAAAAAATATCTGAGAAGAATTGATATTTTTTTATGTTAAAAAAAAAAGTCTTCGAAATTAAAAATTTCATCCCTTAAAATAAAATCCTGGATTTGTCCCTGCATGCACCATAGACATTCATGTATGAGATGTTATAAGATAAACTATAGATGTATTAATCTGTATCTCCTGGTATCTGTTTCGGATGTAATATTTTTTCTCAATAATTATTAGCATTTCATATTCAAGCTTTGTAAGAGCTTATAAACGTGTGCAAGAGACAAATTATGAAAAGTTATTATATTCAAATAATGAATGCTATCAAAGAAAATTAATACAATACAACGAGTAAAACATATTATCTAACAACAAAAGAATACATTAAAATAGAAATGAAGACTTAATAACTTAAAAAGAAAAAGGACTAGAAATGAAATTTTACCACAGGGGCTTGGTTGGAATTGCCCAAAATACTGGAAAATGCTGACTTGGGTCGGTTAGGTATGCTGATCTGGTCCATAACCCAAACCGTTGGGTTTGGTCTCCCTTTTTTCTAATATTCTGATGTCGTGTTTCTCTCCTCTAATTCCCTTGTATTCTTTTTGATGGTTTAGATATAATGGTGGCTCGGGCTGTTGGCTATGGTACAAATGGTAATGCTGAGATGGGAGATTTGGGAGAGTAACCAAACCAGCAAAGTAATAAAATACGCCAGCAGACGTTATTGTAGCGATTGAACCAGTAAAACAGCAATGTTCACAACAACAACGTTACACGGTACAAATCATCACAATTAAACAAGAAATACATGTAATGTAAAGATAGAGATAGCTACCATCATGCTTTCAACATTGATTCCTTATCAATACTTCGATCCATTTTCCCAATAGTTCTACTCTCTGGAACATGACAAAACCGCACATTAGTGATCTCTCAAAATTTAAAAACAATAGTGATTAGTAATAGCATCAACCACACAAAGATGTGATTAAATCAATGATGATTTTGAGTTTTCATAGCAAGTTGTACAAGGATGTTGAAACTAAATTAAAGATATAAAAACAATAATGCGTGACCCATTATAGGAAATATATACGTGAAGTATTATCTATGGGAAAACTATAATTAAAAAGTGAAGGAAGTACCTTGGGTTGGTAGTTTAGTGTATTTCAAAGAATTACTCAAAGTCCCGCATCCTTTAAATACACTTATCAAAATGATGTTTATATATGTTATTTTAGTATGAGTTTGCAAAAGTTAAAATGGAAAAATGGATATGAGTGGCTAAGGGATGAGGTTTTAGATTAAATGTTCAATTTTTTTTAATTTTCTCTTACATCCTTTATTTAAAAATAAGTTTACATTATAAATAGATATTGTTGCATCTCTTACCGTATTAATCTGGGTCAATGTTGTTGACGAGATTTTTTTTGATATTCTTGAGCCTTGAAAGAACATTCTTCATATCTATTCTGTCTTGAGGTAGCTCAGCTGAACAGTCCAAAGCCAATTCCATAATTGTTTTAATAACAATATATTCATCTTTTTCCTGCACAAAACTGGGATCCACTACACTATTTATTCCACCGGATAATGATGTTTTCACCCAATGTTTCATATCCATTTCTCCAGAAAAATATTCGTCTGTAGGCTTTCTTCTTGTAAAAGTTTCCATTAATAGAATACCATAACTATAAACATCACTTTTCACAGAAATAATTCCTGCTAATCCATATTTTGTATTTTAAACATAAAAAGTGAATCATTGAAATGGTATTATGCTGTTAGAGCATCAATAATGAAATGCTAAAATTGTAATATCTATACAAGTTGGAATAAAGATATCACCTGGTGCCATATAGCCAATAGTAGCAAGTGTCATTGTTTGCTTCATGGAATCTCCTTCTCCCAATAGTTTAGCAATTCCAAAATCTCCCACGTGAGCAACCATGTCATTATCCAACAACACGTTACTTGGTTTCAAGTCACAATGTACTACAGGAACAAGAGATCCAAAATGGAGATATTCTAATGCTGATGCAACATCAATCATTATGTTGATTATTTGTAGGAGATTCAAGGCATGATTGTCAGAATATAACCATTTCTCAAGACTTCCTTTAGGCATGAATTCAAGCACTAAGGCTTTGAAATCAATAGTAGAACAAGAAGTAATGACCTTGACAAGATTGCGGTGTAGGATTTTGCCCATCACTTCACACTCAACGTCAAAGCTTCTGAATGCTTCATCTAAATCCAAGTTGAAAACCTTGACTGCGACTTCTGTCCCTCCTGCAAGTATTCCTTTGTATACAGAGCCAAAATTTCCTGAACCAAGGAAGTTGTTGTCATCAAATCCACTAGTCACTCTCGATAATTGATAATAAGAAATTCTTCTCCAATCTCTAATAGGTACCGGATCTTCAACAATTGCCAAACTTGTACTCTTGTTTTTCCATTTTTTGTAGACAATTATGAGAGCTACAACAATGATAATTGAACCAAATACTGGGATAATATATTTCAAAGCATGCAGAAGGGCCTTGTTGTTTTGTCGAGGAATGTTATTCTTGTAAGGTTGGACCTGTAATCTAGGTGAACCACACAGTGCATAATTGTTCATGAATGATTTCGCTGTGAAGTTCACAAAACACCCGCTATTTGGGATTTCACCTTCTAGTATATTAAAAGACACATCAAAATTTTTTAGATAGGAAAGTCTTTCCAAAGATTTGGGAATGACTCCAGAGATGTTGTTATTAGATAAATGCAACACTTTCAAACTTAGCATGTCACCCAATGATTCAGGAATAGGACCTTGCAATCTATTGTGAGAAAGAAGTAAAAATTGTAAATCTTGGAGACTTCCAAAAGTGGGAGGGATATCACTTGAGAAAAAATTTCTTGACAAATCCAAATTTGTAATTACCTTCAATTTTCCGATGTCAAACGGAAGTGAACCATTAAAATGGTTTGATGACAAGTTTACTTCTAAGATATCTTTCAAGCTCCAAAAACTAAAAGGTATTGATGAATGCAATTTGTTGGAGGATAGATCTACCTTTCTCAGAGAAATCAAATCACCCAAACATGCGGGTAAAGGTCCATCATGCTCATTAGCAGCTAATGATAACCTGCATAATCTCTTTAGGCCACAAAGTCCATGTGGGATAGGGCCTTGTAGCTTATTTCCAGTAAAATCCAAAAATTGGATTTTTTTTAACCTTCCTATTGTTCTTGGAATAGATCTACTCAACTCATTGTTAGAAAAGTCTAAAGATATAGCATTATTTAGACTACCAATTTCAACGGGAATGCAGCCTCTAATTTTGCAAGCCTCGACCTTAAATTCTTCAAGTGATTTGGAGAGGTTTGAGAGTGAAGTTGGAAGAACGCAGTTTAATGGGTTGGACGATAGAACTAAAAATCTCAGGTACCTGCAATTTTCCAAGGAATTGAAAATGGTCGACTCATGAATTGAAGTTTTGGTGGTCAAATTATTAGACCAAAGACTCAATATCTCAAGGGATTTCAAATTGCCGAGTGCATTTGGAATAAGGCCAGAGAATAAGTTCAGTTCCAATTCTAATATTCTGAGCTTAGAAGCATTTGAGATAGAATCCGGAATACTTCCGCTACGAGTATTGCCCCATAGGTAAAGCTCCTCAAGATTTGAAAGAGCGCTCATGCATGGTTGTTTACCTACAAATCAACAAATTATAATCTTTCAATATTTGAAATAAAATAATTGAGATTCTTTGTTGTGCTTACATGATTTTATGAAGGTAATACTTACATATATCGATATGGGTAAGGAGAATCATGAAGCTTTCTTTAGCCATAATAAATCTAAAACAACTTCAAATCTTTTTGTTTTATTTCTTTCGCATCTATAATGATTAAAAGGCTTCATGGTAATGTAGTAAAATAAAAAAAAAAAAAAAATAGAGGAGAGAAATATGTCACTTCATTTTCAGAATTTAAGTGAAAAATATGATAAAATCTATCATGTTTTGAGGTGAATGAATACAATGAAATAAGATAAAAAAAGTTGTCAAAATTGAAATGAAAAATACAATAAAATTTATATGAAATGTCATTGTTTGAAAAGAAAGATTAGGATTCACATGAAAATTGAAAAAGTAATGAAATTTTTTGTATTTAAGATTGTATGTATGTAAAAACTTTTTTAATTATAAGTGTTTTCTAGTCTGCCGTTTTGGCATGAAACTGTCTGTCTCTCTGGCACGCATTTAGGGTTTCTTCTTTTTTCAAAAGTTAGTAGTCAGTTTTGGGGTAGATTGAATCTGGCGGCGGCAAGCAGTGTACCAGTATTCTTCCATCAAGATCAATCCACGCAAGCAGGAACGAAGCCATTCAGATCATGTAATAATGGAAAGAGACTTTGCTGATTTAACAATAGAAGAAGAAGAAGAAGCAGTATTACAATTTCAACCTGAGTCGAATTCGGAAGCTGAGGAACTGAATTTTAATTTGGTGGGTTGTTTTTTTAACGGCTAGTATCATTCACTATCCAGCAATGAGGAGTACTTTGGCAAACCTTTGGCATCCGGTAAGAGGTGTTCATATTAGAGATATTGGGGAAAAGCGGTTTCTGTTTCAATTTTATCATATTATGGACATGAATCGTGTTTTGAAAGGGGCACCATAGACTTTCAATAATCATCTTCTGATTCTACACAAGCTTCTAAAGGGGGAGGATCCTTTAAAGGTTCCTCTAGTATTCACGCCTTTATGGGTACAGATACACGATATACCAGTAGGGTTTTTCTCTGAAATTCTGGCAAGGCAAATTGGAGGTTTTTTGGGGGAGTTTCTTGAATATGATAGTTCTGATTTGGGGAAAGGGTGGAGGACTTTCATGAGAATCAGAGTCAAATTGGATGTACGAAAGTCTTTAAAAAGGAAAAAGCAGGTGTCTTTTGCAGGAATCTGTTCTTTCATCAAATTCAAATATGAACGTCTAACCCTTTTTTACTTTTACTGTGGCCGTCTAGGTCATAGTGACTCATATTGTGAAGCAAAAATGTCATTAGGTGTGGAAGTGGATACTATGGGATGGGATTTGTCTTTAAAAGCCCAATCAAATAGAGCGAGGGCCATGAGTAGCATATGGCTATGTGAAGATGGGGACAATGGACAGAATGTGGGTGGAAAGGATCGACAATCTATAGAACAAAGGACAGCTGATGCCTCAATTGACCCAGTTTTTAGATTTAACTTGGTGGGTTCTTCCCCTAATTCATCACAATAAGGGAAAATTTATTAACTGAGCAGTCTTTTACAGCCATGGAACATGATTCAGAGGATAGATCCTTATTAGAGAGGAGGGGAAAAAAAGACAGCGTGGAGAAAATATGGCACAGAGGAGGAGTTCAATGGGAAGTAGTCTTTTATTATCGGTGGCTGCCAAAGGGCAAGCCGACCGGTCACAATAAAAATCTTATGTTGGAATGTCCGAGGTTTGGGGAACCTGCGGACTATTCGAAGGCTTCGGCAAACGCTGAAGACACATAATCCCCAAATTGTCTTCTTTATGGAGACAAAGATTCACAAGAAACAGATGGAGCGAGTTCGTAGGAGTTACGGTTTTCATAATGGTGTGGAAGTGGATTTAGATGGTTCGAAAGGTGGGCTATGTATAGCATGGAAAGAAAATATTTCTATCTCTGTTCGAAGTTATTCGCGAAGACATATTGATGCTTTGGTTGATGACCAAATACATGGTAATAAATGGAGGTTTACAGGATTTTATGGCTCCCCTTATGCTCGAGAAAGAGAAGAATCTTGGCAGCTTCTTAAAAGTTTAAGGGAGGATGAGGGGCAATCTTGGCTTGTTTGTGGAGACTTTAATGAAATTCTATATGGTTTCGAAAAGAAAGGGGGCCTACCTAGGGAGGAGTAAAGGATGGAAGATTTTCGTAATGTGCTACAAGACTGTCAATTGATTGATGTGGGCTACACGGGAAGCTGGTTTACTTGGGAAAGGGGAAATTTGCCAGAGACAAATATTCAAGAGCGCCTTGATAGAGGAGTGGCTAATGCAAGTTGGTTATCCATGTTTCCGAACGCTAATATTAAACATTTGGTGCATTCGATGTCTGATCATTGTCCGCTTCTAATCATTACAATTCAGAATATATAGAAAGATCGAATGCTTTCAAATTTGAAGCATGGTGGGTTTTCGAAGATTCCTTTGAAGCAGAAGTTAAGCATTTATGGGTGTCTAACCCATGAGATTTATTGCAGAAGTTAGAGTATCTTCAACAAGGGTTGAGACGTTGGGCTACAAGAATTGGGAAAGCTAGAAAACGAAAAAATGAGGCTCTGATTGTGAAGTTGTCTACATTACTGGAAGCAGAGAGAATTGATAATAATATGGCAGAGATGATCGATACAAAGCTACAACTAAATTTCGAGATTGATAAAGATGAGAGCTATTGGGAGCAACGGGCTAGAGTAAATTGGCTAAAACTTGGGGACAGGAACACAGCTTTTTTCCATAGTATGGCAACCCAGAGGAGACGAAAAATACAATCCAAAAGTTACAAAGCAGTGATGGTAGAGAAACGAAGGAAATGCAAGAAATGGAAGAATTTGCAAGGGCTTATTTCCAAGATTTATTTCAAGCTGGGCCAAGAGGTTATTATGAACATCTCCTAAATGGTGTTGAGTAGTGTATTTCTGAAGAGGACAATAGAGGTCTGATCCAACTATTCACAATGAGGAAATTTGGGGTGCTTTGGCAAGCATGGGAGCTACAAAAGCTCCAGGTGAAGATGGTTTTCTGGCTCTTTTCTTTCAAAAATATTGGCATATTGTGGGGGCTGAGGTCTCAACTTATTGCCTTCAACAGCTCAACGGAGATATGGAGGTTAGTCCCATCAATACCACACATATAGTTCTTATTCCTAAGAAGGAAAACCCTACTAATCTTTCCCATTTTCGTCCAATTAGCCTTTGTAATGTAATTTATAAAATAATGGCCAAGGCTATAGCGAATAGATTTAGAGGGGTTTTGGAGAAATGTATTGATAAGGCACAAAGCGCCTTTGTTCCCGGAAGATTAATCTCAGAAAATGTCTTAGTTGCTTATGAAATTCTTCACAGGTTAAGAAGGAAAAGATTAGGGAAGAAGGGATTGATGGCGGTAAAACTAGTTATGAGCAAAGCGTATGACCGGGTCGAGTCGGGATTTATAGAGGTAATGATGCGAAAAATAGGGTTTGACTCTAGATGGATTTTTTTGATTATGAAATGCATATCTACTGTTTCATATTTTGTGGTTTTTAATAATCATGCTGGAAGTATTTTTTCACCTACAAGAGGACTTAGACAAGGTGATCCATTGAGTCCATTCTTATTTTTGATCTGCGGGGAGAGCTTATCTAGTCTAATGAGATTGGCACAGCACGAAGAAAACTTCAGGGAGTTAAAGTGAGTAGAAGTGGTCCTCAAATCTCACATTTATTATTCGCAGATGACTGCATACTTTTTGGGGAAGCGACGGAGAGGGGTGCTGGTATTTTAAAAAGGATTTTACGAGAATATAGACAATGCTCAGGACAGATCGTTAATTTTAAGAAATCGACAGTTTTCTTTAGCTCTAATACAGGCAGTGAGGATAAGAGAATTGTTGCCAGAATGCTAGGTGTCCGGTGTTCAACTGACCCAGAACGCTATTTAGGATTGCCAAACATGGTGGGCAAAAGGAAAAAGGAGGCATTTCAAAATTTAAAGGACAAATTTAAACACAGAATTGATAACTGGAGTACAAGACTTTTATCTCAATGGGGAAAGGAAGTTTTTATTAAATCTGTAATTCAAGCCATTCTGACGTATTCTATAGCTTGTTTTCTACTTCCTAAGACGTTATTTTCAGATCTTGAAAAAATAATTGCAAAATTCTGGTGGCAGAAAGGTCCGAATCAAAGGGGTATTCATTGGTGTTTGTGGAAGGAGTTTTGCGTTTCCAAAGAAAAAAGGGGTTTGGGCTTTGGCAAATTTGACCAGTTTACTATCGCTTTGTTAGCCAAACAGGGTTGGTGGCTTTTTAATTACCCGAATTCATTATTAGCACAGGTTTTAAAGGCGAAATATTATCCTAATTCAGATTTTCTGCATGCACAATTGGGAAATGTACCTTCTCTTACCTGGAGAAGTGTTTGGGTCGCAAAAGGGTTACTAGCAAGTGGGCTGTGTTGGCGTGTTGGAAAAGGGGACCAGATTTCTGTTTGGGAGGATAATTGGATCCCAAGTGGTTCAATTTTGAGCAGCAACAATACCGATACAAATACAAAAATCAAATTAGTAGCAGATCTAATTGAAGACGATACGAGAAGATGGAATAGAGAGTTAATTGAGAATACCTTCCCAGAATATACTGCACAGAAGATTTTGCAGATCCCGTTGGCAGAAGAGGTCCATGAGGATTTTCAGGTTTGGCGGGGAGAGCATACTGGTGAATTCACAGTACGAAGTGCCTACCAACTATTATAGGAGACTACTCTAAATCCTAATGAATTATTATTACAGGCCAATACAAAAAAATTCTACAGGAAATTATGGAATTTAAAACTTCCATCGAAGATTCTTATGACTATTTGGTGCATATCGTGGAACCTTATTCTAAATTTCCAGAACTTGAGCATGCGACGAGTGGTAAGTGATAGCTCCTGTCCTCGATGCCGGAATGCAACAGAAGATTGCAACCATATTTTTAGACGGTGTCCTGTAACGACAGAAATGTGGCAGATTATTAGTCTTTCTTGGGTCATTAACTCTACTATTACTGATATGTGGGAATAGCTTACTTGGGTGTTTGGGAAAGGTAGTATCGGGCAATGTCGTGTCTTTTGTTGTGCTTTGTGGTTTATGTGGAGTTCCAGGAACCAATTTGTTCATGAAAGGAAGACAATAACAGGAAGGGAATTATCAAGAAAGATCCAGAACTATATTGAAGAAATTGATAGAACGTGGGAAGGAAACTATACCTGTGCTGATAACATCTGTCAGTGGCAACATCTAAGGGGGACAGAGGCAACTATTTTCTTCGATGCAGCTTTTGATTGCAGAACTGCAATTTCAGCAACGGGTTTGGTGGTGAAAGGAGATAGGAATGAGCGGCTTATCTCGAAGTCGACTCTTCACTCCGCCATTGCGTCACCATTTATAGCGGAAGCACATGCAGGTTTGCAAGCAGTTAAATTAGGGATTGCTTTGGAGTTTCAGTCTATAACTATACTAGGGGATTCTAAAACAGTCATTAATAAGTGGAATAAAACAGAGAGAGACAGATCAGTTCTGGGAGCAGTTATTAGAGACATTCAACACCATTGCCAATCTTTTCGAGAAATTTATATGCGATTTATCAGCAATAGAAACAATAACGAAGCCCACACAGTAGCAAGGGATGCGTTACGAACAGGTGAGGGGATTTACCTGGAGGAAAGGCCTTTCTCGGACTGTCAACGGAGCAGAGCTGAGAATGGTATGCGCACTCCGGATTGAGAGAGGAAGGCAGAAAGTTGGAGAAGAAAGATAGCAGATTTCAAAATGTTTTGGGTTAATGCTATCGAAGATGATAGCTGGCGTTGGGAACAGAAATAGACAGAAGTTCGTGGGAGCCAGCTAATACCTTGCCGATTGGAGTGAACGTATGATGGGACGTTATGCTTATCCATTCGTTTTTAGATTTTTCTTTTATTGCTGGACTTTGTGACTGAATTTGTTGTCTTTCATTTCTTTTCTTTTTTGGGTTTACATTTCCTTTCTTTTTTGGGCCTCAGTGATTGGGTTATGTCGGGGGCTTGTTGCTGTGTTCTTTGGGTTAGTTTTCTGGTGTTTTCAATTCTTTTCTAATAAAGTCCAATCGGTATTTTCTCAAAAAAAAAAAAGATTGTATGTATGTATAATATAGAAGAATATATATATACACAATCAACCCTCTCTATAATAGTTTCATTTTTTTTATCTAAATTTTGCCCGCTATAGAGAGGTGGTTGTTATACACCTATAACATGTTGTTATAAACAAATAATCGTTGTAAGCTTATCATGGAGTTCAAATCTTAAATTTCCATCAAATAAAAAAAAAGTGATAATTATGTTCATAAAAAGAAAGAATGTGAAAATCGAATCAACAAAATTAGAAGAAGTATAACCGGTGCATGTATTATTTCTTTGGTGCATCTTTTATTTTACATTCTTTCACATGATTAAAAATAAAATTTATAAATCTAACAAGTTCAATTAATCAATATGAGTTATCAAATTAAATTAATTAATTTAGCATTAGTTACTAAATTCAAGTAATTAATTTATAAGTTTATGATATTCTAAATTTATAATAGAATATTTAATCAAGGAACTTAATAGTTTCTTGAATTGATATATTTAATCCCACTTATTGAAGATTATTTTTATTTAATAAAATATGATTAATAAATTTTTTCACTCGAAATTTAATCATTTTATTAAAATAATATTTTAATTAGATCATTTTTATTTAACAAATGATAATTAATTTACTTGCTTATATAAAATAACTATAATTTTTTCTAAAAACTTAGACCATATGTTGTTATAGAGAACTAATTTTTAAAAAAAAAAAAAAAAAGAGTATAGTAAAAGTTAGTATTATAAGTGAAAAGCTGATATAAAATATTAAAATAATTACTTTTAAAAAAATTTAACTGTTATAACGGTGGGTAGTAAATATATAAAGGCTAGCTTAAAACTTAGAGTTTACACATAACTTGTTTAGATATAAAAAGTAAAAAGAAAAAGCAATTTTTGTTTGTTTGTTTTTTCAACCGATTATTGGCTTGGGAAGGGGTAAAAGCTCAGTTAAGAAGCATTGACGTGACAAAAGCATTCTATTTCAATAAAATGATGGAGGTTTGGAAATACATTGTCTACAAATTATTATTATTAATAATTAATTTTATAATATTTAACAGAACTATATTTTCTTTTAGAAATTAAGATAATAATAAAAAAAATTCAAACATAAAAGTAATGAAATAATTTTTCCAAGATTACCAGATAAACTGTTGTTTTGGAGCTGAATATCTTTCAAAGAAGAAATGTTAAAGATGGAAGCCGGGATTGAGCCAAGAAGTCTCATGTGCCTGGTAGAAAGATATTCCAATCTCTGAAGATTTCCAATTTCCCATGGAATTTCACCTGCATAATAAGAAGCAACAATTTAGTATTATAAAGCTGCTAAATTGCATTGAAAATAGGGTTGATCTGGTGAGGTTTTGGCACTGAGAAGGAAGAAGGGATGGGTAGTGAGCAGTTATTTCTAAAGACGAAACTAAGAGAACAGAGTTCTGTTTAACTCTTTCCAATTTTGTATCCAGTTGTTCTGGTCTTTGTTTTTATTAATAAAAAGTGAATTGTTTGGCTTTGAAAAAAAAAGCAACAGAAACTGTTGGACTAAATGGAATTCTTAAAGGTTTATAGTGTTGTTTACATATGAAGGTATGATATGTGAATTTTTTGTTTTTTTGTTTTTTTGAGATCTTATACATGTCCATTTTATGATTCATGTTCAAGGTTTTTAGTTACCACTTTCGATAATATTGTCTTCAAAATTTAAACCTATTTTCTTTTCTTGAAAATATAATATGTCTTATCATCACACTCAACCACAATGTGTAACTTTAACTACGAAGAAAATATATTTTTTAGCTTGATTAAATTGCAACCAAATTCCTAATTTTTTTGGTGTTCAAAATATAAGACAGGAATTTCGAAATTTTGAGTTGTAAAAGGGAAAGCATGAAAAGAAGACTAAGAAATTAGTTGGATTAACCTAATTAATTTAGTTTAAACATTATTACTTCCTTTCTAGGGGCGTAAATGAATAAAATAATCAATAAATTATTTGTGAACTGTTCGTTTCTATTCATTTATTAAGTTAAATAAATGAATATGAACAAAAAAAAAATTATGTTCGTTTAATAAATGAACGAACCTGAATAAAGGTGGGTTCAGTCCGTTTATGTTCACGAACAAGCTCATTTATAAGCTCGTTTATTAACTCGTTTATTTCTTAATGATATTTTCTTATAAAATATTAAAATAATATCTCCCTCTATTTTTATATTTGAATTTCAACTCATTAAATTAGGAAATATATATTATTTTTGCAATCACCATTGATAATTTGACAAAACAAGTTATGGGCAGTGTGCTCTAAACCCTAAACCTTAAACCCTAATACTTATCTTAATAATATTTTATTAATTTAATATTAAAGTGATTAAGTTTAATCATAGTTGAACTCTCTAAACTCTCCTTATATAAAGTGTGCATTGGGTCATTATTTACACACACTTGAATTCAAGAGAAAGTTGTAGAGAGAAAATTCTCTAAAGAGATTATTCTAAAAAATATCTAGAGATATTTTTCTGATTTACAAGTTGACTCAAAAGTTTAGAAAAATTATAAAATTACCACACTAGTAATTTTTGTGAAAAATTTTCTTATTCGAAACGAGTTCACACTCGGTAGACGTAAGCTTGAGGATAGCGGAAAAGACTACTTGGTTGAAGCACTAATCCTAGACGAATAAAAAAGGTACAATTTTAATTAAATGTTTATTACTTCAAATATCACAACCAAGATCTTATTTTAGAAAATTTTTAAAACTCAAGTTTTTCCCGCGTTTCCGAAACCCCTTTTTCCCAATAGGTCCAAGCTAGAGGCTGTTAGAGGCCTAATCGATGAAGAGTTACAAGATGGGAAAATGGCCTAAAACATTGTCAACGAGTTTAATGGAGTGGGATTAGAGACAATGGATGAGAGCTTGATTATGATATTTATAAGGTGTTAATGATTATTCGGTTTTTTTGTGGGGGCATGTGTCATGGGCCAAGGTGCAAAGCCCATGACCATCACACAAAATACATTCCATGGAGGTCTATCAGTTAGATGGAGATTATTTGATCCATGAGAACTAGCCGGATTCAAAAAACTGATTAAGAATCCTGCCTATTTGAAGCATGGGTGGCCCACAAAAGTAGATATGAAACATTAGGCTACCTTAGTAAATAGGAAAACTAATCTTAGAAGCTTAAGGGAAATAATATCTGATAAAATTATATTTGATTTGATTGTGTAAATCATGTAAACCCCTTAATTGTAGAGATAGGTTGCATCTTGTTCGTCGATGTAAATTTAACTAGACCGTTGGATTTGGGGGAGCTCAATTATAAATATAGAATCTTCCCTCAGTTGTAAATCATCCGTTGTATCCTAAATTCTTAGAGTAATAGATTTCTTTTAGAGCAGTTACTCAAACGCCTCTTGTGCATTGCTTTTTGTGGTTGTTTTGTTCTTTGAGCAATCTTTTGTCTTTGTGTTGCTTATGCTATATAAATTAGTGCCTTGGAGGAATTTTGCGAGAATCCTCACTTTATAGAGTTAGGTTGACTTAGGCATATTTGAAACGATAGAATTGCCTAAGACCGCATGGATTGTGAGACTAAAAGTCTAGCCCCGTGATAGTTGTTATCCAAGCTTAGATTACAAAGGCACCATTGAGATGTCGAAAGAAGTTGTCGATCAGAATGGGACAATGGAGACCCGTAAGAGGGCCAAAAAATTCTTATTGAGGGACTTACTGTTGGCAGTAGAGGAACAAATTGTCAATCTTGAGGAGCCCGTGGGGGACGTGAGGGAGACACTTAATATGGTCGAGGACACACAGACGACTTGAAGGAGCAGCTCAGGGACTTTGTGTTGATGTCTTTCAGTTCTAATGTGGAAAAGGTGCAAGAGTTGCTCAATTCCACTATGAATAAGCTAACGAAGAGGAACGATGCTCTCAAGGCCATAGTGATGGCTTTAAAGGCAGAAACAATGGCCACGATGAGAGTTTTGAGCACAAAAATTGAAGAGCTCGAGAGAAAGCTTGCCTTGTGCCGAGCAGCCGTGGATAATGAAGTCTTTTGTGCAACACTCAATTGTTAGATAGATGTCCCAAAGCTGAAAGAGTTTGCGGAGACAAGGTATGCATACGATGTGGATAATTTCTTGTGAAGGATGGAGCAATACTTCCATGCCAAAGGCATTATGGACGATGCTATTAAGGTAAACACTACTACCATGTTTTTTATTGATTTTGTGCTTACGCAACAAGGCACAATTAGGGAGTATGTGCGGGGGTTCAAGGAACTCATTCTCCAAATTTCATATGTAAACGAGAATGAGGCATTTCTTGCCTTCAAGAATGGGTTAAACCCGGGGGAGACAGGAATTGGAACATGGAGGAGTCCAATAGTTGTGGAATCCATAACGGTAGCGAAGTCCGTAGTCAAGTTGGGTTTAGGGAAAGACAAGCTTGAGTCTTCCGATTCTGAGGAAAGAGGCGTATATGGGGGGAACCATGAGGAAGATAGTGGCAATCGCAACGACAATGGTGGTAATGGGAAACCATGAGTTAGGAAGAAGAAACCTAACAACCCAAAAAATAAAAAAGATGAGTAAGGTGAGATGATTTTTTTGCGATAATTTACATATATTAAAGAGATGTCCAAAAAGATTTGTGCTTTCGAGAAATGACAAGCCAGAAAGAAGGGTCGAGCGCAAGTGGTGTTGAAGCTAAGAAGGCCAAAAAGAGTGAGAAGAAACTGGTGGAGTGCTTCTTGTGTGGTGGTTTACGTAGGTTGCAAAATTGTTCGAAGAAGTCTATCATCGAAGGGGACGATGGTTCAAATAGGGCGCCCATGAGACTTGGTTTGATCATGGGAAGAGTCAAAGCTAAGAAGGCGAAGAGAAACAAGAAGAAGTGAGTGAAGTGCTTCTTATATTGTGGTCTGCATGAGTTGTGAAACTATCCAGAGCAATCCAAGTTAGCCGTGGTTAAGGGAAAGACAGCTACAGATCTTGTTGAGTCGTTGGAGAGGCTTCTACCAAAAGAAGAGGTGAGTTGTGCATCGGACTTAGAGGAAAAAGTAACAATGTAAATATTAAAGCTAGGATCAATTAGGTTTAATTCGAGGAAAACGATGAAGCTTGTCGAGTCGTCAGAAAGGCTTCCACCCAAAGAAGAAGTGAGTTATGCATCGGACTTAGAGGACATTGGACTTAGAGGAAAAATAGCGGTGCAAATTTTGAAGCTAGGATCAATAAGACTCATTTTTGTTGAGTTATTGGAGGAGCTACCACCTAAGGGAAAGGTGGGTTATGCATCAGACTTCGAGGAGAAAGTAATGATGCAAATTGGACAGTTGAGACGAGTAAATGCGGCGAGTGAGGTAAATCTCAAACACTATGGTAGTGTTTTACATTTCAACTTTCCATTGTCCTAGCAAAAACCTAGGAGCCCTTTCAAAATTTTGAAGCGAGGAAGTCAAGAGACTATGGGCATGTCGAAGCCTAGTTGTGTGGATCAAGAGGACCCGGATCGAGGGAAGTCAAAATTGGGGCAAGTGAGAGTGATGGCTTCTTGCGAATGAGATGTACCAACGAGTGGAACGGGTCGAGCTAAGACGCGACGAAAGTTGAGGCAAAAGTTCCAAGGGGTAGGATGACTTGATAAGGAGACTAGTTGAGAAAAAGCTAAAGCGTCAAGAAAGTTCCTAAGCAAATCAAGTCAATGTTATTTTGAGAGCGGAACGAGGGCATTACAAGAATGGATAGGGGAGAATGCCATAGGCAAAGGTGCAAAGCCCATAACCATTGCTCAGAGTGTATCTCATGGAGGTCTATCGGTTAGATAGGGATCATTTAACCCACGAGAACTGGTCTGATTCAAAGAACTGATGAAAAAGCCAGTCTATTTGAAGCCTAGGTGGCCCAATGAAACATAAATAGAAAATTAGTCTACCTTGGTAAATGGGGAAATTAATCTTAAAAAATTAAAAGAAATAATATCTGATAAGATTTGATTTGATTTGATTGTGTAAATCATGTAAATTCCTTAATTGTAGGGATATACTTCATCTCGTCAGTTGATGTAAATTTAGCTAAACCACTGGATTTGGGGGAGCTCAACTATAAATAGAGAGCATCCCCCTCAGTTGTAAATCATCAATTGTATCCTGAATTATTAAAGTAATAGAATTCTTTGAGAGAATTTACCTCTCATGCATTATTTTTTGTGGCTATTTTGTTCTTTGAGCATTCTTTTGGCTTTGTGTTGCTTCCTTTATATAAATTGGTGTCTTGGAGGAATTCTGTGAGAATCCTCACTTGATGGAATTAGTCTGACTTAGGCGTATGTGAAACAATAGAATTATCTAAGGTTGCACGAATTACGAGTTTAAAAGTCTAATCTTGTGACACATGCATGATGTTAGCGAAGAGTGAAGGGGTGTTTACTTAATGTGTTACTCCACGGATTGATTTAATTTGTGTATGGAAATGGTTCTTAAAAGGGATTTCAGTAGCTGCGTTTCATTAGCTTTATGTTTTAAGGTGTTTATTCCTGTAACCTCAACGTTTTGTTTTTAATAAAAATCAAATTGGTTGAGGAAACAAATATCTCAAAGGTTAGTGTAATTACTAACATTCTTTAAAGGGTTTTAAGCGTGTACTTTATTATTTATCCAATTTTGAGTCAATAAAAATTACAAGTTATCATTAGAAAATCCAATGGAATTAGAAGAATCAAGCTTGCTTATTAATTGTCTTTACTACTAATTATTTTGAATGGATAATTATAGATTAAAATTTAATTCATGTTTTAATACATAACTTAGCCTTTATATAGAATAATCAATCTTAACAGAAAGAAAGAAAATATCAAAAGCAAAAGTCTTACCTTTCAAATTGTTCTCTCCCAAATATAGATACGCGAGTTTGGTTAGATTTCCAATGCTCTTTGGAATGCTGCCATTGAATCTATTGCCGTCTAAATGTAACTTTTGAAGATTCATGCTTTCATCTATTCTTAGTGGAATTTGACCTGCAAAGTGAGGTCCCCCGAGATTAAGAAGATGATGACGTATACATTTGAAGTAAATGGAACCAAAAAGTTGATTAATGAAGCATCCTCAAAGTTATTATATAACAATTTATTTGTTTTAAATAAAGAATTTTTTTTCATTTTAAACTTATTATATAATTTATTTTCAAATAAATTTGGCATATTAAACAAGTACTTGAATTAGAGCGCACGTAATTAAAATTGATAGTGTTTAAACCTAATAAAATTCTTATAATTTTTAATTAAAAAATATGTTTAAGTAAAATAGAAAATATAAAAATGAATAGAAATACTTATTTAGTAGCTAATAGCTTAATCTATTTTATTATTTATCCCATTTTGAATCAATTAAATTTACATCTTACCACTAGAAAACCCAAAGGAAACTTGAACAATCAAGCTTTATCTTAGGCTTTACTAGGTCATTAATTTTCTTTATTTTTTTTTATTTCGAATAAAAAATACAAATTAAAATTTAATTTAGGGCTAATACACTCATTGATACATGAATTTTGCAAGTTCTCACATTGGAGTTTGATTTTTTTGTGTCCAAATTAATTCTTGATATTTCCCTAAAAAAGTTGGACAAAAAAATTTATTAATGTGGAAACAATTGTCTAGTTCAAGTCTTGATGTAGAGACAATTGTCAAGTTTAAAGATTAACTTGACAAAACAAAGTTTATATCCTAATATGAGAACAATTGTCAAGTTTAATTTAACAAAACTTGGTTGTGGGGGTTCAGGATTGGAGTAAATCTTTTTAAAGGTGGATGTTCTGGAGAAGAGTTTTCTCAAAAGAAAAAGTTAAGGGTATCCAAAGACAAGAGATCGGTTCTGACCCAAGCTCATCCTAAAGCCCAAGGAGATAATAAGTGACCAAGTAGGAGGAAAGGTTGGGTTGTAAAAATGGTGAAGGATTAGACCAAAAAAAAAAAAGTCAAAGAAGCCCAAAGCAGATGATGCCACAATCGAGGTGATTAATGCAAATAGATAGGAATTTGGGGAAGGATTAAATTAACATCTTGCTGGCTATGTCACCGATGTCAAGGTGAATAGGCCTTATGATGAAAATAATATGTCAAATTCATATCATAAAAGTGGAACCCACAAAAGAATTAGCTGTTAAAAAGGGCAATCTAGAAGTTGATGTAGGCTTATCTGCTAATGAGCCCAACATGTTGAATCTACACTTAGAAGATTTGTGTAAAGAAGTGCAAAGTTTTGAAGACATTGAAGATGTAGTTGTTGTAGAAATGAGAAAGGGGCAAAAAGAAAGGTGGAATTATGAAGAAAATTCAGAAAATGGAAGTAGAAAAAGTAAAAAGTGTAATTCAAAAGCATATTGTATCACAAAAGGATTCCATTTTAATAAAATGAAGGAGGTTTGGAAATACAGTGCTTAATTAACTTGCTACTATTACTTATTTTGCATGCATGTAACAGAATATATGTCTTGAGATTACCAGATAACTTGTTCCTACCGACATCAAATATCTCCAACTTTTTGAAGATTTCTAATATCTTGTGGAATTTCACCTGCAATTTATAAAAGCAACAATTTAGTATCATAAAGCTATTTGCTTTCTCAATATTGCAATAATAAGATGAGGCTATTAAGCTGCAATCGATTTCTTAATTTTCCCAATGTTCAAAATAAAAGGGAAGGAATACCAAGAGATTTGAGTTGTAAATGGAAATGCATGTAAAGAAGACTACAAAGCTTGTATCTTTTTCCTGGTACATTACTATTTGTATTTTTCTATACTACATTACAAAAACAATAATGAAGCTTCTTAATCTTACACATGTATTATTTGTAACCCTTTCACATGTCAACCAAAACCCAAGGATAACAATTATGATTTTCATTTAAAATAAATAATTTGTTATCATTATTTTAAGAATAAAGATTTAATTTAGTGATAAATGAATTTGATTTAAACTAACATACCTACCTTGATTTAAGACTTTATTATTTATCTAATTGGACCCAATTAAAAAATCATAAGGCTTAAATGATAAAAAAGAATCTTTTTTTTTAAATAAATCAATAATCACTAGTGCCTTTAATAAAAAATGTTGAGGTAAAATGTGTTGAATGAAGCTGAGAGGCACTCGATAGTGCTCACTACAAGCTATTACTGAGGCAGTTTATTATTTGTCTTATTTGGTTTGACAATTTAATGAAGAAAATCTTTAAACTTGTTAATGTGTTGTTATATCGAAAATATTATGATCCATCTATGAAAATCAATTCTTAGCTTTTGATTATTGGATTGGATTCATATGAATAATGTGGAGACTCGATTGAAATTGTGTTGTTGATTGTGGAGAGTATATCTTTGATTGATTGTGCTTTTGAATGTTTATATTGCAATAACTATTTACAATGAGTTACTTTGTATTCAATTAGATTCTATATCAGTAAACCAAAATTGATATATACACTTTGAGGCTTGTCTAGGTTTTGTAAGATAGTTTATTGAAAGCACTTTAATTTGTTCCTTGATGAACTATTTTTTGTGAGAGAACATAAACTATTGTAAACATTGTTTAGTGTTTACTGTCTAAGTTTTCGGTGAGAGGATTTGGAGGTGAGTGTTCTAGTCTTTAGGCACAAAGTTTATGTCTTTATGCTTAGGGAGTGATAGAGTATAAATCACTTGTTGTATTGTGGATTAAAGATAGTGGAATTACTCACTGAGTTAAGTTTCGCAAATATAGAAAAATCGAACTATGTAAATAAACTTTGGTGTTATTTGTGTTTTTATTTGCACAATTTTCGCAGTGCCAAGCCATAGTGGTCATTGTAGTAAGCACTTCCATTATCAAGTTTCATATTAATTAAATAGCAACTATAGGTAATAATAAAAAATAACACTCATTTGAGGTTTTAATCGAAAATTAGCAACCAACTAAGCGCTAAAAATTATCCTTTTCATTGAAACCCTTAATGCAACAAATTTATGTGGCTACTAAAGTTGAAAATGGATGATGTGCCCACTAATATGGACAGGGGCAAAGTTAGAATAATTTTTTAGAGGGCTGAATGAGATTTTAATCTTTTATAGTCTATATCTTTATAATTTTTAAAGGATTAAATTAATTTTTTATAATTTTAAGAGGCCAAAGTGTAATTTTACCTTTATTAATTTAAATTTTTAAAAGACTTAAATAATAATTTTTCATTTTAGGGGAGCCAGGGCCCTGCCAGCCTCCCTAGCTTTGCCTCTAAATCTGGACACTTTGATCACAAGGCATGTTATAGGTTTTTTTTTTTTTTTTTTTAATTGATGATTTTATGTCTATATTGAAGCTAGTCATGCATTTTTAGTAATTATATATATTCTTATAATTTTAAATTAATAATAATATAAATTTTTTATCTTTTTTTAAAAAGTTCTAGGCATTCTTAGAAAATTACAAAAGTTTTATTTTTTAGATTTTTATGGTATTTTTAGATTTTTTTATAATTAATATAACTAAGATCCAAAAATAAAACATATTTTCAGAACACAAATATAAAAAAAAATACAATTTTTGAGAAATTTTGAACGAAATTATTTGGATCAAACATTCCACCCAAAAATTACACTTAAACATGATTTGTAAGTTACATCAGCTTCAGTTATTGAGTTAATTGACATGTTTTTATAATTTTTTATAGTTTTTTTTTTTATAAATTTATAGTTTTCTATATACTTTTTTTAAAAAATTAGTACTTTTTATTTTTATTTTTATTTTTAAATTTTAAATATTTTATAATTTAAATAATGTTTTAAATTTTTTATTTTTATAATTTTTTAAAGACTTTTTTTCTTTTTTTTCACAACTGCCAGGTGCAAATCGCATAAGGAGCATCAATCGAAAAGATAATTTGGAAAGCTTAATTAATTGCTAGTTTTTTTATGAAGAAATTAATTGTGTTGTTTTTAATTAGAGTAATTATTCATTTATTTTACAGATTTTTTTACCAGTTAAGCTAAAACTTAAGCTTTTCTTGGCTATTAATTTTATATACTATTTATTTTTAATAATTAAATACAAATTAAGTTTTAATTTACACTTAATAAAAAATTTGGTCTCTAACGTTTACATATTTTGTCAAAATGACCCTAATTGTATTTTTAAGTCTTTTTTGGCCATCAACTTTTGTTCTTTTTTTCAACTTACTTTTTCTGACAGATTTAATGAATAAATTCAATGTTTCAATTTTTGTTTTCTTTCAAAAGTTTTCAATCTTTTATAGGTTTGTTTTTCTCCTCAGTTAATTTTTTTAGATAATTACATTTATTTTCTTTAAATTAAGGGTTATTTTTTTAATTTAATGTATTATTTATTTTGTTATTTTCCACATGTAATTATCTTATTGGGTTACCTAAGTAATAAATTACATCTCATTAAAAATATTCCACATATGAAATTCCACACCATCCCTGATAACTTTTTTAATGATACTTTCATTAAATCTGTTAGAAAAAAAAGATTGAAAAAAGAACAAAGATTAATGGCAAAAAAAGGCTTAAAAATACAATTAGGATTATTTTGACAAAATATGCAGACGTTAGTGGTCAAATTTGTCATTAAACCTTTAATTTATGCTAATATATAATTTAATACATGATTTAATCTTGATATAGAATTATGAACCATAGTTTTAATGCCTTTTTAAGAATCGGATAGTTAGTTTCCATCCTAAAAATGTTATTTCTATTTTTTTTTAAAACAATTGTTTCAATCAAAGAAAAATATCCAAGGAGAAAAGCTTACCTTCCAAATTACTATCATACAAAAACAGTGTCCTGAGTTTGGTTAGACTTCCGATATTCCTTGGAATGCTGCCATTGAATCTATTGGTGCTTAATTGTAACCTTTAAAGATTCTTGCATTCACCTATACTTGGAATTTGACCTGAAAACTCATTTCCATTCAAATAAAGTGCCTCAATATTGGGAAGATGACGACATATATGTTTTGGTAAACTGCCAAATAGATTGTTGGATGCTACAGAAATCATCCGCAAAGAGGAAATATTATGAATGACAGCAGGAATGGAACCAGAAAGTTGGTTAGAAGCCAGACGAAGTATCCTCAAATTAAGAAATTTACTTATCTCATGTGGGATGTTTCCATGAATGAGATTATGATTCAAATCCAAGTTCTCTAAATTGGACAAGTTGGCTATTGATGGAGGAATTACACCTGTCAAATTGTTATTTCGAAGATTCAAGTGTAAAACTTTATCCAACCTTCCAAACTATGAGGGAATTTCACCATTTAAGAAATTGAAGCTTAAATCAATGAGCTTCAGACGACTCAATCGTCCCAACTCTCTCGGAAAATGGTCATGGAAATTGTTGCGACTCAAATTAAGAGAGACTAGGAACGACAGATTTCCTAACTGCAGAGGGATGGTTCCAGTAAGATCCATGTGGGAAAGATCCAAAACTCTAACTCTCGGGTGCTTAGCAGCGCAAGAGACGCCAACCCAGTTGCAGACAGAGTTATTGGTGGTCCAGCTGTTGGCTAAGATGTTGTGAGGATCAATGATTTGGTGCTTAAATTCAAGAAGAGCATGTTGATCAGTGGTGAGGTTCCTCACAATCATGGCGTAGCTAACCATGAAATTGTGAATGAACATTAAAGCAGAGAAAAGAAAATGGAATTTGGTCATGTTGATGGCTTTGGGTATCAATGAAATTTGACAAGGTTGTTAAAGATGCATGGTAAAAGCATTGCTTAAATAAATCAATGGGTGAAGCTTTTTGTTAGGGCAAGTCAACTGGTCTTGGTAGTTTCCATAAATAAATGAGTCCTTTCCATTTCATTCTTGAGCCCTCCAATTTTCCTTTTTTTTTTTTACTTCTTTTATGATAGTCTGTCAAAATTTATTTATTAATGATAAATACCATTCCTGAAACGAGAACAAGACCAGTGTTGTGAAGTGACCATCCATGCATTGGTGAACCTAGATTGCAAGACTGTTAACTCACCAAATGTACAAGCTCTACAAAGTTGCAAGCTCATCAAGACTGTGAGCTCTCTAATAGTGCGAGTTCATTAAAGCTGTGAAGTCTCTGATAGTGCAAGCTATGTTGGGCAAGCTTATAGATATAAGCCATTACTCCAAAAGTTGCCAACTTGTCAACTTGCATTGAAACAGTGATAATTTTTTATAAGACGTTTTGTTTGCGGATAAGACTGAAATCAACCAATGAAGAAGCAAGTTATATTAATCAAGTTGCAAGATTAAGTCAAGTTGTAATTATTTTATATTACTTTTTTGTTTACTTAAGCATAATAGTTCATTTAAATTGATAACTAGCTCAAGTAATGACACAGTTGTTTACAATATGATTTCTCCATTTTTTTTTATCTCTTTTACTTTTGTTTCAATCATTTCTTCATCAAATATCCAACAATTGGTATCTGAGTCACTTATCTTTGAGGGCCTGTTTCCATAAAAATGTCTTCAGCAAATTTTTCACCACCTCCACCCCCTGTTTTCACAGGTGAAAACTACCATATTTGGGTAGTAAAAATAAAAACTTATCTTAAAGCCTTTGATCTTGGAAGATCGTAAATGCCAAAATAGAACCACCATTATTAAGACCAAATCCTACACTTGCTTAAATGAGAAAATACAGTGAGGAATGTGCCAAAAAAAACACAAGGCAATGGCTTGCCTACTAAACAGCATTTCAAATACAATCTTCACAAGAATTATGGCTTGTGAAACTTCTAAACAAGCTTGGGATATGCTTAGGGAGGAGTTCTAAGGTTTGTAGAAAACAAGGCAGCAGTAGTTGATCAATCTCAGATGAGATTTTGAAAACCTTAAGATAAAGGAAGCTGAGACTGTAAAGCAATATTCAAATCGAATTATGGTAGTGGTGAACCAGATAAGACTACTAGGGACTAGTTTACAGATAGTTGAGTAGTTGAGAAGGTGATTGCCACACTTCCTGAGAGATATGAATCAAAGATATCCTCATTAGAATATTTGCAAGATCTATCAACCACGTCAGTCTCTAAACTAATCAATGCTTTGTATGCTCAAGAACAAAGAAGGGCGAACAAAGAAGAAGGACACGCTGAGGGAGCTTCTCAAGGTAGGAACAAAAAAGTTGCGAGCTCAGTGGAAAGAAGTCAAAGAAAGACAGTAGAAAGGAAAAATATCCACCATGATCACACTGTAAAAAGTTGGGTCACCTTGAGAAATTCTATTGGTTCAGACCTAATGCCCAATGCAAAAATTGCAAGCAGTTTGGCCATGAAGAAAGGGTATGCAAGAATAAGGGGCATATACAACAACAAAACACTCAGGCACAAACTACAAAAGCAAGTCAAGAAGAATTGATGTTCGCAACCTCTTGCGAAGACCAGTTCACGGACCCTTACGAACCTCCCTACGAAGCCCAGTTCATGGAACCTTACGAGCCCTCCTATGAAGCTAAGTTCGCGGCATCATACGAACCCTTTAACAAAGAAAGAAAGAAAGAACCGACTTGGTGATAATAGTTATACAATTCACATGACTACAGATGCGAGCATCTTGAGCATTGACAAAAGGTTCCAGTCCAAAGTGAAAGTTGGAAATGGCCTGCACATCGAAGCAGTAGGAAAGGGAGATGTTTTGATTAAAACTCCATCGAGTACTAAATTTGTCACATATGTTTTTTTAGTTCCTGACATAAATCAAAATCTGCTAAGTGTAGGTCAACTGCTCGAGAAAAAATATTTTGTAGTATTTGTTGAAACCATTTTTTTTTGTAAAAGGGGGTCGACTTTGATTTTGAAAATGACAACGAAAAACGGGAGTCGCCACCAATCATTTTTGATGAGGTGTGATCAGGTCACCTCGTAATTCAATCATTTTAATAAAAGTTTAAATTTACCAAAACGACAATTTTTGGTCTACGAAATCCAGAAAACGGGTTCGGGAGTCAGTTATGCACGAGGAAGGATTAGCACCCTTGATACACCCAAATTGGTACCTAGTTGATTAATTGATGCCTTTAGTGTCGAAAATTAAAATTTTGAAGAAATTTTAAAGTACGACCCTTTGTTATAAAATTGAAAATTTTTTGAGAACATGGCATATTTCACATTATTCAAAAAAAAGAATTACGTTCCATAAGTTAGAACACAATGTCTTAAATTCTGATACGAGAATAAATGCCGAAAATTTTATTTATTTTGAAAAATATTCAATTATCTCGGTCTTAGAAAGAAATCATATTCCGTAAGTTAGAATACGATCTTTTTGTAATTCCCAAGATTATTCAAGATTCACGTAGAAAAGGGGTTCGTTCATTTGGATTTATCGAGAAAGTCGAAACCCCGTAAGTTAGGGCACGACCTTTCGAATCTTCAAACGTGGAGTATTGCTTATTCCAAAACAAAAATTTTAATGCATCGGATAAAATGTTACATGATTTTGTAGTAAAATGAATTACAATGATGATATGCATAATAGAATAAAAATGAGTACGATAATATAAATAACAATAATAAAGGCATAAATAAAATAAAATAAAATAAAGAACTAAAACAAACAACCTATGTAATAAAAAAGAAAAATAATAGGTGAAAATTTAAAAAATAATAAATAAATAAAAATAAAAGAAGATAATAATAAAACCTAATAGTAAACCAATACGTAAATAAATACGATGTACGATAGTTTAAAGATAATAAAATAATAATAATACAATAATAATAATAATAATAGTAATAATAATAATAATAATAATAATGAATGATAATAATAATAATAATAATAAATAATACATTAATAAACGAATAATAATAGTAAATAAATAATAATAATAATAATAATAATAATAATAATAATAATAATAATAATAATACACAAAAAATGTGAACAAACAAAGAAGTAAAAAATATACATAATAATGATAAAAAAAATTAAAAGAATATATGTACATGCAAACAGATAAATAAATAGATGAAAATGATACATATAAAAATTGATAATAAATGAATAATGTATTAAATTGAAATTAAAATAAAATTGAGAGCCCAAATTATAAATAAAAAATTAAAGGGACTAAATTAAGAGAGAAATAAAATTAAAGATCCAAATTAAAAAGAAAGAACGAATTAGGGCCCGATGTAACGCGCGTAAAAAGGGAGGGACCAAATGGGGAAATATTCCTATCCTCCGAAACGCAGCATTTTAAAATGGACCAAAATGAAACCAATACAAATTATAGGGTCAAATTTAAAGATAAAAAGGGCTTAATTGTAAAATAAAAAAGAGGAAGGGCCAAAAGCGCAAATAGCCCTTCCGTTAAAAAAACACCCGAATCCTAGGCGGTTTGGGTCGAGTCTGTCCGATCCAACTCAAAACGTCGCCGTTTCGGCGTTAAAATGCCCGAGTGAAACGATGCTGTTTCACAACTCCTATTTAAGGCCGAAAATGTTTTAAAAAAATCATTTTAATAAGTGATTTAAAAAAAAACAAAAGGGTTCTTTTTCTCTGCACTCAGCCCCGTCCGGCCATGGCTCCGACTTAGGGTTCCGCCGTAGCCCCGTTGTAGACGGTGGCCAGAGGTAAAAAAAATCGACTTTTTTAGCCCTTTTTAGTCCCTTTCCTTTTTTACACAAAAAAACCCTAAATCTGATTTTTATTTAAAAGAATGATATGCAAAAATATATTCACCCTGTTCCTTTTTTGAATCCACATCAGAATCCCTAGGGGTTCTTGGGTATTCAAACATCGCGGCGTTCCACGGAAAGGAAGACAAAACGACAGGTATATTTGCTATTTATTTTTATTTATTTCGAAAAATAAAATAAAAAAGGCACCTTTCTCTGTTTCAAACTTTTCTTTTTATCTCCAGAATCTGTTTCTTTTTTTTTTTTGTATTTGATATCCGTTGTAAAATACATTGGTGTTGTTGCTGGGCTTATATAGCCGAACAAATTATATTATACTATTTGCCTACTATAGCTTTTGCTGTTTCTTGCTCTATTGTCTTGTTCTATTGTTTTGTAGTGTCAGGGAGGAAGTCAATGGAACAGAGGTTACCATTTTGGTGCAAGATGCCAAGAACGATGTTCTTCGGGCGACGAGCGTGTTGACTTAGCACGTGAAGGCAGTGGCGTACAAGGAAAGAGGGGCTAGCATTTCTGTTTCGAAAATCATTTTGGGCCATTGGCAGCTTTGGGCTAAGTAATTGGGCCTAGGGTTTTCTTTGTAATAGACTTTTTGTACTGGACTTTATTTATATTGGACTTTATTTATTTATATTTGGTTTTTTTTATTTTTGATTTGGGCCTGGGTGAATTGGGCCTGTTACAGCTGCCCTCTTTGCTCATTGTCGTGTAACGAGGATGGAGCAAAGACCTTTAAGAAGGAACAATTTTCCCGGTTTCCAAATCTTGACTTCTTTAGTGCTTCTCTTCTTCAAGTAGCCTCAATTTATCCCACTGCAACTTTAGGGTATAAGATTTATAACTTCAACCTGCTCCACTACAACTTCAGGGAGATAAGGTTTGTGGCTTTAATCTACTCCACTGTAACTTCAGGGGGATGAGATTTGCTATCTTCAATCTGCTCCTCTGCAACTTCAGGGAAATAAGACTCGCAACTTGTAGCTTCAATCTGTTCCACTGCAACGTCAGAGAAATAAGATCCATTATCTTCCGTCTGCTCCGCTGCAACTTCAGGGAGATAAGACTGGTGGCTTCAATCTGCTCTACTGCAACTTCAGGGAGATAAGATTTGTAAATTTGTAGCTTTAATCTGTTCCACTGCAACTTCAGGGAAATAAGATTTGCTACGATGATTGCTCCACTGTAACTTCAGGAAGATAATATTTATGGCTTTAATCTGCTCCACTGAAACTTTAGAGAGATAAAATTCGCCATGATGACTATAATCCGTCCCATTGCCACTTTAGAGGTATAGGATTTGTGATTTCACTGATATGTTGCACCGTTCTCTGGGGAACATGATCTATAGAATCCATTTCATGGGCCTATTTAAGCCTAGTGATTAGGATGTCATGATCGGAATGAATCAAATGTTCCTAGCTAGATGTGTATGAATGATATTTGCATGAATGCAAAATGTCATTTTTCGATAATGATGCCTTTTTAATGCTCAGGTTGTCATTGTTCGACATTTACCAAGGTTTTATTACTGATGTGTTACCATGCTTTCTTGTTCAGCTGGTATCTTTAACAGAAAATCCAAAGAAATAGTAATAATTTAGACTATTTATTCTCAAATGTCTTCAAACCCTAAGTTTCATTAGTTCTTAAATAGTGATCCTGTTTTTGGATCCTTATACTATTTTAGAAAACATTTCAGAGCAATATGCAGAATTCTCTTTTCGTGAATAACATCCGTCCATTAATCATTATTTCAATGTAAAAATGCTTGAAAATGATTGTAGTAATGGACAGGATCGAAGTTTATTGGGAGCAAGGCTCGAAATGAATAGATTAATCAACATAGAAAATTTACTTAAATCCAAAGTGAATAAGATGAAAATAGGTGCCCCGGATATCGTAGCATAAGTTTCTTTGCACTAACTTCTCGAGGACCCTTTTGAACTCGATATGTGTTTCAGAGATCCAAAATACTTTGTTGATACACCAAGATGTAGCATCTCTCCTCCTTATTTATTCAGGGATAACCAGACTACCACATGCCCTATCTTTGATTAAGATTTGAATTGCCCTTTTCTTGGGTTTTCAATTCAAAACCCCTTTGGTTTTAAGGTGCCCTTTGCGAGTTTTCACCTTGGCCTCTCCCTTTTTTTTTTTAAAGTGAAGTACTTCTTGACTGAGTCTAAATTCACAAGATTGGGCAAGCTTTTGCCATCCATCTCAGTCAAAATCAACGCTCCTTTGGAAAAGGCATTCTTTACCGCGTAAGGTCCTTCCCAATTTGACATCCGTTTCCCTCTGAAATCCTTCTGTATGGGCAAGATCTTTTTCAATACTAGGTCCTCCTCATGGAATTTTATAGGACGAACCTTTTTGTTGTAAGCTCGCATCATTCACTTTTGGTACATCTGACCATGACAGATGACTTTCAACCTTTTCTCTTCGATCAAATTTAGCTGATCATATCGGGATTGGATCCATTCTGCTTCATCCAACTTTACTTCTGCCAAAACTTGAAGAAAAGGAATCTTCACTTCAATGGGTAAAACTGCCTCCATTCCATAAACTAAAGAGAAAGGTGTTGCCCCGGTTGAGGTCCTGACGGATGTTCAATAAGTATAGAGGGCGAATGGTAGTTTCTCATGCCAATCTTTATAAGTTTCAGTCATTTTCCCCACGATCTTCTTGATATTCTTATTGGCTACCTCCACTACACCATTCATTTTTGGGCGATATGGTGATGAGTTGTGGTGTTTGTTCTTGAACTGACTGCAGACTTCTGATATCATGCTGTTGTTCAAATTTAGTGCATTATCAGATATGATTCTTTTTGGCATTCTATATCGACATATGATCTCTTTCTTTAAGAATTTACTGACTGCCGATTTCGTGACATTGGCATATGAAGCGGCTTCTACCCATTTGGTAAAGTAATCGATGACCACGAAGATGAATCGATGCCCATTAGAAGCTTTAGGTGAAATTGGTCTAATGACGTCCATGCCCCACATAGAGAAAGGCCACTGAGAAGTCATAACATGAAGAGGTGAGGGAGGTACATGAATTTTATCTCCGTAAATTTGACACTTATGGCATTTCTTGGCGTAGTTGATGCAATCTCCTTTCTGATGGACCAATAATACCCAAACCTCATGATCTTCCTGGCCATGGTTTTGGAATGTGTTCGGCAGACACCCTCGTGGACTTCTTCCAAAATTTTCTTAGCTTCGACAGCGTCTACACATCTTAGTAGTACCTGATCCTTTCTCCTTTTATATAGGATCTCCCCATCTAAAACATAGTCATTGGCCAGCCTTCTCAATGTCCTTTTATCATTCTCAATCACTTGGTCAGGGTATTCACGATTCTTCACATACCGCAATATGTCGTTGTACCAAGGGTGACCGTCCTTTTCTTCTTCTTCTTCGATGTTGTAACAATGACCCAGAGCCTCATAAATACTCATTTGGGTAGGCTTTACATCCTCTTGCTTGTTAGCTTTGGCCATCGAAGCCAAGGCATCGGCCATTTGATTTTTATCTCGTGGGAGGTAATAAAAGGTGATCTCATCAAACTTCTCGATTAACTCAAGAGCCAACTTTTGATACTTGATTAACTTAGGATCTCTTGTCTCCTATTCTTCCTTAAGTTGATAGATCACTAGCACGGAATATCCATATACCTCTAGCACTTTGATCTCACGTTCTATGGCTGCGCGAATACCCATGATGCATGCTTCGTATTCTGCCATATTGTTCGTGGAATCAAAATCCAATTTTCTTGTGAAAGGATAATGATCTCCATTTGGGGATATCAAGACTGCCCCAATTCCGTTACCCACAGCGTTTGAGGCTCCATCAAAGTTTAGCTTTCAAGAATGACCTTCTTGCGAGTCTTCTTCAGTGGTTGCAACGTACATTAAATCTTCATTTGGGAAATCAAAGTTCAAATGCTCATAATCCTCTAGCGCCCTATTGGCCAAAAAATCCTCTATTGCTCTTCTTTGACTGGTTCCTGGTTCACATAGACTATGTCAAATTCGGAAAGCAGAATTTGCCATCGGGCCATTCTTCCATTTAGAGCAGTCGACTTCATCATGTACTTTAGAGGGTCCAACTTTGATATGAGCCAAGTCGTGTGGTACAGCATGTACTGTCTCAATCTTCGGGTTGTTCAAATCAGGGCGCAACATAACTTCTCGATTGGCGAATATATTGTCTCACATTCAGTGAATTTCTTACTGAAATAGTATATCGCTCTTTCTTTTCTTCCCGACTCGTCATTTTGACCAAGCATGCATCCCATGGAATTCCCAAATACTGCCAAGTACAGTATCAGAGGTCTATCTGGGTTAGGTGGCATCAGTACTGAGGCATTGGACAAATAATGTTTGACCTTATCGAAAGTCTTCTGGCACTCCTCATCCCAAACGTCTGGGTTGTGTTTCTTAAGGAGACGGAATATGGGGTCGCATTTCTCAGTTAGCTATGAAATGAACCGGGCAATGTAATTTAGTTTCCTAGGAAACCTCGAACTTCTTTTTAAGTGCGTAGTGGAAGCAATTTTTGTATAGCCTTTACTTTGTCTGGGTCAATCTCAATCCCCTTTTCACTGACTACAACTCCTAACAGTTTTCCTGACCTAGCCTCGAAATTACATTTTGCTGGATTGAGTTTCAGTTGGAATTTTCTCAATTTTAAAAACAATTTCCTCAAGACTTGTACGTGCTCCTTCTCTGTTCAGGAATTTGCGATCATATCATCTACATAAACCTCAATTTCTTTGTGCATCATATCATGAAACAAAGTTACAATAGCTCTTTGATATGATGCTCCAACATTTTTCAATCCAAGTGGCATCACCTTGTAACAAAAAGTTCCCCACAAGGTTACGAATGTGGTCTTCTCTATGTCTTCAGGATGCATATTTATTTGGTTGTATCCCGATAAACCATCCATGAAGGAGAACAGTGAATAACCTGCTGTGTTGTCCACTAATGTGTCGATGTGTAGCAATAGAAAGTTATCTTTTGGACTGGCCTTGTTCAAGTCCTTGTAGTCCACACACATTCGTACTTTCCCATCTTTTTTAGGGACGGGCACAATATTGGCTACTCGTTCTGAGTATTTAACCACCCTTAAGAAACCATTCTAGTGAGGATATCTTTTTTAGGGACGAGCGCGATATTGGCTATTCATTCTAAGTATTTGACTTCCTCTTTTATTTTTAGTAAAACATCGGGCCTCATCCTTCAGAGCTTTTGTTGAACTGGCTTGCATTCTTCCTTTATGGGGAGTCGGTGTATCACGACATCAGTACTTAACTCGGGCATGTCTTGATATAACCAAGCGAAGATATCCTTAAATTCTTGGAGTAATTCAATGAGGTCTTGCTTCGTCTCTGCGGTAATGCAAGTTCCTATATTCACTTCTTTTTCCTCTCCTTGGCTCACAATTTCCACTAACTCTTTATAAGGCAAGATTTGTTTCTCATCTTGTTCTACCATCCTCAACAAATCAGAAGATAGGTTACATTCTCGAACATCTTCAAAATCTTAAGAATTTTCCGTGCGCATATCTTGCTCAAAAGGAGATTTTAAGTCAGTAGCGATGTCACTCATATCATTGATATCTGGAGATCTATTATAGGGATGAAGAAAAAATCCAAAGAATAAAAGAATCTAAGAATAATTATTTGTATGGTATGATTATGAATGAAAAGAATAAAAGAAAATTTGCTCAAAATGATACGCAAAAATTCATTTTTATTGAAATAAAGATTTCGGGCATAAGCCTATTTCACAAAGGATTCTCATTGCTCTTAGGCATAGAGCAATAAATGTGTTTTGAATATCACTCTGTATTGGCTCTAAAAACTACAAGGATCTCTTCTGTAGTCCAGTTGTTCAAAACACTTCTAGATATATAGGGGCAGATGTCTGATAAATTTTCTCCCCCGATTCTTTCTCTAGATATGACATTGATGTTCAGGTTTCCCAACATTTCTTCCGCAGTCTCTTCCCTTGGCATCTTTCTTTCTGGATGAATAGTTCCTCCAGATACGAACGCCTTGGATATATGGGGAAAGGTCATTGGTTCCCACTTGACCTCTTCCTTGCTTAATCGCTCTCTTCTCCTTTCCTGTTTCATCTCCATCTCTGATACGATCTGCCTCGAGGTGAGTCGAGTCGTATGAGATTTGCCCGATCATCTACGAGGATAGGTTGAATCTTGAAAATAATAGAAAATATGGATAAATATGCGGAAGCTTTGAATAGGTTTGCTTTTAGGAAATGGAATTAAGTTAGGAATTGAGAGGTTGAGAAATGATGGAAACGATTTGGATAATGAGAAGGATAGGTTCGGCTAGAGTTAAGAAAGAAAGAAGATGTGTTCAGATGGTTTGGTTTAAAGGGAATGAAGGAAGATGGATGAAAGATAGATATGTGATAGTTGATGGAGATGGAGAAATGAACTTAAATGATGAAACGATTTAACACTAATAAGTGTCACCCCGGTTTCTATATTGTTTAGGGTGGAAGTTGGAATTTGAAGATGGACCACGGCCCGTTACTTAACAAAGTAAGAACCGATGGTATAATGGAATGGATGAACAAGTGATAGACACCACAAGTACAACTTGATAAGTCTAAGAAACTTGCACGAAAAATAGTTAACTCACTCAAGAACAAATAATTCATAAAATTTTATAAAGGATCCAAATTTCACATAAATAGGTTGAATACATGTATTTATAGTATCAAAAGAAGCTAGCTGAATGGTCACTTTTAATGAAGCTAATAATGAGCTCAAATGAAAAGTCTCAACTTTTGAAATTCTAGCCCAAGTAACTCCCACCTTCAATATGATTAATTTCTTCAATTAAGTTGCTATCATAGTCCTTTGAAGTCTCCATGACCAACCGAAAAGACACTAGCCTCCTTGATGGAAAATTGATTGCATGTAGTGATTACTCATGAAGCAATGATTATGGAAGTTGAAACAAAGAGGCTGCCGAAATTAAAGAAGAATAATGTTTTTCTTTAATTGATAAAACAACTTCTTAATGATGTATTAAGCCTCTTTATATCAGCCCCTTCTTTTGTAACCGAATTCACTTGAAAAGCCATCTTATTGATTGCATAACAGCCTTTGGAAGTAATGGATGTGAGTTGAAAAGTCACCTGCAATTAACACATGTAACCGTCACATTAATGCAATTATCAAACTTAAAACAAATTAACAACTAACTTAAATAAATGAACTAACACTTAACCATCATTTATTCCAGCAACTAGTTTAATTAAGTAAAGCATTATTAAATGAACTTAACTCATGCATTAATAAATTAACCTAGTAACTAGATTAATTAATGAAGCAACTATTAAATTAAATTCATTAAAAGAAACTCAATTAATTAAACTAAAATGAGTTGAAATGATGGCTAGCAACTCTTTTATTAAACTAAGATGCTTAAATGAAAATATTTAAAATGCAAACTAAATGCAAAGCTGAAAATTAAATTAGAAGTTCAATTTATTTAAAATTAAGCAATTTAATTAATTCAGCTCAATGTGCTGAAACGAGCTCAAATGAGCTGATTTGGACGTGCACCAAAGTGCACAAAAGCTCCACGACACTTGATTCATTTGATTCGAGCTCATAAATTTGTCAAACGTTGGTGCCCTGGGTTGGATCGTATCATTCCCCCCTCTTCAAGACGATTCGTCCTCGAATCGAGTCGCTGGTTCTTTCAAACAAAATTCCTTTTACTTGACTTTCCTTGGTCGAATGGGGCAGATGGTAAGCGAGACACCTGGAAAGAATAGTCATGAATTAACAAATATTGCTTAAAACAATTTTGCAATTCAAGCATAGACATATCAACGCAAGTATAATGCAAGTGGATAAGCAGAATTAGTTTATCATACAAAAGAAATAATGCCTTGTCAAATATTTGAAACAAAATTCGATAGGCTTCAAGGCATGCATACGATTTAGATGGAGTCCTCAAGTCATGATTATCATGCGAGTAACGAATCAAATGGTAGACATAATCATCACAAGAAGATATTGAAATGATTTACATGATTCATAAAATTGCACAATCATACCTTGCATTAGACGATCAACTATAGACTCTTTCACACATGAATTACAAAATTTATCAAACACCAAAATCTTTTTATCAACCATCAAGACAGATAGATCATAAATAGGAAAACTAAAACATTTAAGCATATCATGATCTAAATGTTTTACGAAAACCAATTCATCAACACAAGGCTTATCACCATCCGAGGAGGACGAAAACGCTTCAAAGTTTTCAAGCATCTTACCTTTTCGGGCAGAAAGATAAGGTTCGATTTGACCTGGCTTCATTAGAACAAGCCTTCTCTCCTTGGGATTGTAGTGTTGTCGAGGCTTCGCATTCGAATCAACCTTTTTCAGATGAAAGGTGAACTACAAGTACAACCACAGAACTTGTTTAAGGAGCGAATTGAAATTGAAAATAAAGTGGCGAAATTTCACTACCTTATTCAAAGACCACGTATCAAAATGATAGAAATTTTTAGTACACAATTGATGATGCTCGATTTTCTCACAAAATGTACCAATGCATATTCCCTGTTTAAAAACATGAGTTTGATTATTTAAGTCAATATGTAACAACGGTGTCATTAAATCAAACAAGTTAAACCAAAAATATTTTTGCATACACGACATCATATAAACAAAACTCTTTGCTCTCGTCGAAACGAAATTGCACAAATTCAAAGATTTTTCAAGAGGCGAAAATTGATTCACGAAATCACCTAATCCGAACAATTTGTTTGCCTTTCGTGAAAACTCGACATTTTGCAAAATCAAATGGTTTTGTCGAACAGAACGACAGATATCAACCACATTCAAAGAGTAAAAGTTAATTGAAGGAGAATAATGTAAGCTTTTAAAAATTAAGTCACCGAAAATTTCATTGACAAATTTCACATCAGATTGCCGTGACTCGTTTAGAATTTCCTTACCTTGTATACCTTTCGGCTCGTGTGGTTCAACTTTGTTTTCAACCTTACCTTTGCTGATACGAAAGCGTCTTTCGTGGGGCAGGTATTGAAGTTGACAATCATCTTTCGGACTTTCGGGAATCTGAAGAGAAGAAACAAAACAAGAATAAAGTTCAAATGGGTTAGTTAAATCAACACTCACTTTTTCTCGCTCATCTTGTTCTTTTGTTTCTTTTTCAATGTCAATCTCATTTTCTTTTTGTTTTTCAAAGGCTTTTTCGAGCTCTCTCAAAACTCGCTCATTTTCTCTCTTACTTGCCTTTTTCTCTCTTTTCTTTTTATTTCATTTTCTTTTTCTTTTTTTCTTTCACACTCTTTTTCGATTTTATTACAGGGAGGAGATAATATAAAAGAAGCAGAATGAGAATCCTCTTGTTGGGAATAATATGAAGTATCCACAAGTGAAATATGATCATCTCTTCGAGATTAGATCTTTGTAGATGAACACCTTTGCTTATATGAAGAAGTACTTGGACTTTCTCGTTCATCACCATAATGGGCTTCAAATTCTAAATTTGTTTCACTTCACCTTGAATCTCTCGTCGAATAGGAATCATAATATGAACCACTTCGAAAATGATCTTTCATGGTCAAATACTTGGACGCATATGAACCATATTCTCTTTTTCGTAAGGATTTGTTGAAGCGTTTAAAGAAGAATTTATACCTTTTCAGTGGTAACCTTGAAAGGTTTCAAATTCGTGGTTTGTTTCATACCGTCTCGGCTTTCTTGATGAATAAGAATCTCGATCGAAATCTCTTCTCGAATGATCTTTGAACGTGTGTCTCCGTGACGACTTTGACTCCATCCTTCGACTTGAAGAAGGTCGCTCTTGTTGGACTCTTTCCTTGATTCGATCCAATTGCTTATGCAACTTGTCAAATTTGGAGTTCACGATTCTTCGAATCACGTTCATCAAATATTGATAATTGGATTCTGACAACACTTCTTGATTCATGATGTTAGTAATGAAAAATATAAGTGATTAAATCAGGAAAATAGGAAAAATTACAAACCTCACCATAAAATTATCACAAGTCACTCACAAAGAAAAATCGTTCCACTCGTGTTTCACTCATTTTATGGCTTTTAATCTAATGAGTACACTCGTGCCTTTTACCGCTCGTCTCTCTCTCACAAATTCGTACTTTGTCTTGATTAGACTTAACACGGCTTGAGGATTGGCTACAAAGTTGGGTACAAGAGATTTTGTTAGGGAGTATGGTAGACTAAAAGAAAATTGTAAGTTGGTTTAGATGTAGCGTTGGGTAGAAGAATTGAGGGTACCAAATGATGGTGAAAGGACTTTGTTGATCAGGTAGAAATGAGGGTAGAATGACGGTTTTGAGGTCGGTAACAGAGAAGAAGAATGAAAACAACAAGTCACTTGAAAAATTTTCAAATTAAAACTTCACTTTTTTTTTATATTCGTATTTTTTCGAATTTTTTTCAAACTAAGAACCTATTTCAACTCTCGATTGTCACTGAAACTCCTCGTTTTGTAGCTCTGATACCAAATGATAGGATTCTCCTCGGGGTGAGTCGAGTCGTATGAGATTTGCCCGATCGTCTACGAGGACAGGTTAAATCTTCGGAAAAATAATAGAAAATATGGATAAATTTGAGGAAGCTTTGAATAGGTTTTCTTTTAGGAAATGGAATTAAGTTAGGAATTGAGATGTTGAGAAATGATGGAAACGATTTGGATAATGAGAAGGATAGGTTTGGCTAGAGTTAAGAAAGAAAGAAGATGTGTTAGGATGGTTTGGTTTAATAGGAATAAAGGAAGATGGATGAATGATAGATATGTGATAGTAGGTGGAGATGGAGAAATGAACTTAAACGAAGAAATGATTTAACACTAATAAGTGTCACCCCGGTTTCTATATTGTTTAAGGTGGAAGTTAGAATTTGAAGATGGACCACTACCCGTTACTTAACAAAGTAAGAACCGATGGTATAAGGGAATGGATAAACAAGTGATAAACGCCACAAGCACAGCTTGATAAGTCTAAGAAACTTGTACGAAAAATAGAGAAGAGTTTAACTCACTCAAGAACAAATAGTTCATAAAATTTTATAAAGGATCCAAATTTCACATAAATAGGTTGAATACATGTATTTATAGTATCAAAAGAAGCTAGCTGAATGGTCACTTTTAATGAAGCTAATAATGAGCTCAAATGAAAAGTCTCAACTTTTGAAATTCTAGCCCAAGTAACTCCCACCTTCAATATGATTAATTTCTTCAATTAAGTTGCTATCATAGTCCTTTGAAGTCTCCATGACCAACCGAAAAGACATCAGCCTCCTTGATGGAGAATTGATTGCATGTAGTGATTACTCATGAAGCAACGGTTATGGAAGTTGAAACAAAGAGGCTGCCGAAATTAAAGAAGAACAAAATTCTTCTTTAATTGATAAAACAACTTCGTAATGATGTATTAAGCCTCTTATATCAGGCCCCTCTTGTGTAACTAAATTCACTTGAAAAGCCATCTTATTGATTGCATAACAGCCTTTAGAAGTAATGGATGTGAGTTGAAAAGTCACCTACAATTAACACATTTAACTGCCACATTAATGCAATTATTAAACTTAATACAAATTAACAACTAACTTAAATAAATGAACTAACACTTAACCATCATTTATTCCAGCAAGTAGTTTAATTAAGTAAAGCATTATTAAATGAACTTAACTCATGCATTGATAAATTAACCTAGTAACTAGATTAATTAATAAAGCAACTATTAAATTAAATTCATTAAAAGAAACTCAATTAATAAAACTAAGATGAGTTAAAATGATGACCATAACTCTTTTATTAAACTAAGATGCTTAAATGCAAATATTTAAAATGCAAACTAAATGCAAAGCTGGAAATTAAATTATAAGTTCAATTTATTTAAAATTAAGCAATTTAATTAATTCAGCTTAATGAGCTGATTTGGACGTGCACCAAAGTGCACAAAAGCTCCACGACACTTGATTCATTTGATTCGAGCTCATCAATTTGTCAAACGTTGGTGCCCCTGTTTGGATCGTATCAATCTCCTTCCTTTTTTGCCTCGCATCTGGTTTAAATCCTAAACCAAAATGGTCTCGTTTGTCATTCAGTATAGGTGCATCAACCTTTCCTTATAGGCATTTTCCAAGTCTTCTACTAGGTAAGGTTCCGTTACAGATTGCCAGTTGCAGGCCCATCCTTATAGTTTTGGATATTTTGGGCATCGGGATCTTGTTCCCTTCGATGATGAAGGTTGCATTCACAAATTCCAACGATCGGAATGAACATTCTATCACTTCATCGTCTGTCCCTACGTATGGCGTGTCACTGGTTACGGATGCAATAGTGTTTTCTTCCACATTTATCGTTACCAGTCAACCCTTAGTTACCAACTTTAACTTCTGGTGTAGTGATGACGGCACTGTCCCAGCCATGTGAATCTAAGGCCTCCCCAACAAACAATTATAAGAAGGCTTAATATCCATCACCAAGAAGTCTATTTCGTATGTGTTTGGACCAATCAAAAGAGGTATCTCGATCCTTCCTATCATTCTCCTTTCGGTACCATAAAATGCTCTCACTGTGTTTGACAAGTCTTCATGTGAGAGCTATCCACAAGCAACTTATTTAGCGTCAATAGGGGTAAGACATTTAGCGCTGATCTGTTATCAATCAACACCCATAGTAATGTATACCCTTTGAAGCGGGTGGTGATGTGCAAAGCCTTTTTAGATCTCATGCCCCTTGGCGGTATCTCATCATCATTAAAGAAGATGAAGTTTTCAGCTCTTATATTATTGACTAGGCAGTCCAGCTTGTTCATAGAGATATCGTTAGCGACATAAGTTTCGTTTGGCACTTTCATTAACGCATCACGATGTGTCTCCGAACTTAAAAGTAAAACTAGCACTGAGATGCGAGCCGATTGCTTATGTAGCTGTTCTACAATGTTGTACTTGCTATGCTTTAAGAATTTCAGAAATTCTCTAGCCTCGTTCTCAATTACTGGCTCGTTAACTGGCGATTTGAGCCTGACCGTCTTTTCCTTCTTTTATTCAGCCATTGGGGTCTTTCCTTTAACAGGCTCAGCTCCTGCATTTGATAGATCATAACGCCTCCCACTGCACATGTAGAAACCTACCTCTTGACCTTCTTCTGAAGCACTAATCGGGCTTTCTTCTCCCAGAATTGACACGTTGCAGTCATAATTCCAGGGAACCTTCTTGCTATCCTTGTAAGGAAAAGCTACGGGCTTCTGGATTATGACCCTTGGTGCCATTTGCACCCAATCTTCATTTCTTCTTAGTCGCGAAATGATAACCACTGGGAGGTTGACTTTATAGACCTTCTCTGTTGGCCGCTCTTCCGAAGCGTACACTTCTTTCCTTTTGGAGCCCTTAGCATATTTAAAGAATTCTAACTCCTTATTATCTATTAGGTTTTGCACTAGAGTTCTGAACTCAATGCACTCTTGGATTTCATGACCTTCCTTAGCATGGAACTCACAGTAGTCCCTCATCCTTTCAGGTCTCTCTTTTGATTCCTCTTTGATTAAGCCTCCTTCTACCATTTTCTTCCAAACCCATCTCAGTGGGATTTTTATTTCTGTCACGTCCATCTTGGTTCTTTTCCCTCCATTCTCGCTTATTGCATTTACCCCTTTATCAGAATGACCGGGTAATGGATTTGCTGCCACATTAGGTCTTGATGGGTCGTCGAACTTTACAATTCTCATTTTAATAAACCTTTCAACCAACTTTTTAAATGTGGTGCAGTTTTCGATTGAATGTCCTGTGATTCCTGCGTAGTACTCGCATTGAGCATTTTTGTCATACCATTTGGGGAATGGAGGTTGCGTGGGCTTTAAGTAAAAGGGGGATACCACATGTGCATTGAACATGCTCTGATACAGCTCCCTATACGTTATCGGGATAGGTGTGAACTAGAGCCTTTTTGTATTCGACGTTTGGTTGGATTCTTACCTTGGAGGGGCCTGAAGACTAGTGGTTATCGTCTTTGGCGGGCCAACGGTAATTGTCTTTGAGTAGTCCTTGTTGTATGCCCCAACATTATTTACCTCATTTTCCTTCTTCCTCGGGGCTGATCTTCTGGTGCTTTCCCCCGTATCTATCTTACCGCTTCTTATTGCATTTTTAATCATTTCGCCGAATATTACTATATTCGAGAATCTTTTCGTAGCGCTCCCCAACATATGATTGATAAATGGGGCTTTCTAGGTTTCTTTCTCCAGAAGCGGTGACTGGACTTGTGTTGCCACCTCTCTCCATCTTTGAGCATATTGCCTGAAGCTTTCATTCTGCTTCTTCTCCATATTTTGCAGTGTAATTCTATCTGGTGTCATGTCCGTCACATGACTATATTGCTTCATAAAAGCTTGTACTAAGTCTTTCCATGAATTGACTTTAGCACTACTCAGTTGATTGTACCATTTGGCGGCTGACCCCATCAGACTATCTTGGAAGCAATGGATCAATAGTTGATCATTATTGACATATCCTGTCATCCTTCGACAGAAAATGGTGATGTGAGCTTTAGGACAACTTGTCCCATTATATTTTTCAAACTCCAGAGTTTTGAACTTCGGAGGGAGTACTAAATCTGGGACCAAACTCAGGTCCTTAGCAGTAATTTTGCAATGGTAATCAACACTTTCCCTTGCTCTAAATTTTTCTTCTAACGATCTACACCTATATTCGAGTTGCTTTGGCAATTCCACTCTTACTTTTTCCATTTCTGCCACATCATCTAGATCGGGGACAACAAGATTGGTTGAGTTATCCCCCTGATTAGAGCCTGAGCCTGTTTAGTAGTTAATTGGCACCGAGGTACCGACTTGATACTGTTGAGGTCTGATTGTAACAGGTGCCCTTTGTGGGTACGCATCTGGTTGTGCCTAAACGTTTATCGAGGTAAAACTCGGGGGTAAATAGGATCCTCATTATCATCCCCTGAGTTGACCGCAATGCCTTTCCTTTTTTCGCATTCTCCAGCCAGCAACTATGCTAATTGATTTATCATGCTTCTTTGAGATTCCAATATCTGATCCCTCATCTCCTGTTGCACCTTCGCTAACTATTCTTGTAGTTGCGCTTGCAACTAGTCTTGCAGCTCTTTTTGCAATTGCTTTAGCCTTTCCAATCTTTGATCCATTACTTTATTTTTTGTGCGAGTACTGTAACGATGTTCGGTTGGTTGGTTCTTGTTGGTTTCTAGATTAACTGAAATAATTTCGTTTAATTAGGGTATCTTCATGAAAATTTATGCATATGATTGAATGTAATGCAAATGCATGAATGCAAAAAGAGGTATTGACTCTGATTCAATTCCATTAGAACAATTTTACTAGAAATTTTTTTTTTTTACATAAAACAGATTATATATACAACTTTGCCCTAATGCTCAAAGCCTTAACCTTTTTAAGAAGCTAAGCTAACTCTTGACCCTGATTCGATTCTGATTCATACTTCAAGCTTAGCATGTCATCCTGAACTGCTAGGATTTGCAAATGATCGACCACTTCTTGTATTTGAGCCACAACTTCACCCATGAAATAATCTCTATCCCTGACTTGACCTTGAGAATGGTGAAGTTGCTCTTTCCACTGCTCGTTGTTTGCTTCAAGGAGTTCAACTCGGAGTTCATAATTTTGTAATGCGATCTCGAGCTCTTCTATTTTACTTTTCAACTCTTCAATCTTGCTTAAGCTCGCTTTCAGTTCAATTGTGACATTGCGATTACGATACTGATGAAGTGACTTTTCTAGTTCTCAACTCTGTCTTTTAATCTGACCTTTTCATTTGGCATTCTAATAGGTCTTTTTCTAAGGCATTTCCTCGAACCTGGGCATCTTGGCATTTCTTTTCGAATTGCTTAGCTTTGTTCTTTTCTTCGTTGATCTCTTGCCGCCATTGTTCTGATGTCTTTCCTAGCCCGGTAGTCCTCATTGATAAGTGCAGCTTCTTGTAATCTGTTTTTAAGCTTTCCAGATCTTCTTCAGCCTTATTCTCTTCTTTTCTTAGCTTATTGGCCTCCAACTTCTGAACGTTAACTTCTAGTCCTAATTGCATCTTTTCTTCTTCCAATTGCTCTATCTTTTTTCCTAACTCTGCATTCCTTCTTTCAAAATCTTGCTTTATGATCTCTAACTTAGATGGGACCACTCGCAGATATTCCTCCATTGGTCGAGTATCTTCTTGACTTGGCCCCGGGATGTTATCATTGACTATTTTACCCCACCATCCGTTATACTCGGGGGTTATCGTCAAACCTACAATAAATCTTTTCATTCGGTAGGTTTGGTTCCAAGCGTTGGACATTTCTCGGATCTTTTTCTTGTAGTTATCTCTTTTATATAAAAACTCGCATTGAGCCAGCCCTTGTGTTGCTGATGTGAACTGCCTCGATCTATACTGCCTCAAAACGAGTAGAGGGGCATACCCGATAGCTCCCCATATTCCAAGTAAGGGAACCCAATTGAAATCACCACACCAATGTAAAATCTTGCCGGGGACCATCCAAGGGGCTCTCCATTCGACGTCTTCATCTTGCAGATTTTGGAAAATCATCATCCATTTCTCTTCCATTATATAATCCCATCTCGGCATAGCCACTAACTCCTTCAGTGGAGAATAGTTTTCGGAGAAGATTTGATATGAGACTTTTTCTGTTCTCCAAAAATAGCTGTGGAACCACGCTAGCAAGAGTTGTACGCATCCAATGAATCTCCCTTCACCCGATCTTCGACATGTGTTCAAGGATCTAAAAGTTTCGGCTAAAATTACGGGAACGGGAATGACCCTTTTATCAAGTCGGTCAAATAAATTGGAGACTGCCTCCTCTATATGCCCTAAAGCCTTAGGGAAGATAACCAATCCGTAATTGCTTAATGCGAAGGCATCAACCCTTTTCTTTACATCAGGGTGTGCTAGGATCAAATCTCTCAAATTTCTCCGAGGAATGCACCTACTATCACCTTTCTGCTTGATTCAGGCTACAACCCACTACTCGCTCATCCCCGTGATGTTTATCAACTTTTTTAAAAATGTCGGGATATTGGCAGCTCTAGAATAGGCCTTGTCAGTTTGAATCTTCGGGCAACAGAGCAAGGTCGTGTACTCTTCCACAGTCAGTACCAAATCTACCTTTCCAAAAATAAAACAACTATAGGCAGGGTTCCAAAATTGAGCCAAAGCTCGAAACAAGTGCTTGTCTACTTTAACATCGAGCAGATAGGGCAAATCACCATAATTACCGTAAAATAACTGCTTGATTTCTTCATCCCAATGGACCCATATCTCTTTTAATTCCTGGAGATTATTTTGGGTCATGCTGATACGAGTGAAATCCCATAATTCTGATACATACCCTTCCATCAGACTATCACCTTTCTCGATTTGCATTCTCTCGGACCATATTCAGACAGGCGCATTATCTTCCACTTTATCAAGAAACCTGTTTTCCATGGCAAGCTCTTTATTTAGTAATCAAACGTGAATCAACACCCTTTTTTATGATAAAAATGTCATGCAATCTAAGCAAAGCAAACAAGTCAATATGCGAAGCAAGAATTTAAAGCAAGCAAAAAATAATAAAGTGCCTATTTGGGTAACCCATTATAGGCTCATACGGACCGAGTTCAGTTCAGGGGAATACATTTCCCTATGGCTATACGGAGATGAAAATCTCACGAAGACATAGGTACGAATGTATCCCGAAAGCGATCCACTATCCTATACAAAGGTGAATACCTCACGAAAGAATAGTTTCTCACTCCCACTTAAAAGGGTAAAATTGACCGATTATGCGATGTAATATGCGAAAATACATTTAAAAGACTCGGACCAATAAAGCAACCAAGATGATGCACACCGCAAAAATGAAATGCAAAGAAATTATCGTAAATTTAAATCAAATTATCAATTTTCAAAAAAAAAGACAAGAAATAATCAAATCGTGGCTTGACTCTCTTATTGTCCCCAGTGGAGTCACCAAGCTGTCGAAACCATTTTTTTTGTAAAAGGGGGTCGACTTTGATTTTGAAAATGACAACGAAAAATGGGAGTCGCCACCAATCATTTTTGATGAGGTGTGATTGGGTCACCTCATAATTCAATCATTTTAATAAAAGTTTAAATTTACCAAAACGAAAATTTTTGGTCTACGAAATCCAGAAAACTGGTTCGGGAGTCAGTTACGCACGAGGAAGGACTAGCACCCTTGATACGCCCAAAATTGGTATCCAGTTGATTAAGTCTTTAGTGTCGAAAATTAAAATTTTGAAGAAATTTTAAAATACGAACCATTGTTATAAAATTGAAAATTTTTTCAGAACATGGCATATTTCACGTTAATCAAGAAAAAAAATTACGTTCCGTAAGTTAGGACACAATGTCTTAAATTCCAATACGAGAATAAATGCCAAAAATTTTATTTATTTTGAAAAGTATTCAATTATCTTGGTCTTAGAAAGAAATCATATTCTGTAAGAATACGATCTTTTTGTAATTCCCGAGATTATTCAAGATTCGCGTAGAAAAGGAGTTCGTTCATTTGGATTTATCGAGAAAGTCGAAACCCCGTAAGTTAGGGCACGACCTTTTGAATCTTAAAAGGCGGAGTATTGCTTATTTCAAAATAAAAATTTTAATGCATCGGATAAAATGTTACATGATTTCGTAGTAAATTGAATTACAATGCCGATATGCATAATAGAATAAAAATGAGTACGATAATATAAATAACAATAATAAAAGCAGAAATAAAAATGAAATAAAATAAAGAACTAAAACAAACAACCTATGTAATAAAAAAGAAAAATAATAGGTGAAGATTTAAAAAATAATAATAATAAATAAATAATAAAAGAAAATAATAATAAAACCTAATAGTAAACCAATAAATAAATACGATGTACGATAGTTTAAAGATAATAAAATAATAATAATAATAAATAATACATTAATAAACGAATAAAAATATATAAAAATTGATAATAAATGAATACTGTATTAAATTGAAATTAAAATAAAATTGAGAGCCCAAATTATAAATAAAACATTAAAGGGACTAAATTAAGAGAGAAATAAAATTAAAGATCCAAATTTAAAAAGAAATTAGGGCCCAATGTAATGCCCGTAAAAAGGGAGGGACCAAATGGGGAAATATTCTCGTGTGACAGCCCGATTTTTGGGCTTGTCGAAACAGTGGTTTTAGGACCGCTAAACCGAGGTTGAAGAAAATTATTTTGATATTATTTTATGCGTTATAGCATATTTATAAGGATGTATGAAAATTTTGGTGATTTCATGCTTAATTATGAAAAATGACTAAATCGCATAAAGTGCTAAAGTTCTATTATACAAGGTAGAAGTGTCTAATAGCTATAGAATATTAAATTGGAGGTCTTAAAGTGCTATTAGGCCATTAAGGGTGTGTTGGTTGGCCATAGAGACAAGGAGACAAGAACGTTCAATTTTGGTCAAATTAGGTGATGAAAAAAATGAATAAAATAAGATAAATAAAAGAGATATCATCTTTCACTATTCACACTTCTTCTCCACCGAAAGTTGAAGAGAAAATAAGGGATTTTGGAGTTCAAACTTTCAGCCAAGCTATTCTCTTGCAAGTAAGTGATTTTAGAGGTCTTTCTTGATAATTTTTGTACTTTTGGAACCCCCAAAGCTTAAGCTAGCTAATGAGGGGACTATTTTACTAAATGGTTGAAAGTTTAGGGACTTTCCATAAGAGTGTTTTATGTTTTTTGCTGAGTTTTTATGGTATAAAATGAATGCTAGTGGGTTAAGGAACAACTTTTGTGAAAGATGTTATTATAGAAACACCTAAATAGGACTTATTTGTAAATGTTGTAATTGTGTAATAAATGCATGAAATAATTGGTTTTGTGAGTTTTTGTAAGAGAAATTAATGTTTAGCTAGGCTTGTTAATGAGGAAATGTGATGAAAAACGATTTACGAGCCTAGGGGAAAATCGTAATTTTGCCAATAGTATAAGGGCAAAATGGTCATTTTGGCTTAAGTGTAAATTTTGATGTATCATGAGTTATAAAGTGATTGGATGAGTAAATTTTATTATTATAAATCAAGAAGAGCACGGAAACAACCTTGACGAGGAAAAGGCAAGGTTACGGACTAAACTGTCGACTAATACATTTTGCACCTAGGTAAGATTATGTGTAAACGATACATCTTTAATACATATGTTATTACTTATTGATGCATTTTATGAATGAGATCAATTATGAATGAGATTGATTGATATGGGTAGATAGTGATTAATTCTCGTAAAAATATCCGTAATAATTACATGGTGGGCTGTGTGCGATACCACCGTAATTATCCTTTTTGGTGGGCTCTGTGCGATACCACCTTATTACTTATTCACGATGGGCTGTGTGCGATACCATCGTTTATATTATTATTTGGTGGGCTATGTGCGATACCACCCTATCATTGATTAATGGTGGGCTGTGTGCGAAACCACCGGTACTTAGTATTATTCTGAGGGCTTCATCGAGAAATTGTTTAAGTAAATGTTTCATGTTGCTTTGTGGTGATGAGTGCAGGGAATTTGTATAAGTAATTGTGAGCAATATAATTGATATATGGTTGGACTGTAGTAAGAGATGAAATGAGTAAGCATGATTATCGAAATGTGCATTGTCCTGGCTTAGTATGTAATGTTATTGATGGATTAGCATATGTTATGATGTTTATTGTTTACATGTAAACTTACTAAGCTTAAAGCTTACTCCCTTTCTTTTCCCTTGCTTTATAGAGTCAAAGAGCCGGTTCAGGATACGAAGATAATTGGAAGATTACCCACACTATCAGCTCATCTCAGTATATTTAGACTTAGCATTTTGAGTATGGCATGTATAGGGGATAGACTTAGGGAAATGTCTTGATGTTTTGGCCAAGTGTGTTGGCTCTTTTAAGGATGAACTCTTTTGTAAATAGCCATAATTGATGGCTCATTATTACTTATTTATGATAAGATGAGGTTATTCATGAATATGTATAATGCATGATTGGGTTGCTTGGTAATGGTTGAATGGGATTATGTTGTATGAGTTAGGGTGATAAAAAGAGCTTTGCAAATAACCTTGGTCTTGTCCACACGGGTACGCACACGAGCGTGTGTCTAGGCCGTGGGTGACACAGGGTCAGTCCCATGGGCATGTGGCTGGGCTGTGTGTTCCCTGCATGTTAATGCTGCAAATCAATGTCGACCACAGGCTAGGACACGGGCGTGTACCTAGGCCGTGTGCCCCTTATAAGGTTGTTGACATCATAAACAGAATACCCAGGTTTTCACACACGGGTGAGGGCACGGGCGTGTCTAGGCCGTGTGAAGGACACGAGCCAAAGACACGGGCGTGTGTCCGGCCGTGTGAAAACCCCTGTAGGTTCGAAAGGAAAAAAATAAATTCCACACAGGCAACGGACATGGGCGTATGTGACCACACGACATGCCCACACTGGCGTGTCTCATTTCACCCGGACGTATGGCCTTGCTAAGCCAAAAATTTTCTAGGTTTACCCGTTTTAATTCCAAGACCCTCCGTTTGCATGTTTAAAGCCTCGAAGGCCCATAATAAGGATGTTATGAATGTGTTTGAAAAGCTTTAAGTTGGAATGAAATTTTATAATTCAAAGTTGTACGTTTAAGCAAGATGAGCCCGATAATGCCTCATACCTGATTCAGAAATTGAACACGGGTAAGGGGTGTTACATCCTGTCCTCCGAAACGCAGCGTTTTAAAATGGACCAAAATGAAACCAATACAAATTATAGGGTCAAATTTAAAGATAAAAATGGATTAATTGTAAAATAATAAAAAAGCGGAAGGGCCAAAAGCGCAAATAGCCCTTCCGTTAAAAAAACACGCGAATCCTAGGCGGTTCGGGTCGGGTCTATTCGATCTAGCTCAAAACAACACAGTTTCAGCGTTAAAATGCCCGACTGAAACGACACCGTTTCACAACCCCTATTTAAGGCTGAAAATGTTTAAAGATAATCATTTTAATCAGTTTTTTTTAAAAAAAAAAACAAAAGGGTTCTTTTTCTCTGGACTCAGCTCCATCCGGCCATGGCTCCAACTTAGGGTCCCGCCGTAGCCCTGCCGTAGCCCCGCCGTAGACAGTGGTCGGAGGTAAAAAAAAATCAGCTTTTTTAGCCCTTTTTAGTCCATTTCTTTTTTTACACACAAAAAAAAACCTTAAATTTAATTTTGATTTAAAAGAATGATATGCGAAAATATATTCACCCCTGTTCCTTTTTTGAATTCACATAAGAACCCCTAGAGGTTCTTGGGTATTAGACGCCGGCGGCATTCGATGGAAAGGAAGACAAAACGACAGGTATATTTGCTATTTATTTTTATTTATTTCGAAAAATAAAATAAAAAAAGGCACCTTCCTCTGTTTCAAACTTTTTTTTATCTTCAGAATCTGTTTCTTTTTTTTGTATTTGATATCCATTGTAAAATACATTGGTGTTGTTGCTGGGCTTATATAGCCGAACAAATTATATTATACTATTTTCCTGCTATATCTTTTGTTGTTTCTTGCTCTTTTGTCTTGTTCTATGGCTTTGTAGGTGTCAGGGAGGAAGTCAACGGAGCAGAGGTTACCATTTTGATGCAGGATGCCAAGAACGATGGTCTTCGGGCGACGAGCGTACTGACTTAGCACGTGAAGGCAGCGGCACACAAAGAAAGAGGGGCTAAGGTTTCTGTTTCGAAAATCATTTTGGGCCATTGGTGGCTTTGGGCTAATTTAATTGGGCCTGGGGTTTTCTTTGTAATAGACTTTTTGTATTGGACTTTATTTATTTATATTTGGTTTTTTTATTTCTAATTTGGGCCCGGGTGAATTGGGCCTGTTACAGTATTCAAAAACAACAAATGTTTAATCCTTGGTCCAAGTGGATGCGAGCTTATATCAACAAAGATGGAAGATAGAAGTTTTGTTGTCAGTTGGGACTTTTCAACTTCAGTAGTATTTACCAGCGCACTGGATGAAACCAAGTTATAGCATAGGAGAATGGGACATGTTGTCTACAGATCCTTAAGCCAAATTTCCAAGAATAACTTGGTGGAAAAATTATCGAATATGGTTGATCATGAATATGTGTACGAAGTGTGTAAACTTAGGAGACGTGAAAGGCTTCCATTTCCTGTGAAAAGAGTATGGTGAGCCAATGAAAAATTGCACTTAGTACATACTGACATTGACGGACCCATGGAAATAAGCTCGCCAAATGGAAATAAGTACTTTGTGTTATTTACTGATGATAGTACAAGGTTCTACTATGTATACTTAATGAAGAACAAGTCTGAGGTGGCTGAAGTCTTTTTAAAATTTAAAGTCATGGTTGAAAACCAAAGTGACTGCAAGCTCAAGATGGTAAGATCAGACAATATGGCAAAATACACCTCAGAAAAGTTCCAAAAATTCTGCAAATAGGTTGGTGTCCATCATCAACTGTGCAATGTGTTTACTCCACAACAAAATGGAGTGAGTGAAAGAAAAAATAGAACTGTAATGAACATGACACGTTGCTTGTTGTTTGAAAACAAACTGCCAAATGATTTTTGGGCAAAAGTAGTAAACATTGTTGTTTACTTGCAAAATAGATTGCCAACTAAAGTTGTTGAAAGTAAGACACCATTTGAGGCCTGATATGGTTTTTAAAGCTTTGTCTTGCACTTAAAAGTTTTTGGTTGCACTTATTTTGTTCATGTTCCAGGGGTGAAAAGAAACAAGCTGGGCAGAAGATAGTAGCTACGAATTTTTACTGGATACTCTAGTATTAAGAAATGTTATAGAATTTATAACCCTTTCTCCAAGAAAATGATTATAAGTAGAGATGTGAAATTTGACAAATGGAGAAACTGAAAGTTGATTGCAACATAGGATGAGATGTGCAAAGAAGGGAGACTGAAAGTTGATCAGCAATCCACTAGAGATCAAATTGAAAATGATGTCATTGATGACCATCTAGTACAAGAGACCAGGTCAATAATCTATGTCTATCAAATGTATAATTTAGCGAAGCTGGAAACATTACATTTGAAGCAGCAACTCAAGAAGTTGAATGGTGAAGTGCAATGAAAGATGAAATCATTATGGTCAACAAAAATGAAACATGGAAACTGGTAGAAAAACCAGTTCGCAAGAAAGTAATTGGAGTTAAATGGGTATTCAGAACCAGGATGAACTCTGATGGATCAGTTAATAGATATAAAGCCAGGTTGGTTGTGAAAGGGTTTAGCCAATAATATGAAGTGGATTTCACTAAAACCTTTCCCCTGTTATGAGGTTAGACACCACAAGGTTGCTCTTAACTCTTGCATTTCAAAAAGGTTGGATGATACATCAAATGGATGTAAAGCCAGCCTTTCTAAATGGTTTTCTAAAGGAAGAAATTTATGTCTAGCAACCTCAAGGGTTTGTAGTACCTAGGTGTGAAGCCAAGTTGTATAAACTGCAGAAAGACTATATAGTTTGAAGCAAGCACAAAGGGTGTGGTATGAAAGAATCGACAATCATCTAACAGAGATGGGTTTTTGAAAGAAGCATCCGTGAACCCATATTATATGTGAAGAAAACTAGTAATGAAATACTTCTTATTATTTCATTATATGTTGATGATTTACTTGTGATTGGCAACAATAGTGAACTGGTGATTGAATTCAAGGAACATATGCAAGAGAAGTTTGACATGTCAGACTTAGATGAAATGACATACTTCCTCAGTCTGGAAGTGAATCAAGCTCGCGATACAATTTTCATAAACCAAAAGGGGTTCGCGATGAAAATAATGCAAAGATACAATATGGAGAATTGCAAATCGACAAGCACCCCTATCGCACAAGGTGAGAAGCTCGCTAGTAATGAAATTGTTAAAAGGGTTTATCAAACAAGCTATAGAAGCTTGGTTGGATGGCTGCTTTATTTGACTACAACCAGACCTGACATGATGTTTGTCGTAACTCTGTTGTCAAGGTACATACATTGTTGTAATGCGAACCACTACAGAGTAGCAAAAAGAGTTTTGAGATACATAAGAGGAACTCTAAGCCATAGAGTGAAGTTTGTGAAGACAAAAAAGATCAAACTACTTAGAATTCAAACAGTGATTGGGCTGGGTCTACTGGAGATATGAAGAGTACCTCAAGTTATTTCTTTACTTTAAGATCGAGTATGTTCTGTTGGAGCTCAAAGACTTAAGAAACAATGGCACAATCAACTGCTGAAGCTGAGTATGTTGCAGTAGCTGCTACTGTAAATCAAGCAATCTAGTTAAGAAAACTGTTGAATGATTTAAATTTTAAACAAAAAGAAGCAACAGAGATAAAATGTGATAATCAGTCTTCTTTTGCAATTGCAAAAAATTTTGTGTTCCATGGAAGAACAAAACACTTCAAAATCAAGTATCATTTTGTGAGAGAAGTGGAACAAGCCAAGGAAGTAATTTTGGTTCACACCAATTCGCAATATCAGTTGGCTAACATTCTAACAAAACCCCTTAGGAAGATGAAGTTTGAAAAGTTGCATTATCATATTGGGGTTCACAACATGGAGGCCAATAAGGAGTGTTACGGAGTGACCATCCATGCATTGGTGAACCCAAATTGCAAGGCTACAAGCTCACCAAATGAGCGAGCTTACCAAGACTACGAACTCATTAAAGCTGTGAAGTCTCCGATTGTGCGAGCTATGTTCGACGAGCTTATTGATATGAGCCCTTGCTCTGCAAGTTGCCAACTTGTCAACTTGCATTGAAACAATGATATTTTTTTATAAGACAATTTGTTTGCAGATTAGAATGAAATCAGTTAATGAAGAAGCAAGTTGTATGAATCAAGTTGCATGATTACGTAAAGCTGTAATTATTTTATTATTACATTTACTTATTTAAGCATAATAGTTCATGTAAACTGATAAGTAATTCAAGTAATGAAACAATTTTTTACAATTTGATTTCCCCATTTTTTTGATCTCTTTTGCTTCTATTTCAATCGTAGGCCACCACTTTTCCCGACTGCATTAGGACACAACCCAATCCATTTAAAGATGAATCACTGTAAAAAACATACGGTATACCCGATTTTGGCTGAGTTAAAACCGAGGCTTCTATTAACATTTTTTTCAACTGATCAAAACTCTGCTGACACTCATCAGACCATGTAAACTCAACATTTTTCTCTAATAGTTGAGTCATCGGCGAAGCAATCATCGAAAAGTTCTCAACAAAACGGCGATAATATCCTGCTAAACCAGAAAACTTCACACTTCTGTTATATTCTTCAGAGTTTTCCAATTCACAACTATAGATACTTTACTCGGATCCACTAGAATTCCTTCAGCTGATACAATGTGACCCAGAAATCCAACCTCGTGAAGCCAAAATTCACATTTACTTAACTTTGCATACAACTATTTTTCTCTCAAAATATGTAACATAGTCCTCAAATATTCTGCATGCTTGAATTTTGTCTTGGAATAGATCAGTATATCATCAATAAACACAACCACAAATCTATCCAAATAAGGCTGAAAAATCTGATTCATCAAATCCATGAAAGAGTAGGAGCATTGGTCAAACCAAAAGGCATTACCAAAAACTCATTATGACCATACCTAGTTCTGAAAGCAGTTTTTGGTATATCACACTCTTTAACTTTCAACTGATAATACCCATATCTGAGGTCTATCTTCAAAAATAGTGCAACACCTTTCATTTGGTTAAACAAATCGTCAATACGAGTCAAAGGATATTTATTTTTAATTGTTACCTTCAACATCATAATCAATAGGTTTAACAGACAATTTCTTTTCCGATGTAATGCAGTGAAAACATAAGAATGTGTAGACCCAGGGTCAATCAATGCATATATAGTAACATTAAAAAGATAGAATGTACCAGCAATTACGTCTAAAGCTATAGCCTCCTCTCTCGTTCGGATAGCATAAGTATGTGCAGGTGCCCTAGCTTCTGACAGGGCAGCTGAGTCTCTCATACCCAAACGAACAGTCCCAATAGCACTACTTTGGTCAGAACGTCTATTTCTTTGAGGAGTGGCTAATTGATAAACCATAATATATATATTTTAATCCCACATTTAGCATACTTTTGGATGATTTATCCCCTGAATTGTGGAATTTGATGCTCCTAATCCTTTAATTTCATGTTTTATACTTAGGAGAGCATCGGAGGATGAAAAGAACAAGAAACGGGCCAAAAACAGAGAAAATGGGCCAAAGTACGAAATCAACACAGCCTGAGCCTAAGCCATACAGCCGTGCTTCTTTAGTAGACCCGAACACGGCCTGGCCTCGATTCACACGGGCGTGGCCCTGCCGTGACATGTTTTAATTCCACTCAGATTAGGATACTTAGGGGCAAAGAAAGACATTCTGAAAGCCTATGTAAACACCTTAAGTGTAACCTAAAAGGGGCGGTTCAGGTAGGCCGAGGAGCCAAGCCAGAGAGGCCGAATTGTGGGATTTACTCAGAGACAGCCAGTTGATTCATCTCAAGAAGCTGAAATCATACTCAAGACGGAAGATCTTCCCTTCAATTTCCTTCAGGGGGTTTTAGGGTTTTTCTTATGTTTTGTCTTATACTTTCTTCTGAGATGTATTCTTTTATAATTATGAACTAAACCCCTCAAATACCTGAGGGGGATGAAACCTAAGACAGATCTTGTTATTGTTTTCTGAACTATGTGATAAATACTTGATTTGTTCTTAACTATGTGCTCTTAATTCTTGTTTTAATATTTCAGGATATTGATTCAAGTATTGATGCCCGTAGGCAGTGGAGGAATATTCCCTGTTTAAGAGTAGATCTAGCATAGTTAAGCGGAGTTAATCGCAACCCTAGAGATAGGATGACGAAAATCTGCCGGATTAGGGTCAAACCTAATATGGGAGTCCATAGATCGAGTTAATGCAACTCTAGGGGTTTTAATTAGAAAGAGATTTCAATTAATCAACCTAGGGTTAGACGTTAGTAGCCTCGAGAGAGGTATTAATATAAATTAGGGAATCCTACGGATCAAGTCAAGTGAATAAATCGTCTGGTTCAGAGTTAGATAACAAGTAAAATCTAGGTAGATTCTTCCTCGGGTATTGTCTTAATCAATTAGTTTTTCCCAAAATTATTTCCCCAATTCCTTCTTTGTGTCTTAGCATCTTCAGCTTAGTAGTTAGTTAATTTTAGATTAAATAACAATTCCCTTAATTCTTAGGCTAAATAATAAAAAGAAAGTCAATATTAGTACTTTTGGTTCCCTTTGGTTCGACATTCCTGTCTTGCCACTAAACTATACTACTGTTCAATAGGTGCGCTTGCCTCAATCGTTGTCATAAGTTAGTTTCTAGGCTCGATCAATTATTATATAAATATTAAGACTTTTAGACACAACCAAGTTTTTGGCGCTGTTGCCAGGGATCTGAAATATTAAGAACGCTCAATTTTTATTACTTTAGCCATATTTTATTTTTGCAATTAAATTTTATTTTTACTTTTCTAAATTTTCTTCTTTGCTTATGGCAGGTATTCTAGTTTATGACTAGAAGAAACCCGTCAGGACCGCTACTTTACGATAGTGAAATTGAAAGCACAGTTCACAGAAACTAAAGAGAAATAAGGAGAAGCCTACAATACAAACAAGAAGAGCAAAAAGACAAAATTAATACTACCGAAGAGATGGCTGAGAATAATCCGCTACCTCCAGAGGTGGCCGAAAATCATGCTCCTCGAACTATGTATGATTATGCTAAACCTAATTTAATAGGAACTGAGTCAAGTATTGTTAGACCTGCTATTGCTGCAAATAATTTTGAGCTGAAACCTAACACAATACAGATGATACAGCAATTTGTTCAGTTTGATGGTTTGCAGGATGAAGATCCAAATAATCACTTGGCGAATTTCCTAGAATTTTGTGATACTTTCAAAATAAATGGCATTTTTGATGATGCCATCCGTCTTCGGTTATTTCCCTTTTCTTTGAGGAATAAAGCTAAACAGTGGTTGAATTCTCTTCCACGAGGATCAATCACTACATGGGAACAGATGACCGAAAATTTTTTTTTGAAATATTTTTCGGTAGCTAAAACGGCCAAGTTGAGGAATGATATCTCTTCTTTTATGTAGATGGATTTAGAGACACTTTACGATGCATGAGAGAGATACAAGGATCTATTGAGAAGGTGCCCTCACCATGGGTTACCCTTGTGGCTCCAAGTTCAAACCTTCTACAACGGTGTGAACCCCTCAACCAGGCAATTGATTGATTCAGCCGCAGGCGGAACCCTGAATTACAAAACACCTGAGGCTGCCTACGAATTCATTGAAGAGATGTCACTGAATAACTATCAGTGGCACGTCATGAGGACAAAGCCAACAAAAGTCGCCAGTGTTTTCAACCTCGACGCAGTAACCATGCTATCAAACCAGGTAGAACTTTTAACTAAAAAGATTGATGGTTTATGTGGTTCTTCATATGTACACCTAGTTATGCAGTGCGATATGAATGGAGGAGGGATGAGCAATACAGAATACCCACCTTACAACCCAAGCGCTGAAAACGAGCAAGTTCACTATATAGGTAATAATTTTAGACTTCAAAATAACCCTTATAGTAATACTTACAATCCAGGTTGGAGGAACCACCACAATGGTGGTCAAAGAAATCAAAGACAACAACCCCTTCCAAGTTTTCAACAACAACCCTACCCACAAGAAAAGAAGCTGAACCTTGAGGAGATGCTAACAAAATTTATAGCAATGTCAGAAACCTGTTTCCAAAACACCGAGACAGCACTCAAAAATCAACAAGCATCGATTCAAGGGATCGAGAACCAATTAGGGCAACTTGCTAAGTAGTTCTCTGAACGATCACAAGGCAGCCTACCAAGCAACACTAAGACTAACCCGAAGAAACAATTTCAAGCAATAACCACTCATTATAGTGAAGGGTTAGATGAAACAAAATTGAGGCAAGAGAATGTGGTAGAGGAAGGTAAAGTTGAAGTAAGCCATGATAAGCCAAAACCGGTAATTACAGAGTACCAACCTCATGTGCCATACCCTAATGTGATGAAGAAAGACCACACAGATGAACAATTCAGTAAATTTCTTAAAATTTTAAAGAGATTACATATTAACTTACCGTTTCTTGCGCAGATGCCAGATTCAAGGAAATTTCTAAAAGAGTTTTTGACAAACAAATGGAAGTTAGACGAGAAGTCGCATATGGAGCTAAATGCAGTGTGCTCAGCAATTCTGCAAAATAACTACCATAAAAATTAAAAGATCCAGGGAGTTTTACAATTCCATGCTTAATTGGTAGTTTATCTGTTGATAATACTTTAGCTGATTTAGGGGCAACCATCAATGCCATGCCTTATGAAATGTTTAAACAGCTAGGTCTAGGGAAACCCAAAAAAACTAGGATGAGCATTCAATTAGCTGATAAAACTATTAGAATTCCTAGAGGTATAATCGAAGATGTACTAGTCAAGATTGACAAATTCATATTCCCAGTAAACTTTGTCGTTTTAGACATGAACGAGGACAATAATATTCCTTTAATTTTTGGAAGACCCTTTTTAGCAACTGCTAGAACTAAAATTGATGTTGGTACAGGAGAACTTATACTTCATGCAGGTGATGAAACGATCACTATTCAGGCTCTTGACACGGGTAGAACATCGACCAATAAAGGTGAGAACGTAAATTCTATTAATAACCATTCGGTTCAACCTTCTTTTCGAGAAACATAACGAAACTACAAAGTTGAGCTTCATCCTACACCTTGTGCCAACAAAGAAACAACACATGAGGAACGAAGGCTTCAAACCAATGAACTAGACGAGTGGAAGCCACGTGTCCAGGAGAAACCAAGAACACACGAAGCAAAACCAAAGCAAAACCATGTCAAATTTAAGGATGAACCAAACCAATTTAAGATCAAAGATCAGGTATTGTTGGAAAAAAAGACCCTCGGATCGCCACTTCAAACCTTGATACAAACGAAGAAATCCCTTTTAAGGTACTTAATGACTTTCTATACAGAACAGTCAAGGTAACTAATCCTAAGTTTGACACTTTTAAGGTAAACACCACTCGACTTAAACTATATATCGATAACTGAATTGATAGCGTGAGAAAGGATTTTCACCTCATCAAACCATCATGATTATGCGAATGAGAGGTAAAGTCTAGCTTAAGACTTTAAACAAGCGCTTCTCGGGAGGCAACCCGAGCACTAACTTCACTAATGCCATATTTTCGATTTTTAGCACCTAACTACAAACTAACCAATTTAATAAAGCGCAGGTCTCCCTACAACACAGCCTTGCACACAGGCGTGGCCGTAGCCGTGTGGACACCACAAATAGGTACATGGGCATGGTAGAGATTGTGTAGAAATAGGACGAAAATTTTCCCCAAGACACGAGCTCCGACTAAACACACGACCGTGCGACGCGTCCGTGGTTGAAACTGCCTAAAGAACACGGGCTGCGATAAATCCACATGGCCGTGCGAGGCGACCGTGGTCGATAATATCAGCTTTTTCACATATCGCCACCGCCACCATCTCGAGATCACTCTGATGATGAAGACCTTTGAGTCCTTGTATTTTCTTTTTTTTATTGTTATTTTTATTTTTTATTTTTTTAGTTCATTTTCCTTTATTATTAAACTCTTTAAATTTTTAAGTATAATTTGATTTCTTTTATTTCTGGCTGTTTAACTCTCAAGTAACTATAACAAACGTCCATTAAATAAGAACTCCCTAAAAACTTTACTGATGACTTTAGATTTTAAAAAGGTTCAAGGTGTCGCGCAAGGAACGAACACACCACCAAAGTATTTCCCACCACCTTCACCTATGCCTAGTCATCATGTTCATCATTGATCATCCTCTAAGGATTTCATCCATAATTCAGGAAGTTTCACCTCTCTCCCTCTCTTATGACTTTCTTACTAATCATTATCTATCTTTGTACATTGAGGACAATGTACGTCTTAAGTGTGGAGGGGTCAACTATAGTATTATTTGAAAATCCTTGAATTATGCCTTGTTTTGAAGTAATTTTTTCATATCACTAATTAGAACGAAACTTCTGTTGATTTATGATTTTTATTGATATGTTTTGAATCAAGTCATAGGTAATTGTGCAGTGATGATTTAAACTTTAAGAGACTAGAGAATCAAGCATGATGAGTCTATTTTCAAAAATTAAAATTTTGATAGGTTGTCTACCTGAATCTAATTATTACCTTGAAATTTGAAATTTACAAGGTTGATATAAAAAAACCCATAATTTTTGTGAGATTTAAAGCCTTTTAGAGCATACATTCTTTTCTTGCTCTTTTTTTTATGAGTGTGTCAACATTGATTTGTTATTCTAGAACTTGCTTCGATTATGCATGTCAGGACCACATCATTGATTTGATATACAGAGATGATAAAGGCACTTAGGATTTAATCCACTTACTCTACTAAAAGCCTACCCTCACAATTAACCCCTAGTGAACTCCTTTGATCTTAACAAACCATTTATTGACTCACCCACTAATAATAACCCAAAACCCATCTTGTATTTGTTATCACCATTTCTTGACTCCCTTTTTGTCGAGATTTGATTTTGAGCAATTCCCTAACTATGTTCTATATTTCAGCTGTTAAAGTTCTTTCTTATCATTGTAAATATTGTTCTTTAAAAAAAACATTGGAAAGTTATTCATTGTTATTTCTATGTTTGGGCTTAAGCAATTAATTCCACATTCTGAGAAGAAGCTCGTGTCATTAGTGTTTCAAGTTTTCAATGGATTATTCAGGATTACTTTATTTTTTTAGTTAGGTGAATTGTCATTTAAATCTCGATTCTAACCCTCTAATTCAGCCTTTATCCACACATTTAACCTAAGCCCCGTTACAACCTTTTTAAAGACCTTTTAATCTGTGTATCATTTCATTTTGTAGTGAATAAATCGTCTGGTTCAGAGTTAAATAACAAGTAAAGTCTAGGTGGATTCTTCCTCGGGTATTGTCTTAATCAATTGGTTTTTCCCAAAAGTATTTCCCCAATTCCATCTCTGTGACTTCGCATCTTTAGCTTAGTAGTTAGTTAATTTTAGATTAAATAACAATTCCCTTAATTCTTAGGCTAAATAATAAAAAGAAAGTCAATATTAGTACTTTTGGTTCCATTGGGTTCGACATTCCGGTCTTGCCACTAAACTATACTACTGTTCGATAGGTGCGCTTGGCTCAATCGTTGTCGTAAGTTAATTTCTAGGCTCGATCATTCATTATATAAATATTAAGACTTTCAGACACGATCACTAATTGATTTTCTTTTTGTTCTCCCTCCTCTTTTAGCAGTTGGGGACAGTCTCGAATAAAATGATCAGTGGCCCCGTACTTGTAACAAGCTCCTGCCTTGCCTCTACATTCACCGAAGTGATTTTTTCCACAATATTTACATCTAGGTTTGGGAGCATTCTGTACACTACCCACACTAGTTGTAGGTTTAATAGTTACCCCGAAATCATGTTCAGTCACCTTATTCTTATTTGATCGTTCCGGCATTGAGGTGGGTTGACTAGAATCATCTCTAAACTTTTTAGCCGGAAATGCTAAAAGTGACTTGGAAGAACTTCTCTTATAGGATTCTTTATTTCTTCTATCCCATTGCATTTTTCTGTTGTACACCTCTTCCGTTTTCAGAGCACGATCTGACAGAACAACAAATTCCCATACTTCGGTGCCCCCAATCATCATTCTAATTTCATCATTTAACCTTTCCTCAAAACGAAAATACATTTCTTCTTCAGTTGATACAATTTTTCGAGCATATTTGTTGAGGTATACAAATTCTCTTTTGTATTCGACTACCGATTGTTTACCTGTCGCAAGTCAAGAAATTCCCTCTTCTTTTTATCCAGATACCTCTTGCCGACATATTTCTTTTTAAATTCACTCTGGAAAAATTCTCAAGTGATTTTCTCTTTCGGTGCCATAGCTACTATAGTCATTCACCAACTATATGCCTCCTCTTTCAATAAAAAAACATTACATTTCAAATAATCATCTGAAGAACAAGTAATTTCTTCAAAAGCTCGTACTGTATCTTGTAGCCAATATTTAGCTTTCACAGAATCATCATCTGACCTACCCCCGAATTCTTCAGCCCTAAACTTTCTAATCTTTTCTATCGAAGTACGCTTACTGGATTAAGTTACAGAAAGAGGTGGAGGTACAATTAAAGGTGCTACAGATGGTGCAGTAGGGGGAGGAGGTTGTTGAGCTTGATTTCTTTCTTGCATAAATTCATTAAACCATTGGTTCATAAACCCATAAAGCATATTTTAAGTTCTTGTTCTTGCATCAGAGAAATTGGGACACTACTACTCGTCCCGTGCTCAGATGTTTGTACTCTACTATTAACTTCATCATGTTTAGCATGTTCAGATCTATCTGACATCTTTACAATTTATAAAAAATAAGGATTAGATCAGATCATACATATCACACTATCACAGATTTATATGGCATGTATTTCTAGACACTTTACATATTAAACTCATTCTGAGAATAGGCTAAATCAAAGCTCTGATGCCAATAAATATAACACCCCTAACCCTTATCCGTCACTGAAATAGGGCTATGAAGCGTTACCGAACTTTACAGATTAATTATAAACATTTCACAACCATTAACATACATATCAAGAATTATTCATATATCACTTATATTGTCCCTTATATGGGTCGTCAAAGCCCAAAATATGTCTTAGAAACCAATCAGGACCAAATCTGAAACTCAGGAATTTTTTTCTCAACATTTCAAAATTTTTCCTTAAGAACGGGGGACACACGTCCATGTGAGACACGCTTATGTCTTAGGCTGTGTGGGTAATCAATGTGGAACATACGGCCATGTTTCAACCCGTGTCCTTACCCGTGTCACTCTCTGACTTGGTTCACACGGCCAACTACACGCCCATGTGCTAGGCCGTGTGTAAGGTGCAAGGGTCAGACAACCAAGTCACACGCCCGTGTGCCAAAACCTGGGCATTCTGTTTGAAACTTCAAGCTGCAGGGGACATACGGCCAGACCACATGCCAATGTGAATGGCTGTGTGTCACACACGACTAAAACACACGCCCATGTCTTTGCTCGTGTGGACAATAATAGGTCATTTTAAGGCCACTTTTCTCACCTTTTATAACTCTAACCTGCACCCAACATTTGAATACACTAATATGTCCCAACCAAGCAACCAAAACAACCAAAATTCATGTTTTAAATATAACATATCACCAAAAAACATGTTTACCTAAACTTACCAATACAACTTCATTCATTGGTTTACCCAAAATATACTACTAAATACATGCATACAAACATATTTATTTATATGTCATTCACAACCATATTTTAAATTTAAATCTTTCCCAATCCAACCTTATACATGCCATATAAACCCTAAAAATGAATAATAAAATCTACCAGGGTATTCTGGATAGTGTAGCCCGATGTGTTGATTCGATCTTCCAAACTTCTTGGAAATCTACAAAGAATATTAAATAACACAAGCCTAATGAAGCTTAGTAAGTTCATAGGTTTTGAATATAAATCTTACCAAACATACTAAATATTTCATTTAGACTAAGCATTTCACAAAGATTCCCTGCTAATCACAACTTCAATTGATGAATTCAATTGATTGAGCTCAATAACAATAATTACTTAAGTTCTTCCACATTAATTCCATACAATACTTACCAATCCTTGTCAAATGAGAGAACATCTTAAGGATTTGAGTACATAGTTTTCTTTGTACCATAGTTCAATTATGGTCTTACACGTGCATTGCCATGACCCTACCATGGTTTACATTCGTAGTGCCATAACCCAGTTATGGTCTTACCATCAGGATGCCATAGCCCAGCTATGGTTGTAATAGCCCGGTTTAGACCCTAGTCAGAATAGTGGTTTCGAGACCACAAATTCGAGGTCAGAATAATATTTTAATATTATTCTTGGTGTTTAATATATGTGATATAGCTTGTGTGAGAATCCTGTGTGGTAATTTTATCGACTGTGTGTCAAATTATGAGAAAGGATTTAATCGTATAAAATGTAAAATGCTGTTTGCTAATTGTTAAGTGCTTAATTGCTATTGTCTTTATAATAGGATGGCCTTAAGAGGAAATTAAGCCATTTTAAAGGTAGTGGATGACTAATGGACAGTTTTGGACATTGAATATATAGTTTTCCTATTTTGTTTTTAAGGTTAAATGTGTAAAATAGATATTAATGTATATTACATTAAAACAAAACACAAAAACCTAGCCATTAACATCTTTAATTGTCGAAAATCAAAGAAAAGAGAAAGGAGGAAGAACATTTAGGTTTCGGCTAGTTTGAAGCTTGATTAAGGTATGTTTTGACTTTAGTTTTTGATGATTTTTATGTTTTTGAGATTTTTGATTAGTCTACTATCAAGCCCATGTTGTAATTTGAAGAATTGATGATGTTTATGAGATGTTCCATTGATGAAATGGTGAGCTTTATGATGAGTATTGATGTTAAATGATAGACATGTGTTTAATGAACATGTTTTGTTCTTGAAATTTTGATGAAATTGAGTATTTTGGGCTCAATTATGAAAAGTGTAAATTGAGGGGCTAAAATGTAAAATAAATGATATGTGTGGACTTTTATGAATATATAGAGAATTCGGCTAGGCATGGGTGGAATGAAATTATGTGTATTTCGTGATTTTGTGAATTAGGGACTAAAGTGTCGAAATGCGAAAATGTGAGAGCTATTATGTAAAATGCCCTAAATATGTGTGTTTGGACTAAAATGAATGATTTGGTGATTGAATGGATTGAATTTGAATGTGTATAGACCAAGAGAGGAGAGGTTCGGATCGAGATCGAGGCAAAGATAAAGTGCTCGATTAATCGACTGTTTTGATATTTCGACGTCCGAGGTAAGTTCGGATATGGTACAAGTTGTTAATTTATGTTCTATATGATGTGAATTGAATGATTATCTATATAACTATGAGGATAGAAATGCTATGTGCTGAATTGAATTAGAGGGCACTAAGTGTGAGAAATTAGAAACGGGATAGAGATGATTGGCACTGTGTGTGCGAGATGATAGAAGCTTCAATTTATTGAATTGTCACTGTGTGTGCGATACCGATATAAGTTTGATTTAATGTATTGGCACTAAGTGTGCGATGAAAATTATGTTTTTCTATAAGTTGGCACTAAATGTGCGAATAAAGCAAGAGATTGGCAAAGGTTGATCGAAATGTAACGTCAAGTGGTGAGTAGCATTGTTGGTGACTAACTATGTGTTGGCAAAGGTATGTAATATACCTATGTGGTTGATGAAATTTAAAGTGTATGAATGGGATGCTATGTGAGTATTAGATATGGTTAAATTTATTGGACATTGATAAATTATCCATGTGATGGTTTAATGTGTATATTGATTTGATTCAATGAATTAATTGTATTGTATATTGAACTTACTAAGCTTTGAAAAGCTTACTGTGTGATTTGTTTCTCTGCTTTGCAATGTTAGTAAGGCTAGCTCGGATCCGGGAATCGTCAGCATTTTCTATCACACTATCGGCAATCTATTTTGGTACTTTTGGAAAGATATATATAGTTGAAATATGGCATTTATAGGCCAGATGTTGTGATATGTCTTAAAATGCTTAATCCTTGCCATGTGATTTGGTTTGGAAGTTGAATGTTGTTGAACTTATGAATGAGTTATGAAAATGGTATATTTCATGATTGTGTAATTGATGAAAAGATGTGGTTTGAAGATGGTTTATGATATGGATTACATGATGTTTGATATATATACATGTTTTGAGATGTCAAATTGATACTTTAAATGTATTTATTGTGATGATATTAGGTATGGAAGTAGATGGTAATGTTGATGGTTATTGAATGCATGAAATGGTATGTTTGAATGCATTTAAAAGCATGAATTGGCATTGTTTTGAAGCTTGATGGTAAACCCTTGTATGGGTGGCAACTTGGCCTTGCAAATGGCCTGTTTTGCCTACACGGTTATGGCACACGGGCGTGCCTAGTGACAGTGGGATAAAGTCAGTAGCTAGCCCAAGTAGGCACGGCCACAGTCCATGGACGTGCCTAGTAGTCGTGTGAATAAGTCAGTATATTGCCTAAGAGTACACGGCCTTAGCACACGGGCATGCCTGATGGCCGTGTGGAGAAGTCAAAATACATGTTCTGTTTTGGCACAGCCTGGACACAGGGGTGTGTCTGGTGATTGTGTGAGGCACACGGTCTGATTGCACGGGCGTGTGACCTCAACAGTATTGAAGAATATTTGAGAATCTTGGAAAATTTTCTAAGTGCTCGGTTTAGTCCCGACCTCTTTCTACCATGTGTTTAAGGTCTTATGGACCTAGATAAGGGACTGTATGTTTGTTTTTGAGAGTGTATGATCGATGATAGACTTTGTGTCGTGGAATGGATGTGAATTATTATGGTTGTTTGGTAACGCCTCTTAACCTTAATCTGGCAACGGTTTCGAGCTGGGGGTGTTACAATGGTCTTACACATAAATATACTGCCATGGTCCAATCATGGTCTTACGTTTAATATGTCACAACCCAGTTATGGTCTTTTCATTAAAATGTCATAGCCCAGCTATGGTCTTACATTTAAATATTGCCATGGTCTTATTCGTCAATTCATACTTTGTCACTGAACGATAGTACTCAATCCTATGTTCTACTCAATTTGAACATTCAATTCAATTTTCATATTTTTACAATAATCATAATTCAATAACAAAAATATGAAACAATACATTATATCATTCCTAAACTAAAAATTAATCACGAATGTTTAACCATATGAACTTACTTGGCCTAATTTGTAGAATTTGTTGTAATTCAGGGACTATTCGGCTAATTTCCCTTTTTCACAATTTTCTTCAGGCTCTTGATCTAAAATATAAAATTATTCAATTATTAGCATCTAATTCAATTCTAATCCACCTCACAATTTATGCCTTTCCACATTTTGAAATTACACATTTACCCCAACATTTACAATTTTTACAATTTAGTCCCTCATCAATTAACCCATCAATTGAGCTAATTTTTCTCAATTAACATTTTATCTAATTATTTTAGGCTACCATACAACCTTTTATATTCATAATTTCAATACCAAACCCTAATTCTTAACCTTTTTACAATTTGGTCCTAAAATCCATATCAATCAAAATTGCTTAATAAAATCATCATATAACAAAATCAAAGCTTCAAATCCATGTTAATTCATCATAAAAATCCAACACTCATCAATGGTAACTTTTAAAATTACCTATAGAATAAAAATTACAAAAATTACAGGAAAAGGCAAGAATTGAACTCACTTGTAGAAAAAATATGAAAAACCGTCTCAAGAGGACTCTCCTATGGCGTTTTGGCTGAAAATTTGATGAAGAATTGTCTAGATTTCTTTTAATTGTTGTTTTATTTATTTAATTTTGCAAAACTTCCAATTTTACCCTTATTTCACCTAATTTCCAGATATTTTTCTTGCTAATGCTGCCTCAGCCATCCCCTTTGGCCTAATTTTCCCTTTTAGTCCTCCCTCATTTATCACTTGAGCAATTTAATCATTTTAGCAAATTTTGCACCTTTTTCAATTTAGTCCTTTTAAATTAATTAACCATCAAAACGTTAAAATTTTCTAACAAAATTTTAATACTAACTCAATGACACTCCATAAATAATTATAAAAATATTTACAACTTGTTTATAAAATTGAGGTCTCGATACCTCGTTTTCAAAACTAATTAATCTAATAATTATTCCTAAAGCACATATCACTAATGCGTAGCTTCCCTAACTTCACAATTAGCTCATAAGCACTAAATAATAAAATTTACAAGCTCAGTTGTCAGATTTAGTGATCTCGAATCACTATTTCCAATACCACTGAAAATTGAACTGTTATATTTAATCTCCTCTAACCGACAATTTAAGTGTTATGTTTCACGTTTGTTTTAATTAAAATATGAATAATTAATACAAACACAATCTTAACTCGAATAATTAATCGTTTCTAATCATAAAAGATGAAACAATACAATTATTATACATGTTACTCACAACATGATATAATTAACAAGTTTAAAACCAATTTTTAACTGTAAATTTAAAACACAAAAATAAAATAAAATTTATCTTTTTGTCCAACCGAAAATATACAAATAACTCAAATAACCGAAAAGACATGTACTCAACAAAAATCAAAAGGTTCATTTTAACTAATCATTTTGTATTTTCTATTTTGATTAAGTGTTATTTATGTCCAGAATTAAAGGTTTGGACTTAAATTTTCATTATGTGACACATATTTATACTAATTAAATTGTCTAAAAAGGTTTTAAATTAACAATTTTTAAATCAAATCGATTACATGTAGTTTGGACATTGGATATTAATGTGTGATTTTTTAGGAAATACATTAATTGTGATTTTGTATATGATATAATTTTTTTGGTTAATATATATTTTATCTTTGAAATTCATTATTTGTATTTAATTGGTACCTAATTTTTATTTTATTTTTTTGCAGTACTTAAATTTCAATTCCATCATAAACTTTGATATCTCTTTGGTAACTATTAAAATGTGTTGACATAACACTGACGGCCAATAATAAAATAACATGTGGAAACCTGAGTTACGGCATATGAAATTTTTTAAATATATATAAGTATTAAAAGAATTCATATCAAGAATGTACCTAGACAAATGATTGTCCAAGTTTATTTTAGACATATTTTTTTAACAAATTTTATATAGGCTTAATCCACAAATTTATACTTAAGTTATACCATTTTTCCATCTTGGTACATAAACTTTTTTTTTGTCACAAGTAGTACCTAAACTATTTTCTTTGTTAAGTTGGTACTCCCATTAGTTAAGCCGTTAAATCTTATTTTTTTTAAAAAAAAGTTGAACCTACAAATTGATACCTATAAATTATGTATTTTTTTTCTCATTTTGGCACCTAAACATTTTTTTCATTACAAATGGTATCTAAAATAATTTTCTTTTCCAAGTTGATATTTCTTTTAGTTCAACCATTAATTAAACCATTAGTCTATTTAAGAAAAAGATAATCAATTAAAAATTATCATGTAAAAAAAATACGAAAAGTATTACTTATCTTTTATATGTGTGGGTATGTATGCATGCATATACTTTATATTTTTCCTTCTTTCTTCTTCCCCTTATCTTTGACTTCTTCTATGAATGTGAGCATTTTTGGCTTCATGTAGAGGTGATAATGGGTTGGGTCGGGCCAGGTCTCAATAGAATTTTAGGCCCATTTTCTAGGTCCAACTCTGTAATAGCCCGATTTAGGGGCTAGTCGGAATAGTGATCTTGGGATCACTAATCCAAGATTAGAGAAATTTATTTTCATGTTATATTATAAGTTAGAACATGATAGAATATGTGCATGAGAATTTTAGTACTTTAATTTTAACGATTTCATGCTTAATCGCGAGAAAGGACTAAATCGCATAACGTGTGAAAGTTCCATTCTATAGGCTAAAGGTACCAAATAGCCATAGATTGTTAGTTGGAGGTCATTAAAAGGCAATTAGACCCCTAGCATGGCCGGCCATAGGAGACAAAGATGGACAACGTTAATCAAGGTTGGTGATAGTTGGTGACTTATTTGACTTGTATTAATAAAATAAGGAGAGAAAAAAATATCATCTTTTCTCCTTTTCTCTTCCACCGAAAATTAGCAGCAAATAGGAGGTAGAAAGATTCAAAATTTTCAGCACACTCATCTCTTCACAAGTAAGTGTTCTAGTGAACTTTGCTTAGAAATAATTGTACTTTTGAGACCCCTAAGGCTTAAGCTTTCAAATGAGGGGACTATTGTGAAATATTGTGAAAATTTTAGAGTTCTACCATGAGAGCTATCTTAGTTATTTTCTACATTTTCATGGAAGAAATTGAGTCTTAGTTTGTAGATGAACAACTTTTCTGAAAGGTGTTAGCATGAAAACACCAAATAGGACCTTAATGAATAGGTTACAAAATTTGTAGTAAGTGTGTGAAATGTTGAGTTTTGATGATAGCTATAATAGTATCAAATGTTCACCTAGGCTTGTTGAAGTTAGAAATACGATTAGAATTTATTTCTGAGCCTAGGGGCAAAATGGTCATTTTGCCAAAGTTTAGGGCCAAAAATAGTAATTTTGCCTAAGCATGATTTTCTGAAATGTTATTATTAATATAGTGATTAAAATGAATTGAATTGCTATTATAGAGCAAGAAGAACCGAGGACCCGCCTTGATCGGGGAAAGAATAAAGTCTCGGACTAGATTGACAAGCTAGCTCATTTTGAAATCCAAGTAAGTTTGTATGTGATTTAAGTAACATTTATATTAGCATGTTGAGAAATGTTTGGCCTTATGTTAATGCATGATGCACTACCAATTTGAGTAGTTAACGTGAATGAAATGTTGAAATTCTAATGGGTCATATTAATTATAGAAATGTTATAATTGAGATATGAGATAGATAAGGTCCGGTATAAGACCATGTCTGGGACATGGCCTCGGGACCGAGTTGAGATCCCGTATAAGACCATATCCGGGATATGGCCTCGGTAAGAAATATGAAAATCGTATAAGACCATATTCAGAATATGGCATCGACACATGATAGGAAATTCCATATACGACCATATCCGGGATATCGCATTGGCATTTAGAGGTGACTCCATGTAAGACCACCTCGAGGATGTGGCATTGGCTTTATACTTACAGTAGTATCAATAAACATATATCTTTGACTATCCTTTGAGAATAGTGGGATAAGTAGATGAATTTAGAAGTAGAGATGTGAATGATATTTAAGTCATGTGAATGAATGAATACAGGTACTCGTGAATGAGTCACGAAGAACCGGTTGCGATATGTGGCAAGGTATGTGCTAGATAAGGGCAATTGTAAGTAAATATTATCAAGAAGCCTTGACTCGAGTTCGGTTAGCTAATACCGTAGATGGATTATTTTATGAGCTTATTATTGTTAATTATTTCTATGCAAACTTACTAAGCTTTATGCTTACCCTTTTTCATTGCCCTTCTTTCTTATAGTATTGCTAAGGTGAATCGTGGACCGTGGACGTAGGAGTTCAAAAATCACACTATCGACAGCACTTTGGCATAACAATTTTAGACTTATTTTGAGTATGGCATGTATAGGACCTGAGTATTTTGTTAAGCTGTAATTGTTAGTCAAAATGTTGGCTATGTAAGTTAGTAAAAGTCAGTTTGTAAATGGCCTCATGAGCTAGGCATATACTTGGCAAACTCTTTTGTTTAACGAATATAAAATTCATGAAGTGTATGTCCCTTTAATTACCTTGTATGTTGGATTGAGCTCTTAGACTTGCTTATGGGGTAGGTGTTGTATTGCTTGAGTGAAAGTATGTATGTGTGCACTCTAGGGTGGAAGGGCTTGGTATATAGCCTTCAAATTGTCCACATAGGAAATCACACGAGCGTGGGACAAAACCGTGTGGGAGGCACGACTAGCACATGAGCGTGCACCCAGGCCGTGTGAAGTCTGCATCTTGCACTTGGGATTTGAATCACCACACGGCTGTAGCACACGGGCGTGTATATAGGCCATGTGGATAAGTCAGATCGACCAAGGTTGGAAGACACGAGCATGTCAGGGCCGTGTGAAATTAGTCAGTGTCGATCACAAGTGGGAGACACGGGCATGCCTTAAGGGCACACGGGCGTGTCCCTAGGCCTACACAGGCTTGTGGCCCCTGTTTTATTAAAAAAATTCGAGATCGAACTTGTGAAAGTTCCCGGAAAGTTTCCGGTACTTCTTGGAAGTATGTTTAGGGCCTCTTAGGCCGATTATGTGTGAGTGATAGGGTTAAATGAAATTTTATAACCCTATTCTAAATGCTTAAACAAAATTAGTTATGTAATGCCTTAAACACTGTTTCGCCTCGAATACGGGCAAGGGGTGTTACATTTATTAGTATCAGAGCTACGGTTTAGTCAATTCTAGGACTAACGTAGCGTAAGTACGAGTCTAGCTATGCATGCCATATGTAAGAGTGCTTGAGTAATGATAGTGTGATGACTCCTGACGTATAAAATTGTGTTTTATGTAGTAGATGGATTCTGATCCAGACCGAACTGCAGCCGATGATGCTCCGAGTAACGCGCCGGCTCCCACTCAAGGGACCGTGTCAGCTAATAGTAGACTTGAGACCTTGAGTTAGGGGGACGAGGCTTGAGAAGCCTTTCTCCACATGATGAGAAACTGGTATACTAAGTCTACCCGAGCGAATCCTTACTGTAACATCCTAGATTAGGGGTTATGTGTTTGGAGCATAACTCAAGGAGTTTGTAGGTTTTAGGTGTGGATGGAATAATTGATATTTTATTTTATTTATTGAAGAGGTGTTAAAGGATGGGATAAAAGTTAAGCTTGATAATTTGTTTTTTTTTTAAATCGGCCGGAAGGATAGGATAGTTGGTAATTTTATGTTTATTTTATTTATTTGATAATAAAGAAATCTTTAACACCCATGTGTTAAAACACATTTTTTGAAAATGATGGGCAGCAATTTAAATGGAGACTAAGCATAGCTTGTCTAGCATGCGTGAATTAAATAAGAGCAATATGGTACAAGCAAACAAAAGTATTGGAAGCATGGATAATAAATAATGAAGAACAAAGCATGGTGGCTGAATTCATGGCTAATCTTCATTTGTTTATGTTGACTTCATGGAAACGCATGGGATGGCATAACAACAATGGAGCAATTAGTTTAAATTTTAAATCACCTAAATGGGACATGGGACGGCCATAATAGTAGGAAAATATTTATGGAATAAACAAGGGATGGTGTAGTATTATTTTAAAGAGATAATGCTTGGTTTATTATTTTAAACATTTGGCTAGAGGGTAGGATAATTGTAGACTTATTTTATTTATTCTTGAATGAGTGATATGGGATAATGGTTGTTTTATTCTTATTAAAAGTGGTAAAAAAAATGTGGGATTTGATGAGAGAAAGGAGTAGTGGGACGGCATGGAACTTTGTAAAGGTAAGGATAATTTTTTTATTATGGGGCATTAAGGGATGAGCTTTGGGTGGTGATTAACTTCCTTTTAATATTTGGCCAAGATGGGGTTATTGTAGTTTTATATTAATTTATTTTGTATGGAAGTTGAGGTGGTGGATTTTTTTTATTTCTTTTTATTTATTAAGGTGATAAAGGTTTATTTATTTTAAACTAAGATTGGAAGATAATGATGGATTTATTTTTATTTTTTTTTTGAATGGGTGTTAAGAAATAAAGGAAAAAAAAAAGATGTGGGGTTTGTTAAGGGAGGGAACTAATGGCCGAATGTGGGGCTCTTGGAGTGCATAATTGGTTTTAGAATTTTGATAAGGGGGAGTGTACCGAAAATTCATAAGTGAATAGTTTTGTTTTACTCCTTTTTCTTCAAGTTTTGGCCAAGAGGGTTATAGGTGAGTTTTTTTTTTAAATATTTTATGTATTATAGTGTGGCCGAATTCCTTTAGTCTTCCTCTTCATCTCTTTTTCTTTCTTGCAAAACCCGATTCTACACCTTTCCCTTGTGGCCGAATACCTCTTGTAATTAGCTGAATCTCAAATGCCCTGATTCTCTTTTCTTCTACCGCATGTGTGTTATGGTTTAGGGGCTAATCGAAAAAGGCTTCCAGGATTTAAACTCACTTTGGTAAGTGATAGTAAGTTTTGGCCTAGGGCCATATTTTTGGTTATGAGTGCGATTAGTCCTTCGGGATTGTTAGTTTAGCCGAATAAGGCTTTTTGATACTAACCTATAATGAACGAAAGTAGAAGCAGTACAGGAATACGTCTCGAGATTTTGTGATATCGCATAGATTCGGGTTTTCTCCTTAGATCTTCGGCTAAGCAGGTGTGTAAAACTCTTACGCACTTTATTAGTTGGCATTGCTTATTATGTTACAGTTAACTATTGTGATAGTGGTTTGCCTTGTGGGCATGAGCATGGATTTAGGGTAAGTCGCTTGTGATTTTAAATATGTTACATGAATGTTATGATGGGTAATATGCTATGCCATGATTTATATGCGTGATTTATGATAATATGTTAAGCATGTTGCGAGCATGTTGGTAATGGGATTGAAGAGAGGAGGGGGAATATTCTCTATGGACTGTCACCAGTGGTTTTGACCACAAGATGGGTTAGCCCCATCAGTTTAATTGTGACTTCGGTCACCAGTGGTTTTGACCCCACCGTTGATATAAATCGTGACTAAGTCCCAGTGGTTTGGTACCACCAGTGGTTTTGACCACATATTGATAATTGTGACCTATGGTCATCAGTGGTTTTGACCAAACGATGGGTTGGCCCCATCACTTGTTTTTTTGTGATTTTGACCACCAGTGGTTTTGACCACACGGGGTAGTTAAAGGAGTATGGATAGCTAGTTTTGGGTTGCATGTTTTGCATGTCTTACTAATATTTTGTGTATGAGTTTGCACTACCGGGTTGGGGACTTATACACTGAGTCTTGGTGACTCACCCCTTCCCATATCATTTTGTAGATGAGTAGATCGTGGAGATGGAGCCAGAGAGGACTCGAGGTGGCCATGCAATGGAAAACTGGGTTTACATAGACCTTTGTTTATTTTTATTTCATTTTACTTTATTTATTCGAGTTGTAATAAGGCCATGGAAGTTTTAAGCATTTTCATTAAGTTCCTTTGTTATTACGTTTACTATGGATCGATAATTTAAATTTTAATTGCAAATGATTTTATTATCTTAAGTGTATATATATATGTTAAAGTTTTAATCTGGGAATTTGGTAATAACTTAAATTATTTTGAAAATTTTAAATACACAAGGTTTTCCTTCCCAAAGACAATAAATTTATTTACTTCACTTTTAAATCAAAATATTTTCACACGATTTTCAAATAACATACCGATCCGGTGGGGGCTCGAGAGGCGGGTTTGGGGTGTTACAAAATTTAATATCGAGCAGTTTCAAAACTTCGGTGTGTGGGGCCTGGGGCCCAAAATATTTTGGTAGGCTTCTGTGAACTATTATGAAAATGGTTTTGGTTTGAACAGCATGGCATCGAGTCTCCGGCACCAATCCGCTCAGGTAAGTATTTCCAACTACTGTGTGAGTTATTATTTGTAGAGGGGTAGAAATGGAACGTAGATAGTATGATAAGTAATTGAACCCTAGGACCAGTTTACCCCAACAATCACATAAGACTTTAATTGCCTAATTAAACAAACTCGTGGTTAAGTTGCCAAGTTAGGGTGTGGCAACCATGGTGCGCATGTCTCAGATTGGATCCAGGAAGAGCTTGGTACTTAGCGGCCCTAGTGACTCACCTCCTCTTCGCAGAATCCTACCTGGTGTGTAGCTACGGTTCACCCTAACTAAGAGGACTCGGTCGCAGGCTAAACTTAATAACTAAAACCCGAAAGGGATTAGCCATATTTTTATGAAAACCCTAGTTTTAAAATCACCAAAGTACCCCTTTAAAAAGTAACAAAAAAAATTTATTTTTGGAAAATTTCCAAAACATTTTTGACTTACAAAATTACCAAAATGCCCCTAGTGGCAAAATTACGAAAATGCCATTGGTTTCTAAAATGACCGTACTACCCCGATTTCAATAAAAGTTTTCTTACTTTACAAAAGTATCCAAAAATCCTATTTTTGCAAAATAATACCCTGACTTGGAAAATTTACAAAAGGCCCCTGACTTCCAAAATTATCAAAATAACCCCGATTTTTGAAATTTCTGCAATACCTTTGATTTGAAAAATATTTTCAAAAATACCCTCGAAACTTGGAGATTTCAAAATGCCTTGATTTGTAAAGATTATTTTTGTGACCTCGATTTATTACCAAAATACCCCTATAGGAAAAATGATGAAAATACCCCCGGGATAGGAATAGACGAAAACAAGTGAAGAGTGAATGTATGTGGGAGATACTATGGAATGGATGTGTTTTCTGTGAATTAGGATAGAAAACTCGAAAATTTGAATGATCGAAAGAATCCCTATTAAACTCTCTTCATAAAATTTCTTCGCGGATAACCAAGTGAAACAAGTACTAATCCATAAAAATTTCTTAATCAGATTAAAGCGCAATCGTTAGAAATGAGTTCTAGAGGACATGGCCGACGTGGACGCGGTAGAGGAAGAATGATCGTGTCAGAACCCGTTAGGGCGGGTCAGGGGTTTGATAATGAGATACCACCGCCACCACCACCCCAAACTTTTAATGTAGACCAGCAGGATCAGACGGGAAGTGAGGCAGTATCGCAGGCTGTGCTGCGAGTTCTTGAGGTGATGGCTGGAGCAGGTGGAGGTATGGGAGCTCAGAAATATGTACCCGAGTGACTCCGAGCTAATGGAGCTGAGATGTTCCGAGGTGTATCAGGTGTGGCACCCAGTGCGGCAGAGTATTGGTTGGAATCAACCGAGAGGATCATGGATGACCTGGATTTGTCAGCTGAGAAAAAGCTGAAGGGTATAATCTCTCTACTACGGGATGAGTCATATCAGTGGTGGCTCACCGTAAGGGATGGAGCGATGACGGAGGACCTCACATGGGAATTCTTTAAGGCAGCCTACCAAAAGAAATACATAGGAGCTAGTTATGTGGATGCTGTGTGAAGGCTTTCTTGAACTGGTTCGAGTGGTAATAAGACGGTGGCGGAGTATGAGGCCGAATTTCTCGGTTGAGTAGGTATGCTCGTGGTATTGTGGGTACCGAGCATGAACAGCGTGTGTCAGATTCGAGGATGGGCTGAGGGATAAGTTGAGAATGATGATAGCCCCACAATAGGAACGGGAGTTCACTGCCCTAGTGGAGAAAGCTAAGGTTCTTTGAAGAAGGGTAAGACAAATCTGTTAGGCGAAATCGAGGATAGGAGTTTGAATAAGGAGAGCCGGATCTTCGAGGTTTTCTCGTAATCGCAGAAGAGGACAAGGTATGGTGGGTCGAGATCAGTCGCTAGGCCTACTCTCTACCGCTAATACTCAATGGCCGCCACGGTGTGTTCGGTGTGGGAAGTCTCACACGGGAGTGTTGGAATGGTAATCGGGGATGCTTGAATGTGGATCCATGGAACATCGAGTTAGGACCCTGCCCAAAAAGGTAGCTAGACTAAGGTCCGAGGGTCGAACGTCCACCGAATAGGAGGGATAACCAATGACCACGAGAGAGGTCGTAGTGCGGAAGAGGAGGAAATAGTCTTTGCCAGAGGTCGTGGGGCACCGAGTGGAGATACCGTGTGGTACCGAGGCTAGGCAAACTGGTTTGGTCTATGCGCGATGCGTCCAAGAGGAGAGGCGACTTTTTGACGTCATAACCGGTATGTTCTTGATTTCTGGAGTACCCTATAACACCTTAATTAATATTAGCTCAACTCACTCATACATTGCTAGTAGCGTAGTAAAAACTCTGAACTTAGACTTTAAGCTTACTTCTAAGAAGATGACTGTGTTAAGCCCTCTGGGTCACTTTGTAGAAGTAAATAAACTCTATAGGAATGTACCCCTAGAACTCTAAGGGGTCGTGTTCTTGGCTGAATTGATGGAACTACCGTTTAGGGAGTTCGATCTGATTCTCGGGATGGATTGGCTAGTAAAGTATCAAGCTAGCCTGGATTGCGCAGCTAAGCGCATGGTGTTAAAGAGCGTGGATGGAAATGAAGTAGTAATGATAGGTAAGAGGAGAGATTACCTATCTAATCTGGTTTCGGCATTGAAGGCAGAAAAGATGGTTAGGAAGGGTTGTGAGGCATTTGTCGTGCATGTTCGTGCTTTGGAAGCTAAAGATACAGCTATTAGGGATGTGCGGACCGTAAGGGAATATGTTGATGTGTTTCCAGAAGAACTCCCGGGTCTACCTCCTGATCGTGAGGTTGAGTTTGGTATAGATTTGTTACCCAGAACCGCGCCAGTATCCATAGCTCCGTATCGGACGACACCGAAAGAATTAATAGAGTTGAAGGCTCAGATCCAGGAATTGTTGGATAGAGGGTTCATCCGACCGAGTGTATCGCCTTGGGGAGCTCCAGTGCTTTTTGTCAAAAAGAAGGATGGAACAATGAGGATGTGCATAAACTATCGACAGCTGAACAAGCTGACAATAAAGAACAGATATCCCTTGCCCAGGATTGATGATTTGTTTGATCAACTCAAGGGTGCATCGGTTTTCTCTAAGATCGACCTTAGGTCAGGGTATCATCAACTGAAGGTGAAGGAAGCGGATATCCATAAGACGGCATTCCGCACTCGGTATGGGCACTACGAGTTTCCGGTAATGCCTTTTGGCTTGACGAATGCACCAGCCGCGTTTATGGACTTGATGAACCATGTTTTCCAACCCTATCTGGATCGGTTCGTCGTAGTGTTTATAGACGACATTTTGGTGTACTCGAAGTCTGAGGAGGAGCATGATGCATACCTTCATGTGGTTCTGCAAGTTCTAAGGGAGAAACAGTTGTACGCCAAATTCAGCAAGTGTAAGTTCTGGCTTAAGGAGGTAATTTTCCTAGGGCATGTTTTTTCAGCTGAGGGAATCAGGGTGGATCCTAGTAAGATTGAGGCAGTATTGGAGTGGAAGCCACCAAAGTCGGTTACCAAAATCCGGAGTTTTCTGGGGTTGGCAGGATATTACAGAAGATTCGTGCAAAATTTCTCCTTAATCGCAGCACCGTTGACCAAGTTGCTAAGAAAAAGAGTTCCGTTTGTGTGTTCTGAGAAGCAGCAAGAGAGTTTCGACAAACTAAAGAAGATTTTGACAGAAGCACCACTCTTGATTCAGCCTGAGTCAGGAAAGGAATTTACTGTGTATTGTGATGCATCACATACTGGTTTAGGGTGTGTGTTGATGCAAGAAGGGAAGGTGGTCGCTTATGCGTCACGGCAGTTGAGGCCTCACGAAGGTAACTATCCGACACATGATTTGGAATTAGCTGCTATGGTTTTTACCTTGAAAATTTGGAGGCACTATCTGTATGGGGAGAAGTCGGTGGTGTACTCGGATCACAAGAGCCTGAAGTACCTCTTGATCCAAAAAGATTTAAATCCAAGGCAGCGGAGGTGGATTGAGTTGCTGAAGGACTACGATTGCTCTATCGAGTACCATCCGGGCAAGGCTAATGTAGTCGCTGATGCTTTGAGTCGTAAAGTGGTGGCAGAATTGCGATCAATGTTTGCCCACCTAAGTCTCTATGAGGATGGTAGTCTTCTGGCGAAATTGCGAGTAAAATCGTCTTGGATCGATGAGGTTAAAGAGAGGCAGTTGACTGACGAAGTTTTGAGTACTCGGAGGTTGCAAGTACAGAGTGGTGAGGCCGAAGGTTTTAGCTTGGGCAGTGATGGAGTGTTGTATTTTCAGGGGAGAGTATGTATGCCTAAGGATAATGATTTGAGGCGCGGATCCTTAAAGAAGCTCTCATAGCGGCCGCACGCTATGCATCCCGGAGGCGCAAGATGTATCGGGATTTAAGGAACGATTTTGGTGGCCGGGTCTTAAGCGGGGAAGTAACCGAGTTAGTGGGCAAGTGTCCGACATGCCCCGCAAGTTAAGGTGAGCATCATTTGCCATCGTAACATTATAATGCAGTAAAGATCCCACGATGGAAGTGGGAGAGGATTACGATGGATTTCGTGAGTGGGCTTCCCCTTACGCCCAGTAAGAAAGATTCAATATGGGTGATAGTAGACTGGGTAACTAAATCGGCCCATTTCATACCAGTAAGGGTTGACTACTCGCTTCAAAGGTTAGCCAAGCTGTATATAGCTGAGATAGTGCGGTTGCATGGAGTACCTGTGTCCATTATCTCAGATAGAAATCCCCGGTTCACGTCGAGATTCGGAAGGCCTTACATCAGCGTTGAGTGCGGTTAAATTTCATCACGACCTTTCATCCATGATCGATGGACAATCTGAGAGAGTAATCCGGGTGTTGGAAGATATGGTAAGGGGTTGTGTTTTGGACTTCCGTGGTAGTTGGGAGGAGTACCTACCTTTGACAGAATTCGCTTATAACAACAGTTATCAAGCGAGTATCCAGATGGCACCGTATGAGGCACTGTATGGTCGGAAATGCCGTACTCCTACCTGCTGGACAGAACTGGGTGAGCGTCAGAGGTTGGGTCCAGAGTTGGTGGCAGAGACGGAAGATAAGGTTAGGGTAATTCGGACTCATCTGGAGGAGGCATCGGACAGGCAGAAATCCTACGCTGATCTTAAGCGCCGGGATATGGAGTATGCAGTGGGTGATAAGGTCTTCTTGAAGGTATCACCTTGGAAGAAGGTGCTGAGGTTTGGCCGGAAGGGCAAGCTAAGCCCTAGGTTCATCGGGCCGTACACAGTGTTGAAACATGTGGGACCAGTAGCTTACCAGCTTGAATTGCCGACAGAATTAAGACAGATTCATGACGTCTTCCATGTGTCAATGCTTAGGCGCTATCGATCAGATCCATCACACATCGTACCAATTGCGGATATTGAGGTGAACGCGGACTTGTCTTTTGAGGAGGAGCCGGTACAGATTTTGGATCGAGATGTCATAGTTCTGAGGAGGAAGACGGTACCGTTGGTAAAGGTGTTATGGCAAAACCATAGTACGGAAGAGGCCACATGGGAACCCGAGGATGTGATACGGCAGCAATACCCCCAACTCTTCTGATCCAGGTAATTTCGGGGACGAAATTATTTTTAAGGGGGGTAGAACTGTAACATCCTAGATTAGGAGTTATGTGTTTGGAGCATAACTCAAGGGGTTTGTAGGTTTTAGGTGTGGATGGAATAATTGATATTTTATTTTATTTTATTTATTGAAGAGGTGTTAAAGGATGGGATAAAAGTTAAGCTTGATAATTTTTTTTTTTTTAAAAGTAGGAAGGATGGGATAGTTGGTAATTTTATGTTTATTTTATTTATTTGATAATAAAGAAATCTTTAACACCCATGTGTTAAAACACATTTTTTGAAAATGATGGGCAGCAATTTAAATGGAGACTAAGCATAGCTTGTCTAGCATGCGTGAATTAAATAAGAGCAATATGGTACAAGCAAACAAAAGTATTGGAAGCATGGATAATAAATAATGAAGAACAAAGCATGGTGGTTGAATTCATGGCTAATCTTCATTTGTTTATGTTGACTTCATGGAAACGCATGGGATGGCATAACAACAATGGAGCAATTAGTTTAAATTTTAAATCACCTAAATGGGACATGGGACGGCCATAATAGTAGGAAAATATTTATGGAATAAACAAGGGATGGTGTAGTATTATTTTAAAGAGATAATGCTTGGTTTATTATTTTAAAAATTTGGCTAGAGGGGTAGGATAATTGTAGACTTATTTTATTTATTCTTGAATGAGCTGATATGGGATAATGGTTGTTTTATTCTTATTAAAAGTGGTAAAAAAAAATGTGGGATTTGATGAGAGAAAGGAGTAGTGGGACGGCATGGAACTTTGTAAAGGTAAGGATAATTTTTTTATTATGGGGCATTAAAGGATGAGCTTTGGGTGGTGATTAAATTCCTTTTAATATTTGGCCAAGATGGGGTTATTGTAGTTTTATATTAATTTATTTTGTATGGAAGTTGAGGTGGTGGATTTTTTTTATTTCTTTTTATTTATTAAGGTGATAAAGGTTTATTTATTTTAAACTAAGATTGGAAGATAATGATGGATTTATTTTTATTTTTTTTGAATGGCTGTTAAGAAATAAAGGAAGAAAAAAAAAAGATATGGGGTTTGTTAAGGGAGGGAACTAATGGCCGAATGTGGGGCTCTTGGAGTGCATAATTGGTTTTGGAATTTTGATAAAGGGGAGTGTGCTGAAAATTCATAAGTGAATAGTTTTGTTTTACTCCTTTTTCTTCAAGTTTCGGCCAAGAGGGTTATAGGTGAGTTTTTTTTTAAATATTTTATGTATTATAGTGTGGCCGAATTCCTCTAGTCTTCCTCTTCATCTCTTTTTCTTTCTTGCAAAACCCGATTCTACACCTTTCCCTTGTGGCCGAATACCTCTTGTAATTAGCCGAATCTCAAGTGCCCTGATTCTCTTTTCTTCTACCGCATGTATGTTATGGTTGAGGGGCTAATCGACAAAGGCTTCCGGGATTTAAACTCACTTTGGTAAGTGATAGTAAGTTTTGGCCTAGGGCCATATTTTTGGTTATGAGTGCGATTAGTCCTTCGGGATTGTTAGTTTAGCCGAATAAGGCTTTTTGATACTAACCTATAATGAACGAATGTAGAAGTAGTGTGGGAATACGTCTCGGGATTTTGTGATATCGCATAGCTTCAGGTTTTCTCCTTAGATCTTCGGTTAAGCAGATGTGTAAAACTCTTACGCACTTTATTAGTTGGCATTGCTTATTATGTTACAGTTAACTATTGTGATAGTGGTTTGCCTTGTGGGCATGAGCATGGATTCCGGGTAAGTCGCTTGTGATTTTAAATATGTTACATGAATGTTATGATGGGTAATATGCTATGCCATGATTTATATGCGTGATTTATGATAATATGTTAAGCATGTTGCGAGCATGTTGGTAATGGGATTGAAGAGAGGAGGGGAAATATCCTCTATGGACTGTCACCAGTGGTTTTGACCACAAGATGGGTTGGCCCCATCAGTTTAATTGTGACTTCGGTCACCAGTGGTTTTGACCACACCGTTGATATAAATCGTGACTAAGTCCCAGTGGTTTGGTACCACCAGTGGTTTTGACCACATATTGATAATTGTGACCTATGGTCATCAGTGGTTTTGACCACACGATGGGTTGGCCCCATCACTTGTTTTTTGTGACTCGGTTACAGTGGTTTTGACCACAAAGTGGTTTTGACCACACACGGGTAGTTAAAGGAGTATGGATAGCTAGTTTTGGGTTGCATGTTTTGCATGTCTTACTAATATTTTGTGTATGAGTTTGCACTACCGGGTTGGGGACTTATACACTGAGTCTTGGTGACTCACCCCTTTCCATATCATTTTGTAGATGAGTAGATCGTGGAGATGGAGCCGGAGAGGACTCGAGGTGGCCATGCAATGGAAAACTGGGTTTACATAGACCTTAATTTATTGTTATTTCATTTTACTTTATTTATTCGAGTTGTAATAAGGCCATGGAAGTTTTAAGCATTTTCATTAAGTTCCTTTGTTATTACGTTTACTATGGATCGACAATTTAAATTTTAATTGCAAATGATTTTATTATCTTAAGTATATATATATATATGTTAAAGTTTTAATCTGGGAATTTGGTAATAACTTAAATTATTTCGAAAATTTTAAATACACAAGGTTTTCCTTCCCAAAGACAATAAATTTATTTACTTCACTTTTAAATCAAAATATTTTCACACGTTTTTCCGCAGTAACATACCAGATCCGGTCAGGGCTCGTAGACCGGGTTTGGGGTGTTACACTTACTCTCAACCCCCTCCGCCTCCACCTATCCCTCAACCTGCTCCAGTAGCTCCTCAAGTGGCTGAGGTGGTGAAAAGAGAAAGGTCTCCGGTGGATAAGATCCGGGAGCAAGGAGCTGAAGAATTTCGGGCGAATAAGGATGATGACCTAGAGAAAGCAGAATTCTGGCTCGAGAATACCATCCGAGTATTCGATGAATTATCCTACACGCCTGAAGAGTGCTTAAAGTGTGCGGTGTCTCTCTTGAGAGATTCAGCCTACTGATGGTGGAACACCCTGGTCTCGGTTGTGCCAAGGGAGAGAGTTAGTTGGGAATTCTTCCAAGCAGAATACCGGAAGAAGTATATCAGCCAGAGGTTCATCGACCACAAGAGAAAGGAGTTCTTGGAATTGAAGCAATACCGTATGTAAGTAACTAATTACGAACGGGATTTTGTAAGGCTTAGTAAGTATGCGCGAGAGTGCGTGTCTACCAAAGCCATCATGTGCAAGAGGTTCGAGGACAGATTGAATGAAGATATCCGCCTATACGTGGGAGTTCTATAATTAAAGGAGTTTGTAGTGTTGGTTGATAGGGCTTGTAAAGCCGAGGAGTTGGCTAAAGAGAAGAGAAGAGTGGAGTATTAGTCTCGTGACTCGAGGAAGAGACAACTGAATAAGTTTCACCGATCTTCATCTAAGAAATCGTAGGATTCCATTACTCAATCAGTCACTTCAACGGGGCTTTCAACCCGAAGTAAGGGCAAGCAATTCTCGGGATCAAAAAGGCAAACCACATCAGTTGCTAGTGTGGGCAACATTCAATCGAGTAGACCGAAATGCCCTCAGTGTGGCAGGAGCCACTCTGGTGAGTGTCGGGCTAATGAGAAAGTCTGCTTCAGATGTGGGTCCTTAGACCACTTTATTAGAGATTGTCGACGAAAAAGAAAAGCCTCATAATGCAAGATTGGGAAGTTCCACTAGGGGAAGACCATTGAGAAACCCGGGGTTTGAGATGGGAAGTAAGAACCCTTCTAAAGAGCAAGCTGCTAGAGTTGAGTGTAAAGCACTGGTGAGGACATATGCCATTCGTGCTCGTGAAGAGGCATCTTCCCCCGACATGATCACGGGTATCTTTTCTCTCCATAATACTCGTGTTATAGCTTTAATTGACCCGGGATCTACCCATTCATACATATGCATAAAATTAGTCTCTAGCATGAGCATGCCTATAGAGTCTACTGAATTTATCATAAGAGAGTCTAATCCCCTAGGCAAGTGTGTGTTGGTTGATAGAGTTTGTAAAGGGTGCCCTTTGATGATTAAGGGTCATTGTTTCCCGGTCAATCTTATGTTGTTACCGTTTGACGAATTTGATGTCATTCTCGGGATGGATTGGTTAGTTACCCATGGTGTAATTGTGAATTGTGGGAAGAAACATATCGAGTTGAGAGATAAAAATGGAAATTTTATTCATGTTGAATCAGATAAACTAGATAGGTCGCCAATAGTGATATCAACCATGTCGGCTCAGAGGTATCTAAGGAAGGGGCATGAGGCTTATCTTGCAATTGTGTTGAACATTAAAGAGACTGAATTAAAAATTGAGTCAGTACCCATAGTATGCGAGTACCTAGATGTTTTCCCGGAAGAGTTGCCAGGGCTACCTCCGGATAGAGAGATTGAATTTGGGATTGAATTAGTTCCGGGTACCGCCCCTATATCTTTTGCCCCATATAGAATGGCTCCAGCTAAAAGAGCTAAAAGTACAGTTGCAAGAATTAACGGATAAGGGTTTCGCGAGGCTGAGTTTTTTCTCCGTGGGGTGCTCTCGTTCTATTCGTGAAGAAGAAAGATGGTTCTATGAGACTATGTATAGACTATCGGTAACGTAATAAAGTGACGGTGAAGAATAAGTACCCGTTACCGAGGATCAACGATCTATTTGACCAACTGAAGGGTGCTACAGTATTTTCCAAGATAGATTTGAGATCTGGGTACTATCAGTTGAGAGTCAAGGACTCGGATGTGCAGAAAACTGCATTTAGGACTAGGTATGGCCATTATGAATTTTTGGTCATGCCTTTTGGTCTAACGAATGCCCCCGCAATCTTCATGAATTTGATGAATCGCATTTTTCGACTGTATTTGGATAGATTTGTTGTTGTCTTCATCGACGACATACTGATCTACTCTCGAGATGAGAACGATCATGTCGAGTATTTGAATATGGTTCTACAAGTTTTGAGAGAAAAACAATTATATGCCAAATTCAGTAAGAGTGAATTTTGGCTCAAGGAAGTAGGATTTTTTGGGGCACATTGTCTCGGGAGATGGGATTAGAGTCGATTCGAGTAAGATTTCAGCAATTGTGGAATGGAAACCACCGAGTAGTGTAATTGAAGTGAGGATTTTTCTAGGCCTAGCCGGCTATTATAGGCGTTTCGTCAAGGGGTTTTCCATGATAGCTACCCTGATGACGAGACTTCTGCAAAAAGATGTAAATTTCATTTGGACAGAGAAATGTCAATAGAGTTTTGAGAAACTGAAGACACTGTTGACTAAGGCTCCTATTCTGGTGCAACCAGAGCTGGAAAGAGAATTTGTGGTTTACAGTGACGCGTCCTTGAACGGATTAGGTTGTGTACTTATGCAGGAGGGTAAAGTGATTGCATACTCCTCTAGGCAGTTGAAGCCGCACGAGAAGAACTACCTGACTCATGATTTAGAGTTGGCCACAATCGTGTTTGTGTTAAAAATTTGGAGGCATCATTTATATGGTGAAAGGTGTAGGATTTTCACGGACCACAAAAGCCTAAAATATTTGATGACTCAAAAAAAATTGAATTTGAGGCAACGAAGATGGTTAGAGCCGATTAAAGATTATGAGTTAGTAATTGACTACCATCCGGGAAAGACAAATGTAGTCGCTGATACTTTGAGCAAAAAACCATTATTTGCACTAAAAGCCATGAATACTCAGATGACCTTATTAGATGATGGTTCCATTTTAGCCGAGTTGAGGGCTAAACCATTGTTTCTCCCAGAGATTTGTGAAGCTCAGAAGGATGATAACAGTTTGCAAGCCACGAGAGTTTTATGTGAGTCGAGCATTGAGACACGAGTAAATCTTGAGGGATGTCTTACATTTTGAGATCGAGTATGTATACCCAGGAATGATGAGCTTATTCATAAAATTTTGCAGGAGGCACATAACGGATGTTTGAATGTACACCCAGGCAGCACAAAGATGTACCATGATTTGAAGAGATTTTATTGGTGGTTGGGTATGAAGAAAGATATTTTTGAATTTGTATCAAAATGCCTGATTTGTCAGCAAGTAAAGGCTGAACATCAAGTACCCTCGTGTTTACTTCAGCCCCTTATAATTCCTAAATGGAAGTGGGATTGTGTTACTATGGACTTCGTGACGGGTTTACCGTTGACTCCTAAGAGGAAAGATGTAGTATGGGTAGTGGTTGATAAACTCACTAAGTCAGCCCACTTTATACTAGTGCGAATCGACTGTTCACTCGATAAATTGGCAGACTTGTACATGTCTGAGATAGTAAGACTTCATGCTATACCTTTGTCGATCATTTCAGATAGAGATCCGAGATTCACGTCACGGTTCTGGAAAAATCTGCAAGAAGCATTGGGCACGAAATTGAGTTTCAGTACCGCCTTTCATCCTTAAACTGATGGGCAGTCAGAGAGGGTAATTCAGATACTTGAAGACATGCTTCGATGTTGTGTTTTGGAATTTCACGGTAATTGGGAGAAATACTTACCATTGGTGGAATTCGCCTACAACAACAGCTTTCAATCAAGTTTAAAGATGGCGCCTTATGAGGCATTGTATGGGCGTAAGTGTCGAACGCCCTTGTATTGGTCAGAACTCAGAGAGAAATAGATACACGGGGTTGACTTGGTTAAGGAGACTGAAGAGAAAGTAAACGTGATACGTGATTGCCTGAAAGTCACCTCAGATAGGCAGAAGTCCTATTCGGATTTAAAAAGAAAAGAAATGGAATTCAAAGTTGGTGATAAAGTGTTCTTGAAAGTATCACCTTGGAGGAAAGTCCTCAGATTTGGCCGGAAAGGCAAATTGAGCCTGCGCTTTATCGAGCCTTATGAAGTTACCGAAAGGATAGGACTGGTAGCTTATCAGTTAGCCTTACCACCAGAGCTAGAAAGGATTCATGACATCTTTCATTTATCTATGTTGCGCTGATACCGTTCAGACCCTTCACATGTCATAGAGCCGTCAGAGGTAGAGATACAATCGGATTTGACCTATGGTGAAGAACCAGTTAGAATTTTGGCTTGTGAGGTCAAGCAGTTAAGAAACAAAAGCATAGCCCTAGTGAAAGTCCTATGGCAAAGGTACGGTATAGAAGAGGCTACATGGGAGCCCGAAGAAACGATGAGAAACCAGTACCCCAAACTTTTCATCGGTAAGATTTTCGGGGACAAAAATTCTTAAGGGGGAGAATTGTAACAGCCCGATTTAGGGGCTAGTAAGAAAAGTGATCTGGGGATCACTAATTCGAGATTAGAGAAATTTATTTTCATGTTATATTATAAGTCAGAGCATGATAGAATATGTGCATGAGAATTTTAGTACTTTAATTTTGACGATTTCATACTTAATCGCGAGAAATGACTAAATCGCATAACGTGCGAAAGTTCCATTCTATAGGCTAAAGGTACCAAATAGCCATAGATTGTTAGTTGGAGGTCTTTAAAAGGCTATTAGACCCCTAAAGTTAGCATGGCCGGCCATAGGAGACAAAGATGGACAATGTTAGTCAAGGTTGGTGATAGTTGGTGACTTATTTGACTTGTATTAATAAAATAATGAGAGAAAAAAAATATCATATTTTCTCCTTTTCTCTTCCACCGAAAATTAGCAGCAAATAGGGGGTAGAAAGCTTCAAAAATTTCAGCACACTCATCTCTTCACAAGTAAGTGTTCTAGTGAACTTTGCTTGGAAATAATTATACTTTTGAGACCCCTAAAGCTTAAGCTTTCAAATGAGGGGACAATTGTGCAATATTGTGAAAAGTTTAGAGTTCTACCATGAGAGCTATCTTAGTTATTTGCTGCATTTTCAAGGAAGAAATTGAGTCTTAGTTTGTAGATGAACAACTTTTGTGAAAAGTGTTAGCATGAAAACACCAAATAAGACCTTGATGAATAGGTTACAAATTTGTAGTAAGTGTGTGAAATGTTGAGTTTTGATGATTGCTATAAGAGTATCAAATGTTCACCTAGGCTTGTTGAAGGTAGAAATATGATTAGAATTTATTTCCAAGCCTAGGGGCAAAATGGTCATTTTGCCAAAGCCTAGGGGCAAAAATAGTAATTTTGCCTAAGCATGATTTTTTGAAATGCTATTATTAATATAGTGATTAAAATGAGTTGAATTGCTATTATAGAGCAAAAAGAACCGAGGACCCGCCTTGATCGGGGAAAGAACAAAGTCTCGGACTAGATTGACAAGCTAGCTCATTTTGAAATCCAGATAAGTTTGTATGTGATTTAAGTAACATTTATATTAGCATGTTGAGAAATGCTTGGCCTTATGTTAATGCATGATGCACTACCAATTTGAGTAGTTAACGTGAATGAAATGTTGAAATTCTAATGGGCCATATTAATTATAGAAATGTTATCATTGAGATATGAGATAGATAAGGTCCCGTATAAGACCATGTTTGGGACATGGCCTCGGGACCGAGTTGAGATCCCGTATAAGACCATATCCGGGATATGGCCTCGGTAAGAAATATGAAAATCGTATAAGACCATATTCGGAATATGGCATGACACATGATAGAAAATTCCATATAAGACCATATCCGGGATATGGCATTGGCATTTAGAGGTGACTCCATGTAAGACCACCTCGAGGATGTGGCATTGGCTTTATACTTACAGGAGTATCGGTAAACATACATCTTTGACTATCCCTTGAGAATTGTGGGATAAGTAGATGAATTTAGAAGCAGAGATATGAATGATATTTAAGTCATGTGAATGAGTGAATACAGGTACTCGTGAATGAGTCATGAAGAATCGGTTGCGATATGTGGCACGGTATGTGCTAGATAAGGGCAATTGTAAGTAAGTATTGTCAAGAAGCCTTGACTCGAGTTCGGTTACCGTGGATGGATTATTTTATGAGCTTATTATTGATAATTATTTCTATGCAAACTTACTAAGCTTTATGCTTACCCTTTTTCATTGCCCTTCTTTCTTGTAGTATGGCCGAGGTGAATCGTAGACCGTGGACGTAGGAGTTCGGAAATCACACTATCGACAGCACTTTGGTATAACAATTTTAGACTTATTTTGAGTATGGCATGTATAAGACTTAAGTATTTTGTTAAGCTGTAATTGTTAGTCAAAATGTTGGCTACGTAAGTTAGTAAAAGTCATTTTGTAAATGGCCTCATGAGCTAGGCATATACTTGGCAAACTCTTTTGTTTAACAAAGATAAAATTCACGAAGTGTATGTCCCTTTAATTACCTTGTATGTTGGATTGAGCTCTTAGACTTGCTTATGAGGTAGGTGTTGTATTGCTTGAGTGGAAGTATGCATGTGTGCACTCTAGGGTGGCAAGAGCTTGGTATATTGCCTTCAAATTGCCCACATAGGAAATCACACGGGTGTGGGACAAAACCGTGTGGGAGGCACGGCTAGTACATGGGCGTGCACCCAGGCCGTGTGAAGTCTGCACCTTGCACTTGGGATTTAAATCACCACACGGCTGTAGTACACGGGCGTGCGTATAGGCCGTGTGGATAAGTCAGAATAGACCACGGTTCGAAGACACGGGCGTGTTAGGGCCGTGTGAAATTAGTCAGTGTCGACCACGGGTGGGAGACACGGGCATGCCTTAAGGGCGCACGAGCGTGCCCCTAGGCCTACACGGGCGTGTGGCCCCTGTTTTATTAAAAAAGTTTCTCGAACTCGTGAAAGTTCCCGAAAAGTTTCTGATACTTCTTGGGAGTATGTTTAGAGTCTCTTAGGCCGATTATGTGCAAGTGATAAGGTTAAACGAAATTTTATAACCCTATTCTAAATGCTTAAACAAGATTAGCTATGTAATGCCTCAAACCTTGTTTCGGCTTGAATACGAGCAAGGGTTGTTACAGACTCGCCCGTAGTAAAAAATAATTTTATATTATTTTTATATAAAAATAAATTTAAAAATATAATACATCAAATACACTAAAAACATTAAAATAAATGTCTCCAACAAATTGAAAATAAATTTTAAAAACTATTTATACTTGAATAACACTAAGATAGGTGCAATTTAACAAGCAAATATGTAACAGCCCGATTCTCAGTGGTGACAAAACAGTGATTTCGGGACCACAAATTTTCGTTATATCGACTCGTAAATATTATTTTTAAAATATTTATAGTCATTATAGTCGTATTAAAATTTAGTTTATAAATATTAACAATTAGATAGTTAATTAAAAGAAAAGGACCAAATTTAAAAAGATGCAAATTTTAGTAAGTATTGAATTCCATAGATTTAATAGCTTAATTATGAAATAAAAGGGGCCTAAATAATAATTAGCCCATTTGATTATTGATGGACCATTATGGGTTTTCAAATTGTGTTTTTAAAAGGTTTTAATTACAGGAAATTTGGTAATTTGGTAAATAAAGTAATTTGGTTGAGCATGGAATCTTGCATGTAAGTGCATTTTAGTTTTGTTTATTGTAATTTTTCTGTTTTTGAGATCGTTGCAACTAGGTCCAATTAGATTGTATCTTCGTTTTTTTTTCTGTTAAAAATTTTGGAAGTTCTCATTAATGAATATTGAATTTTTTTGATTTATACCATGTATTTGGAGTTTTGATTATGCTATTTGATGAATTTGTAAAGTAAATTTTGTTAGATTTTGGTTTTATGATTATATTGTGAAAATGTCAAAACTTTAGGGTTTTAATAGTGAATTTGATGTTTATTAGGGACTTTTTAAGGGCTAGTATATTTGGATAAAATATTGACTTGAGAAAATTGGTTAATTTGATAAATTTCGAGTTAAGAGACTATATTGCAAAAATTATAAAATTTTAGGGTAATTGTGTAAATTCAAAAGATAAAAGGGTATTAATTGTAAAATAGATTGGAAATGAAATATAGCTAATAAATGAGTTTAGATCAAGATCCCGTAGATCCTCGTGGAAAAGAAAAATAGTGGAATAGTCCTTGAACTTCTACAACTACTACAATTCAGTCCAGGTAAGTTCGTACGGTTAAAATTTAACTTTTATATAAATAGGTGGTTGATATTACATGATAATATATATTCCATTTTTGGTAATGAATCATTGTTTGAATTATATATTAAATTTGATATTCGTTTTGAAATTGAATGCAAGATAGAGTACATTCGTGTTTTGGAGTATTAGGGGGTTTGGAGTGGAAATGGTATTGGAGGGAGATATTGGTATTTTACCCAAGTAAACCAAGGTTCATCATTAATTTCGAACTCTCGCGTTATACTTTCTGTTTGGCGTGGTTCGGGTGGATCAGCTCTTTTGAGCTTCTATTCAATTCTTATAAGCTTCTGTTCAGCTTTTTTGAGCTTCTGTTGATGATGTACTCTTACCCATAAGTCTTTCTTCGAATGGGAAATCTCGATAAGGTAATCTATTTAATGAATTTGAAAGATATGTTATTTATTTCATATTGATCTGAATATGGATGAATTTATCAATTGAAGTTGTAAATGATAGGGAGTCTTCTAGGATGATTATTATTGTTTGAATTATTATAATTAGTTCTCTAAGATTTATCAATTAACTCGTCGTACTTACTAAGCTTCATTAAGCTTACTTGTGTTGTTTATTGTCATTGTAGATACTCTAAAGGTTGGACGGTTGGATCAGCACTCAAGTTACACTATTCAGCTCAATTCGGTAGTTTTTGGAAAGTTTATTCCAGATTATATGGCATCTAATAGGTTTGAATGTTGATATTCATGTTTTGGTTATGTAAATAGTTAAGTATGAATTTGGTTGTGTAAGTTGTTTGGATGACACCTTTTTGATACTTTTGATATCTTAAAAAAAAATATGTTAAGTGATTATGTGATGCATGTTAAGATTACAAGTTAGTATGTTATGAAGTGAATTTAGTATATCTAAGATATGGTATTGAATCTAGAATGGTATGGTTAGAAATAAGTTAGTTGATGAATGGTTAAGAATGCTTATGTTTTGGTATATATAATGTTTATGTTTGAGGTGCCTAATTGGCATATTGATTGTATGGTTTATTAACTTAATGTATAGATCATTTTATGCAGGTTTTAAGCATATTTTGAAGCTTTGATCATGTGTGCAAGTGTACTTAAGTTCGTGCTTAAGAAGGGTGAGAGGAATGGCTTGATTTTGGCCATTTTCTTGTCCACACGGCCTAAGACACAGGCATGTGTCTCAGCCGTGTGTGACATACGGCCATGCGACACGGTCGTGTATCCTCTATAGGTTCAAGGCATACAAGTCAAGCAGTTACACGGCCTAGCACAAAGATGTGTGAGGCCATTTCGAGGGTGACACGACTTCGCACACGGGCGTATAGCTTGGACGTATAACCCAAGTTAGTGATTTACACGGGTATGGACACGGGCTGGGACACGACCATGTGTCCCTATTTCGAATGCCCACACGGGCATGTGTCTCAGCTGTGTAAGTTACACGACCATGTGACCCCTGCAATCCAAATTTTTCAACTTTTTCCTAAAATTTCTAAATGTTTCCGATTTAGTCCTGAATTGTTTCTATAGTATTTTTAGGGCTTCGAAGGCTCAATTAAAGGACATTATGAATGTATTTGATTGTAATTAGATTATGTTTGCATTAATGCATGAAGCCAATGGTTTACTATTTCGTTGGTTCGGTAATGCTCCATAACCCTGTTCCGGCGACGAATTACGAGTTAGGGGTGTTACAACATACCTCTAAAATAGTAGCAAATTTAACAATAAAACAAGAGTTATATAATATCCAAATAATAACAACAAAATAGTAACAATATAATAGCAAAATGGCACCAAAATAGTAGCAAAAACAATGAAAATGGCAGCAAAAACTAGCAACTTTTTCTTTTTGCAAATTTGGGTCGAACCAGGCCCGGGCCAAAAATTCTTACCCAAGGCATGGGCCGTTTAGGGAACGAGCCTCGTTTTTTATCTAAACTCATTTTTTGGGCCTATATTTTTATCCAAACCCTCCCACTTTTCAGGCGGGCCTTCGGGCCGGGCTATCAAGTCTAGCTTCATAGTTGATCAAGGTTTTCAAAACAGGACCAATGGTCAAATTAGTCAGGCCAATTCCCAATTTTGATCAACTCGTGCAGTTCGATCAAATAAATTATTTTCAAAATTCATAAAAAAATAAAAAATAAAAATAAAGGAAATCAATTTAATAGGTTTTTTAGCTCGGTTAAACCGATCTATATCTATTCATAGGTCAATCGGTCCAACCTTTATTTTTGGATCAATACCTCAGTTGGTTCCTAGTCCAATTGGTCTAGTCTACTTTTGAAAAGACTAGTTTTAATTGATAAAAAAAACTTTTTCAATCCCTTCAGGTCGAACAGGTAGGTAATGATGCCCATGACTACAGAAGGAGTTCGCAACCACTAATTTTAATTATTTATGGTTGCGTCACCTGACATACCTCTCGGTACAACGTCACCAGCTCGCTTCTTTCAAGTCGAAGAGTTGCAACAGCCACCTTAAATGTACAAGAGTTTGAGATTTATTGAGCATTAAAACACCTCCGATTAACCTCAGGATGTACGCTCGGGCATGTTGTTCTCTTTCAAGGGGACTCGAACTCTCATAAAGATTTTGGAGATTTTCTTGCATCCATTTTATCTCTATTTGGCTACCAAAAAACTTGTCCGACACCTTGCCTAACAGTTGCTTGCAAATGCTGCTCTAATCGCCAAAGACCACTGATCACGTAACGACTGGCTCATCCACCGATAAACCGAGCTATAATTAAACATCCTCGAGTGTGATTGTACACTTATCGCATGGAAGATAGAATGTGTGTATCTCGGGTCTTCATCGTTCGACCAACGCGCTAATAAGTGTATGGTCCAATTTACACATGGTCTCGAAGATAGATTTTATATACATGCCTCCAAAATTCGATCTTTGACCTATTATAAAAAAAAAATAAACTTAATATTTTTAACAACGTTAATAATGAACTTAAAATAATATTAGAAATATTAGAAATATTTTATTACCATTTGCGATTGGATTGCGTAAATGTGGTTGTCATCCAAACAAATAAAAGAATTTAGGATTACAAATTTCAATTAAAACAAATAAAAATTAAAATACATAATTAAATTAAGACAAACTTGAAACAATTTTAATTAAAATTTTAGAACTAAAATCTTGAGAGAATTGAGGGAATTGGAATTGAATGAAAAAAAAAAAAAGGAAAATGATTTGGGTTTATATAGAAATAAAACTAGGTTTTTATGGCGGTTGGGGAATTCGACCGTTGGGGAAAAACACGTCTAGTTGGACGCGTTTTTACCCCCTCTCCCCGAAATCAACTTATTCTGGTAAATATGCCAAAAATCGACCTATTCCGTTAATTTTTTTATATAAAAAATAGCCTTTTTTAACTAATTTAACCTACCTTTGCTGTAATTTATCCAAAACTATCAAATACTCTTTTAGAATTTTAAAATCAATCAAAATCAAAATGAAGATAAATTTTCAATTTTAAATATTTTGAAATCGAACAGAACGTTTATTTATTTTTTATTTTTTTGAGATTTTGAAATATATTAGATTTTTGTTTTAAGTTTTGCAATGTATTTTAATATTCTCTCTTTATTTACTAATATCACTTACATTAAAGATACTATCTCTTTTTTGTACTTGTAATTTATTATCCAAATAATATGATGTTGACCGAAATTACATATTTTATGACAATAAAAAATGATAATTACAATTTACAAGTTATAAATTAAACAAATTGATAACTTGGGTTATATTTTTTATTTTATTTTAAATTATATTTTACTTGTTTGAGTCATTTCAAGTATGGGTCAATTTTGAGTTTAATTAAATTTCGAGTTGGATTAATTTTAAGTTCGGGTTAGACGAATTCCTATTATTGACTTCTTTTGACCAAATTTGATTGGATCGAGTTTGAGTTGATCGGTCAAGTTTGAGTTGATCGGTCGAGTTTTCGTGTTCTGGTCAAAATTGGTAAGCCTAGTTATAGACTTTAATTATTTTTATACTAAATCCTTGTTAGATACCAACAAGTGTTGAGTGTAGTAATAAGACACATTATACTTTCAAGGGTGAACAGAAATTCGAGCATTAGAAATAACATTGTTGGAATGGATAATTACAAATCCCCAAAAGAATTAGCCTTCATAGATCTTAAAATGGAAAAAACATGGAGTAAACATTGGTTATACAAGAAAAAGCCTTGTTAGATAGTCTATTAAAAAAAAATCAAATAAAGATTAATATTTTGAGTGATTTAATTTTTAAAACTCATCCATAATATAAACACCCAATAGAATTTTTATATAAAAAAAGTGAAAAATAAAAAGTTACTTATTCGTTAATGGAGATTTTAAATTTATTTTATTCTCTTTTAAATACTAATTTTAAAATTTGACTTTATTTAAAATCATTTAAAAAAATAAAAGTATTTTCTAATTTAAATTTTACATTTACTCGAGTACTCTTTAAAGAAATAAACTACTATTTTTATATGTAAAGATTGAATCACTAACATCATAATTAAAGAATGATGTGAATAATTATCGTATTTTATAATTAAGCAAAATAAATATTTAAAGTTGGATTTATTAAGACTAAAGAACCAGTCTTTAATAGAAATAAAAAAAAATTCAGATTGAATTTTACAGTTAAATTTATCTAATGTTCGTACACGCCACTTTTTTCAAATAACAATTTAATTCGACTGGTAAACATCGTTATCTCACAATTATAATCAATTTTTATATTTGGACCCTACACTCTTTATTTGTACATTAATGATACCCAACCAAAAAGAAATAACCTGACAATACCTTCGTACTTTCCACTTGCACCAAATCCAAGCAACCACACCTTATCTTGAAATGTGTAATTTTGTACGGTATCTAAGTCTATAGTTTTCCTTTTCCTTTTAATATGTTATGCTCTTCCAATATTAACATTATTTTTTATAAAACAAAAGCCCAAAGTTTTTAACAGAAATCCAGAAAAATGAAGTTTTCATTTACTCTAAAATTTGTCTAGTAGTTAAGTTATTCATTGACTTCAAATATTTTTTGTTTTCTTTCTATTGAGAATTCAAGCCTTTAGCGTAGCTTTGTTGTCCTCTCTGTATCTGCAGTTGCAACCTTGCAGCTTTGCATGGTTGCCATTTTTCTTGTTCATCCACTTCATAAAAGCTAAAACCAAGTTCAATCCACTTTTTTATTCACGAAGGTCAACAATGTATTGGCTTTTCGTTTAACACCCAAATCCCCCATCTCACCGACAGTTTCAAGGACCTTTCCTTTTTGCCTTGGTTTTTCTCTAGGGTCTAGGTTTTTGTACAGTGAGCTGCTTTGAAAATGATGGAAGAAGTGAAGAAGCAGGTGATTTACCTTTACGGTGACTTGGATTTAACCACTAATTATCCCCAGCACTGTAAAATCATGACCGGCAAACTCCCAAAAAAAAAAATTTGTAATTTTGTATCGATTACACTGGTTTAAGGTTCTAAACCCACTCCAAAATAATCAAAATAATCCAATGTTCCCCGATTTATCTCCAAAATTTTTTACCCAATTTTATGTATTTTTTTGGAGAGTTAATAATTATTGTAGTAAATAGATCCAAATGCGAGATATCTAGAGCAACTCAAACTAATTTAAATTTTAAATTCAACATGAAAATCAATCATTAACAAAACCATATCAACCATTCCAATAGTTTAAAGTCATTATTATCAATTTAAAAGCATTGTAAAATGGTTCTTAAGTTATCGGAGATGATCGAGATCAAATACGAATTTTTAAGAGTCAAAACAATTCAAAATAAGAGAGGGGTCATATTCGGTCTTAATTATATTGGTACAATCATAGACTAATATTGATACAAGTCACAAAATACTATTCATTTTTGTTTATTGACTTGCTTGAATTTGAGTCTAAATTTTAAATTTTGACCTTGCATAATCCCATAATATGATGAATTAAATTTTAAATATTATGAATACGTATGTGCGAGTATGGTTGAATCATGTTCAGATAATACTCCACTGAATTTCTAGTCAGGCTGCATCCTACAAATTTCACTGCTATAATTTACGTTTGTTATTTTTTCTTACCGTGCAACTATACTACCATAGCGTCAACATTATCTTTTTCTTAATTGAGAGTAGGATGGATTGGTGGAGATTGATTCCAAATTTTAGTAATTTTAGTAAAGGTAAATTATATCAACAATCACTTAATTCTGATGCAATTGATAAAACAGTTTTCTAATTTCAATTCAGTTATTTAATTTTCAAAAAATAACAAAACAGTCACTAACGTTATCGAAACTGATAAATCAATCACCCATTAATATTTTTCGTTACAGACCTAACAGGGCAGATGACATGGCCAGTTAACTTGTGACGTTGGACAAAGCAAAGTTAAGTGACTATTTTTTATCCTTCCTTTTCTGTTTTTTTAATAAATGGCCCAATTTTTTTACTTTTTGCATAAATGGCCCAATATGTTTATACTTCTTCTCCATCCTAAGAATCTTCCCATTGATGCCTCCGCCACAATCACCTTTGGCGTCACCATCATTGATCTCCTAACCACCACCATCCTTTCCTGTTTTTTTCTTTTTCAACCCCCCAATAGAAGAGCCATCACGGTTGGGATCTGACTGTCTTTTTTTGCTGCCCAAAGTCATTAACTCTGAAAAAACTAGATCGAAATGGAATTGGAGACAATTTGGGGTCAAACTATAATACCCACAATCAAACCGGTGAGGGGAAATTCCTCCAAAGCAACATTATCAAGCCTGAGATATGATATGATATAAACAAAAGGGGAACATCCAGACAAACCAAACAATCGATTGAACCCATGATTTTCGGGAACAAAGGAAGCGATTCCTCCAAAGGGACAGCCAAATGTCGACAAGTGAATTTTGAGTTGGGTCAGTGATTAGTAAGATCCGAAAGTTGAAATCGAACTGGGTATCGTAACAAAAAAGGATGAGAGATGGATCAAAAGAAGAGCGCCAGAGATGGTCGGCGACAAAAGCTGGGGTCGAGGTGAGGTAAGCTCAATCCTTGGAAAGGGATTTGAATCGGGTCACAAGGTTGGCATCTTCATTTCTTCTCCTCCTTTTATTCTTCTTCTTTTTCTCTTTTTCTTCTCCTCTTCTTCTTCTTTTTTTTTTTCTCTTCTTCTACTGCCTATACCCTAAACTCTTACATGAGATTGTTTAAACTGATGCTAACCTTCCAACTGGCCAATTAATGACAATAAAGACTCTGCCAAATGCCATGTCACTTTTCCATTACGTCTATAACAGAAAATGGTTAAAAGGCATGTTTTATTATTTTTCGAAAGTTGGGTGACTGAATTGAAATCAGAATGACTATTTTGTTAGCTGCATTAAAGTTGAGTGAATATTGGTGTAATTTACCCTTTTAGTAAATACATTTAGATAAACTTTATTATTTAACAAATCATTAAATAATTTTATTATAAAATAAAAAGTAAATTATATATTAATAATTTTATTAGATGAAATTAAGAATTTTTAGTACTACAACTATCACTATATATAAAAATACTATACACTATTATGAGCCCTTCATTTTCTAAAATTTTAAATTAATTTACTTTTATTTTTATTAAAATAAATAAAATCTAGTAAATTTTAATTATATTATATTAATATAAATATGATATTATATATACATATACATTTTAATTTAATGCTTTTAATGATAATTTTTTATTCTCATCATTATAATTGTTTTTAAATCTAAATACACAAAGAGAAGAATCAGTCCGCATCCATCAAATGAAACGGAAGCAATCACGTGAAGATTATTGTATAATACTGTACCTTGTCTAACCTTATTGATTTTCTTTTGCGTCAAATCAATTTGAAGCAATCACGTCGACATTAACGCCTAATGTTTCTTCTGTAATATTAGGTAAATCTTATGTTTTAATTATCCCAAGGTAAAAAATCAACACTCAATCATTTGAATATTTTCATTTAAATTATTGTTATATCACTTTTTTGTTTGTACAGTTTAGATTAATCGAATTTTTTTATAATTCAATTTTTTTAAATTATTTAAATATTACGAATTTATGAATTAAAATTTAAGAATTTTTTTTTTTAAATTTTTTATATTTATCGTCAGATTTACTTAAATCTAATATATGTTCTTTTACTCATCAATAAATACTGATCTACCTTATCGATCGTCGAATCTTTGCTTGACACTCGTTAGCTGGTTTTTTTATATATAAAAAAACTTAACAGCTTAATGACTTAAAAAAAACTTTCAAATAATTCAATGACTTAATGAAAACTGTCGAATAGTTCAATAATCATTTTGTAGCTTTTTAAAATTAAGACTTCAAATGTAGTTTACTCATAATATTATGTTTTTACTGCACCGTTGTTCTCTTATTTTATCTTTATCATTTAATTATAAAAAGTTTAAAAATTAAGAATTCATTTTTTTATAGAATTTCCTTTTCTATAGAAAAATCTAAAATTTTATAAAACTACATAAAACTAAGTTATATCTCAAAAGCCCTGGCTAAAATTTTTTTGACCTAAATTAAGGTAAGAAGCCATAAATCAAAAAAATTCACATTACTATTGAGAAAGCAAACTGCTAGCCCTACAAATGATCACAGGGAAAGCATAGGAGTCTATGTTAGAAAAAAATAAAAGAAAAAAATGACTTGATCTGATCATTTGTGCATGTACAACCCAAAGCCCCACAACTACTTCGCTACCTAATGGTACACAAAGAGAAAAATAACACAGATACTTAAAATTTTATCTACAAGTTGTAATAAAAAGAAAAAAAAAACTGAAAGCAGCACTTCTTGTCGTATAGCCAATAGTGGCACCTGCTATGGTTTGTTTGATGGAATCTCCTCCTAGTGATAGTGTTGGTGTTTTGACAGAAAACTAAGGAGAATTGAAGCAAAGAAACGGATGCAAAAGATTTGAACAAAATGAAAAACTGAAAAATCGTATCTCATATCAAATTTCATTAAGTAAAAAAACATGTAAGTTACAAGGCAGTTAACTAATCTATAACTACTCCCACTAATTACTTGACTAAAACATAGCTCAAATTACACACAAAATAAAGCTGACTTATCAACTATTACATCTGTAAAACCTAAATTTTGCCCGGACCCGATAAATTAAAAACAGTCCATTTTAATTTATTTACAAACCCAAATCCGAAGCCCAAAATTTCAGCCCAATAGCCTAAACCTAGTTTCAGTAAAAAAACTAAAATCATAATCCCTAACAGCTTCCTGTGCCGCACCCTTTGCTGCCCTCCTCTGCCACCAACTCTGCCACCGTTGACTCAATCACCTTGCAAAAAATGAAGCAAACACGCAAAGCAGAAACAGGAAACAGTATGCAAATAGTGGCAGAAATACATAAAAATAATGTATTTGTTTGGCTATAAAAAGGTCGTGAAAACATCAATGTAAGGAGATTTTTTTGAATACAAAAAACAGAGATTTGGAAACACAAAAAAATATCAATCAGTAATAGAATAGAAATTTCAAAAAAAATGTGATTCCTTTTTTCTCTTTTATTTTTTTATTCGAGTATTTTTATTTTGTAAATAAAAAAAACAACAAAAAGAAAGGTTTAAAGGAAACTAACCTTTGCGCTCTGTCGCCGAAAACGGCCGATGTAGCCACTTCCGATGAAAAGTGGCCAGAAACCGAGGGGTTTCTTTACATTCTGGTCGTTTCGTGAAGATTTTAGGAATTTCGGGCCCGGATTTAGGTTTAGGGGGTCAAAATGGTAAAACAGAGGTTTTTGGCTTTTCCCGGCCACCGCGGACGACGGCGCCGTCGCCGTTGACCGGTGGCCGGACCATTGATAGAAGTCCGGAGGGGAAGGGAGAGAGCTGAGAGCATTTTGCTGTTTTTTTTTTTGGGGGGAGGGGGAAAGAGAAGAATGATTTTTTTTTTCTGAAAAATTTACCTTAAATAGGCCTCCAAAACAACGTCATTTTGGGTAGGCCTTTCAAGCACCAAAACGGCGTTGTTTTGCCATGGCCAGATCCGGTCCGACCCACTCCGGCCTAGGATCCGCGCGTTCTTTAATGGAAGGGCTAATTGCGCTTTTAGCCATTCCGCTTTTTTATTGTTTTGTAATTAAATTTATTTTATTTTTTAATTTTGCCCAATAATTTATTTCGATTATCAATTTGGCCCTACCTGATGTTGTGCGTTTTGGAATATAAGGAAAAATTTTCCTTTTAGTCCCTCCTTGTTATTCGCGATTTCAATGGGGTCTTTTTCCTTTTTATTTATTTTGGATTTGCCCCGAACTTTTGTTTTAAAGTTTAATTTAGTCCTTTTTTAGTTATTTTTGCAATATTATTATTATTATTATTATTATTATTATTGCTACTATTATTATTTTATTTTTATTACTAGTATCATTATTATTATTATTACTATTACTATTGTTTTTTATTTTTATTTTTTTTATTATTATCATTCGTTTATTATTGTTATTGGTATATTTTTTTAAACTATTTTACCTAATATTTGCTCATTTATTTATTTGTTCAGTATTAGATTTTTAATTAATTTTGTAATTTTTATTTGTTTATTTACTCATTCTTTTTATATAATCGGTTTGTTTTTATTTATTTATTTATTTTTATTTATTTATTTTGTCTTATTTTTATTTTTGCTCGTATTATTGTCATTTACATTAATGCATGCATGTTAGTACCGTAATTTATTTTACATTTTACTACGAAATCGTGTTACGTTTTTCTGATACAATAAAAATATTGTTTTAAACAAATAATATATCGTATTTTTAAATTCGAAAGGTCGTTCCCTAACTTACGGGATTTCGACTTTTTCGATAAATTCAAACAAACAAACGTTTTTAAAACTTTTATAATCTCGGGAATTACGAAAAACTCGTGTTCTAACTTACGGAACATGATTTCTTTCTAAATCCGAGATAATCAAACATTTAAAATAAAATCTTTCGGCGTTCACTCTCGTATCGAGAATTCAAGACATTGTGTCCTGACTTGCGGGACGTAATTTTTTTCTCGATTAATGTGAAATATGCCCTATTCTCAAAAAAATTTTAATTTTATAATAAAATATCGTATTTTAAAATTTCTCAAATTTTTAATTTTCGACACTAAAGACATCAATTAATCAACTAGGTACCAATTTTTGGGCGTATCGAGGGTGCTAATCCTTCCTCGTGCGTAACCGACTCACATATGCAATTGGATTACAAAAATAAGACATCTAAAATGGAGGTAATATAATGATTTGCCTAAATTAAATTGCAGATTCGGAGAAACAAATGAAATGTGTGACACATTGCTCTATTGATCACCAGGATACCGTCATCAACTGGTTTTCTGTTTTTGTTGATTTGGTTAGAAAATATCATGTTTATTAGACGATGTTGAGTGGGGGTTTCTAATTTAGTCTTGCAGTTCAAAAATGCTAGCTCATGACTTTTTCTGTTACTTGCAGCTCTAGGTAAATATTATAGTAACATAGATTAGCAAAAAACAAACAGTGGTGGAGAAAGAGAAAGCAAAGACTATAAGGTGGCAGAGATGCTAGGAGAGAATGGAGCATGATGTTTAAAGTTTAGGCCTAACCTCTTGGAGTGAGAAGTAATTAGGCTAGATGAGAATAAATGACAGTTGAATGGTGTTATGGTCAACGCTTAAAGCAGGATTAGCAGCTTATTTAGAAGCTTGATAAGAAAATATGGGTATTTATCTATCAGGAAATCTGTAAGAACCTTGGAAAGTAGGGTGGTTTGCATCCATGGGATATATGGTGGTAATTTTCATGTTTTTTGTTTTTGAATTGATGTGTTGTGGCAGGGAGTGGAAGGGTGTTTGTTTGATAAGAAAATTTTGACAGTGGGCCAGGTATTGTTTCGATCCAAACTAAGAGTCCTTCACTAGTCACTACAAAAGGAATCACTTTTACCAACATCTATAAGCGCCGGTAAAAAACATAAAAACCGCCGATATTAACTTTGCCGGCTAGATAGGTGCCAATAAAAAATTGTCCACAAAAATGTAAACTTTCACTGGCATAAACTTTTCAGACACTTTTAACTCCATTATAAATAATATACTTAAACACCATATTTACATTTAAATTAAAATTATAATATGCATATTTATAGAAACTTTTTGAGGCATTTTTTGTCACATTAGATTCGAAAGAGCTAGAATTGTAACCATTATTAATTGTTTTAGCAAAAAATAGAATAAAAAGAAACAACAGAACTAGAAATGTCAGAACTAAGATTACAACAACATAAAGATTCTTCCAAAATACAAAGTTTGAATTATAAGATAATAGAATTCGGGACTTCAAAGTCGGATGTAAATAAAATTTCTATCCAACACGACACAGAACTCCCTATCTTTTGAGACAGAGCTCTTTGTAGGTTCCCTGCTTGCAAGTTGGCTTTTAAACTTAACATCGAAAAGCAAGAGAAAGTTCAGAGATTGACGACACTACCTCAACTATATACACATAGAGGTATTCTCGAGTATCACTTCTATTACTACAAATACCCAATAATCTAAGACCCAAAATAGCTCCCAACTTTACAGAATTCCCAGATGCCAATGATCAAAATTATCAGCATGACGTTGTGCTCATATCATTATTATAAAATATCTCATTCTCAAACAAGTTGAGTCAAGTCAAGAATTTAGCTTTGAAAAAAAAAAGCATTGATTGAGGAATATTCAATCATGTCATGAAGGACAAAGTAATATATTTTCTAAAGCATTTGTTCAGCAGGGGAAAAAGGACACAGTTTGAATGGGGACTAAGTTCGGTGTTATAGTTTTACTATCAACCATATATATAAAAATAATTTCCCATGTTTATTTGTTTCATTGCTCAGATACAGGGATTTCTACATCGACTTATGTTTTCAGTAGTTTTTTCTTACTAGAAAATGCTATTAAATAAAGCCTTGGATGTTTGTAGATGGATGCTTGTTAGATATGTTACCTGAAACATGTTCCTTCTGCTTGGTGTTTGTAACTGAATGATAAGCTTCATCTCCCTTAAACTGTTTTCAAAAACAATGAAAAATTGTATATCTTTTGTGGATAGATTCTTACTGCTACAGGTTCCTCAGTGAGTCTGAGCTTCCTTGGCAATGTTGGTTACGAGAAAGATGAACTTTTTTGCTGCTAATGATATAAAGCAATTAAACTCAATAAATAATGAAAAAAAAAAAAAAGGCCTAGAAAATAAAAAGACAAAAACCTTTTTATAGTTTTACCTAACTTGATTTGCAGGGAAGTACGAGGTGTTTGCACCAATCTGAAACAAGACACCAACAAATTATCATACATTGAGTTCAAATGGCAGTGACTAAATGTTGTTTATAACAAGTAACATTTGAAACAATCTATGCAATTATTTAAATAAATTGCAACCCATGTTGGAGCAATTTGCAAAGATGTCGCAACAACAATTGGTAGGAACAAGTAGTCTTGTGACAGCTTGAGGCAAACTATGAAGGCATCAACCATTTTTAGTCTCTTTCTTGCTTCTCCCTTATTGACTGATTGTGTCAAAGAAGTCCCCAATTGGCAACCTTAATTCACCAAATTGAAGCTGCAATTTTTAAGGCAGTAAACTACAAAACAGAGCAGCTAGAAGCTACTAAAATCAGTGCAGGCAGCAGCAACCAGCTGCTATAGCCGGTGTAATAATAGCAGCTCCACAAGCAATTGTAAAATCATTGAAGCAAGGAATGGCCAAGAACATGTAGCAGCAACGAACGATATCAAGGAGGCAGATCCATAAACAGCATCAGTAGCTCATATTTGGAACGGAATTCAGCAACTGAAAACTAAAAGTTAGTCCTTTGGCATCAAGTACTTGGACTACTAATTTCCCTTTCTTCTCTTTCTCATGAATGTGTTGTAAACGAGTCTTATTTCCTCCTCAAGCATAATACAGTATTTGGCAACACTTGATTTTGCCAACATTCTCAAATTTCCACTCAATTACCTTAGTATTCGGCATGTGTCTAAAAATATGCCACTTAGCCGTCTCGATACCATGCAATTTATAAAGCGTTTTTAGTTACTTTCCATCCATTATAACTTATAAGCTTTATTCCATTCGATGGTCAAATCCAAATGTTACTCTTTCCACCGTATACGCTCATGCTTAGTGAAAATCTCGTCCTTTCATCAGTTTGACACCTAGCCAAATTTATCTTCACCTATTACCATGCTTTGACACCTAGACTTGCTAAGTGTCATACAAGCTTTATACTAAATCAAAATCATTATCATCTAATTCTAGAACATCACCTATTCACTCCATTGTACCTTTGATGGTTTAATTGTTATTTCTTAATTAAATCAAGTCCACTAGCTTAAAAATTGCACTTCAAATCCTTCTACTTTGTTTAAATGAAAATGAGTCAACTACCGTTCAAGTCCCTCTATTATTTCCACTATTAATCGTACTATTTCAAGACACTTATCGATTCACACTTACAATATCTAGTGCTTGTTTTTCTTTCATTCCTAGGCTAGCCAAATATAGCAGCAATTTGATTCACGCTTTCACTATCCACTTATGCCATTAAAGTATATGCAAGAAGCGATTTATTAGCTCACATTAACTGGATACTAATTAGCAAAGAAATGAATATATGAAGGCCTTGGAATCGTAGCAGATATATTCTAATATATGTTTCTTAAAACTAGTAGTTTAAACCAAAATCAGTGTAAATGTGTTGATGATATTATAATCAACGCTAAAATAAACTGAATAATCATTTTAGCTCTAGAGACAATTAAAAGAATTAGAATAAAATAAAATATAAATTTGAAAATATAAATTCAGAGCTCACCTAGAAATTAAACTCATAGATTTCATATCACTTGTAATAGGCCCAATTAGCCCGGGCCCAAAACCAAAAAAACCAAATATAAGTCCAATAATAAACGGTCCAAGTTTTGGGATTCAAGCCCAATTACAAAACAGCCCAAATTAAAAGACCCTAAAACCCGTTTAGCCCACAACCTAATCTAACTCAAAAACCCTAGGGTTTCCAACCCCATGTGCGCCGCTCCTCCTCAGGCACACCTCCCGCGCCTCGTCCCGAGGCCTGGCTCACACTCCTGGCGCGCCTTTGCCACCGTTTCACCAAAACAGCAAGGCCCTCCCTCCATTGACTCACCCGAACCGGCAAACAGAGAAAAAAAAAGATAGAGATTCGATGGCAGAGGAACAGTGACCATACGAAAGCAAACAGTAAATAAAAGCGATGCAATCGACTATAAAAAGCCGGATTCGATTTGTAATATTTTTACACACGATTAATAAAAAAAATACAAAGAATCAAAAGAAAAAAAAGACAGAACATTAAAAGAAATGTGATATGTTATTTCGTTTTTCTTTTTCTTTGTTTCATTTCGAAGTAAATAAAAAAGGATAAAAAGAAGACCTTTTTACCTATACCGCCACCGCCGGAGATTTCTCTGGCCTGGAGGGTGGTCGAACCTGTGGTGGTTCGCCAAAAACCCGACTGGAAGTCGAAGGGATTTTTCCTAAAGTTTTTAGGGTTTCGACATTTTTATTTATTTAAAATCGTTTTTTTAGAAAGGAGACTAAAAGGTTTTAAAAAGGGAGATATTTTATAAATAATAAAAATAGACTTTTCGCATTCTCCACCCACCGTGGACGGCGGTGCTGTCGCCAGTGACCAACGGTCGCTATGGTGGTCCGGCGCCGGGGTCAAGCCGGATTTAGGAGAAAGGCTTAGAGTTTGAGAGTTTTTTTTTTTTTTGAAGGGGGGGGAGAATAAAATTTTTCAAAAAAATTTAACTTTTATAGGCCCATCAAACGACGTCGTTTTGGGCTGGCCATAATAGCCCTAAAACGGCGTCGTTTTGCCTAAGGATCCGCGCGTCGACCCGACCCGCCAACAAGATCCGTGTGTTTTCTGAAATGAATGGGCTAATTGCTATTTTAATCCTTCCGAATTTTCACTACTATTCAATTTTGTCATGTTACTTGATTTTTATTTTTAATTTCCCCCTTCTATTTTATTTTTTGCGCAATTTAATCCCTCATTCAATTTAATTTATTTATCTACCTGCTTATTTATTATTTCTTTATTTTTGTTTATTTTGTTTTTTGGGCATTTATTTCCATTGTACATTTTTATTTTTGTTGTTATTATTATTATTATTATTTAATTCCAATTTCATCTTCATTCTTTAATTTCCACCATTTATAGATTTACTTATTTATGTTATTTTATTGTTTATTTATTTATTGTTCCTTATTTTTTAGTACTTAAAATTAATTTATTTCCTTTTATTGTATATTTTTACTTTATTTTATTATCATTATTATTATTACTATTATTATCTATTGTACTTTATTACAAATTGTACCCCAATTCTCATTTATATTTTAATTTGATCTTTTATTTTCAATATTTTATAAATTATTTTTCTCAACATTTATTTATGTATGTACTTGTTTCTTTATTCTTATTACATTTAAAAATGGGTATTTTCTTTTTGTGTGCATTGTTTTGACATTATTATTATTATTATTATTATCATTGTTGTCATTTATTTTATTATTTATTTTATATTTCTTTGATTGTTAATATTGGTATTAAAGTGATGCATATCATGTGATTGATGTCATTATGCATACTAGGAATCACTTATTAGTATATTTATATTGTCGTCATTCATCAACGTAATATTTTATTTGTATATCATTAATTTTTATCCAAATACGTCAACAAAATTTTCAAAAAAAATAGGCAATATTCCGTATTTGAAAGATTCGATAAAATTGTGCCCTAACTTACGGGGTTTCGATTTTTCTCGTTGAATTTGAATAATCGAATATCCTTTCAAAAATTAAAACACGTGAGATTTCAAATAAAAAACAAAGGCCAAATTATTCTCAAAGATTCGAAGTGACGTTTAGTTGCCTCGAGATAAGAAGGTTTTTAATATATTTTTTACTTGTTCAAGCAAATTTTAAGTAAAAATAACATATTACAAAGAAGGATCGTAGTTTAAATTCTTTCCGAGTTTTCGACTTTCGACATAAAGAAAGAAGGATCGTAGTTTAAATTCTTTCTGAGTTTTCGACTTTCGACATAAAGACATCAAATAATCAATTAGGTACCAATTTTGGGCGTAACGAATGTGCTAACCCTTCCTCGTACGTAATCGACTCCCGAACTCATTTTCTGAATTTTTGTAGACCGAAAAACATTGTTTTAATAAATCAAACCTCTTACTAAAACGATCAAATCACGAGGTGATCCGATCACACCTCATAAAAAAAAAATTGGTGGCGCCTCCCGATTTTCGTTTTTAAAATAAAAGTTGACCTTTCAAAAAATGGTTTCGACAGCTTGGCGACTCCACTGGGGACCGGAATAAGAAAGTTAAGCCACGAGTTGATTACTTTTTTGTCTTTTTGTTGAAAATTGATAATTTAGTTTAAATTTAAGATCCTTTCATTGCATTTCATTGGTCTGCATCATTTCGATGTTTGCTTTATTGGTTCGAGTCTTTTAATATATCTCCGCATATCGCATCGAATAATCGATCAATTTTACCCTTTTAAGTGGGAGGGAGAAACTATTCCTTCGTGAGGTATTCACCTCCGTATAGAATAGCGGATCACTTTCAGGATACATCCATACTGATGTCTTTGTGAGATTTTTATCTCCGTATAGCCAAAGGAAAATGTATTCCCCTGAACTGAACTCAGTCCGTATGAGCCTATAATGGGTGAGGATTGAAGAATCTGCCGGTTCAGGTATCCTTACTTTAGAACCGAACCGCATATAATGAGCCCTAAGAGCTTACTGTAGGTAGAACCGCACGAAACCCTAGTGGTTGCCCGAATAGGTGCTTTATTTATTTCTTGCTTACTTTAAATTCTTGCATTGTATACTAACTTATTTGTTTTGCTTTGATTGTGATTGCATGACATTTTTATCATAAAAAGGTGTTGATTCACGTTCGATTACTAAATAGAGAGCTTGCCATGGAGAACGGATTTCTTGATAAAGTGGAAGATAACGCGGCTGTCCAAATATGGTCCGAGAGAACGCAACTAGAGAAAGGTGATAGTCTGACGGAGGGGTACGTATCAGAATTGTGGGACTTCACTCGTATCAACGTGACCCAAAACAATCTTCAAGAATTGAAAGAGATATGGGTCCAATGGGATGAAGAAATCAAGCAGTTATTTTACTATAATTACGGTGATTTGCCCTATCTACTCGTTATCAAAGTGGACAAGCACTTGTTTCGAGCTCTGGTTCAATTTTAGAATCCTGCCTATAGCTGTTTTACTTTTGGAAATGTGGACTTAGTACCTACCGCGGAAGAATACACGACCTTACTTCGTTCCCCAAAAATTCGGCCCGACAAGGTTTATTCTAGAGCCGCTAATGTCCCAACCTTCCTCAACAAACTAATGAATATCAAGGGATGAGTGAGCAATGGGTTGCAACCCGGATCAAGCAAAAGGGAGATGTAAAATGTATCCCTTGGAATAGTTTGCGATATTTTATCTTAGCACACCCAGATATGAAGAAAAGGGTCGATGTCTTCGCTTTGAACATTTATGGGCTGGTTGTTTTCCCTAAAGCACTAGGGCACGTGGACGAGGCAGTTTCAGATTTGTTTGACAGGCTTGATAAGAAGGTCACGTCTGTCCCTGCAATCTTGGCCGAAACATTTCGATCTTTGAATTCATGCTGAAGAGCGGGTGAAAGAAGATTTATTGAATGCGCGCAACTCTTGTTGGCATGGTTTCATAGCCACTTTTGAAGGGTAGAAAAATTTTCTTATCGAGTATTCTCTGAAAAATACTCTACATTAAAAGAATTAGTGGCTATACCGAGGTGAGATGACATTTCGGAAGAAAAGTGGATTGCTATACTCCAAAATCTCCAAGATGAGGACGTCGAATAGAGAGCCCCTTGAATGATCCCTGATGAGATTCTGTACTGGTGTGGAGATTTCAACTAGGTTCCTCTACTTGGGATTTGGGGAGCTGTTGGATATGCTCATCTACTCATGTTGAGGCAATATAGATTGAGACAGTTCATACCAGCAACACAAGGGCTGGCTCAATGCGAGTTTTTGTGTAAGGGTGATAACTACAAGAAAAAGATTCGAAAAATGTCTAAAGCCTGGAACCAAACCCACCAAATGAAAAGATTTGTTGCAGGTCTAACGACGACCCCCAAATATAATAGATGGTGGAGTAAAAGAGTCAATGGTAACTTCCCTGGGCCAAGTTAAGAAGGCACTTGACTAATAGAGGAATACATGCGAGTGATCCCATCTGAGCTAGAGATAATAAAACAAGATTTAGAAAAAAAAAAAAAAGGAGTTCAGAGCTAGGAAAGAAGATATAGCAACTGGAAGAAGAAAAGATGCAATTAGGACTAGATGTTGATGTCTAGAAGTTAGAGTCCGATAAATTGAGGAAAGGAAAAAACAAGGCTGAAGAAGATCTGGACAATTTAAAAATGGATTATAAGAAGCTGTGCTTATCAATGAGGACCGTCGGATTGGGAAAGACATTAGAACAATGGCGGCAAGAGATCAAATAAGAAAAGAACAGAGTCGATCAATGGGAAAGGAAATGCCAAGATGCCAAGGTTCGAGGAAATGCCTTAGAAAGAGACCTATTAGAATGTCAAAATGAAAAGGTCAGATTAAAAGCAAGGATAACAGAACTAGAAAAGTCACTTCATCAATATTATAATCGCAACTCCACAATTGAGCTGAAAGCAAGCTTAAACAAGATTGAAGAGCTGAAAAAGAAAATAGAAGAGTTCGAGATCACATTACAAAATTGTGAACTCCGAGTTGAACTTCTTGAAGCGAACAACGAGCAGTGGAAAGAGTAACTTCACCGTTCTCAAGGTCAAGTTAGAGATAGAGACTATATCATGGGTGAAGCTGTGGCTCAAATATGAGATGTGGTCAATCATTTGCAAACCCTAGCAGTTCAGGCCGACGTACTAAGCCTAAAGTATGAATCAGAATTGGATCAGGGTCAAGAGTTAGCTTGGCTTCTTAGGAAGGTTAAGGCTTTAAGCATCAGGGCAAAGCCGTATATGTAATTCGTTTTATGTAAAGAAATTTGTTTTCTAGTAAAGTTGCCCTAACAGAATTGAATCAGAGTCAATGCCTCTTTTTTCATTCATGCATTTGCATTACATTGCATCATATGCATTAAATTTCACAAAAAGACCCTAATTAAATGAAATTATTTTAGTTAATCTGGAAACCAACAAGAGTCAACCAACCGAACATCATTATAGTACTTGCGCCAAAACCAAAGTAATGGACCAAAGATTGGAAAGGCTAGAACAGAATCAAAAATAGATGCAAGACTAGTTGTAAGCGCAACTACAAGAACAGTTAGCGAAAGTGCAACAGGAGATGAGGGATCAGATATTGGAATCCCAAATAAATATGATAAATCAATTAGCGCAGTTACTGACTAGAGAACGCGAAAAAGGGAAAGGCACTGCGGTTAACTCAGGGGATGATAATGAAAATCCTATTTACCCTCTGGGTTTTACCCCGATAAACACTTAGGTACAACTAGAGGCGTACCCACGAAGGGTACCCTTCACAATTAGACCTCAACAGTATCAAATCGATACCTCGGCACTGATGAACTTCTAAATAGGCTCAGGTTCCAATCTGGGGGATAACCCAACCAATCTCGTTGTTCTTGATCTAAATGATATGACAGAAATAGAAAAAACAAGAGTAAAACTGCCAAAGCAACTTGAGGATCGATGTAGATGGCTAGAAGAAAAATTCAAAGCAATGGAAAATGCTGATTACTATTGCAGAATAGATGCCAAGGACCTGGGTTTAGTCCCAGATTTAGTACTCCCTCCTAAGTTCAAAACTCCAGAGTTTGAAAAGTACAACTGGACTAGTTTTCCTAAAGCTCACATCACTATGTTCTGTCAAAGGATGATAGGATATGTCAATAATGATCAGCTATTGATCCACTGCCTCCAAGACAGTCTGATCAGGTCAGCAGCTAAATGGTACAACCAACTGAGTCGTGCCAAAGTCAATTCATGGAAAGATTTAGCACAAGCTTTTATGAACCAATATATTCATATGACGGATATGACACCTGACAGAATCATATTACAGAACATAGAGAAGAAGCAGAATGAGACCTTCAGGCAATATGCCCAAAGATGGAGAGAGGTGGCAACCCAAGTCCAGCCACTTCTTCTGGAAAAAGAAACCACCATGCTTTTCATAAACACTTTGAAAGCCCCATTCATTAACCACATGCTGGGGAGCACTACTAAGAGTTTCTCGAATATAGTGATGTCCGGTGAAATGATTAAAAAGGCAGTGAGAAGTGGTAAGATAGACGCGGGGGAAAACTCCAAAAGATCAGCCCCGAGGAAGAAGGAAAACAAGGTGAATAAGATAGGCACATATAACAAGGGTTATTTGAAACCAATTACCGTTGGCCCGCCAAGGACAGTAACCACTAGCCTTCAGGGCCCCAAGCCAAGAGTCTAACCAAAGGCCAAATACAGAAAGACTCCAGTTCACACATATCCTGTTGATGTATAGAGAACTGTATCAGAGCATGTTTGATGCATATGCGGTATCCCCTTTCTACCTGAAACCTATGCAACCTCTATTCCCCAAATGGTATAACGCAAATGCTCAATGTGAGTACCATGCGGGAATCACAAAACACTCAATAGAGAACTGTACCGCTTTCAAAAAGTTGATCGAAAGGTTCATTAAATGGGAATTGTAAAGTTTGATGACCCATCAGGACCTAATGTGGCAGAAAATCCGTTACCCAATCATTTTGATAAAGGGGTAAATGCGATAATTGAGAATGGAGGGAAAAGAACCAAGACGGATGTAGCAGAAGTAAAAACCCTAATGAAATGGGTTTGGAAGAAAATAGTAGAGGGAGGATTAGTCAAACAGGATTCAGAAGAAAGAGTTAAAGGGATAAGGAACTGCTATGAGTTCCATGCTAAGGATGATCATGAGATCTAGGAATGCGTTGAATTGAGGGTCTTAGTGTAAAATTTGATGGACAATAAGGAGCTAGAATTCTTTGAATATGCTATGGGCTCCGTAAGAGAATGTGTGCGCCTTGGAAGAGGGGTCAACAGAGAAGGTCTATAAAGTCAACCACCTAGTGGTTATCATTTCACGACCTAGAAGCAATGAAGCCGGTGTACAAATTGCACCAAGGGTCATAATCCAGAAACCTGTAGCTTTTCCTTACAAGGATAGCAAGAAGGTTCTCTAGAATTATGATTGTAACGTGACGATCCCGGGAGAAGAGAACCGATTAGTACTGCAGAAGAAGGCCAAGATATAGGTTTTTACACGTACAGTGGAAGGCGTTATGATCCATCAAATACAGGAGTTGAGCCTGTTAAAGGAAAGACCCCAATGGCTGAACAAAAGAAAGAAAAGACAGTCAGGCTCAAATCGCCATTTAACGAGCCAATAACTGAGAACAAGGCTAGGGAAGTTATGAAATTCTTAAAGCATAGCGAGTACAGTGTTGTAGAACAGCTACATAAGCAACTGGCTAGCATCTCGATGCTAGCCTTACTCTTAAGTTCGGAGACACATCGTGATGCATTAATAAAAGTGCTAAATGAAACTTATGTCGCTAACGATATCTCCGTAAACAAGCTGGACCGCCTAGTCAACAATGTAAGTGTCAACAACTTCATCTTTTTCAATGATGATGAGATATCACCAGGGGGTATGGGATCTACAAAGGCTCTACACATCACCACCCACTGCAAAGGGTATACATTACTAGAGGTGCTAATTGATAATGGATCTGCGCTAAATGTCTTACCCCTATCCATACTGAATAGGTTACCTGTGGATAGCTCTCATATGAAGACATGCCAAAACATAGTGAGAGCATTCGATGGAACTAAAAGAAGGGTGATGGGAAGGATTGAGATACCCCTCTAGATTGGTCTAAACACGTACGAAGTAGATTTCTTGGTGATGGACATTAAACCTTCTTATAATTGTTTGTTGGGGAGGCCTTGGATTCACACGGCTGGGGCAGTGCCATCATCACTGCACCAGAAGCTAAAGTTGGTAACCAAGGGTCGGCTGGTAACGATAAATGTAGAAAAAGACATTATTGCATCCGTAACTAGTGATTCGCCATATGTAGGGACAGACGATAAAGCGATAGAATGTTTCCTCTGATCTTTGGAATTTGTGAATGCACCCTTCATTGTCGAAGGGAACAAGATCTCGATGCTCAAAATCTCTCAAACTACAAAGATGGGCCTGCAACTGACTGTTGAGAAAGGAGCCTTGCCTGAGAGAGGACTTGGAAAATGCCTACAAGGAAAAGTCGAGACAACTATGCTGAAGGGCAAACGAGACTACTTTGGTTTAGGATTTAAGCCAGATGCGAGGTAAAGGAAGAAGGAGATGGAGAAGAAATAAGAAAGGAGAAGAGCGCGACTGAGCAGGGAAGAGGTCAAGTGGGAACCAATGACCTTTCCCCATATATCCAAGACTTTTGTATTAGGAGGAACTATTCACCCTGAAAGAGAGATGCCAAGAGAAGAGACTGCAAAAGAAATGTTAGGAAACCTGAACATCAACGCCATATCTGAAGAGGGAATCTGGGGAGAAAATTTATCAGACATCTGCGCCTATGTACCTGGAAGTGTTTTGAAAAACTGGACTGTGGAAGAGATTCCTGTAGTTTTTAGAGCCAATTTAGAGTAATGTTCAAAACACGCTTATTGCTGTAAGTCTAGGAGCAATAAAGTGCATCTTTGCGTATCATCTTCAGCAAATATTTTTTTATTCTTTTCATTTCAATCATAATCATACCATGCAAATAATTATTCTTAGATTCTTTTATTCTTTGGATTTTTCTTCATCCCTATAACAAGTCTCCAGATATCAATGATATGAGTGACGTTGCTACTGACTCAGAATCTCCCTTTGAGAAGATATGTGCACGGATGATTCTCAAGATTTTGAATATGATCGAGACTGTAACCTATCTCCTGATTTGCTGAGGATGGTAGAACAAGATGAGAAACAAATATTGCCTTATAGAGAGTCAGCGGAAATTGTGAGCGTAGGAGAGAAAAAATGGTAAAGATAGGAGCTTGAATTACCGTAGAAACGAAGCAAAACCTTATTGAATAACTTTAAGAATTTAAGGATGTCTTCACATGGTCATACCAGGACATGCCCGGGTTAAATACTAATATCGTGGTACACCGACTCCCTATAAAGGAAGAGTGCAAACCGGTTCAACAGAAGCTCCGAAGGATGAGGCCCGATGTTTTATTGAAAATAAAAGAGGAAGTCAAGAAACAATTCGATACTGGTTTCTTACGAGCGGTTAAATACTCAGAATGGGTAGCCAATATCGTGTCCGTCCCTCAAAAAGATGGGAAAGTACGAATGTGCATAGACTACAGGGACTTGAACAAACCAGCCAAAAAGACAATTTCCTACTACGACATATCGACAATTTAGTGGACAACACGGCAGGCTACTCACTTTTCTCCTTCATGAATGGTTTCTCGGGATACAACCAAATAAAGATGCACCCTGAAGGCATGAAAAGGACCACATTCATGACCATGTAGGGAACTTTTTGCCAAAAGGTAATGCCATTTGGACTAAAAAATGAGGGAGCAACGTATCAAAGGGCCATGGTAACTTTGTTTCATGATTATGATGCACAAAGAACTCAAAGTTTATGTTGATGATATGATCGCAAAGTCCCGAACAGAGAAGGAGCATGTACAAGTCTTGAGAAAACTATTTTTAAGATTGAGAAAATTCCAACTGAAGCTCAATCCAGCAAAATGTACTTTTGAGGCTAGGTCGGGAAAATTGCTAGGATTTGTAGTCAGTGAAAAGGGGATTGAGATTGACCTAGAAAAAGTAAAGGCTATACAACAATCGCTTCCACCACGCACTCAAAAAGAAGTTTGAGGTTTCCTAGGAAGACTAAATTACATTACTTGGTTCATTTCACAACTAACCGAGAAATGCGACCCCATATTCCGTCTCCTTAAGAAACACAACCCAGGCATTTGGGATGAGGAGTGCCAGAAGACTTTCGATAAGGTCAAACATTACTTGTCCAATGCCCCAGTACTAATGCCACCTAACCCAGGTAGGCCATTGATATTGTACTTGGCAATATTCGAGAATTCCATGGGATGCGTGCCTGGTCAACATGATGAGTCGAGAAGAAAAGAAATAGCGATATACTATCTCAATAAGAAGTTCATTGAATGCGAGACAAGGTATTCGCCATTGAGAAGTTATGTAGTGCCTTGATCTGGACAACCCGAAGACTGAGACAGTACATGTTATACCACACAACTTGGCTCATCTTGTAACACCCCTAACCGTATCCATCACTGGAATGGGGTTACGAGGCGTTACCGATCATGAAACAATTCAAAACAGACTTCCTTTATAAGGTTAATCATCTAATTTTTTTTAATTCAAATATAAAATATTTTAATTATCAAAAAAATGTCATTCGCATACTTTATACAATCAAACATACATTATTACCGTTCGTATAAGTGAAATATTCCATAGTAACATTCGTTTGCCTTATTACTACATTTGCATAACATGAATACATAATCATATAATTCACTTAGCATATGTTAAAATATATCATCAACTTAACTAATTAAACTGTAACACCCCCTTACCCGAGACCGTTGTCAGAGTCGAGCACAAGGTATTACTAAACTTAACTGTAACACCCCTTACCCGAGACCTTCGCCGGAGTCGAGTATGTGGCATTACAAGACTTGACTACAAGTTCGGAACATAAAAATTTAAAGCTGTCAAACTGCATCATGCTGACAAAATTGACCGTAACTTGAGTTACAAAACTCGAAATTAAGATCCGTAAATTTTCCTTGAAACTAGACTCATATATGAATTTACCATAATTTTTCCAGAATTTTTCATGTGGCCAATTAGTACAGTTTATTCATCAAAATTTACCCTATTTCACTGTTGACGATTCTGACCTGTCATTACAAAAACTCAGTTATCTCATAGCACAAATTTTCAATAATGTTCTTGTTTATTCCAATAAAAAATAGACTCATCAAGGATTTTAAAAATATAAACCATGCTCCATAATTATTTTTATACAATTTTTAACAATTTTTCCAAAACAGAGCAGAGACTCACGAATTCATTCAGAGCAAGTCTCACTAAAACTTAAATATCTCATAATATATAAATCCTTTGTCTACTCTGTTTCTTTCATGTAAAAATAGACACAATAAGATTTAATTTCATATCTTATTCACTTTCTAATTCAATATACCATATTTTTGGTGATTTTTCAAAAATCACCTCACTGCTACTACTACAAACTGTCTCGTTGCAATTTATGAAAAACTAGTTTCTAACCGAACATATCCACATCCCTAATTCAAGGATTCATTTCGTATACATACATTTTCTTATCAAAAACGATTAAACTTCGATTAAGAATGCATAAACATTTCCAACATAAACCGACATTCGTATCAAAAAAAACACAAAAAAAACATACTTAACTAAAAATTTAGCCATATTCGCATGGCTATTATCTACATAAACCTTGAGTTTTCATCAAAACAAAGACAAAGTCTTTCCTATACATGCCTTCGTTAAAAAAACAAAATGAAAGAGTACCAAAATGTAGATAGTGTGGTTGACTCACTGACGTTTTCTCGAGCCCGTAGCTAGACCAAATCTATAAAATAGAACATTAAACACACACGGAGTAAGCTTACTAGCTTAGTAAGTCTTAAGCAAATACTACACAATATACAAACATTTAAACTTTTAATAAATAAATTCATAGCAATGAATATAAACATTATTTAAGTGAATTTTTCATGGCCGAATACCCTCAACGCCCTTAAATTAATTATTTACACTTTACTACCATGAACATATACATTATCTAATCATATGAATATCGTAAACATTCGTCCATTTCAATTCAAATAAACATGTCATAATTTATCGATTTCTTTTACCAATATCCTCCTCAATTATAGTCGAAACTTCAAGTGATATAAACACATGTACATGCCTTAATCTTACAATTATATATATATGTTTTAATACCTATCAATGATAGGATCAATTTCACAAAATAAAATATATTTTGTATTATCAAATTCATTACATCACACTTAACTCAAACATTCATGACTTAATATTTAATGTACCAAATCTGAATATCCCTTTTTATTGTATAAACATACATTAATTTTCACCTCTTTACCATAGTTTATTTTGTACCAAATAAATAATGACTCACTTATGCATAACGTTATGATGGTATGATTACTTATTTCCTTCCAGCTTTTCTATAATCAATTCGCTCATAGTACACATATAATCAAATTCCATCTATCATATGTATAACACTATCTTTCATCAATTCATTTAATTATTATCATTGCATATAAACATAACCTTAAAGTATGCTTAATACATACCTTATAGTCGAACTCAAAACTTCACTTTCATAAACGTAAAATTTCATGGTTTGTTTCATACCTTTACATTTCGTAGCTAAAGTTCGGAAGTTGAAAACTCACCACTTATAACAAGCTATGCACTAGTTCGAATCGTATATACCGGCACCTTGCATGCTAGACTTGAAATCGAAATTTAAAACACCGGCATTTAGCTTTGCTAGGCATTAAGCCCGATACATTTCACCGGCACAAGGCACGCTAGGCATTATGCTCGAATTAAATCACCCGGCACATGGCCCGCTAGGCTTAAAGCCCGAGATATCAATCTTTTCAACATTTCAATGAACATTTCAATAGTATTATAACTCATAATTCTATCACATTTCAGTTCAACTAAGCTTATTCACTTTTCACAAATAAAACCATTATAACGTTGTATAACCCGTATATCAAATCAATTATACACATTCACATTGTATTAACAAAACATATCCAATTCAATGTAATATCTTTACATTCGACTATCACATGAAAATATACCCAAATTTATCAAATATTGTCATTAAATAGATTCATAATGCATTCTTTAATATGATACCAGTATATTCGGCAAACACATTTAAGGTCACCCTACCACATTTGGCATCATTAAATATGTATATACACTCACACATATCCGAATATTCTATTCCCATACAATATATATAATTATATATATTTATCCCTTATCACAAGTGCATATATTTTGCCAACTCAACTATTCAATGGTTATAGATATATACATGTATTTAGTAATCCGTATTCGGCTATCACATATAATAATTCCTATGCCTTATTCAGCAATTTGACAATAAAATTTGTTATGTCACTCAAACATGTACAATTTAATATAGCGATAATTCAATTTAATCCAATTGCTTAAAAACTTACCTCGAAATTTGACGTATTGAGCTTTCCGACTATTCGTTCAACTTTGCCTTCCCCGATCCAAACTGTTTTCTTTTATTCTTTATCTAAATAATCCCAATTTAAACTCAATAAATTTATATTCATTCAATTTGATCCATAAATACTTAATTTAGCAAATTTACAAATTTACCCCTAACCTTTACAATCTATACAATTTAGTCCCTAATACCATACTCATGAATTACTCAAAATTTACCCAACTTCCTTTAGGCCCGAATCATCCTAAGGATTATATAAGTCCATATACTTCAATATTTTTCTCAATTTGGCCCTTCCATGATAATGTTTTCACAACCAAATTTTAAATTAGCTACATTCACCTAAGACCCAAAAGTAAAATATTTTCGTCTAGCTCAAATCTCCATTTATTACCAAAAATCATCCTAAAACTTAAGTGATCATCAATGGCATAACCAACATACAAGACCATTTCAGAAATTAACACATGGGCTTTATAATAGGATGAACATTCATCTCAAAAATGCAAAAATCATTGAAAACCCAAAGCTAAAACTTACTTAATTGAAATAGATATGTGCTTGAACCCTTGTTGAACTTCTCTTTTCTTTTTCTTTCACTAGTTTTGGCTATGGAAGAGAAAATGATGAACATGCATAGCTTTCTTCTTTATTTTATGCTTTTATCCCACTATGTTAATATAATATTTTATATTATTAATATAAAACACATATTTAACTTAACAAACAAACAAACACATGATATAATATCATCTTGCCGTCTACTACAAGAAGAATTGGGAAATTGCAACATAAAACCCTTTAATTTAATGAATACTTTTTTTCCACTTATGTAATTTGGTCCTTTTTCTTAATTTAAACATACAAGCAGTCAAATAATTTCACGAAATTTTAACACATGCTCAATCATACATATTTAACACGAAAAATAATATTAATTTATTTTTTCGACTAGAACTCGTGGTCCCGAAATCACATTTACGATCATGCTAAAATCGAGTTGTTCCCAAGTGGGATTTTATTATAATATACTTATAATACACTTATATATTATATCCTTATTATATATATTTAACACATAAGCAAACATATGATATATATATTAATAGACCATATTGCTGTCCACTACAATTTAAAATGGGTATATTACCCTTTAAGGACTTCACTAAAATAAAGCCACATCAATTTAACCATAAATCAAATAAAAGGCCACTTTTACCAGTAACGCGATTTAGTCCTTTTTAACTAATTGAGCACACAAATAGTTAAATTTTTATACGAAACTTTCACACCCATTAATTTATATATAACTAACTCAAATTATAATATTAAATTATTTCTCAGACTCGGATTCATGGTCCCGAAAGCACCGTTCTGATTAGGGTCAAATTCGGACTGTTACATAAACCACTCAATAGATTATCCAAAATGTTCAAATAATGTGCCATATGAAAATGATATATAAACATATTCATTTCATGTCTATTTGGCAACCAAGATCTACTAGTACATATTAATTGGTTTCCAACTAATTATCCAATCCAAATGGCCATACCTATCGTCATTTTATAACTTAAGCATACTCCAATGTATCACATATTCTTGACATACATTTTACTAATTAATGCATTACATATTATAACTCAAACACAAACATCATTTACTTCACAAGAATAAATCAATAACCAAATATAAACATATATCCCATATGCAAATCTTATCTTCTATGTAATAAATATATCAAAATAAACTTTTTCTATATTCAAACATAACCTATTATCCTTTAGTACCAATTCATGAATAACATCTTAACCAAATTAACAACCAAATTCACTCATACTTTTATCTATCCATATGTCATAATCGAATCAACCAAATGCACACATCCAAATTGACTAACCAGTTTCAATGCACAAAATAGATATCATGAATACCATTCATTCAAGACATATAGCATAATAACCAAATGAACGTAAGCCATAATCAAACAAAACCATAATAAAGCATTGAAGTTAGGCCATTTTCGTATGGCTTAATTTATACAAAACCAAAATCCAACATTTCAAATTTCAATCTAACCTATACATGCCATAGGCTCGAAAATTTAGCTTATAAAATACTGAAGACAGCCGATAGTGTGATAGACTTTGAAAATGATCCCGAGCTCGTAACTTAACTCCAAAATCTAATAAACAATGCAAACAAACACATACAGTAAGCTATCATAGCTTAGTAAGTTATAAGCAATTACATAACAACAATGCATTATATCATTACATTAGTAAGGCCAATTTAATATAATCACAATCGAGATTTAAAACCATAACTATAATTTATATCACCATTTGTAAACTTTCACATTCCATAGCCTTAAGGCCGAACACTCAAACATTCAATAATAGATTTCACATTGATCTATAAATTACTTTCCCATCTCAAAACAAATACATATACATTTATACAAGTATACAGATATATCATATTTTCTTAATTTCATATGCATATATCACTTACCGAATTTATACTTGTATTTCAAACCCATATAAATCACATATTAATATGTATAATACATAATTTCATTTCAACAGTTAATACTTACTTTATTATCCAAAAGATGATCTATCATCACATACCTGATCATTTTATGACCTGATCATTTTATCTCGTTTAACACATTCATTAACCAATACTCTTAAAAGATCAGCAAACTCGCACACTCAGTGCCAAAACCTTGTAACGTATAACACACTTAGTGCCAAATCCTTGTAACGTATCACACACTTAGTGCCGTCACATTTAACATCTCGCACACTTAGTGCTATATTTCATACTATCATTTCCGCACATCAATTTTGCATATTACAAATCAGCATATAAATATCATGTTTATATATAATTAACAACACATATATGCTTATAAACTTACCAAATTCAATATTTGAGATTAAAATTACTCGCACACTTAGTGCTCATTAATCGATTTCGCACACTTAGTGCTCGGAAATTCAATTCGCATATTTAGTGCTAAATGACCGATTTCGCACATATCTCAAACTTGCTACTCATTCATATATATATATATATATATAAAGCTTAAACCTCAACCATATATATATACGTATTAACTTATTCATCTCTCGAATCAATATCACATTCGTGTATATTATTGAAATATATGTATACATCACATTGAGCTATATTCATCTCTCAAATCAATATCACAGTCGGCTATATCAACAAAAAACATATATACTTCCATTAAATTCATGTACAACATTATAGATAAATCCAATCCAACATGATTGCTTAAAAACTTACCTCGGATATCGACGGACGTTATAAATCGGCTATTCGAACATGGTTGCCAAGCTTATTCAAATTTGACATAAGCACATATAATTCATATTCTTCATACCAGCATATATATATAACATTTATCTACAATTAAACACGTCTATTTGCCTATAAACTTACCTCGGACGATGTAAAACGGAACAGGACGACTAGTCGACAACTTTCGTTTTTCCCCAATCCAAGTCTGATTTCTTTTGTTCTTGATCTATATAATTTCAAATTAACCCCATTTAAACACAATTTCATTCAATTGAATCCAACAACACATAAATGGAAAAATTACCATTTTACCCCTGATATTTCACACTTTTACAAATTAGTCCTAATTGCACAAAAATACAAAATACACAAAATCTCACCACATCTTAGTTAGGCCGAATCATCCTTATGCTCATACTAATCCATATATTTCATTTATTTTACCTTTTAACCCTTCAATTTATTATTTTTGCAATTTGGTCCTAATAATTTAAAATCATCAAAAACTCCAATACAAAACATATTAATCCAAAACATATCTTTCATAATTTATCATCAAACATCACAAAATACAAATATTCATCAATGGCATAACTCAAAATATTCACCAAAATCAAAAATTCAAGCATGGGTCGGGTAGTACTCGAAGCAACGATTTCAAAAACATAAAAATTATCAAAAACTGAACAAAACACATACCCGAATCAAGCTTCCAAAGATGCCGAAAATTCAAAGCTTTCAAAGCTTTATTTTCTTCTTTAGTTTCGACCAAGAAAGATGAATGCATGGCCATTTTTGTCTTTTTGTTTTATTTTATTTTATTTTATTTTAACTTTAACTTTAATATAATAATATGAAAATTCACCTAACCTTGTCCAATATTGTCTACCACTATTATAAATGGTATAATTGACATACAAGTGCTCCACATTTCTATTTAATTGCCATTAAACACCTTTAACAATTACAAAGTCACTTTTACATTTTATGCGATTTAGTCCTTTTTAACAAATTAACTAATCAATCAATAAAATTTTCACAGGAAATTTTCACACATATCAAATATCATGCTGTAAACACCGAAAATAATATTAATATATATATATATTTTTAACTCAGATTTGTGGTTCTGAAACCACTGTTCCGACTAGGGTCTAAACTGGACTGCTACACATCTCAAAAGTCGATCCTTTAAAGCACATGATGGAGTCGACTGCTTTGAATGGCAGAATGGCCCAGTGGCAAATTCTGCTTTCCAAATTTGATATAGTCTATGTGAATCAAAAGGCTATAAAAGGGAGCGCAATAGCAAATTTTCTAGCTAGTAGAGCTCTAGAAGATTACGATCCTTTGAACTTTGATTTCTCGAATGAAGATCTAATGTATGTTGCAACCATTGAAGAAGACTCTCAATAAGGTCATCCTTGGAAGCTAAACTTCGAAGAAGCCTCAAATGCTGTGGGTAACGGAAGCAGTCTTGGTATCCCTAAACGGAGATCATTATCCTTTCACTAGGAAATTGGATTTTGATTGCACGAATAATATGGCAGAATACGAAGTATGCATCATGGGTATCCGTGCAGCCATTGAACTTAAGATCAAAGTGCTAAAGGTATATGGGGATTCTGCACTAGTGATCTATCAACTAAAGAGAGAATGGGAGACAAGAGATCCCAAGTTAATCAATTATTGAAGGTTGGTTCTTGTGTTAATTGAGGAGTTTGATGACATCACTTTCTATTACCTCCCACAAGATGAAAATCAGATGGCTGATGCCTCGGCTACCTTGGCTTCGATGGTCAAAGTGAACAAACAAGAGGATGTAAAACCTATCCAAATGAGTATTTATGAGACTCTGGCTCATTGTTACAACATCGAAGAAGAAGAAGAAGAGAACGATCACCCTTGGTACAATGATATATTGCGATATATGAAGAATCGTGAATACCCTAACCAAGCAACCGAGAATGATAAAAGGATGTTGAGAAGACTGGCCAATGATTATATCTTGAATGGGGAGGTCCCATATAAAATGAGAAAGGATTAGGTGCTACTAAGATGTGTAGACGCTGTTAAGGTTAAGAAAATTTTGGAGGAAGTCCACGAGGGTGTCTGCGGAACACATGCCAATGGTTTTACAATGGCCAGGCAAATCATGAGATTCGAATATTATTGGTCCACCATGGAAGGAGATTGCATTAGTTATGCCAAGAAATGCCACAAGTGTCAAATTTATGGAGATAAAATTCATGTACCTCCCTCACCTCTTCATGTTATGACTTCTCCATGGCCTTTCTCTATGTGGGGCATGGATGTCATCAGGCCAATTTCACCTAAAGCTTCTAACGGGCATCGATTCATCTTCGTGGTCATCGATTACTTTACAAAGTGGGTAGAAGCCGCTTCATATGCCAATGTCACAAAGTAGGTAATCAGCAAGTTCTTAAACAAAGAGATCATATGTCGATATGGAATGTTAGAAAGGATCATATCTGACAATGTACTAAATTTGAACAACAATACAATATTAGAAATCTACAGTCAGTTCAAGATCAAACACCACAACTCATTACCATATCACCCAAAAATGAAAACTCGCAAAGGCAGCATTAAGACCAAAGGGGTTTTTGAAAATCCAGGAAAAGAGAAATTCAAGTCTTGATAAAAAATAGGGCATATGGTAGTCTTGTTATCCCTGAATGAACAAGGAAGAGAGATACTACGTCTTAGAGCATCAAAAAAGTATTCTAGGTCTTCTAAACACATATCAAGTTTAAAGGGTCCTCGAAGAGTTTGTGCAGAGAAGCTTATGCTACGATATCTGGGGCACCTATTTTTCATCTTATTCACTTCGAGCCCTACTCCCAATAAACTTCGATCTTGTCCATTATTACAATCTTTCTCAAGCACTTTTACATTGAAATAACGATTAATGGACTAATAATATTCAAGTAAAGGGAGTTCTGCATATTTCTCTGAAAGGTTTTCTAAAATAGTCTAAGGATCTGAAAATAAGACCACTATTCAGAACTAACCAAACTTAGGGGTTTGGAAACATTTGAGAAAAAATAGTCTAAATGGTGACTATTTCTTTGGATTTTCTGTTAAAGATACCGGCTGAACAAGAAGGCATGGTAACACATCAGTAATAAACCCTTGATAAATATTGAGTAATGACAACCTAAGCATTAAAAAAGTGATCATTCTCAAAAAATGACATTCTGCATTCATGCAAATATCATTCATACACATCTAGTTAGGAGCATTTGATTCTTTACGATCATGATATCTTAATCACTAGGCATAAATAGGCCCATGAAATGGATTTTATAGGTCATGTTCACCAGAGAACAGTGTAACAGATCAGTGAAACCACAAATCTTATACCTCTGAAGTTACAGTGGGACGGATTATAGTCATCATGGCAAATCTTATCTCCCTGAAGTTGCAGTAAAGCAGATTAAAGCCACAAATATTATCTCCCTGAAGTTGCAGTGGAGCAGTTGTTTTAGCAAATCTTATTTCCCTGAAGTTGCAGTGGAACAGATTAAAGCTACAAATTACAAATCTTATCTCCCTGAAGTTGTAGTGGAATAGATTGAAGATAGCAAATCTTATTTCTCTGAAATTGCAGTAAAGTAGATTAAAGCTACAAATCTTATCTCTTTGAAGTTGTAGTGGGGAAGATTGAAGATAGCAAATCTTATCTCTCTAAAATTGCAATAGAGTAGATTAAAGCTATAAATCTCATCTTCTTGAAGTTACAGTGAAATAGATTGAAACGATAAGTCCTATACATCTAAAGTTGCAGTAGGTCGGATTAAATCTACCATAGAAAGTCTTATCTCCCTGAAATTGCAGTGGAATAGACTAAAGCTACAGGCTACAAATCATCTCCTTAAAGTTACAGTGGAGCAAATTGAAGCCACAAATCGTATCTCCCTGAAGTTGCAGTGGAGTAGATTGAAGTGACAAATTATATACCTCTGAATTCGCAGTAGGTTAGAATGAAGCTACTGAAAGAAGAGGAACACTAAAGAAGTCGAGATTCAGAGACCGGGCAGAATTGGTCCTTCTTAAAGATCTTTGCTCCATCCTCGTTACACAACAATGAGCAAAGAGAGGCAGCTGTAACAGGCCTAATTAGCCCAGGCCCAAAACCAAAAAAACCAAATATCAGTCCAATAATAAACAGTCTAAGTTTTGGGTTTCAAGCCCAATTACAAAACAACCCAAATTTAAAAACCCTAAAGCTCGTTTAGCCCACAACCTAATCTAACTCAGAAACCCTTGGGTTTCCAGCCCCATGTGCGCCGCTCCTCCTCGGGCACACTGCCCGCGCCTCGTCCCGAGGCTTGGCTCACCTCCTAGCTCGCCTTTGCCACCGTTTCACCAAAACAGCAAGGCCCTCCCTCCGTTGACTCGCCCAAACCTGCAAACAGAGAAAAAAAAAGACAGAGACTCTATGGCAGAGGAACAGTGACAATATGAAAGAAAACAGTAAATAAAAGCGATGTAATCGACTATAAAAAGCCGGATTCGATTTGTAATATTTTTACACACGATTAATAAAAAAATTATAGATAATCAAAGATAAAAAAAAGACTGAAGATTAAAAGAAAAGTAAATAAAAAAGGATAAAAAGAAGACCTTTTTACCTATACCGCCATCAACGGAGACTTCTCTGGCCTGGAGGGTGGTCGAACCTGTGGTGGTTCTCCGAAAACCCAACTAGAAGTCAACCGATTTTTTCCTAAAGTTTTTAGGGTTTCGGCATTTTTATTTATTTAAAATCGTTTTTTTAGAAATGAGACTAAATGGTTTTAAAAGGGGAGATTTTTTATTTTAAAAACAGGGACTTTTCCCATTCTCTGGCCATAGTGGACGATGATGCCATCGTCGGTGACCGACGGCAGCCACAGTGGTCCGGCGCTGGCGTAAAGGCCGGATTTTAGAGAAAGTGAGAGAGTTTGAAAGTTTTTTTTTTTTTTTGGAAGGGGTGGGGAGAATGAAATTTTCAAAAAAAAAATTTAATTTTTATAGGCCCATCAAACGACGTCGTTTTGGGCTAGCCATAATAGCCCTAAAACGGTGTCGTTTCACCCAAGGATCCGCGCGTTTTCTGAAATGAATGGCTAATTGTTATTTTAATCCTTTCGCATTTTCACTACTATTCAATTTTTTCCCATTACTTGATTTTTATTTTTAATTTCCCCCTTCTATTTTATTTTTTACGCAATTTAGTCCCTTATTCAATTTAATTTATTTATTTAACTGCTGATTTATTATTTCTTTATTTTTGTTTTTTTATTTTGTTTTTTGGGCATTTATTTCCTTTCATTGTACATTTTTATTTATTATTATTATTATTTAATTCCAATTTCATCTTCATTCATTTAATTCCACCATTTATACATTTATTTATGTTATTTTATTTATTGTTTATTTATTTATTTATTGTTCCTTATTTTTTAGTCCTTAAAATTAATTTATTTCCTTTTATTGTATATTTTTACTTCATTTCATTATCATTATTATTACTATTTGATGCGATCCCGGTCGCATCATGTTTCGATACATCTCGACGACATCGAGATTGTTCTAAACTCAAGGGGCCCAAGTGCAAAATGAGACGTTTAATTTCAGCTTGTTAATAAATTGAGTTGTTGGGCTTTATTTTTAATTAAGTTGCTTGAATAAATTACTTATCTTAGTTAATTGAGTTCATTTTAGTTAATTGAGTTCATCTTAGTTAATAACTCATCTTAGATTAATAAATGAGTTGCTGGTCATTAATTCAACTCATCTTAGTTTTAATAATTGAGTTATTATTGAACTTCATTTAATAGATGCTTCTTTAATTAATCTAGTTACTAGGATAATTTATTAATGCATGAGTTTAAGTTTAAAAAATTATGCTACATTTAGTTAAACTAGTTACTGGAATAATTGATGAATAAGTTTTAGTTCATTTACTGAAGTTAAGTGTTTAAGTTTAATTAATGTTTAATTGTGTTTAATAAGCTCATTTTAATGTGTTTATTGCAGGAGTCTTTTCAAGACATAATCGTTACAATTCAAGGCTGTTATAAATTAAATAAAGTGGTTGTTAAAGTCATTTTCAACTACAAAGTAAAGGGGTTGTCACAAAGGAGGTTTATACATCATTTAAGGAGGTTTTAAGGAGCATTTTATCATCCATTTAATTTTGGTAGCAACCTTTTCAACTACCAGCCCATTTTTGCCATTTCAAAGGTCAATTCAAGCATTCAAATACCATTAAGGAGCTGGTTAATAAGTTGGTGTCTATTGGGCTAGCCAAGGGCTAACTCAAGAGTTATTTTTCAAGCAATTAAAGTCATTCATTCAGCTGAATTGAAGTGAATTCAAGAATGGAGTTATTTGGCTCAAGAATGTGAAAAGACTTGAGTTTTATTTCAGCTTTTAGATGGCACATTAAGTTGAATGTTTGTGACCATTTGGCTAGCCTTTTCTAACACTATAAATAGGTGAATTAGCCTTTGTAAAGGGACTTTCAAATTTTTGAACTTTGATAAAATTTTATGAACTTTTGTTCTTGTGAGGTTTTCCCTCTCATATTTCGTGTGAGTCTCGAATTGACTTATCTAGTGTGCTAGTGGCGTCAACTAAACTCCTTCCGAACATATCACCAACCTGGTGTGGCGTCCATCCATTCAATTATACCTTCAGCTCTTAATTCACTAAGTAATCGGTCGAGGTCCATCAACTATTTCCATCCTTTCCCTTAAGCCATATAACTCCCGGGGTGACACTACGATATAGTGTTGAATCGATCTTGCCGCTTAAGTTCGTTTTCCATATCCACCGTTTATCCCAAACTATCTATCTTTATTTTATTTCTTAAACCGAGCCTACTATATTTCATACTAAAACCATCTTTCATCTTCAAACCACTTCTTTAGCTTCCGCATATTTTCCACCAAACTTACAATTTCAACGCCCGAACAATCTCCTCGTCGACAATCGAGCAAACAAGTGAAACGACTCGATTAACCCGGGCTGGATCACATCACTATTATTATCTATTGTACTTTATTACAAATTGTACCCCAATTCTCATTTATGTTTTAATTTGATCTTTTATTTTCAATATTTTATAAATTATTTTTCTCAACATTTATTTATGTATGTACTTGTTTCTTTGTCCTTATTACATTTAAAAATGGGTATTTTCTTTTTGTGTGCATTGTTTTGTAATTATTATTATTGTTATCATTGTTGTCATTTATTTTATTTTTCTTTGATTGTTAATATTGGTATTAAAGTGATACATTTCATGTGATTGATGTCATTATGCATGCTAGGAATCACATATTAGTATATTTATGTTGTCGTCATTCATCAACGTAATATTTTATTCGTATATCATTAATTTTTATCCAAATACATCAACAAAATTTTCAAAAGAAAAAAGGCAATGTTCCGTATTTGAAAGATTCGATAAAATAGTACCCTAACTTACGGGGTTTCGATTTTTCTCGTTGAATTCGAATAATCGAATATCCTTTCAAAAATTAAATAAAAAAATGCCAAATTATTCTCAAAGATTCGAAGTGTCATGTCCCAACTTACGGGATGTGACATTTAGTTGCCTCAAGATAAGAAGGTCTTCAATATATTTTTCGACTTATTCAAGCAAATTTTAAGTAAAAATAACCTAATACAAAGAGGGATCGTAGTCTAAATTCTTTCAGAGTTTTCAACTTTCGATATAAAGACATCAAATAATCAATTAGGTACCAATTTTGGGCGTAACGAAGGTGCTAACCCTTCCTCATACGTAAGCGACTCCCGAACCCATTTTCTGGATTTTTGTAAACCGAAAAATATTGTTTTAATAAATCAAACCTCTTACTAAAACGATCAAATCACAAGGTGATCCGATCACACCTCATAAAAAAAAAGGTTGGTGGCGACTCCCAATTTTTGTTTTTAAAATAAAAGTCGACCTTTCAAAAAATGGTTTCGACATCACTAAAAGGGAACAAAATGAAAAGCAAGCTTACCAGACATGGAGTAGATCGAAACTGTACCTAATTAGTTTATCAATAAATGATGAAATATTTATCAAGGCACGTTTAACCATTTTTTATACATGCTAAAAAAACGAAGCAGACATTTAAGCAACAGGTAATGATATGGTAAATCTAGTGATAAAAATAGGGTAATCCCTTCAAATTTTATTGATAAATCTCAAGAGTATATATAATATTTCTTAAGTAGTAATTACGTAAGAATAGAAAAGATATTTAATATATTCCTAATATATGCTTAAAAGATATACAATAATATACAATATATTTCTAAAAGATAATATCCCATAATAATATCTTCACACCCCCCTCAAGTTGGAGCATGCATGGAACGGTGGAAATGTGCAAGTGTACACAATCGCAACAAGTAATAAAGTGACAAGTAAATGTCGAGTTATCGTACCCACAGGGATTGTAAAAGAATTATTTATGAAAATGATTTCAAACACTTTGGTGAAGGGAAAATATTTGGATTTAATAAAAATTTAAAAACTAAAATAAACAAAGTAAAATAAAATAAAACAAAGTTCTAATGCACGATTTCAAAAGCTGATTTTAATCAAGATGATATAATTGTGTTGGATTAATTACATTTTTTACCTTAGAATTATTAAACTTATGCTTATACTTGTTACGAATAAATCACGGCAACTCAGTAATTTGCTAACTTATGAACATATTTACATATAAAAAATCCATTCATCTCTTGTATATATTCCTATGTCAATTCGACCGATAAAACAGATTTATAAAAGTAAACATGTTAATGCACATACATACTTATTAAATTAAACCATCTCTCGCATATCCCTATGTCGATTCAAACGAATAATTTAACTTAATAAGCATATAAAAGACTATGTGAGGTAACAAAGTATCCTTACCTTGAAACAGTTTAATCACAAAAATCTTGCAAGTTATGCAAGGCATATGTATCGCTAAATACAATGCTAATTTAATCTTCAGCTACCTTAGAAGAATTAAACATGCACAGATTAAGTACTGTGTCCATTAATTACAATTTCAATGCGTTTAAATAATTAATTCTTTAGTTATCTAAACAATTATAATGCCAGAATAACTTAAGTATGATTTTACTTAATCAAGCATTTTACCGAGGCTTATAATAGCATAAACACAATTTCAATAATTTAAGAGGACGAAATGCAATCAACCCAACACGAATTAAATTCAAGCTAAGCTGATTAGATTAACCATTCCAATAGCATAAATATTCATAAACATATTTGTCAAAACAACAACAAAATTTAAAGAGATAAGGAACAAGAAGCAAATCCGGTGTTTCTCCATGGCTTGACTGATTGCTCCGTTCTTCGTTCTCCATTGTCCTTGGCTACCAAGGTGGCTTATGAACACTCCAGTTGCTGCTCCAAATGGCTTAGAAAACACCTCTTTTCTAAGAGGGGAAATCAGCACAAGAAGGCTTGGGTGTTTGGAGAAAAGGAGAGAAAAGAAAAAAGAGAAGTGATGAAAGAATGAGAGAGTAAATGAGAAATGAGGGATTGAGGGATGGTTTGAATGATCAGCAAGGGGCGGTATTTATAGCTGATTGTGGCTGCTAAAAATAGGAAATCCCATAAGCCAAAGAGACATCCCTTGGCCGGCCATCTATGTGGCAAAGTTGATGGCTTCAACTTTGCTAAATATGGCATGGGGCAAATCTACAAAGCCACTAAATTTGGAGGGGGTTGAATGCAACTTTTGAAAAGTCTTCAAGGGCTTCTTTGCAAGCTTAATTAATCAGATAATAAGCTGATTTGGGTCAGCATATGGACGGTTTGGGCTGCCCAATTCTTTGCTCGGTTCGGTTCAATCGGTTTGGTTCAACTGGCGTGGTTCAACTGGGCCTTTTTCATAATTAATTAAGATTAATTTATTTAGCCAAAATTAAATTGGGAATAAATTAAAATTAATTATATTATGTTTAAATATTCATAATTGGACCGTCTTGGGCTGGAAATAAATTCGCCTTGATACTTCAAATTGCTTCTCGGGTTTATTCTTCGAGCAGTGTCTGCCGAGCCAAGTTTCGCCCTTTGTGCGAATCTGTCGAAAATAGTCAAAATAAATCAAATTTAACTATAAAATTAATTAAAATTCATCATATTCATATTTTTAGAACAATTTAATTATTTTATAATATTTAATTATTTTTCGACAATAATTTAACCGAAACTACATGAATTTGGGTTAAAAAGGGCATGAAAAAGTGTGTATATTTTCGTGTTTCCAATGCAGATCATAAATGCCCAACTTGCTAAGAAGGTATTCAAATTGTGGTTTACCAAACGCCTTTGTAAAATGTCAGCCAACTGAATAGAGGTTGGAACATAAGAAGGTGCAATCAACCCATCCTGGATTGCATCCCCAACAAAGTGGTAATCCACTTCAATGTTTAGTATGCTCATGAAATACAAGATTCTGTGCAATATGTAAAGCAGATTGACTATCACAAATAAAGGAATAGCTTTAGGATGATGAACACCTAAGCAGGATTCTATGCAATATGCAAAGCAGATTGACTATCACAAAATAAATGAATAACTTTAGGATGATGAACACCTAAGCTCAATAGCAAGGCCTTCAGCCACTTGAGCTTACAAGTGATAGAAGCCATAGACCTATACTCAGCCTCAGCAGAAGAACAAGAACCAGTATGTTGTTTATTAGTTTTTTAGGAAATAGGAGATTATCTCAGAAAGACAAGCTAGCTAGTAAGCGAACGTCGAGTTAACGGACAAGAAGCCCAATCCGAATTACACCACCCCTTTAAGGATAAATCACTATCAAATCTCAATAGAATCCTTTGGCCAGGAGAGCCTTTCAAGTACCACCCCTATAGCATGTGTCAACCTATGATTTTGCTCTATTGGTGATTCTACGGGCTTTGCTCCCAAAAGACTCGTTTCTGAAATCTTATCAATAGTGTATTTCCTTTGACAAATAAATATACCCAAAGAACTACGAGCTACCTCTATCCCCAAAACATATTTCAAAACACCAAAATCCTTCATATGGAGGCAAGAACTAATATACCCTTTAAAAGTTTTCAAAGCAGCAAAATCGTTCCCAAAAATAAGCAAATAATAACATAAACTAGCACATTAATGTGTACAGATCCCTAGGTGAATGTAAAAAAAGAATAATTAGAATATGGTTGAAGAAATCCAAACCCTTTTAGTGTAGTAACCAGCTTAGCAAACCAACATTGAGGAGCCTATTTTAATCTATACCAAAACTTGCGCAAACAACAAACCATTTTAGGTTTATCAGAGGAAAAACCTAGAGGAAGTTTCATGTAAACCTCTTCATCAAGATCACCATGTAGAAAAGCATTATTTACATCCATCTAATGTTACTCCCAATTTTTCTAAGCTACAATAACTAAGAAAGCACGAACAATCATCATTTTCACCACAGGAGCAAAAGTTTCATAATAGTCAATATCTTCTACTTGGTGATTACCAAAAACAACAAGATGAGCTTTAAGTCTTTCAATACTTCAATCGAAGTTATATTTAATCTTGTACACCCACTTACTACCCAGAGCTTTCTTTCTGGGAGGAAGTAACTCCATAGACCAAGTGACATTATCCTCCAAAGCATGAATCTCCTTTTGCATACCATCACTTCATCTTGCATCCTTCATAGTTTATTTAAAAGACTGTGGCTCGATCCCTACAGTAATAGCTGCAAGAAAATTTCGGTGTTTTATAGTAAATTTATCATAATCAACATAATGTGCTATAGGAAATGGAGTACCTGGGGAAGACTCTAAAGCAAGTGAGGCGGGAGATGGACTTTTTTTATGGCGATATGAATGAAAAAATCCCAAATTCATGAGGGGAATTTTTCCCTATGCCTTCATCCCAATTCATGAGCATCATTACCAAAAGCCCCATGTACCACCATGTCATTGAAAGAAGAAGAAGACACCACAGGTGTCAAAGAATCCGCAGGTGGCAAACTCACAAGCTGTAGAGTGATAAGCGAAGGAACTGTCACATGTTGCGACATCTCTTACTCACCAAAATATATATAAAAAATTACGTCTGCGCTCCCATATGGCAAAGCAACATGGTCGGGATCAATGGTTGCAACATTCCCATCCAAATATGGAAAAATATACTCAAAAATTTCACATCACGGGTGTAACACCATAGGCCCGACCAGGTCTTCGGATCCTGGTATGGAGCGCCACAGGTCGACCAGTTAAAAAACAACAATTTTCCTTTTTAAAACAACTATCCATTTTGATAGGTACCCCTTTTTTTCCAATATAGTATTTTGTTATCTTGAGACTACATTTATTTGGAAGCATATTTAAAATGGTACCTTGTCATATTTAAAGATTTAAAAATATAAGAAATAGTCTTTGGTGACAGCTTAAACAACATTCATAAATTATAATGGAAAGCCATCGTGGCTACCGATCAACATTTAAATATTCCCAAAATATTGTTTCAAATACAAATTAATGGTTTTAGAATGTTGACATCTAAAAATTGTCCTAACACCCCTGGCAAATATGTAACACCCCTAACCCATATCTATCACCAAATCAATGCACTTTAAAAAGAATCAAGCAAAACACTATTCATTTGGTAATTCAAAAACAAAGACCAAATAGGCATATGGTAATTAATCATTTATTTCATTTCTATAATCGACATTATAATCAATCATATGTCATTTCTGAATATAGGCATCTTTTTCGCTTATAAACATTTCTCATTTCATTACCACGTATGATTATACCGTAAATATAAATATCAAACGAACTCATTTATCTCATAGTTGCATATCACATTCGGCAATGATCACCACACATATGTATATCATTATAATTACACCTTAGCACTCATTTCCTATGACCGAATATGCCATAGTACTCAATAGAAAATTTAGACTCCAAACTAGATCAAATCGTGGCCAAATATTTCATTTTAATAACTTAATATACAGTACATATGTCCATTCAAATACCGTATTATACTATATGCATTACTCGAAATCATGAACATGCATTTGAACATGCCACATATATTTGTTATCAAGATATAAAATTTAAAGAAAATATTTACCACAAAACCGTACACACCTAAGCATTTCAATCAAACTTGGTGATTTTAACCAACACATCACATAGTAATAAGGCACTCAAAATCTCATGAAATATACCTATCCAAATCAAGCTATATTCAACACTTAAATTGTAACATATCTAGATACATATTTCACAAGCATATAACTCAAATTCATATTTATATCCATTTCATGAAATTCAAATGCCTAACATCTCTCTCTATTAACCTATCGCATGTACACATGATTGAAATTCTACCTTAATCTATCAAAGTGACCATCAAAGATTAAAATGCATATACATGTCGTGACATATATCTATTAAACCACTTCATATAATACCTAAACCACATCCAAACATAAATGATAATTCATGGCATGAGCAACCTATATAAACAAAACACGAAACAAGTTATCCAAAATAGATAGCCATTTTCGCGTGGCTAGCATATTTTACGATTACAAAACATTAGTTATCTTGTTTAGTCTAACCTATACATGCCCTTTTTAGTTTAAAACTAAGTCATTCAATACCAAAAAAAAAGTCGATAGTGCGGTTGACTTCTTCCTGGATCCTTTGAGTCCAGAATTTGGAACCAAAAATCTATAAAATAAACGTGAGATGTAAATCACACAAGATGGTGGCTAGCTTAGCAAGTCCTAAGTTATACAAATATCATTATGATAGTAAAACACTTAAACATCCCAATCATAACTAAAAAAAAATGTATCTTATTCTATACATATATATATTATAGCCGAATATGTATAAATATACATTATAGCCGAATATGTATATATATATATATATATACATATATTTATGAAACACCAATTTGTACATTATACGTATCTTTTAATATATCTTTCTTATCATTGGAAATTTCTTTCTCTCTATAGCATCACTTGTATACATCTATTAATACATATATGCACATACATAGTTCACTTAAATATGAATAACACATACCTTATAATCGAATGATAATTTCACTACTAAATACTTATGCAAACTGATTCATTAGCTAGAACTTCTTAAATGTTACTCGATCTCACACACCGCACGAAGCTCGCTGAACTCGAGGTATGAAGTCATAGCACCAAGCACAAGGCCCGCTAGGCAATAAGCTCGAAACATATCATCAAGACGAAGCGCTGCAGCAATAAAGCCGAAACATATCACGGCACAAAAACGCTCAAGTAGGCAATAAAGCCGAAACATATCCATGCGATTAATCATTCCACACACATTTCATAACTATAAGGCACGTCCAATCCAACTAAGCTTATTCACATTAAACATCTAAAAACATTACGTTATCGTTCAATCTCACAATTCACATCAAAACACTTATTCACATCACATTATCAAATTAAGCAATCAATCTAATATGCTTAAATACATTTGGCTATGGCATAAATATGTACTAAATTTATCAAACATTAACATTTAATAAGTTTGTAACAAATTCTTGAATATATTTCAACTTAAGGACTTACCTCGGTTGTCGATAGTCGTCATGCGAATCGGCTATTCGAGAACCTTCGTCTTTCCCAGGTCTAATTAGTTTTTCTTTGCTCTTGATCTAAAACATATTAAAATTTAGCTCATTTAAACACATTTCATCTCAATTTAGTCCCAAAACACACAAATAGGCAAATTACCATTTTACCCCTACTATTTCAATACTTTGCAATTTAGTCCTATTTGCATAAAACTCAAAATACATCAAATTTCCCCATACTCCTTAAGGGCCGAATATGTATAGGGACTATACAAGTCCATTTCTTTCATTTATTTTGCAATTAAGCCCCTCTAAAATTTTATTTTTTTCAAATTGGCCCTAAAAACACAAATTCACTAAAACTTCCAACACATAATATACTAATTCTTAACCTATCTTTTATCTAAATTCATCAAACATCAAAAACCATATAAATCTATCAATGGCCGAATATCAAGCATGCTTAGATTCAAAAATTTCAACATGGGTCATTCACGGTTTAAAGCAACGATCTCAAAAACATAAAAATTAACAAAAACCGAGTTCAAACTAACCTTGAAATCAAGCCTTCAATTGCCGAAAATCAAAGAACCAAGACTCCCCTTTTCTATTTCAACATTCGGCCATTAACTAAAAGATGAGAATGGCCATTTGTTTTTGTTTTATTTAACTAATGTACATTATTATTAAATTACTTAAATAACCTTAAGTTAAAAATAACCAAACAATATAATTTAAGGACAAACTTGTCCATGGCCGGCCACTAACCCTTAAAATGGGTTAATTTCACTTTTAATACTTCATATTAAAAAGCCATGCACATATAAGCACTTTTCACTTTAGCATGCAACTTTTACGCATTACGCGATTAAGTCCTTTTTATCAATTTAAGCACTTAGACAATAAAATTTTCATACGAAACTTTCACACACATCAATTCACATATAATAGACTCAAAATATAATATTAAAATATTTCTCAGACTCGGATTCGTGGTCTCGAAACCACCGTTCCAATTAGGGTCAAATTCGATCTGTTACAAAATACATGTTACCCACGAAAATAAGAAGGCTCATTAATGGCCGTAAAATTGGTTTTATCCTTCAATCACCATGCTCAACCTAAGAACTTAAAAATAAGAAGAAACTGGGAAAGCTCAAGAGAACTTAGTGAGTTCCTAAGAAAATAAATCATATCCTAATTACAATCTGACTTTAAGAAATAGGACTCATGCTGACAGACTAGTTCGCCATATTTGGTGGATACATCTTTTTGATTCATAGATCAACTGGTGGATAGTACCGCGATCCAACTCAGCCTATCGTCAAACAATAATGATTTCTAAACTCATACAAGATGGGCACGGGCACGACTTCTCGAATAAGCCACTTGCGTAGACAAGCTTTCTACTATTCATATTTACAGAGATTTCGTAATAATTTCAAAATATTTACACTTTAATCCCTATGTTCGAAACTAACAACATTTACTTTACAAACTAATCCTTTTTCATAACTAAGCTTAAAATCTATCAATTTAGTATCAAAAGCTTTAAGATTCAACAATGGCAACATTTAAAATCTTTAATAGTTTTGAGAAATAAGGTACGAGTTAGCTAAATCGACCTACCACGATCTCAAAAATATAAAATTTTTGAAAAAAGGGCTCGATTTGGACTTACATGCAACGACCGAATGTGGAGCATTCAGCAATGGCTATTCTTCTTTCTTTTCTTCTTTTCAAATGGTGGAGAATGAATAAGGAAAGATGGTGGCTTTCTCTCTTTTCTTTTTCTTTTTATGTTTTTAACATTATAATTGTTATTTAACAATATTTAACGTATAATTTCTTAATAAAAGAATTAACCATCCATCAATTTTCAAAATGGCTAACTTGCGAATTAAAACTGTAACATCCAAGATTTAGGGGCTATGCAGTTTGGGTATAATTCAAGTGTTGGAAGGTTTTGGGTGTGCTTGGATGTGTTTAGAGGTTTTAAGAATGCTTGGATGAGAGGGGAGTACCTTGGAAAATTTTAGATTTTTAGTGTTAGAAGAGGGAGCTTAGCTATGGAGGTCTTAAGAGGAAAATTTGGAAGGCTAAGACACAAGAATGTCTTTGGTGGAGTGGTATGGAGGCGCTACTTGGGGCTTTGGGAATGTGACGCCTCAAGGGGGGCTAAGGGGCCTGGGTTCGAACCAAAGTGGCGGCAAAGTGTTTTATTTTTTTTTGGGTTTTGGCGTTAAAAGGAAAAAGGCCCTAAAAGAGGCTGGGGTGAGTCTTTGACGCAAAGAGCTCATTGGCAAAGTGGCTTTCATGCGCCACTTAGGAGTTGGAGGAGAGGAAGGGCGCAGGTTCGAGCAGCTGGAGCAGCATTTTGGCGTTTATATTTTATATGTGGTGATGGGCTGAAGTAGGAAGGATTTAAGATTAAATGATGGGGGTTTTTGACATGAAAATCAAGTTGGCAGAGTGGCTTGGGGCGTTGGAAGAGAGGGCTGCAGCAGTAGGTTCCAAGTTCGAACCAAGGGAGTTGCAATTGGAGTTTTATTTTTTTTATTTTATGCTTATTTTGCAGCAGTTTGGTAAGGTGTTGGACGGCACATGGAACCTTCAATTGGGATAAAGATTAAGTTAAGTTTGTTTTTAAATTCGGCTGGATGAATAATTATTAGTTTATCTTTTATTTTTTTTAATTTGAAAGAGGTGGTGTTGGATAAAAGGTGGGTTTTTAATTTAATTTGAATTGGTTGGTGTAGAGTGAATTTAGGAAGGAATTTTGGGATTTGGTGAAAGCCATGGCCGAATGTGGGGCTTAGAGTGTTTAATCGGTTTTGGGGTTTTGTTAGGGGGTGCCGAATTAAGTAGTATAAATAGGGGGGGTGTTCACCTTTGGCCACCCTTTTTACCATTTGTTCTCCTTTGGTTTTTTTTTCAAATATTTCTATTGTTTTCTTTTAATCCCTTGATAGTTAAAACTTTACTCTTCTAAGTATCCTCTCATTCCTTTGTTCTCTTCCATTTTTATGCAAGTCGAACCTTCCCTCTCCCATTTCTAATTTCCCATTGCTGGTTTCTTCTTTCTTCTTAAATCATATCTCTTTTGTTTCAACTCTCTAAGGCTCTAGCCGAAACTCCCTATTAGTTCTTTCGGTTAGTTTGGGTCGAATCGAAGGCAAGAGTTTCTCCAATCGGTTTTAGAGAAAGGGCTCAGGGAGTTTGGAATAGTCAAGCAAGGGGCGCAACCTTATGTGTCGGTTGGTAAGTGGTGGTAAGGATTTATGTTTATAGTATATCTCTTTTAGTATTCGTTAACCAAAGGGTGGTCTTGGTGTTGGATTTGGCCGAATGTTTTTGGGGTCTTAATATGGTATTTCTTTCATGTGTAGCCAGAGGAAGGAAGCGCTAAAGATTTGTCAAGACTTAATTGCTTAAGGTAAGCGAGTTCAAAGGCAAATCGACAGAAGCCTATAGTAGACTTTGGGATTCAAGTGATTTTGGTAAGCAATATGTGGTAAAGATTCAAAGTTTAGTTTATGATTTGGAAGTTTAACTGGTTTATCTAATTAAGTGTTTTGATGGAGGCCAATACCAATCAAGGAGGACAAGGAAAAGCCCTTATCCCGAAGTTCAAGAAAAGAGCTGTCTCAGCAGTTCGCAATTGGCCACCGGGGTGTGGGCCAGCAGCGGAAAACTATAGACAAGTAGCTGTAGTTTCGTTGAGCGATAGTGTCGGGATCGAAGGTTTAGAGCTTTAGGTCATAAGGTGTGTAGTTAGCCATTGTTTCTGGGATTTGTGTGATATATGCTCGTGTTATTTGTTTACTAATAAATGCAGTGGCATATATGAAATGGATACCCTTAAGGGGTATGTTGATAATCAGGTTAGTAGCAAGGTTGTTAATATGTTATCATTTATTTAAACATGAGTGTATGCCTATATTTGTGAATGACATGCGCATGCATCATATTGACATTATATCATGTTACATGTGCATGGATGGGTTATGAAAGAAGGACCGGGTGTACTTCGAGTACGTGGTTGATGTCAGCTTTGTGCTACATCGTGGATTGGCGCTGACTGAGGTCGCGTTATGGACTCTTTGCGATTAAGTTCGCGTGGTTACCTTGGTTGATATCGGCTCTATGCCATATCGTGGCTTGATGGGTTGCTGTGTGCCCCATCGTGGTTTGATGTTAGCTACGCGCTACATCGTGGATGGCATTGGTTGCCTTTGGAGGGAAAAGGAGAGGGTGATTCGATAATCCCCTGTTGTGTGGTAGGCTGGATAAGGGGGTGTGTAGCGGATGGACCTTAGGTTTGGGTTGGGTTTCATGTTGCATTGTTTCGTTTATGAAATGACATGGAAAAGGCCAAGCCGAGACGACATGTGGATATGATATGTTATGAGAACATATGTGGAAATGGGCCAAGCCCGGTGATCGATGGATTGATGAGAAAAGGGCTAGCCCCAGTATTTGTTTATAATTTGATTGTGGGCAAGCCCGTAACGTGGTAACGTCGATTATATTTATATGTTGCATTTGATTGGGTTGATTTGTGGTTAACATGTGGGTGGATATCGGTGGTTTAATTATACACTGGGTCTGTGTGACTCACCCAACTTTTTAAACATCGCAGGTGATTCGTGATTATTGGACCGGGTTGGAGTGGATACAAAGGTGGCCATGCGAAGGGGATTTTCATGCGAAGATGTTTTACTTTATTTATTTAATTATTTTATATTATCGGTTTTGGGTATTTATTTGATGTAATAAGGGCCACTTTTATTTAAAGTATCCTATTTATGATTGTTGAAGTTTATATTATACTTAGAAATATTTTTACAAATGATTAATATCATACCAACTTATAATAAAGTTTTAATTCAAGTCGAGCTTATATTATTTAATAATTTTTAATGGACACACTTTCCAAAAGTTAACAAAATTTTCAAGTTTTATTCTAAAGTCAAAGATTTTTCAAACGTTTTCCCGCATGACATACCAGATCCGGTCCAGGACTTGTGGGTCGGGTTTGGGGTATTCTGATTTGGTATCGAGCACAGTTCAAAACTCGGCTTTGAGGGTTTTGGGGCCCAAAAACGTTTTCAAAATGGGCTTTTCAAAAATATGGGTTTGTATGAAATATTTTGGGTATTCGGCATGGCACTGTACCTCGCGCATGATCCACAGAGTAAGTACCGGACTTTTTGAAGTGGTTGTCATATGAATTGTGATGGGCTTAGTTGGGTTCGTAGATTAGTGAACTAGGATCTGTTGAACCCTAGGACTAGTCTACTCAAACATATGCATAAGACTTAAAGTTACTAAACAAACCTACGACTAAGTCGCGAGAGTTAGGGTGTGGTAACCCATGCGCATGTCAAGATTGGATCCAGGAAGAGCTTGGTACTTAAGCGGTCCTCGTGACTCACCTCCTCTTCGCGGGATTCCTACACAGTGCGTAGTTTCGGTTCGCCCTAACCAAGAGGACTCAGTCATAGGCTAAACACACTGAATAAAACCCGAAAGGGATTAGCCTTGTTTTATGGAAACCCTAGTTTTAAATTCACTAAAGCATTTTTTTTAGTAACGAAAAATTTATTTTTGAAAATTTTCAGAATATTCTCGATTTACCAAAATTACCAAAATGCCCCTAGCGGCAAAATTTCGGAAATGCCCTTAATTTCTAAAATTATCGTACTACCTCGATTTCGATAAAATTCTCATACTTTGTGAAAGTACCTAAAATTCTGTATTTCAAAAATATACCCTGACTGTGGAAATTTACGAAAATACCCCTGTGTTAAAAATTACTAAAATGCTATTGACTTTTAAAATTTCTGGTTTAACCCTAATTTAATTTCCCTACTTTGCGAAAGTATCCAAGATTCTGGATTTCAAAATAATACTCTGATTTTGGAAATTTACAAAATTACCCCTGATTGACAAAATTACCAAAATACCCCTGGTTTCCAAACTCTGTGACTTTCAAATTGAAGAATTTTGAAAATACCCTCCGGTTTAGGAATTTCAAAGTGTCTTAATTCATTAATGTTTTAAAATTTTTCCGGTTTATTACCGAAGTACCCCTGAAGGAAAATGACGAAATTGCCCCTGGGTTGGAATAAGGGTTAAGATGCCATTGAAGTGCAGTTAAGGTTGTGAATGTGATCCTTTGAGTAGAGTAGTAAACTCGAACTGAAACTTTGATTGGACGAAAGAACCACTTCGAAACTTTCTTTTCATAAGATTTGTTCGCGCTAAACAAGTGAAATAAATTTCTAATGCATAAAGCTGTTTAATCAGATTAAAACGCGACGCTACATATGAGCTACAGAGGCGTGGTCGATCGGCGCGTCGCCAGAGCGATGAGGGTCCGCCGAGGGTCGAGAAATGAAATACCGCCGCGCGATCGTGGGCGCGGAAGATCAAGATCAGCGGGAGCAGATGACGAGTGTCGTAAGCCATGTTACGCGTGCTACAACAAGTGGGCAAGAGCGGTATGGGAAGCGGAGCTCGAAAGTCGGTGTCCAGAGAGACTCAGTCGAACGGGTGAAGTTTTTAGAGGAGTGTCGGGAGTAGCTCGAACGTAGCGAGAATATTGGTGGAAGGAGTCGAGAGAATCATGGACGATTTGGATTGTACCCGGAGGAAAAGTTGAAAGGTCTTTGTTTCGCTTACTTCGGACGAGGCTTACCGATGGTGGCTCACGGTCGAGCAAGGTGCTCGTGCAGAACGAGTGGATTGGGATTACTTTAAGGCTAAGTTTGAAGGGAAGTACGTTGGAGCAAGTTATTTGGACTCGCAAAGGAAAGCGTTTCTAAATCTAGTGTAAGGGAATAAGTCGATAGCGGAGTACGAGGTGGAGTTTGTACGGCTAAGTCAGTATGCCAAGGGAATCGTGGCCACCGACTATGAGAGATGTGTCAGGTTTGAAGACGGGTTGCGAGATGAACTTCGAGTGCTGATTGCTCCGCAGAGAGAGAGAGAGACTTCGCGGTGCTAGTGGAGAAAGCTCGGATAGCTGAAGAAGTTAAGAGGACTGTAAGGAAAAACCGAGAAAAGAATAGGAACGGGAATAAGAGAAGTGTTGGACCGTCGGCATCGCCTGGAGATATTAAGAAAAGATCAAGAGTTGATAATAGGGTACGTTCACCTGTGCCAGTTGCTGAGTATCGGAATCGTTCTTGTGTTCGATGTGGAAGACCTCACACAGGAGAGTGTTGGGGAAATAGTAAAGAATACTTTCGGTGCGGATCTAAGGCACATCTGGTTAAGAATTGTCCTCGAGCAACGAGGGGTCGTGGTTCAAGCCATGGAGGGAATGGTTCTAGTCAGAGTCAACCAAGGATGTGATATCGGGTAAGCTCATTTGCTTTGATACATGCTTTAATTGCTTTGCTTGCTTGTGAGTTAGCCCTTTTCTGTGTTGCTAAGAAAGGTGTTTCGAATTTTGAGTGCAAACTTAGAGACTGTGTTTGGAAGTATGATAGCCCTAGTAAGATCAGAGTGCGCAGCATAAGCGTAAGGTGGTAAGATAGGTTGTACGGATGTTCGTTAGCCAAGTAATTTCGAGGACGAAATTATTTTTAAGGAGGGTAGAATTGTAACATCCAAGATTTAGGGGCTATGTAGTTTGGGTATAATTCAAGTGTTGGAAGGTTTTGGGTGTGCTTGGATGTGTTTAGAGGTTTTAAGAATGCTTGGATGAGAGGGGAGTACCTTGGAAAATTTTAGATTTTTAGTGTTAGAAGAGGGAGCTTGGTTATGGGGGTCTTAAGAGGAAAATTTGGAAGGCTAAGACACAAGAATGTCTTTAGTGGAGTGGCATGGAGGCGCTACTTGGGGCTCTGGGAAGGTGACGCCTCAAGGGGGGCTAAGGGGCCTGGGTTCGAACCAAAGTGGCGGCAAAGTGTTTTATTTTTTTTTGGGGTTTTGGCGTTAAAAGGAAAAAGGCCCTAAAAGAGGTGGGGTGAGTCTTTGACGCAAAGAGCTCATTGGCAAAGTGGCTTTCATGCGCCACTTAGGAGTTGGAGAGAGGAAGGCGCGAGTTCGTTCGGCTGGAGAGCGACATTTTGGCGTTTATATTTTATATGTGGTGATGGGCTGAAGTAGGAAGGATTTAAGATTAAATGATGGGGGTTTTTGACATGAAAATCAAGTTGGCAGAGTGGCCTGGGGCGTTGGAAGAGAGGGCTGCAGCAGTAGGTTCCAAGTTCGAACCAAGGGAGTTGCAATTGGAGTTTTATTTTTTTTATTTTATGCTTATTTTGCAGCAGTTTGGTAAGGTGTTGGACGGCACATGGAACCTTCAATTGGGATAAAGATTAAGTTAAGTTTGTTTTTAAATTCGGCTGGATGAATAATTATTAGTTTATCTTTTATTTTTTTTTAATTTGAAAGAGGTGGTGTTGGATAAAAGGTGGGTTTTTAATTTAATTTGAATTGGTTGGTGTAGAGTGAAATTAGGAAAGAATTTTGGGATTTGGTGAAAGCCATGGCCGAATGTGGGGCTTAGAATGTTTAATCGGTTTTAAGGTTTTGTTGGGGGGGTGCCGAATTAAGTAGTATAAATAGGGGGTGTTCACCTTTGGCCACCCTTTTTACCATTTGTTCTCCTTTGGTTTTTTTTTTTCAAATATTTCTATTGTTTTCTTTTAATCCCTTGATAGCCGAAACTTTACTCTTCTAAGTATCCTCTCATTCCTTTGTTCTCTTCCATTTTTATGCAAGCCAAACCTTCCCTCTCCCATTTCTAATTTTCCATTGCCGGTTTCTTCTTTCTTCTTATATCATATCTCTTTTGTTTCAACTCTCTAAGGCTCTAGCCGAAACTCCCTATTAGTTCTTTCGGTTAGTTTGGGTCGAATCGAAGGCAAGAGTTTCTCCAATCGGTTTTAGAGAAAGGGCTCCGGGAGTTTGGAATAGTCAAGCAAGGACTGCAACCTTATGTAATCAGTTGGTAAGTGGTGGTAAGGATTTATGTTTATAGTATATCTCTTTTAGTATTCGTTAACCAAAGGGTGGTCTTGGTGTTGGATTTGGCCGAATGTTTTTGGGGTCTTAATATGGTATTTCTTTCATGTGTAGCCAGAGGAAGGAAGCGCTAAAGATTTGTCAAGACTTGATTGCTTAAGGTAAGCGAGTTCAAAGGCAAATCGACAGAAGCCTATAGTAGACTTTGGGATTCAAGTGATTTTGGTAAGCAATATGTGGTAAAGATTCAACGTTTAGTTTATGATTTGGAAGTTTAACTGGTTTATCTGATTAAGCGTTTTGATGGAGGCCAATACCAATCAAGGAGGACAAGGAAAAGCCCCTATCCCAAAGTTCAAGAAAAGAGCTGTCTCGTGATTCGCGATTGCCCACCGGGTGTGGGCCAAGCGCGGAAAACTATAGACAAGTAGCTGTAGTTTCGTTGAGCGATAGTGTCGGGATCGAAGGTTTAGAGCTTTAGGTCATAAGGTGTGTAGTTAGCCATTGTTTCTGGGATTTGTGTGATATATGCTCGTGTTATTTGTTTACTAATAAATGCAGTGGCATATGTGAAATGGATACCCTTAAGGGGTATGTTGATAATCAGGTTAGTAGCAAGGTTGTTAATATGTTATCATTTATTTAAACATGAGTGTATGCCTATATTTGTGAATGACATGCACATGCATCATATTGACATTATATCATGTTACATGTGCATGGGTGGGTTATGAAAGAAGGACCGGGTGTACTTCGAATACGTGGTTGATGTCAGCTTTGTGCTACATCGTAGATTGGCGCTGACTGAGGTCCCGTTGTGGACTCTTTGCGATTAAGTTCGCGTGGTTACCTTGGTTGATACCGGCTCTATGCCATATCGTGGCTTGATGGGTTGCTGTGTGCCCCATTGTGGTTTGATGTTAGCTACGCGCTACATCGTGGATGGCATTGGTTGCCTTTGGAGGGAAAAGGAGAGGGTGATTCGATAATCCCCTGTTGTGTGGTAGGCTGGATAAGGGGGTGTGTAGCGGATGGACCTTAGGTTTGGGTTGGGTTTCATGTTGCATTGTTTCGTTTATGAAATGACATGGAAAAGGGCCAAGCCCAGTACGACATGTGGATATGATATGTTATGAGAACATATGTGGAAATGGGCCAAGCCCAGTGATCAGTGGATTGATGAGAAAAGGGCCTAGCCCAGTATTTGTTTATAATTTGATTGTGGGCCAAGCCCAGAACGTGGTAACGTCTGATTATATTTACATGTTGCATTTGATTGGGTTGATTTGTGGTTAACATGTGGGTGGATATCAGTGGTTTAATTATACACTGAGTCTGTGTGACTCACCCAACTTTTTAAACATCGCAGGTGATTCGTGATTATTGGACCGGGTTGGAGTGGATACAAAGGTGGCCATGCAGAAGGGGATTTTCATGCAGAAGATGTTTTACTTTATTTAATTATTTTATATTATCAGTTTTGGGTATTTATTTGATGTAATAAGGGCCACTTTTATTTAAAAGTACCCTATTTATGATTGTTGAAGTTTATATTATACTTAGAAATATTTTTACAAATGATTAATATCATACCAACTTATAATAAAGTTTTAATTCAAATCGAGCTTATATTATTTAATAATTTTTAATGGACACACTTTCCAAAAGTTAACAAAATTTTCAAGTTTTATTCTAAAGTCAAAGATTTTTCAAACGTTTTCCCACAGTGACATACCAGATCCAGTCAGGACTTGTGGGCCAGGTTTGGGGTGTTACAAAAACCTAAATAATTATTATTGAACCCTTTTAGCAATTAAAATCAATGGCGATTAACTTTTATGACCTTTACAATTCAGTTATTATACCTTAATTAACTGTCGTTTAATAAAATTTCTAGACCGAAACTCAATATAATACTGAAATAAACTCATAAATATTAAATAATAATATTTACAGACTCGATCATCAAAAAATAGGGTTTCGAAACTGCCATTTCTGTTACCACTGAAATACAGGTTGTTACACATGTCATAAACACATTCTCATTATGATACGCAATCAAATCTGAGTCTTAATCAAACTTACAAAAGCTCTTTAATTGACTCGAGCATGAAATAGGATCAAATTGCAAAGTTTTAAAACTTCAAAATTGACGTCGTGATGTCATCACTCCCACGTTGTGATGTCGCCAAACAGTTTATCATGTCACGATGTCAGTTCATTCGACGCTGCAATCACATACTGTTAGTTGGCGTTGTAACAAGGAAGTATGGTCATCAGGACGATGACTTCATTTTTGGCAAAATTTGAGCCGTTTGGTCCCTATTTTGAGCTTCCACCCAAACTTACCTATTTTGTGCACAAATGCACAACTTTACATGCACAAAAATCATTCCAAACACATACGAAAACATGTATAAACAACCACAATCATCTTTACATCAACTAACTACCAATTCAACATTAAACATAACATTCCATTACCATGGCCTTCAAACCAATCCATTTGACAATTATCAAACATTACTTAACTCAAAGCCTTTCAAAACATGCCAATTTACATTCAAAAGGGTCATTTCAAATGCTTTATTCTCAGACCAAATCATTTACCAAATCCTACCATTTTCAACTAAACATTTACATTGCTAAAATCAAGCTTTGGAAAGGTTTGAAACTAAACCATCATTCAAGATCCAACAAGTGCTTAACACCTATATACATGCCACAAAATCAACGTTCAGAACCGCTGAAAGATTATCGAATCAATAATAGGATAGTGTGAACTTCTCATAGTTCCGTTCGACACGTTCCGCAAGTTGGCAATCTACAAGGAAAGGGAAAACAATGGGGTAAGCATTTTAAATGTTTAGTAAGTTCATAGGTAATAAATAAAAAGCTTACCTTGATAAGAAATTAAATACGATAAGTTACCAAAATGTTGACATAATTTGGCTAAACATAACATGTCACAAAAATCAACAACGTGAGTTCTATAACAACATCAAACCAAGTATAAACATGTATCTATCATGTCATTCAAGTCACTATAGGTAACAAGTTTAACTCTTATTCCAATCGAGAGTATTGTAATCATATATATATATACATATACTATAGAATTTATGTTTACAACATTCACTAATTCATCATTTGAATACTAGGTTCATTCCATATCATTTTAATTTTTCATTTCATATAATCTATTTTTGCCCAATGAAACTTAATAAACGGACTTGGATACATAGGTACTAAATTACATAAGTTGCTCGTCCGAGCTAAATATATTCATGTCAGGTTACCAGTCTAGGCTAAACCTTTAACGACACATCAACTTGCTTGGCCAAGCTAAAAATATACATGTCAGGTTACCCATTCGAGCTAAATTTATAAAACGACATCTGGTTACCAGTCTAGACTAAACCTATGTCACATGTATCTTTGATTCTGCAACAATGATATATCTTGGTAATCATTGGTAATCAATCCGTATCAGTGTGCACAAGACCTTTACTAAGTTCATCTGGGCATTTTCATCACATATATACATTTCTTTACAATTTAGTCCAAATATCACCTTTATACTAATTCACAACCAAACCCATATCTAATCACAAATAAAACACACAATGACTTATACACATTTATACCGTATGAGCTTACCTGGTCAAATAAAAAAAATAAGTTGAATTTACAAGAACTAATCGATAATTTTGAATTTTCCTCGATTATCCTCGATTTGGTTCAATTCCTGATCTATACAATAATTCAATTCAATTTATAAATTCCAAACAGTTTATGATATTTTATCATATGCATGGATCAATTCAATTTAACTTTTCTAATGCCCCTAAAATTTTGCATTTTATTCAATTGAGTCCTTAAAACCAAAATTGCTATAACTTTCAATTTTGAGCTTTGATTTCGAAACCAACCTCAATTACATCCTTCTAACCCTCTATTATCAATAAGTATAAAAATTTTACATTAAATTCGAAATCTATACACTTTAGTCCCTATGTTAAAAAAACTAGCAATTAAACTTTACAATCTAGTCCTTTTTCATTTCCAAGCTTAAAAAAAGAAAACCATCAATGAAAACTTTTAAAAACTTTAAAAGTTTTGCAAATTGGTACATGGGCTAACTAAATCAAGCTCCAATGACCTCAAAAACTTCAAAAATTCAATAATAAGACTTGAAATCTTACCAATTTAAAGGACCGAAAGTTGAATTGCTTCAAACCCTATTTTTCTTTCTTATTTCGATGATGGAGAAGATGATGAATGAAAATTCTTTTTTTTTTAATCATTTTAACTTATATACTTAATTTAAAATTATTTAATTAACCATTAATTAATTAAAACTTAAGCATAATTAGCCAAATTTAGTGGATTGTAATCAACATCCACCCCGTTTGGCACTTTAAAATTGGTCTAATTGCTCAATTAAAAATCTATAGTTATATTTTTTTACAATTTAGTCTTTGTACCTTAATTAAATATCAATTCAAAAAAATAAAGGAACCAAACTTTAATAAAATTTAATACTAACCTCGTAAATATTAACTCGAATATTAGAAATGGGGTTCCAAAACTGTCATTTCTGACACCACTAAAAAATGGATTGTTACAATATCTAGTTGGTTAAATTCAATTACTAGGCCTATACTATGTGTATAGTTATAGATTTTATCCATATTCTTTAATTACATCATTCTAAGTTCCTATACTTTTTGAATTTTAAAATTTTGATCCTGATGCAATGATAATCATTAATCCATTAATTGAAATTTTAGTGAGCAATATGTAGAAACAACATGCTGATATGACATTATACATATGATACTATGTTTGCCACATCATATTTTGAAAATAGTTGAACTTAATAAAATCTAATAGTTATTGCTTGGTGAAGGCTAAAATTTTAAATTTTAAAAAGTACATGGACTAAAAATGATCAAACTAAAAGTACATATATTAAATCCACAATTTTTACAAAATACGTGAACTAATAATAGAATTTAACCTTATAAAAATAAATTATGACTTTAGTTAAAATGATTAAACATCCTCGTATTAATATTTATTATTTTATATATAAAAATTATTTTAATAATATCTCGATTGTATTGGTATAGAAGTATAGATACATGTAGATGTATTTAAATTTCGGTTAAAACTAAATTAACAGACCGAACCGATCTAATTTGGTTAATCGATTGGTTAACCGATCTAGTTTGGTCAGAGGTCGGTTAAAAATTTTTAGGGATTTCAGTTAACAATTAATTCGGCTCGAAATCGAGTAATTAATTGAAGTAACCGAACTTAATAAATGATATTATATATTATATGTATTAGGCTATTACTAATTTGGTTAATTCGGTCAAATGAACATTATCAATTTATTTTTTTGATATATTTTATATTTGTTTTAACAAAAAAACCATATAAATTTCGGTTAATTTATTCTTTTTTTAAATTTCAGTTTAATTAACAGTTAAAAAATTAAAAAATTTAATTAATTAAGTTAATACTAATTTAATTCGATTAACCGATGAGACTGTTTGAACATTCTTGTATACATGTCAGAATAAAAAAATATATGAAATAATAGGAGAAGAGGATGATCCAACCTTAAATATGGGAAGGAAGGATGATGACAGATTAGCCGAAACGGGTAGAGTGGTCGCAACCTTGTGGGCCTCCAGTTCTCTTCACGTTTACCCATCCTAATTTATTATTTATTTAATTAAAACTCGGACGGGCCACGAACCTAAGCCAGCGAGGCGCGAGCCATGTATAGATAACCAAAAAAAAATCAGAACGCTTGAGCTCAGACCGAAGAAGAAGAAGAAAGCTGCTAACTGAAAAAAGAAAAAAACTTAATTACAAAGCAAATTTGGTAAAAAAGAAGTATTAATCTCTTTGATTTTTTTTTGTTTAAAATTCTATTAATTTAGTGGAGATTTTGATTAACTTGCTTAAGCTTTGCTGTTTCTTATTTATTTATTTATGTATGTTGTGTTGTGGATTGTTTTGTTGTTTTTATTTAGTTCTTGATTTTTGGTTTAGAAGAGGAGAGGAGAAGAGAAAAATGGAGTCGACGGAGTCGTCTTATGTGTCATCACCAGAGGCTGCGAGGAAGAGATCTCCGCCGCCGCCTAAATCGCCGACTTCTGGTAAATTTCTGACCTGATCTTCCTTTTCTCTCCGTTTAAGCTTTCCATTTTGTTTGTTTTCTGTTTTTTGAGTTAATGGCTTTAAATTTTGTTATGTGTTTTTTCTTTTTCCTTTTTCCCCCCCTCTAATGTAAAGATTAGTATGAGAATGGTATTTTTTTTTTCTATTATATTATAGAATTTGAAACCCTAACCCTAGCATTATGTGCTGACTGAGGAGAAATGTGAATTGGATAGCGAGCGAGAAAAGAATGGGTTTTCAATTTTAGCTTATTGTTTGAATGCTGCTGAAAGTACTGGAGTAGAAGGATGAGAAATCCTGGAGTTTCGCTGGCATTATCATTTATCTGCTTTTTTTTCTATAGGAACTGTGAAAGCTGAACTGACTATGAGATCAATGGTGGTATGAGGTGTGAGGAGCTGCGAGTAAGGGTTGTTTCGGTCATGGTTGTTGGTGTTCATTTTTAAAAGTACAATTAAAAGTTAGACGTGAAACCAAAGAAGATATATTGTTTGAATTGGTTGGCTACAGTAGTCAGCTTGTCTAATAGGAATTAATGTGAATACTTTTGGAGAGCATACTATATTGAATTCAGAAATGATAAATCTTATACTGTTGTCGTAATGGATTACTTAGGTGGGAATTGATTTCTTTGACTTTGGGTGTATTTTCTTGGACTTTGAAGCGGGATGCTTGGTAAGGGGAAGCAAAGAAAACTACTGGAGTGACATTTCTTTATTGTTACAGATGAAGCTCAGATTAGGACTCTAGTCGTGCCTGATATTGGACTAGGGGTGTGGTCATCTTGTATTTTCTAGTTCGCCAACATCAGTGCATGTTACACAATTTTTGCTGCTCCCTAGCCCCCTCTGTTTCCTGAATTGTATGCATGATGTAAATTACCTGCTTTATGCATTTCTTATTGGTAAGTTTCTGTGCAAAATTCTGTATGCCCTTGTTTTTAAAGGATTAATAGATGAAGTTAGTGATGGAAAGGCTATATTAAATGTTTGGTTGTTTCTTTTATCTTTGAAGATATCATTGAAGTCATTGATTTGACTTCCTAGATGCTATATTTAGTAAACTAGTCCATCGAATTTATTTAAATATAAAAACATAGAACATCAAGAGCATATCCTGTTATCTGGAGCTTGAGTTCTATCTTTATATACCTTAATTTTCTCTGAGTCATATTCTCCAGGTTTATGACTTCCCTTTTACAGTTATCATCTACTTCAGTTATTCTCCCTTGGTTTTTAAATGTAAAATGATGGATGAGATGGATTTAAGTTACTTTGCTTATGCTAATAGGGTTTAGGGTTTTTAGTGATCGGTGTTGCTTGCTATTAACTAATCAAATCTATATCAAAATGTTGATAAGAGTTGCGTGAATATTGAAAATGTAAGTTCTATATTACCTTTCTTAAGATTAGATTTTCTACTTCTTTCATGTGTGAGATAAAATTATTACTGTCTGAATTATAATTGGATGGCTTGTCTTAATAAGCAACACTTATTGCGCTGAAGCAACAACGTGTTCTGTATTTAATGCATTTACTTGAATCTTTTTTTAATGTTATAAATTACATATTGTGTAACCTCTTCTTCTTTTTTCATTATCAATCCTCTTATTTGTTCTTTGGGCTAAAAAGGAAGGAGATTGCTTTAATGGTTGAAAATTTCATGTTTGCTTCCAAAATTCCTCATTGACTACAAATGCATTATTTATTATTATTATTATTTGAAAGCAGACTACATGTGCATTAATTCTCGTAGAACTACGTGATGGTTTTTTGCCTATTTCTTCTGTCAGAGAATGCAGAGAAGCCTACGTATGTCAGGTTTCTTGTCTCCAATGCTGCGGCTGGTTCAGTAATTGGAAAGGGTGGTTCAACAATTACCGAATTTCAGTCAAAATCAGGAGCTCGAATTCAGTTGTCACGCAGTCATGAATTTTTCCCAGGAACATCAGACAGGATCATTATGGTCTCTGGAGCAATTGATGATATACTCAAAGCTGTGGAACTTATCCTTGCAAAATTATTGGATGAGGTGACCTTTTCTTTTTTTATGAATTTTAACTCTATAAATTCTCCATCTTTTTTTTTTATAATAACTAAGTTTGTTTTTCTGGTTAGCTTAATATCAAACATAATGATGATGCTGAACCTAGAACAAAAGTGAGGCTAATTGTTTCCAATAGCTCTTGTGGCAGCATAATTGGGAAAGGAGGGGCTACCATAAAGTAAGAATTCTACTTGGATACTCTAATTATTATAAATGTTTTTGTTGCTATGATTTTGGCAATGCACCTGGATATGACAATTTGCTGACTTAAAATTAAAGGAAATTTTAATGATCTTTAGTAGTGTTTATATTTGTAGCATACTGAGCTGGCTTGTTTTATAAAGAACACATATTTAATCTTCCATTATGCTGTTTATTTGCAGGGATAAACTTCATAAAAAATTTAAACTACTGTTGATTTCTAGTATGTTCAAATAGGTGTGAGTGGTGATTGAACTGCTTATTTTTGGAATTGAATCATGTGTGAGAATGCCCACTTAAAAGTTATACGTGACCAATTGAGTTGGGGACGATTCAACAACTTCACATACAAAGAGAGCTAACTTGGAGAGACTGACATTGAAAAGGAGAAATTTTTGCGATAGAAATAAATATTGTAAAGATTACCATAATATAAATATTGTAAAGATTACCATAATGATGATTTTGATTCATCTTTGTAAGTTACTTCTAGAATTGTGTTTTCATCACATGCTTATTCTGTAAGTAGATGGGGATGGCTTTAGGAAATGAATTATTTTAGGTATATTTGGCAAAATGTGGTAAGTTGTCAGAGCTTTTATTTCTAGAATACCTGTCTGACCAAGGTTCTATCTTAGACTGTGGACAAGTTTTATGTGGATGACTTGGATCTTATTTCGAGATAACTTTATTTCTAAAAATAGTTGGTGAAGATTAAAAATTGTTTGGCCTAAAAGTTATTTGTTTGGAGAAGCTCTTTCGGTGATTGCCTTTTGGTTTCATTATAACATCCAAAGATGGGGACTTGAGGTTTTTGAAAACAAAGCTTTCTTACACAGAGGTCCAGTTGGCAGCAATGACTGAACTGCATAATATTGACTTTCTTTTTTAATTGAAGTACCATGGGCTTTACTTGAGCTTGTAAATCAACTTAGAATTATGGAAAAAGAACTAGTCTAATGTTTATATTGTCTTGTTACTTGGGTATTGAGTGGGCTGACATGTTCCTCGAGATGGATCAGTCTATTAAATGTAACTTCCAGTTGCAAGAAAAATTAGTGTTAACCTGTGCTTTTATACATTTATCGACTACTTCCACATAAGTGAGCATGATTTGACTCAGGTTTTTTTCTGATTCATAAAGTATGACTGGTCCCCAAGTGGATTATGGTTGCTACTTGTGGCTTAAGTCCTGCAAGAAGTTATAATGAATGAAAAGTCCTATATCCTTAACATGCTCCCTGGCTTGTAAGAAAGCTATTTTTTGTGACATAATTTGTTGTGAATGCATTCTAGATGGAAGGAGAAACCTTACATATACTAAAAATGATTGTTTAAAGTAGTCTCATGTTATATGTCTGTGGTCTGTGGTTAGTTACTATTGAAGTATTATTGGTTCCTTCATTGAGTATGTCTGCCTTTTTGTAGGTCATTTATTGAAGGCTCCCAAGCTGGCATTAAGATATCTCCACAGGATAATAATTTTTATGGCTTGAATGATAGGCTAGTAACAGTTGCTGGCACTCTAGATGAGCAGTTGCGAGCAATTGATTTGATTCTTTCCAAGCTTTGTGAAGACCCTCATTACTCACAAGCTATGCATGCCCCGTTTTCATATGCAGGTGTGTTCTCTTTTTATTTCGCTACCGAGTCTACATTTGCATCAATTGTCTCTGCTTTTATGAACACTATTATTGCCTTTTTATCTCCCACCGGTTTCACAGTTATTTCATAATCGGACATGCAAACAGTTTTTTATTTACCATTTCATTTTTGGCAAAGAGAAGTTTTTAGCTGTGCTGTGACATTAAACAATTAAAACTTGATGTATTTCCATTCAGCTTAACGCAAGCCCGACAGAAATCATCTATCTCATTAAAGCTTTTCGGCACTGCTATGAATTTAAACATTAAACTTAGCTGCTGTCATGAGATTTCCGAACTCTTTTTGGGATAATGGACACATTGCCTTCGTTCTGTAACAATCATTTTTCAGTATTTCTCCTTCACTAAGCCCACCTCTGACATAAATTTTCCATCTCATTTATTGTAACTCTCTTTTGCCTTTCATATGTGTTCTCTGGAAAAAAAAAAGGGGGGGGGGGGTTTGTTCTTTTTTAAACTCTCGAGGTGGAGAGGCTAAATGTGTCCAAGAACTCATATTTTTTCCACCTGACCTGAGCCATTTAGTATGATCATGGAAACCTAAAATCCAAGGGGCTTAATGAAAACAACAAATTGGAAGGTGTTGCACCTATGTAATTTATCCTTACTGCAAAGTAATTGCAGATTTCTCATGATGGTGCTCAAATGATTGGGAAGTAAGCATAGTCTTTAATAAATGTGGCCAAAATTCATGAGATATAAGGGAAGAAGTTCCTTTATGTGTTTAAATTCCAGAAGATGACTTGTTTGGGAGTTTGTTTGCTTTTTTTAGGATGTGGTAACAAATTTCATTGTCAAGTAGTCTGATTCTTAACAGTCATTTTTCTTTCTAATTTATGATGAGAGTAGTCCTTGATGTGCAATTGTTATTTTTCTAGGTATTATGTCCTTTGTAGAGTTCTTACTAAACACTGCTAGTAAGATTTCATTAATTTGGTCCTAGTAAGATTTCTTGTAACTTGAAATTTTAGGTATTTTCTTCTCTGGTTTTCATGGTATTCCATATGCATATATGCTTCCTTCTGTTGCTACAGCGACTTACAATTCAATGAGCTATGCACCAAATGGGGCTGGAGTGAAGTTTCCGAATCACAAGGTTCATCTCTTTCTATGTGTTTTCTCTGTTCTGCCTGGTGACTGATGCTATTTTACTTTGTTCGCTGTTTAAGGGAAACTATATTTATTTGTTATATTTTACTTTGGTATCTACATGGAGGATGATCACATTCTCCTTTCATTTGTTTTTTGTAGACTCAAACAATATTATTTAACTCATTTCTGTCAATTATACCTTACTTATAGAATTGTTGTATAGAAGTACTATGTTACTCAAACTTGGGTATGAATGTCAGACACTGGTTTGTTCAATTTTTTTCTAATATTTTCTATGTATTTGGAGGGTTCTTAGGGGGTGTCTTGTGCCCATACCTTACTTATGTCCGAATGAATCATACGTGGATGCTTTGAGCTAAATGAAGAATAGGAGCAATATAGTATTAGTATTTCGAGTGTCATTTCAATTTTTAATTCCCTAAACCCTATTATTATTTTGCAAGTGATGACTTGCATTCTGAAATCAACGACTCATGCTATATGCATATATTGTAGTTCAATCGCTCTTGCTTGACAGAAGTCTTTTGATATGTCTATCCAGGAGGATCATAGCAACTCTATCACGATCGGTGTTTCCGATGAGCATATAGGACTGGTTCTTGGTCGTGGTGGAAGGAATATCATGGAAATCAGTCAGGTTTACAAATGAGAAATAGATATCATTTAGTTCCATAATTTTTGCTTATGTTCTGAATTGAGCACTTTGTCATTGCAGGTAAGCGGTGCCAGGATAAAGATATCGGATAGGGGTGATTTCATGTCTGGAACAACTGACAGGTATAACAATCCCAATTTTATCAATCCACTATTAGGCATTGAGTTCCTAGCTAATTCCTTTTTTCCCTTTACCTTGTGTGACAGGAAAGTCACAATCACGGGATCACAGAGAGCAATTCATCAAGCAGAGTCCATGATACTGCAGAAGGTAGCAAACGCCAGTGAGAGGGTGATGGATTAGTTTTCCGGTTATCAATAGATTCAAAACCATTCTTGTCTTGAGTTTTTTTATGGAGTGGCTTATGACTTTTCACATAGTTCAACTCAAAACATATCCACATTCATTGGCATGCAATGAGTTAATTGAGAAAGCTATAAGTGCATGAAGGTAGCAGCAAGAAGGGCAAAGTTTTATCGAGTACAGCTCTTGTTAGGTATTCTTCGGAACATATTGACTAATTTTATTGATTTAAAAAAAAAAAAAAAAGGAAATAGATTTGAGAATAGGTTATCATTTGCATAACTGAATTCAAATTAGCATAATTTTCATTTGGTTATATAATTGTAACAGCTAGCTGTTGTTTACTTTTATTGAATATTTGAACTATACACCTTGAGAGGATACTCTTCTTGACATTGAATTTATGCAGCATTTCTAAACACATCCTCTGGTTTAGCTTGATTTTCATGATTCTTCAGACAACCAATTTTTAGGTTATAGGGTTTAAAATGTATTTAAGGGTAATATTTTAATAATATTTGTAAATTAAATGGAAAGGACTATATAATCTCAAGTTAGGGTTTTAATATTCATAGGCTATAGTTTTTTAGAAAATATTTAAATTTAAGTGTCAGGAAGAAACTTAGGTCAGATTAAAAACAGATTAAAAATTGGTATGAATTGAACTAATTGAATTGAAATTTTTTTAAAAATTTTAATCTTTTTTAATCAGTCCAATTGAATTGTCAAATTAATGAATCAATAAGTGATTTGACTAATTCAATTATCGATTGGATTTTAAAAAAATTGTATTATCGGCTTATTTATAAAATATACTATTGAATGAGAATATATTTTGGACAAAAAGAAATGTAGATATACACAAATAATATTGTTATTCTGAGTCCAATTTCGTAATTTGAAATGATTATGTTTAAAAATTACAAATGTTGAACTTATCGGATTAAATTGACTCACCGAATAGCTCGATTGAGAAAATGGAAAAAATTGGGACGTTGAGGACAGGACGGAGAAACTTTATCATTGGTCCATTCTGATTCCTGGAATTAATATATAATAACTTTAATACTTAAATTATGGCTACCTGGATTTTACACAAAATCTGAATGATACATTTTAGAATAAGTAGAAAATCTGAATGATACATTTTAGAATAAGTAGTTATATCTTGATAACAAAAAGAAGTGGAAAGCAATAAGAATATTCAGTGTTTTCCAATATCTGAGGACCCTCTAGCTTAGTTGCCTAGAAACAAAATTGGAAGTATAATGGAATCAATAACTAAATAAATAATGTAACTGTTGAAACCATTTTTTGTAAAAGGGGTTGACTTTGATTTTGAAAATGAAAACAAAAATGGGAGTCGCCACCGATCTTTTTTATGAGGTGTGATCGGATCACCTCGTAATTGGACCATTTTAATAATAGATTTAGTTTATTAAAACAACGGTTTTAGTCTACGAAATTCAGAAAAACGGGTTTGGGAGTTGATTATGCACGAGGAAGGATTAGTACCCTCGTAAAGCCCAAGATTGGTACCTAATTGATTATTTAACGTCTTTATGTCGAAAGTTGAAAACTCGGAAAGGATTTAAAATACGATCCCCTATTGCATTAACGTATATTTTGTTTTGAAATACTTAAATGAGTCAAAAATATATTAAAGATCTTCTTATCTTGAGACCACAATACGTCACATCTCGTAAATTAGGACGTGACATTTTGAATCTTAGAGAATAATTCGGTCTTTGATTTTTATTTGAAGTCTTACGCATTTTAATTTTTGAGAGGATATTCAATTATTCGAATTCAATGAGAAAAATCGAAACCCCGTAAGTTAGGGCACGATTTTATCGAGTCATTCGGATATAGAACATTGCCTATTTTTTTGAGAGATTTGTTGACATATTTGGTAAAAATTAATGATATTTGAGACAATACTTATTTAGGTTAAAAATGCGTAAATGTGTTTAAACGTGGCTCATGATGTAGTTACGAGAAAATGAAATTAATAACATTAACAACTCAAAATATCTAAAATATCTAAAATGTTAATAATAATAATAAAAGCACCAAATGAGTATACAATGATATACACTAATATGATAATAATAAGGAAAAAAAACAAATAATGTTAATGATAATAATACTAACAATAAGAACGATAGGTATATATGAAAAACAAGAAAACATATATAATATAAATTGGTTAGGTACACAAAAAAAGGGTAATAAATAAATAAGCGAACGTGTGATAATAAAATAGTAAAAATAATGAAAGTATAACTAAATCGAAGGGATAAAATAAAAAGAAAGCATAACGAGCAATTATATATGAGGATAAAAAATATAACATAAAAAATAAGTAAATAAATAAATCAACAATATGTGAATGGCAAAATAAATAAATAAATAAAGAAACAAAAGAATAATAAATACCTAAACAAATAAATAAATGAATAAATACAAGAATAAAATAAAAGGACTTGATTGATATTAAAGGAAAATAAAAAGATATAGATTGCAAATAAAAAAATTGACAAGGACTAGAGTGTAAGGCGCTGAAACTGGCGAGAACTACATGGGGAAATACCCCCTGGTCCTTGTGCGCAGCGTTTCAGCGAGCAAAGCTATGGACTAAATTAAAAAATAAAATAAAATTAAGAGGCGAATTTAAAACAAGGTTTAGGACCAAACTAAAAAACGTGTAAAGGAGAGAGGACTAAATGAGTAATTATCCCTGTACTTTGAAACGCACGACATTAGTAAGGACTAAATTGAAATCAAAATAAAATCTGCGAGGAAAATTTAAAATAAAAGAAAGGACTAGTTTGCAGCAAAATTGCAGCAAAATAAAAAGGCGGAAGGATCAAAAGGGCAATAAACCCCGAAAGCCAAAAACGCGCGGGTCCTCCCTAGCGGGTCGGGTCAACGTGTGGGTCTGAGGCTTAAACGGCAACGTTTTGGTCTTTAAACGGCCAGGATAAAACGGCGTCGTTTCGCGTCGTTATAAAAGCCCGAAATTAAATAAAAAAATTTCATCCATGTTTTTTTTTAAAAGAAGTCTCCTTTATTTGATTTTCTCTGAAGGGGGGTCATAGGGCCGGCCAGGGTCCGGTGGTCCACCACCGTGGCTCTGCCGTGGCATCCGCCATGTTTGGGTTTTTGAACCCCTAAAACGAAGAGATAAAGAGAGAAAAAAAAAAGAGTAAAAGGTTTTGGTCTCGCTTTTCCTTTGACGGACCTTCATCAGAAACCCAATGGGTTTCAAAGTATCCAGGAGTCGACGATGGCCCTTGATGGCGACCGCAAGGCAAAAAAAAGGTAATTTTTTTATTCTATTTTATCATATTCCGAAATAAAAAAATATCAAAGGCGCCTTTTGTAATCTTAAATCTGTTTCAAGTTCTTGTTGTATTCAATTTTTTGTCTGTCTGTGTGTACACTGGTGTTTTCTGCTAGGCTTATATAGCCGAATAAACAAATTGTTTTAATCCTTTTTGCTACTATTTTTATCCTCTGTTGTTTGCTTCCATTTTTTCTTGTTTGCGGGTCTACGGAGGAAGTCAAAGGAGCTGTGTTTCCATTTTGGTGCAAGGCGCCAAGAACGACGGTCTTCGGTTGAAGTACGTGCTGGCTTAGCATGTGGAGGCTGCGACGCACTAGGAACAGCTAGGGTTTCATTTAGGTTTTGGGCTCATTATCTTTTTGGGCTTTGTTATCAATGGATTGTTTAATTGGACTTTGATTTTACTTTTTGTTTTGTTGTTTCTAATTCGAGCCCGGGCAAATTGGGCCTTTTACAGCTGCCCCTCTTTGCTCGTTGTCGTGTAACGAGAATGGAGCAAAAACTTTTAAAAAGGACCAATTTTGCCTGGTTTTGTTGAGTATCGGTGCTTCTTTTCTTCTTCTTCTTCAAGTAGCCTCGCTCTAACCCACTGCAACTTCAGAGGTATAGGAATTGGTGCTTCGATTCGCTCGAACGTAATTTCAAGGAGAAGAGATTTGTATCTTCGATCTACTCCGCTGGAACTTCAAGGAAATAAGTATTGGAAATTTCAACCTGCTTCTCTACAACTCCAAGTAGATAAGGCTAGTGGCTTCAATCTACTTCACTGCAACTTCAGGAAGATAAGATCTGCCGTAGTTTGTAGCTTCAATCTGTTCCACTGCATCTTCAGGGAAATAAGATTCGCCGTCTTCAGTCTATTCTGCTACAAATTCAGGGAGATAAGGCTGGTGACTTTAACCTGCTCCACTGTAACTTCAGGGAGATAAGGTTTATTTTGATCTGCTCTGCTGCAACTTCAGAGAGATAAGATATGTGATTTATAGCTTCAATCTATTCCACTGCAACTTCAGGGAAATAATATTCGCTGTCTTCAGTCTGCTCCACTGCATCTTTAGAGAGATAAGACTTGTAACTTCAACCTGCTCCACTGCAACTTCAGGGAGATAGGTTTATTTTGATCTACTCTACTGCAACTTCAGAGAGATAAGATCTGTGATTTATAGCTTCAATTTGTTCCACTGCAACTTCAGGGAAATAAAATTCGCTATCTTCAGTCTGCTCTACTGCATCTTCAGGGAGATAAGACTTGTAACTTCAACCTGCTCCACTGCAATTTTAGGGAGATAAGGTTTATTTTGATCTGCTCTACTGCAACTTCAGAGAGATAAGATCTGTGATTTATAGCTTCAATCTGTTCCACTACAACTTCAGGGAAATAAGATTCGCTATCTTCAGTCTACTCCACTGCATCTTTAGGGAGATAAGACTTGTAACTTCAACCTGCTCCATTGCAACTTCAGGGAGATAAGGTTTGTGGATTCATCAATCTTGCTACACTGTCCTCTGAGGGACATGACATGTAGAATCAGTTTTGTATGCTTATGCTTATGTTTATACCAAATGATTAGGATGTCATGATCAGAATGAATCAAATGCTCCTAATTAGATGTGTATGAATGATATTTACATGAATGCATAAGAATGATCCCTTTTTAATGTTTGGGTTATAATTGCTCGATGTTCGTCCAGGTGTGTTACCATGCCTTCTTGTTCAGCTGGTATCTTTAACAGAAAATCCAAAGAAATAGTCATCATTCAGGTTATTGGTTCTCAAATGTTTTTGACCCCTGAGTTTGGTTAGTTCTTGAATAGTGGTCTTGTTCTCAGATCCTTGTACTATTTAGAAACTTCCAGAATAATATGCAAAACTTCCTTCACTTGAATATTATTAGTCCATTAATCGTTATTTCAATGTAAAAATGCTTTAAAAAAAATTGTAGAAATGGACAAGATCGAAGTTTATTTGGAGCAAGGCTCGAAATGAATAGACTTATCAACATAGCAAATTTGCTTAAATACAAAATGACTAATATGAAAGTAGGTGCCCCGGATATCATAGCATGAGTTTCTTTGTACTAACTTCTCGAGGACCCTTTTGAACTCGATATGTGTTTTGGAGATCCAAAATACTTTGTTAATACCCCAAGACGTAGCATCTCTTTTCTTTGTTCATTCCAGAATAGTAAGACTACCACATGCCCCATTTTGATGAAGATTTGAATTGCCCTTTTCGTGGGTTTTCAATTCAAAACCCCTTAGTCTTAAGGCGCTCTTTACGAGTTTTCACCTTGGCCTCTCCTGTCCCTTTTTTTTAGGTGAAATATTTCTTGACTGAGTCTGAATTCACAAGACTGGGCAAGCTTTTGCCATCCGTTTCAGTCAGAGTCAACGCTTCTCTAGAAAAGGTCTTCTTTACCACGTAAAGTCCTTCCCAATTTGGCATCCATTTCCCTTTGAAATCCTTTTGTATAGGCAAAATCTTTTTTCAACACTAGGTCCCCCTCATGGAATTCTCTAGGATGAACTTTTTTGTTGTAAGCTCGCATCATTCGCTTTTGGTACATCTGACCATGATGGATAGCTTTCAGCCTTTTCTCTTCAATCAAATTTAGCTGATCATATCGGGATTGGATCCATTCCGCTTCATCCAACTTTACTTCTGCCAAAACTTGAAGAGAAGGAATTTTCACTTCAATAGGAAAAAGTGCCTCCATTCCATAAACCAAAGAGAAAAGCGTTGCCCCGATTGAGGTTTTGATGGATGTTCGATAGGCATAGCAAGCAAACGATAGCTTCTCATGCCAATCTTTATAAGTCTCAGTCATTTTCCCCATGATCTTCTTGATATTCTTATTGGCTGCCTCCACTGCATCGTTCATTTTTGGGCGATATGGTGATGAGTTATGGTGTTTGATCTTGAACTGACTGCAGACGTCTAATATCGTGCTGTTGTTCAAATTTAGTACGTTGTCAGATATGATCTTTTCTGGCATTCCATATCGACATATGATCTCCTTCTTTAAGAATTTACTGACTGCTGATTTCGTGACATTGGCATACGAAGCAGCTTCTACCCACTTGGTAAAGTAATCGATGACCACGAAGATGAATCGATGCCCGTTAGAAGCCTTAGGCGAAATTGGCCCAATGACATCCATGCCCCATATAGAGAAAAGCCAATGAGAAGTCATAACGTGAAGAGGTGAATGAGATACATGGATTTTATCTCCATAAATTTGACACTTGTGACATTTCTTGGCATAGTTGATGCAATCTCCTTCCATGGTGGATAAATAATACCCGAATCTCATGGTCTGCCTGGCCATTGTAAAACCATTGGCATGTGTCCCACAAACACCCTCATGGACCTCTTCTAAGATTTGCTTAGCCTCAATAGCATCTAAGCATCTTAGTAGCACCTGATCCTTTCTCCTTTTGTATAGGATCTCTCCATCTAAGACATAGTCATTGGCCAACCTTCTTAACGTCCTTTATCATTCTCAGTTGCTTGGTCAGGGTATTCACGATTTTTCACATAAAGCAATATATCGTTGTACCAAGGGTGATCGTCCTTTTCTTCTTCTTCCTCGATGTTGTAATAATAAGTCGGAGTTTCATAAATACTCATCTAGATAGACTGTACATTCTCTTGTTTGTTCACTCTGACCATTGAAGCCAAAGTAGCTAAGGCATCAGCCATCTAATTTTCATCTCGTGGGAGATAATAGAAGGTGATGTCGTTGAAGTCATCAATTAACTTAAGAACCAACTTTCGATACTTGATTAACTTGGGATCTCTTGTCTCCCATTCTCCTTTGAGTTGATAAATCACCAAAGCGGAATCTCTACAAACCTCTAGCACTTTGATCTCGAGTTCTATGGCTGCATGGATACCCATGATGCATGCTATGTATTCTACCATATTGTTCGTGCAATCGAAATTCAATTTTCTAGTGAAGGGATAATGATCTCCGTTCAAGGATACCAGGACTGCTCCAATTCTATTACCAACAGTGTTTGAGGCACCGTCGAAGCTTAGCTTCCAAGAATGACTTTCTTGCGAGTCTTCTTCAGTGGTTGCAACATACATCAAATCTTCATTTGGGAAATCAAAGTTCAGAGGCTCGTAATCCTCTAGAGCTCTACTAGTCAGAAAATCGGCTATTGCGCTTCCTTAACTGTCTTCTGGTTCACATAGACTATGTCAAATTCAGAAAGAAAAATTTTCCATTAGGCCATCCTTCCATTCAGAGCAGTCGACTCCATCATGTACATCAGAGGGTCCAGCTTTGAGATGAGCCAAGTCGTGTAGTATAAAATGTATTGTTTCAATCTTCGGGTTGTCCAAATCAAGGCGCAACATAACTTCTCGATTGGCGAATATCTTGTCTCACATTCAGTGAACTTCTTACTAAGATAGTATATTGCTTTTTCTTTTCTTCCTGACTTGTCGTGTTGACCTAGCATACATCCCATGAAATTCCTGAATACTGCTAAGTATAGTATCAGTGCCCTATCCGGGTTAGTGGCATCAGTACTGGGGCATTGGATAGGTAATGTTTGACCTTATCGAAAGTCTTCTGGCATTCCTCATCCCAAATTTCTTAAGAAGACGGAATATGGGGTCGCATTTCTCGATTAGTTGTGAAATGAACCGGGTAATATAATTTAGTCTTTCTAGAAAACCTCGAACTTTTTTTTGAGTGCGCGGTGGAGGCAATTCTTGTATAGCCTTTACTTTATCTGGGTTGATCTCAATTCCCTTCTCGTTGACTACAAAACCTAGCAATTTTCCTGATCTAGCCCCAAAAGTACACTTTGTTGGATTGAGCTTTAATTGAAATTTTCTCAACCTCAAGAATAATTTCCTCAAAACTTGTATATATTCTTTTTCTGTTCGGGATTTTGCAATCATATCATCGACGTAAACCTCGATTTCCTAGTACATCATGTCATGAAACAGGGTTACCATGGATCTTTGGTACGTTGCTCCTTCGTTTTTTAATTCAAATGGCATCACCTTATAGAAAAAAGTTCCCCACAAGGTCACAAATATGGTCTTTTCCATGTCTTCAGGATGCATCTTTATCTTATTGTATCCAGAAAAGCTATCCATGAAGGAGAATAATGAGTAGTCTGCCATATTATCCACTAAGGTGTCAATGTGAGGCAATAGGAAGTTGTCTTTTGGGCTGGCTTTGTTTAAGTCTCTGTAATCTACACACATTCACACCTTTCCGTCTTTCTTAGGGACAGGGACAATATTGGCTACCCATTCTGAGTATTTAACCACTTGTAAGAATCCGACATCTAATTACTTCTTGACCTCTTTTTTTATTTTTAACAAAACATCCGGCCTCATCCTTCGGAGCTTCTGTTGAACCGGCTTGCATTCTGCTTTTATGGGGAGTCGGTGTACCACGATATCAGTACTCAACCCGGGCATGTCTTGATACGACCAAGCAAAGACATCCTTGAATTCTTGGAGTAATTCAATAAGGTTTTACTTTGTCTCTGCGGTAACGTAGGCTTCTATCTTTACCTCTTTTTCCTCTCCTAGGCTCACAATTTCCACTGACTCTTTATGAGGCAAGATTTGCTTCTCATCTTGTTCTACTATTCTCAAAAATCAAGAGATAAATTACAGTCTCGATCATCATCAAGATCTTGGGAATCTTCCGTGCACAAATCTTGTTCAAAAGGAGCTTCTGAGTTAGTAGTAATGTCGCTCATATCATTGATATCCGGAGACCTATTATCGGGATGAAGAAAAAAAATCCACAGAACAAAAGAATATAAGAATAATTACTTGTATGGTATGATTATGAATGAAAAGAATAAAAGAATATTTGCTCAAAATGATACGCAAAAATGCATTTTTTATTGAAGTGAAGATTTAGGACATAAGCCTATTTCACAAAATGACTCTTATTGCTCCTAGGCTTAGAGCAATAAACATGTTTTAAACATTACTCTGTATTGGCTCTAAAAACTATAGGAATCTCTTCTGCAGTCCAGTTGTTCAAAATACTTCTAAGTACATAGGGGCAGATGCCTGATAGATTCTCTCCCCCAATTCTTTCTTTTGATATGGCGTTGATGTTTAAGTTTTCCAACATTATTTCTGCAGTCTCCTTTCCTGGAACTTTTCTTTCAGGGTGAATAGTTCCTCCTGATACAAAAGTCTTGGATATATGGGGAAAGTTCATCGGTTCCCACTTGACTTCCCCCTTGCTCAATCTCGCTATTCGCTTTTCTTGTTTCTTCTCTATCTCCTTCTTTCTTTGCCTAGCATCTGGCTTAAACTCTAAACCGTAGTGGCCTCGTTTGTCTTTCAGCATGGGTGCCTCGATCTTTCCTTGTAGGCATTTTTCAAGTCCTCTCCTAAGCAAGGCACCTTTACACACCGTGAGTTGCAGGCCCATCCTTGTAGTTTTGGATATTTTGGGCATCGGGATCTTGTTCCATTCAACGATGAATGTTGCATTCACAAATTCTAGCGATCAAAATGAACATTCTAGCACTTCATCGTCTGTCCCTACATATGGCGTGTTGCTGGTTACGGATGCAATAATATCCTCCTCCGCATTTATCGTTACCAGCTGACCCTCAGTTACCAACTTTAGCTTCTAGTGTAGCAACGACGGCACTGCCCCAGCTGTATGAATCCAAGGCTTCCCCAAAAAACAATTATAGGAGGGTTTAATGTCCATCGTCAAGAAGTCCACTTCGTATGTATTTGGGCCAATCAAAAGGGGTATCTCAATCCTTCCCATCACCCTTCTTTTAGTTCCATTGAATGCTCTTCCTATGTTTTGACATGTTTTCATATGAGAGTTGTCCACAGGTAACCTGTTCAGGGTAGACAGGGGCAGGACATTTAATGCAGATCCATTATCAATCAACACCCCCGGCAGCATATACCCTTTGCAGTGGGTAGTAATGTGTAAGGCCTTTGTAGATTCCATGCCCCCTAGCGGTATCTCATCATCGTTGAAGAAGATAAAGTTCTCGGTGCTTATATTATTAACCAGACGATCCAACTTGTTCACGGAGATATCGTTAGCGACATAGGTTTCGTTCAGTACTTTCATTAACGCCTCACGATGTACCTCCAAACTTAAAAGTAAAACTAGCACTAAGATGTGAGCCGATTGCTTATGTAGTTGTTCTACAACACTATACTCGCTGTGCTTTAAGAATTTTAGAAATTCTCTAGCTTCATTCTCCGTTACTGGCTCGTTAACTGGCGATTTGGACCTGACCGTCTTTTCCCTTTTTTGTTCAGCCATTGGGGTCTTCCCTTTAATAGGCTCAGCTACTGTATTTGATGGATCATAATGCTTCCCGCTGCATGTATAGAAACCAAACTCTCGACCTTCTTCCAAAGCGCTGATCGGGCTCTCTTCTCTCGGAATTATCACGTTGCAATCATAATTCCATGGGACTTTCTTGCTATCCTTGTAAGGAAAAGCTACAGGTTTTTGGATTATGACCCTTGGTGCCACTTGCACTCCAGCTTCATTGCTTCTTGGTAGTGAGATAATTACCACCGGATGGTTGGCCTCACAGACCTTCTTTGTGGATCCTCTTTCAGGGGCGTACACCTCTGCTTCTTCAACATACTCAAAGAATCCGAGCTCTTTGTTGTCCATTAGACCCTGTACTCAAGCCCCGAATTCATTACATTCATGAATCTCACGATCTTCTTCATCATGAAACTCGTAATAATTTTTTGCTTTTCGGGACCCATTCCTCGAGTCTTTTCTGATCAACCCTCTTTCTACCATCTTTTTCCAAACTTCTCTCAACGGGGTTTTTACTTCTGCAATATTTATCTTAATTTTCCACCCCGCATTCTCGACTATCGCATTTACCCCCTTATCAGCGTGGTTGGGTAATGGATTTTCTACACTAGATAGATCATCAAATTTTACAATGCCTATTTTGATGAACCTTTCGACTAATTTCTTGAAAGTGGTGCAGTTTTCTATCGAGTGCCCCGTAATTCTTGCATGATATTCGCATTGGGCGTTTTCGTCGTACCATTTAGGGTATGGGGTTTGCATCGGCTTTAGGTTGAAAGGAGATACAACATGTGCATCGAATAAACTTTAGTACAACTCCTTATACATCATTGGGATAGGCGTAAACTGGAGTTTCTCTACATTCGGCTTCTGATTGGATTCCTGCCTTAGAGAGGCTTGAAAACTAGTGGTTATCGTCTTCGGTGGGCCAACAGTAATTGGCTTTGAATAGCCCTTGTTGTACGCGCCCACATTGTTTATTTCACTTTCCTTTTTTCTCGGGGCTGATCTTTTAGACTTTTCCTCGCATCTATTTTGCCCCTTTTCACCTAGTTTTCGATCATTTCACTGGACATTACTATGTCTGAGAAGCTCTTCGTGGCACTCCCCAACATGTGGTTGATAAATGGGGCTTTCAAGGTGTTGAGGAAAAGCATCATGGTTTCTTTCTCCAGAAGAGGTGGCTGGACTTGTGTTGCCACCTCTCTCCATCTTTTGGCACATTACCTAAAGCTTTCATTCTGCTTCTTCTCTATTTTTTGCAGTGTAAGCCTATCGGGTGTCATGTCCGTGACATGACTATACTGTTTCATAAAAGTTTGTGCTAAGTCTTTCCATGAATTGACTTGGGCACAACTCAGCTAATTGTACCATTTGGCTGCTGACCCGATTAGACTATTTTGGAAGCAGTAGATCAATAGTTGATCATTATTAACATATCCTGCCATCCTTCGACAGAACATGGTAATGTGAGCTTTAGGACAACTTGTCCCATTATATTTTTCGAACTCCGGAGTTTTAAACCACAGAGGGAGCACTAAATCTAGGACCAAACTCAGGTCCTTGGCACCAATTCTGCAATGGTAATCAGCATTTTCCATTGCTCTGAAGTTTTCTTCTAACCACCTACATTTGTCTTTCAGTTGTTTTGGCAGTTCCACTTTTGCTTTTTCTGTTTCTGTCATATCATCTAGATCGGGGACTACAGGGTTGGTTGTACATCCCCTGGGTTAGAGCCTGAGCCTGTTTGGTAATTCATGGCTGCCGAGGTACCGACTTGATACTGTTGGGGTCTAATTGTCATTGGTGCCCTTTGTGGGCATACATCCAGTTGTACCTGAACGTTTATCGGGGTAAAACCTGAGGGGTAAGTGGGATCTTCATTATCATCTCCCGAGTTAACCGCAGTGCCTTTCCCCTTTTCTCGCTCTCTGGCTAGCAACTGCACCAATTAATTCACCATGCTTCTTTGGGATTCCAAGATTTGATCTCTTATCTCCTGTTGCACCTTCACTAACTGCTCTTGTAGTTGCGCTTGCAACTGGTCTTACATTTCTTTTTGTATTTGTTCTAGCCTTTCTAATATTCGATCCATCACTTTAGATTTGGCGCGAGTACTATAATGGAGTTCAATTGGTTGATTCTTATTATTTTCCAGATTAATTGAGATAATTTCGTTTAACTAGTTTTTTCGTAAACTTAATGCATATGATGCGATGTAATATAAAAACATGAATGCAAATAGAGGCATTGACTTTGATTCAACTAGAAAACAAATTTCTTTACATAAAACAGATTACATATACGGCTTTGCCCTAATGCTTAAGGTCTTGACTTGCTTAAGAAGCCTAGCTAACTCTCAGCTTCGATCTGACTCTGACTCATATTTCAAACTCAGTACATCAGCCTGAATTGCCAAGGTTTGTATATGATTAGCCACCTCTTGCACTAGAGCCAAAACTTCGCCCATGACATAATCCCTATCCCTGACCTGGTCTTGAGATTGATGAAGTCGCTCTTTCCACCGCTCATCATTTGCTTCCAGCATTTCAATCCGGAGTTCACAATTTTACAACGTGGTTTCAAGTTCCTCTATCCTCCCTTTTAGTTCCTCAATCTTGCCTAAGCCGGCCCTTAATTCGATCACTGAGTTATGACTACAATGCTGGTGTAGCGACTTTTCTAACTCTGCCACTTGAGCTTTTAGCTTCTCCTTTTCATTTTGGCTCTCCAACAAGCTCTTTTTTAGGACGTCTTCCCGTATTCGAGTATCATGGAACTTTTTCTCCTATTGACTAGCTCTAGTCATTTCCTCTTGGATTTCTTGCTTCCATTGCTCGGATGTTTGCCCAGACTAGCGATTCTTATTGACATGCGCAGCTTCTTGTAGTCTGTCTTTAAACTGTCCAAATCCTCTTCAGCCTTATTCTTTTATTTCCTCATTATTTCAGCTTCTATCTTTTGGACATTGACATCTAACCCCAACTATATTTTCTTTTCTTTCAATTGCTCGATTTTTTTTTCCTAATTCTAAATTCCTTCTTTCAAAATCTTGCTTAATAATCTTTAACTCTGATGAGACCACTCGTAGATATTCCTCCATTGGTCGAATGTCCTCTTGACTTGGTCCAGGGGTATTATCATTGACCCTTTTACTCCACAATCCATTATATTCGGGTGTCGTCGTTGGACTCGCGGCAAATCTCTTCATTCGGCAGACTTGGTTCCAGGCGTTGGATATTTCTTGGACTTTTTTTCTTGTAATTGTCCCCCTTATATGAAAACTAGAATTGTGCCAGCCCTTGTGTTGCTAGTATGAATTGCCTTGATCTATACTGCCTTACCACGAGTAGAGGAGCATATCCAACAGCTCCTCATATTCTAAGTAATGGCACCCAATCGAAATTACCACACCGATATAAAATCTCGTCGGGAACCATCTAAGGGGCTCTCCACTCAACGTCCTCTTCTTGTAGACTTTAGAGAATCACCATCCATTTTTCCTCTGTGATATCATCCCGTCTTGGCGTGGTCACTATCTCTTTCAAGGGAGAATAGTTTTCGGAGAAGATTTGGTAAGAGACTTTGTCCACTTTCCAAAAATGGCTATGAAACCATGCCAACAGAGACTCTGCCCTCTCCCGCTCTATGGCATGCGCTCAAGGACCTGAAAGTTTCGGTTTGAATTGCAGGGATGGGTGTAACCCTTTTATCAAGTCAGTCAAATAAATCAAAGATGGCTCATCTATATGCCCCAAAGCCTTGGGGAAGATCACCAAGCCGTAAATGCTTAATGCAAAGACATCGACCCTTTTCTTCACGTCAGGATGTGCTAGGATCAAATCTCACAAATTTCTCCAAGGGATGCACATACTGTCACCTTTCTGCTTGATTCGAGCTGCAACCTATTGTTCACTCATTCCCGTGATATTTATCAACTTTTTCAAGAACGTTGGGACATTGGCCGCTCTAGAGTAAGCCTTATTAATTTGAATCCTTGGACCACGAAGCAAGGCTATGTACTCTTCCACTGTAGGTACCAAGTCCACCTTTCCAAAAGTGAAACAACCATAAGCAGGGTTCTAATATTGGGCGAGAGCCCGAAATAGGTGTTTGTCCACTTTAACATCGAGTAGATAGGGCAGATCACCATAATTGCCATAGAATAGCTGCTTGATCTCGTCATCCCACTGATCCCATATTTCTTTCATCTCTTGAAAATTGTTTTGGGTTACACTGATACGAGTGAAATCCTACAACTCCGATACGTATCCCTCTGTAAGACAATCACATTTCTCTTGCTGCGTTGTCTTGGCCCAAATCTAGACAGCCGCATTATCCTCTACTTTATCAAAAAAAACCCCTTTTCCATGCTAAGTTAACTACTTAGGAACCAAATATCAATCAACACCTTTTTGTGATGAAAATGTCATGCACTCAAAGCAAAAATAAACAAGTCAGTATACGAAGCAAAAATTTAAAACAAGCAAGAAATAATAAATCGCCTATCTGGGTAACCACTAAGATTTGGTGCGGATCTACCTAGGGTAAGTTCTTATGGTTCATTATATGTGGTTTGGTTCTACAGCAAGGGTACCCGAACCGGCAGATTCCTCGATCCTCACCTATTATAGGCTCATATAGACCGAGTTTAGTTCAGGGGAATTCATTTCCCTATGGCTATACGAAGATGAAAATCTCACGAAGACATAGGTACAGATGTATCCCGAAAGCTATCCACTATCATATACGGAGGTGAATACCTCACGAAGGAATAGTTTCTCACTCCCACTTAAAAGGGTAAAAATCGACCAATTATGCGATGCAATGTGCAGAGATACATTGTATTTAAAAGACTCGAACCAACAAATCAACCAAGATGATGTAGACCACGAGAGTGAAATGCAAATAAAGGACTATAAATTTAAACCGAATTATCAATTTTCGACAAAAAGACAAAAAATAATCAAATCGTGGCTTGACTCTCTTATTGTCCACAACGGAGTCGCCAAGATGTTGAAACCATTTTTTATAAAAGGGATCGACTTTGATTTTGAAAATGAAAACGAAAATGGGAGTCGCCACCGATCTTTTTTATGAGGTGTGGTCGGATCACCTCGTAATTGGGTAATTTTAATAATAGATTTAGTTTATTAAAACAATGGTTTAGGTCTATGAAGTTCAGGAAAATGGGTTTGGGAGTCGGTTATACACGAAGAAGGATTAACACCCTCGTAACACCCAAGATTGGTACCTAATTGATTATTTAACGTCTTTATGTCAAAAGTTGAAAACTCGGAAAGGATTTAAAATATGACCCCCTATTGCATTAATGTATATTTTGTTTTGAAATACTTAAATGAGTAAAAAATATATTAAAGATCTTCTTATCTCGAGACCACAATATGTCACATCCCGTAAGTTAGGACGTGATATTTTGAATCTTAAAGAATAATTCGGTCTTTAATTTTTATTTGAAGTCTTACGCGTTTTAATTTTTGAGAAGATATTCAATTATTTGAATTTAACGAGAAAAAACGAAACCCCGTAAGTTAGGGCACGATTTTATCGAGTCATTCGGATATAGAACATTGCCTATTTTTTTTGAGAGATTTGTTGACATATTTGGTAAAAATTAATGATATTTGAGACAATACTTATTTAGGTTAAAAATGCGTAAATGTGTTTAAACGTGGCTCATGATGTAGTTACGTGAAAATGAAATTATTAAAGTTAACAACTCAAAATATCTAAAATATCTAAAATGTTGATAATAATAAAAGCACCAAATGAGGATACAATGACTATACACTAATATGATAATAATAAGGAAAAAAAAATAATGTTAATGATAATAATAATAATAACAATAAGAACGATAGGTATATATGAAAAACAAGAAAACATATATAATATAAATTGGTTAAGTACACAAAAAAAGGGTAATAAATAAATAAGAGAACGTGTGATAATAAAATAGTAAAAATAATGGAAGTATAACTAAATCGGAGGGAGAAAATAAAAAGAAAGCATAACGAGCAATTATATATGAGGATAAAAAATATAACATAAAAAAATAAGTGAATAAATAAATGAACAATATGTGAATGGCAAAATAAATAAATAAAGAAACAAAAGAATAATAAATAGCTAAACAAATAAATAAATGAATAAATAAAAGAATAAAATAAAAGGACTTGATTGATATTAAAGGAAAATTAAAAGATATACATTGCAAATAAAAAAACTGACAAGGACTAGAGTGTAGGGTGCTGAAACTAGCGAGGACTACATGGGGAAATACCCCCAATCCTTGTGTGCAGAGAGGCGAATTTAAAACAAGGTTTAGGACCAAACTGAAAAGCGCGTAAAGGAGAGAGGACTAAATGAGTAATTATCCCTGTACTTCAAAGCGCGCGACATTAGTAAGGACTAAATTGAAATCAAAATAAAATCTGTGGGGCAAATTTAAAATAAAAGAAAGGACTAGATTGTAGCAAAATAAAAAGGCGGAAGGATCAAAAGGGCAATAAACCACGAAGGCCAAAAACGCGCGGATCCTCCCTAGCGGGTCGGGTCCACGCATGGGTCTGAGGCTTAAACGGCATCTTTTTGGTCTTTAAACGGCTAGGATGAAACGGCGTCGTTTCGCGTCGTTATAAAAGCCTGAAATTAAAGAAAAAAAACATTTATTCCATGTTTTTTTTCTAAAAAAATACTCTCCTTTCTTTGATTTTCTCTGAAGGGGGTCATAGGGCCGGCCAAGGTCTAGTGGTCCACCACCGTGGCTCCACCGTGTACGACGATTAGAAGCACCCGAAAAAGGGCTTTTCAACCCTTTCAAACCCGATTTGGTTTTTTGAACCCCCAACACGAAGAGATAAAGAGGGAAAAAAAAGAAATAAAAGGTTTTGGTCTCGCTTTTCCTTTGACGGACCCTCATCGGAAACCCAATGGGTTTCGAGGTATCCAGGAGTCGACGATGGCCCTTGACGGCGACCGGAAGGAAAAAAAAAAGTTAAGTTTTTTATTCTATTTTATTATATTCCGAAATAAAAAATGTACAAAAGGCACCTTTTGAAATCTTGAATCTGTTTCAAGTTCTTGTTGTATTCGATTTTTTATCTTTCTGTGTGTACATTGGTGTTTTCTGCTAGGCTTATATAGCCGAATAAACAAATTGTTTTAATCCTTTTTGCTACTGTTTTTATCCTCTGTTGTTTGCTTCCATTTTTGCTTGTTTGCAGGTCTACGAAGGAAGTCAACGGAGTTGTGTTTCCATTTTGGTGCAAGGTGCCAAGAACGACGGTCTTCGGGCGACGAGTGTGCTGCCTTAGCATGTGGAGGCTGCGGCGCACTAGGAACAGCTAGGGTTTTAGGTTTTCTTTTTTCTGAATTAGCTTTAGGTTTTGGGCTCATTATCTTTTTGGGCTTTGTTATCAATGGATTGTTTAATTGGACTTTGATTTTACTTTTTGTTTTGTTGTTTCTGATTTGGGCCCGGGCAAATTGGGCCCTTTACAGTAACGATGACCAAATGTCATCTCTATTATTTCCACTTCCCATACGTTTTAATGTTTTTTCATATTCAGATGTACGTTAGAATATTATGTTTGGATTTCCTAAAAATAAAGGAAAGCTAAATTAGGGTGTGTTTCATAAGTCATTAAAAAAATCATATTTAATATTTTAAATGTGTTTTATTATTATTTTAATTTTTTATTTGATATAAAATTTTCTACAAAAATAAAATTAAATAAGATATGTAAATAGGTAGCCACTTATGACTTAATGTAGAATATTAAGTTGGTTTTATTTTAGGGTAAATTACACCAACAATCACTCAACTTTGATGCAGCTGACAAAACAATCACTCTGATTTCATTTCAGTCACTCAACTTTCGAAAAATAACAAATCAATCACTCGAAAAGTGACAAATCAGTTACCCATTAACATTTTCCATTACAGGCCTAACGAGATAGGTGACGTGGCTAGTTAACTAGTTGACGTGGCCAATTAACTTGCCATGTTGACATGACAATGCATTTAAAATTGGTCTAATTCAGAAATTTGGTCATTGTACATTATGAAAACTTAAAAATTAGTTCAATTAAGTATTAATGTTAAATCTTGATAATTAGCTCAATTAAGTACCAATGTAAAATCTTGTCTGTTGACTTAAGAATCAGCATTTCAACAAATTGTATGCAAGAAATTAGTAAAAATCAACAATTTAGTAATTTATATCAAAATTGAGGACTAGTTTTTCATTTTTCATAAATTACAGGGATGACATTCACAATTAGACATAAACGGTGACAAATTACAAATTTAAACCTTAAATACCTTTGTTCAGAGGATTCGTAGCTAGCGGAATCAATGAAATCGACGGGAACAACCGTATGATCGGAACTGTAAAGATCCTTACTAGTGACATCCAATGTTTGGTCACTCATGCAATTGGTGCAACGATGGAGCTCAATTGAGTAGAACTTGCACTGTCCGTCATTGTCGCAGACATCACAGTCACAAGAGTATCGCATTGACATTGCTCATTGGCTAGTGAGAGGGATTAGACTGAGTCGATGGGCAATGAACTTGTCATTGAGGACAGAATATTTAACTTCAATTTCGATGAGGTTGATGGTTATGGTGGGAACCTTGGCGATCATGACGTCGCGGAGGGCGTTGGCCATGGAAGCATTGGTGTCGTAGAGCTCAAATTTAACATAGTCTTCTTTGAGTTCCTGGATTTTGACCCTTGGCAATCGTTGGTATGAAACTCCTTCTATATTATCTTCTTCTCCTCCTCCTCCTCCTCCTCCTCATCTTCTTCTTCTTTTTTTGCCTAGGGCTTTTAAATATGGCTTTTTAAATGATAGCTAGCCTTCCAGCTGGCCAGTTAATGACAACAAGGAGTTCGTTAAATGTCATGTCACTTTTTTTTTATGTCTGGAACGAAAAATGGTTAAAAGGACTGGTTTGTTATTTTTCGAAAGTTGAGTGACTGAATTGAAATCAGAGTGATTGTTTGTCAACTGCATCAAAGTTGAGTGACTATTGGTGTAATTTACCCTTTATTTTATTAAATAATTGAAATAAATTATTTTTTAAATGAGATATTTAAATTTTTGTATTTATTTTTGTTATCTAAAAGTATTCAAAGTGAGACAAATTATTATATTAATAAGATTAAAACTAAGAAATAAATATTTTTTAATAATCAATATTTATAATCAAATAATATAATTTTATTCAGTACTTATATTTACTAATTTACTAAATAAATTTTTAATATATGTATAAATCCATTTTTGCCCGGGCCCATAAAACAACAAACCAACCCAACAAAAAAAAAAAAAAAAAAAACCAAACCAAAACAACCCAAACCAATAAAAGCTTAAACCTAACCAAATTAAAATTAGCCCAATACCAAGCCCAACAGACCCTAGCCCAAAATCAAAATCAAAATCAAAAAACCCTAATTTTCCCCTAAACCTAACAGTTGCCGCCTCTGCCCTCTGACCACTGCAGCACTGCCTCTCCACTGCCACCATCATTTCATCATTGCCACTTGCACCTGTAAAAATAAATAAAAAAGACAGGTTATCAAACAAGTTGTAAAAAATGGCTATAAAAAGTCAATCTAAACCATTTGTAAGGATTCGGATAGATTATCAATAAAATAGCAATAGATTTTCAAATACGAAAAGAAGCAGAGATTAAGCATTGAAAAAAGAGAGGAGAACCAAAACGCAAAATCAGATCAGTAACTTTAGGAGGTGATTTCATTTATTTTTACCTTTTTTAATTTTTTCTTTATTTTATTTCGAATCTTTTTTCTTTTATTTACACAAATATATATGTATATATAAGAATGAAAAAAATAAAAAAAGCTTACCCTGAAATCGCTATAAAAAAAAAACTTACCTTTTTGAAGCTCCGACCATCGCGTACTGTGGTCTCCGGCGGCAGAGCCCACGGCGGTCCGGCGTTCGGATGGTGGCCGGCCTTGGATGTGTAAAGAGAGGGCTGAGAGAGGGAGAGAGGACTTTTTTTTTAAGGTGTGAAAATGAAATTTTTTAAAAGCTTTTTAACTTATATAGGCCCCCCGAAACGACGTCGTTTTGGGACTAATCTTAAACGACTCGCTCCTAGGATCCACGTGTTTTTCATCAAAGGGGCTAATTGCACTTTTAGCCCCTCCGCCCTTTTATGATTTTGCAATCAGGTTTTCATTTTTTTTAATTTTACCCCAAACTTTTGTTTGGATTTCAATTGGGTCCTCCCTGATGCTGCGTATTTTGAAGGAAGAGGTTATTGTCCATTTTAGTCCCTCCACTTCTTTCACGCATTACAATTTGGTCCTTCCCCCTTTCTTTTTATTTCAGATTTACCTCGGATATCTTGTTTTTAATTCAATTTAGTCCCTTTTTTGTTATTTGCACTATTTTATTATTAATTTAACTAACTTCCTTATTATTGTTGTTGTTGTTGTTGTTGTTGTTGTTATTATTACTACTATTATAAGTATTATTAGACTTATTAGACTTATTTTTATTATTAATATTATTACTATCTTCTTTTTACCTTTTTTACTATTATTATTATTAACATGTTTTATTATTTATATTTTTATGAGTATTATTATTTTCGATTAATATTATTATAAATATATTATTATTATTATTTCAATATTATCATATTTTGCTATTATATTCATATTTATTTTTATTACTATTATTATTTTCATTATTTTTATTATTCTTTTTATTACCATTATATTAATGTAATATTATTGTTATTATTACTATTATTCCTTTTTATTTATTTACATATTATTTACACTCATTTTATTTTTATCCTCATTCTCATTATTATTATTTATTTATATCCTTTTATATCATTTCAAACTTTGAATTATTCATCACTTGTACTATTATTATTATTATTATTATTATTATTATTATTATTATTATTATTATTATTATTATTATTAATTTTACATATTATTCTTCGTTTTCTCATTTCTTACTGGTTTTTTTAATATTAAATATTTTTAGCTTGCTTATTATTTTTTTTCTTGTTTTTTTTAGCTTATTCGTTTTATTCATTTATTTCATTTTCGTCCTTTATGTTATCACTCACACTAACACATTTATTACTATTTTGCTACACATATTAGTATTGTAATTTGTTTTTACATTTTATTATAAACTTGTATTATATTAACTTTTACCCGATACAAAATTGATTTCTTTCATAAAGGCAATATTTCGTATTTAGAAATTCAAGAGGTCGTGCCCTAACGAATTGGTTTTCGATTTTTCTCGTTTAATCTAAATAACCGAATATCCTTTTTAAAGCAAATACATAAATTTTAAATAAAAAGCTTATTCTCGAGAATTCGAGACGTCGTGTCCTAACGCATTGGATGTGATGTTTTGCTATTTCGAGATAAGATTTTCTAAACCAAGGCAACATTCTGTATTTAGAAACTCGAGAAATCGTGCTCTAATGTATTGGGTTTTCGATTTTCTCGTTCATTCTAAGTAACTGGATATCCTTTCAAAATTAAGTACATGAATTTCGAATAAAAGGCAAGTTTAACCTCGAAGGTCGAGGTGTTGTGTCCTAACGTATTGGATATGACATTTTACCTTGAGACGAGACAGCCTTTGGAACACATTTTCAATTTATCCAAACAATTTTTTTTTAGGCATCACCATAAAAGAAGGATCGTATTTTTTAATTATTTCAAGTTTTCAAATCTTCGACACTAAAACATTGATTAATCAACTAGGTACCAATTTTGGGCGTATCGAGAGTGCTAATCCTTCCTCGTACGTAACCGACTCTCGAACCTATCTTTCTGATTTTTGTAGACCAAAATTGTTGTTTTGATAAATCAAACTGTTTATTTGAAACAACCACTTTTTGAGGTGACCCGATCACACCTCAGCAAAAAAGGATTGGTGACGACTCCCGTTTTTCGTTCATTTCCAAAATTAAAGTCGACCCCATTTCACGAAAAAATGGTTTCGACAATATAAATTTAACAAATTTAAAACTTAAATTTTCAATTTATCAAACATACCTTAAATAAAGGAAAATGATAATCATTTCCCTTATTTGGATGACGTATTTTAGTTAACCAAGGGAAAAATAAAAGATGGAAATCCCTGGGCAATTTACCGAAAAATACCCTAAAATTACAAAATTTACCGAAAAGGGCCGGGTGAGACAAAAATTACCGAAAAGGACCGAATCCCCCAAAAACGCGGCCATGTAGGCGCGTTTTTGTGAAACGAGCAAAAAAGGCGCCTGCTGCCGGCGCGTTTTTGTCGCCACCAAAAACGCGCCTAGGTGGACGCGTTTTGCTGACATGGACAAAAACGCGTCCAGCAGGGCGCGCCTTTGGTCCCAACGGTCAAAATTTTTTGACCATTGGCTCCCCAACGGTCAGAAAAAAAATAACTATAAAAACCCCCCACCCTTTATTCTTCACATTTCAATCCTTTCTCAATATTCTCTCAATTTTCTCTCAATTTGCTCTCAATTTTCTCTCAAATTTCTCTTAAAGTCCTTGAAATTTACGCTAAAATTTCAAAATAGTCCTTTACTATTTACGAAAAAGCCCATCATTATTTTTTTAATATATTTTTATCGGAAAATTTTAAAGCCGATTACAATGGCCGGGGAATTACTTCGCCTAAACGACAAACACATCGCCGTCGAGCAAATGAAAATGGTAAGTTTTAATTTCAATTTTGCTATATTATTTAATTTTTTTCCAATTATGTAATTTTAATTAATTTTGAATTTTATTATTTTTTAAACAGTCTGTAGATTGGGTGTTGGAATGTTATATTCGCAACATGCATGGTCCCCCATCGCCGTTGATCGAGAATTACCTGCGGGAAGCGGGTTTTTGGCACGTGGCCACGATAGGCCGGGGGTTCAAGGTGGAGCCGCCTTTGATCAGCGCGTTGATTGAGAGGTGGAGACCCGAGACCCACACTTTCCATCTGTCATGCGGAGAGTGTACAATCACTCTAGAAGATGTGCAATTGCAGTTGGGATTACCGGTGGACGGGTCGGTAGTCTCCGGGTCCGTAACATCTACCGATTGGATGGCCGTATGCTACGAGCTTTTGGGTGCCATTCCGGATAGAATTCGAGGAGCTCGGATCGATTTGGCGTGGTTACGAGACACATTACCGGAGCCAAACAAGGATTCGACCGAAGTAGAAAGAATACGGTATGCTCGAGCATACATTCTTCAAATAATTGGAGGCTATCTGATGCCGGACCTCTCTAGAAACCTCGTCCACCTGAGATGGCTCCTGAAACTTGTTGACTTGAGCGTAGGTGAATTGAGTTGGGGTCCGCCGTCTTTGTTGAAGTTGTACCGGGAGATGTGTGGGGCGACGGTGCCGAGTAAAGCAAAAATCGGAGGTTGCCTATCATTACTGCAGTCATGGGCATGGTTTCGATTTCCATTTTTACGCCCTCGACTCGACCAACCATATTCATTCCCACTGATAACGAGGTAAATTTAATATTATATTTTACAATTAATTCGTAGATTTATAGTATAAATGCATGCTAAAAGTTTATTTAATTAGGTGGAACCATCCGGCGAGTCATGTTGGAATACCGAACTCGCTTGAGGATATACGGCTCCTGTTGGAGCAAAGGTCGGAATCACAAGTAAGTTTCGAATTTTGTTATTATAATTTAGTATTTCGTATGTAGTGTCTAATATTAGGTATATAACTAAAATTTTCGTAATGTTAATATAGTTTGAATGGACACCGTACGACGAGCCAAAAATTCGTGTAGTAATTCCGGAGGAGTTCCTCCAAAATCCGAACGGTTGGCACGTAAAGGTCCCATTGATCACCTACTCGACCGTAGAGATGCACTAGGCAGATCGGGTTCTGCGGCAATTTGGATTTCGGTAACCGATTCCCGTACCACCGGAGGTGCTCGATGATGAGCACAAAGTTGACTTACAGCAAGCACACACGAATTGGCCAAGATTTTGGTCAGAACATATCGAGACGTGGGAGAACCGATATGACTATATACCTGACCGGGAACCGATAGTCATTTCAGAGTTAGCGTGCGTGCCGGAGTACATGCCATGGTTTAGGATCCATGGCAAACCGTATCTATTGTCGGAAGAAGAGAGGCGACGGCAACTTCGAGAGTAAAGGGAACGTCGGGCCCCTTTACACCCAAGGAGAAGGGGTGATAAGGCGGGGCAATCATCACCGCCGACACAGTCACCGGGCCCAGCAACAGCGCCTACACAGTCACCGGGCCCATCAGTTCAGCCAACAACACCGGGCCCATCACAGCATCTACCGTTCATGCCAGGTGCGTACCCTTTCCCTTATATGTATCCTCCTAACCCATATATGTTTGATTTCCTAGTCCTAGCCCAAGTTGGAGTGCATGGTGGGTTCGAGCCGTTATCGACTACTTCGCCGCGGCCATCCGATGGTGAGGCCGACGTCGCGTGTGGGTTCGAGGAGGAGGCGCCGTCGGAAGCACTTCTTTCGCGGGCTCCTTCTCCGTTCGGGATGCGATCACCCCACCGTGGTTTATGCAAACACCTCCGCGTCAATATTTTATCGAGTGGGTCACCATCGCAACATCCGAACTGGACCCACTGCGGAGGAATCGATTCCGCCCGAGATTCCACAACCCCGAGAAAGCCGGAAGAAGGAGGAATCGGTAGCACAGAAGTCGGACCGCCTCGTGTGGCAATCTGGTTCCCACCAAAGATCGCACTAAAATTTTTAATTAAGTTTTTTTTTGTAATTAATTTTTAATATATTTAATAAAAGTTGAGTTTAACTTTTTTCCTTATCATTTAATTTTTTAATTATTTTAATTATTTTAATAAAATTTGACAAAATAGAATTGATTTTTTTAATTAATTTTTAATATATTTAATAAAATTTAAGTTTAACTTTTTTCCTTATCATTTAATTTTTTTAATTTATTTTAATTTTTTTAATAAAATAAAAGTTATTGTACAAAAGTTCACCGTTTTCCTCCGAAAAAATAGATATTACATAGCCGCCATGAGACAAAACACCTAAGAACACGGTCAACTATTCCGACTTGGACACGAGCGAGATGTATGCCCCGGGTTCCTACACCATCCGCGCAGCCGACTTTGGTTGCTTGTTTCTCGGATATCCATATTGTTGCGTATTCTAGACGAGCAAGGTCGACCTTTTGGTTTGCGCCTCAATTGTCTATCCGGCAACAGCTTATACGGTGCAAGCGATACCAAGGGCCACTTACGTTCATCTAGGACTGGTGGGAATACATGTCTCCACACGTTGTACATGTTTTCTAATTTATACACTTCGTCGACATATCTCATTGGATCAAGACGGAGATTCTGACAAGCCGCAATTACATGGGTGCATGGGTAACGAAGTGCATCAAATTTCCCACAGTCGCAGGTCCTATTTGTCATGTGTACACGATAATGGCCGCCAACAATACCTTCGTTCGGTCTGTCAAACTCCGTGACACGAAACCATAGGCTGTCGCGATCGTGACACACTGTGTGCATGGTGTTCGCCCGTGCCTTCCCACGGTTGATTTCTTGCAAGACCTTCGAGTTCCATACATGGCCTCCTTCCATCTGCCCTCTATAACTCGCTGCTCTCTTCGGAAATAGTACCGCTAACCGAAAATATGTCTCTCGCACAACTGATGTAATCGGCAGATGACGGGTTCCTTTCAGAACAGAATTTATGCATTCGACAAGGTTTGTGGTCATATGCCCATATCGTAGGCCGCCATCATATGCTTGTGTCTACTGTTCGAAAGGAATATTGCACAGGTAGCTTGCGCCTTCGGTGTTATCTAAGCGCAAACTGGCCAGCATCTCCTGAAAACGGTCTTTATTGATCTCATACCCTGCCAATATATGTTGATAGCGAATATTACATACCACTCTTCAATTGCGAATAAATTGAATTTTTCAATAGATTTTTAGTATTAATAGATATTTCATACCCATATCGATCACTTGCCGTTTCTGTCTTTTAGATTGATGTTGCCCATAGTAGTTGGATGCGACATGCCTCAGGCAATATCGATGGTGTGTGCGATGCCACATGCTTCCCTGGCGTTCTATTGCCGCAAGTATTCTAGGGCCCCGATCCGATATAACGCATATGTCAGGTTGGGGGCAAACATGCCTCCTTAACCTAGATAGGAAGAAGTCCCAATCATCAGCTGACTCCCCCGGTGTTATTGCGAACGCAATCGGAAGGATTCTCCCACATCCGTCTTGTGCCACAAACTAGCAATAGCCGATCGCGTATATCTACCATACATAAAGGTACCGTCAATTTGTACCAATGGCTTACGTGATTTAAAGGCATCTCGACATTGCTTAAATATCCGCAAGCAGGCGCTTGAACATCGCGCATCCACGGAGCGCACGATCGTTGTAGTACACGCAGTTCCGTTTCAAGGTGCGTCATCATGCGTCGCCTCGGACATATCTCTCCAAAGACTGACACCACCGCCACACTTCATTATATGAAGTGTCCCACCCACCGTGTAACTTTTCTAACGCTATGCGCTTGGCTATCCAAGCCTTTTCGTAAGAGGCGCGTGTACCCCAATTGGCTGGCTACGACATCGCCAATTAAAAGGTGCACCGTAGTCTTTAGATCGGCCTTCAACATCGAGATTATTATGTCAGCCAACATGTCTGAATCTATCCTCGGGTGATCCTGTGTTACACCTATCAACGAAGTACGTTAAACAATGCAACATTACATATTATTACTGTTATTCGAAATCACTGAACACATAGTGGTACTGTACCGGCAAGACATGTATGTCGACCTTTGTACTTTTTTATCTTCCACAACCCTGTCCTTTTCTTCAATGACGCCATGATTTTCCATTGACATGTGCCATCTTGCACTGCACACTTCGCCTCGAACTTATCGAGCTTCGATTTAACCACCTTATAGTTAACCCCGTTCTTAATGCTGTACTGTTTCAATGCACCAAGAAAAGTATTCTTGTTGGAAAACTGGTTACCAACTTCTAATTCGTTGGAATCTAACGAAGAATCTGTACGGTCACGCGTCCGGTGTGTTAGTTCAGGAAACTCCAATGTATCATCTTGAGATAGATCGACATTATGCATGTGGGCTGGAGGCGAGTACACCCTGAATAGCGGATCTTCTTCTTCTTCGCCCCGAACCGCCTCAACGTCTTCAGTACAATTAGAACGAGCTCGGTTCGTAAAATAATCCAACACTCGCACCGTGGGCCCTGCCTCTCGAGGTGGATCCACATCGGATTCATCGTCCGACCCTCCATAACCTGCAACAAACGAAGGCCCCTCGCCGGTGGATGTCATCGGGAGTACATCATCCCTCCTTAAACATCTTTCGTACAGATTCCAATCGTATGTGGATTGCCAACCACTAGAACTTGACGACGTCCCCCAATACGTATTTCTATCATCGGACATCAGCTGACGGATATGCATGTCCCATCCACCAACCGAGTGTCGTGCAGGGGTTATGTTTTCCATACTACGATCGCACACAGGCACTTCTGTGTTTGGCCTCCCACTTACAGAGTATCGGCTTGGGGTCGTGTATTCCCCTCGAACGGCAGTACATGTCGAGGTCGCAGCAAGATCACTTAGAGATGAAAATTCTACATATACCTCCATATAGGGTGATCCACTGGCAAGATGAGTCTCCATCATTGCCTCAAAGCCCCGAGCACCTTTGATGTCGAACGACTCATATCTCACCGGATCAACCGAAGCGCAAAACCTATACTTAATACACTGAACTTTCATTGGCGTTGTTCCAAATATTTTACGCCTAATTCTTTTGCGAAGTTCTACCAAATCGATGTTCCGATTAAAACTCGATCGTATTTGTGTTCTCCGATAAGAAAACAATGCCATTTTCGATGTCACGAACTTCACCGTAAGTAGTAAATAACAAAGATTAATACGTTCACTCATTTTCAATTTTTTCCCTTTGCCTCAATTTCCCTTTACGCCAACCGAGAATGAAATTTCACCGATTTATAGCCTAATTTTGCGAACACTCATCAGAGCAAAAGCGGCTGGCCCACGTGGGAGCGTTTCTCGATCAAGACGCATGCCGACGGTGCACCCTCGCTGGAAGCGTTTTTGTACTATTTGTTCGTAAACGCTCTCTCAAAATTATTTCGCCGAGGACTATCGTAGTAAAAAGCGCGCCCACGTCGGCGTTGCCGAAGACGACTGTACTTTTTGGCCATCGTTTGTTCGTAAACGTCTCTCAAAATTATTTTGCGGAGACTCATCGTAGCAAAACGCGTGTCCACGGGCGGAGCGTTTTCAAGACGCATGCTATTTTTGGCCACTTGTTTGTTGTAAACGTCTCTCAAAATTATTTTGCCGAGAATATTGGGCCAAAACTTCTGAGAACAATGAAGGACAAAACGCGCCGGCTAGGCGCGTTTTTGGGTGATAAGGACCAAAGCGCTGCCGACGGCGTTTTTGTCCACGTCGCCGAAAACGCGTCCACCTAGGGCGCGTTTTTGGGTGGCGTGGACAAAAACGCGCCCCCAGGCGCGCGCTTGTGTCTTATCCCCAAAACGCGCCTAGGTGGCGCGTTTTGGGGATTCACCCTTTTCCGTAATTTTTGTCTCACCCGGCCCTTTTCAGTAAATTTTGTAATTTTAGGGTATTTTTTGGTAATTTGCCCGAAATCCCTGACTTCCCTTTATTTTACTTAATTTTTTTAATACCCCAATTTAGGGGAAAAGAAACTTAAAACAATTTGAGTTAGGTAAAAAATCAATTTTGTCATTAAGAAAATTTATTATTAAAAATTTATTTTTAAATTAAAAAATAAAAGAAAAAATTTTTAACGTATCAAAGTATGTATTTAATCTTTTTAGATGATTAGGTATTTATTTATTTATTAAATTTGCATTTAAAATTTTAATAATTTTGTGCTTAGAATATTTGTATCTTTCTACAACATTGATTAATTTAGTTTTGTTATTAATTATTTATATAAAGGCTAAATTTGGAAATTTCATGTAAAATAAATAATTTCTTTTCCTTTCCACAATTTATCCAAATAAAAAATATTAATTTTTTTTCTTTATAATTTTTAATTATCAAAATAAGAATTAAATATACATATGCTTTCCCTACTTTCATTTCTTTTCCAAATCGGCATGTCTTGTATTTATTAGTTTACCTTGATTTATATATAAGAGTGATTAAAATTTTTATTAGAGCAGGAACTTAAAAGATTATATAAAAAAAGAAATTACCCAATGCAAATTCAAAATGTAAATAATTTATTTTATTTGAATATTCGAATATTTTCTTTTGAATTCCTTTAATTATAAGTAATAATTATATAAAAATAGAGAAGAAGAGAAATAGAATTAAGTAGCAAGTATTATTCATTGTAATTACTGATGATAATATGAAACATAGTATCTAAAATGCTTTACTAAAGACTTGGAAGTCTTACAATACATCACGCAAATCCATGCAATTACTATCACAATTCTATACATCTCTATACCTAAATAACATTTTCGCCCATTCCTTAGTTTATGGTGAATAATCATCATCTCCCCCACCACTGCCGTACCCTGAACCATACCCTGAACCATGTCCATAACCATTGTCACCGCCACCGCCACCACCACCTCCTCCCCCTCCTCCTCCACCACCACCTCCACCTCTACCCCTTCCGCCACCACTTCCGTATCCAGATCCGCTTCCGTATCCATAACCTGAGCCATGTCCACCTCCACTACCTCCACCTCCACCACCTCCTCCTCCTCTGCCACCGCCTCCACCACCTCCTACACCATTGCCATACCCAGACCCGTATCCGGACCCATATCCAGACCCATACCCTTGGCCTGAACTAGAGCCACCTCCACCTCCTCCTCCTTCACCACCACCACCTCCTCCTCCTCTATCATAACCTCCTGAACCGTATCCGGAACCCCTTCCAGAACCATACCCTGAACCATATCCAGAACCTGACCCCAAACCATTAGCACCACCTCCACCTCCACCACTTCCTCCTCCTCCTCCTCCTCCTCCACCACCACCTTCTTTTCCTACACTCCTAAGTGACCTAGCAGCAAAGGCCAAGTCCACCAGTAATAAAACCAAAAACGCAGCACCAATAACCTTAGAGCTGCCCATTATTTTGAAACTCGTGAATAAAAATAAAAAGAAAAGAAGCTCAATGCAACACTCAATACCACTATCAGAATACAAGAAAAATGAACAAGCCTGCTTTTGATTGAGCAAAAGATCAAGGCCAAGCTCCTCTATTTATAGGCATTGCAAAAAAATAAAAATTAAAAAAAGCTTAAATAAATAATCTAAGTATCCCAAAAAGCCAGCTGAAGTTCTAGTGTTGAGCTGATGATAGCAAAGATATGACATTTTCATGTTTGTTTTGATGTATTTATCGTCTGTAAATCATGTTATTTTTATATATTCGTATTTTTTTGTTTTCTCATCCAACAATAAAATATTATATTTTTATTAAATATATATTCGTATTATTTCGTATGCTATTTATTTTATTTCGTATATATTAAATCTATAATTGAGATGGTATCCCAAATTAATTAGAGATCAATTTAGTTGTGCAAGAACTAATATACATAATTTTGCAAAGTAAATTACATTATTTTTTGGGTGTTTTTATTTTTTATATCTTTTATATATAAAAATAACATCTGATAGAATTTGAATTTGAGACGTTTCATTTGTTTATCATATCAACTTATTTAATAAATATATTTATTATAGAAATAAATCTCAAACTTATATGCAAACTTTGATTTAATGTAATTATACACATGAAACTTTGATTGTAATTTAAATGTATACATGATACTTAAATTTTGATTGAATCATATATATACATATTTAAAGAAATAAATGGATCAATTTATTTCTACATTGGATAAATATAATTATTTGTATATGATATATATAAATATAAAATGATATTACATCAATAATTGCGTTAATAACTTGTAATAATTAAATAAAATAAAAAAATCAAATATAAACTTACACATTAATATATTATCTAATTTGGTGGTGGTTGATATGATAACAATAACAAAAAGAATAACGCGGCGGAGGAACGTAGCTAGTGATAGTGGCGTTGAGATTGTGTGTGGGAGGTGGACTACTACTTTACTTTACTGTCTTCTTCAACAATAAAGCTTTTTATTCTTTCCCTCCAACTTTCTGACTTAGGTTTCTTTAACTTTATATGCTTTGGGATATAGCAATGGGACCGATTGGGATGCATGAGGTTTCAATATTTTTGGACATTTTAAATTTTAATTATTTTGAGATTTTATTTATTCTGAATTTTAACTTTTAGAGGGAAATTAACATAAATTACACATAAATTTTGATGTATTATGTGATATAACACGTAAACTTTGATTTGACGTAATTATATATATGGATTTTAATCTTGGTTTGAATATATATATATAAGTTTGATTTTGATTCAATTATAATCATTTAGAAAAAAATAAATCAATCCAATCATTCTCATATTGGATAAATTAAATTGTTTGTATATGCAAAAGAATAAATCTAAAATGGTGACGACAATTGTTACCATGTTAATGATTTATACAAACCGAACAAAAATCAATATTCATGTATCAAAATGTACGTTAAATCAAAATAAGTTAATGGTTAAAATATAATTTTTAAATCAAATTACAAGAGTAAAAAATATAATACAAAAAAGCCAGAGGATCATGTAACACCCCTTACCCGAGACCGTTGCCGGAGTCGAGCACGAGGCATTACTAAACTTAACTACTAATTCGGCATAAAATTTAAAACTGCCCATCTGCGTCATAGTCACTAAAATATTTATATCTGGAGCTACGGGACTCCAAATTAAGATCCGTTAATTTTCCCTGAAACTAGACTCATATATCTTTTTACTATAATTTTTCCAGAGTTTTTGGTATGGCCAATAAATACCAGATTTTTCTTAAAGTTTCCCCTGTTTTACTGATTGACTGTTCTGACCTCTCTTCACTACAAATCAAATTACTTTTTGTACAGAATTCATATGACCTTTTTATTTATTTCATTTGAAAATAGACTCATTCAGGATTCCATAAATATAAATTTTAATCCACAATTATTTTTGTGCAATTTATAATGATTTTTCAAAGGCAGAACAGGGGATCGCAAATTCATTCAGAACCAGTTTCACTAAAATTTAAATATCCCATTATTTCCATTTCTTTTGCTTACTCTATTTCTTTCATATGAAAATAGACTCAAAAATATTTCAATTCATATCTCCTTCACTTTCTAATTCCATTTCTTCTATTTTTGGTGATTTTTCAAAATCACGTCACTGCTGGAATTCAAAAACTGTTTCATTGCAAAATATTGTTAACTAGTTTATAGCATCTTTACTCCATCTCATTTAAACTCTATACATGCCATATAAATCTTTAAACATAAAACAAAAGCTACCGGAATTGATCTGGATAGTGAGCTTTGCTGTGATGATCCGATCTACCACTTCTCTTTAATTCAATCTACATAAAAATATCAAACACACACAAGTAAGCAGTGAAGCTTAGTAAGTTCATTGGTTTAAAAGTAACTTACCACACATAATATTTCCAAAACAATAACAAAATATTTACTAAAGTTCCCTGCCATTCACAACCATTGTTAAATACTTCACATAGTTGAGCTCGACATTAACAACTACTCAATCTCTTCCATTTGATTCACTCATTTTATATTACTTCTTATCAAATTAGGAAGCGTCTTACAAATTTGAGTGCGTCGTTGCTCGGTGCCACACGTTTCACAACTCGGTATGGATGATTCCATACCTACATTTCACAACTCAGTATGGGCGATACCATACCTACTTTTCATAACTCAGTATGGATGATACCATACCTACATTTCATATCTCAGTATGGTTAATACCATACCTACATTTCACAACTCAAGTATGGATGATACCATACCTACATTTTCAGTATCTCAGTATGGTTGATACCATACCTACATTTTATAACTCAGTATGGATGATACCATACCTACATTTCACACTTTGCCATGGATTAACCATGGTCTTATCCATCAATTCATCACATGTCACACGATACTAACGTACTCAATTTTATGCTTTTTCCTAATTTGAATTACCGCCTTTATTCTTTCATTTAATCATAATTTTCATAATTCCACAGCAAATTCAGATTAAACAACACATTATATCATTCACAAATAAACATATAAATTCAACCATATGAACTTACCCGGCTGATTTGTAGAAGATTTTGAAATTTAGGGACTACTCTACAACTTTTTCTTTTCCTCTTTCTTCTTTGGTTTCTTGATCTATAATGTAAAATATTTTCACTCATTAGCATATATTTCATTTCTATTTCACTTCACAAATTATGCTCTTCAAATTTCGAAATTGCACTTTTACCCCAAAATTTACAGTTTTTACAATTTAGTCCTTGCTCAATTCAGCCATCAATTGAACTAATTTTTCTCAATCAACACTTTATTCTATCAGTACAAACTATTTCACAACCTTTGATATTCTGAATTTCAACACCAACCTCTAATTCACAACTTTTTCACAATTAGGTCCTAAATATCATTTCCTATCAAAATCACTTAATAAAACCACCTTAATATGAAATTAGAATTTAAATTTCATAATAATTCATCATAAACTTCCATTTCTAAGCAAGGGTAACTTTTAATTTTACCCACCAAATCAAAAACTAATGAATTCTATAAGTGGATCTAGTTGTAAAAGTCATAAAAACATAAAAATTATCAAGAAAAAGCAAGAATTAAACTCACATGGTGTAAAAATATGAAAACCAGCTTTCTCCAGAACTCCTATGGTGTTTTGGCTGAGATAATGTGAATTTTTCTCTAGATTATTTTCAATCTTATCTTAATAAACATATTAAAATCACAAAAATTCCAATTTTGCCCTTGTTTCACTTATCTTTTGCTGATTTCCTTGCCTTTGCCGTCAAACCTTCTCACTTTTAGGTTTAATTTCCCTTTAAACCCTCCTTCTTTTAACACTTGAGCTATTTAATTCTTGTAGAAATTTTGTATTTATTACAATTTAGTCCTTTTTATTTAATTGACTACCCAAACATTTAAATTTATCAACCAAACTTTAATACTAACTTAATAACACTCCATAAATATTTCTAAAAATATTTATGGCTCGATTTTCAAATTTGAGGTCTCAATACCTCGTTTTTGACCCATTTGACCTAATAAATTCTTTTAATTCACCAATTTCACCAATCCGCAAATTCTTCTAAATTCTCACTTGACTCATAAATATTAAATTACTATCTTATTTAATCTTACCTGTCGGATTTAGTGATCTCATATCACCATTTCCGACACAACTGAAAATTAGGCCGTTACAGATCAAGTATGTAAATTGGTCTAATTAGTAAATTTCATTTGTTCAAAAATTTATAGTTGTCAAATGTTGTGCCTATAGGTGATATCAGTTCGGGTTTTTTGAATTTTTTGAAATGTTGATCATAACTTGGTTTTCGAATTTTTCATATTAATTTTTAATTTAAATTTTTAAATTTATTGACAAAATAAATTTTGTTTTTATGGCTTTTAATATTATTTAGCAAAGTTTTCAAGTTTTTCTCATTAATATTTTTAAAAAATAATAATTTTTCAAGTAAATCAATAACTTTTATATGGTATTTTTATTTTTTTTAAAAAAAACAACTATTTTTTCACTATTTTAAATATAAAATATTTATTTTTATATCATAAAAATTAAAATTAATTATAAATAAATAAAAATAAAATTCTATTTAATTTTTTATAATCGCAATTTTTTATTTTACATTCCTTAAACCCTCCAAACATTTCTATTAAGATTGATTTTTTTTTTACTTAAGCGTTGGTGATGCCATATAAATAATAATCTAACTAATAAATAAAGTAATTTCAAATTTTATTTCAACCCCTCGTCAACTATGCACTAATTAATAAATGATAAAATATAATCTTGACAACCAAATGATTATAATGGCCAAGAAAACTTTTTTAAAAGTCTATCAAATGATAAACACACGGCAATTCGATAATTAATATATACATTTATCTATAGATTTCCACAATTTGATCCTCATTTTGTTGATGTTTTTTTCTAGGTAAGATTATAATTTGGAATAGAAGGAAAATTTTAGATTCGAGGACAGACTTATTATATATTAACTAATTAAATTAAACCTCCCTTTCGTCATACATATGTAGAGTTTTTGAAACTTTGGTCGTGGAGTTTTAATTCGACACCAATTTTAAAGAGTAAGAAATGAAGTAATTAAGTCTCGATTTAGATTTATTTATATATCAGCACAGTCAATTGCATTTTAGTTCAATTAGTATTAGTATTATTCTTAGTACAAAAGGGTGTGAGTTAAAATGTATTTAATAAGAGTTGCTGACCTTTCATGCATATAATATTAGTAATTTGAAATTAAAAAAAAAAAACCCTCAAAAAGAGGACGGCCTGATGGTGTTATTCATTTATACAAATCATACATTTGGAAGACCTAAAACTCAAAAGGGGACATATATATAATTCCACTAACTCACCTACCCAAATTCCCCAGTATATATATCTTAAAAAATGGTAATGGGATTGTTTCTTCCCTCTTAATCTATACGTTTAGATTGACATGTGGCCTTTTAACCTTCATACGTTGCTTGCCTAACCATATGTACTTCCTCTTCTCTAGCATGCTTGCTTCCCATTTGCTTTCAATCATGCCATTTTTCCAAATTTAAATGGAGGGAAATTAGAGTCTATTTCTGACTTTTCTTGTAATGAATTACAGCTACTAAGCACTTTAACTAGTTTTTGCACTAACATTAGCTACATTCCATATCTCTATATAGTCATGTCACTATCATTTTTAAGTAGTGCTAAAATATCATAAATGAATTCATAATTATACACGTCAATTAATCTTATTCATTTGAGATTGGTCAACCATCTATTTTCTAAACTTCTTAAAACTACAAACTAATCAATCTGTATAAAACTGCTTTTAACTTTGTTTTATTTTTTATTAAGTGAATTACATTAATAATCATTTAAGTATGTCTTTTTTATCATTTAACTATGAAAAATTAAAAAATGGTCATTTAATTATTTAATTTTGTATCACCCAATTATCTTAATTTTTTGGGTGTTTTTATTTTTATGTTACCTAGGCGGTAACAAAAAAAAAATAAAATTAAATAAATGAACCACTATTTTATAATTAGGTGATAAAAATCTTTTTTATTAAAATAGTTTTATAAATGATAAAAAATAGTTCCATTGGTTTGATCTTATATCTACCTAACCTTTAAAAGGTATATATTTATGTGGTTTTCATATTATTTTTATTTCAATATGTTTTTCATGTCATATTGGTGTATTAATTGTTTAGTATTTCTAGATTAGAGGTTGAAAAATGACCATAGATTGTTCAAATTTGGAGTATAATTTTTTTTCCCACTTTTTACCTGTCATATAGATATAGATCTACACATTGGAGATAATATCCTCCCCTTTCATATGCCCACCGTCCATTCCACAATGCTGTACACGTTAGGTGGTCACTTAATATTTAGGGTGACCAAAATGAAATTATTGTAATTTAATCATCTAATATTTAGAGTACTTTTATTTTAGTCACTCAAGTATTAAATTTTTAACGCTGCTTAACTATACACGTTACATCATGTTTATATTTTCATTTTGGTCACCCAAATATTTTTCAAAGCATTGGTTTGGGTAAAAATATTTAATGATTAAAGTGAAAAAAAAACAATAGAAACTAAAACAATACACAAAAATTGTCAAATTGTACTTGTTTGTCCCATTGTTGAATTCTAAATTTCTTTCTTTTTAAAAAAAATTAAATTTTATAACATCAAAATAAATTGAATAAATTGTTGAAATTATTAATCCAGTGATAATATCAACGAGTTTGTTACTATAATATTAAAATTAATTAATTTATTCTCCTTTTAAATTTTAAAATTTTATTTTATATTTTCAGATTATCCTTAACGAGATCAACTCAAATAACTTATATTTAATAATTGTCTATGAAACTTAAATTTCTTTTGATTATATAATCTCGAATCTCCCATGCTAAGCTAAAAGTTTTGATTATATAATTTTGAATCTTCCGTTAGAAAAATCATAAAAATTATGAAAAAAGCCTAGGTTTCTAGATTTTATGGAATGGAAATCAAGAATGAAATTCATTTTCATTATAGGACTTACTCTATCTCTTTTAGAAGATACTATGCTACCACTCGGACTCGAACTAAGATGCTCTAGCACTGTTTCCTAAGAGCAGCGTGTCTACCGATTTCACCATAGTGGCTTGCTCGAAATCATAATAACCCATTTTTTTAGTCAATCGTCGAGATTGAAGGTGAAAGGATCAATTCAATGTAAAATGTCAAAGGAAAAAAAAATACTTGCAATTAATTAAATTAATTACTATTTATTTGTTTGAGTAAAGAGGTGATGAAAAAATTATGAGTTTTTTTTGAAAAGAAAGATAAAATTAATTAATTTAATTAATTACAAATATTTTTCTTTACTTTTAGCTTAACATGAAAGATTCAAGATCATATAATCAAAAGAAAGTAATGTTTCATAGACAACTATTAAAGACAATAATTTTCATTGATAATTTTTAAAAATAATTTCAAAACATCAAAATAATTTAAATAAATTGTTGAATTTTTTTATCAATTGATAATGCCAACCGGTTTGCTACTATAATTTTGAATCTCAATATTTAAAATTTTATATTTCAAAACCTAAAATTAAAATTTTGAGCAATGGGATAAACAAGTACAATTTGACAATTTTTGTGTATTATTTTAGTTTTTATCGCCTTTTCACTTTAAACCTTGATTTTTTTTATCCGAATATATACTTAAAAGAAAGATACTTTTTGAGTGACTAAAATGAAATCGACCTAAAAGTTAAAGATACTTTTTGAGTGACTAAAATGAAATCGACCTAAAAGTTAGGTGACCAAACAGTTAACCACCATTAAAGATTTAATACTTGAGTGATCAAAATGAAAATGCTTTAAAAGCTGAATAACAAAGTTAGTTTACCCTAATAAATTCAAAAGGCAAAAACCTTTTATCTCAGTGGGTAGAAATGTTAAAAAAAAAAGTCATAATTATAGTATATTTATAGCTTATATGTCAAAAAAATTCTTATGAAAATGTAAAAACATTAATTAAGCTCTTGTATTAAATTCACATTTAATTAAGCATCTATCGTTAACTAAAATAATCAATTAAGCTTATTCGTTAATGATTTCCGTTATTGACCTCATTAACCATTAAAATAAATTGACGTTGCGTGGTAACTTTTGGTTTAATCTGATATTTTTTCCATAAAAATAATTAAAAAATCATAAGAAATTATAAGAATAAAAAATCAAAAAAAATAAAACATGTCATTATTCAAACCAAATCAAACCAGTGGTTGAACCGATCAGGCCATCGATTTGCCAGTTTGACTGATTCGTCCAGTTCAATTAAATAAAACATTAAAAAATAAAAATTATTAAAGTATTAAAGTATAAAACAATTGGTTCAATTGTCCTAGGTCAACCAATCTAATGGCTTTTTCCGGACCGATACCCTTGCTAATTTTGGTCTAATTTGTCCAACTGACTAATCCGATCTCGTTCAAATATTTATGATTTTTTAACAATTTTATATTATTTTTAATATTTTTATTTTTATGATTTTTATAGAATTTTAATATGTTTTTATAAATTTTAAATATGTTCTTATTAATTTTATAATTTTTTATAATTTATTAGATTTATTATATTTTTATAAGGTCATATCTATTTTTATATTTTTTTAATATTTAATAATTTTATATTTTGATAATTTTTTATAATTTTTAATTATTTTTATGAAAAATATTATATTAAACCAGAAGCGATCACGTGTCACTATTTAATTCGCTCATCAATTTCTTTTAACAATTTATGTGGTCAATGATAGAAACTACTAACGAACCGGCTTAATAAATTTTTTTACTTAACGATAAGAACTTAATTAGGTACAAATTTAATACAAGAGTTTAATTGATATTTTTACATTTTCTTAAGAAATTTTTTATATAAAAATATTTATTTATTAAAAAATTAATTCATTAATACCAACAAATATTGTATACAATCATAAAACACAAAACCGTAATACTTAGATATCATCAACAATACTTAGAAGTGGTTTCGTATGTTACCCTCTCATTTGAGGATGAGATTAGACGTTAATGCATATATATATATATATGAAACTCGTTGAATATTCATCAGTAAGAGATATAATTATAGTTTAGTTTGAATTGAAGATGATTTTGATGCTTAAGGATTTAAGTGCAGGAGAATATGGAAGACAAAAGGATTAGTGGCAAACCACTACCTGCGTCTGTACTATTTGGATTAATCCTTTTTATTATTATACCGAAGGAGGGCGGCAAGTATTTAAGATGTTTACAGGTCGGATCAGACTGTATTTTTAAATTTTTTTTATTATTTATTTAAATTAGATCTAAATTAATTCCAACAGTTTATTTATTAAAAAATAATTTTATTTTAATATTTTAATATTTTTATTCTTAAATTTAAATAAAATATTGATTTAATTATTGAAATAGGAATTCGGACTAAGTTGTTGGAATTAAAAATTACTTTATTCAAGATTAGACATTTTGATTGAGAAATAGGAGCTCATCTTAAAATATAATGTTTGTGAATTCAAAATATAATAAAAATTGTTTTAACTCCTAAATATTAAAATTTAATTACTCTGTTAATCTCAATTCTAAGTTATAGATTTGGTCCTGCATATATACAAATGTTTTGTTTTGATTTACCCATGTTTTCAATAGATTTGAAGTCTTATCTGTTGGATTTGGATTCACACATTGTTTGAAACGTCATATTATCCTTATAATCATAACTGATCAGTTGATGTTGATGGCCTAGAATATTGAAGGATAACACCTCAACTTGAGTCAATTATTACCTAAATAGCTAGTTAATGAAGTGAAAAAATTAAACTTCATATATATACCTAATCTGTAACGCACCAAATATTGCTACTACACACCTTCAAGTATCAACAGTTGTCAATTGAGTTTTAACTCAATATTAATATTATTGTTAATACAAGAGGACGTGAGTTCGAGTGCGCTGAAGCAAATTATCCTCTTATTTAAGGGTTGGGAGAGACTATAGGTAGTTCTAGACTAAGTTGAGGAGGAGTTATGGGTAATTTAGGCATTGTATCAAAAATTAGAAATCATGATGATATACCCATATGAAAGGAAATAAATAAGTATGAACACTCAACTTGATTTGTTGGGATTAACTTGTTAAATCTAAAACCTTGTTTATTATTTGAAACGAGTGAAATTTTTTAAATAAAAAAATAAATGGAAAAACAATCTACTTTCATTAAGTGATTTATTAGATAATCGAAAAGAGAGGATCTTGAATGCTATTCGAGATTCAGAAGAACTATGCGGTGGGTTATTGAACGGCTGGAAGAGGCCCGGGCCCACTTACGAAAGTAGAAATGGAGGCAGATCAGTTTCGAGTGAATGGATACTCCAAGATAGAATGACAAAAATTGAATTTGATTAATTCAACTTATAACATTTTGGAACAATTAGAAAATTACAAAAATGAAACCATTTATTTTGAACAGTAAAGAGCAATTAATCAAGTCCGACAACAGGTTTTTCAACAAGCCTTACAAAGAGCTCTAGGAACTCTAAATAGTTCTTTAAACAACAAGTTACATTTACGCACTATTAGCGCTAATATTGGCTAAATTGGGGTGATGAAACTGAAAGTATTGGTTGAAAAAATAAGATCTATTTAAAAGGTGAGCATGACATGGTTAAAAAAAATCAAATATTACTTGATACGAATATAAACACAATATGTATACGTAGATACATTGATATTTATGTAATATAAACTATTAATGTATCAAGTTCTTGTATTATTCATACATTTGAAATTTAATCTTTTTATTTTTATTTTCAAGAATTTAATTTCTTTATTTTTTTAATTTTAAATCATGGTCCAATTGTTAATTCCAGGTGAATTTTTTCATTTAATTTATTGATGTGATATTTTGAAATTTAAAAAGACTATATTTGGTAGCCATGTAATAAAAAAATTGCATTATAATGAATTGAATTTAACAAAAGAATTTTAATAATATTAACAAATGGACATGTTTTTTCAAATGCAAAAAGTACAAGGATTAAATTCCTTAAAATAAAAGTACGGGGACTAAATCTCAAATATTGAATAAAAAATATAAATGTTTGGCGCATATTTTAACCTTTATATAATATATAAAACTTTAAACACAATTGTGACACGTGAAAATATATAAATACTACGTTTGGTAAGAGTATTATTTTTTTCACATATTTTAGTCATGAGTTAACTATAAGCTAATCACAATTAGTAACTTTTAGCTTCCCACATGATTTGTTTGTGGCAAAAAGAAGAAAAACTTTTTACTTATTTTGAAAATGTCTTATTTTTTATAAGAATTTTTACTAACTAATTTTAAGTTTAAATTTATACTAATTATTCTTTATTTTATGTCTAACTATTTTAGTATATATATAAGTTTTTTCCTTATAAGTAGTAACTAAACGTAACATATTTATGCAATATTATTGAGCATAGATCCTTTGAACGTAAGGATTTAATTTATTGATCTATTATTTTTTGTTATCAAAGATTGAAAGTAGAGAACCCAAATTGTGACTTGTTAACTTGATGTTCATTTACCTCATGAATAACTTACATGAACCCAAGTATCTTTTATTTGCTTAAAGCATGAGAGATTTGTATCTTCCATGTGATATTCAAAGTGTCCCAATATATTGGAGGGGATGAAGAGTTTAATCCATAAAATCTAACTTTGCTGAAATATATATATATATATATATATATATATATATATATGCTTCAAAGTTCTTTAAGGCCTTTGCACACTACCTTTCTCGCTGCCTTCCTACAGGTTTAAGTAACTCCTAACCTCGTCGTCGGCGCAAAATCGATTGAAGTCCTTGCGTGCATTCTTTTGTTTGCAACAAGGCATCTTTAGCGGTTCCGCACACGTCCAGAAGCATTAGAGATCCAACCAAAACTTGTCCAACTGATTTCCTTTTCTGCTCTTGAGCTACAGCTCGCTTAAATATCAAAGTAACATGAACATGATTTGGATCTACACCAAAATGTTCATGTTTTGTCTCCTTTCCACCATCAAACAACTCATTACAATCAAAATTTATGTAATAAAATAGAGGAAATTTGTGGGAAAATGAATTAGACCACATAACTTCCCTATTAGTAACTACATACATGTAAAATTTCATTTATATACAATTGGAATCTCAAAGATTAACAGTTGAGGATGTTGCTTTGACCAAAACACTTGTAGAGGCTTTCGAGTCCTCCTTCGAGATCTTGATTGCATATCTCTGATTTCTGGAGCTGATTTTGCACGTTTTCAACGTGCTTGATGTCAATTGTCAAATATATATGGAGAAAAAAATTAATTAAACTAAGTAAGCATATGTTATATATATATATATATATTATTGCTAGCCTCATGTTGCTTCAATTGCAGTCAAAACAAAATCAACCGTGTTTCGCATTGCATACGTACCCAATGTTATAAAAAGAAACATTAAATTCAATTTTTAGTTACCAATTTGATTCTTTTATGTTTTTTCTTCACATAGATTATTTTATGTTTAAACATTAATTTGATGTAGTTTATAATTATCAAAATACATTTAATAGTTTATTTGTATGGTTTTTTTAATATAAACTAAAAGATTAAAGGTTGAGTTGATTGAGTTTTAGTTCGGTTGGAATCATTATTATTCCAATAATGAGGCAGTAAATTCGAACACTATTTCTTCAATTTAAGGGTTTGAGAGATTATGACTAAATATCCCTATCATAAACGAATTAAATTATATTTTTATGAGAGTGATTTTGTTTTTTTATATGTAATATATCAATAAAAATTTGATTATAATAAAATTGAACTCGAGATATGCCATACATAATAAATATTTAATTTTATCATTGTAATCAAAACATAAAGTAATTTTTATATGAATTGTTAATAAATATGTTTGTAATAGCCAATTTTGGCCCAGGTCAATGAAATAAAATAAACCCAAAACAATAAGTAATTAAGCAGTTCAGAATAAGTGTCCATTTACAAACCAACCTAAATTAACCAAAAACAGACCCGAAGCCCAATTACAAACCCAAACCTAAATCTACCCCAAGCCCACTTGACCCAATAGCCGAACTAGGGTTTCAGAAAAGCTGAAACCCTAGCCTGCCCTCAGCGCCGCAATCGTCGACCCATCAGCGCCCTCTGCCTGTCTGCCTCCTCCCACGCCTCTGACGTCGCCTGCAAAATAAAAAAACACGCAACAGAAGGCAGCAAAAGAAACAAAGAAGAAAAAAACAAAAAAAAAAACAACAGAAAACAAATAGAAACAAACAAAATAGATCTCTGTAACTGGGTTATAAAAACCGAAACGAACTCTTTGTACTTTTTTTTAACGGATTTCAGCAATCAAAACAGAATAGAAGTATCAAGGTTGATTTCGTTTATTTTCTATTATTATCTAATGTCGTTTTTTTTATTTTATTATTTCAAAATCTTTACAAAACAAAATCAAAAAAAGGCAAAGGGGACCTTACCTGAACCCCGGGGGCGCGTCATCGGAACCTCCTCTCCGTCGTTGAAGCTGAACCGAAAGCAAAAAGGGGGGTTTCTTCTCTCGGGTTTTCGGGGCATCAAGGCTCGGCCTTCGAAATGGGGGCTTCGAACGGGGCTAAAGGCCCATCTCTACGCAACCTCGGCCACTGAATACGATGGTGGTGCGACGGGCGGCGGCAAAAGCCCAACCGTCGGGAATGAAAAGGGAGAAGGAGAGAATGCAGCTATTTTTTTGGGGTTTTTGAAAAAAAGGGGTCTGAAATGAAAAATGGGTAAAAATTTCGGCTTAAATACGCCCCCAAAACGACATCGTTTTAGTAGGTTCCCCCAGACGCCAAAACGACGTCGTTTTGGGGGGAACCGAACCCGACCCGACCCTAAAGGCCAGGATCCGCGTGTTTTCCCTTTTAGGGTCTATTTATGCCTTAGGTCCTTCCGCGTTATTATTCGGTGCAATCTGGTCTTTTCGTTTCTTTTAAATTTGCCCCATAGATTTTATTTTCATTTCGATTCAGTCCTTGTTAAGGCTGCGCGTTTTGATGGACAGGGATAATTCCCCATTTAGTCTTCACGCCACTAGCGCCTTTTGATTTTGGTCCTTACTTGTTTATCTATTTACAGATTTTACCTTTAATTTCAATTTTGTCCTGATTTAGTCCAAAACCTATTTAATTTCGATTTATCTTTATAAATTTGTTGCTTATTCATTTATTCTAAACTTTTTATATTTTTGAATTGTTTCATCATTATAATTTTTATGTATATACTGTCCTTTTTTAAAAAACCTTTTTATATACATTATTTATTTTCAAATTTTTATATACTGTTTATTTTAAAACTCTTTCTATATACATTATTTATTATTTATTTTTATATTAAACCTTTTTTTGCTTTATATATATATATTGTTATTTCAAATTTCTTTTTTACATATTATTTTCTTTAGATTTTTTTATATGTTATTTTAAATTGTTACATATATATTATTTATTTTAAGTTGCTTCATTTTATTTTAAATTGTTTTGTATATTAATTGTTTTAAATTGTTTTATACTACTCATTTTAAATTGCTTTTTTATAGAATCGATTATAAACTTGTTTTTATGTTTTATTTATTTAAAATTGTCTTATTATTTATTTTAAATTATTTTATGTCATTTATTTCATTCTTTTGATTTCTAATGTTGGTTGAAGTGATGTATGTTGTGAGATTATTGCCATCGCATGTATTATAACTCATTCATTTGTATTTTCATGTCATCGTTGTTCACTTGTTTAATGTTTTATTCATGTTTCATGCTCATTGCCATATTGTTGCTTCATGTTATTGTATCGCGAATTAAATCCCAACATATTTATCTAACTTAGATCGCTTCATTCTATTTCAAACAAAATTAACGTATGCCTTTGAGAGTGTTAGACTCGTAATTATCCAAAAGCGAAAATTTTTCTAAATAAAGCAATATTTCGTGTTTTACGAAATTCGAGGAACCGTGCCCTAACTTACGGGGTTTCAGTTTTCTCGTTAAACTTAAATTGCCAAATATCCTTTTAAATTTCAAAATATATAAAATTTTAATTAAAATTAAAGATACACTTGCATTATAGTATTCTAGGTATCGCAACCTAACTTACGGGATGCGATATTCCGATATCTCGAGACGAGAAAATCTTTAACAATCATTTTGATTTAATTCAAGTGTTTTAAAACTAACATTAATAAAAAAAGGATCGTATTTTTTTAAAATCTTTTTCAAACTTTCAACTTTCGACGTTAAGACATTAAATAATCAATTAGGTTCCAAGTTTGGGCGTGACGAGGGTGCTAACCCTTCCTCGCACGTAACCGACTCCCGAACCTGATTTCTCAAAACTTCGTAGATCAAAAATCGTCGTTTTAGTAAATTTAAATTTTATTAAAATGATTGAATAAAGAGGTGACCCGATCACACCTCATCAAAAAGGATAGGTGGCGACTCCCATTTTTTATTTTCGTTTTTAAACCCTAGTCGATTCCCATTTTTCAAAAAATGGTTTCGACAGATTGGCGATTCCACTGGGGACACTAGAGAGTCGAGCCACAAATTGATTAATTTTTGTCTTTTTGTCAAAAATTGAAAATCTGACTTGAAAAATTACTATCTTTTTACTGCATTTGTTTGTGTCATATGATTCTTGTGATTCAAGTCTTACATCATGTTGCATAAAGACCTTTTAGTTTTTATCCCTTTTAAGTGAGAGTAAGAAGCTACTCCTTCGTGAGGTTTTCACCTCCGTGTAGGATAGTGGATCGCTTTCGGAATACATCTGTACCTATGTCTTTGTGAGATTTTCATCTCCGTGCAGCCATAGGGAAATGTGTCCCCCTGAACCGAACTCGGTTCGTATGAGCCTGTAATGGGTGAGGATCGAGGAATCTGCTGGTTCAGGTACCTTCTCTTTAAAACCAAACCACATATAGTGAACCTTAAGAGCCCACTTTAAGTAGAACTATGTTGAACCCTAGTTGTCACCTGGATAGGTGTTTGACTATTTTATGTTTGATTTGATTTTTACCATCTGTATATGATACTAACGTGTTTCTTTTGTTTATGACTACATTGCATTTCATCATCATAGAAAGGAGGTGTTGATTCATATTCGATTTCTAAATAGAAGAGTTTATTATAAGGAAATTGATTACTTGATAAAATGGGTTATAATACGTTCGTCCAAATATAGTCCAAGTAAACACAACAAGAAAAGATTAATAGTATATGACTTTGCCTCGTTGCTAGGGGATTCAAGCTAACAAGGATTATTCGAGAGTCAATACGTCTCAATTTTCTTAAAGAAGCTTATGAACATCACGGAGGATAAGTGAGTGAAGAGTCACGGCCTGGATCAAGCAACAAGGAGCTAGAAGAGGTATCTATTGAGAAAGTTCACGGGACACGACCATAACATCAAGATACGAAGAAAAGGATTGGTGTATTCATTTGGACTATGAGGACAAAGTCGCATATGTAGTCCGTTCTATGTAAAGAAATTTATTTTCTAGAAAAGTTCTTCTAATGGAATTGAATTTAGAATCAACGCCTCTCTTTCTTTTTGCATTCATTCTATGCATTGGCATTGCATTTCCTGCATTTGTATTACATCACATAATATGCATTAAAATTTGTAAAAAGACCCTAATTAGGTAAAATTATTTCAACTAACTGAGGAATCGACAAAAGTCTACTGAATTGAGTATCGTTACGATACTCGTGCAAGAACAAAAGCCACGGACCGAAGGTTGGAAAGAATAGAGCAAATGCAAATACAGATGCAGAAGCAATTGAAAAAAATTTAACAAGAAATGCGGGAACAAATGCTAGAATTCCAGAAGAATATGATGGGCCAGTTAACCCAGTTACTAGCCGGAGGACTTGAAAAAAAGAATGGCCCAGTGGTCAACAGTGTGGATGATAATGAATACATCATTTATTCCCCAGGTTTTTCCCCAATAAGTGCCCCGACTCAACCAGACATACATTCGCACGGGGTACCTATCATTATCGGTCCCCAATGTCAGACTGATACTTCAGCCCTGTTGAACTTCTCGATAGGTTCAGGGTTTAACCCGGAGGATGATCGAGCCAAACTGGTTGTTCTTGGCTCAACAGAAACAAAGAAAAGGGAGAGTGGATTTCAAAGGCCCTGAGGAAGAAGGAAAAAGAAGTGAATAATAGAAGTAGGTATAACAAGGGCCAATCGAAGCCGTTTATAGTAAGCTAGCCAAAGACGAAAAATACTAACTATTAAGTCCCCCCAAAGCAAAAACCCAATCCAAAATCGAATTCAGAAAAACCCTAGTTCACACCTATTCCAACGACGTATAGGGAGTTATACCAGAGCTTATTTGATATGCATGTTGTAGCTCCTTATTACCTGAAACCAATGCTGTAACATCCTGAATTTTTGGGCCTATGCGTTTAATAGGTGAATATGTGTAATGAGTTAATTTAACTGTTAGGGGTTCAAATTGGGCTCAGGAATGGACCGAGGTCTTGGTTAAATATTTTGTTTAGAGACTATTTGGTTTAAATAAAGTATTAAGAGTGTAATAGGCAAGATGGGTTTGTGGCCCAGTGGCAAAATGGCGCCACTAAGAGGGAATGAAGTTGGCGTCAATGGCAAAGGAGGAGGCCCAAGTTTTGGCCGCATGTAGCCCATGTAATTGGGCCATTTTTGGCACTTAAAGGAGGAGTAGGTGGGACGGCAATGTGGCTATAAAATAGGGGATTTTATGCTTTAAATTATGTGGATATTATGCTGATAAAGGAAGGAGGAGTTAGAGCTAATTAAGACTCTTTTAGATGAGTTAGTAGATTAAGATAAAGGAGAAAAGATAGGATTTATCTGTAAGGTTAGGTAGGTGCCGAAATTTCTATATTTTTTCTCATCTTTTCTCTTCCAAAAGCCGAAAATCACCATTGTTCTCTTTTCTCATCTTTTCTCTTCCAAAAGCTGAAAATCACCACCTCTCTCACCTTTTCTTTCTTTTTCTTTGAATCTTCCTTTTAGCCGAATCTTCTGATCCCCATTGTTATTCTTCTCCCATTCACTAAAAGCCAAAACTCCTCATTCAATTCTTCTAAAAGCCGAAAAACACATCTAGTTCATCTTTTCAGGATTTTCTTAAAAGCCAAAATTCCTAGATCTATACTCTTCTACGCTTCGATCTTCTTCTGGGATTGTCGAATCTTTCTGCAAGGGGGTAGCCGCAATCATCTGTAGAGGTAAATGTCGATTTTTGTATTCTTTTTCGGCTTTTAGAGATCTTAGCCGAATGGCTATATGGTTAACTAATCGAGTGTTTTCTATTATTTGTGGCATTCCAGGATTTGAAGGGGATTCAATCGCTTAGATTTCTAAGCCAGAGTTCAGTAGCCCTTGGATCGTATCACTTTCAGGATTTCAAGGTAAGGAGATCTGTTAATTTAAGCATATAATTCAGGTAAAACACTAACCTTGGCTGAATATAGGAGAAGCCTTATCTTCGTGTTCTTCCGACTTTTGAGCAAAGTTGTAGACAAAGGACAGTAGATCTGATTAGTGCGGGTATCGACATAGAGAGTAGTACTACGTGTTATCAGGTGTGTAACACTTCTACACCATTTAGATTGCCTGTAAAAATTTGTTTACAAGTCTGTTATATTTTGATAAATGTCAAAATTTCGGCATAATGATTGAAACCCGATGAGGGTAAAAGCGAATCACCAGGTTAGTGATCTCTGTCATTCCTAAGTGAATGTTCCTGTTAAGATGACATATATGATAAGTATGCTGATTTCTGTGATTGCATGGGGTTGGGTTTGATGAAAGGGGAAGTGTTCTGTTGTAGCGGCTTTTGCCGTGACCTGTTGTAGTGGCTACGGCCATGATCTGACGATGAGCAGCATGACTGCCATCAATGGTGTGTAGCGGTGTTGGTTGATTGTAGAAATCCCCAATGGTGTGACTGGCAGGTAAGGGTGGTGTGTAGCGGATGGAAACCTAGGATTTGGGCTGGGTTTTGCATATATATTTTTTATATATATTATATTCTGTTACATGTTCTGTGGGGTTAAGGCCCAAATCTAATGGTGCACGAGGGTTGCATACTGAGTCTCACGACTCACCCTATTATTTAATATCTTTCAGGTAGCACCTAGTGCATCGGACCGGGCTGGAGAGGAGCGCAAGGTGGCCATGCGAGAGAGACATTTGGTCCAGCAGAAGATTTTACTCAGAAGGTTATCTTTAATTAATGGGTTTTAAGTTTCATTGTAATAAGGCCATGGGCCACTAGACTCATATTTATTTTGGGTTTTATGTTGGGTTTTTATCACTAGACATTTAAATTTCATGCGAAAATTAAGTTAAGACATGTAACAACTTAGTTTTTTTTTTTTTCCTAATTCACCAAGGTATCATTTAAATTTATATTTTATACAGAAGATTAAATTATTAAGTTTTTTGGTATAAATGTTTAAACCTGATAAATTATTTTTCAAAAATGCGACATGTTTATAAAATCTCTTTAGTGACATACCAGATCCGGTTGTAGTGTTTGGGTCGGGTTTGGGGTGTTACAAATGCAACCCCCATACCCCAACTGATATGATTCAAATGCTCAATGCGAGTATCACGCGGGAATAACGGGCCACTCAATCAATAACTGCATTGCATTTAAGAAGTTGGTTGAAAAGTTCATGAAAATGGGAATTGTGAAGTTCGATGATTTTTCAGAACCTGATCATTCTGACGAAGTAGTAAAATGTGATAATTGAAAGTGGGGGCAGAAGAGTTGTGTTTTCTTGAAGAAGTCATCAGAAGCCTAGAAATCGAGAAATCAAAACACCACGAAGAGGGAACCGAGGTATAAAAGTTTTCCAAACATCTGCTTTTATGTACTTGAGAGTGTTTTGAACAATGAGACTGTGGAAGAGACATCTATTTTTAAAGCTAATCTAGAGTAATATTCAAAACATGCTTATTGTTTTCAACCTAGAAGTAATAAGAGTCATTTTGTGAAATAAGCTTGTATTCAGAATCTTTATTTCAATAAAATGCATTTCTTTTAAGTAGATATTCTTTTATTCTATAGATTCTTTTGTTCTTTAGACCTTCTTTTAAATATTCTTTCATTCTTCAATCATGATCATATCATATAAATAACCATCCTTAGAATCATTTTTCTTTGGAATTTCCCTTCGTACCTAGGTACCAAGATATCAATGACATGATCGATGCTGTTACTGACTCTCTTTTTAGTAAGATATGTGTCAGAGGGATCTAAGGACTTTGAAGATGACAGAGATTGCAACTTATTTGTTAAGAATGGTAGATCCTACCTTACGAAGTGTCAGTGGACACTACGAGCTAATGAAGGAGATGAAGATGGAAACTTAGCTCACCGCAGGAATAAGGCAGGGCATCATTGAGTTATTTCTAAGAATTTAGAGATGTTTTTGCATGATCATATTAAGACACGCTTAGGAAAATCTTAAAAAGAGGTCCATAACGGTGTTTAATGAACACATGCTAATGGTTCTACAATAGTCAGGCTAATCATGAGGTTTAGGTACTGGTGGTCCACCAGAAAATGGAGGTTGCATCAGTTATGCCGTGAATGCCAGATGGATGAATACAGGACTTATACACCTCCTCTATTTCTTCACAAATTCCCTATATGTGGGGCATGGACGTTATCAAGCCAATCTCCTCAAAAGCTTTTAGCAACATCGATTCATATTCATGGTCGTTGGTTACTTCACCAAAAGGGTGAAAGTCGCTTCTTATGTCAATCTTATAATGTCGACAGTCATTAAACCCCACTCTAAAAAAAAACCAAAATCTAGGTGCCAACAAAGAATGCCAGAAAGGATCATGCATAACTGCATAATGTCAAAAGTTTATAATCTGTTCAAAAATCAGACATTATATCAATGTAGTAAAGGCAGCCAAAAAAATAAAAAAAAAAAGAAAAACAAAAAAACAAGAATCATTGGAAAAATGATTGATATTTGTAAAGATTAGCTTATAGAAGTTACGTTTACCCTTTATGCTTATTAAACGTCAGCCAGGACCTTCACGGGGGCAGCACCTTTCTCATTGGTTCATGGAATGGAAGTGATTTTGCCCATTGAGTAGATATTTCTTTTCTTTAAGTCTTGTCAGAGCTAAAATTGGATGAGGCAATATGGATCCAATCTCAATATGATCAGTGGAATATGAGAGCTTGAAAACTGTTCGTCGTGGTTCAGTGCACCAGAAATAAATGATGTGAGCTTACAACAGAAGGTTCGCCCCAGAGAATTTCATGAAGGAACATTGAAGAATATCTTTTCACGAAAAAGATACTTCAGAGGAAAATAGATGCCAAGTGGGGAAGGACCTTATGTAATAAAGAAGGTTTCTTCCAGAGAAGCATTGATATTGATCGAGATAAATGGCAAAGATCTACCCAATTTGGTGAATCCAGAAGTTTTTGCCTAAAAGGGGAGCGACTAAAGGTAAAAAACCTGCAAAGGGCTTCAAAAAAAAAAGAGAGATAAAAAAAATCAATAATAAATAATAAAAAAGAATCAATCATGAAAAAAGAAGAAATAGAAAGGAAAGGCCAAGACAAAAACCACCAAACAGCGCCTTGTGACCAAAGGGGATTTGAGTTGAAAACTCGAAAAGGGCGGCTTAAATTTTGATCAAAAGTGGGGCATATAGTAGTCTTGCTATACTTGAATTAACAGCGAAGAGATGTTACGTCTTGGGGTATCAGAAAAGTACTTCGGATCCCCTAAACACAGATTGAGCTCAAAATGGTCTTCAAGAAGTTGGTACAGAGAAGCTCAAGCTGCGATATCTAGGGCACCTAGCTTTCTATTTTACCCATTTTTAATTTTCTATCTTTGATTACCTTATTCTTTTAAAGATATGTGTACCTTCTTGATTGCATTTGTTATCTTTGCTTAACTTATTTTTTTCGAGCTATGCTCCTAATTAATTTCCTTCTTGTCCATTGTTATGATCTTTTTCAAGCATTTTTACATTTAAATAACGATTAGTGGACTAATAATACTTTTATAAAAGGAGTTGTGCATATTACTCTGGAAATTTCTAAATAATACAAGAACTTGAAACAGGACTATTGTTTAGAACTCACCAAGCCTAAGTTTTGGAAATATTGGAGAAAGATGATTATCTCTTTGGACTTTTTATTGGTTGAACAAAAAGACTAGACATTTCATCGGTGATACAACCTCGACAAATAACGAGTAATGTCAACCTAAGTGTACAAGGGGAATCATTCTAAAAAAATGATATTTTGCATCCATGCAAATATCATGCATACACATTTGGTTAGGTCACCTGGGGAGTGATCGGTTGATTGAACAAGTTATAGATCCTTTACTCCTGATTTACAGCAAGTTGGATTGAAGATGAAACAAATTCTATACCCTTGAGTTGCAGTGGGATGGGTTGAAGTTGATACGGATCCTACAGCCATAAGTCGCAGTGGGATGATTTAAAGATGGCACAAACCTTATGTCCCCAAGGTATAGTGGAAGGGACGCTGAAGTTATAGCGGGGCAAACCAGTTAAGCAAAATACAATTGTTTCTTCGGGTTTTCGGTCAAAATACCACCCAAGCAAGAATACAGCGTAATACGTCAGTGATAAAGATGAACAACGAGCAGTGAAGCCTTAAATATTAAAAAGGATCATTCTCATGAAATTTTGCATTCATCAATCATAACACACTCAGTTAGGAGCATTTGATTCATGCTAGTCATAACATCCTAATCATTTGGCATAAACATAAGCATATAAAATCGAGTCTACAGGACAAGTCCCCCAGAGGACAGTGTAGCAACATCAGTGAAATCACAGGTCTTATCTCCCTGAGCAGTAGTGGAGCAGATCGAAGATGGCGAATCTTATCTTTTCGAGGTAGCAGGGGAGCAGATTTTAGCCATTAGCCTTTTCTTCCTAAGGTAGTAAGGGAGCAAGCTGAAGATTATAATCTTATCTTCCTGATGTAGCAAGGGAGCAGACTAAAAATTGTAGATCTTGTCCCTTCGAGATAGTAGTGGGGCAAATCGAAAACGGTAAATCTTATCTTTTCGAGGTAGCAAGAGAGCAGATTTTAGCCACTAGCCTTATCTTCCTAAGGTAGCAAGGGAGCAGGCTGAAGATTATAGTCTTATCTTCTTGATGTAGCAAGGGAGCAGACTAAAAATTGTAGATCTTGTCTCCTCGAGATAGTAGTGGGGCAGATCGAAGACGGTGAATCTTATCTTCCCGAGGTAGCAAGGGAGTAGATTTTAACCACTAGTCTTATCTTCCTGAGGTAGCAAAGGAGTAGGCTAAAGATTATAGTCTTATCTTCCTGATGTAGCAAGGGAGCAGACTAAAAATTGTAGGTCTTGTCTCCTCGAGATAGCAGTGGGGCAGATCGAAGACGGCGAATCTTATCTTCCCAGGGTAGCAGGGGAGCAGATTTTAGCCACCAGTCTTATCTTTTCGAGGTAGTAGGGGAGCAAATTTAAGCCATTGGCCTTATCTCTCTGATGTAGCAAGGGAGCAGGTTAAAGGTTATAGTATTATCTTCCTGATGTAGCAAGGGAGCATACTAAAAATTTGTAGATCTTATCTCCTCGAGCAGCAGTGGAGCAGATTGAAAACGGCAAATCTTATCTCCATGAGATAGCAATGGAGCAAACTTAAGCCACCAACCTTGTCTCCCTGAAGCGGCAGTAGAGCAGACTGAAGACTGTAGATTTTATCTCCATGAGGTAGCAATGGAGTAGATTGAATATAGCGAATCTTATCTCCTTGAAGTTGCAGTGGAACAGATGGAAGCCATTAACCTTATCAACCTGAAGTTGCAGTGGAATAGGTTAAAGCTACGAGTTACAAGTCCTATACCTCTGAAGTTACAGTGGGTCGGATCAAATCTATCATGGCGAATCTTATCTCCCTAAAGTGGTAGTAGAGCAGATTGAAGCCACAAATCTTATCCCCTTGAAGTTACAGTGGAGCAGGTTGAAGTTACGATTCTTGTCTCCCTGAAGTTGCAGTGGAATGAATCAAAGCAACAACCCCGATACCCCTGAGGATGCAGTGGGATGGAATAAGGCTACTCGAAGAACAGAAACACCAAAGAAGTCCAGACTCGGTGAGACTAGGCAAAATTAGCTCTTTCGAAGTCTTTGCTCCATTCCCGTTACACTACAATGATCAAAGAGGAGCAGATGTAATAGCCAATTTTGGCCCAGGTCAATGAAATAAAATAAACCCAAAACAATAAGTAATTAAGTAGCTCAGAATAAGTGTCCATTTTCAAACCAACCTAAATTAACCCAAAACAAACCCGAAGCCCAATTACAAACCCAAACCTAAATCTACCCCAAGCCCACTTGACCCAATAACCGAACTAAAGTTTCAGAAAAGCTGAAACCCTAGCCTGCCCTCAGCGCCGCAGTCGTCGACCCATTAGCGCCCTCTACCCATCTACCTTCTCGCACGCTTCTGACGTCGCCTGCAAAATGAAAACACGCAACAAAAGGCACCAAAAGAAACAAAGAAGAAAAAAACAAAAAAACAACAGAAAACAAATAGAAACAAACAAAATAGATCTCTGTAACTCGGTTATAAAAACCGAAATGAACTCTTTGTACTTTTTTTTACGGATATCAGCAATCAAAAAAGAATAGAAGTATCAAGGTTGATTTCGTTTATTTTCTATTATTATCTATTGTCGTTTTTTATTTTTTATTTTATTATTTCAAAATCTTTACAAAACGAAATCAAAAAAAGGCAAAGGGGACCTTACCTGAACCTTGGAGGCACGTCGTCGGAACCTCCTCTCCGTCGTCGAAGCCGAACCGAAAGCAAAAAGGGGGTTTCTTCTCTCAGGTTTTCGGGGCACCAAGGCTCGCCTTTGAAATGAGGGCTTCGAATGGGGCTAAAGGCCCATCTCTGCGCAACCTCGGCCACCGAATACGATGGTGGTGCGACGGGCGATGGCAAAAGCCCAACCGTCGGGAACAAAAAGGGAGAAGGAGAGAATGCAACTATTGTTTTGGGTTTTTGAAAAAAAGGGGGTCTAAAATGAAAAATGGGTGAAAATTTCGGCTTAAATACGCCCCCGAAACGACATCGTTTCAGTAGGTTCCCCCAGACGCCAAAACGGCGTCGTTTTGGGGGGAACCGAACCCGACCCGACCCTAAAGGCCAGGATCCACATGTTTTCCCTTTTAGGGTCTATTTATGCCCTAGGTCCTTCCGCGTTATTATTCGGTGCAATCTGGTCTTTTCGTTCCCATAGATTTTATTTTCATTTCGATTCAGTCCTTGTTAAGGTTGCGCGTTTTGATGGACAGGGATGATTCCCCATTTAGTCCTCACGCCACTAGCGCCTTTTGATTTTGGTCCTCACTTGTTTATCTATTTACAGATTTTATCTTTAATTTCATTTTTGTCCTGATTTAGTCCAAAACCTGTTTAATTTCGATTTATCTTTACAAATTTGTTGCTTATTCATTTATTCTAAACTTTTTATATTTTTGAATTGTTTCATCATTATAATTTTTATGTATATACTGTCCTTTTTAAAAAAACCTTTTTATATACATTATTTATTTTCAAATTTTTATATATTGTTTATTTTAAAACTCTTTCTATATACATTATTTATTATTTATTTTTATATTAAACCTTTTTTTGCTTTATATATATATATTGTTATTTCAAATTTCTTTTTACATATTATTTACTTTAGATTTTTTTATATGTTATTTTAAATTGTTACATATATATTATTTATTTTAAGTTGCTTCATTTTATTTTAAATTGTTTTGTATATTAATTATTTTAAATTGTTTTATACTACTCATTTTAAATTGCTATTTTATAGAATCGATCTTAAACTTGTTTTTATGTTTTATATATTTAAAATTGTCTTATTATTTATTTTAAATTGTTTTATGTCATTTATTTCATTCTTTTGATTTCTAATGTTGGTTGAAGTGATATATGTTGTGAGATTATTGTCATCGCATGTATTATAACTCATTTATTTGTATTTTCATGTCATCGTTGTTCACTTGTTTAATGTTTTATTCATGTTTCATGCTCATTACCATATTGTTGCTTCATGTTATTGTATCGCGGATTAAATCCCAATATATTTATCCAACTTAGATCGCTTCATTCTATTTCAAACAAAATTAACGTATGCCTTTGAGAGTGTTACACTCGTAATTATCCAAAAGCGAAAATTTTTCTAAATAAAGCAATATTTCGCGTTTTAGGAAATTCGAGGTACCGTGCCCTAACTTACGGGGTTTTAGTTTTCTCGTTAAACTTAAATTGCCAAATATCCTTTTAAATTTCAAAATACATAAAATTTTAATTAAAATTAAAGATAAACTTGCATTCGAGTATTCTAGGTATCGCGACCTAACTTACGGGATGCGATATTTCGATATCTCGAGACGAGGAAATCTTTAAGAATTATTTTGATTTAATTCAAGCGTTTTAAAATCAACATTAATAAAAAAGGATCGTATTTTTTTAAAATCTTTTTCAAATTTTTAACTTTCGACATTAAGACATTAAATAATCAATTAGGTACCAAGTTTGGCCGTGACGAGGGTGCTAACCCTTCCTCGCACGTAACCGACTCCCGAACCCGATTTCTCAAAACTTCGTAGACCAAAAATCGTCGTTTTAGTAAATTTAAATTTTATTAAAATGATTGAATAAAGAGGTGACCCGATCACACCTCATCAAAAATGATTGATGGCGACTCCCATTTTTTATTTTTATTTTTAAACCCTAGTCGATTCCCGTTTTTCAAAAAATGGTTCCGACAATGTTTGTTACATAATTTTTTTTTAATTTACATCATGAATTTAGTATGTCATAAATCTAATTAATTTAGTGTTGATCCCTTCTTCTCTAACCATTTCACTCTTCTCTAAAGAGATATCTCCCCAAAAACCTAAAGACCTTCCCTTTCCTCACTCGTCCATCATCTTCTTCTCTTGTTTACCTCACAAGTGAACAACTCCCTTGGAGATTTACACAGTGCAAAAGTAGCATTTACTTATGCGTAACAAAGCAGCATGTTTTGCTAGTTCTTCATAAAACATATCACTATGATAGGCTGCATTCCCAATCTGTGGAGAAAATTAATAGGCAGCTCTTATATGTCATACCAATTAGACCTGTCAATTTGCGCATTTATATCATGTTTGTGTATTCATATTTTATAAATTTTGAGACATTCATATCATATTTATGTCGTGTAATATCATGTTTTAAAAAATTTTTTATGCCATGTTTGTATCATATCTAATATTTTCAGGTATAATTACAACAAAACCAAAGACGTGCTACTGCTTTAATTTCATAATAGTTAAGAAAAAGAGCCCAATAATATGATGTCTTGTTCTTCAATCTTCACACTTGTTAAACACACATTTTCCGTCCCAAGCTCTTTCTACCGCAAGATTTAACTAGCAACGCTAAATCAGCCCTAAGAATAAGATAATTTATTAGATGATGATTGTGTTTCAATGACCAACAAAAATACTTAATAGAGTTGCTGCACACTAATAACATAAACGATAACCTATAACATAATTTGTGTTTCAGCAAAGTGTAATGAAAGGTTAAAACCTGAAAGGAGGTGACATATTGATAAAACTGCCCATACAACCCCTATAGGGGCTTCATTTTTTACCATCTTATGAAATTTTTAGTTGATCACAAATAGCGGCGAAGCCAAAATAATTTTTTAGGGGGGTCGGATGAAATTTTAATTTTTTATAGTTTATATCTTTATAATTTGTAAATGATTAAATTAAATTTTTATAATTTTAAGAGAATCAAAATATAATTTTACTTTTTAGAGAGACCGAGGTCCATGCTAGCGCCCCTAGCTTTACCCCTGATCACAAAATGGTGAAATGGCAAAGCAACATAATATCCAACCAGTGAAAATGACAATTCAAGTAAAAACATCTGCTAACATGTTATGAGGTTTATCTTTCAAGACAATCTACCAAAACCAGCATGAAACAAATCTGTTGCTCTAACTGCGCCATGATGAATATGATTTTTAGGTCCAGCTTCCCGATCCTGTTTCTTGGTCTAGAAAACTGTGAGATGACTTTTGGTTAATGACTTGGCATTAACATCATTTTTCTAGTTATTTTATTTCATTAATAATGTATGGACAGGAGTCTTGGATATGAATTGTCATTTTTATTCAGAACCATTGTAATGCGTGAATTTCATCATGGAATGTAGTGTGTGTCAACACAAGGATCTAAAGATTATGACAAATACTCACTAATGGAAGAAATTCATGAGAAAGTTGAGTTTAGATTACACCTGTTAATGGTAGAGATATCTCTTTCACAGTATTCTCAAATTTAGAAAGGTTTGTATAAAAATATTAAACCTGTAAAATAGATGCAGATAAAAAAAAAGTCTGTTTAAAATATGAGTCGAGTTTAAGTTTAAATATTTAAGGTTTGAGTTTGACCTGACCCTTTTTTGAGTTTATATATTTTATATTATATTGTTTTTATATATTATGTAATTTATTACATATTAAAAAAATAAATTTATACTAAATATATAATACTGCTTTAATGTAAATAATAAAATAATATTAAGATGACAATATAAAAAAATTCAATAAATAAAAAATAATAAAATAATTTTAGACTTATATTTCGAGCCGAGTCGAACTTAAATAAACATAAAATATATTAATATTGTGTATAAATTCGATCCAAATCTAACTCAACTCAATCCATGAATACCTCTAATTTAGACTTTAGACCCAATTCTTAATTTTTTTCCACTACTGAGCCTGAGCTTTGGGCGGTGCATCTCTTATTGGTCCATAACCCATTCATATGGACTGATGATTTGGGTGTTTCTGAAACTGTTATAAGTTTTCAAGGTTAGATTGAAGACGATGAGAAAATGAAAAACTGCAGGAAGTGGCGCATATATGGGAGTGTTGTAAGTTGTAACCTGCAGGAAGTGGCGCATTTGACGGTGGACTGCTTTTCAGTTTCTCTTCAGATGAATACTCAAAGAAAACCTGGGAAAGGTCCACATAATTTTTCAATTTCACATCATAATTATTTTTAACTTAATAGGTTTTAAGTTTTAATGATGTGGAAATTAAAAAGTTACGTGAAAATATTAATAGAAATATTAAGTATTTAATGATCTGCCACTAAAATCTTTAATTTCCAAAATATTAGTGATAAAATTAAAAGTTTTAAAAGTTGGATGACCATTACGGTAATTTATCGTTTAATTTTTTTTATAATTTTTAAATTATTTAATACAATGAGATATAAGATAAATTAGTGACATCTTAGTATAATTGTACATATAAACTACCATGTCAGTGGGTAGAACTATCATGGTGACCACTGTCCTAAGATTTAGATTATATTTATCACCCTCTACTTAAAAAATAGGTAAATTAATATATGTACGTTAAATCAAAAAGTAAATTGGTCATTTCTGTTAAAATTTTCATCTATTTGTACTATTAAAAATTAACGTGACTAGCGAAATAATTAGACAATAACATGTGATGTGCCATGTATATTTCATGTTGACATACAAAGACAAATCTTTAACAATAAAAATGAATGAAATTTTTAACATAAGGACCGGGACTAATTTGTGCATTTTCAATAAATGGGTAAAAGATGATTTGATTCCTAATATAGAGGCCTCAATGATACTTTTATCCATATTAGTGTCATTAAAAATTTAATGATCTAGTCAGCATCTTTATTTAAAGGGATAAATATCAAATTTATACATGAATCTTGGTCCAATGTGCAATTTAATTCATGAACTTTAAATTGGTGCACATAAAACTTTAATTTGATGCAATTATACACATAAAACTTGAATTGTGGTCTATATGCATACATGAAACTTTAATTTTGATTTAATTGTGCATATTTAAAGAAATGAATACATACATTTATTTTCATATTAAATTAATATAGTGTATGCAATATATCAACGCAAAATGATATTAATTTGATAATGTTATCAATAATTTGTGAAAATTGAATCAAACCAAAATTTCAGGTATAAAACCACACAAAATTAAAATTCATGTATAACATTACACATAAAATCAAAGTTCATATATAATTTTGATATTTATCCCTTATCTAAAACATTTCAATTTGACTGAAAACAACAAATTGAGGACCAAACGTAACTTAAAATATTAGAGTTAAATTAACAAAAAAAAAATGTTAATGTTAAGGAATGAATTTAACATTAACACTTTAAACTTTGTTACTTTTTAATTGAAAATGATTTTAAATTTATTTGTATATTTCTATAACGTTTAATATATTATTTGATATTTAAGTTTGACATTTTTTTCTAATATATGTTATTTGTGGTTTTTTATATCTATATTTGACAAAAGTTATACATTTTTAACATAGAAGGTAACCGTGTTAATTTTTTAGTGTTTATTTTGAGGGTTTTAGAATTAATAAAAATTCATAATTAACTAATAATATAAAAATAAACTTTCATCAAATCAACCTTAAAATCTAAAAAAAAAAAAAAAGAAGCAGTCGTAATTAACAAATTAAGAATAAAATTAAACAAATTTACAATTAATACTAAATTTATTTTGTTAATAAAATCATGAAAATTTTGAACCTAATAATATTAATAATTAACTTTTATCAAATGAACACTATCACCTCAATTGAACATTAAAAGGTAGGATAAAGTACACCCGATGTTATTAAATTATTAGTAAATTTATGTTTTGGCCACTTTACTTCAAAAAATTATAAAATAATCTTGAACTATTCAAAAAAATTTTATTTAAGTCACTAGGCTGTTAAGTTTTTTCTTAGATAAAAGTTAGGCTAAAAAGCTTTAAGCGACAATACGGTGGATCAGAACCCATCGACAAATAGAAGAATATACTTTAGATCCAAGTCGATCTAACAATCAGTGTCCAAAATCAAAGAAGAAAATTGTTTGGATTTTGGTTCATCAAATTCATGACATTCAAAATTGTTTCATGGAAAATTTTGAATTGTAGAAGAGAAGAGAAATGAGAGCTTTTGATTGGTACAGACAGTGTGAACAAAGAAGGCCGTGTAACAACAATTTTAATAGCTCAGTGACTCAAATGAAATCTTTTAAATAATTTAATGACTATTTTGTAACTTTTTGAAGTTAAGTGGCCAAAACGTAAATTTACTAATAGATAAGCGACCTTGGGTGTAGTTTACCTAAAAAGTTAAAATAATTATAAGTATCAGAATGTATAAATTTTATCAAGTACAAGTATTATTTTGAAAAAATACAGATATCAAACTGAACAAACATTAAATTAGGATACCAAATGATATATTAACCATTTTTATAAATTAATTTAAATATTTTTTTAGTGCGTACGGTACGTGACAACTGGGAAGCTTTAAAGAGACGACTCGAGCTTTACGCAGACAAAAAATACACGTAGGCACAAAAACGAAAAAGAAAAAAAACTCTTCACCTGGGACTTAGAGATTTAGATCGATTCTTCGTCTTATGGTATAATCAACACCGTCTGATCTCTTCCCACATGCCCCTCCATCCTCCGATATCATATTCCTAATCAGCTTCTCAGATCCAATTCTCCGAAATCAACGGTTCTAAACTCATTTCCCTTTAATTTTGCACAATTCAGGTAATTTTAATTTTGTTTCTTTCGTTTTGAGCATTTTACGCTCTAGATTTTTATTCGAATTTGAATGTTAATGATTTAGATCTCCGGTAGGACTGTGGAATTTGGTGAACTCTGTTTGTTTGCTGAGAAAAATGGAAGGAATTTGAATTTTGTTTGTTTCCAAGGAAATGGGAGTGTGTTGACTTGTTTAAGTCAAACAACTTTTATCAGGTTGATTTGAGTGGAGAGATATGAATTAATGTATTTTTTTATTTTCCTGCCTTTTCTCTGCTACCAAACAGCAGGATAGAATACTGAAATATCCAATAATAGCTGAATTTTAAAACGAGCTGAATTTTAAAACGAGTATTTAATTTAGCTTGAATCTAGAATTGGCTATTGTTTTGCGTTTTATAGAGTTCATTTACAACAATTTTGTACATGTTTTTTGCCTTTGAAAACTCTAGGTTGGTCGATTTCAAATAGTCTGACGAAATTCTGTGACTTAATGGATAGAATTCAGTTGAAGAATTACGAAGAATTATATTGATCAAATTGTTTTTGAACAAGCATAACTATCATACTTCATTGTTTTCTGTATTAGATTGATGCTTGTTAATAGATAATTGTCGCTGGAGTTCTGAAATACATAATCAAGTTTGACAAATGTAGTTATCTCAACTAAAATGTTTTCATCCTATGTTAACAAGTAGATACTGTTAGCTATATGAGTAAGTTGTCTATAAAATTTGTATCTTTATATAGTTGGTTTCTTTGCGTGTTCTTTAAGTTCATCTTTATTGGTCCTGTTTTGACTGACTTGCTTCATCTGTCCTTTCAGTGAGCCATTCGTTTCTTTTTCAATTAAAAATGATACAAGTAGCATTCTCTATAAGTTTCTCCATATCCAAACTTTTTACTGGATTAAATGATGGTGCGTTTGATATTTAAAATCTCTGCTGTATCTCTCAAGTCTTAAGACTGAGGTTTTGTTTAGATCTTGAATTCCAAAGTTTAAAATTTCTCTAGAAATTTGATTCCTTTGCATTTTTCTGCTGTCACACCAAACATTTGTATAAAGGATTATAGTTTATAGATTTCTATCTTGCTCCTAAACTTCCACTCCACTGGCTTTTTCTAAAAACTTATTTGTGACTTGTGTACCTCTTGATTGTATATGTTTTGCAACTGAATATCTTGATTGACAGACGAACAGCTGTGTTATGGGAGCAGAAGAGATTAAAAAGGACATGGATATCATCAGTTGGCCTTCAGATTTGGCATATGAGCAGTGGGTAGCACTCCCGGTTTCTGGCGCACGACCATCAGCTCGATACAAGGTATTTTTCTTTAAATTGTGTAGCTTGCACAAGATCATATTGGTTGTGTCATTTTATGCATTCTATCTTGTTTGGACTTTTTGATCATGTTTGTTAATCATTAATAAGGCTGCTATAATATTAAATTTTCTTTGAAGCACTTATCCATTTCTGCTTATTCTATATTCTGTGGTAGACTGCTTACCATGTTTTTTTGTCTTATCACTGTAGCATGCTGCCGCTGTAGCTGATGAGAAACTATATATCACTGGAGGCAGTCGTAATGGTCGATACCTGTCTGATATACAGGTTTTCTTGCATGACCTTAGTTCATACATTTTTTTTTTTGGTACAATTAGTTCATATATTTAGCTACTTTCTTATTTGTAATGTTCTCTTTGGCTTCTTTTTCAGGCATTTGATCTTAGAAGTTTGACATGGTCTAGTCTGAAACTGGAGATTGATCCTAATGCTGATAAATCAGAAGACAGTGGCTTACAGGAAGTTCTTCCAGGCATTTCTGATCACAGTATGGTAGGACATAAGATGCACCATACCTACAGATATAATTCTTTTTTGCCTAACTAAACTCCTCTCACTTATGCAGTGATTCTATACAACTTTGAACAAGCTCCTGAAATAAATATTTAGTTATTTTGTTTCAGATTAAGTGGGAAAATAAACTTCTTCTTCTTGGTGGGCATTCTAAGAAATCTTCCGATGCAATGATAGGTTTGTATTTCTGAGGTTCATTTGGTACAATTACAGCAGTAAAAGTTTATGAATCCAATATTCTGTTTAATGGTTTATGACAAATGAACTTTTGTACATTTGGAAACTAACGATAGTTAATGCACTCCTTGTAGTGCATTTTATCAATCTGGAGATGCATGTCTGTGGTGTCATGGAGACCTCAGGAAAAATTCCGGTAACTCACTTTTTACAGCTTTTATTTAATATATTTTACAATTTCCCTTCTCTATGCTTGCTCATTTATTTTATTCTTTCCTCTGATCTATAGTTTTTAGTTATGCGTTCCTTTAGATGTATAGAGTTCATTTCTCTTATTGGTTTGTTGTGTTATATGTTCCAGGTAGCACGTGGGGGTCATTCTGTCACACTGGTGGGTTCTAAACTGATAGTGTTTGGTGGAGAAGACAGGAGCAGGAAATTGCTGAATGATGTACATGTTCTCGATTTACAGACAATGACTTGGAGTATAGTCGAGGCAACGTAAGCATCTTTTCTGCTTTTAAATGCTGGTTATTATTCACAAGTTTAGAAGTAGCCTGCATCACTTCCTTGTATTTTGATAGGCAGACACCCCCAGCTCCAAGATTTGATCACTCAGCTGCAGTGCACTCAGAGCGTTACCTTTTGATTTTTGGTGGTTGTTCACATTCAGTATTCTTCAATGATCTTCATGTGTTGGACTTGCACACTGTAAGTTTTGGAATCATTTTTGTCTCTGTGTTTTTTGTTTTTTGTTTTTTTTTTTTTTTTTTGGTATGAGTTGAATGCCATTATTTGTCATATTTTATTTCTTTAGTAACTGCTCACATTTTCCATGATAAGTAGTGTGTGCCAAAGGCTTATCAAACAAGTTTATAACTAGCATGGCCTCCTGAAATCATAAAGTGTTGCTTTGACATAGCTGAAAATAGTAAATATGAGTCTTAATTTCATGTGTGCTCATTTGTGCTTGTTGAAGTGTACTTTGCAAGGCACAAAGAACTCTTCCAAGTTCTCCATAAAGCAGGGTCTAGCCTAAACTTGCCAGATTGTCTATGTAAATTGTACAACTGATGCTAAAACTTTTTTAACTATTACCACTATTTTGACCTTATGTTGCCCCAATTCTTTTTTTTTCTTGAAATATCCACGTCCAATTCCCTTGTTTGATGCATATCCTGACATATGGGGATATGATTTTTCGAGGACTCTCCAAATGTTAGAAATCTTGGATAAATTTAAACATACACATTTTAGACACATACATTTGTCCGATGCTCACATTTGAGTAACAAAGTATCTTTTTGTTTTCATAAAAAGAAAATGGAGATTTTCTTACCATTTCATTTCATTCAAAATAATCAATCCCCTATAAAGCATAGTGTCTTCCTTGGCAATTAGTATGAATTCTGATTTGATCATTCTTTCCTTCCTAGAAAGTCTGAACTGCAGAAGTTGGAGCAGATTTCATAATGATAATAAGCTAGAGATACAGTTATTCTAATATCATAGTACTTTTATGCTTAACTAGTCTGAATGGTATAATTGATTGGAGTTGGACTTGGACGGCCATGCAGATGGAGTGGTCCCAACCACAAGTTCAGGGTGATTTGGTGAGTCCTAGGGCCGGTCATGCCGGTATTTCCATTGATGAAATGTGGTATATTGTCGGTGGCGGAGATAACAACAATGGTTCGTATGATCTTTCATGCAGTGTTATTTATGTTGGGATTTCATGTGCTAATTCGCTTTTTTTCTTTTCAGGTTGCCCAGAGACTCTTGCCTTAAATATGTCCAAGTTAGTTTGGTCCACTCTGACCACTTTGAAGGAGAGGCATCCACTTGCTAGTGAGGTTACTACTCTGTGCCTTAATTTACATGTTTATGTGTGATTTCTAAACTTCTACTTGGAAAGATTTTTTTTTTTTGGTATTTGGCTGCGGATTTAGTTTTTTCCTTACTAACTTTTGGTGATAGTCCATACCACAGTCTGAAAGCTGAGGAAAGTTGAATCTCCATATCTAACATGGGTTGTTTCATGATAATCATCAACTGGCTTGTTTTAAAGAAGCTCTATCAGTCTGAAATATCATCCAATATATTGTTTTCATTATCATTGGTAAAGAAGCATATCGTTGCAATTTACCAGTTTTTTACATCTTATGCTTCCAATTTCTAATCTAAATGATGACGAGTTTCCGTAGGAAACACTAATTTATCGTTTTCATGAACATTGTCAAAGAAGCATATGCAATTTATCCAAGATTTTGTCTCATGCTTCAATTTCTAATCTAAATGATTTTTACTTTGTTCATGACTGAATTTTGGTAGTAAACATTTTAGATTTTTTCTATAAGTGATCTGATTTAATTGTCAATTAAAATGCAGGGCCTAAGTATTTGCTCAGCTATAATTGGTGGAGGGAAGTATTTGGTTGCATTTGGTGGATACAATGGGAAATATAATAATGAGGTACATTTTGACACAGTAGTTTACATGAAATCATTTTATTGTATGTGCTAATGCTGAATCTGTCATTATGCATCACTTTACCTTTTCCCTGATATTTTAATGGTCATCTGTTAATAGGTTTTTGTTATGAAACTCAAACCGAGAGACTTATCTCATCCGAAGATTTTCCAGTCCCCAGCAGCAGCTGCAGCAGCGGCTTCTGTTACTGCTGCATATGCCTTGGCAAAGTCTGAAAAATTGGATTTTCCACAAATAATAGATCTGAACTTTAATGGAGTTGAAAACAATGTTCCCAAAAAGGATATCAACTTTGAAATTAATGCAATTAAAGAAGAGAAGGTGGTGTTGGAGTCGTCAATTGATGAAGCCAGGGCTGAAAACTCTAGGCTGAGAGAGAAGATTGATGAATTAAAAAGCAATCATACTGAATTGTCGAAGGTATGCTCTCGAAATGACTCAAAAAGGTCTTTTCTATATTGCTCTGGCTCTTCATATTTCTTGAAATACCAATGTCCGGCACTTGTGTTCAGTGTATATATGGACATAGGTGGGGGTATGACTAAATACATTTAAAAAAAGAAAAAGAAAAAACTTGGAAAAAAATCAAACATACACGCGTCAAATGCATACCTCTGTTTGACACTTACACCTGAGCCAGAGTAACATATATTATTAAGGATCAGTTTAAAGTTTTTGTTATATTTAATTTCATTCTGTTTAACAGGAACTCCAATCTGTCCAAAGTCAACTGATATCGGAGAGATCAAGATGCTTTAAACTTGAGGTTTGCCCATTGCAGCTTTTCTATTATTCTTTTTCAGCCTCACAGACCCAAGATCTAACTCATGGTTATGTATTCAGGCTCAAATTGCAGAACTACAGAAGATGTTGGAATCATTAGAGTACATAGAAAACGAAGTGCAAATACTTAGGAGCCAAAAGTCCGCACTGGAGCAGGAGATGGAGGTTTCATCTATCCAGCAACAAGGTTCAGGTGGTGTTTGGCGGTGGATAGCCGGGGGCACATAGAAGTTGCATATTTTTCATACCATCATTGCTACGGTATCTCCGAAGCAATGGCTAGGTAAGTTCCAATCCCACTGATATCAGAGAGTGCAATCTACTCGAATATCACTTAGATTGTACATGCGGTTTACATTTGTTTCGTTACTTTTCTTAATAAGTGTTTGTGAGTTTTCGAATTTGACCATTAAAATTTTCTCAAAGCTATGGAATCTGAAGTTGTTAAAATTGTACTTTCTGTTGTCGGTTGTGTCAGCTCTTCTTTTAATTTTCAAGTCTTTTTATTTCGTATCCTGTAAACCAGTATACTCACGCATGTTTTCATATTTGATTGATCATATTATACCAAATCTTGACATTTTCCCCTGCATATGTAACGAATCTTTTGCCCCTTTGTGATTATAAATTTACAAAATCAATGTTGTCTTTTCCGGAAACAGATTTCAATAGCCTCAATACAATTTGAAGACAATCAATCCCTTTGCATTCTTTTGGCTTGATCTTACATGGATGATTGCCAGTAAACTGGCTTATTTCGACTTGTATTGTCATCTCCGTTATTAAACCCTGGCAATTCGTTAATTCCTATTCTTTTGTGTTTGTTTATTTTGCCATTGTATTTTATATTTATATAGTTTTTGGCACAATAATAATATATATATATATAAAAGATTTCGGGATCCTGTATTTTTCTCATGTCACGTTTTAATTATTATTTTCACTGTATCTCGTGCTTTACTTGTTATATTTTTTTTTTGCATGAAAATCGTGTCATATAATATTTTGGACTTTAACGAGTGCTTCATTTCTTGAAATCCCATTATTGAAAGGAACTTGAAAAAAAAAAACAAAATATCACTTCACTTAACGTTTTGAAATCAACGTGAATTAATAGCACGGATGCAACTATAAAAGTATAAACTCTTTTGATATCTAAATTTGGCACTAGTGCAAGAAATTTATCCATTTCTACGTGTGTTTTTCATTATTTGTCTTGTTTGTTTGCTTTATTATATGCAAATTTGTTACGGCTCTCATTTTTTATATAATTATTTCTTTCAATTTTTTTATCGTATTTTACATACATTTGTCACATCCTAATTTTGCTTATGAAAATTTTAAATTTTATTGAGAGAATCAAATATTTCTTTTATTATATATGAATTTTGTTTAAAATATTTTATATTACATAAAATTTGATATATTAGTAACTTATATAATTACCAATCATGTCACTGATCTAGTGATAAATTTGAATTGACATTGGATCCATGTTTATAAACTTTTTTTTCCATTGTAATGTATTTGTTTTAAATATTTGTTTGGTGTTGTCAATAAATAACCAAAATTTGAAATATAATTGTGAAAATTCTAGGAAACCGATTTCAATAATTTTCCAAATTATAACAAACTGGAAAGAACGAGTCTATTTTACCCCTATTTCATTCAAAATTATTGTTTAATTTCTCTCCACGGCTATTTTTATAGAATGTATTCCAATCTTCTTACTTTTTTTTAACCCATGGTTCTAATGTGTTCTACTATTTTATGAAAAACGAAAATTTAAATTCAAATGGTTTATTATCCACTTATTATAGTGATATCATCATCCAAAGTTGTATCCCATTTTAAATAGAAATATTTTTTGAAAAAATATTTAGTATATTGTCTATAGACAAAGTTGAGATGATGACGAAATATTTTATAAAATATAATAAAATATTTAAAATATATATATATAAATTAAACATATGACAAATTTTTGATGTTTATTTATAGAATTAAAAATGTACATTGAAAACGTACCAAATACTACCCTATATTTTTCAGCTAATTTTGAATAACAGTATTAATTAAATACTCAAATTTGTTTAATATTCTCTTGAAATTTTTCAATATTCTATTTTTCTTTTTTTACCTCATAATTTTTGAAAATTCTAAAAAAAAAAATTTAATTAGACACCCAATATTTTTCTAAAAAAAATTCTCATTATACTCCTAAAATATTTTAAAAATCTTAATTAAACCACTGAAACATTAGTCGGATCTACCGCTGTTTGCTGACATATGAATTTATTAATTTAATTCTAAGAAACAAAATATAAGATTAAGGAAGATTGAAATATCTGAATAAATATCATATCTAAATATGTGATTGGCATAAATAGTCAATAGAGCGAATGTAGATTACAATTCAAACTCAAATAGGAATGTATTAACAATTCACAACAGAATTTATTATAAAAAAACTAAAATGTAATTTTTGTTAAAAAAAGAAAATCTAAATCTGAGTTTAAAAACCATTCAAACAGCTAATAAACTTTAAAAAAATCAAATAATATCCAAAATTTTAAACTTTAGCAAAGCCATTATGGAACTCAAATAAGGGTGGTCTTTAAGGACAGGACAACCTTTTATTCTGGGCCACAATCTGAGGACAAATTCAATATTGGACAACTCATTTATGAGTTGTCATAAAAGCACAACTTTAAAATATTATAGGTATAGAAGTCATGTATAGGTGGCGGCTTTCTTGGATATACCATTCAGCTTTCCTAAAATGTAAGTTGTTGACATTCCTTGTCCTTTGGCAACATTTATAACTTTGATATTCGCATCTTACCATAATTTATCCTATTATAAATCTTTTATTCACTACACATCTTCATATTATTCTATGCAGTTAATTAATGGTAGTCACCTCTACATGGATTATTTTGTTAACATTCCTTTTTTAGGTAATCATTTCCAACAATCTCTCATTTCTTTTAAGTAATCATGTCCACACATTCAAACAAACAAAATATAAGATTATGCTCGGTTGTTTGGAAATGTGAAGAAACAAAAGTATAAGATTATACGTGGTTGGTTGTTTGGAAAAGTGAAGAAATGGAAGGAAAAGAAAAAAAAGAACAAAAATTTTGAAGTGTGATTGATTAGAGAGAAAAGTGAAAAGGAAAAAATATCTTCCTTATTAATGGATAAAATTCAATACTTCCAATTTCAAATTAGAATGATGAAAAAAGGAAAAATAAGAGAAATGTGTTTTGATTCAAAATTATACATTCTATTTTCATTTTTTTTTATTTTTCAATGAACGGAAATAAAATATAATTTTCTTTCCATTTTTCCATCTCCTTCCAAGCACACCGAAATCATATTTTCCATCCCTTCAATTTTCCACCCTTCCAATTTTTTCACTCTACCAAACAAAGCCTTAAACACCCTCCAAATACATGAAAAACTTCAACAAAATTGAACCTATATCGAATAACAAACCCACATGCCCATACTCGACACTCGCACCAAATCCAAGTAACATACTAATGAGCATCTTAGACATATACACTGAAAAAAAACAGTAACTAGAGAATGAAGCAACCAAGCAATTGTTGTATAATAGCTTACAAACCCAGAATTTTATTGTCCATTATGATGTACCTTGCAACTTTATAGGGTGAACCATTCTTGAAGGACTGTAATGAGAAGATAAATCTATATAGCTTATGATTTCTGTTTCGGCAATCATCAAAAAAAAAAAAAAAAAAAAAAAAAGGAAGAAGAAAAGAAAAAGGAACAAAATAAATGATGAAACATTGCCTGGTCTACCATCCTAGTCAACCTATAGTGGTAACTAATATATTACCCAACATTTGTAATCAGTTCATGTGTGGAGTGAATCATAGCCCATACCTTGTGCAAAAGCAGGTCCCAATCTTTACACTCGCAGAAATAATTAGGACCGAAAATAACATCAAGAAGAACCACCCTCTTGCCGAAACAGGCCCCGTCTTGCCGGATAGTAGGCTAGCCATCGGCAGAAAACTGGAAGAGTTTATATCACCTTGTGGCAAGCTAAAAGAGAGAACAATGTTGAGATTCCCATTTTTGCCATATGACCAGTCCAACCGGTTGCCAGAAGAAGTTGTGTCTGTTATTCTTATCATGCCAGCCATAACATGAACAGAACTGGAAGCATGTGACGCCGAATTTAGCTTGATCGCAGCGTCTTTTGGAGGGAACTCTGAGGCAAATGCAGGAGGAGCAGGAAGGCTACCCAACATGTGACTAGCCCGTTTCATAAATGGATACTTGGTACCTATATCATATAGAATGCACCAAAAGTGAGCTCAAACAAATACAGAAACGTCGAAATATAACTTCAATAAAATAGCATTAAGAACTAGGCAATTCCAATCTCCAAATATCTTACCAAGATCAAATTCTGTGGCCTCCAGCTCTTGCTTTGAAGAGGATGCATCACTATTGCCATGTTCTTCAACATGTTCACTAGCATTAAGGTCTTGTTCAGTTCCTTCATTTGTATGCTGTTACCAAGAAATGAACTAATTAGAAAAAAGAAAAAAAATTCTCTGCATGTATTACAGAAACGAATGAAGACAGGAAAGAACTATGCACCGTTTCAGTAAGAGGTTCTTGGCCAGAAACAGGAATCTCACTTCCCACGATTTCATCATAATCAAAGGCCAAATACTGATCATCAGCATCATCAAATGAAAGATACTCATTGATGTCAAAAAGTTCAGATTCTGGGTAAATGGGGTTTGAAAAATCATTAGCTTCCAAGAAAAGTTCATCATTGGTTGGAAGATAACTAGTAACATCCAGGTATGGGTCTCCAAGAACATAGTTCGCGGAAGTGATGTTTTCAATTGGTTCGAGCACATATTCACCCTTAACTGGTTTTCCATTTGTAGCTATCAGATTTTGCTCAGGTGAATCAGCGACTACAAGCTCATGATGTGGCTTTGAATCACCTTCAGTGGCATGCATGCGAATAGGCTTCTGATAATCTTCTTTGAACTCCATTGAATGTTCACCACAGTTGCTTGATTCGCCATAATAGAAACTGGAAGGGAGGAATGCATTCTCATGCATACTGTTTGGTGGCTTTTGATCGTCTTCACTGAACTCCCTTGAATGTTCCACATGGTTGCTTGATTCCCCACAATAGCCATTCAACGGAAGGATATTGTTTTCAGATGGATTGCCAATGTCAAGATTCTGTCAAGAAGCAACAATTTTCAGAACTCTAATCATTCATCTGGCAATAAAACCAACTCATCCGTAGCAAGAGTCTCCGATCAAGGACAAATCCAATTTATAACTGTATGAAAGAAGCCTGAAAGATTTCATAAGCATGCCAAGCCTTAAAAAGTGAATCTGGTTGGAGGGATTTACCCACAGCAGTGATATGACTCCAAGAGTAAACATCATTAAATGTCAAATTGGTCACAAAGAAAGCCTAGAAAAAGTTAAGCTTCAAGACACCCAACCCAATCAAAACAGAAAAACCCAACTCACACCAGCACAAACTAAGCAGTACTTTTCTTAAAAATCAGACTTTTCTCATTCACCAAAAGATGAACAATATTTGAGAATATAAAAGAAAGGCATTAATCAAGTCATTATTATTTTCGATTAAATTGCAAGTCATCACACCAAAAAGTCACTCAAACTTCAATACCTAACATAAAACACAGAAGAAGTCAAGCTTCCAAGCACAAAACAAGCCAAAAACATTACACACCTCATCAATATCATTCACTTCAACAAAAGCATCTTCGTTGGCAGCCTCTTCATAGGCAGATGCATCTTGTTGACCAGGCACAAAAACTGCCTCATCATCCTCCCATTCTTCTTCAATAAAAGGTGCCCCATACTGCTCCCCATTCTTTGGCCCAGACCCGCTCTTCTGAAACACCCTACACAATACAAAAGCATCCTTCCAGCCCCAATAACCCAACATTAATCCCCATACAAACATCAAAGCTCAAAACACAAAAGTACTACAACATATATTATAATCTTTACCTGTTGAATTCCACCTTTCTCCAATGTCTCATCAGTAAGACGGTACTCGTGCATTACCCAGTTAGTCCTTTCGCCACGTGGGGCACGACCTTTATGGTAAACAAGAGTTTTCTTCATGCCAACCACTCTTTCCCTAAAGCGAATTGCACGGTCCTTTCCAGTTGTCTTCCAGTAGCCTCTCTCGGTTGCCCTATTGGTCCTCGACCCATTTCCATATTTCTTGTCCAGTGCACTGAAAAAGTACCACTCCAAGTCCCTGCTCTTCAGCTTTGACTTATCTATTAAGAAGAAAATCTTGATTTACAACTTTAAAAAAAAAAAAAAAACTCACCCTAAATTCTAGTTATACATAAAAGATAAATTTAAACTAGATATAGTCCGACAGTTTTTTTAAAAAACCCAATTTCAAGAATTGAAGAAAAAACCCTAAAAAGGCTTTAAAGCGTGTATCTTCAAAAGCTTCAAAGCAAATATGTAAAATTTAACCCAAATTAGTAAGTTAAATTTATAATTAACCAAGTACAGATATCCCAATTTATAAAACTTCAAATCAAAAGAGCTAAAACAAGCATCTTCAACAATCAAACCTCAAGCCCAAAATTAAAAGAAAACCCAGTTTCAAAACTTAAAATTTAGGTCAAGGCTTAAAAAAAAACCCAAAAATTCAAGAATGAAACAAAAAAATTTGACCAAGCCAAACAAAAGAAAATCAAACCGAAAGGGGAAAAAAAAGAAAATACCAGGGAGATCCCAAGGCTCGGATCTATAAATATCGATAACAGAAATGGCATCAAAGGAAGGCCTGTTCAAGATTTTCCGTTTTAGATAGTAACGAACGAGTTCTTCGTCGGTGGGGTGGAACCGGAAGCCGGGAGCTAACGAGGTTGCTGAGTCACGACCCATCGAGTCACCAACAGTGAATGGAACAAACAAAAATCCAGGATTTTTGAAGAATTGGGTTTTTTTTTTTAATTGAGGAAAAAAGGGGGGGGGGGGACTTTTTTGGTGTTAGAAGGAAGCTGTTTTTTTCTCTATTGTTTTTTTTTAATTGAAGTGAGACGAAGGCTTTACTTAGCCGTGTTAGTTTGTAGAAAGCTCATATCTTTCAAGAAAAGGAGTTGGGAAGTATGATAAAATTACCAAATGTTTTAATTGAATATTCACTAACAGTGCAACACGTGGACTTTAAAGGGATGATAACGTAATCCCATCCGTCAGTTGTTTTGAGACGGTTAAAGAAAATCTGAAATGACAATACCATACATTGTGTTTTCTTTTTTGAGAGGATTAAAAACTTATGAAATGACAAAATAATAATAATTAATATTTTTTATTATGTCTGTGAATATGATATGCCTTTACTTAAGTTTAAAATTAATTAATAATAACCTATGCAACATTTATGGTGTTAAATGGTAAAAACTAAAATATAGTTATTTTTATTAATCTTAAGTTGGTGCTAGAAGTTAATAATATTATTAGTATTAGATTATATCGCACTAGGTGAATGAAAATATTTTATATTAAAAAATATATTTATAAAATTATTTCAACAAATTATTATTGTTAAATTTGTAAGATATTTTCTTATAATTTTATTGATTTTGTGTTTGATTCACAATAATATTTTTTAATTATTTTATTTGAAGATTATATGAGAGTATAAAAAGACAAAAATATTATTATAACAATATTAATTATCCTTTAAAATAAGAGTATTTTAATATAGATATACAATTGATGAATGTAATAAATCGTACATAATAAAATAAAAATATATAAAAATAAAAAAATTTTGATTGAGTGATAAATTTATTATTTTTTTAATCCAATTATCATGAGTTTAAATCTTTTTATATACATTTTTTTAATTATTTTTTAAAATTAAAAACTAAATTATACACAAATGAAATAATTTATTTAAATACGAAAAATATATTTATAATTTTTTTAAATTTAATTAATTTTCTATTAATTTTAACACTAATTTAATATTATAATAAGAATTATTAAGTGAAAATGTAGGGCTTGAAGTTAGGCGTCTGAACGTGAGTTCCAAGGAGTGTGCAGATGGGCACATAACTCTTCAAACCTCACTAAAACATTCCTTCATTTGTTTCCTTGTGAGATATTGGAATGATAAAGCTACTCGAGTGGGATACAAATGAGTGTCACCGACTCAAAACCACGTGGAACGGTCTGAATGTAACTGGCTAACGGCTGAAGCTTCTAGATTTTTATTTTATTACCTACGTAATATCCATTACGAGTAAGGATCGCAATTGGTAAACTTATTCAAAACTCAGATTATCTGATTAATTTGGTAATATATTAAGAGTTAAATTATATTTTGTTTATTTAAATTATGAGTAAATTAATTTTTGTTTGTTAGATGAAAAATTAATTAGTTCATGTTAATAATTAATTCTATATAGTTACATATAATATATTATGTGTACCTCGTTTTGACATATGTAGATTAGTTTTTAACAGTAGAAATTAATAAAAGAAATTTAAAAGAAAAATTAATTTGCTCTTTAATTTAATGCACAGGCTAATTTACCTATTTTTCAATAGATAAAACAAAATGTAATTTAAAATACTTTTACGATTTAAGTTCAAAAGTTGACTTGAAATTGAGAGGTTAAGGTTCAAAATGGGAATTAACTCTAGAAAACATTTTAAAAAAGTATCAAATAATGTTCTAAAAATATAAAAACAAAAACAATTGAACCAAACCCCTTCAAATATAAGGGCAATTTACCAATAAATGCCCCTCTTTTTTCAAAAATTACGAAAATAGATCTATTATTCAATTATTTACCAGAATGGGCCATTTTCCCCGAAAACACGTCTACGTCAGTGCGATGTCAGGGTATGTGGCAGGAAAACGCTCCCCTAGGGACGCGTTTTGCCCGTGTAACGGCTTTTTTTTTTTACAGTTTGGCCTCCAACAGTCAAAGAAAAAAGTATAAAAGCCCCCCTTTCAAATTTTTCATACAAAAGTCCTTCTACAATTTCTACAATTTCTCTCAAATTCCTCTAAATTTTCACAAAAGTCCTTTAATTTTTACAAAAAAGCCCTGTTTAAAGGTTTTTTGAATTAGTTTTTATTTAAATTAAGAAATATTCTATCGTGTTAGAAATAGCTGGAGAATTAATTCGTCTCGATAATAAACACATCTCCGTCAATCAAATGACAATGGTAAGTTATAATTTTAATTTTTCAATACTATTTAATATTTTTTTCATTTATGCAATTTTAATTAATTTTTATTTTATATTTTTTATAACAGTCTGTAGATCGGGTGTTGCAATGCTATATTCGTAATATGTCTGGTCCGCCATCGCCGTTGATAGAGAATTACCTACGGGAAATGGGTTTTTGGCACGTGGCCACGATAGGCCGAGGGTGCAAGTTGGACCCAATTCTAATCAGTGCGTTGATAGAGAGGTGGAGACTCGAGACGCACACTTTTCATCTTCTATGTAGAGAGTGTACTATCACTCTGGAAAACGTGCAGTTACAATTGAGATTGTCGGTGGATGGGTATGTAGTCACCGGGTCCGCAACTTTTGTTGATTGGGGAGCCGTATGCTACAAGCTTTTGGGTGCTATTCCGGATAACATTAACGGAGGTCGGATCGAGATGGGATGGTTACGAGACACATTCCCGAAGCCAGATAATGATTCGACTGAATTAGAAAGAATACGGTATGCTCGAGCATACATTCTTGAGATGATTGGAGGCTATCTAATGCCGGACTTGTCACGAAACCTCGTACATCCGAGATGACTGCTGAAACTCGTTGATTTTAGAGCAGCCGGTGAATTGAGTTGGGGGTCTGCTGTGCTAGCAAAATTGTATCAGGAGAGGTACGGGGCGGCGCGACCGAATAAAGCCAAAATCGGAGGTTGTCTATCACTACTGCAATCATGGGCACGGTTTCGCTTTCCATTTTTACGTCCTCAAGTGGACCACCCATATACATCCCCACTCATAACTAAGTAAATTTAATATTAGATTTTACAATTATTACGTAGATTTAAAATATAATTGTATGCTAAAAATTTATTTAATTAGGTGGAACCATTCAGCGAGTTATGTTGGAATACCTACCTCGCTTGAAAATATACGGCTTCTATTAGACCAACGGTCGGAAGCACAAGTAAGTATTAAATAAAATATATTTTCGTAATAAAAGTCGTTTCATATTTAGTGTTTAGTATTTAGTATTATGTATATAACTAATATTTTTATCATGTCAATATAGTTTCAATGGACACCATACGAGGATCCGGCAATTCGGGCAGTAATTCTGGATGAATTCTTTCAAAATCTGAACATTTGGCATGTGAAGGTCTCATTGGTCAACTATGCCACGTAGAGATGCACCAGTCTGATCGGGTTTTGCGACAATTTGGATTCCGAAAACCGATTCCCGTGGCACCTGAGGTGCTCGATGATGAGCACAAAGTCGACTTACGGCAGTTGCATATGGCTTGGCCGAGATTTTAGTCAGCATATATCGAATTATGGGAAAACCGATATGATTATATACCTACTCGGGAACCAATCATCGTTCCTGAGTTAGCGTGTGTACCGGAATGCATGCCATTATTTAGGATCCATGGCAAGCCGTATTTATTGTCGAAAGAGGAAAGGCGACGGCAACTTCTTGTACAGAGGGAACGACGGGGCCATTTATATTCAAGGAGAAGGGATGATGGGACAGGCCCATCAACAGCGCCGACAAAATCACCGGGCCCAACACTTCAGCTGACGACATCCACATCACAGCCTTTTCAGATTGTGCTAGGTGCGTATCCTAGCCCTTATATGTATCCTAACCTTATATGTTTCCTTTTCCCAATCCTATAGCAGGTCGGAATGCATGGCCCGGTTCATCTCCGTTCCCAATTACTCTGAGTGGACCGCCGATCTATAGGCCGTCATCGCATGAAGGATTGCACGAGGCGTCGTCGGGGAGCTCTTCTTTTTACCAATCTTCTTCGCCTTATGAGATTCAAACACCTCCGCCATGGGTGATGCAAACAACTCCGCAGTCGTTATTTTATTAAGGTGGGCCATCCTCCCAACACCCACAACCAGATCCCTTACCGGAGGAACCAAAATCCCTTCAGGAGCAATCACAACTCCCGCCGGAAGCTGGAATAAGGAGGAATCCAGTACGTAATCGTCGATCACCCCCATGTGGCACTGATTCCGACCGGCACCAACATTGATTTTTTTAATAAATTTGTATAAACTTATTTATATTATTTCGTTTAATAAAATAAAAGTTGTTTTTAATATTTTAATTGTAATTTACGTTTTATATTTTTAATAAAATAAAAGTTGTTTTTAATATTTTAATTGGCCATTTAATTTTTATATTTTTAATAAAATAAAAATTATTTTTAATATTTTAATTGTAATTTAATTTTTATAACTTTAATAAAATAAAAGTTGTTTTTAATATCCTAATTGTATTGGTTCAAGTAAGGACTAAATCAAAATGTGAGAAAAGTTTTGTGGCTCAAGAGTAAATATTCAAAATTTGAGGGGTTAAAATGTATATATGAAAAACTTGAAAAGCCAATAGTGTAAATATATTAAGGGTGGAATGATTTAGAAACTAAGAAAAATGGATGAATTAGGACTAAATTGAATATGTGAAAAAAGTATGAGGGTTAAATTGCAATTTTATCAATATGGGTGTTGATCCAATGTAGAAATTTTTACGGATCATAAGGGGCAAAATAATCATTTAGCAAGAAAGATAATTTTGAAGAATAATGATGATGGTGATATTTTAAATTAATTAAATAGATAAATATTAGTTTAGTAATATTTTGATTTGATATTTATTTATATTTTATTAATTTTTACTTAGTATATACGGAAGGAAAGATGAAGAGTTTCCGTCCTTCCATCTTTCCAACGTGAGTAAGGAGAAGAGAAAAGAAAAACTTTTTTTTGTTTTGCAACTTAGTCCTTCTATAAAAGTTCACAATTTTCATCAAGAAATTAAAAGAATTTTCACAGCCACCAAGAGACAAAAATGATAAGGAGACTATCAACTATTCCGATTTGGACATGAGCGAGATGTATGGCCGGGGTTCCTACACCATTCGCATAACTTTCGTTGGTTGGCTGTTTCTCGAATATCTATATTGTTGCGTATTCTAGTCGAGTAAGGTTGGCCCTTTGGTCATGACGCGATTTCTCATCCCAGAATGACTTAAAAGGAGCAAGCGTCTGACGACCACTTACGTTCATCTAGGACTGGTGGGAATACGTGTCTCCACACGTTGTACATGTATTCTATTTTGTACACTTCGTCGAAATAGCTCATGGGATCCAAACGGAGATTCTGACAAGCTGCAATTACATGAGCACATGGATAACGAAATGCGTTAAATATCCCACAGGCCACAGTCGCATGTCCTATTTCTCAAGTGTACACGATATTGCCCGCCAATAATACCTTGGTTTGGTCTGTCAAACTCCGTCATACTAAACCATAGATTGTCGCGATTGTGACACACTGTGTACATGGTGTTGGCCCGTGCCTTCGCCTTGTTAATTTCTCGCAATACCTTCGCGCAACATACATGGCACAACCGATGTTATCGACAAACCTTTTAGAATAGAATTTATGCATTCAGTCAGGTTTGAGGTCATATGACCATATCGTAGGCCGCCGTCGTATGCTTGTGTCCACTGTTCGAAAGGTATGTTGCATAGGTATTGTTAACTGAGCGCAAAATCGCTAACATCTCGTGAAAACGATCCTTATTGATCTCGTACCCTGCCAATATAAGTTGATAGCAAATATTACATACCACTATTCAATTAAGAATAAATTGAATATTACAAACGAAATTATATTAATAGATATTACATACCCAAGTTGGTCACTTGTCGTCGTTCACTTGTAGATTGATGTTGCCCGTGGTAGTTGGACACAACATGCCTTAGGCAATATCGATGGTGTGTGTGATGCTATAGGCTTCCCTGTCGCTCTATTGCGGCTAGTATTCTAGGGCCCTAATCCAATATAGCGCATATATCATGTTGGGGGCAGACATGCCTCTTTAACCTAGATAGAAAGAAATCCAGTCATCAGCTGACTCCCCCAGTGTTATTGCAAATGCAATTGGAAGAATTCTCCCACTGCCATCATGTGCCACAGCTAGCAATAGTTGATGCGTATATCTACCATACATAAAGGTACCGTCAATTGTACCAATGGCTTGCAGTATAAAAACGCGTATCGGCATTGCTTAAGTGTCCAGAACAGACGCTTGAACACTTGGCATCTATGGAGCAATCGGTCGTTGTAGTACGCAGGTATCGTTTCAAGGTCTGTTATGCTGCCTGGGATATATATCTCCAGCACCTGACACCACTGCCACGCTTCATTATATGAATCGTCCTACCAGCCATTCAACTTTTCCAACGCCTTCTATTTAGCTATCCAAGTCTTGCGGTAATAGGGCGTGTACCCCAATTGGCTATGAATATTGGCAATTAAGATCGGTACTAAAGTCTTGGGATCTGCCTTCATTGTCGATATTATTAAGCTAGCTAACATATCTGAATCCATCTTGGGATGATCTTGTGAAACATCTGTCAACAAAGTACGTTAAATAATGCAACATTACTAATATCAGTATTATTTAAAAACCCTAAACACCTAGTGATACTATATCGGCAACACATGTATGTGGAGCTTTGTACTTTTTAATCTCCCACAAGCCTGTCCTGTTCTTCAACGAGGCCATGATTTTCCATGAACATGTACCGTCTTACACTGCACACTTGGCCTCATACTTATTGGGTTTGGATTTAACCACATTGTAGTTAACCCCGTTCTTGATGATATATTGTTTCAATGCACCAAGAAAACTATCCTTGTTGGAAAACTCTTTACCATCTTCCAATTCACCCGAATCCAACGACGAACTTGTACGGTCACGACTTCTGTGTGGTAGTTCTGGAAACTCCAACTCATCGTCTTGAGATAGATCGACATTATGCATGTGGTCTAGAGGCGAGTACGTCCTAAATCGCGGATCTTCTTCTTCTTCATCTGAATCCCCTTCAACATCTTCAGGTATGGTTGGAACAGGCTCCGGTTCAGAAAATAATACAACTTCTGCACCATCGGGGCTGGGCTCTCGAGGTGGATCCACATCGGACTCATCATTTGACCCACCATCATCTGCAACAAACGAGATCCCATCACCGGTGGATGTCTTGGGGAGTACATTATCCCTTCTTAAACAACTTTCATAATGTCCCCAATCATATGCGGATTGACAACCACTAGAAGTTGATGACGTTCCCCAATACATATTTCTAGCATCGAACATTGACCCACCAATATACATGTCTCATCCACCAACCGAGTGTCGTGCAGAGGTTGTGTTTTCTATACTACCACCAAACACGGGCACTTAGTGATTCTCGCCTCCCACTAGCAGTGTCGGTTTCGGGGGTCGTATTCCCTCGAGCAATGAGTAGATGTTGAAGTCGAAGGAATATCACTTGGCGATGAAAATTGTATATATACCTCAAGATAGGGTGATCCACGGGCAAGATGAGTCTCCACCATTGCCTCCAAGCTTCGATGACCTTTGATATCGAATGAGTCATATCTCACGGGATCAATCGAAGCACAAAATCTATATTTAATAGACAGAACTTTCATTGGCATTGTTCCGAAGATTTTACGCCTAATTCTTTTACGAAGTTCTGTCAAATCTATGTGTTCCTTAAAAACTAGTCGGCTGTATTTTTCGATAAAAAACAACACCGTTTTCGGTGTCATGAACCTCACCATCATAGTAAATAACAACATTAATACGTTCACTCATCTTCAGTTTCTATTATACTTTTGCCTCAATTTCTATTATGCAACCTGAGAATGAAATTTAGCTCATGTATAGTCTAAGGCCAAATAGGAACCATCAGAGCAAGCAAGCGCCCACGCGTGGGAGGCGTTTTTGAAAGACTATTTCTTGTGATTGCATTCTCGCTTGAAGCGTTTAAACGCGTCTTCTCAAAATTATCTTTCGTAAACCATCAGAGGAAAAGAACGTCCACGTGGGAGCTTTTTTCAGTACTATTACTGACAGTGCATCCTGCTTGAAGCATTTTGGTCACTATTTGTTTAGAAACGTATTCTCAAAATTATCTTTTCAGGAACTACTGTAGCAAAAGAGCGCCCACATGGGGCTTTTTGAGATTTCTTCTTGACGATGCATCCTGCTTGAAGCGTTTTGGTCACTATTTGTTCAGAAACGTCTTCTCAAAATTATTTTATCAAATAATACTGTAAAAAAACAAATAATTTTTATATTGCTAATATAATTTCCCAAAACCCTAAACATAAAATTATTTTAATTAATTAACCCTAAAATCTAGTTCATTAATTTTTTCCTAAAAACTATAAACCTTAAAAACCATAACCCTAAACTCTAAAAACAGCTGAAAACCCTAACGGAATAAAAGGGCAAAGCGCTGGCCCTAGAGAAGCGTTTTTGCCACATCAAACAAAGTGCGCCCTCAAGGACGATTTTCTCGATGTGGCAAAAACGCTCCCCCAAGGACACGTTTTCCCACCACATACCCTGACATCGCGCTGACATGAACGAGTTTTAAGAAAAAATGACCTATTCCGGTAAATAATTGAATAATAGGTCTATTTCCATAATTTTTGAAAAAAAAAAGGCATTTATTGGTAAATTGCCCCAAATATAATCTCAAAATGTTTATATGATCTTTGATTTGGATAATCAAAATATAAACGAAAAAAGAAAAACTGTACGTTGCTGTAAAAGAAAAAAAGTATTTTGGAAAATTTAAAAGAAAAAAGAAATAACTTAGATAGTAATCAAATCCCAATATATTTAAACTTTTTTCAGAAAATTACATTCTAGCCGAACATGCTTCGTTAGGACAAAAATACTTCAAAAAAAATGAACAGTCAGATTAAGATTTACACATTCATTAGTGTTGTAATTTTAACATGACATAAAATACGACAGAGCCAGCATTGTCTTGACGATGAGCAACAACCAACCAAACACCAACGAATTAAACATAAGTGTCTATCAACGATTTCCTCATCTCATCTACGATAGCAGTAGGTTGTGCTTCTCTCAGCTTAAAGACACTCTCAATGACAGAAAGTTCAGTTGCTGTAGTATCCGACCCGCAGAAGGCAGTCCAGTCATTTACAGTCATTCCTGCAGCTATTACTTCACTCCCACGGTTGATGGTGCCAGCCACCAATGGAACCTGAAGAAGCGTCGAAAGCTCATCCAAGTCTTCAATGGATGTGTGAGGATGAACCTGCAACAGTCCAGAAGGTAAATCGCGAAACAAAAATCAAGAATGTAAGAGGTAATCATTGGTGAAGATATTCTATCTCACCAAGCCACCTCGGTTTGAAAAGGCACAGTAGCTCCCAACAAGAATATTTCCGGCAATTGTTTGCCTGAAAACTTCTACACCAAGAACATCAGCAATTATCTCCTCAGTTTCCTGATCGAAGTTGCAGATAAAGATTATGATAAGCTCATTGTAAAATCTCAAGGAAAAGAATATTAGATCACCCATGACATGGAAAGAATCATGTAACTTATGGAAAATCAATCAACACTCTTCAAAACCCAAAAAGAACCATGATGTTTTTATCGAGTATCTACTTTCGGAGATATCATTTCTAGCCAAGAATTCTAGGCAAAGTAAAGAACTACTGAACTGTAATTTAGTCCTACTCATTCGAAATGAAATAGAAAATAAAGACCCCTTATTACTGCACTTAGATACTAAAAATTTGGAATGATCTTAATCAGCTATTTCAATGATGTATGGGAATTTACCCGATCTAGATCTGTATGCGTCAGAGCAACATGGTCATTGCAAGCTATACAGTTCCCAAGAGCAGATAGTTTCTCCTCTATGCGCTGAACAACAACTTGATCCGGTAGACTATTTCGCAAGTGTTGAAGTTCTTCAATAAGAAAGAATAAAATAAAAATCCATCACTGATATTAGAAACCAAGATTATAAACTTTTAATTGGTGAAGTAGAACAAATATACAATATAAGCCTACAAAGACAAAGGAATGAGATTAAAAGCCAGATATAAATGCAAAACCAAACCAACTTGGACTTTGAAAATCAAATTCGAGGACAAGATATATCTAATCCAAGGTATTCAAGTAAATTACACCAGATTTCAAGCCACTTAGAGCAGACAAAATCTTGTTTTGCACTTGAAAATAACAACGTAACTAAAATGATAATCATAAACATCAAGCACCTAATGGCTCCATATATTGACAAGTCAAAATGTGTAAAAGTTATATTCTATACTGTTTGGACTAGGATGTGTGCCTAACAGAGAAAGTTCACTTTTTATTTTTAAGTTTTTCCATGTATTTGAAGGGTCCTTAGGAGATCATGTCCAAATATGTGCCAAACAAAGGTGTCAGGTGTCGACATAGGTGCTTCAAGAAAAATAGTCAGGGCAACATGGGTTCTAGTCACCCCTCCCCACAGCACTGATATATTGCATATTAATTTTAACCTAGAGATTCCATGCCCCTATCTTGGTAAAGTTAACACATCAAATGGACTTCAGAAGGAGAATCTGTTAATTAGTGCATCCACAGGATGCATAATTTCCCAAATACAGTTTTCAGATACTTTTGAATTATATGAGCCAAACCTCATTTTCGCCAACTAAATCCAGTTTGATCACAAGTTTCATTTATTGTCATTTCTCAGGCCTAAACGTTAACTTCCCACTCCAATCTATGAACATTGCCTACTTCTCTCCCTACAGTTTCAGCTGCATAAGCAACACCTTGTGCAGTTCAGTGAAAGGTTTGACTGACAACGATCCTTCTTTCCCCAAGAGGATTTCAGGGAGGTGTAGGTGGCCCCATTTCCATTCTACTTGTATTAGATTAACTCCTTCCCTGTTTAAATCTCTTCTTGTAGAAACAAAGACGATCACAAACAACTACAAAAACTCTAAAAACATAGAAAACTTAAAATAAAACAGCCTTCAGCTGCATATGGATGAAGATTTCTAAATAGCTCGGATTTGAATATAATAAGGAAGCTTCACGTAAAAGCAAAGAGTTAAGAATCAAAATTACACATGCACTATTGCCAATGTTTAGATCCCACTGAGAGAACTCAAAAAATTACCTTGATCTGTGGTGGTGTGAGGGACAAGAAGCCCATTCTTATTTCCTGTCAAAACACATCAAGCTCACATTAACCAAATCCAAAGGCATCTAACAACAATGAATAAAACTTGGACAAGACCGGTCAATTGAACCAAGAACAGTAGGATATCTGGTTTGTTGACTATATATAAAAGTAGGGTAATACTAAAGCCAAGAAAGAACCAACCATTTAAAAAAACGAGACTGAACCAGTAAAAACCCAGCTTTATAAATATATTTTTCTTCTTGTTTTCAAAACTTTATTCCTAATCAATGAGATTTGAACCATTAACCTCTTGATTTTATAATAAAGATCTTACCAATTACCATTAAGCCAAATGTACTTTGTGTTAATTATAAACCATATTTAATATTTATTATACATTAAAATAGTATCTAGACATAAAAATATAAAACCAGTTAGTTAAACTGGTTGGAGTGGAAACAGAAGGTTGGACCGGTTTGCCTTCTATTCTGTTTTTCTTGACAATGTCGGATAAGATGAGTCTTAAAAAATTCTTACCAGCACAGAGCCGTCCTATTATTCTAGTGCCGCCAAGAGAGGTCTTAATGACAGGAATGACATCCGCTAACTCAGACTCAAAAGCACTGCAAGGTGCCAATATAACCTTAATACATTAGTTTAAACAGGGAAAAAAGGGCTATAGAAGACAAGCTCACCTGTAAAAGTTTTCAGACCCTCCAATTGCAACCAAGCAATAAGCATTGGTCAGCTTGGAAAACACTCCAACTTCACATGAATTTTCAAACTGTAGCCCTGTATAAACCACAGGTATGAGACAAGTGATTGTAGTAGATATGTTTACTCCATAGTGATGGGAACCACCAAAACCATATAAGTGATAAATTTTAAAGATTTATAGATACTAATGTACAGAGATGCAAGCCCTGTAATGCTGTGAATAACTTAGTCATATCAACAGAAGAATAAAATATTTATACATACTAAAGGCTGAAAAAAAGAATGAAACTTACTAGTTGCCATTATAAAGCCAAAAAAATGGATCGATGATGAAACCAGAGGAAGAAACTCTGCATTGAAAAAGATAGATCAAACTAAGTTTAACCTATAAAGAAAATATCAACCAGACAAATAAAGAATCATACAGTTCCCAAATTAAACAAATATATATGTAATTATTTACATATATATACTCATCCAATTGTCGTGCATAATAACATATTCCACTAAGGAATGCTTAAAGATAACTACCCTTATACTACTTTTTGTTCATCACAAATTATATTTGAATATGTCTCAAGCATTTATAGTAACCAAACTCCTAAATTTCTACTCAACTTCAACTACAAACAAAGGTCAATAGAAACCAAAGAAGAGCCCCCACAACAAGGTTCAAAAAATTGGATATGAAATTATAAAATGCCATCACAAACAGAAAGATAACAGCATAAACAAGCTCAAGTTCACCACCTTAACCTTTCTGCTAATACAAGGAAAAACCCAGAAAATTTATAAAAATCAGAAAATCTTACATATATTATTGAACCGTAGAAACCCAGATAACAAAAGCAAGCAGAAATCTTAACAAGTGAATAAAAAGTTTACCAAATATATGTTTGGTGCTTCCTTGGTTGGAGTTTGAGGCCGGCGTTCAGAGGAAGAGGAGAAACAAGCCAGGTTTTGTACGGGTTAATGAATCTTTTATGTAGCGGCTTAAAAGGTAAATCAAACGCGCTCCACCAAACGACGTCGTGGTTCGTAACAGTGTGCTTTGAAAAATCTAGGGTTAAGAGAAAAACTATTGAGAAAAATATTTTGGATTGGTGAATTAGGTTTAATTTTAGTGGGATTAATAATTAGAGAATGTGGTGGTGTAATAGTAATTAGCTTGGAAAAAAAGTTTTTATATCTGAAGTCGGAATAAAATTTAAATTTAATTATAAAAATATATAAAATTTTAATATAAAATATATTTGATCATTTTTTAACAATGAAATAAGCTTTTTAGGTGAATCGGGCAGGTTGAAAATACGCTTAAGCTTGAAATTTTTTTGGAATCAGATCACAGCTCCACTAGTTATGGCTTTATGTCCTTTCTTCTTTTAATTGTCCAGGCATATTTACATTTATAGTGTACTTATAGCTGTATCATATTTGTAATAATGAAATTAAATAAAAATAAAATTGATAATTGGTATGTCATACCATTCAAATAATAATAATTTCATAAACTTTTTTTAATTATATTTATATTTGCAATTTTTTAAGTAAAACAACAATGAATTGAAAGGGTTAAACATTTATTCAAATTAAATTATAAAAATATTTTCTAGTAATTTATTTTTAATAAAGTCCAAGCTTGTAATAATTGGTGTCAGAACAATGTTCAGTTAAGGTATGAAGTTGAGATAGCGAATAAGATAAACGGTTAATATGTTTCACTAGAGACTCATGAGAGGGCTAAGAAGGGTAGTAATTCAAGGGATATACTATTGACGATGGATGATAAAGTTGTCGCCAAGGATGATGTAAGTGTTAGGCTCGAAAATACCCATAAGATGGTGAATTGGGATTTTGAAATTCTTTGTTGAATTCTTTTAAATGATGAGGAAATGGAATAAAGCTTGTACAATTCGATTTACAGTGGTTTGGTTCCAATTGTTTACCTCCACTACTTTGGTATACCTTAACGAAGTATTTTCCCAATTCGTTATACTTGAATTAATGCCTTTCAAAGGGAAGTTATAACCTTTACAACCCTATCTTTTTCACGAGGCTAAAATAAAATCTCCCCTTAGCCTTTGTAACTAAATTAGAACCCTCTAACTTTAATAAGACTTAACTATAACCCTTTTACAAATTACTTAAGGTTTTATGCTTTAAAAACTGTAAGTTGCTTTTTGCAAGTACAAGAGAAGATGTAAACAACAATGACCTCTCAAAAGTGTCTGTTTACAAATGTGAAGCTCTTGCAAAGAATTGAAATGAGAATGATAAATATATTTAATAACAAGCACCTAAAGAGACATATACAAGAGAAAATGAAGAAATAAAGAATTGGATGCTTTTCGCTTTATTACAATACTTGAATGGTCTTATGTATTCAAGTGTTATTGACTTGAATATATACCCTTTGACTTATTTTTGGACATTTGGAGCTGTTGGAGAGAGTTTCTAGTAGAGGTGTTCGGCCTGAAGGCTCGACCGAAATTTGAGAGGATTTGGGCAAAAATATAAGCCCGAAAAATAGGCTTGGACAAAAAATAAGGCCCGTTTAAAAAATGGACCAGGCCTCGGGTAAGGTATTTTTAGCCCCGGCCCGGCCCGACCCGAATTCACTAAATGACAAAAAAAAAGCTGCTATTTTTTTTATTTTTGAATGTTATTTTCTTGTTATTTTCTCCCTATTTTGCTACCATGTTACTATTATGTTGCTACTATTTTGTTGTTATTGATTGAATATTGTATAAAACTTATTTTATTGTTAATTTTGTTATTATTTTAAAGTCATTTGTTAATTTTATTATTTTAAAGGTATTTACTTGTTAAGTTACATCTATCTTATTGTTATTTAAGTTTACATATTTTTTTAAAATTTATTTTTAAATTGTTGGGAAATATTTATTTTGATTTTTTAGTATTTTTGATGTATTATATATATTTAAAAATTATATAAAATAATATAAAAATTCAATGCGGGCCGGGCTGGGCCCTGGTTTTAGCATTTTTATATGGGTCGGGCTTGAGAAAAAATTTAGGCCCATTTTTTGGTCCCAGCCCGACCTGAGCCCGATGAATGGGCCTAAATTTTTAATTGAGCCTGGCCCGAACCCGACCCGACCCTGCCCATGAACACCTCTAGTTTCTAGCCATTGAGAGCATTTATTTCGAGCATTTACTACAGCTTGTAACATTGTGTCTCGAGATAGGTAGAGCAAAATATGATCGTTGGAGCTAGAGGTCTCAAGACACAAATGACTTGTCTTAAGACAATTTGCTTTGTGTCTCAAGACAAGGCTCCCCTGAAGCTTACATTTTCTTCGATATTGGTTGGACCTTTTGTCTTGAGACAAAGTTCCTTTAAAGCATTTTAAGCTTCGGTTTTGTCTGTCTCAAAACAATATTAGGAACCTTAAAAAATGTGGCTTAAAATTATCAACACAAAATTTAATTAATGAAAATAATTAAATTAATATTAATTGATATTTTATAATATATCATAGCTAGCCCCATCTATTAATGAAACATGTATTTTTAGAAAGACATTTTATTTAAAATTTAAAATAAGAAATAAAATATTTTAATGAAATATTTTTTTAATAAATCAAATGTATTTATTTATTTTTAGTGTAATTAATGTTTCAATTTATTGACTTAATAAAAAAAATCTGATTTTTAATTCTCAATAGGCCCGGCCCACCCAAGTCCCTACAAGCCTCGGAATGGAGATAGTAAATTAGGGCTAAAGGTTTTTCTATGGGTCCTACCCGAACCGAATCTGATCCATCTATTCATGGAATTAATTAATATTTTCCTTATAAACAATTCAGCAAAATCGCAGCCTTCGTCTCCAAGGAAACAAAGTTCAAAAGGTGTTTTGTATGTATCTTCAGATCGGTTCAATTTCATGTGTCACTCACTTTCCTTCCCATCTTAAACATGCTCCCTCCTCTGTAAATCCTATTAGACTTCAATTTCCCCTTTCATAAATCTTTGGGTTTTCATGGAGGAAATCAATTGGGATACCCTTCTGCTCGAGGTTGACTTACCCGATTTCGGGAATATCTTAGATAATGAACCGGAACCGGCAACGGAACCTCCTCCTCAACCTTGTTCGACCCAGAATCCCGATGGAGAACCGGCGGTGTCTTCGTGGATCGGGGAGGTCGAGAAGGTTTTGATGGAGGATGATAATTTTGATCATAGGGTTGAGACTCAACCTGTCTCCGATGATGATTTCTTGGCCGATTTACTGGTTGATTCACCTCCTAGTAGCGGCGGCGATGTGGCTGGCGTCGACGGTGCTGATTTACACAAACAGAGCCAGACCCACACCGACGTCGATAAAGACGATCCCATTGCTAAGAAACAGAGAAGGTATAAATTGATATTTCCAATTTATCGTCTTTATCTGTTGTTCTTTGAAACTTCATTTTGTTTCAATTTTATTAGCTGCATGTCCAATTTGAAGTAGTGGTGTAATGACTTACCTGAGGAACTCAAGCTCAATCTAGTTTTACTTTTAAAGCTTGATTGATCTTCCCAATTTATCATCTTTCTCGATTGTTCATTAAAATTGTATTTTATTTCGAACTCATTAGTTGCATGTCTATTTTGAAGTAGAGTATAACCGCTTGCCTCAGAAACTCAAGCTTCATTCGAGCTCAATCAAGTTTTAATTTTAATGCTTGAGTTTGATTCAAGATGAAAGTTGAATTGCTCAAGCTTATTTGGTTAAGCTTGTTTATCCTGTAAAAAGTAAGGTTGATTTTCACGCTTGACTTCAAACTCGACTTAAGATACTTAAATTCAACTCACATGATCTCACGAGCTTGACTCAGTAATGATCCAACCTGGTTCCGAGTGTTTTTCAATTTTCATAAAAACCCATGTATTTAGAGTGTAACCTGCAATTGGTGGATCTGAATGTTTTCTTTTTCAGGCAGTTGAGAAACAGAGATGCAGCTGTGAGATCAAGGGAGAGGAAGAAGATGTATGTCAAGGATCTTGAGATGAAGAGTAGGTATTTAGAAGGGGAATGTAGACGACTGAGCCGTGTGCTTCAGTGCTTCATTGCTGAGAATCAAGCTCTTCGTCTTACTTTGCATAAGGGTTGTGCATTTGATGCATCCTTGGCGAAGCAGGAGTCTGCCGTGCTCTTGTTGGGTATGAAATGGTTCTCTATGTCATCTGTCCTTGCTTTCACTGTCTTTGGTTTAATATTATATGGGCAAGAAAGTAGACTTCTTATCTTCACAAATGGACCATGTTACTCAGTATCAAGCCTAAATGACCTATATTATGGGTACTCGACATGCTTTTGTTCATTTTCTCCTAAGTTTTCCGTTTATATTACAATAGTTTGAATGTGGGCTGCATGTCTTCTTTAGTAGGCTATGTTATTGGACTTGGGTTTGAACGTCTAAAATTATGTGTTCAACATGTGTATGTTCATTTTTTTTTTCCTTAATTTTTCATGCATTTGAAATGGTCATATTACTGTATCTATCTTCTGATATGCATTAGATATGGTTAATTCGAAAAAGATAACGAGTCGGAGCGCCTCTTTACAAACAGATAGTTGTTCATGGCCTTTGCAAATGTGTTTCTACTTCATTTTCCTCTCTGTATGAACTCTTACTGAAGTATGGATTTCAAGAGGAGGGCTGTTGTGTGGCTTATTATGATTCTTATCCAATGAAGATGAACGTCTTCCTCCGGCCTCGGAGAAACTCAATGCTTTTTGTACACTGTTGCTACTTTGATAACTTATTCTTTTAAGCCTATTGAGCAGGGTTTTTTTATTTATCATCGTTTGCTTTTTGTAGAATCCCTGCTGTTGGGTTCCCTGCTTTGGTTCCTGGGCATCATGTGCCTATTCACCCTGCCAATACTGCCCAAGTCAAGTCTGGAAACAGTTCGAATGGCAAACGAGGAAACACAAGGTCCCGAAAGACTGGCTCCAAGAGGGGCAGGGAGTAACCGGGTCGGACCATCTTTTGTGAAGAGTAGGAGATGCAAGGCGTCTAGGGGAAAGATGAAAGAAATTTCATGTTTTATGGGAATTTTAGTTCCATTTTAGGTTTAATGTGATGGGGGTGTGGCTGTGGTTGTGTTATTTAATGATCCTTGTAGTTTGAATAAAAATCACTCTTTGATCTTTGTTTTTTGGCATATAACTCCTTTAGTGTACATTTAGTTTGTTCGGAGTACTAGAAATTTAGTAGTTTTAGTTTTTGTAAATTCTTGCAGTTACATTTTAATAGAAAGTCCGGTCTAGACCCGTCTGAAGTCGAGCTTTGGTTCCTTTACGAGATCTGTTCCTATTCGAATCAAAATCATGCATAGTTTCTCGCTCTCAGCAACAATCCTCTCTATTTGTTTTACAACGGAAAAAATCTGGAAACATTTTAAAATGTTCATTAACCGAGGATTAAATAAGGAGGAAAGCTACAACATTGTTCATCAACAAACCGAATGTTAATGTCATCTGAGGTTTACAATCGTGCCGGTGAACAATAATACATGCATAATTAACGAAAGGAAATCAAGGAACCGGAAAGAACCTAGGTTCCTGTACTACACGTCTCGGTTGCTCTTCTTTAGATCCTCGTTTTCCTTGCTAAGAAAATCTATTTTCGATTGTAGAATGTCGATCATAGTTTGAGCACTCATCATTTCGAGCTTCAATGTCTCCCTCTCAATGGAGGTCTTGTGGATCTCGTTTTGCAAATCGTTGATAAGTTTCATGCAGCTAGGAGGCACCATGGAATTTAGATTAGTCGTCGCATTGTATTTTGGCGTAGGAGGAACATGATGATTCTCTTTGGGTTCCATAGATTCCATTAACGAAAATTCCAGGAGTGCAGAAACTGCCATTGTTGTCGCGGATGATGGTGGTGGTGGTGTGGTGGTGGTGGTGGTTGTCGACGACCAACGATCTTGAGTCATTCTAGTTGAATTCTCGGTAACATTTCTAGTTGAATTCTCGGTAACATTTGCATGGTTTGGACCAAAATCGTTATGCCGCCTTCTCTTGTGCCCAAATAGAGATAAGGGTGCTTCTCGATTAGGCATGCATAGCGGTGGGCAATCATCTGATCTCTCGATCTTGCATGGAGGTAACAAAGTACAGTCATCAGTTCTCTCATTCGGTGACTCTCTCGGAACATCATCACTAGGCGGAGCATCCTCATCTGGATGTTCAATGTCCTGCTGTCATAAAAGAGAGTTTAGAAGCAATTCTTCAATCAAGGCTTAAGAATACGAGGCATATTACATTCAGTTAATATAACACTAGCATTAATGATTAAACCATGGAGATAACTAAATCAATAAGAGTGTCGAAACTATCTTATGTTACTCGGACTCGAGTTTGCCGGATTTCGGTGTGTGTTTGACACATCAAATAAGTGTAGAATTATACAATTATGTGTTCAGAGTTTAGGTTTTGGGTTTAGAATGCGATGTCATCAAAGTGAGGATCTAAAGAAAAGTTCAACATTTCAAAAAATATGAGCATCCATGATAAAGTTCGATATTATAATAATGCAGTAGCAAGAAAGATAAAGCATGAACCTGCTCAGAACTGATCCTTAGGATGCCATTGCTTTCAGTAGCTGCATTCTCAGTAGCTGCCACATCATTTGTGGATATCGAATCATTACCAGCTGCAACATCATCCTCAGTGTCTAATCCCGGAACCAAAGCGGCTGAACCATCATCCCACTCTGCCTCAATGAAAGGTGCATACCGGTTTCCATTTGGTGGTCCAATATTATTCTTATGAATTACTCTACATAGCACGTAGCCCTAATCCACCAAAAAGGGGGCCGGGGACAATTCTTATTAGTTTCTGATAGTACAATTGCAAAGTTCGGTTGTAGAGGAAACTGTAGGACTCGTAAACATAAGGTTTCAAAATACTAATAACCCTACAGAATACAAGTTTGAATTCATCTTAACTCATGCTATGTAGACTATGTTACTTGGGCTCAAGTGTGAGTGTTGGATGCCGGTATGTATGCCGACACTGAGGGTCCTTAGAGGGTTATATCTTCATGCCTATCTCCGGATATACATGCAACATGCAATGTCAGACACAGTACTTGAAGAAACATCATAACACATGACAACAGGAATCACATTTACTATTCTTTTCCTAAATTTTCTCAGCATAATCCATTACCTAAGGCACAACATTTAGTATTTCATGTTAAAATTCTATATCTTTTGCTGTCCTAAATATAGCTAAAATGAGAAGCAATCATTAACGTACATGATAACTTAATCTGTAACATCAATACTCGAAGCCATACATAATAAATCATCATTCACTATTAATATCAATTTAAACAGTCTCATACCTGCAATGCTCCAATCCTTTCCAATTCCTCTTCAATGAGCCGGTACTCGTGCATAACCCAATTGGTTCGCAATCCATCAGGAGCTTTCCCGCTATGAAAGACTAACGTCTTCTTCATTCCAATAAGCTGCGAATTATGACGGACCTCTCGGTCCTTCCCCGTGGCCTTCCAATACCCTTGGCCTGTAGCCCTATTCATTCTTCCCCCATTGCCATACTTCTTGTCCAATAAACTAAAGAAATACCATTCCTGGTCTCTGGTTTTCAATTTTGACTTGTCTGAAAAACAGCCACCAACAAGAAACTTCAGCACCATAGCTTAAAAGGAACTAAAGCTGTCATGACCCACCGACTGCTTGGATACTCTCATTTCCCTGCATCGTGCCCACAAGCTGGTTTTAGCCTAGAGAGGCATAGTTTTGGGTAACAAAGCCTTGAGAAGCCGGCAGGCATCCAAGGGAATAACACCGGCCTGTGAGTACAATGCTGTGTGATGTGGTGCAGGAAAGTGAAACACCCGATCGGCCGGAGGTCGGAACAAAAGCAAAACCAGTAAACCTCAACAGAACAGTGTAATAATGATAGCAAAGTTCTCACAAAAATAACCAAAATAAATAAATATAATAGAAATTCACAAAGACTATATGGACTGAAAGAAGAAAGTGAATATAAAAATCCCATTTCTTGGAATAAATTAATAGCCAAAGATACTGCATTAGGCTATTAAAGAAATACAGAAAAACCAAAAACCCCAATTCTTTTTTCTTTGGCTCAGCAAAAAAACCCCATCCATAGATTCTTAAACTTTTGATAGAACACCCTTCTAAAATCACGAGTTCGAATAATACTGCATTTAGCCAAGTAGAGAAAACTCAAAAATGGAAATGAATTGAAAACCAAATATTTCATTATAATTTCATATTTTCAACTCAGAAACCTCCCCCAAAGAAAAGAAATGCTTTCGAAAAAGAAAACTTTACCAATAATGGAAAATAAAATTGAAGATAACAGTGGAAAATAAAATTGAAGATAACTTGTAAAATTTTAGCAGCCAATCTAAGTTAGAACAAATAAAAAGCTCAACCTGAAAGGTTCCAAGGTTCATGCTTGTAAATATCAACTTCGGCAATAGCATCAAACCTGGCAGGCTTGTTCGTAACTTTTCTTTTCAAATAATAGCTAACCAATTCTTCATCAGTTGGATGGAATCGAAACCCAGGTGCTAAGGCCGTCGCTGAACTGCCAGTCTTTGCCGCCGTCGCCGTCGCCACCGCGGTCGGTCCTGGATCTGCAACTAAAGAAGTTTCACGACCCATAGAAAGATAGTTGTTTGGGGAAACGGAAAATACAAAAAACAGTGTGTTTTCGTGGGCGATACGAAATGAAATGAAATGAATTGAAGAAACATATATCGAGTATTTTTGATTGATGATGAAGAAACCAGGTTCCTTCGTTTACAAGAAATTTCACACTTTATTTTATTTTAGCAGACCTGACAGCTGAGTAAAATAATTTACTATTATTTATTATTTTCTGGTAAAAATATTAAAGGTTAAATTCTTTTATCAGTCCCTGTACTTTGCAAAGTTGTGTATTTAATCTTTGTACTTTAATTTGGTCATTTTTAGTCTTGTATTTTTCAAATTTTAAAATTTCAGTATTCACCAAACAATGATTGTTAAATCCATCAATTTAAGTTTTGCTATTTCAATAAGTTGATGCAGCAAATACATTATCATATATGTAATGTCATGTTAGCTTTTTATTTTCACATATTACTCACTAAAAGTTCAATTAATGGATTAATGACGCAATTACGTCAAAATTGAAATTTTAAAGTTCAAAAGTATAGAGCCTTATAATGATCAATTGAAGAAAATGGATCAGATCTACAACTCTATGCATAGTTCATGACTATTAATTGAATTGCATGTATTATGACTAAAATTTCAAATTTCTAAAAATACAAAAACTAGAATTGACGACTTCGAAAAGTAAAGGGACTATGTCCATAACTTTTGCAAAGTATATATATTAATAGAAGAGTTTAACCAAAAACTAAAATTATAAAATATGAAATATAATATAAATTTTATATAAAAAGATGAAAATAACAAACCAAAACACGCAATAAACCCTACATAATACCTTATATTTTATATAATATAAATTATTAACCTATTAAATTTATAAAATATAAAATAATTCAAATATAAGTATAATACAATAAAGATTAAAAATGCATAAAGGATACCTTCAAAAACTAAATAATATAAGATATAGTTAAAAACTAAAAAAAATTTGAAAAATTATTAGTGGATATAATAATTTCAGAAAAGGATAAAATTTGTTAAAAGAAACTAAACATGAATTACTGGAAAAAAATGTTTAATTGAGTTCGAGTTTGTCAGTATTTGGATTCGGTTCAATTATATCTTTAGTTGGGTGTAATAGCAAAGTATATTACATTTTTTAAAGAAGACATATGTTTAAACTTTAAAGATGATATTATTAGAAAAAACAACAACCAACTTTAAATATAGGCCATAAATGGACATGAAAAAAGAAGAAGATGAAGATAGTTATGGAACTTCAGTTTTGGAAAACTAGACAAGAATCTTAATTGAATAAAATTTCTTAATTATTTTCTTAAAAATTAAATTACTTGGCCGTTAAGTTGTTACTATTAATTAGGAATTTTAGTTAATTTTTTATTACATTTAACTTGAAAGCATAGAAAGGAAAAATTTAAATCCACCTAAAAATGCTAAAAGCTAAAAGGGAAAAATTTGATTTATCATTTTCCTATTGGAAAATAGAAGGATGAAATGGAATCATAATTTCATACAATCATTTCTCTTTAAAAAAATAAGGTTATAAAACTTAAAGAAGCTTACGAAACTTTAAACAACATGATAGGATTTGATTGGATCAATTTTGGACAATTGCAAAAGAGTCTTAATTGAAAAATCTTTAATTATTAGAATTACCTATAGTTCCTCCCCAACTCATAAATAGGATAATAATGCGCTTCAGCGCACTTGAACCCATATCTTCCTATATTGACAATAATACTTATGTCAGTCGAACTAAAACTCAATCAACTGTTTTAGCGCAAACTTATTACCAAGTCAATTGCTTAGAAATAAAAGAAGATTTGTTGTTTGTTTTTCAAATAGTTAAGTCTATATATATATATATGTATATATGATAAAATATTTGGTAAACTGTCACAGAGTTTTTAGACTTCACAAATAAAATTAGGAATTGACAAGTATCGTATAAAAATATAATAAAATATTAAAAAACGTATAATAATTTTTAAAAACTGTTTGCAGTAAAAAAAAGAGAGTATAATATCACTATATATAATAGTTATTATAATATAAAAGTAACAAAAAATGCAGATTACTGTATCCAAGATAGTGCATATAAAAATAACTAATTACTACGCAAAACATAACATTACATAAAACAATATAAAAATACAAACATCTCAAAATCTATAATATAAAATATAAACCTATCAAAATTTATATAAATAAAAAAGATTACAAAATATATATAAAAACATAATGCAATCATATATATAATTAATATAACAAGGCACATAGACTCTATATGTGATAAGTGGTATTCTCTCATTTTTTTTCATTTATTTTATATTTTATTTGAAAAGGCACACATGGTAAAAATCAATTTCTTTTAATTTCGTAATAATTTTTTATGATATTTATCATCTAATATTTTTAAGTTGTAAATTTAATGTTTTATTATGCTGATAAAAATAATATTTTTGGAAAAACAGTTATTTACTGAATTTGGTAAATAATTTTTCTTTTTCTTAAAGATAATTTCTATAGTTTTTTATTTACGTTTAAAAAACACAATTCATTAAAATCTAAGAGATAATTATATTTTGAAGAGATAAAAATAATTTTAATAGATTTATGTTAATAAGAATAATTTTAAAATTTAAGAATTCATTGAATTTTAACAGCCCAATTCCCTCTTTATATAAAAAGAATGATAGATAAGAGTCATTTTCCTTGCTTTGTACACGAATCCAAGAAAACCCTAACAAGGAATTAAAAAAAGTTACATCCTTCATCCAAATCCAATTTGTACTTTGCTTTTCCATTAAGTCAAGTAAAGTTTTAATGGTATCAGTAATACCTTAAAAAATATTAAGAGTATTTTATTATTTTTTAAAATGAATTTGAATAAATTCTATAAATAGTCACACAATTATTAGCATGTTTCCGTTTTTATCATCTATATTTAAAAATTTCTGTTTTAGTCACTAATGTTAGTAAAATTTAATATTTTAATTCCTCATCCGTTAAATCATTGATGAAGTGTTGATATGGCTTTTTTCATTGACATAATAACAAATTTAACCCTCCCGTATTTACGAATTCTATCGATTTGGTCTTAATTTTTTTTAAAAAAATTTAACCCTCAACTTAACACATTATGTCAATTTAGTCTTGATTCTTAAAAATTAAAAAATTAAAAACTATTTAAACATTCATTTTTTGATAAAAACACAGAAAATAATTAAAATATTTATAAATAATTGAATATCTATTTTTCTCAATTTCTAACAAGACATTTATTTATCAAAACAATAACTTTATAAATAAAATAATTTAAGAGAAAAAAAAAACATGAAGAAGACTTAACCAGATTCAACTTTTTCTTATTTTCAACATTAACAAACACCATCTTTAGGTTGTGTCAAAAACTATAGCTTGAGATCGAAAAGGGTAAGAATCAATGTTTTAAAATTGTAGCCCAGAACGAGTTTGCTACATTTGAGGTTGTGCTTGAAGGTAGCATGATTGGAGATATATAGGTGAAGATGAGATCTCGAAGAACCAGTAGGTGGAATCCCATGTCGGCAACTTCACGACCCATTCCTAGTTTGATGGCATGACAATGAGAATATGAAAGTTGAGGATTTCGAAGTAATGATTATTGGTGTCGGTGGTTGTGTGCAAAGGTGGTACCCAATACTCCCCAAATTTGGCAAGGACTAACGAATAGTGCCAAACGTATAATAAATAAATTATTATTTATAAATTAAAAATATAAATCTGGTATAAATCTTTTGTGGGTTTTTAAAACAATTATTTTATTTATAAAATTATTATTTTAATAAATAAAATTTATGTTAGAGAAAGAGAAAAATAGGTATTCATTTATTTATAATTTTGTATGTATTTTTATAAAATTTTATTTATTTTTAACAAAAAAAAATTAATTATTTTTTTATTTCTTAAAGTTTTTAAATTTTTATTTTCTAATTTTTAAAGTCAAGATTGAATTGACATAATGTGTAAAGTTGAAGGTTAAGTTTGTTGAATTTTTTAAACTTAAAAGCAAATTGATAGAATCTGTAAACATTGGAGGCCTATACTTGTTATTATGCTAATGATAAAATGGTTACTTTAGCACTTCATTAATGATTTAATGGATGAGTGATCAAAATATTAGATTTGGATAATGTTAGTGACTAAAATAAAAAAATTTAAACTTCGGTGACCAAAATAGAAACATGTTAATAGTTGGATGACTATTTATATAATTTACCCAATATCTGGTCAATGATAAAATTTTTATAATTTTTTTGGTCAATTCTCTAATGGATTTGATGTTATTTCGTAATTTTAAACACACTTTGTGTGTAATAATAATAACTTCAATGCTATAACAATTTTATTGGAGGTTAATGTAACATCGATCCCATACTCGACTCGATCGCTAGGTCTGAGCTACAAGATGTCACATTCGTTGTCGGAGCAACTACGATCAAATACATTTAATTTATACCATTATGCATTTAATTACGAGCAATACATGCATATAATATGATATATGATTATTTTCAGGTTTTATACGAGCTTATGAAAGCTCTATTGCAATCCCGAGATTGAATTAAGACAAAAGTGTAAAGAATTCAAAATATTGAGTTGACCTCATGATGTTGGCGGTTCCTTGTGATGCAACATACTAACTTGATCTCTTTGTGAAATTAAGGAATTGATGTCGTGAAGTGACCCTTGTTTTACAACAAAGTTCAATTTGGTACCTATTCAACTGATCAATATAATTCAAATAAACTCAATACCAATATTCAAAACCATTGATGCCATTACCAACACACTTTTTCAACCTATCTCATCATATATTTGCATACATTACTTAAATTTACATGTTAACTAGGTACTTGTGCCATTCAACATTCATTTACCAATTTAGCAAATGCATTTGACACATAAACCTCAAAATGCCAATCTTTCATACAATTCATCAAGGTACCATGTTTGATCACCTCTCCCATACTCTTATGAATGAGGGAGAGAAATCAACAATTAAAGTGTTAGGAAATATGTCCATATTGTAGTAAACATGTAATTTTTTTCTATGTATTTGAACGATAAATAAATAAATTTCACATTTCACTGTTATGTCTTTTGTATTTTTGTCTTTCATGTTTTGCAACGAAAGAAGTAATATAGCTTTGAAAGTTCTTAACCGATCTTGAAGTCATTCCTGGTATGGAAAAAGCTATAACACTGTATTGTGATAACAATACTGCAATAGCTAATACCAAGGAAATGAGAAGTCACAAGAGGATGAAACACATTGATCGGAAGTATCACTTGATACGAGAGGCAGTAGCTGAAGGAATTGTAGATGTGATGAAAGTAGCTTCTGAAAATAACCTTGCGGATCCGTTTACTAAGACTCTTGTAACTAGGAGTTTTAACAAGCACGTTGAGGATATGAGAATATGAAACATGACACATTTACTTCACTAGGGCAAGTGGGAGATTGTTTAGAAATGAACCCATATTATAGGGAACATGTAACTCTTTTGTATTTATTTGAACGATGAATAAATAAAGAAAGTTAATTTCACATTTCACTATTATGTCTTTTTTATTGCTATCCTTTATATTTTGCATGCAAAGTGAAATTGTGATAAGCAAATATTAGCTCATTGATTGTCTAAGTTCAAAGTAAAGATAAGTAGCATTGCAAGAACGTTTACATTACGGGAAAGACAACTTACTTCAGTAGATAATTTAAATAAGTTTGTAATCCCATAAAAGAATCGAAGTGAGCATTTGATTCAAATTTTGAGAAGGATTATTTTGTCGTCTAAAATTCCAATTGGGGAGATGTCTAGTCTTGGCTACCGGAGTAGTTGACTCCACGGGTAGAGACATAAATATATTCATTGGTAGAATGATACATTGAACTGGACCCAGGATGAATTAATTCTGAATCGGTTTGTAATTTAATTCATTTGTGACATTCATGGTGTGATTTACCTGAATCTTGATGATCGTGTGTCAGAGTCTTAAAATTTATATAATGAATGATCGAATCTAGAAACTAACTAAGACAACGATTGACGCAAGCGCACCTATCGAACAGTAGTATAGTTTAGTGGCAAGACTGGATTGTCGAACCCAAAGGAACCAAAAGTACTAATACTAACTTTCTTTTTATTATCTAGCCTAAAATAAAAGTGAATTGTTGTTTAATCTAAAATTGACTAACTACTAAGCTAAAGATGCTAAGACAAAGAGAATGAATTGGGGAAAATACTTGTGGGAAAACCGATTGATTAAGACAATACCCGAGGAAGAATCCACCTAGACTTCACTTGTTATTTAACTTTGAACCAGACGATTTATTCACTTGACTTGATCTGTAGGATTCCCTAATTTATATTAATACCTCTTTCGAGGCTACTAACGTCTAACCCTAGGTTGATTAATTGAAATCTCTTTGTAATTAAAACCCCTAGAATTGCATTAACTCGATCTATGGACTCCCATATTAGGTTTGACCTTAATCCGGTAGATTTTCATCATCTTATTTCTAGGGTTGCGATTAACTCCGCTTAACTATGCTAGATCTACTCTTAAACAGAGACTTTTGCTCCACTGCCTAAGCTCATCAATACTTGAATCAATATCCTGAAATATCAAAACAAGAAATAAGAACACATAATTAAGAACAAATCAAGTATTTATCATATAGTTCAGAAAACAATAACAAGATCCGTCTTAAGTTTCACCCCCCTCAGGTATTTGAGGGGTTTAATTCATAATCATAAAAGAATACATCTCAGAAGAAAATATAAAATAAAACATAAGAAAAACCCTAAAACCCTCTGAAGGAATTTGAAGGGAAGATCTTTCGTCTTGAGTATAAATCTGGCTTCTTGAGATGAATCAACTGGCTTTCTTCGAGTAAATCCCACAAATCTAGCCTCTTTGGCTTGGCTCATTGGCCTACCTGAACGCCCCTTGAAGGTTGGCCTCTAGGGTGTTTATATAGGCTTTTGGAATGACTTTCTTTGCCTCTAAGTACCCTATTCTGAATAGAATTAAAACAGGTAACGTCAGGGACACGTCTGTGTGGCACGGCCGTGTGAATCGAATCCAGGCCGTGGTCGAGTCTGTTAAGAAGGCACGGTCGTGTGGCTTTGGCCCAGGCCGTGTGCATTTCGTACTTTGGCCGATTTTCTCCCTTTTTGGCCCGTTTCTCATTCTTTTCATCCCCCAGTGCTCTCCTAAGAATAAAACATGAAATTAAAGGATTAGGAGCACCAAATTCCACAATTCAGGGAATAAATCATCCAAAAGTATGGTAAATGTCGTATTAAAATATGTATATATTACAGTTTATCACTTGAGTTAGCCACTGACCATGCATATGCAACTCATGTGCTTTGATATAAGTGGAGGCTTATACACTAAAGATGATCGAGCCCATAGCCGGTATATTGGGTACATGACTTGTGTATGACATGACTTTACTAGCAACAATGAAATTTATAGCTCAATTAAAGAGTTAATGATATCCTCTCATTGACATTGTGTGGATTAATAAATATAGAATGTGGCCACGGGTTGCTTATTCTTGAACACAAGAAATTTATCACAATCATTTGTTGATAGTGATCATATTAATCATTAAGAAGACACAATGGTGACAATAAGATAAAATAGGATTGTATTGAGCGAATGGATTTAACTCAAAAGAATTAAAGATATCATATGAGGGTAACATACACATGACGAGGTCATTAGACAATGCAATTGGATGAATTGCTTTCATAAAGAGTATACAATAAGGAGTTTTCAATCATGGTACTTATCGTTGACTGACTCCATGATTAAGTAACTGCGAATTATTAGAACGATACTTCTGGACATAATTGCAATTACTAGAGCCTAATTATATATATCCGATTGGTTTCTCTGCTAGCTCAAAAAAAGCTCGATCAAACTATATTTGAATCAGAAGAAAATTCTACGAATTTAGAAATAATTTAATTGAGTCGATTTATTCGATGTAGAATTAAATTAGGTGGTCATGAGAATTGTTCAACTAGAGAATTGATTAAAGAATTTTCTTGAAAAATTAATTTGGAAAATCTAAGTGATTTTTGGAAAAATTAATTTTAATCAAGTAAAATTAAATTAATCAAATTAATTAAAATTTTTGCGATATTTTTGGAAATTAATTTTTAAGTTAGACAATTGGCCCAATGGGTAATTTAACTTGAAAATTGGACATGCGATCGTAAATTGGGCCCTAGAACCCAAAATTGAGACCAATACCCAAAAACTGGTCAAACTGGGCTTAGTATGTGAAACCGGGCTGACGGTCCAATTGGTGGCTAGATCGAACCATCGGGTTGTCATTGACCCGGATCGAATTGACAGTAGCTGAACCGGCTCGCGGTGCTGTAAGGGTGTCGCACCTACATCACCGGACACGGCGGTGCTGGAGGCTAAGACGACGGCGTCCTGGTGGTCGGCGACAGTTGGTCTTCGTTAATTGAGTAGTGGAAGAGTTACACTTATACTGGACTCTACTAGAGAATTTGATTTCAGATTAACTATTTCAAAAATAATATTATTTTAATAGTTTAATATTAAATTAAATTAAATACTTATCTTGATAGTATTTTATTAATTTAATATTAAAGTAATTATCTTAATATGAAATTTAATTTACTGTTTATCTTGTAGATAAACATTATATTATTTTAATAAGATTTAATATTAAATTTAATCTAATATTTATCAATATAAATATTATAAATATTAGATTAAATTTAATATTAAAGTGATTAATTTAATATTATTTTTCACACACTTGAATTCAAGAGAAAGTTGTAGAGAGAAAATTCTCTAAAAAGATTATTTCAAAAAATTTATAAAGATATTTTTCTAATTTATAATTTGACCCAAAATTTTAGAGAAATTGTGAAATTACCCTATTGGTAATTTATGTGAAAAATTTTCTAATTCGAAGCGAGTCCACACTATACAGATGTGAGCTTGAGGATAGCGGAGAAGACTACTCGGTCAAAGCGCTCATTCTAGACGAATTGAAAATGTACAATTTTGATTAGGTGTTTATTATTTTAGATATCACAACCAAGTTTTTGTTTTGGAAAAAAATTTAAAACTCTGGTTTTTCCGTTGCGTTTTCCAAACCCGTTTTTTCCAACAATACCACTGTAGGTGGTCTTCATCTTGGGGCCTGTTGAAGGTATCACGATACCATGGGTGGAATTTCACGATATCCTCTCATTTGGTGATGTTCGCGCTCGATTCGGGCCTCCAACACGTCCTTACGACACTCAATCATATATTAGGGTCCTCAATGACATAATTGGCCAATTTGGGTCTCAAAATAAGTAAAAAGAGACATTTACACTTATTAAATCTAAATTCTAAAAATTACAAAAAATTACGGAAAATACACTAATTTGCTCGAAAACAAGCTCTATAAGTATAACAGAAAAGCCTAATTTACCATATCAAATTACGATAGATCAATGTTTGCATATGCAAATTAACCATTTGACCACTTCCAAATTACCATTACCATTACAAACTACAAATGTAAACATGACAATCTATTATGCCAAAAAATCGATTTAACCTAGGTACATGCCGTATGATGAACAAAAAGAGACTTTACAAATATTAATGAGTCAAGAATTTTTGGCTTTATGCTGGAGTCACTGCTTGGGACCTTGAGATGTACCTATACCTACATACGATAAAAAACAAACCGTACACTAGGTATAATGCTCAGTGGCATTTCCATGATTTAAGTAAATATAACATGAATTACAATTACTTGCATACAATCAATTTGAAATCTAATGTCAACCAATATATATACAACTCATGCCAAATCTCATTCAATGAATTAGCATATATGTACATAGATAAATATGTCACCAAAGTACCAATTGTATCATTTGAACTATCTAACATTACTTCAAATAACTAAGTTAATTGAACTTATCACACCAACATATCAAGTTATTAATGTTTACAAATCTATTCAATATTCAACATTTGATCGTAACACATTTCCTTTCTGAACCAAATTCATTCTAGCTTTGGATTAAAATCTGATTTCATATATCTTTATTAGAGACCTTATTTTATCTATTTCTATCATAATTTTATACAAAGTTTTACATTTATTCAATCTGGTCTCTAATGTAACAAAGTTAGTAATAAGATAAATTAACTTTACAATCTAGTCCTTTTTATATTATAAGCTTAAAATATATCAATTTCATGCCTAATTTTTCAAGAAATCAACAATGAAAACTTTCTAAAACTTTAACAGTTTCATAATTTGGTATATGGGCTAGCTAAATCAAGCTCCCATGACCTCAAATCTATAAAAATTATAAGAAAAAGACTTGAATTTACTTTCCAAATGTTGGTTGAATGTTAACAATGGTTCTTTAGGTTTTCTTCTTCTTTTGGACAGTAAGAAAAGAGGTGGAAGATGAAGATGTTATTTTCCCCCACTAATTTAGTTTATATAGGTCAATTAGAACTTAATTATTAAGCTTATTACCTTAATCACGATTTAATTAACCTAATTAAATCACGAATCATACCTAGTGAGATATGTCATCACCATCCACTAATATCAATTGGAAAATGGATTATTTACAATTTTAAACCTTTGACTAATTTCTATTTAAGTCCCTAAACCTTTGGCCAATTAAAATCTATAGTGATTGAACTTTTACAATTTAACCCTAAACCTTAATTAACTATTAGCAAAATTTCTAGACCAATTTATAATATATATTAATAGTATATGTAACGGTCTGTTTTTAGTCAATTCGAAACAGTGGTTTCGGGACCAAAAATCTGAGGTAAAAATAATTATTTTATTATTATTTTGAGGTCTACAGCATGATAGTATGATTGTGTGAAAATTTCATTAAGAAATTTTATTATGTGAATGCTCAATTTGATAGAAAGGACTAAATCGCGTAAAGTGTAAAACTTGAGTTCTATTAGCTAAAGGTGTCTAATAGCTATGGAACCTTAAAGAGGAGTCCTTATGTAGTAAGTAGCCCATTTATAAAGTTAGTGGACATTCTTGGACATGTATTAAGTGATTTTAATGTTTTATAACCAAGGTTAAAAGTGTAATTTAATAAAATAAATTAAGTAAAATAAAGAAAACCAAAGATACCATCTTTTAGTCCATATTTTTCCACTGAAAATAAGAAATTGAAACACCATTAAAAGAGCTTCAAGGTTCGGCAAACTATCCTTTATGTATATCAAGAAAAGCGAAGTTCAGAACTAGATCGAGGGAAAAATAAAGTATTGGACTAGTCAATCCATTTCGTTATTTTTGTGAATCGAGGTAAGTTCGTATGTTAATAAGCATTATTTAATTTTGTTTTAAATGCTTTGTTATTGAATTAATCGTGAATATGATTTTACGAATATGTTCAACGACGATTCGACAATGTGAAATTACGGTTGAACCTTAGGAATAGATTAGGATATAAATGGCATGTCATTAGGGGTTATGTGTTTTGTGTGCTGGTCCGTACGTCTTATCAGTGCCTGGGTTATTCGGCATGTGTTGCGAATTCTAGTCAGCTTGTGTGAGCAGCATCGTGTAGTTACGTCATGACTGTCAGCTTGTGTAAGCAGACCCGTTGATAGCTCGAGAGTAAGCATTATATGAGATATGAGATTGAGATAGATTTGGCTATGTATTCGCACTTAGGGTGCGAGATTCCCACGTATTCGATATTATTCCAAATAGTTCAACAGGTATATCAAGGATATAGAAGAGTATGGGATTGTTACGAGTTGTACAGGTATGTACATGAACTATACAAGCATTGAATCGAAGAAACCTGTAAATTTCGTATCCAACCTTATGAATGAATATGTGATAGGTATATGGATCAATATAAGTTATGTTATGATATGTTAATTGATTAAATTGTATATATATGGTAAGTTTTACTTTAAGCATACGAGCTTTCTAAGCTTTATAGCTTACTTTGTTTACTTTTCCATGTTTTATAGTGTTTATCGAAGCTATCTTGGATTAGGAGTCGTCAGAGATCTCATCACGCTATCAAGCTATCACTTTGGTACTTTTGAACTTATGTATTTGGTTATATGGCATGTATAGGAGTTATGGTCATTTTGGTATATATGTTAGTAATGCATTTAGCCATTTGATTTGGCTTGTAAATGATAAATGTTTGGTTATGTGTATAGCCATGTAAATTGGCTTATTTTGGCATGTTTTATGATGTGTGTGTATATATATATATATAGGTGCAAATGACCTTTTGTTATTTGGTTGGTAATGGCTATGTGATGTTTATTATGAATTGGTAATTTGAGTACCATACAGTTAAAATTTGGAGATTTGGTATGCATGTGATTTTAGGTAAGAAAGTGCATATATGAAGTTAACTAGTTAAGTGATTTGTGAATGTAAATTTGGTATGATTTGAATTGGAAAAATATGATGTTATGAATATTATAGTTCTTGGTATGGAAATAGCATGAATTTCTTGATTGAGATTGGTTAGAATGCCTATATATGCCATTTGATTTGTGTAGGTGAATGAAAGTTTGGGTGAGAAAGAAGGCTTGGTAAATAGCCTATTTTTGTCCACACGAGCAGAGACACGGGTGTGTGTCTCAGCCGTGTGTGACACACGGTTAGGAAACATGATCGTGTGTCCCTTGGTGTTTAATTAGAATTAAGTCAGTATGCTCTACACGGCCTAGCACACGGGCGTATGACTTGGTCGTGTGGCATAAGTCAGTATGCCCTACAGTTTTGGCATGGCCCGGCACACTGGCGTGTGTGGCCATTTCGAAGGGCACACGGGCTAGTCACACGGGCGTGTGTGTTAGCCGTATGACCCAAGTCAGAGAGTTACACGGGGTCAGACACAAGTTGGGACATGACCATGTGATCCCATTTCGAATGTCCACACGGGCATGTGTCCCCTGTATTTTGAAAAATTTTCTAAGTTTTTCCAAAAATTTCTTGAGTTATCGATTTAGTCCCAAACCGCTTCTAACGTATGATTTGAGCCTCGTAGGCTCGTATTAGGGACAATGTGATTGATTGTGAATGATATTTATTTAGAATTGGAAAATGTATGTGAAATCTATGGTTTTTTATGAAATAAGTCCGGTAATACTCCGTAACCATATTGCGATGATGAATACGGGTTAAAAGTGTTACATTTATTGGTATCAGAGCTACAATTTAGTCGATTCTAAGACTAACGTAGCATATGTGAGAGTTTAGCTATACATGCCATATATAACCTGTGATAGTGTGATATCTCATGACAGTTTAAATCGTGTTTTCATAGAGTAATGGATCTCAATCGAGTAGTGGCTGATGATGTTGAAAGTAATGTGCCAGCCTCCATTCACAGAGTAGCGCAGTCTGAGTGAAGACCCATATCTGGGAGTCAGGGAGGAAAGGCCAAAGAAGCCTTCTTCCAAATGATTAACGAATGGTTTATTGAGTTTGTCCGAACTAATCCGGCTACTTAGCAACCTCCGCCCCCACCTATTCCCCAACCGGTCCCCGTAGCTCCTTAAGGTTTGGAACCTTTATGTTTAAGTAAGCCGTCTGTTAATAAAATTCGAAAGTATGGAGCTGAAGAGTTTAGACCTACAATTGATGACAACTCTGAGAGAGTTGAGTTTTGGCTTGAGAATACGATTCGGGTATTTGATGAACTTTTTTGCACGCTAGTTGATTGTGTTAAATGCACCGTATCACTTCTAAAAAACATTGCATATCAGTGGTGGAACATTTTGGTATCCGTGGTACCGAGAGAAAGAGTCACGTGGGAATTCTTTCAGACCGTGTTCAAAAAGAAATACATAAGTCAGCGTTCTATCGATAAAAAATGCAAAGAATTTCTAGAACTGAAACAGGGTCGTATGTCTATGACCGAGTACGAAAGAGGATTTGTGAGACTCAGTAAATATGCTCAAGAATGTGTTTCCACTAAGGTAAGTATGTGTAAGCTATTCGAAGACGGGTTGAACGAAGACATTAGACTTCTAGTCGGGATTCTAGAATTGAAAGAATTTATTGTGTTAGTCGACAGAGCTTGCAAAGCAGAGGAACTTGGCAAAGAAAATATAAAAGCTAATTTCGAGGCTAGAGATTCGAGAAAGAGGTTGATGAATAAACCATATCAGTCTTCGTTAAAGAAATCACGGGATTCATACAATCGTTCGAATGCTTCAGTCGGGTATTCTAATAGAGATTGTAGAAAGTAATACACGAGTCCTAAAGCTCCAACCACTTCAATATCAATCATTGGTAGTGTTAGAACCAACAAACCTGAGTGTCAACAGTGTGGAATACGGCATTTTTGAGTCTGCTGGATGAATATCAAAGCTTGTTTCAAATGTGGTTCGCTAGATCACTTTATTCGGGATTGTCCTGAAAAAGATAAATTTCAGAATGTAAAAACGAGCAACATAGCTGCTAGAGGGAGACTACTTAGAAATATAGGAAATGTAACCAGTAGCAAAGGAGTGACAAAGGATTTTACTATGAGATCCTAGGCTAGAGCACTAGCTAGAGCTTATGCTATTTGCGTTTGTGAAGATTTGTTATCACCATATGTTATCACCGGTACATTTTTGCTCTATGACACTGATGTAATTGCTTTCATTGATCCTGGATCGACTAATTCATATGTCTATATGAATCTAGTGTCTAGTAAGAGTTTACCTGTTAAGTCTACCGAATTTGTAATTAAAGTATCGAACCTCTTAGGCAAGTATGTCCTAGTTGATAAAGTTTGCAAGAATTGTCCTTTGATGACTCGGGGTTACTGTTTTCTGGCTGATTTGATGCTTTTACCATTTGATGAATTCAATGTGATTTTGGGTATGGATTGGCTCACTCTGCATGATGTCGTTGTGAGTTGTAGACGAAAGACTATTGAATTAAAATGTCAGAATAGAGAAATTCTTTGAATTGAATTTGATGACTCGAGCGGGTTGCCTATAGTGATATCGTCGATGTTAACACAGAAACATGTGAGAAAGGGTTGCAATGCTTATCTTGCGTATGTACTAGATACAAAAGTGTCTGAATCAAAGATTGAACCGGTACCAGTAGTTTGTGAGTATCCAGATGTGTTTCCTAAAGAGTTACCTGGTTTGCCACCGATCAGAGAGGCTGAGTTTGCTATTGAATTAGTACCGGTAACATCACCGATATCGATAGCTCCGTATAGAATGACTCCGATAGAATTGAAAGAATTGAAAGCTTAGTTGTAAGAGTTAATAGATAGGGGTTTTACGTGACCTAGTTTTTCTCCTTGGGGTGCACCAATTATGTTCGTAAAGAAGAAAGATGGATTGATGAGATTGTGTATTTATTATCGTCAGATCAACAAGGTTATGATTAAAAATAAGTATCATTTGCTGAGAATCGATGATTTGTTTGATCAGTTGAAATGAGTAGTCGTATTTTCGAAGATTGATCTGAGATTTGGTTATTATCAGTTGAGAGTTAAAGATTCGGATGTGCTGAAAACTGCATTCAGAACAAGGTATGGGTATTATGAATTTCTTGTTATGCCATTCGGGTTAACTAACGCTCCTACAATTTTTATGGATTTAATGAATCGAATTTTTAGACTGTATTTGGATAGATTTGTTATTTATTCATTGACGACATTCTGAACTATTCCCGAAATGAATCTGAGCATGCTGAACATTTAAGGATTGCATTACAAACATTGAGAGATAAGAAATTGTTTGCTAAATTCAGCAAATGCGAGTTTTGGCTCTGAGAGGTTAGATTTTTGGGGCATATTGTTTCAGTGGATGGTATACAAGTTGATCCGAGTAAGATGTCAGCAGTTGTTGACTGGAAACAACTAAAAAATGTGTCCGAAGTCAGAAGTTTTGTGGGATTAGCTGGTTACTATTGGCATTTTATAAAAGGGTTCTCAATGATTGCTACACCGATGACTCGGTTGCTACAGAAAGATGTAAAGTTCGAGTGGTCTGAGAAATACCAACAGAGTTTTGAAAAGTTGAAAGCACTGTTAACTGAAGCACGAGTTCTAGTTCAACCTGAGTCGGGTAAAGAGTTCTTGATTTTCAGTGATGCGTCATTGAATGGTTTGGGATGTGTTTTGATGTAGGAAGGCAAAGTGATAGGTTATGCTTCTATATAGTTAAAACCATATGAAAAGAATTATCCGACGCACGATTTAGAGTTGGCTGCTATTGTGTTCGCATTGGAAATTTGGCGACATCATTTAATTAGTGAAAAGTGTCACATATTTACTGATCACAAGAGTTTGAAGTATTTATTTTTCTGAAAGATTTGAATTTATGACAACGAAGATGGCTTGAGTTGTTGAAAGACTATGAATTAGTAATTGATTATCATCCGAGGAAAGCGAATGTAGTCGCAGATGCTCTGAGTAAAAAATCTTTATTTGCTTTGCGAGCAATGAATACGCTGTTAACCTTGTCTAATGATGGTTCTATTTTAGCTTACTTAAAAGCTAAACCGTTAATTCTTCATCAAAATTGTGAAGCTCAAAAATGTGACAATGTATTGCAAGTTAAAAGAGTGCAGTGCGAGTCGACTATTGATTCAGAGTATCAGATCGGATCCGATGATTGTTTAATGTTACGAGGTAGAATTTGTGTACCGAAAGATTTCGGGCTTATTCAGAAAATTCTAAATGAAGTACTGTGGTTGTTTATCTGTTCATCTGGGGAGTACTAAGATGTACAATGATTTGAAACAGTTGTATTAGTAGTCGGGAATGAAACGAGACATTTCAAAGTTTGTGTCGAGATGCTTAGTTTGTCAACAAGTCAAAGCAGAACATCAAGTGCCTTTGAGACTGTTACAGCTAGTGATAATACCAGAGTGGAAATGGGATAGAGTTATGATGGATTTTGTATAGGGATTACCCCATCTCTGAAAAAGAAAGACTCTATTTGGGTTGTCGTTGATCGACTGACGAAGTCTTCCCATTTCATTTCAGTATGTACAGACTTTTCGCTCGATAGATTAGCTGAATTGTACATCTCTAAGATTGTTAGATTGCACAGGGTACCCGTTTCTATTATTTGTGATAGAGATCTGAGGTTTACGTCGCGAATTTGGAAAAAATTGTAAGAAGCTTTGGGTACGCGGTTACACTTTAGTACTGCATTTCATCCGCAAACCGACAGTCAGTCTAAGAGAGTAATTCAGACTCTCGAAGATATGTTTCGTTGTTGTGTTTTAGAGTTTGAAGGCAACTGGGAGAAATATTTACCAGTGGTTAAATTCACGTATAACAACAGTTTTTAATCGAGCATAAAGATGGCATCGTATGAAGCTTTGTATGGTCGCAAATGCCAAAATCCGTTGTACTGGACCGAGCTTAGTTAGAAAAAGATTCACGAGGTTGATTTGGTTAGAGAGACCGAAGATAAAGTGAAAGTAATTTGCCACAGTTTGAAAGCAGCTTCAGATCGACAGATATCGTATGCGAATTTTAAACATAAAGACATTGAATTTCAAATCGGCAACAGAGTATTTTTCAAAGTATCTCCGTGGAAGAAGATTCTTCATTTTGGTCGCAGAGGAAAATTAAGCTTGCAATTTAGCGGGCCATATGAGATTATTGACAGAATAGGGCCAATGGCATATCGATTAGCTTTACCGTCGGAGTTAGAAAAGATTCACAATGTATTTCATGTGTCGATGTTACGATGGTATCAATCGGATCCATTGCATATCATTTCTCCGACGGAGATTGAAATTTTGCCTGATATGACGTATACTGAAGAAACGATAAGTTCTATGGCAACGGCATGGTGTCGAGGAAGCTATGTGGGAATCCTAGAAAGGTATGAGAAAACAGTAACCTAACCTATTTTCTGGTAAGATTTTCGGGGACGAAAATTCCTAAGGGGGAAGAGTTGTAACAGCCCGTTTTTAGTGAAATTAGAATAGTAGTTTCAGGACCACAAATTTAAGGTTGAAATACTTATTTTATTGTTATTGTGAGGTCTATAGCATGATAGTATGATTGTGTGAAAATTCGTTAAGAAATTTTATCGTGTGAATGCTCAATTTGATAAAAAGGACTAAATCGCATAAAATGTAAAACTTGAGTTCTATTAGCTAAAGGTGTCTAATAGCTATGGAACCTGAAAGAGAAGGTCCTTATGTGGTAATTAGCCTATTTATAAAGTTAGTGAACATTCTTGGACATGTATTAAGTGATTTTAATGTTTTATAACCAAGGTTAAAAGTGTAATTTAATAAAATAAATTAAGTAAAATAAAGAAAACCAAAGATACCATCTTTTAGTCCATCTTCTTCAGCTGAAAATGAGAAATTGAAACACCATTAAAAGAGCTTCAAGGTTCATCCAACTATCCTTTATGCATATTAAGAAAAGTGAAGTTAAGATCTAGATCGAGGGAAAAATAAAATATTGGACTAGTCGAACAATTTCGTCATTTCTGTGAATCGAGGTAAGTTCGTATGTTATAAGCATTATTTAATTACTTTTTATTGAAATAATCGTGAATATGATCTTATGGATATGTTCGATGACGATTCGGTAATGTGAAATCCCGGTTGAACCTTAGGAATAGATTAGGATACAAATGACATGTCATTAGGGGTTATGTGTTTTGGGTACTGGTCCGTACGTCCTATCGATGGTTGAGTTTTCCAGCATGTGTTGTGGATTCTTGTCAACTTGTGTGAGCAGCAGCGTGTAGCTACGTCATGACTATTAGCTTGTGTGAGTAGACCTATTGATAGCTCGAGAGTGAGCATTATATGATATATGAGATTGAGATAGCTTCTGCTATGTATTGGCACTTAGGGTGCAAGATTCCCGAGTATCCGATATTATTCTAAATGGTTCAACGGGTATATCAAGGACATGGATGAGTATGAGATTGATACGAGTTGTACAGGTATGTACATGAACTATACAAGCATTGAATCGAAGAAACTTGTAAATTTCATATCTAACCTTGTGAATGAATATGTGATAGGTTTGTGGATCAATATGAGTTATGTTATGATATTTTAATTGATTAAATTGTGTATTTATGGTAAGTTTTACTTTAAGCATACGAGCTTACTAAGATTTATAGCTTACTTTGTTTACTTTTCCGTGTTTTATAGTGTTTATTGAAGCTATCTTGGATTGGAAGTCGTCGGAGATCTCATCACACTATCAAGCTATTGTACTTTTGAACTTATGTTGGTTATATGACATGTATAGGAGTTATGGTTATTTTGGTATATATGTTAGTAATGCATTTAGCCATTTGATTTGGCTTGTAAATGATAAATGTTTGGTTATGTGTATAGCCATGTAAATTGGCTTATTTTGGCATGTTTTATGATGTATATATATAAATATATATATAGGTGCAAATGACCTTTTGTTATGTGGTTGGTAATGGCTATGCGATGTTTATTATGAATTGGTAATTTGAGTACCATATGGTTGAACTTTGGAGATTTGGTATGCATGTGAGTTTAGGGAAGAAAGTGCATATATGAAGTTAACTAGTTAAGTGATTTGTGAATGTGAATTTGGTATGATTTGAATTGGCAAAAAATGATGTTATGAACATTACAGTTCTTGGTATGGAAATAGCATGAATTAGACTTGATTGAGATTGGTTGGAATGCCTATATATGCCATTTGATTTGTGTAGGTGAATGAAAGTTTGGGTGAGAAAGAAGGCTTGGTAAATAGCCTATTTTTGTCCACACGGGCATGTGTCTCAGCCGTGTGTGACACACAGTCAGGAAACACGGCCGTGTGTCCCTTGGTGTTTAATTAGAATCAAGTCAGTATGCTCTACACGGTCCAGCACACGGGCGTGTGACTTGGCCGTGTGGCAGAAGTCAGTATCCCCTACAGTTTTGGCATGGCCTAGCACACGGCCCGACGCACGGGCGTGTGCGGCCATTTCGAAGGGCACACGGGCCAGTCACACTGGCGTGTGTATTAGCCGTGTGACCCAAGTCAGAGAGTTACACGGGGCCAGACACGGGCTAGGACACGACCATGTGATCCCATTTTGAATGTCCACACGGCCTGTGACACGGACGTGTCTTCGGCCATGTGTCACACACGAACGGGCCACAAGGGCGTGTGTCCCCTGTATTTTGAGAAATTTTCTAAGTTTTTCCAAAAATTTCCTGAGTTATTGGTTTAATCCCGAACCATTTCTAATGCATGATTTGAGCCTCGTAGGCTCGTATTAGGGACAATGTGATTGATTGTGAATGATATTTATTTGGAATTGGAAAATGTATGTAAAATGTACGGTTATTTATGAAATAAGCTCGGTAATACTCCCTAACCCTATTCCAATGACGGATACGGGTTAGGTGTGTTACACTATACACATAAATATTAATATTTAATATTTACGGACTCGGTTCACAAAAATGGGATTACGAAATTGTACTTTCTGGTACCACTATAAATCGGGTTGTTACATTAAGCATGCTTAAATCTATACTCTGTTTATTACCAAAACAATGAACCCAATTAAGCCAAAGCTCAATCAACTTTATAATTATTTAATATCTAATATGAAAATGGGGTAAGTATTAGGTACACTGATAATGTACTTTTTTTATTCCACAAACAGCCTTAAAAAATTGACATGTGTCTCTTTCTTTTTAAATATTTATTTTTTAATATTTTACTATACCATATAGGACACTTATTAACCCCCTGACCCTACTTATGGAGTCTAAAAACTCCATTAGCTGTGTACAAATAATTTTCCATGAAAGTGTAAAGTAATAGATTTTATGTATCTCTACTTTTCACTTAAAACTTTGTAAGTTTTTTCTTTTTTCTTCTTCTCATTATTAAAACACAATTAATGCTATGTTTGATTACCAGTGTAATAACATGAAGACAAGCTTATTTATTACATATGTATTACAATAGTTAGACATAGAATAAATAACAATTATTATAAATTTAAATTTGAAATTAGAATGATGAGTAAAAATTCTTGTAAAAAATAAGACCTCTTCAAAATAAGTAAAAAGTGTTCATTCTCTTTACCACAAACAAATCACGTCAATAGCTAAAAGTTACTAATTGTGATAGTTTATGTAACACGCCCACCCGTATTCAATGCTGGAATAGGGTTACGGAGCATTACCGGACTTGCATCTCACTTAATTAAACAATTCGAATCATAATATCTCAACTAAATTAAAAACCATTTAAACACATCCACATTGTCCTTAATAAGAGTCTATGAGGCCTTAAACATGCATTAGAAGTGGTTCAGGACTAAACCGATAACTCAAGGAACTTTTTGAAAGCTTAGAAAATTTTTCAAACTACAGGGGTCACATGCCCGTGTGCCCCGTTCGTGTGGACATTTGAAATGGGATCACATGGCCTTGTCCCAGCCCGTGTCTTACCTCGTGTAACTCTCTGACTTACCTCACATGGCCAGACCACATGCCCGTGTGCCATACACACCCGTGTCCAGGCCGTGCCAAAACTAGGGAGCATACTGACTTGCACCACATGGCCAACCACACGCCCGTGTGACCAGCCCGTGTGAAAACTAGGTGCAAGACGACCAAGCCACACGCCCGTGTGTTAGGCCGTGTGAACAAAACAGGATTCTACCAAGCCATTTTGCCACCCAAATTTGTGCACACCTACACCCAACTCAAATGGCACCAAACATAGTATAAAATAGGCATTCAAACAACCTCAACCAAGGCTACAACATGCCATTTTAACACCAACCAACAGAAAGCATAACTACCACATCATGCCATCTAAGTTCATACAAATCCTTATATTCTCAATTCATTAAAAAGACCATTAACAAATATGCATCATTTGATCTAAACTCCCAAGCATTTCAACCATTCAACACCACGTAAAACACACACCCTTGTCCTTCCATGAACCACATCAACAAGAAGCATTAACACAAATATATATACATACACAACCAATTCAACCAAAATAAGCCAACTTACATGGCTATATACAAAATCAAACTCTAATCATTTACAAGCCAATTCACTTGGCTAAATTCACAAGTAATATATATATATATACCAAAATGACCAAAAGTCCCTATACATGCCATATGACCAAAACATAGTTTCAGAATTACCAAAACGATAGTGGATAGTGTAACGAAGTCTCCGACGATTCCCGAATCTGAGCTAGCTTTGATGTCACTATAAAACATGGAAAGTAAACACAGTAAGCTATAAAGTTTAGTAAGCTCGTATGAAAATAATGAGCAATCTCATCATTCATTCACAATTCAAACAATATAAATGCAATATAATACAAATGCATTAAATCTCAAACCATTCGACCATTCAATCACCAGCTTACTAAGAATTCATCCGTTTCATGGATTCAATGTTCATAAACTTTACATACATACCTGTACCAACTCGTACCAATCTCGTACTCAATCATATCTTTCATCTACCCGTTGAACCATTTGAAATAGACGTCGATTACCCACGAGTCTCGCACAATAAGTACCTATACCATGGCCTAAAGCCAAATCAAGGTAACTTCAATCGATATGCATGGCCCGAAGCCAAATCGGTATAAATCGCACCCGAAGTGCCGATATCATGGCCCGAAGCCAAATCAATACCCTAATGACATGTCACTAGTATCCTAAACTATTCCTAGGGTTTAACAGAGATTTTCCAAGACCATCTTGTAGTCAAATCATTGTCGAATCATTGCTGAATATTTGTCGAATAAGTCCGTAGTCTCATATACACAATTTATGCAATATTAATGCATTTAAATACAATTATAAATAATTTCACTGCATACGAACTTACCTCGGATGTAAAAATGACAAGATAAGCCGATTAGTCGATAATTTTAGTTTTCCCCCAATCTAAGTCCGAATTCCTCTTTTCTTGATCTATATGTAATAGAAATTAAGATATCATCATTCCATTCAACATAGCCCAAATGGCATATTATGGAAAAATTACACTTTTGCCCTTAATATTTCAACATTTTTACAATTTAGTCCCTAGGCTCGTAAAATGAAATTCATTCAATTTCAACACAACCCAAGTCTAGCCGAATATTTATCATGATTATAAAAACCTATAATTTTTATTATTTCACACAATTACCACATAATTTATCACATTTCACAATTTAGCCCTTATTAGACAATTTCTCTAAAAATCACTTAACAAAAAATGTTTAACTCACAACCAAGATTCATTTTCTTCCATTAGCTTCAAAACCCTATCATATTCATCAATGGCATAACTCAAAATATTCAATATTTTTGCAATTTAGTCCCCTCATTAGCTAGATTAAGCATCAACGGTTCCAAAAACATAGAAATCATTAAAAACGAGGATAAAAAACCATACCATGCAAGCATATATCAATGGTCGAATGTCCTAGAAAGCTTTCATGGTTTTCTTATTTAAAAATTCGGCGGGTTGATAGGATGAAGATGAGTGGAATTTTGTTTTTGTTTTATTTACCCTTATTTACAAATTTACCTAATTAACCTTTAAAATTAAAACAAATTCCAAAAATGCCAAACCAAATAACCCAAATAATGGTCTAAATACTCAACAAGTACCTCCACTTTAAGATCTATAGCTATTTAACACATTTAGCTAATAAAACACAACTTTTTTATTTTATGCGATTTAGTCCTTTTCCACAAATTGAGCACTCAAACAATAAAATTTCTTAACGAAAATTTCACACAATCATATTATCATGCCATAGACATTAAAATAATAAAATAAATATTTTGACCTCAGTTTTGCAGCCTCAAAACCACTGTTCCAATTTGACCAAAAATGGGCTGTTACAGTTTATAACAAATCCATGATAAAAATACGTGAAAAAAATAATACTCCTACCAAAAGTGGCATAAATGATTTAAGTTATGTTTATATGTATTCAAATAAATATTTCTAATTCAAACTATATAATATAAAAATTATCAATTAAGTATTGACTTTGTTTTATGAAAAAAAAAATCTTAATTCTACTCGCAGGGTGTGATTATTGCAACATTTTGAAAGACGTGAACCAAAATGTATAATACACTTTTTTCCCAAGTCAATCATTTTGAATTCACCATAACGTCACTATAGTTAAGTTAATTTGAAATGCAAGTATTGGTAACCACGGTTATCTAAATCGGATCATACTGGTTTGTTGGACTCTAACCAATTGGGGTATCGATTCAAAGAAAAGTTTCATATCGATTGAGTCGTGAATCAGTATAGACCACTTGAACCAAACAAAAAAGTCAATTGAATTAGTTTTGATTTACTTTTTATGAATTTATTTAATCAAACCTTTGAACCAATCAAACTGGTGAATCAATGGCTTGATCGGTTCTAAAAAATTTGTTGCTAATATTTGAATTATTTAGTGTTTTCAAAGTTGTTTTTCTGTTTCAATAAGTCCTATTCTTTAGGAACAACTTTCTACATTTGTTTAAACTAGTGGTGATCCTTGTTTATAGGTGATATAAGTGTTAGTTATGATTCTATATTTGTCATTTGTAAGGCTATAAAAGCCAACTTTCTATTTTCAATAAATGTAACTTATTTTCAGCTTCCACTTGATTTTGTACTTAACATTCTGGTATTAGAGCTAGGTTATTGAGGAAATAAGTGGATATGAGTGAAGAAAAGAGTGAAGGTAGTCTTATAAAGATTCCTTATTTGATGGTCTTTACTACGACCATTGGAGTGAGCTGATGGAAAATCTGTTGAGGTCTAAAAGACTGTGAAGCCTAGTTGAGAAAGGCTTCGAGGAGCTTGAAACAACAATTGTGCAAACCATCGCACAAAAAGTACAGATGGACAAGATAAAAATAAAGGATCACAGGGTCAAACACTATCTATATCAAGCCATAGATTGTGTTGTTTTTTAGTAGATTTTGGACGGACAAACTTTTAAAATTGTTTGGGATTCTTTGAAGAGCAAGTTTGGTGGAAATGAGGGAGTGAAAATGTCTCTTCCCAACACCTTAAGAAGAGAATTTGAGGTGTTGGAAATGAAGAAAGGAGAAACAATGAAAGATTATTTTGTTGAAGTGATGGCTGTAGCGAACCAGATGCGAAGCAATGGGGAGATCAAGTCTGAATCGGTGATCATGGAGAAGATTTTGTAGACTTTGACAGAACGTTTCACCTATGTGGTAGTATCTATCGAAAAGGTAAAAGATATACGTACCATGTCAGTTGATGAATTGCAAAGTTCATTATCTCTACATGAACAGAAGTTTAAGAGAATGGAAAGAGAAGAAGATCATACCTTAAAAGCTGTTATTGGTAACGAAATGTAACACCTCTTACCCAAATTCCATGCCGGAACCGGGCACGAGGCATTACCGGACTTCATCTACTTAAATTGCACAACTTCGATCCCAACTTGACATTTCTCTTTCATCATCACAACACACGTCATTAAGGACCTACAAAGCCTTAAACATACATACGAGGGATTTCAAAACCCTACCAGAAACTTTTACGATCTTAAAATTTCTTTCATCTAATCAAGGGCTACACGCCCATGTGTAATGGGACACGCCCGTGGGGTTAGGTCGTATGGTCACACAGGCCCATGTCCCTACCCCGTGTATAAAAACTTGGTAAATCTGTTTGTGTCACACGGCCTAAGAACACCCCCATGTTCTACACCCGTGGTGAATACTAACCATCTCACACGTCCTAGGCACACGCCCGTGTGGCTAGCTCGTGGTCTAATCTGACTTAAAACACAACATGCAGGGGACACACGGCCTATTAACACACCCATGTGGGTTGACCGTGTGTCACACACGGTTTAGACACACGCCCGTGTGTCTACCCGTGTGGACCAATTCAAGGCTATTTTCCAATCCATTTAGCCACCCTATCTTGCTTATACTCATACACCATTACACAACATTCTTTAATCATCAATACTATTCTTGAATTAAACAGATTTGATTCATACAAATGAAATCTTCGTCCCAAGCACAAGGGAGAACTATTTTTAGCACAATTACAATCGACTTAAGCCATCATCTATGGCTATTCACAACCAAATCATAAACTCTCTTGGCCAACACATTTGGCTCTATTATCTATGACTTAATCAACTTTAAAAGAGACCCCTATACATGCCATAACTCATAAGGACTTGAAATCTCATACCAAGTGTCTGCTCGATAGTGTGAAAATATCTTCGGTGGTCTCCAACTCGAGCTAGCTAAGTTAACCTATAAGAGATGAGAAAGGAAGAGGAGTAAGCAATAATGCTTAGTAAGTTCGTACGCATATAACAATCAACTATTGATATTCATTGATTTTACTCTACCACAAGGTATTATAATGAGTTTTACTCTTAAACTCATGGTTACCTACTCAATCATTCTTGAAGCTTACTCATTCCGTCTCTTACCACATTCTAACCATGCCACAGCCAAACACTTATGTTAATTAGCATACATCCCTACACTTTTCACCACATAATCACATAAGACAACACATCAAACATTTTTTCTTCCATAAGCCACTCATACTACCAATCACTCGGTGGTTTTACACTTAGCCCACCCTCAAGAATAATTACGGTGGTATCGCACTTAGCCCACCCTCAAGAATAATTACGTGGTATCGAACTTAGCCCACTGAATGATATTATAAGCGATGGTATCGCATACAACCCATCATTTAATAATTAATAAGGTGGTAACGCACACAGCCCACCGTTAATAATATTGTTAATGGTATTGCACACAGCCCATCGCTAACAATTAATAAGGTGGTATCGCACATAGCCCACCGTTATTATACACTCATGGATAGTTATCCACATGCATTTCCCTATTTCAAATGTTCATTCGAGAACATCCTCACACACTACCATTTTTACTTAGCTTTCTACGATAATCATTCGCATTCACGCAATGCATTACTAATTATAACTTATGCAACCAAGGTGCATCATTTACACATAACCCACTGTGGTTTCATCATATACCGTATTTATCTCAATTCATTTCTAACACATACCTGTACCTCTCATGGTATAACCATATTCATTCTTATTTTAAACATACTTTTTGAATCACTCAAATTGTTAAATAACACTCTTGAGTCTCATACACATAATGTCACTTTGACATTATACCCCCGATAGGTCTTTCATGAATTAACATATCGATGCCATGTCCCCTACATAGTCTTATACAAAATCCAACACTGAGGCCATATTCCAATATGGGCTTATACAGAACCTTAATTATCATCGTATCATACTATTCGCACTATTCGCATTTCTCACTATTCTTAGATTCAATTCTCTTGACATCTCGTCAAAACATATTTAATACATTCATAGAGTAAATATACATTCCATACAGCATTGGAATATTAAATACTTCACTTAGAGTTGTATAATTTAGCATATGAACTTACCTCGATACCGAAAAGGGTAACAAGGAAATCTACTTGTCCACGTTTCTGTTTTCTCCCGTTCTAGGTCCGAATCTCTTTTCTTGATCTAGAACAATAGAATTTTACTCATTTAATCACTTATAAATCATAATACATCATAATCTACACTTAGGCAAAAATGACTATTTTGCCCTTATACTTTGGCAAAATTAAGATTTTGCCCCTAGGCTCGTAAATCACTTTTCATCACATTTTCTTATCAAACAAGCCTAGCTGAACATTTAATCCTCTTACAACTATTCATAATTCCAACTATTTCATGCATTAATGAACAAATTATAACATTTGCATCTTAGTCCTAATTAGGTGTTTTCATGACAACACCTTTCACAAAAGTTGTTTCTCATCTTCCTAACATTCATTTTCTTCCATAAAGCCTCAGCAAACAACACAAAATCTCTCATGGAAAGTCCCTAGACTTTCAACCATCTTGCAAAATAGTCCCATCTTTAGAAAGCTTAAGCTTTGGGGACTCCAAAAGTATAAAAATTATCAACTAAAACCATCAAAATCTTTTACTTGAAGAGAAAATGAGTTGCTGAAATTTTGAGCTTTCAAACACCCCTTATTTGCTGAAAATTTCAGTGAAGAAGAGAATAAAATAAAAGGATCATAGCTTTTTGCTTATTTCATTTTATTTTATTCATTTATTCAACAAAAGTCACCAACTCTTGTCAAACTTTTAATTCCTTGTCCCCTTGAACGTCCATCTCTCTTAGATAGGTGTAATTTCACTTTAAAGACCTCCAATTTACACTTCATGGCTATTTAATACCTTTAGCCTATAGAATGAAAGTTTCGCACTTTATGCGATTTAGTCCTTTTTTTTTGCGATTAAGCATGAAATCGCTAAAATTAAAGCACCAAAATTTTCATACATCCTTATAAACATGTTATAACACATAAAATAACATGAAAATAATTTTCTCAAACCTCAGATTAGTGATCCCGAGATCACTGTTTCGACTAGCCCCTAAATCGGGCTATTACACGAAAGGTTTGAAAGTAGAGGACGTGGCGCAAATTCATATAGAGGACGTGGAAGAGGCAGAGGGAGATCATTTGACAAAGCCCATGTAAAATGCTATAAATGCCACAAATTGGGGCATTTTCAGTATAAATGTCCAAGCTGGGAGAGTAAAGCCACCTTTGTGGGACTTGATGAAGAGGAATAGCTGCTCTTAATATTGTGTGTGGAGACACATAACTCACAATAAGACGGCGTATGGTTTCTTTATTCGAGATACTTGAATCATATGTGTGGGAATAAGAATTGGTTTTCTCAACTTGATCAAAGCTTTCGACACTCCATCAAGCTTGGAAATGATACAAAAAAATGGTAGTAATGGGAAAAGGAAGTGTTAGATTAAAGATTGAAGGCACTAAACAGGTAATCTCTGAAGTTTTCTTTGTTCCAGATCTAAAAAATAATTTTTTGAGCATGGGATAGCTCTAGGAGAAAGGGATAGATATTTTGATTCAAGGGGGTGAGTGTAAGTTGTATCATCCATAAAGAGGGCTCATTATAACCAAAATGACCAGAAATCAAATGTTTGTGCTTTCAGATATTGTTTTACCATGTTCACAACCGCTGGTTTCATCATGCTTCCAAACTACCACAGAAGATATCTCTCATCTATGGCACTACAAGTTCGGTCATTTGAACTACAGAAGCTTACGTAGGATACAGTCCAAAAGGTTAGTTCGTGGCCTACCAACAATCAACATTCCAAACAAAATATATACTCATTGTTTGGTCAGAAAGCAACATAGGGAGGAAATGCCAAAGAAGAGTTCATGGAGAACATCAAGAAAGTTACAGTTGATACATTCTGACATTTGTAGACCAATTACACCGATTTCTAGAGGTGGGAAGAGGTACTTACTTAATTTTATTAATGACTTTAGTTGCAAAAATTGGGTCTATTTCTTGCACAACAAATTAATGAAGTTTGAGGTATTTCAGAGCTTTAAAAAATATGTTGAGAATGAAAGTGGTGAGCGTATAGCTTGCTTATGCACAGACAAGGGTAGAGAGTTCACCTCCCATGAATTTAATAATTTTTGTATGAAGAATGGTATTCGTAGGCAATTGACTGTAGCCTACACCCCGCAACCAAACAGAGTAACTAAGAGGAGGAATTGAACCATTATGAACTCGATTCAAAGCATGTTATCTAAAAAAATGTCCCAAAAGAGTTCTTGGCAGAAGTAGTTCAATGGTGTACCGATGTGATAAAACAGGAGATTGACAGTAGCCGTGAATGGACGAACACCAGAAAAGGTATGAAGTAATGTTACACCTTCTATGGACCATTTTTAAGTGTTCGGGTGTGTTGCCCATATACACATATCTGAACAAAGTTAGAAGACAAAAGCTGCAAGTGTGTTTTCTTTGGTGTGAACAATGAATCCAAGGCTTATTGAATGTATGATTCAGTCTCTAGGCGTATTGTGATAAGTCTTGATGTTGTTTTTGAAGAAGATAAATGCTGGGATTGGAGTCAAAATTCAGAGGATACAAACAAAGAGTTGGAATAGGAAGATATTACTCTTGAGGATGATGTGATGACGTTGTCGTACCAAACATAGAGGAAGTAATTAGAGAAAAACCACCAAGTCCGAACATTTCAGCTGCAGATCAAGGGAGGATTAGACAAGAGAATAGAAGAGCACCAGAGTGGCAAAAAGATTATGTGAGTAGCGCAGGACTAGGCTTTTCTAATGAAGATGAAGAAGTCAATAACTTGGCTCTATACACCACAGCAGACCTAATGAAGAAGTTTTTGCACCAGTTGTAAAATGGGATACAATCCGAATGGTGATTGCAATGGCTGCGGAAAAAGGTTGGAATATCTACCAACTTGATGTTAAAAGCATTTTCCTTCATGGAGAGCTAGTAGAGGAAGTTTTTGTTGATCAACCGCGTGGACTTGAGAAAGAAGGGGAGGAGCATAAAGTCTACAAATTAAAGAAGGCCTTGTACGGTCTTAAGCAAGCTCCAAGGGCATAGTATAGTCGCATTGAGTCCTATTTTACGAAGGATGGTTTTTAAAGGTGCCCATCTGAACCTACTCTTTTTATTCAAACTGATTCGAAAGGAAGAATTTTGATTATTAGTTTGCATGTTGATGATCTCATATTTACGGGAAATGATGAGGAAATAATTAAAGCCTTTAAAAATTCCATGATACGAGAATTTAAAATGACTGATCTTGGAAAGATGAAATACTTTCTTGGAGTTGAAGTGTTATAGAATGATAAATGCATGTTTATTAGTTAAAGGAAGTATGCTAATAAAGTTTTTGAGAGGTTTGGTATGTTAAGGGGCAACTCTGTTAGAAGTTCTATTGTTCTAGGAACAAAATTAGTAAAAGATGAAGATGGAGTCAAAGTAGATGTCATTGGTTATAAGCAAATTGTGGGAGTTTTCAATATTTAACTACAACCAGACCAAATCTAATGTATATGGTTAGACTGGTGAGTCGATATATGGAAAAACCTATTGAACTTCATCTTAGTGCAGCAAAAAGGGTCATTTGATATATAAAAGGAACCTCAGAGTTGGGCATTTTGTACAAAAAAGGCAGAGTTGGCTAGTTAGTTGGCTACACAGATAGTGATTATACTGGGGATCAAGATAAAAAAAGGAGCACTTCAGGATATGCTTCTCTGTTTGGAGAAAGTGTTGTTGCGTGGTCTTCGAAAAAACAACCAGTAGTGACCTTATTTACCACCGAAGTAGAGTTTGTAGCAGCAACGTCATGTGCTTGTCAAGCAGTTTAGATGAGAAGAATCTTGGATGATTTCAATCATCCTCAAAAAGAATGTATCACGTTATATTGTGACAATGCCTCCACCATCAAACTATCAAAGAATGTCGTATTGCATAGAAGGAGCAAGCACATTCATGTAATGTACCACTTTCTTCGTGAATTGTCTAATGATAAAGTTATTGAGCTTATCCATTGTGGAACAAAAGAGCAGACAACAAACATCATGACTAAGGCGTTGAAGCTGGAGACATTTGAAAAGCTTAGGGAAAAACTTGGAATTTGTGGATAAGTAAACTGACTGCAAATATGCAGAATAGTTTAGAGGAGGAATTGTTTGAATTATTTAGTGTTTTAAAAGCTGTTTTTCTGTTTCAATAAGTCCTATTCTTTAGGAACAACTTTCTACATTTGTTTAAACTAGTGGTGATCCTTGTTTATAGGTGATATATGTGTTAGTTGTGATTCTATATTTGTCATTTGTAAGGCTATAAAAGCCAACTTTCTATCTTCAATAAATGTGACACTTATTTCCAGCTTCCACTTGATTTTATACTTAACAGGTAACCTATAGCCTTTTGAAGAGTTCTACTTTCAGGGGTATTTGATTTGCTGAATCTTAAATTACGTTTCATAATAAGATTACGGGTGAAATGAAAGATTATTTTGTTCGGTTTATTTAGCTGGAATATAAGATTTAGGTGTTTGTTGACGAAATGTAAAATTATCTAAAAACAAGTTTTACTATATTATCCTTGTTATAGAATTTTTATTTTTACAAGTTCAATTGTTTTAACATTTTTTAGTCTAAAGAATTTCATAAAATTATAGTAACTTCATTTATTGCACTTTTGATTTTTTTTAATTATAATAATGTATTTATATATTTTATTAAATGTTTATTTTAAAGATATTGATTGGCATACAATGATGAAGAATTTATTAACGTGGGATTCAAGTCATAAACGCTTATTACATGGTTAAATTCTCATGATATTTTTCTTTAGAAGTTTTTTTATTAGTACTTACTACTATAGAAAGGATATTATAAAACTGTGATTTATGTGATTTTATGTCATTCCTATTCCTTTCCCATAGGAGAATAACAATTCAGATTTTTCCTCTTGATTTTCAACTTTTTCCTTCTGAAAAAATTGAAATTCAACTAAAAACGTTAAAAATTAAGAGGAAAAATCTGATTTGTCATTCTTCTATTAGAAAAGGACAGGGATGACGTGGAATCACAGTTTCATACAATTATTTTTCCTTATTACTATGGCACAAATATAAAAGTAGAAACCTTACAAAGTATGTAACACCTCAAACTTGGCCTAGACGTTATGGCCGAATCTAACGATGTCACATGATAAGGTGTTAGAAAACCGTGCCGTCGCAATAAAACCATTTCCATTGAATTACTTATCATGATATCCTATTAGTTCCAAAATCATGTTACTCATTTAGCCGATAGTTTCAAAACGTTATTCGCTGCGGAAGCTTTTAAAACAGTTTAAACAATCGGGTGTTTCCGAAAATCATTTGTTTCTTTTGAAAAACCAAGGTTTCCTACTACTAGTAGTTGTAATTCATAAGGTAAAAATAATTAAAACCCAAATCCAAACTGAAGTCCGAAAGTCCGATTACAACCCAAAAATTTAACCAGTAAAAATAGACTAAAAATAAAACCAATAATCACAAATAAAAACCATGACAGTCCAAAACTGTGGTCCCCATCGAGTCTTTTTCCGCACCGATCCATCTAAGTTTGGGGATTACCTGTGCACATTAAACAGAGAGGGGTGAATTTACGTAAACTCAGTGTGTAATCCCACAGAAAACAAACAATAGTAGACATAGTGCACAGTCAAATACAGTTTTAGGCCTAAACCCCTTTCAATATCAGTAAAGGTTTGGGTCTTAGCCGATCTCAATGCAGTATCAAATGTGCAGTAAGGCCTTAGCCCATCACAGTATCAGTATGCATTAGGGCCTTAGCCTATCACAGTATCAGTAGCAGTCATGCAGTATTCAGTAACAAAGTCCTACCCAACCAGCCTTTACACACCATCTCCGTCCAACCCTGCACTCCATATGGGGATTCAATCAACCCACCCATCCTTACACTCCAAGTAGTACCAAATGCAGCACAAAACAGTAATTTGCAGCCGAGCTACCAGTATATTAGGCTTAAGAGCCTTTCAGTACACTTCCTCTAAATATAATCAACCCAACCCCATGCAATGCAACATACAAATCATGACATGCTATCTCATGATATCAATACATATAACCAGTTCAGTATACATGCCTACTATCATCATGCTCAATATATATAAATCAAACAGTCAGTTCACACAATTAGGGTTCTAAGTGATGCTTACCAACCCTACAGTAAGTTCACAGTCGACTTGGGCGACCTGTGCAACCTTAGCAATCAATTTAGTGAAAATAGGATCACATGCCCATATGGCCTACTTATGTGGGCCCACATGCCTATATGGCCCACACGACCCAAATTGGCCTTGGCTCATGTGGATCACACGGCCTAACCTAAATTCCCACATGCCTGTGTGGACTACCCGTATTGGCCCACACGGCCCAAATCACTCTAGCTTGTGTGTCGCACATGGCCTACTTGGCCATCACACGGTCGTGTCTTGTGCGCACGGCCTGGCCTCGTCGATCACACGCCCGTGTTAGGGCACACGGCCTACCACACGGGCGACCACACGCCCGTGTGGCGTCGACAGTGAGGTTTTCAGCTTTCGCTGAAACCCCATTTTTTACATTTTTGGGTACACACACCTATATTATTTTCGACGTAAAAGCAACTCCAAGTAATCCCCAACCTAAAATTGATCAATATTCCACTCCATTAATCACTTAAACAATCGAATTGAACTAAACCCGAAACGAGGTATTCATCTATCGAACAAAAAACCATTAGCTTAGATCGAACAACAAAGTCTCTTCACCACCACGGTATCGGTCGAATAACGTCAGCCATTTAACCTTTTCCAAACATAAAACGAATCCCATTAACCACTATCTATAACCCAAAACTAAAAACGATACTTACCACACTTACCGATAACGCACGAGAAAGTGCCTAAGAACGAGACAAGAAACAACGATAGTAGGGAAAACAAAACAAAAACAAAAAAAACAGTAAGAATGGGAAAAGAATTTGGCAGGGAACAGTGAAGAAGAGAAAGAAAGAAGAAGAAGAAGAAAAAACGAAAAAGAAGAAGTGGAGGAGAAGATGATCAGTTTTTTTTTCTGCAAAGAGAATTTTTAGGAAACTGTTTTACTCAAATCCTCTACCCTATCTCAATCCCTTAATTTTCTCTCTCAACTCCCACTACACATCCACCACTCTGAATCCCAGTTCAGCACAACTTTGGCAGAACTTTAAGCAAAAATACTACTCCTTGCCATCGCAGAGAATTGAACACAAGCCCTTCAACACACCAACACTCCACTTAACCACTAGACCAACTGGCCCATTCTAATATAGTTTTGCAAATAATTAAATAAAAGCTTATTGAACAAGAGTGAGGCTTACTTAGAAAAATTTCAAAATTTGCCAAAAGCATGGCTTGAACTTGAGACCTCACACACACACACACAGAACATATAACCACTAAAGCATATACACAATTGTGTTACACATTCACAAAAACAAACATAGAAATTTTGGGGCGTTACAAAATATATATTAAAGAAAACTAAGGCATTTAAATTTCACACCTTAAACTATGGAATCTAGGTGAAAAATTATATAAAATAAAATAGAGTGAAGCAATGAGTGGTAACAAATATTTTAGTTTTTAATTATAGATTTTAAGCTTAAAGATATAAAAATTCCTTAATTTTTTTAAAAAAAGTAATTAAAACTTTATTTATTTTTTCACACATTTGAACTTTTAAAATACATAAAAAAAGCTCTCAAATTAAAAAAAAAAAAACCCATTAAGCCCTTGTTTTTTTTCCCTTTGCATTCAATTGGGTACTTGAACTTTTAGAATGTATCAAAAAGGCTCTCAAACTTTTACAAAAAAAGTCATTAAGCCTCTGCTTTTTTTTTTTGCACTCAATTGGATACTTAAACTTTCAAAATGTATAAAAAAAGACCCTCAAACTTTTTCAAAAAAAACAATTAAGCCCGTATTTTTTTTGCACTCAATTGGGTACTTGAATTGTCAAAATGCATAAAAAAGACCCTTTGACTGTTAACTTTAATAGTTGACTGTTAAAGTTAACTGTCTCTAATTTTTTTCAGTTAAAGTCATCCCGTGTCACAACCATGGCGTGACATTAAAAAGTAAAAATCAATAAAAGTTATAAAAATTATTAAATTTTAATAAAATATATAAAAGATGATAGAATTTTATAAAAATCATAAAAAAATATATCAAAAAGACCCTTTAACCATTAACTTTAAACCGTTAAAGTTAATGACCCCCACTTTTTTTAGTTAAAGCCATTACATGTCGTAACACAACGTGATATGTGGCGGAAAATGATAAAAATAAAAATCAATAAAAATTATAGAAAAATTATAAAATGCTTCTTTTGGTACGATAATTTTTATAATTTATTTAAGAAATTTTATATTTTTTTATATTTTTATAAATTTCTTATGGCTTTATAAAATTTTATATAATTTTCTTATATTTTTGTATATTTTATAATTTTTTTATGATTTAAAAAAATCATATATATTTCTTCTTCTAATTTTTAATATTTTTATTTTTAATTAAAATTTAATTCTTTTTATAAATTTCATTTATTTTTATTTTTTATTATTTTTATCACATGTCACGTCGTGGATTTTTGTAATTCTAGTGCCCAATTGAGTGCAAAAAAAAGGGGACATAATTACTTTTTTTTAAAAGTTTAATGATCTTTTTAATGTATTTTGAAAGTTTAGGACAAAAGAATTATATTGATTAATATAATATATACAAAAAGTAGTTTTATCTTAAATTTTAAATAACTTAAAACGGTAGCCATAATGAAATTATTTATATTATAATATCTTTTAATACTGTTCAATATTATAAAATAATCATGGGATGATCGAAATATTGAGAATCCAAATGTTATATAATAATGTAATATTATGGATAGTATTTCCTACTTTGGCATAATCCATAGCTTTTTGTTAGTGAGAAATGGATATGATTTGCATCCTCACACATTGTGAAGGGATTATCTTCACTTCGGGTATCCATTTCCAACCTCAAACAAAGGTCGGTCTAAGCTGCCAAAGCGCAGTAAATACAACTGCCTTTGCGGGAATGATTCAATCTATGAATCGAAATTAGATGTTGAGACCCAGGTGGTGTTGTTTAAGAGCCGTCAAATTTGCACTCAGCACTATAAATAGCTTACAGATAGTTTTGAATAAAGAAACTATAATTATTATGTAATGATTCTCATCCGTGATTCCCGGCTTAAACCTTTCCTTTGCGAACCCATCTCTTAGAGCTGATGATTTCTTTTTTCCTTTTACTTGTACAACAAATTTTCTTTGCAGACTTCGGCTTTGATTTTGCTGATGACCTAGTTAAGCACATCGTGGAAGCCAAAGAGCCAAAACAAGAAAGAAGACAACACCCCATTTCCACTTCGGAGCTGCTTCAATGGCGTTTTCTAGCAATCTAAACTGGATACCTCTTTGGTCAGCATTGCTTACAGTCTTTGTCACTAGGGTTAATGGCATTGATATCTATTTAGATTGGAATGTTTCCCTCACCGATGGTTTGATCCCTTTGTTGAAGGACCAACAGGCATGCTTATATCATCTCTCTCTTCAACCTATGTTACCCAGACTTTAGTGATTAACAAATACGATTATACATCCCATACAAATATATTCAATTTTATGATAAATACAGGTTGTTGTAATCAATGGGATGTTTCCGGGGCCTTTGATTAATGCCACAACCGATGATGTTGTTCATATCAATGTATTTAACTACATGGACGAACCTCTACTCTTTACATGGTATGTGATTTCTTTTTCTTAGAGATGATTGTATAAACAGGTTAAGTTAAACTTAGATTCATTTGTTTTTTTTAATAATGGTTGATGCTGTAACCGTGAAGACAAATGACTTTAAATTCTAAACTTATTAAATGTTAAATGTTATTTAGGCTTTGTTTGTTTTACTGAAAATAACTTTTAAAAAATGAATGTAAAATATATTTTATGTTGTTTGGTAAATTTATAGAAAATATTTCATAAAAGCTGAACAGTAGAATAAGAAAATTTGTATTTGAGGAATTAAATTGTAGAATAGTAAAATTTAGATTTCATGGATTAAATCGTAAAAAATATAAAATATAAAATTAGAATATAAGGGACTATTTTCTTCGATAGTGAAGAGAGCTTCCCTTTTGTTATTCTGAAAGCTTCCCCTTTTTGTTTTTTTGACAATGAAGACAGTGAACAGAGCTTTATCAATTTGAAAAATATTTCCTATTATTTTACTAAATTTTTTTTAAGAACGATTTCTTTTAATAATCTATTTTTCACGATTAATTTTTTAAAAGAAAGCTATAATTTAAGAATTTATATATATATATATGATATAATTCGAATTTTAAACCATTAGAATGTTAAAAATGACTTTATCAAAGAATTGAAGGTTATTTTATTTTATTTTTTTCTTTCGACTTAAATGGGGTAAAAAAGAGAGAGGCCTGAATAGAGTGGTGATGATGGTGCAGGAATGGCATACAACAAAGACGAAATTCATGGCAAGATGGAGTTTCAGGCACAAATTGTCCAATCAAACCAATCAAAAACTGGACTTATGTGTTCCAAGTGAAGGATCAAATTGGCACTTTCTTCTACTTTCCTTCCATAAATTTCCTGAAAGCTTCGGGTGGATATGGACCGATCCGAGTTAACAACAGGGACAACGTCCCTGTCCCTTTCCCCCAACCCGAAGCTGAATTCGATATTCTTATTGGTGATTGGTATTCTGGTGACTACAAGGTGAATTATGTTTTTCATTTTTAATATAATCAAAGGATTATATTTAAATGGTGGGAGTAATCAACATGAATTATCAAGTCTAGTGATCATTTTCTTTTTAATTTTTAATTGAAATTATGTTTTGAGTATGTTATTGTAACAGCATTTCAGGAAAATGTTGGAAACAGAGGAGAGTGCATATGATGTCACCCCTGATGCTATCCTAATGAATGGGATGGGCCCTTTTATAGATTCAGATTCACTTTGGTATGAAACCTTCACAGTTGAAAAAGGTAGGCTGTTGGAAAACAATTTCCATCCAAGAAATCGGCTTTATTTACTGTCTCCATAAAACTTGAGTTACTTATAAATTGCATCCGCTGCAACTTGACTATTTTAATAATAAAAGATTGAAATAATAATTTAATATTTTATGCTTATGATTTCATGGGTCTATATCTTTAATTAAAAGAGAATCACTTTGTGAGCTTTAATATATTACGAGTTTAAATTATCGGAATCACATATTTAAATGTAGATAGAATGTCTATCATTTAAATATAAGGACATTCATTAGACATGATAAACCCTATCTAAGATAACCTATGATGATAAGTCATTAGTAAACCGATTAATTTAATTTGTAGGGAATATGGGACTAATACGTGGGCCACATATGGTAATTATCATTGAGAATCCTATAGAGGTTTTTGAACACAAAAAAAAAAAAAAAAAAAAAAAAAGTGAAGACTCTCATTTCTCTAACTCTCAACTCTTATCCTATTCTCTCTCGGTATTCACATTTTAAGCTTAGGTGAACCATTACAAATTGTTGCATCCAAAGTTTATAAACTCCATATATTTTCTTTTTTCTTTTTTTTCTTTTTTTTTACAGGGAAGACTTATAGATTCAGGATATCAAATATTGGAGGCACATTGAGCTTGAATTTCAGGATTCAAAGCCATACAATGTTGTTGGTCGAAACAGAAGGATCTTACACCAATCAAATTACCCTGAATTCCCTTGATGTTCATGTTGGCCAATCTTACTCTGTTCTCGTCACAGCCGATCAATACGACGCGGACTTTTACATCATTGCAAGCCCTAAATTACTCTACGCAACCGGCATCGCCGGCGTCGGTATTCTTCACTATTCCAATTCCACCACACTAGCTGGCGGAGCTCATCCTAGTGGACCTGATGCTTTTGATTTGGGTTTCTCGATGAATCAAGCTAAATCCATCAGGTAAGTGAATCCGGATGATATACCTTTGGAAATAAAATTTATTCAACGTACATCTTGTAAAGACCAATCTATATATTAATCCAAAACAATTATATTTTAACAGGTGGAATTTAACCACAGGGGCAGCAAGGCCAAACCCACAAGGAAGCTTCAGTGTATTAAACATAGCACTGTCTCAAACTTTCATCCTCCAAAGCTCAAGAGCTGAAGTCAATGGCCAACCACGTCTTGTTGTCAACAATGTGTCTTATTTCACTCCGGACACGCCGCTGAAGCTGGCCGATCACTTAACTAATGGTACGGGTGTTTACGAACTCGACGAATTTCCGGTTCAATCGGTCAGCGTTGATACTTCGTATGGAACATCCGTTGTTTCCGGTAATTATAGAGGGTGGATTGAACTCGTGTTTCAAAACAACATGGATGACATGGATTCTTGGCATTTAGATGGTTACAGCTTCTTTGTTGTTGGGTACGTAACACTTCGGTAACGTTCTTTTGTTTGCGGATTTCGATAATGAATATCTAAAGCTGTGTTACAGGTTTGGAAACGGACATTGGACACCGGATGCACGAAACACGTATAATACCATTGATCCCGTGGCTCGATCGACGACTCAAGTTTATCCACATGGATGGACAGCAGTTTATGCGTTCTTGGACAACCCTGGGATGTGGAATTTGAGGTCTCAAACTCTAAAGAACTGGTATTTGGGTCTTCAGCTTTATATCAGAGTCTACGATCCGGATCCTAACCCTGCCAAGGAGCGCCCTCCGCCCGAAAATCTCCTGTTTTGCGGTGAGTTTCACTCTCTCTTTGTTGCGTATAGTTACATAGATCCTATCATTTTTCAAATGTAATTACAACTTATAGGGATGACAATGGATCAAAACGTGTAAACTCAATCTTACCTCTGTTTTGTTGCTAAGTTTAAATTATTTTGAATTTTCAGGACTTTTTGAATATCAGTCTCTTGATCCGGCGCCGCATCGGCACCTGAACCATTGACGGGATTGTGATGGGGAAACCTGAAAGAATGATAACAATTTGCCTTTTCAGACAGCAGCCATGTTTATTTCTATAACCAACAACTGTTTATTATTCTGTTTAATAATCTAGATTTATATATGTTGATTTTTGCTTAGTGTTTGGGTAGGATCCATTTTAATTTCATCTATATGAAGTATCTAATTAATCCTGTTGATTAGTAATTATATCTTTAGTTAAACATTTCAATTCATATTAACTCTGATTCAGACATCATCACTTAATCCAATATAAATTATTTAAATTTTTTATTTGAATTTAGTTATAAAATTACAAATATTAATATAAACTACCAAAATAGTCACTTTTGTTTGACTCAGGTTATATTTTAGTCACTTATGTTTAAAATGTTTCGTTTTAGTCGCTGAGCCATTAATTACCGTTAACGGTGTAATGGTAAGATGACGTGGTACGTTAAATCATCGTTTCAAATAGAATTTTAGGTTAAATTCTACAATTGGTCCCTATATATACTTTTTTTATTTTGAGCTATTTAAGTTTTTTCTTTTATGTTCTTTTAACTTCTTCTTCTTTTTTCATTCTCTTCTGCTTCTCCCTTTGTTTTCCTCCCTTCTCCATTTCTTTTAATGTAGTTTTTTTATGTTTCCACAAGCTTGCCTCACTTGAAAAAAATTAAATTGTTCAAAAAAATAAAAGTATAAGGACTAGTTTTAACAAATGAAAAACATAGAAAAATTACTTTAAAAGAAATGGAAAAATGGAGGAAAACAGAGGGAGAAGTAGAAGAGAATGCGAAAAAAAGGAAAGTTAAAAGAACATAAAAGAAAAAAAAATTCAAATTGTTTAAAATGAAAAAATATGGGGACCAATTGTATAAATTAACCTAAAATTTTTGTTTGAAATGATAATTTAATGTGTCACGTCAGCTTACCGTTACACCGTTAATAGCAATTAATGGCTCAATAACTAAAATGTTATAACGCGATAACGTAAGTGACTAAAACGTAATATTTTAAATATAAGTAACTAAAATAAAATTTGAAATAAACAAAAATGATTATTTTAATAATTTATCTAAAATAATATTATGAATAATAATATGATGATCAGGACTAACACAGACTTTGCGTGATCCCGATCTCGACATATCCACTTGGAATATCCTTCTATTTTATTTTTTTTTTATTAATAGAGTGCTTATATTTTTAAAAAAATAATTATTAATAAAAAATGAAAATATTTACAAAAAATGCACGAGAAACTAAGAAAAAATATAAATAATTAATATTTATGATTATTGATAATAAAAAAAGAAAAATGTGAACTAAGAAAAAGAATTAGAGAAGTAAAATTTTTTTATTTTTTAATAATATTATAATATTTAAAATAAATTATTTTATTGTTACGTATAAAATTTAAAATTTGCAATCACAAAATTGTCGTTGTGGTTGGATTGAATAGCCATATTTGGTGAGGACATGAAATATCATATTTCTCTTATAATTTGATTTTATTTTAATTTTGAATTTAATTTTTAAGAATTAGATCATTACGCAGCGCTTATATGGATAAAATATTAATAATATAAATATAAATATCAATTTTTATTTTTATTTTTTTATTTGTTAGGATAATTATTATCATCGGCTCAAAATTTCAAATAAATTTGGGCTGAAGTCTATTGAGCTCGCAAATTGAATTTGCTTTCTTATAAAGTTACACGTGCATGAGATTATATAAATATTTATTAGGTCTAGAATAAAATACGTGTTTTTATATATGAAACTTACTTAATATGTCGTATCAATGAAAAATACTCATATTATATAAATATATGAATATTACTATTTTAAGTAAAAAAACGAGAAAAACACTCAACAATATTCTAGTTACTAAATGAAAAATGACATTAAAGTTATCGGTTTGAGTCCAATTGTCAGCAAACTACAGCCAGCTATGTTTTTTTTTTTGGTTTTGGGCCAGCAAGTTAAATGGTTCAATGGTCTGAGAAATCAACGTTTCAGAATAAATGCAAAAAGTATTTAATACAATTATTTAATTATTTTTTCTTATTTCATGTCAGTGGACTGATGTCTTTATAACATCCAAATTATCGTTCTTCTCAATATTTCTTTTGATAATTTGGTCCTTTCTATTTGCCCCGGAAGTTCCACCAAGTTTTTGTATTTTGTCCTAACCCAAGTTATTCAATATTAAAACATAAGCATTTCTTGTTCATTGTTCAACATAATAACGGTGGCTGTCCACAACCACCGTTTCCGGCCGTTGTCATGGCAGGCAATTACTTCCGTCGGCTAATATTCATATCGGTTTTTATCTTCAAACTCTTAATCACCATTGTTAATGGTGCTGATATTTTCTTAGAGTGGAATGTGGCCATTAATACAACAGTTCATCCATTTTCTGAACAACAACCTGTAAGCTAGTTTTAATTATGTTTGTCTTCTGTTAAAAAGCATCATTAAAAACATGGTTTTTAACAGTCATTTTACTGTTGATTTGATTTGTATTAATGATCTGAGATGTGTTCTTTATAGGTTATTACCATCAATGGAATGTTTCCAGGTCCTCTTATCAATGCCACAACCAATGATGTAATTCATGTCAATGTGTTCAACAATATAGATGAACCACTACTATTTACATGGTAAGAAAAACCCAGTTTTTCTCTATGTTATTCAAATTCGATCATGAGGGTCAAACACTGGTATATGTCCGGCACAAGTATTCAACGTGTTAGATTTGGGGTTCGGATTCCAGCAGCGGCTATCCCTTCCATGCCGCGGACTCTTTTTGTACCGGAAAACTTAGGGTTTTCGATGTTGTTGGTGGTGCAGGAATGGGATAGAACAAAGGCTAAACTCATGGCAGGATGGAGTTTCAGGAACAAACTGTCCAATCCAACCTGGTAACAACTGGACGTATGAGTTTCAGGTGAAGGACCAAATTGGGACTTTCATCTATTTCCCTTCCATCAACTTCTTGAAAGCCGGTGGTGGGTTCGGTCCGATTCGAGTTAACAATCGTCCGGTGATCACAATACCCTTCCCCAAACCCGAGGCCGAATTTGATCTTCTCATCGGAGATTGGTATCTAAAAAGTTACAAGGTAATTAGTATTTTCTTACACCCTGATTATGATTTTTCAAATTTATATAAAAAATTTAAATTTGTATCGGATAGCATATGATTTCACTGCATCATACAGGAAATGAGGTCCTTGATCTCAAACTATTCAACGGCCAATGATAGCTCCCCTGATAAAATCCTGATGAATGGAAAGGGCTCTTATTTCGATAATGATTCAAGAGTCTTTGAATCTTTTACTGTAACAAAAGGTACGAATCCATTTATCACACGTATATTTAGTATTCATACAATCATACTATAGTTTCCTCTTTGTTTAATCATTTCTTCTATATGGGATGTCCAGGTAAGACATACTGGTTCAGGATATCGAATGTTGGAACCGCTTGGAGTGTCAACTTCAGGATTCAGAGTCATCGGATGGTATTGGTTGAAGCAGAAGGATCGTATGTCAATCAGATGGCATTAGATTCTCTGGACGTACACGTCGGACAATCTTACTCTGTGCTCGTCACAGCAGATCAAGAAGAACAAGATTATTACATTGTGGCGGCTCCTAAACAGGTCAATGCCACTGGGACCAGCAATCTTATCGGTGTTGCAGTGTTGCGCTATGGGAACTCTGTTATTCCTCCTAGAGGTGCTCTTCCACCGGGCCCCGATCCCTTCGATATCCAATTCTCCGTTAACCAAGCTAAATCCATCAGGTAAATCGAGAAACTGAAAACTGAACCTGTTCGATTTTGGGCAACTAAACATATTATTGTGCAATTTTGTGAAGGTGGAATTTGACGGCGGGAGCTGCTAGGCCAAACCCACAAGGAAGCTTCAACGTTTCAAATGTGACATTATCGCAATCCTTTATTCTTCAAAGCTCGGTTGTAGAGATCGACGGCGAATTTCGTTACACCGTCAACAATGTATCTTATGTTACACCGGAAACTCCATTAAAGTTGGCTGATGCCTTCGCCAATGGCGGGAATGGTGTTTATGTGCTGGACAAATTCCCCACAAATTCTTCAAATGTTGAAGCGGTGAATGGAGTTTTCGTAGCATCGGGGATCCATCGTGGGTGGATTGAGCTGGTGTTGAAGAATGACTTAGATTTCATTCATACTTGGCATTTAGATGGTTACTCTTTTTTCGTAGTTGGGTAAGTGAAGACTTCAGTTAGAACTACAACAGGAGAAAATTATGATTTTTGAGAAAAAGGAATTCGTATTAAAGATAATCAAATCCACCCGAACTAAATTCACTAGATCTTTTGATTCATTGGTTTCGAATAATTTTTTTAAAAATATAATATTTACTGTATATGTATTTTAAAGTATTTTCACTAATATTATAAAAAAAATCTGGTTTGAATAATTTCGTTTTTTAAGTACCTAACCAAAATCAATCTGAACTGAATGCATTTTAAGTAATACCCAAATTGAAATCAGATTGAAACCAAACCAATGCTACTATTCCACCTTCGTTTGGTTCAAGTATTAATAAGTCGAGTTCAAATTTTAATAGTTGTAACCTCTTTCTTTTATTTTCAGATGGTGAACTCCTTTGTTATCTAGATATTATGAGGCAATGGTGGAGCTTGAAAATTTTGTTTGGGGTATGGAATTAGATTGTATATTTTTATGATAGTAAAAATGCAATTTCATTATTTTAATAGTTTATAGTTTTATAATTTTTAAAGGGTTAAATCAAATTTTTATTATTTTTAGAGGAGCCAAAGTAAAATTTTACCATTACTAATTTATAATTTTATATATTATAAAAAGCCTAAATTAAAATTTTACCATTTTATGGGGGACATAACCCCTGGGTCTCCACTACGCTCCGCCATTGCCATGAGGGAAACTACTCATTATCATTTTAAACCTTTTTTAGGTTTGGAGATGAACAATGGACACCAAACTCTAGACCTTTTTACAATACCTATGATCCAGTTGCTAGATCCACAATTCAGGTGACTTGTTTCTCACAACTTGTTATGTTTATATTAAGGTGTTAAATTATCACAACATACTTTTTCTTTAGCTTTATGTTTATTGCTATTACAAATTTAATATATCCTATCATGATCAAATGTAATTAATATTTCAAAGAACATGGTTAGGTGTATCCTGGAACATGGACTGCGGTTTATGCATATTTAGACAATCCTGGAATGTGGAATTTGAGATCACAACACTTGAAAAATTGGTATTTAGGTCAAGAACTCTATTTAAGAGTTTATGATCCTGATCCTAACCCTGATAAGGAAAAGAAGCCCCCTGAGAACATGCTCCTTTGTGGTTAGTAGCATTTATTGTCTAGTTTATTTTTAAATTATTTGTGTTTGACGCTTATATCGTATCACGACTTGGCCTGTTAGGCTATTGGTATATAATCCCTCAATGTTTTTGGTCAATTCTAGATTATGTACTCATGCTACGGCCCAATAGATTGGATCAATTGTGACAATTGGATAAATATCCATATACGTGTAGGGAGTTGTTGAAATATCCTCTAAACATAAAAAAGAGCTTTAAAAGAAAACTAAAGAAACTTGTGTTGGTCCTACTAGACATACAAATGTTCGATACTCACATTTGAATCTGAAAGTTTTTTTTTTTTTTTTTTTTTTTTTATCTTCGATAGGAATTTTTAACCCTCCATCTCCACCTCTACCTCCACCTCCACCTCTAGCTCCTTTGGCTCCGACAAACATTGGTTCATCATCTAAACAAATAACATGGTGAGTGTAAATTTTAATTAATAATAATCTATGTTACTTGAATTCAATGTTCAATGTTAGCTTAGGATATGTGTTTAATCTTTATGGATTATAATATCTTACCCTTATCTGAATATATGTCGAATAAATATATCAACAAATGCTTAAAATCACTCTTTGAATGTTGATAGGTTTCACACTATTGTGATCTACATCGTCACACTTGTATGCATCATAAGGTAATAAATGGCTAAATTTTTTCGGATTTAGAATCGTGGATTCAATTCAGTCATGAAAGAGAAATAAAAAATTGCAGGAGACTTTATTAGGGTTTTTATTATTGATTGAAGTTATACCGGAGATCTAATAATTTAGATTAGCCTATGAATTGTATGATGTAAATACTTCGGTTTTTATCTATATTTCTCTTATTATTTATTTTCTTGAAATATTTATATTAAATGCATATTTAAATGTTAATACGGAAGTGTAATTAAAGTTATTCATGAGTAGGATAAAATCTTTTAAAAACTTTTGCCCAAACGGAACTTAAATTAAATTGAATTAAGTAGCTAATATTGATTATTAAAAAACAATAAAAATATAATTAAATTAAAAATATATAAATTTATTATTAAGGTCAGGGTGAAAGTGACCCGAATTACCAAAAACCTATCAAAATCTTAAGTTAGGTAGATTAGGCATATAGCAGGGGCGAAACCAAGGGGGCTGGCAGGGTCCCGGTCGCCCCTAAAATGAAAAAATTTGTCACACCTCAAATCTGACCTAAACATTATGGCCGAATCCGGAAGTGTCATATGAAATGGGTTGAAAAACCATTGTCGTTAAGTTAAAACCTTTCCATATCATTAGCCTCTAGAGTTATTATCAATTTCAAAGCTTTCTTTCATTTAATCATTTAGAGATAAAACGTCTTTGTATCGAAGGCTTGTAAAAAAACGTTGTGTTCAGAAAATTCGTTCAAGATTTTAGAAAACCATCACACTTATAAATAAGTAAACCAAAACCTAAAACCAATGTCAAAATTTTAAAAGAGTCCAGAGTCCCAGAAAATACAACCTCAATGCCAAAACTTAATAACCCAAAACAAAATAAAATAGTAAAATAGGTGGTCACCATCGAGTCCTCCGTTGCACCAATCCACCTAAGACTGTGGGTTACCTGTACAGACAAACAGAAAAGGGGTGAGTTTATGTAAACTCAGTGTGTAACCTAGCAGAGTTAATCATGCACATACAAAATATCACAAATCAAACAAATTCATAATCGGGCCTGGGCCCATGTCAGATACAGATATAAATTTGGGCCTGAGCCCATTTCTGATACAAATATGCAAATTAGATATCAGAATCCTACCCCCATCCTCTACACACCATCTCCGACTATCCTTACACACCATGTGGGGTTTAAAACACCCACTCAGCCCTACACACCACGCTGTACCTATGCGGTACATATTAGATATAATGCAGCTCGCTGCCAGATATTATGCATAACCTGCCTTTCAGAACACTTCCTCCAGTATACATTATCCCACCCCAATCACAGTAATAGAACATGCATATAGAATTAACAAATAAATCATGCTTAACATGATTTCATAAACAGATAACAGATAAACAAACATAGGCAAGCTCATAACCATATTTCAGTCTAACAGATCATTTGGTTATAGGGTTAGGTAGCATTTACCGACCCCACGGTCGATTAGGACGACCCGTGTGACCCTATAGAAAATTTCAGTAATATGGGCCCACACACCCAGATTGGCCTTGCCTGTGTGGATCACACAGCTTGGCCTAGTTACCACATGCCCGTGTGGGCTTACATGCCCGTGTGGCCTACACGCCCAATTCAATCTAGCCTGTGTAGCCCACACGGCCACACTTAAGCCATCACACGGCCGTGTCTTACACACGGCCTGACCTTGGTCGATCACACGGCCGTGTCGTCGCACACGGCCTACCACACTGCCGTGTGGCGTCGACAGTGAGGTTTTTCGGCTTTCACCGAGTCTTGTTTTTCTGCGTTTCAGGTACACACCTGGTAACGATTCGATGCAAAAACAATCCCAAGACCACCAGAACCTGTAATCGTCATACCAAAGCTCAGACTTAGACTTAAAAACACGGTTAAACCGAGAATTCGAACCAACCATAATTCAAATCAACGTTTATCGCTTACTCCAACTCTCCGAACGACAGACTACCACTTCATAGGAAAAGAAACACGATCTCCCTGATTCGTTGCTGCCCAAAACAAACGTATAACCCCAATGAATGATGGAAAGACGCAAGTTATAGACAAGTTAAAGCCTTACTTACCCAAACGCGCAAAGAAAATCGATATAACAAGAACGGAGGTCCGACAGTCGTCAAAGAAAACAAAATCAAAAGTGGAAAAGGGGATGAAACAGCAGAGAAGGGATTAATGTTAGAAAATTGGGGAAAGAAAAAATAAAATTTGAAACAAAAATAAAATCCCAGCAAGATAGCATATCCCCTCAATTTACTCCCACTAACCCACTACTCAACCTCTTGAGAATTCCTGTTTGACCAAAACTCTCTCGGTCAAACGAGCAAAAATAACCTCCCACGCTCGCGCAGGGATTCGAACACAGGACCTCCACACACCACACAAAGTCCCTTACCACTCAAACCAGCAGATACACATTTGTGTCAAACAGTTATAGAAACAGAAATAAAAATATTGGGGCGTTATAAAGTTTCCATTTAGACCCCTTTATAATATATAAAATTTTAAATTAATAATGATAAAATTGTATTTTGGTCCCAAAAAATGAAAAAAAATTGATTTACTCTTTTAAAAATTATAAAGATATAAGTTATTAAAATGATGAAATTACATTTTTATTATTATAAAAAAATATAGTTTAATTCCGACCTCCTAAAAAGAATTTCTAACTCCCCTACCTATAATATTGGGCTATTAGACCAGTAATTCGACCTTTATATGTTTAAATATAACTCTCAAATAATCCTTCAATCACACGAAAAAAACTTAGAATAATTAAACATATAGGTGATGGTTAGATATCCATAACCACAATTAACATAAGTCCTACAATCACAGGAAAGGACTTCGAAATAATTAAACATATAGGTAACGGTCGTACCCTATTCTTATTAACATTCATAAATCTTTATTTGTTTTATGTTGATAACTTATATAAATTGTCCATTTCTCCTTTGTAATTCTATATATTTCCCAACCTGCTTTTAGGGGCGAAGCCAGAACAATTTTTTAAGAGGGCCGAATGAAATTTTAATTTTTTATAAGTTTATATTTTTATAATTTTTAAAGGATTAAATTAAATTTTTAAAACTTTAAGGGAACCAAAGTGTAATTTTACTTTTATTAATTTAAAATTTTAAAAAAATTTAAAAATTTAAATAGCAATATTTCATTTTAGGAAGGCCAGCGAACCCCCACCCTGCTTTTGCATCAATTGTCTAATACCAATAAAGAAGATTAAGACAATCATTTTTATAAACTTAATAATATACTTGAAATTTAATTACTATTTAATGCCGACTTTATTGTTAAATTATTTTCACGAACTTTTCCAGTAAAAATACCCTTATATTAAACTTGTCCGTAACTCAAGCTATCTATCTATTCGATTCGGGAGATGAGTTGTTTTTTTTTTTATTTTATGAAATGATACAATTTCTTACGTCACATATAGTGGCCTATGAGTTCAGTTGGTTAGAACGTCGTGCTAATAACCCGAAAGTTGCAGGTTCGAGACCAGCATGGACCAATCCTCTTTTGTTTTGTTTTGTTTTTTGTTTTCTTTTCAACGGTGTCGTTTTCTCATTCACAGACCTTTGCGTCTTTTAACTAAACGGTGTCGTTAATTCAATTCCCTCTTTTTAGGGCCACGTTCACTCACGGTAAATCGCACGGAAATTCATATCTATATACTATATATAAAAGTATTCAAACCCTTCATCTTTTTGACACCTGTCCAACTAAGCAAACCGGGCTTATTTATTTTTTAGATTTTAAACCAATGGTAAATCCATATCTATATTATATAACTATATATAAAAGGATGGTTGACACGTGTATCAACTCTCTTCATTTTTTGTAAGGTCAAATTTCAATTTTAGTCTCTATGCTACCAATTAAATTTCAATTTTGATCCCTCTGCTACATTTGAATTTAAGATTCAATCTTTATACTTCAACTTTTTGACATAATTTAGTACTTCAATTTTTTTTACAATGTAATTGATTAGCCGAAATACTTTAGTTTGATAAAAAAATTGATGTAACTTTTAAGAGTTGTTAATACTTCTAAAATTATTTGTTAAATTCAAGTCAATTGCAATGTTTTTTTTTTTTTTTTTTGTTACGTGGCTAAGTGAGTATTTGTTTAATCTCAAAATGTCACACTAATAAATTTAACAAAAGAAATTAATGGTGTTGTGTTAATAATTAGATTTGAATTTTTAAATTAGAAAATAGAAGGACTAAATGTCTAAAATTAAAAGTACAAAGACTAAATTTCATATATGCAAAGAGTAGAGACTTGAAGTATATTTTAATATTCAAATATTTACTCTATAATTTGATCAAAAATAATAATTAATAGAGATCGATCTAACTAATTTTAAGTTTTTCACAACCAAAACGTAATAAAGTTGAAATAAACATAAAAATAAAATAGAATAAGAAATTTTCAAAAAAAAATTAAATTAACTGATATGTTGAGAACTCTAACCTTAGAAATAACTTTGTCTTCAATTCTGAACTGATCACGGATTATAGATCCTACTTCACTCGAGATAAGTCAGTTATAGAGATCGAAAAATAGCCTCAAACCTTTAATTCTTTTGTAGTAATAAATCAATTGCAAGAACAACTCAACAAGTAACTCTTGCCAAATGAACAACCCTAAGACCAGGACTTGTAGTTTAATTCTTTGATAACATTATGAACGAGAAGAACCTGATTCAAGTCAACAACCCCAACTGTGTATGTTGTGTAAACTAGATCGCTAACTCCCTTGACGTCATCCTATTACATAATCGAATTATGCTAATTTGTTCTTCGGTAAAATATGAAAACAATTATGGTAAAATAAGACAACAATTATGGATTAAAAAGTAAAGAAATAAAAATTGGTGGGGTAGAAGCCCCACCTCGAGCAAGGATTTAAAAGGAATACAAAGTAAAATTCATTTGCACTCAAAACAAAACCGAATTCAAGTCTGCTGTGCGTGTTTTTCTTCCTCTTCTATATCCAACTATTGAGAGGGAAAAAAAAGTAAAAGGGTTGCTTTAATCCTAATCAAATAACTTGGAATATTTATAGATAAATCTAATCTTAATAAATATTTTTAAAATAAAATTTAAATAAAAATTAAAAAGTCTTGTACGCTCTCATGCGACCTATTTTTTTTTTTTTAACTTGACGTCGACATTTTAGAATTGTACCGTACCAATACAAAAATCGAATTATGAGTACTAAAATTAATACCATTGTGTCAAAAAATTCATCTAAATAAAGCACACAAACATGGGGCAAAACACCCAATAATATCAAAAAAATAATTTAATAACGAAAAAGGGCCTGTTTAAAAAATATTTACGGGAAAGGGTCATTTCCCCCCAAAACGCGTCTACGTCAGAGCGTTTTGGGGGGAAACAACAGCAAAGCGCGTCCCCAGGGGCGCGTTTTGCTGCTGAATTACTAGGAAAACGTGATTATGTGGACGCGTTTTTGCCCTCCCACTACCGTGTGATATTCTAAGGTTTCTAGGCTAGGGTAAATATATATTTAGGGTTTTTGGGCAAAATATATTAGCCCAAAAAAATTAATTGAATTTTGTGACAGTTGTATCTGGCAAAATAATTTTAAGAAGAAGTTTCTGAACAAACAGTGGCCAAAAACGCTTCAAGAAGGATGCACTATCAGCAGGAGTACTGAAAAGAGCTCCCACGTGGACGCTCTTTTGCTACAATAGTCTCCGGAAAAATTGTTTTGAGAAGACGTTTCTAAACAAACAGTGGCCAAAACGTTTTCAGCATGGTGCACTTTCAGCAAGAGTACTGAAAAGAGCTCCCACGTGGACGCTCTTTTGCTACAGTAGTCTCCAGTAAAACTATTTTGAGAAGATGTTTCTGAACAAACAGTGGTCAAAACGCTTCCAGCAGGGTGCACTGTCAGCAGGAGTACTGAAAAGAACTCCTACGTGGACGCTCTTTTGCTACAGTAGTCTCTGGCAAAATTAGACTATAAATCAGCCAAATTTCATTCTCAGGTTGCATAAGGGAAATTGAGGCAAAAGAAAAAAAAACTGAAAATGACTAAACATATTAATGCTGTTATTTACTATGATGGTGAGGTTTGTGATACCGAAAATGGTGTTGTTTTCTTATAGGAGAACACAGCGCGACTGAGTTTTAATCGGAACGTCGATGTGGTAGAACTTCGCAAAAGAATTAGGCGTAAAATATTCGGAACAACGCCAATGAAAGTTCAGTCTATTAAGTATAAATTTTGCACTTCGATTGATCCGGTGAGATATGACTCATTCGACATCAAAGGTCCTCGGAGCTTTGAGGCAATGGTGGAGACTCATCTTGCCAGTGGATCACCCTACTGCGACCTTTCTGCGACCTCAACATCTACTGCTGTTCGAGGGGAATACACGACCCCAAGCCGACACTCTGTTAATAGGAGGTAAAACACAAAAGTGCCCGTGTTCAGTGGTAGTATAGAAAACATAACCCCTACACGACACTCGGTTAGTGGATGGGACATACATATCCGTCCTTCGACGTCCGATGATAGAAATACCTATTGGGGGACGTCATCAACTTCTAGTGGTTGCAATCCACATATGATTGGGAACGTTATGAAAGATGTTTAAGGAGGGATAATGTACTCCCTACGACATCCACTAGCGAGGGGCCCTCGTTTGTTGCAGGTGCTGGAGGGTCGAACGATGAATCCGATGTGGATCCACCTCGAGAGCCCGGGCCCGATGGTGCAGAAGTTGGATTATTTTCTGAACCGGAGCCTGTTCCAATTGTACCTGAAGATGTTGAAGGCGGTTCAGACGAAGAAGAAGAAGAAGAAGATCTGCTATTTAGGGCGTACTCGCCTCCAGCCCACATACATAATGTCGATCTATCTCAAGATGATGCATTGGAGTTTCCTGAACTACCACACCGGACGCGTGACCGTACAACTTCGTCGTTGGATTCGGGCGAATTAGAAGTTGGTAACGAGTTTTCCAACAAGAATATTTTTCTTACTGCATTGAAACAATACAGCATCATGAACTGGGTTAACTACAACATGGTTAAATCAAGCTCGATAAGTACGAGGCAAAGTGTGCAGTGCAAGACGGTACATGTTCATGGAAAATCATGGCGTCGTTGAGGAAAATGACAGGCTTGTGGGAGATCAAAAAGTACAAAGGTCCACATACATGTCTTGCCGGTACAGTACCACTATGTGTTCAGTGTTTTTGAATAATACTAATATTATATAATATTACATTATTTAACGTATGCCGTTGCAGTGTTACACAAGATCATCCGAAGATGGATTCGGACATGTTGGCTGACTTAATAATCCCGACAGTGAAGGCAGATCCCAGGACTATAGTGCCGGCCTTAATTGGCAATATTCGTAGCCAATTGGGGTACACGCCCTCTTACAGAAAGGCTTGGATAGCCAAGCAGAAGGCGTTAAAAAAGTTGCATGGTCGGTGGGACGCTTCATATAATGAAGTGTGGCAGTGGTGTTAGGTGCTGAAGAGATATGTCCCAGGCAGCATAACAGACCTTGAAATGGAATCGGCGTACTACAACGATCGTTTGCTCCGTGGATGCGCAATGTTCAAGCGTTTGTTCTGGACATTTAAGCAATGCCGAGATGCCTTTATATACTGCAAGCCATTGGTACAAATTGACAGTACCTTTATGTATGGTATATATACTGTAACAACCCAAACCCAGCCCAAACGCTATGGCCGAATATGGTCTGTTACAGTGAAAATATTTTTGACGTTCCTTTTTGAAAACCAACTCAAAATTTTGAAAACCCTTCATTTTATTTGAAGTTGCGAAAACCATACTTAGTTTTAATTGAAAATTAAAAACAAGTCAAGTTATTATAAAAATTACTAATGTGCCCGATGACTCGATAAAAACGTTTGCGAGTTTAGTTTAGAAAACCCTTTCATCTCATTTCATAAAGAGATAATTAAAACAATTATTCAAGCGTAGCATAAAATAAAAATAAAATACTAGGAGGCCTTATTACAAAAAAAAAATTAAATCCACAATCCCATGATAATTAAATTGAAATTCAAAGGTCGTTGAAAATTTAACTCCAACGGCATGGCCACCTCGAGTCAGCCCGGCTCCACATCCGCGATCTACTCGTTACCTGAAAAATGTAAAGGAGAAGGTGAGTCACCAAGACTCAGTATGTAACCCTTCCCCCGATTTAAGTAGTTTCATACACAACATGTAACAATTAATGTGCATAATATCAAGTACCCATCCTAGCCAACCATACGCCATTATGTCTACCCGTTGTGGTACCAAACCACCGGTGGTGGTGCCAAACCACTGTGACATATAGTCACAATGTGCTACCAAAGCACCGGTGTCCGTGAGACACAAATCGGGTGATGGGGCCAACCCATCGTGTGATACCAAATCACCGCGAGACGATCCCATATCTCAAGTGGGCCAACCCACGGTGGTATTAACCACGGGGACAAGTCGCTATGAGGTACCAAACCTCGGAGGTACCAAACCTCTGGTGACCGTAGTCACGGTGTGTTACCAAAAATCGGTGCCCGCGTACACGAATTTATCGCCCCTCCACTCAATCAACCCACATAGGCAATAATCATACACAGATTTATCAAATGTATTATCACAACATGCTTCCCAAAAGCATCAAATAGCAAATCATATGCGCAGTGTACTTACTTGGTTACCCCAGTATACCGTTATATGGTATTCAAGCCATTGCTACATACATCAAATTAGCAATCACATTACTTATACAGTTTAATAAGTTAAATGGTGTGTATGTACACACCTGTTACCACGATAGTCTTAAATCCCGAAGATAATCAATCGGCCACACTCTAAGTCCTTGCCCCTATATTCGGCCAACTATCAAGGTTAGTGTTATGGACCATTCGGCCAAACCAATTAATTTAAAGGGTCATACTTTGTACCCGAATCCTTACCCAAATCACTTTGAGTACTAGCCTTAGCGTCCGAATCGCGAATCTGGTTTACAACTACACTTGGTCAATTAATAACACTAATAACCATAGCCTTCGGCTTTTAAACACCAATATAAGCCTTACCTATACTTACCAAATTCCGTTTGTCAGCGAATGCAAGATCTGATCTCACTGCTTTGAGATCCCGGAGTCCTTGGTGAAATCGGCTTCAATAGAAAGGTTAGCCAACCATTAGTACTTGCCAACTTTCGGCTTTTCCTTAAACCCAAATCGGCCGAACATTAGAGATACGGGAAAAATGACATTCGGCTATAGCCACTCACCTTTACTTAATCACCCGCCAACAGTTCACTTGAAGAGGTCCAACCACCTTGATATTCGGCCAAAAGAGGTTCCAAATGAGAGAAGAGGATTTTGGTTCTACAATGGAGTATAGGAGAATAGGGTCTTAGTTTTCACGAATAAAGGAGCTATGGAGATGTGGAGGATTCGGCCAAGGAGTTTTATGAAAGAAAGAAAATAAAGAGAAAACGAGGAGGAGGAAGAAATTCGGCTGCTGCAGAAAAAGTCTAAAAGAAAAACCAAGGTGATGGCTAGGGGTTTATAAAGGATTTGGCACCCCTAGTAGCCTTGCCGCCCACTCCTCCTTGTTCAAGGAGTTCAAAATTTAAGCAAACTCTCCAAGTCACTCTTGGCCACACATTTCAATTAATTCAAATAATTTGAATTAATCACTTAATAATCCCTTTTAATCAAATAATATCCTTGATTATCCTATGAAATTATCATATATCTTTTATTATCTAAAGGATTAAGCAAATTAAAACCAATTTAAAGTGCTTAAATTATCCCTTAATAATAATAATGAAAAACCCCATTATTATCCAAAATAAAAAGAATTAAAGGAGAGAAAAATTCTCCACATGTGCCGTCCATCCATAATGCAAAAAGAGGGATCCTTGTGACTCGAACCAAGGCTCTCCCTTCCTCTTGATGTGGCGTCACATGCTAGCTCTTAAGTGGGCTTCTTTTTGCCACTTTACCAAGGGCTTTTTAGTGCCAAGTTACTCCCATTTATTCTTATAACACCCACTCGCTAAGGCTCCCTACCTTTAGAATTAAAATTGAAATTTTCTACCAAACCGAGCCAACTCAAAGCCTTAAATCAAGCTCTATTATTCCATAAATAATATCACAGTAGTTCTTACATAATAGAAATAATGAATTTCCAAATAACCCCCTTTTTGGGATGTTACAGTTCTACCCCCCTTAAAAATAAATTTCGTCCCCGAAATTACCTAACTAGAAAAGGTGGGGTGCTTCGCCTCTCATCACATCCTCAGTTCCCACGTAGCTTCCTCTGTACCATAGTTCCGCCGAAGATCTTTACTGTGGGGCACGCGACTTCTTACGTAGAACCTTCACATCTCGATCTAAGATCCGAATCGGTTCCTCTTTAAACGATAAATCTGAATTCACCTCGATTTGCATTCGATACTACGTGCGATGGGGTTCGACCGATATCGCCTCAAAGATTGATCGTGAAAGACATCATGGATCTCGGTTTAGTTCTACCGGTAACTCTCAATTTGATACGCCATCTGGTCTAACACGCTTAATCACCGCGATATGGCCCGATGAACCTTGGGCTTAGCTTCCCTTTCGTCCAAATCTTAACACCTTTTTCCAAGGTGACACTTTCGAAAAAACCTTGTCTCCCACAGCATACTCCATCTCCTTGCGTTTTAAATCAGTATAGGATTTTTGCCTATCCGATGCTTCCTTAAGACGAGACCGAATCACCTTGACTTTATCCTCCGTCTCTGTCACCAACTCTGGACCCAAAATCTGTCGTTCGCCTAATTCCGTCCAACACGCGTGAGTACGACATTTCCGCCATACAATGCTTCGTATGGTGCCATCTCGGATACTTGCACGATAGTTTGTTGTTGTAGGCGACTCGCTAACGGTAGAAATTCCTCCCAACTACCTCGAAAATCTAAGACACACCCCCTTAACATATCCTCTAAGATCTGTATCACCCTTTCCGATTGTCCGTCCGATTGTGGGTGGAAAGCTGTACTGAAATCCAACCGGGTACCCAAAGCTTGATGTAACGCTTTCCAAAACCTTGGCGTGAATCGAGATCCTATCCGAAATGATCGACCTTTCGGAACACCATGTAACCTTACTATTTACGCCACATACAACTGCATGAGCTTCACGGCGAGAAATCCACCTCATTTGGTATGAAGTGAGTGACTTAGTCGAGACGGTCCACTATCACCCAAATTGCGTCTTCTTCTTGCCGGGCGTGAGGGTAGCCCCACTAACGAAATCCATAGTTATTCGTTCCCACTTCCATTGGGGAATCTTTACTGGCTGAAGCAACCCTGACGGCAGCTGATGTTCAGCCTTGACCTGTTGACAAGTCAGACACCTGTCAACAAACTCTGTTACTTCACGTTTTAACCCGGGCCACCAGAATTGCTCCTTGAGATCCCTATACATCTTGCTGCCTCCAGGATGCATAGCGTAAGGGCTGCTATGTGCATCCTGGAGAATTTTCTGCCTTAACTCCACATCCTTTGGCATACAAGCCCGCCCTTGAAAGCGTAATACTCCATCCATAGACAGATTGTATCCTTCCAATCCACCATTCTGAACTTGTACCTTCTTAGCATTCAACCCTTCATCCACTAACTGTTTGTCCCTAACCTCCTCGATCCATGTTGGCTTAACTTGAAGTTCCGCTAAGAGACTTCCATCACCATATAGACTTAACCGAGCAAACATTGCTCTTAAGTCTGTCACAACCTTCCGGCTCAACGCGTCCGCTACCACGTTGGCCTTGCCCGGATGATACTCGATGGAACAATCATAGTCCTTTAAAAGTTCGATCCATCGACGCTGTCTCAAGTTTAGATCCTTCTGAGTTAAGAGATATCTCAAACTCTTGTGATCCGTGTAAACCATTGACTTCTCCCCATAAAGGTAGTGTTTCCATATTTTTGAGCGAAGACGCATCGCCGCTAACTCCAAGTCGTGCGTCGGATAGTTCAATTCATGAGGTCTTAGCGGCGTGATGCATAGGCTACTACCTTCCTCCTCTGATCAAAGACACATCCCAAACCGGTATGGGACGCATCACAATAAGCGGTGAACAACTTCCCCGCCTCCGTTTGCACCAAAATCGAGCTTAGTCAAAATTTTCCTTAGTTTATCGAAGCTTTTTGCCGCTTCTCCGACCATACAAATTGGGACTCCTTTTCTTAGTAAGCTTCACGGTCTTTGCGATCGAGAAAATCCTTCTACAAATCTCCGATAGTACCCGCTAGCCCCAGAAAACTTTGATTTCGCCACCGACCTAGGCGGTTTCCAATCCAATATCACTTCAATCTTGCGAGGGTCTACCTTAATCCCTTCCGCCGACACTACGTGACCTAAGAAAGCTACTTCCCTTAGCCAAAATTCACACTTACTGAATTTGGCATATAATCGCTTCTCCCTTAGTACTTGCAACACTATTCGCAAATGCTTGTCATGCTCTTCCTCCGTCTTAGAGTACACCAAGATGTCGTCAATGAATACCCACGACGAATTGGTCTAGAGCATCTCTTTGAAATACTCTGTTTATCAAGTCCATAAATGCCGCCGGCGCGTTGGTCAACCCGAACGGCATTACCAGAAACTCGTAATGTCCATACCGAGTTCTGAATGTCGTCTTGTGGACATCAACTTCCTTCACCTTTAGTTGATGGTAGCCCGACCTAAGGTCTATCTTTGAAAACACCGCATTCTTCTTCCGGTTGGTCAAACAAGTCATCGATCCGAGGCAGCGGATACTTGTTTTTGATCGTTAACTTGTTTAAGCGGCGACGGTAGTCGATGCACATTCGCATGGACCCGTCCTTCTTCTTGAAAAATAGCACGAGTGCTCCCACGAGGATATGCTTGGTCGAATAAACCTCTATCCAAGAGCTCACGAATTTGGGCCTTCACTCCACCAATTCCTTTGATGCCATTCGGTATGGTGCTATAGACACGTGCAGTGCCGTTAGGGTAGCAAATCAATACCGAATTCAACTTCCCGATCCGGAGGCGGACACGGAAGTTCTTCCGAGAATACGCCGCCAAATTCCCGACCGTTCGAACCTCAACTCATCGACTCCTTAGCTTCCAAAGCACGGATCCGAACCAAATATGCCTCGCAACCTTTCTTGACCATCCTTTCGGCCTTCAAGGCCGACACCACATGGATAGGTAATTCCTTCTATCACCTATCATAACCACTTCATCACCCTCGGTGTCTTAAGCACCATGCGCTTAGCAGCGCGCAATCCAAATTACCGATACTTAACCAACCGGTCCATTCCAAGGATCAAATCGAACTCTCCGAAAGGTAGTTCCATCGGATCGGCTACAAATACGACCCCTTGGAGTTCTAGGGTACATCTCTATAAAGTTTGTCTACTACTACAGAGTGTCCTGGGGGCTTAGCACGGTCATCTTCCTAAGAGTAGTCTCGAGTTCAGGTCCATAGTTCCTACCACACTACTAGCAATGTATGCGAGTGCGTCGAACCCACATCAATTAATGCAACATAAGGTAAACCAAATATTAGAAACGTACCGGTTATGACGTCCGGTGCGTCTCCCTCCTCGCGACGCCTCGCTGCATAGACTAAGCCAGGCTGCCTAGCCTCTGTGCTACCCGAACCTCTGCCTTGAGTTCCACGACCTCGGTTGAAACCATTGTTTCTCTCGCCATTACCCCGACCCCTCGCGCGGTGGTCCAACATTTACGCCTCGACGGCGCGATTACGCCTTCCGGCCGATCCTTAGTTGCGCTTTTGAGGGCAGTCCCTTACCCGATGCTCCAAAGACCCACACTCAAAACAACCTTTGTTACGGACCAACAACCTCCCCAATGGGTTTTTCCACGGCGGTTGCTTGAGTCGGCCTTTGATTAGTAGTAGAAGTGGGCTTTTCTTCCCGATTCTACCCACTGCCTAGCCCGCTTCGAGCATTAGCGCTACCCGATCCGGTGACCCAAATCCTCTTTTCGGTTATTCTTACTATAGTTTTGCCTTATGACCTCCTTAACCCCGCCCGGCCACCTTGGCCTTCTCCACAAGAGATGAGAACTCACGAACTGCTGCGGGGCAATTAGTAATCTCAGATCATCTCGAGCCCGTCCTCAAAGCGGACCACGGCGCTCATGTTCGGTGGCTACGATTCCTCCGGCATACCTACTCGGCCTTAAAAACTCGCCTCATACTCGGCCACCGACTTAGTTCCTTGCACTAGACCTAGGAAGGCTTTCCTTTGAGCATCAGTGTAACTAGTGCCCACATATTTCTTTTGAAAGGCCGTTTTAAAGTAGTCCCACGTGAGATCCTCACCGCGGCTCCATCCCGGATTGTCACCACCACCTGTACGCTTCATCCTTTAGAAGCGACACCGCCCTTTCGACTTTTCCTCCTCGGTCAGTCGAGATCATCCATGACCCTTTCCGTGGATTCCGGCCAATATTCTCAAGACTGGGTGCCACTCCCGAGACACCACGGAATACCTCGGCCCGTTAGATCGAATTCGCTCGAGAACGGACTTGAGCTCCCAAATTCCCACCACCCGGCCACCATCTCCAAAACTCGCAAAAAGCGACTTGCGACACACGGCCTCACCCCGTGCGGTCCCGCTCTCCTCACCACGAAAGTAGGAGGTGGTGGTGGCGGTGGTACCTCGTTCTGAACCTTGACGACTGACGGGTTCGGACACCGTCATCCTACCCCTACCGCGTCCACGGCGTCCACGCCCCTCTAGAACTCATTCTATCTATCGCGCTTTTAACTCGATTAAGAAAATTTTATGTGTTAGCATTTGTTTCACTTTCTTATTCGCGAAGAAATTTTATGAACAGAATTTAATTAGGGATTCTTTCGAGCAACAAGGTTTCAGTCTTCTATCCTAGTTCACACAAAGAGTTCATGCATCCATTCCTTAATGCTTTCCATACCTATTCACTCTTGGACACTACGCCCATTTCTAACCTTGGGTATTTTCATCATTTTTTCCTACCAAGGGTATTTTTAAGTAATAAAAGAAATTTTAAAACTTTAGTAAAGTAGGTCATTTTGAAATTCCCCAAAACTGGAGGATATTTATGAAAATTTGTAAAATTGTAATCGTTTTGAAACCAGGGGTATTTTGGTAACTTTGTCAATCAGGGGCAATTTTGTCATTTTGATAAATCAGGGATATTTTCGACAGTTGTAAAACTTTGAGGGTCCTTTTTGAAAGTTTTCCTTTTCCAATAGTGATGTTGGTAAAGTTCTCCAAAGATCAGGGTCATTTCGATAATTTCACAAATTGAGGGCGTTTTTGTAATTTTCTAAAACCAAAATATTTCAGTGTTGATTTTCAAAACTAAGTTGTTGGATATTTGTAAAGTAGTTGAAATTTTTGAGCAAAACCATTGAACTGATATTTTATGAGTCAGAGGCGTTTTAGTAATTTTACCCCTAAGGGCATTTTTGTAATTTTCCACACATTTGAGTTTTTCGAAGAAAACCTTGTAAAAATGATGTCCTCAGATTTAAAAAGAGTCATTGTAAAAATTTTGAAACATTAGGGTTGTTGTTGTTTCGTTCTTTTTGAAAACATGGCTAGTTTCCTATCGGGTTTTAGTCATTAGGTTTAGCTTTATGGCCAGAGCCATCTTGATCGGGGTGAACAAGGCTACGCACGCAGGCAGGATTCGAGTGAAGAGGAGGTGGGTCACGCGGACCGCTTAAAATACCAAGCTCTCACCGAACCTTTCTAGACATGCGCGCCTGAGAGGTTGCCACACCACCCAGAGCCTCCGAGTTAGGGTGAACAGAGGCTACGCACTGAGTAGAATACCGCGAAGAGAGAGGTGAGTCACACTGATCGCTTAAATACTGTGAGCTCTTCGGATCCAATCCTCGACATGCGCATGGGGTTACCACACCCTAGCTCACCTGGCTAAGTCTTAGATTGGTTTAGTTCTTTAATGTCTTATGTTTGGTTCATGTGTTTGAGTAATCTAATCCAGGGTTCAAGTCCTATAAGTCTACATCTACGTTCCATACTTCCTACCCCTTCTGCTGAATATAATTCACCAAGAGGTTGAAGTACTTACCAGCGGATCGGTTTGGGAGACTCGGGCCATGCTTTGTTCAAAATCCAAAAATTATTTCATAAGGCCTTTTAAAACATTTTTGGGCCTTGGGCCCTGGTAGAGCTTTGAACTGGGCTCGATACCAATCTGTAACAACCCCAACCCGCCCAAACGCTATGGCGAATATGGTCTGTTACAGTGAAAATATTTTTGACGTTCCTTTTTGAAAACCAACTCAAAATTTTGAAAACCCTTCATTTTATTTGAAGTTGCGAAAACCATACTTAGTTTTAATTGAAAATTAAAAACAAGTCAAGTTATTATCAAAATTACTAATGTGCCCGATGACTCGATAAAAACGTTTGCGAGTTTAGTTTAGAAAACCCTTTCATCTCATTTCATAAAGAGATAATTAAAACAATTATTCAAGCGTAGCATAAAATAAAAATAAAATACTAGGAGGCCTTATTACAAAAAAAAAATTAAATCCACAATCCCATGATAATTAAATTGAAATTCAAAGGCTGTTGAAAATTTAACTCCAACGGCATGGCCACCTCGAGTCAGCCCGGCTCCACATCCGCGATCTACTCGTTACCTGAAAAATGTAAAGGAGAAGGTGAGTCACCAAGACTCAGTATGTAACCCTTCCCCCGATTTAAGTAGTTTCATACACAACATGTAACAATTAATGTGCATAATATCAAGTACCCATCCTAGCCAACCATACGCCACTGTCTACCCCGTTGTGGTACCAAACCACTGGTGGTGCCAAACCACTGGTGACATATAGTCACAATGTGCTACCAAAGCACTGGTGTCCGTAGACACAAATCGGGTGATGGGGCCAACCCATCGTGTGATACCAAATCACTGGCAGACGATCCCATATCTCAAGTGGGGCCAACCCACGGTGGTATTAACCACAGGGACAAGTCGCTATGAGGTACCAAACCTCTGGAGGTACCAAACCTCTGGTGACCGTAGTCACGGTGTGTTACCAAAACACTGGTGCCCGTCGCGCGCGATTAATTTTATCGCCCTCCACTCAATCAACCCACATAGGCAATAATCATACACAGATTTATCAAATGTATTATCACAACATGCTTCCCAAAAGCATCAAATAGCAAATCATATGCATGTGGTACTTACTTGGTTACCAGTATACCGTTATGGTATTCAAGCCATTGCTACATACATCAAATTAGCAATCACATTACTTAGCACGATTTAATAAGTTAAATGGTGTGTATGTACACACTGTTACCACGATAGTCTTAAATCCCGAAGATAATCAATCGGCCACACTCTAAGTCCTTGCCCATATTTGCCAACTATCAAGGTTAGTGTTATGGACCATTCGGCCAAACCAATTAATTTAAAGGGTCATACTTTGTACCCGAATCCTTACCCAAATCACTTTGAGTACTAGCCTTAGCGTCCGAATCGCGAATCTCGGTTTACAACTACACTTGGTCAATTAATAACACTAATAACCATAGCCTTGGCTTTTAAACACCAATATAAGCCTTACCTATACTTACCAAATTCCGTTTGTCGTGAATGCAAGATCGATCTCACCGCTTTGAGATCCCGGAGTCCTTGGTGAAATCGGCTTCAATAGAAAGGTTAGCCAACCATTAGTACTTGCCAACTTTCGGCTTTTCCTTAAACCCAAATCGGCCGAACATTAGAGATACGGGAAAAATGACATTCGGCTATAGCCACTCACCTTTACTTAATCACCCGCCAACAGTTCACTTGAAGAGGTCCAACCACCTTGATATTCGGCCAAAAGAGGTTCCAAATGAGAGAAGAGGATTTCGGTTCTACAAGGGAGTATAGGAGAATAGGGGTCTTAGTTTACGAATAAAGGAGCTATGGAGATGTGGAGGATTCGGCCAAGGAGTTTTATGAAAGAAAGAAAATAAAGAGAAAACGAGGAGGAGGAAGAAATTCGGCTGCTGCAGAAAAAGTCTAAAAGAAAAACCAAGGTGATGGCTAGGGGTTTATAAAGGATTTCGGCACCCCCTAGTAGCCTTGCCGTCCACTCCTCCTTGTTCAAGGAGTTCAAAATTTCGGCAAACTCTCCAAGTCACTCTTGGCCACACATTTCAATTAATTCAAATAATTTGAATTAATCACTTAATAATCCCTTTTAATCAAATAATATCCTTGATTATCCTATGAAATTATCATATATCTTTTATTATCTAAAGGATTAAGCAAATTAAAACCAATTTAAAGTGCTTAAATTATCCCTTAATAATAATAATGAAAAACCCCATTATTATCCAAAATAAAAAGAATTAAAGGAGAGAAAAATTCTCCACATGTGCCGTCCATCCATAATGCAAAAAGAGGGATCCTTGTGACTCGAACCAAGGCTCTCCCTTCCTCTTGATGTGGCGTCACATGCTAGCTCTTAAGTGGGCTTCTTTTTGCCACTTTACCAAGGGCTTTTTAGTGCCAAGTTACTCCCATTTATTCTTATAACACCCACTCGCTAAGGCTCCCTACCTTTAGAATTAAAATTGAAGTTTTCTACCAAACCGAGCCAACTCAAAGCCTTAAATCAAGCTCTATTATTCCATAAATAATATCACAGCAGTTCTTACATAATAGAAATAATGAATTTCCAAATAACCCCCTTTTTGGGATGTTACATATACGCATCGGCTATTGCTAGCTGTGGCACAAGACGGCTGTGGGAGAATGCTTCCGATTGCATTTGCAATAACACCGGGGGAGTTAGCTGATGACTGAGACTTCTTCCTATCTAGGTTAAGGAGGCATGTCTGCCCCCAACATGATATATGCGTTATATCAGATAGGGGCCATGGAATACTAGTCGCAATAGAACGCCAGGGAAGCATGTGGCATCGCACACACCATCGATATTGCCTAAGGCATGTTGCATCTAACTACTATGGGTAACATCGATCTAAAAGTCAGCGACGACTAATGACTAATATGGGTATGAAATATCTATTAATATAATTTCGTTTGTAATATTCAATTTATTCTCAATTGAAAAGTGATATGTAATATTCGCTATCAACCTATATTGGTAGGGTACGAGATCAATAAGGACCGTTTTCAGGAGATATTGGCGAATTTGTGCTCAGATAATGACGAAGGCGCAAACTACTTGTGCAATATTCATTGGGAACAGTGGACACAAGCATACGACGGCGGCCTACGATATGGTCATATGACCACAAACCTGGCCGAATGCATAAATTTTGTTCTAAAAGGAACCCGTCATCTACCGATTACATCGGTTGTGCGAGAGACATATTTTCATTTAGCGGCACTATTTTCGAAGCGAGCAGTGAGTTATAGAGGGCAGATGCAAGGAGGCCATGTATGGAGCCCGAAGGTCTTGCAAGAAAAAAACAGGGGGAAGACACAGGCCAACACCATGCACACAGTGTGTCACGATCTCGACAGCCCATGGTTTCGTGTCACGGAGTTTGACAGACCGAACCAAGGCATTGTTAGCGGGCAGTATCGTGTACACTTGACAAATAGGACCTGCGACTGTGGGAAATTTGATGCACTTCATTACCCATGCGCTCATGTACTTGCGGCTTGTCAGGATTTCCGTCTTGATCCCATGAGCTATGTCGACGAAGTGTATAAATTAGAAAACATGTACAACGTGTGGAGACACGTATTCCCACCAGTCTCAGATGAACGTAAGTGGCCGTCGGTATCGCTTGCACCGTATAAGCTGTTGCCGGATAGACAATTGAGGAGCAAACTAAAAGGTCGACCTTACTCGACTAGAATACGCAACAATATGGATATCCGAGAAACGAGCAACCAAAGTAGGCTGTGCGGATGGTGTAGGACCCCGGGGCATACATCTCGCTCGTATCCAAATCGGAATAGTTGACCGTGTTCTTAGCTTTTTTGTCTCTTGGTAGCTATGTAATTTCTGTTTTTTTGATGAAAACGGTGAACTTTTGTACAAGAATCCCGTATTTTATTCAAGTTATTAAATTTAAATTACAAAATTACAAAAAAATAAAAAACAACGTTTTAATTTATTAAAAAAATAAAAATTAAATTACTATAAAAAAATAAGAAACTGTTATTTTATTAAATATATTAAAACTAAATTACAATAAAAAAAAATTAAACCATTTCTATTTTATTGAAGATATTAAAATTAAATTATATTAAAATAAATAAAAATAAAAATTTTCTTTTGTTAAAAAAAATTAAAATTAAATTACATGTAAAAATAAACAACTTCTATTTTATTGAAGATGTTAAAATTAAATTACATTAAAATAAATAAAAAATAACTTTTTCTTTTATTAAAAAAATTAAAATTAAATTACATTAAAATAAACAACTTCAATAAAATAGAAGATATTAAAATCAAATTACAAATACAAATAAAAAATAACTTTTATTTTATTAAAAAATTAAAAAAATTATATTACAATTAAAAAATAAAAAAGCCGATCCGAATCAGTGTTGATGTCGATCGGAATCAGTGCCACACGGGGGTGGTCGGCAGTTACGCGTTGGATTCCTCCGTCTTTTAGCTTTAGGCGGGGGTCGTGGAACCTCGGGCGGGGATTCGGGTTCCTCCGGCAGTGGGTCTGGTTCTGAGTGTTGCGAGGATGACCCACCTTGATAAAATAATGACCCCGAAGGTGTTTGCATAAACCACGGTGGGGGTGTCTGAATCCCGTATGGCGAAGGAGCCTGGTAGAAAAAAGTGCTCCCCCATAGCGTCTCCTCTGATCCCACATGCGACGACGGCCTCAAGATTGGCTGGTCAGCGGGAGTAGTCGGGAACGGACTCGAACCCGGCCATGCATTCCAACCTGGGGTCGGACTGGGAAAAGGAAACATATATGGGTTAGAATACATATAAGGGGTAGGGTACGCACCTGGCATAAAGGGTAAAGGCTGTGATGTCAGTGTCGTCGGCTGAACTAATGGGCCCGGTGACTGTGTCGGTGCTGTTGATGGCCCCGTCTCATCACCCCTTCTCTTTGGATTTAAAGGGCCCCGACGTTCCCTTCGTTCACGAAGTTACCGTCGCCTCTCTTCTTCTGACAACAAATACGACTTACCATGGATCCTAAACCATGGCATGTATTCCGGTACGCACGCTAACTCAGGAACGATGATCGGTTCCCGGATAGTAAATAGTCATACCGGTTCTCCCACGTCTCGATATGTGCTGACCAAAATCTTGACCAATCCATGTGCAGCTGTCATAAGTCTACTTTGTGCTAATCATCGAGCACCTCAGATGGCATGGGAATCGGTTGCCTGAATCCAAATTGTCGCAGAACCCGATCTGACTGGTGCATCTCCACGGTCGCATAGGTAATCAATGGGACCTTCACGTGCCAACTATTCGGATTTTGGAAGAACTCCGGAATTACTGCCCGAATTTCTTGATCCTCGTACGGTGTCCATTGAAACTATATTAACATTACCAAAATATTAGTTATATACATAATAGTAGACACTAAATACGAAATATCAAATTATAAATACGAAATTCGAAACTTACTTGTGATTCTGATCGTTGGTCCAATAGAAGTCGTATATCTTCAAGCGAGGTAGGTATTCTAACATGACTCATCGAATGGTTCCACCTAATTAAATAAATTTTTAGCATACAATTATACTATAAATCTACGATATAATTGTAAAATATAACATTACATTTACCTCGTTATCAGTGGGAATGAATATGGGTGGTCGAGTCGAGGACGTAAAAATGGAAATCGAAACCATGCCCATGACTCAAGTAGCGATAGGCAACCACCGATTTTCACTTTACTCGGCCGCGTCGCCCCGCACATCTCCCGATACAACCTCGATATACGGCGGACCCCAACTCAATTCCATTGCTCGAAATCAACAAGTTTCAGTGACCATCTCAAGTGTCTGAGGTTTCTAGAAAGGTCCGGCATCGATCGATAGCCTCCAATTATCTGAAGAATGTATGCCCGAGCATACCGTATTCTTTCTATTTCGATCGAACGCTCATTCGGCTTCAGGAATGTGTCTCGTAACCAGGTCATGTCGATTTGAGCTCTTTGAATTTTATTCGGAATGGCACCTAGAAGCTCGTAGCATATGGCTCCCCCAATAACCGAGATTCTGGACCGGTGACTATCGACCCATCCACCAAGCAATCCCAATCAGAATCGCGCACATCTTCCAGAGTGATGATACACTCTCCGCATGGAAGATGGAAAGTGTGCGTCTCGGGTCTCCACCTCTCTATCAACGCACTGATCAAAGGCGGCTCCAACTTGAACCCCCGGCCTATCGTGGCCACGTGCCAAAAACCCGCTTCCCGCAGGTAATTCTTGATCAACGGCGATGGGGGACCATGCATGTTGCGAATATAACATTCCAACACCCGATCTACAAACTGTTTAAAAAATTATAAAATAAAAATTAATTAAAATTGCATAGATCTAAAAAATATTAAATAAATATTGAAAAATTAAAATTAAAAACTTACCATTTTAATTGCTCGACGGAGATGTGCTTGCTGTTTAGACGAAGTAATTCCTTGGCCATTTGTAATACGATCAAAAATTTTAAAACTTTCAAAAAAATATATTAAAAAAATTTAAAATTAAAAAAGGGCTTTTTTGTAGATATTAAAGGACTATTTCGAAATTTTAGAGAAAATTTGAAGGATTAAAATAGAATTTTGAGAGGAATTTGAGAGAATAATGAGTAAGGATTAAAGTGTGAAAAAAATAAAAGGGTTGGGGGGGTTTTTATAGCTTTTTTTTACCTTTTTTTTACAGTTGCAGGCCTAAAGCGCGTCCCCAGGGGCCCGCTTTGCTGTTGTTTCCCCCCAAAACGTGCTGACATGGACGCGTTTTGGAGGGAAATGGCCCTTTCCCGTAAATATTTTTCAAACCGGCCCTTTTCCGTTATTAAATTATTTTTTTGGTATTATTGGGTGTTTTGCCCCACAAACATGTGGATTAGGAAGTGGTTAAAAATAAAATCCGGATTGAGTCCAGATTGGTAAAAAAAATTATTCCTTCAACTAAAACAAATAAAATAAAAGAGAATGAGAGATTTTGTTTAAAGAAAATTTTAAAAAGTAAAATTAAGAATTTAGAAAACAACAAAGAAAACAAGAATTAAAATTTTGAGAAAAATCAATGAAATGAAATTCAAGTCAACGTAAATTCTTCATTTGATTTAAGGGTATGATTATTGATCCAAATATGAATTTCAATATTCTTTAATAAATTAGTTATAATTACCGACAATGGCCTACTAACCTAATATCTTCTTACTTTCTCGGTAATCAAGACAATTATTATTATTTACTTCCCTTATTGGCAAACAACCTTTTAATGATCGCTTAGAAATTTAATTTATCAATAGCTTTAAAAACGAAAGAGATCCAATTCTAACCAACAAATGCACAATCAAGGTTTATTTAAGTTAGACTGCATGCCCACACTATACAAATAATCATGCAGTCGTCAAAAATATTAGAAATCAATTGATCGATTAATTATCTAATTGATAAAGCAATTATTCTAAGCTATCAAATACCGACCAAATATTTAATAAACTTGGACAATTGTAATTAGACTAGAAGATATACAAATTGTAAAGAGCAAATAAAAATTAAAAGCAATTCAATCTTACAAACTTGTAGAATCAAACTTCAAATATTACTTCAACTCAAAAAAAAAAAAAAAGAATTTAGCAAGTCATAAAGAAAATAAATGCAAAATCAAAATAAATTTGAGAGCGGATATGATCTTGTCTCTCCTCAAATATCCTATTTATAGAGTTGTAGAGTTTATTTGACTTCAAACTAGGATTACAAACTTGATTTAAACTTAAATATTCAAAAAGACAAAAATAGCCTTGCATCACGGGTTTAAAACAACAATCGAGCCCACAAGACACAAATAGAGGCGTTGCGGCGTGGAAGCTTGGGGCATTGGGGTGCAGCTTGCTGGGCCAAGCGCGGCTTGCTGCATTGGGCCGGTGTCACGACGCTGGATTGTGAGGCCACTACCCACTCATCTTTGTTTAAGATTTCTTTTAAAATGTTTCTTCCATCCTCGGTGACTTGCGATATTGCCGTCCAAGCACATATGCACCTAATTTAAGTTACGAAAATACTTGAAACAATCACTTGAAACTAACTAGCATAAAATAAAACTAGAAATAGAAAAAAAAATAGCAAAGCATGCTTAAATATCATTAAATGCACAATTGAAACTGAAACATGATATTCCACTAAAATATATGAAATATGAGTGTTTATCAATATCAATCCAATAAAAAATTATGGATTAAATCTACAACTGTACACAATGTATAACTAATAATTGATTTTAATTGAATGGCTTTAACTACTATTTGATTTAGAACTAAATTTCAAGATTTGAAATGCATAAAAATTAAAATTGACTGATTCAAAAAATAGAAGAATTGGAATTTATCGAATTAAAATACAAAAATTAAACGAGAATATTTCAGTGCTCGGAGATCCATGTTAATGGTCTTGTGTTCACGCTTCACATGCCTTTCCCTTTCTCCCAATGTAATCACCACACATTAGCCAAATATTATAAGTAAAAATCTAGGCTAACATGTGTTGAAACTTGAATGCTCGAAGAAACAGCTTAAATGAACGTTTATTTTTATATGTGAACTGGTGAAGTAAAAGAAGAAAAAAAAAACACTGTTTGAACTTTCATCTCTGAATATCTAAAAGTTTGAACAGATACAAGACTTTTGAAGACCTGAACCACCTTTTTCTTCTGCGTAATCAAAATTGGGAGCAACATATTACGGTCACCCTCACTTTTGTCCAAATGAGCTACTACTATATCCTGAGTATGCTAAATTTCATAAGCCTTGCCAAGATCTGTCTCTTCAATGTGCTACTTGCAACTATACAATCCATTTTGGATGTAGATGGAGGACAGAGTGAAGATTACAATGTTGTGCTGCAATGGATGATTAATCATGTTATGGATAAGTATGTTAGACTGATAGTGCTTCAATTTTCTTGGAATGAGGTCATCCACGGCTCATGGTTAGAGGCAGAAGGAACATGTTGCTGGTGTCAATAGCCAAGGTAGGCTTTTTTACAAAAAAAAAAATACCTTAAAATTATCTATTATTTATAAAAATGACCTAATTTTTAAATTAAGTTCATAAATGACCTCTTTTGAGTAATAATCTTTGTTGCAGTCCTTACTCTTGACTGCACCAACGTCAAATAGGTAGTCAATAATTGGGACTTAGATTAAAAAAATATTTTTGATAGGTGCAACTATTACCCTTGGCTATACTAGTGTGTATTTCATACGCCGGTAAAAATATATTTATTTTAATTTTTGAAATAACGAAAAAAAATTATTAGCTGCAGCGGTTATAATTAGCGGCACTGAAAAATTTAAACTTTTTTAGGTACAGCCGTTGTTATTGACTGCACTATTTTTTGGTCAAAACAAACCATTTAATAGTTTGACTATTGACTACACCTGGCTTACCACCTGACCCAATTTGACCCTTCAAGTCATGAACTCACACACACACACATATATATTTCTTCCATTCATTTTTTAGTTTCTAATTTCAAGCATTGTTTTTTTTTTCTTTTAATCTCATCCCACTTTTTAATTCTTCTTCCATTATTTTTTTTTTCTCATTTCCAGCTTCATTTTCATTTTTTTTAATTTCCATTCTAAAAAATGCCTCAATGCAATCAAAATCAATGGCATGACTAAAATAAAAATTAAATCGGTGCAGCCAACATCAATCGCTTAATCAAAAAAATAAAAACTTCTTTTGATAAAAAAAATAACGGTGCAGCCAACATCAACAGCTGCACCCAAAAAAAACATTCAAGTTATTCGGTGCCGCTAATGATAACGGCTACACCTATTAATTTTTATTTTGTTATTTCAAAAATCAGAGTAGATTTATTTTTACCGGTGTATGAAATATACATACTAGTACAACTAAGGGTAACGACATTTTATAATTTTTGAAAATCGAGTGACTAAAACACATATTTATTAATAATTTAATTATTTTGGGTGTAATTTACCCCTTTTTATTAATATAATGATAAATTTGGTATGTATTTAATTTGACTAATCTATATTATTATTATTTAACTGTATGAGACACTTTTTTTTTTGTTGATTTACTTTCTTTTCATATGAATATAGGATCGTGATTCCATGGTCTTTGTTTTATGATATAATGCTTAAAATTACTCGTAGTCCCTCTCCAACTCTTAAATAGGAGGATAATGTGCTTTAGTACACTCGAACTCACGTTCTCCTACACTAATAATAATACCAATACCAATTGAATTAAAATTCAACCACAAGTATATGAGACATTTAAAGAAATTATTGAAATAATATTGCATATTTTAAATAAATTATATTATTATAAGAATATATTTATTTTATTTTTATTTAAAAAAAGTTGTAATTGTTGATATGTAAACTTATACCGCCAACATCTAAATTTAAACTTAATAAAAAAATAAAAAATATTTTAAATTAATTATAGATAGCTTCTTGGGCATTTTACCTAAAAATACTTTTTTTACCGAATTTTTAATTATTTACCGGAATGGGCCTATTTCTCCGAAAATGCGTCCACGTCAGTGCGATGTCAGGGGACATGCCAGCAAAACGCGTCCCTAGGGGAGCGTTTTGTCCACGTCGGCACAAAATGCTTCCTTGAGGGCGCGCTTTGTGCTGAGGTGGCAAAGCGCTCCCCCAAAGACCCGTTTTAGCCCGTGTTTTTTTCCAAAAAAAACTATTCTCGAATTAAATTTTTAAAAAAGGTCATTTTTTAGATATTATAAAAATTGACCAACTTTTTTAAAAATTTACGATAATAAACCTTTTTAAAGGCTCAAAGTAACAACACTACTTTTTTTTTAAGGTGTCACCAATTAATATTGAAATATAACTTATAAAGTAAATCTTCATACAAACCTTGTTTTCTTAAGCAATGTGGGATATGAGATATGTGTATATATAGACTCATGAATAGTTTTGCAGCTTGTTTCTAAATAATGTAGTATTACTTCCTCTTTTAACTAACAAAATGAGATTAAAGGCTATACTATATTTAATATTTTTTTACTTAGAGTTTAAATTTTTTTACAAAAAGTTAGCATTTTTTCCATTATAAATAAAACTTTTAAACTCTATAAGTAAAAAAAAATATAAAATATAAAATGAGTATGGTAAAATATTAAAAAAATAAATATTTAAAAAATTTCTAATAGTTGAGTGATCATTTTGTAAGTTTTTATAATTCGATAGCTAAAAAATATAGTTAAGTGACTACTAATGTAATTTAATCTAGATATAAAATATGAAAAATAATGATTATATTTTATTTATATTATATATTTCTATAAAAAAACTTATTTAACATAATTATATACTATGTTTAAATAGATTATCTATCTAGTCAAAATGTATCTGAAATAAATTTATCAGCATTGATTAGGTGATGAAAATTAAATTAAAATTAGAATTAAAAAAATTAATGAGTATAGTAAAATATTAAAAATAAATAAATATTTAAAAAGATATACCAATTTTTTAAAATTGCAAAAAATTACTATTTGAGTACCAAATACTCACCATTTATTTATTAATCAAACATTCATAATATAAAATAAAATAAATAATAAAAAAATTAAAAGTATAATTTCTAAATTTAAATAATGAAAAATTATTTTAAAAATTAGAATTGCATTGATATCAACTTCAAACATTTAAAATTGAATAGAAGATTATTGCATGTACAAGTTTAATATATGTAATTTGTTCTTTTTTTTTTAATAGTTCTTTTGTATATGTTAACAATTCTAAAATGCAACAAGATTAAATATCTCAAAAGATAATTTTATAATATGAGAAAATGTTAACAAAATATAAAAAAATAGAAATTGTTTTATAAAAAAATATCAAATATAGTGTAGCATTTAATCTCATGTTGTTAGTTAAAAGAGGAAGAAATCTCACATTGTTTAGGAACAAGCTACAAACCTATTCATGAGTTTATATATACACATATCTCATATCCCACATTGCTTAAGAAAACAAGTGAAATGAGACTTTGGGTCTATATAAAGATTTGCTTTATAAGTTATATTTCTATATTAATTGGTGACATCTTAAAAAAAATATTGTTGTCACTTTGAACCTTTATAAAGATTTATTGTCGTAAATTTTTTAAAAAATTGGTTTAATATCTAAAAAATAATATTTTTTGAAAATTTAATTCAAGAATATTTTTTTTAAAGAAAAAAACACGAGCTAAAATGTATCCATTGGGGAGTGTTTTGCCACGTCAGCACAAAACGCTTGCACCCTCAAGGAAACGCTTTGTACTGACGTGGACAAAATGCGCATTTTGCTGGCATATCGCCTAACATCGCGCTGATGCACACGTTTTCGGGGGAAATCGGCCAATTTTCATAAATAAAATAAAAAAAAGGTAAAATCGCCTCACTTCTTAACTTTAATAAGGAATTTTAAAAAATATAATGATTTAGATAGACTAATGTATCACATTGACTCCATTAAGAGATTAATAAAATTTTTTTAACTAGAGTGATTAATTAGAACAACTATGGTTAAATTAAGGGTAGAGCCACCATGAACTAGTTAGCATAAAGTACTCCACTCCAGCGTTCTTACCACTTTCACTCAAATGTCAATCCCATTACTGATACATTGAGATGGAGATTATGGAAGACCATCTGCAACAACTATACTTCTGTGGTCATCCCCTCTTCCTCAACCACCTGAGCAGTTTAAGCAAAGAAACTTGTTGCTCGGCTTGTGGGGATCCATTGTTCTCTACCCAAACCTCTAAGCCTCCGCCCCCTCCGCCTCTGCCTCCGCCCCCGCCGCCTCCTACTCTGCCTCCGCCTCCGCCTCCGCGTCCGCCTCCACCCCCACCGCCTCCTACTCTGCCTCCGCCTCCGCCTCCGCCTCCGCCTCCGCCTCCGCCTCTGCCTCCGCCTCTTTCTCCGTCTCCGTCTCCGTCTCCGCCTCCGTCTCCGCCTCCGCCATCATTTGCTCCTTCCCCCGGTGGTGATGCGTGGGATTATTTTTTTGGTCCACTCCCTCCCCCTCTGCCGTCTTTTGATCCTCCCTCCTCTAGTTCCAAGAAACGTGATGAGTCGTATCCCCTGCGGTCTTCTGATCGTTCTACCTTTAGTTGTGAGGAATGCGATCAGTTTCATCTCCATGGAAGATGTGCAAGGGCGCCTCTAGAATTTTCCCATCACCCTCTTCATTGGGAACACCCTTTTCTTGTTCTTCAAGCAAGTTCGGGTGGTTCTTCTTGTGTTTTATGCCAGGAATCGGGTAAGAATTTCATCTACCGATGCCCTTCTTGTGATTTTACCCTTGATTTCAAATGTGCTTTATTGTCCCATGCTCAAAAGTTCCTTGAATTCAAATATAACCTCCACCTCCATCCATTGCTCTTCATTGAAGACCATAAAGATGAACTCAAAAAATTTGTTTGCTCCACATGTGAGGAACCTTTGCTAGATTCTATATATGTTTGCATTGATTGCAGATTTTATGTTCATAAGAAATGTGCTCAATTACCCACTGAAATTAATCATCCATGTCATCGTTTACACCCTTTGAAACTTGAGTCTCATAATAGTTCAGTATTTTGTAAGCTTTGTCAAGCTAAACATTCTGGACACTTTTATTGTTGTCCTCCTTGCAATTTGGACATTCATATCCAATGTGTTTGGCCTCACCCTATAATTGAAAATAGAACTCGCCATGAACACCCATTCAACTTGTTTTGGAGGCAAGGATCGTTCATTTGTGATGCATGTGGTTCAGAGGGGAACAATCTTTGCTATATATGTTCTATATGTCACCTCCAAGTTCATAAGAAGTGCTCCGCTTTGCCGCGCATCATCAAAATCTCACGGCACAATCACTTTGTTTTCCACAAGTATTTGAAGCAAGAAGCAAAAATTGAAAAGCAAGAGTGTATGATTTGTCATCATGATGTGAAAATGGAGTATGGATGTTATTGTTGTTTGAAGGATGATTGCAATTACTTTGTTCATGTGAATTGTGCTACTGAGAATACCGATTTGTACTACATTGTTGATTCTGAAAATCCAGACGAGTTGGTTGAGGAACCTATAGAATCCGCAATCACTTGTGTCATTGAGGTGAACGAACTCGGAGATGCTACGAAGATAGAACATGTCAGTCATGAACATTGCTTAGTTCTAGGAGACATGACCGAGGACGATGTTGATAAACATTGTGATGGATGTTCACTCTCGATCTTGGATTCATTTTACTCTTGTTTGCAGTGCAACTTCTTTCTGCATAAATCTTGTGCCGATATACCTATGAAGAAGCATCATTGGTTTGACATACACTTGCTAAACCTTGAAACCGATTGTAATTTTGAATGTGATATTTGTCTTCGACAATGCTTTGGTTTCGTCTACAACTGCGATGAATGTGCTTTCTCATTTTGTCTTAAATGTGCTTTGATTCCTGATACTCTCGATTACCTAAGCCATGAACATCCTCTTTTCTGGGATTCCAAATGCAAAGGGAAATGCAATGCTTGTGATTTAGGGGTTCATGGTGGATACAGATGTAAGAGTTGTAAGTATGCTGTGCATTTCGAATGCATTACACTTCCGAACGTGGTGCGGCACAAGTGTGATAAACACTTCCTGAAACTTACTTATTGTGATGAAAGCGATTACCCAGAGCAGCACTATTGTGATATCTGTGAAGAACGAAGAAATCCGAATAAATGGTTTTATTGGTGCTCCATTTGTGATACTTCCGTTCATCGGGGGTGTGTTCTCGGGAAATATCCATTCATCAAGGCTGGGAAGACGTACAGGTACAAGGGTCACTCACACCCCCTCACATTTGTTAGAAAGAAGTATCATTACCTGGAATGTGCTATATGTGGTGAGTTTTGTGAAGATTTAGCTCTGGAGTGTGATATATGCAGCTATATTGTCCATTGGAGTTGTATATCTCCATTTTTATCTTTAGATTTTGCAAGTTTGTTTTGGAGGCACAATGTTGATCAACTGTAAGAATTATGGTAGAGCATAGAACTCTGCCATTAGTGGCATTTATTGTGCTGTACAAATTGAAAATTATGTGATAGTTTTTAGTTTGATGAGTGTTGCTAATACTAGTGCAGTTTCATGATTTTTGCTAAGTTATATACACACTAGATTATTCCCAGTTAGAAAATATTTATTAATTATTTAGATCTTTAGTAAGGTATTTTTTTTATCACTCAATTATTCAACTTTTTTATTATTATTAGCTATTTTTGTTAACTTTAGGTGACTATTTTAAAATTGATATAATAACAAATTGAGGTATTTGCATATCATGTCAATTTGACATTGGTTCTAAAAATTTAGCATCAACATTTGTAGATTGTGTAATTTGATCTTAATTTAAAAAAGAAGTTAAAACTATAAAAATCAAAAATTAAAAATTAAAAATTAAAAATTAAAAATAAAAAAAAACTATTTTTTTTAATTGGCACTATCCTTCGAGTCTTTCTTCTCAAGTTTATCACTAAAAGGTGGTATCTTTTCTACATTATTCACTAGGCTTTTAGTTCCCTTGGTCTCCTTCACAAAGAAATTTTAAAAAAAAAAAAAAAAAAAGCCATCTTCTTCAACGTCTCATACTTTCTAAAGGCTGGAACTTTTAACATGTCTCAACCGTTAATAGGACAACTCCATTAAGATCTTGCTATTTGTCAAAATCTATGAAACCTTTACTTGCAAGGGAACTGTCTTTGGGTGAGGCCAAATCTTGTTGGTAACAGTTATACCGCATGTAGCAAATTTCATCAGCCTCTCGAGCCTCACAGTTTACTCATAGAGAGTTAAATATGTGTTTCTTAATAAAATCAATGACACTGCAAACTTGAGGTTAGTTTGTGAACCTCAACTCTACCAACTTTGAAAAGAAACACATTCACTAAGACCATATGAAGACCACTTGGAGGTCTAAGGTAACTGATTGCTAATTACCTTAAAACGTCTCATCCTAAGACCACTTGGAGGTCTAAGGTAACCGATTGCTAATTACCTTAAAACGTCATGTAAACAACTCACAAGGACTAACGTAGATACTCCTTCCCGATTTTCCTAACTCTCCCCAAAACTTAAATCTTTCCCTAGCTTTCACCACACTTTCCTCCATTCAACCATCATCTTCTTCCCTTGTTCATCTTACTAGTTAACAATTGGTGTGGCGAACGTGTACGAGCATGACGAATCTAGGTGTCATTGATCCTCCCAGCATCGAGTTTGATCCCACCCATGACCAGATTATAGACCCCACAAGTCGTAACATAGGAGAAACACAGGTCAAGCTAGAACAACCCAACATCCAGACCTCTTACATGAAAATCAGCAGACCAACCTGCAAGATCAAACCAATCCCTAAAACCAAAACCAATAAAATAAGTATCAACAAAACCCATACCAACAATTCTATCAGTACCCCCATGGTATTACAATCCTAACAATCAACATCACACCAGAGCATCACCAACCGACCAAGAATCTCAGCATCAGTAGTTTGGTGGTCAACAATATCTGAACATACAAGAGAGAATAAGAGCTATGAAGGAGCAAATTAACTCTCAGCAGAAAAGATATGAAGAATATCAAAAGTTTATCCAAGAGCAAATGGATAGACAAAGGCAAGTAGATGAAAGAAATGAAAGAAACGTAAAGCTTATCGATGAGTTAAGAGCAGACATGAGGAATTGCGATCAAAACCCAAGGCGTGGAAGGGATGAATCTACCCATTCCAATTGCGATCATCAACATGCAAACCAAGGTAATGAAAATGTGGCAGATGATGTTGATATGGATGATAGCTATGATGAAGATTGTGATGATAGTTATAACTACTCTGGTCAGAATACTCTAGAACAAAAAATGGTGAAAGAATGGAAATGTGAATATATTTGGGCTTCAAATGAAGTTAAATGCAAGGCATTTTCCATAACATTAAAATACTTAGATCAAGCGTGGTGTTTGCAACAGTTGCAACATTCCATCACGAGTTTCGAACAACTGGCAAACTTGTTTATGAGCAAGTTCTTGGCAAACAAGATATTGAAGCAATCCCTTGTGTACCTTATATCCATTGAGCAATGTGAGGATGAGCCTTTGAGAGATTTCGTGAGAATGTTCATGATGAAGTCAGAGAAATGGATTGAATTTACAAAAGATAGGAAAATTGTTATGAGTTTAATAAAATTAGAATTGGATTGAAAAAATTATTTAATTGGAAAATAATATAATTAATTAAATTAATTAATTAATATTTATTTTAAGAAATTTAAAATAAATATTGAATTAGATTAAATTATAAAGTGTTTGGTCAAAAATTTAAAAAACACACCTAATTTGATTTAATACATGAGAGGCTTAATTATCCTCGTATGATAAGTGAGGGGCAGTAACCCTAATAATATTTACTAGGGTGTTTCGCCCATCACTCTTCTAATTAGATTAGAATAGCATTTTCTATTAAATAAATATTATTTGTGTAACATTTGTTCTACTAGGATGCTCCTATCTCTGCTTATAAATAGATGTTATTGGTAAAGCTATTTAGATACAAGTTTTATATATTGTTATTTTGTAAGAAAGTAGTGGGAATTTATTTTTAGAATAAATTCTATTTTCCGAGAATTATAATTGCTATCAATTTTTATTGAGAGAATTAGTTTTCTACTTCAAGTAATTAAATCGTTTCTTGTTCTATGTTTGGCTCGTGTTGCTCAAGCTCACACTCGACACAATTTGAGGTACGAGAATTGCGAAGAATGTCATTTGGTTGTAAGTCGAGAACAATAATGATTCGTCCTTCACAAAACACAAGTACTTTTCAGTAAAAGGTTTATTGTTATAACGATGGGCGTCGAAACTACCAAAAATAAATTCCTACGACAAAATAACAGTAATAACAGTATAAAGCCATAGGGTCGAATATACAGGAACTGGCTATCTAATTTCGTCTTTTTTCGTGATCAAAATCGCTATCGCAATTGCCCACGATTGATAAAGATAATAAAATAAGGAAATATAAAGTGTAATAAAATAAAATAAAACAAATTCAAAATTGCAAAAAAAAAAAAATAAGTTTAAGCAAATAAAGTAAATTGGTAAATAAAATATTTTTAAGCTTAGCCTTAGTCTCGGTGTACTCCAATCTTGAATCAATCCTTGATATAGATTTTTCCTTCCAAGCGATAAGTTGGTTACAGTAATCGAGGATCCCACAAATCGCCAACTCTTCCTCTCGTAGTCGATCCTGGTATCACTTGCAAATTGACCTTGTCAAATTTCCAACCACGTGACATGTGCCTGTAATTTAAGACTTTGAAAGTCTTGCGATCTAAAAAGCCCAATTCGAATTAACGGCCTCAACCGTGTGCGTCGCTTAAATTCGATCATTATCTCCTTTGACAGAATCCAACTAGCTTTTTTCCAATTGAACACGCAAATTTATTCGCGAGGTTTTGAATACAACACCACCGACTCAACTTCCCAACTGTACACCAAACGATTTCAACCCAATGAGTACTTTTCGAATTGATATCGAATCAACCTTAAGAGACGAATTTGTAGACGAATTTGTATTATTCCATATACCACAGAGAGAGCGAATACTGAATTGTAAAATATTTAATGTGGGTTCATATCTCACGATTATTTTATCGAAGTGATAACCAGGTTAAGGCTAAAAAAAAGGATTTAATTAATTATGGAAAGAATCATGTAACACCCCTTACCGAGACCGTTGCCGGAGTCGAGCACGAGGCATTACTAGACTTAACTTACTAGTTTTGGGCATAAAAATTTAAACTGTCCGTCTGCGTCATGTTCACTAAATTGACTATAACTCGAGTTACGAAACTCGAAATTAAGATCCGTAAATTTTCTATGAAACTAGACTCATATATCTTCTTACCATAAGTTTTTCAGAATTTTTGGTATGGCCAATTAGTACAGTTTATTAGTTAAAGTCTCCTCTATTACACAGTTTGACAGTTCTGACCTCTCTTCACTAAAAATCATTTATCTCATAATATACAACTCTTTTTCCTACAGCGTTTCTTTCATATAAAAATAGACTCAATAAGATTTAATTTTATATCTCATGCACAACCTAATTCCATTTATACTATTTTTGGTGATTTTTCAAAATCAAGTTACTGCTGCTGTACAAACTATTCCCCTGCATATACTTACATAATTTCTTTCTAATAATTACCAACTAGGCATTACATAATATCCAAAACATACTCTTCATTAGCCATTTTAATAGCTAATCATTACCATACATTTACAAGCCAATCTTAAGCCATATCATAAGGTTATACACACAAGATAGTTAAGTCCCTATAAATGCCATAACTTAAAACGTTCGAGTCACAAAATACCGATATAATCCTTTGATAGTGTGTAACGATCTCCGGCGTCCTTTCGATTCCCGAGTTGGCTTGTAATACTATAAAAAAATAAAGAATGGGTATAAGCATAAAGCTTAGTAAGTTTACATGTAAATAGATAACAACATTCTTAATGAATTATCTTATATTTTTCTTATCAAGATCACTTAAGCTTTTAACTCAATATACTTAAAACTTGTATACTTGCCTTACCTTTTTAACATAAATTTATCTTACCTTACCTTTTAGCTTGGACTTGCCTTACCTTTACTTTGGTATATTCTTTGAATTTTCCGTTGAACCACTTGGAATACTAAGGATACGCGGGTACCTTTCCTTATGAAACTTAACCATTGCCATGTCTTGACATGGTCTTACGTAGTATCCTTGCCTTATGAACTCACCAATGCCATGCCTTGGCATGGTCTTACATGGGACCTTTGCCTTATAGTAACATATCAATGTCATGTCTTGACATGGTCTTACATGATTTCCTTAAACCCTAATGTCATGACATTTGTATCCTACACATTCCTAAGGTTCAACCGGAACTTTCTGAGATTGCTTCTCCGTCAATTCATAATTGAGTCTTTAAATAATAAATTTACAGAATAAATATGTAAATGCTGAAATTTAACAACATTAAATGTAAAGTAATAGAATATTGCATTTATTTACTGCAAACTTACCTCGAAACAAAATACGATCAACTATATCATTTTAATCCTCTATCTTTTTCTTTCCTCGATCTAACTCTGGATTTTGTTCTTCTTGATCTATAATAGCAAATTTAGCTTATTTAATACTCACATTCAACAAAACAGTCCTTAATTCTTAACTTTAGCAAAATTACAATTTTGCCCCTAAACTTTACATATTTACACATTTGCCCCAAGCTCGGAAATTAAACTTTATCCCTTATTCTTATGTTTTATGGCATGCTGATCATTTTTCCCTTCTATGGCAACATCAAATTCTCACTCTAACTTGTACTTATGAACATTAGGTATTTTTACTGGATTAAAGCTTTTTACTCGTTTTCACTTAAAATCACTAAGCAAAAGTTGTTTAACATAATTTCAGACTTCATATTCTATCATAAAACATCAAAATAAACACATTTCACCTATGGGTATTTTTCCAAATATGAACCCTAGCATGAATTATTAATAGAATAAGCTAAAATCAGTTAAGGGACTCCAAAAACGTAAAGAACATTAAAAGCGGGGCTTGGATGCACTTACTATGAGCTTGAGAAGTTGAATAAACCCTAGCTATGGTGTTTCCTTGAAAAATTCGGCCTACTTGAAGAAGATGAGCAAAAATTGGCTTTTAATTTTGTTTTTAACTCATTTTAATCACCAAATGACCAAAATGCCCTTAACTTAAAAATATTCTATTTCAACTATTTGATGTCCATTTTTTTCCAGCAAGTTAACCAATGGTCTAGTTACCTTTTAAGGACCTCCAATTTAAAATTTCATAGCAATTAGATACCTCTAGCTTCTAGAACTCAAGTTTTGCACTTTTTACAATTTAGTCCTTTTGACTAAATTGAGTGCTCAAACACCAAAATTTTCAAACGAAATTTTTACGAAATCATTTCATAAAATTGTAGATCATAAAAATATAAGAATATTAATAATTTTTTTTATCGGATTTGTGGTCCCGAAGCCACTATTCCGACGAGGCTCAAAATCGGGCTGTTACAAATCATGCTTAAAAATAAATGGTTCAAATGGAATTGTGAGAAATGGGAAGGGAAATGACATTGGAAGGTAGTTAAACCAAAAAGTTGAAAGAAAAGAAGAGAGAGAGAGAATGAAACAGAATAGAAAGGTGACGCAGCAAGAAAAGAAATTAAGGAATTTTATTAATTCTAAAGCCAAGTGTACTATAGCCACTAGGTATTTATATATAGTTCTAGTGCTAAAATTTAATTAGATTTTTTTTAAATATTATTAAAAAATAATTCTAAATATTATCACTAAATAATTTAAAATTTAAAAATTAAAATAAAAAATCATTCAATCTTTATCCAATCACTTTAAAAAAAAATCTTCAACCATTCTATCTTTATTCAATCATCTATATATCTTCAATCTTTCAATCAAGCTCTTCTCTTTGTTTTTTGTTCTAATTTAACCCCTTTTTGTAAGAGTTTGAATTTAGCACACCAACTTCATTTCTAATAAGAAAAATTCAAATTTAATAATATTTTATCCAATAATTAGCCAAGAATAAATATATTAAAAATACAAATTTATCTTGCTATCATATAAATATCACAAACCAATTCTATTTTCAAATATTTTTAAACGTTCGTTGTAATTAAAAATCGTTTTCTTAACTGAATTTTTCCTCTAATTGGTATCAGAGTCTGGTCATGTTATGTTTATAGTATAAACCAATATTGAATTCTCTCTTCTTCATGTTTGATTATTTTTTATAAGATGTGACATTATATATATGTTTTGGGATTATGTATGTATATGAATATATTTTATTATTTTATTATATATATGATATAATATATAATTTTTGTTGAAGTTTTGATTTTTAGAAATTGGATTAGATGTAAATTTTGGTTTTGTTAATTTTTGTAGCCAATTTTTTTGGTGAATCCCAAATAATTGAGATGCATCCAAATACAACTATGCCAAATATCACGTTAATAAACATATAAAAATTAATATAAAAAATACTTTAATATGTTCCTTTTTAAACATTAATTTATTATACACATTTAACATATTCTCTTACTCTAGTTAACTCTAATTAATTTATTTAAAAAATATAATAATTAATTAATTAAAAGGAAATTTTGAAAGACTTTGAAATCTTTTTATTATTTATATTAACTGATTACTTTAACAAAGACTAGGCAAATGGCTGCATTTTGTTGAGAATATTATATCTAATTTAAAATAATACTTTTAAAATATGGAATTAACATTTTTTTTAATTTTAAATATTTTTTAAATTATTAAGTAATTTATTGATAGTTTGTTTTTATCAAATACAAACCGTATTTTGACATGGTCAATTAGCCTCCATAATGTTGGACACACTATTACTATGTATCTTCATAGAAAATTTATATAGAAATAACACTGTGTAACCATTTTTAGCATGTTCAATTTTACATAATATATATTTTTATTAAAATTATGATAAAAGCAATGGTAAATTACCTCGTTAGTCACTTTAAAATTAGGTTGTTCTTATTTTCATCATCACAAAAAAATTGTTAATTTGATCATCATTTTTAAAAAAAATGGACCAAATTGGTCACTCCATTAAATTTAATGGAATGCTCTCATTTCCTTTTTTATTTCTTTAATTTCTCTTCAACTTTTCTTCTCTCTTTTTTCATCTTCTTCCTTCTAATTCAAAAGTCAAGGTTGTTTGAATCGGGCTGAATCGGTTAGTGTAATCTCCCTAACCCGATTTAAATGTTACAGTTGGATTTTGAAGGCTACATTAGCCATCGAAATGACCTAGTAAAATTATTGGAGTTTTAAAACAATCATCTTTAAAACATTTGTTTACCTTTGAAGAAAAACTTAGCGTATTTTCTCTTTTTCACTAACACTATGCGTTTCGAAAACTAATTGATTTTAACATTTTCCTTGTAATGATGACTATTTTTGATAACTCTACTTTTCAAAAACTCATTTACATAATATCGCAATGGAAAAGTGATATTCAACATAATTTTAATGAAAAACCAAATTTTCATGCATAATTAAATCAAAATCTATGTTTTAATAACCTAAATTCAATTTAAACGTCATGCATGTCAAATAATCCTCAAATTAAAAATCTCATGCCACAGTTCAAATTAAACATTACAGTTTCTAAATAAAAATAATTATAATTATGTCTAAAATACTTTTACGTAAATAATCTGAGACAGACCCTCTGAATGCCAAGTCCGTCCTAACCTTGCAGGTTACTTGAGAATATATGGGTAAGCTTAAAGAGCTCAGTGTGAGTCTAAACACAAGAAAATCAGTACAAAATAGTAGACATAGCATACAAAACATCAGTTTTTCAAATCAACACATCAGTATAGCATTTCAAAATTTTCAGTTTGCTTGAATATGCTCATGAATGGTAATGCAATTTCAGTTTATCAGAAAAGATCTTACCCACTCTGCTACACAGCACAATAAGAGTTCCCTAAAACTTATCCATCCCTACACACCTCATTATGGACAAACCATCTATAACACCCCCTAACCCTTATTCGTCGCCGGAACAGGGTTACAGAATAGGCCATATATGTAAGTTGTTCTAAAAGCTCGTGAGTGATGATGAAGTTAACATGAATCATATGCCCCGACACAAAAGCACTCTGGTTTTGACTAATGCAAGCCGAGAGAACAATTTTTAATCTATTAGCTAAGACATTGGAAATCATTTTGTAAATAACCCTACAAAGACTGATGGGGTAGAAATGTGAGATACCCTTGGGCTCGTTAATTTTGGGGATGAGAACAATAACAGTTTCATTAATATCGTTGATATCTTTACACCCATCCAAAACCTTATGACAAAACTGAAGAACATCCTTACCAACCACCCCTTCAATTTTCCTTGTAGAAGAGGCCCGATAATCCATCATTATCAGGAACCTTGTGGGGATCCATTTAATGAAAAACATCGATAAGCTCTTTATCGATAGCACGGCTATCCAACATCATATTTATGTTGGGGGTAATACAAGTCGGAATCAAACCCAACACCCTCTCAGGATTGCCACAAGTCTCAGTCTTAAAAAAGGGAAATAAAGTAATCCCTTGCCATCTAACGAATACCTTAAACATCGGAAACCCAATACCCTCCGAATTATTTAAGCACTTGATCCTTTTCTTTTTTTTTTTTCTTTTAGATGCCCAAACATGAAAGAAACGGGTGTTTTGGCCCCTTTCTTTAAGCCATTGAATTAGATATCTTTAAGCCCAGTATCGCTCATCCTCCTTATACAATCGACCCAACTCCATCCGATAAGCTCTCAACCTATCAACATTTGAGTTCAACCTCGGCCCGTCCATCAATTTATCAATCCGATCAATTAACTCTCTCATACAGTTTTGACTCCTTTTGAAACACTGAAACTATTATCTACCCAAATGAAGGTGAACGCAATCAATCATTGTCTATACATTTCCATAACATGGGTCCCAAACCCTTTTAATCATATCCTTGGCCACACTCTCTTTAGCCCAGCAGGCCTCAAACCTAAAAGAAAGCCTCAGTTCTCTCGTATCCTCCCCCGGTCTCCTCCCTAAGGTATTCAATTAGATAGCATCATGGTCCAAACAAGTTTGGGGAAGTACACTCGAAGCTAAAAACGGAACTCGACCCAACCAATTGGCTAAAACCATGAATCTATCAAGACGTTCCTTAACTACTTTGTCCCCATCACGGCTGTTAGACCATGTAAACCACCCATTTTCAAGCTTAATGTCAACTAGGTCAAGATCATCCAAAACCTTTTTGAAGTTATCTATAGCCACTCTGAGCCTACGTCAACCCCCACATTTCTTCGCATCATCCATCACCTCATTAGAATCCCCTCCGATAATTCAATCCCCACTAACAAGAGTCACCACCCTCCGAAGAGTGTCCCAAGACAAATGTCTTTAATTTAGGTTAGAATAACCAGAGAAGCCCGTAAAATGAATCTATTCATTCCCCTCAAATTTAACCACAGAATCCACATAGTACTCAGAGAAGTTTTGTATAGATACGCCCACCTTATCCCTCCATAATAAAGCAAGACCACCTTTGCAACAATCTAGATCCACAACAAAAAAGCCATCCATAATACATCGAACACGAATACGCTCAAACTCGTTAGCTCGAAGCTTGGTTTTACTCAAAAAGAAGATATCAAGATCATTAACAACAAGGAGCTGTCTTAATTCAATAACCATCATGGGGCCGGTTTTAGCAAAAGATCCTCATGACTCTCGGCGGGGCTGTCGCAAGCCACCACCTTGAAAGGAGATCCTCCCTTTGCTAGTTTTCTTTTGACCATTCTTATCGGGCTTTCATCAAGTCCTTCCCCATTCCCAACCTTGTTTTTTTGTGTTTCTTCTGGGCTCGCCCAATATCCTTCATTATGGGTCTGTCGAAACCTTTTTTTTGAAATCGACTTTTTATTTTAAAAAAGAAAAAATAGAGTCGCCACCAATGCTTTTTAATTAGGTGTGATTGGATCACCTCAAAACTTGGTCATTTTAATAAAATGTTAGATTTACTAAAATGATGGTTTTCGATCTACAAAATCTAGGAAATGGGTTCGGGAGTCAGTTACGTATAAGGAAGGATTGGCACCCTCATAATGCACAAAATTGGTACCTAGTTGATTATTTAATGTCTTGACATCAAAAATTGAGAATACAAAGAGAATTTAAAATGCAATCCCTTTAGCGTGATGTTATTTGATGGTATTGAAAAAGTCTTTATTTAAATTGAATTTTTAATAAGGAGGTTTTCTCATTTTGGGTCGACCAAGACGAAAATTCATGTATTGTAAGTTGGGGCACAAAATCTCAAATTCTCGAAAATAAGAACGCTCCCCGTTTAATTATTGACCACATCTGATATATTTTTAAAATTTATTCTTTTTTTAAAAAAAAGGAGGGACGCTTGATTATTTCGGTTCAAGGAGAAAATCATACCCCGTAAGTTAGTGGCACAATTTCTCGAATCCTCAAAATAAAGAAAATGAATATAATGTATGAAAATGAAGCTTCTAATATGACAAACTATGGACTTATTCGAACACAAAACATTATATAAGATACACAAATATGTTTAAATGTTTTATATAATGTCATACGAACAAAAATAATGCAATATATCATAACTAATAAAAATGTTAAAAAAATGTTAATTGGTGTTAATAATAATTAATGATAATAATTAAAGAATAAATAATAAATTATACAATTTGAAGGGGCAGAAATATAAATATCAAAGATTAAAAGTGCAGGGAATTAAAAAAGAAATAAGCATGCTGAATAAAATAACTAAAGGACCAAATTGAAATTTAAACAAAATTTAAAGTGTAAATTAGAAAAAACAAAAAGGTAAATAAAAGACTAAAAGGAAATAATCGAGAAATTTGAGGGTAAAACTATAAAATCCATAATTAAAAGGAAAAAATTAAAATTAAAACATGTTGGAATTTAAATAACAGAAAGCAAAGGGGCTGAATCTAAAAATAAGGACTAAATTGAAACCCAAAAAGATTTTGAAGTCTGAATTGCAAGAAATCAAAAAAAAAAATAAAAGATTAAATTTAAAAATATAGAAAGGTTCGGAGACCCAAGATGGTATTTTCCCCAGCCCAGCACACGTGTCATTCCCAGAAGAGGTCAATAGTTTGAGGACAAAAGTGGAAACAGATTAAAACTAAATAACGAAATTAAAAGAAAAGAAAATCAAAATTAGGACTATATTAAATAGTTCCTAAAAGTGGAAGGACTTGGATAGCAATTAGACCCCTTCTTCGAAAACACGCGGACCCTAAGACCATTCGGGTCGTGCTCAAAACGATATCGTTTTGGGCGTTTGAAGCCAATACCAAAACGACGTTTTGGGGGGCTTATTTAAGTTAAAAAAATCATAAAAAAATTCATTTTAATAGCCTTTAAAAAAATTAAATCTCTCTTCTTTCTTCTCTCAAGCCCCCTTCTCTTCTAGCCACAAGGTCGTCGCACATCTTCCATGGCCATTGGTCATTGGTGCCGGCGATCGCCGCCTCCGGTGGCCAGAAAATTCCCTAAAAAATCCCTTCCGAATCTTTTTTCGTGTAGATTTCAAATCTGGGATTAATCCCCTAAAACCCAATCATAGTTCGACTATCAGGCAAGAAACCCTTCGTCTTCCTTATCTTCGATGAGGCCATCGACGAACCCCTAGGTGGTTCAGAGACCTTTCAAGTTAGACAATAGCTTCCCACAGTGGCGATTGCCAGGTAAAAAAAATAAAGTTAGAAAAGAAAAAGAAAAAAACGAATCTTAACTTTTTTAACTTTGTTTTTTCTTTGTATTCGATTCATTCGATTCCCATCAAGGCTGTCGACGAACCCTAAAGGATTCGAAGACCCTTCGAATCGATAGAGAGCCGCCGTAGACGGTGGTGGAAGACAAAGCGATAAGGTAAGTTTTTTTTTTTAAAAAAAACTTGTTTTGATTTTTATACTTTTTACCGAAAAACTAAAGAAAAATCAAAATAATAGATTAAAAGAACCTCCTTTTTAATTATTTTTTCTTTTTATTCTATTGAATTTCTTCGTAAAAAAGAAGAGCAAAAAATACAAATGTTTCTTTGGCTTTTTATAGTCGCAATACAACATATATTTTTTGTGTTTTTCTTTTCTGTCTTTTTTTTTTTGCTTCTCTGTTTCCATTTCTTTGTCTTCTGTAGGTGGTGGTGGTAAGGACAAGGCGATGGTGTTAGGCCTCAGGTGGCACGCCTACTGACATGGTGAGAGGAGCAGCAGTTGTAGACTTTAGGGTTTTAGGGTTTCTGATATTTTTTTAAAGTTTTGGGTTTGGGGGCTTAGGTAATTTGGGCTTTAAGGTTTTGTTATTTGGGCTTGTATTGGACTGGACTCTTTAATTAATGGATTTATTTGTGTTTATTTATTTTTTATTTTTGTTTGGTTATTTTTAGGCCGGATAAAAATGGGCCTCTACAGTTACCCCTCTTTGTTCAATATCGTGTAACGGGAAAGGAGCAAAGACTTTAAAGGAGGACTAATTTTGTCCGTCCCTTTGCATCTTGACTTCTCTAGTGCTTCTTTTTTTCAAGTAACCCTCTTTTTTCAATTCATTGGTTACTCTACTCCACTATGTTCGTCTTGTTGCAACTTTAGGAAGGCAAGATTTAGTGTCACAGTTTCATTTTGCTACATTGTAACTTCAGAGATAAGATTTGTTGTTGTAGTTTTAATCCATTCCACTGCAACTTCAGGGATATAGGATTTGTAGCTTCATTCCAGCCTATTGCAACTTCAGGAGTATAGAATTTGTAGCTTCATCTCACTCCAGTGTAACTTCAGGGAGATAAGGTTAGCTATGATAGCTTCAATCCGATCCACTGCATCTTCAGGGATATAGGATTTATAGCTTCATCTTGCTCCACTGCAACTTTAGGGAGATAATATTTGATATTATAACTTTTATCTGATCCACTGCATCTTCAAGGATATAGGATTTGTAGTTTCATCCTACTCTACTACAACTTCAAAGAGATAAGATTTGCTATAGGAACTTCATTCCGACCCACTACAACTTCAGTGGTATAGAATTTGTAGCTTTATCTTGCTCCATTACAACTTTATGGAGATAATATATGCCATTGCAACTTTTATCCAATCCACTGCATCTTCAAGGATTTGGGAGTCATTGTTTCACTGATCTGTTACACCGCTCTCTAGGGAACATGACCTGTAAAATCCATTTCATAAGCTTATATTTTGCCAAACAATCAAGATATTGTGATTAGAATGAATCAAATGCTCCTATCTAGATGTATATGAATGATATTTGTATGAATGCAAAATGTCATTTTTGAGAATGGTCCCCTTTTTTAGTGCTTAGGTTAACATTACTCGTTATTCATCAAGGTTATATCACTGATGTGTTACCATACCCTCTTATTCAGGTCTGGTATCTTTGAAAGGAAATCCGAAGAGGTAATCACAATTTGAACTATTCGTTCCAAGATCTTTCCAACTTTTAAATTTGGTTATTTCCAACTAGTAGACTTGTTTCCGGCCCTTGTACTATTTAGAAATTTTCAGAGCGATATACAAAAATCCTTTTATACTTTGACATTATTAGTCCACTAATCGTTATTTCAATGCAAAAATGCTTGAACAAGGTCGTAAAAAATAAATAAGACTGAAATTTATTGGGAGCAAAGCCCTTAATGAAAAGATCAATCAAAGTGGAAAACATTGCAAAAACACAAAATGGGTAACAATGAAACTAAATATCAGTATGAGCTTCTCCGAGCAAACCTTCTGAGGCTCATTCTAAGCCTATTATGTGTTTACGAGGTCTGGAATACTTTTTTGATGCATCAAGATGTAAAGTTTCTCCTTATTATTACCTTTGAGGGGACATGACTACCACATGCCCAATCTTTGATCAAAATTGAGCCATTCTTTGCTGGTTTTCGCCTTGGCCTCTCTTTTTTTTTTAAGGTGAAGTATCTCTTGATTGAATCTGAATTCACAGAATTAGGCAGATCTTTGCCATCTATATCAATTAGAATCAACGTTCCTCCATAAAAGAATTTTTTTACCACATAAAGTCCTTCCAAATTTGACATCTATTTTACTTTGAAGTCCTTTTGTATGGGAATGATCTTTTTCAATACCAGGCCCCCTCATGGAACTCTCTAAGGCAGACCTTTTTGTCATAAGTTCGCATCTTCCTTTTTTGGTACATCTGACCATGACAGATAGCTTTCAGCCTTTTCTCTTCGATCAAGTTCAACTGATCATATCGAGATTAGATTCATTTTGCTTCATTTAACTTTAATTCTGATAAAACTCGAAAAGAATGAATCTCAACTTCAATGGGTAAAACCGCTTCCATTCTATAAACCAATGAGAAAGGTGTTGCCCCGGTGCAGGTTTTAACAGACGTTCAATAAGCATAGAGGGGAAATGGTAATTTCTAGTGTCAATCTTTATAAGTCTCTGTCATTTTCCCCATGATCTTCTTAATGTTCTTATTGGCTGCCTTCACTGCACCATTCATTTTTAGGCGATATGGTGACGAGTTGTGATGTTTGATCTTGAATTAACTATAGACATCCATTATCGTATTGTTGTTCAAATTCAATGCATCATTAAATATGATCCTTTCTAGCATTCCATACCGACATATGATCCCTTTCTTTAAGAATTTGCTAACTATTAAATTTGTGACATTAGCATAAGAAGCGGCTTCTACCCACTTGGTGAAGTAGTCAATGACCATGAAGATGAATTGATGCCCATTGAAAGCCTCTGGCGAGATTGACTCATGACATCCATGCCTCACATAGAGAAAGGCCATGGAGAAGTCATCACATGAAGAGGTGAAGGAGGCACATGAATTTTGTCCCCATAAATTTGACATTTATGACACCTCTTGGCATAATTGACGTAATCCTCTTTCATGGTGGACCAATAATATTCGAATCTCATGATTTGTATGGCCATGGTGAAACCATAAGCATGTGTTCCAAAAACACTCTCATGGACTTCTTTTAAGATTTTCTTGGCTTCAACAGCGTTCAACCATCTCAGTAACACCTAATCCTTTTTATCTTTTGTATAGGATCTCTCCCATCTAGGACATATTCATTGGCCAGCCTTCTTAGCGTCCTTTTATCATTCTCGGTTGCCTGTTCAGGGTATTCCCGATTCTTTACATATCGCAATATGTCATAATACCAAGGGTGATCATCCCTTTCTTCTTCTTCGATATTGTAACAATGGGTCGGGGCCTCATAAATGCTCATCTAAATAGGTTTTGCATTCTCTTGTTTGTTCAATTTGGCTATAGAGGCTAAGGTAACCAAGGTATCAACCATCTAATTTTCATCTAGCAGGAGGTAGCAGAAGGTAATGTCATCAAACTCCTTAATTAACTCAAGAAGTAACTTTCAATAATCAATTAGCTTGGGATCTCTCGTCACACATTCACCTCTGAGTTGATAGATCACTAGTGCAAAATCCTCATATACCTCTAGCACTTTGATTTTACGTTCTATAGCCACACATTTACCCATGATACACGCTTTGTATTCCATCATGTTATCTGTGAAATCAAAATCAAGTTTACTGATGAAAGGATAGTGATTCCCGTCTAGAGATACCAGGACTGCCCCAATTCTATTACCCATGGTGTTTGAGGCGCCATCAAAATTCAATTTCCAGAGATATTCTTTTAGAGCACCTTTTTCAGTGGTCACAACATATATTAGATCTTCATTCGGGAAATTAAAACTCAAAGGCTCATAATCTTCTAGAGCTCTCCTAGCTAGGAATTCGCTATTGCACTCCTCTTTACTGCTTTCTGGTTTATATAAATTATATCAAATTTGGAGAGTAAAATTTGCCATCGATCCATTTTTCTATTCAATGCGGTCAAGTTCATCATGTACTTTAGAGGGTCCATTTTCGAAATGAGCCAAGTCGTATGGTACAAAATGTATTGTCTCAACCTCCAGGTAGTCTAGACTAAGGTGCAACACAGCTTCTCGATTGGTAAATATCTTATCTCGTATTTGGTGAATTTTTTGCTGAGGTAATAGATTGTTCTTTCTTTCCTTCCCAACTCATTATGTTGGCCTATTAAACATCTCATAGAATTTCCAAATACTGCCAAATATAGTGTCAATGATTTATCTGGGCTAGGTGGTATCAACACTGGGGGCATTGGACAAATAATGTTTAATTTTGTCGAAAGTCTTTTGGCATTCCTTATCTCATACACATGGATTATGTTTCTTAAGGAGATGGAATATGGGGTCACATTTCTCGATTAGTTATGAAATAAACCGGGCAATGTAATTTAATCTGTCTAAGAAACCCTAAACTTTCTTTTGGGTACTCTGTGGTAGTAACTCTGTATAACCTTGAATTTATCCGGTCAATCTCAATTCCTTTCTCGCTGACCATAGATCCCAACAATTTACATAAATGGCCTCGCTTTAATGCTCAAAGCTTTAACTTTCCTAAGAAGCCAAGCTAATTCTCGGCCCCGATTTGATTCTGTTTCATACTTTGGGCTCAGTATGTCAGCTTGAACCGTTAGGGTTTGCAAATGGTCGGCTACTTCTCGTATTTGGGTCAAGGATTCGCTCATAACGTGATCTTTATCTCTTATTTGACTTTGAGCGCGTTGGAGTTACTCCTCCCAATGTTCATTGTTTATTTCAAGAAGTTCGATTCGAAGTTCACAATTTTGTAGTGCAGTATCGAGCTCTTCTATCATTCTCTTCAACTCATCAATCTTAGCCAGGTTTGCTCTCAATTCAGTCATAGAGTTGCGACTATGATGTTGATGCAAAGACCTTTCCAACTCCGCTACCTAGGCTCTCAATCCAACTTTTTCATCTTGGCTTTCTAATAATTCCCTTTTTAGAGCATCCTTTCGGGTTCGAGCATCATGGGATTTCCTTTTACACTATTCAACTCTAATCTTTTCTTCTTGGATTTTTTGTTACCATTGTCCCGATGTTTTGCCTAACCCGACAGTCCTTATTGACAAGCGAAGTTTCTTATAATCCATTTTTAAGTTGTTCAAGTCCTCCTCAGTCTTCTTCTTTCCTTTTCTCATTTTATCAGCTTCTAACCTTTGGATGTCGAGGTCTAATCCCAATTGAATCTTTTCCTCTTCCAACTTCTCTATCTTTTTCCCCAACTCTGAACTCTTCTTTTCAAAGTATTGCTTTACAATCTCTAATTCAAACGGGATCACTTGCAAGTGTTTTTCTATTGGTCAGATGCTTTCTTGATTTGATGAAGAGACATTGTCATTGATTCTTTTACCCCACCACCAATTGTATTTTGGGGTCGTCATAGGATTTGCGATAAATCTTTTCATTTTATGAGTTTGGTTTCATGCGTTCGAGATTTCATGGACATTCTTTTTGTAATTGTCACCTTTGTACATAAACTCACATTGAGCCAACCCTTGTGTTGTTAGAATAAATTGTCTCGACCTATACTGTCTCAATATAAGTAAAGGGGCATACCCGACAGCTCCCCATATCCCGATTAAAGGGACCCAATCAAAGTCTCCACATCAATACAGAATTTCATTGGGAATCATCCAAAGGGCCCCCCATTCGACATCTTCGTCTTGAGGACTCTGGAGTATTGCCATCCATTTTTCTTCAAAAATGTTGTCTCGTCTTTGGATAATCACAAATTCTTTCAATGGAGAGTAGTCTTCGAAGAACACTCGATATGAGAGTTTTTCTACCTTCTAGAAGTGGCTATGGAACTAAACTAGTAAGAGCTGCTCAAAACTGATAAATCTTCCTTCACCTACTTTTCGACAAGTATTCAAAGATCTAAAAGTCTTAGCTAAGATTGCCGGGACGTGAGTGACCCTCTTGTCAAGCCGGTCGAATAGATCTGTAACCGCACCCATAAATACTCAAGGCGAAGATGTTGACCTTTTTCCTTGTGTCTGAGTGTACCAAGATGATGCACTTACTATCCCCCTTTTGTTTAATTTGAGTCGCAACCTATTGCTCACTCATCCCAGTTATGGTCATCATTCTTTTTAAGAAAGTCAGAACATTGATAGCTCTAGAGTAGGCTTTGTCGACCTGGATCCTCGGGCAACTGAGCAAAGTGGTGTACTCTTCTATAGTGGGTGTCAAAACCATTTTTTGAAAAAATGTGTGAGGAAGGATTAGCACCCTCGTCACGTCCAAAATTGGTACCAAATTGATTAATTACTGTCTTAATGTCGAAAGTTAAAAACCAAGAACGAATCTAAAAATACGATCATTTTTTATTAATGTTGATTTTAAAACATTTGAATGAGTTGGAATAATCATTAAAGACCATCTCATCTCGAAGCGACAAAATGCTACATCCAGTAAGTTAGGACACGACACCCCGAATCCTTGAGAATAAGCCCGTCTTTTATTTAAAAACACGTGGGTTTTAATTTTAAAAGAATATTCGGTTATTTAGATTAAACGAGGAAAAACGAAACTCAGTAAGTTAGGGCACGATCTCTCGAATTTCTAAATGCAGAAATATTGTCATTTTTAGAAATTCTTATTTCGAGGTAACGAGATGTCACACCCAATAAGTTAGGGCACAACACTTTGTACCCTCGAGAATAAGCTTTTTATTTTAAACTTGTATTTTGTTTTAAAAGGATATTCTGTTATTTAGGCTAAACGAGAAAAATCGAAACCCAGTAAGTTAGAGCACGATTTTCTCGAACTTCCAAAACGCGAAATATTACCTTATTTTGAAGAATTTTCGATTTTCGAATAATAGTGAATACAACATGTAAAGGCATACATTTATTTTGTTTGGAGTAAAATACGACGATCTAAGTTGGATAAATGTTTTAGGATTTAATTCACGATGTGATGACATAAGAATATAGTAATGAGCATGGGACAAGTATGCATGAACACAATATAATACGAGTGAATGACAATAATACAAAAAATATGAAATAAACGAATTAAAAAAAACACAATGGCAATAACCAAGCAATATACGTTATTTAAACACTAGCATTAATAATCAAAGAACAATTAAATAAATAATATAAAAAAACAAATAATACACAAAATAATTTTAAAATAAATAACAAAACAATTTTAAGTAAATGATACATAATAAAAAGGTTTGAAGTAAGTAATATATACAAATAATATATAAGGTATTAAAAATAAATAACTTTGGAAAAACAACTTAAAATATCATGTGAGAAACCTAAAATAAATATATAAAAGATAATTTTTTTTTTAAAAGAATCAAACAGCTTAAAAAGAGAACTAAAAATAGGTAATACATGTATTTACTTAGAATGAGTAATATATGAATGAAATTGAAATAAACACCATAAAACAATTTTAAAAAAAAAATAAATTTTAAGGTAACATATAATAGTTTAGACTAAGTAATATATAAAATAAAATAAATAATAAGTAAAATATTGTATTCATATACGAAACAGTTTTAAAAAATGAATTAAATAAACCAAACAGATTAAGGACGAATTTGAAATCAAAGTAAAAAGGAAGGGTATAAATAAAAATTAAAAAAAAAGGGCGCCAGGGACCATAATGCCATGCGCGTAAGTTCATGGGGATCAAATGGGTGAATAACCCAACCCCTATGCGCAGCACTTCAACTGACCTGGACGCGGACCAAATTAAAACACAATAGAAATAATAGGGTAAAATTTAAAAAAAAAGGACAAATGCAAAACTGGGCTGAAATCAAATGAGTAGAAAAGGGAGGGGGCCGTCGCGCAAATATCCCTTTGAAGGGATATGCGCAGTTATCCTTAAAGCCAAACGGCGCCGTTTCATTCAGTGGGTTTTAAACCCAAATTTCATTCTGTTTCATTTCAATCTCAATTCAAAAAAAAAAGCCAAAACTTTAAAGCTTCTCCTCTCTCCCTCTCGTCTTTTTCGATCAACGGGATTCCTTCCGGCGAGTTCATTTGCTGCCCGTCGCACCACCACCACGTCTGGTGGCCGACGGTGCGCAAACATGGGCCTTAACACCCTGTTCGAAGCCCCCTTTGAAGCCCTGATTTTCGGTGTCTAAGAAGAGAGAAGAAAGGTTCCTCCTCCATTTCGGGTTTGGTTCCGACGACGGGGAGGGGACTCCGACGTCACGACCCCGGGAGTTTTGGTAAGCCCCTTCCCCTTTCTCTTTTTTATTAATATTGTTCGTGAAAAAATTAAAAAATAGAATAAATAAAAGAGCGACAGTAAAAAAAAAAAAAAAGCTAAAAGACTGAAAATCACCTAGAATCTGTTCTTTTTTATTTCTTGTTTTGATCGTCGAAAAAAAGAAAAAAACTACAAATGGGTTTGTTTCAGTTTTTATAACCGAATTACAAATTCAATTTTTGTCTGTTTTTGCTTTGTTTTCTCTGTTGCTTTTGTCGTTTGCTCTTTGTTCTGTTGTTGGCTTCTTGTCCTTGAAGGTGATGCTAGAGGCGTGCGAGGCGTGGAGGAGATGACGTGCGGCGCTGGCCAAAGCAGGTCTAAGGCTGGCTAGCATGCGGTGGCTAGGCTAGGGTTTCATTGTGTATGCTGTTTGTTTTTTTTTTTGTGTGTGTGTTGGGCCACCTATAGTTTGGGCTAGGTTGGGTTTTAATGACCTGGGCCAAAATTGGCCTATTACAGTGGGCACTAAGTTTACTCTTCCAAACGTGAAGCAATTGTAAGCAGGATTTTAATACTGGGCGAGAGCTCAGAATATGTACTTATCCACTTTGACATCGAGTAGGTACGAAAAATCACCATATTCACGGTAGAATAGTTGTTTGATTTCATCATCCTATTGATCTTATATTTCCTTCAACTATTGTAGATTATTCTGGGTCACACTAATCCGGGTGAAATCCCATAATTCTGACATATACCCCTCCGACAAGTTGTCACATTTCTCTTATTGTCTTGTCTTAGACCATATTCGTGCTGTCGCGTTGTCTTCCACTTTATCAAGAAAGCTATTTTTCCATGAAAGCTCTCTATATAGCAACTGAACACAAATCAACACATTTTCATCTAAGATGAAAATGCAATGCAACCACAATCAAAACGAAGCAAGTTTGTATATTTTGTATAAATCTCGAACATAAAGAAAAGAATAACAATCAAAACATTCCTTCTTTGTAATCTATTCAGGTGAACATTAAAGGTTTGACATGGTTCTTCCTAGGGCTGGCTCTTAGAGTTCATTACATATGGTTTGGTGCTAAAGTAAAGGTACTTGAAACAGTAGATTTCTCGATCCTCACCCATTATAGACTCATACAAACCGAGTTCAGTTCAGGGGAATACATTTCCCTATGCTTGTACGGAGGTGAAAACCTCACGAAGGCATAGGTACAGATCTATCCCGAAAGCGATCCACTATCCTATACGGAGGTGAAGACCTCACGAAGGAACAGCTTCTCACTCCCACTTAAGAAGGGTAAAATGCAACGATTATATCATGCAATAGGTGAAAACATGCAAAGAGAAACTTAAACCAATAAAATAGACGTATGAAATTGCTATGTATCTCAAGATAACAAAGACATTATTTACCACCAAAATAAAACATGAAAGATGAAATGCAAGGAATGGACAGTCAATTTAAATCGAATTATCAATTTTTGAAAAAAAGACCAAAAAGTAATCAAATCACAACTCGACTCTCTTATATCTCCCTAGTGGAGTCAATAAGTTGTCGAAACCATTTTTCTGAAATCAACTTTTTATTTAAAAAAAATGAAAATGGAGTCGCCACCAATCCTTTTTAATTAGGTGTGATTGGATCACCTCAAATCTTTTTCATTTTAATAAAATGTTAGATTTACTAAAATGACAATTTTCGATCTACAAAATTCAGGAAATGGGTTCGGGAGTCAGCTACGTATGAGGAAGGATTAGCACCCTCATAACGTCCAAATTTGGTACATAGTTAATTACTTAATGTCTTGACGTCAAAAATTGAGAATTCAAATAGAATTTAAAATGTGATCCCTTTCGCGCGATGTTATTAGATGGTATAGAAAAAGTCCCTATCTAAATTGAATTTTTAATGAGGAGGTTTTCTCATTTTTGGTCGATCAAGCCGAAAAATCATGTCTTGTAAGTTGGGACACAAAATCTCGAATTCTCGAAAATAAGAACGCTCTCCGTTTAATTATTGCCCGAATCTTATATATTTTTAAAATTAATTCTTTTTTTTTAAAAAAAAGGAGGGATGTTCGATTATTTCAGTTCAAGGAGAAAATCATACCCAGTAAGTTAGGGGTATAATTTCTCAAATCCTCAAAATAAAGAATATCACATTGGTTCAAATTGCTAAATATATAATGTATGAAAATGAAGTTTCTAATATGACATACTACGGACTTACTCGAACACAAAACATTATATAAGATACACGAATATGTTTAAATGTTTTATATGATGCCATAAGAACATAAATAATGCAGTATATCATAAATAGTAATAATGTTAAAAAATGTTAATTGGTGCTAATAATAATTAATGATAATAATTAAGGAAAGGGCAGAAATATAAATACCAAAAGATTAAAAGTGCAAGGAAACAAGAAATAATAATACTAAATAAAATAACTAAAGGACCAAATTGAAATTTAAACGAAATTTAAAGTGCAAATTAGGAAAAAAACAAAGGTAAATAAAAGACTAAAAGGATATAATAGGGAAATTTGAGGGTAAAAATATAAAATCAATAATTTAAAGGAAAAAAATAAAAATTTAAACATGTCAAAATTTAAATAACAGAAAGTAAAGGGGTCGAATCTAAAAATAAGGACTAAACTGAAACCTAGAAAAATTTTGAAGTCTGAATTGCAAGAAATAAAAAAAACAAATAAAGGATTAAATTAAAACAAAATAAAAACTTTCAGGGACCTAAGAATGTATTTTCCCCATCCCGGCACACATGTCATTCCCAGACGGGGTTAACAGTCTGAGGACTAAAGTGGAAACAAATTAAAATTAAATGGCGAAATTAAAAAGAAAAGAAAATCAAAATTAGGACCATATTAAATAGTGCCTAAAAGCATAAGGACTTGGGCATCAATTAGACCCCTTCCTCAAAAACACGCTGACCCTAGGACTATTTGGGTCGAATCTTCTGGTTTTGCTCGAAACGACGTCGTTTTGGGGGCTATTTAAATTTAAAAAATCTTTGAAAAAATTCATTTTAGTAGCCTTTAAAAAAAAACTCTGTTCCCTCTTCTTTTTTCTCTCAATCCCCATTCTCCTTTGACCACAAGGTCGCCGTACATCCGCCACAGCCACTGATGATCGTTGCCAACAACCGCCGCCTCCAGTGGCTGAAAAATTCCCCAAAAAATCCCTTCCTAATCTTTTTTCGCGTAGATTTCAAATCTGGGATTCAAATCCCCTAAAACCTAATCGTGGTTCGACTAACAGTCGAGAAACCCTTCGTCTCCCCTATATTTTGATGAGGCTATCAATGAACCCCCAAGGGGTTCGGAGACCTTTCAAATCAGACAAGGGCTTCCCACAGTGGCGATTGACAGGTAAAAGAATAATCTTTATTTTATTTACCTTTTTTATGTTTTTTCGAAATAAAAGTAAAAAAGAAAAAGAAAAAAATGAATCTTAACTTTTTTTAACTTTGTTTTTTCTTTGTATTCGATTCCTTCGTTTCCCATCGAGGCCATCGACGAACCCTAAAGGGTTCGAAGACCCTTCGAATTGACAAAAAGCTGCCGTCGACGGTGGTGGAAGACAAAACAATAAGGTAAGTTTTTTTTTTCCTTTCTCTTTTTTTCTGCTTTTCTGCTTCCATTTCCCTCTCTTCTGTAGGTGATGGCGATAAGGATGAGACGATGGTGTCAGGCCTCAAGTGGCACGCCTGCTAAGGTGGCGAGGGGAGCGGCGATCGGAGACTTTAGGGTTCTAGGGTTTTTGATATATATTTTTTAGGTTTTAAGCTTGAGAGCTTAAGTAATTTAGGCTTGTATTGGACTGGACTCTTTAATTAATGGATTTATTTGTGTTTATTTATTTTTTATTTTTATTTGGATTATTTTTGGGCCGAATAAAAATGGGCCTCTACAGGGTCAATTTGAATGTTTCCTAATGAAGAGCATGAATCCGAGGCCTCATCCCATGTTTTGATTTTTTCCTTCCCCTATTTTGATTTTTTCCTTCCCCTTCTACTTCATTACAAAATTTCCTTCATCAACTATACTCTCGGACCTTCCGTTCTCCCCTTTTTTCCGCCCACCACCCTTAATAGTTTCAATCCCATTTCGCCACATGTTTGTACTCTGATTCAGTTGCCCCATCTGAACCCTTAACCAGTTCCCATATTGAAATTCTGGATTTTCAACCCCTTTGATCCTCTCATACCACTACAGCAAAACAGACTTTTAGCGGCGTTTTTTTTTACATTTAGCGGCGTTTATAAGCGCCACTAAAAGTGTTTGCGGTGCTTTTGTAAGCGCCACAAAAACGCCGCTAATACACGCGCGCAAAAAGTTTGCGGCGTTATGGTGAAAAACGCCGCTAAAGAACATGGTCTTTAGCGGCGTTTTTTTCAGCGCGCTAAAGAACATGGTCTTTAGCGGCGTTTTTTTTTCAAGCGCGCTAAAGACCATGTTCTTTAGCGCGCTTGTAAAAACGCCGCTAAAGACCATGTTCTTTAGCGGCGCTTTTTTTAAACTCCGCTAAAGAACATGGTCTTTAGCGGCGTTTTCGACAAGCGCCGCTAATTTTTCTGATTTCTGCGGACCATTTTTTCAATATTATACCCCTCCGCATTAAAACCAACCAATAATGATAGAATACTGACATATAATTCCATCGTAAAACAGCAAATTTAGCATAAAAATCGCACCAAATACATTAATTCTAAATAATACTTGAAATTTAATAAATTAAAATGATAACTAAAAATATTGTAACAATAATGTTAAATGTAATAATGTCAAAACATTCTTACAACGAGAAACTAAATGTGTCTAAGATGGCGGTTTCTGCGACTGCTCAAACATCTCGTCATCATACGCCTTGAAGGTCATTCTTTGGAGCTCTTCGTACTACTTCGTTTCGCTCTGCTAGCATCGATGATGCCTCTCGCCTCCTCGCATTTGCCTTTTGCCTCTCTCATTCGCCTGCCATGGCCGCCTCCCTCGCCGATGCCGCTTCGATCTCGCTCTAAAGTATTCTTTGGAGTTCTTCATATTTTCTTTGAACATCAGCAATTTGTTGGCTCTGCTCAAGCGTGCTCTCTTTCATCTGAGCTATTTGGTCTTGTAGCCTCTCGAACTTCAAAGACGAGATTGACCCCGGAAGGCATGTACTGCTGGGAGCCGGATCCAAAATATTAAGTCGGGGTAACACCAGATCCTTTAGATCGAACCCGACCATACCTTTCAAGTCCAAAAACATCAATGATAATTCTATTAAAAATATACTAAAGATTAACAGAACTATCAGTCGAAGCAGTCGTACCTTTCAGGACCCAAAACATCTGTAATAATTCTGTTATCAATCTCGTCAAGATTAACAGAACTATCACTCGACGCAACCACTTCATACTCCGCCTTTTTCTCCTTTAGTTTATCTTAATAAATCAATAAAACAGTTAGAAACGAAATATATAAATAAGAAAGAATGCAACATAATTTAACATTATAAATTTAAAACTATAAACGATGAATTAAACTATTATAATTAAACATTATAAATATTTATAAAATATAAAATTTTATTAAGTAAATATACCAAAATTTCAAGTGACTTGGTGTCATCGGAGATCCATCCTTCTTTCTATGCGTAATGTCAAAAAGTCAACGCGTCCAACTTTTTGACGATCGAAGTTTCTGCATTTTAGCAGAAAAAATATAATTTAATAGTATAAAGTAATTAATATTTGTGTAATTAATAAATTATAATACCTCGGCCTCAACTACACAAGCAAAACTTCTAGAACTCCGCCGTGTGCGTGAATTTCATTCTTTGTCTGCTGCGCTTATTCCAACTCGCGCTCACGGTCCTACATAATGCAATTTGAATTATATATATAGTAAATACTATAAACCAAATAATTTCTAAGATTTTAGAAGTACGTAATACCTCTCCTTTTTTGAATTCCAAAATCTAATCGCATCTTCCCATTGGTACCTCAACATTCCGGTGGAACATTTCTTAATTTTTCGTCGAGGCTTATGTCTTTCTTAAAATATTGTTTTTGAGCGTGCTTTTATTGTCTCTCCATTTTTACCCAATGTCTTCTTAACATAGTCATCAGAGACATCTAAATTAAATCTACTTTGAAGAAAAAAAAAGTATAAAAGTTAATATAAATGAAAATTAAATTAAAGTATTATAAATTACATTCACGTTTTGGTACCTTAATATTTTCGAGAGCCTGATTTTTGTTGGCATCAGGCATGTGATGCCATGATTCGTAGTTAATGGGTAACATATTGGCATTTCGTGAAATAATGCCCAAATAGCTTCCTAACGATCGAGCTTGGATCCAACGGTGGCCATGATTGTTTCTCCTTACTTTAACACGATTGGGAGGCTCTAGGTCGTATAAATCTTTAAGTATAGCGACGCCCCCGAGCTCTGCGCGCCCCACCACCTTCAATGCTGAAAAATGATATATTATTATCTTAAAATTGAAAAATGAATCAATAATAAAATTCAACATGCATGTAAAATAAACTTAACATTACTTTCAAATTCTCCAGGCTCATCATCGATGTCCGGCAAAGTAGAAGATCCAACAATTGTTTGCTGTTCACTATTTTCTTCTTCTGGATTTGGAGTATCGCGAACAATATTGAAATCTCGTATTAATCGTCTTCTAGGCATTTTTCCTGCAATACACGTAAAATGGTTCAAAATTTTAGTAACAAATAACAACAATAATAGGACATTTAAAATAGTTAAATTATATAACATGCTCAACATTAAAATTATAATATTACATATAAATTATAAATCGTAAAATCTTACTAAATCATATTTCGTAAATATCTTCGTCCACATCTTGACGAACCCATTGAAATTGTTGACTAGTACTAGGGATATTTTCGTTTAAGTTTTGTTCTGGAAAAGGCAATGTTTCTGATCTTTCGACTATGTCATCTCTACTTCCACTGCCAATGTCGAAAAAGTCTCTAGGGGTGTTTCAAGTCACGACGTACCAACCCTCATCAATTGGATCTTCCGAGTAAAAACTTGTTTAACTTGAGAAGAAAACACATACGGCTCGTCCATCGGTTGTTCTCGGTGTGAATCAATCGAGAGAAATTCACCATTGTAAAGCCATACCGATCGACTTTAATTCCACGAGCCGTATTCACATCACCCCAATCACCTCGAAATAAGACAACTTTGCATTTGCCGTAATAATCCAACTCAATGATGTCGATGTAATAAGTCCGTAGTACTCAGATCCCCCTCAACCGGACATCGTCCCTAGCACTAGCATAACTTGTAATCGAAGAATTAACAACAATTCCGCAATTTTGGGTTCTCTCAATCTCTCGCGATACTTTGTATGAAATCAGATCCGTTGATAAGGAAGCCACTATATCTTTTAACTAATCTGTTTGGACCTTGTGAAAGCCATTTAACGTCGTCATTTACTTCATTCCGACTCCAAACCTATCAAGTCGAAAGTAAATCGAGTAATTATTATGAGAAAACCTTATTACTTGTTAATGAAAACTTAAATTGCATACCATTTGGCTTAACCATTCATAGAATGATTCTGCGAACAACTTATTAATATCTCGTCGATTTAATCTTCGAGATCGTGCACGAGCTCTCAATAATTGTTTGTACTCACTACGGTAAAAAAGGTTTCACTTTGTTAGAAGACAAACAAATCATAATTGAAGAGTATTTATCAAATTGTAGAACTTACTTCGAAATGGTTCCATTGAATCGTGATGAAAAAGAACGATCGATGCGCTTGGACCCACGATCTATCGTCTAATTTCGTAATTTCGACTTTACCGATCGGTTCTCGAAACTTTGAAATAAATAAGTTTCAACCAAATTATGATCGTGAGCCCAAAGCATTTCTACTTGGTCTGTTCATTCTTGTTTCAACATTTTCCAAATACCTCGAGCAGTAAAGTCATACATTCCTCTCGCCAAGTAGCCTCGGCAATTGATCCTTAGGATAACGCTTATTGCGGCAGTATGACTTCAATTTGGAAAGGAACCTAAACACGATATACAACATTATCAAAAGTTGCAACTAAAGGCATGAAAGAGCTGAATGAAGGAATATTTTGCAAATAAAGTAAGACCTTTCAATGGGATACATCCATCGATAGAAAACGGGTCCACCAAGAAGTGCTTCACGTGGGAGATGAATTAACAAGTGCACCATAATAGTGAAGAAGGAAGGTGGGAATATCTTCTCCAGATTGCATAAAGTCAATGCGGCTCGATCTTGTAGTCTCTCAAGTTCTTGAACATTCAAAACTTTACCACAAATGCCTTTCATTATATTTGACAGTTCAATTACAGGAGCCGTCACCTTTTTCGACATACAACACCGCATAGCAACTGGCAGTAAGTCTTGCATCAATATGTGATAGTCATGCGATTTTAAGCCATATAATCTTCGATCTTTAAGACTCACACATCGCGATATATTTGATGCATACGCATCCGGGACCTTTATATCCTTCAACACCGTACAGAACACTTCTTTCTCCGTCTTCGACATTGAAAAAATTGCAGGCGGCAACTGATATTTCATATTCGGAAGTGCTCGAGGATGAAGCTCACGCCGAATTCCCATGTGGACTAAATCAAGTCGACTCTGAAGATTATCTTTTGATTTTCCATCAACATTCAAAATAGTCCCAATGATGTTCTCGCAGACATTTTTCTCTATGTGCATGACATCAAGATTATGGCGTAAAATCTGATGCTCCTAATAAGGCAACTCGAAAAAAATACTTCTTTTTTTCCACAAGTCCGCCTCATTAGGATCATCCTCTTCATCAGATTCATCATCAGATTCATCCCTAGATCTTCTATTTCTATGCGGGTTTGCCGGTTGATTCATCTTGCCATAAATGAAATTCATATCTTTCAACATTAAGAATATTTCGATCCCACTGGTCTGCGAAGGAGTGATGCGAACTCTCTTGATACCATCAAACTGAGCACTCTGAAATCTAAATGTATGATTTTCCGGTAACCACCGACGATGCCCCATATAAGAGAACTTCTTCCCATTATATAACCATTGCGAACATGTCTGCGCAGCACAACACGGACAAGCATAACGTCCCCTGGTACTCCAACCAGATAAATTAGCATAAGCCGGGAAGTCGTTAATAGTCCACATTAAAGCCGCACGTAAATTAAAGTTCTCTTTTCTCATTGCATCGTATGTCTGAACACCAGCCCATAGTTGTTTTAACTCGTCAACAAGTGGCTGCAAATAGACGTCAATATCATTCCCCGGCCCTTTCTCTCCAGGTATAATCATAGACAAGATAAAAGAAGATTGTTTCATGCAAACCCATGGAGGCAAATTGTAGGGAACAAGTACCACAGGCCAAGTACTGTACGTTGTGCTCATGAGTTTGTAAGGGTTAAATCCATCGGATGCTAACCCAAGCCTCACACTCCGAGGATCGCTTGCAAAGCTTGGAAATTTGGAGTCAAATGATTTCCAAGCTAAAGAATCTACAGGATGTCTTAACAACCCATCATCTGTTCGTCCATCACGATGCCACGTCATTGATTCAGCTGTCTTCGACGACATGAAAAGCCGTTGAAGCCTTGGTATTAGCGGAAAATACCGCAAAATCTTAATTGGCTGCTTCCTTGACTGTGTATCGTGTTCATCCTCGTTACCATTCTCTGTATTTCTATTAATCCAACGAGATTGACCGCATACATGACAGCACTGTTGGTTTATCCGGTCGCCCCAGTACAACATGCAGTCATTTGGGCAACTATGGATTTTATTGTAGCCAAGGCCCAAATCCTTTATTAGTTTCTTCATGTCTTTCGAAGATTGAGGGATTTTCGCAAACGGAAACATTTCTTGCAAAAACTCTAACAACATTGTCAACGAGTTTCCGGTCCATCCTCCCAAACATTTCAAGTGAAAAAGACGAATACAGAAAGACAGTTTGGAAAATTTTGACCCCTCATATAGTTCTTCATTCATTTCACCAAGTAACGTGTAGAACCTCGCCGCTTCTTCATTTGGCTGTTCATCAGGTACACTTCTTCCCTCTTCGGTGAAAGTATTTCCACCAAAATTATAAGCATCAGTTGCACCCAAGTCAGGTGGAAACGACCCGAAACCATCACTGCGCATATTAAAAGCATCCTGCAACATGCCTTCCATATTATCATCTCTAACATTCTGATTGTAAGCAGTATGAGGATAACCCATATTCATCGATGAAGATGCTCCACTAGATGTACACTCTCCATGGAAAATCCATTTTTTGTACCCCCGGACAAAACCATCAACAACTAGATGTTCGTAGACAACTTCACGACAATACCAATTGATATTACAACACTTCTTACACGGGCAAAGAATCATATTCTCTTGGCTTGCATTTTGAAATGCGAAATTCAGAAAAGTTTCTACTCCATTTCGATAGCTGTTGCTTACCCTTGACAATTTCATCCAACTCCTATCCATTTCGTAGTTGTTGAAGTCTAAAGTTGGCAATAAATTACACGGCTAAATTGTTAATTTATAATTTATGTAAGTAATGATATGATCATATATATAATTGAATACTATGTAAATTATGTAAATTATGTAAGTTATGAAGTTATGTATTCTTTAAGATTCATCATACGTGGCTTTGTTACACCTGGGGAGGATCCGTTATATCTTCCAGTGAGATATAAGGTAACCCGTCAAAGCCCAAACCTATATACTTTGAATCTTTTTTTTTATCTATACAAGTATTATATAAGTTATTGAATATGTAAGTTATGTAAGTTATGTATTATGTAAGTTAAATAATTTGATGAAAGCTATGTAAGTTATGTATTATGTAAGTTAAATAATTTTATGTAAGTTATGTATCATGTATTATGTAAGTTAATTTAAAATTTCAAATCGAGAATCGTTGATGTGTGAACATATATGGCATGCATTACATTGTAGTTTTTTTTAAAATATTAATTGGTTTTAGTTTTTCGTTTGAGGTAATTTGGAAAATGTTATATATTTTTTTATAATCGAAATTTGGTGTGATGTTAAATTTAAAAAGTTTTAAAATTACTTCTTTTAAAAAAATTATTTTTATAATAAAACATATTTAAATAATTACCAATATTATTATTATATTGATAACAAAATATTATTACCATTTTGGAAAACATTGAAAATATTAAATATTAAAATCAAACATTAATATATTTAAATAATGAAAAAACCATTTTAATAATTTTATGTTGGGGGTTTGACTAAAACAAAACCGATTTTTAAAATAAAAATAATTTTAGCATATTCGAATATTTAAGATGTTGGTATCAAATTATAAACCAATGTTGTTTTCATAAAATATCGGAAGCTTAATCACTACCAAAAATCATCATGCTATAATAAACAGCAATATAATAAACAGTATATATACCAACCAAGCAGGATAGTAAACAGCAATTTGGATAGCAATTTGGACCGACATTTTTGAAGATTCATCATACGTGGCATTGTTAAACCTAGGGAGGATCCATTATATCTTTCAATGAGATATAAGGCAACCCGTTAGGTTTCCAGCCTATATACTTTGAATCTTTTTTTTTTTTTGGACAGCAGTATAACAAACAGCATATATACCAACCAAGCAGGATAATAAACAGCACATGAATTACCAACAAATCCAATCCAACAACATATATACCTGTTAAGTTATTACCAACAAATCAAATCCAACAGTTGCAGGAGCAGTAGGCAGCAGTAACTGAAATACAAACAACATATGAATGAACAAGTGATAATGATTAATAATGCTATTTACTAAAAACTAATACTCACATTATTTGACTGAAAGAAAAATAGTCAATTCGATGAGTCAAGTAAGTCCTCTTCAATTCTACTCACTTGCAAAATCTGAGAAACCTTTCTCAATACAAATCGTAACAAATACGTATGAAATTTATTAAAACAAAAGTCTATTCACATACATTATTAAACACTAATATCAAATTTTATACAAATATATGTATATGTATTACACATATATTCAAATTAATATTCTTATTTTATATCACTTTTTTTTAATACCTATTACTTTGATTATACATACTGTTCATGTCCTTTACAATAATCTATATATAGTCCAACTATTAATAAACACATAAATTTAGAATGCTGATTGCTAACTAATTTGCTGCGTATAAATTTTCTAAACTAAAAATTGTAATGTTAATTTAGGAGGAAAGTATAATTGTATTACCTACTTAGACTAATTTTCAAGTTTCATAAAATATAATTACCAAATTCAATCAATTTTAGTAGAACAATCAAATACATCTCATGCATTTCCGCTTATGTTTATCAAAGTCAGCAAATGGATAAAACTTAACATTGTTTAAACAGAATTATTTCATACAAAAGTGAAACATTGTATTTTGTTCTTAAATTTATCAATTTGCAGCAAAAAAGGGATATATATACAACATGATCTACTTAACAAGCTCCAGCAATGCCAATAAGGTTTTACTATTGTTATAAACGTAGAGATTTTAATTATTTGAGTATTTAAGTTTGAGTTTTATTATAGGCAATTATAACATGTAAATTTCTAATTACGTAATGTGGAAATATTATGTATAGAATTTATTCAATTATTTTTAGTTCTTCGATTTTTGTCTTTTATACTAATTTTAACAAGTATTAACGATTACTTAATTAACTAGGTTAGATTTGACATCTCTATTTTTTATTTTCATATGTGAATTCTTTCAACTAGAACTAAAGCCTAAGAAGAAAAAACTAAGTATAGAGCGTAAATCTCTTTCAAGAATGTTTCACTATATCCATGTCTTTCAAGAATTAAAAAGCAAGCAACATAGATAGCAAACAACCAATAATGTAGTCTAAACACACAATGCTCACATTATCAAGATTTCAACAAGCACTACAAAGCCCTTGTTTGAAGGATTAAATCCAAAGAATTAGTAGTTCAAAGATTGAAATTCAACTTCACTTGATAAACTAATAATCCAATGTCAAAAATCTCACTAGATAATCTAACAATCCAATCTTTGGTATACAATGTAATAGACATAACCATAATGATAATCACTAGTCTCATCTTCTCGAGAAAGCCAACAAAGAACATCATTTCTATCAATAAATCAAACCCAATACTAAATGCTGCTTACTAATCATCATCAAGTTGTCGAACTAAGTCCTCTTAATATAATATATATATATATATATATATATACATGCAAGTATAATTGAATTACATATAATAACATATTCATATGCAAATATAAATATAAAATTATTAATTATTATTTAAACTTAATAACTTAATTATACGAGCTACTACTTTATTGTGATTGAGGTTGATATTGACCAAATCAATCCGAAACACACTAATGTTTTCACCAAAACAACTTGATACCGGTTTAAGGCTGAAATGGAACATACCCATCAATAGATTATTGACAACCATGATTAAAAATAAAAACAATTATATTAAAATCAATGGGTACAAAACGAGGGTTTTTTTTCAATGAATCAAAACCCAGAAATAAGAAAGTAAATTCAGTTCATTCAAACCCGGAATAAGCAATTTTTCATAGTAATACCAAAAAGAAACAAAGCGCTTTTAAATTTTTGAAGTATTCTTTCATGAATGAACAAAAATTTAAGCACCAAAAATGGATCATAATTTCAAGAATCCATCATTACCAAAACAAAACAGAGCACTTAAACAAACAAAACTTAAGGAAGCAGATCAATAGCCAATGAATAAAGAAGAAAAAAGCGATTATTACCCTTACAACTGCGGTGATATCTCTAAACCGATTCTCGGATTCCCAAAACGGCCACCTCGTCGGAGCCCTACACCACGGCGTTTCAGTTACCCAAATATTGTAGACGGAATAGAACTATGAGCGAAGGTTACATCGGTTTTATCCAAAGAAACAACTCAATCTTCAATTTAGGGATTTGAGAAGAAGGGAAATGACTTTCGGAAGAAGGGAAATTGAGTCAATCGGGTTAAAGGGTTGGGGAAATGGACGAGAGCAAAACGGCAACGTTGTCCGTAAAAACATTCACGCATTGTGGCGTTTAACATAAAAACGCCACTAAAAAATACAAAACTACGTCGTTTTAATTAAAATACACGAACATATTTGCGGCGTTTTTACTTAAAAGCGCCACTATTCTCAATTTTAATTTAAATTTTGATACTAATATATATTTAAAGATTTAATTTAATTTTTTATTTATTTTAAGGTTTAATTAATCCAATTTTTATTTATTTTAAGGTTTAAGTAATATTTAAAAGAATTGAATAAATGTTAAAATCTTTAAAATTTATTTAACATTATTTAAAATTTTGAAATCTTTAAAATTTTTAAAATTTAAAATAATAGTATTTTAATTTTTTTATTTTTAACATATACTTTTTAATGTTATTAGTTCTAAATTTTTTGTACATGTCATTAATTTTTTTGAATATTTTAAAAATTAAATTACAAATAAATTTTATTTTAATTAATTAATATAAAAATTTAGTTAAATAATAATAGATCGAAGACAATTTTATATTGTTATTATTACATAATTCATATCAATTTTAAATAAATAATTTTGGAAATTGTGACTAATATTTAAAAGAATGAGATACATGACATACTTTTTTTATAAAATTTTTATGTAAGAATATTTATATACAAAAAATTTCAAAATATGATATAAAAAAGGTTTAAAATACTATAATATCGCTTTTACGATTATATAATAATTTATTTAATATATAAATTTAAATACTTAATTAACCACAAATCACACAATACATAACCCCAACTTCAAACTTTTAAACCCTAATCTCTAACATATTACCCCAAACCCCAAAGTACATAACCCCAAACCCCAAATCTCAAACCCCAAAGTACATAACCCCAAACCCCAAACCCCAAAGACCTGAGCCTATTTTACATAAATAAACACTCGGATAAACCTTAAACCATAAATTCTTGACCATCGGCCCTAAATCACTAACCCCTAAATATTAAAACCCTAAACTTTAGAATCACAAGACTTAAAACTATAAACCCTAACCTTTATCCTCTTAACCCTTAAACCCATAACACCTAAACCCATAAACCTTAAAAATGTATCCTTTAAACCCTAATCCCTAATGAATAACCCCTAAACCCTAAATCATGGACTACTATAAACCCTAAAACCTTAAATCATGAACTGTAAACACTAAACTCATAACCTTATAAACTTATAAACCCTAAATATTAGACAATTGAACCACTAAATTATAAACACTAAATTATAGACAATTGATACCAAAACGGCACCGTTCTACTTAGAAATCAAAATAGTTTTTTGCATTGCTATACATTTACTGGCGTTTTTTAACAAAAACGCCACTAATGTTGATTATTTTTTTTTTCAATTTTTATATTAAACAGAAACGACGACGTTTTATTTTTAATCGAAATATTTTTAATAGATTTTAGCGGCGTTTTTACAAAAGCGCCGCTATGGGGCTGACTTTTGGCGGCGTTTTTCGAGAAGCGCCGCTACGGGCCTGACTTTTAGTGGCGCTTTTCCATAAGCGCCGCTACGGGGGTGACTTTTAGCGGCGTTTTTACAGAAGCGCTGCTAAGGGACTGACTTTTAGCGGTGTTTTTCCAGAAGCGCCGCTACGGGGCTGACTTTTAGCGGCGTTTTTCCAGAAGCGCCGCTACGGGGCTGACTTGTAGCGGCGTTTTTCCGGAAGCGCCGCTACGGGGCTAACTTTTAGCGGCGTTTTTCCATATAAACGCCGGTATATATCATTTTTCGCGGCGTTTTTAAAATAAACGCCGCTATTTTTCATTTTTTAGCGGCGGTTTCCTTCAAACGCCACTAATGTATGATATTTGCGTCGTTTTTTCCTAAAACGCCACTAAAAACGCCGCTAAAAGTCTGTTTTGCTGTAGTGTACATACCACACTTATGGGTGTGATGTCCTATACAGCCGCACAAATAACAGAAAGTTGGGAGTCGTTCATACTTGATGGCACACAAAATCTCCTCTCCATCGACCCCAACCATGTAAACCACACGTCTCAACGGTTTGGAGATGTTCAATTGACCCTTAGCCTAATGTACTCAACCCAGCATCCTTCCCTATCTCTCCAATCAATAGCCAAAACCTCTCCAATAGCACTCACAATATCAATGGCCACCTGGCGCTCCATTTTCTCCAAAGGAATATTGAAGATGCGAACCCAAAAAGGCACAAAAAGGAAACAATAGCGACTCATGTCTTGTCCTTTCACAAAGGGAACCATGGAGAACAGACATTGGTCAAAACTCCAAGAGGCCATATTAAGAATCCTTTCCCTATCCTCCCTCAGTCCAAATTTTACCAAGAACAGGCCATCTGCCATTGCCACGAAGTTAACTGGTTCCTTAGTATGCCATAGTGATTTTAGCACCCGATACATCGCCTCTCTATTAATTTTTTCCTCCGATATAAATTTTCCAAGGGCCCAAGCTTCATATCCTTGCATATCTGATTTTATCGAGCTTTGGCAAATCACCCTTTCTTGTTCAGTTTCGGAGAATTTTAGGTTCGCAAGCATGTTATTTAACTCGTCTGCCATCGCACCCCAAACCAACAGCACACTCCAAACCAACACCAATCTTTACAACACAAGATAGAAGCACGTCTCACCTTCCAAGGCACAAAACGAGATAAAACCAGCCCCAAATACAACCACTCACCACTGCAGCCGAATGAAACAAATCCCAATAAAACAACCTTGAACCAGTATAAGAGTGCGCAAAATAATAATTAAGCAGTAAAAAGGAGTACTAAAAGAAAAACTCAAACAAAACATGCAAGCATCAGCAGATCAAAATTAAAACAAGCACAAAGAAATAAAACACAGTTTAGAAAAGTTTAAACAGTCCCTTTATAGTCCGAACACAAAAAAAAAAACAAAACTTACAAGAGACCCGGATAGGGAGGAGGACCACGATACAGAATTATCGAAACAAGGAGATGGCTCGAGCAGGGAGAACTTTAACACCACGCCCCGTAGCTTCCAAAACTAAGAGCCCACACCTTCGTGGAGGTACAGCTTCAATAGCACCAAAACGGGCTCAGTACTCCCCACCCACTCACGACCGAAAATCGTCCTAGGTTCACGGCGCAAGAGACAAATCACAAAAAAAAGAACACAGCAAAACTCTAATGCAAAAGATTCTAAAACTAAACGAGAATTACACCGACGAAGAAACCTACGATTACGAATGTAACTAGTTCACACAATATCAAGCAATCGAAACAATAAGGAAACAAGCACAAAAACAATCAAAATTAAATAGTCCAGATTTACAGTCCCTTTACAACGATATCAAAAAACTGAAATAAGAAAAGCAACATCAAAAGGGAGATAAACAATTAATACAGAAATAATCTCCACGAGAAGGACCCGAGCCAAGACCCCCACAAACCAGGCCGAAGCAGCGACAATCCAGGAGCCCCAGCAAACGAAAAAAGAACAACCCCGAACTAAGACAGATCGAAGCCAAAGGAAAGTACAGAGAAAAGGAAGAAAAGCTACGTCAAGAACTTAAGGCATTCCCTAAAACAGTCCCGAAGCCAAGGGACGTGGTAGCACCGATCAAAGAAATGCAAGAACTCGTCGAAGGCAGTCCTGAAGAGCGCTCCCAGATTGGCCAAGAGACGCCACCACTTCTCAATCGATGGATCAGCCCCTCTTCAGAAACAACGTTACAAAGATCACCCCACCTTTGAGACCCGTCACCAATCACAGCTCCTCAACTCAACAGGGCACCCGAAGAGAAGCAATCAAGATCGTACAAAACTCATCTGCACCAAAGCTCTCGCAAACAAAGGTGGCCAAACAAGCAAAGAGAAGAAAACATAAAAGCTGAAACAAACCGATTAGCGAAAAACAGAAAAATAAGGCCAAAAACTACCACGAAAGATTAAAAGCAAAAGGGAAGAAAGGTCGGTTAAAACTGTTAAAATAAGAAAAGGCGAAAAAAAGGAACAAAGGAAGAAAACTCAGCCAAAAAATTGACTAGAAGACAGATTTACAACCGCCTTAACAATAAAGGACAAGAGACATAAAAACATGCATCAACGTAACTAAAAGAAGCATAAAGAAACCATGCAAGAAAAACAAAAGGCACCGCCTAAATGTTGCAGGTCCCAAGAACGGCCAAAACACGATACCTATCACCGCCAAAGAATCACAAATATGTCCTCCAATAACAGCACAAAGTAAAAACCCACCACCGTCCAAGTATTCGTTAAAGAGGAATACAGACGTACCCACGCAAAACCACCACCCAATCAAGCCACAAAAACACGAAGGTAGAAAAACAAGAACGCAAATCGCCCAAATCTTTAGAGAGAAAATTTTTCTACGCGCGCCTTAAGAGTATTAGTTAGATGACAAGGAAAAATCTAATTTGACTCCTATTAGAGTTTAGTTTAAAGAGATTTTAAGTATAATAGTGTGGGTGGTTTTGGAAGGGATGAAGGAATATTGGGTTAAGAACTCATGAACAGTGACAGAGCCGACCTAGGGCCGGTAGATTTTTTTTTAATTTATAAATTTTAAATTAATAATTATAGAATTGTACTTTAATCCCTTAAAAATGATAAAAATAATATTTTTATCTTAAAAATATATAATTTAATTTTGATCCAAAAAAAATTACTCATGAACACATATCGTACATTAGTACGTGGGTGTATCAAATATCATATCTGTAGAGTACTCTTGGACCGGCCATCGTATATAGTTTGAAGGATGTATGAGCCATTCTGGTCAGCTTGCGTGGCTCAATCTAGAGAACCAAACATGGAAGACTGTTGATACAGCAGTTGGACCCATATCCAAATACATGAGATGTTATGGGGACAGATTCACCCTACTTCTTGCAATTGTTTACGAGGAAACTAATGTTCCTGTTTTACAATTTCACTCATATATAGATAAAAGTTCTTTTACTTTCAAATTAAAAATGCTCTCTTTTTTGGATTCAGATATGTATTTCTTTTTCCTATACCCTAAACCCATATTCGATTATATGAAGATTTACCCAAAACAAATTTTGGTTTTATTTTTCAATGCTAAAATTCATTCCTTTTTTTTCTTTTTTTGTGCCTTGATTTTATAAGTCCAATGGAATCATTTTTATTTTTAATGCTAAACTTGTTTTTAATCCTATCAGTGTTAACTCACGTTTCACGTGAAAAATATCATATAATCTTAAAAATTCAATATTAATAATATTTAAATTTATCTCATTTTGGAATCTAAATTATTGCTCTTTTAAGGTTTCTAGTTCAAAATTTTAATGATATTTTGAAAAACAAGCGACACTCTCCACTAGTGAGAATGCACCACTTATTTAGTATTAACCAATGATGTGGCCATTGACCAATATCGTAGCTGTTGACCGACGTTGATCGTCTTTGGTCAAAGTTGGTCAGTGTTGACCAATAAAGGTTTAAATATGACAAATTATTTCAAATATGAAAATGGGAAATTAAGTATAACTTAGGACCAAATTGTAATTAAAATATTTTATTTATAATATATCTTTTAAAATATAACTCTAAATCAATAAATAAACTATTTTATCTTTTTTATCAATAATTATCATTATGTTTTTTATTGAATTTTTTTTTGTTAATTAAATTTAAATTACTTGTGGATGTAAATGTTTGATTCACTAAATAAATTACAATTATTTTTTTTTCATGAAATGCAGGGGTTAACTGTGTCTATTAATTAAAATGTATTATATTGAATTATTAAAAAAAGATACAATTTTATAACATTTCATAAAATTATTATTGAAAAATTAAAAATAATATAAATATTTAACTTTTTACGATGATAATTTAAATCATAATCAATATAAATTAAAACAAAAAATTAATATTTAAAAAAAACTTGAATGGTTTGATATTACTCCCAAATATGATTTCAGAAAATAATTTAAATATTTAAAGAGAAAACATTATGTAAATTAAGTTATTAAACAAAAATTACATAATGAAAAGATGTATAGAAAACAAATATGCTCGATCAAAATGAAAAAGAAACACACAAATTGATAACTAAATTAATAAATTAATCTGTATGATTTCAATAATATCTTTCATATTTATCTATTGAAGAAAGAAATATCTGATATATATTACATATAAAATTTATTTTTCAATAAAAAAAATGAGTGCATGAATAAAGGAGTAAAATTTAAATTTTAGGGACTTGAAGCACATATTTATATTTTTTTTAAAGCTATGACTAAATTAATATTGATATATTTTTATAAGGAAATTAAATTAAAATAATATATTTTTTAAAATTTTAGTCAATAAAAACACGTGACATAATTAGTGGGGCAAATGGTAAATTTTTAGATGTGTCACATAAGAATTATTTGTTTTTATTGTAACCTCATATTAGATATGATAGAAAAGTTATTCCAAAAGATATGTAATTTTATAACCATGCTTGGCTCTCATCAATCACGACTCATAACGTCTCAACCCATGAATCAGAAAATTAATTTTAGTAGGCTAATTCTCTTTCAACACTCCCACATAATTTAAATATAATCTTACTATCCCAATATGCTTATTTAAAAGAAAAATGGATAACACATTCAACCTGGCAAATGTATATCAAAACCCCTACAGATTATTCAAGTACAACCCAGTTAAACAACCTAGAAGTCAATTTCAGGCATTTCCATTGTCATCCATGGATGATGCATTGAAATGTTAAGTGCAGTTTTATATGAACATATTATACAGCAACAACAGCATTGTGGTATATGGAAATTAGATGCATCTCAACCTTGGTATAAAAGTGCAGTGTCAGAAGCAAAGAGAATGAACTCACATTTCTCTGCGCATCTTCACATTAAGTTTCATTTCCTTGTAGGATTGAACCTTCTCAGCTGCTCGGCGCAAAGGCCTTCCTGTAGATGCTCGTCTAGGTTCTTGAGCTTCATTTCTGGGGGCCATACATCCTTCCTCATGCTCTATTCTGACCGATGAATCAGAAAAAATTGGCCCACTCTGATGCACCTTATCATTACAAGCAGAGGAAATAAGAGAATTTTTGTCAGCTACCTTGAAAGCATCTTTAGTCGTTTCTGGTTCTTCAGCTTTAAACCTTGCAGATTGCCTTCTTAAACAAACCCTGCTGGGAAAAACATACACGAGATCATAAAAACCTAAAGATCACAATGTTATGAAAAGAAGAAAGCAACAGAAATTTTAATGAAACCTTTTGTTGTCGACCCCCTCCTTGGCTTCGACTGGTTTAATATTAGAAGGGACTGAAGCAGCATGTAAACAATAAGCAAAGATTGTGCAATGAACAACATTAACTACTTTGAAATAATGTTCCAGACAAGTAGCTTACGTAGAGTCTTTGATTGCCTCCTCCTGTTCGTATTACAAGGTTTATAGTCTCCATCTTCTTTGTTAAGGGATTCACCTGCCTCGCCATGCTTGTTTGTTCCTTCCTTCAAACCCTGGAAAAAGAGTTTGTAAATAACATGGGATGTTGATAAGAAAAATCAAGCCAGATTCTGGAAATGATTTTGTCGATATGAAATGTCAATCCAGATATGTAAATACCTCATTTCCAGATGTAGGGCAAGCAACAGTGTTAGCTTTCTTCTGATGACAAAAACAAGGAATTTGGATAATCAACAAAATCTAATCATAACCCTGACTGTCATACACTCATTACGGCCACAAATCAGCCGAACCAAGCTGAAACAGTAACAAGCTAGAGTTCAGCTTGAAACTCGGCTATAATTCAATCGACTTCAGACTCAATTATTTGTACCTAGGCTCAAGCTAACTTCAAACTGATTTTTTTCCTACTTATTATAAAAATAAAATAATTCAATTGGACTTGCAAAACTACTCAATTGAAGCATTAGATACTTCTTTTTTTTAGCCAAACATGAGTAGTTTACGAGTACATGTGTCTCATTTTACAACCTACACTCAAAGTAGACTACTAAAAAAAATACCTCTGATTTTATTGCTTTAAGCATAGCATTTTTACATCCCAGCTCATGTTTAAGAGCTTTTAACTGAAAAAGGAAAAAAAAATCATTGGTCAACTCCTAAAAATATACAACATAACAAAAAGGACTGAGAAAGATCAAGTTCAAGAAACTTTGAGGTCTAGAAAATATACCCTATCTTTCCCTGAATTAAGTTCCTGCAAAACCAAAGTAAGACATCAAATTCATTAGAGAGTCATAATAAATAAATAAAAAGCCTCCTTGATTTACTAAACCGAGAACAGACAATTAGAAGAAATACTAACATACCAATAACAGCTGGTTGTTTGCTTGCGCAAGTTGCAAGTTTTGCTGCTGAAACTTCTCCAAATTGATTCTTAGTTTCTGTAACTCGATTCCACTCAATTCAATGACTTTACTATTGGCCAAAATTTAGAAAACCCAATAAGGAAAAAAATTCATGCCAGACACAAATATCATCAAGCAATGGTTAGAGAGGAAATGGAAGAAACCAAATAAAACTGATCAAAGAGGATACTTTCGTTCTGCAAGAACTTTCATCAGCATCATATTTTCCTGGAAGAAATATTCAGATAAAAGCTCTCAGTAAGCTAAAGGAACAAATAAAGAATCCAAGTGAGAAAACCCATGGAAAGAAAAGTGAGTTAATTGCAGTTTTAAAGTATACCTGTTGGAGCTTGTTGATGTAATCTTTACTCCCGAGTGAAGCAGGTTGCAGCAGCAGCTTTGCATCTTGGGTCAACACTTTAGGCTGATGCTGCAAGTTGGTTATGTCCCTGAGCCCCTTCCTTGGTGCATTACTGATAAAGGATCCGTTTTCCATAGACTTCCCTTTCAGTTCATTACCTAAAATTCAAACATGATAGACAATTAAAAAACCCAATCTTGTGTTACTCCAACTTTTCATTTTTATTGAGGTATCCATTTCCAAACATAGATGTTGATAACCTTCCAGGTGTCCTCCAAAAAACTTAGAAAAATCGAACTTTATCATGTCACAAATACCCATATCCAACATTCACACACAGACTGTGAGTAAGACCAAATGCTTCATTTGCAAATGAAAAACAAAAAAATCCTAATATCTAAACCAACTCAGAGAATATCAAACTAACAGGTGAACTACTAGCAAGTTAAATTTCACCTTTCCAGCATTTCTCAAACATCTAAATAAACAAATTAAGAGATTCAAATCTCACAACCAATTTTCCCAGACCTAATGCTAAAGTGAAATTCACAGAAAACAAAATTCTTAACCTCTAAACCAACTCAAAGAAATCAAAGTTAACAGCTGCATTAATAGCAAATTGCATTTCAGTTTTCCATCATTTCTCAAGCAGCCAAATAAACTGATTAAAGAGATCCTAATCTCACTACCAATTTACAAAACCAAAAGGTAAAATGTAATTTTTTTTTTTTTAATCAGTAATCAGTTTTATTATACGCAGATAAATTACATTCTAGAATTAGGGTTCCTTCCTCGATCTTATTCACGAAAACATACGATTCCCAATCCAAATCTTCCAAGATTTAAATTAGAAAATTTGAAAGAAAGAATCGATGAAATCAGCAATCGGGGGAGAAAGCAATAATGCATGAAAAAAATGTTCAATAAATTTATTTTTACTTTTTAAAAATAATCCAACAAAATTGAGGGGAAAATTCAAGAAATCGAATTACCTGAAACGACGCTGGTTTCTGCGTCGAGAAAACGTAAACAAATTTCGTACTTTCTCTTTCGAATATGGGAGGGAAAGTTGGAAATCAAATATAAAGGATAAAATTGTAAATTAAAATTTAGATTGGACATTTGTAAAAAGAAACCTGTTTTTTGGGTAAAGTACAGAAATGGTCGCTGAACTTCTAGTTTTTTTCAATTTACTCACTAAACTATTCAAAATCAAATTCTTAATCGAGTTTGAAATTTGACGGAAGTGTTGACATGACCTTTTGTCTAATAATAAATTTAGCCCTATTACGTTTATAGATTCTATCAATTTATCTTAAATAGAAAAAATCCAACTAATTTAGCTCCCAATGTTTACAAATTTTAAATTTTAGTTCAAATTCTATAAAGTTCAATAAATTTAGCTCTAAAAAATTACAAAATGACCAATTTTAATTTTTATAATTTTTGTAAAGTTAAAAAACCCCAATACCAAATCTCTATTTCTCCAACCTTCGTCAATAATAACATGTCGATTTTCCAAAACCTTAACAACCAATACCCTAACCCCTGATCTTTCCTTTGCTTCTTCTTTAGGCTTTTCTCCTCTGTCCCAACTCATTCGACTTGATGAGCCCACATTTATTGATTACCACAGACAAGTTTACAAAGACGACTGAAACGGATATATGACGACAATAGGCTGCCTCCTCAATAAGCATTTGAAAGACGGGTGCTTCAACACCATCAAAACCTTCAGCTTCATCACTAATACAAAATCCTTTCTCTTGATCTTCAACCCTTTGATCCAAACCTTATATTGTTTAGACAAAGGCCTCATGCGCAAGCACACGTTCGATTTGTTCATTGCACGTCTCTGCAAGGTCAAAAGGATCGAGGAGTCGTTGCATGTAGTTGAAACTATGATGGGAAACAGTAGGTTGAACCCCACCACCTTTCATCTAATTATGAACATGTTAACGAAGAAGAGGATGGAGGCGAGGTTGACAACATATAATTTTTTTTTTATTGATGACATGCTACTAGGAGTGTAAGTTGATATAGGTGAGCACAACGGAGAAATAGAGATTTGGGTGTTGTTTTTTTTTTTTTTTAATTTACAAAAAAATTAAAAATAAAAAATTGTCATTTTGTAAAGGATGAGGATTAAATATGTTGAATTTTTTTATACTTAAGATTAAATTAATAGAACATGTAAATATTCGATGCTAAATTTGTCATTAGACCAATAAAAAAAACCCCACATTAGCACTTTCATCAAATTTCAAATGGTTGTTAATGTTTTGTAAAAAACTCAAAAAAAAAAAAATGTTTTCAAATAGTTTAGTGACTAAATCGGAAAAATTAAAAAATTACTCTCTTTTTTTGTTTAAAAATTTAAAAATGACTAAAATACATGTGTTCACAAAGCTTGTTTCAGATCCAGCTATGAGCTTATCAATTCCTTTTCACCATATAAGAACATCTTTGGGTTCTTTTACACATTTTGATCTTTTCTTTTTCTACCTAAAACTACCAATCTTCTTCAATGAAACAATAATTTACCAGTTTATCATAAATAATGAAATACAATAAATGGATTTTTTTTAAATGCAGTGGAAAATTAAAATTTTAGAAATAATTTCAAGTTAGATTTTTTTATAATTTTAACGGGAGTGATTAAAATGATCAAGCTATGTAATATAGATGTTAAAATTGCAAAAAAAAAAATCGGGTGTCTAAAATGAAAACTTTTGAAAGTTAAGTGATTATCTGTGTAGTTTACCCTAAAAATTAAAGTAAACAATACTAGTAGTCACTCAACTATTAGTAATTTTTTGGTCACCTAATTATGAAAACTTACAAAATAGTCACTCAATTGTTAAATTGTTTTTTCTGGTCACCAACTGGCTAATGATGACAGCTTTTAAAATTGATATAATTGTAACTTAACCCCTCAATATTTATAAATGATGTCAGTTTAGTCTTAATTTTTAAAAAAATTAGCCCTCGACATTTACACATTGTGTAAGTTGGTCTCTTTTTTTTTAGAGTTTTGCTTTTCTTTGTGACATTGGGGGTTATTTTTAAAAGAATGAGAAAATATGAAAATTATTATCTTGGATTTTTTGGTGTTTTCATTTTTTTCATATTTTCAATTTAATTTAGCTAATAAATTTATTTATTTTATATAATTTTAGTGAAATTGTTATAGAGAAAAATAAAATTGCAAAAAAGACCAAATTGCATAGTGTAATTTTTTAGGGTTAGATTTTTTAGAATCAATACTAAATTAACATAATGTATAAATGTTGAGAACTAAAGTTACTAATATGCCAACTTTAAAAGTTGTCACCATTGACCAGCTAGTGACAAAAAAAGACAACATTAAATAGTTGGGTGACCACTTTGTAACTTTTCATAATTGGGTGACAAAAATAGAAATATACTAATAGTTCGGTGAGTATTAGTGTAGTTTAGCCTAAAAATGATGTGATATATATGAACCTTAAAAATAAGATAAACTACACAATTACTCACCCAACTTTTATAAATTTTCATCTTGGGCAGGAAAACATAAAAAATTTCATCACTACCTTTAAAAACCATATTCATTTTAGGACACTACAATTAAAAATTATTTTCATTTTGGTCACTTACCATTAATTCAATGTATTGTACATTCACTTTAGTCATCCAACTTTTGTAGGCTTTCATTTTGGTCACTTATTTTATCTTTTTAGTTTTTTAGAATTAATTTTAGTTTTTTTTAATAAAATCGAAACAACTTGGGGTTTTAGATGGAAAAACTTGTGTTTTTACATGAAAATAAAATCATTTTACCTTTTTTAGATTTTATTTTATTTTTTTCCTAGTAAAAGGAAAAAAAATCCTAGAGTTTTATAGAGAATTACTTAGCTTTGTATAGGAAAAAAATCATTTTATCTTTTTTAATTTCATTTAATTTATTTGTTTTTCTATAATTAATTTTATTTTTTTCAAATAAAAGGAAAAAAAATTGAAGTTTTATAGGGTACTTGGTTTTATAGGGAAAAAAAAGAGTTTTACATGGAAAAATCATTTTATCTTTTTAATTTCATATCTCCTCTTTTAATTAATATTAGTTTTTTTTTTTTCAATGACAAGGAAAAACCTGTGTTTTTTAAGTGAATTATCTAGATTTTTACAGAAAATTGAGTTACAAAGAAAAACTTAGGTTTCATCTTTGTTGTTAAATAACTCAATTCTATTTAAAAATATAGATTTTTTTGGAAAATTTAAAAGTAATTTTTAAAAAGAGAAATGAGTGGCTAAAATGAAAACTTATTAAAGTTGAGTAACTAAAATAAGTGTACAATAACATTGAATTAACAACAGGTGACCAAAATGAAAATAATTTTTAGCATTAGTGCCTAAAACGGAAATGAATTTTAATAGGAGTGTTTAAAATAAAATCTTTTTATTATACAATACTCAAAATGAAAAACTTAAGAAACTTGGGTAACCGTGTTGTTTACCCTAAAAGATGAAGATGATGCAATAAAGTGGCCAATGTTGAGGAATCTAAGATGACGAGATCTAACAATTAGGTTTACTCAATGTTTTTAGAGCAGTATCGGTAATCGAACTGGTTAAACCATCAATTTTTGACTTAACCGATTGGACCATCAATTTAACCTATTTTATTTATTATTCTATAATCTATGGGTTTTTTACTTTTAATATTAGTCCATATCAATAAAACCCATATTCACTTTCCACAAGCCCAATAGTTATCCATTTGAGCCCAATAACCAAAATCTAGGGCATTTACTCCTCTTATTTGAGCCCAGTACTTCTACGCTGCTTTCTTCTCATCTCAGTTTTTAATAACATTAATTTATTTGATAGACATTTTTAAAAAAAATTAGGATTTATGAAATTGGTAGAAAACCAGAAAAATTATGAATTCTTTTTAAGTAAAAATTTGAACTTTTAGCCTATTAAAGCATACTATTAAATCAAATGTATATTTTATTAACTAATGTGTTAATTAACTTTTACCACTTAAACCTATTTATTTGTATCTAGTTGATGCTTAATTTTTTTTTACCTAATCAATATTTGACCTTGTATTTTGCCAATCACATTGGTAACTTTGCACTGACATAATTAGCTGGTGTTGATATGCCATTGCTAACCAATCTAATGGAGAAGTTGTCACATGGAAAATATAAGTATAAAAATATTTAATTAATTAAAAATATATCTTTTTCAAACCAAGAATGTATTTGGACAAATGGTTGTCTAAATACAAAATAAATAGTTGTCCAAATATAAATATGTATTTGGACAACCATATGTCCAGGTTCATTGTACATATGTTTTTAGTAATTTTTTATATGTATATATTACAATTTAACAATTAGGTTGAGACTCAATTAATGGGTAACAGCAAACTCAATCAAATATTTAAATAATAACTAGAAATTCTTTCATATGCTTATGCATGCAGAACCATGTATTTAGAACACGTGTGTTTAAAAATAGCATACAATAAATAATGAAACATAAGGTTTGAAACTAATAATAATAACACAAACGCAATACATACGAAATTAAAATAAAAAATAGTTTAACTTGTGAGTAAAAGAAAATTGAAATAGGTAAATACATCATATTAATTAGAATATTAAGTGCACTCTGCTAGCAGTAAACGTTCCTATTCTTCTGAGAGACTCTAATTGTTTATCATGAAATCGTCATTTTACTATAACACGTCAAAAACTTATCAAGCTAGTGAAAAGAAAATTTACTATTAAAAATTTATTTTAAAAAATTTAAATATTGAGTTGACTTGTGACACCAACACAATTAGTGACATTATTTATTATAGAAATCTTCTCGCACATGTATGTGTGTGGAAATCACGGATTTAAAACACAAATTTGTGGTTAAAAACAATACATAATAAACAATGAACGTATGGTTTGACACCACAAATTTAGACCAGAGATGTGTGTTAAAAATAACATACAATAAAAATGAAACGTATGGTTTAAAGATAACATACAATATAGAGTAACTTTTTTTGTTAAAATAAAAAGAGTACAATACCCTCAAATAATATAAATTGTTTTAATTACAGAAGAATATTTCCGTAATTTCCCTAACCGAATTGATGCCTACTTGACTCATAACACCAACTCAGTTAAGGACTTTATTAATAGTATAGATATATAACTGATGAAAATAATAAGTTGTGCACATTAAAAAAAATGTATAAAACATATTAAAATAAAGTTTTGGTTGAGTGGTAAATTTAATGTTTTACCAATTCAATTGGTGCGGTTCAAATTGCACTATAGGCATATTTTTATTAGTTTTTGTAAAAAAAAAAAAAGGACTAACGTGCGCCCTCAAATAATATAACTTATTTTAATTATGGAAAGATAATTTCGTAATTTTTCTAACCGAGCTGGTGTTCGGTTAACATGTGACACCAACTCAGTTTGGGACTTAATTAATAGTAAGTATATATATACAATTTGGTGAGAGAAAATATTTTATGTTAAAAGTTGATTTTTTAAGTTTATTTAAGAATTATTATCGGTGTAGTGGTAAAGAATTTGTTCGTAAATCCATTGAACACTAGTTCAATCCCTAAGCATATGAATTTTAGTTCTTTTATTAGAAACTATATGAAAGTATGAAAAGACAAAAAAGGCCATCAAAATAAGGGTAAACTATAAAAATGGTCATTGAACTATTAATTTTTATGATTTAGTCATTGAACTTTTCAAAATCAAATATTTTGGTCACTTAAAGTTGATTTAGGCTTTTTTATTGGTCAATAACAAATTTAGCCTTCCAATGTTTACACATTATATCAATTTGATTCTAAATATAAAATATTCAACAAAATTAGCCTTCAATGTTTACAAAATTTATCATTTTAGTTCGAATTTTAAAAAAATTCAATAAATTTAGCCCTCAAAATTTACAATAGTTTTCAATTTAGTTCTAATTCTAAAACAATAAATAAATTATTTTTTAACCCTTTACAATAATTAATAATTTAACCTTCTTACCCAAAAAACCTTAGCTTGAGGTTTCAAAATTTTATAATTTTATCTTACTCCAATATAAAATTTCTAACATCGTCTTTGGCATAAACTATTTTTATACACCATGTTTAACAACCCACCACATGGAAAAAGGAAAAAGGGATTGAAAAAAAAACACCATATAGAAACAATATTTGAAGCATTACAATTGATGAAGCAAAGTTGATTACAAATCTTTGGCAAAGGCTGCAACAGCCAACCAACTAACTTGTAATAAGAAACAACACCAAACAACAAATTTCAATAATTGAAATAGAAAAAAATGAGCTCAACTTGCCATACCCAACTTCAAAATAGAAGATAAAATTATGGGAAATGGATTGTTTTGTTATAGATAAAGTAATGTGATTTTTTTTTAGAATTTGAACTAAAATGACAAATTTTGAAAGCATTGATGGCTAAATTTTTTGAATATTTTATATTTATGATAAAATTGACATAATGTGTAAATGTTGGAGGGCTAAATGTACTATTAGACCAATAAAAAAGCCCAAATTTGCTTTTGAATAACTAAAATATTTGATTTCGATAAGCTTAGTGATTAAATAATGATAATTTTGTGACCATTTTGTAGTTTACCCTCAAAATAATGATAGTAGTCATTTAATAAAAGAGTATATCAATCATTTCCTAACCGAATTGATACCTAAAATAACTTATGACATCAACTGAATCAAGGGAATCAATGATTTTGTTAATAGTATAGATAATAATACATATTGATATAGTAGACCTATTCATGGGCCGGGCCTTGACAAAATTTTAGGCCCGTTTGATAGGCCCGAGCTTGGTCTAGTCCGGAAAATAGGCCTAAAATTTTGTCCAACTTGGCTTAGATAAAAATGATAAAACTTGGGTTTGACCCGCCCATATTAATTTCTAAAAAATATATAAAACATCAAAAATACTAAAAACATTAAAATAAATGCTTCCTAATAAATTGATAATAAATTAAAAAATCTTTATACTTAAATAGCATGAAGATAAGTGTTATTTAACAAGCAAATTGTCTCTAAAATAGTAGCAAAATTAACAATAAAATAAGAATTATATAATATTCAAACAATAAAAATAAAATAATAGCAACATAATAGTAAAATGACAACAAAATAGTGAGAAAACAATAGCAAAATAATAAGAAAATAACAATTTTTTTTTTTTGCAAATTTAGGTTGGGTCAGGCAAAAAAGAAGCCTTAAAGTCCAACCCGTTTTCTAAATGAATTTTATTTTTTGTCTAAATTCATTTTTTAGGTTGATATTTTTACCCAAATCATTTTACTATTAGGTTATATTTTTTTAGTTTGTGATTGGGTCGCAAAATGTACTCTCCTTCAGCTTGGTTGGTTTCCCTTTCGACTGCATCACGGATTGGCAACTCTTTCCGTAACAGGTGTTTCCAACTTTCCATTGTCGCTTCTTTAATGGAAAATTTACAGAAAAGAAGAAGAAGAAGATGAAACTGACATGTCAGGCAATGGAGTGAGTCAACAATCAACTGCCTTGTTGCGGTGCACCGCCCACCATTCTCTTATCATCATGTTTTTTCTGTTTCCCATTTTCATTCATCTTTAGACTTATACACAAGTCTATAAATTTTAATTATTAACACAAGAATCCACTTTATGCCTTATCCTAATCAAATGTAGTCACTAACCCATAATTTGATCGAATTTATCCAATCAAATAACCCAAATTATGACACAAATATATCCATAGATTTTTTAATGGACCCATCCAACATATTTTGTAATTGGACCGCCTCTCATTATCTAGCCTTTTGACAAATTTCTGTCCACTTGTATGCACTTTATGAGATGGTGGGTCCCCTACTTTTTCTTTTTTTCTTCAAAACAACATTTGTTTGCTATTTGGTTTTAGAATATTTTGGCATGGGTCTAAATGGGGTTTTTGTTTTAATCATAAGGATAATAGGATCGGGTTGATAAACATCTCATAGGAGGAGTATAGTAAAATATTTATCTAAATATTAAAAAAATATATGATAATTTTTTTAAGCTGTTTATACAATAAAAAAAAATACATTTATCATACTAACTCATAATATATATATAAATTTATTGTTTGAGATTTTCATTTTTATAATTTATTACTACTAGGATGTTAACCTTCTCTTTTCTGTCTCTCAATCCCTCCTTTGCATCTTCATACACGCCGTTTTGCCATATAAAAACAATTTCTTATGTTTGTAACAAAACTTTCCAAGTCATGAAAAAAAGAAAGCAAACTATCTTCTTTTATTTCCTTCTGAAAATTGGTATATTTCAGGCTTAATTAATTTTAAAAAATGTTCAACTTTTATGCTTTTGTTTTTGGATCAAGTTAAAGTTGTCTCCAGGCAAGGCATGTGAAACTTTCTTCCTCATGTGGATCTCTCTCGCTACATGTTCACAAAATATTAGTTTTGTTGAGATGGGTTACAATTTTTTGAAAGTTAGAACATTTGACGCATACAAATTTTTTCACCCTTGAATTTATTAATATAATTAAGTTTATTATACATATTTTTAAATTGGTGCAATATTTTTATTGTATCGATACAAAATATTATTTTTTAATATATATTTTTTATATAAATAAACTATTTAAAAGATATTTTTATTAAATATTAATTATATAAAAAAATCATGAAAAATATGTAAAATTAATTTTAATTTTATACAATATAGGTATACACCGATGTACATCATGCACTACTTGGGATTGATTTCATGTCAAAACTTTGATATCCTTTTCATACTAAGTCCACAACAAAATTATGGTTCTTTGATAAATATTTACATAATGGTACAAGATTCATCGATGAAACCTCATCACAATTGGTAAAAGTTAAGGTTTCGGGTCTTCAAGGTTTATTCAGGCACCATCATTTGCAGTTGTAATATATATATGAATTTCACTCCTACCATGTGCGTATGTCATGTGTAGGATTTATCCTATTCTTTTTGGATTGACCTAACTTTATGCGACTCTTCACTTGTTATGGGTTGTATTGATCGATTCTATATTGTAATTGGTTAAACATATATTTACACTTGTATCATTCTTGTACTGGTCAAACTTTTAAATTTTTTTTTTCCAAAATTTAACCCAACGTACATAAGAGAAAATTATAGGAGAGGGATTTAATAGAATATTGCTTTACATTTTTTTAAGTTACTGCTATAATTATAATTATATATTCAAATAATTATAATTAAAATTAGTCATATCATACATAATTAAATTGATGATTGAAATATATTCGTATGTAAATCAAAATAAATTTAAATAAAATTTACACATGATAAATATCTCAAAATTTTGTAATCTCAACTTTATTATTAAAGCATAGCATTACAAACTATGAATCAATACTATAGCAATTTAGACTTTCCACTCCATTAAGTGCGACTTATATACTTACATTTTTTGAAATTCCGTTTAAAATATGTAGATTAATTCCAAGAAAAAGAATGCCCAAAATAATAAAAAATTTAAAGTAATAATTCGAGTGGAAAATCCATCTTACGTCATGCAAAATAAAGGAAAAAAGAAAAAGGAAGAAGATGATCATAAAACCATGTTATGAAACAAAAGCATAGAGTTTATGAATGTGAGTGCAAATGGGGTCCAAATAAGAATAAATGAATAAATCATGGTATTTTGAGACTTAAGCAATCCTGGATTACCTAAAATCAATGGCCGATTCGGATTTGATTAAGTATGAAGGAAGAGGGACAAAAGAAGGGAGCTAAAGGCATTTTATTGTATATAAAATAATATGCTAAACCCTACGAGATCCAATCTGCAAACCGAAAAGCCTAGCTTTGTACCAAATGTTATAAAAATCAGATTGATAGTGGAACCGGTGGGAACGATACATTTTTAATTCCATTTAGTTATTATAAATAAAAACATAAAAAACACAAATAAATAATAATAGAAATCAACGCATGATCTTTGTTGACGCAATTAGACTATAAATGGATTTAGGATTAATTCATAATGGGTCTAGTTTATTGTATTATTGGTCCAAACAATCACATCTATGTCTTTATTTTGGGAGTATGTCTAGCTTTGGTAACCAAGACAAACTACCTCCCTAATTAGACTTATAAATAACATAATAGTCCTAAGATGAGTCACGGGCTCATCATGACTCTATAGACTATTTAGATTACCTTCTATTATAAGTTGTCTTTTGCGTTACTAAATTATCTTTGATATGCAACTTAATATTAGTTAAAATTTAAGTAACCAATAAACCGATATTTGCTTAACAAATTGCTTTCCATACAAAACCAACAAAAACGTACATAATGAATAAACATGTAGAAATTTGATTAATCAAATAAATCAAAATAATACAATAATTTATGGCAAAATTGCTACACTAAAGGCACAAATCCTCATAGTTAGCACCTCTGTCTTTAGGCCCTATTCCTTCCTCAATCGTGTTCTTAGCATTTTGGTATCAACTTGGGACTCTTATTCATCAAGGCAAAGATGTTTCTTCATCATGATCACGTTAGTGGTGTGCCTTCATCGCCTCTTCTCTATGTGATCCGTTTGAATTGTGAATGATTTTTACCCGCTTTGGCTTTAGTTTCAATAGGTCAAATTCTAGTCCGTTCAACTTTCGAGCTTGTTGTTCAGGGTGAGCCTATAGGCTTGTTTATTAGAGTGAGCATTGTTTGTTTATTGTTATATTTTGTATTCACCTCTATTTTGTAACAAGCTTTTCTATAAGAAAAATGTTAAATTCTAAATTTTAAGCTATCAAAAGTTTATAATGAATTTTCAAATCAAGTTTCTTTACTCAAATTCAACCTACAAGCAGACCCAAAAAAATCACACAAATTTGCCTAAGGAAAATACATATTTCCTTCAATTTTGATTTTGATTTTACTTATTAATCACTTTTCCATGTGTTAACAAAATGAAGGTAATTATTCCGATAAAAATAAAATTACGGTGAATTCTTTTTCATATATTTGAATTAAGTTCGAGTTTTAAATCATTGATATTAAAATGATTTTATTTGAATATCACCTAAATTTAAATATAATTAATTTTGACACCTAAAATAAATGAAAATACTTGTAATTATGAAAAAAAAAAGTTAATTAACTAGAACTACTAAATTTTATAAATGTAGCGAATTCCTTTTTCTAGAAAAAATTATAAATTTGAGCAATAAATCGTTTAATTTAATCTTTTCTTTTCTCTATTTATTAAGGCTTCTTTTCTCTATTAATTAAAGTAAAATGTTATTTTTTTTATAAGTAAAACATTGTTGTCTTTTATTTTTTTAATAAATCTATACTATTATATATATAAAAGAAGGCCCAAAAGTAAATTTCAATTTCAATCTCTTTAATTTTTTAAAATTATAAAAACGGTTAAATTTCGATTTGATTTTTACAATGGACACTTGTCTATTTTTTTTTACATGAGAACATAATGGGCAAATTTCAATTCCAATCCCTCTAATTTTAAGATTATGAGAAAGGTTAAATTTTAATTTGATCCCTTTTAATTTTGAAAGTGAGCAATTAGAGATAATTAGTTTTGACTTTAATGCTTTTCATCAATTGTATGTAATTTTGATTGTTATAGTAACAAATCTAGATCTCAAAGTTTAGACTTTTTGTTAATGTGCTCTCGATTTAACAAATTTAGCCTACAACATTTGTGTAAATGGGTAAATATTGAGGCTAAATTTGTTGAATTTTTTAGGATTAAGATTAACTTGACAAAATATGTAAATATTAATGACTAAATTTATTGTTATACCAATCAAAATCATGTAAAATTAATGAAAGACATTAACACCATAATTAATGGTCTTTAGTCGGTCACTTTAAAAATCGACAGGAATTTAATTGTTTTAATTTTTTTGAGGAAGACCAATTTATTTGATTTTGAAAATTAAAAGGTGCTGAAAAGGTTGTTTTACTAAACAAATTCACAAGCAATACTCTCTTCTCAAGAAAGGTTCTTAGAACTAATTGATGTGTAATATTTGCATTCAATATATATATACTTTGAGGCTGTTATACATAGATTTATTTAAATTGGGTTTGGTTTAAAACTAATTATAAATCTTTATCTTGTTTTATAATAATTGAAAATTAATTCTTTATTTTAATTACTCAGAATTTGGTCATCATATTAGTTTTAAAAATCTAGTCTGAAAATTTAAAAAATAATCTAATTATTTGTAAACATATAAATGAAATTATTGATTTTTGTTAATTTATTACACATAAATTATTAATTCCTTGAATTATTAAAAAGTTTAACATTAAGGTTTCAAAAGGCAAGAAAATCAAATTCCGAGAAATTAGAAATAACTAACATTTATTTAATTTAATCTAATTCAAAATGAGATAAAAGTAGAATTTAATTATAAAAAATATAAATTTAATAAGATTTAAATAGAAGAAAAGCGGCTTAAGTTATTGTGAAAAGACAAAGAGTTAATAAAAACCAAACTAATAATTCAACAAATTACTGTAAATGCATAGATGCATGCATGGCATTGTCAATCACCATCCCAACACCCCAATAATTCAATTTACAAATCCACATAAAATTAATTAATTAATTATAAATGTTAAATATCATTATCACCTTTTATTTCTTTTATCTTCAAATTCGCATGGCCGCCCTAATTTAAGGAAAACTTTCCGAAAGCTAGCTTTAAAAAACAAAACTAAAATTGCCTTCCCATTTGCATTTTTAAAAAATAAAAAAACTGCCTCAGCCGAGTTTATTGAATTATGTGGGATCAAATTGTGTTTTATTGTCGTATTAACGCATCAATTTTTAGAGTTTTAACATATGATGCTACATCATTTTGAACCCAAGTCAAAAGTGTTCCCCACTTCACTACATTTTTAGAATGCTTTCTTTGGTCTGTTATTTTGGGAACTTTTAAATTCCACCCAAAATATGTATAACTTATTTATGAATAAAGCTTCAGATTACTTTTAATAGAAAATATCACAAGCTTCACCTAATTAAAAACTTACCTAAATATTTTTCTTTCACTTCTAGTTATTAATTTCATGGGCTCTGGATCAAAGCCTATAATAAGTGCATACAAATTGTTTCTTGGAGATCAACTAATTAAATATGGCTCATTTGACCAACTTGAACTGATCCAATTCGTGGAACATATGGAGAAACCCATTTGCATGAAGCCTTGGTGGCCTAGTGAAACATTCCAGTAAAGTTAGAGTTATCACGGTGAATATTTTGTAATCCTAAGGGATAAGATTGTATAGAGTTTAAATCCTTTAAAGACTCTCATTTTGTAGATAGGTATGAGTCTCAACCATTGATTTAATTCAATATGTATTGTTGAATCTGGAAGAACTCAACTATAAATAAAGTTCTTCCCCTTATTGGTATCCACTCCATTAAGAGTTATTGAATATATTTGAGAGCATTTAATCAAACACTTTGTGTGCATTGCTTTCTTTTGGTGTAATGCCCCAAAATTTGTTCAATTGTTTGATAAATTTTGTCAATAATTAAGTCTCTATATTTGTGGTTAAGTGTTCTATTTATGTGTTTGAGATTAGGGGTTTGGGTCTTCCCTTTTGAAATTTTACAGTTTATTTTGGCATAACCCCTATCATTGAACTGACAACTTAAGTTTATTTATACATTAATCTGTGTCAAGAATGAGCCTACTGGTTCAATGGTTGTTTCTGTGTTTGAATCTCTGTGCCTGCCTTAAGGAAAACTTTTATGATATTTGGTAAAAGCCTATTACATTTTGTTATTTTTAAAAAAATAACCTTTCTTGAACACTTTTTTTTTCTTTATTCTATTTTTTTCCGTTCTTTGTTTTTCCTTTTCTTTTTCTTCTTTATCTTCTTTCCCTTCTTTTATTCTTTTCTTTTTACGTGCTTCTGTAAACTGTTACTGGCTTTAATTGGGAATTCTACATTGCTCGTTGCTTCGTTTGAAAGGTCATTGTGTAAGTTCTGCTGTTATTCTCTTTTGTTTACGCGAAATTTCATTATCGTTATACGAAGTTAGTAATGACTGTTGTTTGTCTGAATTTTTGTTAATTGTACGATTGGGGTTTTGTTAGGCGAAGGTCTTGTGAAAGACATTCCTTTAGCAGTCTAAGTTTGGGTAATTGATGTTGATTCATCGATAAATGTTAGTTTGTTATGAGGGTTTGCGTCGAAGTTTCGACATGTTGGGTTGATTGTTGTTTTTATGCAAATTGTTCGTTTAAATCGTTGATTAAACCTCTGGTTATCATGTATAGGCTTTGGAACCATTCCTATTGCTTCAACATTGAATCCATATCAGGTGTGTAACGAAAACCCAATTTTTTGCGAATTGCAACACTGAAAAACATGGCTCTCGACGCCACACGACCATGTAACTCACTATTTTCGAATTGGAGGGACACGAGCTAGGGACATGGGCTTGTGTCCAGGCTGTGTAACTCACTAGTTTTATTTTGGGGCACACGGGCATGTGTCCAAGCTGTGTAACTCATTGTTTTAGATTTAAGGTCACACGGGCCAAGGGCACGAGCGTGTGTCCAGGCCATGTGAGGGGTTGTGAGTCGCACGAGCGTATGCTTGGTCGTGTGCCAGACTGTGTAATTCACTGTTTTGAACCAACGGCCATGTGCTAGGCCATGTGGACCACACGAGCCAACCTTCCAGGTCGTGTGAATCCACACGGGCGTGTGGGTCAAAATTTTAAATTTTTTGTTAGGGTCGTAAACATCGTTCTAGTCAAATGTAAGCCTACTGTAGGGTTTGAATGATCCAATTTAGGGTGTAGAACCTATTGAATGATAATATGTTTCTGTGCAAACTGTTATTTTACATATACCATTGAATTGTAAACTAGTGAGTATTTGCGTTCTGTTTCAACTAAGTATAATCTGAATCTGTAACACCTTATGTTCATATCTGTATCTATTATATCTGCATCTGCATTGGGGTCGGGATTGAATAAAAAGGAAGTTGTGGAGAGTTTAATAATGTGCCAAGACTGGTGGCTAAGCCACGTATATGTATCTGATTCTGGTGACTTTTGCATTTTGTTCTGGTAGCTAATCTACGGCATTTTGAACGTGACATACAGTTACTATGTGGTGTATAGGGATGGATGGGTACTCGATACCCTTTTTGGTGTGCAAGGCTGGACGGAGATGGTGTGTAGCGGATTGAGATAGGAAATCTACACTCTGTATCTACCATAATTTGTATCTGTAATTGATATATTATGTTCTGTTTCTGTATTTGATTCTGAGAACTGTTTGAACTTTGAGAAATTGAAGATTTGTTCTATAGTTTCGCTTAATAACAATTATAAGTTATACACTGTGTCTATCAACTCATTTAGTCTATTTGACTGAATTTTAAGGTAACTCATCGACTTAGGTAGGTCGGTGTGGCGAGAGCTCAGCCATCCTTATCTAGTATTTTGCCGCTTTAATTAAACTTATATTATAGTTGTTTTATCTTGAAATACGGATTTCAAGTTTGGATTTCTACGTTGGTTCAACTATTAAAACATTTTCTGACAGTAAAACTTTAATTACTTAAAAGTGAGATTTCCTGAAATGATTTAATGTAGGTTCCCAGGCTTGGTCCTAACATTTAGGCCGTGTATGGGGTGTTACATTTGGCTTTTTTGGTTCTTTCATTGCTTTTCGTTTTGAGATTGTTTTCGCTTTATTTCAGTGCTTTAGAGAATTTCCTTTGTGAATTTTCACTTTCTAGAGTTAAATTGACTTAGATTTATAATTAAGTTTCTACCAAATGTCGTGTGGTTTACGAGAGAAAATAAGAAGGAACATTACAATAAGTCACCAGACTTTGACGACTTCGACAATGAGGTGGAAACTGATGATAAAAAGGATGAAAGAAACCGCAAGGCAGGAGGCCACTGTCAAGTATCAACAAGTTAGAAAATTACAAGAAAATGAGGCAAAAAGGACCAATGGGTTCCTTCATTTATCAAATACCAAAGAAAGTAGTTCAGTTGAAAAAGTAAGAAAAATTAAAGCAAATGAATATTAAAGATGCACGTGACAAAAAGCAAAGAGAAGAGACATGTCAATATATTACTTTTTTTCTACCAAGATTCTATTTAATGTCGCAAACATAGATGCTTTCAAGAATGCAAGCAAAGCAATTGCACAATATGGCCCTAACTTGAAACCTCCGAGGTACCATGAAAAGTCACATATCTTAAAAAAGAGATTGATTATACAAATGCCATGTTCAAAAGTCATAAAGAGACTTGGGTTAAGCATAGGTGTTATGTCAGATGGATGGACTGATATTAAAGGCAGGGGTTTAATAATTTTTTTGGTTAATTGTCATATTGGAACCATGTTTGTTAAGTCCATTGATGCTTCACGTTGTAACCATTTTTTTGATAAAACAGTAAACGACGCGATCGACTCGATTTTTTGAAAATGAAAAGGAAGGGAGTCGCCACCGATCTTTATTTGGGTGTGACCGGATCACCTTTGTTCTAATAAAACGTCTCGGTTTATTAAAACGATACTTTTGGTCTATGAAAAGTTGAGAAAAAATGGGTTCGGAAGTCTATTACGTGCGAGGAAGGATTAGCACCCTCGACACGCCCGAAATTGGTACCAAATTGATTGATCGATGTCCTAATGTTGAAAACTTTGAAATGATTTGGAAAGAGATACTTTTTATTTCTAAAACTTGAAGGAATTGGAAGGGACGTTAAGGCTTTCTTATTTTCGAAGAGATAAAGCATCATGTCCAGTAAGTTAGGGCGTAATACTTTAGACTCTTGAAACTAAGCTCGCCTTTTAAAACTTAGTTTTATTTTTGAAGAGGATCACCCGTCATTTGTCGAACGAGAAACCAGAACCCAGTAAGTTAGGGCTCGTTTTCTCGAAAATCCCAATTAGGAATATTGCCTCTATTTCAGAAGAAACTTATCTCGAAGCATCTAGATGTCAAGTCCAGTAAGTTAGGGCGCAACATTTCAAATTTCCGAGATTAAGTGTTTTTAAAATTTGAGTTTTGTGATTTTAAAAGGGGTATTTCGTTGTTTAACTTAAACGAGAGAAACCGGAACCCAGTAAGTTAGGGCTCGATTCACTCGAATTGCTAATACGAAATATCGATTGTTATGAAAACTTGAATTTGCGATTTTGAAAGGGATATTTTGTTGTTTAACTTAAACGAGAAAAAATCGGAACCCAACAAGTTAGGGCTCGATTCACTCGAATTGCTAATATGGAATATAGATTGTTATGAAAATTGAGATGTCAGAAAAATGAAGGAGACGAAGAATATACGTAGTGGTAGAAGGAAAATATTGTGACAATAATAAATATATCGATGGTGATAATAAATAATGATAAGGATGATGACATATGAAAATAATGATGGCGATTGATAGTGAAATAGTGTATATAATAGAGAAATAAAACTATATATATATCATAGTGATATAGTAATAGTAACGATAACGTAATGATAAGTGAATCGGGTGATACTAATGATGTAAATAGTAATAATAAGATAGTAATATATTAGCAGTAATAATGTAAATATAATATAGTAATAATAATATATATGTATATAAAAAAATTTATAGTAATATAGTATTAGTAATACTAATAATAATATAATAGGGTAACAAATATGTATGGAAATAATAGTAATAATAATAACATAATAATAATAGGAATATAATAATAATATAGTGATACAGATAAAATAAATAAATACGATAAAATAATATAAGCAAACAAAATATATAAATACGTAGAAGATAATAATATAATAGTGGTAATACTAACACGATGATATGATATGGGAACAAAATAATAGCAATACTAATAAATAGCAAGGTATAATAAATAAAAATAAAAGAAAACAATAGCAAGATAGGGTAAAAATGCACAAAAAACAAACAGGGGGTTAAATTGCATTAAAAATTAGGGTTTTGGGATCAATTGGTGAATAAAACGGGCTCTGGAGGGTCGAATTGTAAATAAAATCGGGTTTAGGGCCAATTTTGAAATAAATAAAAAGATACGGGGGCCTCATTGTAGTACGCGAAAAAGGTAGAGGGACCGGGAAGGCAATTTGCCCGATTCTTTGAACGCAGCGTTTAAACGGGGGTGAAATTGGAAGAGGCGCGAGAATTCTGGGTAAAATTTAGGATAAAAGAAAACCTAAATAAAACAAATAGAAATGCCGAAGGACCATATGGAAAATTAGCCCATATAACGAAAACACGCGGATCCTTAGGTTGGGTCGAGTCACGAACGCGGATCCTTGGCCAGACGACGTCGTTTTGGCCCTAGGGGCCTTTGCCCAAAACGACGTCGTTCCCGATCTCTATAAAAACCAAATTTTTTTGGTGAAATTCATTTCTGCATGGTTATTAAAAAAAACAGGGGGGCCTTTTCTTTTCTTCTCTCTGCAGAAGGGAGATCTCCGATTGGGCAGCCACCGTCCCCCCGTCGCACCGGCCACCGCGCACGGTGGCCGGAAAGGTAAAATTTCGTTTTTTTCCTTTTTTATATATTATGTTTCAATATATTATACATACGTATTCTGAGAAAATAAATAGAAATCTTTATATGTATATGCGCAAACTGTTTCGAAAGAAAAAAAGATAAAATAGATGGAAACTAAAAGAACCTTTGCTCAGGGTTTGTTCTGTCCGAATGCTTGCTCTTGGTGTTTTAACCTTTGCCTTTTATTGGTGGTTAATCCTTGGTTTATTGCGTTTTTGATTTTCTTTCTCTTATTCGAACCTGTTTCTTGTATTTGGATCTCTTTTCTCCTTCACAAAAAAAAATTTGATCTTGCTTTTTTATTTATGATTCGAGGATCCAAAAAAAAAGAAGCTCCATTACAAATGTTAGAATCGGCTTTTATAGCCCTATACTTTACAACTTGGCCTCTGTTCTGTCCTGTCCTGTTTAATTCTTGCAAGGACTTTGGGCGGGGCTGTAGAGATGGTGGACGGGACTGCTGGCGGCATCAGACGTGTCAGGGGCAGGTTCGACGGTGCAGAGGGGCAAGTGGCCCTTAGGGTTTTGTTTTTTTTCTTTGTTTAGTGGGCTAGGGTAATTGGGCTGATTGGGTTAGGGTTTAATTGGGCCTGTTGGGTTTGTTAGGTCATTGTAAAATGGGCTCCGATTTTGGTCTTGTTGGGCTATTGGGTTTTGACGGGCAGAATTGGGCTACAACAGCTGCCCCTCTTTGCTCATTGTCGTGTTAACGGGAATGGAGTAAAGACTTTCAAAGGACCAATTTTGCCCGGTCTTGTCGAGTCTTGACTTCTTGGGTGCTCTTCCATAGGTAGCTCCATTCCTGTCCACCGCATCTTGTCGCTTTGATCCACTCTGTCGCTACAACTTCAGAGGCATAGGATTCTTTATTTTTATCCGCTCCCTTCAATTTGCTCCTGCAACATCAGGAATTGCCAAGTCTGCTATCCTCAATCTGATCCCCATAAACTCAGGGATCACTAGACTGATGTCTTCGATATGCTTCCTGCAACTTCTGGAAGGTCAAATCTGCTATTTTTAATCTGATCCCTGCAAACTCAGGGATCACTAGACTGATGTCTTCGATCTGCTTCCTGCAACTTCAGGAAGGTCAAATCTACTATTTTCAATCTGATCCCTGCAAACTCAGGGATCACTAGACTGATGTCTTCGATCTGCTTCCTGCAACTTCAGGAAGGTCAAATCTGCTATTTTCAATCTGATCCCTCCAAACTCAGGGAGACAAGATCTGCTATTCTTTAATCTGTTCTGTCATAGTGTCCTTTTGAGGACATAACCTGTAGAATGAGTACATGCTTATGCCTAATGATTAGGATGCCATGAGTATGATGAGTCAGAATGTTATGAGTTTGATTTCTCATTTGAGGTGTTATCATCTATTTATCCGTCAAAGTTTCATCTTCGTTTCCCTGACAGTAACCGTTTTCGTATGAACGACTTGCCCCTATGGAAATTTCAAGGCCCCTTTCCTTTAGGCTTCGGGACACGGGTCTACATTGACTTCTAACTGTCTTCCCCGGGAATCACGACTCCTACTCGAAAAAAACCCGACTTGGTTTGTTTTTGGATTCGTTCCAAGCGATTTAGGGTTTTTGAATCTTTCATTGTCGAAAATTGGCCTGTTATACCTTTTTCTGGGTGACTAGGTGACATTATACACCCTGCCACGATTACTGAATCGGGCGAGGCACTTTAAAGAAATGGTTTCCATAGGACCCCTCTTTCTCCAATGTCTTTAATTTATGTACATGGAAATTCTAAACAATTGTCCTGTTTCGGTTTCTTGTTTTATCTAGAGATTTCCAAAGTAATACGTAGAACTTTCTTTTGTGGAATTATCAGTTCATCAATTATTATTTCAATACAACATGTTTATGAATGACGGGTAACAAGGGATTAACTTCAAAGAGAGTTAAAATGAATTATCAACGATACGAGGAGATGACTGGGAACACATCATTTTATGGAAAAAAGAATCTAACAATAGTGAAAATGAGTAAGACATAAGTCAAATGCCCTAGACACCGCCGATTGGGCTTCTATACAAGTTTCATGAAGGATGCTTTGAGTTTTGCATGTGTTTAGAAGACTCAAAGTACTTTGTTGATGCCCCAATACGCAACGTGCTTCCTCTTCTGTTGGTTCTGGCGCTGCAAGATCGCCACATGTCCAATCAAAATTTGAGCCGCCATTTTCGGGTTTTCAACTCAAAAGCCCTTTGGTCTCAAGGCGCCCTTTTACGGGTTTTTGCCTTGGCCTCTCCCTTTTTTTTTCCGAAGTCTCAAAGTGCCCTTTGCGGGTTTTCGCCTTGGCCTCTTCTGTTTCAAGCAAAGTACTTTTTAACCGAATCCGAGTTCACGGGATTGGGCAAGCTTTTTCTGTCCATCTCAGTCAGAATCAGTGCACCTCCCGAGAATGCTTTCTTTACCACATACTGCCCTTCCCAGTTCGGCATCCATTTTCCTCTGTGATCCTTTTGTATGGGAAGGATCTTTTTCAGCACGAGGTCCCCTTCATGAAATTCTCTTGGCCGAACTTTTTGTCATAAGCTCGCATCATCCATTTTTGGTACATCTGACCGTGACGAATGGCCCTCAATATCTTTTCTTCAATTAAATTCAACTGATCATATCGAGCTTGGATCCATTCGGCTTCATCCAGTTTTACTTCTGACAACACTCGAAGAGAAGGTATTTCCACTTCAATAGGTAGAACCGCTTTCATCCCGTAGACCAATGAGAAAGGTGTTACCCCAGTAGAGGTTCTGACGGATGTCCGATAAGCATAGAGTGCAAACGGCAACTTCTCATGCCAGTCTCTATAAGTCTCAGTCATCTTTCCCACTATCTTTTTGATGTTTTTATTGGCTGCTTCCACTGCACCATTCATTTTTGGACGATACGGTGACGAATTGTGGTGTTTGATGTTGAATTGGCTACAAACCCCTGCTATCGTGCTATTGTTTAAGTTTAGTGCATTGTCTGATATGATCCTCTCAGGCATTCCATATCGACAAATGATCTCCTTTTTCAAAAACCGACTAACCGCTGACTTAGTGACGTTAGCATATGAAGCCGCCTCTACCCATTTTGTGAAGTAGTCAATGACCACAAAGACGAACCGATGTCCATTCGAAGCCTTCGGAGATATTGGCCCAATGACATCCATGCCCCACATGGAAAATGGGCATGGAAAAGTCATAACATGTAAAGGTGACGGGGACATGTGAATTTTGTCTCCATAAATCTGGCATTTATGACATTTCTTGGCATAGTTGACACTGTCTCCCTCCATGGTGGACCAATAATATCCAAACCTCATTATTTGTCTGACCATTGTAAAACCATTAGCGTGAGTTCCACAGACACCTTTATGGACTTCTTCCAGGTTTAACTTAGCTTCGGCGGCGTCCACACATCTCAGCAGCACTTGATCTTTCCTTTTCTTGTATAAGACTTCTCCATCCAAGACGTAATCACAGGCTACTCTCCTCAGCGTCTTTTTATCATTCTCAGTCGCTTGATCTGGGTACTCACGATTTTTCACATACCGCAATATATCGTGGTACCATGGTGGGTCAGTTTTCTCATCTTCCTCGATATTGTAGCAATGGACTGGGTCTTGAAGAATGCTCATTTGTATTGGCTTCATATCTTCGTTTTTGTTTATTCGAACCATGGAAGCCAAGGTGGCCAGAGCATCAGCCATCTGATTCTCGTCCCTGGGCAGGTAACTGAAAGTGATGTCATCGAACTCTCTGATCAATTCTTGGGCCAATCTTTTGTAGATAACCAGCTTTGGATCTCTGGTTTCCCATTCTCCTTTGAGTTGATAGATTACCAGAGTAGAATCTCCATAAACTTTCAATACCCTGATTTTGTATTCGATAGCGGCGCGGAGGCCCATGATGTAAGCTTCATATTCAGCCATATTATTAGTGCAATCGAAATCCAGTTTGCAAGTGAATGGATAATGGTCTTCTTTTGGGGACATCAGGACTGCCCCAATTCCATTGCCCACGGCATTTGATGTCCTGTCGTAATTCAGTTTCCAGGGATAGTCTTCGGAGGTACCTTCTTCAGTGTCTGCCACGTACATCAAATCCTCATTAGGGAAATTAAAATCTAAAGGCTTGTAGTTTTCAAGGGCTCTACTGGCTAGAAAGTCCGCTATCGCACTCCCTTTTATCGTCTTTTGGTTTACATAAACGATGTCAAATTTAGAAAGTAGAATCTGCCATCTAGCCATCCTTCCATTCAAGGCGGTAGATTCCATCATATATTTAAGGGGATCTAACTTTGAGATGAGCCATGTCGTGTGATACAGCATATATTGCCTCAATCTTCGAGCTGTCCAAATCAAGGCGCAACATAATTTCTCGATTGGCGGGTACCTCGTTTCACATTCAGTGAATTTTTTACTAAGGTAGTATATTGCTTTTTCTTTCTTCCCCGACTCATCATGTTGACCTAGCACACATCCCATCGAATTATCAAGTACTGTTAGATAAATGATCAGTGGCTTGTCTGGTTGAGGCGGCGTTAGTACCGGGGCATGGGACAGGTATTATTTACCTTTTCGAAGGTCTTCTGGCATTCTTCATCCCACGTGCCTGGGTTGTGTTTCTTGAGGAGACGGAATATGGGGTCACACCTCTCGGTCAGTTATGAAATAAACCGGGCGATGTAATTTAGCCTTCCTAAGAAACCTCTAACTTCTTTTTGGGTACGTGGTGGAGGTAATTCTTGTATGACTTTGACTTTATCCAGGTCAACCTCAATCCCTTTTTCGCTGACTATGAACCCGAGCAATTTCCCGGACCGAGCTCCGATGGTACACTTTGACGGGTTAAGCTTCAACTGGAATATTCTCAGCCTCAAGAACAATTTTCTCAAGACCTGCACATGTTCATTTTCAGTTCGGGACTTGGCGATCATATCGTCGATGTAAACCTCAATTTTCCTGTGCATCATGTCATGGAATAAGGTTACCATGTCTCTCTGATATGTCGCCCCCGCATTTTTTAGCCCAAATGGCATTACCTTGTAGCAAAATGTTCCCCATATAGTTATAAACGTTGTCTTGTCCATGTCCTCAGGATGCATCTTTATTTGGTTGTATCCCGAGAAACCATCCATGAAGGAGAACAACGAATAGCCTGCTGTATTGTTTACCAAAGTGTCAATGTAAGGCAACGGGAAATTGTCCTTCGGGCTGGCCTTGTTCAGGTCTCTGTAGTCCACATACATCCGTACTTTCCCGTCTTTCTTGGGGACAGGGACAATGTTAGCCACCCAATCTGAGTACTTGACCACTTACAAGAACCCGGTGTTAAATTGCTTATCGACTTCTTCTTTTATTTTTAACAAGACGTCTGGTCACATTCTTCGGAGCTTCTGTTGGACTGGCTTGCATTCTTCTCTTATGGGCAATCGATGTACTGCGATATCAGTACTTAGTCCGGGCATATCTTGGTACGACCACGCGAACACATCCTTGAATTCATAGAGTAATTCGATGAGGTTCCGCTTGGTTTCTGCAGTAATTCGGGCTCCAATCTTCACTTCTTGCCCCTCTCCTAGGTTCACCATTTCTACCGACTCTTTATGGGGTAGGATCTGTTTTTCTTCTTACTCTACCATTCTCAACAAATCTGGAGGTAAGTCGTATTCTGTGTCATTTTCAAAATCCTAAGACTCCTCTGAACACATGTCTTGCTCAAAGCAGACTTCTAAATTTGTAGTATCGTTGCTCACATCATTGATGTCTAGAGACCTGTGACGGGTGTCAAAGGGTGTACAAAGAATAAATGAATTTGAGGACAACTATTTACATGATATGAATGAGACAAAGGATAAATAATAAAAAATGTAAAATGAGAGAATGTTTAGTAGAATTGAAGATGTATTTCATTAAAATAAAATGTCAGAACATGAGCCTATTTCACAAAAGAAATCTCATTGTTTCTAGGCTTAAAAACAACAAGTGTGTTCCGAATATTACTCTGTATAATCTCTAAAAACTACAGGAAATTCCTCTGTAGTCCAATTGTCTAAAGTGCTTCCAAGTTCATACGGGCGAATGCCCGACAGATTTCCTTGATTAGTCTCCTCATTATGTATAGCATTGATGTGAGTATATTCATCTCCAGGGGATTCTTTTCCCGGGTAAATCATTCCTCCTGATACGAAGGTGTGAGATATGTGGAGGGATGTCATCGGTTCCCACTAACGTCCTCTCCATTCAGCCAGGCCCTTCTCCTTTCTTGCTTTTTTTCCATTTCCTTCTTCATTTGTTTAGAATCTGGTTTGAAACCTAAACCAAAACGATCCCTTTTCTCTTTCAGCATCGGGGTCTGGACTTTTCCTTGGAGATATTTGCCCAATCCTCTTCCAGGTAGGGCACCTTTTCTCATCGTCACTTGTAATCCCATCCTGGTGGTCTTGGATAGCTTCGGTATCGGAACTTCACTTCTTTCCGAGATGAATGTCGCGTTTACAAACTCTAAGGATTGGAAGGAACATTCGATGGCCTCCTCATTTGTTTCTAGATAGGGCGTTTCATTGGTAACGGTCGCTACGATATCTTCTTCAGCGTTTATAGTTACCAGCCGATTTTGTGTTACCAGTTTCAGTTTCTGGTGTAGCGATGAGGGTACGGCTCCCGCCGAGTGAATCCATGGCCTCCCCAATAAGCAGTTGTAAGAGGGCTTGATATCCATGACCAGGCAGTCCACTTCGTAAGTGTTAGGCCTGATCAATAAAGGTATGTCTATTCTCCCTATCACTCTTCTTTCCGTGCCATCAAACGCTCTCACTATGTTCTGGCATGCTTTCATGTGAGAACTGTCTATTGGCAACCTCTTGAGTGTAGCCAGTGGTAGGACATTTAACGCTGACCCATTATCTATTAGCACGCTTGGCAGAGTGTATCCTTTACAGTGGGTAGTTATGTGTAAGGCATTCGTTGATCCCATGCCTCCGGGTGGGATTTCGTCATCGCTGAAGTAGATGAAATTGTCAGCGCTTATGTTACTAACCAGACAGTCCAACTTGTTGACGGATATATCCTTAGTAACATAGGTCTCATTTAGTACTTTCATTAATGCTTTGCGGTGCACTTCTGAGCTTAGAAGTAAAGCTAACACGGAGATACGGGCTGATTGTCTGTGCAGTTGTTCCACCACGCTATATTCGCTGTGTTTCAAGAATTTCAAAAATTTTTTGGCTTCTTCCTCTTTTATGGGTTCACTGATAGGGGCTTCGGGTTCCTTTTTCCTCCCAATCTGCACAGTCTTCGGCTTCACTGTTTCCGCTCCTTTGTTTTCAAGATCATAATGCTTCCCACTACGCGTATAGGATCCTTCATTTTTAGCTTCTTCAGAAATGCTAGTGGAGCTTTCCGCCCTTGGTATCGTCACATTGCAATTGTAGTTCCAGGGTACCTTTTTACTATCTTTGTTGGGAAAAAAAGTAGGTTTCTGAATTATAATCCTTGGCCTTCCCTGTACCCCGCCTTCCGTGTTTCGCGAGATGATGATTCTCGGGTAATTGACTTCAGGCTTTGTCAGTTCTTTCTCGGTCCCACAAATGTTCTCTTCCTCTACTCCTTCTTCATAAAACTTCAGTTCTTTGTTGTCCATAAAGCCTTGCACCAAAACTCTATATTCGGCACATTTTTGAATCTCGTGTCCCTTCGTCTTATGGAGTTTGCAGTAATTCTTCATATGCCTCCCGTTTTTCCAGGATCTAAATCTACCAATTTTCTTTTCGCCATCTACTTCCAGACTATTTGCAATGGGGTTTTCACTTCCGTGACGTCCTTCTTGATCTTCCTCACCACTGCCTCACCAATTGCGTTTACCCCTCTATCTTCGTGATTGGGTAGTGGGTTCCCCTTTTTTACCATATCGTCGAGTGTTATAACCTCCATTTTTATTAGCCTCTCGACTATCCTCTTAAAGGCGAGGCAATTCTCTATCGAATGCCCCGCCACCCCTGCATGGTAATCGCAGTGAGTGTTAGAGTCGTACCACTTAGGGTATGGGGGTTGCGATGGTTGCAAATAGAACGGGGACACGATGTGCTCGTTGAACAAAATCTGGTATAGCTCCTTGTACGTTATTGGAATTGGCGTGAATTAAATCTTTTCAGTATTCGATCTGGTTCCCAATTCCTGTCTTGCCGGTCCTTGTTGTCCATCAGAATCGCCTTTGGTCGATTAATCGTGATCGCTTCGAGTATTTCTTATTGTATGTACTCGCATTATTTACTTCACCGTCTTTTTTTCTTAGGAGCGGCCCTCCTAGTCCTTTCTCCTGCCTCGATCTTGCCACCTCGTATGGCATGTTCAATCATCTCTCCTGCCATTACTATATCGGCAAAGCTCTTAGTTGTACTCCCTATCATATGGGTTATAAAAGGGGCCTTCAGGGTGTTAATGAAGAGCATGGTAGTTTCTTTTTCTAAGAGGGTGGTTGGACCGCATAGCGACCTCTCTCCACCTTTGCATCATATGCTGAAACTTTCATTTTGCCTTTTCTCCATGCCTTGCAAAGTAATTTTGTCCGGTGCCATGTCTGTGACGTGGCTGTAATGCTTCAGAAATGCTTGAGCCAAGTCTCTTCAGGAACTAATATTAGCCCGGCTAAGCTGGTTATACCATATAGCTGCTGCACCCACCAAACTTTCTTGGAAACAGTGGATTAAGAGTTGATCATTGCTCACGTAGCCAGCCATTCGCCTGTAGAACATGGTGATGTGGGCCTCCGCGTAGCTAGTCCCACTATATTTTTCGAATTCAGGCATTTTAAACTTATGGGGCAGTACCAAATCGGGAACTAGACTTAAATCTTTTGCGTCGATCCCCTGATGATGATTGATACTTTCCAGCGCTTTGAATTTTTCCTCTAGCCATTTGCAACAATCCTCTAGTTGTCTTGAGGATTCTATTCTCGACCCCATTTTCTCTACTGCATCTAGATCGGGCACAATAGAGTTGGCCGGGCTATCGTCTGGCTGGGATCCTGAGCCTACGTGATAGCTCACAGGAGGTCTAATGTCATTCTACCCTTGCTGGGGTCTGATTATAACCGGTGGCCTTTGGAGATATTCCTCAGGCTGTATTCTCGCGTGCGGCGGGGTAAAGCCCAGGAGGACGCCATCACTATCCTCTTCGACCGGCAGTATGGGACCTTTCCCTTTATCCATTGCCCTGTTCATTATTTGGGCCATTTGGGCCATCATATTCCTTTGCGCCTCCAACATTTGGTCCCTCATTTCCTGCTGGAGTTTTAACATTTGCTCTTGCATTTGTTCCTGTATTTCTTTCTGGAATTGCTAGAACCTTTGATCTATTTTTCTGGTTTTAGCGCGTGTTCCGTAGTGATGTTCCGCTTCCAGATTTCCTCTTTTCACTTTCTTTTCTCTCTGATAATTCTAACTAATTAGGCCCTTTTTTATAAACTTAAATGCATGTAATGTGATGCAATTCAAATGCATGAATGCAAGAAGAAGACATCGATTCTGATCAACTTCATTTTAGAAGACTTTATTAGAAGGCAAGACCCTTTACATAAAACAAATTACAAATATGTTTTCGCCCCTAAGCCCAGAGTTTTGATTTTTCTAAGTAAAGAAGTCAGCTCTTGGCTACGATCTGCCCGTAGCTCGTATTTCATGCTTAGGATCTCAGCTTGAGACGCCAGGGCCTGCAGGTGATCAGCCACTTCCCGAATCTAAACTATCGCCTCACTCATGAAGTAATCTCGAACTCTAACTTGATTACGGGAACGGTGAAGCTCCTCCTCCCAATGCCCTTCTCTTGCTTCCAAAAGCTCAATTCGGAGCTCGCAACTATGTAATGCTGACTCTAATTCTTCAATCTTGCCTTTCATTTCCTCGATTTTGTTTAGACTTAATTTTAATCCACTTTCTGAGTTTCGACTTCGGTAGAGATGCATGGACCGTCCGAGCTCAGCCACCCTAGCTTTTAGTCCTTTCTTCTCTTTTTGGCTTTCTACCATGTCTTTTCTTAGAAACTCGTTTTGTGTTTGCATTTCCTGGAACTTTTTCTCCCAACTACTAGCTTTGGCTCTTTCCTCTCGAATCTCCCGTCGCCATTGCTCTGGAGTTTTTCCTAATCCGGCGTTTTTTATTGTCAAACGCATCTTCTTATATTCCATCTTCAGATCATCTCGGTCTTCCTCTATTTTCCCTTTCTCTTTTCTTAGCTTCTCAGCTTTCGACTTTTGTCCATCTACGTCTAACTTGAGGAGCATCTTCTCTTCTTCCAGCTTCTCTATCTTTCTTTCGAGTTCTGAACTCATCCTTTCAAAATCTCGTTTCACGATCTCCAGTACTGATGGGACTACTCTCAAATATTCTTCTCTTGACCGGGCGCCCTCTGGATTCGGCTCGGGGATGTTATCATTGATCCTCCTAGTCCTCCATTCTCTATACTCCGGGGTCGTCATCGAGCCTGCGGATAATCTTTTCATTCTATGAATCTGATTCTAGGCACTAGAGATCTCCTTAACCCTTTTCTTATAGCTTCTCCCTTTGTATGAGAACTCACACTGAGCCAGCTCGTAGGTCGTCGGTACGAACTGTCTTGAACTATACTGTCTTAGGACCAGCAAAGGGGCATATGCAGTGGCACCCCAAATTTCCAGTAGAGGAACCCAGTTGAAGCTTCCACAACGATAAAGGATCTTGTCGGAAATCATCCAAGGAGCCTTCCACTTGATGTCGTCTTCTTGAAGGTTTTGAAGGAGTGCTATCCAGTTTTCTTCGGACACGTCTTCTTTCCTAGGCGTAGCTACTATCTCGTCCAATAGGGAGTAATTCTTCGATAAAAACCGATACGACGTTTTCTCCACTTTCCAGACGTGACTATGGAACCAGGCCAATAACAACTGCGCACATACAATAAACCTGCCCTCACCCATTCTCCGACATGCAGTCAAGGATCTCGAATGTTTCGGCCAAGATGGCAGGAACAGGCGTGACCCCTTTGTCTAATCGGCTGAATAGATCAATAACTGCTTCATCAATGTGTCTTAGAGCTTTTGGGAAGATCACCAAACCGTAAATGCACAAGGCTAAGACGTCAATCTTTTTTGTTGCATCAGGATGCGTTAGGATCAGGTCCCTCAGACATATCCAAGGTACGCATTTACCCTCGCTTTTTTTCTGCATTCTAGCTGAGACCCATTGTTCGCTCGTTCCCGTGATATTCATCAATTTCTTCGCAAAAGTCGAGCCATTAACTGCTTTGGAATAAGTTTTATCAACTTGAATTCTCGGACAACGTAGCAAGGTTGTGTACTCTCACCGTGGGAACCAAATCTACTTTCCCGAAAAGAGAAACAAATTTATAAGCGGCATTCCGTAATCGAGTCATTGCTCGGAATAGATGCTTATCTATTTTGACATCAGCGGTATGGTAGATCGCCGTAGGTACTATAGAACAACTGCTTTACCCCGTCATCCCACTGGGTCCATATTTCTTTCAACTCTTGGAGTTCATTCTGCGTGACACTGATGTTGGTGAAATCACGTAGTTCTGACACATATATCCTCACTAAGCCTGTCCCTTTTCTAATTGGCTTTGCTCGACCAAGTGCGGGCGGCCGCATTGTCTTCCACTTTATCAAGGAATTCGCTTTCCATAACCAGCTTTCTAACTCAGAAACTGACCGTGATTCGATGCCTCTTGAAATATGAAATGATATGCACAAAAAGAATAAAACAAAAAAGTTAGTACCATGGAATATAAAGCGAGTGAAATAAACAAACACCTATCTGGGTAACTACTAAGGTCGAGCATAGTTCAGCCCGGGGTGGGTTCTTAGGCTCTTTACGTGTGGTTAAGTTCTAAAGTTCGAGGCACCCGAACCAGCAGATTCCTCGATCCTCACCCATCATAGGCTCATACAGACCGAGTTCGGTTCAGGGGAATACATTTCCCTATGGCCATGCGGGAGTGAAAACTTCACGAAGACATAGGTACGGATGTATCCCGAAAGCAGTCCACTAGCCCATGCGGAGGTGAAAACCTCATGAAGGCATAGCTTCTCGCTCCCACTTAAGGTGTGACCACAACGGTCATGCAATGCAATGCCAAAGTATTCAAGAGATCCAATATAACATTGAAAGTGCATTTAAAGAAACATGAATTCCGAAACCATTTTCTAATTTTAATCAAAAGGACAAGGATCAATCAATCTATGGCCTGACTCTCTCAACGAATAAGTCCCTAGTGGAGTCGCCAAGCTGTCGTAACCATTTTTTTTGATAAAATAGTAAACGATGCGGTCGACTCGATTTTTTGAAAATGAAAAGGAAGGGAGTCGCCACCGATCTTTATTTGGGTGTGATTAGATCACCTTTGTTTTAATAAAACGTCTCGGTTTATTAAAACGATACTTTTGGTCTATGAAAAGTTGAGAAAAATGGGTTCAGAAGTCTATTACGTGCGAGGAAGGATTAGCACCCTCGACACGCCCGAAATTGGTACCAAATTGATTGATCGATGTCCTAATGTTGAAAATTTTGAAATGATTTAGAAAGAGATACTTTTTATTTCTAAAACTTGAAGGAATTGCAAGGGACGTTAAGGCTTTCTTATTTTCGAAGAGATAAAGCATCATGTCCAGTAAGTTAGGGCGCTTTAGACTCCCGAAACTAAGCTCGCCTTTTAAAACTTAGTTTTATTTTTGAAGAGGATCACCCGTCATTTGTCAAACGAGAAACCAGAACCCAGTAAGTTAGGGCTCGTTTTCTCGAAAATCCAAATTAGGAATATTGCCTCTATTTCAGAAGAAACTTATCTCGAAGCATCTAGATGTCAAGTCCAGTAAGTTAGGGCGCGACATTTCAAATTTTCGAGATTAAGTGTTTTTAAAATTTGAGTTTTGTGATTTTAAAAGGGGTATTCCATTGTTTAACTTAAACGAGAGAAATCGGAACCCAGTAAGTTAGGGCTCGATTCACTCGAATTGCTAATACGGAATATCAATTGTTATGATAACTTGAATTTGCGGTTTTGAAAGGGATATTTCGTTGTTTAACTTAAACGAGAAAAAATCGGAACCCAACAAGTTAGGGCTCGATTCACTCGAATTGCTAATACGGAATATCGATTGTTATTAAAAATTGAGATGTCGGAAAAATGAAGGAGACGAAGAATATACGTAGTGGTAGAAGGAAAATATTGTGACAATAATATATATATATATATATATATATCGACGGTGATAATAAATAATGATAAGGATGATGACATATAAAAATAATGATGGCGATTGATGAGTGAAATAGTGTATATAATAGAGAAATAAAACTATATATATATAATAGTGATATAGTAATAGTAATAAGATAGTAATATATTAGCAGTAATAATGTAAATATAATATAGTAATAATAATATATATGTATATAAAAAAATTTATAGTAATATAGTATTACTAATACTAATAATAATATAATAGGGTAACAAATATGTATGGAAATAATAGTAATAATAATAACATAATAATAATAGGAATATAATAATAATATAGTGATACAAATAAAATAAATAAATACGATAAAATAATATAAGCAAACAAAATATATAAATACGTAGAAGATAATAATATAATAGTGGTAATACTAACACGATGATATGATATGGGAACAAAATAATAGCAATACTAATAAATAACAAGGTATAATAAAAAAAATAAAAGAAAACAATAGCAAGATAGGGTAAAATGCACAAAAAACGAACAGGGGGTTAAATTGCATTAAAAATCGGGGTTTTGGGATCAATTGGTGAATAAAAAAGGCTCCGGGGGTCGAATTGTAAATAAAACCACGTTTAGGGCCAATTTTGAAATAAATAAAAAGATACGGGGGCCTTATTGTAGTACGCAAAAAAGGTAGAGGGACCGGGAAGGCAATTTGCCCGATTCTTTGAACGCAGCGTTTAAACGGGGGTGAAATTGGAAGAGGCACGAGAGTTCTGGGTAAAATTTAGGATAAAAGAAAACCTAAATAAAACAAATAGAAATGCCGAAGGACCATATGGGAAATTAGCCCATATAACGAAAACACGCGGTCCTTAGGTCGGGTCGAGTCACGAACGCGGATCCTTGGCCAGACGACTTCGTTTTGGCCCTAGGGGCCCTTGCCCAAAACGACGTCGTTCCCGATCTCTATAAAAACCAAATTTTTTTGGTGAAATTCATTTCTGCATGGTTCTTAAAAAAAAGCAGGGGGCCTTTTCTTTTCTTCTCTCTGCAGAAGGGATATCTCCGATTGGGCAGCCACCGTCCCCCCGTCGCACCGGCCACCTCGCACGGTGGCCGGAAAGGTAAAATTTCAGTTTTTTTTCCTTTTTTATATATTATGTTTCAATATATTATACATACGTATTCTGAGAAAATAAATAGAAATCTTTATATGTATATGCGCAAACTGTTTCGAAAGAAAAAAAAGATAAAATAGATGGAAACTAAAAGAACCTCTGCTCGGGGTTTGTTCTTTCCGAATGCTTGCTCTTGGTGTTTTAACCTTTGCCTTTTATTGGTGGTTAATCCTTGGTTTATTGCGTTTTTGATTTTCTTTCTCTTATTCGAACCTGTTTCTTGTATTTGGATCTCTTTTCTCCTTCACAAAAAAAAAAAAAAAAATCTGATCTTGCTTTTATATTGATGATTCGAGGATCCAAAAAAAAAAGAAGCCCCGTTACAAATGTTAGAATCGGCTTTTATAGCCCTATACTTTACAACTTGGCCTCCGTTCTGTCCTGTCTTGTTTAATTCTTGCAGGGACTTTGGGCGGTGCTGCAGAGACGGTGAACAGGATCTGCTTGGCGGCATCGAGCGTGTCGGGCGTGTTCATTTGGTGTGCAGAGAGGGGCAAGTGGGCCTTAGGGTTTTGTTTTTTTTTCTTTGTTTAGTGGGCTAGGGTAATTGGGCTGATTGGGTTAAGGTTTAATTGGGCCTGTTGGGTTTGTTGGGTCATTGTAAAATGGGCCCCGATTTTGGTCTTGTTGGGCTATTGGGTTTTGACGGGCAGAATTGGGCTACAACACTTCATCCTATATAAAAACCGGATGAATTGTTGGATTTTTTTTATGGAGCATGTGGGTGAAGCCAACGTTCTTCAAGAAATCGCAAACAATACAAGTAATTTTGTTATGGTTGGTAATATTTTCTTTAATTATTTTCAAATATTATTTTTATAATATTATTATCATAAATTGCATAATCTAATTTAATGTGTTATTAATAATTTTTTTTGGTTAATTGCCATGTTGGAACCATGTGTTATTGCATAATCTAATTTCATGTGTTATTATTTTTTCATATAAACACCACATCTTTATCGGATATTATGTGTTGCACATTGCATCGATCTTATATTAAAAGATATTGACAAGATCTATCATGTCAATAAGATTTTAGAGAGAGCAATTGATATCACTAGTTTTATCTATAACCACATAACCATGTTAAACATGATGAGTTTACAAAGCAAAGGGAATTGGTTCGACTCGGTGAAACTCGTTCTTGCACATCTTATTTTACATTATAATGTATTCACAATTAAAATACTTACTTTTTAAGATTGAGTGTCTAAGTAAACGGATGAAGAATCTAAAGATTAAACGTGTTTCAAAAATTATTCTGATATGTGGTTTCACCCTCAAGACTATGGGTCCCTTAATTTTGATTCTCTTACTTGTTGATAATGGAAAAAACTACACAACAAATATAGAGAGAGAGAGAGAGAAAACGGAAACATTTGATAATAAGAGAAATCATTTATAAAAAATGGAAGTGTCAATTACGTCATCCATTGCATGCAATTGGACACTTTTTGAATTTAGAGCTCTTTTATGATGATCTAAGAATTGAGTTTGATAAAGAAATAACTTTGAGATTGTATCAACATGGGAGTTAAACTTGTTCTCCTTTACTATTTGATTTTTATAGGAATTAAAATATATATTTAACAAGGAATTAAGTGGAACAACAAAGATTAAATTATCTTATGTATAGTGGTGTATCTAACCCCCTCTAAAATAGAAAATTATCTACTTAGACTTTTTAGAAATTTTAAAAATTTAAATTAATAAAGATAAAATTGCACTTTGTCCCTTAAAAATAACAAAATTTTGATTTAATCTTTTAAAAATTATAAATGTCGAAACTATTTTTTGTTTGGAAAACGAGGTCGACTTTAAAATGAAAATGGAGTCGCCACCAATATTTTTTGAGGTGTGATCGGGTCACCTTAAGATTGATCGTTAAAACATTTTGATTTATTAAAACGATAGTTTTGGTCTACGAAATTTAGAAGAAACGGGTTCGGGAGTCGATTCGCACGATGAAGGATTAACACCCCCGCGATGCCTAAAATTAGTACCTAATTGATTATTTGATGCCTTTATGTTGAAAAGTTGAAAAGATATTAAAATACGATCCTCTTTATTTAAAATAAATTAAATTGGATACCGAGACCTGCTTATTTCGAAGAAGTAAAATGTCATGTCCAGTGAGTTAGGATACAACGTTTCAAATCCTCGAAACTAAGCTTGTCTTTTAACCCTTTAAGCTCGTGCACTTAAAATTAAGTAGGGTATTCGATTATTTGGGTCAAATGAGAAAACGAAACCCAATAAGTTAGGACACAATTTCTCAAAATTCCCAAATACAGAACATTGCCTTTATTTTAAAAAAAATCCTTACCTCGAGATAACAAAATATCACATCCAGTAGGTTAGGACACAACATTTTCAAATTCCCGAGAATAAGTTTTTCATTTAACATATGAGTTTTGATTTAAAAATAATTAGTTTTTTTAGATTCGGTGAGAAAAAAATCGAAACCCAGTAAGTTAGGGTACGATTTCTGTCGGATCTTAGAACACGGAATGTTTGTTTATTTCAAAACGAAAATTGTAATGCCTCGAATAAAATGTGATATGGCCGTAATAAAATGGAAGACGAATTATAATACAAATTCATGATAGAATAAAACAAGGATAATAATGTAAATAACAAAATAAAAGCAGAAATAAAATACAATAAAATTTAAAATCAACAATCTATATGAAACAATAAGAAAAAGAATAGGTAAAAAAGAAAATAATAGCAAAAATAAAAGCTAATGGTGAATCAGTAGATAAATAAATATTATATACAATCGCTTAAAGACAATAAAATAATAATAATAGTAGTAACACAAAAATACAAAAATAATAAATTATAAAATATATTAATAAACCAAAAATAATAGTAAAAATAAAAATAATATTAGTAATAATAAAAATAGCAATAATAACGTTGATAAGAAAAATAATAATAACAATAATAATAAATATAATAGTAATAAATATGATTATAGTAATAATAATATATATAAAAATAATAGTGGTGAAAATAAAAATAATAAAAATAATACTAATGAATATAATAATAATAATAAAGTCAATTATAAATAAAATAAAAACAATAATAATAGTAATATTAAAATAATAATTATAATAGTAAAATAATAATAATACTAAATTAGTAATAATAATAGTAATAATAATAATTTAAATAGCAATGAAAATAATAATAAAAGTAATAGTAAAAATAAAAATAGTATTAATAATAAAATAATAGTAATGATATTAAAATTAATAGTAATAATGAAAAAAATAATAGTAAATATAATAATAATAATAACAGTAATAAAGATAATATTAAATAATAATTATACTAATAATATTAATAGTAATAATAAAAATATTAAATAAAAATAATAATAGTAATAATAATAAAAGAAAATAAAAAAAGGGACTAAATTGAACTTAAAACAGATATTTGGGGCGAATTTAAAAAATAAATTTGAAAGGGACCTATTTGAATGCGCGAATGACATGGAGGGACTAAAGGGAAAATATTCCTTCCCTCCAAAATGCTGCGTTTCAAAAGGGACTCAAATGAAACCCAAACGAAACTTAAGGGCAAAATTAAAAATAAAAGAACTTGATTATAAATTAATAAAAAAGCGGAAGGGCTTAAAGTGCAATTAGCCCTTCCATAGAAAACACGCGGATCCTTTGTTCGAACAGGTTGGGTCGGGTCGGATCGGCCCTTCAAAACGACGCTATTTTGGCGTCTGGGGAGGCCATGCAAAACGGCGTTGTATTGTGTAGTTATAGAAACTAAATTTTTCCTAAAAAAATTCATTTTCTTCTTCCTCAAAAAGAAAAACATCAAAACTCTCTCAACCCTTTTCTCTCCCCCCTTCATCCGATCGAAAGCCGGCCAATATCCGGTCGCCGCGGTGGCCGGAACTCCAAGAAAAGGTGATTTTTTTTCTTTTTTTTTTTGTATATTTTTTAGTTTAATACTTATATATCTATATAGTTAAAAAAAATATTTGTATATGCATGGAATGACAGATTCGAAAAAATATGAAAAAGATAAAAAATGAACCCTGCTTGCATTGATGATATGTGTGTATTTGTAAAACAGTGTACTCTGTATTGCTTTCTTTTTTTGCTGATTCTCTTTGAATTTCTTGTATTGATTCTGAATGAAAAAAAAATGTTCCCTTTTACACTGTTTTGTTTCGGCTTTTATAGCCTTTTTTTTACAACCAACTTTCCCTTGTTTGTAGGTATGTGGGAGGCGTGGTGGAGAAGGGCACGTCGCGTGGCGGACAGGGGAAGTGCGCACGATGCGGAGGAGCAGGTGCGTGCGGTGCTGGGGAGGCTGCTGGAGGTGCAAAGCTAGCTGCTAGGGTTTCAAAGTTGTTTGGGCTGTGGGCTTGCTGGGTTTTGTTTTAGTGTTTGGGCCAAAATTTTGGGCCTCGGGTGTTTATTTGTAAATGGACTGTTCTTTTTTAAATTTTTGGACTTTATTTGGTTTATTTTTTAGGCCCGAGCAAAAAATTGGACTCTACAATAAAGATATAAACTATTAAAATTTAAAATTTAATTTTGACCCTTAAAAAGAAATTTCTAAATTTGACATTGCGTGTATGAAGTACAATAAGAAGCTAATGGAACATTACGATAGTTTCCATGTCATTGAACTTTTTTTTAAGATATTGATGAAAGTAGCGAGTGATTGATTGGAAAAATAGGTGGACACTCGGAAGATGATTTAGTGTTGAATAATGATTAATTGACATGGGGTTTGGTTGCAGGTATTGTAGGTGCTGGAGAGGCAAGTCATTGCACTAGAATGCAAGCAAGTTCTCAATCTACTTTTGAAGAAGATGATGACATTGGACAAGAATAAGATATACATGTTGACTAATTAGCATGAAATTAGTGTATAGCAATTTTTTTGGGATGTAAGCAGATTCTTTCGGGTGTAATTAGCCTCGATTTAGGGATTTTGATTCCTTCTTCCTTACTATTGTATATATATATATATCAATGAAAGTATCAACAATAAGTAAATTTCATTGCCATTTCTATATTTTTAACATGGTTTCAAAGTTAGGTTCCAAACCCAAAAACACCTTAGGTTTTGAAATTATTCACCATTTAGGCATATTTTCTTGTCTCATCGCTCCTACTATTAAAGTCTCAGCCGGTGGCGGTACACCACTAAGAAATTTAGGGGCCATGATTTTTCAATTTTCTCCTTTGGTCTTCCCAAATATAGAAGTATGTCCCTCCAATATTTTTATGGTATTAAAAATAATATTAAAAAAATTGTTCTTGATAAAAATAAAGGAAAAATTTTGTTGAAAAAGCTAAATTTGGGGAGTTTCATACAGATAATCTTGTTGTTTATATTGAAAGAGATCATTAAAACTTTTGATTCAAACTCTATATTTAGGGATTTTATTTCTTTGAAAAAATGTCGTGCACAATTTTTAATAATGATATGCTATTTATTCTTAATTGTTCTTTTTAAATATGTACCCATGCTATATTTTATTTAACTTATATATATTTGAAAATATAACGTGGAATGAAATTTTTATCTAATTTTTTTTAAAATTTGTAGTATAATTAATACACATAATACATATTATAGGGAAAAAAAAATTGAGTAACAGTCTAATTTTAGTTTGGCCTTCCTAAGATTAACATCTTGGCTCTGCCACTAATCCCAGTCTCGTCATTGGCCAACCCTGAAAGTCCGGCAACCTTTCCGCCTATACTTGTGTCTCAAGTGTCGCTAAGAACTTGTCCTTTTTTCAAACTTTGTTTATATCGAACTTTTTTAAATAATAATAGTAAATTATATTATATTATTTTTAAATGTGTAATCATCATAATTTTTATTAAATTATAATTATTTTTAAATATATAATTATCACACCTTTTATTTTAAGTCAACTTTTTTAACTAATAATTTTAAATGTTAATTTGGTAATAAGATGAAAAATATAGGGTATTCTTGTTGGTTCAAATATTTTCTAAACTCATGTTTTATAATTAATTTTAGATGTCAACTTAGTAATATGATGAAAAATAAAGAGTATTCTCATCGATTCAAACATTTTTTTAAACTCATGATTTTATATAATATATATATTATAGATTACACATACTTTATTACATTTATTAGTCGTATATATTAATAAAGTTGTTGGTTAAATTAGCATTACAGATTAACTCGATACTAACTCAATACCAACTAAAGATTGATGACAACAATAAGATAAACAATTGTAGTATATTTAATATTCTTAATCTAATTTATTTGCATATTTAAATTTCGTTTTACTCATAATTTAATCTATTTTTTCCATTTTAATACCATACATATTTAATGTGTTATTATTAATTAATTTCGAGTCATATGTTTTGTATTTTATTTTCAAATACACTTTTATATTCTAGGTACGTAAGTTTTATACATACATGCACGTGATAGAATTTTTAGTACTGATATTGATTTTTGGATAAGTGAGTTGTGCATAATAATACAAACATGATTTGATTATATATTACAAATTATTAAATATAAAATTTATAATAACTATACTATATTAGGTGGACAATAATGGAATATATTGCATCATATCCATTGGTTCTCCAACTTCTAACAATAAATAACTAGAATAAATGGATAAAGCTCCATTCCCCTACATTTATTATTTTATTTTATACAAATTACATATTTTTTAACAAATAAAGTATATATATTTATTTTTTATTATCTATATTATTAATAAAATATTTGGTTGAGTTGTTATTACAAATTAATTTAACCCAATTCAATTAAAAAAATTTAAAAAACTCAATTTCAAACTGAAATATTAGATGCAATTGAAATTATTGTTGTAATATATTTTTTATAAAAATTAAAATTCACTAGGAATACTTATTTTATTTTTAATGCCAATTTTTTTATTAAAAAAAGCTTAATACATCATTTGGTACGTATGTTTGACAAAATTTTTTAATATGATACTTATATTATTTTTTTTGTCTTACATGTGTAGCTATGTTTGATATAAAAAGTTATACATTTTGGTACCTAAAGTTAATGGTGTTAACTTTTTAGTATTTTTTTTTCAATTTTTATGGTTAAATTTATAATTATCTAATCACATTAGCAATTAATTTTTATCAAATCAACCTTAAAAGCCGAAAAATTTCTAGTCATCAAGTTGTATTTAACAAATTAAACACAAAATTAAATAAATTCACAATTAACACTAAATTTATTCTATTAACAAAATCATGAGAATCCAAACCTAATAACATTAGCAATTAACTTTCATCAAATTAATCCTAAAACAGAAATTAAACATTAAAAAGTAAACATTGTTATCTTTGAGTACCAAAATGTATAACTTTGGCTAAATATAGGTATTACATCGGACCAAAAAATAATACAAATATCACATTAGAAAAAAATGTCAAGCTCGAACACCAAATAATATAATAAACCTTTAAAGTGTAGTATGAAAATAGAAGTACGATATGGATTGGAAAGATAATACATATCTTTGAGCTTAGCTAGTATTTTTGTGATTGTAATAATCAAGATGATGTAAGTTTAGTGTGTTTAAGTGCACTTTTTCTTATTTTAAATGTATCAATTTTATAGAGTATGTTTTTAAAAATAAACAGAGAGACTCTTAAAATAAAATAAAATAATAAAATTTTATGTAAAAAATAACATTTACAATGCACTAAATTTTTACGAAAATGACTAGCATATAAATGGTTAGAAATAAAAAGATTATATATAATTTTGTGAAAATACATATTAGCATATCTTAATTCTGGAATTACTAATTTAACCAAAAACAAGAAAACCAACAACCACAATAACTGGTTACGAGTGTTGGGTGGGTCCCACTATATGGGGAATCCACTATGTAGAGAAGAAGGAAGACCAACCGGCCATGATTTCCAACTACTCCACCATACTATAATTTTTTTTTCTTTTTCTTTTGGGTTTGACAAAAGCCATTTTTCTTTGTCTTTTTATTATTATTTTTTTTTCTTGTACGTGGCTTTTGGGCAGCATTTATGGAGAGCCAAAAGATCAGATTTTGGGAGAGAGGAAAAACGAGAGAAACAGAGAGAAAAGACTGAAGCAAAATCAGTTTTTCAAGTTTGGAGCAGCTGTGATCAACTCTTCGATCGGAGGTCCATCCGTGGTTCGATTGAGCTGATTTTTGGACAGAAGCTAGACGACAAGGTGTTCTTCACTTTGTACGGTCGAATTTTTCATCCGAGTCCTGTAGCGTTAGAAATACTCGTTTTTACAGCAGCTTCGTTTTTGGTGATGTTCTCCAATTTTTCTCTCTTTTGCTAAAGATTACATATTGTTAGCCTTGTTGGAGTTGAATGTTTGTTGTAAGCTTGATATTGTAATCTTGTAGCTGAACATTTGATTATAGTGGAGCTTTTGATCGGACTCTAAAGTCCCGTGGTTTTTACCCTTGATTTAGAGGGGTTTTCCACGTAAAAATACCGGTGTCTCTATTTATTATTTTTGTTGTGGTTGATCTGTGGTTGATTAAGGTTGTTAGAGAACACTTTTTTGTGCTATTGTGTTGCCATAATATTTGACAAGAGTTACAGGGAGAGAAAAGAACACCGGTTGTGCTTCGCTTCCGTTCGATTGTTCGGTTTCTTCCCAACAAACTGGTATCAAGAGCTCGGTTATTCTGTCAAATAAATATGGAAATTAATACGAGCAAGATGATTATGTTGAATGGCACAAATTATCAACTTTGGCGGAATAAAATGAAGGACTTGTTGTTTGTGAAGGCTCTGCATCTTCCGGTCTTTGCTACTCAAAAACCCGATTCAAAAAGTGATGAAGAATGGGAATTTGAGCATCAACAAGTCTGTGGCTTTATTCGGCAATTTGTTGAAGAAAATGTTTACAACCACATTGATCAGGAGACACATGCTCGAACATTGTGGGAGAAGCTTGAAAGCTTGTATGCTTCGAGATCGGGCAATAACAAGTTGTTTTTGCTAAAGAAAATGATGGCGTTGAAATACAAAGAAGGGACATCTATAGCTGACCATGTGAGTGAATTTCAGAGCGTGATGAATCAGTTGCTTGGTATGGGTGTCAAATTTGATGACGAGATTTTAGGGCTTTGGTTGCTTGCTACTCTACCGGACTCTTGGGAGACTTTCTGGGTTTCGCTCATTAATTCTGCCCCAAAGGGTATTATTACCTTGGATTTGGCCAAGAGTGGTGTGTTGAATGAAGAGGTCAGAAGACGATCTCAGGGTTCTACATCACAGTCCGAGGTGTTGGTTACCGAGAACAGGGGGAGGAACAGAGACAAAGATGGAAAGAGTAGAGATAAAGGCCGAAGCAAGTCAAGATCGAGATACAAGAATCTTGAGTGTCATCATTGTGGTAAGAAAGGCCATATCAAGAAATACTGCTTCAAGTGGAAGAAAGAGAACAAAGGTGGTGATAAACACGATCGGAATGATGATGGAAAATCCGAGCGTGTTGCTACTGCTACTCGTGAAGATCTGTTGGTCATTCGTGATGAGAATTTGGTCAACCTAGCATGTGACGAGACTAGTTGGGTGATTGATCTTTGGTGCATCACTTCATGTCACGTCGAGGAAGGATTTCTTCACATCTTATACTCCGGTGATTTTGGGGTATTGAAGATGGGTAATGACGGTTTAGTTCCAGGTTGTTGGTATGGGAGATGTTCACTTGGTGAGTAACAATGGAACAAAGTTAACTCTCAAGGATGTCGACACGCACCGGATATCCGTTTGAATTTGATCTCTCGCAGAAAGCTTGATGATGAGGATTCTCGTAACACCTTCGGTGATGGGGCGTGGAAGTCGACTAAAGGCTCCTTGGTTGTGGCTCGAGGAAAGAAGAGCTCAAATTTATATTTGATGCAAGCTTCACTTCTCGAGACGATGTGAATGTGATGATGAATGAATGACACTCAACCGAGTTGTGGCATAAACGACTTAGTCACATGAGTGAGAAGGCCTTAAGCTGTTTAGCGAAGAAGAATCAACTTTCGGGCTTGAAGAATGCTACATTGAAGGATTGTGCTCATTGTCTAGCAGAAAGCGAGAGAAGAGTTTCATTTAGAAGCCGTCCTCCTCATAGAAGATCGAGTTGCTAGAGTTGGTACATTCGGATGTCCGTGGTCCGATAAAAGTAAGGTCACTTGGCGGTGCACTTTATTTTGTGACTTTCATTGATGACTATTCGAGAAAGCTATGGGTTTACACTTTGAAGTCTAAAAATCAAGTCTTTGAGGTGTTTAAACAGATTTCATGCATCGGTTGAAAGGGAAACAGGAAGAAGTTGAAGTGCATTCGTGATCGATAATGGTGGCGAAAGTACACAGGCGTTTCATGAGTAATTGTCTCATGCGACGAGGAATCGGACATCGAGAACACCACCAAAGACTCCACGATTAAATGGGTTAAATTGAAAGAATGAACCGAACACCGATTGAGAGAGTCGGATGTTTGTTGTCGATTCAAAGTCGCCAAGATCATGTTGGGTGAAGCTTTGAATACTGAGTGACACATGTGATAAATTTGTCTCCTAGTGTTCCTTTACGAGGTGGACGTGCGGATAGAGTTTGGTTTGGCAAAGACGTGTCATATGATCACCTGCGTGTGTTCGGTTGTAAAGCATTTGTTCATGTTCCAAAGGATGAAAGATCCAAGTTGGATGCCAAGACTCGACAATGCATTTTTATTGGTTATGGTCTAGATGGTGAGTTTGGTTATAGACTCTATGATCCCGTTTAGAAGAAACTCGTGAGAAGCAGAGATGTTGTCTTCATTGAGGATCAGACCATCGATGACATTGATAAGATGGAGAAAGCGAATTCACAAGACAGTGATGATTTGATCGATGTGAATCCAGTTCCCCTAAACTCTTCACCAGGTCCTATCCAGGATGATGTGCATGGTGATGTTACTGATGACCATCAGGATATAGGTGACTTTGATGCTCCCATGGATGATGTTGTGAATGATCAACAACAAGCACCTATATCTCCACCAACAGTTCCACTTCGAAGGTCTTCCAGAGATCGACGATCTTCTGTCAGGTATTCTTCTGATGAATATGTTCTTTTGACTGACGGGGGAGAACCTGAATGTTATGAAGAGGCTATGGAGAGTGAATGCAAAGATCAGTGGGTTGAAGCGATGAAAGATGAACTTCAATCCTTGCATGAGAACCATACCTTTGAGTTGGTGAAATTGCCCAAGGGCAAAAGAGCCTTGAAGAATCGGTGGGTTTACAGGTTAAAGCAAGAAGAGAAGTCTTCATCTCCACGATACAAGGCTAGATTGGTCGTCAAAGGTTATACTCAGAAAAAGGGGGTTGATTTTGAAGAAATATTTTCTCCAGTAGTGAAGATGTCCTCATCGAACTATCTCGAGTTTGGCGACTGCTATGACTTAGAGGTTGAACAAATGGACGTGAAAACTGCTTTTCTTCATGGTGACTTGGAAGAAGAGCTTTACATGGAGTAGCCAGAGGGATTTGTTGCACAAGGAAAAGAGGACTATGTGTGCAGATTGAAGAAGAGCTTGTATGGTTTGAAGCAAGCTCCAAGGCAATGGTACAAGAAGTTCGAGTCTGTTATGGGGGAGCAAGGCTACAAGAAGACTACTTCTGATCATTGTGTGTTTGTTAAGAGATTCTCTGGTGATGATTTTATAATTCTTTTGCTCTATGTTGATGACATGCTTATTGTTGGTCAGAATGCTTCTAGAATTGAGAAGTTGAAGTAAAAGTTGAGTCAATCCTTTGCAATGAAGGATTTGGGGCCAGCAAAGCAAATTCTTGGCATAAAGTTGACACATGATAGAAAGGCTAAGAAATTATGGTTATCACAAGAGAAGTACATCGAGAAAGTACTTCAAAGGTTTAACATGGATAAAGCTAAAGCGGTGAGCACTCCCTTTGCTACGCACTTCAGATTGAGTGTTAAGCATAGTCCTTCCACAGAAAATGAGAAGGAAGAGATGCAGAAAATTTCTTACTCTTCAGCCGTGGGGAGTCTGATGTATGCAATGGTTTGCACAAGACCAGACTTGGCTTATGCCGTTGGTACAGTCAGTCGTTTTCTTTCTAATCCAGACAAAGAGCATTGGAATGCAGTGAAGTGGATTATGAGATATCTTCGTGGCACTTCCAACATGAAACTTTGTTTCGGCAATGAGAAACCTGTTCTTGTTGGTTATACAGATTCAGACATGGTCGGAGATATTGACTCGAGGAGATCTACTCCAGGTTACTTGATCACTTATACAGGGGGAGCTGTGGCATGGCAATCGAGATTGCAAAAGTGTGTTGCATTGTCCACCACTGAATCGAGTTCATTGCAAAGAACCAAGGCGTGCAAGGAGATGCTTTGGATGAAGAAGTTTATGCATGAGCTTGGTTTTACTCAGGAGAAGTATGTCCTGTATTGTGATAGCCAGAGTGCTATTCATCTTGGTAAGAACTCAACTTTTCATGCTAGATCTAAGCATATTGATGTAAGGTACCATTGGATACGAGATGTTCTTGAAGCTAAGCTATTAGAGCTTGAGAAGATACATACTGATGATAATGGTGCTGATATGTTGACGAAGGCTTTACCAAGAGGAAAGTTTGAAGCATGTTATTTGATCTCCGGCATGGAGGCATTCCCCACATAGTCGGAGGGGGAGATTTTGTTGGGTGGGTCCCACTATATGGGGAATCCACTATGTAGAGAAGAAGGAAGACCAACCGGCCATGATTTCCAACTACTCCACCATACTATAATTTTTTTTCTTTTTCTTTTGGGTTTGACAAAAGCCATTTTTCTTTGTCTTTTTATTATTTTTTTTCTGTCTTGTACGTGGCTTTTGGGCAGCATTTATGGAGAGCCAAAAGATCAGATTTTGGGAGAGAGGAAAAACGAGAGAAACAGAGAGAAAAGACTGAAGCAAAATCAGTTTTTCAAGTTTGGAGCAGCTGTGATCAACTCTTCGATCGGAGGTCCATCCGTGGTTCGATTGAGCTGATTTTTGGACAGAAGCTAGACGACAAGGTGTTCTTCACTTTGTACGGTCAGATTTTTCATCCGAGTCCTGTAGCGTTAGAAATACTCGTTTTACAGCAGCTTCGTTTTTGGTGTTGTTCTCCAATTTTTCTCTCTTTTGCTAAAGATTACATATTGTTAGCCTTGTTGGAGTTGAATGTTTGTTGTAGGCTTGATATTGTAATCTTGTAGCTGAACATTTGATTATAGTGGAGCTTTTGATCGGACTCTAAAGTCCCGTGGTTTTTACCCTTGATTTAGAGGGGTTTTCCACGTAAAAATACCGGTGTCTCTATTTATTATTTTTGTTGTGGTTGATCTATGGTTGATTAAGGTTGTTAGAGAACACTTTTTTGTGCTATTGTGTTGCCATAATATTTGACAAGAGTTATATGGAGAGAAAGAACAACCGATTTTGCTTCCGCTTTGTTTCGGTTGTTCGGTTTCTTCCCAACAACGAGTTGAAAAATAAGAATAAAATTGGAGTATAATCATGACTCAAGTTTGTGCAATATTGAAAACATTTCACATAACTTAATAAACAAGATTTCTCTCAGTGGATTTTACCGTTTCCTTAACTTTCTTAGGTTTCAGTTTAATAAATCATAAATAAATACATGATAAAATTACATTTTAGTCTCTCAAAAAATTATAATTAAATTCCACCATCTAAAAGAATTTCTAACTTTGCTCCGGTGTATATATAATATGATATCACATGCGTAAGTTTTATCTTGTGTAAATCATATGTGAGTTTTTTTAGATTTTATTTCGGTTTGTGTGAGGCTATCCAATTTTATTTTAGTTTTTTAAATTGGAGTGAACACATATTTAAATTGTTCTGAAACTCAGATATTTTAAATTATTACATATTGAGAGAGAACATAATAATAGGGTTTGAATTTAAAACTTTAAAATGTGTACATAAATATTTTAAGTTATTGGTGGATTGAATTATTTAGATTTTGAGTTATTTTATATTTCATGAAAGCTGGTAATCAAAAGTTGAGTTTAGTGATAATTGATGATTAATAGCTCAACTGAGTGAAAAGAAATAATTGAGGATTTGTTTTTTATTTAAACTATTATTTTATAATTTCATTTAAATAGAAGAAAATTCTTATAACTACAAGCTAGATTTTTTTAACTTAATTAAGTTAACAAATGCTTTACTTAATTTTTATATATAATTTTTTAAAAATATATTTTTTGTGAAAAATGCTAATGATTTTTTAAAAATCAAGATATTTGAATTATATTTAATTTGATTTTTTTAAAAATATTGGTTATCTCTTGAAATTTTTCTCATCTTCCTTGATAAATATATATAGTTTTTGAAACCCAAACTCCGACATTCCCTTTGACATTTCTACCCTCTAAAAAATATATTGGCTCTACCCCTACTCACTATTATTCATGCAAAATTCATGTACGTTGATTGAATTCATGTGCGTCGAATGAAGAAGAACACACAGTTGATTTTCACCACCATGAAAAACCCAGGCCTCCAACTTCCACTCAAACTCAAAGTTCAATAAAAGTTTTACTCAAAGGAGGCCGCAATATTTGAATCTTTGAATCATATCTAAATCTTGAATCTTTCTCAACAAAGGTTTCTTTGTATCTGTTAACCACAACAAACACCATACTGCATTCATAGCTGGTTTAGTATTTTGGTAGGAAAAAAAAAAAAAAAGTATGGCAGTTTATCAGATGACGATTTACATTGTAACACTGACTTTGACCTATAAATTGTGCCTACGGCTGACTGCTGGTAGGCTGCTTTGCTTATAGGGTAAAATAAGGAACAAATATACGAATCCATGCAGTAAAGAATCTCTATCCTCAAACAAAGGCAAAACATTACCTTTTACCTTCCATTGAAGAAAAAGGTTTTCTTTTCTGCATTATCTTCATTTTGTTTTTTTTCTTGGATGAGCCCCCTGTTTTCCTTTCTAATTTCTTCATAAATTAACCCTTTCTAGCCTATCTTTTTATTATTTTGTTTAATTATTTCATGTTTTAAGAATAATTAGACTACAAGCCAAGAATTTATGTAAACTGATAAGAGTCTGCAAAAGATGGGAAAAAAACAGGGGAAAACAGAGAGTGTACTGAAGAGGTTTTTAATGTAAACGTAGTTTCCTTCTTTTTTCTTCTACTTTCTGATTACATAAAGCATTTCAAAAGAAAGAAAATTAAATAAAGGGTGTTTGTTTTTTAATTGGGATTTAAAGATTCTTTGTCTATCATCATGAATTTTAGATTACTTATTATTTAAATCACTTCTGGTTCTCCAAAGTTTTACATTTTCCTATCTTCTTTTTTTATTTTTCTGGTGAATAACAAGCAAATCAAAGACACATAATTTGTTGAAATAAGGAACCTTTTTCATTACAAAACAAAACAAGGAAAAAGAAAAGCTTCCATTGTTGTTGTTCTTCAAGGATGCTTCCTTTCATCTGCATTCTCATAATATGTATTTTAGGTCCATTCTCTTTATTTGGTAGAGCTGCCTTCAATCTTAGCCTCCCTCACCAACATCCTCACCCTGAATCTATTGTTCATGATGTTCAAAGGTATGCCCTTTGATTCAACCATTTTCTTGCATGATTCTGTGTGGAAAAGAAGAAGAAAATCCCATTTTTTCTGACAAAGATTTTGACTAAAAAAACATGTAGTCACATTGTCTATACTTCTCATAATGGCAAACAAAATATCATCATTTTCTTTCCAAATTTAGCTATTTTTTTCCGAAGAATTTTACATTACATTTTGCTCGAAACCCTTTGTTTTAATCTTTTGTAGGAGATTAAATGTGTCTATATCAAGAAGACAAGCTCTATCTGTAAGCCAAAAAGATCAATGCCTAACCGGAAACCCCATCGATGATTGCTGGCGGTGCGATCCCAACTGGTACAACAACCGCCAACGCTTAGCTGACTGTTCTATAGGTTTCGGGCAAGGAACCCTCGGCGGAAAAGGCGGCAGAATCTACACTGTCGTGGATTCCTCCGACAACGACGTTGCTAATCCCAAACCAGGCACTCTCCGCCACGCCGTCATACAAGACGAACCCCTGTGGATCATCTTCTCAACCAACATGGTCATCAAGCTGAAGCACGAGCTGATTTTCAACTCTTTCAAAACCGTCGACGGCCGTGGTGTCACCGTTCATGTCACCGGGAATGGGTGTATAACATTGCAGTATGTCTCCCATGTTATTATACATAACATCCACGTTCACCATTGTAATCCATCGGGGAACGCCGACATTGCTTCGTCGCCGACGCATGTTGGATGGAGAGGAAGATCGGACGGAGATGGGATCTCCATTTTCAGTTCCCAGAAAATCTGGATCGATCATTGCGCCCTTAGTTACTGCACTGACGGTCTTATTGATGCTATAATGGGCTCCACTGGAATTACCATTAGTAACAATTATTTTTCTCACCATAATGAAGTAATGCTTTTAGGCCATGATGACAGGTATTAAAAGGTCTAATTCTCCTTTCAGTCCCTATAGTCTTTTGAACTTTCAAAATTTAGTCTCCCTATTTTTTGTTGTGTTGGTAGGCATTTGGCTGATTCAGGGATGCAGGTGACGATAGCTTTTAATCACTTCGGAGAAGCATTGGTGCAAAGAATGCCGAGATGCCGGTTAGGGTATATACATGTTGTCAATAATGATTTCACGGCTTGGGAAATGTATGCCATCGGCGGTAGTGCTAACCCTACCATCAACAGTCAAGGGAATCGTTATACTGCACCAGTGGACCCTAATGCTAAAGAGGTAAAACCCTCTTGTTAATATTTAAATTATGACCGCAGATTTTGATTTACATGATCATCGAGGCACTCATGGTCCCCACTCTCTGTGGCGGCGCGTGGGGTGTTCAGTTTTGTGAACCCTAATTTATAGCAGTAATTTGTTCGACTTTCATTTTACATTCTTTTGGCAAAGTCGTCAACAGGTGACAAAGAGAGTGGACACGGATGAGAGGGAATGGGCATCTTGGAACTGGAGAACAGAAGGGGATTTAATGGTAAACGGAGCCTATTTTGTGCCTTCCGGTGCCGATGTAAGTCCTCAGTACGCTAAAGCTTCCAGCATCCAGCCTAAATCCGCTGCCTTCATTCAGCAGCTCACTCTCACTGCCGGCGTTTTCGGCGAGTCTAGGTAATTTTTCAATTTAATTAGGCTTTTAACTGTATCACCCGCCTCTTTCTTAACTGTCATCCTCATTTTAATGCTTGGTATTAAATAGACAAATTTTTAACTAAGCTGGAACAATGAATATGCAACTATAAAGAATGCATAAGTATTAATTAACAGAATTCTCATGTTAATACAAGATATAGATATAGCTCATGTTCTTAACTGTATTACTTTCTATTTCTATTGTTTTAGATGTGAAAATCTTAGGGCGGGTTTAGATAGTCGATGTGTTAATTCGTGATTGGTGTAAAAATAGCGATGACGATGAAATTAAATATTGTAGCAATAATATAAAGTGAAACAAAAAATAAACCAAACCCACCCTTAAACTATAAATAAATAATTCTTAATCAATCCCTATAAGCAGTCTGCCTAACGAATCTTATACAGATTAAATCTAAAAAAGCGCTTTCAAAACATTTATTAACAAAATCCCATAATTAATTACTTTATTTCCCATCTTTTAGTCTTTTCCCCCCATTAGATACTGAAAGTAAATAATGAGAATCTGTGTAAAGATTAGCCTTCTAACGATTTCTTTTGCCCTACACCATGTGCCTTTGCATGGGATGATATGTCTTCCCTTTTCTAGGGTAATTTACGTAACACTACTATTCTATACTAATATCTGAATATGTGTCGAATATGAAAACCCTTAATGTATGGAACAAAAAACCACGAAGATGCACACATGGATAAAAGTATGAAAAGAAGAAGAAAAAGAAAATAGGGTTAGCTTTAAACTAGATAGGAGAGGTGATCCTTTTTGGCATTCAAGTTGGTGTGGGGGTGAAGCATCTGAGTCAGTTTATATTCTCTTTGATCTGCTTTCCAACTGTATATCAACGTGAGCCCCCTCACCGTCTGATGTTGATTAAGACATTGACAATTTACCTTTTTAATGGGGAAAAATACATACACATTCAAGACAGCCTTCCTTCATACATGTTTGTCAATGTGATAGCTCCTTTCCCTTGCTTATATGTCATCCATGTTAGCTATTTTAACAACCTTTTTTGCTTTGGTTCCTTGTCGGCTACATATTTAGATATGATTTTTTAAGAATCTTTATCCCACACTTACATTTAACCCCCCCCCCCAAAAATTTCCCTCCCAAATTTTTTATTTAGAATTTCTCATTAAACTTTTCAAATATTTTAAAATTTTTAATTAGATCCCTCCAAATGTTTTGTCATTTCTTAAGGGTTTTAGCCACCATTGTCAAGAGTTATTATTACATGGATTTAACCCTAAGTTTTGACGCGTTAATAGTTCTTATTTATAAAGATTTTTAGAAATTTGAATATTCGTGTCCTGTTTATTATGGTGTTTTAATTTTCCATTTGTGTTATGTTCATGTTGTGACTAATAAATTTATACTAGTCTTAACATTTGCAATCCTTTTCTCTTATAGTTTGATGTATTACTGTTTTTTTTTTTCGCATGTGCGTGTTGAATTATATGTACAGCGAAGAGACTGGGAGCTATACCTATCCAGGGTACACCGGCAACACCGTGCCCAGTGGCACCGGCACCACCACTACTGGCAGTGCAGGACCAACCGATGACGGCAACTTCTTTGGAATGATATTTGGGAGCGGCGCACCACCATCGCCAACCCCACCAGCATTAACATCAATGGCTTCAACATTTTTGTCTCTTTTAATTATTTTAATTTTGTATTCTATTACCAACCAAGGTGCGCTACCACCATTACTATCATTATTGCTTTTATAGAAATTAAAAAGAAAGAAAAAACAAAAAGGAATCAAAATTATAGTTAATAGTTGTAATTTTATACAAGAAATGAAAGATTTCTGTGATTAGTTTGGTTCCTAGTCCCTGTCTAACACAAAACAAATAACATAGGTTAAAATTGATGTAACCTGTTAAAAATTATGCTTTTTTATACACTACCAATCATTACTGATAAAAATAAGTGAACAAAAACTGATTTAACTGATAATCTGATATAATAATTTTTAGGGTAAATTACACTTGAGGGAACTAAACTATTGGTAAATTTACGCTTTGGTTACTCAACTTTAAAAAGTTACAAAATAGTCACTGAGCTATTCGAAAATTTTCATTTAAGTTATTGAACTATTTGAAAATTTTTATTTAAGTCATTGAGTTGCTAAGTTTTTTTTTTTAAAGAAAAAAGTCTAGCCAGTTAGCTCCAAATGACGATTTAACAATTGATATAGTCGATCAATACCCATCGACAAGTAGAAGAACATAATCCAAGTCGATCTGGTAATCAATGTCAAAGATCAAAGAAGAAAGTTGTTTGAACTTTGGTTCATTGATCTGTGACGTTCAAATTAAGTTGTTTCATATAAAAATTGAACTATAGAAAAAAAAAAGAAACGAGTTTTTGATTGGTGTAGGCTGTGCAAACAAATAAGGCTATACAACAACGATGTTAACAATCAAGTGACTTAACTAAAAAGTTTAAAATAGTTTAATGACCGTTTTGTAACTTTTTGAAGTTGAATGACCAAATTGTAAATTAATAATAGTTTAGTTACCTTAGATATAATTTGCCCTATTTTTTTAGCAATAGAAAAAAAAACCAGAATAAAGTTTTAAGAGGATTATGAAAATGATGTGGTTGGTTGAGGTGGAATGTTAAATTCCACATTAAATTCAGTGCATTTGGTCCACTTTTTGCACTTTTCCTTCAAATTAGCCTCTCTCTTTTTTCTTTCTTTTTTCATTGCTTGAAAATATTAACAGCCTACACTTGGTAGATATTTTTACTTTTTTTAGAATCTCTTTTTCTTTTGTCTTAGCTTTTTATTGTGCAAAGGATGCATGAGTCAATAACAAGATTCATTGTTTTGTATTTCCAGTCCAATCATAATTATAGATCATGCAAGTTCGGATTATTTGAAGTTATTATCCATTTTATATTATTTTTCAAGTTTCTTTATTTTATTTTTGGAATAATATTTGGTATATTATTAATGAAGTTTTTAGACTCTACAATTAGGGTTAAAGGGTGACAAGTATCCTATAATAGCACAGTAAAATATTAAAAAAAAGGACGTGAATTTTTTTAAAGCTATTTTGGAATTAAAAAATACATTGTCAGTGTGGCCCACACTCCCAAACTGGCCCTAACCGTGTGGCCCACATGGCCTGGCCCACGACCCCCACACACACACCCCCATCACACAATTGTGTGTCGCACATGGCCTACCACATTGTCAGGCACACGCACGTGTGGCCTCGACGGGCCAATTTTTCGGCTTTCGTCGATCGACGTTTTCTCGCATTTTCTTTACACACCTAGCTCATTTCTAATGTGAGAGCAATCCCGAGACCTTCGAAACGTAGAGGCAGTATGCCAAACACTGATTTATCAACTAATTAATAACTCGATAACATAAATCCGAATAGCGCACAGAAACTTACCGTCGACGAAAACAACTATTATCACAGTTTAGGCCGTTGGAGCGAAATCCACAAGTTCACCGTCTTCTCCTACGCAATACATTCACAGAAAATTAATTTCTCTAACTTCACACTGTTATGCTAGTTCATGCGGAAAGAAAAAAAAAGAAAAAAAAAAACCAAGCTAAACAAACTTGCACTTACTCAAACAAACGAAGAACAACTAAATTATCGAACCCCCAACGATTAGAACAACCGATATGTTGATCAAAGTAGAGAGAAAAGAAAAAGCAAAATGAAAAACACAGAGGGAAATAGGGGAGGAGAAGAAACTGACGTTAGAAAGAAATTTGAGAAGAGAGAGAGAAAAATAATAAATCAAAAATCAAAATTAAAATGGAAGAATATCCTAACTCCCACTAACAACTGAATCGCACTAAACCGACCCACTAACTCTCAACCAACACAGACTTCTAATCCCACCGAACTTCTACTACAGAACCGACACACACTCATAGAAGCAAAAATAACATACTTCACTCACACAGGAGTTTGAACTTAAGACCTTAAGGTAAGCTAACACCTTACCACTTGAACCAGCAAGGTCATTCTAATATGAGTTCACTGAAAGTTTAACATAACTCACCCAATAGGGATAAGGCTAGGATAAAAAATAAATTTTTTTTTCCAAAAATAAGACTTGAATCCAAGACCTCAAACACACAATCAAAACACTTTGCCACTAAAGCAAATACATATTTATGTCAAAATTCACAAAAACAAAGTTAAATAATTCAGGGCGTTACAATGGAACCATACAATTTAGGAGAAAAAATAACAAATACTTGTCGTAGATGGTGAAGGACAAGCTCCATCAACAGAACAAAAGCTTTAGCCTTAGCATCAATTGAACATCATGATACGTTGACAATTGGCTTTGTCACAACTCAAGCACAACATATCTAGAGTGATTGCAAGCACTTAATACGATAAGGAAATCAACCCCAGATGGTCCAAAGTATCGAGCATAAATCGACAAAAGAATTTGAGCATTCACCAAACTGGAGAGGACGACAACTAAACCATCCCTAAAATCACTTGTAAAACTAAGGTTACATGTAACACCCCTTACCCGAGACCGTTGCCGGAGTCGAGTATGAGGCATCACTAGACTTGACTACTAATTCGGGGCATAAAAAAAAATTTAAACTGTCCAACTGCGTCATGTTGACTAAATTGACATAGCTAGAGTTACGAGACTCAAAATTTAGATCCGTAAATTTTCCTTGAAACTAGACTCTTGTATCTTCTTACCATAAATTTTCCAGAATTTTTCATATGGCCAATTAGTACAGTTTATTCATTAAATTTTCCCCTATTTCACTATTTGATGGTTCTAACCTATCCTTACAAAAACTCAGTTATCTCATTGTACAGAATTCCAATAATGTTCTTGTTTATTCCAATAAAAAATAGACTCATTAAGGATTCTAAGAATATAAACTATGCTCCATGATTATTTTTGTACAATTTATAACAATTTTTCCAAGATAGAACAGTGAATCACGAAGTCATTCAGAACCAGTCTCACTAAAATTTAAATATCTCATAACATAAAATTCCTTTGCCTACTATGTTTCTTTCATATAAAAATAGACACAATAATATTTAATTCTATATCTTATTCACTCTCTAATTCCATTTCTCCTATTTTTGGTGATTTTTCAAAATCACGTTACTGCTGTTAACCAAAAGCTGTTTCATTGCAAAGTATGGTTAACTAGTTTATAACATCCTTACTCCATTGCATTGAAACTCCATACATTAACCATACTTATACATATTAAAACCAAAATCAACCAAAACCACAACCAAACATATTCATCAGGCCAAAATATAAATTCTAAGATTAACAAGATAGTCAAGCCATTTTCGCATGGCTATTACTTATATACATCATTAAAATTTACCAAAACGTAGGCTAGCTTATACATGCCATAGACCTTAAGTTATTACATGAAAGAAATACCAAAACTTTTTCGATAGTGTGACGAGCTTCAACTATGATCCTCGAGCAAGAGATAAGCATCCAAAAGAAATCTACAATACATAAGCAACCACAATCGAAATAAGCTTCCCGAGCTTAGTAAGATTTAAGCAATTCACACTCATATATATATATACATATGTTTGTTTGAAAATTTCGAAACCTAGTTTATTGATAACATCCATACCGAATATCCCAACCAATTTAAAAGTTGAATTCATACCCACATCACATGCTTATACTACCTACCATATACCATCATCACATAATATTTAACTAGCACATAAATCATATACTTACCAAATCCTTTACTTACATTTCAAGCTACCAAAAATCTCAAATTAGTAGGTATAATACATACCTCAAGTTTACTTACCTCTCCTAACATTAACCGTTCATGCATGACCTGTCATAATATACTCGCACATTTTCGTATACCAAATATTCTAGTAACGTATCGCTCACATAGAGCCGTTACTCAACATTTCTCGTAACGTATCGCTCACATAGAGCCGTTATTCAACTTTTCTCGTAACGTATTGCTCACATAGAGCCGTTACTAACTTATTCGCACACATAGTGCTAGTTATAAAATTTTCTCCTCTTACACATAACATATATAAATATTCACATTTTATAAATATGATCAAACCTAAATATGCATATTCAAACCAAATTCTTCTTCCTATAATTTACCATTATGTTCGGCGCCACTCGATTTAACACATAATTGTATATTCAATCACCATATTACAATTGGCATCATCAAGAATATATATATGTATATATATACATTCACACATATCCAAATACCGCATTTCCATATATAAATACATATATCTATCCCTTTCCACAATTTTGTATATTTGACCAACTCAATTATTTAATGGTTATACATATGCACATGTATTTACTAATTCACATCCGGCTATCACCTATAATAATTCCTATGCCTTATTCGGCAATTGAAAATAAAATTATTTATGTCACTCAAACATGTACATTGTAATATAGGAATAATCCAAATTAATCCAATTGCTTAAAACTTACCTCCAAAAGTCGACAATTTAAGCTCCCTACTACTGCTCAATTTGGCTTTTCCCGATCCACTCCGGTTTCTTTTTGTTCTTGGTCTAAAACAATTCCAATTAAGCTCATTTAATTTCATTTCCATTCAATTTAATCCATGAATACTTGATTGCGCAATTTACCCTTTGGCCCCCCAACATTTACAACTCTTGCAATTAAGTCCTTTAAGCACAAAACACAGATTACATGGAATTTAAATTCATTCCTCAAGAGCCGAATGTATCCCTAGCTAATACAAGTCCTTACAAACTATTTTTTTCTCATTTTAATTCCCCAACTAATTATTCTAACATCTAAATTCTAATTTCCTCATTTTCACTAAAAGTCCAAGAACAAAACTTACTACTTTATCACCTATCATCAAAATTTTACCATTTAACAACTAAATCATCAAGCTTTCTTCCATGGTACTTCATGAAAATCACAATCAAAACACAAATTTTTACATGGGCTGTATAAAGCTCTAGATAACCATTTCAAAAATGCCATCAATTATCAAAATCATCAAACACACGTACCTAATTTAGCTTGAAGTAGCCGAACATGAGAGAGCTTTTTCTCTTCTGTTTCCTTTAGCAATTTTTGGTAATAAAGAACAAAGGATAAAAGATGAACCCCCCCTAGTTGTTTTATGTTTCTTTATTTTATTAACATGCTCACCTTATTAAATTATTATAACATATAAACTAATAATTTCTTAGCATGCTTACCGTCCACTACTTTGCTTTTAGGGAAATTTGACATGCAAATCCATTCTTGCAAGAAACATTTCAATTCAACCCTTCTAGCTTAATAAAGGCTATTTTTACTACTTTAACTATTTGGTCCTTCCTCTTAATTTAAGCACACCAAAGCAATTAAATTCACAAATTTCAACACATACCCATTCATAATTATTACACACGAAAACAAAATAATATTAAAAAATTTTTCCGGCTCAGATTCGTGGTCACGAAACCACCGTTCCGATTAGGGTCGTAATTGGGCTGTTACAATACATGCATAAGCAAGACTAAAAAATGTGCTACAAGAGCGGACAAAAACTTCTAAAACTAAAAACTTATTAAACAATAGAAAAACAAAAAAAAAATATAAAAATTAAAACAACACAGGTCAAAATTGATTCGTAAAGTCATTTATTATTCTGAAATACTCTCAAAACAAAAAACATATTAAGAAGCTGGCGAAGAGCCACCCACTTTCCAAGAAAAATTACTGATACTGATGAAGTTTTAACAAACGACAGACACCATCATCTGTCCAACACAACTTGTGAAGACAACAAAGATTCATACAAAATAGATCTGCAAACTGAAAAAAGAGAAAACATATAGAGTGAATGAGAAAAAGAAAGAAAGAAAATGTTGGTGGAAGGGAGAAAAAGACAGGTGATAGCCAGCCCGAAGGTTGGCACCATCACTGGGCAAAACAAAAGATAAGAAGCAAATGGCTTGGAAAAAAAAAAGAGAAAAATTTTATTTATTAAATTCTTATGTTTAATGAACTTAAATTCTCAACGAATAATCTTATCTAAATTATTTATATCGAATTCAGATTTAGATTTATATTTTTGTTGTGCATGCAATTAAGATGCGTTCGGTTAACCAAATATGACGTTATATATATATATATATATATATATATATATATATATATATATATTCATTATTTGGATTCTTATCATTCCAACCACCCTGTAATCTCACATGCTCAAGATAATGTCAATGTCGAAATATAGGATATAATCCCAATACCACCCATTTTAGGTTCTTTTAAATAACATGTGTAATCTTAAATTTTGGACCAATATACCTTTTATTTTTATTATTTCAATAAGTTTTGTCCTTTCTTTTCCCAAAATAAAAGTTAAAAGCCTAATTAAAAACAAAATCTCTCTATTTTTTTAACAGTAAAAAAAGTGGATGTTATACTTTCAAATTATCATTTTTATATTTACTCTAAGATCTATTTATTAGTATATTAATTATGTCGGTGATATAATTATTTTCATGATTAATTATAATTTATATATGGTAAAAATATCATAAAATCCCATGTATTATATCTTAGATTACATTTTAGTCTCTCTATTAAAAAATTCAAGCCCTAATGATCTGAATTTGAGAAAGCTCAAGCCCATAACAGATATAAGCCCAAGAAAATCCAAGATCGACAAAACTTGAGCCCAAGAAAGCTTGAGATTGTAATAGATCCAAGCTTGTAATTGAACATCCATAATAGACATTAATAATTAATATAATTTTATGATATTACTTAAAAAAATAATAAATAAAAGATAATTTTTTATTTTTTGAAAATGTATTATAAGCATTTCATTTATATGAAAATTTTATTAATAGGAAGAGTAATTAATAATAATTTCTTATGTTAAATTATAAAGTGAAATAAATTTTTAAAAATATTAATTTAATATAAAATATTTTTGTAGTGACCTAAAATTTAGTACGGGCGCTAATTGAGGAAATTATTGAAAACAAAGTTTCAATTTTATTTAAAAAAGAGAGTCGCCACCGATCTTTTTTCCTAGGTGTGATCGGACACCTAATAAATCCTCTTTTTAAAAGAAAAATTCCAGAAAAAAGTAAGGTTCGGGAGTCTGTTACGTGCGAGGAAGGTATTAGCACCCTCGCAACGCCCAAAATTGGTATCTTGTTTAGCGTGCGTTGTCTTAATTTTCAAAAATACAAGTTCAATTTAATATTTAATCATGATCCGATTGAAACACGAGAATTTTTGAAAACACAAAAATTTTTGAAACCCGAGAGTTTTTGAAAATACGAAAACTTTTGAAAACACGAAAATTAAAAACAAAAGAAAATTTTTGAAACACGAAAATTTTTGAAAACACGAAATGTTTGAAACATGAAAATTTTTTGAAAACACAAAAATTTTTGAAACACGAGAATTTTTGAAACACGAAAATTTTTGAAAACACGAAAATTTTTGAAACACGAGAATTTTTGAAAACACGAAATTTTTTGAAACACGAAATTTTTTGAAAATACGAAAATTTTTGAAACACGAAATTTTAAAAATGTATTATATACATTTTAAAAATGAAATTTTGACAATTTAAAAATAACCATAAAAATAATCATTTTATTTTAAAAATCCGAGATTTTTTTTAATTTTTTTTAATTTTAAAAGGGCGTGTCGTATTTAACACAAACCGATGATATTCACCCAACATAGCGACGAAATCAACGACTTAGTATCAAACCGATTCGTTGCCTTATTTATCAAAAATTATTCGAATAATAATAAAATTAAATTAAATTAAAAATATAAATACAAAATAAAAATATGCTTAAAAAATCCAATAATGTCATCAAAATACACGAATTAAATTAAAAGTGGGTAAAAAGAAATTAACGAAAAGCCCAAAATTACGGGCTTGAAAAACGGGATACATGACCCATGGTTTTTTTTCCTTCTTTTTTTTCGTTTTCTTCCTTTATCTTTTTTCTTTTTTTTCTTCTTCTTCTTTTTTTCATTTTTTTTGGCCTGCTACCTTTGGGCTTGGGCGCTGGCCTGCTGGGCTGGGCCTAGGTGCTGCTGCTGGGCTTGGGCTGCTTTTTTGGCCTGCTTTTTTTTTGTTTTTGCTGATGCCTTTTTTATTGGGCTCTTGGGTCGCCCGCCGCTCGCCATGTGGTCGGTCAGGTTGGGCCGCATGGGTCAGGTCGGTAAGGTCGGCCCGACTGTTTATAAATTTTTTTATTTTTTTCTTATTTTTTCTTTCTTTTTCTTTTTCTTTCTTCTTTTTCTTCTTTCTTTTTATTCTCCAACCGCCGCTGCCGTCGCCGCTTCCTCGCTAGTGCTGCGACACCTTCTCCCTCTTCTCTTCTTCTTCTTCTTCTCTCTTTTTCTCTTTTCCTTCTCTCTTTTTTTGCTTTTTTTGGGGGGGGGTTTCTTCTCTTTAGACTTCTGGGGGGTAAGAGCCCCTTTTATGGTCGTTTTTTGCAGGTAGCAGTTGAGGAGGGAGTGGCCACCCATGCTGGTGGCCGGAAAATTTGGGAATTAGGTTCCCCAAATCACATAATTTGCCAGAAAGACCAAATCGCAAACACAGTGAAACTTTTGGGGCCTAACTATAATTTAGAGAAAGGTTAGGGGTCTAAATGTAATTTTGGAAACGATGAGAGGTCAAAATGTAATTTTAGAAAAATTAAGGGGTCAAAATATAATTTTTTATTTTTTGTATTTGTTAATTTTTTTAATTTTAAAAATTAAACACGAAATCGGCAGGACAAAATTTAATGTTTACAATTTTAATACTATAAGTATATATATGTATAATAAATATATATTATTAATAGTTATTAAAATCTATAAAATAAAGTTTTAATGAAAATATAATAATATAATAAAACCAAAACCCGTTACTTGATTTGACCTTAAACTGAAATACTAAATTAGTATATTACTAATACATAAAATAATTATAAAATATATAATTATCACTATAAATATTAATACATATATAACTATTATTATATAAATTATAATCGAATATATAATATTCCACAATATTATAATGTTTAATTATTTATGCATATATATATATAAGCTATTAATATATTAGATACTATATGATATAATATAACAAGAAACTAACTTTTAAATATACGAAAAATATAATAATTTAGAACATATTTTAACTAGTATAATAATAAATAATAGTATACAATAATAATTAATATATTATATATCACTCTATTATTATTATTGCAACAATTGTGGCATTTTTTGAGAATGACTGGGAAAAACAGACAAAGGAAGCTGAGAATGGGTGGAACCCAGCGGCAAGCGTCGACGGCGAGTGGCTAGGGATTGTAAAATTTTTTGATTTTGTGTTTTTGGCAAAGAAGAAAAGAAGGTGGGGTAAAAGTAGGGAACAATCGCAACATTTGGTTCACAAATCAGAATACCGTTATATGACACGATATCGCGAAACGCTGTTAGAATGCTCTGAATTTGCAGCGCTAAAATCGAACTCCGCAGTATGTTACCTGCTTTTAATAAATAAAAAATCAAAATAATAAAATTAGAGAACTTTTATCTTCAAGATCAAAACGCCACGATATGTTCTTTTAATAAATAAATAAAATTTAAAAAATATTTATTTTAAAGATTCGCCATGTTTCCATGCTATCGCCACTAATTTCTAAAGAAATTGCGGTGCTTCCAAGCTATCACCACTCATTCCTGATACGTATAGCGGCGTCCGCTTAAATTCGCCACTATTCGTGGAGCCTACAGAGGCATTCCGGAGTTCAACCGCCGCAAAACCTATGGCGCTAATATTTTTCCCACGGTGTGAGAAAAGACATAGTGGCGTTTCTTACAATGTACGTCTTGAATGGTCAAGCGGGGCGACGTTTTCTCCTGCAAACGCCGCTAGCCTTTGCCGCCATTTGCAGTGTATATTATAGATTATAATAAAAGATATAGTATCAATAATTATGTGTAATTTAGTATATTAATGTACGTATTTATAATTATAATTAGTCATACATAAAATATTATTAAAAAATTAATATCTTAATAAAATATTATTTTTATTAAATTAGATTTCAAATTGAGCTTTAATTTTTACAAATTGTATTTAAGTATCTGATTTAATTTCTTTTAAATTTAGACTTGAGATTTGGACTATAATTTATTTATTTTGAGGTTGGATAATCATGAGTATATTATTTGGGTTTGGGTTTGGGTTTGGGTTTAGTATTATATATTTGAGTTTTGGAATAAATATTTTAGAATATGAGTATTAGGTTTGTAAATTTAATTAATTGCCAATATAATATAATAATGAACAGTAAAATATATTTTCGTTAATTCATATAATATCATATAATTATAAATTTTACATACAATAAGCACTTTAATTATTTTATATAAAAGAAATTTATTAAATATATATAACTTATACTTTTTATAAGGAAAATTTAAATTGTATTGTCATCGTATAAAAATAAAATTAATTATTACATTAAAATTAAAATATTTATAACTTATATAATTCAAAATTATTTGAATCTATTAGAGCCTGTTGGCTTGGTCCAAGCATGAATCTAAAAAATATTCAAATTTGAAAGGGCCTAAGCCCATAATAGATCCGAGCCTGAGAAATTTGATCTCAAATCCGAAAAAATGCAGTCCAAAAGGGCCCATTCCTAGGCCATTCCAAGCCCACCCAAACCTGTTCGTTTGCTAGCTCGATGTACGACGAGTGAGCAAGACAACCACTCCATTAAAATTTGGTCTTTATATATAATGTATAATAATAAATTTAGTCCTCAACTTTTACATATTTATTCAATTTGACCCTTATTTTCTTACTGGAAGTAAATTAGAAAATTTTGAAACAAATAATGTTAAACGGCCAAAAAGGCTTAAGTGACAAATTTAAAAAAATAATTAAACCCTTTTAAAAATGAAAATTTATTAAAAAATCATAAAAATTACCAAAAAAAAAAGGTTAATATTAAAAAACAACAATACCAACCCATTAAATTGAATGGTTATAAGATTTTAACTTTATTAAGTTAATATTACTTACCTTTTAACCTTAACCCTAGTTATGTTATATTTCCTAAAAGAATCCATTCAATTAACAGATAGTTGAATTCTATAAATTTGATATGTTTATATATTTTTCACAAGTTATAAATTATGATTTATCATCATATAAAATTTCTATGTAAATAATTGGTATTAAATAAATTAAATTTCAACACATTAACGTAACTTTGATTTAATTTTTTCCAACCATTGATGCAAAAGAGAAAAGAAGCTTGAACTATGGTAAGTGGATGATTAAATATTTGGGCTCCAATACCATCATAGCATCAGAAATGGCTACGCCTCTGAGCTTCTGACCGTTGCTTTTGACAATTTTTCCTTTGAGAAAAACTATATAATTATTAGGAAACCAGATATTTAATTATTAATAAATTTATATTTTGTTCATTCTAAATTTAAAAAATTATAAATTAATCATTAAATTATTTGAAAACTTTCATTTAAATTATTAAATTATTAAATTATAACATTTGAATTTAAAAAAAAAAATATCTTACCCAGAACTTGATTTGGAGCAGCATAAGGTTGTCGTAGGATTTATAAAAATCCAGATAGAAAACGTGATCGCGGACGGTAGATAGCTTAGTAAGGCATATGCGAATTTGTTTTTAGAATGTGTTTTTGTGCATAGGATATACTTAACATATGAAGTGACAAAAAAAAGTTAATTAGGGGGCATATTCTTTCATTTTTATCATAACCCAATGTGTTCCTTTTAGTCTTAGGTAAATGATCAATTAACTAATGAGTAAATGATGGAATTAAAGATAAATTTTAACACAAGATTTAGTGATAGGAATATAAATATTTAAAAACTAAATTAAGCTTTTTTTTAAAAAAAAAATTCGAAATCAGAACTAAATTGGTAAAATACTTGGTAGATTTTATTAGCGGATTGTATTGAAAAAGAATCTGGATACTAAATAAGTAATTTAATTATAAAAAAGCATTGAATTTAATAGGCTTAATTATTACTAGTTTTATGGCACAACTGGTTGTGTGTGAACAAAACAATTTTGGTAAAAATATTTTTTAGATTAAAAGGTTGAAATAATTAACGTTAGTAAAAAAAGATGTTATTAAATACACAAAATACAAGAAGATGCTTACACAGTTCAATTTTCTTATGTTCGCAGAGTCTAGCTTAGTGAGATGTATACACTCTCTTCAACAATTACAAGGTAAACCTACTCTATCACACATACAGTGATTGTTTCTTTCCCCTTACACTTTGAATATACATTACTCTCGCCACTATTAACACCCCTTGTAATCACAACAACTTATTTTACTTTAAAAATAACACTTATAAAAGCATTCTCTCAAGAACACATTGTCTAACATTCAATATATTTACCTAGGCAAGTCTCTCAAATATATAGACATTGATTTTGAGATTTGCTTACAATAGAAAATCTAATACACTTCAAATAAAACAATAATACCATAAGAGTAATGCAATATAATAATAACATATGAAGTAAAGATGGACTCTATGGTACCTCATCAAAAGAATCCTGATCCAATTCAAAGTCCAAAATCTAATGGATTGTTTTGAGAAATTTCAATTCAAATTAATTACCAATATATGAATCCCCAAGTAGTATGATCTTTCATAATGGGCTAGATATTTACTATATAATCAACAAAGCCCAAATATATGGTTCAATAAATTGCTAACGCCTAAATATAGAAATTATCTCCACACAAATTTGATAGGCACGAAAATAGGCACTCTCTAGCACCAAATTGATAGTTTCATATTTTTCAACAATTACGTTAAAATTTTAAAATTTGTGTCCCAAATTTAAATCATATTATAATATTTATGAATGTGTCAATATATATAAAGTTATATGAACATATAATGCATTAAACATAATTAAAACATGTAAGTATTGGTTCACGAAGTCATCTAACAACTAGATTTCTTATATAAATTTTAAAATTTACATTTATTTGAATTAACTCATATTTTTGAAGTGTTTTGTTGATACTTTATTTTAAAAAATAAAACACAACTCATTTTTATTTTTTTTCATAAAATACCTTTTTTCTTTGTAGTATCACCGGTTTGAAATTATCCCACAAGAGTTATGGCCTTCTAACCCTTGTTATTTCTCTTACTTCTAAGCTTCATTGTAACACCCCAAAAATGTGAGTTTTTCTCTTAGGTTGTGTCAATGAAAATGTGGGTGTTTCTATGGTAATGTGCTATGGTTGCTCACTGAAGGTTGGAGGTTCAAGTCGCATTTCTAAAGTTTTGCTTATTCTTTAATTGAACTTTTGACTTGCATGTGTCACATAAGTTAAATTCTATGGGTTGACGTCTTAAGAATGAGCCTGCTAGTTCGATGGTTAAGAATTTCTATACCTTTTGGTTTGGTGCTCGAGTCTCTATGCCTACATTCAGGAATATTATTATTTTTGCACTTCTCCATTAATACCGATCTCAGAATTTTAAATGAATTCCTCATATGTTTAACTTCTTTTTATTTTCTTCCTTCACTGTTCTTTTTATTTTTTCTTCTTCTTTTTCGCATCGTTCTGGAACTTTCCTTCATATAAAGTTTTGTTGGGTTAATTGTTGAATCGTATTGTACTGCTGGTTATCGGTGCTTAAAGGTAAGATTAAACCATATTCTAGCTGTTATGTATGAATTGCGAATTCTTTGAAATCCTGAGGTGAGGGTGTTGGTCGGTTTTGTCTTGCTTTTGCTTGTGGTTATGGAAGGTTAGGGAAAGGTCAAGAGATGCCTAATGCTTCTCTCTTTGTCTAGAACTCGAGTGTGCGCTATTGAACTTTCAATAAGTAAGTTTTGTTCATTTCGGGTTTGTGTGTTGAAGGTTGTTACTTTGGTTGTTGTTGTGATTTAGCGTATTCCTTTGAATCTCTATTAATTGAGTAATTGATTTTGGTTTCTAAGTTTTAGGAGTCTTCAGATTTCTTCTGGGTTGTCGCTATTTCAGGTAGGGTACCAAAACCCTTCTTCTTCTGCTTTTTTTTTATTGTCGAAAATGAGACAATCGACGACACACCGGCTGCCACACGGGCGTGTGTACAGGTCATGTGGAAAGTCGTGTGCTGGATCGTGTAACTGCCTGACTTCGAATTTGAGACATACGGACGAGCTACACGGGTGTGTGGTAGGCCGTGTGTGAAATATTATCGTCAGTAGTCACACGGGCTGGCACATGGGCGTGTGTCCAAACCGTGTGATTCAATATTATGTATTAGAGACACATAGGAAGGGGACACAGACGTGCGTTGGACTGTGTGAGGCATATGGGCAGCGCACGGGCTTGTGACCAGACATGTAACTCATTGACTTGGTGAATAGAGGCACACGGCTGTGTGCCAGGCCGCATGGAGTCGCACGTGCACCCACACGAGTATGTGAGCCGGAATCGCCAAAGTTCTGTTATCACTATAATTGTTGTACGAGGCAGGTGTAAGTCGTTTGTAGGACGTAAATGAAGTAAACTGGATTGTATGATCTGCTTTATTATGATTATAAATTAGTTTTATACACCCCGTATGTGACAATTTATAAGAATTTCAACCCTTTGATATATTGGAATTGTATGATTGTGTCTGCATAAGAATACATAAATATTGGTTATCTGTTCTCTACATTTGCATAGGGCGAGAATTATGGATTGAATGAAGTGTTCTGTACTGATTTGGTGGTCAAACTACCCAAAATTATATCTGATCTGGTAGTGAGATTGTAAACACTGTAATGTGTCGTATTGACACTATGAGGTGTGTAGGGTTGGATGGGTAATATATACCTATTGGTGTGTTGGGTTGGTCGGAGATGGTCTATAGCGGATGGGGGTAGGATAATTACGTCTGTATTTGTATTTGCATATGGATCTATTTCTGTATTTGATCTGTTGTGTATCTAAATTGCTTTGTATTCGAAACTATTTTGAACTGTTAATCTGATCGAATAGGATTGAGCATGTTGTCTAAACTCTTAATGATATCTAAGTTATTTTATGTATGTTGAGTATTTATATTCCACATCAGATTGCAGCGTACTAACTAGACTAAAAGAATTTTAGGAACCTCCCAGAATTAAGCGACCGATAGACGCGAGACTCGGCCATCTAATGGTCCTATTTTATATATATGTGTGTGTGTGTGTGTGTGTGTGTGTGTGTGTGTGTGTGTGTGTGTGTGTGTGTGTGTGTGTTTAAATTTTTTATTGTTTTCTGACTTTAAGTTTTAAGTTTAAATTATGTTGAATGGTTAATGATTTTAAGACTTATTTATATATCAGTTAAACCGACTTTCAGTGTATCTATTCTCTGGCAAGTTCGTTTGACATCCTAGACTTGGTCTTTTTGTCTAGGCCGAGTTTAGGGTGTTATATTTAATGGTATTAGAGCCAGGTTTAATAACACTCGGGCTGTGTAATTGGGCCTCTGTTTTGATAAAAAGGTGTTTAAATGAAGTATTTTTATATAATGAGCTGAATAACTAGTTTTTGCAAATGATCGAGTCTCCAACGCAGTGCCTGTAAGTACTTCTCCTGATATGTTGTGATAACCGGTTTTTGTTGGTTAATTCTACAACCTAAAATAAACTGTTATGAGATTTATGATGGAAATATTGAATTAATCTGTGCGCTTCTAACATTGTAGACACTGAAAAGTATGAGTTCACGAGGAAGTAATGGACGAGGGTCACGTGGGCTTCGTAGGCATCGTGGGAGAGTTCAAGTTCAGTCATCCTCCATGGGTAGCATACCCATTTTGGAGACTAGCGAGACCATTAGTATTTCTACTGCTAAGATAGGGTCTCGGACTGCGCAACTGGGGGCGATCTTGTGTCCTAGGCGATGCTACGAGTATTGAAGAGGGCCGCTGGGACTCGTACTGGACCTGGAGTTTAAGGGCCGGTTACTGAATAGCTTCGATAGAATGGTGCCAAATTGTTCAGGAGCATTACTGGAGTTGCTCCTACCGTGGCTGAGTACTGGCTCGAGGCTACCGAGTGCATCATAACGACATCAACTGTACACCTGCACAAAAACTGAGAGGTGTTGTATCTCTTCTTCAAGCCGAGGCTTACCAGTGGTGGCTGACAGTCGAGCAGGGCACCCAACCTAAACTGATTACTTGGGATTACTTTAAGAGCGTCTTTCAGGGTAAGTACGTGGGGGCTAGCTATGTTAAGGCTCGTAGACGCGAGTTTATGAATCTGGTTTAGGGGGAGAGGTTCGTAGCGGAGTACAAGGTTGAGTTTCTAAGATTGAGTAGGTATGCTCAAGCACTAGTTGTGACTTGAGTATGATAAATGCGTGTGGTTTGAGGACGGACTGCGATATGATCTGCGTGTTCTGATGGCTCCTCAGATGGAATGAGTGTTTGCGGTTTTAGTTGGTAAGGCCAAAATAGTGAGGAAGTCAAGCGCATTGAGCATGAAAGGAAAGATTGAGAGAGAAATTAGAGTAAGGGGAAGAAAGATTCAGGTCCTTCTGGTTCTATTCAGCGCCCCAAGAAACAGGCTAGATCCAACAGACCTCCTAGGAACGAGGTGTTAGTTGCTTCTAATATGATCCAGTGTTGTGCTGATTGCGGGAGACGCCAATCAGGTGAGTGTTGGAGGAAATTTGAGGCTTGTCTCTGTTGTGGGTCAATGGATCACTCAGTTTGAGACTGCCGTCACCGACCTGATTAGGTCCCAACTCCGGCACTAGTTGCGACTACGAGTACTATTTAGCTTCCGAGGGTGACTCCACAACCACCTAGAGCTCAGGGTACCGGTAGGGGTGGTAGTAGTTCTAGTAGGGGTTAGCAAGCACCGAACAGAAGTGCGACATCCTAGACTTGGTCTTTCCGTCTAGGTCAGGTTTAGGGTGTTACATTCATCAATGGCAGGCAACACCTTCAACCCAACCATAGTTAATCCAATAATACCTTTTAATTTATTCAGTTTAATCCTACATCTCAACTAGAGGAATAAATGAGACTTTGGTACTCACAAATTACTCGAGTTTTATTAAAAAAACTTCTAATTCAATTTGAGCAACTCGAGCTACCGATCGACCAAATTCGAGCTTAATAATACTTGACTTGAACAGCTCGTGAGCTTTATCAAGCTTTCCATATTTTTATATTATAAATTACTTATTTCCGTTAATATATATTATTAAGCCTAAGGTTAATTATTAAGTTGAAAACTTGAGCTTGAATACAAAAATTCGTAAACGAGCTTAATCGAGCTCAATTGTATCTTGAGCAGAGCTTGAACTTAAAAATAAATGTTCAATCGAGCTCGAACTGAATATCAAACTCAAATTTAAACTTGATATTATTTGAACTCAACTTAACTTGAATACACCCTAATCTCAAGCAAAAAATTTACAAGACCAATAAACTTCTCCAATTCAACTGCTCAAGTCGAAAAGTCTAATTTATAGTAATGATCTCATATAATTTCTTAATGGGCCACCAACACAAACTATTATCGTTTATTTATTTTTTATTGTTTCATATTCAATTGAAAAATTTAAAAATCTTACATATTAATTTTATACGGGAGGAGATCATTTATATCGATGTAAAATTAAAGTGGTTTTACATCCTTCCATTTATTTTTCATATAAATAATATTTTAACTATCCAATCATTGAATTTATTAAGATATTTGCACTCGCCATACATGTAAATTTTTGAATCGATCCAATATCTGTATTATATTGATCTAAAATATTATCTATATTAATATATATTTAACGGTTGGATTTTTTGTGTGTGCATAAAGCGAATGGTTAGAAAATCTAAATTTATATCAAACGTGACATACGTGATTTATATGAATGGTGCATGAAATATGACAGTTGAATTGTTAAAATTTAATCATATAAAAAGTTACATAATGATATAAAATTACTTAAGTTTTACAATAATATAAATAGATTCCATTCTTTTTTATACATATCGTTTAAAAATATCTATAGAATGGATTAATTTGATACTAAAGAAAAAAAATATTAATATGTAATTGCATACATTTGACAGGTTCTAATTGATTTTCCACTAACTTTATGAATATCTCTGTAACGCCCCAAATTTCTTATGTTCACTTCTGTAAAAGTTTGTCACAAATGAGTATCTACTTCAGTGGTTAAGTGTTCTGGGTGTGTAGGAGATGTCTTGAGTTCAAGCTTTACCTTTAGCAATTTTGGTTATTTTTGGAATTAAGCCTTATCCTTATTCAGTGGGCTTATATTTAATTGTCTGTAATTTCATATTAGAATGAGCCTACTGGTTCGAGTGGTAAGGGTGTTGGTGCGTTGGAGGTCCTGTGTTCAAATCCTTGCGCAAACATGGGTATTTATTTTTGTTTGGTTCTGTAACACCCCCTAACCTTAAACCGTTACCGGAACAAGGTTACGGAGCATTACCGGACCTTTTAGACATATTATGAACCTTACACAAATAAATAACATACATATTGTAAAATATTCATAATGTCCATTTTATGGATACTCGAGGCCCAAAATACGTGTTAGAAGTGAATCGGGACTAATTCGAGTGCTCGAAAACTTTTTCATGAAATTCCAAAATTCTTCCTAAGTACAGGGCTCACACGCCCGTGTAATGGGGCTGTATAAACTCAATATAACCCCTTTATAACAACCTAACCAACCCTGCAAATTTAAACTGCAATCAGTCTGAAACCAATATCACAATCAATACAATTTATTTACAAATACACCTTAATTATATAAAAAAAATTAGTCTCTAAAACTTACTAAATAATCATTCATATGTATCTATCAAAGTAAACTTAGAAAACTTCATTCAAATTCAATCCAAATTTAGTACCAAATGTGCTATATTAATGACTTATCATTCCTCATAACCGATTTCTAAACATTATATATATTAAGATACACAACCAAAACTACATTAACCCATATACTTAACCTAGGTACATGCCACCTTTACCAAAAGAAATATACATCACCAAGTTTTTGAGGTTGGGATCGGTTCTGGATGCTGGACTGGATTGTTTGATTTTTACTAACCTGCACACGGAAAACAACCGTAGCTGAGTATGGAAATACTCAGTGGTATTACTATAATTTTAAATTATTTAAGTAAAATAACAAATAAACATATCAAATTATATAACAATTAATTCATAAATAAACTTGTCGTAACCATTTTTTTAAAAAAAGGGGAATCGACCTTTAAAAATAGGGAGTCGCCACCGACCTTTGTTAGGTGTGATCGGATCACCTTTGTTTTAATAAAACATTTTGATTTACTAAAACAGTGTTTTTTGGTCTACGAAATTTGAGAAAACGGATTCGGGAGTCGGTTACGTGCAAGGAAGGATTAGCACCCTTGCAACGCCCAAAATTGGTACCAAATTGATTGATCAATGTCCTAATGTGGAAAACTTGAAAATATCTAGGGTAAAAAATTTAAATTCGTTAAATTGGGATTGAATCTCAAGATTAACTCGCTCCAAAGGAATAAAAATATCATACCCAGCACGTTAGGATATAATGCCTTTATACTCTGATGTCGAGATCACCTTTGATCTTCAAAATATATGAAAAGGGTATTTGGTTATGTAGTTGAACGAAGAATCAACACCCAGCACGTTAGGATGTAATTTTTCGTACTTCTGAACACACAAATATTGCCTTATTTAAGGAAACACGGTCAAACCTTAGAAAGATGTTTAGTCATTTAGATGAGCGGAAAATCGAAACCCAGCACGATTGGGCACAATTCCTCGAACTTCCAAACGCGAAACCTTGCCTTGTTTAAAACCTTTAGATGAAATGTAGTAATTTTATGAAACGCATTTTTGTTTAAGAATATGGTATTAGACTGAGAAAATAAATATAGATGTAAATACAATAAATATAATAATACTACTAATAATAATATCAATAATAATAAGATAAATAATGATGATAACAAGCAATACACTAATAAATAGAGGTGTACATGGGTCATGGCTGCCCCCGCCTAGAAGGCCTGCCGAAATGTGGGAGGGTTTGGGCAAAAATATAGGCCGAAAAAATGTGCTTGGGTAAAAAAATTAGGCCGTTTTAAAAACGGGCGGGCCTCGGCATGATTTTTGGCACTGGTAGGGCCAAAATATTTTAGTATTATTTTTATTTTTTATTAATAAAATTTTAACTTTAGTATTATTATTATTTTTGGATTGTTGGTGATGCTATTTTTCTCATTGTTTTGCCATTGTTTTGTGTTTCGTTAGTTGCTAGTTCTTTGTTAGCATCATTAATTCTTTGTTAGTTCTTTGTTTGTTCTTTGTTTGATGGTATTTGATGCTGTTTTATGATATTTTATTATTTTGTTGTTGTATTTAATATTATTTCGATATTGTAGAACTTTTATTTTATTATTAATTTGGTTATTATTTTAGTTCAAACAAGTTGTTTCAATTTTAATATAATTACTTCTTACTGTTCTATTGTCATTTTTAATATTATTTCGATATGATTTTTGAGATCCTATAATATATTTTGAATATCAAGACTTAAAAAAACTATTTACTACTTTTTCATATATTAATCATTAATATTTAAGTTGAAGGTTCCGTATTTCAAGTTTCCAAGTGACAAACATGTATTTTAAGTTACTTGCAAAAGTTGAAATGTCACTTGATTTTTGTTACCAAATTAGGAACGTGTGTTTATTTTATTCCATATTTAATTTTTTTAAAATTAAAATTTTGAGAACATGAAAAAATTATTAATAAATTAAGCTAAACAAATTAAGCATCTATTTTCGTAAAGTAGAAAATTAAATGGTAGAATAGTATCATTATGAGATTCAAAGTAGAAAATAAGCATATATTTTTTTTAAATGTATTTGATTCATTATTTTTTATTTTTTATTTAATAAAATAAAAAAATAATAAGGGCCGGGCTCGGGTTTACTCATTTCATGTCGGGTCGGGCTTGGACAATTTTTTAGGCCCATATTTCGGGACGGGCCTAGATTTTTAGTTGGGCCCGGCCCGAGCTCGACCCATCTACACCTCTACTAATAAACGAGAAAAATAAATAAATAAGAGTAATAAGTATAGTAACGGTGCTAGTGATAAAACTAAAATTAAAATAAAGAAATTCAAGATAATATGAATTAGAAGTAAAAAACAATAAGGAGATAAAAATGGGACTATACATATATGAAATAAAACAAATAAAATAATAATAAAAATACAGAAAATATACAAAATAATTTTAAAAACGAATAATATAGAAAAACAATTCAAAATAGCAACCCAAATAACAATTTAAAATAATATAATATATAAAGCAATTCAAAATAATAACACGTGAAATAGTCTGAAATAAATAATATCTAAAGTAATCTAAAATAAATAACACCTAATATTTATTCAAGTGGAAAATAATTACACAGATTTGATGAATGAATAATGAAATAAATCAAATAGAGGACTGTATTGAAATCAGAATAAAAATCGGGGAGCTAAAATGTAAATAACTAAAGTAAAAGAGGGATAAGGACCATAACAACACACGCCTAAACTCGCAGGGACCAAATGGGTGAATAACCCGGCCCCTGAATGCGTGACGTTTCAAATGGCCCAGGTGCGGATTAAATTGAAAATTAAATAAAATAACGGGGCAAAATTTAAAAGGACAAAAAGGCAAATAGGACACGATCAAACAGTGCCGCAAGAGGAAGGGACTAGACGCGCAAATTTCCCATTTAAGGTGAAAAGGCGCATATCTAGCCTTCAAATCGTCAAAGCCCAGACACTCCTTTTAATGACACCACTTTAAATAATAATAATAATGACCTTTGTTACTTATTTTTTTTTAAAGCTTGTAGGTTTCTTTTTTTTAAAAAAAACAAAGGTAGAGAACCCCATCTTTTCTTCTTTTCCTCTGTTAGGTTTTTTTTGAACCCATTCTTGCGTCGTTGTGAGTTTGATCAGGGATTGGCCGCGCTGCCGCCGTGGCTAGTGGCCGGCGTTATGCGTGAGGGCCCTTCTAACCCCCGTTTTGGGACCTATTCAGAAATTAAACTTCCCTAACCTGAGAGGCCGAAAGAAAAGGGTCTCTAGCCCACATTTCAAACCCGATTCCGACGAGGGAGGGGAGACCTCCGACGACGAGGCAGCGAGCCGATTCAGGTAGACCCTCTTTCCTTTCTTTTATATTATTTCATTTTTTAAAATAAAAAATGAGAGTAATGAAAATACAAAAATAAAAATAAAAAAAGATAGAAGACAACAGTAATAAGAGTAAAGAGTAAAGTCGAAAGAAAATAAACGAAATCAACCTTCTATTCTTATTTTTGATTCTTGATAGTTTTAATCTAAAAAGAAAATTTCTCTTTTACATTTGATGCTTTCGGGTTTTTTCTTTTTTGATTTCGGAAAAAGAAAATCCCCCCTTTTATTACATTTGTTTTCTTCTGTTTTTATAACCGAGATTGAAGAATACAATAGATTACTTTTTTTTTCTACTATTCTTGTTTGTTTCTTCTGCTTTCTGGCCCATTTTTTTGTGTGTTTGCAGGTGTTAGTGGAGTGGTGGCCGACAGAGGCAGGTGCGCGCGTGGGTGCTGGTGGAGGTTGTCAGACGAGGCGCGGCGACTAAGGCACTTAGGCTAAGTTTTTTTTTTTTCTGATTTGGGTTTAGTTGGGCTAGTAAATTTGATTTGGGTTTGTTTATTTGGGCTTGTTTGGGCCCCGGGTTTGGGTTGTGTAGTTGGGCTTGGTGGGTTGTTAATTGGTATTTTGGGTTTAAATTTGGGCCTGTAATTGAACATTTGGACTGCCTTATTTTTATTGGGTTTTTAATGGGCCCCGGGTTTTGTAATTGGCCTGGGCAAAATTTGGGTCTTACAAAACTAATTTATTCTTAACTTTCATTTATCAACAATAGCAACTGAATATGGCTATTCATCAATTTAATATCATATAACATCTCATTTGAACATCAATCTCTTCATGAATCTTTGATTCATTCTTTTCATTCTTATTTCTCAATTTCAATTCACTTTCCATTTCATGAACAAAGTCGATCATTTTCATTCAATTTTTGCTATTTCATTTATTTTCCCCTATTAATAAGACTCGGACTTTGGCGGATACACGGATCCAACCAAACACACCAGAATGGCACCCAGTGCCTCATTGGATAGTTTGAAACAATAGTTGGCACTCAGTGTCTCATCGGCTAAGCCGAAGTAAGTTGGTACCCAGTACCTCATCGAATCTATCCGAAGTAATATAGTGACACCCTGTCTCATCGACTCGAGGTCGAAGTATTCCTGAACACTTTCAATCCTATGGCATGCCAACTATATCCGACTTAGCCCGACTAGTTAATAGGGTATTTATATCACTTTCCAATATCTAATTAATACACATTTCAGATAATTTCACTTCGATTCAATTCAATTCGATTCACTTTTCCAATCAATATACAATTCATATATTCACACATATTCATAATTTCATTCACTTTTATTCAATGCAATATTCATATCACCTCAATTTCACTTACCAAGTACTTTAATTAAAATTTAACAATTGATAATAAATAAATTCAAATTATAGTAATACAAACCAGAATTTTCCAGAGTTACTCCCGTCTGCTTTCTCTTTCCCCTTTTTGGCCGATGTCTCCGGCACGATGTTAGCTACGAAAATTAAAATAATTTACAATTATTAATACAAAACCAATTTATATCTAATACTTGAATTTCCTACTCAACTTTTACTATAATTCCAATTTAGTCCTAACTAAATTCATTTATATTCCTATCACAATTCATACTTTATTTCCATTCAATTTCCTACTAAACCTAAACTTAACCAACTAATTTTCATCATAAATTCTTAATTTTAAAATTCTTACAATTTAGTCCCTCTAGCACAAAACTTATAACTTATTTTACAATTTAATCCTTTAACCAATTCTAACTAGATATTCTATCAAATAAATCCCTAATTCATCAATTTTCCTATCATGAACTATGTCTAAAAGTCTATCAACTAACAAAATTTCAACATAAATCCAATGATACTTTGGTCTAAGATTCCAAAAACATCAAAATTATAAGAAAATTGACTAAATTGACTTACCAACTTAAACTTGAAGCCTTAAAACCTTAGTTTTTCCTTTTTCTTTTCTTTTCTTCTTTCTTTCTCCCTATTTCGTTTGCTTCTCTATTTCATTGTTCTTTCTTTTCGATTTTATGTGTTTCGTTTATTATTTAATTGATATAATATTATAATAATATAATATAATAATTTCTTAAACAATAAGTAATTATATATATTTTACAAGTGTATACATGTACTTATTACACATGTATATTATCATCACCATACAATTGTCAAAATTTTTATTTATTTTATATAATAATATAATATAATATAATTAATTTATTATATACTTATTTATTAAGAAAAAAATATAATATACATATTTTAACTAAAAAAATATCTTTGATATTTTACACTTAAACAACCTCAATTAACTAAAATGGCTTAATTGCCTATTTAGTCCTTTTTACTTTCTTTAATCTATAATTAAGCTTTTACCTCTATTACAATTTATTTATTTTTCTTAAGTACTCCTAATTAAATCAAATTCACCTAACTTGAACCTAATTAAACACACAACTAGCTTCGTAAATATTTTTAATAAATATTTACAAATTCGTTTTACTAAGATGGAGGCCCGACAACACATTTTTCGATGCCCATGAATTTTAGGTCATTATAGGTTCTGCGCAAGTGTTTCAGTGGAGTTGGGTTTCTGAGAAGTGGTTGTTAGTGGGTTAGTGAGGAGTTTGGATTTGGCAGTTATTATATCTAATATGATTTTATTATATTTTTTCTTTTCTTTTTCGAAAAATACTCTCTTTTAACGTTTCTTCTCCAAAAATTCCCCGTTTCCTTTTCTTCTCTTATAATGTTCGTCTCTTCATTTTCTTTTTGGTTTTTCCAAACTCACTTTGTTTGGTGCAACGTTCGATTTCGTTTAATCGGGGAAGAACAAGTTTCTGCTGGTGCTCCTGTAGCGAATTGAACTTTAGGGAGGATCCTTTTCGTTACCGGTTTTAGGAGGCTTAGGAATGGTTCCGCATCGAAAAGATACGAGGTATGTACCCGAAATGCGAAAAATTGAGTTTCGGCAAAAGCCGAAAATGACCACTGTCGATACCACAAGGGCATGTGGTCACCCGTGTGGTAGGCTGTGTACGAGGACACGGCCGTGTGATCGATGAAGGCATGGCCGTGCGCAAGATACGACCGTGTGATGGCTTGAGTGCGGCTGTGTGGACCACACGGTCTAGGCCAAGTTGAACGTGTGGGCCACATGGGCATGTGTGTTATTGGTCCAGGCCGTGTGAACCACACGGGCAAGGCCAACCTGGGCGTGTGGGCCCACACAGGCATGTCACACGGGCATATGGGCCCATAGCACTGAAATTCTATGTAGGGTCGCACGGGACATCCTAATCAACTGTAAGACAACCGTAGGGTCGGTAAAGGCTAACTGAACCCAAAGACTCTGTGATCTGTTAGACAAAAACATTGTTCTAAGTATGATTATGTTATGTGTATCTGTTATCTATTTATGTAAGCATGTTAAGCATGATCTATCTGTAAAATTTGGTATGCATGCTCTGTATTTGTTTTGGGGGTGTGATTTGTATATGAGGAGGAAGTATTCTGATCGGCAATAAACGCCTATATTTTGGCAGCTTGATTGTATATTATATCTGATATGTGTCTTAATGACACGATGTGGTGTGTAGGGATTGGTGGGTGTTTTTAACCCCACATGATGTGATGGGATGGACGGAGATGGTGTGTAGAGGATGGGGGTTGGATTATGCATATCTGTATATGATTCTGCTACTGTATCTGAAAAGGACATGATGTCCGTATTTGTATCTGTTCTAGTTCTGTATATGATGATTCTATGCTTGCATGCTTAATTCTGTTGGGTTATACACTGAATTTACGTAAACTCACAACTGCTTGTTCGTTTGTCAGGTAACCCACAGTCTTAGGTGGATCGGTGTAGCAGAACTCAGTAGTGACCACCTTTTCATAAAATTGTTTAAGTTTTCAATTTATGGCTTTATTTTATATTTTGGGTTATATCTTGAGAGTTTGTAATTTCTGGGACTCTCTGGACTCTACAATTTTTAACTGTGGCTTTGGGTTGTTTATTATCTGCATGCAATGACAAAATATTTTCTGAATTCAAGATTTCAAAAACAAATTGAGCTTTGAAATTAAACGGTTTTTCTTAAGCTTCCGTTGTAAAACACGTTTTTAAGGCAAATTAACTAAGTTAATAACGATTTGACAATGGTTCTAAGCAAATATGAAACTGATAACTAAAAGGCTTTATCATGACTACTACGTTTTCAAAACTCATTCCTTGTGACATCACTAGATTCGGCCATAACGTCTAGGCCGGGTTTGATGTGTTACAACAATTTATTTTATATAAAAGAAATTTTAAATTTTCATTTATCTTTTTTTTCTTCCTAATTAGTACGTTGATACTAAAAATTATAAAGTTTATAATAATTTGAAAATGAAAAAAAAAATTACATTTTAATGCAAATTTTAATTAATATACATCGTATTTGTTTATAAGTTTGTATGTAGTACATTAGTAATGTATTATTTTATTCTACAAGTCTCTTCAAAAAATTGTTATATATTTCTTTATATATATATTTAATATTTTATTATACTCCTATAGGACACTTATCAACCCTCAATGTACTTGTGGAGTTTAAAAACTCCACTGATAGTATATTAAATATTATTCCTTTGTTTATTTATTTTCGTACATTGATATATCCAAAACTAAATAAAAATGAAAATTCATATATTAATGAATGGCTGTGATATCAAATAAGTTGTTTCCAAAATTGCCAAACCTCGACTGTTCTTATTCAAAACCATGTAAAATTTATAATACAACTCCTTTTTGGGTTTGCATACCTAACAAAAACTATATGTATAAAGAAAATCTATATATATGAAAAACACAAAGAAACCCTATCATACTTATTAGAGGTTTTAAATAGTAACACAACCCTACCTTGCCTCGGTCTCCTCCGGTCCAAGGCTGTTTCCAGCACATTTTCCCTCCACATGGTTGATGCCATTTTTGGCCGATTTTACCTTTGGTAATCCATCTGAATTTATGGTAGACGACATTTCCCTCTTGACCATTTTTGCATCTTCGTTAAAATTTTTGTAAATGTCACCCTTATAAAATTTCCTTGTCCTGTAAGCCAAAAGAAATGAAATAAAAGTGCCAAAACTGTAATTACAGTAATGATAATAAATGACAATCTGAAACACTCAACCTCAAGGCAATCAAGATCTTCACCGTCATTCCCTGAAATCCCCAAAGCTTTCATTTGCTTTCTAGCTTCATTATCGTACAAATTCCCAGCCAATTTCACACTAAGCAAATATGACCCAACTGGGCTTGCCATTGACCCAAAATTGTACAAAGTTGAATAGTATTTGAGGCCGAAAATTTCAGAAATAATAGCAAAAGGTAATGGCCATTGAGCTCCAAAGCAAAATCCAATGATGACCGATGGAACATAAAGGCCTCCAGGGACATCGAAAACTATCAAAAGGTGACCAACACAAGAGACCAGCATGATTAAGGTGAGCATTAGGGGCCTAGGAAACTTGTACTTCATCAAGAAAAATTCTGAGACAAAACCTGCTACAACCTTGCCTAAAACCTGCACACAAGGGATACAAATGTGCTTATGCTTCCTGTTGGGTACCCTAGGGAGGTCCCAATTTGCCCCAAATTGTCAATTGCTGTTAAGGTACCCCCTACGCCACAAGTTGTTGCTAAGAAAAGATGATCATGTCAAGGCTAAAAAGTGCCTGCAAAATTGTGCAGTCATCCCCTCTATTGGATGCATTGAATGCAGTTTTCTAGCAGGAGAGATCGGCTTGATCGTTGCTCGACTCGAATAAAACTGTTGCCGCGGTCGATGACAAAGGTTTTACGGCCTCGAAACCTGGCTTCTCAGTGACAATTTCCAAAGGAGAAGGATAATTTAAGGCCTTGTTTTCGGCCTTCCAAAGTTTGTATTCTTCCATGATCACAACATCAAGTGGCAAAAACAGCAAGAAAGCTACCATGGCGACACTGCTGCTATATTCAGGCCTTGTGAAGTCGTATGTCTTCATGGAAATGATGATGATCATTAAGAAAAAAGCAAGGCCAAGAGAAATGTAAATGAATTTATAAAAAACTTTGACCTCGCTACCCTGGTGAGCCACCTTCATGACTCAAATTGTACCGACGAAACAAATCGAAGTGACTGCCGGTAGCCAACCAATAAGCAATATCAAGGCCTTTGAGTCGTCGCCATAAAAGGCATGGTACAACTGAGTGAGGACGGCACCACTGAGTCTAACGTAACCTTTAAGTATCTCCAACACGACGCCTCGGCTTTTTGGGAAATTCTTGACCCAGGTAATAAGAGACCCCGTGTTAGCAAACGCTTGAGAGTTGGCACCGATGCAAATGTACAAACACATCTACCAAACTTGAGGCCTATCTATCTGTTTGGTGACGGCCAACCATATTATAAAGTAGCCGAAGAAGTTGAGGATCGCCCCGATCGATAGCACGAACCATGGCAGCATCAACTCGGCCATCAGGTCGGCGAGGACACCAACGTTGGAGCCTAGGTCCCTGAAGAAACTAAGCAGATTGAGTGTCGTTTGATCATATCCTAATTATTTTTTAATCTCATTGGAGTAGAGGCTGAATATGTAGGTGCACCAGCAGCGAACATGATCAACACTGACCCAAAAAAGATTAGCCATGGCCCTGTAAGGACTTGAACGGTGAAGCTTTTCATGCATAACTTGCCACTACAACTGAAACCTGGCCCTGCAGCCACCATTTTTGGCAAGCTTTTTTATAATGTTGGCTTACTTCAAATTACTGTAAATTTAACAAGATTGATGTTTTAAAGAGTATGGGAACTTATGGCTCAATTTATAGAGAAGGAAAAGATAGAAATTGCATGGGAAGGATCAAAAGAACGGATCGGTTGAATCGTTTATGGAGAGACTCAGTTGTTGACTCTCTCAATTACTCTAGGAAAACTTTGGATAAGTTATTACTTACTAGAATTCTGGAGTTAAAATGAAAAAAAAAATGATTATTGTCTACCATCTATAGAAAGAAAATAAACTTTAATGTATTATTTGCTTAAAACCATTGTCAAATCGTTATTAACTTAGTTAATTTGCCTTAAAAACGTGTTTTACAACGGAAGCTTACGAAAAACCGTTTAATTCTAAAGCTCAGTTTGTTTTTGAAATTGTAGATTCAAAAAATATTTCGTCATAGCTTGCAGATAATAAACAACCCAAAGCCACAGTTAAAAATCGTAGAGTCCAGGGAGTCTCAGAAATTACAAACTCTCAAGATATAACCCAAAATATAAAATAAGGCTATATATTGAAAACTTAAACAATTTTATAAAAAGGTGGTCACTGTTGAGTCCCAATGAACCGATCCGCTTAAGACTGTGGATTACCAGACAAACAAACAAGCAAATGTGAATTTACGTAAACTTAGTGTGTAACCCAACAAAATTAAGCATGCAAGTATACAATCATCATATACAGAACCAAAAGAGATACAGACAAGGACATCATGTCCTTTTCAGATACAGTAGCAGAATCAGATACAGATATAGATAACCCTACCTCCATCCTCTATATACCATCTCTGTCCATCCCATCATATTATTTGGGTTTAAAAACACCCACCCATCCCTACACACCACATCGTGTCATTAAGACACCTATCAGATATAATATACCGTCAAGCTGCTAGAATATAAGAATTTATCGCGGATCAGAATACTTCCTTTTCATATACAAATCCCACCCCCAAAACAAATATAGGGCATGGATACCAAATTTAACAGATAGATCATGCTTAACATGCTTACATAAACAAATAATAGATACGCATAACATAATCATACTTAGAACAGTGTTTCTGTCTAACAGATCACATAGTCTTAGAGTTCAGTTAGCCCTTACCGACTCTACGGTTGTCCCACAGTCGATTAGGACATCCCATGCGACGCTATAGAGAATTTCAGTGATATGAGCCCACATGCCCGTGTGGGCCCATATGCTCGTGTGGCTCACACGCCCAGATTGGCTTTGCCCTTGTGGTCCACAAGGCCTAACCCAATAACCCACATGCCTGTGTAGAATGCTCGTGGGCCCACACACCCAACTTAGCCTAGCCTGTGTGGCCCACACGACCACACTCGAGCCATCACTCGGCTGTGTCCTCGTACATGACCTACCACACGGGTGACCACACGCCTATATGGCGTTGACAGTGGCCATTTTTGGCTTTTGTCGAAACTCAGTTTTTTGCATTTCAGGTACACAGCTGGTACCGTTTCGATGAGGAACCACTCTTAAGCCTCTTAAAATCGGTAACGAAAAGTATCCTCCCTAAAGTTTAATTCGTTGCAGGAGCTCCAGCAGAAACTTGTTCTTCCTCGATTAAACGAAATCAAATGTTGCACCAAAGAAAACGAGTTTGGAATAACCAAAAAGAAAAGAAAGATGACAAACATTAACAGAGGAGAAAAGGAAACATGGAATTTTTGGAGAAGAAACGTCAAAAGAGAGTATTTTTCGAAAAAAGAAAAGAAAAAATAAAATAAAACCAGATTAGATATGATAACTCTCAAATCTAGACTCCCCACTGACCCACTAATAGCCACTTCTTAGAAACCCAACTCTACTGAAACACTTGCACAGAATCGAACAAAAATAAATACTCATGCTTGCGCAGAGATTCGAACACAGGACCTCCAACACCCTTACCACTCGAACCAGCAGACTCATTCTAATATAAAATTATAGACAATTAAACATAAGCCCACTGAACAAGGATAAGGCTTAATTCCAAAAATAAACAAAATTGCTAAAGGTAAGGCTTGAACTCAAGACCTCTCCTACATACCCAGAACACTTAACCATTGAAGCAAATACTCATTTGTGACAAAATTTTACAGAAGTGAACATAAGAAATTTGGGGCGTTTCAACTCTACCCTTTAAAAGAAATTTTGACCTCGAAATTTACCTGATCAGAACAGATGAGGATATTACTGACGCATCGAGTCCTCAGGTTCCCACGTGGCCTCATCAGCACCATGATTTCACCACAGAACCTTCATTAAAGGGATGGACTTCCTCCTCAAAACCTTAATATCATTATCCAAAATCTGAACCAGCTCCTCGTCAAATGTTAAATCCTGCCTAACCTCAACCTCCTCAACAGAAACAACATGAGATGGATCCGACTGGTATCACCTCAACATTGAGACGTGAAAGAAATCATGAATATGGTCCAGTTCAGGAGGTAGCTCCAACTGATAAGTAGCTGGTCCCACACGTTTCAGAATCTGGTATGGCCAAATGAACCTAAGGCTCAACTTGCCCTTACGGCCAAACCTCAGGACTTTTTTCTATGGAGAAACCTTAAGAAAAACAAAGTCCCCCACAAAATACTCAATTTCATGCCTCTTGAGATCTGCGTAGGATTTCTGCTATCACTTTCAGGCGATCCCAAATCAGTCTAACTTTATCCTTGGTCTTAGAAACCAACTCAGGACCCAAAACCCAACGTTCATCCAATTCAGTCCAACATAGCGAAGTGCAACACTTATGACCATACAAAGCCTAGTAAGGTGCCATCTAAATGCTAGCTTGGAAACTGTTACTGTAGGCGAACTCAGCTAACGACAGATAATCCTCCCAACTACCTTGGAAATCGATCACACAGCTCCTAAGCATATCCTCTAGTAACTGAATCACCCTCTCAGATTAACTATCGGTCTGAGAATAGAACGCAGTACTAAAGTCTAATCTCGAACCTAGAGCCCTGTGTAGTTTCTTCCAAAATTGAGAAGTGAAGCGAGAATCTCTATAAAAAATGATCGAAATAGGTACCCCATGCAGTCTCATAATCTCAGAAATGTAGAGCTTCGCTAACTTCTGCAGAGAATAATCCGTCCGAACCGGAATGAAATGAGCAGACTTGGTTAATCGATCCACGATAACCCAAATAGAATCATTTTTAGTGGGTGTCAAGGGCAACCCACTAACGAAGTCCATCGTCACACGTTCCCACTTCTATAAGGGAATCTTAACTAGCTACAACAAACCCGAAGGCAACTGGTGCTCAGCCTTAACTTGCTGTTACATCAGACAACGGGAAACGAAATCAGTAACCTCACGCTTCAAACTTGGCTACCAGTACAGTTTACGAAGATCGCGGTACATGTTATTACCAACAAGATGCATAGCATAAGGACTACTATACATCTTCCTCAGTATCGACTGACTCAAATCCTAATCATTCGGCACATAAATCTGACCTCGAAAACATAACACATCATCATTATTCAGCCCAAAATCTAAAGTATTGCCACTCTCAATCTGTGGAAATCATACACCCAGAGATTCATCTTCTAACTGTTTAACTCGAATCTGATCAATCCAAGTCGGTTTGACTTACAACTCAGCTAACAGACTCCCATCATCAAATAGAATAAAGCGAGTGAACATCACCCTCAAATCATTCATCTCTCTACAACTTAGAGCATCAGCCACAACATTGGCCTTACCGGAATGATACTCAATGGTGAAGTCATAATCTTTGAGTAGCTCAATCCATCGACGCTGCCTAAGATTCAACTCCTTCTGAGTAAGGAGGTACTTGAGGCTCTTGTGATTAGTGTAGATAATACACCTTTCACCATACAGATAATGCCTCTAGATTTTCAACGCAAAGACCACAGTAGCCAACTCGAGATCATGCATCAGATAATTTCCCTCATGTGCTTTAAGCTGACGGGACGCATAAGCCACAACTTTACAATCTTGCATCATAACACATCCTAAACCAATGTGTGACGCATCACTGTATACCACAAACTCCTTTCCAACTTCAGGTTGTATCAGAACATGAGCCTGCGTCAGGATAGACATGAGCTTCTCAATGTTTGATTGCTGTATCTCAGTCGAGACAAAAGGAACGCCCTTACACAGAAGCTTCATAAGAGGAGTTGCAATTAGAGAGAACCCCTCAACAAACCGCTGATAATAACCCGCCAAACACATTTCTATGCTGTTTCCACTCAAGCACAGCCTTGATCTTCCTAAGTTCAACTCGGATCCCTCAACAGAAACTACATGCCCTAGAAAAGTCACCTCTCGCAGCCAGAATTTACACTTGCTCAACTTAGCGTAGTGTAACAGCCCAATTTTGACCCTAATCAAAATAGTGGTTTTAGGACCACAAATCCGAGTCAGTAAAATATTTTAATATTATTTTTTGTGTCCATGATGTGTGATTAAGCATGTGTGAAATTTCTGTGAATTAATTTGTCTGTTAGTATACTTAATTTGAACAAAGGATTAAATCGCGTAAATCTTAAAAGTGGCTTTCTATTTTGTCAATGGCTAAATTGAGATGTCTTCTTATTGGGAAGACCTTATGTGGAAATTTAGCCACTATTTTAGATAGTGGACGACAGTAGGTGATGGATATGTATATATATGCTTTATATATATATATAAGTTAAAAGTTTATATTATATTATAAGTTATTAATTAAAGTAAAAGGAAACATGGATTTTCATAGTGGACAACAATAAGTAATGGACATGTATGTATATGCTTTTTATATATATATTTTATAAGTTACAAGTTTATATATTATATCGTTTCAATAGTTTACTAAAACAAAACCATAACACTTTTAAAAAGTCATTTTTTCTTTCTTCTTGCCCAAAACAAAGAAAAGAGAAAGAACATAGGAAAGCTTAGGGTATTCGGCACCAAGTGAGCTTGATTAAGGTATGTTTAGGTTTCGGTTTTTGATAATTTTTACGTTTTTGAGATCGTTGCTAAGAGATGCACAAAGCCTATGTTTTAATTTTTGATTTTAATGAATATTTTGAGTTGAGCTATTGATGATAGATTGTTGTTTAAATTGTTTGATGATGAAATATGATATATATGTGTTAGATTAACAAGTTTTGTCTTTGAATTTTTGATAAAATTGAGTATATTGGACTAAATTGTGAAATTTCTATATATATAGGGGTTAAAATGTGTAATAAATAAATTGTATGGACTCATATGGATGAGATGAGTATTTGGCATAAGTATAGCAAGGGCAAATTATGCTTACTTTATGTTTTGTGAATTTTGGACTAAATAGCTAAAAATGTAAAATGTATGGGGTAAAAGTGCAAATTACTATTCATGTGTTTTTGAGTGAATTTAATTGAATATTGATTAAATGAGTTTAATTTATATCAAATTAGATTAAGAAAAGAGAAAGTCGGATTTGAATCGGGGAAAGACAAAAATAGCCAAATAGTTGATTTTACGTTCGTCGATATCCGAGGTAAGTCTATAAGCAAATTGTTGTTCTTAATTTTAAATAAATATAAATTATTCATGCTGAATTGAAATGTTTACAATTATATTTGCTATTACCGAATATGAGGGATGGTATTTGATATGTTCAAGGAACTACTTGAGTAAGTTTTTAAGCTATTGGAAAGAATTGAATTTTAGCCTATATAAATGTGAATATGTTAAATGTTAATGAGTGATTATATGTACATACATGTATTGAAGATTGTCGAATGTGATGGTATTGAAATGTAGTCATGAGTTGCTTTTAACATGCTCAGTTAGTTGTGTATAGATGTGAATGAAAAGAAATTATCGGTGTTAACAAGATTGAGGAAGGATTGGTTATTTAGCACTATGTGTGCGGAAGAATAGTAATGGCACTATATGTGCGATACATTACTAGTAAATAGCACTATGTGTGCGGAAGAATAGTAATGGCACTATGTGTGCGATACATTACTAGTAAATGGCACTATGTGTGCGGAAGAATAGTAACGGCACTAAGTGTGCGATACATTACTAGTACATAGCATTATGTGTGCTCTTTCTTAAGTAACGGCACTAAGTGTGCGATACGTTACATCAATTGCACTGTGTGTGCGGAATTACATATCTTACGGAGATATTATTCAATGAATGGAGTTATCCGAAAAGTGATAGATAAGTAAGTGATGTATGATAATTGAGTAATTTAAATATCAATGAGGTAAATTGTTCTTGTATACGAAATTAAAGTATCGAGAGGTGATTATTAATCTATAAGTTTGATTGAATGAATGAATGGTATGTTAGTAGTCGAGTTTTGAGACCTATTGATTTTGGTAGTTGTTGAATGGTAGCATGATATATGTAATTGCATTTACGAATTCGTTATTATCAAGTAAGTTGATTTAATTAACCTTATATGTTCGGCCACAAAGGTATGTGCATATGTGATGATGAATTGAATTTGTATATAAGTGGTTATATGTGATATTATATTAAATTCGAATATATGAGTACATGTGATAATTTAATTAACTTTGGATGATCGGTTATATATATGATAATGCATTAAACTAGTATAATCGGCCATATGTGATGGTATAACGAATCATGTGTATTTGATCTAATAAGTAAGTTTAGATGTTGAGATGAAAATTTTATATCATATGGATTTATATGTGAATTATATGAATTGACAGGTAAGAAAGAAAATTTGATAGTTAATATGTATATACGTGAACAAATGTATATGTATTTGTTTTGAGATGGGAAAGTGATTTATAGATCGATGTGAAATCTATTATTGAATGTGTGAGTGTTTGGCCTTAAGGCTATGAAAGGTGAAAGTTTACAAATGATGATATAAATTATGAGTAAGTGAAGTTACTTAACGAGGAACATGGATTATATGAGAAAAGTGATTGTACATGTGTATGTGATTAACCAAATTTGGCCTATTTGAATTAAATTATATATGTTTCTATGGTGAATTATTTGCTTATGGCTTACTAAGCTTTCAAAGCTTACTTTGTGTAATTTTTCCTATGTTTATAGAGTTTCGAAGATTTACTCGGGTTGGAAGTCGAAGGAGATCTCATCACACTATCCAATTTTCGCTTCGGTAAATAAATGCTTGGAGATTTGGTTATGTGGCATGTCTAGACTAGTTTTGATATTGCTAGTTTTGAAGTTGTATATATTTGTATAAGCCATGTGAAAATGGCTTGTCCATCTTGTTAATCTTGGAATTTATATTTTGGCTTGATTATCATGTTTGGTTGTGGTTTTGGTTGATTTGGTTTTGAGTATATATATAAGTATGGTTATTGTACAGAGTTTAAATGAAATGGAGTAAAGATGTTATAAATTAGTTAACCATAATTTGCAATGAAATAGTTTTTAGTTAACAGTAGTGACATGATTTTTTAAAAATCACTAAAAATAGGAGAAATTGAATTAGAAAGTGAAAAAGATATAGAATTAAAGCTTATTGTGTCTATTTTTATATGAAAGAAACAGAGTAGGCAAAGGAATTTTATATTATGAGATATTTAAATTTTAGTGAGTCTGGTTCTGAATGACTTAGTGGTTCCCTGTTCTGTCTTGGAAAAATCATTCAAAATTGTACAAAGTGAATTATGAGTTATAATTTATATGTATAGATTCCTTAGTGAGTCTATTTTCAATAGAAATAAGTGGGAGAAACATATGATAACTGTACAATGAGATATTTGAATTTAGGTTAAGAGAGGTCAGAACCGTTGGTCAGTAAAACAGGGAAAATTTTAATGAATAAAATGTACAAAATGGCTAAGCCAAAAATTTTGGAAAACTTTTAGTAGGAAAATATATGAGTCTAGTTTCAAAGAAAATTTACGGATCTAAATTTTGAGTTTCCTAAATCGAGTTATACTCAATTTAGTCAATATGACGCAGATGGACAGTTTCAATTCTTATTCCCCAAATTAGTAGTTAAGTCTGGTAATACCTCGTAACCCCTTTCCGGCCACGGATAAGGGTTAGGGGTGTTACACGTAGAGCTGTCTTTCTCAGAGATTCTGAAGCACTACTCTAAGATGTTCATCATGCTCATCCTCAGTCTTAGAATATACATTTGTTTATGATTCCTTTGTTTATTTATTTTCATACATTGATATATCTAAAACTAAATAAAAATGAATTATCATATATGAATGAATGGTTGTGATATCAAATAAGTAGTTTCTAAAATTCCCAAACCTCGATTGTTCTTATTCAAAACCATGTAAAATTTATAATACAACTCCTTTTTGGGTTTGCATACATAACAAAAACTATTTGTATAAAGAAAATCTATATATATGAAAATCACAAAGAAACCCTACCATACTTGTTAGAGGTTTTAAATAATAACACAACCATACCCTGCCTTGGTCTCCTCCGGTCCAAGGTTGTTTCCAGCACCTTTTCCTTCCACATGATTGATGTTATTTTCGACTGCTTTTACCTCTGGTAATCCATTTGTATTTATGGTGGACGACATTTCTGTCTTGACCATTTTTGCATTTTCGTTAAATTTTTTGTAAATGCCACCTTTATAAAATTTTCTTGTCCTATAAGCCTAAAGAAATGAAATAAAAGTGCCAAACACTATAACTACTATAATAATAATGAATGACAACTCAAACACTCAACCCCGTGGGAATCAAGATCTTCACCGTCATTCCTTGAAATCCCCAAAGCTTTCATTTGCTTCCTAGCTTCATTATCGTACAAATTCCCAGTCAATTTCACTCTAAGCAAATATGGCCCAACTGGGCTTGCCACTGACCCAAAATTGTACAAAGTTTAATTTTTTTTTAAAAATTTTAATTTGAGTCTCCCAATAGTTTTAAAATTTTTGGATAGGCTAATTTTTTTTTCCAAAAAATTTCATTAGTTCTCTCGAAAAATTTAAAATTTTAATTAAACTTCCAAAATTTTTGGATATTCTTATTAATCCCTCAAATTTTTTGAAAATTCTAATTAGACCCTTGAAAATTTTGAAAATTATATGTAGCCATGACCAAACTTAATGGTACATTTTCATACTAGCTATAAAGTAAAATCAAATCATTACAAAGCATAAACAATTAAAGAACTGGAATATAATTAGACAAAATTCACACATGATAATAATACACGGCGAGACTTTAATCTAGACGCTCAAAAGCTTAAGACCTTTATCTTTGCCAACAATGTCAATATCTCATTTTATAGATATATATGTTACTTCAAATAAATGATTTAAGTATCAAATTTTGAATTATTGACCTAACAATTAAATTATTTTAGAGATAATATTTCTTTTAAATAAATAGTCTTATTTATTGTTAGTGAAGTTTAATAAAATAAATACCATACTTTAAATATATATTAAATGAAACATGGCAATTTTTTAATATCTTTTTCTAGAGATAAGAAAATCTATATTAAAACCAACTAATAATTTTTAAAATAATCATATAAAAATTACTAATTATTATTTAACTGTATGACCCAAAATTTATTATACAGTTAGGTAAAAATAATTAAAACACGACACAAACCCTAACATGACATAAATATGAACATGACATAAATCTACATATATATATATAATATGAGTTATTAATGCTTCAAAATATATAAATAATATAAAATATTTTAAATACAATCATGTGTGGATAAAATAAACAAAGACGTCTATGACTCAAATTTTCAATTAATATGAAATATGCGGTTTTCAATTCCACCTCAATTTTTAAACGGTACAAGTTTCAATAGTTTTTCCTATATAATAAAAAAATTTGAAGTTTATCTTCTTAAAATTATATATAAATTTTAATTTAATACGTAAAGTTATACACATTTTGGTTTTGTTCAATTTTATAAATGAAATTTTAGTTTGATTTAATTTAATTTTTACAAAATATTAACATGAGTAATATACGCCATTTTAAATTTACATACATACAATATTTATTCAATATAAATATAAATCAATGTATTTATTTTTTTAAAATGCGCATGATTGGATTAAAATCAAAATTAAGATTTTTTTGTATACATTTGAATCAAAATTAAGTTTCATGTGTATAATTACACCAAATTGAAATTTATGTATCAAATTACATATTGAATAAAAATTCATATATAATTTTAAAATTTATCTCATATTTAAACTTCATGACTTATGATATTAATATACTAGTTTGTTTTTTGTTTCAAAATAATTTGTAATATTATGATAAAAAAAAGATTATAAAGAGGAAAATTCAAAAAATTAAGATTGTGATGATATGTGTATATATGATTAGTGATTGAGAATTTTGTAATGTATCATAAATTATATGTTAGTATTTAATGTAGGAGGAATTAGGTTCGAGTGCGTTGAAACGCATTATCTTCCTATTTATAAATTAAAAGTTCTAGTTGTGTTAAAAAAAGAATAAATATGATCTGAAAAAATAATTAAATTATTAAAAAAGAATTATATAAGTAAGAACCAAATAGCAAATAAACCATGATCTATTGACTTATATTATAACATCAACATCAATAACAGATTAACTTACTGTTTAAGTTTATAATATAAATAGTTTGAGGATGTGCTGTACTGCACCCTTTATTGATTTTTCAATTTTCAAATATAAAACAAGTCAATTATCAGAGTTTAATGAAGCAGTTTAGTCAATGTTTCTTCATTTATTATTTTCTACTTACACTTGTTTAATTAATAAAAATAATTGTAATTCTTTTAATATTTTCATTCAAATGGATTGAATATTCTACTTATGATTCGACTCAATCTGATTCTTAGATACCTCTTACTTCAAATATTTTTCAACTATGATTTGTTTAATTATTATTAGTCTTCATTACAAGTGTCCATAAATCATATTATAACTATCAATATTTTTAATATATTTAATTAATAGTAAAATTAAATATTAAATTAAATTTTATTAAATTTAGGGATGATAATGAGGTGGGGTGAGGTGGATATTGCTAAATTTATTATCGCTCTATAATTAGCACACTCTACTCTACCACCCACCCCGCTCCATTACAGGGGCAAAGCCAAAACAATTTTTTGGAGGGCGAATGAAATTTTAATTTTTTATAGTCTATATCTTTATAATTTTTAAAGAATTAAATTGAATTTTTATAATTTTAGGGGAGTCAAAGTACAATTTTACCTTTACTAATTTATAAATTTTTTTTAAAAAATTTAAGGGCTTATGTGAAAAATATAAATGTCGGTAATGACAATATATCGCAAAGAAAAGAGAAATAAAATAAAGAACACACAGATTTTACGTGGAAAACCCTTTCGGGAAAAAACCACGGGCAGAGGAGAAGAAAAATTCACTATGTCGAATTCGAACTAATTACAAGAGGAATAGATCATATCTATTTATAGGCTTGTAAAGCCATATTCTAATAGGAGTGTAGTAAGATTGAAAACTCCTTATTCTAATCAATATCAAATAGATGGAGTTTAATAAGGTTTAAAAACCTTATTTAAAATAAAATAAAAGAAGTGTAATTCTATATGGATTCTTCTTTTATTTTATTTTACCATGTTTTTATTTAAATAAGGATTCGGGTCACTTAATTCTAACAGCTTAAATAGCAATTTTACATTTTAGGGGGCCGAGGCCTATGCCAGCCCCCCTCTAGATTCGCCATTGCTCCATTATGATTGTATAATCTTGAAATCTAATACCACCTCCATGAATGTTGAATGCATTCATCTCTACCCCATCCCGTTCTGCTTCAATTTAATTGTTGTTATTTAACTTTAATTCTTTTCAATTTTTTTAAAGTAAGTAAATATTTAAACATAATTCTTTAAACAATATTTAAGTATAAAATATATGTTTTTTTTTCTATATTACATTATTACTTTTCCCCTTATTGTTATATATACAAGAAAAAAATGATAAGTATACATAGTGAAACGAGTCGGAGCAGCGTAAGTAATTACCATAATCGTTTCATATCCACTATCCAAAAAAAATAAAAATAAAAATATATCTCACCCCATCCCGCATCCACTTTTCAAAAAAAAAAAAATCCACTCCAAATCAGAATCCATGAGACATTTCAAGTTTTGCGATCCATAAATAAATCAATATTATCTAATTATCTTCTATTAATTATCAAATTAAATTCATCATAATCTATATAACTATATATAAAAGACATCCCACTTGTTAATTTCTTTTCTAAATTGTAAAAAAAAAAATATTAAATTATAGATTAGGTTTTTTATTATGTTTAGATTTCATATTTAATCTTTGTATTTTAATTTCAAACATAATTTAATCCTTATATTTTTATAATATTATTAATTAGTCCAAATAGTTAACGCAGCTAACTTTCTTTATTAAAATATTATATGATTATGTATAATTTAAACGCCTTAAGAGTTTTAGAGGCTACACATGGCTTCCTTTATTTTTATTTTAAGTTTGCGTCACATTTTTGACATTAGAATGTAACGGTCAAATTTCAATTTTGGTCCTTAGATTATGCTCCAACTTGAGATTTAATTTATATAATTTAGGTTTTGATATAATTTGGTCCCTCAACATTTATAATATCATTTGTTATTTTAAATAGTTTAACTATTTCAATCAATTAATGTTAATTTTTCTTTAAAACACTATTCCAACAAAATATATTTTATAATGACAAGTTCGAATGGTGTTTTTAAGGGGAAAAAACCCATATACACTGTTATTTATATTGTTACGTGACTACCAAGTAATTTATTTTTTTAAAATTCAAAATGTCACATCATATAATTTAATAGAAGAATTTTAATCATGGTAACAATTGGACTCAAATTTTTAAATTTGAAAACATAGATGAATTAAATTCTTAAAAATTAAAGTAGAGAGATTAAATTACAAATACACAAAATGTATAGGAACTTAAAATCATATTTTAACCTTCAAAATTTTTACTCTATAATTTGAGAAAAATAAATAGTCAACCCAACGCGAAGGGCCGAGAACTATACTAATTATTTAGAATTAGATGCTAATTTTTAATTAAAATTTGTGAGTAACATGTATATTAATTGTTTTAAATTTATTTTTTAAAATATTTTATCTCATGGGTTGAGCACATTTCCTCATTGAATTACACGAAAAGATATGGACTAACTCTTTTAAATGCATTTAAAGTATATAAAAGTAACCAATGAGGATTTGGTTTAGTTGGTAAAGATGAGGACACGGAGTTTTAAGTATCTAGGTTTGAGATTTATTATGTGTAATTATATGCATAGGTCTTTTTTGAACATAATTTTTTTTTAAATTACTTTAAATTACAAATTATATCAAAATTCACCTTTAGACGTTATGTCCCTAGCCTGTGTGACCCTAAACAGGGCCTCACACAGTCTACCACACAGCCGTGTGGCGCACACGGACTACCACACGGTTTGGCAAACGGCCATGTGGCGTTGAAGGCCATATTTTCCTCTGTTCTTAAATTGCAGAAATTCAAGTTTTTGTTACCCACATGTTACGGATTCGATGCAGAAGCAACAAGGACGAATTCTAAAATGACATTATAGCGATAAATCAGACGACTTACTCATAAACAAATCGCTAAGAAAAACCAAAGTTACATCGAAGAACTTTTGACACAAAACCTTAAATCGAAACTTACCGGCAACCGGTTGAACTAGGCAAGAGAAGTCAAACCCCCGTACAGAATCAATTTGGCATAACATAGCAACAAGAAAGGTAACTTGAAGAGAAGAATCAAAGTGAAGAAAAAAAAAAAACAAAGAAACAGAGAAGAAATGGCGGAAAAGAAATGGAAAATGAATGTGGAATAAACACAGGAGGTTTGGGGAAGTTTAATTAACCAATAAAAATAAACTATTTACCACACAAAGCAATTTCCCTGTTGCTTTCACAAGAATTCGAGCACCAAACCAAAGAATACACAAAAACTTAACCGTTAAACCACTAAGTTCATTATTATCATCAATTTATCTAAATTAACTTATAACTTACATGTCCAGAGATAGGGTTTTAATTAAAAATAGCAAAATTTCAAGAGAGAGGATTTGATATCAAAACCTCACATTTATAACAAGAACACTTAACCACTGAACCAAATCAATTTACTTATAAGAAATTTCCAAAATCTAGACTCAAAATCGAGAGATAACCACTCTTGATTTCAAAACTCAATTTTTTCTAACCCGATTTTTGGGATATTACATAAACTCAAATTAAACTCTACTCATCAATTCATTTTACTGTTTAAAAAATATATTAATAATTTTAAGTAATTTTAATTATTATTTAATTTTCCAAACACGTAATTCAATAGGTAAAGTCTTTAGCTTCTTTTGGATGGGCGGTGATTGTGGTTCGATGAAATATTTTACCTCATAGTTACAATAATTAATTTCATCATCACCGTTGTTTTTAACTTTACCGAAAGTAAACTTACCGCCCATCTAAAGATATCTTTAAACTCTTTGAATATCCAATCATAATCGGTTTTTTTTTAAAATTACAAATAACATCAATAATTGAAAGCAATTAAAGAATAAAAAAGAAATTGAAAGCAATTGATTTATTACCAGACTTTTATTTGGAACATCACATCATTTAGTAGAACATTTTTTGTTTATTGAAGTTAAAAATATTAGGTGGTTTAAATTTCCACTTCTCAAATTTGACTTTATTATTCACCAAAATTCAAATTTATATATTATATTTAAATTCAGATTCACATTGAGGATGTCAAGAGACAGAGACACGCATGCAGCAACACGGGCCGACATCGGCGCTATACCAAAGCACCAACTACACAACACCTATGAATGCAGAATGATACGTTGAAAAAAAATGAAAAATGCAATGCATACGAATATTCAAATGTTTCAAAATTTATATATTCTAAATTATTAATCTACAAATTTATATATTCTAAATTATTATTCTAAAAATTTATACGAATATTCTAAATTAGCAATCAGTGAAACATAAAAATTGAAAGAAAAAAAAAAGAAAAAGAAGGAAGCAAAGAAAAAATTGGCGGCTGATAATATTCCACACAAATGCTTAAATAAATTTTGGATATGTATAAAGAAAATCTATATATATGAAAAACACAAAGAAACCCTATCATACTTGTTAGAGGTTTTAAATAGTAACACAACCCTACGCTGCCTTAGTCTCCTCCGGTCCAAGGCTGTTTCCAGCACCTTTTCCCTCCACATGATTGATGCCAATTTCAGCTACTTTTACCTCTGATAATCCATCTGTATTTATGGTGGACGACACTTCCGTCTTGACCATTTTTGCATCTTCGTTAAATTTTTTGTAAATGTCACCCTTATAAAATTTCCTTGTCCTGTAAGCTAAAAGAAATGAAATAAAAGTGCCAAACACCGTAACTACTGTAATGATAATGAATGACAATCTGAAACACTCAACCCCATGGCAATCAAGATCTTCACCGTCATTCCTTGAAATCCCCAAAGCTTTCATTTGCTTCCTAGCTTCATTATCGTACAAATTCCCAGTCAATTTCACACTAAGCAAATATGACCCAACTGGGCTTGCCACTGACCCAAAATTGTACAAAGTTGAATAGTATTTGAGGCCGAAAATTTCAGAAATGATAGCAAAAAGTAATGGCCATTGAGCCCCAAAGCAAAATCCAATGATGACTGATGCAACATAGAGGCCTCCAGGGACATCGAAAACTATCAAAAGGTGACCAACACAAGAGACCAGCATGATTAAGGTGAGCATTAGGGGCCTAGGAAACTTGTACTTCATCAAGAAAAATTCTGAGACAAAACCTGCTACAACCCTGCCCAAATAATTCCATATGCTCACAAGGGATACAAATGTGCTTATGCTTCTTGTTGGGTACCCTAGGGAGGTCCCAATTTGCCCCAAATTGTCAATTGCTGTTAAGGTACCCCCTACGCCACAAGTTGTTGCTAAGAAAAGAATGATCATGTCAAGGCTGAAAAGTGCCTGCAAAATTGTGTAGTCATCCCCTCTATTGGGCGCATTGAATGCGGTTTTCCAGCAGGAGACATCGGCTTGATCGTTGCTCGACTCGGATAAAACCATTATCGCGGTCGATGACGAAGGTTTTACGGCCTCGGAACTTGGCTTCTCAGTGACAATTTTCAATGGCGAAGGGTCATTTAAGGACTTGTTTTTGGCCTCCCAAAGCTTGTATTCTTCCATGATCACAACACCAAGTGGCAAAAACAGCAAGAAAGCTACCATGGCAGCACTGCCGCCATATTCAGGCCTTGTGAAGTCATATGTCTTCTCGAAAATGATGATGATCATCAAGAAAGAAGCAAGGCCAAGAGAAATGTAAAGGAATTTATAGAAAACTTTGACCTCGTTACCCTGGTGAGCCACCTTCATGACCCGAATTGTACCGACGAAACAAATCGAAATGACTGCCGGTAGCCAACCAATAAGCAATATCAAGGCCTTTGAGTCGTCGCCATAAAAGGCATGGTACAACTGAGTGAGGATGGCACCACTGAGTCCAACGTAACCTTTAAGTATCCCCAACACAACACCTCGGCTTTTTGGGAAATTCTTGACGCAGGTGACAAGAGACCCCGTGTTAGCAAACGCTTGAGAGTTGGCACCGATGCAAATGTACAAACACATCTGCCAAACTTGAGGCCTAGCTATCCGTTTGGTGACGGCCAACCACATCATGAAGTAGCCGAAGAAGTTGAGGACCGCCCCGACCGATAGCACGAACCATGGCGGCGTCACCTCGGCCATTAGGCCGGCGAGGACACCAACGTTGGAGCCTAGGTCCTTGAAGAAACTAAGCAGATTGAGGGTTGTTTGATCATATCCTAATGATTTTTTAATCTCATTGGAGTAGAGGCTGAATATGTAGGTGGCACCAGCAGCGGACATGATCAACACTGACCCGAAAAAGATTAGCCATGGCCCTGTAAGGACCTGAACGGCGAAGCTTTTCATGCTTAACTTGCCACCACCACTGAAACCTGGCCCTGCAACCACCATTTTTGGCAAGCTTTCTTATAATGCTGGCTTGCTTCAAATAACTGTAAATTTAACAAGATTGATGCTTTAAAGAGTATGGGAACTTATGGCTCAATTTATAGAGAAGGAAAAGATAGAAATTGCATGGGACGGATCAAAAGAAAGGATCGGGGAATCGTTTATGAAGAGACTCAGTTGTTGACTCTCTCAATTACTCTTGGAAAACTTTGGATAAGTTATTACTTACTAGAATTTTGGAGTTAAAATGAAAAAAAATGATTGTTGTCTACCATCTATAGAAAGAAAATAAACTTTAATGTATTATTTGCTAAATTCAATTAAAATATTTTTAAATAGTAATTAATTAATATTTAATAAAAGTAAGGGTGTGAACTAAAATAGAATGAACATCATATTTTTTATATTCTTTTGAATTTGTTTTTACAAAAAGGGTGGAATTTGAAAATATACGAAAATGTTATGTTGATTTAGATTCTAATCCAAAATTTATTTAAGTATGATTAAAGATTAAATCGTTTCTTTGTTTGAAATTTTATCCAAATTTAATTTCATTTTGCCTTGGTTTTTGCATTCGGGTGGAATATTATCAGCCGCCAATTTGGACAAAGATTTTTCTTTGCTTCCTTTCATTTTTTATGCTTCACCCATTGCTATCACCCTTTCTTCTTGTATAATATAGCAACGTGCAGATCTTTTGTATCGAATTTTTCGTGGTTAATATTGAGAATTTTATTATTATTTAAGGATTCATAATTGTTAAATTTAATTAAAATTTAATATAATATCAAATAAAATATCCGAGAAAACAAACAATCCAAGGTGTCAATGAAAAAAAAATTCAGTGACAATAAAATTAATTATTATAATAATAAAATTAAAATCAGTGGTGGAGTTTTGTATTTATATTCAATCACAATTAGTGTGAGGTTAGAAATTATTAAATTAAATCATATATATAATAAGAAATTGTATTTCATATTAAATAAATTATATATGAAATTTATATTTATGTTAAATAATATTTTTTAAATAAATAGTTGGATTTGAGAATTTATCGCCTCTAAATCAAGCTGAGCCTGGCCATGGTTACGAAGGATGCGATCAACATCTTGTCAATTTATTTAATCAATCAATCAAATAAAAAATAAATATATTTTTAGAATATCATAACTACTAAATTAAATTTACAACATGTTGCAGTTCATCAAACATGTGATCTAATCCAAGCCATGTCATACTCGGAGTTTGTTACGCACAAAACAAAAATTTTAAAAATACATTTTTCAAACCTAAGCATATATTTCATAATATCGAATTTCATAATATACTACATACAATAATTATTTAAAAATACACATTTTCTATAAAACAATAATTGATTTAGCATAATAACGTTACAATTGTATAAGTGCAAAAATTAAATAACAAAAAACATATGATTTAATAAATAGAAATTCTAAATTAATAAAAATAATTATTGATTTAACATAAAAATGCGTAACCCTAAACCAAAGTTTCTATAACTTAAAAAATTAAATATGGAAATTCATATAGCAATAGATTGATTTAAATGTGAGTACATAACAATATTGATTTCATTTAAACATATAAAAACATAATTCCAACATTATTTACTATTAACTATCACATTATAAAAAGAGATACTTAAAGCAATAGATTGAAAGTATTCATCTTTCAAGAATCTCTTTAAATTGATGTTGCATATATTCTTTGGGAAAAGGGATGCTAATTAATGGAAGCTACTTTCGATAGTTACTTGCCCCTACACTCCATCTTTGCTGCTTCTTTTTAATTCATCTTCAAAACTTACACTTAATTCAGGACTTATTTATAAAACATTTTCAAAGATAAATGTAGAGGCTGATTTTTAAATTATTTGGATTAAACAAAAATTAATCCCAAACCTATATAGTCAATATAATTTTCTGTTTTTATATACTAATCTGCAAGGCTACACTTAATTCAGTATTGGATATATACATATATATTACTTTTTTTTTTTTTACAGCTTGTAAAGTAAACACAATATAATTATAAGTAAATGCTCCAATAACTATAAACAAGTCGGAATGTCAATGGAGCCAAGCGGTTTTGATGCTCCAAAATTTTAAATTATTTTCATTATGTACTTTAAATTTTTGGAAAATTCTAATCAAGCCTTCAAATTTTATCAAAATTTTAATTTGAGTCTCCCAATAGTTTTAAAGTTTTTGTATAGGCTATTTTTTTTTTCCAAAAAATTTCATTAGTTCTCTCGAAAATTTTAGAATTTTAATTAAACTTCCAAATTTTTTGGATATTCTTATTAATCCCTCAAATTTTTTAAAAATTATATGTAGCCATGACCAAACTTAATGGCACATTTTGATACTAGCTATAAAGTAAAATCAAATCATTACAAAGCATAAACAATTAAAAAACTGGAATATAATTAGACAAAATTCGCACATGGCAATAATACACGGTGAGACTTTAATCTAGACGCTCGAAAGCTTAAAGACCTTTATCTTTGCCAACAATGTCAATATCTCATTTTATAGATATATATGTTACTTCAAATAAATGATTTAAGTATCAAATTTTGAATTATTGACCTAACAAATAAATTATTTTAGAGATAATATTTCTTTTAAATAAATCGTCTTATTTATTGTTAGTGAAGTTTAATAAAATAAATACCATACTTTAAATATATATTAAATGAAACATGGCAATTTTTTAATATCTTTTTCTAGAGATAAGAAAATCTATATTAAAACCAACTAATAATTTTTAAATTAATCATATAAAAATTACTAATTATTATTTAACTGTATGACCCAAAATTTATTACACAGTTAGGTAAAAATAATTAAAACACGACACAAACCCTAACATGACATAAATATGAACATGACATAAATCTACATATATATATATATAATATGAGTTATTAATGCTTCAAAATATATATATAATATAAAATATTTTAAATACAATCATGTGTGGATAAAATAAACAAAGACGTCTATGACTCAAATTTTCAATTAATATGAAATATGCGGTTTTCAATTCCACCTCAATTTTTAAACTGTACAAGTTTCAATAGTTTTTCCTATATAATAAAAAATTTTGAAGTTTATCTTCTTAAAATTATATATAAATTTTAATTTAATACATAAAGTTATACACATTTTAGTTTTGTTCAATTTCATAAATGAAATTTTAGTTTGATTTAATTTAATTTTTACAAAATATTAACATGAGTAATATACGTCATTTTAAATTTACATACATACAATATTTATTCAATATAAAAATAAATCAATGTATTTATTTTTTTAAAATGCGCATGATTAGATTAAAATCAAAATTAAGATTTTTTGTATACATTTGAATCAAAATTAAGTTTCATGTGTATAATTACACCAAATTGAAATTTATATATCAAATTACATATTGAATAAAAATTCATATATAATTTTAAAATTTATCTCATATTTAAACTTCATGACTTATGATATTAATATACTATTTTTTTTGTTTCAAAATAATTTGTAATATTATGATAAAAAAAAAGATTATAAAGAGGAAAATTTGAAAAATTAAGATTGTGATGATATGTGTATATATGATTAGTGATTGAGAATTTTGTAATGTATCATAAATTATACGTTAGTATTCAACGTAGGAGGAATTAGGTTCGAGTGAGTTGAAGCGCATTATCTTCCTATTTATAGATTGAAAGTTATAGTTGTGTTAAAAAAAAGAATAAATATGATCTGAAACTATAATTAAATTATTAAAAAAGACTTATATAAGTAAGAACCAAATAGCAAATAAACCATGATCTATTGACTTATATTATAACATCAACATCAATAACAGATTAACTTACTGTTTAAGTTTATAATATAAATAGTTTGAGGATGTGCTGTACTGCACCCTTTATTGATTTTTCAATTTTCAAATATAAAACAAGTCAATTATCAGAGTTTAATGAAGCAGCTTAGTCAATGTTTCTTCATTTATTATTTTCTACTTACACTTGTTTAATTAATAAAAAAAATTGTAATTCTTTTAATATTTTCATTCAAATGGATTGAATATTCTACTTATGATTCGACTCAATCTGATTCTTAGATACCTCTTACTTCAAATATTTTTCAACTATGATTTGTTTAATTATTATTAGTCTTCATTACAAGTGTCCATAAATCATATTATAACTATCAATATTTTTAATATATTTAATTAATAGTAAAATTAAATATTAAATTAAATTTTATTAAATTTAGGGATGGTAATGAGGTGGGGTGAGGTGGATATTGCTAAATTTATTATCGCTCCATAATTAGCACACTCTACTCTACCACCCACCCCGCTCCATTACAGGGGCAAAGCCAAAATAATTTTTTGGGGGCGAATGAAATTTTAATTTTTTATAGTCTATATCTTTATAATTTTTAAAGAATTAAATTGAATTTTTTTTAATTTTAGGGGAATCAAAGTACAATTTTACCTTTATTAATTTATAATTTTTTTAAAAATTTAAGGGCTTATGTGAAAAATATAAATGTCAGTAATGATAATATATCGCAAAGAAAAGAGAAATAAAATAAAGAACACACAGATTTTACGTGGAAAACCATTTCGGGAAAAAACCACGGGCAGAGGAGAAGAAAAATTCACTATGTCGAATTCGAACCAATTACAAGAGGAATAGACCATGTCTATTTATAGGTTTGTAAAGCCATATTCTAATAGGAGTGTAGTAAGATTGAAAACTCCTTATTCTAATCAATATCAAATAGATAGAGTTTAATAAGGTTTAAAAACCTTATTTAAAATAAAATAAAAGAAGTGTAATTCTATAAGGATTCTTCTTTTATTTTATTTTACCATGTATTTTATTTAAATAAGGATTCGGGTCACTTAATTCTAACAACTTAAATAGCAATTTTACATTTTAGGGGGCCGAGGCCTATGCCAGCCCCCCTCTAGATTCGCCATTGCTCCATTATGATTGTATAATCTTGAAATCTAATACCACCTCCATGAATGTTGAATGCATTCATCTCTACCCCATCCCGTTCTGCTTCAATTTAATTGTTGTTATTTAACTTTAATTCTTTTCAAAGTAAGTAAATATTTAAACATAATTCTTTAAACAATATTAAAGTATAAAATATATGTTTTTTTTTCTATATTACATTATTACATTTTCCCCTTATTGTTTATATATACAAGAAAAAAATGATAAGTGTATATAGTGAAACGAGTCGGAGCAACGTAAGTAATTATCATAATCGTTTCATATCCACTATCCAAATAAAAAATAAAAAAATCTATCTCACCCTATCCCGCATCCACTTTTCAAACAAAAAATTCCACTCCGAATCGAAATCCATGAGACAATTCAAGTTTTGCCATCTATAATTAAATCAATATTATCTAATCATCTTTTATTAATTATCAAATTAAATTCATCATAATCTATATAACTATATATAAAAGACATCCCACTTGTTAATTTCTTTTCTACATTGTAAAAAAAATTATTAAATTATAGTTTAGGTTTTTTATTATGTTTAGATTTCATACTTAATCTTTATATTTTAATTTCAAACATAATTTAATCCTTATATTTTTATAATATTATTAATTAGTCCAAATAGTTAACATAGCTGACTTTCTTTATTAAAATATTATATGATTATGTATAATTTAAACGCCTTAAGAGTTTTAGAGGCTACGCGTGGCTTTCTTTTTTTTTTTTTTTTTTTAGGTTTGCGTTACATTTTTGACATTATAATGTAATGGTTAAATTTCAATTTTGGTCCTTAGATTATGCTCAAACTTGAGATTTAATCTATATAATTTAGGTTTTGACATAATTTGGTCCCTCAACATTTATAATATCATTAGTTATTTTAAATAGTTTAACTATTTCAATCAATTAATGTTAATTTTTCTTTAAAACACTATTCCAACAAAATATATTTTATAATGACAAGTTCGAATGATGTTTTTAAGGAAAAAAATCCATATACAACGTTATTTATATTGTTACGTGACTACCAAGTAATTTATTTTTTTTTTTAAAATTCAAAATATCACACCATATAATTTAATAGAAGAATTTTAATCATAGTAACAATTGGACTCAAATTTTTAAATTTGAAAAGTAGATGGACAAAATTCTTAAAAATAAAAGTAGGGAGATTAAATTACAAATATACAAAGTGTATAGGAACTTAAAATCATATTTTAACCTTTAAAATTTTTACTCTATAATTTGAGAAAAATAAATAGTCAACCCAACGCGAAGGGCCGATAGCTATACTAATTATTTAGAATTAGATGCTAATTTTGAATTAAAATTTTTGAGTAACATGTATATTAATTATTTTAAATTTATTTTTTAAAATATTTTATCTCATGCGTTGAGCACATTTCCTCATTGAATTACAAGAAAAGATATGGACTAATTCTTTTAAATGCATTTAAAGTATATAAAAGTAACCAATGAGGCTTTGGTTTAGTTGGTAAAGATGAGGATATCGAGTCTTAAGTATCTAGGTTTGAGATCTATTGTGTGTAATTATATGCATAGGTCTTTTCTGAACATAATTTTTTTTATACTTAAACTCAAACCAAACTCTTCTCATCAATTCATTTTACTATTTAAAAAATATATTAATAATTTTAATTAATTTTCATTATTATTTAATTTTCTAAACATGTAACTCAATAGGTAAAGTCTTTGGCTTCTTTTGAATGGGCGGTGGTTGTGGTGCGGTAGTATATTTTACCTCACAGTTACAATAACTAATCTCATCGTCATCATTGTTTTTAACCTTACCAAAGATAAACATATCGCCCATCCAAAGACACCTTTAGACTCTTTGAATATCCAACCATAATTGGGATTTTTTTTTTAATTACAAATAACATCAAAATTCACCTTTAGACGCCTGTGTTCCTAGCCTGTGTGACCCTAAATAATGCCTCACACTGTCTACCACACAGCCGTGTGGCGCACATGGACTACCACACCGTCTGGCAGACGGCCATGTGGCGTCGAAGGCCATATTTTCCTACGTTCGTAAATTGCAGAAATTCAGGTTTTTGTTACTCATATGTTACGGATTCAATGCAGAAGCAACAAGGATGGATTCTTGTCCCTAAAATGACATTATAGCGATAAATCAAACGACTCATTCATAAACAAATCGCTAAGAAAAACCGAAGTTACATCGAAGAGCTTTCGACACAAAACCTTAAATCAAAACTTACCGGCAACCGGTTGAACTAGGCAAGAGAAGTCAAACCCCGTACAGAATCAATTTGGCATAACATAGCAAAAAGAAAGGTAACTTGAAGGGAAGAATCAAAGTGAAGAAAAAAAAAAGAAACAGAGAAGAAATGGCGGAAAAGAAATAAAAAATAAATGCGGAATAAACACAGGGGGTTTCTGGGAAGTTTAATTAACCAGTAAAAATAAACTATTTACCACACAAAGCAATTCAAAATAAAACATTTCCCTATTGCTTTCACAAGAATTCGAACACCAAACCAAATAATACACAAAAACTTAACCATAAACCACTAAGTTCATTATTATCATCAATTTATTGAAATTAACTTATAACTCACATGTTAAAAGATAGAGCACTTAACCACTAAACCAAATCAATTTACTTATACAAAATTTCCAAAATCTAGACTCAAAATCGAGAGATAACCACTCTTGATTTCAAAACTCAATTTTTTCTAACCCGATTTTTGGGATGTTACATAAACTCAAATCAAACTCTACTCATCAATTCATTTTTCTATTTAAAAATATGGTAATAATTTTAAGTAATTTTAATTATTATCTAATTTTCTAAACACGTAACTCAATAGGTAAAGTCTTTAGCTTCTTTTGGATGAGCGGTGGTTGTGGTGCAATGGAATATTTTACCTCATAGTTACAATAACTAATTTCATCATCACCGTTGTTTTTACTTTTACCGAAAGTAAACGTACTACCTATCCAAAGATATCTTTGAACTCTTTGAATAGCCAACCATAATCGAGTTTTTTTTTTTAAATTACAAATAACATCAATAATTGAAAGCAGTTAAAGAATAAAAAAGAAATTGAAAGCAATTGATTTATTACCAGACTTTTATTTGGAACATCACATCATTTAGGAGAACATTTTTTGTTTATTGAATTTAAAAATATTAGGTGGTTTAATTTTGCACTTCTCAAATTTGACTTTATTATTCACCAAAATTCAAATTTATATTATATTTAAATTCAGATTCACATTGAGGATGTCAAGAGACGGAGACACGCATGCAGCAACACGGGCTGACATCGGCGCCATACCAAAGCACCAACTACACAACACTATGATATGAATGCAGAGTGATACGTTGAAAAAAAAAAAAGCAAAATGACGTATTAGAAAAAAAAATGCAATGCATACGAATATTCAAATGTTTCAAAATTTATATATTCTAAATTATTAATCTACAAATTTTTTTCTTGAAACTTTACAAGTAAAATCAAAGTATATATATAAATATATGCAAGTTGAAGCAGTTATAAAGTATGGAGTCAAACAATTATAGGATTAAGATTTGAAACAATACAAATTATAATTGAATAATTGAATAAAAATTTATATGGTAACAACATAGTAAAACTTAAGGATCTACATATATAATTACACAGGATAAATCTTAATTTTAAAGATTCAGAACTTAAAATTTTCACTTTTGCTAAGGCTTAGACTAACTAGAATGATCCATTCTTCTATTCTTAAAATAATAAAATAATAAAATATTTTATAGTGACATTAATCTATTTTTATAATTAAATTTAAATAAAAAATATTAATTTTTCCAACCATTCAAATTTAAATTTACCATATTAATCAGATTTAGAACACATTGGGGAAGTTTAGAGTTTGGGATTTTTTTTAATAAATCAAGATATTTTTAATATCGGTTTTATTTTATAGAGATTAATTTTTTTAGAGTTTATAGTTGTCTTCCTCGATAATATTATTTTATTTTTAAAGATAGTGAGAATACTTTTAAAGCTGAATAAAATTGATTGCAAAAAGAAATTCAAAAATCGGTGGCATGTTTTGTATGATTGATGATATGATTGAAATTGAGGATGAAGACTTATCCACTCCTCTAGAAGCGTCTGATGTTGTTTACATCTTCATTGCCGAAACACAAATCATTTCTTGTTGTTGAATTTGTAAACATTCAACTTTGAAATTATGAGAGAATGCCAAATGATAAATACAAACATTCTAACTTAAAGAGTAGTGTTTTAATGAATAATTTATTTAAGACTTGTGTTAGGTAATAGTGGATTTATTTTCATTTTATTATAATATAAATTCGATTTAAGGTGAATCCTGAGTTAATTATTTAATGTTTAAAATAATATAAATTTATTTTATTTTAATATATTCTTATAATTTATACATGGAAAGAACCAAACTTACCCAATTTTTGTGGGTAATCCGAGCTTTATACATATTTAAGTCTCCCATTTTAGTTTTTATAAATAACGATGCTGAAATTGACTTCACAAAATATTCTTATAGAGATTAAAAAGAAGAACATATATGAAAGCAAAAAAGCATTCAAAGAGTATTTTTCGTAAAAAAAAGGAACTTGTATAGTGGTCCAGTTAATTAAAAACATTGCAAATACTATAATTAAAAAATCGATTTCAATATGAGTTTAAATGTGCTAAAATATATTATTTTATTATTAAAGAGTTGAAAAAAATTATAGATAATTTTAAACTTTTATATCAAAAGAAATATATCGATCGGATATTATTTTTATATATGACTAATGGACCAACTATATTAAATTTGGGATTTAAAGTTTTCAAAGATATGAAATGATGCCTTTCGTCTGATACACGTGCTTTTGAAACTAAACTTGATTTTTAACTTAAAAGGAGCATCTCAAATAGCAATTAAACTTTTTCTAGAATTAAACCATTTTTCCTCCTCCTACTTCACGTGCACCGAAGCTTTATATAGAAATGTTATTCTAGGTTTCCACACAACATAATTTTTATCCCAATTTGATGAATTCTTTTTCATGGTTGATAGGCTCAGTATTTAGATTCAATCGAACCGAATCAAATTTATAATCATTTTATTCAAAATTAAATACTTAAAAGTTAAAGCTAAAGTTGAATATTTCCATTTTAGATTATGATGACATTTTGAAATTGGATAACAAATGGAAGACAACTTACTGGTTATTTTACTAAAATGATAAAAAAATAATTATAAAAATGATTCATATTCAAAAAATAATCGCTCAAATGACCTGAAATGAATAGTAAAATAGGATTGAGGGATTTAATGATAGGCACCACCTTGATTTTGGACCCAATCATTGCCTGATGATTGTGTTTGGCTTAAAAAAATATTAATTTTTGGGGTTGGGGGACTTAACGACCGGCACCTAGGTATATTTTTTTTCATAAGGTACCATACTGGTATACATTTATACCAGTATTTGGAAAAAAAATTGGTTGGGGGAATAAGTGGCCGATACCATTTTATAATATTAAAAAAATAAATTTTTTTTGGGTGTCGACACATTGATGGCCGGCATCTACTTTATCAGATAAAAAAAATTTTGGGTTGGGGGTACTAGATGGTCGGCATCAACTTTTTCGAGGACCGAATTTTTTTCGAGTGCTGGGACACTGATGGCTGGCACTCTTATACCCGATTTGAAAAAAAAAAGAATTTTGGGTGCTGGGACACTGATGGCCGGCACCCTAGTACCAGGTTTGAAATTTGTTTTTGGGGGTGTTAGGACATTGATGGTCGGCACCCTCTTAGGTCTATATATATGGAAGCTATTTGGTTGTGGTATTGTAACTGGATGGGAAAAAAATTGTTAAGACTATCTTCAAATGGTAGTGTTTGGATACATACCATCAAATGGGGATACCGTATTTGGGAGTGTATCATCAAATAAGTGTGATGTAATGGATTGCAGATGGTAGTGTGTGGGAGTGTACAATCGAATTTTAGGGTTAAATTATATACTGCCATGTTGTAACGGAGTTGAATTATATACTGTCACGTAACCCTAAAGGCTATGCCATCAAATGTTGGATAACTTCTTTCGTCATAGATGGCGAACTATGTAGACCAGTTACGGTTAAAGAATACGGCGGGCGAACATGGCCGAATTTACTAAATGCAACGTAGACCTGATTCAAGCAAAAGATGACTAACTGTGGAGAAACTACTATTCAAAATGTTTGTATTATTTTTGTATCCATAAATCAAATTTAGTTCGTATTATTTGCTGGTTGAATTTTATATTTTTTTATATCAAGTTTCTAAAATGTTAGTATTAATTTTATATATGTAAATAAAAATTAGTTGGTGTTATTTGTTGGTCAAATTATATATTTTCGTATATTAGTTTTCTAGGATGTTCGTATTTTCTTGTATATGTAATTTTTGTTGGGTCTTATTATTTTTTAGATTATTATTTTGTACTCATATATGCCCCAAGATAATTAAGTTAAAAATTTAAAAAATTTCGTATTGGAAGAATAATTGCAAATGTATTATTTACAAAAAAAAAAACAAAATTGTCTAGATTCTGGCGACGTCCCCAAGGCCGACATATAACAATCGGGCTGCCTTTGTTGGCGAGGGCATGCACCTTAAGGAGGCGTTTGATAGTTGCTCGGGCTGATCTTCGGTGTCTCTCTCGGTGTACTTAAGGAAGTTGTATAATCGTATACCCTATTATCAAGGGTAAAGGGGTATTGCGAAATCGGAGGTGTTGAGCCAAAAATATCCTCAATATTAGGTCTAGGTGCTTGCCGATGAAGCTCTGGGTGGTATGAGAACGATCCGGTGTGTGCTGAGTGTTGAGGCTCAAGGTCGTCGCCAAATATGTCCTCGAACGAAGGAGGGTTCGGATGGGAGGTTTGTGAGGTTTCCTCGGATGATTCATATTCAGCGTAACGCCTCGAATTTTGGGCCTAGAAGAATTGGGCTTTGGGCTTTGGGTCTCATAAAATTTTTAAGTGAGCAAGAAAATGACAAATGACATGATAGCTTTAAGGGTTTAATGATTTTGGAGTGTCTAGGTGTGTTGGAGAAGCTCTGGGTTCAACTTTTTTGGTGGAGGATTCTTAATTTAATTAATTAATGAATCAGGGTTGTGGGTAGTGGGCTTTTAAACAAAAATAAGTGAAAAATGGCGCAAAGAAGCCTATGGTAAAGTGGTTAAGTGACGCCACTAGGGTGTAGGGAGGTGGCGACATATACATGCAGGGAGGTCTGATGTTCGAGTGCTAGCTTAGTTTTAGTTTAATTTTAGGCTTCTAGAAGGCTGTAAGTGGCGTGGAGAGGGACTCTAAAGAGAAGTGATCAGTAGAGAGAATTTAGGAGAATGATAAGGGAGATATCATGGAGAAAAATTAAAAGATGAGCAGTGGATGAAGTGGTGCCGAATTGGACTTTAGGGGTGGCTAAGTTTCGACTATAGGCTATATAAATGTGTGTGTGCCGAATCTGGGGTCCTAGGTAATGCCGAATTTTTCATTCTTTTAATTTTCTTTGCCGAAACCTTATTTTTCCACAATCGAAAATACCTTGCCTTGTGGCCGATTCTTCACTCTTCTCTTACCTTCTAGACCTTTATTATTACTTCTTAGGCAATTCTTCTCTTCTTCCTTGACAAACCGAATAACTTCTATTCTCCCTCAAGGTTCATCTTTGATTTTTGCGATTTCATCTTCTTTCTTTACCTTGCATTTAGGTGTCGAATATCTCTTTGCATCACTCAGATTTTTAGGCCGAATACACCTTGGCCGAATCTTCTCTGTGCTTTTTCTTCAGCTTTGGCTGATTGATTCTTGGGATTTAGCATCGATTTTTTCCCTCCAAGGTCATTGCCATTTCACTCTTGTTACGTTCCGGGTTGTGGTAAGTGTTTTTTACTTCGGTTTAAGGGTTGGCTGGATGGTCATATATGTTGTGAGGGTGACTTGTGTTGGATGCAAGTCATCTATTACTTAGGCTCTAATGATTAAGTTGGTACAGATCTAGGGTCTAATCGTGGTTGGTGTTAAAGAAATGAGCTATTAAGGCTTGTCGCACACGGTAAGGTTACGGTGAGGCTTCAGTTTTTGATAAAGTTTGTATTTAGCCTATGATTAATTGTTAAGTAATATCGAGTGTAGGTTCGTGACTAAGAGGAAATCACAGCACGCGTTATTACCAGATGTGTACAAACACTACACACACATGATATCGGCAATGCCAAAAAGCCGAAAAACCAAAAGTGGCTAAATGGGTCCGGTGGGCCCTGAGGCTAAGTTTTATGAAATTGTTGATTTGTTTATATGAATTGAGTTGGTCATGTATGTCACATGCACTAGAATTGATTTGGGCCTAATGGACCATATGGATATGATTTGGGCTTAATGGGCTATATGAATGATATTTGGGCCTAATGGGCTATACAGATGTGATTTGGGCCTAATGGGCCATATGAATGGGATTGGGCTTAGTGGGCCGTTTGCATATGTAGGCTTATTTGGGCTTTGTATATGGATTTGATCTTAGTATCTGATAACTGCTAAAACATACATAAAACTTAAACACAAAATTGCAACAGTGGACAAGTCATAAGGTTGAAGTGTGGTATAGGGTATATGCATGTCTAGGATTGGATCTAGAGAGAGCTTGGTACTTAAGCGGTCTCAACGACCCACCTCTTCTTTTCTGGAATACTACCTGGTGCATAGTACCTGTTCACTTTGGCCAACGGGGATTTGTTAACGGACCCAGGTAAGTACTAAATCCATAATACTTAAAAATGACCGAAATACCCCTAAGGGCGAAAATGACTAAAATACCCCTATGTGTTAAACTTGGGATTTGTGGATGTTACATGATGCATTCGTATGATATACTGCTTAGGTTGCATATGGGTGGGAATTATGGAACGGAGGAAGTATATGAGGATCGCATGGTTGCTTGACGACCGTGGATCCACCGATGGCTTTTAAGCCCATTAGCAGCTTTGCTGCAACGCAGGTAGTACCACAACCTGGCTACCATTGATGTGTACCAGATGGGTGGTTGATGTAGACATCCCCACATGATGTGTATCGTGGGACGGAGATGGTGTGTAACGGATGGATTATTTGGGGAGGGTTGCACAACATTGCATGTATGATGTTGCTATGTTATTATTATGAAAAGGGCTTAGGCCCAATTGATTGCTTGTATGCTATTTGTTTGCTGAGGGTTGTACACATTGAGTTTCGAAACTCACCCCCTCTTTTATTTTCTCAGGAAATCCCCAGTAGGCGGTTCAACGGATGGAGGGACTTGGAGGTGGCCAGCTAGCAAGACGTTTTGTTTTACTTGATTTTCTTTATAGTTTTAAGTACTTTTATCATTTTAAGTTGGATTGTAATAAGGCTTCCCCTCTGCTTAATTTTACATTGAATGTTTTACCTTATTCCTTTTAAGATTTATATCAAATTTTTCTGAAAACAAGTGTTTTATTCAATATTAAGGTTCCGCTAGTAAAAAGTTTTATTTTTAAATAATTGTTAACTTACAATCGAAAAGACAGATTTCCTAATACACATCATTTTGGAAGACAACTATGAACTGGGTTTTTAATCAAAATTCTTTAAGAAGGGTTTTCAACGAAAACAAGGTTTTCGCAAAAACACTTCAATGTGACACGCTGGATTTGGGCCTAACTTCTAGGCCAGATTTGGGGTGTTACATTTAGTGGTATCAGAGCCCAGTTGCAAAGCTCGGACTGTGAAATGGGCCTTATTACTTGGGTTTTAAAAAGAAAAACTATTTTTGGATTGGATCGAAATGTTTTGGAAATTCTTGCTGGTGGCACACCGAGTCTCCGACGTCGAACCAAGTAAGTTCTCTTGATACTTGATTATTTTAAACTGTTATAATATAGATAGCGGACTACTCTTAGAATATACCTAGAGTAAAACTAAAGCCCGTAAGAACTTGAAATTGTAGAGGATTTACGAAAATAACCTATTGACTTAATACTATCATAAAACATTCGCTTAATTACTGAAACTAACTAAAACTTCATAAATTTTTAATACAGATAATGAGCGCTAGAAGAGGTGCAAGGGGCCGCGGCCGAGGTCGCGAAAGTGTTAGGGCTGAGTCGTTGGCATCGGGCCTTATGTTCAATGTTGAAATAGGAGAGGCTCTGGCCTCACCTGTGGCTGAAACGAGACCGAATGATCAGGCCGCTGGAGAGGAAGCATTGTCACAAGCAATGCTGAGGATTTTGGAAAGGGTCGCTGGGCCCAATAATGATACTGAAAATCGGGGGCAATTCCGGAGCGACTTCAATCTAATGGGGCTGAGGCCTTTAAAGGTATTGCTGGTGTGGCTCCTAACATGGCTGAATACTGGATGGAGGCCACTGAGAGGATAATGGAGGATTTGGACTGCTCACCTGAGCAAAAGTTGAAAGAGAGGTGATGTCATTTGCTAGGGAGGAAGCATATCAGTGGTGGTTGACAGTAAAAGAGGGTACCTAACCTGAGCAGATCACTAGGGAGTTTTTCAAAACTGTGTTTCAAGGAAAGTATATGGGTGCAAGCTATGTTGATGCTAGAAGGAAGGAGTTTCTAAACTTGACCCAAGGGAACAAATCTGTGGCGGAGTATGAGGCAGAATTTCTACGCCTCAGTAGGTATGCAATAGTTATGGTGGAAACGGACTATGAGCGTTGCGTAAGGTTTGAGGATGGGCTTAGGGATAGCCTCAGGGTGTTGATAGCTCCTTAGAGAGAGAGTTTTCTCGGAGTTGGTTGAAAAAGCAAAGATAGCAGAGGAGGTGAAGTGCATTGAGCACCTGGATTGGGAGAAAGAGAAAAGCAAGAATAAAAGGGAGGCTGAGTCTTCTGGTGTGGGGCAAAGGCCTAGATCTAAGGCCAGAGTTGATGGGCTTGTTGGAGCGGGGGCCTCTGCTGCTAATCCACGGGTGCCACCTTGTGCTGATTGTGGGAAATGTCATACAGGCGAGTGTTGGAAGAGGATAGGAGCTTGTCTAGCTTGCGGATCTATGGAGCATAGGATCAGGAATTGCCCTAGAATGCTGGCTCAAAGGTAGTGGGCCGGTAATGTTCACCACCTGGGGTGATCTTTGCCCAAGGGGCCAAGGTGCCGGGGTGATAATGGTAATGAACGCAGTCGTGGAGCACCAGGCAGAGGTGCAAGTTATGCTGAGGCGAGGCAGGCAGCTTTGGTCTATGCAGCACGTCGCCAAGGGGACGAAGACGCTCCAAATACGAAGACTGGTGTGTACCATACCATAGTGTATTGAGTTTTTATTTTGGCTTTAGAATTAGAGTATGCAGCAAAAGCATAGTGGTGAGACTTGGGTAGTACGATTAATAGTTAGTTGGAAATTTCAGGGACGAAATTTCTTTAAGGGGGTAGAGTTGTAACGCCCTGAATTTTGGGCCTAGATGAATTGGCCTTTGGGCTTTGGGTCTCATAAAATTTTTAAGTGAGCAAGGAAATGACAAATGACATGATAGCTTTAAGGGTTTAATGATTTTGGAGTGTCTAGGTGTGTTAGAGAAGCTCTGGGTTCGAGTTTTGTGGTAGATGATTCTTAATTTAATTAATTAAGGAATCAGGGTTGTGGGTAGTGGGCTTTTAAACAAATATAAGTGAAAAACGGCGCAAAGAATCCTATGGTGAAGTGGCTAAGTGACGCCACTAGGGTGTAGGGAGGTAGGTGTGTTCATTCGGTTAGCCGACCGATTAACCGACCCGAAATGTTATTAACCGAATTAATCGACCTTTCAAAATTTTTAACCGTTAACCGAATCGAATTTTTTTCGGTTAATTCGGTCGGTTAACAGAATTAACCGAAAATTATATTTTTTAAATTTTTGGTTAAAAATTAACCGAATTAACCGTCTTAATCGTCTTAACCGTCTTAACCATCTTAATCGAATTAACCGAATTAATCGAATTAACCGAATTAACACTACATAATTTGTTTAAAAACATTACATAAATCTTTAAATTAATACATAATTGAAATGTAAGTATTTAATATTGTTCATTTGTATCTATTTCTTCTCTCCAAAAAATCTCCATTTGTATTAAACCTACAAAAAGAAAAAAACAAGTGCAAAAGTTTAGCATATAATAGAAATATCCGCATTTAAAAAAATCAAATAATATAAACAAACGAATAGATTATAAGTTAACAAGAATAAGATAGTAAGTATACCCTTCAACTCATGAAAGCTCATGAATTAAGGGTAGGCTCTGATGCATTCTGAGAAAAGTCTAAACATTGAGTCAATTAAATAAGTAGGAGTGATATGGTAAAAAAATTTAAAACTATTAAAATAAGACAATAAATATACCATGTTCAATCTTGTCAAGCTCTTGGATTTGTTCTTCAATCTTTTTGATGTCTTCTTGTGATGATGATTTTCGAATCCAATCTTGAGTACACACAAGAGCTTGTACAATTTTAGGAGTTAAAGAACTCCTATATTGATCAAGCACACGTCCCCCGGTGCTAAATGCAGACTCTGAAGCAACCGTAGAAACCGGTATAGCTAACACATCTCTGGCCATTTTTGAAAGAGTGGGAAATCTAGGGCCGTTCACTTTCCATCACAATAAAGTATCAAAATCTTTAACAAATTCCTCATTAGCCTCAGCTAGATATTTATCCAACTCAGATGTTTTATCCTCACCACAAATTTCCAACTCATGCTTTTTATACAAAGCTTGCATTCGCCTTTTCATTTTTTGTTGTGGTTCACCAAGAGAAGCATGTGTTGGCACACTCGATTGGCTACAAGTACTATGAAGTGGAGGCTTATACTCATCAAACATTTCATACAAAGATTCCTTCAATTTTTGCATCATTTCACAAGCTTTTTCAGAACTAGACATTTCACTAAGTGCAAATTCAAGATACTTTAGTTTTTGTCTAAGATCTAAAACACAAGCAACAAACATAAGCATATTCATCTTATCAATATCACCCCAATACTTATCATACTTCTCTTTCATCTTGATGGCCATAACATTGAAATCAACATTACTATTTAACTGAGCATCTCGTAAAAGAATATCAATTTCAGAAAGCTCATCAAAAAAATTATTGGACGTGACGTATGAAGTGCCAGATATACGCAAAGTGACTTCATAAAAATGTTCCAAGAAATCCCTCAAGTTTCTAACATTATCCCAATCATCCACACTAGGCCAACCATCACCCCTTTCAAGTTCAGCCCTAAAATTTGTATCTTGCTCCTCAAATCTCTCAAAAGCTTTATCAAAGTTCTGAGCAGTATCTAACATTAAGTAGGTTGAGTTCCACCTAGTACAAACATCAAGACATAACATCTTTTTGCACTCTATCTTTTCCACCACAACACACTCCTTAAAATTTTGTAATCTAGATGGAGATTGTCTCACATATCTAACAGCCCCCCTAACACGTTCAACAGATTTATTCATTTCCTTTAAGCCTTCAACAACAATCAAATTCACAATGTGTGCCATGCATCTCATATGAAGATATTTACCATTTTGAACTAAACCCCCTCGAGGGTTAAATTTCTTTCTCAAATAACCAATAGCAACATCATTTGAACTTGCATTATCAACGAAGAATGATGAAACAACTTATCAATCCCCCAATTCAACAAGCATTTCTCAATCACCATCCCAATGGACTCACCCTTATGACTAGAAATTGGACAAAAGTTTAAAATCTTTTTATTCAATTTCCAATCATTATCAATAAAGTGAGCAGTGATACACAAATAATTAACTCTTTGCAAAGAAGTCCATGTGTCGGTAGTTAAACAAACTCTAGAACAAGAACTTCTCAAAAGTTGTTTTATCTTGGCCTTTTCATCTAAATACAATTGATAAACATCCCTAGTCATAGTAGTTCGTGAAGGAATATGAAACCTAGGACATGCCATAAACATAAATTTCTTAAAACCTTCACTTTCAACAAACTTGAAAGGTAATTCATCAATCACAATCATTTGTGCTAATCCTTTCTTACATGCTTCTTGATCAAATCTCCAAGTTGAAAGATTCCCTTCCCCCCCCCCTTCAACTCCCTTTCTAGGTAAAACTAGTTGTCCTTGACTATTTTCAACAACATTACTAGGATTTTTCTTACATGAACCAATATGATATTTTAATGACCTCGTACCATTTTTTTTCATATCACAACAAAATTCCTTTTGACAATAATTACATTTAGCTTTACTTGCACCCTCACTATTAATAATCTTAGTGAAGTGACACCAAACTTCTGACCTTGGAAGAGTGGCTTTTCTTTTCTCGGTAATCCCCTTTGCTTGGCTTTGAAGCTCCAACTCCCGAATTTTTCAGAATCTATCAAGTAGGAGGTGTAACACTAGCCTCAATAGATGTTGGTTCGATTGACATTCGCAAGAAAAACATATATAATAAATTAAAATACATTTATGATATTAAACATATTTTGATGTTGAGTTTTAAAAAAAACATAGTTTAGATATTTAACAAAGGTAACATCCATTGCAAAACGCAATTTAAAGTAGGGATGGCTGATTCAAAATGCTTTAATGCAACTAAATCAAGGTTTTATACCAGTAAAATCCTTTGACTATCCTATTTAAAGTAGTAATTTCTACTTAGAATAAGTTTTAAGAAGTCTTGCTAAATACACAATGTAATACAATCCTTTAGAACTTCATTTAAGTAAAATATGAGCCAAATCCAGTCACACTAGTACCATCTTAGGATAAATTGATGTAAAAATACAATTTATTTTAGTCAATCAAATTCTACTAACACCTGTTCCCAGAAAGAACACTGGTTTTCTTTGGATTAGATTCCTAGATCTACGCTCAAGCATAACTATGCGATTCTCCTGTTCTTGTTTAAAATTTATCAAATCTAATTTAACTTGTACAAAAGATGATATAAAGAGGATTTCGATTGCTGCACTATCAACTATGCTTACATACTTTGAATTGCAGTATAACAATAAAATCATGAATTCTTTTCAGACTCGTTGATTTGTCAAGCTACATAAAGAAATTCATCTCTTTTATTAACTGTGGAGAATGAAGTCCTGATCTACTTCTAGTTTAGACATTATAACATTTCCAATTTGCTACAGCAGCTCATTTGTATTGTAAATGTAAACAACCATTGCATGAAGAGAAGAGCAGAAAGGTGCTTCAATCATAGTTTTACTCATTGATTACATATAGATCCTCATAAAATTAAGTTAAATATTTAAAGCAAATTTATAAAAGAATCATCCACCATATGACGGTTTTACTCAAGTGCTCAAAGTTCTGTCTCCAGGTCCAAGGAGCCATAGCAGAATCTAATCTCAGGGATAAAATGTATTTGTGGGGAATAAGGAAATACTTGATATTTGCTTGCAGCAAGATCAGAAAACACTTCCTTTGTCAACTCACTAAGGAATCGACCTACAGAGATACAAAAGTCAAACTGTAATTTCACATTAAACATCACCAGAAAGAAAAGATTCTTTCAGAGCAATAAATCAAAAAAAAGTACAAAGACATGGAATCATGTTTATAGCAAAAGAATCAGAACACCACCTTATAACGTACAACAATGCGTAAATATGAATAAGAGAAACTGATTTTCGTTCAAATAAAGATTGGAAGGTCTGAAACATATTAGATTCAGCACCATATCCAAATCATATTATATTTTAAAGATCAAACAAACACCTGCCACAGCAAATTAATATAAATTAATTGCTTATTTCAATCTGGTCTTGGCACAATACTCCCTTGTCCCCAAAATTAAGAAAATATAAAGGATGCACCACTTCCACAGCTTTTGCAGAAAAGTAATCAGGCTATTCCTACATCACATATGTGTTGTTATGATTGATCAAACCAAACAAATGAGCTTGACTGCAACTTCCACATTAGACGTGAAAAATAAAATAAAATAAAATAAAATAAAGACAATGGTTATATTTTAACAACCGTTGTTGCTCAAAAAAAAAAAACAATGAGGCATTAGAAAGTTGAATTGATGAGAATTTTAATGTTAAAGAAGTGAAATAGATGAATTAGTGGTTAATTGAAATTAAAAAAAGAAAAGGAAGGAAGTAAGTTGTGATATGTTATCCCAAATTCATTTGTTTTTGTTGAGTGAAATGAGTTCTTGGAAGTTGAACTTCCATATCTTATTCTGTTCAGAAACTGTTGAGTTCCACAATATTGACAAATTAGGACATTTTAAAAGGATTGAAAAGTCCAGTTTGCTTCCTCAAATACACTTGAACTGATTATCAAATAATGGCAGCGGTCCCACTCTTCCTATTTGTCATTAGACATCACATTCCATTTTTAATGATTCTTATTACTTGCCAAAGCTGCAAAATTAAACTACAATCAATATAGGTTTAGACCAAACTTAAAATATCTTATCTATTTAATTGGTTAAGTAGACACTCTTCCATAACTGAATCATACTTTCTTCTATATACATACAATTTCATGTATAGCACCTACAGTCACAACTCATCTCAGCGATAAATTTAAAGGAGCAAACTATCAAATTACATAACAATGCAAGTACTTGAACATATGTCTTTAACTCTTTCATGCAACATGGTTAAACAGAAGATCACATGTATAGCACCACTCCAGTTTTAATGTGCTCAAGCAACTATGCTGTATTACTATTTTTCCTTTGTAATATCAGCAATTACTTTTATTATCAGGAAGGTTAATGGACACAATCGTGGTTACAATATCTACTACTCAAGTGTTAAGTTTTGCTATTGAAAGATTAGAGAATCGATATATAGTACATGATATCTTTCTTCAGCCTGAAAATAAAGAGATTGATGTTGAAACACAAAACCTGTGGCAACTAAAGGTTCGTATATTGGAGTACATTTTCAAAATAAAAAATGAACATTGGAGACAGAACCCTAAATTATACACGTATCTTTAATCAAATATTGATCAGACAGAGAAAATCACATGGTACCAATTGCAAAATCAAGATATAATTTTGTTGGGTTTGCATGACAGGAAACTACATTGATCTAAGAACCTAAAATGAACTCAAACATTATCAGTATATTATTTTAGTAGAATATTACAATTCCTAACATATTCTAATATTAACAAAGAACCTTTAAACATAACCAAGGAAAATAGGCAACGATAAGGACATTAACTGAGGATTTGCCAACAGAAAGACATTTTAGCTAAGGTTCAACCAATAAGATGTTTAAGCCAGCAGAGACACATCTAACTCATTGAGCCTTTAATCTATCCACGAAATATTTCCCAATCCAGCAATTGTATCACAATTCAGGGATAGGAAAAGTAGGGAAAGGCCCATTGCTAAAAGGTCAGGGAAGTGTAGTAAAGAAAGTCTGTTTTATAGAACCTGAATGCAAGTTTGTAGGCTTGCAATGGAAATGGATTCAGTTTGGTCAAATGGAAGTAATTCTTGAAAACTAGGCTCACTTACAGGTTGATAGCATCACTCTAACCGTAAGTAGAAGATTCAGAATCAAAGTGATCATAGTGGAAACAACCAAGGACAATATCAATGAAACTGTTAGTAACAATAATTTATTATACCCAATCTATCCATGAAACTTTGTAATTTTTTTCCAAAACTTATTATATTCAAAAATAAATTAAAAACAAAAGTAACAAAGCAGATTTCTAAGTGAGTAATTATTTCTTAAAATAATATCTATTTGTTCTTTAAACTCCAAGTTTCTCAGCCTACAACCCATTTTTGTAAAACGAATGTCTTTGTCGGTGTATTTTCTTCACTGTCCTTCCAAGTATGAGCACTATTAATGCAGGGATCTGTCCATATGGATTATATTCTTCTGATTCCCCCCCTCGTAATTTAGATAGTTAAAAGATTTGTGTTATTACAGTTGATCTTTATAGGCAATTTTAAAACAGAAGTTACAGATGGTGAAAGTAAGAACAAAAAGAACAAAAATAGAAGTTTTAAAATAGAAGTTGCAGATGGTGAAAGTACCTCAATGACCTGGGCTGGTAGACGCCGGAGTGCCGGACGGAAGGTGGCTGGCCTAGGGTGGTGAACTGGTATGGTGATTGAGAAATTAGGGATTTGAAGTTGAGGAAAGAGAAGAGATATCAGATTCAGGGGTGTCTTTTTTTTCTGTCGTGTGTCTAGCCTTTTAGAGGTAATTTTATTTTTTGTTTTAGTATTACTTTGAGTTGGGTTTAATTTTTATTATTGGGTTTGGGTTGGTGAATAGAGAATAGTAGGCTTATTACTTATAGGCTATTTATATATTATAAATTTATTTATTATTTTTTTTCGGTTAACCGAAAAAATTCGGTTAACCGACCCATTTCGAACCGAATTAACCGTTAACCAAAAATTAACAAAATAATTAATCGACCCCCGGCCGAAAAAATTCAGTTAACAGACCGATTAACTGAATTCGGTCGGTTAACTGAATTTTTTCGGTTTTACCCGAATTTTACACACCCCTATAGGGAGGTGGCGACATATGCATGCAGGGAGGTCTGAGGTTCGAGTGCTAGCTTACCTTTATTTTAGAGTTTAATTTTAGGCTTCTAGAAGGTTGTAAGTGGCGTGGAGAGGGGCTCTAAGGAGAAGTGATCAGTAGAGAGAATTTAGGAGAAGGATAAGGGAGATATCATGGAGAAAAATTAGGAGATGAGCAGTGGATTAAGTGGTGCCAAAATGGACTTTAGGGGTGGCTAAGTTTCGACTATAGGCTATATAAATGTGTGCGTGCCGAATCTGGGGTCCCAGGTAATGCCGAATTTTTCATTCTTTTTCTTTTCTTTACCGAAACCTTATTTTTCCACAACCAGAAGTACCTTGCCTTGTGGCCGATTCTTCACTCTTCTCTTACCTTCTAGACCTTTATCCTTGCTTCTTAGCCGATTCTTCTCTTCTTCCTTGACAAACTGAATAACCTCTATTCTCCCTCAAGGTTCATCTTTGATCTTTACGATTTTATCTTCTTCCTTTACCTTTCATTTAGATGCCGAATATCCCTTTGTACCACTCCGATTTTTAAGCCGAATACACCTTGGCCGAATCTTCTCTGTGCTTTTTCTTCAGCTTTGGCCCATTGATTCTTGGGATTTAGCATCGATCTCTTCCCTCCAAGGTCGTTACCATTTCGCTCTTGTTGCATTCTGGGTTTTGGGTAAGTGTTCTTTACTTCGGTTTAAGGGTTTGCCGAATGGTCATATATGTTGTGAGGGTGACTTGTGTTGGACGCAAGTCATCTATTACTTAGGCTCTAATGATTAAGTTGGTACAGATCTAGGGTCTAATCACGGTTGGTGTTAAAGAAAGGAGCTATTAAGGCTTGTCGCACATGGTAAGGTTACGGTGAGGCTTCGGTTTTTGATAAAGTTTGTATTTAGCCTATGATTAATTGTTAAGTAATATCGAATGTAGGTTCGTGACTAAGAGGAAATCGCAGCATGCGTTATTACCAGGTGTGTACAAACACTACACATACATGATATCGGTAATACCGGAAAGCTGAAAAGTCGAAAGTGGCTAAATGGGCCCAGTGGGCCCTCAGGCTAAGTTTTGTGAAATTGTTGAGTTGGTTATATAAATTGAGTTGGTCATGCATGTCACATGCTCTGGGATTGATTTGGGCCTAATGGGTCATATAGATATGATTTGGGCCTAATAGGCTATATGAATGAGATTTGGGCCTAATGGGCCATACAGATGTGATTTGGGCCTAATGGGCCATATGAATGGGATTGGGCTTAGTGTGCCGTTTGCATGTATGTAGGCTTATTTGGGCTTTGTATATGGATTTGATCTTAGTATCTGATAACTGCTAAAACATACATAAAACTTAAACACAAAATTGCAGCCGTGGACAAGTCATAAGGTTGAAGTGTGGTAATGGGAATATGCATATCTAGGATTGGATCTAGAGAGAGCTTGGTACTTAAGCGGTCTCAATGACCTACCTCCTCTTTTCTGGAATCCTACCTGATGCATAGTACCTGTTCACTTTGGCCAACAGGGATTTGTTAACAGACCTAGGTAAGTAATAAATCCATAATACTTAAAAATGACCGAAATACCCCTAAGGGCGAAAATGACTAATATACCCCTATGTGTTAAACTTAGGATTTGTGGATGTTACATGCTGCATTCATATGCTATACTGCCTAGGTTGCATATGGGTGGGAATTATGGAACGGAGGAAGTATATGAGGATCGCATGGTTGCTTGACGACCGTGGATCCACCGATGGCTTTTAAGCCCGTTAGCAGCTTTGCTGCAACGCATGTAGTACCGCAATCGGGCTACCATTGATGTGTACCGGATAGGTGGGTTGATGTAGACATCCCCACATGATGTGTTTCGGGGGACGGAGATGATGTGTAACAGATGGATTATTTGAGGAGAGTTGCACAACATTGCATGTATGATGTTGCTATGTTATTATTATGAAAAGGGCTTAGGCCCAATTGATTGCTTGTATGCTATTTGTTTACTGAGGGTTGTACACACTGAGTTTCGAAACTCACCCCCTCTTTTATTTTCTCAAGAAATCCCCAGTGTGCGGTTCGACTGATGGAGGGACTTGGAGGTGGCCAGCTAGCAAGATGTTTCGTTTTACTTGATTTTCTTTATAGTTTTAAGTACTTTGATCATTTTAAGTTGGATTGTAATAAGGCTTCCCCTCTGCTTAACTTTACATTGAATGTTTTACCTTATTCCTTTTAAGATTTATATCAATTTTTTTCTGAAAACAAATGTTTTATTCAAAATTAAGCTTCCGCTGGTAAAAAAGTTTTATTTTTAAATAATTGTTAACTTACAATCGAAAAGACAGATTTCCTAATACACATCATTTTGGAAGACAACTATGAACTGGGTTTTTAATCAAAATTCTTTAAGAAGGGTTTTCAACGAAAACAAGGTTTTCGCAAAAACACTTCAATGTGACACGCTGGATTTGGGCCTAACTTCTAGGCCAGATTTGGGGTGTTACATTTAGTGGTATCAGAGCCCAGTTGCAAAGCTCGGACTGTGAAATGGGCCTTATTACTTGGGTTTTAAAAAGAAAAACTATTTTTGGATTGGATCGAAATGTTTTGGAAATTCTTGCTGGTGGCACACCGAGTCTCCGACGTCGAACCAAGTAAGTTCTCTTGATACTTGATTATTTTAAACTGTTATAATGTAGATAGCGGGCTACTCTTAGAATATACCTAGAGTAAAACTAAAGCCCGTAAGAACTTGAAATTGTAGAGGATTTACGAAAATAACCTATTGACTTAATACTATCATAAAATATTCGCTTAATTACTGGAACTAACTAAAACTTCATAAATTTTTAATACAGATAATGAGCGCTAGAAAGAGGTGAAGTGGGCCATGCACGAGGTCATGGAAGTGTTAGGGCTGAGTCGTTGGCATCGGGCCTTATGTTCAATGTTGAAATAGGAGAGGCTTTGGATATGTTATCCCAAATTCATTTGTTTTTGTTGAGTGAAATGAGTTCTTTGAAGTTGAACTTCCATATCTTATTCTGTTCAAAAACTATTGAGTTCCACAATATTGACAAATTAGGACATTTTAAAAGGATTGAAAAGTCCAGTTTGCTTCCTCAAATACACTTGAACTGATTATCAAATAATGGCAGCGGTCCCACTCTTCCTATTTGTCATTAGACATCACATTCCATTTTTAATGATTCTTAAATTACTTGCCAAAGCTGCAAAATTAAACTACAATCAGTATAGGTTTAGACCAAACTTAAAATATCTTATCTATTTAATTGGTTAAGTAGACACTCTTCCATAACTGAATCATACTTTCTTCTATATACATACAATTTCATGTATAGCACCTACAATCACAACTCATCTCAGCGATAAATTTAAAGGAGCAAACTATCAAATTACATAACAATGCAAGTACTTGAACATATGTCTTTAACTCTTTCATGCAACATGGTTAAACAGAAGATCACATGTATAGCACCACTCCAGTTTTAATGTGCTCAAGCAACTATGCATGTATTACTATTTTTCCTTTATAATATCAGCAATTACTTTTATTATCAGGAAGGTTAATGGACACAATCGTGGTTACAATATCTACTACTCAAGTGTTAAGTTTTGCTATTGAAAGATTAGAGAATTGATATATAGTATATGATATCTTTCTTCAGCCTGAAAATAAAGAGATTGATGTTGAAACACAAAACCTGTGGCAACTAAAGGTTCGTATATTGGAGTACATTTTCAAAATAAAAAAGGAACATTGGAGACAGAACCCTAAATTATACACGTATCTTTAATCAAATATTGATCAGACAGAGAAAATCACATGGTACCAATTGCAAAATCAAGATATAGTTTTGTTGGGTTTGCATGACAGGAAACTACATTGATCTAAGAACCTAAAATGAACTCAAACATTATCAGTATATTATTTTAGTAGAATATTACAATTCCTAACATATTCTAATATTAACAAAGAACCTTTAAACATAACCAAGGAAAATAGGCAACGATAAGGACATTAACTGAGGATTTGCCAATAGAAAGACATTTTAGCTAAGGTTCAACCAATAAGATGTTTAAGCCAGCAAAAACACTTCAATGTGACACGCCAGATTCGGGCCTAACTTCTTGGCCGGGTTTGGGGTGTTACATTTAGGCTCAGGATCAGGGTTTGAGATAGATTTTATGTTCCTGTATGGTAGAACTCGGTTAAGACGTGGTCATGTTTCGGTCCCACACCATCAAGTAGATTCCGGTTGCGCGTGTTCTAGGACCACCATGTATTGACCTTGGTATATGTAGGGCAACTCGTTTTCGACATACCATGTTGCGTACTCGGACGAAGGAATGAACCTTGCCTCCGAGACAAACAAGGGGGCCGCCTCTTATGTCGGGCATTGTACAAAATGATGTACGAAGCATGTTGGTTTGCCAAATTTATGTGGTCCCTCCCCTTTTTGTTCATCCTGTGTATTTCTTTAAAGTCGTATGGAGGGTCCAGGATAGGTTGCATGCAACCGAACTGTCTTAAGACCCAATCCTCGGTATGCCACTTGACCATATGAAAATGAATCAATAGAACGTTTGTCACGAACAGAGCTTGTTGGTCGTGAACCCATGATGGTATGAGTGGTGTAATTTTTTTGTCTGAATACGACATCCATAGGAACTGCACTGTATAGAGCAAACGTTTTTAGCTAAGTTTAATTTGTTTTTGAAAATATAATATTAGGAGAAAAAACTCGGAAGCGTATTTACTTTATCCTTAGAGTAAGTCTCTATCATCTGGCGGTACACGGGCACGGTGTATGATCGTCCAATTCCCTGTACCATTGCCCATCTGAAATACACGTGAATATTTTCGATTTTTATTTTGTTTCATGCAAAAAGTACTATAAAATTAATTTCCAAATTGTATAGTCGAATGATAAATCAGCTATTTACGAATGGGTAGGACAGCGGTTGGTGGCTCACATCTTCTAGAAATGACATTCGGTATAACGCCCACAACTGCAGTATAAGGCAGCAACCGCCCATGGTCTTTGTGGATGGCTTTGTTGCTCGACAAAGCTCGCGGTATAAACACGCCAGTACTGCAGAGCCCCAACTATAGTTACCAAGTTGGGCCAAGTCTTCTAGTAAGATGTGGTACATAATGTGGACTTTATTTTGATTTAAGTCTGACATCAATATCCCACCTGTACGGGCCCAATTTGCTCGGGCCCAATGCCAAACCAAATAAACCAAAAATTTTAAATTAAAACGAAATAAAAATTAATAAAAGTCCATTACAGTAGGCCCATTAACCAGACAAAATAAAACCAAAATTAAAAACAAAAAAAAAAACTAATAAAAGTCCATTTTAAAAGTCCACTTACAAAAAAACCCATAACCCAAATACTAGACCCAATTACATAGGCCTAATTTTGGAACAGGCCGGATAACCCAAAATAGAATAGGGTTTCAGGAAACCCTAAAAACTTCCAGAATCTTCCAGCGCCGCCATCGCGTCCCATACACTCGCACCACCGAGCATCACACGTATGTCGGCCCACCTTCGTACATCCGTACCTGCGAAAACGACAAAAACACAGCATATCATGCAAAAAAGAAAAAAAATGATTATATTTGGATTTTTATTTTTTTGAATTCGGTTATAAAAACCGAAGCAAAATAATTGTAACCTTCTTCACGATTTTGACAGTGAAATACAAATAAAAAAAACTCAAAGAATAGAGAGTTGGTTTAAAGGTATTTATTATATTTCTAATCTATTTCAGCAAAGATCTATAATACCAGTATAGTATAAACGTTGTGGAGGAGGTTTTTACCTTCATTCGCAATCGAAAAGGCCAAACCCGAAGGGTCACTGCCTTGTTTGGGGTTTCGGAGTCTGGATCTACGTTTGGGGCATCTAAAAGGGTTTAAATAAGCGTCTTTTGGGGTCTCCGACCACCGCGCACGACGGTGGACGGTGGTGGAGCACGGTGGCTCAGTGACGGGGCTAGATCCGAGCCCTGAGAGCCTCTAGAGCATTTTCTTTGGTTTTTTTTAAATGGTTTAAAAATGTTTTTTTGTTAAGATTTTTTGTTATTTAAAGTCGAACTATACAACGTCGTTTAGGGGTGGGGTATTAAGCCTTAAAACGGCGCCGTTTCTGGACAAGATCCGCCTGTTGACCTGACCCTGGGAGGATCCGCGTGTTTTTCAAAATTGGTATAATTGACAGTTTAGTCCTTCCATATTTTTTTTATTTTTAAATGTAGTTTTATTTTATTTATGAATTTGCCTCTGTAATTCTATTTATGTTCCATTTTGATCCCTCGATTTAGGCTTAAAACGCCGCGTTTTGAAGGATTGGGAATATTTCCTATTTGGTCCCCCATATCATTCGCGCGTTGTGATTTAATCCTGCTTATTGTTTTTATTTTCGATTTTTACCCAAATTTTTGATTAAATTTCAATTTAATCCTTTTAATTATTTATTCATTATAATTTAAACCCCGCAATTTTTCTTTAATCCCAATTTGATCCCTATAATTTTACTTTGTTTATTTCTTTATGTTATTTCATTTAATTCGTTTTTTTTATTTTGTGTATTTTAATGTTATTATTATTAGTATTACTACTTTTATTATTGCTAATATTATTAACATTATTATTTTTACTATTATAATTATTATTTTAATATTACTACTACTATTATTATTTTTTACTATAATTAACTCTATTATTATTATTATTATTATTATTATTATTGATATTATTATTTGTTATTATTACTATTATTATTTTTTTATTATTACTAATATTTTTTTTTATTTTTACTACTATTGTTAGTGTTATTATTATTTTCACTACTATTATTATTATTCCTATGATTATTTTTATTATTTTTATTTATTTATTTTCACTATTATTTTTTATTAACATATTTTCATTATAGCTTATTATTATTATTATTATCGTATTTTGGTTACTATTATTATTTTATTATCTCTAAATTATTGTATATAGTATTTATTTATTGATTGATTTATCATTAGCTTTTATTTTTGTTATTATTTTCTTCTTTTATTTATTTGTTCTTTTACTTATTATTTCATTTAGATTGTTGGTTTTAAATTTCATTTTATTGTATTTTATTTTTACCTTCGTCATTGTTATTTATATTATGCCTTCATTCTTATTCTATTATACATATCAGCTTTGCAATTCATTTTCCATTTTGTTACAATCATATTTTGTTTTATCCGATGCATTAAAATTTTGAAATTTGTTAATGCTCCGCGTTCTAAGATTCGAAAGAAATCATACCCTAACTTACTGGGTTTCTATTTTTCTCATCGAGTCTAAAGAATCAATTTATTTAAAATTAAAACATTTAGATTAAATAAACGCTTATTCTCAGGAATTCAAAAATGTTGTGTTCTAACTCACTGAATATGACATTTTGTTATCTCGAGATAAAGATTTTTAAAAGCAAAGACAATATTCTGTATTTGGAATTTTGAGAAATTGTGTCCTAACTTACTGGGTTTTGATTTTTCATTTGGCCCAAATTACCGAATATCCTTCTTAAATTTAAATGTACGAGTTTTGAATGTCAAAAGACAAGCTTAGTTTCGAGGATTCGAAATTTCATATCCTAACTCACTGGGTATGATATTTTATTCCTTCGAAATAAGCGGGTCTCGGTATCCAATTCAATTTATTCAAGTTTTTAAAATGATGAGGATCATATCTTAAAACCTTTTCAAATTTGCGACATTAAGATGTTAATCAATCAATTCGGTACCAATTTTGGGCGTTACAAGGGTGCTAATCCTTCCTCATGCGTAACTGACTCCCGAACATGTTTTCTCGAATTTTGTGGACCAAAGTCATTGTTTTAATAAATCAAAATATTTTAACGATCAATCTTAAGGTGACCCGATCACACCTTAAAAAAAAGATTGGTGGAGACTCCATTTTCGTTTTTAAAGTCGACCCTGTTTTCCAAACAAAAAAAATGTTTCGACACCACCTATGTGGACTTCAATTATTAAGTTAAACTTTATGTATTTAATTTTTGTTTTTTTAATTGAAATTATCTATACTTTAATTGGTTATAATCTATTCAATTGAAATGTATTAAATTATTTTTTATTTAATCTTTAAATTGATTTTTAAATTAAAATTAAGAAATTCAATTAATTTTTAATTTAAACTTTAAGTATTTAATTTTTATTTTTTAATCGAAATTATCTATACTTTAATTGGTTATAATCTATTCAATTGAAATGTATTAAATTATTTTTTTTATTTAATCTTTAAATTGATTTTTTAAATTAAAATTAAGAAATTCAATTAATTTTTAATTTAAACTTTATGTATTTAATTTTTATTTTTTAATTGAAATTATCTATACTTTAATTGGTTATAATATATTCAATTGAAATGTATTAATTTATTTTTTTATTTAATCTTTAAATTGATTTTGTAATTAAAATTAAGAAATCCAATTACATTCTAATTTAAACTTTAATTATCAAGTTAAATTTAATGTATTTAATTTTTATTTTTTAATTGAAATTATCTATACTTTAATTGGTTTATTAGTTGGTTTTAATCTTTCAATTGAAATGTTTTAAATTATTCTATTTATTTAATCTTTAAATTGATTTTGTAATTAAAATTAAAAAAACTTTAATTTATACATTAATTGAATCATGGGAAATTAAGAAATCATTCGTCATCTTCCAATCTGGCATTACGAGAAGATTGACCGAGAACATAAGCATGATGTGGGCAAGTGGATCGGTTGTGGCTGGATGTTTGGCATACCGTGCACTTTTAGGTTTGTCCTTCTCCTTGACATCCATGTCATTTCGAATCCTTGTCAACTGTGGTCAACCTTTAGGATGTCTACGGAGACTGTGGTTCGGCAGCATCTCGAAAGCAAGTGACGAAACTTCCCAGTTTGAGACATCCGATATTACTGGAAATTTATTGCCCTATATACGCAATGTGTGTTGCAGTGTGTAAACCTCGTCTATGAATTGTTCGATGTCTAGATTTGCACGCGCACACGCTACATGAATATGCGCACATGAATATAGAAGAGTCTGGAACAACCCACACTCACAACACCTATTTTGCATATCAACTGCATACGACCTAGGCAGAAGACTCGAGCGACGATCGACGAGCTTTTGAACCCAAAAATTCTCCGAGTCGCGCATATACAATTCTGTGTTCATCCTCCGTGCCTTATTCTTGTTGACTTTTATTGCCTTCGAACACCCTCAAACATACACATGCCCGACCTCTATGTGCTTTACTTGTCTCAGCCCCATCCTTGGCATTAACGTGGCCAGTCTATAGAATGTTGCCAAGAAAACAACAGAAATTGACAAATGGCGTGTACACTTCAAGACTGAGTTAACAGCCTCTACGATGTTGGTCGTGATCTGACCATACCTAAACCTACTATCGTAACTTTGAATCCAATGCCAGTTCGCCATACTACCTAACTACTGAAGAAGATGATAATTTTCGGGTAATGATGACATCTGAGCTTCAAGCCTCGCGAACCTTTGCTTGAATCTTCATGGTTCTAACTCGTACCATGTGTATGCAATTTCAGACAACTATTTTAAAATAATTACACTGTTATAAATTTAGAAAAAATAAATTTAAAAATACAAATTGATAAATCTTGAAAAAAATACAAATAAATTCAAAAAATAAGATATAATCATATCAATTTTGGAACAATGTTTTTTTACCAATTCTCACGATTTCTCTGCGCCATTCTTTATTCTTATACTCTTTATGGAAGTTTGATGCGATGTGTAGAATGCAATAAACAGACCTCCACGGATCCTCAGAACGCCTTACTGCAATAACTAGTCCCTTCGATATGTCCGAGATTAGGCAAATATTGTTTTACTTGACAACATGCCTTTGCAGATTTTACAAGAAAAATTTCCAAGATCAAAGTTCTCACTCTCCACGACGACAAAAGCGATAGGAAGTACATTTCGGTTGCCGTCTTGTGCAACCATAATCATGAGTATTTGCGTGCATTAGCTGTAGAGCCTGGTTCTGTCCACCTGCACCATCAGTTTGCAGTGAGGGAATGCCCTAACACATGATTCAAACGTCCAAAATAATTGATGGAAAACTCGTTTCCCTAGTTCTATCTCACTGTCCGGGCCTCTATGCGGCAGTGTTTGCAAATCAGTCACCTTCCCCAGCATATGTTCCCGCATCGCGGCTACCAACCCTTGAAGTTCGTTGTATGACGCGTCAAAGTCACTATACAACTGCTGTATAGCCATTTGCTTCGCCCACCATGCCTTCATGTAGGAAACATTGTACTTAAATCGAGCTTGCATGTCCACAATAAACGTAGATACAGGGATGATGGGCGAGTCTTTCACCAACGAGATGATGCAATTGCATATGATTTTTGTATCCAACTTTCGATAGTCTTGCGACATATAAGCGACCATGCATGCTTGAGGACATTCTATTTTCCTGATTGTCCACATCTGTATCCATTGTATTAATGTAGCTTGAACATGCCACTTACAGCCATTTGAGGATTTCCAACATTCTTTAACATATAAAGATTGTGTTGACTTCGTGATTATGTAGTCAACAGATAGCTTCAAGTTGTACTACTTTATTATATGTAAGTAGTCTGTCTTGTTATCAAATTGTTATCTTACAAACAAATCTTCAGTTTCCGGTTCTTTATCCAGTACGTGAGTCAGCCCTATATCTGGATATTTGGAGAACTCGCACACAAGCACTGCATCAGGATCTACATTAGTCATAAAGGCCGCTGAATTATTACGAATAGCTATATCGAATCTTGTGTTCCCGGTCGAATGAGGATGTACATCTTCACCTTCCACGGGGCCTTCATCGTCTATGTCTTCAAGGATGTTATCCAAATCGGGGTCACTCAAATCTTCACTATGGAACCCTTCATTATCGGAACCTTCACTATCAGACCCTTCATCACCGTCTTCTATGGTGGCCAACACCTTTGGATGAATCTCTAGACGGTGACACGGGATTGGGACGTTATACAAACATCCATTGTAGTTTGGATTTTCGAGAGTTTGCAATGACCCTCCACAACTCGACCGATCTTCTCAGTAGACATTAAGATCAAAATCAATTCCAAAATGTTGACTTACTAGAGTTACAACTTGAACAGGTTCTGGTTCAGCTATCTCCGCAAACAACTTAATTGGGCTAGGATTATCCATCTTAAGGGAGCAATAAATTGCTATCATTGTCCCTAGATCATCATCATCTTCAAGCTCAATTTCTAATAACTTAAGCGGATTTGTTGAAATAAAAAATTTATAAAACAATCTCAACATTTGGTTCCCGCAACGGGTAGCTGTTTTTATACTGATCTTTTGTTTCAAATTCATTAGCAAAACACGCTTGTTGAATCTCATTTCGATTTTCTGCTGACTTTGAAAGATACAACCTTTTTCAACTGTATTTATCATTTCACCATCAAAATGGATATAAACAAACAGAATTTGGGAACTCATCTTCAACAATTTCTGCTTCCTCCTCAACAAACAATATTAATATTTTTAGTATTGATTTTCAACTGATAAGGCAAACAAAAAGCTCAAATGGAAGACAAAACAACTCTTTATATTGAAGGGTTGTCAGCCATCAGTGTCCCAACACCCCAAATTTTTTTCTTTCGATTCCCGAAATAGTTGAGGTCAGCCATCTAGTTCCCCCAATCCAATTTTTTTTATCTGATAAAGTGGGTGCCGACCATTACTGTGCCAGCACAAAAATATATTTTTTTTGATCCGAAAAGCTGATGCTGGCCATCTAATACTCCCAACCCAAATTTTATTTATATGATAAAGTGGGAACCAGCCATCAATGTGGCAGCACCCAAAAAAATTATTTTTTAAAAATTATAAAGTGGTGTCGGCCACTTATCCCCCCAACCAATTTTTTTTCTTCAAAATATTGGTATAAATATATACCAGTGTGGTACCATATGAAAAAAATACCCAAGTGCCGGCCATTAAGTCCCCCAACCCCCAAAATTAATTTTTTTATACCTAACATAATCATCAGGTAATGATTGAGTCCAAAATCAAGGTGGTGTTGCCCATTTAAGTCCCCAACCCTATTTTACTATTTATTTTAGTTTATTTGGGTCATTGTTTTTAAACCTAAATTATTTTTATAATTATTTATTTTTTCGGTCATTTTAGTAAAATAACCCAACTTATCCAAGTAAGCCATATTGTAGATAAGAATAGTGGAGTAGATATCACTTTCAGTTTCAGTCAAAAGCAAACACTAAGTATTGCATGCGTGTTGTGTTCATATCCTATTTTTAGAATCCCTAAAGGTCAATGCCATTGTTTCAATGGCATCTAAAAAACAAAAAGTTTGTTTTCCACAAATTAATTATTAAAAGCGACATCGTTGAATATTGTATCGAGACCTATTACTATTTTTGGCCAAATGCATTTTCAAAAGCTTAGAACTATGTACATGTGACCAAAAAAAAAAAAAAAAAAAAAAAGGAAAGAAAGCATTTATGGATGGAAAAATTATAACATAGACCCTTTCGTTTTTTTATATAATTTTTAGTGATATTTTACAAGTTATATAATCTTTTGTTCAATTCCCTACGACAAATTTCTTTTGTTCAAAACAATTTTGTCTCATCTCCTTCTAAACTCTAAGTACGGCTCTGTTTATTTTATTGGAAATAATTTTCGAAAAATAATTTCTAGAAAATGAATTATTTTTCTAAAAAAATTAATATTTTCTAGTGTTTGAATAAATCTATATAAAATATTTTCTGTTATTTGGCAGATTTCTTGAAAATATTTCTTAAAAGTTGTTTTCAATGAAACAAACATATATTTCATATTTATGATAAAGAGTTTAAATGAAGTAGTGAATTGATTACAAAATAATGTTAAGGTGAAATTATAATAAATAATGAATCTTGATGATGTTAAGGATTAAATTGTAAACTTTGTGAAATTCATAATTGAAACAGGAGAAGTGATATGCATGAAAATTTGTTATGTGTATGAATTATTTGATTAAAGTGCTTATATGGTGAAAAATAAATTACATGGCAATAGAGACTAAACTAAAAAAATGTACAAACGTTTAAATGTGAAACAATTTAATATGTGAATAGGGAAATTGTGATAAAAGTTTAATGAATGTGTTATGAGATGATGGAATATGCATAAAGTATTGTAAAAGTAAAATATGTCGATGAAATAATAGAAGTGAAATACATAAAAATTTGATATGTGAAACAAGAGATTAAGATAAATTATGTGATCAAAGTGTAACAAGAAATAAAATTGATTTAATATGATTAATTATTGAATATTTAACTTTTATTACAAAAAGTTATGAAAGTTTATTAAAAAAAAATTGATAAGTGAAAAATGGAATATTCCAATGCTTTGACCCAATGTTCAGATCAAGTATGGGGGTGTTATAGTAAACAAAGCCTTATCAGTTTGAAAAATGTCTTACAGAAAAAAATTGATAAGATATTTAACGAGAATAAAAGAACAATTTTACGTTATTGAAAAATCTTTTATGCTGACCATCCTACATGAAGCAAACCTCATTCTTTTATCTGATTTACCCATCCCAAGATTTTCACAGGCAATTGCAAGTAAATTTTCTTCAATATCATCAACCAACCATCCATTTATGAGTTTAGATGGCATAGCCTTTACTTATGCATTGATTGAACTTAGGCCATTTTCGACCGATTGGTAAAGGCCAACTTGAGACTTTGTCACTAATCCCTTTAACCTTTTTTTCACCATCGGCCAACTTTTCCATTTGATTCAAATGTCCAAAACTTTCAAGCCCAATTGATTTAACTTGCGGCCAATCATGACCACCATAGTCCACTTCACCCACTCACTCCACTGGTCTCTCAACCTTTGGTGTTGCCACTGGTTACCCCGTTGGGTTCTCTGCTCATCTCTCCAATCCCACCTCTTCATTTTTGACAATTGATCATAATTTTACATAATAAATCACCGTACATTTTAAAATAATTTAATTTTTTTTAAATTTATTATTATTTTTATAAAATAAACAATATTAAGATTGAAATAGATATTTAAAATATAAATAATGTTACAATAAACTATTTAGTGGTAACAATATTAAAGTTTATTTATTAATCTATATTCATTAATTAACAATTAAAATTAAGTTAAAAATTATACATAAAAATAAAATTTCACATAATCTATTATCATGGTTATGTTATTAATTATCATGTTTTTAAAATTAAATTTATATATTATTACATTTTAATTTTACAACCATATTATTAATGAAACATTACAAATTTTAAATTAAATGTAATTTAACTAATACATACACAATTAATCTTATATTGGACGGATAAAAAAATCTAATATATTAACTAAATGTAATTTAATTATAATGTTACACTAAATTATTTAGTCATCACAATATCATATTATATTTTTAGTGGTAATAGTAGTCCCTTAAAAAAGGGTAATAGTATTAATATTTATTAAATATAAATTATTTATATAACAATTGGTTTTTATGAATTATGCAATATATATATTTTTTTATTAAAAAAACTATAATTTCTTTTCTTGAGTAAATAAGTATGAATTCAAAATAAATCAAAACTTAAATTAATTCTTTCAGATATATTATCTATATATAACATATCAACATACTTCTTTAAATATGTAAATTATAAATGTCAAAAGTATATAAAACTTTGATTTAATGAGGAATTTGATATATGAATTTTGATTCAATTATACATATTTAAAGAAACAAATATACTAATTTACTTTTATGTTGAATAAATATAATTATTTGTGCATGTAATATATAAAAATAAAATGATGGTATATTGATAATTGTGTTAATAGTTTGTGAGAATTGGATTAAATCAAAATTTCATATATAAGATTACATAAAATCAAAATCTATGTATACAATTACACATTAGACCAAAGCTCATGTATGATTTTAAAATTTATCCCTCAAATATATTTTTAACCAAATTAACCGTCAAGCTATATTCTTGAATGGTATTATATAATTAACCATCAAGCTATATAATTAACTAAATTAACCGAACTATATAATTATTAACAACACCAACTCTAATTATCTTAAGCTTTCCTATAAAAATAGTACTAGTTTTAGGCTCTAGCATTATTATGGGGTTTTATTTTAGATAAATAACCCCAAAAAATTTAAAAATTATGAAAATAACCCTATGTTGGAACATTTTAAAAAATTTATAGTGTTCCAATAACTATAAATGAATAGGTGTAATTAGTCAAAAGATAAATCCTTTGGTCATTGGTCAAAAGTTATATCATTTGATTTTTGAAAAAGAATTATAACTATTCAAACAATATTACTTTTATACAATTAGATGAATAATTATTGTTATTTTATTTATTCAGAGAGACATCTTTCAATAGGTGTCTTTCTGAAGATGTCTCTTTGAAGAGACATAAAAATTTCTATAAATAGGAATGAGATTTCATTTGAAAACCACACCAACAAATTCTAAAATTCTTTCCTTCCTTCCTTCATTTTCTAATATTATTAGATTATTCTATAAAGTATTACGTCAAAAATCCTTTGTAGAAATTGAGTTTCTTGTTATACATTACTCAGTGCTTAGTGGACTATTCTCGTCAGTGCAAAACACAAATAGTCATTGGCTTCAATGTATCCTCGAGGTTAATTTGCTTAAAACTCTTTTGCACACCGAAGATAGGTGGGGGCGAATATAACCTTAAAGATAGTGGCTTGATACATGCATTGGAGCCTTGTCATATTTCTTCTTTTTCTATTCGAGTTCCGTCCGTGTGTTCGAGATTTTCCTCATCAGAGATTTGTACTAACAATTTTAAGGTTATATTTCATGATAGCTACCACAACACATGAAAGTGGAACACTAAGGGAGTTGGCTTCCAACTTTGTCAAACTTGATCTTTGTGATGGTGGCAATTTCCAATAATGGCAGAAAAAGATGTACTTCTTATTAACGACTTTGAAGATTGCCTATGTTTTGGATATACCAAGACCGGAAGAGAATGAAAACGAATCTGTTGCTGCAACCCGAGAAAGGCAAAAATGGGACAATGCTGATTACATGTGCATATGCCACATATTGAATGGTTTATCTGGTAGTTTATTCGACACATACCAGAATGAGGCCACCAATTAGGAATTATGGGACAAATCAGTGACAAGATACATGAACGAATATGTTACAAGTAAGAAATTTCTTGTTAGTCATTTCAATAGTTATCAAATTCCGACATTAAGCAAAAATATTACCTAACGCATACGTTGAGATTCGAACACATGACTAAACAACATACAAAAGCTTAACCAATGAACCAGCGGGCTCATTCTTGACACAAATTTACATATAATTAAATTTAAGTCAATAGCCCAAGAGCAGAGATTAATTAAAATTGAATTAGCAAAACTTCTAAAGACACAAGTCTAGCTCTCGACCTCAAACACATAAGCAGAGCACATAACCATATATACAGAGACTTAATTACTACAGAATCCCACAAATAAACATTCAAATTTTTGGGACGTTACAACTCTCTCCCCTAAAAAAATTTCGGCCTCGAAATTTACCTAACTCAAACAAATACGGGTACTGCCATCGAATCGAATCTTCAGGTTCCCAAGTGGCTTCCTTAGTGCCGTGATTCCACCACAAAACCTTAACTAAAGGAACAGTTTCCTTTCTCAGTACCTTAACGTCACGGTCCAGAATCTGAATAGGTTTCTCCTCAAAATTTAGACCCGGTCGTACCTCAATTTCCTCAATCGGGACACTGTGCGACAGATCAGATTGATACCGTTTTAGCATCAAGACGTGAAACACATCATGAATCCCCTCCAACTCCTGCTGTAATTTTAGTTGATAAGAAACAAGACCGACACGTTTTAGAATACGGTAAAGTCTAATAAACCTCGGGCTCAACTTGCCCTTGCGACCAAATCAAATGACCTTTTTCCATAGAGACACTTTCAAAAATACATGATCACTTAAAACAGACTTGATATCTTTCCTCTTTAAATTAGCAGAAGATTTCTGTCGATCAGAAGTGGCATTCAAGCAATCTCTGATAAATTGAATAGTGTTTTCGGTCTAAAAAACTAGCTCAAGACCTAAAACCCAGCGCTTGCCTAACTCAGTCTAACATAGAGGAGTATGACACTTACAACCATATTGGATTGAAAATTGTTATTGTATGCAAATTCCGCTAATAGTAAGTAATCCTCCTAATAATCCCGGAAGTCAATTACACAACCCCGAAGCATATCCTCTAGAATCTGAATAATCTATTCAACTGTCCATTGGTCTGAAGGTGATACGCAGTATTGAAATTGAGTCAAGTGCCCAATGCCTCATGAAGCTTCTTCCAGAACCTAGAAGTAAAACACGGATCCCTATCTGAGATAATCGAAACTGGAACTCCGTGTAGTCTTACATTTTTAAAAACATACAGCTTGGTGAGTTTCTTGTAACACCCCAAACATGGCCTAGAAGTTTAGACTGAATCCGGGACGCTACATTGATCACCAAAGTGATCGAGAGAAAATTCCTACAAAAACAAGTCATTCAAAATCTTCATTTCCAAAACCAATCAAAATGCTCAATCGTTAAAATTCTGTCTACAAGATTAACAAGAATAAATGTACGAATCAAAAGTTTAAAATAGTAACTGTACCACAGTTTATAAACCATAAAGTTTAAAATGAAACAAATACCAAGATAGTATCATTAAACAAAAAGTCCATAATTGTTGTTCACAAGCCTGTCTGAGACCTCCGCGTACTGAGTCCAGCATTCAGAACTTCAAAATGTACCTGAAAGGGGAAACAGAAGTGGGGGTGAGCTACTCGATCTCAGTGTGAGATTAAAACCAATTAACTACGGAATCAAACACAGAAAACCAGTAGTAGTTTTGAAACGGAACATACTTACAGAGTTGTACAGAAACAGTTGGTACATTCGAAACGGACATACCGACAGATATCAATATTTAGAGCATATCAAAATCACACTCAGTTACACAATCGCAAATACTACTTAGTCCAGTAACAAAACTCTCAATAGTCACTAGTTTCAATTCAGTCAGTCATATGCAATCAGAGTTTAACAATTTCACAATGTCATAAATGCTTTTCAGTCAAACCATAAAACAGACAGTCGCACTCACAAAACAGCTAATAAGATGCATATGAATGCAGTTGAGTTAAAGAAAACCCACCCATCCAGCCAACACATCTCTCTATCCCCCATCACTCCTCAATAGAGCTATTAAGCTCATCCAACCAATCACTCCATATAGGACCCCGAAAAGCCCATCCAGCCCTACACTCCATATAATGTCATCCCGGGTTGCCCAGCAATGATGGCCAACAGCATTGTCCACGACCCTCCGGGTATTGGGACTTCCCACGACCCTCTAGGTATTGGGGCTAATAGTATGCAGACAAACTGCCAGTCATGTATATTACGCAGCAAAGCTAGCGTATAAGATGTATTGTGCAATGTGGTAAACTACTATACCGATAGGTTGCAGTGAAACTGCCAGTTCAGTCAATGGTGCGTAGTATAGCTAATGTATATGCGATACAGTGCAATGCGGTAATCTACTATACCGTTATCAGTAAAGTTCACGACCCTCAAGGTATTGGGATCGACCTCGACCCTCTGGGTATTAGAGGCTATTAGTAACCAGTAGATTAGCTGTCAGTTAGTCAATCTTCATTCTCTTCAAAGTCCCACCCAAAAATAGTATATGCATATGTATGTATACAGTCAGATATACGCAATCAGAATACTAGTTTCAGACAGTTAATCAAAATCAGACACTCACGTCCAATCAGTCAGTTACAGAATCAATCATGTGCACACTTATAACTCAAGTTCAGTATCAAGCTTATCGCACAACCAATCACAAATAACACAAATCAAGCCCAAATCAGAGTCCTAATTACCCTCAGTAAGGCTCAGTCGAGGGTTAGAAAACAAAGAGTTGTGATTATACTTAAATTTGACCTAAAATCATTATTTGGCAAAATAAGGCCACATGCCCATGTGCTCCGACCGTGTGGAGAAATCCAAGCTATGTAGGGGTCCAAACGCCTATGTAAAAGGTAGTACATGGCCGTGTGACAGAGGCACACTCCCGTGTGAAGCAGGGATATAGCCGTGTGAATAGGTCATGTAACTCACTGTCTAGTTCTGCTAAAATAAGGTGCAGGGCAGACACAACCGTGTGAGGGTCTTACACGTTCGTGTGCCATCAGACACGACTGTGTGTTCCAAAATACATGCCCGTATGGGATCCTTAATCCCCAAATCAGTCACACAATCGTGTGGCTAGGCCGTGTGACCCAAAAACTCTAAATCCCTAATTTTTCCAAACTCACACGCCCGTGTGCCCATGAGACACGGACGTGTGAATTCTGACAAAATCCCCAAATCAGCCACACGGCCATGTGGCCAGGTTGTGTGGCATCCAATTTAGCCCGTAAAACTTAGTTCCCAAATCCACACGGCCGTATGCCACGGCACACGCCCTTGTAGCCATCGGGGTGATCACGAAACCACCCTACAACAGCCCTAAAACTGTCGTTTTAGCCACTAGAACCGTCCCTAACCTTCGCCCTATCAACATATATCAGGAACTGACGATTTCCCATCACTTCTATCGACTAAAAACCCAAACTAATGGGTTAGCATATAGTAAAAAAAAAATCGAATAGAAAATTTGCAGAAATAATAAACACAACATAGTTACAGTTTGAATTCCAGACCTGTTTGCGATCGGAGAAGACGATAGAGGTGCAAGATTCTCGAATCCAAAAATAAACTATTTTAAAGAATTATTTTGAAAGCCCAAAAAGTAAAGAAGAATGGAGAAAGTGAAAGGAAACGTCACTTCCAAAAATAAAATAAAATAAAATAAAATCTAAAACAAATAAGTTACCAAAATAAAATTATTAAACCTCAAAACGCGCTTGCAAAGTATCAAACCTGCAACTTTGAGGTTCTCCAACACTCACACCACCACTAGACCAACAAGCCCATTCTGTCATTAAATTGCACGACTAAACACATATGTGCTGCCTCCTCATTGCCCCTATGCTCAAATCCCAAAACTTCTAGGCCCAGAATTCAAGGCGCTGCATTTCACCCCTCCTTAAAGAAATTTCGTCCCCGAAATTTCCAGCTATCAGAATAGTCATAAATCACAACTATAATGCTACGCTCCTGTTGCGCACTCTAATCCCCAAAACACTATCACACTTTACCACGTACTCAAGACCTCACACACTCACCCATAACACTTAATCACTAAAGCAAACAGATAATTGTTACACACAGTTGCTACACTCCAATCAACACATCAAAACATTTACCAGCATAATTGACTCAAAAACATTGAGGGCAATCTCGAATTCGATGCTCCTTAGATCTACATCTAAGACACGCTTCCAGCTTTATCTAACAGTCACCTGGATGTTGCCTCTTGTAATGCTCGTAAGATGGTATGCTCGCACCACTACTAGCACCACCTTTACTATCACTCTGATGTGTCTTAACATGCTTTGCAGTATGAGGCTCCAACCTTAGAGAATTGTGATCCCTTTACTTGCCACAATTCACGCATCTAGCCTGATACGTTTCACTATTCTTCCTTATCCTAGCTCCAAACACCTCATTTAGCACTTCTCTCACTACATAGGTCAGTGCCTCAGTACCAAGCTCCGGGTTATCACTAGCCAAAGTTAGCAGACTCACATCGACCTCCAGCTTCTGATCAGTCACATATTCCAAAGGAGTAGACGACTCCTCGCGATCACATTTGGAAGTCATATCTGGCGTACGGCTAACTTAGAAGGCCTACATTATCAGAACACAAACACAATTGTAATTATAGAATCTAGAATTTCTATTTTTACATTTTTGAATTTTACCTGGACCAACATCGGACTCTCAGACATTTCATTTCAATAAACCATTTTCAAAACACAAATCATTTCAATTTCCTGTGGTACAATTTTTTTCAAATATTAATTTTTTCAAAAATAATTTCTTACGCACACGTTCACATAGAAACACAGGCCAAGTTTTTGTAAACCTAGCTCTGATACCACTAAATGAGACACCCTAAATCCAGCCTAGAAGTCTAGATCAAATCCGGGATGCTACATTGATCACCAAAGTGATCGTGAGAAAATTTCTACAAAAACAAGTCTTTCAAAATCTCTATTTTCAAAACCAATCAAAATGCTCAATCGTTAAAATTCCGTCTACAAGTTTAACAGGAATAAATGTACGAATCAATAGTTTAAAACAGTAACTATACCACAGTTTATAAACCATACAGTTCAAAATGAAACAAATACCAAGATAGTATCATTAAACAAAAAGTGCATAATTGTTGTTCACAAGCCTGTCCGAGACCTCCACGTATTAAGTCTAGCATCCAGAACTTTGAAATGTACCTGAACGAGGAAACAGAAGTGAAGGTGAGCTACTCGAGCTCAATGTGAGATCAAAACTAATTAACTACAGAATCAAACACAAAAAACCAGTAGTAGTTCTAAAACGGAACGTACTTACAGAGTTGTACAAAAATGGTTAGTACATTCAAAACGAACGTACCGACAGACAACAATATTTAGAACATATCAAAATCACACTCAGTTACACAATCGTAAATACTACTCAGTCCAGTAATAAAACTCTCAATAGTCACTAGTTTCAATTCACTCAGTTAGATACAATCAGAGTTTAACAATTTCAATTTAGTCAATCAGATACTATACCCTGTAACATTGGTGAATCTTACTGTGGTAAAATTTTGTGTGACTCAGGAGCGAGTACCAATTTGATGCCTAAGTCTATTTTCAAGATGTTAAGGATAGGTGAAGTAAGACCTACAATTGTGACGCTTCAGCTAGCGGATCGATCTTTAGCATATCCAGAAGGAAAGATCAAGGATGTTTTTGTAAAATTCGATAAATTTATTTTTCCTGTTGATTTTATTGTCTTAGATTTTGAAGTAGACAAGGAAGTTTTGATCATCTTTGGGAGACCTTTCCTAGCTACGGAAGGAACGTTAATTGATGTGCAGAAAGGTGAATTCATCATCCGAGCTCAAGACGATCAGGTAACCTTTAACATTCTTAAAGCGATAAAATTACCCGATCCGTTAGAAGAGTGTTCAGTTATGGAAGAGATAAAAACCTTGGTTTCTATGAAAAGAAATCTTGAAGAAGATCCATTGGAGAAAGCTTTAGATCTTGACCTTTTGGAGGATGAAGAAGGTAAAGTAAACATGGCTTTGATGGAAGCCAATCTGAGAAATTTTATTGAATCTACAAGGTTTGATCCATTGGAGTTGGAAGTCAGAAAATTTGTGCAACCCAAGTTGTCAATTGAAGAACCACCTAAAGTCGAACTAAAGGTACTTCCTTCCCATTTGAAATACGTTTATTTAGGTGCCTGTTCTACTTTGCCTGTGATTATTTCAGCGAAACTGACGAAAGATCAAGAGGAGCAACTAATTTCTGTTCTAAAGAAATTTAAAAAAGCAATTGGTTGGACCATAGCTGATATTCGAGGTATAAGCCCTTCTTTTTGCATCCATAAAATCATTTTAGAATAAGGTGAAAGAGCTCGAATTGATGGGCAAAGGAGGCTCAATCCTATTATGAAAGAAGTTGTGAGAAAGGAAGTGATCAAATGGCTAGATGCAGGAATCATCTATCCTATTTCAGATAGTTCGTGGGTAAGTCGGGTGCAATGTATACCGAAAAAAGGTGGAATCATGATTGTTGAAAATGAGCGTAACGAGTTAATTCTAAAGAGATCTGTTACCGTTTGGAGAATCTGTATTGATTACAAAAATTTGAACAAAGCCACTCGGAAGGACCATTTTTCGTTGCCTTTTATGGATCAGATGTTAGATCGATTGGCAGGTAATGAATTTTATTATTTTTTTAGATGGCTATTCGGGATATAACCAAATAGTTGTAGCCCTGGAGGACCAACATAAAACAACCTTTACTTTTCCATACAGTACGTTTGCTTTTAGGAGAATGCCTTTTGGTTTATGCAATGCACCTGCAACTTTTCAACGATGCATGATGGCAATATTTACTGATATGGTTGAAAATTTTGTTGAGGTTCTCATGGATGATTTTTTTTTTTTTGTTTTTGGTAACACTTATGATATCTGTTTGAGTAATTTGGCTAAGGTATTGAAGAGATATGAAGAGATGAATCTTGTCCTTAATTGGGAAAAATGCCATTTTATGGTCAATGAAGGGATTGTCTTTGTAACAACCCGGTTTTAGCTAAATCAGAATAGTAGTTTTAAAACCACAAATCTGAGGTAAAAAAATTATTTTAATATTATTTTATGTGTTTACAACATGATATCATGTATGTGTGAAAGTTTCGTGATTTAATTTTATAGATTACATGTCTAATTTGATAAAAGGACTAAATTGCGTAAAATGCAAAAGTGGTATTCTATATGTTAAAAGTGCCTATTGGCTATGAAATTTAAATATGGAAGTCCTTATGATGAAATTAGACCATTGATAGTGAAATTTGACATTAATGGACATATTATCATTAAATTTGATGGATTTTAATTAAGGATAATATTGTAATTTAGTAATTAGTTAAATTAAATAAAACAAAAGCCATTTTTGGGCAAAAATCTCAATAATACCAAAAAAAATAATAGAAAAGGGCCGGTTTGAAAAATATTTACGGGAAAGGGCCATTTCCCCCAAAAACGCGTCCACATCGGTAGCGTTTTGGGAAAAACGCGACAAAGCGCTCTCGGGGGCGCGCTTTTTTGCTGATATACTCAGAAAACGCGCTGACATGGACGCATTTTTGCCTTCCACCCCCGTCCAACTACAGTATGATATTCTAAGGTTTCTAGGCTAAGGTAAATATATATTTAGGGTTTTTGGGCAAAATATATTAGCTCAAAAAAATTAATTGAATTTTGTGACAGTTGTATCTGGCAAAATAAATTTGAGAAGACGTTTTTGAATAAACAGTGGCTAAAAACGCTTTTAGCATGGTGCACTGTCAGCAGGAGTACTGAAAAGAGCTCCCACGTAGACACTCTTTTGCTACAGTAGTCTCCAGTAAAATTATTATGAGAAGACGTTTCTGAACAAATAGTGGCCAAAACGTTTTCATCATGGTGCCTTTGTCGGTGAGAGTGCGAAAAGAGCTCCCACGTGGGCGCTCTTTTGCTCTGATATTCTCGATAAAATTATTATGAGAAGGCGTTTACGAAAAAGCGATGGCCAAAGCGCTTCGGTAGGTGCTTTGTCGTGAGAGTGCGAAAAGAGCTCCCACGTGGGCGCTCTTTTTTGCTCTGATGAGTCTCAGAAAAAATTAGACTATAAATCAGCCAAATTTCATTCTTAGGTTGCATAAGGGAAATTGAGGCAAAAGAAAAAAAACTGAAAATGACTGAACGTAATGCTGTTATTTACTACGATAGTGAGGTTTGTGATACCGAAAATGGTGTTATTTTCTTATCGGAGAACACAGCGCGACTGAGTTTTAATCGGAACGTCGATGTGGTAGAACTTTGCAAAAGAATTAGGCGTAAAATATTCTGAACAACGCCAATGAAAGTTCAGTCTATTAAGTATAGATTTTGTGCTTCGATTGATCCGGTTAAATATGACTCATTCGACATCAAAGGTCCTCGGAGCTTTGAGGCAATGGCGGAGACTCATCTTGCCAGTGGCTCACCCTATCTCGAGGTATATGTACAATTTTCATCTCCAAGTGATCTTTCTGTGACCTCAACATCTACTGCTGTTCGAAGGGAATACACAACCCTAAGTTGACACTCTGTTAGTGGGAGGCAAAACACAGAAATGCCCGTGTTCGATGGTAGTATGGAAAACATAACCCCTGCACGACACTCGGTTGGTGGATGAGACATACATATCCATCCTTCGACGTCCGATGATAGAAATACGTATTGGGGGACGTCATCAACTTCTAGTGGTTGGCAATCCACATATGATTGGGAACGTTATGAAAGATGTTTAAGGAGGGATAATGTACTCCCCACGACATCCACTGGCGAGGGGCCCTCGTTTGTTGCCAGGTGGTGGAGGGTCGGACGATGAATTCGATGTGGATCCACCTCGAGAGCCCGGGCCCGATGGTACAGAAGTTGGATTATTTTTTAAACCGGAGCCTGTTCCAATTGTACCTGAAGATGTTGATGGCAGTTCAGACGAAGAAGAAGAAGATTCGCTATTTAGGGCGTACTCGCCTCCAGCCCACATGCATAATGTCGATCTATCTCAAGATGATACATTAGAGTTTCCTGAACTACCACACCGGACGCGTGACAGTACAACTTCATCGTTGGATTCGGGCGAATTAGAAGTTGGTAACGAGTTTTCCAACAAGAATGCTTTTCTTGCTGCATTGAAACAATACAGCATCAGGAATGGGGTTAACTACAACATGGTTAAATCCAAGCTCGATAAGTACGAGGTGAAGTGTGCAGTGCAAGACGGTACATGTTCATGGAAAATCATGGCGTCGTTGAGGAAAAGGACAGGCTTGTGGGAGATCAAAAAGTAAAAAAGTCCACATACATGTCTTGCCGGTAGAGTACCACTACGTGTTCAGTGTTTTTGAATAATACTAATATTACGTAATGTTGCATTATTTAACGTACTTTGTTGACAGGTGTTACACAAGATCATCCGAAGATGGATTCAGACATGTTGGCTAACTTGATAATCCCGACGGTGAAGACCAATCCCAGGACTATAGTGCCGGCCTTAATTGGCAATATTCGTAGCCAATTCGGGTACACGCCCTCTTACAGAAAGGCTTGGATAGCCAAGCAGAAGGCGTTAGGAAAGTTGCATGGTCGGTGGGACGCTTCATATAATGAAGTGTGGCAGTGGTGTCAGTCGAAGAGATATGTCGAGCGGCATAACGGACCTTATTCTGAACCCGGCGTACTACAATGACCGTTTGCTCCGTGGATGCGCAGTGTTCAAGCGTTTGTTCTGGACATTTAAGCAATGCCAAGATGCCTTTATATACTGCAAGCCACTGGTAAAAATTGACGGTACCTTTATGTATGGTAGATATACGCATCGGCTATTGCTAGCTGTGGCACAAGACGGCTGTGAGAGAATCCTTCCGATTGCATTCGCAATAACATCGGGGGAGTCAGCTGATGACTGGGACTTCTTCCTATCTAGGTTAAGGAGGCATATCTGCACCCAACCTGATATATGCGTTATATCGGATCGGGGCGCTGGAATACTAGCCGCAATAGAACGCCAGGGAAGCATGTGGCATCGCACACACCATCGATATTGCCTAAGGTATGTTGCATCCATCTACTATGGGCAACATCGATCTAAAAGTCAGCGACGACAAGTGACTAATATGGGTATGAAATATCTATTAATATAATTTCGTTTGTAATATTCAATTTATTTTCAATTGAAAAGTGATTTGTAATATTCGCTATCAACCTATATTGGTAGGGTACGAGATCAATAAGGACCGTTTTCAAGAGATGTTGGCGAGGTTGCGCTCAGATAACGACAAAGGCGCAAACTACCTGTGCAATATGCCTTTGGAACAGTGGATACAAGCATACGACGGTGGCCTACGATATGGTCATATGACCACAAAGCTGGCTGAATGCATAAATTCTGTTCTAAAAGGAACCCGTCATCTGCCGATTACATCGGTAGTGCGAGAGACATATTTTTGTTTAGCGGCACTATTTTCAAATCAAGAAGTGAGTTATAGAGGGCAGATGCAAGGAGGCCATGTATGGAGCCCGAAGGTCTTGCAAGAAATAAACAAGGGGAAGATACGGGCCAACACCATGCACACAGTGTGTCACGATCTCGACAACCTATGGTTTCGTGTCACGGAGTTTGACAGACTGAACCAAGGTATTGTTGGCGGGCAGTATCGTGTACACTTGACAAATAGGACCTGCGATTGTGGGAAATTTGATGCACTTCGTTACCCATGCACTCATGTACTTGCGGCTTGTCAGAATCTCCGTCTTGATCCCATGAGCTATGTCGACGAAGTTTATAAATTAGAAAACATGTACAACGTGTGGAGACACGTATTCCCTTTGATCCCGGATGAGCATAAGTGGCGTCGGTATCGCGCTTGCACCATATAGTTTGTTCTTGGGATAGACAATTGAGGCACAAACCAAAAGGTCGACCTTACTCTACTAGAATACACAACAATATGGATATCCGAGAAACGAGCAACCAAAGTAGGCTGTGCGGATGGTGTAGGACCCCGGGGCATACATCTCGCTCGTGTCCAAATCGGAATAGTTGACCTTGTTCTTAGCTTTTTTGTCTTTTGTTGGCTATGTAATTTCTTTTTTTTTTGATGAAAACGGTGAACTTTTGTACAAGAATCCCGTATTTTATTCAAGTTATTAAATTAAATTAGATTACATTAAAATAAATTACATGTAAAAATAAACAACTTCTATTTTATTTAATATATTATATTAAATTAAATTAAATTACATTAAAATAAATAAAAAATAACATTTTCTTTTGTTAAAAAAATTAAAATTAAAGTACATGTAAAAATAAACAACTTCTATTTTATTTAATATATTAAATTAAATTAAATTACATTAAAATAAATAAAAAATAACATTTTCTTTTGTTAAAAAATTAAAATTAAAGTACATATAAAAATAAACAACTTCTATTTTATTTAATATATTAAGTTAAATTAAATTACATTAAAATAAATAAAAATAACATTTTCTTTTGTTAAAAAAATTAAAAATAAATTACATGTAAAAATAAACAACTTCTATTTAATTTAATATATTAAATTACATTAAAATAAATAAAAAATAACTTTTTTCTTTTGTTAAAAAAATTAAAATTAAAGTGCATGTAAAAATAAACAACTTCTATTTTATTTAATATATTAAATTAAATTAAATTACATTAAAATAACTAAAAAAATAACTTTTTCTTTTGCTAATAAAATTAAAATTGAATTACATGTAAAAATAAACAACTTCTATTACATTAAAAATTACATGTAAAAATTAAAATTAAATTACATGTAAAAATTAAAATTAAATTACATGTAAAAAATTAAAATTAAATTACATGTAAAAATTAAAAAAATTATATTACAATTAAAAAAGCCGGTCAGAATCGGTGTTGATGCTAGGTGGAATCGAGTGCCATACGGAGTGGTGGCGATTCTGGCGCTAGATTCCTCCATCTTCTAGCTTAGGTGGGGGTCGTGGAACCTCGGGCGGGGATTCGGGTTCCTCGGCGGTGGAGTGCAGTTGCAGGTGTTGCAAGGATGACCCACCTTGATAAAATAATGACCCCGAAGGTGTTTGCATAAACCACGGCGAGGGTGTGCGAATCCCGTATGGCGAAGGAGCACGATAGAAAGAAGTGCTCCCGGCGGCGCCTCTTCCGATCCCTGCGCGACGATGGCCTCAAGATCGGTGGCGGCGTGAGAATGTCGAGAACGGACTCGAACCCGACCATGCATTCCAACTGGGGTCGGGTGGGAAAAGGAAACATATACGGGTTAGGATACATATAAGGGGGTAGGTGCCTTTTTGGCATAAAGGGTGAAGGTTGTGATGTTGGTGTCGTCAATTTGGTGATGGGGGCGGGATTGTGTGTGGTATTTATTGTTTTGGCCCGATAAGCGTGTCGTATTTGTTGATGGCCGAATCTCATCACCCCTTCTCCTTGGATTTAAAGGGCCCGACGTTCTCTTCGTTCACGAAGTTGCCGTCGCCTTTCGTCTTCCGACAACAGATACGACTTACCATGGATCCTAAACCATGGCATGTATTCCGGCATGCATGCTAACTCAGCAACGATGATCAGTTGCTGGATAGGTAAATAGTCATACCGGTTCTCCCACGTCTCGATATGTGCTGACCAAAATCTTGGCCAATCCGTGTGCAGCTGCCGTAAGTCCACTTTGTGCTCATCATCGAGCATCTCAGGTGGCACGGGAATCGGTTGCCGGAATCTAAATTGTCGCAGTACCCGATCTGACTGGTGCATCTCCACGGTCGCATAGGTGATCAATGGGACCTTCACGTGCCAACTGTTCGGATTTTGGAAGAACTCCTCCGAATTCGCCCAAATTTACGGATCTCAAATGCGGTGTCTATTGAAACTATATTAACATTACCAAAATATTAGTTACACATATAATAGTAGACAGTAAATACGAAATACTAAATTATAAATACGAAATTCAAAACTTACTTGTGATTCCGACCGTTGGTCCAATAGAAGCCGTATATCTTCAAGCGAGGTAGGTATTCAAACATGACTCGCCGAATGGTTCCACCTAATTAAATAAATTTTTAGCATACAATTATACTATAAATCTACAAAATAATTGTAAAATATAACATTAAATTTACCTCATTATCAGTGGGAATGAATATGAGTGGTCGAGTCGAGGGCGTAAAAATGGAAATCGAAACCATGCCCACGATTGCAGTAGCAATAGACAACCTCCGATTTTCGCTTTACTTGGCCGCGTCACCCCGCACATCTCCTGATACGACCTCGATAGCACGATAGACCCCCAACTCAATTCACTGACTGCTCTGAAATCAACAAGTTTCAGGAGCCATCTCAGGTGTATGAGGTTTCTAGAAAGGTCCGGCATCAGATAGCCTCCAATTATCTGAAGAATATATGCCCGAACCATATTCTTTCTATTTCGGTCGAACCCTCATTCAGCTCCGGGAATGTGTCTTGTAACCAAGCCATGTCGATCTGAGCTCCTTGAATTTTATCCGGAATGACACCCAGAAGCTCGTAGCATATGACTCCCCAGTCACCAGAAGTTGCAGACCCAGTGACTACCAATGTAACACCCCAAACCCGGCCCAAACACTACAACCGGATCTGGTATGTCACTAAGAAAAATTTTATCAAAACATGTCGTATTTTCGAAAAAGCCCAAATATGTTTTAAATAGAAGATGCTTTAGTAAAGTAAAATCCAAACTTAAATACATGCCTTAGTTTAATTAAAATAAGAACTTAAATGACTTAAAGTAATAGAAGCCCATAATAAAACATAATAGCCCATGGCCTTATTACAACGAGATTTGAAGTCCATTAATTAAAAATATAAAATAAAACTTGAGTCTCTTTTTGCCAAATCTACATATTCTTCTGCATTGCCACCTTGCGTTCCTCTCCAGCCCGGTCCGAATCACTAGGTATCACCTGAAATGTTAATTAAAAGGGTGAGTCGCGAGACTCAGTGTGCAACCCTCATGCACCACTAGAGTTTGGGCCTTAAGCCCATTAAACAAAATAAACAGTGTAATAATCATAATAAAAATTAATAGCAAATAATATGCAAGGCCCAACCCGTTTGCCTAGGTTTCCATTCGCTACACACCCCCGTACCAACCGTTCACACTATTGGGCATTTCTACAATCGACCCACACCGCTACACACCATGATGGTAGTCATGCTGCTCATCCACATATGATGGCCGAAGCCCTTATAACATATAATGGCCGAAGCCCGTATAACATTTAATGGCCAAAGCCCGTATAACAGTTCACGGCATTAGCCGCTACACATATAACGTATAACTTCCTCCTTTCATCAGCCCAACCCATGCAATCACATACAAGCATTTTACTTATAACATTTAAACAGATTATTTACTAACTTGGGGATCCGCTTTTACCCTCCTTGGGCTTTCATCAATAAACCGAGATTTCGGCATTTATCATAACATATAAAACATATGAACATTCAATAATAGGCAAATCTAGATGGTGGGGAGGTATTACACACCTGATATCGCGAAATCCAATATTCTTAGTCGATGTCCTTACTATCCGGATCTATTATCCTCAATGTAAAGCCTTGCTCAAAAGCAAGAACAATTGCGAAAATAGGCCTCTCCTATATTCGGCCATGGTTAGTATTCTACCTGATTTTTTATATATATAAATAAACAAATCCTCTTACCTTGAAATCCTGAAAGTAACACGATTCTATAACTTAGAGATCTATGCGATTGGCCTCATTCTTCAAATCCCGGAATACCGAAAAGAAGAGTGAAATAAGAGATTAGTTTCTAATAGCCATTCGGCTAAGGACTTTTGAAAAGCCAAAAGAACATTGAAATCCTGAAATCAATACTTACCTATTGTTTCCTTCAAGATTCGGCACAAGCAGATACCTCAGAGAGAATTCGGCAAACACCGGAGATGAGATCTAGTGATTTCGGCTTTAAAAAATCCCGAAAAAGATGAACTGATGCGTTTTCGGCTTTTAGAAAAACTGAGTGAAGTGTTTCCGCTTAGAAGGATAGTGAAAAGAAAGTGGAGAGAAAGAATACTTAGGGGTTTCGAGTTATAGAAGAAATCAAAAGAAAAGAGATTGCAAAGAAGAACTGAGAATTTCGGCACAGAGAATGAGAGAAAAGAATGGGGTTCAAATGCCAGAATTGAAGAGATACCCTCCTATTTATAGAGAATTTCGGCAACTACTCCTCAGTGTTGGAATTTGGCCACCACTCTTGTGACCAATGAGATAATTCCTAAATTTCCTCCCTTATCTTTATCGATCACCTCAGGAAGAAGCCTAGATAACACCACCTCTTCCTTCCTTTATCTGCTTTATTATCAGCATTATCTACTCAAGTAAATCTTCCTATTTTTAAGCATTATTGTTGTCCCACTCTATCCATTTAAAACCCAAAATTAATTAAAATTTAATTAAAATAATTGGGTTTTAAAAATAGTCAAGATAATTGGGTTTCCTGCGACTCGAACTTGAGCCTCCTTGCCCACCTATGATGCCATCTCCCTGTTCCTTTAGTGGCGCCACTTTGCCACTGGGCCACAAGCCCTTTTTGTGACCCGTTTTCACTTAATCTGCTTAAGAGGCCTCATGCCTGAGACTAGGGTCCTCTAAAGCCAGAAAAATAAATTTTCCTATAGTCTCCCCTATCTCTAAGGCTTCAATAATCCCAATAATACCTCACTATAATATTCTAAGTGCAACATGTATCTCAAAAATTTTAAACGCTCCCATTCTCAAGGCCTATTGGGCCCAATTCTACTAGGCCCAATTTCAGGATGTTACAAATCTACCCTCCTTAAAGAAATTTCGTCCTCGAAATTTCCAACTATCTAATAGTCACACAATACCGGTTTTATCACTATGCTTTCGCTGCGCACTCTAATTCTAAAGCTAAAATAAACACTTAGTATACTATGGTAGGGTACGCACCATTATTCGCATTTGGAGCGTCTTCGTCCCTTCGTACTCATACTATCGATTCGCGTTTATCTGATTAGAAGTTTTATGAGTCATTAATTTCTTTCCCTGATTAACCACGAACAATCTTTTGAAAAGTAGTTTTAATAGTAGTTCTTTCGAATTCAGAATTATATCTAAAGGTTCAGTCTCAAGTCTACTACTCCTAATTCTGGAAATCACATGCATTCAACATCAACATACAGACAACATTCACGAATTCTCATTCATCACATAAGGGTATTTTTGTCATTTTCTAAAATAGGGTTTCTTATTGATTTTGTGAAATAAGGGTATTTTGGTAATTTTACAACTCGTGGGATATTTCGGTAATTTTGCAATCTAGGGGTATTTTGATAATTTTGCAATCCAGGGGTATTTCGGTAATTTTGTAATCTCGGGGGTATTTCGGTAATTTTGAAATTCGGGGGTATTTCGGTAATTTTGCAAAACAAGGGTAGTTTGGTAATTTTTTCAAACTTTGATGGTTTTTTTTAAAACAAGTGTACTTTTAGTAAAATCTAGTTTCATGGTCCGGATTATTCTTGTAAACGTGAGATTTTCGGGTAAATTTTCAAAACACAGGTATTTTATAAGTTCATGGCTGGTTGGAAGTTTTCACAAATCAAACGTATTTTGAAAATTTTGCAAATCTTGAAAAAAAAAATTTTCCAAACTAGGGTGGCTGGTCCCTTTCGGGTTTTAGTTATAAGGTTTAGCCCGTCATCAAGCCCTCGTAACTAGGGTGAATAGTCACTACGCACCAGGTAGGATTCCAGCGAAGAGTAGGTGAGTCACTAGGACTGCTTAAGTACCAGGCTCTTCCGGATCCAATCCTAGACATGCGTATGCCTGTTACCACACCCTAGTCTTGCGACTCGTTCACGGGTTTGTTTAGTGAAATTAAGTTTTATGAGATTTAAGGAGTTATTTCAGCTAAGCCTAAAGTCCATCAAGTTATAGTCTAAATAGTCTACGTCCCACAAAGCCCATCAAGCCCACATACATATATAACACACAAGGGGTTCAGAATACTTACCTGGCGGACTTTGGGCCAGAGACGCAGGTGCCATGCTGAGCTAACAGACCTGTTATCATTTTCAAAAAAAAAAAAATACATGTTTCACAAAACCCATTTTTAGAAAACGTTTTGAGCCCAAAAACCCAAAGCTGAGTTTTGAACCGGGCTCTGATACCAATTTGTAACACCCAAACCCGGCCCAAACACTGCAACCGGATCTGGTATGTCACTAAGAAAAATTCTATCAAAACATGTCGTATTTTCGGAAAAGCCCAAATATGTTTTAAATAAAAGATGCTTTAGTAAAGTAAAATCCAAACTTAAATACATGCCTTAGTTTAATTAAAATAAGAACTTAAATGACTTAAAGTAATAGAAGCCCATAATAAAACATAATAGCCCATGGCCTTATTACAACGAGATTTGAAGTCCATTAATTAAAAATATGAAATAAAACTTGAGTCTCTTTTTGCAAAATCTACATATTCTTCTGCATGGCCACCTTGCGTTCCTCTCCAGCCCGGTCCAAATCACTAGGTATCACCTGAAATGTTAATTAAAAGGGTGAGTCGCGAGACTCAGTGTGCAACCCTCATGCACCACTAGAGTTTGGGCCTTAAGCCCATTAAACAAAATAAACAGTGTAATAATCATAATAAAAATTAATAGCAAATAATATGTAAGGCCCAACCCGTTTGCCAAGGTTTCCATCCGCTACACACCCCCGTACCAACCGTTCACACCATTGGGGATTTCTACAATCGAACCACACCGCTACACACCATGATGGCAGTCATGCTGCTCATCCACATATGATGGCCGAAGCCCTTATAACATATAATGGCGGAAGCCCGTATAACATTTAATGGCCGAAGCCCGTATAATAGTTCACGGCATTAGCCGCTACACATATAACGTATAACTTCCTCCTTTCATCAACCCAACCCATGCAATCACATACAAGCATTTTACTTCTAACATTTAAACAGATTATTTACTAACCTGGGGATCCGCTTTTACCCTCATTGGGCTTTCATCAATAAAACGAGATTTCGACATTTATCATAACATATAAAACATATAAACATACAATAATAGGCAGATCTAGATGATGTGGAGGTATTACACACCTGATATCGCGAAATCCAATATTCTTAGTCGATGTCCTTGCTATCCGGATCTATTATCCTCAATGTAAAGCCTTGCTCAAAAGCTTGAACAATTGCGAAAATAGGCCTCTCCTATATTCGGCCATGGTTAGTATTCTACCAGATTTTTTATATATATAAATAAACAAATCCTCTTACCTTGAAATCCTGAAAGTAACACGATTCTATAACTTAGAGATTTATGCGATTGGCCTCATTCTTCAAATCCCGGAATGCCGAAAAGAAGAGTGAAATAAGAGATTAGTTTCTAATAGCCATTCGGCTAAGGACTTTTGAAAAGCCGAAAGAATATTGAAATCCCGAAATCAATACTTACCTATTGTTTCTTTCAAGATTCGGCACAAGCAGATACCTCAGAAAGAATTCGGCAAACACCGGAGATGAAATCTAGTGATTTCAGCTTTAAAAAATCCCGAAAAAGATGCACTGATGCATTTTCAGCTTTTAGAAAAACTGAGTGAAGTGTTTCCGCTTAGAAGGAAAGTGAAAAGAAAGTGGAGAGAAAGAATACTTAGGGGTTTCGACTTATAGAAGAAATCAAAAGAAAAGAGATTGCAAAGAAGAACTGAGAATTTCGGCACAGAGAATGAGAGAAGAGAATGGGGTTCAAATGCCAGAATTGAAGAGATACCCTCCTATTTATAGAGAATTTCAGCAACTACTCCTCAGTGTTAGAATTTCGGCCACTACTGTGACCAGCAGATAATTCCTAAATTTCCTCCCTTATCTTTATCTGATCACCTCCAGAAGAAGCCTAGATAACACCATCTCTTCCTTCCTTTATCTGCTTTATTATCAGCATTATCTACTCAAGTAAATCTTCCTATTTTTAAGCCTTATTGTTGTCCCACTCTATCCATTTAAAACCCAAAATCAATTAAAATTTAATTAAAATAATTGGGTTTTAAAAATAGTCAAGATAATTGGGTTTCCTGTGACTCGAACTTGGGCCTCCTTGCCCACCTATGATGCCACCTCCCTGCTCCTTTAGTGGCGCCACTTTGCCACTGGGCCACAAGCCCTTTTTGTGACCCGTTTTCACTTAATCTGCTTAAGAGGCCTCATGCCTGAGACTAGGGTCCTCTAAAGCCAGAAAAATAAATTTTCCTATAGTCTCCCCGATCTCTAAGGCTTCAATAATCCCAATGAGACCTCACTATAATATTCTAAGTGCTACATGTATCTCAAAAATTTTAAACGCTCCTATTCCCAAGGCCTAGTGGGCCCAATTCTACTAGGCCCAATTTCAGGATGTTACAACCGACCCGTCCACCGGCAATCCTAACTGCAACTGCACATCTTCCAGAGTGATGGTACACTCTTCGCATGGAAGATGGAAAGTGTGCGTCTCGGGTCTTCACCTCTCTATCAACGCACTGATCAAAGGTGGCTCCAACTTGAACCCCCGGCCTATCGTGGCCACGTGTCAAAAACCCGCTTCCCGCAGGTAATTCTCGATCAACGGTGATGGGGGACCATGCATGTTTCGAATGTAATATTCCAACACCCGATCTACTGACTGTTTAAAAAATTATAAAAGAAAAATTAATTAAAATGACATAGACCAAAAAAATATTATATAAATATTGAAAAAGTAAAATTAAAAACTTACCATTTTCAATTGCTCAACGGAGATGTGGTTGCTGTCTAGACGAAGTAATTCCCCGGCCATTGTAATACGATCAAAAATTTTAAAATTTTTCAAAAAAATATATTAAAAAATTAAAAAGGGCTTTTTTGTAAATAGTCAAGGACTATTTTGAAATTTGAGAGTAAATTTCGAGGACTTAAAGCGAAAATTGAGAGAAAATTGAGAGAGAATTGAGAGAGAATTGAGAGAAAATTGAGAGAAGGATTAAAGTGTGAAAAAAATAAAAGGGTTAGGGGTTTTTATAGGGAAAATTTTTGCCGTTGGAGGCCCAACGGTCAAATTTTTTGACCGTTGTGCCACGTCGACAAAGCGCGCATACGTGGGCGCACTTTCTTTGATGTGGCAAAAAGGTCAAAAAATTTGACCGCCGTTAAGCGCGCCTTGAGGATGCGCTTTGTGTCCACGTCGGCAAAATCGCGCCCACGTAAGCGCGCTTTGCTGACGTGGACACAAAGCGCGTCCCCTAGGGCGCGCTTTCTTGTGTTTTCCCCCCAAAACGCGCTGACATGGACGCGTTTTGGGTGGAAATGACCCTTTCCCGTAAATATTTTTCAAATCGGCCCTTTTCCATTATTAATTTATTTTTTTGGTATTATTGGGTGTTTTGCCCGCCATTTTCTCTTATTATCATCATCTAGCCGAATTTGAAGAAGAAAAAGAAAGCTTTCATGTTCACTTAGGGTTCGGCACTTGTAAGCTTCAATTGGTAAGTGCTTTGAGCTCGATTTTTAATGATTTTTACGTTTTTAATATTTTTGTTTTGTATTTAGCTAGCCCATGCCTTAATTTTTGAAGTTCTCAATGATTTTGGCACTTAATTTTTGAAGTTGTCAATGATTTTGTAAAGTGCCATTGATGAATGTTTGAGCTTTTGAATGCTTTATGATGAAAAATGAATTTTTTTGATAGTTACACAAGTTTTGTAAAGTAATTTTTGACGAAAATGTCAAATAGGGATTATTTGTGAAAATGTGTGGTTAAATGTGTGAATAAATGATAAATATCGGCTGATATGTGCACTAGGAAAATTCAGCTAGCTTAGGAAGGTATTAAATTGCATGAATTTTGTGTATTTGTGAAATATGGACTAAATTGTAAAAATGTAGAACTTTAGGGGCTAAAGTATAAAAATGCCTCAATATGTGTTTGTGGACTAAATTTTGTGAAATAGGGACTAAATTGTAAAAATGTAGAACTTTAAGGGCTAAAGTATAAAAATGCCTAAAGATGTGTTTGTGGACTGAATTGAATGATTTGGTGAATAATTGAGTTAATTTTTAATGTATATAGATCAAGAACGAAAGAAATCAGATTTAGATCGGAGAAAATCAAATGTTATTGAATAGTTGATCCAATCCGTTTATCCGGAATACAAGGTAAGTTTATATGCAAATAAGTGTCAGTAAATTGAATTATATATGTTTAATTGTCATTGAACTGCTATGAATGTTGAATGATTAAATACGAGCAAGAATCGACAGGCTTACAATATTCAAAAGTCCCATACAAACCTTAGGAATAGTATAGGATACGAATGTCATGACATTAGGATTAACGAGATGTGATTATGTGTAAGACCATGTCTGGGATATTGGCATCTTATGTGATTATGAGTAAGACCATGTCTGGGATATTGGCATCGTTATTTGATTTTGTGTAAGACCCTGTCTGGGATAGTGGCATCAATTTGTGATAACATGTAAGAGCATATCCGGGATATGGCATTGTATGAGCTATATGTGATCTTCGAGTATCCTTAATGATTTTGAATGGTTCAATGGGAAAATTCAAGTCAAGAAAGAATGTGTGAATGAGTTAAGTGGCTCAGGTACGTACGAGATTCATACAAGTATTGAAAGGAGAAGTATTTGATGAATTCACTAATGATTTTGAATATATGTTCAATGGGAAAGGTTTGTGAGCTTTTATATGCTTATTCATGGTTTGCCTATTAATGAAAATGGTGTTGATTCATGTGGTAATTTTATTTGTATATGGCTTACTAAGCTTTTAAAGCTTAGTTTGTGTGTTCTTTCCCTGTTTTATAGTTAATTGAAGCTAACTGGGACTTGGGGATCATCAGGAACATCGTCACACTATCGATCAACTTGTTGGTACTTTTGATGTTTTGTAAATAAGGAATATGACATGTATAGGCTAGTGATATGATGATGTGTTTTGAGATATGAGATTAGCCATGAGATTTAGCTCATGAATGATGTAAATGTTTTTGTGTATTTGGTCATTTAAGTTGGCTTATATCATAAGTTTGATAAGTGATATATGATATATATATTGCCTTGTGTTTTGGCATGTTTGGAATGGTTGTTGTGATGGTTATATGGTGGCTCAATTAGCTAGTTGTCAATTGATGTATTATTGCTTGAAATATGGCATATTGTGGCTTGATTTTAAGATGATGATTTGGTATGTTTTATGACATGAATTAGTTGATAAGATGATGAGAAAAATGCCTAGAAAAGATAGATGAAATTTTTGCTAATGGCATATTGTTTTAGTATGTTTTGGTTTACGATTTGAGTAGTGAAATGGATGGATTTTAAATGGCATGATTTGTATATGAAATAGCATGTTTTGGTTGCCTATAAATATGTTGAAATAGTATTATTTTGGTTGTTTAGGTAAGCATGAGAAAGGGTGGCAAATTGGCCTTGCAAATGGCCTATTCTTGTCCACATGGGCAGAGACATGTTCGTGTGTCTCAGCCGTGTGTGGCACACGATCATGATACACGACCGTGCGTCCTTTAGTGTTGAAATTGAATTGAAGTCAGTATGCTCCACATGGACTGATCGTGTCTGAAAGTCTTAATATGTATATAATGAATGATCGAGCCTAGAAACTAACTTACAATGACGATTGAGGCAAGCGCACCTATCGAACAGTAGTATAGTTTAATGGCAAGACTAGGATGTCGAACCCAAGGAACCAAAAGTATTGATACTGACTTTCTTTTTATTATTTAGCCTAAGAATTAAGGGAATTGTTGTTTAACCTAAAATTAACTAACTACTAAGCTGAAGATGCCACAGAGAAGGAATTGGGGAAATACTTTTGGGAAAAACCATTTGATTAAGACAATACCCGAGGAAGAATCCACCTAGACTTCACTTGTTATCTAACTCTGAACCAGACGATTTATTCACTTGACTTGATCCTAGGATTCCCTAATTTATATTAATACCTCTCTCGAGGCTACTAACGTCTAACCCTAGGTTGATTAATTGAAATCTCTTTCTAATTAAAACCCCTAGAATTGCGTTAACCCGATCTATGGACTCCCATATTAGGTTGACCCTATCTCTAGGGTTGCGATCAACTCCGCTTAACTATGCTAGATCTACTCTTAAACAGGGAATATTCCTCCACTGCCCAAGGGCATCAATACTTGAATCAATATCCTAAAATTGTAAAATAAGAATTAAGAACACATAATTAAGAACAAATAAAGTATTTATCATATAGTTCAGAAAACAATAACAAGATCCGTCTTAGGTTTCATCCCCCTCAGGTATCTGAGGGGTTTAGTTCATGTTTATAAAAGAATACATCTCAGAAGAAAATATAAAACAAAACATAAGAAGAACCCTAAAACCCCCTGAAGGAAATTGAAGGGAAGATCTTTCGTCTTGAGTATGATTCCGGCTTCTTGAGATGGATCAAATGGCTGTCTTCGAGTAAATCCCACAATTCGGCCTTTCTGGCTTGGCTCCTCGACTTACCTGAACCGCCCCCCTTTTAGGTCACACTTAGGGTGTTTAGATAGGCTGTCGGAATGTATTTCTTTGCCCCTAAGTATCCTAATCCGAGTGGAATTCAAACAGGTCACGTCAGGGACACGCCCGTGTGGCACACTCGTGTAAGTCGAGTCCAGGGTGTGTTTGGGTCTGCTAAGGAGGCACGGCCATGTGGCTTGGGCCCAGGCCGTGTGGATTTCGTACTTTGGCCCATTTTTTCCGTTTTTGGCTCGTTTCTCATTCTTTTCATCCTCCGATGCTCTCTTAAGTATAAAACATAAAATTAAAGGATTAGGAGCACCAAATTCCACAATTCGAGGGATAAATCATCCAAAAGTATGCTAAATGTGGGATTAAAATATGAACATATTACGGTTTATCACAGACTCACAAACAGGCATGTGACCGGCCGTGTGGCACAAGTCAGTGTACCTCCTAAATGGCACACGGGCTAGCACACGGGCGTGTGACTTGGCCCTGTTGCATAAGTTAGTATACCCTACAGGATTGGCATGGTCTAGCACACAGCTTGGCACACGGGCGTGTGTAGCCATTTCTAAGGGCACACGGGCTAGACACACGATCGTGTGGTCAGCCTTGTGACCCAAGTCAATATGTATGCCCTATTTTCACACGGCCTGGGACACAGGCGTGTCTAGAGCCGTGTTAGGCACACGGCCTATTCACACGGGCGTGTGACCCTTGTATGTTTGAAAAATTTTTAAGTTTTCGAGACTTTTCGTATGTTATCAGTTTAGTCCCGAACCATTTCTAAAACATGTTTAAGGCATTGTAGGCCCTTATAAGGGATAATGTGATTATGATTTAATGGTGTTTGAGGATGGATGCATAAATGTATATTGTATGTTTTATGTTGTGATTTGATCGGTAATGCCTCGTAACCCTATTCTGACGATGGATACGGGTTAGGTGTGTTACAATCTTAGGTCATAAGATCTCAAAGAAAGGAGTTAAAGGAAATAAAGCAAAGGTGAACGTAATTGAAAGATTACCAGCCCCAATGAATGTGAAATGAGTCAGAAGTTTCTTAAGCCATACCGGTTTTTACCGAAGGTATATCAAAGATTTCTCGAAAATTTCTAAATCGTTGTGTTTGTTATTAGAAAAAGATACAATATTTGATTTCAACAAAGCATGTTTGGAAGCTTTTGAAGATCTAAAGAAACGATTAATCTCAGCCCCAATAATCATTACACCTAATTGGAACTCACCTTTTGAGTTGATGTGCGATGCAAGTGATTATGCCATTAGAGCTGTGATGGGTCAAAGAAGAAGCAAAGTGTTTCACCCTATTTACTATGCAAGTAGAATTTTGACGGGAGCCCAACTTAATTATACGGTAACTGAAAAGGAACTCTTCGCTATTGTTTTTGCTTTTGAAAAATTTCGCTCATATCTTGTAGGTACCAAAGTTACAGTATTTACTGACCATGCGGCCATTAAATACTTGCTTACGAAGAAAGATGCAAAACCAAGGCTAATTCATTGGCTACTTTTACTCCAAGAATCTGACCTTGAGATCCAAGACAGAAAAGATGTCGAAAATCAAATAGCTCATCATCTGTTAAGGTTGGAGCAAGATGAGGTAACTCAGTCATGTGTGCCTATCAAAGAGAATCTCCCAGATGAAAATTTATTTGAGGTAAATCGAATTCATGAAATACCTTGGTTTGTTGATTTTTCCAATTATCTTGCATGTGGAATAATTCCTTAAGAAATGACATACCAACAAAGGAAAAAATTCCTTCATGATAGTTGGTATTATCTTTGGGAGGATCTGTTTTTGTTTAAACAATGTGCAGATAATATAATCCAAAAGTGTGTAGCTGAAAGCGAGATTTTTGATTTCTTGTATCATTGCCATTCATCTCCAAGTAAGGGACACTTTGGTGGTTCACATACTGCAACAAAGTGTAACAGTCCAGTTTAGACCCTATTCGGAACGGTGGTTTCGGGACCACGAATTCGAGTCAGAAAACTATTTAAACATTACTTTCTATGTTCATTATGTTTGAATTTATGTGTGAAATTTTCGTATAAAAATTTGATCATTTTGGGGCTTAATTGCATAAAAAGAAAATTTGGTGGTTAAATATGTAAGTACCAAATTGATGATGGTTTTATAAATTGAAGTGTTGATAGTGTAATTTATCCATAAATTAACATAGTGGCCGGTTTTGGTAAGCATGTAATAGTAAATAGATTATTAAATTATTTTAGTAATGGCAATTTTGTAATTTTGTTAACTTATAATAATATAATAAAAATAAAACATAAACAAAAGTGGATGTTCATTTTTTTTCATTTTCATTTCTCTATTGCCGAAATGAGAGAAGGAAGAAACGGTTTGAGCTTTTGAAACTTTCGGCCCTTGCATGTTTGATTAAGGTATATAATTGAGTTTGGTTTTTGATAATTTTTACGTTTTTGAGATCGTTGCTTTAAATACTAGTTAACCTAAGCTTGAATTTTTGAATTTGATGATATATTCATGAAATGCCATTGTTGATAGCTTGATGAAATTGGTGTTTAGTGATGGAAAATAAATATAGGTTGTTAGATTGTTAAGTTTAATTAAGACATTTTTGGTAAAAATGTCTAAATAAGATTAAATTGCGAAATTTATAAATTGGGGGGTCAAAATGTGAAATAAATGAAAGAAATGGGCTGCTAGGGTGAAATTCGTCCAAGCTAGGGTAAAGTCAAATTTTAAATTTTTTTGTTTTATGCTATTTGGACTAAATTGTAATAAATGTTAAATATTAGGGGCAAAATGGTAATTTTCTCTTTTATTTGTTTTTGGACCAAATTTAATGGAATTATATTTGAATTAGTTTATTTTGAATACATTTAGATCAAGAACCAAAGAAATCGAATTTGGATCGGGGAAAAACCAAAGTCGTTAATTAATCATCCATATATGAGTTGTTAATTATAAATAAACATGAGATTTATATGCTGATTTGTAATATGTGAAATTAATGTACGAAAATGATAGTATGAAATATAGCACTAAGTGTCTGAATTGTTAAATGTGACGGCACTAAGTGTGCGACACGTTACAAGGATTTGGCACTAAGTGACACGTTACAAGGATTTGGCACTAAGTGTGCGAGATGTTAATCTGACGGCACTAAGTGTGCGATACGTTACAAGGTTTTGGGACTGAGTGTGCGAGTTGTTGATTATTTTTTTGTAAATCGATTAATAAATATTTAATCAAACTAGAAAGGGTCAGGTACGTGGCAACTGAATTTTTACGAACTTAGGTAAGTTGGTTACCAAGATATGAGATAAGCTTCGAATGTAACTCATGAAATAATATATGCATATGAGTGGAGGATTACATTCGGCTTAATAGTAATTATTTGATAGCATGAACTATGGAATTTATGTTTGTGTCAATAGTTGAGGTATGTTGGGCTATTAGCATTTTGAATGTAATTATAGGTGCGGTGAAATGGAATTTATAAATATGTCCATGTAAGAGGGTATAATCGGTTGTGGGTATGATAATGACATTGTAAGTAAAGAATTATACTTGATGCTATTAGTTGTGCATTCGGTCAAAGAGGACTAAATATATATATAGTTACATGTTTATAAACACTTTTAATAAGTCAAATTATTTACTTGAGTATAATGTTGTATTTCAGGTCTTTCCTAATGATAATTAATTGCCATCGCGTTGTTTATTCGCTTATTACTTACTAAGCTTAGTAAGCTTACTTTGTGTAATATGTGTTTTGGTTTTATAGATTTTGGAAGACAAGTTATAAGCTCAGGGATAGTCATCAAAGTCTATCACACTATCCGCTACCTCGGTATTTAAATATTTGAACTTGGGTTATGGCATGTATAAGCTAAAACATATTTTTTGAAACGTTTAACTTTGGCTATGTACTTAAAGCCATGCGAAAAATGGCTTGGTAATTATGCCTAGATTCGGTTTCTATGGGTGTGTTTAGCTGTATTATCTGATGAATTTAGTGTTGGTAATTCGGTGATAGAAACGGTGAATGTGTAGTTGGCTTTTAGTAGCGTTATTCGAATATGTATAATAACGGGTCTAATGTGTATTTGACATAGTAACCAACTCATCATGAACCTTGTTATAATTTTGAGTAATGGATGATTGAGTAATGGCTTGCTAAGTTAATTATTATTAAGATGCGAAACGGATGGGTTCTATTGATGTTTTGGCCACTGTTTTGGTATGTATTAAATGTTATTTATAACCTAAATTACTAGAGTAAGATACGTACCATGTGCATAAGCACGACCAACATGTTCGGCCAATGCATAAGGCATTTAACAAATACATGGATTGCATAATAATTTATGCTGATATTATTCGTGCATAATAGTTAAATTGAAAATTTAGTAAACATTGCATGTCTTTAGTAGGGAATTAAATTTATGCCGAAAATGGTCATTATTCAACTGGGAAATATGCCTGAAATGATGAGTTAAGTTGCGTTCATATGTGCTGATTGTTTATCACTGGTTGTTTATCAAACCTTGAACATGACTAGCTACACGAACAAGATTATGTGCTTTTAATTATATTTACATGTGCGAATGTTGTATTAGCTTGTACTAACGTATAGTATATGCCATTTCATGTTAGTCAATACAGTTATGCAGTATATTTGAAAAGTGGAATCTTGTTTCGTGATATGAAAATTAGCTTAAACGAAATTTTGCTATCTTTAAACTAAAATTGAAATCAATTTAATATTAGATCAACAGGGTTTATAATAAATAAATTGATACTAATGTTCATCCAGTATTATATGCTAAAGCCGTAAATGCTAAACTTTTAAAGAAAAATTTGGTGAAATGTCTTATTTGATTTAAAGATTGCTTATATATTTTAAGTATTTCTCATACTTACTTATTGGATTGTAAATATGACTATGTGCTCGATATTGACTATGTGACCTTATGGGATAATTATAATTGAGTCATTATTGATTTTAAATGTTTCATAATTAATTAGTTGTATATATATATTGTGTCTTAAGGTTAAATATGGAAATTATATGAGTGCATATTTGATTGTTCAGAATTTATATTTTGATCAGTAACATTTCATAACTCTATTCTGTCGTCGAATGCGGGTTAAGGGTGTTACACAAAGATTTTTCAAGCAGGTTTCTTTTGGCCTACACTATTTGAAGATGCTTATGCTTATGTGAAGAACTGTGATAAATGCCTAAGGACCGGAAATATATCAAGGAGGAATGAGATGCCCTTGACAAACATTTTGGAGATTGAATTGTTCGACGTATGGGGTATTGACTTCTTAGGCACGTTTCCTTCTTCGTATGGGAACAAATATATCTTAGTTGCTGTGAACTATGTATCCAAGTGGGTTAAAGCTGAAGCATACCCTACAAATGATGCTAAGGTAGTCATGCGATTCCTACATAAGAATGTGTTTACACAATTTGGGACACCAAGAGCTATTATTAGCGATGAAGGTTCTCACTTTGTGAACAAATGGCTTAAGTGGTTACTTGACAAATATGGTGTGAAGCACAAGATTGCTACTACCTATCACCCCCAGTCTAATGGGCAAGTTGAAAGAGTGAATCGCAAAATCAAAGGTATCCTTGAAAAGGTAGTACGCCCTAGCAGAAAAGATTGGTCTCGAATGCTCGATGATGCATTATTGGCCTATCGAACAACATTTAAGACACTGTTAGGAATGACTCCTTATGGTTAGTCTTTGGAAAGGCATGTCGTTTGCCATTAGAGTTGGAGAATAAAGCTCACTGGGTTTTGAAGCAGTTGAACTTTGATCTTAAGCAAGCCGGTGAGAGAAGGATGTTACAACTTGATGAGTTGGAAGAGTTGAGGTTGTTTTCCTATGAGAATGCCAAAATGTGTAAAGAAAGATCAAAGAGATGGCATGATAGTCATATACAACCTCGTGAGTTTAAAAAAGGTCAGAAGGTTTTGTTGTTTAATTCAAGGTTGAAGTTATTTCCTGGGAAGCTTAAATCCCAATGGGAAGCATCTTATACCATCTACCGAGTTTATCCTTATGGAGCTATTGAATTATACAACAATTACGGAGGTACGTTTAAAGTTAATGGTCAACGTCTCAAACACTACTGGGATGGTGAAGTTGAGCGAGTTGAATCTTCGTTCAAATTAACAGACCCTTAATTTTTCATGAACTCATTTATAAATAAATAGATAATTAGAACTTATTTTCTTAGCTTATTAATTTAATTAATTCTGTCTAAGGAGATTGGAACTTAAGCGGGACCGCTGTGACCCCTCCAACCTTTCTTGGGAATTAATTTAATGTAATTTGTTAAGAAGAAATTTTCTATTTAAGATTTAAAATTTTTAAGTTTCATTTGTTCTGTTTAAATTTTAATTTTTATGTTAATAAAGGGGGTCAAATTTGGCCCAAGTACTAATCAATTTTTTTAGTAAGATACAGTCTGAGTTTGAGGCCCAAGACAGCAAAAAAAAAAAAAAAAGAGGAAAAATCCATGCTTTCCAGTCACACCCATTGTTTACCGCCCAAGTAACCCTAATGTAGCTAAATTTTTGCTACATGTTGCCCTAATTTTTCCCTTTATAAACCCCTCTCCATTCTACTAATTTTCATATCCCTCAAAGTAATTTGCTTACACCCTAAAAATCCCTAAATCTCCCTTTTGTGCCGTCAACCTCAAATCCCAAGAAAAACCCTAGTTCTCTTCCCTTTTTGCCGAAATTCCCTATTTTCGCAGCAAAGAGATCGCTGAAGCACCGCTGTTGCTATCACACACCATAGTCGCCACCGCAAGATTTTTGCCATAGCAAGTTCTACCCACTTTGCCGATTTCTCTTTTCTCTCTTGTGTAGAAACTCTGCCAAATTTTCGAGAAAAGGTACCATGTCTCTATAGAAGAACCAGATCTTCACAGACTACTCCTGAAAACTCGATTTTGATCGATAAAGAAGTGAAAGAAAGATTTGATTCAATCTTCAAGCATCAACCTATGATGCTGGAAAAAGGTTTTGACTTGAAGAGTAATGATTTGATGGTTGTTCCTATACCGATTAGAAAGAAAATCAATGCTCTCAAGTGAGAATGATTTTGTGATGCTTGTTCACTTCCCGATGATGAACTGGTTTGAGAATGTTATGCTAGTTTGACTATGCAGGATGCTACTGAAGTCATCGTTCGAAAGAAAAAGGCGCCTATTATTTCTAAGTCCATCAATGATTTGTTTAATTTACCTGATGTTGAAGAAGATGAGTACTACCCTATGATGAACAATATCAATTGGGATTTTCTTCAACAAGTGCTTGATGTTGTGATAAATCCGGGATCGCAATGGATTATAAGAAAGTATGGGTGCCATTCTTGTTGAAGAGAATACTTAAAACCAGTAGCAAAGGTATGGTTTTATTTCGTTCGGTATAGTTTTATGCCTATCTCACATAGTTCCAACATCTCGATGGAACGAATGCTTTTGTTATATGCAATTTTGACAGAAAAGTCTATTAATGTTGGGAAAATTATCCTTAAGGAGATTCACAATTGTGCTAAAAAGAAGGCAAGAAGTGCTTATTTCCCATCATTAATCACTTCATTTTGCTTAAGGGCCTGTGTTAAAACACAAGCAAATCTGCAGGGGCGATATGTTCAAGGGTGCATTACAAATTATGATCTTGAATGGTTAGTAGAGAGGGTGCATGAGCTGAATCAAGGCGAGCAAGAAGAGCCAACTAAGCCAGATACCGAGGAGTCAACAGATGGAACTAAGACTGAAGCTAATTCAGTTACAAACACTGAAGAGGAAGAATTTGATAAGGACCCAAACAGTCCTAAACCAGTTGAAGGATCTGAAAACCCTGAACCAAGGGTTGAGCCAGAAGAAGAACCAGTCAAGCTAAGTGTTGAACCTAAATATACAACTCCCATGCCTACTTCTGCAAGTACTTCAAGGAAATCAGAGTTGTAAACTTTGATGGATATGTGCAAGTTCATGCACAATCATCAACAAACTTACTGGAAATATGCAAAAATTAGAGATGACTCAATTCGAAATACTTTTAAGAATATCTCTAATACTTTTGTTCCTGAGTTCCCAGATGCTATCTTTGAGACATGGACGGTTGATATTGACTATGCAAGCAGAGATGGAGCTGAAGAAGACAAGGGGAATGAGGCAGAAAAATAAAAGAGTGGATTCTTGTCTTATTATTTAATTATGCTTAGGTCTTTAGGAATTTCTTTCTTTCGTAATTAGGATTTAATTTCTACAGAATAAAACATAGCAAGCATGAACAAACTTAACACTTCTTTAGAAAAAATAAGCTGTAATAGGCCCATTTTGCCCGGGCCCATACGAAAAACAAAAAACCAAAAATAAACAGTCCAAAATCTAATAAATCAAATTTCCATTTACATCAAACCCAAACCCAAATACAGGGCCCAACAATCACAACCCAATTACAAGCCCGATAGGCCCATTTCTTTTAACATTTTCAGCAACCCTAAACACAAGAAGCTCTGAAACACCCCAAACCCGGCCCACGAGCTTTGACCAGATTTGGTATGTTCCTCAAGAAAAACCGGTTTCAAAGTTCTTTGTTACTTAGAGAAAACTTGTGCAATTTTAAAGAAAATATGGTTTGGGTTGGGCTTGTGTTAAAAACGAAGTCAATTTTTTTTATATATTTGAAATCCTTTTAATCTTAGGTGACAAAATATTTAGGGTTTAGTTTAAAAATAAATTAATACTTAAACTTTAATAGATAAATCACATAAACATAATAAATAAAAATAAATGGAAAACAATTCAACTATGGCCTTATGGCCTTATTACATCAAATAAGTTCCAAATAAGTTAATTATTTAAATAAAAATAATAGTCCATAAAATAAAAACTTCATGTTGAGCATGGCCACCACAAGTTCTGTCGTCCCGGTCCATCACTGCTCATCACCTGAAACATGGTCCCACAACGGGGTGAGTCAAACAGACTCAATGTGTACATGACACTAAATCATAATAGAATCAGGCATACAAGTGTTACTCATTCAAAACATAGCATACAAATTATGATGCATTCACAAACCCAAACCTAATTGTCCATCCGTTACACACCCCCGTACCTGCCAGTCATACCGTGGGGACTACTAAATCGACCCTCCTTCCGCTACACTCCAAATTGCGGTCTTAGGTCACCGTATTTACTGTGGTCTTAGGTCACCACTTTCAGATTACTGTGGTCTTAGGTCACCACTTTCAGATATCACGGTCTTAGGTCACCGTGTTCATGGTCTTAGGTCACCACATTCACTTCCCCTTTCAAAACAAACCCATATGCCCTATATAATAATATGCATAAATATGCCAGAGTTCACATTCTTATTCTTATTCTCATGTTACAATTAACATATTTCATATTCCTAGTAGGAGTAGGAAACGTACCTGAGTACTTTGTACCATAACATGGTACCTTAGCCACTTTCATGTTCTTAATATCACATATTTTAATTCAACATAGCCATAAAACGTATTATAAAATAGTGTGGGGTACACACCTGATTCGCTTAAAATTTCTTTGAGATCCCAAAAAGCTTGATCTAATGCTTAGATCCTTAACCCCTACATTGATTTATCACTTATTACCTTAATAAAAAGCCATTCGGCCAAAATTCCAAATCCTAGTAGGATTAGTATTCTTACCTTGTTGCCGATTGGAACACCAACAAATCCCGAAACTGTTCCTTGTTTCCCTAGGAATGTCGAAATCCCTAAAACCTTACGTTAAACTTAATCTTAATCATCGAAACATAAATCAAGGCCTTTAGCCGAATATTCACATGTCTTACCTTAATCTTAGAAATCCCAAATACTCCTCCTTTTAGTCGACTACTCTGATAATCCCGAAAGATCCTTCCATATTCGGCAACCATAATATGTATGGGGTTAGATTATCTCTCGGCTAATCTAAAAGAAAGAATGGAAATCAAACTTGTTCTTACCTTTGAAGAAATCAACAGCACCTATGCTTGAAGCCCTTCCAAGATTCGGCTTTTGAATGGATTGGTAAGAAGAAATAGGAAGAAAAGAAAACTTGAGAATTTTGACAATGGTGGACTATAGATTCGGCTTGACAAAAGAAAAAGAGAAGAGAAGAGAAGAGAAGAGGGGACTTAGAAATTCGGCAGAGAGAAGAGGAGGAAGAAAAATTGATGAGTAGCCCTATTTTCTTCCTTTTATAGTCGAAACTACTACTCAGAATCCCTTACTTGGCCACCACTCTTCTTTATTGATAAGTTTATCTCCTTAATAATAATAATCCTCCTATTGTCTCTTCTTTTATCCATTAAAATAAAAGGAATTAATCCACAATTATCTCTTGAGAATAATCTAAAATAATCCCATTATTTATCCTTATTAGCTGAATTTTAAAGAGGATAAAACTCCTATTTTGCAAGCCTTGTGCCGTCCACCTCTGTGTTTCTAGAAGTAAAAATAAAACTTCTTTTATTCGCTTCCCATGTGACTCGAACTCAGGCCCACTTGCCTAGCTGATGGCGTCACCTACCTGGGCTTTAAGTGATATCTTTAGGCCACTTTACCAAGCCTGTTTGTGTGTCAAATTCATCCTATTAATTTCCTTAAGGCCACCTTGCCTTAGTTTTCTCTTTTTAAGCCTTAAAACTTGACATTTCCTTTCGTTTCCAAGTTTCTAAAAATTTTCGTTTGGCTCTTTAAAATTGACATTTCCTTACATTTCCAAGTTTCCAGAAATGTTCACTTTCCTCATTTCTAAATCATTTCCCTACATTTCTTAGTTTCCAAAAATGTTCACTTTCCTCTTTTAAACTTAACATTTCCATACATTTCCAGGTTTCCAAAAATGTTCATTTCTAAATCATTTCCATTCATTTTTGAGTTTCCAAAAACGTTCAAAATATATTCTTAACACATAAAACATGTCACTTCGTACAATTAAACCGAAAATGCATAGGCCCTTTCCAGGATGTTACAGTTCTACCCCCTTAAAATAATTTTGTCCTCGAAATTACTTACTAACGAACAATCGTACGGTCTAACTCACCCCACTACGCTATTGCTGCGCACTCTGATCTTAAAGAACTATCATACTTTCTAGGCACATTCTCTAGGTTCACATCCAAGGTTTCAGTCACTTCACCAGCAATACAAGAATAAGCTAACCCTATAACAAGCAAAGCAATTAAGGGTATTCCGAAATAAAGGCGTGCACCGTTGTCACATCTGGCACATCTTCCTCCTCGCAACGGCCAACTGCATAAACCAGCCTTGGTTGCCTCACGTCTGCACCTTCAGCATCTCTACTTGGTGCTCCACGGCCTCGGCCCAAACCATTTCTTCCATTGTTCGGTCCACGACCTTGCTGAGGCTGCTGTCCTCCCTTACCAGCCTGATTAACATTCTGAGCGGCTGGTCGATTCCCGTCCGGTTTCACAGGACAATCCTTGAGCATATGGTCCTTGGACCCACACCTAAAACATCCTCCCGTCTTTTTCCAGAACTCCCCTATGTGCTTCTTTCCACAATGATCACAAGGACGATACTGGCCTCCTGAACCAACTTGCTGACCTCGCGGCCCATCAACTCTAGGCCTCTTATTCCCAGATGATCCAAACGATCCAAAACCTCTTTCTAGCCTATTTCGATCAGTGTTCTGCCTTGCAGAATCCTTAATTCTCTCGGCCACCTTGGCCTTTTCCACTAACGCAGAAAATTCCCGCTCCTGATGCGGTGCTATTAACAGTCTCAGATCATCCCTTAGTCCGTCCTTAAAACAGACACAGCGCTCATGCTCAGTTGCCACTACACCTCGAGCATACCGGCTCAACCTCAGGAATTTAGCTTCATATTTTGCAACAGACTTGTTCCCTTGAACCAGCCCCAGAAATGCTTTTCTTTGCTCATCAGTATACCTGGTTCCAACTTACTTCTTCTGGTACGCTTCCTTAACGTACTCCCAAGTCAGATCCTCAGCTGTGGCACCATCCCGCACAGTTAACCACCATTGATACGCTTCATCGCGTAACAGTGCCACCATCCCTTTTAACTTCTCCTCAGGGGTCAGGTCAAGCTCATCCATGATGCGTTCAGTTGCTTCCAACCAATACTCAGCTGTACTGGGTGCCACACCAGATACTCCACGAAACATCTCAGCTCCATTAGCTCGGAGCCGTTCAGGCACAGACTTCTGGGTTCCTGAATTTCCTCCTACACCGGCCACCAATTCCAAAACTCGCAGCACAGACTGCGACACAGCATCTTCCCCCGTCTGAGCTTGCTACTCAACACCCACAGTTGGGGGTGGTGGTGGCGGTGGAATTTCATTATCAGACCCTTGACCCGATCTAACGGGTTCCGACACGATCGTCCTTCCTCTACTCGTCCACGATGACCACGTCCTCTAGAGCTCATTTCTAACGTCGTGATCTGATTAAGAAGTTTTATGGATTAATACTTTTGTTTCATTTGATTACCCGCGAAGGAATTTTATGAAAAGAGTTTTAGGAGTGGTTCTTTCGTATTCATACATGCACACAGTCTTTCCATCCATTTATACATCCATCAAACAATACCTTCGTTCATTCAGAGAAATGTTGTAGTTTTCGTTGTCGTTGTTTTTCCACTACCTAGGGGTATTTTCGTAATTTTATCCTACAGGGGTATTTTCGTAATTTTTCAAAAGAAAAAGTTCCTTGGTGATTTTGTCACAAAGTATTTTGGTATTTTTAAATTCCCGGGGTATTTTGGAAAAATTTTGAAATCTGGGGGTATTTTGGTAATTTTGGACCTCGGGGGTATTTTGGTAATTTTTTTTCACAAACCGGGGTAAATTTGTAAAATCTAGTAAATTAGGGATATTTCAAAAGTTGCAAAACTTTGAGGGTTCTTTTTGAGAATTGTACTTTCCAAAATGGTGATGTTGCAAAAATTTTAGAAATCAGGGTCATTTTGGTAATTTTGTAGGTCAGGGGTAATTTTGTAATTTTCCAAAATCAAGGTATTTCAATATTTTGCAAATTAGGGTTTTTAAACATTTTATAACGTAAAGAAATTTTGATAAGAACTGTGGGTATTTTGGGAATTTCATAAACCAAGGGCATTTTTTGTAATTTACCACTTGGGGTATTTAGGTAATTTTATAAATCAAAAATTTTTCCGAAAAATTTTGTAAAAATAGTTCTCACAAATTAAGAGGGTAATTTTAAGAGTTTTAAAAACTAGGGTTTTTATAAAAACACGGCTAGTTCCCTTTCGGGTTTTAGTTATTGTTTTTAGCCGATGACTAAGTCCTCTTGGTTAGGGTGAACGGTTACTACGCACCAGGTGGGATTCGAGTAAAGAGGAGGTGAGTCGCTAGGACTGCTTAAATACCAAGCTCTTACTGAATCCACTCCTAGACATGCGCAACTTGATTTACCACACCTAGCTCGGCGACTTAATCATAGGTTGGTTTAATGGTTCTTAAGTCTTATGCACTTGTGTTTGAGTAGACTAGTCCTAGGGTTCACATACTTAATATTCTAATCTACGTTCCATTTCTACCCTTCTACAAATCATAATATAAATCACATAATAGATAGGGATAGAAGTACTTACCTGGTGGACTGCGGGTCGGAGACTTAGGTGCCATGCCAGAAAACCTGCTCATCTTCAAAAATACCTTCATAAAACTCATTTGGGCTCGATTTGAAAATGTTTTAGGCCTTATACCCCTAGGCCAAGGGTTTGAAACTGGGCTCTGATACCAAACTGCAACACCCCAAACCCGGCCCACGAGCTTTGACTAGATTTGGTATGTTCCTCAAGAAAAACCAGTTTCAAAGTTCTTTGTTACTTAGAGAAAACTTGTGCGATTTTAAAGAAAATATGGTTTGGGTTGGGCTTGTGTTAAAAACGAAGTCAATTTTTTTTTATATATTTGAAATCCTTTTAATCTTAGGTGACAAAATATTTAGGGTTTAGTTTAAAAATAAATTAATACTTAAACTTTAATAGATAAATCACATAAACATAATAAATAAAAATAAATGGAAAACAATTCAACTATGGCCTTATGGCCTTATTACATCAAATAAGTTCCAAATAAGTCAATTACTTAAATAAATATAATAGTCCATAAAATAAAAACTTCATGTTGAGCATGGCCACCACAAATTCTGTCGTCCTGGTCCATCACTGCGCATCACCTGAAACATGGTCCCACAACGGGGTGAGTCAAACAGACTCAATGTGTACACGACACTAAATCATAATAGAATCAGGCATACAAGAGTTACTCATTCAAAACATAGCATACAAATTATGATGCATTCCTAAACCCAAACCTAATTGTCCATCCGCTACTCACCCCCGTACCTGCCAGTCACACCGTGGGGACTACTAAGTCGACCCTCCTTCTGCTACACTCCAAATTGCGGTCTTAGGTCACCGCATTTACTGTGGTCTTAGGTCACCACTTTCAGATTACTGTGGTCTTAGGTCACCACTTTCAGATATCACGGTCTTAGGTCACCGTGTTCGTGGTCTTAGGTCATCACATTCACTTCCCCTTTCAAAACAAACCCATATGCCCCATATAATAATATGCATAAATATGCCAGAGTTCACATTCTTATTCTTATTCTCATGTTACAATTAACATATTTCATATTCCTAGTAGGAGTAGGAAACATACCTGAGTACTTTGTACCATAACATGGTACCTTAGCCACTTTCATGTTCTTAATATCACATATTTTAATTCAACATAGCCATAAAACGTATTATAAAATAGTGTGGGGTACACACTTGATTCGCTTAAAATTTCCTTGAGATCCCGAAAAGCTTGATCTAATGCTTAGATCCTTAATCCCTACATTGATTTATCACTTATTACCTTAATAAAAAGCCATTTGGCCAAAATTCCAAATCCTAGTAGGATTAGTATTCTTACCTTGTTGCCGATTGGAACACCAAAAAATCCCGAAACTGTTCCTTGTTTCCCTAGGAATGTAGAAATCCCTAAAACCTTACGTTAAACTTAATCTTAATCATCGAAACATAAATCAAGGCCTTTGGCCGAATATTCACATGTCTTACCTTAATCTTAGAAATCCCGAATACTCCTCCTTTTAGTCAACTACTCTGATAATCCCGAAAGATCCTTCCATATTCGGCAACCATAATATGTATGGGGTTAGATTATCTCTCGGCTAATCCAAAAGAAAGAATGGAAATCAAACTTGTTCTTACCTTTGAAGAAATCAACAGCACCTATGCTTGAAGCCCTTCCAAGATTCGGGTTTTGAATGGATTGGTAAGAAGAAATAGGAAGAAAAGAAAACTTGAGAATTTTGACAATGGTGGACTATAGATTCGGCTTGACAAAAGAAAAAGAGAAGAGAAAAGAAGAGAGCACTCAAAAATTCAGCAGAGAGAAGAGGAGGAAGAAAAATTGATGAGTAGCCCTATTTTCTTCATTTTATAGCCGAAACTACTACTCAGAATCTCTTACTTGGCCACCACTCTTCTTTATTGATAAGTTTATCTCCTTAATAATAATAATAATCCTCCTATTATCTCTTCTTTTATCCATTAAAATAAAAGGAATTAATCTACAATTATCTCTTGAGAATAATCTAAAATAATACCATTGTTTATCCTTATTAGCTGAATTTTAAAGAGGATAAAACTCCTCTTTTGCAAGCCTTGTGCCGTCCACCTCTGTGTTTCTAGAAGCAAAAATAAAACTTCTTTTATTCACTTCCCATGTGACTCGAACTCAGGCCCACTTGCCTAGCTGATGGCGTCACCTACCTGGGCCTTAAGTGATATCTTCAGGCCACTTTACCAAGCCTGTTTGTGTGTCAAATTCTTCCTATTAATTTCCTTAAGGCCACCTTGCCTTAGTTTTCTCTTTTTAAGCCTTAAAACTTGACATTTCCTTTCGTTTCCAAGTTTCCAAAAATTTTCGTTTGGCTCTTTAAACTTGACATTTCCTTACATTTCCAAGTTTCCAGAAATGTTCACTTTCCTTATTTGTAAATCATTTCCCTACATTTCTTAGTTTCCAAAAATGTTCACTTTCCTCTTTTAAACTTAACATTTCCATACATTTCCAGGTTTCCAAAAATGTTCATTTCTAAATCATTTCCATTCATTTCCGAGTTTCCAAAAACGTTCAAAATATATTCTTAACACATAAAACATGTCACTTCGTACAATTAAACCGAAAATGCATAGGCCCTTTCCAGGATGTTACAAGCTCCCCCCGTCGTTGCTCCTCTTTCGTACATCCACGCGGCCTTGTACCTGCAAAAACAAACAACAAATAACAGCAACAATACGGCAGTAAATAAGAAAAATGGACTTTGTATTTTCTTTTATTTCTTTTTTTCCTTTTATTCAGCTATAAAAAGCCATTCAATATTTGCATCTGTTTCCTCTACACACTTGGTAAAAACACAGAATCCATACAAAGAAACAAAAAACAAATCACCAAAAGAAAACGTTTTTTATCTTTTTATTTTTCTGAATCTGTTCTTTTATTTTTTTAAGCTTTCTTTTTATTTTTTTGTTATATACAAAAGTTCTAAATAAAACAAATGAAAAAAGAGAAGAAAAACGCACCTTTATTTATCTCCGGCCGCCGTCTTGGCCAGATTAGGGGGGGAGAGAGAGGATTTTTGAGAGAGTTTAGTTTTTTTTAAGGAGAAAGGACTGAAATGGAGTTTTAAAAACTTTTTGGGCTTAAATAGGAAGCATAAAATGGCACCATTTCACTAGGCCCCCAGACGCCCAAAACAGAGTCGTTTTGGAGGAGCCGACCCGAGACCTGACCCGCTTCCTCAGGATCCGCGTGTTTTGCCTTGAGTGGGATATTAACGCGTACAGTCCCTCCACTTTTTAAGCCTATTACAATTAAATTGTTTTTTTACTTTTAATTCGGCCCCGTAATTTTATTTCTTTTCTATTTTGGTCCCGCGCAAAGTGACGTCGTTTTGGAGGACGGAGTTAATTTCCCTATTGGTCCTTCCATGTTATGCGAGGGTTCAAATAGGCCCTTTTTCTTCTTTATTTATTTCAGATTTGCCCCAGATTTTGGTTTTAAATTCAATTACGTCCTCTTTTAGTTCTTTTGCGATTTTTGATATATTTTTTATTCTACTATTATTATTATACTCTATTTATTATTATTATTATTATTACTATTTACTATTATTATTACTTTTATTATTATTAACATTATTTTTACTATTATTATTATTATATTTAATTAATTTTGTTTTAATTACTATTATTTCGTTAATATTTATTTATCTATTGTTTGTAAATATATTTATCCTATTGTTATTTATTATATTTATATCCTCTTAAATAGTTTCCAATTTTAAATCATTAATTATTTGTATTATTATTATTTTATGATCTTTTAATTATTGTACATAGTATTTATTTATTTATTTTCTATTAGCTCTTATTTTTGTTATTATTTTTCTTTTCTTCTACTTATTTGTTTACTTATTTATTTTCTTTACCTATTATTTTATATAGATTGTTTGTTTTAGCTTTCATTTTATTAAATTTTATTTTTGTCTTTATTATTGTTATTTACATTATCGCCCTCATTTTTATTTTATTATGCATATCGACCGTAATTTATTTTACTTATTACTACAAAATCATGTTATATTTTACCCGATACATTAATCTTTGTTTTAAAATAAGTGAATATTCCGCGTTCTAAGATTCGAAAGAAATCGTACCCTAACTTATTGGGTTTCGATTTCTCTCATCGATTCCAAAAAACCAATTTTTTTTAAAATCAAAGCATACGAGTTAAATAAAGGCTTATTCTCAGGAATTCAAAAATGTTGTGTTCTAACTCACTGAATATGACGTTTTGTTATCTCGAGATAAGGATTTCTAAAAACAAAGGCAATATTCTGTATTTGGAATTTTGAGAAATTGTGCCCTAATTTACTGGGTTCCAATTTTTCATTTAACCCAAATTACTGAATATCCTTCTTAAATTTAAATGTACGAGTTTTAAATAAAGACAAGCTTAGTTTTGAGTATTCAAAATGCCGTATCCTAACTCACTGGGTATGATATTTTATTCCTTCGAAATTAGCGAGTCTCGGCATCTAGTTTAATTCATTCAAGTTTGTAAAATAAAGATGATCGTATTTTAAAATCTTTTCAAATTTTCGACATTAAGACATTAATCAATCAATTTGGTACCAATTTTGGGCGCTTCCTCATGCATAACCGACTCCCGAACCCGTTTTCTCAAATTTTGTAGACCAAAATCATTATTTTAGTAAATCAAAATGTTTTATTAAAATGATCAATCTCAAGGTGATCTGATCACACCTCAAAAAAGGGATTGGTGGTGACTCCATTTCCATTTTTAAAGTCGACCCCGTTTTCCATCATGAAAAAATGGTTTCGACAGCTTGGCGACTCCACTAGGGACCAATAAGAGAGTCAAGCCGTAAATTTGATTATTTTCTATCTTGTTATCGAAAAATTGAAAATCTAATTTGAAAAAAGTTACGATCCTATTATTGCATTTGTTCGTATTGTTTCATATGATTGTTGTGGTTTGAGTCTCGTATAATATTTTCGCATCATGTTGCATAATGACCGTTTGGTCTTACCTTTTTCAAGTGGGAGTGAGAAGCTACTCCTTCGTGAGGTTTTCACCTCCGTGCAGGATAATGGATCGCTTTCGGGATACATCCGTACCTATGTCTTCGTGAAATTTTCATCTCCGCGCAGCCATATGAAAATGTATTCCTCTAAACTGAACTCGGTCCGTATGAGCCTATAATGGGTGAGGATTGAGGAATCTACTAGTTCGGGTACCTTAATTGTAGAACCAAACCTTATATAGCGAGCCTTAAGAGCCCACCCCAAGTAGAACTACTCCAAACCCCTAGTGGTCATCCAAATAGGTGCTCTATTTATCATTTATGTTTTTTGTATTGACGTATTTTCTTTGTTTGTTATTTGTGTTTTTGTTCTGGTTATGATTGCATTGCATTTTCATCATAGAAAAGAGGTGTTGATTCATGTTCAGTTGCTAAATAGAGAGCTTGTCAGGAAAATGGATTTCTTGATAAAGTGGAGGATAATGCGACCCTCCGAATATAGTCCGAGTAAACACAACGAGAGAAGGGTGATGGTCTGACAGAGGAGTACACGACTTTACTTCATCGTCCGAGGATTCAAGCCAACAAAGATTATTCGAGAGCCTTCATGTCTTAAAGAAGCTGACGAGCATCGCAGGGATAAATGAGCAATGGGCCGCAGCCTGGATTGAGCAAAAAAGAGATAATAGAGATATCTTGGAAAGTCCGCAATATGTGACCATAACATCCGGATATGAAGAAAAGGATCGGTATCTTTGCTTGGAATATGAAGGCAAGACCGCATATGTAATCCGTTTTATGTAAAGAAATTTGTTTTCTAGAAAAGTTGTTCTAATGGAATTGAATCCAGAATCAACGCCTCTCTTTCTTTTTGCATTCATCCCATGCATTTGCACTGTATTTCATCACATGCATTAGATTTTCATAAAAAGACCCTAATTAGGTAAAATTATTTCAGCTAACTTGGGAACCAACAAACGTCTATTGAACTGAGCATCGTTACGGTACTCGCGCAAGAACAAAATTCATGGATCGAAGGTTGGAAAAAATAGAGCAAATGCAAATACAGATGCAGAAGCAATTGACCAAAATTCAACAAGAGATGCGGGAACGAATGATAGAATTCCAAAGGAATATGATGGGCCAATTAACCTAGTTACTAGCCGGAGGACTTGAAAAAATGAGTGGCCTAGTGGTGAACAGTGGGGATGATAATGAGGACCTCATCTACTCCCTAGGTTTTTCCCTAATAAGTGTCCCGACCCAACCAAACACGTATTCGCATGGGGTACCCGTCATTATCGGACCCCAATGTTAGACTGATACCTCGACCCTATTGAACTTCCCGATGGGTTCAGGTTTTAACCCAGAGGATGATCGAGCCAAACAGGTTGTTCTGGCAGAAACAAAGAAAAGGGGAGAGTGGACTTTAAAGGCCCCGAAGAAGAAGGAAAAGGAAGCGAATAGTACAAGTAGGTATAACAAGGGCCATCAGAGCCGATTACAGTAAGCCAGCCAAGGACGGTAACTACCAGCCATCAGGTCTCCCCAAGGCAAGAACCTAATCCAAGACCGAACTCAGAAAAACCCCAGTTCGCACCCATCCCAATCACGTATAGGGAGTTGTACCAAATTTTGTTTGACGCACATGTTGTATCCCCTTTTTATGTAGAACCAATACCCCCATACCCCAAATGGTACGACGTAAATGCCCAATGCGAATACCAACGGGGAATCACAGGGCATTCGATCGAGAACTATGTCGTTTTTAAAAAGATAATCGAAAGACTCATCAAATTGGGTGTCGTAAAATTCGATGATCCCTCTGGTGCAGAAAATTCGTTACCCAACCTTTCTGTTAAAGGGGTAAACATTGTGAGTTACATGATAGATAGGGGCATAAGATCCAAGAATGCATCGAGCTCAGGGCCTTAATGCAAGGCCTAATGGATAATAAATTGAAGATATCAAAGACCCGGTGGGAACGTTAGGGAATCTAAACATTAAAGACATATTCGAGGAGGGAACCGGGGAATAGACTTTTCCAAGCTTCCGCCTTTACGTATTTAGGGTGTTTTGAACAATGGGACTGTGGAAGAGATCCTTGCATTTTTAAAGCTAATTTAGAGCAATATTCAGAACACGCTTGTTGCTTTAAGCCTAGAGGCAATAAGAATCCTTTTGTGAAATAGGCTTGTGTCCAGAATTTTTGAGCAAATATTTTTTTCATTCTTTCCATTTTATACTATACATTCTTTTGTTCTTCGGAATATTCTTTCATTCTTCATTCATGATCATACCATATAAATAATCATCCTTAGAATCATTTATTCTTTGGAATTTGCCTTCGTACCTACAATAGGTACCCAGATATCAAGACATGAGCGACGCTGTTACTGACTCCCTTTTGAATGAGATATGGGTCTAAAAGGATCTAAGGATTTTGAAGATGACAGAGATTGTAACTTATCTTTTTATTTGTTAAGAATGGTAGAACAAGATGAAAATAGACTCTACCTTACAAAGGGTCAATGGACATTGCGAGTCTAGGAAATGAGTGAAGATCGAAGCCTAGCTCACCACAGAAACAAAGCGAGATGTCATTGAGTTATTTTAAGAATTCAAAAATGTCGTTGCATGATTGCATCAAGATATGCCTAGACGTGAGGATGCTGTAGAGTGTTTGAAAAGACACATGCTAATAGTTTTACGATAGCTAGATCGATTATGAGGTTCGGGTACAGCTGGTCTACCATGAAAGGGAGATTGCATCAGTTATGTCGTAAATGCCAAATTGAGGAAGACAAGACTTATGTGCTTCCTCCATTTTTTTTTCTATATGTGGGGCATGTAACAGCCTGATTTTGACCCTAATCGGAACGGTGGTTTCGGGACCACGAATTTGAGTCAAAAAAATATTTTAATATTATTTTTTGTGTTAATTATATATGATTGAGCATGTGTTAAAATTTTGTGAGATCATTTGCCCGTTTGTGTGTTTAATTTAAAAAAAAGGGCTAAATTACATAAGTGGTGAAAGTAACCTTTATTTAAATTGAGAGGTTAAATTAACTTGTCTTCTTTTATGTGAGGACTTAAGCTGCAAATTGGCCATTTGATTTGTAAGTGGACGGCAACATGCATCCACTATGTAATTATTTATTAATTATATGTGTTAAGAAATAATAATAATACATATATTATATTATTAGCATTAAAATAATAAAAACATAAAAAGCACATTTGCATGTTCATCTTTTTGGTGCATTTGACCGAAACTAACAAAAGAAAAACAAAAGAAAAACAAACAAGGGTTTTAGCACTCATCAAGCAAAATTAGGTATGTTTTGGCTTTAGATTTTTGATGATTTTTGTATTTTTGAGATTGTTGTTCACTCTACTATCAAGCCCATGTATTAATTTTGTGCATTGGTGATGTTTGTGAGATATGCCATTGATGATATGTTGAGTTTTGTGATGATTTATGGTGTAAAATGAAAGATTTGAGATAGATGAACATATTTTGTTCTTGAGTTTTTAATGAATTTAGCTAATTAAGGTTAATTTGTGAAAATATTAGTTTGGAGGGTTTAATTATGAAATTTATGAAAAATATGGATTTATATAGTCCCTAGGAAGATTCGGCTATGCATGTATGTGGATGAAATTGGTGTATTTTGTGTTTTGTACAAATAGGACTAAGTTATAAAAGTGTGAAATATTAGGGGCAAAATAGTAATTTGCCCATTTATGTGTTTTTATATTAAATTGAATAAAAATATCTTTGATTGAGCTTAAATTGAAAATTAATTAGATCAAGAACAGAAAGAGTCGGGATTGGATCGGGGAAAGGCAAAGTTGAACGAATAGTCGGGGAATCCTAATCCGACGATTTCTGAGGTAAGTTTTTAAGTAATTGGATTGATACAAATTTTACCCTATATTAAAATGTATATGATAAAGCAAAATAATAGACTTAATTGCATAAGGCCAAATGTGGCATGAGTAATATATTTTGCTATATTTGAATGTGAGATTAGTATGTATAAGTATAAATGTAAGCTTGGATTAATTGAGTTGATCGAATATATGTACATGTATAAAAGTATAGTTATTTATGAAAATGGAAAGTGAGTGATGTTTGAAATTGAATATGAGGATATATATATGTGTGTGTGTGTGTGTGTGTATGTGTGTGTGTGTGTATGTATATTGGGTGTTGCCGAATGTGATGCTATGTGATAGGAGGAAAGAGAGTTGTTTTGAATCTTCAAATATGTGTACTTATATGAATGGGAATGAAATCGTATGTATGTTTAGTATGGAGAAGAAGATGGGCTAATGAGCACTATGTGTGCGAGCTTATATAAAGAGCACTGTGTGTGCGAATTCGGGTAATTGGCACTATGTGTGCAATCTTACATACCGAGCATTATGTGTGCGAGCTTATATTACGAGCACTGTGTGTGCGATATCGGTTAATTAGCACTATGTGTGCGGAAAAATAAGTAACGGCACTAAGTGTGCGATACGTTACATAAATTGCACTAAGTGTGCGGAATTACAGATCTCTCGAAACATAAACAAATGGATGGAGATAACCGAGAAGTGTTACTTAAGTAAGTGATGTATGATATCTTAGTAACCTAGTACTAATGAGGTAAGTTGCTCTTGTTTTATGAATTTATAAAAATGAGATGTGTTCACAAATTTATGAGATTGTTCAAAATGGTTAAATGGTATGTGAGTATTCGGCTTTGAGATTTATTGAATTTTGTAAGGGTTACATGGTTATATGTTATATGTGTTTGCGGTTAAGAGTTCTTTTATGATCTAGCTGAATTGATTAAATTTGTATAATGTTTCGTTGCATATATTTCCTTTGGCTTATAACTCATTAAGCTATATTAGCTTACCGTACGTGTGTTTGTTTAACTATTGTATAGATTTTGAAGTCAAAGTGTGCAAATTTTAAAATACCGACTTGCGAAACCGGTCGTTATGCGCTAAGTGTGCGAATCAAATTTCTGAGCACTAAGTGTGCGAAATTGGACAAGGAGCACTATGTGTGCGATTAATTTATATATCTTGGATTGAATTTTGGGTAAGTGGTTATTATGAAATGATATTAATTGAAATCAAATAAGAGTGATAAATTAGTTTGGATGGAATGTATAAATTAATTTTACATTTCAATTGATATGAGTTGACACGGAGTAATGCTTAGAAAATCTCATTGATTTATACATGAATTTTATATATTGTATTCGGCCATGTGGAAGTTTGTATAAAGAATTCATTTGATTAGTTTTAAATCTTGAATATGTGATTTATATGGGTTTGAAGTGCAAGTATAAGTTCGGTAAGTAATATATATATATGCATGTGAAACGTATTATCGAAGGTTTGGAAGTTCGGCCTTTGGGCTATGAAACGAGAAAGATTTCGAAAGGTGATATGAACTAAAGTCATGGTTATAAACCTTGGTTGTGAGTATATTATTCTGACCTTGCTAGTGTAGTGTTATAATGCATTATTGTTGTGAAATTGCTTATAACTTACTAAGCTTTCGAAGCTTACTTTGTGTATTTTTCTTATGATTATAGAGTTTTGGAGACTTGCTCGGGTTGGAAGTCGAAGGAGATCTCATCACACTATCTGGTTTTCGCTTCGGTAAATAAATGCTTGAAGATTTGGTTATGTGGCATGTATAGACTAGTTATGATATGGTTGATTTTGAAATTATATATATAGCCATGCGAAAATGGCTTGATTATGATGTTAATGGTTACGTATTCGGTTATGTCTTAAGTTTACTTTGGAAGTATGTTTCATGGTGAATATGTTTGTAATGTGGTTATATGATTTTGCAATGAAACAGTTTTTGGTTAGCAGCAGTGATGTGATTTTAAAAAATCACCAAAAATAGTAGAAATGTAATTAGAAAGTGAATAAGATATATATTAAAGCTTATTGTATCTGTTTTTATATGAAAGAAACAGAGTAGGCAAAGGAATTTTATATTATGAGATATTTAATTTTTAGTGAGACTGGTTCTGAATGATTTCGTGATCCTCTGTTCTGTCTTGGAAAAATTATTAAAAATTGTAAAAATATAATTATGGATCATAGTTTGTATACTTGGAATCCTTAATGAGTCTATTTATTATTGGAATAAACGAAAACATTAATTGAATTCTGTACAATGTGATAACTGAATTTTTGTAAGGATAGGTCAGAACCATCATACAGTGAAACAGGGGAAATTTTAATGAATAAACTGTACTAATTGGCCATATGAAAAATTCTGGAAAAATTATAGTAATAAGATATATGAGTCTACTTTCAAGGAAAATTTAAGGATCTAAATCTCAAGTTTTGTAACTCGAGTTATAGTTAATTTAGTCAACATGATGCAGACGGATAGTTTAAATTTTTATGCCCCAAATTAGTAGTTAAGACTAGTAATGCCTTATGCTCAACTCCGGCAACGGTCTCGGGTAAGGGCTGTTACATTTGATTGGTATCAGAGCTACCGTTTAGTCGGTTCTTGGACTAACGTAGCGCGTGTGAGTCTAGCTATACATGCCATATTTAACCTGCGATAGTGTAATATCTCATGGCTCTGACGAAACTTATTTTGATGAGATAGATAAGTTTTCAACCGAGCTAATTTTGATAGTACAGAATGTGTACTCGAATGTTTGAATGAAAATGTGTTGATGATGAGTTTAAAACTCATAAAGGTATGGATCAAAGAGTATGATATATTGATGTTGACAAATATTATAATTATATGAGCACTTAGATTATGATATGTAAGTTGTGATTGCTATCTGAAATATTTTGATCGTAAATTAATGATTTGAGTTGGGATATGAATTAATTGCTAAAAATAAAGGTGATTAAAAGAAAATTTGTATTAAACGTTTGGACAATGTGAAATTATTAATGAATTGAGTATTTGTAAAAGTGTGTGTTATGTATATATATGTGTAAGTTGAATTTGAGGCTTTATTACCCTTACCCCCCTATTAGTGAAATGTTACTGTGAAATCTGTAAGATTTGGGTTGAATAAGCTCAAGAGTGTGGAATTACAGAAGTCCATGTTCGAAAGATTAATAATGTGACCAGAAAAGAGATTGAATCAGCAAAAGAAGACAATATTAAAAGAGACATTAGATAGTTCTGTAGATTATTGAGATTATGTGAAGTTGCTGTTAAAGAAGAAGTTATCTCCGACCAAATGACTTATTCAGGTATGTTAACTAAGGAATATATTGGTTAGAAGCTTTTCTGAATTGATTTCTATTAGTGAAGGGATAATGTAAAAATTTCTAATGGCAGAATTAGACAGTTGAAATAATGTTTGAATCGTATTGAGGACTGAGTGTGGTGGTTATAGTTGGGCAAGTATTATGATTTCTTTTGGGCATTCTATGTGTATATTTATTCTCAGAAGTATATGTGACTATTTAATTTCAGAAGGAATTCTTAACATAAAAGAACATTGGCTAAACATATTAATAGATGAAAGTATCATTGGTTTGTTTAGGGTTGTAATTTTCTGATATTTAGTGTAGCTTCAGATGTTGAAAATTTAGTTATTTTGGTTTTCTCATGATTCTATGTGATTATCTATAAGAGATGTTCATTTGAAGGAAATAGTTATAAAAGTTGTGCTTCTGCACTGGTTGTTGTTCAAATCATATTTGATTTTCTTCTGAGTTCAGATGCTTCGTTAATATCTGGGATATTATCTATTGTCACGGGTAAGACGATAATCCTATTATGACAATATGATTTCTATTTGATGACTGTAGTATATATAGATAAAGATATATTTGGATTATTCTTTCTAACGAGAAGAAAAGATTTCTTCGAAAAGACCGATTCTGTGGTTTAATTTGATATGAAACTATTTGATTGAAAATGTAACTGGGTTATGTGAGTTCGAATCTATTCACTGGATCGGAAACAAACTTTAAATGTACATGTGTGATTTGAAGGATAGTGTGGAAGTAGAACTTGTATTTTTGAGGATTTGATACAGAATTATGTCATCGGAACAATCCTATCTGAGAAATGTTGTGGTAAATTAAAGTTAGTTCAATTGTTGAAGCATTCTTTTGCACGAAGACATTCTCCACTAAAATATTAGTTCTGATTTAGCCTAAATTGAACGAAGAGTTTACGAACCTCATTCATGTGTCAATGGATGGGTTGAAGTATAATAATGGAGTACACAGAGATATCCTGTGATTCCTTATGGTTAGAATTGTTAAAAGACTATGAGCCTCTGATTGACTACCATCTGGGAAAGGTTGATGTTATTACTGATGTTTTAAACCGAAAATCATTGTTTGCTTGGTGTGCAATGGATGTGTATATGGCTACGTCTGATGATGGTTCAATAATAGTTGAATTAAAAGTAAGACCGTTATTTATTCAATAAAATTAGTGATACTCAAAAAGTTGATCATGATTTGTTAGCAAAGCAGGTCCAAGGTGATTTGAAGGTTGATTCAGAGTTTCGAAGTTGATGCTGAAATTTGTCTGAGGTTCAGAAACCAAATATGTACTCCGAGGAATTTATATGTTGATTCAGATGATTTTGAATGAAGCCACAACAATTGATTGTATATTCACTCAGGGAGTATAAAGATGTACAGTGATCTGAAACAACTTTACTGGTGGTATGGTATGAAACGAGATATTTCTGACTTTTCTTTGAAACGCTTAATCTGTTAACAAGTAAAAAGCCGAGCATCAAGTACCTTCTGGGTTGCTTCAGTTGATTTTGAAACCTAAATGGAAATGGCATAGAGTCACGATGGATTTTGTATTTGGTTTTCAGTTGACACCGAGAAAGAGAAATGCAATTTGGGTTATTGTTGATTGATTGGCTAAATCAGCTTATTTTGTTTTGATATGTACAGACTACTCACTTGATAAGTTGGTTGAATTGTATGTTTCTCAAATTGAAATATTACATGGTGTACCTATATCTATTGATTTAAATAAAGATCCGAGGTTTACATTGGGGTATTGGAAGAAATTGCATGATGCTTTAGGTATGAAATTACATTTCAGCATAGCTTTCCATCCACAGACAGGTGGTTAGTCTAAACGAGTCATTCAGATACTGGAGGATATGTTGAAATGTTACATTCCTGAGTTCGAAGGTACGTAGGAACGAGATCTACCTCTGATTGGATTTTCATACAATAAAATGACACCATATGAAGCTTTGTACGGTCGTAAATGTCGTACACCTCTATATTGGACCGAGCTAAGTGAAATCAAGATACATGGGGTTGATCTAATCAAAGAGACTGAGTAGAGAGTAAAAGTAATTTGAGAAAGTTTGAAAGCCGCGTCAGATCGTCAGAAGTTGTATGCAGACTTGAAATGTAAAGATATAGAGTTTCAAGTGGGCGACCGAGTATTTTTGAAAGTCTTGCCGTGGAAAAAGATACTTAGATTTGGTTGTAAAAAAAAGCTGAGTCTGAGATTTATTGGGCCGTATGAAGTTATTGGGCGTATCGGGCCGGTTGCATACAGACTTATGTTGCCATCTGAGCTAGACAAGATTCACAATGTTTTTCATGTATCGATGCTTCGACGATACCGATCCGATCCTTCTCATGTGATTAGCCCATCAGAGATTGATATTCAACCCAACTTGACTTATGAGGAAGAACCGATTCGTATCTTAGCTCGTGAAGTGAAAGAGTTACGAAATAAGAAAATCTCGTTGGTTAAAGTAATATGGCTTAAACACAGAGTTGAGGAAGCAACCTGGGAAACAGAGGAATCAATGAAAGAACGTTACCCACAATTATTCAACGGTAAGATTTTCGGGGACGAAAATCCCTTAAGGAGGGAGAGTTGTAACAGCCCGATTATATATGATTCAAAAAATATTTTAATATTATTTTTTGTGTTAATTATATATGATTGAGCATGTGTTAAAATTTCGTGAGATCATTTGCCCGTTTGTGTGTTTAATTTAAAAAAAAAGGGCTAAATTGCATAAGTGGTGAAAGTAACCTTTATTTAAATTGAGAGGTTAAATTAACTTGTCTTCTTTTATGTGAGGACTTAAGCTGCAAATTGGCCATTTGATTTGTAAGTGGAAGGCAACATGCATCCACTATGTAATTATTTATATGTGTTAAGTAATAATAACAATACATATATTATATTATAAGCATTAAAATAATAAAAACATAAAAACACATTTTGCATGTTCATCTTTTTGGTGCATTTGACCGAAACTAACAAAAGAAAAAGAAAAGAAAAACAAGCAAGGGTTTCGGCACTCATCAAGCAAAATTAGGTAAGCAAGGGTTTCGGCACTCATCAAGCAAAATTAGGTATTTCTTGGCTTTAGATTTTTAATGATTTTTGTATTTTTGAGTTTGTTGTTCACTCTACTATCAAGCCCATGTATTAATTTTGTGCATTGGTGATGTTTGTGAGATATGCCATTGATGATATGTTGAGCTTTGTGATGATTTATGGTTTAAAATGAAAGATTTGAGCTAGATGAACATATTTTGTTCTTGAGTTTTTAATGAATTTAGCTAATTAAGGTTAATTTGTGAAAATATTAGTTTGGAGTGTTTAATTATGAAATTTATGAAAAATATGGATTTTTATAGTCCTAGGAAGATTCGGCTATGCATGTATGTGGATGAAATTGGTGTATTTTGTGTTTTGTACAAATAGGACTAAGTTATAAAAGTGTGAAATATTAGGGGCAAAATAGTAATTTGCCCATTTATGTGTTTTTATATTAAATTGAATAAAAATATCTTTGAATTGAAAATTAATTAGATCAAGAACAAAAAGAGTCGGGATTGGATCGGGGAAAGGCAAAGTTGAACGAATAGCCGGGAAATCCTAATCCGATGACTTCCGAGGTAAGTTTTTAAGCAATTGGATTGATACAAATTTTACCCTATATTAAAATGTATATGATAAAGCAAAATAATAGACTTAATTGCATAAGGCCAAATGTGGCATGAGTAATATATTTTGCTATATCCGAATGTGAGATTAGTATGTATAAGTATAAATGTAAGCTTGGATTAATTGAGTTGATCGAATATATGTACATGTATAAAAGTATAGTTATTTATGAAAATGGAAAGTGAGTGATGTTTGAAATTGAATATGAGGATATATGTGTGTGTGTGTGTGTGTGTGTGTGTGTGTTTATGTATATTAGGTGTTGCTGAATGTGATGCTATGTGATAGGAGGAAAGAGAGTTGTTTTGAATCTTCAAATATATGTGTACTTATATGAATGGGAATGAAATCGTATGTATGTTTAGTATGGAGAAGAAGATGGGCTAATGAGCACTATGTGTGCGAGCTTATATAAAGAGCACTGTGTGTGCGAATTCGGGTAATTGGCACTATGTGTGCAATCTTACATACCGAGCACTATGTGTGCGAGCTTATATTACGAGCACTGTGTGTGCGATATCGGTTAATTGGCACTATGTGTGCGAAAAAATAAGTAACGGCACTAAGTGTGCGATATGTTACATAAATTGCACTAAGTGTGCGGAATTACAGATCTCTCGAAACATAAACAAATGGATGGAGATAACTGAGAAGTGTTACTTAAGTAAATGTTGTATGATATCTTAGTAACCTAGTACTAATGAGGTAAGTTGCTCTTGTTTTATGAATTTATAAAAATGAGATGTGTTCACAAATTTATGAGATTGTTCGAAATGGTTAAATGGTATGTGAGTATTCGGCTTTGAGATTTATTGAATTTTGTAAGGGTTACATGGTAATATGTTATATGTGTTTGCGGTTAAGAGTTCTTTTATGATCTAGCTGAATTGATTAAATTTGTATAGTGTCTCGTTGCATATATTTCCTTTTGCTTATAACATACTAAGCTATATTAGCTTACCGTACATGTGTTTGTTTAACTATTGTATAGATCTTGAAGTCAAAATGTGCGAATTTTAAAATACCGAGCACTAAGTGTGTGAAATCTGTCGTTATCCACTAAGTGTGCGAATCGAATTTCCGAGCACTAAGTGTGCGAAATTGGACAAGGAGCACTAAGTGTGCGATTAATTTATATATCTTGGATTGAATTTTGGGTAAGTGGATATTATGAAATGGTATTAATTAAAATGAAATAAGAGTGATAAATTAGTTTGGATGGAATGTATAAATTAATTTTATATTTCAATTGATATGAGTTGACATGGAGTAATGCTTACAAAATCTCATTGATTTATACATGAATTTTATATATTGTATTCGGCCATGTGGAAGTTTGTATAAAGAATTCATTTGATTAGTTTTAAATCTTTAATATGTGATTTATATGGGTTTGAAGTGCAAGTATAAGTTCGGTAAGTAATATATATATGCATGTGAACCCTATTATCGAAGGTTTGGAAGTTCGGCCTTTGGGCTATGAAACGAGAAAGATTTCGAAAGGTGATATGAACTAAAGTCATGGTTATAAACCTTGGTTGTGAGTATATTATTCTGACCTTGCTAGTGTAGTGTTATAATGCATTATTGTTGTGAAATTGCTTATAACTTACTAAGCTTTCGAAGCTTACTTTGTGTATTTTTCTTATGATTATAGAGTTTCAGAGACTTGCTCGGGTTGGAAGTCGAAGGAGATCTCATCACACTATCTGGTTTTCGCTTCGGTAAATAAATGCTTGAAGATTTGGTTATGTGGAATATATAGACTAGTTATGATATGTTTGGTTTTGAAATTATATATATAGCCATGCGAAAATGGCTTGGTTATGATGTTAATGGTTGCTTATTCGGTCATGTCTTAAGTTTAATTTGGAAGTATGTTTCATGGTAAATATGTTTGTAATGTGGTTATATGATTTTGCAATGAAACAGTTTTTAGTTAGCAGCAGAGACGTGATTTTGAAAAATCACCAAAAATAGCAGAAATGGAATTATAAAGTGAATAAGATATATAATTAAAGCTTATTGTGTCTATTTTTATATGAAAGAAACATAGTAGGCAAAGGAATTTTATATTATGAGATATTTTAATTTTAGTGAGACTGGTTCTGAATGATTTCGTGATCCCTTGTTCTGTCTTGGAAAACTTATTAAAAATTGTAAAAAAATACTTATGGAGCATAGTTTATATTCTTAGAATCCTTAATGAGTCTATTTTTTATTGGAATAAATGATAACATTAATTGAATTCTGTACAATGTGATAACTGAGTTTTTGTAAGGCTAGGTCAGAACCATTAAACAGTGAAACAGGGGAAATTTTAATGAATAAATTGTACTAATTGGCCATATGAAAAATTCTAGAAAAATTATAGTAAGAAGATATATGAGTTTAATTTCAAGGAAAATTTACAGATCTAAATTTCGAGTTTCTTAACTCAAGTTATAGTCAATTTTGTCAACATGATGCAGATGGATAGTTTCAATTTTTATGCCCCGAATTAGTAGTTAAAACTAGTAATGCCTTATGCTCGACTCTGGCAACAGTCTCGGGTAAGGGGTGTTACATTTGATTGGTATTAGAGCTACGGTTTAGTCAATTCTCAGACTAATGTAGCGCATGTGAGTCTAGCTATACATGCCATATTTAACTTGCGATAGTATGATATCTCCTGGCTTTGACGAAATTTTTTTTTTGATGAGACAGATAAGTTTTCAACCGAGCTAATTTTGATAGTACAGAATGTGTACTCAAATGTTTGAATGGAAATGTGTTGATGATGAGTTTAAAACTCATAAAGGTATGGATCAAAGAGTATGATATATTGATGTTGACAAATATTATAATTATATGAGCACTTAGATTATGATATGTGAGTTGTGATTGCTATCTGAAATGTTTTGATCGTAAATTAATGATTTGAGTTGGGATATGAATTAATTGCTAAAAATAAAGGTGATTAAAAGAAAATTTGTATTAAACATTTGGACAATGTGAAATTATTAATGAATTGACTATTTGTAAAAGTGTGTGTTATGTATATATATGTGCAAGTTGAATTTGAGGCTTTATTGCCTTTACCCCCTATTAGTGAAATGTTACTGTGAAATTTGTAAGATTTGGGTTGAATAAGCTCAAGAGTGTGGAATTATAGAAGTCCGTGTTCTAAAGATTAATAATGTGACCAGAAAAGAGATTGAATCAGCAAAAGAAGACAGTATTAAAAGAGACATTAGATAGTTCTGTAGATTATTGAGATTATGTGAAGTTGCTGTTAAAGTAGAAGTTATCTCCGATCAAATGACTTATTCAAGTATGTTAACTAAGGAAAATAGTAGTTTGAAGCTTTTCTGATTTGATTTCTGTTAGTGAAGGGATTATGTAAAAATTTCTAATGGCGGAATTAGACAGTTGAAATGGGATAAAGGGTGTTACAGGGCATAGATGTTATGGGGACGATCTCGTCAAAAGCCTCTAGTCGACACCAATAGATCTTCGTGACTGTCAATTACTTCTTTCATAACCATTTTTGCCCGGGGGGCCATTGTAATCCAATTCCAAACAAGCCCATTTTAACCTTGTTTTTACAAACCCAAAATTAAGCCCAAAAAAAATGATAAACAAACAGTCCATTTGAATGTCCAATAAAACCAAAAAACCCATTTGAATGTCCAATAAAACCAAAAAACCCAATATTAGTAAATGTCTAGATTAATAGTCCATCTACAAAAAAAAAAAAAAAAACCATTTTAAACAAACAGATTTACAAAGACCAGAGCCTAATTACAAGGGCCTAAAACCAAACCCATAAACTAAACCCCATAAGACTCGAAGCCCAATTCACCCAGAACAACAAAAACTGAGTGGCCCATTTTAGCCTAAATGAACCTAGCCCAAAACCGTGGCCCAATGGCCCAAAACCTTAGGAGATTTCGGCAGATAGGGAATCCCAGGGCTCCTCCAGCGCCACTGCGCGTCCCCACACGCGCGCCGCTCCAACTTTCCTACGCGTCCGCCACACGCGCGTCGCGTCCCCCATACACGCGTGTCGATTCCTGTACCCACGCCCCTGACGGTTGAAGCCCGCAGCCCCCAGGCGCGCACCAACACTTGCACGCCACTGGCAGCCCTCTCCTTGCCCATACCCTGCAACAGATAGAAAAAACGAAGAACGACAAGCAAGAATAGAGGCAACCAAAAGCATTGAGCAAACAATAGAATAACAAATAAGAGGGGTCATTTGGCTATAAAGCCATTAAAAGTTGATGTAACGAGGGTTCTAGCTTTTTTCTAAAAAATGCACATTATCAGAGGCATTAATCAAGAATCGAAAGCAAAAAAAAACAACAACAAGAACTATCAATAAAGAAGTTACAAGGTTGTTTACCTTATTCTCTCTGTCTGGTTTCCTTGAATTTCATACTGTTTCTTTGGCTTCTGTTTTTACGAACGATCAGCAGTTAAAAGAGGGATTAAAAAACGAGAGCGTCATCTTCGGTCAAAAAGGGGGGATCTTCGTCGAGCCAGCCAGAGAGTGAGCAGAGGTTTGGACACAGGGAAGCCCATGCGTCGATTGAGGGGACGGAGAGCTGAAACGCTTTAGAAAAGGGGATCCCCATTTTTTTATGACTACACGTACAAAAGCAAATAAAAAAGAGAGAAAGGATCTATAGAATGGGACGTCTCATACTTGTCTCCTCCTTCGCGATGGGAGTTAGATGAAGATCCCCAGATCCAACCCTCATGAATCGTTATTCGCCAATCTCAATGGCGTTTCCGAGGATCCCTTGCGGCGACTGAGAGCAGGAACAGAGGGTTAGGGTATTCAGATTCCAAAGGGAAAGGAGGAGGCTAAAAGTCTGAGTTTTTAAGTTTTATTTAAACCAGGCGAAACGGCGCCGTTTAAGGAAGGTGGCAGATCCGCGCGTCGACCCCGTTTGTGACCCAGATCCGCGCCTCCCTTTGTTAAAAAGGGATATTTGCGCTAGCAGTCCCTATTTTTGTGGAACTTTTGGATTAAGTCCTACTTCATGTTTTCCATTCTTTGCGATTCGGCCCTGTTATTTCTATTTCGTTTCAATCCAACCCTTGCTTTTCTTGTGTAAACGCAGCGCATTAGTGGGGTGGGTTATTTACCCAATCGGTCCCCGTAACTCTCACGCTAGCATCTTTGTTGGGCCCCTGTCTATTTTTAATTTATTACAGCTTTGATCCTTGATTTTTATCCTGGTTCTAATCTAGTTTCCAACCTATTTTAAAGAGTTTATTTATTTATTTTTCTCCAAAATTTCAAAATTATTTTATTACTATTATTATTTACTTTATTTTTTTATCATCACTATTATTATTATATTTATATTTACTATTACTATTACTATTATTATTATTGTATTCATATTAGTATATCGTATATATATATTTCTTATTATTGTTATTATTATATCTATTACCACTATATTATTATTATTACTATTATTATTGTTATTACTATTATTATTATCTTACAACTGTTGTACATAGTATTAATTTATTTGTTAATTTGCATTTACCTGTTGCTCTTATTCTTGTTTCCCTTATCTGTTTATCTATCCATTATTTCTAATGCGTATTTGTTATTTCATACTAATTATTTGATTTAGCTTTTATTGTATTTTATTTTAATCTTCATTATCATTATTTACATCGCTGCCCTCACTTTATTCTATTGGCATTTAAATTTTTATGTTTACGCATCTCATCCTTGTACTGTATTTCAAACTTCGGCATATTCAAACCTTTTCCAAATATTTCGGTACGTAAAAAATGAATCTTGAATGAATTTTAAAGATCTCATATTTGAAAAACAAGGCAATATTTGTATGTTTAGAAGTATGGAAAATTACGTCCTAACGTGCTGGGTGTTGATTTTTCATTCAACTAAATAACCAAATACCCTTTTAATTATATGTTTTGAAGATCCAAGATGATCTCGGTGTCAGAGTATGAATGTGTTATACCCTAACGTGTTGGGTATGGTACTTTTATTACTTCGAAACGAGTTAATCTTGATATTCCATTCCAATTTAACGAATCTTTTTATTTTTACCCTAGATATTTTCAAGTTTTCCACATTAGGACATTGATCAATCAATTTGGTACCAATTTTGGGCGTTGCAAGGGTGCTAATCCTTCCTTGCACGTAACCGACTCCCGAACCCATTTTCTCAAATTTCGTAGACCAAAAACACAGTTTTAGTAAATCAAAATGTTTTATTAAAAAAAAGGTGATCCGATCACACCTAACAAAGGTTGGTGGCAACTCCCTATTTTTAAAAGTCGATTCCCATTTTTTTTTTAAAAATGGTTACGATAGCTTTGGCGACTCCACTGGGGACACCTTGAGAGTTAGGCCGTAAAATTGATTGATTTTTGTCCTTTTGATTGAAAATTTAGAAAATTGCCTTGAAAAATGGTGTGTCTTTTTAATGCATTTGCATTTGCTATAGTGTCGAGTCTCGTGAAATACTTTGGCATCGCATTGCATGATCGTTGGTCACACCTTTAAGTGGGAGTAAGAAACTAAGCCTTCGTGAGGTTTTCACCTCCACATGGGCTAGTGGATTGCTTCCGGGATACATCCGTACCTATGTGCTTCGTGAGGTTTTCACCTCCGCATGGCCATAGAGAAATGTATCCCCCTGAACCAAACTCGGTCCGTATGAGCCTATAATGGGTGAGGATTGAGGAATCTGCTGGTTCAGGTATCCTTCTTTAGGACCGAGCCCCATGTAGAAGCCCTAGAGCCTACCCTAGGTAGAATGTCGGAATAGTTATCCAGATAAGTGTTTAATGATATTCTACTTGTTTTGATTATGCAATACTAACTTGTGTTGGTTTGTTTGATTTGTATGACATTCCATGTAGTAGAGGTGTCAATTTCTGTTCAGTTGCTGAAATAGGAAGTTTGCTATGGAAAACGACTTTCTTGATAAAGTAGAGGACAATGCGGCTGTGCGCGCATGGTCAGAAAAGTTACAGTTGGAAAAAGGAGATAGCTTAGTTGAAGGTCATACGTCAAAGTTGAGGGACTTCACCCGTGTTAGCGTGACAAAAAATGAGCTTCAAGAGTTGCGAGATATCTGGACCCGTTGGGAAGATGAAGCTAAACAGATGTTCTACCACCGTTATGGCGATATCTCTCACTTACTGGATGTTAAGATAGATAAGCACCTATTTCGGGCTATGGTCCAGTTTTGGAATTCCGCATACAGTTGCTTCACTTTTGGGAAAGTGGACTTGGTGCCAACAATAGAAGAGTATACCACTCTACTTCGTATTCTCGGGATACAAGCTGACAAGGTTTATATTAGGCCTGCCTATGTTCCTCCCCTTGCAAAGAAATTGGTGAAAATTACAGGAATGAGTGAACAGTGGATCTCGACCAAGATTCAACAAAAAGGTGAAGGGAGGTGTATTCCTTGGGTAAATTTAAGGGACCTAATTTTGACACATCCTGATGTGAAAAGGAAAGTTGATATCTTCACCTTAAGCCTCTACGGATTAGTCATCTTCCCAAAAGCCCTAAGATACATAGATGAGGCAGTAGTTGATCTATTCGACCGTTTGGATAAACAAGTCACAACTGTCCCAGCAATTCTAGCCGAAACTTTCAGATCATTAAATGCATGCAGAAGAGCGGGAGAAGGAAGGTTTATCGGATGCGCACAACTATTGATGGTATGGTTCTACGGGCATTTTTGGAAGATGGGTAAAGTCTCTTATCGCCCCTTTTATAAGGGTTATTCACCGATAAAAGAGGAAGTGGCCGTGCCAAGACGGGAAGATATAACGGAAGAAGGATGGAAGACAATTCTTTAGAGTCTTCAGGAGAAAGACATTGAATAGAGAGCTCCGTGGATGGTGCCTGGAGAGATCCTTTACAGATGCGGAGACTTTAATTGGGTCTTTCTACCCGGAATTTAGGGAGTCATCAGATACGCCTCTCTGCTAGCAGCAAGACAATACCAGTCTAGACAGTTCGTGCCAGTAACACAGGGGTTGGATCGAAGCAACTTCTCTTATACAAGAGAAAATTATAAGAAGAAGATTAAGGAAGTTGCAAATGCTTAGAAGCAAACCCATCGGATGAAGAGGTTGACTGTGGGTGAAGCAGCGACTTCCAAGTACAAAACATGGCTAAACAAAAGAATCAACGATAATATCCCGGGACCAAGTTCAGATAATGCTCAGTCTATAGAGAAACGGTTGCGAATGATACCAACAGAATTAGAAATTATAAAGCAAGATTTTGTACAGCAGAGTTCAGAGCTTGAAAAGAGAATTGAGCAGTTGGAGGAGGAGAAGATGTTTTTGAAATTAGATGTAGAGATATAGAAATCAGAAGCAGAAAAGATAAGAAAAGGAAAGAGCAAAGTTGAAGAAGAGTTGGATAGCCTAAAGAGGGACTACAAAAAGATGCGTCTCTCAATGAGAAATGCGGTGCTAGAAAAGACTTCGGGCCAATGGCGACAAGAGTTACAAGAAGAAAGAGCTAAAACTGAGCAATGGGAAAAGAAATTTCAAGAAATGAAAGCTCAGAAAGAGATCTTAGAAAAGCAAGTGTCAGAAGGCCAAAACGGAAGAAATAAATTGAAGACGAGGGTGGCAGAGTTGGAAAGGTCCCTCGACTATTATCAAAACCGTAACTCGGTAAGAGAATTAAAGGCAAGTTTGAGTAGAATCGAAGAAATGAAGAAGAAGACCGAAGAGTTAGAAATGGAGCTGCAGAACTGTCAGAATCATATTGGATGTTTAAAAGAGAACGAAGAATAAAGAGAAGTGGAGCTGTACCATTCCCAGAATCAAGTCAAAGACAGAGATTACCTCATGGGGGAGGCTATAACCAGATACGAGAGATAGCCGAGTATTTATAGACTCTAGCTATACAAGCTGACACATTGATCTTACAGTTTGAGACGCAGTCGGATAGTGGACGAGAATTAGCTTCCCTACTGATGAAGATTAAGGCCTTAAGTGTTAGAGCAAGGCTGTTCCTATAATCTGTTTTATGTAAAGAGCTTTGTTTTCTAAGGAAGTTTTCTATGGGGAATTGAATCAGAGTTGACACCTTTTTGCATTCATACCATGCATTTGCATTGCATTACATACATTAGTATCATATCACCTTAATTATTCACTAAGGATAAAATCGTATAATCCGCAGCTACGACATTACGAATCTGGAATCACGTCATCCCTATAGGACACATCTAAGAACTAGAGCTATGGACGCCGAACTCAATGAGAGGATCGAAAGAATGGAAAGAATCCAGAGAGAGCTGCAAGAACAGTTAGCCAAGTCGCAGCAAGAAGCAAGGGATCTGATGGTAAGATCCCGAGAGGAATCACTAGAGCAGAAAGATCAAATGGCTAAAATGTTGGAGATGTTGGCGGCTCTGGCCAAAGGAAAAGGACTCGCGCAGAGTCCTGATATTACTGAACCCCATTCGAGAGTTAATCAGGATCCGCTCTATCCCCCAAGATTCACGCCACCCCATGCTCATGCAACGCAAAGAGGATATCCTCAAGGGAACCCGGTAGGCCTAGAACAACGACCCATACCACCTATTCATCTGGGGCAAGGTGTATTCGTATCAAACTCTGGAGATAATTCTGCTAATCCGATTGTTCCAGATTTGGATGATTCGGTAGAAATAGCTAGGTTAAAAAGGGACGATTATGATGCTGAGGAGAAGTACAAGATCTTGGAAGAAAGACTCAAGGTGGTAGAGGGTAGTGGAGTCTTCTTTGCACTGAGCGCTAAAGAGCTCAGTCTGGTGCCCGATCTGGTTCTGCCTCCAAAGTTTAAAGTGCCAGATTTCAAAAAATATGATGGAACGAGATGTTCGAAGGCACATCTTATCATGTTCTGTCGAAAGATGGCTGGTCATGTGAATGAAGACAAGTTGTTAATACACTTTGTTTTCAGATAGCTTGATCGGATCGACCCCTCGGTGGTATAATCAACTCAGTAGAGAGAGGATCCGATCATGGAAAGACCTAGCGTTGGCATTTTGCGAACAATACAAGCATGTCTCCGATATGGTGCCTGATCGACTAACGCTGCAAATGATGGAGAAGAAGCCAACAGAGACTTTCAGACAGTGCGCTCAAAGGTGGAGGGATGCTTCGGCCCAAGTAGAACCCCCACTGACTAAAACAGAGTTAACGGTCCTTTTTATCAACACATTGAAGGCGTCATTTTATGACAAACTAGTAGGGAATGCCACAAAAGACTTCGCTGATATAGTAATGTTTGGGGAACTCATTGAAAATGGCATCAAGAGCGGAAGGATGGAGGGTCCTGAGAGTTCGAAAAGGCCAGTACCTGTAAAGAAAAGAGATCCTGAAACCCATATGGTGGGGACCGGGAGCCACTATGCTGCTAATCCGTACCCAACCCAACCACGGCCTCAGTTTCGCCCACCGCCGAATTTCTATTTTCCTCCACAAAACCCTTACTATCAAACACCTCCTCCTTACCCCGTCTATGCCACTGATAACCAAAGGCCGTTCACTATATTTCCGCCAAATACTACGCCTGCCCAAAGTCAGCCTAAAAACGAACCAAGACCAATAAAACCCAACCCTGAAAGTCTTTAATTCACCCCTATTCCTGTGTCGTATGCAGAGCTGTGCCTGAAATTACTAGAAAAACAACTAATATCCCCACATTACATGGCACCCTTGAAACTTCCATACCCAAAATGGTACGATCCTAATGCCCGTTGTATGTACCATGCTGGAAACCAAGGGCATTCTACGGAAAATTGTCTAGCCTTCAAGAAAAGGGTTCAAGGTCTTATTGACGTAGGTATTTTACGATTTGATGGTGTTAGTAATATGGCAGGAAATCCGCTCCCTAGCTATGCCGAAGAGAATGTGAGTGCGGTGACACAGCAAGACAGATGGCGAGCCAAAAGCTGTGTCTCCGAGATAAAGACACCTTTATGCAATGTATGGGAAATAACGACTGAGAAGGGCTTGTTCAAGAAAAGTTCCAAAGAGGAAAGTACAAGGGGTCGAAATTTTTGTGTCTTTCATGGCACAGAAGGGCACAACATCCAGTCTTGTGGGAAATTCAAAGAGTTACTTCAAGACATGATGAACAACAAGGAGGTCCAGATCTTTGATAAAAAAGACGAGACCGAGGAAAAGGAAGTATGCGCCTCCGATGATCAACCACCAGCCATCCTTTATAGTGTCGGTCGACCTCTGGTGATCTATTATGAGGTCAAAAAGAAGGAAGCCGAACCAAAGATGATAATCAAAGCACCAGCTCCTTTCCCTTACAAGGATGACAAAGCAGTACCATGAAAATACGAGGTCAACATCACCATACCCGAAGCTACAACTGGAAACGTCAGCGAGGTGGGACATTTTACCTGTAGTGGGAGGTGCTATTCCCCTGAAGCGGTTGAGACAAAGAAGAAAGCCATTGGCACGAGCCAGAAAGGAAAGATACCGATACATGATACCGAAGTCGATGTTGAGATACAATCTGAACAAGCAACTAAGAAATCGGTGAATGAGGATGAAGCACAGGAATTCTTAAAGTTTATTAAGCACAGCGAATATAACATCGTGGAGCAGCTAGACAAACAACCAACGAGAATCTCGGTATTATCTCTATTGTTGAACTCAGAGCCACATCGAAACGTTTTACTGAAAATGTTAAACCAAGCATATGTGCCAAGTGATGTACCGTTGAAAAACTTGATAGGTGGGTGAACAATTTAAATGCAGATAATTTCATCTCTTTCAGTGATGATGAAATACCACCAAACGGTAGGGGCTTTGTTAAAGCATTGCACATTACAACCGGTTGCAAAGGCTATATAATACCGCATGTGCTTATTGACAACGGGTCTGCGCTCAATGTCATGCCGTTAGCTACACTGTCCAGGATGCCAGTTGACATGTCTTATCTGAGACCTTGTCATTCTGCAGTAAGGGCATTTGATGGAACACGGGGAAAAGTCATGAAAAAGATCGAGATTCCTCTAGGGGTGGGCCCGTGCACATATAATGTCGAGTTCCAGGTCATGGACATCGCACCTTCATATAATTGCCTTTTAGGAAGGCCCTGGATCCATTCCACTGGAGCAATCCTTTCATCTCTCCACCAAAAAATAAAGTTTATTATGGATAACCGCTTGATCACAATCGCTGGTGAAGAAGATATTGTCGCATTTCTCTCTACTGACGCACCCTACATCGAGGCAAACAAAGATGCGGTAGAATGCTCATTCTGTTCCTTCGAATTTATCAACGCTACATTTGTTGCTGAAGGGAATAGGGCTCTCACACTCAAATTGTCAAGGAATACCAAGATGGGAATCAAGCTGACTGTAGGAAAAGGAGCTCGAGCAAGGAAAGGCTTAGGAAGATACCAGCAAGGGATAGCTAGAGCGCTTAAATCGGTACACCACAAGGCTCGATATGGGTTAGGGTTCAAGTCGGATGTACGAAAAAGAAGGAAACAGCTGCAGAAAAGAAGATTGCAAGAGCCTCAAGTCAGGAAGTAGAATCGGAGCCCATAGTGTATCTGCTCTTGTCGAAAACTTTTACATCTACAGGAATGATATACCCAGAAAGAGATAATTCATGAAACACGCTGTTATTGGTTGAAAGGGATTTTCAGAACTTCAATATAAATGTTATTGACAGAGTGGATGATGCAGCGGAAGACATTTCAATGTTACGCCCTAGCCCCCCTGGGTTTGTTTTGAACAATTGGACCGCTGTAGACCTTCTTGTAGTTTCTAGACCCTCCCCAAATTAATGCTCAATGCTCACTTCTTGTATGCCCCTAAGTTGTAGGGGAATCTATTATAAGAGTTTATTGTGGCTATTTAGCTTTTAAATAAACACTAATGAAGATGCATTTTGTCATGATCTCTCATTCTCATTGGCCCCATATTTATTCCTTCTTCTCATAGCCTGTCTTTATATATCTCATATCATGCCATAGTATCACGTTTGTAGGTTCCAATACCTCGATGCTCCTCTATAGCTTCTTTTCCATTTACCTTTCAGGTGCTTAGATATCGATGACGTGAACAATCCCGTTACAAGTCCTAAAATCAATTTCGAGCAAGTTATTTGTTTAGGAGAATTCGAAGCTGAGGAAGACGTTGAAGATTATGTCTCGTCCCCTGATTTACTAAGGATGATAGAATAAGAAGACAAACAGATACGACCCCATCAAGAATCTGTTGAGACGGTGAACTTGGGAAGTGAAGAAAGGAGGCAAGAAGTGAAGATCAAGACCACTATTTCAGAGAACACCAAACATGACTTGATCACCTTGCTTCACGAGTACAAGGATGTATTTGCATGGTCATATCAGGACATGCCAGGATTGAGCGAGGATGTAGTGGTCCATAGGCTCCCATTGAAACCAAAATGCAAGCCTATCCAGCAGAAGCTGAGACGAATGAGACCCAAAATGCTCTTAAAGATTAAAGAAGAAGTCAAAAAACAATTCGATGCCGGCTTCTTACAAGTCTCCAAATATCCGGAATGGGTGGCTAATATAGTCCCAGGGCCGAAGAAAGACGGCAAGGTGCGAATGTGTGTAGACTATCGCGATCTGAATCGAGCAAGCCCTAAGGATAATTTTCCCTTGCCGCACATCGATACATTGGTGGATGACATGGCAGATAGGGAACCCAATGGCCCAAAACCTTAGGAGATTTCGGCAGATAGGGAACCCTAGGGCTCTTCCAGCACCGCCGCGCGTCCCCACAAGCGCGTCGCTCCAGCTTTCCCGGGCGTTCGCCACACGCGCGTCGCGTCCCCCATACACTCGCTTCGCCTCATTTTGGCCGCCACGCATGTCGATTCCTGTACCCACGCCCCTGACGGTTGAAGCCCGCAGCCCCCAGGCGCGCACCAACACTTGCACGCCACTGGCAGTGCTCTCCTTGCCCATACCCTGCAACAGACAGAAAAAATGAAGAACGACAAGCAAGAATAGAGGCAACCAAAAGCATTGAGCAAACAATAGAATAACAAATAAGAGGCGTCATTTGGCTATAAAGCTATTAAAAGTTGATGTAAAGAGGGTTCTAGCTTTTTTCTAAAAAATGCACATTATCAGAGGCATTAATCAAGAATCAAAAGCAAAAAAAAAAAAAAAAAAAAAAAAAACAAGAACTATAAATAAAGAAGTTACAAGGTTGTTTACCTTATTCTCTCTGTCTGGTTTCCTTGAATTTCATACTGTTTCTTTGGCTTCTGTTTTTACGAACGATCAGCAGTTAAAAGAGGGATTAAAAAACGAGAGCGTCTTCTTCGGTCAAAAAGGGGGGATCTTCGTAGATCTAGTCGGGAGCGCAGCAGTGGCGGAGGTGTTGGACACCGGGGAAGCCCATGCGTCGATTGAGGGGACGGAGAGCTGAAACGCTTTAGAAAAGGGGATCCCCATTTTTTTATGAATACGCATACAAAAGCAAATAAAAAAGAGAGAAAGGATCTATAGAATGGGACGTCTCATATTTGTCTCCTCCTTCGCGATGGGAGTTAGATGAAGATCCCCAGATCTGACCCTCATGAATCGTTATTCGCCAATCTCAATGGCGTTTCCGGGGATCCCTTACGGCGACTGAAAGTAGGAACAGAGGGTTAGGGTATTCAGATTCCAAAGGGAAAGGAGGAGGCTAAAAGTCTGAGTTTTTAGGTTTTATTTAAACCAAAGCGTAAGCGCGCGCGTTTAGGGAAGGTGGCAGATCCGCGCGTCGACCCGGTTTGTGACCCGGATCTGCGCCTCCCTTTGTTAAAAAGGGATATTTGCGCTAGCAGTCCCCATTTTAGTGGAACTTTTGGATTAAGTCCTACTTCATGTTTTCCATTCTTTGCGATTCGGCCCTGTTATTTCTATTTTGTTTCAATCCAACCCTTGCTTTGGTCGATGTGAACGCATGGCGCGGTGGATGGGTTATTTACCCAATCGCCCCCGTAACTCTATCGCTGCATCTTGTTGGGCCCCCCTGTCTATTTTTAATTTATTACTGACTTTGATCCTTGATTTTTATCCTGGTTCCAATCTAGTTTCCAACCTATTTTAAAGAGTTTATTTATTTATTTTTCTCCAAAATTTCAAAATTATTTTATTAATAATAAAATTATTTTATTACTATTATTATTTACTTTATTTTTTTATCATCACTATTATTATTATATTTATATTTACTATTACTATTATTATTATTGTATTCATATTAGTATATCGTATATATATATTTCGTATTATTGTTATTATTATATCTATTACCACTATATTATTATTATTACTATTATTATTGTTATTACTATTATTATTATCTTACAACTGTTGTACATAGTATTAATTTATTTGTTAATTTGCATTTACCTGTTGCTCTTATTCTTGTTTCCCTTATCTGTTTATCTATCCATTATTTCTAATGCGTATTTGTTATTTCATACTAATTATTTGATTTAGCTTTTATTGTATTTTATTTTAATCTTCATTATCATTATTTACATATTTGCCTCATCTTTATTCTATTGGCATTTAAATTTTTATGTTTACGCATCTCATCTTTGTACTGTATTTCAAATTTCAGCATATTCAAACCTTTTCCAAATATTTCGGTACGTAAAAAATGAATCTTGAATGAATTTTAAAGATCTCATATTTGAAAAACAAGGCAATATTTATATGTTTAGAAGTATGGAAAATTACGTCCTAACGTGCTGGGTGTTGATTTTTCATTCAACTAAATAACCAAATACCCTTTTAATTATATGTTTTGAAGATCCAAGATGATCTTGGTGTCAGAGTATGAATGTGTTATACCCTAACGTGTTGGGTATGGTACTTTTATTACTTCGAAACGAGTTAATCTTGAGATTCCATTCCAATTTAACGAATCTTTTTATTTTTACCCTAGATATTTTCAAGTTTTCCACATTAGGACATTGATCAATCAATTTGGTACCAATTTTGGGTGTTGCAAGGGTGCTAATCCTTCCTTGCACGTAACCGACTCCCGAACCCGTTTTCTCAAATTTCGTAGACCAAAAACACAGTTTTAGTAAATCAAAATGTTTTATTAAAACAAAGGTGATCCGATCACACCTAACAAAGGTCGGTGGCGACTCCCTATTTTTAAAAGTCGATTTCCGTTTTTTTTAAAAAATGGTTACGACAACTTCACTAAGAGGGTGAAGGTCGTTTCATATGCCAAAGTTACAAAGTCAACAGTCATCAAATTCAAATCCAAATCCAAATCCAAATCCAAATACAAATCCAAATCCAAATCCAAATCCAAATTCGAATTCAAAAAAAATGGTAATAAAGAATGCTAGAAACGTACATGTCTAACATAATGTTAAAGTTTACAGTCTGTTCAAAGATCAGACGCAATATCAGTGCAGCAAAGGCAAAAAAAAACCATCCAAAAAAATTTTGAAAGATGATTGAGACTTGTAAAGATTGGCATAGAGAAGTTACCATTTACCCTCTATGCCTCTCGAATGTTGGCCATGACCTTTGTCGGAGCAACACCTGTAACACCCCAAACCTGGCCCATACGCCACGGCCGAATTTAGAATGCCACTGCGGAAAACGTTTGAAAAATATTTTGACTTAGAGTGAAAACATAAAAAAAATTTATTTTCTTTACTAAAACATTGTATAATTAAAATTCCAAATAAAATTAAGTTGTTACAAATTTTCCGACTTGAAAATTTTAATATAGATTTTTAAAATATAAGTTGCTAAAAATAAACATTTCCAGATAGCAATATAATCAACAAACCAACTTAAAACATAATAATAATCCGTAAATACTTTAAAATGGCCCTTATTACAATAAATAACCTTTCATAAGAAAAATGTGTAACACAAATAAATTTATCTTCTGCATGGGCCACCTCGTATCCTCTCCAACCCGGTCCAAGCTTTATGCATCACCTGTAAGGTTTGAGAAAAATTGGGTGAGTCAAAAGACTCAGTGCATAGTTATTACACATGTCCCCACATATGGGCTTGGCCCAAATCCACACATCAATCACATATCAGATGATAAGGCAATATATCCACATAATTTCACATGTTGGGCTTGGCCAATATCCACAGTGATCCACATAATTAGTCATGCAAAATGCATAAATATGCAACATGAAGCCCAACCCAACCTAGAGTCCATCCGTTACTCCTACCTTAGCAGACTCCCTGCCCAAGGCCATGGCTAATCCACCGATCAAATAATGATCCTCATCTCTTACCTTGACAGACTTGCTGCCCAAGGCCGTGGCTAAGCCACCGATCACATAGTGATCCACATATCTGTATCCACGAGGTGACTCGAGGTCATCCTCAATCTACGGTAATGCACACAGCTATCATCCGCCGAGATGGGTACCTAGCCAACACCTCCCTTGATGAAGCACATAGCCACCATCAAGCGCCAATGTAGCACAAGACTAACATCAGACCACGTACATAAAGTACACCCTTTCCTTCGATAGTCACATCCCAAGTCCCATGCATATATGTGTATCATGGCAACATATCACTTGAACAATAATGCATCACATGCCATCACATTTCATATATTCATCAATGATCATTTAATATCGTAAATCACTGACCTGAGTATTTGATCACCCACCATGGGTATTCACAATCTTAGCCCTTAATTCGGCTACCATTAACATCATATAACATATACATAAACATACACACAATCAAGAGACAGTGCGATAACTACGCACCTTTTTGACACAGTCGGCTAAATCCCGAGATCACACGTTTGCACCTAAAAGTCTGCCGAAATCCTTAAATGGAACCATATTAGTTTCGGCCTCTATACCAAAAAGCATTACAAAGTGGCCTTTGCCCTCAAGAAAACGACATAGAAAAAAGAAAGGAAATACGGCCATGAACACTTACCTATCTTCCAAAATCGATTGAAGAAAACCAAAAGAAGTCCTACCCTTGATGATATTCGGCCAAGATAAACAAAAAGGATATAGGAAGTTTCGGCAATATGGTTGATTTGTAACAACAAAAAGGATTCGGCTAGAGTGGAGAAAGAGAAAGGAAAAAGGAAGAGAAAGAAAGAAATTATAATGGGAGAGGGATGTTTTCGGTTTTGAGCAAAAGTGAAAGAAAAGAAAAGAAAGATGGGAAGAAGGAAGATTCGGCCAAGAAAGTAAAAAGAAATGTGATTTTGAACAATATGAAAAGAAAGAAAAGAGAGAAATGGGAGTAAGAGGTTCGGCCAACACCTAGTTTACCCAAGAAGAAAGGTGCACAAAGTTCAAATGTAGTTTCGGTTTCGAGAGGATAAATGAAAGAAAGAAAAATAGGATTTGGTTACAACAAAATAAGAGCTAAAACATAACAAAATTGCACCTAAAGATCAAGGTACATTCGGCTAAGGAGGATAGCTTTGGAGAGGAAAAGAAAAAACAAAAAGATGCACAAAATGCAAAAATACCAACCAATTCCCCCTCAACTTCCTATCAACATTCGGCCACTCCCCCTAGCCATACATGCCGTCCACATACATGAACTAAAGGCCTTAGAAAAGTTTCCAAAACACTCTCCATCAACCAAGCCTTTTGTCCCCCATCCTTCCTTAATTCTTAAAATTCTTATCCCATAATACAAGCTTTCCTAAACCATTATTCAACTTACCATAAAACTTAAAGTCCAACCTATCATAAATAGATTTTGACCGACACTTAATGCTAGGATTCATAAAAATAAAAAGTTCAAAATGCTAATCATGCTACTCGAACCTTTACCCTCAAGCAACCCTTCAAGCATCATAACCACCTTGCCACTAACTCCACATGTGCTAGAATTTAACACTTAAATTAACTTAAGTGTCAAGTTCACCTAATCCACTTCACTAAATATACAATGCTAAGAATTATTCTAGCTTCATAAATAATTAAAATCAAGCATTCACAAGACTATGCTGAACACACAAAATTCATACCCGAGCCAACGTAAATAACAAGATGATATTCAAATTTTTTCTAAAACCCAATTAAACCCGAGAATTCATAAAAACCTCGTAACCTTCCAAATCCACTTAACTAATAAATCCAATTTGCAAAAACAGCCTTCTTTTATTCCTGAAGATTTTAAACATTCCTAAACCCAAAACCCAATCGGCCCAATCCTACTAAGCCCAATTTCGGGATGTTACAACACCTTTCCCATTGGTTTATGGAAGGGAAGTAATTTTTGGAAGTTAAGATTCCTTTTCTCCGAGCTTTGATTGAATTAAGAATTGGATGAAGCAGAATGTCTCCAGTAAGCTTGATTGAAAGTATTTATCATGGTCGAATGCACCAAAAACGGATGATACAAGCTTATGACAAAAAGGTTCGCCCAAGAGAATTTCATGATGGTAAAAAAGATCCTTCTCATGCAAAAGGGACTTCAGAGGAAAGTGGATGCCAAATTGGGAAAGTCCTTAGGTAGTAAAGAAGGTCTGTTCTGGAGGAGCATTGATATGGATAGAGATATGCTCAATCCAGTGAATTCAGATTCAGTCAAAAAGGGAGAGGCCAAGGTGAAAACCTGCAAAAGGCACCTGGAGACCTTAAAAAATAAATAATAAAAATTAAAAATTAAAAAGATCAAAAAGAAAAAAGAAAAAGAAAAAGGAGAGGTTAAGGCGAAAACCCGCAAAGGTTGTTTTGAGACCAAAGGGGATTTAAGTTGAAAACCCGAAAAGGGCGGCTTAAATTTTGATCGAAAGTGGGGCATACAGTAGTCTTGCTACGCTTGAATTAACAATGAGGAAGTATGTTACGTCTTAGGGCATCGACAAAGTACTCCGGATCCCCTAAACACATATTGAGCTTAAAATGGTCCTCAAGAAGTTTGAACAAAGAAGCTCATGCTACGATATCTGGGCACCTAGTTTCTATCTTACCCATCTGAATTTTCTATCTTTAATTATTTTATTCGTTTCAAAATACACTACCAATAATTTTCTTCTGGATTGCATTTACTATCTTTGCTTAACTTATTTGTTTCGAGCTATGCTCCTAATTAATTTCCTTCTTGTCCATTGTTATGATCTTTTTCAAGCATTTTGCATTGGAATAACGATTAGTGGACTAATAATACTTTCATAAAAGGAGTTTCGCATATTACTCTAGAAGCTTCCAAATAATACAAGAACTTGAAATAGGACTATTGTTTAAAACTCACCAAGTTTAAGGGATGGAAAAATTGGTGGAGGAAGAGTCTAAACTGAGACCATCTCTCCAGATTTTTGTCAAAAATGGTGATTGAACAAAATGACAAGATACTGCATCAGTGATACAATCTTGACGAAAAATGGGCAATGTTAACCCAAGTGTAAAAGGGGAATCATTCTAGAGGAAAAAAAATGATATTCTGCATCCATGGAAAAATCATGCATGCACATTTGGTTAGGTCACTCGGGGAGTGATCAATTGATTGAACAAGTTACAGATCCTATACCTTTGATTTGCAGCCGGTTGGATTAAAGAAGATGCAGATCCTATACTCCTGATTTACTACAGATTGGATTGAAGATAAAAAAAATTTATACCCTTGAGTTGCAGTGGGATGGGTTGAAGTTGATACAGATCCTATAGCCATAAGTCACAGTGGGATGGTTTAAAGATGGTACAAGTCTTATGTCTCTAAGGTACAGTGGAAGGGACGCTGAAGTTATGGTGGGTTAAACCAGTTGAGCAAAATACGATTGTTTCTTCGGGTTTTCAGTCAAAATACCACCCAAGCAAGAAGATAGCATAATACATTAGTGATAAAGATGAACAACGAGCAATGACGCCTTAAATATTAAAAAGGATCATTCTCATGAAATTTTGCATTCATCATTCATAACACACTCAGTTAGAAGCATTTGATTCATTCTGATAATAGCATCCTAATCATTTGGCATAAACATAAGCATATGAATTCGAGTCTACAAGACATGTCCCCTAGATGACGGTGTAGCAACATTGGTGAAATCACTGATCTTATCTCCCTAAGCAGTAGTGGAGCAGATCGAAAATGGCGAATCTTATCTTTCTGAGGTAGTAGGGGAGCAAATATTAGCCACTAGCCTTATTTTCCTAAGGCAGCAAGGGAGAAGGCTGAAGATTATAGTCTTATCTTCCTGATGTAGCAAGGGAGCAGACTAAAAATTGTATATCTTGTCTCATCGATATAGCAGTGGGGCAGATTGAAGATGGCGAATCTTATCTTCCCGAAATAGCAGGGGAGCAGATTTTAGCCACTAGCCTTATCTCTCTGATGGAGCAAGGGAGCAGGTTAAAAATTGTAGTCTTATCTTCCTGAGGTAGCAAGGAAGCAGGCTGAAGATTGTAAATCTTATCTCCATGAGGCAGCAATGGATCAGATCGAAGACGGCGAATCTTATCCCCATAAGGTAGCAATGGAATAGATTTAAGCCACCAGTCTTATCTCCCTGAAGCAGCAGCGGAGCAGATTGAAGATTGTAGATCTTATCTCCCTAAGTAGCAGTGGAGCAGATCGAAGATGGCGAATCTTATCTTCCCAAAGTGGCAGGGGAGCAGATTTTAGCCACTGGCTTTATCTCTCTGATGTAGCAAGGGAACAGGTTAAAGATTATAGTCTTATCTTCTTGATGTAGCAAGGGAGCAGACTAAAAATTGTAGATCTTGTCTCCTCGAGATAGCAGTGGGGCAGATCGAAGATGGCGAATCTTATCTTCCCGAGGTAGCAGGGGAGAAGATTTTAGCCACTGGCCTCATCTCTCTGATGTAGCAAGGGAGCAGGTTAAAAATTATAGTCTTATCTTCCTGAGGTAGCAAGGAAGCAGGCTGAAGATTGTAGATCTTATCTCCATGAGGTAGCAATGGAGTAGATCAAAGACGATGAATCTTATCTCCATAAGGTAGCAATGGAATAGATTTAAGCCACCAGTCTTATCTCCCTAAAGCGGCAGTGGAGCAAACTGAAGATTGTAGATCTCATCTCCCCTAGAAGCAGTGGAGCAGATCGAAGATGGTGAATCTTATCTTCCCAAAGTAGCAGGGGAGCAGATTTTAGCCACTGGTCTTATCTCTCTGATGTAGTAAGGGAGCAGGTTAAAGATTATAATCTTATCTTCCTGATGTAGCAAGGGAGCAGACTAAAAATTGTAGATCTTGTCTCCTCGAGATAGCAGTGGAGCAGATTGAAGACGACGAATCCTTTCTTCATGAGGTAGCAATGGAATATATTTAAGCCACCAGTCTTATCTCCCTGAAGCGGCAGTGGAGGAGACTGAAAATTATAGATCTTATCTCCCCGAGCAGCAGTAGAGCAGATCGAAGATGGTGAATTTTATCTCCATGAGGTAGCAATGGAGCATATTGAAGCCATCAGCCTATTCTCCCTAAAATAGCAGTGGGGCAGACTGAAATTACCAATTATTATCTCCTTGAAGTTCCAGTGGAGTAGATCGAAGCTACAAATCTCTTCTCTTTGAAATTACATTGGAGCGGATCGAAGCGCTAGTTCCTATGCCCTTGAAGATGCAGTGGGATGGAATGAAGCTACTCGAAGAAGAAAAGCACCAAAAGAAGTCAAGATTCGATGAGATCGGACAAAATTGGCCCTTTTAAAGTTTTTGCTCCATTCTCGTTTCACGACAATGAGCAAAGAGGGGCAACTGTAATAGGCCCATTTTGCCCGGGCCCATACCAAAAACAAAAAACCAAAAATAAACAGTCCAAAATCTAATAAATCAAATGTCCATTTACATCAAACCCAAACCCAAATACATGGCCCAACAATCACAACCCAATTACAAGCCCGATAAGCCCATTTCTTTTAACATTTTCAGCAACCCTAAACACAAGAAGCTCCCCCCGCCGTTGCTTCTCCTCCGTACATCCACGCGGCCTTGTACCTGCAAAAACAAACAACAAGTAACAGCAACAATACGACAACAAATAAGAAAAATGGACTTTGTATTTTCTTTTTTTCTTTTTTTTTCTTTTATTCGGGTATAAAAAGTCGTTCAATATTTGTATTTGTTTCCTCTACACACTTGGTAAAAACACATAATCAATACAAAGAAACAAAAAACAAATCACCAAAAGAAAATGTTTTTTTATCTTTTTATTTTTTCAAATCTGTTCTTTTATTTTTTTAAGCTTTCTTTTTCTTTTTTGTTATATACAAAGGTTCTAAATAAAATAAAGTGAAAAAAGAGAAGAAAAACTCACCTTTTATCTCGTGTCGCATGCAATGTGTGCACGCACTGACTGTCAGTCTTTGCGGTGGTTAAGTCGGAAATCCTGGCCAAATTAGGGGGAGAAAGAGAGGATTTTTGAGACAGTTTAGTTTGTTTTTTAAGGAGAAAGAACTGAAATGAAGTTTTAAAAAAATTTTGGGCTTAAATAGGAAGCATAAAGAGGCGCTGTTTCATTAGGCCCCCAGACACCCAAAACGATGTCGTTTTAGGGAAGCCGACCCGAGACCCGACTCGCTTTCTCAGGTCCGCGTGTTTTGCCTTGAGCGGGATATTTACGCGCTAAGGCCCTACGCTTTTTAAGCCTATTACAATTAAAACTTTTTTTACTTTTAATTCGGCCCCGTAATTTTATTTCTTTTCTATTTTGGTCCCGCGCAAAGTGACGTCGTTTTGGAGGACGGGGTTAATTTCCCTATTGGTCTTTCCATGTTATGCGAGCGTTCAAATAGGCCCTTTTTCTTCTTTATTTATTTTGAATTTGCCCCAGATTTTGGTTTTAAATTCAATTTCGTCCTCTTTTAGTTCTTTTTTTATTTTTGATATATTTTTATTCTATTATTATTATTATTATTATTATTATTATTATTATTATTATTACCATTATTATTTTTTTTTTAATATTGCTATTACTATTATTGTATTCATTTTTATTATTTTCCTTATTTATAATGTACTATTATTATTGTTAATATATTTAATTAATTTTGTTTTCATTACTATTATTTTGTTAATATTTATTTATCTATCGTTTGTAAATATATTTATCCTATTGTTATTTATTATATTTATATCCTCTTAAATAGTTTCCAATTTTAAATCATTAATTATTTGTATTATTATTATTTTATGATCTTTTAATTATTGTACATAGTATTTATTTATTTAGTTATTTTCTATTAGCTCTTATTTTTGTTATTATTTTTCTTTTATTTTCTTTATTTCTTTACTTATTTATTTTCTTTACCTATTATTTTATATAGATTGCTTGTTTTAGCTTTCATTTTATTAAATTTTATTTTTACCTATATTATTGTTATTTACATTATCGCCCTCATTTTTATTTTTTATGCATATCGGCCGTAATTTATTTTACATATTACTACAAAATCATGTTATATTTTACCCGATACGTTAATCTTTGTTTTAAAATAAGCGAATATTCCGCGTTCTAAGATTCGAAAGAAATTGTACCCTAACTTATTGGGTTTCGATTTCTCTCATCGATTCCAAAAAACCAATTTTTTTTTTAAATCAAAGCATACAAGTTAAATAAAGGCTTATTCTCAGGAATTCAAAAATGTTGTGTTCTAACTCACTGAATATAACGTTTTGTTATCTCGAGATAAGGATTTCTAAAAACAAAGGCAATATTCTGTATTTGGAATTTTGAGAAATTGTGCCCTAATATACTGGGTTCCAATTTTTCATTTAACCCAAATTACTGAATATCCTTCGTAAATTTAAATGTAAGCTTAGTTTTGAGGATTCAAAATGTCGTATCCTAACTCACTAGGTATGATATTTTATTCCTTCGAAATAAGCGAGTCTCGGCATCTAGTTTAATTCATTCAAGTTTTTAAAACAAAGAGGATCGTATTTTAAAATCCTTTCAAATTTTCGACATTAAGACATTAATCAATCAATTCGGTACCAATTTTGGGCGTTACGAGGGTGCTAATCCTTCCTCATGCGTAACCAACTCCCGAACCCGTTTTCTCAAATTTCGTAAACCAAAATCATTATTTTAATAAATCAAAATGTTTTATTAAAATGATCAATCTCAAGGTGATCTATCACACCTCAAAAAAGGGATTGGGGGCGACTCCATTGCCGTTTTTAAAGTCGACCCCATTTTCCATCATGGAAAAAATGGTTTCGACATAAGTGATGTGGTAATGGGAATGAACATGTCTAGGATTGGGTTATTACGGAAGACTTGGTATTTAAGCTGTCTTAATGACTCACCTCTCTTTCTTTATAACCCTACCTGGTGTTCAGTTTTCATTCATTACTTTGTTCTTGCAATGAGAACATTGCTTCTTTTTAAAGGGGGTAAGGCAAATAAATTGCTCAAACTTTTACAATTTTCAAGTAGTTTTCAATCATTTCTTTCATAAGTATGTTTTAATAAATGAATGTTTAGAGATATTTTTTTGTTACTGAGATAGTTTGTATGCAAGTATGAATGATGATTTTATCTAAGTGAAAGTATGTTATCATGAAGAATGGAATGCTTGTATGATCTTAGCCTTAGTAATGTTTGCCATGAAAACTTAGTTTCTTTTGAGATTAGACATGCACGAAGGTTTATATTTTTAGAATTGACTTAGTAACTTTCTTGAGGCGAAATCCTAGGGGACATAAAAATCTAAAATGATATAGGAACTATTTCTTTGGACCGTTTGAGCCTTTTCAAGCCAACCCTATGATATTAGACCCTTGAAATTGTAATTTTGAGCTTAAAGGCCTATTTTTTGCAATGAACCTACATTATAAGCCAATTACCATCTTTTTAAAGTTATCCTAATTTTGTGCACCTATCTTAACTAAACTTGTCTTGGGAAAAAAAAAGAAGAAAAAAAAAACGAAGAAAAGTTTGCTCGGTCTCCAAAAAATGTATGAGCTTGAGTTCAAAATAAGTTTGGGGGTGTTCCAAAGGTTCACTTAAAGAAAAAGGTTGTATTACGAGAAAACCAAGACAAAGTTAAAGGTTAAGATTTTTTTTAAATCGAAATGTCCCATCTCTTAAAATCCCTACCTTTAACCGAGCCCCATTACAACCTTATAAAAGACCTATTGATTTGATGATTATATCACCTACATTAGTGGAGAGCAAGTCTTGAGTTCAACATATGAAGATCATAAATAAGCCTTGTGATTGTTTGTTTGATTGATAGGAAATTATGTTGAATGAAGAATGTTATCTATGGCTGTGACATACATGCAAACTATGATTCATGTTGGCATATTTTGAAGCTTGGTATAATCTTAAGGAATTTTTGCATATGAATTACTTGTTAATAAAGAAGATCGATAAGCATGAAGTTATTAATGCATGATTATGGGACAAAGATTGGTGCTATTTACACAATTAGCAATTTTTCCTTAGCAAGACATTTTGCTGTGCATAAACATTACTCGGGACGAGCAATGATTTAAGTTTGGGAGTGTGTAAACGGAAAAATATATAGGATTTTTCCTATGTAATTTATCACCTTTTTACTTAAATCCATTGTTAAAACTAAGTAATTGTTTAATAAATTAATGAAATATGTGAAAATATGAAATTAGGATATAAAAATTATTAAAATGTTATTTTATGCTTTATTATATAGTTTTCATGCAATAAATAACTTATTTTATATTAATTTGAATATATTATATTTTTTAAGACATAAAGTGGGTCATGCATGATTAAATTAAATAATAAAATATAAAATTATATTTAATAATTCATTTTAAAATACTTCATTAATAATTTGGTTTTTAATTAATTAATTAATTTGGATAAATTTTATTCTTTGGTCCTCTAATTTATTGATTTATTTTGGACAAGTTTGGTAGCTTTATTTTATTACAAAACCGTCCAAATTGGGGACCAAGTCAACCCAAAATTTGGCTGCACATGGCTGTCCATAAACCACTCTTTGGTTTAATTGCACAAGGTCCTTGAAGAGTTGAAGAAATTAGAGATTTACCTGAAGATTTGCACTTGACCGAGTCTTAGTCCTGAGTTATTGTGGCACTCAAATTGACCAAAAATCAAGCAAAAAACAGCTCAACTTCCTCAATTTATGGCCGGCCACCCATGGAAGATGCTTCAAAAGATGAAAACTCCTATTTTTTGTAAACTATTCCCCTCTCCTCACCTATAAATAAGACATCATTCTCACATTTCTACTCATCCCTCAATCATTCCTCATTCATTCTCATCATTCATCATTCTCTCTTCTCTCCAAATTCTCTTAGCCTTTTCCATTCCCACACCTAGCATCATCTCTTCATAGAGATTTTAGCAATTAAGTCTCTTAAAGAACCCTTGGTCGGCCACCTTGGAGAGCCATCAGCAAAGGAGCAAAGCAAAGGAACGAAGGAGCCTCGTCAGTCAGAGTCTTGGGTGACAGCCACTCTGAATTGGGTTTCATCTTTCTTTTCTTTAATTTAATCTAAAGATGTTTTCTATGTGTTCTTTGTTCTTGTTTACAACAATGTTAGCTTAATTTTATTTAAGCTAAGATGATTGCTTTGATTAAATAATATTTATTTGATTCATGCTTATAATGTTTGTGCCTCAATCGATCATGTTTTCAATTAAAATCAAGTCTATATTTCGTTCATACGTGATTGAAATGCACCTAAATTAGCTTAACGATCCTGACCAGACAACGGCTGATGGACACATAATTGAAATGTGCATGCTTAATTTAGATCCTGACCCAATTAAATTGTAGGTTGCATAACAACTCTGAACAAGCTTTGTTATCTGAATAGCTTTTTGATTTGTGTGATTAAACTGTTTCAAACCTGACACGTCCTTGTTACCTCAAATGAATGCTAAGAAACCCTTAGCAAATAAGGATCAATAAAATGCGTATTTACTAAGTAAAGGTTTCTAAAAGGACCTAATGTGGTTTCCAAACTCATGAAAGATCGAGTTGCCATGGAATGTTTTTCTGAATATTATTAAGCATGTTGATAATAAATTGAATTAAATTAAAGTAATTGTCCTAGTTTATTTATGTTATAATTTTTGCAAATTGTGTTTAATTTTGCTAAAATCTATTTACTTAGGATAATTTGCATTAGGGATCATTGCATTTAATTTAATATATTTTAATCATCACTTGTCAACTATATTGTGTTTTTATTTACCAAATTGTTAATATAATTTTACAAATTAAGTGACTTAGCACAACAATCCTTGTAGAGATGATAACTCGATACTTATTTATTACTTGATAACGACTATGTACACTTGCACAAATCTACGCGTTACACATAGAAATCATTTAAAACGAGACAAAAACGGACTTACAATTGAGCTAGGAAGCTTAGCCGAATGAAAACCCTAAGAATGGTGTTTTTTTTTTTTAAATTTCGGTGGTGGAAGATGAATGAAGAAGGAGAAATGTTTTGTTTTATTTAATTATTCTTTATTAACTAAGTTACTATTTTAACCTTGAATATTAACCATCAAAATCACCTAATATAAGTCCATAATTGTCCACTCACAATTGAAATGGTCTAATTACAACATAAGGACCTTAACTTTAAGGTTCTATAGCTATTTAATACCTTTAGCTAATAGAACAGCACTTTTACACTTTACGTGATTTAGTTCTTTTCATCAAATTAACTAATTAAACGATAAAATTTCTTAACGAAATTTTCACACCAACATATTATCATGCTGTAGACATTAAAATAATAATAAAATAAATATTTTGACTTTGGATTTGTGGTCCCGAAACCGCTGTTTTGATTTGACTAAACAAGGGTTGTTACATGCATTCCTATAAAAATCTGGGATTTTGTTTGTGAAGAGAAGGAAGGCTAAATTGGTAGTTTAACTGCAATATTTCTGTACTGCAGATTATCGAGATGAGTTTATACAAATGTTAGCTCAGCTGCATATTATCATTTGAGTGGCTTAGTTCCACGTTGGTGGTGTGTAGGGTGGATGGGCTTACTATAGCCCAATTGTGGTGTGAAGGGTGGTGGGAGTGGTGTTTGGTTGGTTGGGTTGGATTTTAATTTTTTTCATTCGATTTGCATTTGAATTTATGTGTCTGATTAATTAATTTCCAAATTTTTTGCAAATTGAATAATAATTTTATGGGTTTAGTACTTCTGTGTGTATAGAGTAATATATGTGTTTGTTTTAATGGCTTATGGAAATGTCTTCGTACTTCTGATTACTGGTTCGGGATTTTCATACACTGACTATGTACTCTTATCTGGGATATTTGTTTTGAAACCTCGTCAATTGTTATCATTGCTGGTTTTGGACTCACACTGAGTGCGCGTAGCTTATCCTTTTAGTTTTCCCTCTTTTCAGGTTATCCTTGAGCTTAGAGGTTGGACTCAACATATCAGTGGTCTCGGATTCTTAGAGAGTTTGGTTTGTTTTAACGATGTTCCTTAAAATTCAATTATCTACTTTCAGTTTATTTTTAAGGGAGTTTATAATGTTGTGATATGAGTTTTTTTTGGACAATCAGTACGTTTTGGGTATATGGTTTTCAAAACTTAAAATTTGTAAGTCGCGCATGAGTTTAAAACTAATTATGATTTTCTATCAAGATGATAGAATAGTTCTTTAGATAAATTTTTTTGACTTAAAGCTCATTAGTTTGGACTTTAAAATCTATTTTGGGTTGCAAAATCAATAACTCTTCAATTATAAATTAGTTCAAAGTAGAGTTTAAACAGAAATAATTGCAACGGTTGCAAAGCATTTCATAAAATTTGTTTCCAATTTTGGGAAGCGGCAAGAGAAAATGATTTTCGAAAGGAATTTATGTGTTTAAACACATGATTCGTATTGAGCCATCTTTGTGGACAATGTGACTCACCAAGATCTAGTTGAAACTTCTGAGTCAGGTTTCGGGGTGTTATAATTAGTGATATTAGAGCTAGGTTTGCAAAATATTCAGCTTGTGTTTTTACATATTCGTATGCGTCTGGGTTAAAAATATTTTAGACAAACATACTGCAGTATTTTGAAAATGATTTTTGTTTTGGAAAGGTTTTGCAAAAATGAAATGTCTGAGACTCCGATGCTTATCTGTATGAAACTCCGAGATTGTAAGTTTAGAGTTGTAAAATTAGAAATGTAGTCTTTAGATATTTATTGTAATACCCCTAACCCGTATCTGTCATCGGAGTAGGGTTACAAGGTATTACTGATCAATACATATATTTAACATACATATCTCATACATTTATGCATTCATACTCAAATATCATTTAATCACAATCCCATTGTCCCTTATAAGTGCCTACGAGGCCTTAAACATACTTTAGAAGTGATTCGGGACTAAACTGATAACTCGGGAAATTTTTGGAAACTTAGAAAAATTTCAACCATCCAGGGGTCACACGCTCGTGTGAACAGGCCGTGTGCCTCACACGGCTCCAGACACGCCTGTGTCTCAGGCCGTGTGGAAATAGGGCATACATACTGACTTGGGTCACATGGCCAACCACACACCCGTGTGTCCAGCCCGTGCACCCTTCGAAGTGGCCACACACGCTCATGTGCCAGATCGTGTGCTAGGCCGTGCCAAACCTATAGGGTATACTGACTTATGCAACACGGCCAAGCCATACGCCCAAGTACTAGGCCGTATGCCATTTAGGGGGTATACTAACTTTTACCACAAGGCCAGTCACACACCCGTGTGTGAGACCGTGTGGAGCATTGTAACACCCTAAACCCGGCCTAGACGTTACGACCGGATCTGGCATGTCACATGAAAGGTTGTCAAAGAAACTTCACGATTGTTTAAAATTTTGAGCTTTGTTTCCTATTTTGAAAATCAGATTCATTTTTAAGGTTGCCTTGCAAAATGATGTAAATATTACTAACTACCGAAAACTTGTTTTATAATACAAGAACCAAGTTAAAAGTTAAAACCAAATAAAATATCAAAGACCTAATTACAAACCATAAACCCAAATTAAAATAAAAATATAAAGTAAAGTAAAACGGGATTTACTAAAGAAACGATGTATGGCCACCACAGAGTCCGTTTCAGCTCTAAATCCTCAGTGCTGGGGAGCACCTGCAAGATTAAGTAGAGGGGGTGAGTTACGAGAACTCGGTGTGTAATCCCATAATCAGATACTAACTGGGTCCGAGCCCATTCAGATACAAACTGGGCCTTAGCCCTTACGAAATCAAATTGGGCGAAGCCCTTTACAGAAACAAACTGGGCCTTAGCCCTATTAGCATAGTATAGCAGATAATGAATGCAATGCAATGCAACCCAGCCCAGCCTAGTAATCCATCCGCTACACACCACCCGACCAACCAAAACACACCGGTGGGGATTTCTACAATCAACCCTCATCCGCTACACACCATCAATGGCACTCACGCTGCAGTCATGCTGCTCATCGCTGAAATTGTGACAGAGTCACCGAAATATGTGGCATAGCCATCGAAATAGTGTGACAGTGTAACATCTTGAAAAAGGGCCTATGCATTTTCGGGTTAATTGTACGAAATGACATGTCTTATGTATTACGAATAAATTTTAAACATTTTTGGAAACCCGGAAATGAATGGAAATGATTTGAAATGAACATTTTGGAAACACGAAAATGTATGGACATGATCTAGAAATGATTCAAAAGAGGAAAGTGAACATTTCTTGGAAACTTGGAAATGTAAGGAAATGATTCAAAAGAGGAAAGTGAACATTTTGGAAACTTGGAAATGTAAGAAAATGTCAAGTTTGAGAGCGAACGAAAATTTTTGGAAACTTAGAAATGACTTAGAAATGTCGAGTTTTAAGTTTTAAAGCAGGGAATAAAGGCAAGGTGGCCTTAAAAGAAAAAGTTTGTGAAATTTGACACACAAATAGGCTTGGAAAAGTGGCCTGAAGATGCCACTTAGGGTCTCTAGAAATGGCGCCACATGCAAGGTGTTGGGCCTGAGTTCGAGTCACTTGGGAAGCAAATAAAAGAAGTTTTATTTTGCTTCCAGAAGCTCTGAGGTGGACGGCACAAGCCTTCTAGAAAGGAGGTGTTTTATTCTCTTTAATATTTGATTAATAAGGTGATAAATAAAGGATTTTTAATTGGATTATTTTTAAGGGATAATAAAGGATTATTCTCTTATTATTTTAAATTAAAGAGATAAAGCTATCAAATAAAGAAGAGTGGTGGCCAAGTAGGGGACTCTAGCCTAGTAAATTCGGCTAAGGGGGGAAAATAAGGATAATTTTCATTCATTCTCTCCTTTGTCGAAATTCCCTAAGCCATTCTCCTCTCTCTGCCGAAATTTTTCCCTAGCAAATTCTCTCTTTTCTCTGCTATTTTGCCAAGACCAAAAAGTCTAGTAAAGCAAGCCACTCTCTTCATCTTTCTTTTCTTCCTATTTCTTTCCTTCCAATCCATTCAAAAGCCGAATTTCGGAGAGGCTTCAAGCATAGGTGTTGCCAATTTCTCCAAGTAAGGGTAAGATCTATACTCGATTTCCATTCTTTTTCTTTTTAAGCCTGTCGAAATTTGGAGACTAATCTCTCATATTGTATTTTGGCCGAAATATGAAGAACTCTTTCGGGATCTGTCTCAAGTTGACTGTAAGAAGGATTTTTCGGGATTTAAGGCATCAAGGTAAGACAATAAAGTGATATTCGGCCATAGGCCATAAGTATGATTTCAAGTTAGACTAAAATCTAACATATGTGTATAGATATTTAAACAAACATTAAGGAAGCAAGGATCCAATTCGGGATTTTAGAATCCACAAGGTCGAGATTCGGCCAAGGCTTATATTTTTTGGTATTTAGCACTATTTCCTATTTATTCAAAAAGCGTAAACCGACATAGTTAAATGATTTGGTGGCTAGCCGATTTTAAGGAAGGAATACTACAGATTTTGGGATTTGATTATTAATCAAATCGACAAACAAGGTAAGAATACTAATCCTACTAGGATTTGGAATTTGGCCGAATGGCTTTTTATTAAGGTAATAAGTGATAAATCAAATGTAGGGATTAAGGATCTAAGCATTAGATCAAGCTTTTCGGGATCTCAAGGAATTTCTAAGTGAATCAGGTGTGTACCCCGCACTACTTCATAATACGTTTTATGGCATGTTTAATTAAAATATGTGACATTAAGAATATGAAAGTGGCTAAGGTATCATGTTATGGTACTAAGTACTCAGGTACGTTTCCTACTTCTACTAGGAATATGAAAAATGTTATTTGTAACATGAGAATATGATAAGAATGTGAGCTTTAGCTTGTAATTGCATAATATGTTATGGGCATATGGGTTTTATTTTGAAAGGGGAAGTGAATGTGGTGACTTAAGACCACGAACACGGTGACCTAAGACCGTGATATCTGAAAAGTGGTGACCTAAGACCACAGTAATCTGAACGTGGTGACCTAAGACCACGAATGCGGTGACTTAAGACTGCAATTTGGTGTGTAGCGGAAGGAGGGTCGACTTAGTAGTCCCCACGGTGTGATTGGCAGGTACGGGGGTGTGTAGCGGATGGACAATTAGGTTTGGGTTTGGGAATGCATCATAACTTGTATTCATTATTTTGAATGTATAACTCTTGTATGCCTGATTCTATTATGACTTAGTGTCGTGTACACATTGAGTCTGTTTGACTCACCCCGTTGTGGTACCATGTTTCAGGTGATGAACAGTGATGGACCGGGACAGCAGAACTTGTGGTGGCCATGCTCAACATGAAGTCTTTATTTTTATGGACTATGAGTTTTTAAGTACTTGAATTATTTGGAAATTATTTGATGTAATAAGGCCATAAGGCCATAGTTGAGTCATTTTACATTTATTTTTTTTATTTATTATGTTTATGAACCTTATTTATTAAAGTTTAAGTAAAATTTCTTTAAACTAAACCTTAAATGTTTTATCACTTAATATTAAAAAGGGGTTTTCAAAACAAAATCGAATCTGTTTCAACACAAGCCCAACCCAAAACAAAATTTTAAAAAAATCGCACAAGTTTTTCGCAAAGTAACAAAAGGATTTGAACCGGTTTACTTGAGGACATACCAAATCTGGTCAAAGCTCGTGGGCGGGTTTGGGGTGTTTGATTTGGTATCGAGCCAGCTTTAAAAAACTCTCACTTTGTGGGCTAAAGCCCAAAATGTTTTCCAATCGAGCCAAATGAGTTTTTATGGAAGTATTTCGAAAATAAGCGAGTTTTTCGGCATGGCACCTAAATCTCCGACCCATGATCCACTGTAAGTACCACAACCATCCGTATGATTGTGTGATTTATGAATTATGGAAGGGTAGAAAAGGCATGGAACGTAGAATAGTATGATAGGAACTTGAACCTCAGGACTAGTCCACTCAAACACAAATACATAAGACTTAATGCACTTAACAAACCTATGGCTAAGTCATCAGAGTTAGGGTGTGGTAACCCCACACGCATGTCTAGGATTGGATCGGAAGAGCACGGTATTTAAGCGATCCTAGTGACTCACCTCCTCTTCGCAGAATCCCACCAGTGCGTAGCTTCTGGTTCACCCTAACCTGCAGGGCTCGTGAGGTGTGGCAACCTGCATGCGCATGTCTAGGAATGGTTTCGGTGGGAGCTTGGTATTTAAGCGATCCGCGTGACTCACCTCCTCTCCACTCGAATCCTCGCTCGGTGCGTAGCTTTGGTTCACTCTGACCAAGAGGGCTCGGTCATAGGCTAAACATAATGACTAAAACTCGAAAGGGAACTAGCCGTGTTTTTAATAAAAACAACAAAACCCTAGCTTTAAAACTCTTAAAACTTTCTTTTAAATTTGTGAAAACCATCTTTACAAAATTTTCCGAAAAATTTCCGCTTTATGAAATTACAAAAATGCCCCTGGTGGTAAAATTACCAAAATGCCCTTGGTTTGTAAAATGTTCAACTACCCAACAGTTTTACCAAAATTTCATAAACATTCAAAAACGCTAATTTGCAAAATATCAAAAATACCTTGATGTTGGAAAAAATTACAAAATTGCCCCTAACTTACAAAATTACCAAAATGACCCTGATTTCCAAAATTTTTGCAACATCACTGTTTTGGAAAGTACAATTTTCAAAAAGAACCCTCAAAGTTTTGCACCCTTTGAAATATCCCTGATTTAGTAAATTTTACAAATTTACCCCGATTTGTGAAAAATTACCGAAATACCCCCGAAGTCTAAAATTACCAAAATACCCCCGGATTTTAAAATTTTTCCAAAATACCTCGGGAACTTAAAATTTCCAAAATACTTGTCGGCAAATCACCAAGAAACTTTTTCTTTTGAAAAATTACGAAAATACCCCTGTAGGACAAAATTACGAAAATACCCCTGGGTAGTGGAAAAGCAACAACAATGAAAACTACAATGTTTCTCTAAATGAACGAAAATTCATACTTGTTTGATGGATGAATGAATGAATGGAAAGAATGTGTGCATGTATGAATACGAAAGAACCACTCCTAAAACTCTGTCATAAAATTTCTTCGCGGGTAAACAAGTGGAACAATGACTAATTCATAAAACCTCTTAATCAGATTTCGACGTTAGGAATGAGCTCTAGAGGACGTGGTCGTCGTGGAAGGGGTAGAGGAAGGATGACCGTGTCAGAACCCGTTAGATCGGGTCAAGGGTCTGACAATGAGATACCACCGCCACCACCACCCCCAGCTATAGGTGTTGAGCAGCAAACTCAAACAGGAGAAGATGTTGTATCGCAGGCTGTGCTGCGAGTTTTGGAGTTGGTGGCTAGTGCAGGAGGAAATTCAGGAAATCGAAAGTTCAGGCTCGAAGCGGCTCAGAGCTAATGGAGCCGAAATGTTTCGTGGAGTATCGGTGTGGCACCCAAAGATACCGAAATCTTTGGTTGGAAGCAACGGAGCGCATCATAGATGAGCTTGATCTGACCCCTGAGGAGAAGTTAAAAGGAATGGTGGCACTGCTACGTGATGAGGCGTATCAATGGTGGTTAACTGTTCGGGATGGTGCCACAGCTGAGGATCTGACCTGGGAGTATGTTAAGGAAGCGTTTCAAAAGAAGTATGTTGGAACCAGGTATACTGATGAGCAAAGGAAGGCCTTTCTGGGGCTGGTACAAGGGAACAAGTCTGTTGCAGAATATGAGGCTGAATTCCTGAGGTTGAGCTGGTATGCTCGAGGTATAGTGGCAACTGAGCATGAGCGCTGTGTCCGTTTTGAGGACGGGCTAAGGGATGATCTGAGACTGTTGATAGCACCACATCAGGAGCGGGAGTTTTCTGCTTTGGTAGAAAAGGCCAAGGTGGCCGAGGGAATCAAGGATGCTACAAAGCAGACTATGGATAGGAATAGGCCCAAAAGAGGTTTTGGATCATCTGGAAAGGTTCATAAGAGGCCTAGAGTTGATGGGCCGCGAGGTCAGCAAGCTGGATCAGAAGGGCGGTATCGACCTTGTGATGTGTGTGGAAAGAAGCACTTGGGAGAGTGCTGGAGGAAAACAGGAGAATGTTTTAGGTGTGGGTCCAAGGACCATGTGATCAAAGATTGTCCCAAGAACTCAGAGGAAAGCCGACCAGCAGCTCAGAGTGTTCGTTAGGCTAGTAGAGGAGGACCGCAGCCTCAACGAGGTCGTGGTTCGAGTAACCGAGGTAATGGTGCTGGCAGAGGCCGTGGAACACAGGGCCGAGGTGCTGCTAATACTGAGGCAAGGCAACCGGGTTTAGTTTATATGGTTCATCGGAGGGAAGATAGAGACGCGCCGGATGTTATAACCGATACGTTCTTTATTTTTGACAAGCCCTATTTTGCTCTAATTAATGTGGGCTCGACCCATTCTTATGTTGCATGTAGTGTAGTGGAAACACTAGGCCTAGACTCTGAACTTTCTGATAGGCAGATGACTGTAGTAAGCCCATTAGGCCAAACTGTAGTGGTGGATAAGATCTTTCGGAATGTACCCCTAGAGATTCAGGGAGTGAACTTTCGGGCTGACTTAATGGAACTACCCTTTGGGGAGTTTGAACTTATACTTGGAATGGACTGGCTAGTAAAGCACCGAGCCGTGTTAGATTGTGCGGCTAAACGAATGGAACTAAGGACCCCAGAGGATGAAGTAGTAGTAATGATCGGAGAGAGAAGAAATTACCTGTCTAATGTAGTTTCGGCGTTAAAGGCTGAGAAAATGGTTAGAAAAGGGCGCAAGGCATTCTTAGCCTTCATAAGTGCGTTAGGTGGAAAGGAAGAGGGTGTTAGTGGAGTTAGAACGGTAAAGGACTTTGAAGACGTATTTTCGGAGGAATTACTAGGAATACCCCCAGATAGAGAGGTGGAATTTGGAATAGATTTGCTACCGGGAACAGCTCCTGTGTCAATTGCCCCGTATCGAATGGCACCAAATGAGTTGGTTGAGCTCAAGGCTTAAATCCAAGAATTGTTGGATCGTGGGTTCATTTGACCCAGTGTGTCTTCATGGGGAGCACCGATCCTGTTTGTAAAGAAGAAGGACGGAACTATGCGAATGTGCATAGATTACCGTCAGTTGAACAAGCTGACCATCAAGAACAAGTATCCTTTGCCAAGGATCGATGACTTGTTCGATCAACTGAAGGGGGCCGCAGTATTCTCAAAGATAGACTTAAGGTCTGGATATCACCAATTGAAGGTGAAGGAGGCAGATATCCATAAAACCGCTTTTAGGACAAGATACGGCCATTTTGAGTTTGTGGTGATGCCGTTTGGATTGACGAACGCTCCAACCGCGTTCATGGATATGATGAATCGGATTTTCCAACCCTACTTGGATAGGTTCGTCGTTGTGTTCATCGATGATATTTTGGTGTATTCTAAGTCTGAAAAGGAGCATAATGAACATCTCCGAGTTGTGCTGCAAGTGTTAAGGGAGAAGAAGCCCTATGCCAAATTTAGCAAGTGTGAATTTTGGCTTAAGGAGGTGGCATTCCTAGGACATGTGGTATCCGCAGAGGGAATAAGAGTGGACCCTAGGAAGATCGAAGCAGTGTTGGATTGGAAACCACCTAGGTCCGTGGCTGAGATCCGAAGTTTCTTAGGTTTGGCAGGCTATTACAGAAGGTTCGTGGAAGGGTTCTCATCAATAGTCGCGCCCTTGACAAAGCTACTAAGGAAGGAAATACCCTTTGAATGGACTGATAAGCAACAGGAGAGCTTTGAAAAGCTTAAGAAGGTGTTGACGGAGGCTCCAATATTAATTCAGCCGGAGGCTGGGAAGGGTTTTGTAGTGTACTGTGACGCTTCGCAAACGGGATTAGAATGTGTGCTAATGCAAGATGGAAAAGTAGTCGCTTATGCGTCTCGGCAACTAAGGCCTCATGAGGTTAACTACCCAACTCATGACTTGGAACTGGCAGCAGTGGTTTTCGCCCTTAAGGTGTGGAGGCACTACCTCTATGGAGAAAGGTCGGTGATCTACACAGACCACAAGAGCCTTAAGTATCTGTTGACTCAGAAGGAGTTGAACTTGAGGCAGAGAAGGTGGATAGAGTTATTGAAAGACTACGATTGTTCGATAGAGTATCATCTGGGCAAGGCGAATGTGGTAGCTGATGCCCTAAGTCGGAAGGTTGTGTCGGATCTAAGGGCTATGTTCGCTCACTTAAGTTTGTATGATGACGGAAGCCTGTTGGCAGAGTTACAAGTCAAGCCCACATGGCTGAAGGAGGTGACAGAGGGACAGTTGGTTGATAAGGATCTAAGTGCTAAGTTACAGCAAGTGCAGAACGGGGAATTAAAGGATTATGGCATTAATAATGAAGGGTATTGTGTTACAAAGGAAAAGTCTGTATGCCGAAAGACAAGGAGTTAAGACAAAGGATTCTTCGGGAGGCGCATAGTAGCCTTTATGCTATGTATCTCGGAGGCATTAAGCTGTACAGAGATCTAAGGGAACAATTTTGGTGGCCTGATCTTAAACGAGAAGTTACTAAATTCGAGGGAAAATGTCTGACGTGTGAGCAAGTTAAGGCTGAACACCAAGTTCCATCGGGATTGCTACAGCCAATTGAGATTCCGCAGTGGAAGTGGGAGAGAATTACCATGGACTTTGTTAGTGGGCTTCCCCTTACGCCTACTAAGAAGGACTCGGTATGGGTGATAGTGGATCGTTTGACCAAGTCCACGCACTTTATCCCAGTAAGAGTTGACTATTCTCTTCAGAGGTTGGCCAAACTATATGTGGCGGAAATTGTCAGATTACATGGAGTACCAGTATCGATCATCTCCGATAGAGACCTAAGGTTTATGTCTCGATTTTGGAAGGCACTTCATCAAGCTTTAGGCACTAAGCTGGACTTCACTACGGCTTTTCATCCACAATCAGACGGGCAATCTGAACGAGTTATACAAGTGTTGGAGGATATGTTGAGAGGCTGTGTGATGGATTTCCGAGGAAGTTGGGAAGATTACTTGCCTTTAGCTGAGTTCGCCTACAACAACAGCTACTAGGCTAGCATTCGGATGGCACCATATGAAGCATTGTATGGTCGGAAGTGTCGAACTCCTACTTGTTGGACCGAGTTAGGAGAACGTCGAGTTTTGGGACCGGAGTTAATGGCAGAAACTGAAGAGAAGGTTGAGATGATTCGAGCACGGTTGAAGGAAGCCTCTGATAGGCAGAAGTCTTACGCAGACCTTAAACAGAAGGAAATAGAGTTTGAAGTGGGAGACCAAGTGTTTCTGAAAGTCTCGCCTTGGAAGAAGGTAATGAGGTTCGGTCGCAAAGGGAAGTTAAGCCCAAGGTTTATAGGGCCCTATCGAGTACTAAAGCGAGTTGGGCCAGTGGCATACCAATTGGAGTTGCTACCAGAATTGCAACAGATGCACGACGTATTCCATGTATCCATGCTACGTCGTTACCGATCGGATCCATCTCATGTTGTACCAGTTGAAGAAGTGGAGCTAAGGCCAGACTTATCGTACGAGGAAGAGCCGATTCAGATATTGGAACGTGATGTAAAAGTGCTACGGAGGAGATCAGTTCCTCTAGTCAAAATGTTATGGCGCAATCATGGATCGGAAGAAGCTTCGTGGGAGCCAAAAGAGGCAATGCGACAACAATACCCTCAATTATTCTAGTTAGGAAATTTCGAGGACGAAATTATTTTAAAGGGGGTAGAACTGTAACATCCTGAAAAAGGGCCTCTGCATTTTCGGGTTAATTGTACGAAATGACATGTCTTATGTATTACGAATAAATTTTGAACATTTTTGGAAACCCAAAAATAAATAGAAATGATTTGGAAATGAAAACTTTTGGAAACCTGAAAATGTATGGACATGATCTAGAAATGATTCAAAAGAGGAAAATGAACATTTCTGGAAACTTGGAAATGTAAGGAAATGATTCAAAAGAGGAAAGTGAACATTTCTGGAAACTTGGAAATGTAAGAAAATGTCAAGTTTATAGAGCCGAACGAAAATTTTTAGAAACTTAGAAATGACTTAGAAATGTCGAGTTTTAAGTTTTAAAGTAGGGAATAAAGGCAAGGTGGCCTTAAAAGAAAAAGTTTGTGAAATTTGACACACAAATAAGCTTGGAAAAGTGGCCTGAAGATGCCACTTAGGGTCTCTGGAAATGGCGCCACATGCAAGGTGTTGGGCCTGAGTTCGAGTCACTTGGGAAGCAAATAAAAGAAGTTTTATTTTGCTTTCAGAAGCTCTGAGGTGGACGGCACAAGCCTTCTAGAAAGGAGGAGTTTTATTCTCTTTAATATTTGATTAATAAGGTGATAAATAAAGGATTTTTAATTGGATTATTTTCAAGGGATAATAAAGGATTATTCTCTTATTATTTTAAATTAAAGAGATAAAGCAATCAAATAAAGAAGAGTGGTGGCCAAGTAGGGGACTCTAGCCTAGTAAATTCGGCTAAGGGAGGAAAATAAGGCTAATTTTCATTCATTCTCTCCTTTGCCAAAATTCCTAAGCCATTCTCTCTCTCTCTCGTGAAATTTTCCCTAGCAAATTCTCTCTTTTCTCTCGCTATTTTGCCAAGACCAAAAAGTCTAGTAAAGCAAGCCACTCTCTTCATCTTTCTTTTCTTCCTATTTCTTTCCTTCCAATCCATTCAAAAGCCGAATTTTGGAGAGGCTTCAAGCATAGGTGTTACCGATTTCTACAAGTGAGGGTAAGATCTAGACTCGGTTTCCATTCTTTTTCTTTTTAAGCCTGTCGAAATTTGGAGACTAATCTCTCATATTGTATTTTGGCCGAAATATGAAGAACTCTTTCGGGATCTGTCTCAAGTCGACTGTAAGAAGGATTTTTCGGGATTTAAGGCATCAAGGTAAGACAATAAAGTGATATTCGGCCATAGGCCATAAGTATGATTTCAAGTTAGACTAAAGACCACGAACACGGTGACCTAAGACCGTGATATCTGAAAAGTGGTGACCTAAGACCATAGTAATCTGAAAGTGGTGACCTAAGACCACAGTAATTTGAACGTGGTGACCTAAGACCACGAATGCGGTGACTTAAGATCGCAATTTGGTGTGTAGCAGAAGGATGGTCGACTTAGTAGTCCCCACGGTGTGATTGGCAGGTACGGGGGTGTGTAGCGAATGGACAATTAGGTTTGGGTTTGGGAATGCATCATAACTTGTATTCATTATTTTGAATGTGTAACTCTTGTATGCCTGATTCTATTATGACTTAGTGTCGTGTACACATTGAGTCTGTTTGACTCACCCCGTTGTAGGACCATGTTTCAGGTGATGAAACAAGTGATGGTGGGACGACGAGAGACTTGTGGTGGCCATGCTCAACATGAAGTCTTTATTTTTATGGACTATGAGTTTTTAAGTACTTGAATTATTTGGAAATTATTTGATGTAATAAGGCCATAAGGCCATAGTTGAGTCATTTTACATTTATTTTTTTTATTTATTATGTTTATGAACCTTATTTATTAATGTTTAAGTAAAATTTCTTTAAACTAAACCTTAAATGTTTTATCACTTAATATTAAAAAGGGGTTTTCAAAATAAAATCGAATCCGTTTCAACACAAGCCCAACCCAAAACAAAATTTTAAAAAAATCACACAAGTTTTTCACAAAGTAACAAAAGGATTTGAACCGGTCTACTTGAGGAACATACCAAATCTGGTCAAAGCTCGTGGGTCGGGTTTGGGGTGTTTCAGACAGAGTCACCAAAATATGTGGCATAGCCACCGAAATAATGTGACAGAGTCACCGAAATACACTGCCCCTTTCATCAATATCATATCCTAACCCCATGCAACATATTATCATAATGTGATGAATGCCAGACATATATCAATGCACATCAGATAATCAGATCATACATGTAGTCATGCTAAGGTATTCGAATGGCATAGCTATAAGTGTTACTTACCCGGTATCTCCAACTCAATTGTCGATACGGTTATTTCGGCTCTTAGTTAATACACAAATTACGGCTAAACAAACAAATGAAGATGTGTGGATTTCACACCTGATTACGTAGAGTACTAAATAATCACAAGCCCTTAACCTATACAAAACCTAACACACAATTAACACATTCCACACTAGTACTACCACGAGGGTACAACGATCATTTTGTCGTTTAGGGGTAAAACGGTAATTTTGCAAATCAGGAGTATTTCGGTAATTTTACAAACTGGGGGTATTTCGGTAATTTTGCAAATCGAGGGTATTTCGATAATTTTGCTAACCAGGATATTTTAGTAATTTTGGAAATCGGGGGTATTTTGGTAATTTCACAAATCAGGGGTACTTCAGTAATTTCGCAAACTGAGGGTTTTTCAGTAATTTTGTAAACCAAGCGTATTCTAAATAGAGATAACGATGCGAATGGGCCTAGGGCCCATTCTCGGCCCAAATGGGCCCACACACTCGTGTGGCCCATTTAGCCAAAATCTAGCCACATATATGAGATTCACATAGTCTAGTTCACTATCTACTATACAATTATACAATTTATTCATATGGGCCCACGGGTCTATTGGGCCTACTTCGGCCCATCGTGGCCCAAGAAGCCTCAACCTACAAGAATACTCATGGTGGCCTCGACTATCGCGTCGAAGCTCTTACACGTGCGCTCGCACGCTCGTGTGGCTACCATTGCCGAGTAACCGGCATTTCGGCATTTGTCGCTCTACAGCTAGAGTAGGGCGAAATACACACCTGATAGGAATCTGAAGCTACTAATCCGCGCTCCGAATGCTCCTATGCCCAACGCCAACCAGGTATGCTTCCTCTCCTCATAGACAGCTCCATTTATACCCAGCTTCTCACCTCCCCTCTTGCTAGCTTTTCGATGCGGGATCCTTGCATCAGTAGAGTTTAAATCCAACACAAACTCTTGCCGCCCCAACTTAGCAAAATAAATATCCCCTTTTTGCTTACAATGGGACTCAAACTCAGGTTCCCCTGTAACATAATCCACGCTGCTAGCCACTTTACCAACTAGCTCCTTGTTGTCTCAAAACATGCTCAACTAAATATAAGTCTATGGCCAACGTCTAATTTCACTTAAAAAGAAATCAAAATGCAAGCGCCAAGACTTGAACCTTAGACCCCCTTTCTTCCTTGTGGCGTCATTCCCTTGCTCCCATGTGGCGTCATTTGCCACTAGACCACAACTCCTTTTGTGTCATTTTTCTCCACTTTTAGAATAAAGCCTACTACTAACTCCCAGGGTTTTATTCACCTAAAACCAAAATTTCCCTAAAGCCAAAGTTTGAACCCGAGACTTCATAGAAGCCCCCTAACCTTCCAAAATCACTCACCTAATAGGTCCAACTTGCATTAAAGTCGTTCTCATGTTCTCCAAAATTTTAAACTCTCGTACGACTAAGGCCCAATGGGCCCTATTCTACTAGGCCCAAATTCGGATCGTTACAAGCATACTAACTTCAATTCAATTTCAACACTAGGGGACACACGGCTGTGTAACATGATCATGTGTCACACACGGTTGAGCCACACGCCCGTGTCTCTGCCTGTGTGGACAAAAATAGGCCATTTGCAAGGCCAATTTGCCACCCATTTTGCACATACCTACACAAGCTCAATTGGTACCAATTTAAGACACAAATATGCAGCCAAAAATCATCAACCAATACACAATGATAATATATCCATTTCAACTATTTCAATACTCAATTCAATGCTATTTACCTATTCAAATACCTAACAACTCATCTTGCTTTACTATACATAATTCACATATATGATTCATTCAATAAAACCATTACAAATATACATTATCAATTCAACCTCATTCATTCATTATAGGTTAATATACCTAATTCAAAACAAAGCCATTCACACATCTTTATACATGAACCTAATCATCATCACAAGTCAACTTAAATGGCCCAAAATACATGTTCATCAAGCATATTAAAATGACTCAAGCCTATACATGTCATATACCATATATACACAACTCAAAAGTACCAAAATAGATGTCCGATAGTGCGATGAAGTTCCTGTCAATCCCTGATTCTGAGCTAGCTTTGATATACTATACAACATAGAAGAAATTAAACAAAGTAAGCTATAAAGCTTAGTAAGTTTGTATGTAAATATGAGATAATCTCAACATTTATTAGCATTTTCAAAACGTATAATATAATTAGCATTAGAGCATTAATCAACGAGTTAACATATAGTTAAACCACATCATAACTCATAAGTCCTCAACTTCTTCTAACACGTTACTTGAGCAGTTTTTCGTACATACCTATACTGATACTTATCTATCTCTCGACAATTTTCTTATCAAACCACTTTGGCTTATAAATACTTATGATACAAATTCATCAATTTTTCGACGCCATAGTCCAACTATGGTCTTATATGCACAATGCCAAGGCCCTGTCATGGTCTTACATTCATATGCCATAACCCGATTATGGTCTTATTTTTCGATTTTTCATAGCCCAGCTATGGTCTTATTCAGCAACTAGTATGCTTAAACTGTACATTTAAATTCAATATCTCCAAATTTAACTAATGGAATACATACAATCTCAATTCTATCCATCAATTAAACAAACGCACAATTAAGTTCAATTATACGAACTTACCTCGTATACAGAAATGACGGATCGGGTCTACTACTCGATAACCTTACTTTTCCCCCGATTTAAATCCGATTTATTTATTTCTTGATCTATATGAATTCAAAATTAACTTATTAAATCACATATTCTTTCAATTTAGTCCATATCATACTTTAAAGCACTTTTACACTTTTGCCCCAAGTATTTCACAACTTTTACAATTTAGTTCGTATTTCACAAAACACAAAATTCACATAATTCAAGACTAACCCATGCTAGCCAAACTACCAGTATACCCCTAGCAGCCCATATTTTCCATTTATTTCACATTTCAACCACTCAATTTGCACTTTTCACAATTTAATCCCTATTATGCATTTTTTTTATCAAAAATCACTTAACAAAACATATAAAACTATCATCAAGCTTTCATATTTCAACATTAAACATCAAAGAACACATAGATTCAACAATGGAAACTCTCAAAATCTTTAACAGTTTCAAAATTAAAGGTACGGGCTAGCTAGATTGAGTTGTAACGATTACAAAAACATAGAAATCATCAAAAATCGAGCTCAAAACACTTACCGATTAAGCTATGAAGATGTCGAATGTAAAAACCCTAAAATGGCTTTCTAGTCTCTTCAATTTCAGCAAGAAATGAAGATGAAAGCATTAAAATTTCTTTATTTGTTTTATTATTATTAACCTTTATTAATGATTTACATTTTTAACCTTAATAAACTTTAATAACTACTCCAAATGTCATGCCACTAACTTCCAATATCTTATAAATGGGTTAATAACCATATAAGGACCTTAACTTTAAGGATCTATAGCTATTTAATACCTTTAGCTAATAGATGACTACTTTTGCATTTTACATGATTTAGTCCTTTTTCTCAAATTAACCAACCAATCGATAAAATTTGCTCACGAAATTTTCACACATATCAAATAACATGCTGTAAGTATCGAAAATAATACTAAAATAATTTTTCGACATCAAATTTGTGGTTATGAAACCACTGTTCTGATTTAGCTAAAACTGGGCTGTTACATTTATTTTTGTGTTTGGTTTAGATATTGTAGATTTCTTAATAATTTAGTTTCGAGATCGATATGGATTCTGGTGGTAAGTGAGATCGTGAGGATCAGCCTGGTGAGACTCTCGAGGAGTCATCATCTTCTCCGAGACGTGTATGTCTACCATGGTATTTCAATTAACTTTAGTATGTTTTCACTAAGTGAAGGTTCAATCCTAAGACTATTTCATAAATGCAAATTGATTTCCAAGAATATCAAAATCTAAAATAATTTGAAAATGGGTGAAGATTGTTGGAACATTTTCAAATATTTGAAAATTGGGGGAGATTGTTGGAACGTTTTCAAATATTTATAGTGTTTCCAATATCTATAGATGAATGGGTGTAACTAATCAAAAGATAAATCTTTTGGTCATTTGTCAAAAGTTATATCATTTGATTTTTGAAAAAGAATTATAACTATTCAAACAATATTAGTTGAACGGTTATACAATTAGATGAATAATAATAATTATTTTATTTATTCTGAAAGACACCTATTAAAATATGTCTCTATGAAAAGACATGAAAATATCTATAAAAAGGAATGAGATTTCATTTGGAAATCACACCAATAAATTCTAAAATTCTTTTTTTTCTTCCTCCATTTTCTAATATTATTAGACTATTCTATTTAATATTGCTGTAGAAATCTTTTGTAGAAATTGAGTTTCTTGTTATACATTGCTCAGTGCTTCGTGGACTATTCTCATCAGTGCAAAAGGCAAATAGTCATTGGCTTCAATGTATCCTCGAGGTTAATTTGCTTAAAACTCTAGCACACCGAAGATAGGTGAGGGCGAATATAACATTAAAGATAGTGGCTTGTTACACGCCTTGGAGCCTGGTCCTGTTTCTTCTTTTTCTATTTGAGTTACGTTTGTGTGTTCAAGATTTTCCTCACCAGATATTTGTACTAACACCCTAGTACTAGATTATTTAGAAAAATGACCTAGTTTCTACGGTAATAATGGGTGCCTCCAATTCCCAAGGTGACACCACCTCAAAAAGTAGCCAAATCATTGCTTCATGATTACAAAAATTTAGGATGGAAAAAATAATTTTTTTAGTACTACCACTTCCTGAGGCGACACCCATATAATTTTTTATATTTTCATGTGTATTTCCATAGCTAAATGAAAAAAAATATATATATTTTTTATTATTTTTGGTGACGCCTACTTTAATGGAGGCACCAATATTTGTAAAAAAAAAAATTCCCCTAATAACTACATGAGATGTGGTGGCACCAATATTTTTGAAATTTTTTGGTGCCGCCACTTCACATGGTGTGTCCAAAAGTTTTATTTTTCCCCTGGTTTATACTATAAATGTGGCAGCACTACCAACTATATATACCCCTTAGCCTTAACTTAGCACAAGTCTTAATTTTTTTTTTTTATGTTCAAAGAAAAAAAATGTGTCATATTGAAGGAAGGGGAGATATTTATTATTATGGTGTTCTTTAAAGAAAAATTTGTTTCGTCATGATCGATATATAAACGACACATAGAATATGTTGTTTTTAGGGTAGTAGTTACGCGGTTAACAGTCCATCCCGTATCGAAATACCCCATTTAATAGTAAGAGAGATGGGCTTTTAGTTGGTAATGGTTACGTGGTCAAGAGTTCCTGTTGGATGCAGTCACGACCACAATTTGGTGACACTACATGAAGTGGCAGGACCAAAAAATTCAAATTTTGGACACACCATGTGAAGTGGCGGCACCAAAAAATTTCAAAAATAATATTGGTGTCGTCATATCTCATGTAGTCATCAAGGAGAATTTTTTTTTTTATAAAATAGGTGATGGAGGCGGCACCAAAAAATAATTTTTTAATCCAATTAGGTGCCTTCATTAAAGCAGGCGGCACCAAAAATAGTAAAAAATATTTTTTTATTTTTTTCGTTTAACTGTGGAAATACACGTGAAAATAGTAAAAAAATTATGTGAGTGCCGCCTTGGGAAGAGGCAGCACCAAAAAGAAATTAATTTTTTTATCCTATCTCTTTCGTTATCATGAAGCAATGATAGAGCTACTTTTCAGAGTGATGCCGCCTTAGGAAGTGGAGGCACCCATTATTACAATACAAATACAAATATGTTTCAAAGTTTATATATATAAATTATTAAAGAGAAAAAAAAGATTACAAACACAATATGAATATATGATTTTTCTATGAATTCAATCACCATTAAAAATTATACAAATATGAAATAAATTTAGACACAATATAAATGATCACAAATTATTTTGTGTATAGAATACCTATAATAATGTATGCAAAATATAATTTAAAACAAAAATAACATAAACATGACATGCATATAATAATAATAATAATAATAATAATATCAAGCCAAAAGAGACTGCCGCCTCTCTAAAATAGCAAACTAAAAATACTATAAAAACAAAAGCATGACTTAATTACCCCTATCACACTAAAAATTTCCATAATTTAGTTGTAATAAAATTGAAGCTTTTGAGCCTATTAAGTCTTAACTTGATTAGTATTAACATTTTTGTCAGTGCAAGAGGACGTGAATTTGAAGAGCGGTTATGGATAATTCTAAGCATTGTATTAAAAAGATCAAATATTATAAAAACCTATAATGAAAATAATATTAAAAAATTGAAGCCTTTAAAAGTCAATAAAGTACTGAATTTATAGCATTCATAGTCAAAATTAATTAGAATAAATTATTAAAAACATATTCATTGAATTTATTTATTAAATCTTTTTTTCCTTTTCTTTCCATGCCATTGCCAATCATTATATTTAATGACTTTGTAATGCCTTAAATTTTTGGATTTTTGAATGTGTTATTTGCCAAGTAACTTAGTTTGGTATGGTAGTTAAGTGTCTTTGATGGTTGCATTTGGTCTTGTGTTCACATCCTATGTTACTCAAATGTGGTTCATTATTTCTTTTGCGTAGGCTTTGGTTGGACATTATAGTTTTAGTTGGACTCTATAAAATGTGGTAGGTGGGATTTGGATTTAATTTAAACTTGCATTTTGATTTATTTATTTTATTTTTATCAATTCCTAATTTTCCTCCTAACCAAAACCGTTTTACTCCCTTTCCCATTGCACATTGTTCCATCTTTTCTTTCTTTTTTTTTTCCCTTTTGTTCTGCCTAATTGCATCATTCATCTTTTAGCTTCTTTCTTTTTGTTTTTATTCTATTTGTTTTCTTTCTTTTTCTATTGGTTTGGGTTTTTTTGTTCTTTGCTATGCTTTTGACATTGCAATTTGTCTATACACTTTTGTGTGTTGATTCTGCTTCAGCCATAGTGTAAGTTTGTTGGGTATTTTTCCTATTTTCTTATGATTTTAGTTTAGTTTGATTCTTAAGCAAGGTGGGTTGTGTTTGTATGTATTTATTCGATATTTTGATTAGTGTTTTTGTAGTGTGTAATTAGGCAAAAGAAGTGAGAACTGGAACCCTCTAGCAGAGTAGATTCAGTTGTTTGGCGTGGTTTGAGGAAGTAAGTATTTGAACTTTGTTTTTAGGGGCTGGAGTTTTGGTCTAATGAGGTTATTTTGCGTGAGATTTGTGGACTAATTCATGTAATTGTTGAATGAATGTAGGTTACTAGAGTTCAAAGAGCGTGGTTAGTTCCATCAACAATCAGATGTGTGAAAACAACCAAAAAATCTCTTAGAAATTCGATTGAAATCACGAAACAGAGGCTATTGCAAAATTGCCCAGTTTTCACATGGCCGTGTGATGGGTCGTGTGAGACACACAACCGTGTAAGGTTTTGCAAACTGTGTGAGAATAAGCAACCCATGTGGCTGGACTGTGTGAGGCACACGGCCGTGCGAAAATGTTCAGACCGTGTGAGAATAAACAGACCGTGTGGCTAGTCCGTGTGGAGCATACGGCCGTGTGGAAATGTTCAAACTGTGTGAGTAGCCTGTGTGGACCATAGAGCTAGATTTTTGGGCCGTGTGGGCCTTTTTGGCCAATTCTAGGGCCCAATTAAGGGTCATTTAGGGGACTTGATATTTGGGTCCAAAGACGCCGTAAGGGCCAGAAAAAACTGTAAGTTTAGTACTTAAGTCCATTCGGGTGGTGTTTAAAGTGTGATATATATATATCTTAAGCTAAAACTAAATAATAAGTTGTGTTATGTGAAAAATGAATTATGTAAATAAGCATGTCGTGTAACGTTTGCTATATGTGTGTATGTCATCTGTTTATGATATGTATAATATATGAATCTGATATATATATATATATATGTATGTATGTTTGGGGTGGGATATGTTATGATGGAGGAAATGTATATGGTAGTATTTACTGCAAATATGGCAACTTGACCGCAAAGCTATATGTATGGCAGCTCAGCTGTAATTTTATGAGTGGCACACCGCCACATATTGATGTTTTTGATTCTAAAGTTTCTGAGTAGTTAGAATGATATATTTGATTCCAAAAGTTTTACTTGTTTTTCCAATACCGCTATATTTGTTTGTAACTTCTACTTAAGTATTGTAACTTTCCCAATCTAACCACAATGTTTAGGTTGGGTTGGAGGTGTTACAGTTGCAACCTTCATAATCTGACCATAAAATCTAGGCCGAGTTTGGGGTGTTATATTTGGTGGTATCAGAGTCAGGTTGCAAAACTCGGCTGTGTACTTTTGGGTTCAAATTATTTTTAAGAAATTTTTTATTATTTGAATTGAAATTTAATTAAAACTATTTTTGAACTTTTGGATAAGTAAAACCAAGACTCGGGCGCCAATCCATGCAAGTACTTTAAACTTTAGATATGCTTTAGAGATACTTTGTATGTGATTACTTTAGTATATGATATGACCTTTAGAGACTATAGTGTAAGAAAAAAACTTCTTTATATTATGATAAGTATTTCTATAGGACTTAATAATAAAGGTTTAATGTAACACCCCTAACCCGAGTCCGTAGCTAGAACAGAGTTACGGAGGATTACCGAATTTTACAGAATAAATAGACAGAAATTTCAAATATTTCACATCACATAATATACATGTCAGAAACCAATCAGAATTAATCATATTGTCCCTTATACGAGCCCTCGAGGACCAAAATACACATTTGAAGCAAATCGAGACTACATCGGAAACTCAAAATTTTTCAGAAAATATTAAAATTTTTCAAAGATGCAGGGGACACACGCCCGTGTGGGCATTTGAAATAGGGGCACACGGCTGTGTCCTAGCCTGTGTCCAAAATTATGAGCTCTCTGACTTGGGTCACACGACCAAACCGCACGCTTATGTGCCAGGCCGTGTGAATATACTGACTTGTATTCTTTAAAAGATATAGGGGACACACGGCCATGTCACCTGACCGTATGTCACACATGGCTGAGACACACGCCCATATATCTACCTGTGTGGACAGAAATAGGCTATTTTATAAGCCATTTTTCTCACCCAGCAAGGCATATACCTATAGTTATCATCATACATAAAAACAAGCCATATTATGGCATCCAAAACAAGTAAAAATCAAGCCTTAAATATATGTAATATCTTAACATACAACCAGTATTCCTTTAGGTACCTCAAATAACAGATTATAACATATGTGTTTATGTATTCAATATATTCATATGTACAACTAACGTATATGCATAATTGTACCCAATGTTTACCAAGATAATTTGCATTATTTCAAACCAAGTCACTTACCTACCAAAACATACCACCATCTGGTGCCAAAATGTATTTTAAATACTAAAATATTTAAATATATTTATATTTTATATATTAAGGTATCGATTCCTGATCAATTCATCACATCCCAAAACACATGTATATAAATGCACTTTTAGCTAATATTTTACCGTTTACCATAAAATCATAAACCAAATCACACATCAATCATATAAGGCAAATATGCACCAAACCCAAAATGTGCCAACACACAAGCCAAATAAGTGACTAATTTTAACAAATCACATATAGGCCAACATTAACCAGAATAACTATACATGCCATTATAACCAAAATCAAAACATCTGAAAGTACCGGTAGAACTAATGGATAGTGTGATATATCTCCGATAAGCTTCCAACCCGGTTGAGCTTTCGATAATCTAGAAAGTAAAGGAAAACAACTACTTAAACAATTAATGCTTAGTAGGCTCGTATAAAATTTAATCATATCAATTCATTTCAAATATGAAATTTATCAATATCAAGAATAATCCAATATTGACACCGCAATACTTGTGAAGTTATATTCAATAACTCACAAGGTAAATAAATCCACAGCATCACTTATACATATTATCCCTAGCATAGTAGGATTTTAAACAACTTTAACTCTTCCAAATTTCTTTATTTTCATTTTCATTTCTTTACTTTCCACACTCATTCCATATGCATATCACACCAGTCATAAACACATCATTAAACCATAGCCACAAGCTAGTGCATTTAAACATAGCTTTTTTTTTAATTAATCACATGATAAGTCATTTCATAAGAAATTGCAGAACTTAAACCTTACCACTCTTTCATGAGCACTAGCATATTTTCATTTGAGTACTTACCCTTTCAATGCATCATATAAATAAACATATTACCATTTAACCAATAGCTTGGCACTTGCCTAAGTATCAAACAACAACACTTATTAGTGTACTTGAACATATTTCATATAAATTCAACATTGATAAACTTATTTTCTCAACATGTCACACTTGAGTTTATTACTCCTCTCAACTTACATAATTTCCTTGTATCAACATATCAAAGATATTCACATATGTAGATATCATTCTCTTTCTGTTTCTTCACATACATGCATTGCAATAAATCAATATATCATGTACTATCATTTTCATATATTTCAGATATATTCCGGTAATAGTTCATTTCGAACCCATATTATCTCATATTAGAACTTTGCCTGTTGAACCATTTAAAATGTCGATGGATACATGGATAGTACACACGAAGTGTACAAAACTATAAACCATTAATTCGTGTATTATCCGTCAATACATATTCATGAATGCTCATACAAGCACATAACAGAAAGCTTTTTCAAGTCATATAACGGGGGAAGCTCATGTGAGCCATGTAACGGGAAGCTCATGTGAGCCATGTAACGGGAAGCTCATGAGAGCCATAATCAGGAAGTTCAAGTGAGCCAATACCGGGAAGCTCTAGAAAGCCATTAATCGGGAAGCTCACAGGAACCATATTACGGAAAGCTCGTGAGAGCCAAATATCGAGACGCTCGTAAGAACTGCATTGTGTCCGCAACACATGCAGGATCACAACCAATCAGGATGCTCATGCAAGCTTTTGTGTGTCCACAACATATGCAGAACCACAACCAATTCAGGAACCCTGTATCCATCACATTTCATTTGTTCAAACGAGACTTAGCACATGTTAGGCATTATCAGATATGTGATTCATACTTATACATGAAAATTTTATACATTTCACATATATAGCATTCAATTCAAACATATAAGTATACAATTTAATTAGACGAACTTACCTGGCTAAATTACAGCAGTAGTAAAGTTCAGGGGCATTTTGGTAATTTTTTATTTTTCTCGACTTTCCACCGATCTTGATCTAAATTAATAATTTCATTCAATATATTAATTTAAACGATAAAAAAATTTTTACAAAATTTCCCCTAAAGTTTAAATTTTATTCAATTTAGTCCCTGAACTCAAAACATGCAAATTAATCATTTTTAATACAAATCCAAGCTAGCTGAATGTTCATGGTATTTAATACAGTCCATTTTTGCAATAATTTCACAACAAACCCTTGTGTTTTTACTATTTCAATAATTTAGTCCCTAATCGGGAAATTCATCAAAATTACTTAACAAAATACTTTTAAATATCAACCAATATCTCAAATTCATCATTTAAAATCTAAAATCATATAAGTTCACCAAAACATTCAAAATCTTTAACAATATCAAAATCGAAGGTACGGGTTAGCTAAACCTAGTTGTAACGATATCAAAAACATAAAAATTATTGAAAACGGGGCTAAATTGAACTTACCTGTAGCAAAAATATGAAAACTAGCTTAAAGCTCTCCCTCCATGTCGGTTTAAGCAAAAGGTAGAAGATGAATTGCATAAAAACATTATAATTCAATTTTTTTGTTCTAATTTCAAACAATTTACCATTTTGCCATTAAATCCTTTTATTTTATTATTTTCCATGCTTATGTCGCCTCATCATTTTAGTTTAGGTATATTTGCTTCTTAAGTTTTCCTCTTTTATTAATCAAGCCATTTAATCTCTTAAATATTATAATTAGCAAGTTTTGCACCTTTTTCAATTTAGTCATTTTTAATTAATTAACTATCGAAACATTAAAATTTTTAATGAAACTTTAATTCCACCTTATTAACACTCCATAAATATTTATAAAAATATTAACGACTTAGTTTATAGAAACGAGGTCCAACCTCATTTTTCGAAACCACTTGAACTAGGGTTTTATTACTCGAATCTAATAATTCATTATAAGACATAAATTATTAATTCAAAAATCTTTTTAAAACCATATTTGACTTATAAATATTAAATAATAAAATTTACGAGTTTACTCGCTGGGTTTGGTGGTCTCGAACCACTATTTCTAACACCACTAAAAAATGGGCTATTACATTCAAAACTTAAACTGATTGCATAAAATTTCTAAAAAATTGTAAATAAGATATTGAATACTTGCGGATCTCGTGGATGTGGCACCCATAGGCGCGGTGGTTGCCGTCAAAGTGCACGAGTTGAATCTTTTTCGATGGGTAACATACCCTAGTTAGACATGAGTAGGACCTTAGGGACTTTGATACTAAGACTAAGTCTACGTCTCAGACAGCTAGGGACGAGGCACTGTCCTAGGTAATGTTGAGGGTTTTAGAGAGGGTCGCTGGGACCCATACTGGATCAGGATCTAGGGGTCGAGGGTAAATTTTTGAACGACTTTAGTCTAGTGGAGCCGACCTGTTTAGGGCCGTCATTAGAGTCGCTCTAACGGTGGCTGAGTATTGGGTAGAAGCCACTAAAAGAATAATGAATGACCTAGATTACACCCCTGAGCAAAAATTGAAGGGTGCGATATCTTTGCTTTATGATTAGGCGTATCAGTGGTGCCTAATGGTTTAGGAGGGAACTCAGCTTGAGCAATTTTCGTGCGATTATTTTTAGAATGCCTTCAAGGTAAATATGTAGGCGTAGGCTATGTGGAGTCCCGTAAGCGAGAGTTTATGAATTTGAGTCATGGAGATAGATCGGTGGCCGAGTATAAGACTGATTTTTTACAATTGAGTCAGTATGCTCAAGGACTTATTTCTAATGACTATGAGAAGAGTGTATGGTTTCAAGAGGGCTTGAGGTATGACCTTAAGGTTCTGATAGCTCCTCAAAGAGAGCGGGTTTTTGCAACCGTGGTGGACAAGGTAAAGGTAACTAAAGAGGTCAAGTGCACTGAGCACGAGAAAATAGAGCAAGAGAAAAGCCAGAATAATAACAAGAGGGATTCAGGTCCTTATTTTGCTTTAGTTGATTGTGGTTCTACACATTCTTATGTATCTAGTAGTGTTGTGGGAAATTTGGGAAACCAGTAATAAACTTTGTGTGATTAGTCCTTTGGGTCAATCTATACGAGTTAGTAAGGTATATAAGGGGTTTTCGCTTGAGGTTTAAGGATATATGTTCCCTACTAATCTAATAGAGTTGCCTTTTGGGGAATTTGATTTTATATTAGGCATGGACCAATTGGTGGAGCATCGGGTTGGATTGGATTGTGAGTATAAGAGAGTGACCTTTAAGGTTGGGGATGAATAGGAGGTTGTGATGGTGCGTGAGTGTTGAAATTATCTATCTAATGTAATCTCTACTCTAAGAGCTGAAAAGTTAATCCGTAAGGATTGTGATGCATATCTGGCTTATGTGCATGGCACAAATAGTTGGGGTTCAACTGTGGAAGAGATTCGCACTGTTAAGGACTTTTCGAATGTTTGTTCTGAGTAGTTTTTAGGTTTTCCTTCGGATAGAGAGGTCAAGTTTAGGATTGATCTATTGTCGGGTACTACTCTCGTGTCCATTGCTCCGTATAAAATGACATAGAATAAGCTTAAGGAACTTAAGACGCAGCTTTAGGGACTTCTAGACAAATGATTTATTCGGAAAAGTGTGTCTCCGTGAGGAGCATTAATTCTTTATGTTAAGAAAAAATATGGATTAATGAGTATGTGTGTGGATTATTATATGTTGAACAAATTGACAATAAAGAATACATATCCACCTCTGAGGATCGATGCTTTATTCGATCAGTTCCGTGAGGCTTCAATATTTTCGAAAATATATTTGCGTTCTAAGTATCATTAGTTGAAAGTTAAGAAAGATGATGTTCATAAGGCTACCTTCAAGACTCGTTATGGTCATTACGAGTTCCTATTTATGCTATTTGGATCAACTAATTCTCTGGTAGCGTTCATGGATCTCATGAATCGGGTGTTCTAACAATTATTGGATCAGTTTGTCGTTGTGTTTATTGACGACATTTTGGTCTATTCTAATATAGAGGTTGAGCATGACAAGCATCTTCGTACAGTTCTTTAGATTCTTCAAGAAAAAGAACTGTATGCTAAGCTAAGTAAATGTGAGTTTTAGTTGAGTAAGGTTATGTTTTTGGGGCATGTGGTTTCTATAGACAGTATTCGAGTGGATCCTAAGAATATAGAAGCTATTTTGGACTGGAAACAGCCTCGGAATGTGACTGAGCTTTGGAGCTTCTTGCGCTTAGCGGGGTACTGTCAGAGATTTGTGGATAGGTTTTTTTTTATAGCAGCACCTTTACTAAGTTGCTATGTAAGAATGCTCCATTTGTTTGCGCTGTAGAGCAGCAATCAAGCTTTGAGAACCTCAAATTGGTTTTGACTTAGGCACTTGTTCTAAATCAGCCTGAATCTCGGAAAGAGTTCGTTGTGTATAATAATGCATCACATACTAGTTTGGGTTGTGTATTGATGCCAGATGGTAAAGTGGTTGCGTATGTGTCTAGATAACTTAAGCAGCATGAGGGTAACTATCCAACCTATGACCTCAAGCTTGCTGTGGTTGTTTTTGCACTTAAGATTTGGAGGCATTACTTGTATGGTGAGAGATTCATCATCTATACTAATCGTCAGAGTCTAAAATATCTCCTCACACAGAAGGAGTTGAATATTAGGCAGCGCCACTGGATCGAGTTGCTTAAAGATTATGATTGTTCAATTGAGTACCATCCTCGTAAGGCCAATGTGGTGGCCGAAGCTCTTAGTTGGAGGTCGATGATTGATTTGAAGGTAATGTTTGCTCGCCTAAGTTTATTCATTGATAGTGGCATTCTAGCTGAGTTGCAAGTTAAGCCATCTTGGTTGGAAGAAATTAAGAGCAAGCAGCTTCTAGATGAGTCTTTGATGAGTCTGTTCAACAGATGGATGAGGGTAAGACTACAGATTTTGGGTATAATAATGATTGAATTCTGTGTATTCGAGATCTTATATGTGTACCTAAGGATTTGGATTTAAGACAATCTATCTTACGAAAAGCACATAGTTGTTCTTATCCTATGCATCCTGGGGGTAATAAGATGTATCGTGATCTCCGTGATGTATATTGGTGGTCGAGGCTGAAACATGAGGTAACTAAATTCGTATATCATTGTTTAACGTGCCAGCAAGTTAAGACTAAGCACCAACTTCCTTCTATACTTTTACAGCCCGTTAAAATTCTTTTGTGGAAGTGGGAATAGGTAACTATGGATTTCTTTAGTGAGTTACCTTTGACACCCGCTAAGAAGGATTCAGTTTGGGTCATTATGGACCGGTTAACCAAGTCAGCCCACTTTATACCAGTTATGACTGACTACTCCTTGCAAAAGTTGGTGAAACTTTATGTTTATGAGATTGTCAGATTGCATGGGGTTCCTGTGTCTAATATTTCGGATCGGAATCCTCGTTTCACTTCCTGATTTTGGCAAAAATTGCATGAAACACTAGGTACTCATCTTGATTTTAGTACGGCTTTTCATCCTCAGACTGATGGTCAGTCGGAGAGGGTGATTCAGATCTTGGAGGATATGCTTCGAAGCTTTGTAATTGACTTTCGAGTGAGTTGGGAGGAGTTTTAGTTGTTGGTTAAATTTGCTTATAATAATAGCTTTCACTCTAGCATTTAGATAACACCTTATGAGGCTTCATATCGTAGGAAATGTCGCACTCCCTTTTGCTGGACTGAGTTGGGATAGAGGAAAGTTTTGGGTCCTGAGTGGTGGCTGAGACTAAAGACAAAGTTTGTTTGATTCAGGATCGTCTCAAGCCTGCTTCTTATAGACAAAAGTCTTATGTGGACCTTAAGAGATGAGAGATTGAATATGAGGTAAGAGATTACGTCTTTTTTAAGGTGTCTCCTTGGAAAAAAGTTCTTAGGTTTGATCGTATGGGCAAGCTGAGCCCTTGTTTTATTGGGTCGTATCGGCTTTTGAGGCTTGTTGTGCCGGTTGCTTATTAGCTTGAGTTACCTCCAGAGTTGGATAGTACCTATGACGTTTTTCATGTGTCTATGCTAAGACGTTATTGTTCTAATCCATCGCATGTGGTTCTAGTGGAGGAGATTAAGTTGAGGCAAGATTTGTCTTTTGAGGAGGAGACGATACAAGTTTTGAAAAGAAAGACCATTCCTTTGGTAAAGGTACTTTCACAGAATCATGGTTCCAAAGAAGCTACTTGGGAGCCTGAGGATTTGATATGCCAGCAGTATCCTCATCTCTTCAAGTTAGGTAATTTCGAGGCCGAATTTTCTTTTAAGAGGGGAGAGTTGTAACACCCCAAATTTTTGGATTTTTTAATGTGTTTGTTTGCCAAGTAAATTGGTTTGGTGTGGTGGTTAGTGTCTTAGATGGTTGCATTTAGTCTTGTGTTCGAATCTCGTGGTGCTCAAGCATGGTATATTATTTCTTTTGCTTAGGCTTTAGTTGGGCATTAGAGTTTTAATTAGACTCCATAGTGTAAGTTTGTTAGGTATTTTTCCTATTTTTCTTATTATATTAGTTTAGTTTGAATCTTTAGCAAGGTGGGTTGAGTTTGTATGTATTTATTCAATATTTTGTGTAACACCCCTAGCCCATATCCGTCGCCATATTAGGGTTACGAGGCATTACCGGTCATATTACAGTTCATATAGATAATTCATTACATTTCACAACTAAAAATTTAATCACATCAATGATCGTAACTTAATCAAATATCGAGTCTTAAAGTCATACCATTCATAACATTTCTTAATTATAACATAATCCAGCATTTATCAAAACATATCATATACATAACGTATAGCAAAACAACTATTCATTAGTCGAATATCAAACCTACTATTATTTATATAGCTTTTGCACATATACAAATTTAAACATCAATCGAACCATACTTTACTACTAAATTTTTCATTCATTTATACAACATTGGTGATATAAAAATATGTCCAAGCATACTTTAGTTACTACTATACCATGAGCATATTTCCTAATGTCAAAGCCATATCTAAGCATAATTACCGAATCAATATTAACTTATTCCATTAATTTTTTTTCCATGACTATACCAATAAACATGTTATGCACATTAATCTAAGTTAAAATAACCACACGGCATTCTAGCCATACATACACATATACTCATTTAAATAATTATCATTTCAAGACCAAATATACTTCTTCTCTTGACAAAATTTCATGCACATATGACCATATTGATTTAAACCATTTTGAGCACAAATAACAACTAAAATTACATATTATTCACATGCCAATTTAAATGCATTAGATTGTACCACAAATTTCATTCATACCACAAACTAAGTTAATCCACAATCGGACAATCAATATAACATATAATACATAAAATATTTATTTAGGTATGTTAATAACCAAATGTCATGCTTATCATTTTAGTATCATATCCTTAGCCTTATTTGCATAATCACTTTACTTATCAACCAAAACAATCATATGGCATATTTATTATTTATCTTTTACCAACGTACCTATTTATCCAATCATTCAAGCATAATATATATGCATACATTACCAATACAAACCTAATCAATATAACCTATATACATTCGGACTTATAATCATCCAACCCCTACACATTCGGACTTATAAATAGCTTATAACCTTTATATACATAGTTCATTTTATAAACCTAACCAAACTACTTAAATACCAAATCCAAACATACCACACATATTATATATATATATCAAAACATTTACCACAATATTAACTAAACATAGCAACCATATACCGCATATAAATAAGCCATGGTCGAAATGACAAAACTAAACACATTAAACACTTAAACAAGAACTCATATAACCGAACCTAAACATAATGATTACGTCATTTCCGCATGGCTATATATATATATACATACCCAAAAATCAAAAATTTCAACTATGCCATACATGCCATATGCCCAAATTCAGCTTAGTAAAATACCGAAAGAAACAGTCGATAGTGTGATAGGCTTTGCTGATGATCCCCGAACTCATAACGTGACTCCAAAATCTATAAAATAGAGGTAAACAAGAACACAAGAGAGTAAGCTATTTAAGCTTAGTAAGTCATAAGCAAAAACATATATATTAACAAAGGCATATTAACATTTTACTAATAAGGTCGAATACCCATAATTTCTAATACAATGATATCTTTTACTACAAAGGTCATACTTTAATCACACATACATATTATATGGCCGAATATAAACAATCATATACACATATATATTTTCACTTTTAATATCACAATTACATAAATAAGCCGAATCACTTATATGCTCAACTATGCTAACACAAAATCCATATTCACATAACTTTATATCATTTCAAGTAATCAACTTACCTTGTTTCCTTGTAAACATTTAACTAGCACATACCTGAACATATAATTCGATTTCACATGTGGTCTTTACTTCATATTGCCCGTTGAACGGTTCAGAATTAAAAAAGATACGTGGATAGTCGGAAGGCTCATACAATGCCAACGTCCCAGACGTGGTCTTACATGTAATCACATATCGATGCCACCGTCCCAGACAGGGTCTTACACAAGTCAAATATGATGCCAATGTCCCAGACATGGTCTTACACGTAAACAGAAGTTGATGCCAACGTCCCAGACGTGTTCTTACACGAAAACACATATCGAAAATCCTATGTCATGACATATGTATCCTAACTATTCCTAGGGTTCGTACGAGGCTTTTGAACATTGAATCTCGATGGAATCGAACATCGTAATCAGACTCCCAATCACATTTACATTCGACAATACACATTTAAATTCATAAAATTTCATTTTCACATATAACATATATTTATTATCAAATTTAACAACATTTATATGCTTCTTGACTTACCTCGGATATCGACGGATGAAATCGATTACTCGACTACTTTCTACTTCCCCCCATCTAATTTCGTTTTCTTTGGTTCTTGAGCTAAATAAATTCAAATTTAACTAGTTTAATCACACATTCATTCAATTTAATCCAAAAAAACATAAATGGGCAAATTACCATTTTTCCCCTAACATTTTACACTTTTTGCAATTTAGTCCCTATTGCATAAAACACAAAACATGCAAAATTTGCACACACCAAGCTTAGGCCGAATGTTCACCATGATTATACAAGTCCATATATTTCATGTAACACCCCAAACCCGGCCTAAAAGTTAGGCTCGAATCTAGCATGTCACATCAAAAGGTTCTATAAAACCATACGATCTTTAAAAACCATCCCTCAATTTAAAAACTTTTTATCAATGAAAAACCTCGAGTTTCGTCGCTTAACAAATAAAATTTGCTTAAAGGTATTCTTGAAAAGATGTTATTATTTTCGAAAACTTCGTTCATTGCAGAGCTTTAACTTAAGGAATTTCGGAAACGTAATATTTTGAAAATGGTTATTATCGTGTTAAGAAAACCCAGTGTTTAATCGTTTAACAATTTAATAATAGCCGAAATGAAAGTTTTAAAGGAAAATAAAATCCAATGGCCTTATTACAAAAGATTAACCCCAAAATAAATAACATAAAATAAAATAAAATTTGGATTTACTAAGTTTCGTGAGAAGTAATTCCGATGTATGGCCTCCACCGAGTCCTCCGCAGCTCCAAATCCTCTAACACTGGGGATTACCTACAAGGAAAGAGGGTAAGTTACAAGAACTCAGTGTGTAATCTCCTAAACGGTCACTATCTGGGCCTGAGCCCTTACGATATCAATCTGGGCCTAAGCCCAATAAACATGATAATGCAAACAGAACAAAAATGCAGCCCAACCCAATCCAACCAACATATCAACTGTACCAACCCTACACTCCTATGGGGACCAAGTCAACCTATCCAGCCCTACACACCAAGAACGCAACCGAGCTGCCAGAATGTAAGTGGCTTAAAGCCGTCGATAGGTCCACAGTCGTCTCGGGCGACCCGTGCGACCCTAACAATCAAATCGATGGGTCCACAGTCGTCTAGGGCGATCCGTGTGACCCTAACAATCAAATCGGTGGGTCCACAGTCGTCTCGGGTGACCCGTGTGACCCTAACAGATCAATCACTTCCTCCAATCATCAAACCCAACCCATGCAACATGTTGTGTATGTCATGCTCAACCATTGCACGTGTATGCAAAATGGCCATGCTTAGTAACAGTCATTTCAACACATATTAACAGCAAATCAGACACACGCCCACAATCAAATTGATTAAAACATAGTCATACAATCACAGTCAAATCAGTCAAATCATAGCACAAGTCAATCATTAACCTACAAGGGCAAATCAAACCCTACAGGAGTAATTCGGTAATTCCACTCTTAACTAATCCATGTATGCAGTGCATCTCAAACATAATCAATCATACAATTAACACATACAACATTAGTACTACCACGATGGTACAACGGTCATTTGATCGGTTAGGGGTAAAACAGTCATTTTGACCCGTAAGGACATCTCGATAATTTTACCCGTCGAGGGTATTTCGGTAACTTTACCCATAAAGGGTATTTTAGTAATTTCACAAACCAGGGGTATTTTGGTAATTTTGCAATATTTCGGTAATTTTGTAACCTAAGGGTATTTCAGTAATTTTGTAAACTTAGGGTATTTTGGTAATTTTACAAATCGAGGGCATTTTGGTAATTTCATAAACTAGGGGTATTTCGGTTATATTGGAAACCATGGGTCTTTTGGTAATTTTGCAAATTATGGGTATTTTGATAATTTTGTGAATCAGGGGTATTTCGGTAATTTTATATTCTGGGGGTATTTCGGTAATTTGAAAACCAAGGGTATTCCAGTAATTTCATAAATCAAGGTATTCTAAACAGAGATAACGATGCGAATGGGCCTAAGGCCCATTTTCGGCCCAAATGGACCCACACGTTCGTGTGGCCCATTTAGCCCAAATATAGCCATAGATATGAGATTCACACCTAATAGGAGTTTGAAGCTAATCCGCGCTCCGAATGCTCCTATGCCCAATGCCAACCAGGTATGCTTACTCTCCTCATAGATTGCTCTATTCAAAGCCAGCTTCTCACCTTCCCTCTTGATAGCTTTCCGATGTGGGATCCCTCCTTCAGTAGAGTTTAAATCCAACACAAACCCTGGCCGTCCAATCCGCAAAATAAACACTCCCTTACTTTTCATGAGATTCGAACCCAGGCTCCCCTGTAGCTTAATCCATGCCGCTAGCCACTAGGCCACAAGCTCCACTTATGTCTAAAATCATGTGCAACTAAATATAAGTCTTTGGGCCAAAGTCTAAGTTTACTTAAAAAATAAATCAAAATGAAATGCAAGAACCAAGACTTAAACCTTGGACCCCTTGCTTCCTTGTAGCATCATTCCCTTGTCCCTTATGTGGCGTCATTTGCCACTAGACCACAACTCTTTTTGTGTCATTTTTCTCCACATTTTATTCTTAAAGCCTACTTACTAACTCCCAGGGTTTTATTCACCTAAAACCAAAATTTTCCTAAAGCCCAAGTTTGATCCCGGGACTTCATGGAAGCCCACTAACCTTCCAAAATCACTCACCTAATAGGTCCAACTTGCATTAGTGTCGTTCTCTTATACTCAACAATTTTAAACGCTCCCATGGCCAAGGCCTAATGGGCCCAATTCTACTAGGCCCAAATTCGGGTCGTTACATTTCATTTATTTCACATTTTAGTCCCTCAAAATATTGTTTTTACAATTTAGCCCTAATTACTCAAATTTATCAAAAATTTAAAGACAAAACATGTTAATATTACAGATATCTTTAATCTTTCATCATCAAACAACAAAAATCACAAGCTATCATCAATGGCAAAACACAAAATCATCATCAATTTCAAAAATTCAAGCATGAGTTTTGTAGTACTCGAAGCAACGATATCAAAAACGTAAAAATTATCAAAAACTAAAATCGAAACATACCTTAATTTGCTTGAACAAGGGCCGAATACCTAGCTTGGTTTCTTATTTTCTTTCTTTTTTAATTTCGGCATAAAAAGATGAACATAATGCTTTGTTTTTTTTGTTTTGTTTTATTATAATAACTTTATAATATATTATTTATTATTTTAACCTTTATAATTAATATAAAAACTATATAATATAAACATGATGCCGTCCATTCATTAATTCAATGGCAAAATTACAACCTAAAACCTCCATATTAAAAGAACATCCACTATTCGACCATTCTAAAAATAACCACTAAATTTTCATTTTACGCGATTAAATCATTTTATTTAATCAAACACCCCAACGACGAAATTAAAGCACGAAAATTTCACACAAATAAATTCACACATAATAAACACGGAATATAATTTTAAAAAAACTTTTCTAACTCGGATTCGTGGTCCCGGAACCACCATTCCAAATAGGGTCTAAATCGAGTTGCTACATTTTGATTAGTGCTTTTGTGGTGTGCAATTAGGCGAAAGATGTAAGAACTCTAAACCTCCGGCAGAGTAGATTCGGTTGTTTGGCATGGTTTGAGGAAGTAAGTATTTGAACTTTATTTTTAGGGGTTGAAGTTTCAATTTAAGGAAGTTATTTTACGTGAGATTTATGGATTAGTTCATATAATTGTTGAATAAATGTAAGTTATGAGAGTTCCAGAAGCATGGTTAATTCCATAAATGATCAGTTGTGTGAAAATGACCCAAAAATCCCTTAGAAGTTCGATCGAAATCACGAAATAGAGGTTGTTGTGAAATTGCCTAGTTTCCACATGGCTATGTGGTGGGTAATATGAGACACAAGACCGTGTAAGGCTTTACAGAGCAAGTCGTGTGAGATTAAGCAACCCGTGTGGCTAAACCGTGTGAGGCACATGGCCAAGTAAAAATGCTCAAATCGTGTGAGTGGACCGTGTGGACCACACGAGCTAGGTTTTTGGATCATGTGGGCCTTTTTGGCCAATTGTAGGGCCTAATTAAGGGTCATTTAGGGGACTTGATATTTGGCTTCGAGGAAGTCCTAATGGCTAGGAAGAAAACTTGTAAGTTTAGTACTTAAGTTCATACTAGTGGCATTTAAAGCATGATGTATATATCATAAGTTAAAATAAATTATAAGTTGTGTTATGCGAAAAACGAATTATGTAAATAAGCATGCCATGTAACGTTTGCTATATGTGTATATGTCATCTATTTATGATATGTATAATATATGAATCTGATATGTATATGTTCTTGGTTAATCTCTAAAAGGGGATTCTTTTTTGGTGTTTAGGAGTTAATCAAGGGGCTGGTGGTTTTTAATCGACGATGTGATTGTGCGAAGTCGTGGTTACTCAAGCAAGGTAAGGGTTTCGCTAGGTTTTTAGTCAAGTTCCTTCCAAAATTGGTTGATTAAAGACGAATTAAGTGATTAATCTGGAGATATGTTGGTCGATTTTTAGGTTCTGGAGGCTTAGGAGTGCTTACACATCAGAAATGATACCAGGTGTGTACCCGAAACGCAGAAAACGAGATTCAGAAAAAAGTCGAAAATGCTTGCTGTCGAGAAATAAGAGAAATAAGATAAAATGATGCAAAAAATTGTAGAGAAAGGAAATAAGGGTGTAATAAACTTGGAAATCAACATTTTGCACTAAAATAGTTTTGGACAGCAGTAGTAGTCTAGATTTTAAAAATCATCAAAAATAGTGGGAATTGAGTCAGAGGTTGAATAAAATATGAAATTAAATTTTATTGAATCTAGTTTTTCATGGAAGAAACAGTGTAAGCAATGGAATTGTAAATCATGAGATATAATAAATTTTGTGAGACAAGGACAGAATGATTTCGGGTTCCCCTGTTCTGACATAGGAAAATCATAAAAAATTGTAAAAAAATAATTAGGGGCTTAAATTTATATTTTTAACTCTCTAATGAGTCTATTTTCAAGAAAAACAAACGGAAACATCATTTAAATTACTTACTAAGAGAAAAATAATTTTTAGTATGGAAAGGATGAAGTTGTCAAACAGCAGAATAGGGATAACTTTAAAGATTTTACTGTAATTATTTAATAAACTATAAATTTTAAAAATTTTATGGTAGAAATGTATTTGAGTCTAGTTTCAAAAACATCAAGTGGATCTTAATTTGGAATTTTTTAGCTCAAGATACTAATAATCTAGTGATAATGACTCAAGTAGACAGCTTTGAATGAACATATAAGTAAATAGTGAAAACATATATGACTCTTAAGCTAGCATGGGTTACTTTAAAAATGGATCACACGGGCATGTGGGCCCACACGGGCAGATCACATGGGCGTGTGGACCCATTTTTACTAAAATATTTTTACTGTTGCACGGTTACCCAAGTCGACTGTGAACCTGTTGTAAGGTCGGTAAGCGCTACTTAGACCCCTAAATATGTGAAATTGACTGAATGATATCTGACATGATATCTTAATTGGGCATGTTCAGATACTGAAATTGCATAATACAATGTCTTCTATTGTGTGTTACATTGCATTGGGTTGGGGACTGTTATTCGGAAGAAGTGTACTAAAAGGCTTTAAGCCTATTTTACTAGTAGCTCAGCTGCAAACTATCGTATTGTACCGTATTCGGTACTCCTTGGAGTGTAGGGATGGATGGGTTGATTATATCCCCACATAGAGTGTAGGGTTGGACAGAGATGGTGTGTAGAGGCTGGTTGGGTAGGATTTTACTATTGCATAACTGTTCCTGCTACTAATACTGTGATGGGCTAAGGCACTACTGCATTTTTGACACTGTACTGAGATAGGCTAAGGCCCAAACTGTCACTGATACTGAAAAAGGCTTAGGCCCAAGACTATTCAACTGTGCACTGTGAATACTAATTGTTTGTTTGTTTCTGCGGGATTACACACTGAGTTTACATAAACTCACCCTTTTTGTTTAATGTGCACAGGTAATCCCTAGACTTAGATGGATCGGTACGACGGAGGACTCAGCGGTGACCACCGTAATTCTGGACTTCATTGTTTTCAATTTACGATTTATGATTTGATTATTATTTATTATTTGGGTTGTAATTTGAGGACCCTCTGGGACTTTGGTTTTAAATTTGGGTTTTTATTTATTTTACTTTATGGATTTATACATGCTGGTCGTAGGAAATTCGGTTTTCAAAAAGTTAAAGTAATTTCTAAACGCATGATCACCTAGACTGTTTTATTAAAGCTTTCACAACGAGGGATGTTTCAAAACAAATGTTTTAAATGAATAAAAATGACATCCTAAGTTCTAACAAAGGTTTACTAAAGATAATAACATGCAATGTTTTCATCGTAACAACGAGGTTTCAAAAACACTATCATGTGACATTGCTAGATATGGCCATAACTTCTAGGTCGGGTTTAGGGTATTACATTTAGTGGTATCAGAGCCATATTACAAAATTCAGTTGTGGATTATGGGTTTTATAAAAAAAATAGGCTTTCGAAAAATTGATTGATTTCCAAATGATTTGAAATGTTTTTTGTAATAGCCCAATTTAGGGGCTAGTCGAAACAGTGATCTTTGGATCACTAATCCGAGATTAGAGAAATTTATTTTCATGTCATTTCATGAGTCAGAGCATGATGGTATATGTACATGAGAATTTTGGTACTTTAATTTTAGCGATTTCTTGATTAATCGCAAAAAAGGACTAAATCGCATTAAGTGCAAAAGTTTCATTCTATAAGCTAAAGGTACCAAATAGCCATAGATTGATAATTGGAGGTCTTTAAAAGGCAATTAGACCCCCAAGATTAGTATAGCCAGCCATAGGCTATTATGGGAGACAAGGATGAACAAAACTTTGGTCAAAGTTAGTGATAGTTGGTGACCAATTTGACTAGTTTAATATTAGAATAAAGAAAGAGATGATATCATCTTTCTCTCCATCTTTCTCCACCAAAATCAGAAAGCAAAATAGAGGTTTGAAAGCTCAAAATTTTCAGCAAGCTCTCCTCCATCCTAGTAAGTGTTCTAGTGATCTTTTCTTGAAAATAGTTGTACTTTTGAGACCCCTAAAGCTTAAGCTTTTAAATGAAGGGACTATTGTGAAATATGGTGAAAAGTTTTGAGTGTTTCCATGAGAGTGATCATATTTATTTGCTATATTTTTATGGAAGAAATTGAGTCTTAGTTGTTAGATGAACAATTTTTGTGAAAGGTGTTGTCTTGAAAACACCTAATTGGACTTTGATGAAAATGTTACAAATTTGTAGTAATTATGTGAAATATTGAGTTTTGATGATAGCTATAAGAGTATTAAATACTCACCTAGGCTTGTTGAAGGTAGAAATGTGATTAAAATTTATTTCTAAGCCTAGGGGCAAAATGGTCATTTTTGCCTAAACATGATTAATAAAATAATTTTATTAATGTGGTGATTAAAATGAGCTAAATTACTATTATAGAGCAAGAAGAATCGAGAATCCGCCTCTATCGGGGAAAGAACAAAGTCTCAGACTAAACCGACGAGTTGGCTCATTTTGAAAACGAGGTTAAGTTTGTATGTGATTAATGCAACATTTATGTTAGCATAATTGAGCATGCTTGTATCATATTGATGCATGATGCTCTACTAAATTGAGTAGTTAATGTTCGATGAGATGTTGATGTCCTAGTGAATTATAATAAATATGAAAATGCTATCATCGAGATGAGAAATGAGTAAGGTCCCGTATAAGACCATGTCCGGGGCATGGCCTCGGCACCGAGTTGAGATCCCGTATAAAATCATATCCAGGATATGGCTTCGGTAATGAATATGAGAATCGTATAAGACCATATCCAGGATATGGCTTTGATACTTGATGTGAAAGTCCATATAAGACCATATCCGGGATATGGCATTGGCATTTAGAAGTGACTCCATATAAGACCATATCCGAGATATGGCATGGCATTTAGAAGTGACTCCATATAAGACCATATCCAGGATATGGCATGGGCATTTAGAAGTGACTCAATATAAGACCACCCCGGTGATGCGGCATTGGCTTCATACCTACATGAATGACGATTAATATGCGTCTTTGACTATCCCTAGTGATTAATGGGACAAGTGGATGAGTTTAGAAGTAGAAATGAGAATTGTACTAAAGTCATGTGAATGAGTGAATACAGGTACTCGTGAATGAGTCACGAAGGAATGATTACGATGTGTGGCACAGTATGTGCTAAATAAGGGCAATTGTAAGTAAGTATGGCAAGAATCCTATGACTTGTGTATGGTTAATTAATACCATGGATGGATTACATTATGAGCTTATTGTTGCTATTTATTTTCCATGCAAACTTACTAAGCTTTGTGCTTACCCCCTTTCATTGCTCATTTTTCCTTGTAGTATTGCCAAGATAACTCGGGGAACGTGGACGTAGGAGTTTGGAAATCACACTATCGACATCACTTTGGTATAACCATTTAGACTTATTTTGAGTATGGCATGTATAGGACTCGAGTATTTTTGTTAAGTTGTAATTGTTAGTCAAAGTGCTGGCTATGTATGCTACTAAAGTCATTTTGTAAATTGTCTTAAGTTAGGCCAATACTTGGCAAATTCTATTGCTTAAATAAAGATGAAATTCTTGAAGTGTATGCCTTGATGCTTTGAATTGAGTTCTTGAATATGTCTTTGGGCTTTAGATTATGTTGATTTGAATTAGAGCATGTATGTGTGCAACTTAGGGTGGCAAAGGGCTTGGTAGATAGCCATTTAATTGTCCACATGGGTAGACACACGGGCGTGTGTGACATACAGTCAGCCATATGGGTGTGTGGATTTACCGTGTATCCCCTTTGCATGCTAGGTTTGCAAGTCAAGATGCTCCACGGCAGAGACACAGCCGTGTGTCTCAGCCGTGTGGGAGACACGGCCTAGGACATGGGCGTGTCCCCAGGCCGTGTGAAGTCTGCACATTAATTGTGGAATTTAATTCAAAACATGGTCTAAGGACACGGGCGTGTGCCTTGGCCGTGTGACCTTCGTGAGTTGATGACGTCATAGTCAGTATGCCAAGGTTTTGGCACAAGGGCTAAGACATGGGCGTGTCAAGGCCGTGTGAGGGACACGGGCCAAGGACACAGACGTGTGTCCAGCCGTGTGAAATTGGTCAGGATCGGCCACGGGTTGAAGACACGAGCATGTCTTAGGGGCACACGGCCGTGTCCCTAAACCAACACGGACGTGTGGCCCCTATTTTAAAGAAAAGTTCTGCAAGCTCGTAAAAGTTCCCGAATAGATTTTGAAACCCTTTAGAGGTATGTTTAGGGCCTCGCGGGCCAAGAATGAGAAAATGATGAGTTCAAATGAAATCTTATAGCCCGATTTGAGATGTTTAAGTGAGATAAGTTAATAATGCCTTAAACTCGGTTCCGGCATCGAACCCGAGCGAGGGATGTTACATTTTTACTGAGTAAGAGGTACACCGAGTCTCCGGCGCTGATCCTGTAAGTATTCTGAACTGTGATTTGTTTTAAACTGAAACTGTTATGGATAGTATATTCTGAAACTACTATAGGTAGTAAACTGTATTGAAAACACTCTAGTTAGTATATACTAAAAATTATAAAGAAACTGGAAACTGTAGTGAGATTGTGATTTACAAAAATGAACTCTGAATAATCGATACTATTTTACATAAAACATTTGTTAATAAACACTAGAACTGTAACTGATTCATAAAACTGTTAATACAGATAAACGTGATTAGACAAAGAGCGCATGAGGTATCAGCAGACGAGGTAATAGAGGCCGAGGTAGAGGCCGCAGAGGAGTTCGAGCTGAGTCCTATTCACTGGGTAGCATACCGAATTTGGATACGAGTCAGACACTAGTGCCATCTGCTACTGAGACTGGGTCTTAAGATCGCATGTTTAACACCCCTAGCCCACATCCGTCATCGGATTAGGGTTACAAGGCATTACCAAACTAACCACAATTCAGTACACTCATAAAAATCATCTTATTACAATAAAACATAAACAATCCATGCTTTCAAATTCAAACATATATTGATTATTTATTTAATTAAATTTTGAAACCAATTTACATACATCAAAGCTAAAATACTTACTCATAATAGACTTAATGTTCGGCACAAATAAGCATTACATACATGTTTTTCGAATATCTAGATTATAAGTAAGCTTATTTCAATTCATAAACCAACTATCCATATTATGACTTTTATTTATAAAAGATTAGCAAACATTGTCAAATAGACCAAAACGATTCTATACTTACTATATGAAAACACATTTCAATATGAAACCTATAATCACTTTCGGTCACAAATGGTAAATGATAGCCATTATGGTTTTCAAGTCAAATAACATGTTTAAACATTATACCAAAAATTACCTAAAACAATCAACTCACTCATCACATACTCGGCTATCATATTTACTTTAATAATTATACCTATTATACTACTCAAATGCCTATTGAATTTTTCATTACAAAACATATAAAGCCATGCCACAATCGAAGTATCATATATTAATTACCTCAATAGTTTAAACTAATTTAAAAAAAATCCAACATCCATAATATACTATATGGCATATCTCTAAAATGAACCAAATATATTTGATCAATTATACATCATATATATATATATATCATCATTATCACGCCATAATACCAACCACAAACATATAAATGCATCATATAATATACTTCCATTATAAACTATTACCATACCAACTTCACATAATATCCATAATATCAAGATTTAGCCATTTTCGCATGGCATTAAACACATTATGTTCATAGTAAATTCAAAAGAGGAACATAGCCTATACATGCCATTGATTTTGAGTTCATTATAAAAAAGATACCAAAATATTGACGATAGTGTGATGAGCTTCAACGACGATCCCCGAGCACGTGACGATCACTCAAAAGAAATCTAAAACACGAGAACAACCAAGAAACAAGTAAGCTTTAGCAGCTTAGTAAGTTATAAGCAATTGTAAAAGTATACAATTAAACATATACTAATTAGGTCAATATTATTTCAATCGTCACTAAAATTTATAACCATAGGCAAAGATCATAACACCATTCATAAACAATCATAATTCATAGCCTTAAGACCGAATACTCAAACATTCAATATTAGGTTTCACCTTAAACTATAAACCATTTTCTCATCTCAAAACAAATTTATAAGCGAATAAATACATCACATTTTTTTAATCTAATTTGCAAATATCACTTACCGAATTTTGTACTAAATTTACAAACCATCATGAATTACATACCTGATCATTTATTTTGTTTAATACATTTCACTAATCGATATCCTTGGAAAATCCATAAACCCGCACTCTCAGTGCCAAAACATGTAACGTATCACACACTTAGTGTCGTTACCTTAATATATCGCACACATAGTGTCAAATACTTGTAATGTATCACACACTTAGTGCCATTTCATTAATATTCCGCACACTTAGTGCCAAATGACCGATTTCGCACACATAGTGCTCGGTATTTAAGTTTGCACACTTAGTGCTTTACTTGAACTTGTTACTCACTTCGATAAACACTTATATATACATACACTTTAGCTTATTACATCTATATATCAACTTCACATTCGGCTATATTAATGATACACAAATATACATCACATTCAGCCAATTTCATCTCTTAAATCAATGTCACATATAGCTATAATATTAACTTATACTTATACTTCACATTCAACTAAATTCATCTTCCAACCAATATTACATTCGGCATTAGTATATTGTACATATTTACCTCTATTAAATTCATGTACATCATTATAGATAAAAATTCAATTCAACCCAATTGCTTAAAAACTTACCTCGAGTATCGACGGACTTCGTTTTCTGACTATTCAATTAACTTCTCCTTTCTCCGATCCGATCCCGATCCTTTTTGCTCTTGATCTAATAAATTTCAAATTTAGCTCATTCAAACATATTTTCATTCAATTTAATCCCAAAACACATAAATGGGTAAATTACTATTTTACCCCTGACATTTACAATTTTTACAATTTAGTCCCTATTGCATAAAACACAAAATACTCAAAATTGGACTAAACTTCTTAAGGGACGAACATTTCTAGCCTTAATTCAAGCTCAAACAATTCATTTGTTCTCATATTTTGACGTCCTCAATTTAAAAATTTCACAATTTAATCATATTTAAACATTTCCAACAAAATGCCTTAATTAAACTTAACAATCTAACATCCTATATTTATTTTCCATTATTAAACACAAATTTCATCAAAGTATTAACAATGGCATTTCATGAATACTTCATCAAATTCAAAATTTTCAGGCTTGGGCTAGCTAGTATTCAAAGCAACGATCACAAAAACGTAAAAATTATCAAAAATCGAACTCAAATCACTTACCTATTGAGCTTGCAAAGGGCCAAACATTACAAAGCTTTCTCTCTTTTATTTTCTCTAAGCTTCGGCCATGAATAATGATAAAATATGAGCACTTTCATCTTTTATCAATTATATTATTATAACATATATTAAAATAACACATTATAACAAAAAAATATAATAAAAATTTCCAATCACTATTACATGCAAATCATGACCAGCCTCTATGTCCATTTTATGGTCAATTTTCTATTTTAAACCTCTAATTTATAAAGACATCATCAATTCAGTACTTACACATTTAACCACCAAATTTTTCTTTTTATGCGATTAAGCCTTTTTTTACAATTAAGCACCAAAACGATCAAATTTTAATACAAAATTTTCACACATACCAATTCACAAATAATGAGCATAGAAAATATTATTAAAGTATTTTTCCAACTCGAATTTGTGGTCCCGAAACCACCATTCTGATTAGAGTCAAAATCGGGTTGTTACAGCATGGCTGGGGACGACGCATTGTCCCAGGCTATGCTAAGGATTTTGGAGAGGGTCGCTGGGCCTAATACTGGATCTGGGGGTCGAGGGTCGGTTATGGAATGACTCTGATCCAATGGAGCTGAGCTCTTCAGGGGAGTAACTGGAGTTGCCCCTAATGTGGCCGAGTACTGGATTGAGGCCACGGAGAGGATTATGGATTATTTAGATTGCACCCCTGAGCAGAAATTAAAGGGTGCAGCCTCATTGCTATAGGATGATGCTTATCAATGGTAGCTTACTATTAGGGAGGGCACTCAGCCCGAACATCTGACCTGGGAGTTCTTTAAGGCCACCTTCTAAGGAAAATATGTGGGAGTCAATTATGTGGACGCCCGTAGGAGGGAGTTTCTGAATCTGGTACAGGGAGATCTATCAATGGCTGAGTATGAGGCTGAGTTTTTAAGACTGAGCCACTATGCGCTAGGTATGGTGGCATCGGAGTATGAGCGATGTGTTCACTTTGAGGATAGCCTCAGTGATAACTAGAGGGTTCTGATAGCTACATAGAGGGAGCGAGATTTTTTTGCCTTGGTCGAGAAGGCAAAGATCGCCGAGGAGGTTAAGCGCACTGAGCACCAAAATCATGATAGAGAGAGAGGTAGGAACAAGAGGGATTCAGAGCCCTCGAGTTATATACAGAGGCCTAAGAAAAAGGCCAGAGCTGATGAGCTAGTTAGAGTTGGGCCCCTATTGCTTCTACTGGACAGCAACAGTGTGTTGATTGTGGTAGACGCCACCAGGGCGAGTGTTGGAGGAGGACTAGGGCATGTTTGAGGTGTGGAATATTGGATCACCATATCATGGAGTGTCCACTGAGGGCTGATTATGTAACACCCCAAACCCGGCCCAAACGCTACGACCGGATCTGGTATGTCACTTAAGGGAGTTCACAAAACATGTCGCATTTTGGAAAACAATTACTAGGCTTAAACCTTTCTTCCGAAAGCTTAAGAATTCATTAAAGTATAAAATATTAAGTTATAAATTATCTTGATGGATTTTAAAATAAAAACTGAAATTTCATATATGTCTTAACTTAATTGAAAACATAAAACTTAAAAACCCAACATAACCCAATCAAAAATAATAGTCTAGTGGCCCGTGGCCTTATTACAACCATACATAAAATCTGCAAAATATAAAATAACAGACTAAAGCCTTTTAGCTGAATCCAATTGCTCTCTTTTGCATAGCCACCTCGCGTTCCTCTCCAGCCCGATCCGATGCACTAGGTGTCACCTGAAAGTGTTAAATTAAAAGGGTGAGTCACGAAACTCAGTGTACAACCCTCATGCACCATTAGATTTGGGCTTTAGCCCCATAAAACAGAATAATTAATATACATAGCACAAAAATAATATGCAAAGTCCAACCCAAATCCTAGGTTTCCATCCGCTACACGCCCCCGTACCAGCCATTCACACCATTGGGGATTCCTAAAATCAACCCACACCGCTACACGCCTTGATGGCAGTCGTACTGCTCATCATCAGATCGTGGCCGTAGCCACTACAACAGATCACGGCAAAAGCCGCTACAACAGATCACGGCAAAAGCCGCTACAACAGATCACGGTAAGGAACCGCTACAACATATAACTTCCTCCTTTCATCAAACCCAACCCATGCAATCACATAAAATCATTATTCTTATATCATTTAATCAGAACATTCACTAACCTGGTGATTTGCTTTTACCCTCTTTGGGTTTCCGTCATTATGCCATGATTTCGGCATTTATCAAAACATATAAGACTTACAATCATATATTAATCAAACAGATCTAAATGGTGTGGAGAGTTACACACCTGATTAATGTCGATACCCTTGCTAGACCGATCTACCACTTTGCTCAAAAAGCTGGAAAGATGTGAAAATAGGGCCTCTCCTATATTCGGCCAAGGGTTAGTAAATCCTGAATTTACACGTTGAAACTAATAGATCTCTTACCTTGAAATCTCGAAAGTAACACGATTCGAGTGCCATCGTCTATAACTTAGAGATCTATGCGATTGACTCTACTAAAGTTCCCTTTAGATTTCGGCACAAGTAGGCACCACAGAAGCAATTCGGCAATCACAGGAGATGAGATCTAGGGATTTCGACTTTTAGGAAAATTCGGAAAAAGTATGAACAAGAGAAGGCTAATGTGTCTTTGGCTTTTAAAATACTTGAGTGAAGAGTTTCGGTTTCTGACAGGAAAAGAGAAGAAGAAAAGAAAACAAGGAAGAGACTTGAAGATTTCGGCTAGGAAGGAAAAGAATGGAAAGAGTTTCGGCTTTTGAATCAAAGTGAAGATGAGGGATTAGGCTTAGAGGTTTCGGCTTTTACAGAGAATGAAGAAGAAGATGGAATTTTAGGAGTTTTCGGCTTTTACTCAGAGAAGAAGAGAAAAGAATGAGAGAAAACCCAAATGCCAAAATTGAAGAGATATTCCTCCTATTTATAGAAATTTCAGCACTTACCTAACCTTGCAGATAAATCCTATCTTTTCTCATTTATCTTAATCTACTAGCTCATCTAAAAGAGAATTAATTATCTCTAACTCCTCCCTCCTTTATCAGCATATTATCCATATATTTTAATCATTAAAATCCCTAAATTTTAGCCTTTATCTGCTTATTATCCACATAAAATAAGTTCCTAAATAATAGCCTTTATCTCCTTATTATCCACATATTTTAAACATTAAAACCCCTAAATTTTAGCCTTGTTGCCATCCACTCCACCTAATCCTAATGCCCAAAATTTAGCTAACTTAAATTAAAAGAATTGGGCTCCATGAAACTTAAATTTGGGCCCCTTACTCCCTTGTGTGGCGTCACCTCCTAAGATTGGGCCACAAGCCCACTTTGGTATTTTAAACATAGATACTACCTTTTAAACCCTATAATGCCCAAACAGATAATTTTAATCATGGCCTCTACCTAAGCCTGAGCCCAATTTGGACCCCTAACACTTAAATTAACATATTAAACATATCCACCCATTAAACGCATAGGCCCAAAATTTAGGATGTTACAGTTCTACCCCCTTAAAGAAATTTCGTCCTCGAAATTTCCAACTAACTATTAATCGTACTACCTAAGTCTCACTACAATGCTTTCGCTGCACACTCCAATTCTAAACCCAAATTAAACACTTAGTACACTATGGTAGAGTACGCACCGGTATTCACATCTAGAGCGTCCTCGTCCCCTTGTACTCATGCTATCGGTTCGCGTTTATCTAATTAAAATTTTTTTATGAATTATTGGTTTTCTTCCACTGATTATCCACGAACAGTCTTATGATTAGTAGTTTTAAGAGTAGTTCTTTCGAATTCGCAATTCAGTCTCAAGTTCACCTTTCCTAGTTCTATAAACTACATACATTCAACAATTAACATACAGACAACATCCATACATCCACACTCAATACATAGGGGTATTCTCGTTATTCCACTACCCAGGGGTATTTTCATAATTTATCCTACAAGGGTATTTTCGTAATTTTCCAAAATAGGGTTCCTTGGTGATTTTGTGAAATAAGGGTATTTTGGTAATTTACAATCCGAGGGTATTTCGGTAATTTTGAAATTTGAGGGTATTTTAGAAATTTTAAATTTGGGGGTATTTCAGTAATTTTGAAAATCATGGGTAATTTAGTAATTTACAAATCAGGGGTACTTTGGTCATTTTACAAATCAAGGGTAATTTGGTAATTTTACAAATCAGGGGTATTTTGGTCATTTTACAAGTCAGGGGTATTTTTAAAAAAATTTTACAAAACTAAGGGGGTATATATATTTTAAAACAAGGGTATCTTGGAGAATTTGATTTCAAAAGAATAATAGTAGTGTTCAGGTGTTTGTGGGTTTTTGGTTTTTGTCGTGTGTTGTATGTGTTTTTTTTTAAGGAAAAATTTTGTTGACTTTGTAAATCGGGGTATATTTGCAAATCATGGTATCTTGGTACTTTTTTTTTCAAAAAAAGGGTATTTTAGCAATTTTGTAAAAATAATATGGCTGGTCCCTTTCGGATTTTAATTATGGATTTTGGCCCGTCAACAAATCCTCGCTGCTAGGGTGAACAGTCATCACGCACCAGGTAGGATTCCAGCGAAGAGGAGGTGAGTCACTAGGACTACTTAAGTACCAGGCTCTTCCGGATCCAGTCCTAGACATGTGTATGCCTGTTGCCACACCCTAGTCTTGCGACTCGTTCACGGGTTTGTTTAGTGAAATTAAATCTTACGAGATTTAAGGAGTTATTTCAGCTGAGCCTAAAGTCTATCAAGTTATAGTCTAAATAGTCTACATCCCACAAAGCCCATCAACCCCACATACATATATAACACACAAGGAGTTCAGAATACTTACCTGGCGGACTTGGGCCGGAGACGCAGGTGCCATGCCGAGCTAACAGACCTGTTTATCATTTAAAAACATCCATGTTTCAAAAACCCATCTTTAGAAAACGTTTTGAGCCCAAAAACCCCCAAAGCCGAGTTTTGAACCGGGCTCTGATACCAATTTGTAACACCCCAAACCCAGCCCAAACGCTACGACCGGATCTGGTATGTCACTTAAGGGAGTTCACAAAACATGTCGCATTTTGGAAAACAATTACTAGGTTTAAACCTTTATTCCGAAAGCTTAAGAATTCATTAAAGTATAAAACATTAAGTTATAAATTATCTTGATGGATTTTTAAATAAAAACTGAAATTTCATACATGTCTTAACTTAATTGAAAATATAAAACTTAAAAACCCAACATAACCCAATCAAAAATAATAGTCTAGTGGCCCGTGGCCTTATTACAACCATACTTAAAATCTGTAAAATATAAAATAACAGACTAAAGCCTTTTATTTGAATCCAATTGCTCTCTTTTGCATGGCCACCTCGCGTTCTCTCTCGGCCGGTCCGATGCACTAGGTGTCACCTGAAAGTGTTAAATTAAAAGGCTAAGTCGCGAGACTCAGTGTGCAACCCTCATGCACCATTAGATTTGGGCTTTAGCCCCATAAAACAGAATAATTAATATATACAGCACAAAAATAATATGCAAAGTCCAACCCAAATCCTAGGTTTCCATTCGCTACACGCCCCCGTACCAGCGATTCACACCATTGGGGATTTCTACAATCAACCCACACCGCTACACACCTTGATGGCAGTCGTACTGCTCATCATCAGATCGTGGCCGTAGCCACTACAACAGATCACGGAAAAAGCCGCTACAACAGATCACGGTAAGGAATCGCTACAACAGATCACGGTAAAAACCGCTACAACATATAACTTCCTCCTTTCATCAAACCCAACCCATGCAATCACATAAAATCATTATTCTTATATCATTTAATTAGAACATTCACTAACCTGGTGATTTGCTTTTACCCTCTTTGGGTTTCTGTCATTATGCCGGGATTTCGGCATTTATCAAAACATACAAGACTTACAATCATATATTAATCAAATAGATCTAAATGGTGTGGAGAGTTACACACCTAATTAATGTCGATACCCTTGCTAGACCGATCTACCACTTTGCTCAAAAAGCCGGAAAGATGTGAAAATAGGGCCTCTCCTATATTCTGCCAAGGGTTAGTAAATCCTGAATTTACACGTTGAAACTAATAGATCTTCTTACCTTGAAATCTCGAAAGTAACACGATTCGAGTGCTACCGATCTATAACTTAGAGATCTATGCGATTGACTCTACTAAAGTTCCCTTCAGATTTCGGCACAAGTAGGCACCACAGAAGCAATTCGGCAATCATAGGAGATGAGATCTAGGGATTTCGACTTTTAGGAAAATCCGGAAAAAGTATGAACAAGAGAAGGCTGATGTGTCTTTGGCTTTTAAAATACTTGAGTGAAGAGTTTCAGTTTCTGACAGGAAAAGAGAAGAAAAAAATAAAACAAGGAAGAGACTTGAAGATTTCGGCTAGGAAGAAAAAAAATGGAAAGAGTTTCGGCTTTTGAATCAAAGTGAAGATGAGGGATTAGGCTTAGAGGTTTCGGCTTTTGCAAAGAATGAAGAAGAAGATGGAACTTTAGGAGTTTTCGGCTTTTACTCAGAGAAGAAGAGAAAAGAATGAGAGAAAAACCCAAATGCCAAAATTGAAGAGACATTCCTCCTATTTATAGAAATTTCGGCACTTACCTAACCTTGCTGATAAATCCTATCTTTTCTTATTTATCTTAATCTACTAGCTCATCTAAAAGAGACTTAATTATCTCTAACTCCTCCCTCCTTTATCAGCATATTATCCATATATTTTAATCATTAAAATCCCTAAATTTTAGCCTTTATCTGCTTATTATCCACATAAAATAAATTCCTAAAAAATAGCCTTTATCTGCTTATTATCCACATATTTTAAACATTAAAACCCCTAAATTTTAGCCTTGTTGCCATCCACTTCACCTAATCCTAATGCCCAAAATTTAGCTAACTTAAATTAAAAGAATTGGGCTCCATGAAACTTAAATTTGGGCCCCTTACTCCCTTGTGTGGCGTCACCTCCTAAGATTGGGCCACAAGCCCACTTTGGTATTTTAAACATAGATACTACCTTTTAAACCTTATAATGCCCAAACAGATAATTTTAATCAAGGTCTCTACCTAAGCCTGAACCCAATTTGGACCCCTAACACTTAAATTAACATATTAAACATATCCACCCATTAAACGCATAGGCCCAAAAATTCAGGATGTTACAGTTCTACCCCCTTAAAGAAATTTCGTCCTCGAAATTTCCAACTAACTATTAATCGTACTACCTAAGTCTCACTACAATGCTTTCGCTACACACTCCAATTCTAAACCCAAGTTAAACACTTAGTACACTATGGTAGAGTACGCACCGGTATTCACATCTAGAGCGTCCTTGTCCCCTTGTACTCATGCTATCGGTTCGCGTTTATCTGATTAAAATTTTTTTATGAATTATTGGTTTTCTTCCACTGATTATCCACGAACAGTCTTATGATTAGTAGTTTTAAGAGTAGTTCTTTCGAATTCGCAATTCAGTCTCAAGTTCACCTTTCCTAGTTCTATAAACTACATACATTCAACAATCAACATAAAGACAACATCCATACATCCACACTCAATACATAGGGGTTTTCTCGTTATTCCACTACCCAGGGGTATTTTCGTCATTTATCCTACAGGGGTATTTTCGTAATTTTCCAAAATAGGGTTCGTTGGTGATTTTGTGAAATAAGGGTATTTTGGTAATTTACAATTCGAGGGTATTTCGATAATTTTGAAATTCGGGGGTATTTTAGAAATTTTGAAATCTGGGGGTATTTCAGTAATTTTAAAAATCAGGGGTAATTTAGTAATTTACAAATCAGGGGTACTTTGGTCATGTTGCAAATCAAGGGTAATTTGGTAATTTTACAAATCATGGATATTTTGGTCAGTTTACAAGTCAGGGGTATTTTCAAAAAAATTTTACAAAACTAAGGGGGTATATATATATATTTTAAAATAAGGGTATCTTGGAGAATTTGATTTCAAAAGAATAATAGTAGTGTTCAGGTGTTTGTGGGTTTTTGGTTTTTGTCGTGTGTTGTATGTGTTTTTTTTAAGGAAAAATTTTGTTGACTTTGTAAATCGGGGTATATTTGCAAATCATGTTATCTTGGTACTTTTTTTTTCAAAATAAGGGTATTTTAGTAATTTTGTAAAAATAATATGGCTGGTCCCTTTCGGGTTTTAATTATGGATTTTGGCCCGTCAACAAATCCTCATGGCTAGGGTGAGCACATCCTACGCACGCACAGGTAGGATTCAGCGAAGAGGAGGTGAGTCACTAGGACTACTTAAGTACCGTGCTCTTAGGATCGATCCACAGACATGCGTATGCTGTTGCCACACCCTAGTCTTGCGACTGTTCGTTCACGGGTTTGTTTAGTGAAATTAAATCTTATGAGATTTAAGGAGTTATTTCAGCTGAGCCTAAAGTCCATCAAGTTATAGTCTAAATAGTCTACGTCCCACAAAGCCCATCAACCCCACACACATATATAACACACAAAGAGTTCAGAATACTTACCTGGCAGACTTGGGCCGGAGACGCAGGTGCCATGCCGAGCTAACAGGCCAAGGGTTAGTAAATCCTGAATTTACATGTTGAAACTAATAGATCTTCTTACCTTGAAATCTCGAAAGTAACACGATTCGAGTGCTACCGATCTATAACTTAGAGATCTATGCGATTGACTCCACTAAACTTCCCTTCAGATTTCGGTACAAGTAGGCACCACAGAAGCAATTCGGCAATCACAGGAGATGAGATCTAGGGATTTCGGCTTTTAGGAAAATCTCGGAAAATGTATGAACCAGAGAAGGCTGATGTTTCTTTGGCTTTTAAAATACTTAAGTGAAGAGTTTCGGTTTCTGATATGAAAAGAGAAGAAGAAAAGAAAACAAGGAAGAGACTAGAAGATTTCGGCTAGGAAGAAACAGAATGGAAAGAGTTTCGGCTTTTGAATCAAAGTGAAGATGAGGGATTAGGCTTAGAGATTTCGACTTTTACAGAGAATGAAGAAGAAGATGGAACTTTAGGATTTTTCGGCTTTTACTTAGAGAAGAAGAGAAAACAATGAGAGAAAAACCCAAATGCCGAAATTGAAGAGATATTCCTCCTATTTATAGAAATTTCGGCACTTACCTAACCTTACAGATAAATCCTATCTTTTCTCATTTATCTTAATCTACTAGCTCATCTAAAAGAGACTTAATTATCTCTAACTCCTCCCTCCTTTATCAGCATATTATCCATATATTTTAATCATTAAAATCCCTAAATTTTAGCCTTTATCTGCTTATTATCCACATATTTTAAACATTAAAACCTCTAAATTTTAGCCTTGTTGCCATACACTCCACCTAATCCTAATGCCCAAAATTTAACTAACTTTAATTAAAAGAATTGGGCTCCATGAAACTTAAATTTGGGCCCTTTACTCCCTTGTGTGGCGTCACCTCCTAAGATTGGGCCACAAGCCCACTTTGGTATTTTAAACATAGATACTACCTTTTAAACCCTATAATGCCCAAACAGATAATTTTAATCAAGGCCTCTACCTAAGCCTGAGCCCAATTTGGACCCCTAACACTTAAATTAACATATTAAACATATCCACCCATTAAACGCATAGGCCCAAAAATTCAGGATGTGACAATTTAGATGCAAGCTTAGGGTATTGGTAATGCAAAGCCACTGAGGGTAGTACAACAGCCACCGAGAGGCTGTGCTAGGGCTGGTAATGGCATGGGCAGTGAGCAGAGAGCACCGGACAGAGGTGCTGGACAGACTGAGGTGAGGCAGCCAGCTCTAGTATATGCTACACGTCGCCGAGAGGATGGAGATGCTCCGAACATCACCACCAGTACGTTCCTTATTAATGATGTACCTTATATTGCATTGATAGATATAGGATCCACTCACTCCTATATAGCCTGTACTGTGTCTGGAAACTTGGGGATTTCAGTTGAAAGCACTACAAGTAAGGTTACGGTACTGAGCCCGTTAGGGCAATCTGTTAGAGTTAGCAAACTATATAAGGGCGTTCCTTTAGAGGTACAAGGGGCAATCTTCCTGGTTGATTTGATGAAGCTTTTATTTGGGGAGTTCGACCTAATTCTAGGGATAAACTGGTTAGTCAAGCATCGTGTTAGCTTGGACTATGCGACTAAGAGGGTCGAACTAAGGATTGAGGAGGATAAGGAGGTAGTCATAATTAGAGAACACCAGAATTACTTATCTAATGTGATCTCTGCACTGGTGGCAGAGAAGATGGTTCGTAAGGAATGTGAGGCATTCTTAGCCTACGTAAGTGTTTCGGCTTCTAGGGATTCTATAGTTAATGATATCAGGACGGTAAAAGATTTTCCGGATGTCTTTGCTGAGGAGCTACCGAGTTTACCTCCGAATCGCAAGTTGGAATTTGGGATTGAGCTACTTCCAGGTACAGCTCCGGTGTCCATCGCTCCCTATCAAATGGCACCGAAGGAGCTTGTGGAGCTTAAGGCTCAGATTCAGGAGCTGTGCTATTGATTTCTGAAGTAGTTGGGAGGATTATCTACCGCTAACAGAGTTCGCCTACAATAATAGTTTTCAGTCTAGCATCCAAATGGCAGCTTACGAGGCACTATATAGTCGTAAGTGTCGCACTTCTTTATGTTGGATTGAGTTGGGCGAATGGCGTGTTATGGGTCTTGAGTTGGTTTCTGAGAGAGAGGATAAGGTTAGACTGATTCGGGATCAACTGAAAGCAGCTTCTGACAGACAGAAATTCTATGCGGACCTGAAGTGACGTAAGGTTAAGTATTCAGCGGGGGACTTTGTATTCCTTAAGGTCTCGCCATGGAAAAAGGTACTGAGGTTTGGTCATAAGGACAAGTTGAGCCCTAGGTTTATTGGACCTTACAATATTTTAAAGCTAGTGAGACCAGTCGCTTATCAGTTAGAGCTACCTTTAGAGTTAGATCGTATCCATGACGTATTCCACATCTTGATGTTGAGGTGCTACAACTCTGATCCTACTCACATCGTTTGCGTTGGGGAGATTAAGGTTAGGCCAGACTTGACATTTGAGGAGGAGCCAATTTAGATTCTGGATCGAGATGTAAAAGTTCTGAGGAAGAAATCTATTCCATTGGTTAAGGTTCTTTGGCGTAATCATAGCACTGAGGAGGCTACGTGGGAGCCTGAGGATACGATGCGTCAACAATATCCTCATTTGTTCTAACAGGGTAAATTTCGAGGACGAAATTTTCTTTTAGAGGGTAGAATTGTAACGCCCCAAATTTTTAATTTTTGATTTCATGTATGTGTGACACACAATGTTTATCTGCTTCAGTGGTTATGTGTTCTGGGGGGGTGTGTGAGGTCTCAAGTTCAAACCTTACTTGGGCAAATTTTGGTATTATTTATAAATAAAGGCTTAACATTGTGCAAAGGGCTTAAGTTTAATTGTTGGTAAGTTTATATCAGAATGGGCCTGCTGGTCTGGTGGTTAAGTGGAGTGTTGGAGTGTTGGAGGTCCTATGTTCAATTCTTTATGATGGCGTGGAGATAGTATTTTTGCTCTAATTTCGACTAATAGTTGTGTTGGGGCAAAATTCTGAGTAGTTGTGTTTTAATAGGTTAATAGGGAGTGATTTTAGGAGATAATTTGGGAGAGGTTATCAGAAAATAACCTGATTATCTTTTTGTTATAAAAAAAAGTAGAGTTTCAGTTTTCTCTCCAATTTCCCAAACTTTTTCTGACATTTTCTTCTTCTTATTTTTTCCATCATCTGCCAATTCTTTTCCCTGGTTGCTGCCGAAGTTTCCATTATTTTTCCCCTTCCATTTCTTTCTTTTTTCTTTCCAATTGTTTCGGTTGTTCATCGTTGGTTGCGCGTGTTCGATAAGTAACGGTTTTGTCTGTTGTTAATCGTTATTGGTTAATCTCTAAAAGGGGGATTCTTTTTTGGTGTTTAGGAGTTAATCAAGGAGCTGGTGGTTTTGAATCGACGTTGTGATTGTGCGAAGTCATGGTTACTCAAGCGAGGTAAGGGTTTTGCTAGGTTTTTAGTCGAGTTCCTTCTGAAATTGGTTGATTAAAAACGAATTAAGTGATTAATCTAGAGATATGTTGGTCGATTTTTAGGTTCTGGAGGCTTAATTGTGCTTACGCATCAGAAACTATACCAGGTGTGTACCCGAAACGCAAAAAAGGGGATTCAGTGAAAAGCCAAAATTGCTTACTGTCGAGAAATAAGAGAAATAAGAGAAAATGATGCGAAAAATTGTAGAGAAAGGAAATAAGGGTGTTATAAACTTGGAAATCAACATTTTGCACTAAAATAGTTTTGGACACAAGCATTAGTCTAACTTTTAAAAATCATCAAAAATAGTGGGAATTGAGTTAGAGGTTGAATAAAATATGAAATTAAAGTTTATTGAATCTAGTTTTTCATGGAAGAAACAATGTAAGCAATGGAATTGTAAATCATGAGATATAATAAATTTTGTGAGACAAGGTCAGAATGATTTCGGGTTCCCCTGTTCTAACTTAGGAAAATCATCAAAAACTGTAAAAAATAATTAGAGGCTTAATTTATATGTTTAAATCCTTAATGAGTCTATTTTCAATAGAAACAAGCGAAAATATCATCTAAATTCCATACTAAGAAATAAATAATTTTTAGTAAGGAAAGGATGAAGCTGTCAAATAGTAGAATAGGGATAACTTAAAAGATTTTACTGTACTTATTTGATAAACTATAAATTCTGAAAATTTTATAGAAGAAAAGTATTTGAGTCTAGTTTCAAAAAACATCAAGCAGATCTTAATTTGGAATTCTGTAGCTTAAGATATAAATAATTTAGTGATAATTACTCAAGTAGACAGCTTTGAATGAACATATAAGTAAATAGTGAAAACATATGAGTATTGAGCTAGCATGGGTTACTTTAAAAATGGATCACACGGCCAAGGCCAATTTGGGCCGAGTGGGCGACACAGGCGTGTGGGCCCACACGGGCAGATCACATGGGCGTGTGGGCCTATTTTTACCGAAATGTTTTTAAAGTTGCATGGGTTGCCCAAGTCAACTGTGAACCTACTGTAGGGTCGGTAACAGTTACTTAGACCCCTAAATGTGTGAAATTGACTGAATGATATCTTTATTGGGCATGTTAATATCTGAACTGAATATATGTACTAAAATTGCATAATAGCATGTCATCTATTGTGTGTTACATTGCATTGGGTTGGGGGTTGTTATTCGAAGGAAGTGTACTGAAAGGCTTTAAGCCTAATTTACTGGCAGCTCAGCTGCAAACTACTATATTATGCCGCATTCGGTACTACTTGGAGTGTAGGGGTGGGTGGGTTGATTATATCCCCACATGAAGTGTAAGGTTGGACGGAGATGGTGTGTAGAGGTTGGTTGGGTAGGATTTTGCTACTACATAACTGTTACTGCTACTAATACTATGATGGGCTAAGGCCTATTTCATTTTTGACACTGGGCTAAGGCCCAAACTGTCACTGATACTGAAAAGGGCTTAGGCCTAAGACTGTTCAACTGTGCATTGTGAATACTAATTGTTTGTTTGTTTCTGCGGGATTACACACTGAGTCTACGTAAACTCACCCTTTTTGTTTAATGTGCACAGGTAATCCCAAGACTTAGACGGATCGTGCGACGGTGGACTCAGTGGTGACCACCGTAATTTTGGACTTCATGGTTTTCAATTTACGATTTATGATTTGATTATTATTGATTATTTGGGTTGTAATTTGAGGACCCTCTGGGACTTTGGTTTTAAATTTGGGTTTTTATTTATTTATTTTACTTTATGGATTTATACCTGCTGGTCGTAGGAAATTCGATTTTCAAAAAGTTAAAGTAATTTCTAAATGCATGATCACCTAGACTATTTTATTAAAGCTTCCGCAACGAGGGATGTTTCAAAACAAATTTTTTAAATGAATAAAGACGACTTTCTAAGTTCTAACAAAGGTTTACTAAAGATAATAACATAGAATATTTTCATCGTAACAACGAGGTTTCAAAAACACTATCATGTGACATTGCCAAATACGGTCATAACGTCTAGGCCGAGTTTGGGGTGTTACATAATATGACCTAGCATGATGTACTATGGTATAATAAGCTATAAATCATATCAAATCTAATATGATATGAGATATGTGAAAAATAAGTTTTGTGATATACTGTTAAAAGTATTCTTTTATATACTGTGGGTGTGGATTTGATCCTACATTGGGCTTTAAGCTTACAATATTGTTTGTTTGTCTTATCTTAGGTAACCCTTCAAATTAAGATTGGACGGCGACATGGAGCTTGGAGTTTCACTTTTTTTAAAAAACTAGGAATTTTGGGTTGTTTTGCTTTATTCAATTTGGACATTACTGAGATTTTGATTGTGCTTGTGAATTTTGGATATTTTACATTTGTTAGGTTATTAGGGTCGCCGATATAAATTATTATCAAGCTAAGACTTAAACCGGGTTACGACACCTAATTTAAGATAACTAAAATGAATACCAATTTTTCAAACAATGGGAATTTAAGTTTTTTTTCCTGTTATTAGATGATTTCGTGAAATAGGGTTTTTGATATAAAAATGTAACGTGGGAATTTACCTATAAATTTTGAAACACTATTAAGCTCCAAAGTTTCTGAGTAGTCAGAATGATATATTTTATTCCAAAAGTTTTACTTGTTTTTTTCAATATCGTTGTATTTGTTTGTAACTTCTACTTAAGCATTGTATCGTTCCTAATCCGACCATAACGTTTAGGCCGGGTTGGGGGTGTTATAGTTGTAGCCTTCATAATCCAACCATTACGCCTAGGTCGGGTTTGGAGTGTTACAGACTTGTTGCATTTTCAAACAAATTTATATTTAATGTATTTTTGATGTATAAATTTATATATGGAGAATAAATTAAGTAATGTAATCTGTTAAAAATTTAATTAACTACTAAAAAAGTTTAATTATATTACCAAAAAAAGTTTGATTATGTTTATTTGATTTTGATGGATTTTCTTAAGTGTGATACATTGTCAATATAAATATTTATATTGTGATGACATATCAAATACATAACATAAACATTATATTCCTACATGCGATAAATAGGCTTCACACGAAGACTAGTCTTCCTTGGCAACAAGACACCAAAGTTTTCAGTTATGTCCAATTCATTTGGCGACATTCCATCAGGCAACTCCCAATCAAAACAATGGACCAATTAAGCTAGAATAAGTTTAACTGTGATTAACCCTAATTTCTTACCTGGGCATAATCTACGTCCTGCACCAAATGGAATAAGTTCAAAATCATATCCATGAAGGTCTATATTGCTATCAATGAACCTTTCTGGAGAGAACTCTTCAACATTATTAGGCCAAACATTAGTATCTCTCCCAACTGCCCAAATGTTTACTAAGACCTTAGACTTTTTCGATATGTAATAACCATCAATAACTATGTCCTCCATTGACTCACGAGGAACTAGCAAAGGTGCAATAGGATGCAGCCTTAAAGTTTCTCTCACAACCATGTCTAAGTATTCCAATTTTGGTAAAACATTTTCCTCCACGATTTTCTTATTCCCGAAAATGCTTTCTAACTCTTGTTGGAGCTTCAGAATTACCCTCGGATGCCTTATGAGCTCTGATAATGCCCACTCTAATGTGGCAGCTGAAGTGTCGAAGCCACCCACAATCATATCTAATGTTATGGCGTTGATGCTATTTGGATCCATTATATCACTATTGGGATTCATTGTTTGAGCTAACTCTGTAAGCAACACATCGACGAAATCATCTTGCTTTTTCTGTAGATGATCGTCAATGATCATCTCAAGGGCTTTGTCAAGTTTTTCACCAAGTGTCCTTGTGGAGGCTTTAATTCCCTACATAGTTGAAAATAATCAACACCATTCACTCAGTGGTTGTTCGTAATGTATATTGCTAATTTGTTTCCATATGGTATATTAAAATACATAGCAACACCATACCTGTAGGTCGAAAGCACCACGAAAAGGCACAAAATCTGCAAGATTGAAAACTCCTGCAATTTTAGTAAGCTCTTCAACAAGCTCGATGAGATTAAATTCCTTATACTTCTTCACAGGCCCCAAAACCATTAAAAGTCATCTTTCCATTAATTTTGTTAGGCTTCTTACTGATATTAACCACTTCTTTTGCTGTTGCAGCTTCCTTCAAAGATTCAGTGAAGTGCATTAGCACCTCCTTCCTCGTAGGTCAAACGATTCAATTTTCGATGTAGTAAAAAGTTGCATCCACACACTGCGCCAATATGGTCCATGTTCTGTGAATGCTATGCCCCTTTGGCTATTAGAGATTGATTGTAGGACTTGAAGTTTTGGCCTACTTGCGAAAATAGTGTCATGTGTCTTAAGAAACATCTCGGCGACTTGAGGGGATGAAACAACAACAATTGGCACAGAACCTAGCCTTATGGACATCATAGGACCATGTTTCTTGGCCAAGTGATAAAGGGATATTTGGTGTGGAAGCATGCCTACACTACAACAAAAAAGACCTATAGCGACAGTTATGGGGCGACACTTTCGTAAGTGTTGGGATAGACTGGCCAACATACGCTTTAGCCAACTCTTTTATAAGGGTTGGGATATACATGCCTAAGGCAACGCTTAAATAAGAGTTGGCTTTGTCTAGTCCTAAGACGACAGTTTTGGGGCGACACTTTCCTAAGTGTTGGGATAGACTTGCCAACATACGCTTTAGCCAACTCTTTGTACAAGGGTTGTGATATGTATGCCTAAGGCAACGCTTGAGTAAGAGTTGGCTTTTTTGTGTAGTCCTAAGGCAGCGATTTTGGGGCGACACTTTTCTAAGTGTTGGTATAGACTACACTTTTGCCAACTCTTTGTATAAGAGTTGGGATATGTATGCCTAAGGCAACACTTGAATAAAAGTTGGCTTTTGTGTAGTCCTAAGATGACACTTTTGTGGTGACACTTTCCTAAGTGTTGGGATAGACTATCTTTGTGGCCAACTCTTTGTATAAGGGTTGGGATATGTATGCCTAAGGCAACGCTTGAATAAGAGTTGGCTTTTGTGTAGTCCTAAGACAACGGTTTTGGGGCGACACTTTCTTAAGTGTTGGGATAGACGTGTCAATATAAGCTCTAGCCAACTCTTTGTATAAAGGTTGAGATATGCATGCTTAATGCAACGTTTAAATAAGAGTTGGACTTGTCCGATCCTAAGATGATATTTTCCTAAATTTGTGGGATAGACTTGCCGGCATATGCTTTGGTCAACTTTTTGTATAAGGGTTGGGATATGCATGCTTAAGGCAACGCTTAAATATGAGTCGGCTTTGTCCAACACCATGCCCTGATTTTGGGCCGACACTTTCATAAATGTTATAATTAAAATACTATTATTTAAAATAATTTTAAAGTTTTTGGGTATATATATGACTGATTGTTTTTAATTTATATATTAAATAATTTCTTATATAATTGTAAAAGTGATAATATTAATTTTAAAATTTTGAATTAATTATCATTATAGTTTAGGGCTTATAGTTTAGGAGTTAGGGTATATGGTTGAGGAGTTACTATGTTAAAGTTTAGGGATTGTGGTTTATGGTTTAAGGTTTGTGGTTTATGGTTTATGGTTTAATGGTTAAGGGTTTATGGATTTAGGGATTAAGGGAAGTTATGGGTCAATGTTTTATGATTTAGGGTTTTGTAATTAGGGTTAGGAGTTTAGGGTTTAGATTAATTAGTGTTTTTAAATTATATATTAAATAATTTATTATATAATTGTAAAAGAGATAATTTTATTTTTAATATATTAAAATTATGACTATAGTTTAAATTATTCAATAGATAATAGATAAACTTTATATATATTAAATGGTACTTTAGGATTTAAAGTTTACTTGAGATTTGTTAAATGATGAAATTTTATACAATCAATTAATACTTTTATATTTAAAAATATTTAATCTAGACTATTTGATATATTTAAATATTAGATTTAAAAAAATTGATAAAAAAGAGTAATGAGAATGATATTGATAGATAACTATCTATGTTGGGTAGGACCAAATTATAACAAATTAAAATGAAATACAAAAACTAAAATCATTCAACATCGAACATTTGAAGCTAAGTTGAATATGCTTTCTTTGTCTTTTGTGGTGTTAAGAAGTAGTATTCATTTATCTGAAGCTAAGTTGGTAATTTGATTTACTATACAACAAGTTGACAAACTTGGATCTGTAAAATGCAAAATTTTATATGAATTAACTGCTATTTTGATTTCATCATCTCTGGCAAATAGGTTCTTGTTTTAACGTCCACAACTGGCACTCTGAAGATAGAGTGGAATTTTAGCAATTTAATATATAAAAATTAATTTACCATTTTTTTAATAGAAGGAATAAAATGTAATTTAACTTTTAATACAAGAACTTTCATGATATTTTTACTAATATTTCATTGGTTAAATGAATGCATTGTTATCTATGTTATAGTTGACGTTGTAGCAGCAATTAGAATAATGTAAGTTTTAGTGTGTTTATGCGTATTTTCTCTCTGATTTAAGGGTTATGAATTAAAATATATATTTTATAACAAATAATAATTTTAATTACACATAAATTTAATTCAATAGAAAAATAATATAAAATTAAAATTAAAAAATACTCATTTTTAATAAATAATGATATTTAAAATACATGTATGTAAATTTATCTTGTATTAAAATTTCTAATTTCTAAATGTTTCTTTATCCAAATAAAATTATATGTAATAAACTTTTTTTCTTTAGAAATTGGCCGACCCACTCCCTATCTCTTCACACATCCCCGTCGCCAAACAATCCTTCCGCCACCAGTCTGCCCCGGCATCCTCTTTCTCTCCCCCTTATTTGATCTGGTTGGCTCAATTCCTCTCCTCCTCCAGCGGCTGACCCAAGCCCTCTCTCGGCTTCAAGTTTTCGACAAACCGGAAAATTAAATCAGGTAGTTTTTTGAAACTCTAAAAAACTTATCTTGAATAGTGATTCAGTGTTTGGATTTTGAGTTATCTGCTCTCTGGCTCTACTGTTGCTATATTTGATTTTCTCTCTTTCATCCTATGGCTTGTTGCTCTGTCTCATCGATTTTTTTTTTTAAAAAATGTATCAGTTTACGGAAATGGGGGGCCATCTTTGCCGCTATTTTTCGTTACACTGCTATTTGTTGCCGCGACCAACTGCTATTGATATTTTTACCCTCGAAAGTAATGAACCATATGATAAATATAACATTAAATATAAAATTTTTCATGTTTTATGTATATATTTCGTTTGAAATGACCCATTCGGTGAATGGAAATTTGTTTAGAATGTTTAATGGTTAGTGATTTGTACGTATTGATTGGAAGCGACTACGAAAATTGTGGGTTTTGTAAAAAATTCTGACATGCTTGATTCATTGAGTCATTTTTGTTCGAAAGTGATGCTCATGGTTGTTTCTTTCTTATTCAATGATTTATCCTCTGTAATCTATAATTTAATCTTCTAATCTCGATTTTCTCTAAACTTGTATTGTTTTTCATCTTTTTCTCTTGATTTATTGTATATATGGACCGTCAGTATCTTTGTTTTCTTCGACATTGTTGGATTGTTTCTTTTCCCGGTTTTTACGAAGAGATGCAATCACTTTTGTTGGGCTTCCACACACAATCTTTTCTTACGTAGGTAGCTTCTCTTCCATTCTCTACTTGTTTCTTTCCTTTCTCCATCTATTTATCAATTTAACATCGAAACTTTGATGCACTCTCTAAATGTATTTTGGATGTTATATACATTTGTAGTTATGTGAATAATGTTTAACAATTTTTATATGTTTGAAAGTTAATGTTTAAATTTTTGTTCTTTGGTCTCGATGATGATTTCGCTTCTATCCAATTTTCTTCTTGTTTTTACTTTGTAAGTACTCCTTTGTTTTTTTAATCTCTTTTCATCAGGTGTTTGCTTTGCACTTCTAAAACAATAATTTCATCTTTTTTCTCGCTTCTAATCGGGTGGCAATGAATGAGACGGTTGCTAATGTTTCAAAGCATAAAACTCAGGTGCAACAGAGAGGTGGGTAGGTAGGTTAAAAACCAGAGCATTCCTAGGCAATTACAAGATAATATATTTCTAGCTTTGATAAGAGAAAGACAAGTCTTACTCCATAAAATTCTTGTTTGCAATATGTTTTTGTTTGGGTTTTATAGATATTGTTCTTTTGATACGCTCTGTGTAAAATAAATCCCAAAGTTTTCTTTACATAACTAGGTTTTCTTGAGATTTAGGGTAAATGGTTTCTTAGAAAACCAAAAAGAATTAAATCAAATTATTTTACAGACATAGTGCAATTTTTATATTAAATATACTTTACTTATCAACAATATTAAGTTGAAACCTTTTTGGCTCTTACAAGGGACTATTATTTTTACTTAAGATGTCCATCATTATATGATATATTAAGATTTTCTTTGGGACCAAATTTGATTCTAATGCATTACAAGTAATAAAAATAATTTCTCCAAAATTAATTAACTCATGCGTGTTAAGTTTTTCAAAAATTAATATGATATTGAAGGCTCGATTCGAAATGTGGCGAGAGACTTTTTAACTTAGTGGTATATTTTATGTATATTATCTAAATCTTTGGATTTTTCTAATTATATATTTTCTATAAAAGTTAATTGTTTATGCGCGATTTATATGATTTTATATAGTAATATGAGAAAAGGATTGTATGAAATAGTGATGTCACGTTATCTGTATCCTTTTTCAATAATTTAACGTCATATCAAGATTTTTATCTTAAAAAAATCAAGTCAAAATGAAATATTAAATTAAAGTAATATCTTTGTTTCATAAAATCATTTATCTATAAATATGAAATATGATATGCAAATGTCCTTATGATTAAATTGAGAGAGATTACCCCGAGGAAGCTTAATTGTTGCTTGATTTTTGTTGGGGAGGTATGAATGTTTTCTCTCTCTATATAATTGTTGCTTTGTTGGTTATTTATTATATAATTTTATAAGCATACCTCACGCACTTAACTTACAATCTATCTCCCTTCTTAAGTTGCATTGAGCTTGCCTCATATAAAGCTTTTTTGAGTATGATGAATATCCACAATGTGATCATTATGTTGTAACTTAATAATTTTAGTTTTAATTTGAACAAGAACGAGGTTTTGAAGTGCAAATATTTAGTGTAATTAATATTTTTAATGCACAATAAATTGCCCAAAAGAAACAGAGCACTTAGATGAAGATGACATTCATATTATCTTAACATCTATGTATGTTCATTTTTATATTTGAAGACATTTTGGGTTATAGGTATTATCAAATTATATGCTGTTTGAAGATATCTGGCACTGTATTAATTTTAATCTGCACTTCGTGTAAGAATTAAACATAATAATATCTATCTTTTGCAGATTACTCCTAAAATGTTTTGATATTCGAACATTCTCTTGTATTTGAACATGGGTAAGGCACGGTGTGAGATAGAGATTTGAAATTTCTGATTTCGCATTCTCTTCAAATGCCCAATGGTTAGCGATTTCCTTTTCCTTCCATTAATAGTGAGAATTTCTTTGTTATTTATGGAGTATTTGATTTTTGGATTGGATGAGAGAGTCTTGAAAACTGCTTTTTTGCTTGATGATGGTGACTAGTATGGCACTCAAATAGTGACCGTGGTTTGAAATCAATAGATTTATACTACTTTTAAAGCATATGTCACTTGTTTTACATTCATTTCTTTGCTTTTGTTATGTTTTTGTTAGTTATTTTCGATTGCTTTTAAATGATAAGTGCTATTTTTTTTAGGATATTTATATAGTTTCTAATCGCCATATCTTCCTGTTTTTGATTGTTTCCTATCCTTTGGAATTGTGAAATTATGAATGACTATCCAAAATAAATACCATATAATTTAATTACTTGATTAAATCAAATTACTTTATATATATGCATGACACCTTGAAAATTATGCAAAATGATGTGCTAATACTTTGAAGTGCGTTCATATCTTTGGACAATCAAATGTATTAAATCAATGCCCCAAGGGTGATTTACAAGTCGGTTGACATGAAAACTTATGTGCTTTATAGCTTTGATAGTTTGCTCGTTATTATGTAATAAGATGATTTCTAAACATGGTATTGAAATTGATTTCATAGTTTTATTGCAAAGAGAGAAGGGAGAAAAGAGGATTCGGGGAGTTTCGAAGGCTAAAGTTATATAGAAAAACGCACTTGCTTCAATTATCGATAAGGTGATGATTGCTCTTTTTTCCTATTGTAAAATACACTTACTTTTATAGTTTGAGAATAATTAATTTAAAAAAAAAAAATCAAAGTAAAAATTTGTGTATGGTACAAGAGAATAACAAATAGATATTAAGCAATGAAAATAATTGTGTATAGTACAAGAGAATAACAAATAGATATGCTGCTGATCTTTTAATATTTGGTGACATAACCGTTTTCATCATTGTCCTCTTTGCTTGTACCAAACATGAAAGCTTTGATGCTGCTGTAGTAAAAAAAGTATAGGAAAAAAAATTGCAAAGATGTAAGAGTTGTTCATATTTACAAGTGGACACTGCCACCTGCTTTGGCTGCTTTGTGATTCCATGTTGTTTTGGAGACGACAATATGTGGGTGGTTTTTCCTCTCTTTTTTTCAATGATATTTGTGATTGGATCTAGATTACTGATTATTTGTTCTTGCATTCTCTTACATGGGCTGCAGTAGGAAGGAGAAGCAAAATTACCTCTAAAACAAACAATGTGTCATGTTCAAACTTTTGAACAGATACAAGGTAGTTTATTTGGGCTTTTTTTGTTTTGTTTTTGGGCTTGATTTGGTATTTTTTGTTTGTCTATTTTTGGGGTTATTGGGTTTTTGGCCATGCTTTTAAAAAAATGCAATACTTATCTGATAAAATTATAAAAGCCAATCTCTTTACTTTGAACTTGTTGTCCAAACCCTAAAAGGTAAAAGAAACAGTAAGTAAAGTAAATAAAGAAGCAACCCTGCTCCAAATTTTTCCCGGTTGAAAATTCATATTTTCCGGTTTTTCCTCCTCAAAACCCATGTCTTTTTAGATGCTCTGCTTTGTGTCTTTCATCTTAACCATTACCACTTTGCTCTCTAGGAAAATGATTGGCAAAGGCGCAGATTAAAAGGTATAAGATTCTCTTGAGGGTTCTTGACGAGTTCGAACACCTTTGAGAGTCTTTGCTACCGATAGTCAAACCACGGAGATGAAACTCCAACTCGATCGAGAAGAAGCGATGCACTGCAACTCCTTTGGTACCTCCATATATTGGAGTCTCACTTATTATTTCTCTGGTTTTAAACTAGTTTATTACCATCTACTACTATTTATTCTCTCTGGTACTTATTCTTTTTCACTCCAAAAGGTGTACGATTTTTCTTTTTTTCTTTTAATTTCCTTCATAGATTCCTCTTCGTTACTATTTTGTTACCTTTTTTTTTTCTATTTGTTACCATTTTATCACTGCTGTTCTTTTTTTTTTTTTTTCTATTTTGTTACCTTTTTGCCACTGCTCTTATTTTTTTTTTCTTTTGTTACTGCTCTTTGAAATTTAGAGGTGTAGGTTGAGCCAAATTTGGAGTGAGCATATATACTTATTTCATATTAATATATTTTATTAATTAGAGTTCACTTTTTTTAGCTATGAAATTATTTGTTATATGAACAAATAGAAAGAGTTTTGTTGTTGTTCAAAAAAAAAAAAAAATTCAGTTTTCTGATTAAAAATTTAAGCAAGATTTCGAAATTAAGTTGACTTAAAAAGGCTTCCAATTGAAGACTCCTATTAATAAATTTGCTCACCTCTTATTATTTGATTTTCTTTTCTGTTTTAAACTTTGTTTTGTTTTTATTTTGATTTCTGATTTCTAAATCCTCTTTGTAATTTAATTTGAGTTTTCCTTTGATTGCAAAATATCTTTCTAAATTTCATTATCATTGATAAATATATTTAAATATATTTGGGTGTTCTTGTTGTTTTGTATCGATATTCTCTTTTTCTTTTGATGTTTTCAATTTTAACTTTTATACATCCTAGCAATATATAGGAAGCAAAAAGAGAATTAAATGAAAATTGGGGAAGTGTTCATGGTTTTTGGGAAATGTTATATATATATATATGTAAGTAGAAGAGAAATGAGTTTTGTCGTGTATGAGATATTGTTTAGGACAGAATAACCATTTTGTGTTTGGAATTGGGGGGGAGATTGAGTCATGAAAATGGACAAATTGGGTTTCGAGATTGACTAATTTCACAGTGCTAGTGTTTTTGTGTTTGTTACGTATAGCTAAACATGTCGAGCAAATACAAATAATTCAAGCCGAACAAGTAGTTCGAGAGAAAACTCTACTCGAGGAAGCAGAATCTCGATTTAGAATGCGAGGGCAGAGAGCGAGAAGCTCATTTGATAGGCGAGGTAGAAGAAAGATTTATGAAATTGACCGAAATTCGAGAGGCAAAGTTCATGAATATGATGGATGCTCGTGAGAAAAAGTATAAAGCTCTCATCAATGAGTGTATGGCAAAGGGAATGTCAAGTAAGTTCAAGGTTTTTCATAGAAAGCATATTAAGATCACTATTTTATAACTAGATTGTCAACAAGTTTGTTAATGGTTTAATAGACATTGGCTCTTGTAATTGAATGCTAGGTTCTTATTTGGTGTCTTCATTGCTTGCTCAACTACTAATTCTTGGATGTATTGATGAAAATTCTTTGTTTAGCTTCAATTTATGGTTCTTTGGTTACTATTAATAGTCTTCCCATGTGTTCATGTTGTTTCTCATTTAACTCGTATAAATAGAAAATGTACATTGCTATTTTTGCGATTGAATTTCGAGTAGCGGACTCGATGATAAAGACTTGATTCGGATGATGATGAATGACGATTCACGCATATTATGTATTTTATATATATATATATCTTATAGTGGTTGATGAATGCAGTTGTCCCATAATTTTTTTTTGGTGTCATGGGAATCAACTTGGCAACATATGTTTGCAACGTGTTGATTGCTTCATTAGGATTTTGTATAATTTTTTGATATCATGGGAATCAAGTTGACAACATGTTTGCAACGTGTTGATCGCTTCTACTAGGATTTTGTATAATTTTTTGATGTCATGTGAAATAGGTTGACAACATGTTAGTAACTTGTTGACTACTTCTATTAGGATTTTGTATATAAATTACTAATTTAATGGTAATTTTGTATTTATATGATCATTTTTATGTTAATTAATTGCTCAATTACTATTGACTAAACTTTTCCAAACTCAATTCATACAAATTTGCTCATATTTCACTAAAATAGGCTCTTAAAAATCGGCAAAAATATCGTAAAAAACATTGGACATGAGACAAATATCTATCCCAACCTTTTTAAGTCGGGTTTCTTCCAACTTTTTTTGGTTGTTCGGGAAAATGTCTATCCTAACCTTTTAGGGTTGCGAGATGATGGTCTATCTCGACATTTTTAACGTTGTCTTAGACACATCAATACCAACGTTTTCTAAAAGTTGTCTTAGACAAGATTTTTACCAACCTTTTTTTATTCCAACTTTTACAAAAGGTTGCCTTAGATATGGTCTATACCAACCTAATTAAAGTTGCCTTAGACGATTCTATCCCAATCTTTTTAAAAGTCGCTTGCCTTAGACAAGGTTTATCCCAACCTTTTTTAAGGGTTGCCTTAGGCTGGTTTATCCCAACCTTTTTTAAGGGTTGCCTTAGGCTAGTCTATCCCAACTTTTTTTAAGGGTTGCCTTAGGCTAGTCTATAGTAACCTTTTCCAAAAGGTTGGACTTGACTAGGTCTTTCCCAACCTTTTTTAAAGGTCGCCATTGACCAAACTTTTCACAACCCTTCAATAAGGGTCGGCTAATGTTGACTTATTGCGACGCTTTTTCAAAAGCGTCGCAATGCCTATACCAACCCCACTATATACAACCATTTTGAGCGTCGGACGGGCGCGCCGCAAAACCTATGGCAACCTTTTTTGCGTCGTCTTATGTCAAAAAAACTGTCGCTATAGGACCTTTTTGTTGTAGTGAAAGTTAAAAAAATTATAAATGATAAATTTTATAAAAATTATTGAAAATTAGAAATTCTTTTATGAAAATCGTTAAAAAATAAAAAATTGTAAATTTTTATAAAAATCATAAAAAATTAATGACCCCTAATTTTTTTTTCAATTAAAGTCATCACATGTCGCAATACAGCGTGAGATGTGGTAAAAAATGATAAAAAAATAAAATAAAAAATTTATAGAAAAATTATAAAATACTTCTTTTGGTACTATAATTTTTATAATTTTTTTACGAAATTTATATTTCTTTACATTTTGTATAATTTTCTTACGACTTTATAAAATTTTATAATTCTATATATTTTATAATTTTTTTACGATTTTTATAAAATTTTACAAATTATATATATTTATGATTTTTATATTTTTTCTAATTTTTAATATTTAATTTTTATTAAAATTTAATAATATTTATAGCTTTTATTGATTTTAATTTTTATAACTTTTTTTTTAATTTTTAATAAAAGCAAGGGCTTAATTGCTTTATTTGAAAAAGTTTGAGGGTCTTTTTGATGTATTTTGAAAGTTCAAGTACCCAGTTGAGTGCAAAAGAAAAATAAGGGTTTAAATGCTTTTTTTTTTTTTTAATTTTGAGGGCTTTTTGCTTGTCAAAGCTTTAAAGGTGACAATGGCAGGCACCAAATCTTAAATAGGGTTAACTGCTTCATAAACCCTCTTTGTTTATTGTTTTCTTTTATTCCCCTTCAACACCAAAACTAGAGAGGCCACTAATCAATTAATCCAAAAAAAAATTTTTACCAAAATGTATTTTCGTAAAAAAACTGATTCCAATTGGAAATAAATTTTATAAGTTTTTTGAAAAATAATTTTTTTATTCAAATTATGTTTGATATAATGGTTAACGATATTCATAGTAATTTTCTTTTGCTCACATTATATCTGCAAACTATAAATCGGGAATATACTAGTTTTTTTTAAACGGCCATAAAGCTATATCAAGAACATTTAATAACATTAGGGACTAAAGTGAGAATGTCTAATAATGTTAGGACTGAAATGAGAAAACACTTTAAAGATGCATTAAGCTCTTGCTTTAAAAAACTAATATATTAAATTTAGATTAATGAAATAATAATAACTCAACCAACCCCAGAAACAGCCGTTTCACTGTACACGTCACTAATATATATCTCACCAAACCTCTATGTTCCCTTGTGAATTGAAATCTCACTTCCATCAAATTTGAAGTACACTCGACAGTTCCAGCTTAAAGCTTTGTTTTCTTTTGGGTGTCTCTCTAAAACCCTTTCTTCAATGGCTTACGAAGGCATCCTCTTGGGCATGGGAAACCCGCTTCTTGATATCTCTGCTGTTGTTGATGAAGACTTCTTAAAGAAGTAAGTAAGCCCCATCAAAGCTTTTATCAAAATAGTGGAAGAAACAATTGAAATTTCACATTTTTTTTTATCATTTTTGGGTTTTGGAGCTGTTTGGTTTTTGTGGGTCTTTAATACTTTTGTTAGATCTGTGATGTTTTTTCCCTTGGTTTTCTATTGCCAATGACAAATCTCTAATTTGCCATGTTTTTCGTGTTTATTTGTCCATGTTTTTGGATTGTTTTTGTTTGGTTGGCGAGAAAAAAATCAGGAAAATAATGAATCTTGTATTCAGATTTTAGAATTATAGAAATTCGAAATTGTTAAATTTCATTTTTTTTTCATGGATATAGGTATGGCATCAAGTTGAACGATGCCATTCTCGCAGAGGATAAGCACTTGCCGATGTAAGTTTCTTTTCTGATTAATCTCATGTATGGCTCGAGTGTGAGTGTTGATTCAATATTTTCAAAAAATAATTCATCTATTTGGGGGAGGATCATATCTTTATACTCATGTCTGAATATGTTCGGAAATGGTTACTTTAAGCAAAATAAAGGGTCAGAGCAACATAAGTTTGTATTTAGCTTTCATTTTAGAAATCAAAAGCTGCTGCCAATGTTGGTTATGTATTTATATACATAGAATGTTCATATTTTGAACAATCTATCCCATGAACTTTGCTTGGGATCTATAGTTCTATAGCTAGATGGCAATGGTCATTCGATTTTCTTTTTATAATATGTGAAACTACGATCTGGCTGAGCTGATATTGTGGATGGAATTTTTAAGGTATGAGGAGATGACTAAAAAGTATGAAGTGGAGTATATTGCTGGAGGTAAGCTAGAAAGTTTTTTGATTTCATGTTTTAATGTTTCTTAGTGATTTATATGAAGTTTGCAGTTGGATTTTGTTCTGTATGCTTTAAATTTTCTGTGATTGATCTTGATCAACTAATGAGTTTTACGCTCATAACTGCAGGTGCCACTCAAAACTCTACCAGAGTTGCCCAGGTTTGCTAGGTCATGGGATTTTTTCTTGTAGTTAGATTGACATTTTTTGGGAATTTTTTTGATATTGTGTCCCTTCCAGTGGATGCTTCAAATCCCGGGCGCAACTAGCTACATGGGTTGCATTGGTAAAGATAAGTTCGGAGAGGAAATGAAGAAGAATTCAAAGCTTGCTGGTGTTAATGTAAGTTCCAATTCGTGATTGCTTCCCACGTTCTCATTGTGTTTGTTTCGATATTTAATTATGTTCTATCAGGTGCATTACTATGAGGATGGGACTGCACCAACAGGGACATGTGCTGTCTGTGTTGTTGGTGGTGAGAGGTTAGTTGCTACTATTGCCTGCTCTGAAATCCTGATGTGATAATCTGATTGCATAGTTAAGTTGTTTTTCTCCGTGCATGTGTGGTGTGCATGTGTGGTTGTCAAAACCTAAACTTTACATATCAATTTGCTTACTTTCTTATTCCTTCAAATGAAAAACGAGATCATTTCATGTCTTCCATAACTAGTCCTCATATTTTCTTGCTGGTGGGACTGTTTTAGGTAAAACTTTGGACTTTCTGAGTACCGTCAGAATACATAAAAGCAGAAAATTTTAAACATATCTGTGTCAGATATGTACCTATGCCTAATACTCGAACTCGAGTCTGAGTAACATTGTTCCTGGACATGAATCTCAACATTTATGTTTATTATTAGGGACAAAAGGCCATGTGCAAAGTTTCGGCTTTTATCAGTTTGCAGATCAGTATATATGTAGTCAGGCCTGCATACATTGGTTTTATTTATGTAGGCATGCATGCTGTAAATACATAATCCTGGAGTTTCTTTCTATAACTGTTTTTGTAGATCGCTTGTCGCCAACTTGTCAGCTGCAAATTGTTACAAATCCGAGCATTTGAAGAAACCTGAAAATTGGGCACTAGGTACCACTATTCTTTCAAGAACTTTGTTGTTTCAGCTTCCAACTCTATTTCTTTTTGTTGGCTATGAGATTTCCGAGTTTGCCTTAATTGAATTCCGTATTTGATCAGTTGAGAAGGCAAAATATTTCTATATTGCTGGTTTTTTCCTTACGGTATCCCCTGAATCCATTCAACTCCTTGCTGAACATGCTGCTGCAAAGAACAAGGTAAAGCTACTGGACCTTAATTTGCAAGTACTTTCATTAGCTTTAATGATCATATTTTCATCGGTTTCAACCAACTTCGTTATACATTTGCAGGTTTTCATGATGAATCTTTCCGCTCCATTCATCTGTGAGTTCTTTAGGGATGTGCAGGAGAAAGCTCTACCGTAGGTTTCGAGAACCTACTTTCATGATAATCCTGATCACTCAAACAGGAGCTGACAGGGCTTTTTGTTTTCAGGTACATGGATTATGTCTTCGGTAATGAGACTGAAGCCCGAACATTTTCAAAGGTTCATGGTTGGGAGGTAATTATCTATTAGTTTTCATTCTATTTTTCTTCTCAAATTGCCTTTTCTTAAAGTTATCTTCGATGATCAGACTGATAATGTTGAGGAGATTGCTCTAAAGATTTCTCAATGGCCCAAGGCTTCGGGAACACATAAGAGAATTACTGTTATCACTCAGGGAGCCGACCCTGTTGTGGTTGCTGAGGATGGAAAAGTGAAAAAATTCCCAGTTATCTTGTTACCAAAAGAGAAGTTGGTCGATACCAATGGAGCAGGTATATTTCTCTTCTTATGTTCTCTAAGTCCTCCAGTGAGTTGACATCGTCTACAGATTTGTATTTTCAAACTATATCAACACTAACACATCCAAATTTCAAAGATTCGAGCAACAAGTACTTTGTATTGATGCATTTTTGGTTAATCGGATCAACGGGGGGGAAATAAGAACCGATTTTGTATTTCACAATTAGCTACTTTGGATGAATTTAGTTTCAGAACATCATATCGGCTTTGTGCTATTAATATATATCGACGCTTCTTTTCGCTTTGTGGTAGGGGATGCATTTGTTGGTGGATTTTTGTCACAGCTAGTCCAGGAGAAGCCTATCGAAGAATGTGTCAGAGCTGGTTGCTATGCAGCAAATATTATCATCCAAAGGTCTGGCTGCACATATCCTGAGAAACCCAGTTTCAATTAAAAAGACTTGCACTGGTTGGCTCCGCCATTTATTTTCCGGTGATCCACAGATTTTATCTTACAGTATTCACAAGTACCTACTATGCAAATCCGCATTGTCTACAGTTCTTTGTTCTTTTTCATGGTCTTATGTACTCCGTACTTGGTTGAGAATATATGTGATGTTATTTACAAACGAGTGGTTCAACATCATTCAAAATGAACTTAACTATCTCTTTCCCACTTTGATTTTTTCAAAATATTCATCGTATATGAGTAGGATGTAGAGGTGTTCATTGGCCGGGCGGCCCGGCCCGGCCCGAAGGCCCGACCAAAATTTGAGAGGGTTTGGGCAAAAATATAAGCCCAAAAAATAGGTTTGGACAAAAAATAAGGCCCGTTTAAAAAATGGGCTGGGCCTCAGGTAAGGTATTTTTGGTCTGGGCCCGGCCCGAATTCACTAAATGACAAAAAATATATGTTATTTTTTTTATTTTTGAATGTTATTTTCTTGTTGTTTTCTCCCTATTTTGCTACTATATTACTATTATATTGCTACTATTTTGTTGTTATTGATTGAATATTGTAATAAAACTTATTTTATTGTTAATTTTGTTATTATTTTAAAGGCATTTGTTAATTTTATTATTATTTTAAAGGTATTTTGCTTGTTAAGTTACATCTATCTTAGTGTTATTTAAGTCTACATATTTTTTTTAAAATTTATTTCAATTTGTTGGGAAATATTTATTTTGATTTTTTTAGTATTTTTTTTATGTATTATATATTCAAAAACTGTATAAAATAATATAAAAATTTAATACAGGCGGGACGGGCCGGGCTCGGGTTTTAGTATTTTTATATGGGCCGAGCTTGGGAAAAAATTTAGGCCTATTTTTTAGGCCTGGCCCAACCCAAGCTCGATAAATAGGCCTAAATTTTTAATTGAACCTAGCCCGGCCCATAAACACCTCTAGTAGGATGGTGCTATCTTTCAAGTTATGAAAAAGTTTGAACAATATTTTCATTCCAAGGATTTCAAACATCAGTCTTTTCACTTTTATGTATCACCTTGTTGAACTGGGAATGTCATATCCAGTTAAAAATTGGTTTTAATTTTGGCATAATAATCTTTTTGACTTTCCAATTTTATATAAAAAAATAGTTATTTTAGCTTTTTCATTTTTTTTCCTCTTTTAATTCTTCAACTTGTATTTTTTTATTAAATTATTCTAAAATTGATAGAAAAATTAATCTTTGTTAACTTTGGTAATTTGACATACACGTTGATGGTATGACATCTTTTTAAAAATTAAAAATGTTAAAAATATTTTTTAAATAATTTTAATATTTTTAATTTTTAAAAATAACTTTTTATAATATTTTGGAATTTTAAAAATTATAAAATTTAATTAGATACTGATGTGTCATCCATGTGACAGTTCATGTGTATATTACATCATTAAAGTTAAAAGACATTGACTTGTCCATCCATTTTGAAAAAACAAATTTAAGAGCTAAAAAAGGTGAAAATTTAAATAAACATTTGTAAAGTTATAGGGTCAAATAAGTTATTATGTCTTTAAAAAATTTTAAAAAAATTTAAAGTTTTGATGAGATGAAACATTCAAAACCATTGAAGTTTGTAGCATTTGGTAGAATACATGTTTTTAATACGGATGAAGTAGTAGATGGAAGTGTGATTGGTACACAACTTGGCTGAGATGGTTATAAATTCAATTTTAATTAAACTAAATTATATTTATTTTGCCTTTTCATTGTGACCTCACGCAATCATACATATATATCATAACCCAATGTAAATCGGTTAAATGCTAAAACCCAAATCACATCAACAAGCCCAGTTGACGCATTATACAAAAACATCATGTTTTTATAAATAAAAAATAAAACATTTCATTTCTTTTGAGTGATTTTTTAAAAAAAAAATTGAAATAATTCAATCCATATTAATTTTGTCTAACATAAATTTAATATATTTCCTTTGAAATTTTAGATTCTTTAAAAAATTTATCAAGATTGGACTTGTTCAAGGTCTGAATAATCTGTTTTACATTTCAATTAAGTCGTTCGACTCAAATTCAATCTAAATAATAAAATATATTTTTAATTAAATTTTAACTATAAAATATATAAAATACCAACTGAAAATTATATTTTAATAGTAAATGGACTTTTTGGGAGGGCCGGACTAGCTCGAAAATGAATTTGGACTTGAAAAATATTTTGAAATCGAGCCTCGGTCTAACCCAGCCGATGGACACTTCTAATCAATACCAAATTGATAGAATACAGAAACATTGAGAGTTTAATTTGTTATTATATCAATTAAAATTATGTACAATTGATCAAAAATATTAATTAGTGTAATTAATTATTCTTATTTTCTCATTTTCAAAATTGGAAATGATTAGATTGTTTTAACTTTTTTTAGAATGATCAACTTGCTTAATATTAACATTAAAAGAGACCAAAGAGATATTTTTACCAAAAAATTCTTCCCTATAAATTGAATATACGGAGTTAGAATAGTAATTTAATCCTTGAAAAAGTATAAAATAAGAAACATTATATGTCTTTTTTTTTAAATATGGTCGATGAAGTTTTAACTCAATTAATATGAATATTATTGTTAATGTAAGAGAATGTGGGTCTAAGCATGCTGAAATTTATCATTTTCTTATTTATGGGTTGGGGAGGGAGGACTATTGTGTAAAAAAATATATATGATCAGAACTTATATTAATTGTTAAAAAAAATAATATGAATAAGGATAAACTAAGTAGCTGATGATGCAATTTTAAAGCAATTTCATTTTAATCATTAAAAAAAGTATTATGAAAAAGATTATCATTTTAATTCCTCAAGCTTTAAATCCCTAGTCCACTTGTTAGTCAAATCTCATTCTTTGACCAAGCTCAAACTTTTGGGCCAATCAATTTCTTTCATTCTTCTTGTTTTCCTTCCTTCACACCACTCTCCCACCACCGTCGGCTTTCTTACTAAGGTCACATTCCATCGATTACCCCAACCAATCAAGATGCCAAACCCACCTGAACTCCCCTGCAGTTGAAAGCTCTGACCTTTACTGCTTCGCTTGCCATGTTTACTTCTTTTCTCATTTTCCTCTTATTTTTCCTATCTCCGGCTTTTTCTTTAAATTTGTGCTTCCTACTGAGCTTTTTATTCGATCTCTCATAGAAGGGTTAAGTATTATATTCGCTCAATCTATTTTGAGTATCTATGGATGCTTTGTGTCTGTTTGACAAAATAGAATTCGATTTCGTTTTGTTGCGTTTGGAGTAAGAAATGTTAACTTTGTTCGTATTCTGATTTTTTGCTTTTTTTATGTGTTGTTTAATTGTTTTGGAGTTGCAGAATTCTCACTGTATATAAGTGCAAAAGGCCGTGTATATTGTATATTGTATGGTTTCTTATTTTATAAGAAGCCATGTCATTTTCAGAGCTGTGGATTCCGCCGCAGCATCTATACATCCCAATGAAGTTCTCGGTTCGGTTCTACCTTCATTTTGGATTCTCATATTTCTAATAGAGTCGGTAGATAAGTAAGATGACTTGGCTTTCTTTGCTGTAAATTTAATTTGGAAACACTAAATAATCGAAGATTTCAATGGGTTTGATGAAGAATGACTAGAAGAATAGGTGGGAGAATGGATTTGAAAGTTATAATCTGGTGTGGGAAGCAGGACATAGAAGGGTGGTGTGCAGGGGGAAAATATGGGTTAGCAAGAAGATGAGGAAAAAAATGGTGATGTGATGTGCCAAGTCAGGATTTAACGTTTGGCGAATAAAATGAAAAAAAAAAAAAAATCTGACGGCAGTGACCAAATTATAAAAATTTTATTTTGAGTGATCAAAATGAAAGCTATTTAAAAGTTGAGTGATTAAGTAAGGAATTTACCCATGAATAATAGAGGTCCCATAAGTTGAGCCAAATCCTTTTCTAACACCATAGATGTTCTTTTCATCAAATTTTATACTTCTTTTCATGCAAGTGGCCTATTATAATACACCCCCATCTTACCTCATCAAACCACCAAATATCGTACGGTCCACCCAATTTGCATCAACATCCCCCCTTGCACGTTAGCCCTTTTCCACTCTCCCCTGCTAACTTGCACCACTTCGGTTGATCAAAACCTAGCTTTCTCTCTCTCTTCTTTGCCGCTTTGTCAAAACTAATGTCAAGATTTTCAAGCGGCTTCAGGCGGTTCACCAGGTTTTAATTTTTTTTCCTTTTCCAATTTCTTTGATAGATATTTTCAAGCAAAAAGATTCGAACATTTTCCCTAAACTTTGGAGTTTTATGTAGTTTCAATTGAAGGAAAAGTAGGAAACAAGAGAAACCCATGTTGGAAACGTGTTAGAACAATGGAATCTAGTGATTTTGAGAGTTGGGTTTTTGTTAATTTTCATGCCTTTTACTTTGAAGCATCCATGAGCAATGTATGTTAAAGGTTATTGATTTGATTGGTTTACGTTGTTCCTTGTTGTTTAGAATTTTTGTTGTAAATGGGAAATGTGGAAATACCAAAATGGCTTAAACGGTTGCCATTGGCACCTGAATTTCGGCCAACTGATACCGAGTTTGCTGACCCTATTGCATATATATCAAAGATTGAGAAAGACGCTGGTGCTTATGGCATATGTAAGATTATCCCACCGTTGCCTAAACCATCAAAAAAGTATGTCTTTAACAACTTGAATAGGTCACTGTCCAAGTGTCCGGAATTAGGAAGTGATGTGAATATTGGTTCTGTTTCGAATTTTGGGGATAGTGGTGGTGATGAGCAGGAAAGAAGGGCGGTGTTTACGACTCGGCATCAGGAGTTGGGATGGAGTGGGAAGAGAATGAAAGGGGTGGTTAGTAGTCCACAATGTGGTGCTCAGAAACAAGTGTGGCAAAGTGGGGAGATTTATACGTTGGAGCAGTTTGAGTCCAAGTCGAAGACTTTTGCAAAGAGTTTATTGGGTCTGCTTAAGGAGGTATCACCGTTGCATATTGAGGCGTTGTTTTGGAAGGTGGCTTCAGAGAAGTCTATATATGTGGAATATGCTAATGATGTCCCTGGATCAGGTTTCGGGGAACCAGAGGGTCAATTTCGGTATTTCCATAGGAGGAGGAGAAAGCGGATGTCGTACCGGAGGGAAAACTCTTATTGCAGGAAAGATGAGATTGATGCTGTAAATAATTCACAAATGGTTGAGATTAACAATACTTCTGTTAGAAGTGATCCAGATACACGTTTAGAAACACCCAAGTCATCTACTACTTTGTCAACCATTGCATCAGATGTAAATTCTCACTCTAAAAGAAAGAGTGGAAATGCTAGTAATGATATGGAAGGTACTGCAGGTTGGAAGCTTTCAAATAGTCCTTGGAACCTTCAAGTGATTGCTCGCTCAGCTGGCTCACTTACACGATTTATGCCTGATGATATTCCTGGTGTTACTTCTCCCATGGTTTATATTGGCATGTTGTTTAGCTGGTTTGCATGGCATGTTGAAGACCATGAGCTTCATAGCATGAATTTTCTTCATACTGGTTCTTCAAAGACTTGGTATGCTGTTCCTGGAGATCATGCATTTGCTTTTGAGGAAGTTATCCGTGCCGAGGCTTATGGTGGAAATATCGACCGCTTAGGTATGTCACTTTTTGTTATTGTATATAAGGTCGTTGAGCATTACCTCTGGGTGGGATTTAAGAATAGATTGCATGATTTTGTTTCATGGCTTACAGATTATAGTAGATATTTTATTGGACTTTCTAGTCTGGAATTATTTATCTCTCACCAATCATAGAATTTGTGGCAGGCTTATAAAATTGTGATTTTGCTAATTCTAGAATGTTTAGAATACCTCCCTTGAGTGAAACATTTGACATCTATCAGAATTTAGTTGATTATTTCAACTTTTATATCTTTCTTGTAACTCAGTTTCAGTTTCCTTTATTGCCAGCTGCTCTGTCATTATTGGGTGAGAAGACAACTCTTCTATCACCTGAGTTGATTGTCACATCTGGCATTCCTTGTTGCAGGTGAGTTGATCTTATTCTTTTGAAAAAATTTATCCTCAGTCTCCCCTGATCCCCTAATGATATTGAACTCACAGATGTGAGGATGTTAATGTCCCATTCTTGGAAAACTTTTGAGGCTAGCTTTGTACTACAGAGTCTGCCATTTGGTGTTGTCTTCTGAATCATTTGAAGTCCTATTTATGTTTATTCTGTTGTTTCTTAGGTTAATACAGAATCCTGGTGAATTTGTTGTGACTTTTCCGAGAGCCTACCATGTAGGATTCAGCCATGGTAATTTCTTTGTTGTTAATTTTCACGTTTTCAAGAATTTTATCGATTGTCTAACTACTTACTGGGGATCTAATACATGCTCATTCATGCTCATTCATGTTTTATTGACTATTAGAAGCATGAAATACAGATTGTGCAAATATTAAATAAATGTGTCAGTTCTTCAAAGGCATAACTCATCAGGAAAACTAGGTTTTTTCTCCATTTCCTTTTGGAATAGGCAGACATTTTAGCCTGACATGATCTTGTAAGAATGAACGGTTAGGTTCTAATTTGGGTAAATTATCCGAAAATGATAGGCATGACATAACAAATGTGCTGATACTTGCGAAAATTTGGGGCTCCATATGGGATTGATGAGTTTCACTCTAATAGTTTTGGAAATTAATGACTATCATAATTAGGAGAATAATAGCTTTCTTTTTCACTTTTAAAATTTCTTCCTTCGGGAGAAGAATAAGAAGGGAGGGGATAGGGAAGGATTTCATTGCTAAAGCATTTTGGTCCGGGTTGGGTGCAGGAGGAGTCTATCTTTACCATGATCAAGATGTTGATGATGGTGATCTCATTAACGAGTATGTTAAGAAGGTATTCAAAATGAGTTCTGAAGTAGGACTTCTTACTTGCAAAGATCCATATAATGTATGTGATTTTACCCGGGAATAGAATTAGGACCAACTAGAAGTTATCAGTCTGGATCTATATTACATAAACCACCAGTCTACCACAATGTAGAGAGACCTTTCAGTGTGGTCATCGTGAACTTACATCTGAAAACTGTCTCAGACTATGTTGCTCCAACTCTTCATTATTCTTGAAGTACCAATGTCTAATGCATATCCACACATTCATATGGGTACATGGTCCTCCTAGGACCCTCTAAATACATTGAAATCTATGAAAAAATTGAACATAAATTTACCATAGGCTTTGTTCTCCCATTCTAATTCTCATCAATTGTTGTGGTCAATTGTTTTACTAAACAGGTTTTAACTGCGGGGAAGCTGCAAACTTTGGAACTCCACAGTGGCTTCAAGTTGCTAAAGAAGCTGCTGTTCGTAGAGCAGCTATGAACTATCTTCCAATGCTTTCTCATCAGCAGCTGTTATACCTTTTGACAATGTCGTTCATGTCAAGGTCAGTTTGTAAGCAAACCATGGACTGAAGTTATGCTATACCTGTTTTGGAAATTTGGCACTACGAAGATTTATACTGTCAATATTCCTTAGCTCATTGGATAAGGATTGCCTGTGTTAGATGGCATGTCAGGAATTGCAGCAAGGGGCCTATAGGCTGCTATTTCTGTTTGTAATTTTAAGTTGATAAATTTAAGGCTTGGTATAGTAATCTGCTATGCTTCTTGAAGTACTTGTGTTCGACACTCGTGTTTTTAGTTTTTAGAACCATCTGTAACCCAAATTATTGCATTACTTTTGTTGAAATGGTGTAATCAACTGCAGTTATTCCGTAATAACCCACCAATTATGCCATCTTTTTTTAGAACAATTTTAGACACAAAACAAATTGCATTTTTAGTTTTTCGAACAATCTATAACCAAAATTGTACCATCCGTTTTTTTAATTTCATCAAGCTTAATGAAAATAGAATTCACCATAAAATTTTGTAGTGCTTTGGTAATATCTATTGCGCTGTCTTGTTGTTTCTCAAGTTTGTTTCACTTAATTAGTTTTCATTCCAGGGTACCAAGATCCTTGCTACCTGGTGCTCGCAGTTCTCGTTTGAGAGACCGCTTGAAGGACGAACGAGAGGTGTTAGTAAAGAAGGCTTTTTTAGAAGACTTGTTGACTGAAAATAAATTGTTATCTCTTCTTCTTAAGAGAGGATCGACTTATCGTGCAATAATGTGGGACCCTTTGTTACTTCCTTATATGAGCAGAGATTCTGAATTGTCCAGCAGAACTGCTACAGATTCTACAATAATGCAAGAAAATGTTTCTGATATTCATGGTGAAGATAAATCTGATCAAAAGAATCTCTTAGATGAGATGTGCTTCTACATGGAAAATCTGAACTATTTATATTCGAATGATGATGATTTGACTTGCGATTTTCAAGTTGATTCGGGGACATTGGTTTGTGTTGCTTGTGGAATTCTGGGTTATCCATTTATGTCTGTGGTACAACCATCCGAGGGAGCAGCAATGGAATTTCTACCTGTGGATCATCTTTCTAATCAAGGTCCAACAGTCTTGGTACCTAAGAATGCCCATTCTTGCCCTATTGAGGGCTCAGTTTCAGGTAAGGGACCTTTACTAATTTTCTGTTTCTCGTGTTCACCATCACTTCATTTTTTACTTCATGTTCTTCTTCACTCTAATTGTCAGATACGTAGTTGGATTATTGTCCTGTAACTTAAAGATCTGTTGCCATAAAAACTTGGAACCTATGTTGCTCTTGTTCTTCATTTTTCTTAAAGTACCCATGTCCAACATTGATGTCCAATGCATATCCAGACTTGGATATGGCAAGTGTTGTGATTTTCTCTATATTCAGGTTCCTGGAAGAGAGTGGGTTATTTGCCAATGATGCTATAGTAGTTTTCATGGAAGAAATTGAAGGGATTTAATTAAATAGAAGTTTGCTTCCCCATTTTTTCGGGCATCTTGAGTGATAAGTTAATCTAGTGCTTTGTTCTGCAGACAATCTCAATCATGTTCTGGATCTATCTCTTCCTTCCAAGCATTCGGCATTACCATCAATAACCAAGTTTTCCGATGGATGGGACACCTCTAATAAATATCTGAGACCTCGGATTTTCTGCCTGGAGCATGCTGTTCAAGTTGAGGAGCTTTTGCAGTCCAAAGGTGGAGCAAAAATGCTGGTAATTTGCCATTCAGGTAAGATTGAGTTCAAATCTGTCTGCCCCATTTTTCTATACATCAAATTAGTTGATCTACATTTAGGCTACGTTTCCATTGTTATCAACAACCTGTCAAAAAGTAGAAAAGAAAAGCGAACCCATGGGGGGTGAGTACCCATTCCTAACACCCGTTTTTTCGGAATCATATTCTGACACAAGTATGGAGATATGATCCTCTAAAGGTCCTCCAAATAGATAGAAATTTATAAAAATTGAACCTATCCGTGTTGGACTCATACCCGTATCTGACACACCTAAGTCCCTTATCTGTAAATATTTTCTGCTATCTGATGTTCAGCCATTTCTTATATTTGATTCTTTGTTGTAGTCTTGAATTAGTTCTTACTTTTTTCCTCTGATCTGTTAGATTATCAGAAGATAAAGGCAAATGCAATACCTGTTGCGGACGATATTGGTATCCCCTTTAATTACAATGATGTTCCACTAGATGCTGCATCTGAGGAGGATCTAAATTTGATCAATTTTGCAATTGATGATGAACATGATGAAATTCAGGAAGACTGGACCTCCAAACTTGGTGTTAACTTGCGATACTGTGTCAAAGTCCGAAAGAACTCTTCGTTTAAGCAAGTTCAGCATGCACTACCATTGAGTGGTCTTTTCACCGATAAATATAGCAGTTTGGAGTTATTTAACATCAAATGGCAGTCAAGAAAATCTCGTTCAAAAGGCAAGTTAAACCAGCCATCACCTTCTAAACCATGTGAAAGCGTTGAAATGAAAGTAGATGAAATAATGGTGGAAAAACTTGATAGTGACATTTCTAAATATGGGCAGAAAATTATTCAGTATTCGAGAAGGAAAAAAAGAAAATCAGATTATTCAACTGGAGGTGGTGGGGGTGTTGAACTGTTGAAGAATGACTTGCCAAGAGAAGATTCGGCTGCTTCAAGTCAACTTCTTGATAAACATGGAGGAAATAAATCCAAGATAAATGCCAGAAGTGAGTCAATTCAGGCACAGCTTGATGTCCCAACTACCTCAGTTGTACAAAGGGACCAGAACAAAATTGTAGAGGAATCGGGTCCAGATGATGAAGCTCAGAGTTTGATAGCCTGTGCTAGTTCTATAAAGAAATGTGAGAACAAGCTTATGGAAAGGAGCAGTGAGAATGATGAGATTTCTCCTGCTGAAAAGTGTTCTAAATTCTGTCTTGTTGCGGATGGTGAAGTGTATTTGGAAAATACTGCCACTGCTACCAAGGTTTGCAACCCAGTTTCTGAACAACAGAGTGATGAACCAACTTCCGGGTATGGTTTGATAAATGGTAACTCAGCAAGTTCACACTCTGCTCAGCGATTTGCTGGAAGATACAATGAAGGATTGGAGGACATAACTGTTCCAAAATTTTCTATAAACGGAGGGGCTTTTTCAGGTATGACGTCTGAGAATGAAGTGCATCAAGGAACTGAAGCTACCAGCAGAAATAACTCCGAGGTGATTATAAGATCTGAAGTTCCAAAGGAGCCCTTTGCTGCGGCAGATTCATGTGGCGGTACAGTTCCCCAGAATAAAGCACAGAAGCAGGAAATCCAGATTAATGCAAGGAAGGAAGTACTTCGATCTGGGTCTTCCACGTCGGCAGGCTTTGATCATCAGTCTGCTGATCCCTCTGTGGAAGAATATTCCACAATTTCCAAGAATCCTGGTGCCGATACCGATGTGACCTTCGATGTTGAAGTGTTGCAAGAGATCCAAGCTACAAAAGGAACCGGTGGGGATGAAGTTATAACTTGTTCCGATTTGCCAATCGAAGAAAAGCAGCCTACTCCTGTTATGATGGAAGCTTGCTCCGAGATTCAGCAGGATGGCAGTTCTTCGAAGAAGCCGTGTGTTGGTGCAACTGCAGATGCTGACAGCCATGAAAATGACCTGAATAGATATGAAAAGAATGAAGAATCTGCTTCTTGCTGTCGTACACCTATAAATCAGACAACTATCCCAATCCAAAAGTACTCAAGAGCTCATAGAGAAGCTTGTGCTACTGTGAATGTAAATGATGGCACGGATGTTTGTTCTTCTGTAGAGAATGGAGATCTCGAGTCTGCTATGGTAAATTGTAAATCAAATGCCATGGGACGAAAGAGGAAGAGAGAACTGGAGGAAACATGTCAAAAGGTTGGCAGTGATGGCTTTATTAGAGGTCCATGTGAAGGGTTGAGGCCAAGGGCTCGGAAAGATTCAACCAGCAGTTTTGATGCAGACAAAGCATCCTCAGATGGGCTGCAGACAAAAGAGACGAGGAAACCTTCAACTCATGCCCATAGGAAGATAATAATCGAAAAAGGGTCTCATGGATGTGACCTGGAAGGCTGCCATATGAGTTTCAAGACAAGGGAAGAGTTGAGGTTGCACAAACGCAATCGGTGTCCATACGAAGGCTGTGGAAAGAAGTTCCGTTCCCACAAATATGCAGTCCTTCATCAACGAGTCCACGATGATGATAGGCCCCTCAAGTGTCCATGGAAAGGTTGTTCCATGTCATTCAAGTGGGCATGGGCTAGGACCGAGCATATACGGGTGCACACTGGAGAACGCCCGTATAAGTGCAAGGTTGAAGGCTGTGGCCTTTCTTTCAGGTTTGTATCTGATTTTAGTCGGCATAGACGAAAAACCGGGCATTACATTGACTCTTGAGCCTGGAAGTTTGTCATTATAGTTAGGTTTCATCTGTCACGCACAAGGTTATCGGTTCTGGGGCCGTAACAGGTCTACCGGAATCATGTACAAACTCAAAAATTCTGATTAGGCATAGTTTAGGCAGTAAACTGATCCCTTTTGTAGATTGGCATTCTCCAATCATTTGAATGCTGTTAAAAGAGTGGAAAATCTTCTTAGCTTCTGTTTTCTGTGGATTGTGCTACTATGGCAATCCCTGTGTAGAAATTACTCTTTATGTTGTTTCAATTCTTTAATTTTCTTGAAGAACTCGTAATTTATGTCAAAAACACATTAAAATAATAAATTCAAAAAGAAAAATATTTATTGTCGATAAAAAATTTAATTATTTTAAACATTATATTTCATTTCAAAACCATTCAATAAACAAAAACAAAATAAAGTTAAAAATAATTGGATAAAAAGTCTGCAAGAGTAATCAGAACCCTGTTTTGATAGCAAAAAGTAACAGTATATCCAAACAACAAAAACCCATAGAAATTAAACATTCCACAACTCTGAAACTAAAACTTTGCTTCAAACAAGCAAATACAAATATAAACTGAAGAAGCGAATCTTTCAGTCTTTGGGTGAGAATCCGACTAAAATAAACACTGAAAAATCCTTTTTATTTCCTCATCAGTAAGCTCACACAAAACAGCTAAACATTGGCATTTTGATAAGCTTGGAGAGCATCACCCGTAAGCCTGCAAATCCTCCATTCAGGCAAAACTTTAGCACCCATTTGTTCATAAAACGTAATGGCATTTACATTCCAATCCAAAACCACCCATTCAACTCTCCCGTACCCCATTTTCACCGCCTGCTTCGCCACCGCCGACAGCAACATTTTTCCAAACCCTTTCCTCCGGTAGCATTCCCTGACGAACAAATCCTCAACGTAAAACCCTGGTTTCCCTAAAAATGTCGAGTAGTTTGGGAAGAACAAAACGAACCCACCGATTATAACTTGCTGGTTCCCGTAATAGATCGAGAAGGCATCTTTTTCGGGGTCGTTTAAGGGGATGTCGAAGTTGAATGTCTTTTCTATGGGAGTGAAAGAAGGGGAAGGGGAAAGGAGGGGAGGAATGGGGGAAGAGGAAAGTTCGAGTAGAAAAATTGTGAAGGAATGGAAAGGAGGGGAGAGGAAAAGGTTGGAAGATAGGGAGGATTCGGTGGCGGAGAAGAGGTGGGTCAGCCGCTCAAAGACGGCCATTTGGTGGATTAGTTTGTGGATGAAAGGGACGTCTGAAGGGGTGGCTAGGCGGATCCTGGTGAAGACGGGGTGGCCTATCGGGGTTATTTCAGGTGGTGCCATGGAAGGTTCAGGGGCGGCGGATGGTGGCGGCGGTGGAGCTGCAGCGGCCATTGGATTTGGAGGTGCTTGTTTGTGAGTGAAAGATGAAAATTTGGGAGTTTTCTAGAGAACGCGAAGTGGGAATGGAAGATGGAGTGGGCGGTAGTGAAGATTTTTATACGAGGGGTTTTGTGGTAGGAATGTAATTTGTGTGGAAATGGAAGGGTATTTGTCTCAAGGATGGTTTTTTTAATTAAAAAAAAAACCCAGAAATTGACACTCTTAGTAGCGTTTATAAAGTGACATTTGAGCGTCTAAATCAATTATCTTTTCTATAATACTTTATTTAAGCATATTCTTACTAAATTTTTATTAAGAAATAATATAATTTATTTTAATTATAAATATATATATTTAAAAATTTTCTAATACAGATGTTTTAATCATGGTTTAGTATAATGCTTTATCTAAAATAAAAGAAAAGCTGGGGCAGAGTAGATGGCGAAATTGGGGAAGCCCACATCCTCTTGGAATACAAAACCTTGGCAAGCATCCTGCTTTCTGCCACATTTTCAACAACCATACCTTGCTTACTATTCTGCACCCACTTTACTTTCTAAGGTTTTTGCCTCTTTTATTATTAATAATAACAATTCACATAATTCAAGATTTTTTTAATAATAAGAGTTTTTGTATTTTTTGAAAATTTAGAATTTATTTTTTATATTTTTTATTTTCAGAAGTTTAGTCTCTCTATTTTTTATATTTCAAAATTAAGGTATAACTGTTAATAATATTAATTTTTTTAAAAAAAATTGTTAGTGTGACATTTTGAAATAAAAAAAAACTCAATTGTTAATCATGTAATTAAAAAAATGACATTGTAATTAATATGAATTTAACAAAAAAATTTAATAGTATTAACAATTGGACATTCATTTTAAAATATAAAAAGTGTGAATAATAATTTATAAAAATACATATTTTCAATTTTTTATTTTTGAATTTTTAAAATAATTAAAATTAATTTTAGAATTTATTATAATTTATGATTTTCTGAATTTTATTTTCAATATTTGGAATAAGTTTAATTTACGCAATGTATAGTATTAAGAGTTAAATTTAAATTACATAATATATACGTCAATTAAAAAAATCACGTTATTGTTTTTTTATTAGTTATTTAACAACCAAATGTCTAAAAACTACAAGCTCAAATAATTGTGAAAATAAATTATATTTTTCATAAATAAGTGATGAAATCAAAATGTACACATAATTAGGGAATCAATTATATAGTTTACCTAAAATAAATCCATATTCTAATTAGAGTTGTCAATGAACTAGGTTAGGACTTAACAAAATTTTAGGCTCGATTGATAGGCCCAACCCAAAAAATGGGCATTATTTTTTGCTCAAATCAATTTTTTGAGTCTATATTAGTGCCTAAAACCTCTCATTTTTTGGGCGACTACTTCACCAGATCCATAGACAACTCTAGTTTTAATATCAAAATCATAATTAAGAGGAAAATTTGATCACCAGAAAATTCTCTATTAAATTATGAAAGAATCAAACTTTTTTATTTATTAATTTTAATTATTAGTAATCAATTCAAAAATACTTGAATTAAAATAATTATGAAAAATATTATCGGCATAATGATAAATTTAGCCTTTGACTTTTACATCTTTTGTCATTTTGGTCCTTATTTTTTAAGCTAAGTTTGGTCCTTATTTTTCTTTTAAATGGAAATGTTAAATAAAACATTAATTTATTAACGATGTTGGCAGGGGCGAAATCAGAAAATTTTTTAGGAGGGGTCGGAACCAAATTATAAAAATTTTAGGAGATCAAAATGTAATTTTATCATATATTAATTTATAATTCCATCATTATGAAGGGACTATATAGAATATTTTTTATATTTTGGGGCCCAAAGTGCAATTTTACCATAAATTAACTTATAGTTTTAATATTTCTAAAGGGACTAAATTGAATTTTTTTTTCATTTTTAAAAGGGGCCAAGGCCACTACTAGCCTCCCTTAGTGTCGCCTCTGGATGTTGGCATGGTAACCCGCATGGCCAGGGGCGAAGCTAGAACAATTTTTCAGAGGGCGAATGAAATTTTAATTTTTTTTATAGTCCGTGTCTTTATAATTTTTAAAAGATTAAATCAATTTTTTATAATTTTACGGGGGCTAAAATGTAATTTTACCTTTACTAATTTAAAATTAGAAAAAATTAAAGGGTCTAAATAATAATTTTCCATTTTAAATTCACATATACTTCATGCTAATATGGTATTATTTGTCATATATGTTACATCAACTATAATTTAAAAAAAAACTATAAAAATATTCACAATATTAAGAAAATTTTAAAATTCATAAAAAAATTTAAAAAATTGGTATGAAGTACACATAGATTGTTATGCGAGTTACTATATTTAATAATTTAACTTTTTAGTTAGCATTTTCATTAAAAGGCCAACAATTTGATTTTTTTTTTAAAGTTTGATGGTCAGATTCGACTCCTTTTTATAAAGCTAAAAAAAAAAATCATATTATTTATTTTATTTAACTATTAAAAAATTGTCAAATTTCAATATTTATACTATTTATAAAATTTTTAATTGAGTTGATACTACAAATTAATTGTACATCATCTCATTAAAAAAATTGAAAAACTAGATTTTTTTTAAACAATTATTTTATTACAAAGATATTTATATCTTCCAATAATTTTAAATATTTATAAAAATTAAATAACTTAAACTACACTTTAAAAAAATCTTAAATGGATAAGTGGTAACAAATTTAAACTTTTTTGAGTGTGAGTTGAATCATTTAGTGTTAGTGTTGATTTTATGTATATTTTATATTTTTTTTTTCATCTATAATGTGTGTACATATTTATTAGTATCTTAAAATTTTAGATTTTTTTAAAATTTTATTTCAATTTCATCTAAAAATGTAACCGACAACCTTAACTGGTCTAAGAAACCATAGGTAGAAAATGAAAAAAAAAAAAATTTATGTATAATGATTTATTTGACCCTTTAACTTTATAAAAGTATATTTAATTTTTATCTCTTTCAACCTTTAAACTTGCGTTGTTTATAAAAAGTTAACATCTATTAACTTTGCTGATGTGGCATACACGTGGATTGCCACGGTAGCAATTAATTGTTTTTTAAATATAAAAAATTCAAAAGAATACAAAGTTTATAAAAATATTTTTAAAATTTTTAAAAAATTAATTAATTACTAATGCGGCATACATGTGGATTTCTACGTGGATATCACGTTAACAAAGTTGACAAACATTAACTCTTCCATCTATTTTAGGATGATTTGATAAATAATATAAATTTAAAAAAAGATAAAAAATTAAATAAAAGAATAAATTAAATTTTATAAAATTAAAAAGCCAAATAAAAAAAATCATAAACAAATTTCAAATTTCATCCCACTCTAACTATAAAGTTTGAACAGTCTCCAAAGGTAAACATTTGTTTTGTTTTGTTTTTGATTTCCTCGTCCAAAGGAAATTTTCAATTTTACTCTCATTTTCTAACCTATAAACTTCCAACAAATCTCATAAAATAGAATAGTTGGCCTTCTGGTTCACGTGTTAAATTATAAATTAGAAAATTCGAATGTTAAAATAAGGGCGACGCTAAAATAATTTTTTAGGAAGGTGAGTTGAAATTTTAATTTTTTATAGTTTATATCTTTATAATTTTAAAGAATTAAATCAAATTTTTATAATATTAGAGAGACCTAAAATAAATATAAAGCCACGTGTCAGTGTCTAAGGATGTTTGGTTCATATGAATGGCAATGTCATTAAAGCCATATTCGACGCGGTCCCTCTATTTAGTAGTTTGGTTGTTGGTAATATCATTCTGACAAATAGGTGATTACAACTCAATTCAATAAAAACGCTGAATAGCCATTCACGGCATCACCCTCCGAATGACTATTCGGTGCTTCTAGGAATGCAACAAAAAAAAACTCTTGTTTTGCCCAACTCAGCACATCTTGCAGCAACATAACCCGCAAATTTAAAAAAATAATAATAAAAGAAAATAGTTTAAAAAAAAGAGAGGATATAAGAGCTTGGATTTAATTTAGAAAGACAAATCTAAACAAATCTGTTAAGAGATTGGCTCTATCAAGACTTGAATTCCTCATTCACCAGTTTTGGTGGAATTGAAATTGATGACTAACAAAGCTTGCGATCTCACCTCCATATCTGTTCTTCCTTTTCCTACAAAGTTTGTTTTTCTCCTTAATGATTCATGTTTGTTTGGCCAAAAAAAATATGATTTTGAATTTGAGTATTTTCAGTGGGTTTTTAGACTTAAAAACTTGGGGAAAAGGAAGATAATAGAAAGAAAAATAACATATCAGAAAATGAAAAATGACGGTGAATTTTAGGCCAACATTCGACTATTAGTGAGTTGGTGACAGTGGGAAACAATGCCTAATGGCTGCAAGTTGCAGGTTTCTGGAAAATTGTGAAAGAAGGGGACTCGTGAGGTAGAGGTAGAGGGAGAAGAAAATGAGAAAAAAATGGGAGAGAAAATTTGTCACAAATAATCATGTTTTTTAATATAATTTTATACGTCTGTAACTATAAAGTTTGATAAAAATAAATATTTATATAAATAAATATATTGAAATATGATTAAATTATATATTATTTTATTAAATTATATTTAATAATAATTATGTTAAAATATGATTAAAATATTTTATTTTTATTAAATTATATTTAATAATAATTTTATTAAAATTTAATAATAATAACAATAATTATCTACATAAAAAAATTGTGTTAAGGGTATTCTAGTCATTTAAGCATTTTTCTTTATGCTATTACAACATCTATTTCATTCAACTAAACACAAGAATATTATTACAACTCTATTCCATTCCATTAAACCAAACAATTGAATTATTGATTACAACTCTATTCCATTACATCTCTATTCCATTACAGTCTTATTCCATTCACCTCAACCAAAAGTGGTGCTAGGGTATTCAAATTATATATAACCATGTAGTGTAACATCCTGAAATTGGGCCTAGTAGGAATGGGCCCAATGGACTTTGGGAGTAGGAGTGTTTAAAATTTTTAAGAATAAGAGAATGACATTATTTCAAGTTGGACTTATTAAGAAGATAATTTTAGAAAGTTACGAGATTCTATGAAGTTTCGAGCTCAAGTTGGGCCTTAGTAAAATTTTGTGTTTAAGCCTAATAAGGAGAGATAGTAAGTGGCATCAAGGCTTATGGAAATAAAAGAGTAAATTACTAGCATAAATGAGCATATGGCAAGGAGGTTATGGCATCAAGTGAAGTACCTTGAGGGAAGAGGTTCAAATCCCATTGTGTGCAAATTTTGACTATTATTTTTGTACTATTTCCCTAAATTTCGGCCAAGCTTGTAAATATGGCAAAATTGGATTTTTAAATTATGGTAAGGTGGACTTATTAAATTGTGGAAAGGTATGTTAAGGAGGAAAACAAGGAAAAAGAAAGAAAAAAAAAAGAAATAAAAGAATTTGGAGAGTGGAGTAGGTGGATGAAAAAGAAATAAAAGAATTTGAGGAGTGGAGTAGGTGGATGAAAAAGGAATAAAAGAATTTGTGGAGTGGAGTAGGTGAATAAAAAAAAGAGATAAAAAAAAAAAGAAAGAAGAAATAAAAAAAAAAGGGGTTATGAAAATAAAGAAAAGAGAAGTATCATCTTTTCTTCTCTTCATCACCACCGAAAATTGGTAGCAAACAAGGGTTGGAGAGCTCAAAAATTTCAGCAAACAAATCCTTTAGCAAGTAAGTGATTTTGATGACTTTAGTTGATAATTTTTGTATTTTTGGAGCCCCCAAAGCTTAAGCTAGCTAATGAGGGGACTAACTTGTAATATGGTTGAGAGTCTAGGGACTTTCCATGAGAGAGTTTATGCTGGTTGCAAGGTCTCGAAGTACTTTATCAAAGGTTCAATCGAAAACCTATCCCTCGTTATAAGTGACTCGGATTTTTGGTGCCGCGGAGAGCATCGCGTTACGGATTCCGAATAAGGTGTGTAATCTCATACTCTTCTGAATATATGTTTGAAATGGTGAGAAAATCTCACATCTCTCTGAAAGTTTACATAAAATATTCTGTGATTCGGTAGAAATATCGAAGAAAATTGATAACCGGTATCCGTGATCACTCGGACATGCGTTTGATGGTAGTGATAATCATGTTTTGTAATAAAACAGTTTCGGTTAGAAACAGTGATTTTTTTTTGAAAAATCACTAAAAATAGGAGAAAAAGAATTAGAAAGTTAATAAGATATCAAATTAAAGCTTACTGTGTCTATTCTAATATGGAAGAAACGGAGAAGGAAAAGAAATTTTATATTCTGAGATATCTTGATTTTAGTGAGACTGGTTCTGATTAACTTCAGGGTTCACTGATCTGTTTTGGAAAAATCATATAAAATTGTACAAAATGAATTGTGGGTTATAATTTATATGTATGGATTCCTTAGTGAGTCTATTTTCAAGAGAAATAAGTTGAAGCAGTATATGAAAACTGTAAAGTGAGATATTTGAAATTAAGTCAAAAGAGGTCAGAATCATTGGACAGTGAAACAAGGGAAACTTTAAGAAATAAACTGTACTAAATGGCTAGGCCAAAAATTCTGGAAAAATTACAGTAAGAAGATACATGAGTCTAGTTTCAGGAAAATTTTATGGATCTAGATTTCGAGTTTTCTAACTCGAGTTATATGCAATTTAGTCAGTATGACGCAAATGGACAGTTTAAATTTGTATGCCCCAAATTACTAGTTAAATTTTAGTTGCGAAATTACCCCGTTTGGGCTTAAAATGGATTTTGGCCCAATAGTTCCGTAGAGACCCAAATAGAGTTCTGTATCACTCGAGGCGATAGTGAATCTTCGAAAACACCGTTAAATATAAAATTACCGAATTACACTTGTGGGGTAAATTATCAAATTACCCTTAGAAGATAAAATTACTGAATTACCCTTGGTGGGTAAAACTACCGAATTACCCTTAGAGAGTAAATTACCGAATTACCCTTAGTGGGTACGATTACTGAATTACGAAAATGCCCCTAATGGGCCGAATTACGAAATGTCCCTATGGGCCAAACTACGAAAATACCCTTTATGGGCCAAAATGTTATAATTGCTATATGGGCCAAATGTTATATTTGATTTATAGGCCATTTTTGGTACAATATTAGCCGATTCTGACTTAGGTTGTGTAGGAAGGAGTGCAACAATCGCAAGGGTGCAAATCGTTTAGACGTGAGTTTCGGGATTTAGTGGACTGTGCCAAAAAGGTGCGTAGTTATCGCACTGTTCTCTTGATTGTTTATATGTGTTATATATGTATATGTTATGATGTGAATGGTAGCCGAAAATAATGGCTACTATGGTGGATACCATGGTGAGGTAACCGGCTAAACAGGTCAGTATTTTATGATATTAAACTACCTGTGATATGTGTATGAATCTGTGGTAAAGCATGTGATGAATATTCTTTACAATGTTACTTGTCATGATGAATATATGCACATGGGGATGAGACATGAATATTGAAGGAAAGGGTGTACATTATGTACGTGGTCTGATGTTAGCCTTGTGCTACATTGGCGCTTGATGTTAGCTGTGTGCTTCATCAAGGGAGGTGTTGGCTAGGTGCCACATCTCGGCGGATGATAGCTATGTGCGTCACCGTGGACTGAGGATGACTTCGAGTCACCTCGTGGATACAGATATGTGGGATCACTCAGTTGATCGGTGGCTTAGCCACGGCCTTGAGCAGCAAGTCTGCCAAGGTAAGATATGTGGGATCACTTAGTTGATCGGTGGATTAGCCACGGCCTTGAGCAGCAGGTCTGCTAAGGTAGGTGTAACGGATGGACTCTAGGTGGGGTTGGGATGCATTTTTGCATAACTGCTTATGTGGACTGTGTGGATATGGGCCAAGCCCATATGTATGGAGATATGTGAAATAACTATGCACTGAGTCTGTATGACTCACCCAAATTTTTACCAACATCGCAGGTGATGCATAAAGCTTGGACCGGGTTGGAGTGGATACGAGGTGGCCCATGCAGAAGTTAATTTTATTTGTTTTCATATTTTATAATTTTAGTATTTCGATAAGTATTATTGTAATAAGGCCACTTAAGCATTTGAAGTTTATTATTATGTTTTATTATGGATTGACAATTACATTATTATTTGGAAATTTTTTTTTTTTTTTTTTTTTTTACTTTTAACACCTCCTATCATAAGAATTTTATATTAAAGTTTTAAATCGGAATATTTTGTAACAACTTAATTTTAATGGGCTTTTAAATACACAATGTTTTTCTAAAGACAATAAATTTATATGTTTTTACTTTAAGTCAAAATATTTTTCAAACATTTTCCGCAGTGACATACCAGATCCAGTCAAGGCTCGTAGGCCGGGTTTGGGGGTGTTACAGTTTGGTATCATAGCCCGGTTCAAAAACTCGGCTTTGAGGGTTTGGGGCCCAAAAACATTTTTTTTAGATGGGCTTTTCAAAAATATGGATTTTCAAGGAATTTTCAGGTTATTCTGGCATGGCACATGTATCTCCGACCCGAAGTCCACCAGGTAAGTACTTCCAACTACTGAAGTGAATTGTGAATGTAAATTCTATAAGCATGAAGGGAACGTAGATTAGTGAACTAGGACCTATTGAACCCTAGGACTAGTCTACTCAAACACAAGTGCATAAGACTTAAGGGCCATTAAACAAACCTGTGATTAAGTCGCCGAGTAGGGTGTGGCAACCATTGTGCGCATGTCTAGGAGTGGATTCAGTAAGAGCTTGGTACTTAAGCAGTCCTAGCGACTCACTTCCTCTTTACTCGAATCCTACCTGGTGCATAGCTTCGGTTCACCCTAACCAAGAGGACTTATTCATAGGCTAAACCCAATAACTAAAACCCGAAATGGACTAGCCGTATTTTTATGGAAACTATAGTTTTGAAAACCCTAAATTACCCCTTTAATTGTAGCGAAAGATTATTGTGAAAATTTTTCCAAAATATTTCCTATTTGCAAAAAAAAAAAAATTACTACAATACCCCTAGTGGTAAAATTACAAAAAAATGCCCTTGGTTTCTACAATTTCCCTACTATCCAAAATTTTAATAAAATTCTCTTACTTTTTAAGAATATTTAAAAACCCTATTTTTACGAAAGTCCAAAATACCTTGATTTGAAAAATTCTGAAATTAATTCACAGTTTACTAAAATTACCAAAATGACCCTGCTTTCTGAAATTTTGCCATACCTTGAATTGAGAAAATTTTTGAAAATACCCTCGAGTTTTGGAAATTCAAAATGCCTGATTTATTCAGATTTTCAAATTGACCCTGATTTATTACCAAAATACCCCTGTAGGACAAATGACGAAATTACCCCTGGGTAGGGAATGGTCAAGAATGCCCATAGTGGTGAAGTGAATGTTATGGATGAATGTGAATGAGATTCTCTAAATTAGAATAGTGGAATTGAACTGAAACTTTGATTGATCGAAAGAACTACTTCTGGAAACTTCTTTTCATAAAATTTGCTCGTGGATAAACAGTGAAACAAAATTTCTAATGCATAAAACTTCTTAATCAGATAAAATCGCGACGTTAGAAATGAGTCCTAGAGGACGTGGTCATCGTGGACATGGTCAAGGAAGAATGACTGTGTCGGAACCCGTTAGATTGGGTCATGGGTCTGACAATGAGGTACCACTGCCACCATCACCACCAACTGTTGGTGTTGAAGAACAAGATCGAGACAGGAGATGATCTTTGTGTCGTAGGTCAGCATCATCGAGTTCTTGAGATGGTGGCTGGAGCAGGTGGAAACATGAGAGCTAGGAAGTCCATACCCGAGCGATTCAGAGCCAATGGGGCTGAAGTGTTAGTGTGGTGTGCGGTGTGGCACCCGATCATCGCCGAGTATTGGTTGGAGGCGCACCGAACGAAATATGGATGAGCTGGATCTAACGGCTGAGGAGAAAGTGAAAGGAATGGTGGCGCTGCTTCGCGATGAAGCATACCAATGGTGGCTCACAGTTCGGGATGGGGCCACAGCTGAGGATCTCACTTGGGAATATGTTAAGACGGCGTATCAAAAGAAGTACGTTGGTACTCACTATGTAGATGCACAGAGGAAGGCTTTTCTGGGGCTAGTTCAATGGAACAAGTTCGTGGCGGAGTACGAGGCTGAATTCTTAAGGTTGAGCCGATATGCTCGAGGAGTGGTGGCTACGGAGTATGAACGATGTGTCCGGTTTGAGGACGGATTAAGGGACGACCTGAGATTGTTGATAGCTCCACATCAGGAGCGAGAGTTCGCTATGTTAGTAGAGAAGGCTAAGGTAGCCGAGGGGATTAAGGACTCTGTGAGACGTGAACGCAGAGAAAGGATAGGAGGCAGGGATAAGAGGAGTTTTGGGTCGTCGAGAATAAATCGTCGAGAGTCTTTAGAAAAGACCTAGGATTGAGAAATCCGCTCGTGTTTCTAAGCCAATCGCTGGAAATCCGGACCGTCTGTGTGCTCAGTGTGGAAGGTATCATGTTGGCGAGTGCTGGAACCGGGAACGAGAATGTTTTAGGTGTAAGTCCAAGTCTCATTTGATTAAAGATTGTCCTCAGGATCCGAATAGGGCTCGGAAAGTAGGCCAAGGCTATGTGCAGCCAGGTAGAGATGGTCGATGGCGACAAGGGTCGTGAGTACGAACCATGGAGAAATGGTTTAGCCCAGTGTCGTGGAGCACCAGCGAGAGATCTTGAAGGTGCGCGGCGTGAGGCAACCAAGGTTGGTTTTATGCGATCGCCGTCGCGAGGATAGTGATGTGCGGAGGGCAGCGGGTAAGTTCTTATTTCTGGAATATCCCTGGTTGCTTTGCTTGCTATAAGGTCAGTTTGTTCTTATGTTGCTAGTAAAGTGTATGTAACCTTGATTGTGAACCTAGAAAATGTACCTAGAAAGTATGATAGTTCTTTAAGATTAGAGTGCGCAGCGAAAGCATAGTAGTGTGATTTCAGCAGTGCGTTTAATAGTTGATTGGAAATTTCGAGGACGAAATTTTCTTTAAGGAGGGGTAGAATTGTAACATCCGAAATTGGGCCTAGTAGGAATGGGCCCAATGGGCCTTGGGAGTAGGAGTGTTTAAAATTTTTGAGAATAAGAGAATGGCATTATTTCAAGTTGGACTTATTAAGAAGATAATTTTAGAAAGTTATGGGATTCTATAAAGTTTCAAGTTCAAGTTGGGCCTTAGTAAAATTTTGTGTTTAAGCCTAATAAGGAGAGATAGTAAGTGGCATCAAGGCTTATGGAAATAAAAGAGTAAATTACTAGCATAAATGAGCATATGGAAAGGAGGTTATGGCATCAAGTGAAGTACCTTAAGGGGAGAGGTTCAAATCCCATTGTGTGCAAATTTTGACTATTATTTTTGTACTATTTCCCTAAATTTCGGCCAAGCTTGTAAATATGGCAAAATTGGATTTTTAAATTATGGTAAGGTGGACTTATTAAATTGTGGAAAGGTATGGTAAGGAGGAAAACAAGGAAAAAAAAAGAAATAAAAGGAAATAAAAGAATTTGGGGAGTGGAGTAAGTGGATGAAAAAGAAATAAAAGAATTTTGGGAGTGGAGTAGGTGGATGAAAAAGGAATAAAAGAATTTGTGGAGTGGAGTAGGTGGATAAAAAAAGAGATAAAAAAAAAGAAAGAAAGAAAGAAAAAAAAAAGGGGTTATGAAAATAAAGAAAAAGAAGTATCATCTTTTCTTCTCTTCATCACCACCAGAAAATTGGTAGCAAACAAGGGTTGGAGAGCTCAAAAATTTCAGCAAACAAACCCTTTAGCAAGTAAGTGATTTTGATGACTTTAGTTGATAATTTTTGTATTTTGGAGCCCCAAAGCTTAAGCTAGCTAATGAGGGGACTAATTTGTAATATGGTTGAGAGTATAGGGACTTTCCATGAGAGAGTTTATGCTGGTTGCAAGGTCTCGAAGTACTTTATCAAAGGTTCAATCGAAAACCTATCCTCGTTATAAGTGACTCGGATTTTTTTGGTGCGCGGAGAGCATCGCGTTTTTGATTCGAATAAGGTGTGTAATCTCATACTCTTACGAATATATGTTTGAAATGATGAGAAAATCTCACATCTCTCTGAAAGTTTACATGAAATATTCTGTGATTCGGTAGAAATATCGAAGAAAATTGATAACCGGTATCCGTGATCACTCGGACGTGCGTTTGATGGTAGTGATAATCATGTTTTGTAATAAAACAGTTTCGGTTCGAAACAGTGATGTGTTTTTGAAAAATCACTAAAAATAGGAGAAAAGGAATTGGAAAGTGAATAAGATATCAAATTAAAGCTTACTGTGTCTATTTTAATATGGAAGAAACTGAGAAGGAAAAGGAATTTTATATTCTGAGATATCTTGATTTTAGTGAGATTGGTTCTGATTAACTTTGAGGTTCACTGATAATCAGAACTAGTCTCACTAAAATCAAGATATCTTAGAATATAAAATTCCTTTTCCTTCTCCGTTTCTTCCATATTAAAATAGACACAGTAAGCTTTAATTTGATATCTTATTCACTTTCTAATTCCTTTTCTCCTATTTTTAGTGATTTTTCAAAACACGTCATCGCTTCTAATCAAACTGTTTTATTACAAAACATGATTATCACTACCATCAAACGCAGTCCGAAAGTGATCACGATGATACGGTTATCAATTTTCTTCGATATTTCTACCGAATCACAGAATATTTCATGTAAACTTTCAGGGAGATGTGAGATTTTCTCACCATTTCAAACATATATTCGGAAGAGTATGAGATTACACACCTTATTCGAATCAGAACGCGATGCTCTCCGCGCACCAAAAATCCGAGTCACTTATAACGAGGATAGGTTTTTGATTGAAACTTTGATAAAGTACTTCGAGACCTTGCAACCAGCTTAAACTCTCTCATGGAAAGTCCCTATACTCTCAACCATATTACAAATTAGTCCCTCATTAGCTAGCTTAAGCTTTGGGGCTCCAAAATACAAAAATTATCAACTAAAGTCATCAAAATCACTTACTTACTAAAGGATTTGTTTGCTGAAATTTTTGAGCTCTCCAAATTTCTTGTTTGCTACCAATTTTTGGTGATGATGAAGAAGAAAAGATGATACTTCTCTTTTCTTTATTTTCATAACCCTTTTTTTTTATTTCTTCTTTCTTTCTTTTTTTTGTATCTCTTTTTTTTATCCACCTACTCCACTCCACAAATTCTTTTATTCCTTTTTCATCCACCTACGCCACTCCCCGAATTCTTTTATTTCTTTTTCATCCACCTACTCCACTCTCCAAATTATTTTATTTCTTTTTTTTTTCTTTCTTTTTCCTTGTTTTCCTCCTTACCATACCTTTCCACAATTTAATAAGTCCACCTTACCATAATTTAAAAATCCAATTTTGCCATATTTACAAGCTTGGCCGAAATTTAGGGAAATAGTACAAAATAATAGTCAAAATTTGCACACAATGGGATTTGAACCTCTTCCCTCAAGGTACTTCACTTGATGCCATAACCTCCTTGCCATATGCTCATTTATGCTAGTAATTTACTCTTTTATTTCCATAAGCCTTGATGCCACTTACTATCTCTCCTTATTAGGCTTAAACACAAAATTTTACTAAGGCCCAACTTGAACTCGAAACTTCATAGAATCCCGTAACTTTCTAAAATTATCTTCTTAATAAGTCCAACTTTAAATAATGCCATTCTCTTATTCTTAAAAATTTTAAACACTCCTACTCCCAAGGCCCATTGGGCCCATTCCTACTAGGCCTAATTTCAGGATGTTCCAATTCTACCCTCCTTAAAGAAAATTTTGTCCTCGAAATTTCCAGTCAACTATTAAATGCACTGCTGAAATCACACCACTATGCTTTCGCTGCGCACTCTAATCTTAAAGAACTATCATACTTTCTAGGTACATTTTCTAGGTTCACAATCAAGGTTACATACACTTTACTAGCAACATAAGAACAAACTGACCTTTATAGCAAGCAAAGCAACCAGTGGATATTCCGTAAATAAGAACTTACGTTGCTGCCCTCCGCACATCACTATCCTCGTGACGGCCGATTGCGCATAAACCAACCTTGGTTGCCTCTGGCGCACCTTCAAAGCATCTCGCTGGTGCTCCACGACCTCAGCCTGAGCCATTTCCTCCATGGTTTGGACCACGACCCCTTGTCGCTTGCTGACCATCTCTACCTGGCTGCACATAGCCTTGGCCTGCTGTCCGAGCCCTATTCGGATCCTGAGGACAATCTTTAATCAAATGAGACTTGGACTTACACCTAAAACATTCCCGTTCCCGATTCCAGCACTCGCCAACATGATACCTTCCACACTGAGCACACGGACGGTCCGAATTTCCAGCAGTTGGCTTAGAAACACGAGCAGGATTCTCAATCCTAGGTCTTTTCTAAAGACTCTCAGACGATTCTGACAGCCCAAAACTCCTCTTATCCCGGTTCCTATCCTTTTCTCTGTTCTGTCTCACAGAGTCCTTAATCCCCTCGGCTACCTTAGCCTTCTCTACTAACATAGCGAACTCCCGCTCCTGATGTGGAGCTATCAACAATCTCAGGTCGTTCCTTAATTCGTCCTCAAACTGAACACATCGTTCATGCTCCGTAGCCACCACTCCTCGAGCATATCAGCTCAACCTTAAGAATTCAGCCTCGTACTCCGCCATGGACTTGTTCCCTTGAGCCAGCCCCAGAAAACCCTTCCTCTGTGTATCTACATAGTGAGTACCAACGTACTTCTTTTGATACGTCGTCTTAACATATTCCCAAGTGAGATCCTCAGCTGTGGCCCCATCCCGAACTGTGAGCCACTGTTGGTACGTTCATCGCGAAGCAGCGCCACCATTCCTTTCACTTTCTCCTCATCCGTTAGATCCAGCTCATCCATAATTCGCTCGGTCGCCTCCAACCAATACTCAGCAGTACTGGGTGCCACACCAGACACACCACGGAACACTTCAGCCCCATTGGCTCGGAGTCGCTCGGGTACGGACTTCCTAGCTCTCATGTTTCCACCTGCTCCAGCCACCATCTCAAGAACTCGTAAAGTACACACCGCGACACAAAGATCATCTCCGTCCGATCTTCTTCGCTCAACACCAACAGCTGGTGGTGGTGGTGGTGGTGGCAGTGGTACCTCATTGTCAGACCCATGACCCAATCTAACGGGTTCCGACACAGTCATTCTTCCTCGACCACGTCCACGATGACCATGTCCTCTAGGACTCATTTCTAACATCGCGATTTTGTCTGATTAAGAAGTTTTATGCATTAGAAATTTTGTTTCACTGTTTATCCACGAGCAAATTTTATGAAAAGAAGTTTCCAGAAATAGTTCTTTCGATCAATCAAAGTTTCAGTTCAAGTCCACTATTCTAATTCAGAGAATCGCATTCACATTCATCCACAACATTCACTTCACCACTATGGGCATTCTTGACCATTCCCTACCCAGGGGTAATTTCGTCATTTATCCTACAGGGGTATTTTGGTAATAAATCAGGGTTAATTTGAAAATCTGAATAAATCAGGCATTTTGAATTTCCAAAACTCGAGGGTATTTTCGAAAATTTTCTCAATTCAAGGTATGGTAAAATTTCAGAAAGCAGGGTCATTTTGGTAATTTTGGTAAACCAGGGGTAATTTTGTAAATTTTCCAAATCAAGGTATTTTGGACTTTCGTAAAAATAGGGTTTTTAAATATTCTTACAAAGTAATAGAGTTTTATTAAAATTTTGGATAGTAGGGAAATTGTAGAAACCAAGGGCATTTTTTTGTAATTTTACCACTAGGGATATTGTAGTAAATTTTTTTTTTTTTTGCAAATAGGAAATATTTTGGAAAAATTTTCACAATAATCTTTCGTTACAATTAAAGGGGTAATTTAGGGTTTTCAAAACTAGAGCTTCCATAAAAATACGGCTAGTCCCTTTCGGGTTTTAGTTATTGGGTTTAGCCTATGAATAAGTCCTCTTGGTTAGGGTGAACCGAAGCTATGCACCAGGTAGGATTCGAGTAAAGAGGAAGTGAGTCGCTAGGACTGCTTAAGTACCAAGCTCTTACTGAATCCACTCCTAGACATGCGCACAATGGTTGCCACACCCTACTCGGCGACTTAATCACAGGTTTGTTTAATGGCCCTCAAGTCTTATGCACTTGTGTTTGAGTAGACTAGTCCTAGGGTTCAATAGGTCCTAGTTCACTAATCTACGTTCCCTTCATGCTTATAGAATTCACATTCACAATTTACTTCAGTAGTTGGAAGTACTTACCTGGTGGACTTCGGGCCGGAGATACAGGTGCCATGCCAGAATAGCCTGAAAATTCCTTGAAAATCCATATTTTTGAAAAGCCCATCTAAAAAAAATGTTTTTGGGCCCAAAACCCTCAAAGCCGAGTTTTGAACCGGGCTCTGATACCAAACTGTAACAACTTAATTTTAATGGGCTTTTAAATACACAATGTTTTTCTAAAGACAATAAATTTATATGTTTTTACTTTAAGTCAAAATATTTTTCAAACATTTTCTGCAGTGACATACCAGATCAGGTCAAGGCTCGTGGGCCGGGTTTTGGGGTGTTACATGTAGTGTTTTAATCGAAAATTTACGTTATTAACTATTTGGACTAATTAATAACATTATAAAAATATAAGATCAAATTATTTTAGAAGTTAAAGTATTAAATCTCAAATTTAGACATATTAAAGGGATTAAAACTAATATTTAACATTTTTTGTAAAATGCAAAAGAAAAGAAAGGAAAACTGGTTGATGTGCCACGTGTTAGTTGGACTTTCCTTTTATATACATGTATATTGTAACACCCTCTACCCGTATCCGTTGCCGGAATAAAGTACGAGATATTACCGAGGAGTACGGAACACTTACAGACAATTTAAACCATTTATCACTCAAATAACGAAATTGATTATAAAAATTTCTTTAACGGAACCTCGAGGTCCAAATCATGCATTAGGATCGGGTCAGGACTAAATTAGAATCGTATGAAATTTTTTTGCAAAATCCCTAAGTTTATCTCATTTATAAGGGTCTCACGCCCATGTTGCTAAGCCGTGTGGTAAAGTTAATTTTCACAAATTAGGTTATTTTCCAAGCCATATTTCTCACTCATTTGATCCTCATTCTTTACCCACATTTAATACATACAAAAACTAATTTAAGATATTCAACCGAGCCTTATACTTAATACCATTTGTTAGTTATACACTTCATATAAATAACAAGAAACGTATATGAGCTCAATTCTCATTAAATTTCTCATATATATAGACAATTTCACATTATGTAATCATATAACGTATAACAACCATATCTTAGTATTTTAAATACATTTTCATAATAACTTGTCTTGATTTCATACTATTTTATATGTGAGCTTTACTCATCAAAATATTTGAAATATCATCTTTATGCAAATAGTAACATGAGGTACATAATTTCATAATTATGAATGAACATATTTATCAAACATATTCCATGTTCATATATCATAGTCTCGTGTCTCCATTTATCAATAACCATCATTTTCTTGTATTTCAGATAAATACTTATAACCATACATAAGTATGCAATTCGCTATTTTTTCCTGTCAATGACAATTTCAAATGACAAATTCTTGTGAATACGCTCACCAATTTCATAATTCCATGTATTTACCGTTTTCCATATTTATCCCATTGAATTCATCGGAATTTCGATGGATTTCCTGTAGTACACCCATGGTGTACAATCTCATTAACCGTCAATTCGTACTCATATATACATAAGTCCTTTTCAGAGAGCACACTCCCGCTAACCTCATTTCTTACAACAGGATTACCAGTCCAGGCTAAATCCCCTGTAACAGAGCACACTCCCGCGAACCTCATTTCTTACAGCAGGATTACAAGTCCAGGCTAAATCCCATAAACTCATAGAGTATTGTTGGGATTACCAGTCCAGGCTAAATCCCCTGCAACGACAATTACTCTAATGAGCTTGGATCTGAATTACCAATCCAGGCTAAATTCAGACCCTAATTCGGATTACACTTACGGGCTAAATTCATTTTCCACATATTCTTCGGGAGGGCTATATCAGGATCACCCGTCCGGGATAGATCCTTTTCACACATATTCTTTGGGAGAGCTATATTAGTATAGGATCACCCGTCCGGGTTAGATCCTTTTTACTGACAATTTCTTTTCAGAGATCCATCGAATTTTCCTTTCATTCAACCGGAATTTATTTTCCATTTTCATCAAGAATATCAATACTTCATCAATTATCATACAATAAACATCCAAATCATATTCACATCAATAAAAATATGTTTCAAGCATTTAAGAATATAATTCAAGTTAAATGAACTTACAATTTGATTTTTATACCATAGCGATAATGTTAGTTTCATAATAAATATTTGAAATAAAACATTATATCATTTCTGATTCAACGTTTATCGATTATAATCGGGCATATGATCAATTTAAGCATAAGTCATTCATATATTTTTCCTCCTCCTCCTCTCCATTCCACATCCTTAGTATAAATAACACATTTGTAAGTAGTATTATCTATAATTTTTCACTATTTATTTATGTGAATATTCAAACTGTTCATCCGTATCATAGTCCCTAAATTATTTTTATCTTAAGCTACAGAACTCCAAATTAAGATCCGCTAATTTTCCTTGAAACTAGATGGTTTAGCCAATAAGTACAGTTTATTCTTTAAATTCACCCCTATTCTGCTGTCTGACAGTTCCGCCCCTTCTTCACTAAAAATTAATTATCTCCTCATACGGGATTTGGATGATGATCCCGTTTATTTCTATTGAAAATAGACTCATTCAGGATTTTAAACATATAAATTTAAGCCCCTAATTATTTTTCTCCAATTTTTGATGATTTTCCAAAGTCAGAATAGGGGAACCCGAAATCATTCTGACCTTATCTCACAAAACCTATTATATCTCATGATTTACAATTCCATTACTTACACCATTTCTTCTATAAGAAACTACACTCAATAAGCTTTAATTCCATATTTTATTCACTAATTCAATTTGTACAATTTTTGGTGATTTTTCAAAGTTAGACTACTACTGTTGTTCAAAACTGTTTTAGTGCAAAGTGTTGATTTCCATTTTGCCCCAAATTTCACAGTTAATACAATTCAATCCTTGTCCAATTAACACCTCAATTGGGATAATTTTTATCAATTAATACCTTAGTCTATCATTTTAAACTACTTCCTAACCTTTGAAAATTAGAACTTTAGCATTAAACCTTAATTCCAAACTTTTTTACAATTAGGTCCTAAAACCAATTTCCATCAATTTTACTTGATAAAATCATCATATATCAAAATTAAAACTTCAATTCTATATTTATTCATCATATGCTTCCATCACTCATCCATAGAAACTTTAAAAATTAGCCATAGAATCAAGAACTAATGACATAGTAAGTTGGACCCAATTGTAAAAGTCTAAAAACATAGAAATTTCAAGGAGAAAGCAGGAATTAAACTTACATGAAGCTAGAGTATGAAAACCAGCTTGAACCCTCTTCCATGACTGTTTTTCAGCTGATGAAAATGAAGAGAAATGAAGAAAATTCTAGATATTCCAATTTGGTCCCTTTTTTATTTAGTTAATTTTGGCAATTTTCCAATTTTGCCCTTATTTCACCCATTTCCTGATTTTTCTCATCTATTGCTGCCCAAAATATCTCCTTTGGGCTTATTTGCACTTTAGGTCCTTCCTCGTTTGACAATTAAGCTATTTAATCCTTCTAGCAACTTTTGTACCTTTTTCAATTTAGTTCTTTTTATTTAATTAACCACCCAAACGTCAAAATTTTCTAACGAAATTTTAATACTACCTTATTGACATTCCATAAATATTTATAAAAATGCTTATGACTCGGTTTACTATTTCAAAAATCTTTTAAAAGCTACATTTGGCTCGTAAATATTAAATAATATAATTTACGAGTTCATTTGTCGGATTTGGTGGTCTCGAACCACTATTTCCGACATCGCTAAAATTTGGGCTATTACATATATAGATATTGGTATGGTTTCATCCACTTTTCGTGTTGAGTGAATTATTTTTTTGTGTTAAATTATAGAGTAAAAATTTAAAATTTAAAATATTTTTTAAATTTATATACATTTGTACATCTGGAATTTAACCTTTTACTTTTATTTTTTAAGAATTTAATTAGTCTCTCTACTTTTCGAATTAAAAAATTTAGCTCTAATTGTTATAGTCATTAAAATTCTTCTATTAAATTCATTGTAATAACCGAATTTTGCCCGGGTCCTCAATCGAACCCGAGACCCAATTGCAAAACCAAAAATTGGAATAAAACAAAATACCATTAATAAAGTCCAAATGTCCCTTTTACAAAGCAATATACCAGACCCAAACTTAACCGAAACAAATAAACCCAAATTAAAGACCAAAATATTAATGAAAGTCCAGTCCATTTACAGAACAAATCCAGGGCCCAATTACACAACTAAAACAGACCCAAATCAAAGCAAGCCCAACTAAGCCCAATCTACCCTAGCCCATAACAAACCCATCAGAATCAGCAACCCTAGGGTCCCAAATACCGCCGCAAGTCTGCCCTTTCACCTACCGCACGTGCACCCCTCTGGCTTCTCGCGTGCGCTCCACGCGCGCCCCCCGGACCCCTCGCGTTGTCCCCCGTGCCCACGAGCGTTGTTCCCCACGCCTGTACTTCCCAACAGCTTCAACGACCATGCGCCTCGGCCCCCGTCTCCACCAGCACCTCGCCCATCACCTGCAAACAACACCAAACGCAGGAGCAACAGAAACCAAGGAGCATGGAACAAATAGTAATAAAAGCTTGTGTATTTGGCTATAAAGCCATTAGAAATCAATGTAATAGGGGTTGGCATTGGAAAATCAGAGAAAAGGGGGAATCTGTTCTTCTTTTACAGAACTAGGAAACAAACACTTCAGAGTCAAAAAAGAAGAACAAAAATCGAAGTGAGCCTTGTACCTTCTGCCTTTGAGAAATATTGGAAAATCAAAAGAAATCAAACACAAACTCAGAGGTTAAAAAGCAAAGAATACGAAGGTTGATTTCATTTTCTATTATCATTTACTGTTATTTTATTTATTTATTTATTTATTTTACGAATCAGTAATAACAAAAAGAGAAGAAAATACCTACGTCAGTCCGTGTTCTCGTCGTCGGAAGCCATTCTTGTTGATGGAATACGGCTTGAACATGGGCTAAAAACCCGATTTTTTTCATCTCTCAAGCAGAGGATAGTTCGCTTGCGAGCGACTTTGAAGCGAAGACTAGCGAGACTGCCTCGCGTGACGCCGGCGAATGGCCATGGCGGTCGCATAGCCGACCTCCAATCTATCCGACGGCGCGATGGACGGCTGGAGAGAACCCAAGCGTCGGGCCAAAGGGAGAAGAAGAGAGAAAAAGGGTGGTGGCTGTGGGTTTAAATGAAATAAGGGTTAAAAGGTTTTAAAAAAAAAAATCAAATTTAGGGTTTCTAAACAATAAACGAAACGGCACCGTTTAGCCAACAGAGTTACTGCACGTTTCCTTCAAAGGGACTATTTGCGTGTTCGGTCCCCCGTTTGTTGCAGCGTTGGTAGATTGAGTCCCCTTCACCTTTCCCACTTTTTTAATTTTGCCCCAGTATCTTGCTTCGTTTTCTAATTTAGTCCATACCTGGTCATTTGAAACGTCACATAACCAAGGGCTGGATAATTTATTTATTTAGTCCCCATGAGTCCGTGCGCGTTACAACTGGATCCTCACCCCCTCTTTTATTTTCAAATTTAAACCCAGAATTCCGTTTAAATTTCGATTCAATCCATTTTAGCGAATGTGCGTTTTGTTCTGTCATTGTTACTATACTACTACTATTATTATTATTATTATTATTATTATTGTTGTTATTATTATTATTATTCTGTTTATTATTACTATTGTTGTATTGTATTATATTATTATATTCGTATGTTATATATATATTTTATTATTCTTACTATTATTACTATGTTGCCATCGTTATTATTATATTATTATTAGATTATTATTATCACTACTATGATTATATTAGTATATTGTATATATTTTCTATTATTACTATTATTATTTTTAATTTTTGCTACTCTACTTCTCATTATTATTTTATTATTACATATCTATTTGTTTATTCCTTACTCTTTTATATTTTTTAGCAAGTCTGAAAGAGTGTATATATCTATATATATCTTTACCTACTGTTTTCGTTGTACTATTATTTTTCCAAATATTATTATTACTATTATGATTATTTTATTGTTACTACCATCGTTATTTCATCTTTTATTACTAATACCATTACTATTATTATCATTGTTTGCATTTTTACTCTTCCTTATTTGCTTATTAATGTAATATTATCTATTATTATCACTTTATTATTATTAATATTATTGGTATCATTATTACTCAATATTTCTATTATTATCTCTATTATCGTTAATGTTACTATTATCATCAGTATTATTATATTTGTTATATTTACATCCATATTTGTTTTCTTAGTCTTGTACTGAATTATTAAACAAAATACGTTTTGTGAAACTATTATATTTCATTTAAATGTTTTTAAAATAAAGTAGTATTCGTGAGTTTAGAAATTCGAGAGATCGTGCCCTAAAGTATTGGGTTGTGATTTTCTTCGTTTAATCTAAATGATCGAACATCCTTTAAAACAAACATATTTTTAAACAAAAAGCTTACTCTCGGGGATTTAAATTATCGTGTCCTAAAGTATTGGATGTAATATTTTACTCCTCTAGAACGAGAAAAGTCTGGGTTTTCAATTTGAGCAAATTATGAGATGACCTCGGATTCGAGGATGTAAATTATCGTGTTCTAAAGTATTGGATGCAATATTTTATTCCATCGGGATGAGAAAGTCTTGATGTTCAATTCAAAATTTTAAGATGACCTTGGTTTCGAAGATTTAAATTATCGTGTCCTACGTGTCGGATGTGATATTGTGTCCCTTCGAAATAAGGAAATCTTGGTATTCAATTCAAGAAGACCAAAATATTTCCAAAAAAGAGATTGATTTTCTATTTATTTTTAATTCCAACTTTCGACATTGGGACATCAATTAATCAATTTAGTACCAATTTTGGGGCGTGACGAGGGTGTTAATCCTTCCTCGCGCGTAACCGACTCCCGAACCTATTTTCTCAAATTTTTGTAGACCAAAAACATTGTTTTAGTAAATCAAAATGTTTTATTAAAACAAAGGTGATCCGACCACACCTAATAAAAGGTCGGTGGCGACTCCCGTTTTATTTTCATTTTCAAAACCCGAGAGTCGATTCCCGTTTTCTCAAAAAAAAAAAGGTTTCGACAGCTTGGCGACTCCACTGGGGACAAGAAGAGAGTCAGGCCATAAATTGATTACTTTATGTCTTTTGTCGAAAGTTTGAAAACTTGATTTGTAAAATTACGATTCTTTTATTACATTCGCTTGCATCATCTTATTTGATTGTGTTGTCGAGTCTCGCATAATGTTTTTACATCGCATTGCATAACCGCTGGGTCACACCCTTTTAAGTGGGAGTGAGAAGCTACTCTTTCGTGAGGTTTTCACCTCCGTGCAAGATAGTGGATCGCTTTCGGGATGCATCCGTACCTATGTCTTCGTGAGATTCTCATCTCCGTGCAGCCATAGAGAAATGTATCCCCCTGAACCGAACTCGGTCCATATGAACCTATAATGGGTGAGGATTGAGGAATCTGCGGGTTCGGGTCCCTTTACTCTAGAACCAAACCCCATATAGCGAACCGTAAGAACCACCCTAGATAGAGCCATGCCAAACTCTAGTGGTTACCCGATTAAGTTTTTCATTTGCTGCTTATTAAATATAAAATAATGACTTGTTTTATCTTCATCTCTTTGCATAGCACATACATCAAAAAGGTGTTGATTTCCGTTCAATTGCTGAATAGGTAGCTTATCATGGAAAAGGGGTTTCTTGATAAAGTGGAAGACAATGCGGCCGTCCGGATATGGGCTGAGACAGTACAGTGGGAGAAGGGGGATAGCCTTATGGAGGGATACACTTCAGAGTTGTGGGATTACACACGCATCAGTGTAACTCAAAATAATCTTCAAGAAATGAGGGAAATCTGGAATCAGTGGGACGACAAGATCAAACAGTTATTCTACCACCATTATGGTGATCTGCCTTATCTGCTTGACGTCAAAATAGACCAACATTTGTTCCGAGCAATGGCCCAGTTTTGGAATCCTGCGTACGAGTGCTTCACTTTTGGGAAAGTAGACTTGGTTCCCACCATAGAGGAGTATCTGACCATGATCCATTGCCCGAGAATCCAAAGCGATAAAGGCGATTCGAGAGCCGTCAATGTCCCTACATTTACAAAAAAGTTGATGAATATCAGGGGGATGAGCGAGCAGTGGGTTACGGCCCGGACAAAACAAAAAGGAGATTGTAAGTGCATCCCTTGGAAGAATCTGAGGGATTTGATTATGGCACATCCTGAGGAAAAGAAGAGGGTTGATGTTTTGGCTTTGAGCATTTACGGATTGGTAATCTTCCCCAAAGCTCTAGGACATGTGGATGAGGCGGTATCTGATCTATTCGACAAATTAGACAGAGGGATCACTCCTATTCCTGCAATCCTCGTCGAAACCTTTAGGTCTCTAAGCGCGTGTCGAAGAGCGGGCGAAGGGAGATTCATCGGTTGCGCCCAACTCTTAATAGCATGGTTTCACAGCCATTTTTGGAAAATGGAAAAGGTGTCGTGTCTAATCTTCACCGAAGACTATTCTCCACTGAAAAATATAGTGGCAACGCCTAGACGAGACGACATCACGGAAGAAAGTTGGACGGTGATTTTGCAAGGCCTACAAGAAGAAGATATAGAGTGGAAAGCTCCTTGGATGATTCTTGATGAAATATTGTATAAGTGTGGAGACTTCGATTATGTCCCCATGCTCGGAATATGGGGAGCCGCCGGATACGCCCCTCTCCTCGTGTTAAGACAGTATAGGTCAAGACAGTTTACACCGCCTACACAAGGGTTAGCCCAGTGCGAGTTTGAATACAAAGGGGAAAATTACAAAAAGAGAGTTCGCGAGATATCAAAGGCTTGGAGCCAAATTCATAGAATGAAAAGGTTCGCTGCCAATCCGATGACTACCCCTGAGTACGTCCGATGGTGAGGTCAAAGAATCAATGACAACATCCCCACATCTGACCAAGAAAACACCCGATCACTAGAAGAGCAGTTGCGGGTGATCCCTTCCGAGCTTGAAATCATCAAACAAGACTTCGAAGAAAGGAACCGGAAATTAAGAAAAAAGATGGAGCAATTACAAGAAGAGAAAATGCAGCTAGGCTTGGACGTCGATATTCAAAAATCAGAAGCCGAGAAGTGGAGGAAAGGGAAGACTAAAGCCGAAGAAGATTTGAAAGATTTGAAGACCGACTACAAGAAGCTACGAAGGTCAATAAGAATGGCGGGACTGGGAAAAACGTCAGAGCAATGGCGCCAAGAGATTAAGGAAGAGAAGGACAGAGCGAGTCAGTGGGAAAGGGAACTCCGAGATTCCCATGAGTGAGAAGATGTCCTAAAATGGAATCTGAGGAAAGGCCAAGATGAGAAAGAGAAATTAAAAATGCGGGTGTCAGAGTTGGAAAGATTGCTGTATCAGCATCGAAACCTAAACTCCATAGCTGAATTAAAAGCTAGTCTGAGCAAAATTGAAGAAATGAAGGCAAGAATTGAAGAGCTGGAATCTACCGTGCATGGTTATGAACTACGGGAAGAACTTTTCAAAGCTAAGGAGGAGCGATGGAAGCAGCAATTGGATCACTCTCAGAGCCAAGTCAGAAGCCGGGATTATGTTATGGGAGAAGCCGTGGCCCAAATACGAGGAGTAGCAGATCACTTACGAACTTTGGTAGTTCGAGCTGATGTATTAGGTTTAATGTATGAGTCAGAGTCAGAAAAGGGTCGGAAGTTAGCGTGGCTTCTCGAGGAGGTCAAGGCGTTAAGTACTAGGGCCAGGCCTTTTATGTAATCCATTTTATGTAAAGGAACCTGTTTTCTAGAAAAAGCTATTCTAATGGAAATCGAATTGGAGTCAACATTTTTGCATACATTTCATACATCAGCATTACATTGCACAACACACGTCGAATCTCACAAAAAGACCCTAAATTATGACATGATTACTCGAACACCACTACGGTACAAGAGGCAAAACAAGAATAATGGACCAAAGAATGGAAAGACTAGAACAGATGCAAAAAGAAATCCAGGATCAAATGAAAGGACAAGCGCAATTAAGAAGCGGTGGCCAAAAACCAAAGAAGACATGATGGAGCGGATGCAAGAATCCCAAAATAACATGATAAGCCAACTAATGCGGTTGATGTAAAAAGAGCGAAAAAGAGAGAGGCGTTGCTACCGGCTCGAGGAGCATGGTGATAACCCTTCTCGCCCCACCGAACGCCCAAACGCCACCGGACACGTATCCTCGAGAGGCATCCGTCACTATCAGGTCGCAATATCGGGCTGATACCGCAATACCGACTCACCTCCCAACAGGTTTGGATACCAATCCAGGAGAAAGTCCGATCAATCCCAACGTCCCCGGCTTAGATGAGATGGCCAAAAAGGCAAAACTGGAACTACCGAAACAGCTAGAGGATAAATATGAGTGGTTGGTGGAGAAATTCAAAGCTCTAGAAAATGCTGGTAAACGTCGGGGAATAAAAGCCAATGACTTAATTTTGGTCCCCGACTTGGTACTCCCGTACAACTTCAAGACACCTGAGTTTGAAAAGTACAATTGGACAAGCTGCCCAGAGGCCCATATCACCATGTTCTGTAGAAGGATGGCGGGCTACACTAATAATGACCCACTACTGATCCACTGTTTCCAAGACAGCCTGGTAGGAGCTGCAGCCAAATGGTACAATCAATTGAGTCGTGCCAAAATTTGTTCATGGGACGATTTGGCTCAAGCATTCTTGGAGCAATACAACCACGTAACGGACATAACCCCCGATAGCATCACTCTTCAAAACATAGAAAAGAAGGGAAACAAAAACTTTAGGCAATATGCACAGAGGTGGAGGGAGGTTGCCATCCAAGTCCAGCCACCACTTCTAGAGAAAGAAACCACAATGCTCTTCATCCGCACACTGAAGGCCCCATTCCTCATGCATATGATAGGAAGTGCAACCAGGAGCTTTTCAGACATCGTAACGACCGGAGAAATGATCGAGAACCTTATAAAAAGCGGGGGGATCGAGACGGGGGAAAGTGCCAAAAGAATGCCCCCGAGGAAAAAAGAAAGTGAGGTGAATAACGCAAGCATAGGACACCCTAAGACGATCACCATTAATCAGCCAAATGCAACAACCATGGGGCAGCAGGGGTTATCCAAGAAAGAATCTAGTACCTCAAGACAAGATAGTGAGAAGCCCCAGTTCACACCAATTCCGATGACATGCAAGGAGATGTATCAAACCCTGTTCGATGCGCATATCGTGTCCCCTCACCACCTGAAATCGATACAACCCCCGTATCCCAAGTGGTATGACTCGAACGCACAGTGTGACTACCACACAGGAATCACGGGACACTCAATAGAAAATTGTCTGGCTTTCAAGAAGTTAGTAGAAAAACTTGTCAACATGGGTGTGGTAGAGTTAGATGACGTGCCAAATGTAGCAAATCCTTTACCCAATCACGTTAAAGGCGGAATCAATGCAATTAGCGAAAGTTCAGAAAAAAAGATCAAAACAAATATTGCAGAGGTCAAAACTCCCTTGAGACGGGTCTGGAAAGCGATGGTCAAGCATGGACTAATTATTGCAGGAGAAAGTCAAGGAGAGCTGACGAATTATTGTGAGCACCATCAAGAGTTGGGACACGAGATTCAGACTTGTGGAGAATTTAGAGCTCTGGTGCAAAACTTAATAAATAATAAAGAAGTCAAATTCTACGATGAAGGCACAGAAGATAAGAACATATGCGCGTCTGAGTCAGCAGTAAAGAGTTCGAAAGTCAACCTTTCGATGATCGTTATTTCGCGTCCCAAAGGTAATAAAGCAGGGACGCAGGTAGCGCCGAGAGTGGTCATACGGAGGCCCGCTGCCATTAAAAATAATGGGGACGCTCCTCGGAATCATTAGTGTGATATAGTAGTCCCCGAAAGGGAGAATTCAGCTAGCAACGAGGCAGGAACACGAGTGGCGCCGAGAATAATAATACGAAGGCCCACTGCCTTCGCTTACAAAGATAGCAAGGAAGTTCCCTGGAACTATGAGTGTAATGTAGCGGTCGCCAAGAGCTCGACTAATGTAACGAAAGAGGATTCAGATGAAGGCTTCCATACGCGAAGTGGGAGACGCTATGACTTAGTGAAGGGGAAAGCCCCGACGGTGGAACAAGAGAAAGGAAAGCCAGCTGAGCCCGAACCAAGGACCAAGGAGCCTGTGACTAAGGAAGAGGCTAAAGAGTTCCTGAAATTTCTAAAACACAGTGAATATTGTATTGTAGAAGAACATTTGCGCAAACAAAGCGGCAAGCCGGTAGCAGATATCCATATTGGCTTTACTGCAATGCTCAGAAGTACACAGGAATGCACTAATGAAAGCTTTAAACGAAACCTACGTCGCTAGTGACATTTCAGTTAACAAGTTGGATCGGTTGATCGGTCATATAAGTGCAGACAATTTCATTCATTTCAATGATGATGAAATACCAACCAGGCGGTAGAGGATCCACCAAGGCTTTGCACATTACCGCTAGATGCAAAGGGCACATATTACCAGGAGTCTTGATAGACAATGGGTCTGCATTGAATGTGTTGCCCTTGACCACCCTCAACAGATTACCAGTGGACAGTTCGCATATGAAGGAATGCCAGAGCGTGGTAAAGGCCTTTGACGGCACTCAAAGAAGAGTCATGGGGAGGATCGAGGTACCCTTACTAATTGGCCCAACCACCTACGAAATAGATTTTTTGGTTATGGACATCGAACCTTCCTACAACTGCCTATTGGGGAGACCATAGAGATACATTAAATGCGGAGCAAGTACCTTCATCATTACATCAGAAGTTGAAGTTAATAGCGGATGGCCGATTGGTAACAATAAAAGCCGAGGAGGACATTACTGCCACCGTGACTAGTGACATGCCCTACGTGGAGACAAACGATGAGGCAACCGAATGCTCTTTCCGAACTCTCGAGTTCGTGAATGCAACTTTTGTCATGGAAGGAAACAAAATCTTGAAGCCCAGAATCTCTAAGACTACAAGGATGGGATTGAAAATGACCGTAGGAAAAGGCGCTTTACCGGGAAGAGGGCTTAGAAAGCACCTTCAGGGGAAAATGGTGGCCCCTATGCTGAGAGAAAAACAAGATCGCTTTGGCCTGGGATTCAAACCAGATGCAAGACAAAAGAAGAAGGAGCTAGAAAGAAGACAGGAAAGAAGACGCGCTCGTTTGAGTGGGAAAGAAACCAAATGGGAACCCATGATAATCCCGCACATATCCAAGACCTTTGTGTCGGGAGGGGTAATGCACTCTGAGCTGAAGATACCGAAGGGAGAAGACATCGCAGCAATGTTAGGCAATGTCTACATCAGTGCCATATCTGAGGAGGCGATTGATGGGGAAATCTTGCCAAATATTCAGCCTTATGAATCTGGAAGCATCTTGAACAATTGGACTGCGGAAGAAATCCCTGTAGTATTTAGGGCTCATTCAGAGTAATGTTCAGGAACACTTGTTACTTTAAGCCTAAGAGCAACAAGATTTCTTTTGTGAAATAGACGCATGTTTAAGTATCGTTATATCAATAAAATGCATTTTCATCATCGTTTGAAGCAAACATCCCCTTTCTTTGTTTTTTGATCATTCTTTCAGCATTATCATATGTACAATTGTTTATTTACCAATTTATTCATTCCGCCCGTATTTTCTCAAACTGCAACAGGTCCCTAGATATCAATGACTTGAGCAATGCTGCTTTAGATTTGAAATACCCTTTTGAGCAAGACATATGCTTAGAAAGATTACAGAATTTTGAAGATGCCATAGACGATGACCCATCCCCTGATCTGTTAAGAATGGTAGAACAGGAGGAGAAACAAATTCGCCCTCATAAGGAAGCAGTGGAGACTGTGACGTTGGAAGAAGGGAAAGTGGTAAATATCGGAACGGGAATAGCCGAGGAGACAAAGCAGAAACTTATCAAACTTTTGCATGAATTCAAGGATGTCTTCGCATGGTCTTATGAAGATATGCCTGGTTTAAGCACCGATATAGCAGTACACCGCTTACCCATAAGGAGGGAGTACAAGCGATCCAGTAGAAATTTGAAGGATGAGACCGAGATATCGTGGCTTTGAAAATAAAGGAGGAGGTCCAAAAGCAGTTCGACGCGAGATTCTTACAGGAGATCAAATACTCGGAATGGGTAGCCAATATCGTGCCTGTTCCTAAAAAAGACGGGAAGGTACGAATGTGTGTGGATTATAGAGACTTGAATAAGGCTAGCCCAAAGGATAACTTTCCTCTCCCTCATATTGATACTCTAGTAGACAACACAATGGACTTTTTCGCTATTTTCCTTCATGGATGGCTTCCTAGGATATAATCGAGATAAAGATGCACCCTCAAGATATGGGAAAGACTACCTTCATAACATTGTGGGGCACATTCTGTTCTAAAGTAATGCCATTTGGGTTGAAAAATGCAGGAGCTACATACCAAAGGGCCATGGTGACCTTGTTCCACGACATGATGTATAAGGAAATTGAGGTTTACGTGGATGACATGATTGCAAAGTCTAGAACAGAAGAAGAACATATTCAAGTTTTACAGAAGTTGTTTCTGAGGCTAAGGAAATTCTAATTGAGACTCAATCCCAATAAGTGTACCTTTGGAGCCAGGTCTGGCAAACTGTTGGGCTTCATAGTCAGCGAGAAGGGGATCGTGATCGACTCAGACAAGGTCTGGGCCATACAAGAATTGCCTCCACCGCGCACCCAAAAGGAAGTTCGAGGTTTCCTAGGAAGACTAAATTACATTGCTCGGTTTATTTCACAGTTGACTGAGAAATGCGATCCCATCTTTTGCCTTTTGAAGAAACACAACCCGGGCGCATGGAATGATGAATGTTAAGAAGCTTTCGATAGGGTCAAACAGTACTTGTCAAACCCTCCAGTACTGTCACCTCCACGCCCCGACAAGCCATTAATCTTATATCTGACGGTGCTGGGTCATTCTATGGGATGTGTACTAGGTCAACATGATGATTCAGGAAGAAAAGAGAAGGCGATATACTACCTCAGCAAGAAATTCACTGAGTGCGAAATGAGATATTCGCCAATTGAAAAGCTATGTTGTGCATTGATTTGGACGACTCGGAGATTGAGACAATACATGCTGTATCACATGACCTGGCTAATCTCAAAGTTGGACCCCCTAAAGTATATGATGGAGGCGACCGCTTTGAATGGGAGGATGGCTAGATGGCAAATCCTACTGTCTGAATTTGATATTGTATATGTGAGCCAGAAAGCTATAAAAGGGAGCGCGATAGCCGACTTCCTAGCTAGCAGAGCCTTAGAAGATTATGAACCGTTGAACTTTGATTTCTCCAACGAGGATCTAATGTACGTGGCAGCTGCGGAAGAAGATACTACAAAAGATGACCTTTGGAAATTGAATTTCGATGGAGCATCAAATGCTATTGGAAATGGGATTGGGGCAGTCTTGGTATCCCCAAATGGAGATCACTACCCGTTCACATGCAAGTTGGATTTCGATTGCACAAACAATATGGCAGAATATGAAGCTTGTATCATGGGACTCCGCGTTGCTACAGAGCGTAGAGTCAAAATGCTGGAAGTATATGGAGATTCCACATTAGTGATCTACCAACTAAGGGGCGAATGGGAGACAAGAGACCCCAAATTGATCAACTATCGAAGGGTAGTCATGGGGTTAATCGAAGAGTTTGATGATATCACCTTTAGTTATCTCCCACGAGAAGAAAACCAGATGGCGGACGCTTTGGCTACTTTAGCTTCCATGATTAATGCGAATAAGCAAGAAAATGTAAAGCCCATTCAAATGAGTATTTACGAAGCCCCAGCTTATTGCTGCAACATAGAAGAAGAAGAAAAAGATGATCACCCCTGGTACCAAGATATATTGCGATATGTGAGAAATCGCGAATACCCGAATCACGCAACTGAGAATGAGAAAAGGACCCTTAGGAGATTGGCCCTCGAATATGTTTTGGATGGGGACATCTTGTACAAGAAAGGGAAAGATCAAGTATTGTTGAGATGCGTCGATGCTCTAGAAGCCAAGATGATCCTAGAAGAAGTTCATGAGGGCGTTTGCGGAACGCATGCTAACGGATTCACAATGGCCAGGCAAATAATGAGATTTGGATATTATTGGTCCACCATGGAAGGAGATTGCATCAGCTATGCTAAGAGATGTCATAAATGCCAGATCTACGGAGATAAGATTCATGTACCTCCGACACCCCTACACGTTATGACTTCCCCATGGCCCTTTTCCATTTGGGGCATGGATGTTATCGGACCAATCTCACCAAAAGTGTCAAATGGACACCGATTCTTCTTCGAAGTCATTGATTACTTCACGAAATGGGTAGAAGCTGCTTCATACGCTAACGTCACTAAATCAGCAGTTAGTCGATTTTTGAAGAAGGAAATCATTTACCGATATGGGATGCCCGAAAGGATCATATCAGACAATGCATTGAATTTGAACAACAGCACGATCGCAGATGTTTGTCGTCAATTCGACATTAAACATCATAACTCATCTCCGTACCGTCCAAAAATAAATGGGACAGTAGAAGCGGCGAATAAGAACATCAAAAAGATAGTGGGGAAGATGACAGAGACTTACAAAGATTGGCATGAAAAACTACCATTTGCACTTTATGCTTATCGAACGTCCGTCAGGACTTCCACCGGGGCAACACCTTTTCTCATCGTCTACATGGGATGGAGGCGATCTACCCATTGAAGTGGAAATACCTTCTCTTCGGGTTTTGACCGAAGTAAAGCTGGATGAAGCCGAATGGATTCAGGCTCGATACGATCAATTGAACCTAATCGAAGAAAAGAGGCTAAAGGCTATCCGGCACGGTCAGATGTATCAAAAACGCATGATGCGAGCCTATAACAGAAAAGTTCGCCCAAGAGAGTTTCACGAGGGAGACCTGGTACTGAAGAAAATCCTCCCCATACAGAAGGATTTCAGAGGAAAATGGATGCTGGATTGGGAGGGACCATACATGGTGAAGAAGGCTTTCTCCGGAGGTGCACTGATTCTAACGGAAATGGACGGGAAGAGCTTGCCCAACCCCGTGAATTCAGATGCAGTCAAAAGATACTTTGCTTGAACAAGCTTAGACGAAAACTAGCCAAGAACAACTTGTTTCCCAAAAAAAAAAAGAAAAAAAAAGGGAGAGGCCAAGGCGAAAATCCGCGAAGGGCGCTTTGAGACCAAAGGGATTTGAGTCGAAAACCTGAAAAGGGCGGCTTGAACTGTGAAGAAAAACCTCACTGCACGGGAATGGACAAGGAAGAGGTAGGTTACGCCTCGATGCATCAACAAAACACTAAAGATCTCCTAAGCACATATCAAACTCAAAAGGGTCTTCCAAATGTTTAGGCAGAGAAGCTTACGCCGCGATATCTCTGGGGCACCTAATTTCCATTTTACCCACCTTGAGTTTGTAATTTGTGACCATCTTATTCAATGAATTTCGTTCTTGTTTGCATTTACCGATTTGATTAACTTTGTTGTGTTTGAGCTATACTCCCAATCAATATCCTCCCACAATCATTTCTAGGCATTTTACATTGAAATAACGATTACAGAACTAATAATATTTTCATCAATGGGGTCCTATATATCACTCTGAAAGCCTCTGAACAATACAAGGGCCTGGAGCATGACTATTGTTCGAAATTCATTCCACCTAAGGTTTAGAAATGTCGAAAATAACCGTCCATTTGAACAAGAAATGTTACACTCCTGAGATTGAGCGAGAAGTACTTCAGGTCTCAAAGAGTACGATAGAAGTGATAACAAAATTGCAGCAGGGCAAGCTCGTTTCTTTGGGTTTCCTATATCTGCCACAATCGTAGTGCATCAGTAATCGAATCTCGCTATGAGCGATGACAACCCAAACCATAAATGGGGTCCTTCTCATGCATTCATACGCATCCAGTTAGGAGCATTCAATTTATTGCGATCATCCTAGTCATTTTTACACGGTGAAAAATCATCATTCCCATGGTACATATAGTTAGGAGCATTTGAATCACCCCGATCATAACACTCTCGTTATTTGCATAAGCATAAGCACGTTCTGCAGGACAGGTTCCTCAGAGAACAACATAACAGCATCGAGGGTTAGACGTACTCCCGCCGAGCCGACTGAATATAGTAAGGAAGCGAAATTGAAAAGTTCAGATTTATGTCCTTGACGTCCCAGTGGAGCAGGTCGAAGTCGCTAATCCCTCCTCCCTGAGTACATTGAGAATCAACCTATTTTCAAGAAGTCTCAACGAAAATATCAAAGCTACGGGTCTCTTCTTTTTGGATTCCTATCACCAACTATATTTTCGAGAAGTTTCAGCAAGAAGATCCAAGTTACGGGTCTCTTCTTTCTGGATTCCTATCACCAACTATATTTTCAAAAAGTTTCAGCAAGAAGATCCAAGTTACAGGTCTCTCCTTTTTGAATTCCTATCACGAACTATATTTTCGAGAAGTTTCAGCAAAGAAGATCCAAGTTACGGGTCCCTTCTTTCTGAATTCCTATCACCAACTATATTTTCGAGAAGTTTCAGCAAAGAAGATCCAAGTTACGGGTCTCTTCTTTCTGAATTCCTATCACCAACTATATTTTCGAGAAGTTTTAGCAAGAAGATCCAAAGTTACGGACCTCTTCTTTCTGAATTCTTATCACCCCAAGCCTCCAGTAGAATGAATCGAAGCAAAGAGTTACAGTGAAGTTTGAAGCTGTTTGAAGAAGAAGCGGATCAAGAAGTCAAGGCTTAACTAAGCCCGGGCAAAATTGGTCCTTTTATTGTCTTTGCTCTATTCTCGTTTCACAACAATGAGCAAAGAGGGGCAGCTGTAATAACCGAATTTTGCCCGCGTCCTCAATCGAACCCGAGACCCAATTGCAAAACCAAAAATTGGAATAAAACAAAATACCATTAATAAAGTCCAAATGTCCCTTTTACAAAGCAATATACCAGACCCAAACTTAACCGAAACAAATAAACCCAAATTAAAGACCAAAATATTAATGAAAGTCCAGTCCATTTACAGAACAAATCCAGGGCCCAATTACACAACTAAAACAGACCCAAATCAAAGCAAGCCCAACTAAGCCCAATCTACCCTAGCCCATAACAAACCCATCAGAATCAGCAACCCTAGGGTCCCAAATACCGCCGCAAGTCTGCCCTTTCACCTACTGCATGTGCACCCCTCTGGCTTCTCGCATGCGCTCCACGCGCGCCCCCCGGACCCCTCGCGTTGTCCCCCGTGCCCACGAGCGTTGTTCCCCACGCCTGCACTTCCCAACAGCTTCAACGACCATGCGCCTCGGCCCCCGTCTCCACTAGCGCCTCGCCCATCACCTGCAAACAACACTAAACGCAGGAGCAACAGAAACCAAGGAGTATGGAACAAGTAGTAATAAAAGCTTGTGTATTTGGCTATAAAGCCATTAGAAATTAATGTAATAGGGGTTGGCATTGGAAAATCAGAGAAAAGGGGGAATCTGTTCTTCTTTTACAGAACTAGGAACAAACACTTCAGAGTCAAAAAAGAAGAACAAAAATCGAAGTGAGCCTTGTACCTTCGGTCTTTGAGAAATATTGGAAAATCAAAAGAAATCAAACACAAACTCAGAGGTTAAAAAGCAAAGAATACGAAGGTTGATTTCATTTTCTATTATCATTTACTGTTATTTTATTTATTTATTTATTTATTTTACGAATCAGTAATAACAAAAAGAGAAGAAAATACCTACGTCGGTCCGTGTTCTCGTCGTCGGAAGCCATTCTTGTTGATGGAATACTGCTTGAACACGGGCTAAAAACCCGATTTTTTTCATCTCTCAAGCAGAGGATAGTTCGCTTGCGAGCGACTTTGAAGCGAAGACTAGCGAGGCTGCCTCGCGTGACGCCGGCGAATGGCCATGGCGGTCGCGTAGCCGACCTCCGATCTAACCGATGGCGCGACGAACGGCTGGAGAGAACCCAAGCGTCGGGCCAAAGGGAGAAGAAGAGAGAAAAAGGGTGGTGGCTGTGGGTTTAAATGAAATAAGGGTTAAAATGTTTTAAAAAAAAAATCAAATTTAGGGTTTCTAAACAATAAACTAAACGGCGCGCGCTTAGTTAGCCATGAGTTATCGTGACGCTTCCTTCAAAGGACTATTTGCGTGTTCGGTCCCCCGTTTGTTGCAGCGTTGGTAGATTGAGTCCCCTTCACCTTTCCCATTTTTTTAATTTTGCCCCAGTATCTTGCTTCGTTTTCTAATTTAGTCCATTCCTGGTCATTTGAAACGTCACATAACCAAGGGCTGGATAATTTATTTATTTAGTTCCCATGAGTCCGTGCGCGTTACAACTGGATCCTCACCCCCTCTTTTATTTTCAAATTTAAACCCAGAATTCCGTTTAAATTTCGATTCAATCCATTTTAGCGAATGTGCGTTTTGTTCTGTCATTGTTACTATACTACTATTATTATTATTATTATTATTATTGTTGTTGTTATTATTATTATTATTCTGTTTATTATTACTATTGTTGTATTGTTATTATATTATTATATTCGTATGTTATATATATATTTTATTATTCTTACTATTATTACTATGTTACCATCGTTATTATTATATTATTATTAGATTATTATTATCACTACTATGATTATATTAGTATATTGTATATATTTTCTATTATTACTATTATTATTTTTAATTTTTGCTACTCTACTTCTCATTATTATTTTATTATTACATATCTATTTGTTTATTCCTTACTCTTTTATATTTTTTAGCAAGTCTGAAAGAGTGTATATATCTATATATATCTTTACCTACAATTTTCGTTGTACTATTATTTTTCCAAATATTATTATTACTATTATGATTATTTTATTGTTACTACCATCGTTATTTCATCTTTTATTACTAATACCATTACTATTATTATCATTGTTTGCATTTTTACTCTTCCTTATTTGCTTATTAATGTAATATTACCTATTATTATCACTTTATTATTATTAATATTATTGGTATCATTATTACTCAATATTTCTATTATTATCTCTATTATCGTTAATGTTACTATTATCATCAGTATTATTATATTTGTTATATTTACATCCATATTTGTTTTCTTAGTCTTGTACTGAATTATTAAACAAAATACGTTTTGTGAAACTATTATATTTCATTTAAATGTTTTTAAAATAAAGTAGTATTCGTGAGTTTAGAAATTCGAGAGATCGTGCCCTAAAGTATCGGGTTGTGATTTTCTTCGTTTAATCTAAATGATCGAACATCCTTTAAAACAAACATATTTTTAAACAAAAAGCTTACTCTCGGGGATTTAAATTATCGTGTCCTAAAGTATTGGATGTGATATTTTACTCCTCTAGAACGAGAAAAGTCTGGGTTTTCAATTTGAGCAAATTATGAGATGATCTCGGATCCGAGGATTTAAATTATCGTGTTCTAAAGTATTGGATGCGATATTTTATTGCATCGGGACGAGAAAGTCTTGATGTTCAATTCAAAATTTTAAGATGACCTTGGTTTCGAAGATTTAAATTATCGTGTCCTATGTGTCGGATGTGATATTGTGTCCCTTCGAAATAAGGAAATCTTGGTATTCAATTCAAGAAGACCAAAATATTTCCAAAAAAGAGATTGATTTTCTATTTATTTTTAATTCCAACTTTCGACATTGGGACATCAATTAATCAATTTGGTACCAATTTTGGGGCGTGACGAGGGTGTTAATCCTTCCTCGCACGTAACCAACTCCCGAACCTATTTTCTCAAATTTTCGTAGACCAAAAACATTGTTTTAGTAAATTAAAATGTTTTATTAAAACAAAGGTGATCCGACCACACCTAATAAAAGGTCTGTGACGACTCCCGTTTTATTTTCGTTTTCAAAACCCGAGAGTCGATTCCCGTTTTCTCAAAAAAAATGGTTTCGGCATTCATCATGTGTAACTTTTTGAAAGTAATTTTTTTTTTCATTTGATAGTCACGTAACAATAAAAATAATGTTAAAAATACTGCTTAAGATTTTTCCTAAAAAAACTACTTGAACTTGGTATGATAAAATAATTTTTTTCATAGGAGTAGTATTATTAAAAAAAGTTGACATTAACATTTTGATTGAGAATACTTTACAATATTAACTATTTAAATTAACTGATGAGTGAATGTATCTAAGGTCCCTCTATTATAAGGACCTAGTCAAATTAGTCCTGCTACAATGAATTGGATCAATTTAGTCCCTAAATTATTAAAAATAATAAAATAAAGTAAAATTGGAATAGAGTTAATATTTACTGTTTAAAAAATATCATTTACCTGTTAATAGATTTAATATTTTTAAAATTTTTATGATTCTATAAATGGAATTTTTTGTTTGGAAATGAATTGCAATAGAAAAAATAATTTTCAAAATATTTTTTATATAATAAATGTTAACTTTGTTACAATTTGAACATATTTGATTTTTTAATAGTATAAGGACTAATTTGATCTAGCCCCTATATTACAAGGAGTTTTCAAATACTTTAACCCTAATTAATGATATTATAAAAATAGAGGAACCAAATTAAATATAAAAAATAAAGTATATAAGACTAAATATCAAGTTTTTGTCTTATAAGTGAGAAAGAAAAGTAAGGCAAACTCAAATGAAATAAAAAGTCATGTCTCAATCTCTAAGACTTTTAGTGCTTCAAATAACTATATAACATTTTAATAAAAATTGACGATTTTAACTATTTAAACTAATTAATAATATTATAAAAATATAGGGTCAAATTATATTAAATCTTAAATTTAAGTATACAAATTTAAATTTAAATTTAAATTTAAGTATAATAGACACTAAATTTGAAATTTAACCACTTTTAGATAATGCCAAAAAAAAAAAAAAAAAAAAATCCATGCTGCGCCTGTGTCAACCAAAGGATTTGTAGCTACTTTCTACGATATTGTTATAGTACCGGTTCTTGTTGGGTTAATTAATTATTTATGTGAAAAGAAATTTGAACTTCATATACTTAGTAGATTTAGAATTTAGTTTTCTACTTTTTACTTTTATATTTTAGAATTAAAAAATTAAGTTTAGTTGTTACTATATAAATTAAGTAATTACATTATAAAAACAAATGACTAAGTTATATGATTTTAAGTGCCATATTATTCGATAATTCACTTGAAAATTAATGACTAATTAATTGTTTTAATAACCTCAAGTTTTTTTTTTTTTTTGAAAATCTATTAATTTAAATTTTTTCTAAACATAAAATAACAAATACAATGTAAATACACAAATGATGAAGTTTAGTTTTGTGCAATTAAAGAATTGATACTACTTTTTAACAAAAATGATAATTATTATTAAAAAGCAATAATAAACGACAACGATTACGTAAAAATGGAATGCATACCAATTGGCCCATGCAGGTCTCGAACCTGCGACCTTCGCGTTATTAGCACGACGCTCTAACCAGCTGAGCTAATAGGCCGTTGAATCTTTCTTCCAAAATCTTTTATTTGTAGTATAAACAAAAATGGTTAATCAGCTTTTCATTATTAGAAGAAATTATGCATATGTCCGAATTGGGGCTGAGCAGCTGACCCTTTCTACAATTTAAAAATAAAATAATTTTATTTTACATTAATATTAATATAGTTGTTGGCCCGAATTTAACAATTTATTATTCAAGGATAATAACAAATATCTCGACTTATAAATAAATTTTCATTGGAAATGTTCCTGCGGCCCTAAGTTTTGCAAAACATACCCCAGAAATTACATTAAAATAATTTAACAAGAGATTGTTAAGTCAATAAAGGTGGCATTAGTTAGTAATTAATTAAGTAAATTCTCCATTGCACTTTCAAATCAGCGATGGGAAATTTCTTATCAAATTAATTGTTAAGGAAAGTTGGTTCTCTACGTTTTCTATTTTGATAAACAAAATTGATTTCACTATCACAAACCTTTTCATAATTTCAATACTCTATATATCATTCAAGATAGGATTTCCTTCTTCCCAATTATCCTTGGGTGGACTTATTGGTGCATAAGGATTCCATGCCGTCACGCATAGGTGTTATCATGCCATCATGGATTGGTGTTGCTCCAGGATCTCTCATAGGAGTCATGTATGGATGTAAAGGAGTTCGTGAAGGGTGCATAGGTGTTTCACTTTCCATACCATATCGAGATGTATCACAACTGGGTGTTAAAATAATTACATTATCAGATATAAAATTACCATCGATTGTAACAACTTTTATTTAAGACTCCAACTCAACTCCAACTGATTGACCTTTAATATCTACAACATGTCCATGGTAATCCTTAAAAGGACCCTGTGGAATTTTAATAGTAGTACTGATCAAAGCATCACGCCCTCCTCTTCCACCTCTGTGTCTCCCGCCAGAATCAAACGGAGGACCTCCCCTAGCAAATCTCCTTGGTGATGGTGGTACACGTGATGGTGGTACACTTGGTGATGTCGATCATACACGAACACAACTCCCTTGTATATGTGCTCTACAGGCCTTGTTTCCCTTTACAAGGACCCTCAGGGATCCTAACCACGTCTTTCACAGAAACAGGATTCCTTTATCTGTCTTGCAAATTAAATTTTTTGTGAAGGTGATAATACTCTAGAATAACGTATTTTTATATATTAATTATGTGTTTATTCTGATTATGATCCTACTAATTTGAGCTATTTATGATCTTTTATCTCATAGGGACTAAACTGGAGGCAAAAGCGAAATTAAGGGCCAAAAGTGTGAATTTAGAGATAAAATGGGCCAATGTGTGACACAGGGAAAAGTTGGTGCCAAAAGTACAAGCATGTAGGACACAAGGGTTGAAATGTAAAAAGAAGAGTTTTTATTCTATTAGACTCTATTTTGATTATATTACGATAATTAATATTAAGATAATTATTAGGGATTATTTAATTTTAGGATTTTATCTTTATTTATTTTCAATTAAATGTATTTATCTTTTGAGAGTTTAAGTAGGATTAGACTATCTCTCCTAGCACTATAAATAGGGGGTGAGGTGACTCAAATTAATGTTCTTCTTCTTCTTTTTCTGAAAACTTTCTCCCCAAAAGTCTTTTATTCTTTCCATATTTCCTTTTAATAAAATCTCTATTTTTATTATATCTTTTCCACCACAACCATGAGCCACTAAAACCCATCTAGCCAAAGGTTGCCGAAAATCCCCAAAAAAAGGGTTCTTGAGGTTTAGAATCCATACTTAGCCTTCTCAATAGGGTATTCATCGTTTCTCCGCATTACTAGGCTGACGCTTCCGTCCATGTCCCTTAAAAAGTGATCTTTTCAACGTGTGCAAGGAACGACCGCTTTGTATATTTTGAGAAGGTTGCACAGTAGGTTCGTTAGCTTACTGCGTTAAAGGTTGGCGAGCCTAAGAGACAAAATGGCGTGGGATTCGCCATTGAGAAACGTTAATCTAGCATAGATGATCCCACAAGAGCGATTGTTGACTAGAGTCAGGTTCCACCAAATCGAAGTCTAAATCCTTGGAGCTGGTGGTCGTAGGTGTCCTCTTCCACTATAACTGGCTTATTCGGTTTGAGAAGGATCATCTAAAAGCCAAGGATTGAACCCAAAGCGGATCGAGGCGGCTGAAGGATGGAATCTCCCCATAAGAATTTCCTTAACTCAACTCTATTTCCTATTTTTAATTTTTGCAATTCCAATTCGACTTCTCAATTCTGTTTTTATTTTATTTTTGTTTCCAGATCAAAACTTTTAATTCTGTTATTTTTAGTATTTCAGGAACGCAGGTTTTCTTGGCACGATTCTGCCCATGATTTCGAGAAACAAGCATTCGTATAATCCGGTCCCTGAGGATTCGACCCTACTTCCTCTTTACTGTTCGTTTTCATTATTTTGTAGGGAATAAGATATTTTTTGTGCTTTCAACGACGCATCAAATTTTGGCGTCGTTGCCGGGGATCGGTAATGTACTAATCTTATTTTTTTTCTATGACCAGATCTGCTCCAGGAACTCTTGCGTTTGACTCAGAGATTGAAAAGACTGCGAAAGCTAATTGCAAGGAAACAAAGCTAAGGAAAAAGCAGTCAGCGGTGGTTGGGACTCAAAGCAATCCACCGCCAGAAATTAGAATCGACGACGAAGTAGAGTCTAGGGTTTGTGAAAATCCTACTCGAACATTTGAAAGTGATAAGGTAGAAGTCGATTCACCTGAAGAAGTGCTTAAAACTAGGGTTAACGAAAACTCGAATTTAGCACGTCAACCAATGGCTCAAACAATTCGGCAACTGGCTGAAGCTCTGACAGAACAACTGCTATTGTGCATCGCATATCCTACTATGGATACCGATTTTGAACTGAAGTCAGGTTTAATCCAGCTACTACCAACTTTTCATGGGTTACAAAATGAAAATCCCCACAAACATCTGAAGGAATTTCATATGGTTTGTCTTAGCATGAAACCTCAAGGGGTAACCGATGATCAAATTAAATTACGTACTTTCCCTTTCTCCTTAGCAGATTCTGCTAAGGAATGGTTATTCTATTTACCCCCTGGATATATTACCACTTGGGCTAATTTATCTCATTTATTCTTCAACAGGTTTTTTCTAGCATCTCAAGCAACTGAGCTAAGAAGGGAGATCGTTGGAATAAGGTAAAAAGAAGTGAGCCCTTTACGACTATTGGGAGCGATTTAAGAAATTGTGTGCAAGTTGCCCACAACATGGTATAACGGAGAAATCTCTCCTCCAATACTTTTATGAAGGCTTGAAGCCTATTGAGATGAATATGGTAGACGCCGCTAGTGGAGGAGCATTGGTCAACATGACTCCCCAACAAGCAAAGGACTTGATTTCCACGATGGCTGCAAATTCTCAGTAATTCCTAGCCAATCCTGAACCCCCTAGAAGGGTTCACCAGCTAAGTAATTCTACAATAAAAGATAGACTTGATAAACTTACTAATATGATGAATACTCTTCTTGCAGAAAAAACAAAGACAACTCGGTTATGCGGAATATGTGCTACTCCTGATCATGTAACTGATACATGTCCCAGTTTGTATGATGACACTATGGCTCATTTAGATGCCGTGGGAAATTTCCCTGGGCCACCACAGAGGCGATATGACCCCTACGCTAATACTTACAACCTAGGATGGAGCGACCATCCCAACTTGAGTTATGAGACCAACCCACGGTATAACCAGCCATCCCAAAATCAGCTTCCACAACAACCTCGAGATTCAGGTAATTTCTTAGAAACCATGGTCAATAAATTAGCAGCTAATGTCCTTGACTTTCAACAGCAAACTCTTAATTTCCAAAGAGAAATGAAGGATTTTCAACAGAAAACTGAGGTGTCTATAAGAGAATTGACCATATCAGTTGAGAAATTGAACTATCAAGGGAAGCTACTGTCACAAACAGAACCAAATCTAAGACAACACGCAAATGCAGTGACGTTGCAAAGTGGAAAAGTATTGGAACCAATTCCTGGCAGAAATCTTGGCCAAGATTTCGCCCAAGAAAAGCCCAAGAATGATGAACAGGTCCGAACGAAACCCCTATTACCCATAATTCAACCTTCATTTCCAGAAAGGTTTTACCAATGTCAAAGAGGTAAAGAGGAAAAAGAGATCCTCGAAACATTTAGAAATGTCGAGATCAACGTTCCGCTGTTGAATGCCATCAAGCAAATACCGAGGTATGCCAAGTTTCTTAAAGAGCTTTGCACCAACAAATGGAAATTAATAGGTAATGAAAGGGTGAATGTTGGTGAAAATGTGTCCGTAGTGTTACAGCAAAAAATGCTGACAAAATCTAAGGATAGGGGCATGTTTGTAATATCATGCAAAATAGGCCATTTGGGAATTAAAAAGGCTATGTGTGATCTAGGAGCATCCATAAATGTAATGCCATATTCTATTTATGAATCACTTAACGCAGGTTTTTTGACAAAAACAGGTGTTATCATTCAATTGGCAGACAGGTCCGTTGTGCATCCCGAAGGAGCCCTCGAGGATGTATTAGTCAAAGTCAATGGACTTATCTTCCCTGCAGACTTTTATGTGATAAAAATAGAGGAGGATAACGCTCCCGGGTCTTCAGACATCTTGTTGGGGCGACCTTTCCTTAGTACTGCAAATACTAATATTGACGTACGAAGCGGAACCCTCACGATGGAGTTTGATGGGGAGATCGTGAAGTTTAACGTTTATGGCACTATTAGCCACCCAAGTGAAGTCTTGGACGTAAACCGTGTCGACATAATTAACTCATCAGTAGAAAAAACTTTTGAGTCATCTTATGGAGATAAATCTAAAATGATGTTTGATGATTTTGAATCTGTTAATAAATTATTGGCTCCTATGGATACTAAACTTCTACCTTCTGTTGTGCAGGCATCAGATCCGAAATTAAAACCAGTTCTCGAGCATCTCAAATTCACATTTTTGGAGAATGATGAGGCCATTGTTGACTTAAAAGGAATCAACCCCTTGGAGGAAAATATAAAACCAATGAAAGAGGCGCAAGGATAATTAAACCCAAATATGGTGGATGTGATAAAAATTGAGAATTTTCAAGCTCACATGATTGAAAAGATTTATTTGGAGCCACCATAAAACCATTTAAGTCGTCGAGCTAATGACGTTAAACAAGCGCTTGTTGGGAGACAACCCAATCCTTATTTATTATTATTTATTTTCATTTTTATTATTATTTCTTATTTCTTATTTTCTTTTCTTTTTAATTTCTTTTATTTTTATTTTATTTAAATATTAATAAATTTCTCTTATTCCATCTAGGTAAAATGGAGCGAAAATACGAAGAAAAAGAGACAGAAAGTGAGCCCAAAATGCCATATCCCTACAGCCAAACAGGCCTATTCCAGCCTTAGAATCCCCAAAACATGCAATCAAACATCCCCTTTCAGCCAAATAAAATCCCAAAACCCTAAAAATAAACCTATTTTTACACCAAAAATCCCATCAGCCGCCGCACCTTCTTTCCTACCCCTCCATCATCGATTTTTAGCCACCAAGGTGAGAACCCAAAGCCGAGTCGACGCCGCACGCGTCACTTACCCCGTCTCTACCCTTCGTCAGTTCACCTTTTTCTTCCCTTCCGCACAAAACCACCGCACCATCGCCCTCATCTCCTTGTGTGCCGTCCTTTACGACAGTAATTACATGGGGAGTTCTTCTAAACTTTTTCCACCTATTTGTTTATTTTCTTCCACATCGAGGACAATGTGTTTTAAGTAGGGGGAGGAACTCTTCGTTGTTTCTGTCATTTTCTGCTGTGATTTTGGTTGTAGTTGCTGCCGTATTTTTGTTTGGTGTCGCTGTTTGAGGCCCCATTTTGTCCATTTTTATTTTTTTAGAATATCCTGCCTCTTTTCATACCCAAGATTTTGACCATGAATTGCCGACCGTTTGCCCCACAAGCATGATTCTTGCCTTCTGAGGAAATTATGATTTTCCCATAATTGATGCCATCTCCACTGTTTTATTTTTATTAGGCTAAAAATAATTGTGATCAATATAGTTAACTCTATCTTACTTTTCGTGAAATTGATCAAGTTTAATATAAAGTGAACACTTAAAATGATTGCATACTTAATTCATGTTCATGGATATTAGGTGATTATTGAAACTTATTCTTTCTCAAAAATTTAAATTCCGTTTAATTGTTACTAAATTTTTCCCTGGTTATGAGTATAGCTTAGAACGTGACTGGCTGAGTAACTGGGGTAGGGTGCTTGGGTTGTCATTCTACTTCGCGTCAAAAGGTTATGTGACGTGACAAGTAAAACTCCGCTAGCCGAGGTTATGAGTGTAGCCCAGAACGTGACTGACTGAGTAACCGGGGTAGGGTGCTTCGGTTGTCATTCTATTTCGCGTCAAAAGGTTGTGTGATGTGATGGGTAAAACTCCGCTAACTGGAAATAGAAATATATTTCTAAGCAAATAAATAAATAATTAAATAAATAAAAGAAAAAAAGAAAAAGAAAAAAATGTGTAAATAAATAAAATTTGGGACTAAAGGAAGAAACAAAGAGGGTGTCTTGGTAGGTTTAGTAATTTACCTAATTTCCATGAAATAATTCAAGTTGATGTTAATCTCTGTATTAATTGGAAAACTTTTTCTGTTTTACTTAAAGCAAGCTTGGGTTCTCTTTATTTTTCATATGCATTTTTAACTAACTTTTATGAAACTTTGGAGTGGAATTTCTTTTATGGCAGAATCTAATTTTCACAGTGGATAGGAACCATACTTGAGGGCAAGCATGGGCTAAGTAGGGGGAATTTGATAATACTCTAGAATAACGTATTTTTATGTATTAATTATGTGTTTATTCTGAGTATCATCCTACTAATTTGAGCTATTTATGATCTTTTATCTCATAGGGACTAAATTAGAGGCAAAAGCGAAATTAAGGGCCAAAAGCGTAAATTTAGAGATAAAATGGGCCAATGTGCGACACAGGGAAAAGTTGGTGCTAAAAGTGCAAGCATGTAGGACATAAGGGTTGAAATGTAAAAAGAAGAGTTTTTATTCTATTAGACTCTATTTTGATTATATTAGGATAATTAATATTAAGATAATTATTAGGGATTATTTAATTTTAGGATTTTATCTTTATTTATTTTCAATTAAATGTATTTATCTTTTGGGAGTTTAAGTAGGATTAGATTATCTCCCCTAGCACTATAAATAGGGGGTGAGGTGACTCAAATTAATGTTCTTCTTCTTCTTTTTTTGAAAACTCTCTCCGCAAAAGTCTTTTGTTCTTTCCATATTTCCTTTTAATAAAATCTCCATTTTTATTATATCTTTTCCACCACAACCATGAGCCACTAAAACCCATCTAGCCAAAGGTTGCCGAAAATTCCCAAAAAAGGATTCTTGAGGTTTAGAATCCGTACCTAGCCTTCTTAACGAGGTATTCATCGTTTCTCCGCAGTATGGGGCTGACGCTTCCGTCCATGTCCCTTAAAAAGTGATCTTTTCAACGTGTGTAAGGAACGACCGCTTTGTATATTTTGAGAAGGTTGCACAGTCGGTTCGTTAGCTTACTGCGTCAGAGGTTGGCGAGCTCAAGAGACAAAATGTCGTGGGATTCGCCATTGAGAAACGTTAATCTAGCATAAATGATCCCACAAGAGCGATTGTTGGCTAGAGTCAGGTTCCACCAAATCGAAGTCTAAATCCTTGGAGCTAGTGGTCGTAGGCGTTCTCTTCCACTATAACTGGCTTATTCGGTTTGAGAAGGATCATCTAAAAGCCAAGGATTGAACCCAAGGCGGATCGAGACAGCTGGAGGCTGGAATCTCTCCATAAGAATTTCCTTAACTCAACTCTATTTCCTATTTTTAATTTTCGCAATTCCAATTCGACTTCTCAATTCTGTTTTTATTTTATTTTCGTTTCCAGATCAAAACTTTTAATTCTGTTATTTTTTATTTTTCAGAACGCGAGTTTTCTTTGGGCACGATTCGCCAGATTTGAGAAACAAGCATTCGTATAATCCGGTCCCTGAAGATTCGAACTTACTTCCCCTTTACTGTTCTTTTTCATTATTTTGTAGGGAATATGATATTTTTGGTACTTTCAACGACACATCTGAAAGGTTGCATTTGATTTCCCTCAATTTGACAAAAGAAACCTCTAGCTGCTCTGGAACGCCTTTAAGAACCTGAAATGCTTCACTTTCTACACGTATAATTACTACAAAGCTACTGTTATCTAATAGCACAAGGTCATGAAGCTCATAGTCTCCAGTTTTTGTAACACCGGTAGCTACTTTAGAGCTCTCAACAACATCATCAGCAAAAACATGGATATGTTCTTTGGTTGTATCAGATAAAATGATGAGAAGATGCTGCTCAACCTTGACAACCAAACAACCTTCACGTGATTCCCAGGCTCAAAGTACTTACACAAGTCTTTTTCGTTAACAGCAAGAGTTTTAGGAAGGCCTTTCATTTCTGGTCTAATATGGACATTCTCTTCCTCAACCTTTTCAACCCATCCCTTTAAATTTTTCAGATCCCCTTTGACAACAATAATTTCATCACCCTTCATGAAATGGGTTTCCTTTCTGTTTGCAAACAAAGTTGATAAACCAACGATGTCACCTTCTCCATTATTGCTAGGTGACCGAAGCTTTTCGAGTTCATCAAACGTTGGTTTTATGTTCTGAGCACTAATTGACTTCATCTACACCGTTTTGTACAAGAACCCATCTTTAAACATGCCCCCAATATTCTCAAAGTAATCACCAGTGATCGAATTTTCGTCTGCGCTCTACACGAATATGAAGAGCCCTAGCTTCATCAACATTCATAAAACGAGGAAGAGGGACGAGAGCTTTCTTCTTTGCAACTTCTCTTCCTTCCAATTTATTAGCAAGTTCCTGTAAGTCAATCCTAGGAATCAATTTCACAGTGACTCTCTGCCGCATATTATCCACATCAACCACTTGAGCAAGATCCCCCTTGTATGTCCCAACCTTCATTCTGACCCAGGTATCTCTAGAAAGATCAACCGCTTTGCTTTCCGCTGATAAAACACCAGTCATTTCTCTTATTGGAACAAGCATAATCTTTGCTGCAAATAGGGTACGCAGATCTTGTCTGCTTCGATATAAATATAATTTTTAAGGTGATCAAGGGAAATCACAGACCTGATTTGTAGTTCAGATCATTTATCAATGTATTTCTGCATGAGGCAAGCTGCAGTTTCTCGTTCACGACCAGTCGCACATTTCACCATCCACAGCTTTGGATCTCTTACTGAAGGCAAAAGTGCTTGCTGCTCCACGTCAGTTGTCTCCTCATCATATTCTGTGTGACTTGATCTTGCATACCTAGCCCGAATGCTTCTCTCAAGAGCTTCAACATCTTCTTGTTCATCCTCCCGGAGTAGTAATGGGTGACGGTGCATCCTTCTACCAACGTCTTCATCAGGTAGATTAGCTCCAGCCTCAACTATGAAATCGTCCTCTCCCTCATCTTCTTCCTCTTCCTCATCGCTATCGACTTGAGCTTCAAGATCAAAAAACTGAGAGGCAACACGAGGAGCCTTGCTATGCTTTTTCCCACCACCGCCATAAAGCTCATCGTCATCCTCTTCGTCGTCCTCATCGTCCTCCTCTGCCACGTCATCGATGAAATCAAATCTCCGCCGCTTCTTACTTGAAGTGCCAAAGCCTCTCCCTACGTCTTCGTCCAAAAATTGGTCCTCATCTTCGTACTCTTCGTCTTCAATGTCATCATCTTCCTCATCTCTTCCTCTGGACATTGCAGCAACTTGATTGAGGCTCTAAAGTCTTTTTTATTCGACAACAAAATTTTCCCTCCACAATTATTGTTGAATTAAGTTGATATTTAACCCAGAAGATCAAATTTATTGAGGAATTTTATAGTGGTGATTAGTTATGTACTTTGAATTAGATTATGATTCTAATTGTTAGTTGTCAAGAGTCTATATTTTTATTATTTTATATTAATTATTTTATAATTTATATTTTAAATATTATTAAAATATAACAATTATAAATTTAAGTATATAATATTTTATATTTGAACTATATTTTAAAAAAGAAAAATAAGGGAAACGGAGGAATTTTTTTTATAGTCAATTTTTTCTATGAGACCACTATCTAAAACGACATTTCATTATAAAAATTAAATTTGTTGTAGAATTATTTTTTATGTTTTATTTTTACCTCATCAATATCTTTTTATCTAGCTACAACAGTACAATAAGAAGCATACACTCTACTAAATTAGTTCTCTATAATAATCTTCTGTTTTAAATTTTAATAAAATTAATTTTATTCCTAAATAAAATAAAAATAATAAATTTTAATTAAGATATTCTTTCAATAAAATATTTAAATTTTATATAAAAGCATCTTAACTATATTTAATTAAATAAAATAAATTTTAATAAATAGAATTATATTAGTAAATTTTATTAAAGATACCATCTAAAATATCACTTGTTAGTGTTATTAAATATGATAAGAGATGTATAATCTTGAATTTTATTTTATTTAAATTGAGATATGCAACTGACTTGCTAAATTAGTAAGAGCCCTTTTAATGGTTACGACAATATTAGAAACAATAAAATTACATGATGTAATTTTCTTTTATCAATAACTGGTTGGATGTAATGATAAGATATATTATATTTCAAAAAAAAAATCTAAATTTGATCTTTGAAGATAATATTATTGGGAGAGAAAATCATAAACTCATAACATGTACCATAGAACGAACATGAAAAAATCCAAAAAAAAAGTATGTGATACAACGGTATGAATATAATACGAAAAATAACTAAAATATAGTGATCAGGGATATAAATAGTTGGTACGATAACTTCCGATTGTTATTTAAATCATAGGAAGCATTCCATTGTTAATATTTGATTTTTGCTTTTGCTTTGATTATGAGATTTGGATGGAGGAAGGATATATGATTGTTGGTATTTATAGATGCTGATTGAGGTAACTTGTTAGCCATTATTGACTTTGGGGGAGACTTCTACTCAAAGTTTGAATTCATATATCTTCCTTGGATTTATATATATCAATATTTAGTTACATAGAACCAATTTTAGACATATCAATAATTAAAACACGATTCAAAAATATAAAAAAAAAATTACTTATCCAACTCATAATAAAACGTAAACAACAAATGTTTCTCTCTCATATTTGATACAGAGATACCGTCAATAGGATACCGAAGGTTGGTCATGGTGTTTCTCATTAACTAGAAGTGGGTAACACTTGTAGTAAAAAAGCAACCCATCAAATAGAACTCAAACTCCTCCCCTTTTTGAATACCCATTTCCACTTGCCATGCCTCGTATTCTCCATCAATAATGGATAAACCCACCAGTCAGGGGCGAAGCCAGGGCGGCTGCAATAGTTGTGGAGGCAAAATTTTCCCTCCATTCATCTCTATTGAAATTAAAGTATTCCAAGTTAAAGCCTTCCCCTTTTCATCTTCATCTCATATTTTCATTCTTGCTCTCCTCTTTTCTATTTGCTATCACTTTCACTTTCACTTACTTTCTTCTGTTTCAAATCCTTCATCTTTGCAACTTTCTTCACTCTTCTTTTCCATTGTTTGCAATTACTTCCTTTAAACCTTTCATTGCAAAACAAAAAGGAAAAAGAAAACACGGCTATGGTTGGTGAAGCTTTTCTCTCTGCTTCCATCGAGGTGCTGCTTGATAGGATTGTTTCTGGGGATGTTCTGAGGCTTATCAAAGGAAAGAAACTTGAAGCGGTGCTGCTGAAGAAACTGAAGCCAACCTTGATGTCAGTGAAAGCTGTGTTGGATGATGCTGAAAATAAGCAGATTACCAACCCAAATGTCAAAAGTTGGACTGATGAGCTCAAAGATGCTGTTTATGATGCCGAGGACGTCCTGGACGAGATCTCTACTGAAGCTCTTCGGAACAAGATCGCATCCGAATATCAAACTACTGCTATGAAGCAGGTTAGTAGCTTTTTCTCTTCTTTCAATCCTTTCAAAGATGGGATGCAGTCCAAGCTGGAGGAGATCCTTGGGAGACTAGACTACCTACTCAACCAAATACAGATTCTGGGCATGAAAGAAAAATATAAAGGAGAAAAGGCATTTCAAAGAACGCTTGCAACTTCTTTGGTGGACGAGTCTGATGTTTATGGTAGAGATGATGGAAAAGAAGAAATAATGAAGTTGTTGGATCCTCAAAATCTGTCTGAAAACCAGATAGATGTGATTCCCATTGTGGGTATGGGCGGGCTTGGCAAAACCACCTTTGCCCAATTGATCTACAACGACCCCAGAGTGGATAAATGGTTTGACCGCAAAGCATGGGTGTGTGTTTCAGAGGAATTTGATGCTTTCAAGGTAACCAAAATCATTCTTGAAGAGATCAAATGTAGCAGTGATGGAAGCGAGAACTTAAATCAACTTCAACTTAAACTCAAAGAGCAGCTGTCGGGAAAGAAATATCTAATCATTTTGGATGATGTTTGGAACAAGAATTATTTTCATTGGAAAGAGCTTGCAAGTCCCTTCACTTCTGGGGCCAAGAATAGCAAGATTGTTGTAACAACACGGGATGAAAACGTTGCAACAATCATGAGGAACGTTCCAACTCATCCTTTAGATTATTATAATATTTTTATAATAGTTTATTTTTTTGAAAAAAACACAGGCTAAAATGCATACCCAAGAGAGTGTTTTTGCCACATTAGCAAAGCGTGCCCTCAAGGATGCAATTTGTGCTGATGTGACAGAAAACGCTCTCTCGAGGACACGTTTTCTTGCTGCATGCCCTGAAAAACGCGCTGACGTGAACGCATTTTCAGGGAAATAGCCCTTTCTGTTAAATAATTAGAAAACAGGTTCTGTTGGTAAATTTTGTAAAAAAAATATTTTCTGGTAATTTATCCCTTTTAAGAAGTTTAATAATAATTATTTTATTTGATAGGGTTATACCCTAGAAATAAGTTTTTTGCTTTTAAGTTGTTTTTTTAATTTAGAAAAATAAATTGTTTTTGAAAGAAGAGTGGAAAAACGTATCTAATTAGATGCGTTTTTCTTGCAAATTGCAAGAAAACAAAAAAATGCCGTTTTTTTAGTTAAGCTTTTAAGCTATTTTTTTAATATAATTAAATATTTTGGTTAGATAGCTAAATATTAGTAGTTTTATTTTATGTGTTTGTTTGCTAGTATTTCATTTTTCGGAAATTATTTTCTCAAAATGGCTTACAATTTGGAAAAATGTTAACATTTTCCATTTCTGTAAGACATTTTCCTAAAGCTTTAAGGCAGATCCCTTTTTACTTCCTTCTTTTTTTTCCCTTTCTCCATTTTTTCTCAGCCAATTTCTTTCTCTCTGATATTCTACCGCAAGACTGGTAATCTTGCTTTCTGTTGAATTTATTTTTCATTTTTACCTCTTCGTGTTCCTTTCTGTTGAAATGAAAAACCAGTAAAATGTTATGCAGTAATAATAACTACCCATCCTCTGATTTTATGATGTTTCATGATTTCATTTGATCTTATGGTTCCCCATTTTTCAAGAAGAAATCGATATCAAAAGTGGGAAATGACGCCAAGAAGGTCTTAAGAATTCAAAGATTGATTAATGGTAACTTATAGCTCTCCAAGTTTAAAAAAGATTATTAATTTCCTACTAAACCGATCAGCGATTTGCGGTCCGATTACAGTTCATCCTACCCACCCATCAATCTTGGTTGTAGCTGGAAACTGATCTGCGAAAGAAAGTACTGTGCTTTTCAGCTGGAAAGGATCATCTGGCTTCTCTGCATATTCTACAGCAGACGGCGTTACTCAAGGGATTGATGGAACTACTCTCATTGCCATCATTACCGGTTTTTTTTATTTTTTTTAATCTGGGTTTTTAATAAACTTGTTGATGATATCTGTTGGCATTGAGGCAGCGTATAATTTTTTTCTGGGTTTTGGTTATATATGTGGTTAAGTTTATATTATTTGTTCAAATATCTTCGGTATATGGAAGTTTTAGTCTTCTTCATTCAAGGGAAGCACATTTTATATTTATTAAATACTACGACTGTATAGCCTTTTATAATGGTGTTTTTGATGTTATATATATCCCAAGAGCTTATGCGAGTTCCATTTCAGGAGCATCAAATGGTATTGGTGTAGAGACAGCACGAGTTCTTGCATTGCGTGGTGTTTATGTGGTTATGGCAGTAAGGAACTTGGATGCTGGTAGGAATGTCAAAGAAGCTATACTTAAAGAAATAAATGGTGCTAAGATTGATGTGATGCAATTAGATCTTAGCTCCATGGCGTCTGTAAGGAAATTTGCATCAGAATTTCAGTCCTCGAATCTTCCCTTAAATATCCTAATGTAAGAAATCATATAAAGTGCTGCAAGTTTGACTATTTACTGCCTTCTGCACGCGTTTACATGTGCATTTACAATCATTTGTGGTTCACCTAATGATCCTTTACACTTAATATTTGCTTGTGCTCGTGTCTGTGCGTGCAAAGACTAATAGCTTCTCTTTCTTTGCTTGAAAGTAACAATGCAGGGGTTATGGCAACTCCTTTCATGCTATCACATGACAACATAGAACTGCAGTTTGCGACCAACCATTTAGGTTATTCGGATTGCAACTTAGCTGTAATGTATCAAACCTAATGAGATATAACAACTATTTTGTAGGTCATTTTCTTCTAACAAACCTTTTGTTGGATACTATGAAACTCACCGCACGTGAAAGTAAAAGAGAAGGGAGGATTGTTAATTTATGTTCAAAAGGACACCGGATTGTGTATGGTGAGGGAAATCCCTTTGATCATATCAATGATGAATCAGGGTAAAACTGATGATAACCTTCACCAATTTGCCCCCTTATGGAGTGCAAAATCTTAGCTGAATACTTCCAAAAATGCTTGGTCATTTCTCTTATTTTACTTGTTGACATATAGGTACTTCCCTCGGTTTGCTTATGGACAATCAAAGCTCGCTAACATATTGCATGCTAATGAGCTTTCAAGGTGTCTAAAGGTACACAACATGATCAATTTCTCTTTGATGTACAACCTATGTAGGTTATAGCATATTGAAACACAGAATATAGTATCTCATTAGGTTTTCTTTATTATACCATTTTTAATTAATTACTACAAGTTCAGCTTCTCATATGCCATTAATGTGCCCAATGAGTTCAAATCTTTCAATGTTATTTCTCTTTTCTTGATATAAACAGGACGAGGGAGTGGTGATAAATTTTTTTGAAAATAACCACTGAAATATTATAATATGGATAATCAGAGTGGATTACCTTGTTAAATTGAATTTCTAATGATTTTAGTTGTGAAGAAAGTTTTAGGGTTCTATTTCTCACTTTATCTAGATAGAATTGGACTGCAATTTTGTTCAAGGTTGGTCACCGATAGTTTTTGAATGGTATAATTTTTTATTTTCTTGTTCTTTATGCTTTAGAAACTTTTTCAAATTTTAGACAGTAGATGTTTACCATTGGACAAGTCCACAAATACAATGGTGGATTCGGAGCAAAGGTTGAGTGGATAATCTATTCCAGATTCTTGTTTATTTGCTATCAATCTTGAAGATATATGCTGATTGCTGAGGTTAAAATTCAAGGGCTTTTTTTTTGTGTGTGTGGAAAGGCTATGCATTATTAGACAACCTTAATGGAATAATATATATGTTTTGATACTATGCTTGTTTTTCTATATAAACTATGCATTATTCTGCTTTTGGTTCAGTTTTGATATTTGCTTATATTTCAGCAAGTCTTTAAGCAGTATTTTTTATTCATGATCGATTGCTTTACTGTTTTAACTAGTTGATTTCACACCCTACATTGGAAATGCACTCAAACAAATTTTCACTAGCAACAATAAAACAGAGAAAAGGAACAAGAAAGTGTCTGTTGTACATCTAGGACCATCCAATTCACTTTCATGCTAGCTAGCACACCCACTTAATGAATGATTGGAGACAATGCATGATCCAATCATACATTGAATGGGAGACAAGGGAGAAATGAACAATAAACATAATAATTTCCCAGACATTGAGTTACCTGTTAATCTCTTATTTGTTGTTTTCTCATATTTTTGAGGTTGAAAGAACTTGTGGGTTTAGAAACAAATGATGTAATGTATTGGAAGATTCTCTAAAAGTCATATCAATTTTTAATTTAAGCTGGCCTGTCCTTCCATTAATTAACTAACAATTATTGTCTTTCTATAATATAAGATGACTCTTGTAATATAAAAACAAAAATGAACTAACAAATTGGGATTCAAGTTAGATTGTAGCATCTCACTCTGTATTGGTATTGAAATGCATTTGCAGTAACATGCGCTTTCTTCATCCCTCCACTTTTCATAATAATTTATTTGATTTTGAACCAACACTGCAATCTCCACGAAACCACCACATTCATCATACAAATCATAAAGGTTGTGGGGGTTATTTTTGATGTGTTGTTATTTTTTATTATTTTTGAAAGGTCTTGCCTCTAAAATTTCCGAGGATTACCACCTTATTAAGAAGGCTATTGCGATCCACAAGCATTTAGAAAGAAACAGGAAGGATAAGCATTTGGAAAGAAATTAGAAGCTAATTTATAATTATTCAATCCTTGTTTTTTATTTTTTTATAACGCAGTTACAAATAATTTATTTGACTTTGGATATTTTCAATTTATGACGGTTAATATTCTAGCTTAATAATTGAGTATTATTATGTATTTAGTTTGATTTATTTATTTATCTATAAATCATTGCAATACATGTAAAAACAATTTAAAATAGAAATTTATTAATATATATATAAATTTATTAATATATGTAAAAACAGTTTTTCTAGAAAACATTTTCAGGAAATCTGCCAAATACCAGAAAATATTTTACACTGATTCATCCAAACACCAAAAATGTAAATCATTTCCAGAAAAGTAAATAAATTTCTAGAAATCATTTTCCGGAAAACATTTTACTGGCAAACAAACGGAGCCTAAGTCTTTATGTTCGATTCCTCTACACTCACATTTTTATTTCATTATTTCATTTTGTTTTAAATTTTTAAATTTTTAATTAATATTTTTAACATATTAGCTTATTTGGTAAAATGGTTAAATAATAGTAATTTCATCCTTTAGACCTAAGTTTAATTTTCCTCTTTTAAACACATTTGTAAATTTTATTTCATGTTGTTTTAAGCTTTTTTATTTTTAATTAATAAATATATTGTTTTCAAAAAAATTTTTAATTCATATTTTTAATTAATAACTCATTTATTCATAAAATCAAATAATTATTAAAAATAAGATTATTTTACTAAATATAATTTTATGTGTAATTTTCATTTTTCAATCCATATAATGAGTGTAGTAAATTTTAGTATTATATATTTTTGTATATGTATTTAAAATATTTATTTGAAGTAATTAATTAAAATATATCACATATAAAAATATTTGAAATATAATACCCACAATGTAGATGAAAAAACAATGATATTTGAAATATTTTACATATAAAAATAATAATTATATTTGACATAAATATTCCATTTTATAATATTAGAAATCACCGTACCCACAATATAGGGGGAGAAAATAAATATTTGACATGTAAATACTATATATAAAGAAAAATATATCAAAAAAATTAGTTGATGTTTATATTATATATAAATGAATTATTAATTTCAAATATTTTTAACATAATGATATATGTCAAATACATATATTTTTATTATGTAATTACATATTTATTATTTAATTTTACGAATAAAATAGCTATTAATTAAAAATATGAATTAAAAATAAAAAATTGAAAACAATATAATTATTAATAAAAAATAAGAAAACTTAAAATATCATGAAAAAAAATTATAAATGTGTTTAAAAGAGGAAAATAAGATCTGAGTCTAACGCGTGAAATCATTATTATTTAACCATTTAACCAAATGAGCTTAAAAGTTAAAAACATTGATTAAAAATGTGAGTGGGAGAGAAATCGAACATGAAATAAAAAATATAAGTGTGAGTGAAAATGAATCAAACCTAAGACTTAAAGTTATTAACATTTAACCATTTAATCAAAGAAATTAATTATATTAAAAAATTCAGAAAATACATCTTAACACTCTCTCCAAAAACTTTTTTTTCCCTAAATTAAAAAAAAATTGACTTAAAAACCTAGTTAAGCCTAAATGGATTTCAAGAATCGCAAACTTTACCATATGAATGAATCCACCCAGAACGTGATCATCTACTTAAATAATTTCAAATTAAAAATAAAAAATTTAACGATATTGAAATTAACCAAATTTAAATTTCCGTCTTACCATTACTGCTTGGGCGGCAGGCATATACTTGTCGTCAAAGCGGATTAGAAAGACATCCATTTGTGAAAAATTAATTTTTAAACAAATAAAATATGAGATAATTAAAAAATTATTATTTTTAAATGAAAATATCGAATACAATCAAAATGAGAGAGTTTAGAGACTCGATAGAATTTAAGAGTGTTGAGAAAGTTTGGGAGAGTTGAGAGAATAATGTGAATGAAAAAAAAATTAAATTTAGGGGTATTTATAAGGTAAAAAAAGTTATTGTTGGAATTTTAATTTCTTTTTATAGTTGGCGTGACAATATTAAAAAAAAGTTACATTTTGACCGTAAAGGTAAAACGTGTCCAAGTAGCCGCATTTTCTTGACATATATAAAGAAAGTTTGCACTTTCCATTTATCTCTTAAAATTAACCCATTTCCCTAATTAATTTTAAAAACGTAAGTTATAATTAATTAAAAAAAGTCCTTTAGCCTAATTTAGCCTAAATTATCTATAAACAAACAATTATGGGTAAAATACCTAAATATACCAAAAAAAAAAACAAAAATTACGGAAAAGGGCCGGTTTCTTGAAAATTTACGGAAAATGGCCATTTCCCCACAAAACGCGTCCACGTCAGCACGTTTTGTGGTGAAAAACCAAGAAAGCACGCCCCTGGGGACGCGCTTTGTGCCACATCAGCAAAAGCGCGATGACGTGGACACGCTTTGTTGACAAAGCGTGTCTCTAGGGGCGCGCTTTAGCCCTGCAACGGTCAAAATTTTTAAAAATAAATTTCAAAAAAAAAATTAAACAAATTCTCTTTTATAAAAGATATTAAAATTAAATTAATAAAACATATAAGCAACTATTATTTTATTAAATATATTAAAACTAAATTACAAAAAATAAAAAATAAAAAAATTCTTATTTATTAAATATATTAAAACTAAATTACAAAAAAATAAAAAATAAGAAAACTTCTTATTTTATTAAATATATTAAAACTAAATTACAAAAAAAAACTTCTTATTTATTATATATATTAAAACTAAATTACAAAAAAATAAAAAAAAACTTCTTATTTTATTAAATATATTAAAACTAAATTACAAAAATAAAAAATAAAAACAACATCTTATTTATTAAATATATTAAAACTAAATTACAATAAAATAAAAAATAAAAAACAACTTCTTATTTTATTACATATATTAAAATTAAATTACAATAAAAAATTAAACAATTTCAAATTTATTAAAGATATTAAAATTAAATTATAATAAAAAATTAAACACCTATTATTTTATTAAATATATTAAAACTAAATTAAAAAAATAAAAAATAAAAAATAACTTTTTATTTTATTAAAAAAGTTCAAATTAAATTACATACAAAAAAAAATAAACAACTTCTATTTTAGTGAAGATATTAAAATTAAATTACAAACAAAAATAAAAAACAACTTTTATTTTATTAAAAAAATAAAAAAAATTTATTACAATTTAAAAAATAAAAAAGCCCATCCGGATCAATGTTGATGCCGGTCGGAATCAGTGCCACACGAGGGTGGTCGACGGTTACGCGCTGGATTCCTCCTTCTTCTAGCTTTCGGCGGGGGTCGTGGAACCTCGGGCGGGGATTCCGGTTCCTCCGGCAGTGGGTCTGGTTGTGGGTGTTGCGAGGATGACCCACCTTGATAAAATAACGACCCCAAAGGTGTTTGCATAAACCACGGCGGGAGTGTCTGAATCCCGTATGGCGAAGAAGACTGGTAAAAAGAAGTACTCCCCGACGGCGCCTCCTGTGATCCCTCACGCGACGACGACCTCAAGATCGGCTGGCCAGTCGGAGTAGTCGGGAACGGACTCGAACCCGGCCATGCATTCCAACCTGGGGTGGGACTGGGAAAAGGAAACATATATGGGTTAGGATACATATAAGGGCTAGGGTACGCACTTGGCATAAAGGCTAAAGGCTGTGATGTCGGTGTCGTTGTAATACCCCTATACCCAGTTCAAACATGTAGACCCGATATAAGACTATTACATTTGGTGCCAAAACAGTTATGGCTAGATACTGATTAATTAAAACATTTGTATATAATATTTTAACTTACCAACCATTTTTGCAAACATAGTTATTGATTACTAATTCATTCCATATATACCAAAATACTTCAAGTAACTCAAAAAGATAGAATTTCAAGAGTCTACATTTTAGTCCCTATCACATGGGAACACCTTTGAACTGTATATGTACATGCCATTTTAACACAAAATATAGTACCTATTTTTGCAGTCCTTGAGGATGTGATGAGATGAGAGATCTTCTAGTTGGACTTCTCTTCTAGTCTAATTGTACCTACGCGTTAAAAATAAACTCGTTAAGCCGGTGAAGGCTTAGTAAGCACTACAAGAATAATTAAATAAGCAATCATAACAGAATATTTTAAACTCAATCAATTATTGCATATCTACTCACATATAAGTCATTTCAACTATGCATTTCTTTAAATAAATTTAACTTATCTTTTGTAAGGTATTAAACTTACCTTAACACATCAGTGATTCACTTTTGTTCTCATTTCACATTCTTAGCCCAAAGTAGACTTTATAGAACACACCGGATATACGGAACAAATACAAAGGTGCATTATGATGCACAAGTGAACAGAGAGCATCAATGTGCTAATAATCAGAGAGCACCAAAGTGCTAATATCAGAGAGCACCAACGTGCTAATATCAGAGAGCGCGCTAAAGTTCCTTAATGGCATGCCACTAATATCCTAGTAGTTCTAAATTCCGTCTACTTGGGCATTAAAGCTGAATCTCATACATTTAAATACTTTATATAAATATTTCGGAAAAAGATAAATAAATAAAAATAATTTAAAATTCTTGTAATACTTACTACAAAAGGTTGAGGTGATATAAGTTCTTCTTCCTTCACTCCTTAACCTTCTCTTTTCCTTTTCCTTCAATTCGGTCCTCTCCTTCCTTTTCTTTTTTTCAATTTCATATAAACATATAACATTTATATGTTAAAAATAATAAAATAAATTTCTTATACTATTTAATAAAAATAAACATGTATAATATAATAAATTCATCCTTTCTTACCTTAGTTCACATTTCAATTTAATCCTTCACTCATAAATTTATTCAAAGCTGTCCATTTGTGTCAAAGTCACTAAATTATTTATATCTTGAGCTACAGAATTCAAATTTATGATCCACTAATTTTCCCTGAAACTATACTCATATATATTCTTATCATAAAATTTTCATAATTTTTGGTTAAGCCAACAAATACAGTTTATTCTTTAAAATCACACATGTTCTGCTGTCTGATAGTTCTGACCCTTCTTCACTAAAAATTAATTATCTCCTCATATAGGATTCATATAATGTTCTTGTTTGTTTCTATTGAAAATAGACGCATCCAGGATTCTAAAAATATAAATTTAAGCCTCTAATTAGTTTTCTCTAATGTTTTATGATTTTTCGAAGTCAGAATAGGGGATCACAAAATCACTTTGAACTAGTCTCACAAAAATCTAAATATTTCAAAATACAGAACTTCATTGCTTTCCTTGTTTCTTTAATATGAAAATAGACTCAATAAGATTTAATTTCATATCTCACTCAACTTCTAATTCCACTTCTACAATTTTTGGTGATTTTTCAAAGTTACTCTACTGCTGCTGTCCCAAAACTGTTTCTTTTTAGCTTATTTTGCAATTAAATCCTTTACTCAATTCTAACTTCAAATTCTTTCAATTAAACCACTAATTCATCTTTTTGTTCATCATATGTTATGTTCAAAACTTTAAAACTTCAAAAACCTCAACTTAAATTCATCAAAACTTTGTCCTAAAACTTATAAAACATCAAAATTAAAAGAAAAGGGCTAAATTAACTTACCTATTAAACTTCCAAGCTTCAAACTTTAAATTTCCCCTTTTCTTCTTTCTTTTCTCTTTTTTTTTTCTTTCTTTCTTTCTTTCCCCAGCTCTCTATTTCGTTTTGCGTCTCTGTTTCTTCTCTTTTATTTCTTTGCTTTATTATATAATATTATATTATATTAATATAGTTATCTAATAATAATATATTTTAACACATAAAAGTCTTAGATTTTTATGCTTATGCCGCCTCAAGTTTGGCAATTGGCATAATTTACTCTTTAGTCCTTTTTATTTTCTTTAACCTTTAATTAAACTTTCACACCTATTATAATCTAATCCTTTTCCCCAAATGCTTCTAATTAAGTCAAATTCACCTAATTAAAACCTAATTAGACACACAACTAACTTCGTAAATATTTTTAATAAATATTTAAGTTTCAGTTTTATGAAAACGGAGACCGAAAATATATTTTTCGGTTACTCGACTATCGGGTCACTACAATTCTCCCCTAGTTAATAAATTTCGTCCTCGAAATTTACCTGACGTAAATAACTGCGGATATTGATGTCTCATTGTTTCCTCTCTTTCCCGTGTTGCTTCTTCCGAATTATGATGTCTCCATAATACTTTTACCAACGAGACCTGTTTGTTTCTCAATTCCTTTACTTCTCGAGCAAGTATCTTAATTGGCTCCTCTTCATAAGTTAAATCCGGTTGAATTTCTATTACTTCAAGAGTAATCACATGAGATGGGTCAGACCTGTATCTTCGTAGCATTGAGACATGAAAAACATTGTGAATTCTATCCAATTCCGGTGGTAAGGCTATCCGATAAGCAACTGGACCAACCCGTTCTAAGATCTCATACGGCCCAATGAATCTTGGACCGAGCTTGCCTTTCTTTCCAAATCGGAGATTTTTTTCCATGGCGACACTTTCAAAAATACTTTTTCACCCACATTATATTCAATACCTTTTCTTTTAAGATCAGCATAAGATTTTTGACGATCAGATGCTGCTTTCAAACTATTCCGAATAACTTTTACTTTTTCTTCTGTTTCTTGGATCAAATCAACCCCATGTATCTTCTTTTCACTAAGCTCTGTCCAATATAACGGTGTTCTACACTTTCTACCATACAAAGCTTCATACGGAGCCATTTTAATACTGGACTGATAACTGTTATTGTAAGCAAATTCAATCAAAGGTAGATACCTCTCCCAATTACCTTCAAACTCTAGTATACAACATCAGAGCATATCTTTCAATACTTGAATTACACGTTCAGATTGGCCATCTGTCTGAGGATGAAATGCAGTACTGAAATACAACTGAGTACCTAAAGCTTCTTGCAATTTATCCCAGAAACGAGACGTAAATCGGGGATCTCTATCTGATATAATGGAGACAGGCACTCCATGTAGCCCGATAATCTCAAATATATCTGATTCAAATTCGATTTATCTAAAGAATAATCCATACGTACCGGAATAAAGTGCGCTGATTTTGTCAATCGGTCAACAATCACCCAAATAGCATTCTTTTTCTTTGGAGACAACGGTAGTCCCGATATAAAATCCATAGTGATTCTTTCCCATTTCCATTCTGGTATAGTAATTGGCTGAAGTAACCCTGAAGGTACCTGATGTTCACTTTAACTTGTCGACATATTAAACATCTTGATACAAACTCGAGAGATATCCTGTTTCATTCCACGGCCACCAATATATCTTTTTTGAGATCATTATACATTTTATTACTCCCTGAGGTACGGACATAGTACCATTTGTGAGCCTCGTGTAAAATCTTTCTCAGATGAGTTCGAATTCGAGGTACACATATCCTACCTCCGAATAACATACAACCATCAATTCCAACCGAAATTCGAATCGATGATTCGACTCACACTGTGCCCATTTAACCTGCAACTTCTCATCATTCTTCTGAGCTTCACATATTTGCTGTAAAAATGTCGGTTTAGCTCTCAATTCAGCTATGATTGAACCATTATCAACCAAAGACAATCGGGCATTCATAGCTCGCAAAGCAAATAGAGATTTTCGGCTTAAAGCATCGGCAACAACATTAGCCTTACCTGGATGGTAATCAATAATCAAATCATAATCCTTTATCAATTCAAGCCACCTGCGCTGTCTTAAATTCAGATCTTTCTGTGTCATCAAATATTTCAAGCTTTTATGATCAGTATAAATATAACATTTCTCACCATACAAGTAATGCCGCCATATCTTTAACGCAAACACCACTGCAGCCAATTCAAGATCATTCGTCGGATAGTTCTTTTTGTGTGGCTTCAATTGCCTAGAAGCATATGCTACTACCTTTCCTCCTTGCATTAGCACACAACCCAAACCATTGTATGAAGCATCACTGAAAACCACATACTCCTTACCAGATTCTGGTTGAATCAACACAGAGCTCTCATGCACGCCGCTTTTAATTTTTAAAACTTTGCTGACACCTTTCTGTCCATTCAAATTTCACATTTTTCTGCAACAATTTCGTTAACGGAGATGCAATCATAGAGAATCCCTCAACAAATCTTCTATAGTAACCAGCCAATCCAAGAAAACTCTTTACTTCTGTCACATTCTTTGGTGGTTTCCATTCAAGTATAGCTTCTACCTTCTTGGGATCTACCCAAATACCATCTGCCGATACTATATGTCCTAGAAAAGTGACTTCTTTTAACCAAAATTCACACTTACTCAATTTAGCATACAATTGCTTTTCTCTCAAAATTTGTAGTACAATCCAGAGATGTTTATCATGCTCTTCTTCACCTTTTGAATACACTAGAATGTCATCTATAAATACAACCACAAACTGATCTAAATAAGGCTGAAAAATTCTATTCATAAGATCCATGAAAGCGGCTAGAGCATTAGTCAATCCAAATGGCATAACCAAGAACTCGTAATGACCGTACCGAGTTCTAAAGGCAGTTTTTGACACATCAGATTCCTTTACCCGTAACTGATAATACCCCGATCTGAGATCAATCTTAGAAAATACACTAGCTCCTTTTAACTGATCGAACAAATCATCAATCCTGGGCAACGATTATTTGTTCTTTGTAGTCACTTTATTCAACTGACGGTAATCTATACAAAGTCTCAAAAACCCATCTTTCTTCTTTACGGACAATACTAGTGCCCCCCATGGTGATACACTAGGACGTACGAATCCCTTGTCTAATAACTCTTGTAACTGCATTTTCAATTCTTTCAACTCAGTGGGGGCTATCCAATAAGGTGCTATTGATATCGGTGCAGTGCCTGGAATTAACTCAATCCCAAACTCTACTTCTCTTTCTGGGGGTAAACCCGGTAATTCTTCTGAAAACACATCAATAAAATCTCGAACCACTGGTATCTTTTCAATCTCAGTATTTTTTATACGAGTATCTAAAATATAAGCAAGAAAAGCAGTATATCCTCTTCTCATCATCTTAAAAGCCTTTATTAAAGACACTACATTCGTCAATGCGCTATATTTTTCACCGGTTACAATCACTTCATCTCCATCTGAAGTTCGCAAGGAAATTATTTTTCTTCTGCAATCAACCATAACCCCATGTTCTGACAACCAGTCCATACCCAATATCACATCGAACTCATAAAACGTAAGTGCCATAAGATCTGTCGGAAACTCATAATCATGAATTTTTAAGGGACATCTTCTACACACTTTATTAACTTTCTCACTTTGCCCGAAAGGATTAGTAATATTACTTCGTATTCTGTAAGTTCTACTTGTAACTCTCTTTCTTTCACTAATGTAATGCATATATATGAATGTGTACAGCCAAGATCAATTAGTGCAATTACAGAAGAATCAAATAAAGAGAATGTACCAGTAATCACATCGTGAGCGTCTCCTCTTCTCGCTTTTTACGATAGCATAAGTTCGAGGCCTCTGAATTCGAGATCTATCGCTTGTTTCCTCACCAATCTCGTACCACTACCAGTGCCACCAGAAATTCCAAGTTGTCTACCTCTTTGTGGAACCGAGCTACCTTTTACAGACTGTTCTGTAACACTTTCTGACATCTTTGGACAATCTCTGATTAAATGATCTTTCGACCCACATCGAAAACAGCCTCGGGAATTTAGTCGACATTCTCCCCAATGATATCTTCCACATTGCTCACATGATGGCGGTGTTGGCTTTCTTTTGGAACCCCCCAGTACTACCCATAGAGGTCGCCTGCTGAGTTTGTTTTGTCTGAATTCTGGATCTTTGCCCAATAGTAGGAGAAGTGTATCTAGAATCTCTAAAATCCCTTACTCTTTTTGAAAACGGTAGTGGTGCTAAACTAGTTGCTAGTCTCTTCCCAAAACTCTTCTCTTTCGAACGAGCTAACCCTTCTTCCAGTAGTTGTGCTCTATCAACCAAAATAGGAAATTCTTGTAGATGTAATGGTATAAGAGGAACATAAATCTCTTCATTCAATCCCCACTCAAATCTCCTGCACATATCTACTTCATTTGCTATTAATTCCTTTGCATATTTACTCAATCTGATAAATTCACGTTCATATTCAGCAACAGACATGTTGTTCTGCTTCAAGTCCAGAAATTCTCTTTTCTTCTTCTCAAGATAAAGTTGACTCACATATTTCTTTCTAAATCCAGATACAAAGAAATCCTAATTAATTTTCTCTACAGGATGGATATTCATGACAGTGATCCACCATTGGTAAGCCTCACCCTTTAATAAAGATACTGCACATTTCAGCTTTTCATCCCTTGTACACTACAATTCTTCAAATATTCTTTGACTGTTCTCTAACCATTTTTTAGCCTCAACTGGATCATCATCTTTCTTTCCTTTAAACTCTTCAGCTCCATATTTTTTGATTTTCTCCAAGGGAGATCGATGACTGGTTATAGATGATTGTGGATATGGAGCAGTAAGAGGAGAAGATAGTGGTGGAACAGATGGAGCATTATTAGTTTTCACAACTTGTTGCAATAATTGATTCATTGTCTGTAACAAGGTTGCAATCGGAATTTCTTCTCTAGACGGTATCGGTTCAGTTTCAGATTGAGTTCTTTCTTCCAATTCAGGCTCCCTATCATCTCCTAAGTTTACCGATTCACTTCGAGCTTGGGCTTTATGTTGATCTATTTCCCTATCAAGGTTTGGTGCCCTGCTCTCTACTTCATTTTCTGACTCTTCACGAGGTCTATTTGACATCTTTAAATTTCTACAATATTTATAAATTACACAATTAAATAACTAAACCTCGTCTCATCACATCAATTTATAAAATGGCATGTACAAATAGACTCATACTCGACCCAAGAATTTAAAAAACCTAGGCTCTGATACCAATAAATGTAATACCCCTATACTCAGTTCAAATATGTAGACCCGGTATAAGACTATTACATTTGGTGCCAAAACAGTTATGGCTAGATACTGATTAATTAAAACATTTGTATATAATATTTTAACTTACCAACCATTTTTGCAAAAATATTTATTGATTACTAATTCATTCCATATATACCAAAATACTTCAAGTAACTCAAAAAGATAGAATTTCAAGAGTCTACATTTTAGTCCCTATCACATGGGAACACCTTGAACTGTATATGTACATGCCATTTTAACACAAAATATAGTACCTACTTTTGTAGTCCTTGAGGATGTGATGAGATGAGAGATCTTCTAGTTGGACTTCTCTTCTAGTCTAATTATACCTACGCGTTAAAAATAAACGCATTAAGCCGGTGAAGGCTTAGTAAGCACTACAAGAATAATTAAATAAGTAATCATAACAGAATATTTTAAACTCAATCAATTATTGCATATCTACTCACATATAAGTCATTTCAACTATGCATTGCTTTAAATAAATTTAACTTATCTTTTGTAAGGTATTAAACTTACCTTAACACATCAGTGATTCACTTTTGTTCTCATTTCACATTCTTAGCCCAAAGTAGACTTTATAGAACACACCGGATATACGGAACAAATACAGAGGTGCATTATGATGCACAAGTGAACGGAGAGCACCAATGTGCTAATAATCAGAGAGCACCAACGTGCTAATATTAGAGAGCGCGCTAAAGTTCCTTAATGGCATGCCACTAATATCCTAGTAGTTCTAAATTCCGTCTACTTGGGCATTAAAGCTGAATCTCATACATTTAAATACTTTATATAAATATTTCAGAAAAAGATAAAAAATAAAAATAATTTAAAATTCTTGTAGTACTTACTACAAAAGGTTGAGGTGATATAAGTTCTTCTTCCTTCACTCCTTAACCTTCTCTTTTCCTTTTCCTTCAATTCGGTCCTCTCCTTCCTTTTCTTTTACTTCAATTTCATATAAACATATAACATTTATATGTTAAAAATAATAAAATAAATTTCTTATACTATTTAATAAAAATAAACATGTATAATATAATAATTTCATCCTTTCTTACCTTAGTTCACATTTCAATTTAATCCTTCACTCATAAATTTATTCAAAGTTGTCCATTTGTGTCAAAGTCACTAAATTATTTATATCTTGAGCTACAGAATTCAAATTTATGATCCACTAATTTTCCCTGAAACTATACTCATATATATTCTTATCATAAAATTTTCATAATTTTTGGTTAAGCCAACAAATACAGTTTATTCTTTAAAATCACACATGTTCTGCTGTCTGATAGTTCTGACCCTTCTTTACTAAAAATTAATTATCTCCTCATATAGGATTCATATGATGTTCTTGTTTGTTTCTTTTGAAAATAGACGCATTCAGGATTCTAAAAATATAAATTTAATCCTCTAATTATTTTTCTCTAATTTTTTATGATTTTTCGAAGTCAGAATAGCGGATTACGAAGTCACTTTGAACTAGTCTCACAAAAATATAAATATTTCAAAATACAGAACTTTATTGCTTTCCTTGTTCTTTAATATGAAAATAGACTCAATAAGATTTAATTTCATATCTCACTCAACTTCTAATTCCACTTCTACGATTTTTGGTGATATTTGAAAGTTACTCTACTGCTGCTGTCCCAAAACTGTTTCTTTTTAGCTTATTTTGCAATTAAATCTTTTACCCAATTCTAACTTCAAATTCTTTCAATTAAACCACTAATTCATCTTTTTGTTCATCATATGTTATGTTCAAAACTTTAAAACTTCAAAAACCTCAACTTAAATTCATCAAAACTTTGTCCTAAAACTTATAAAACATCAAAATTAAAAGAAAAGGGCTAAATTAACTTACCTATTAAACTTCCAAGCTTCAAACTTTAAATTTCCCCTTTTCTTGTTTCTTTTCTCTTTTTTCTTTCTTTCTTTCTTTCCCCAGTTTCGTTTTGCTTCTCTGTTTCTTCTCTTTTATTTCTTTGCTTTATTATATAATGTAATATTATATTAATATAGTTATCTAATAATAATATATTTTAACACATAAAAATCTTAGATTTTTATGCTTATGCCGCCTCAAGTTTGGCAATTGGCATAATTTCCTCTTTAGTCCTTTTTATTTTCTTTAATCTTTAATTAAACTTTCACACCTATTATAATCTAATCCTTTTCCCCAAATGCTTCTAATTAAGTCAAATTCACCTAATTAAAACCTAATTAGACACACAACTAACTTCGTAAATATTTTTAATAAATATTTACATTTCAGTTTTATGAAAACGGAGACCGAAAATATATTTTTCGGTTACTCGACTATCGGGTCACTACAGTCGTCGACTGAACTGATGGGCCCGGTGACTGTGTGGGAGCTGTTGATGGGCCCGGTGACTGTGTCGGCGCTGTTGATGGCCCCGTCTCATCACCCATTCTCCTTGGATTTAAAGGGCCCCGACGTTCCCTTTGTTGACGAAGTTGCCGTCGCCTCTCTTCTTCCGACAACAAATACGGCTTACCATGGATCCTAAATAATGGCATGTATTCCGGCACGCACGCTAACTCAGGAACGACGATCGGCTCCCGGATAAGTAAATAGTCATACCGGTTCTCCCACATCTCGATATATGCTGACCAAAATCTTGGTCAATCCATGTACAACTGTCGTAAGTCAACTTTGTGCTCATCATCGAGCACCTCAGGTGGCACGGGAATCGGTTGTCGGAATCCAAATTGTCGTAGAACCCGATCTGACTGATGCATCTCTACGGTCGCATAGTTGATCAATGGGACCTTCACGTGCCAAATGTTTGGATTTTGCAAGAACTCCTCCGGAATTACTGCCCGAATTGCCGGATCCTCGTACGGTGTCCATTGAAACTATATTAACATTGCCAAAATATTAGTCATATACATAATACTAAATACTAAATATGAAATACTAAATTATAAATATGAAATTCGAAACTTGCTTGTGATTCCGACCGTTGGTCCAATAGAATCCGTATATCTTCAAGCGAGGTAGGTATTCCAACAAAACTCGCCGAATGGTTCCACCTAAAAATATAAATTTTTAGCATACAATTATACTATAAATCTACGTAATAATTGTAAAATATAATATTAAATTTACCTCGTTATCAGTGGGAATGAATATGGGTGGTCGAGTCGAAGACGTAAAAATAGAAATCAAACCGTGACCATGATCGCAGAGTGAGTGATAGGCAACCTCCGATTTTCGCTTTACTTTCGCTGCGCGCGCCCGCACATCTCCCCGATACAACCGATAGCATGATGGACCCAACTCAATTCACCACGCTCTAAAATCAACAAGTTTCAAAGAACCATCTCAAGTGTAACGAGGTTTATAGATGTGTCCCAGCATCAGGTAACCTCCAATTATCTCAAGAATGTATGCCAGAGCATACTGTATTCTTTCTATTTCGGTCGAACCATCATTCGGCTTCGGGAATGTGTCTCATAACCAGGCCATCTCGACCCGACCTCCGTGAATGTTATTCGGAATGGCACCCAGAAGCTCGTAGCATACGACGATCCAATCGGTAGAAGTTGCAGACTCGGTGACTACCGACCCGTCCACCGACAATCCCAACTACAACTGCACATCTTCTAGAGTGATGGTGCACTCTCCGCATGGAAGATGGAAAGTGTGCGTCTCGGGTCTCCACCTCTCTATCAACGCACTGATCAAAGTCGGCTCTAACTTGAACCCCCAGCCTATCGTGGCCACGTGCCAAAAACCCGCTTCCCGCAGGTAATTATCGATCAATGGCGATGGGAGACCATGCATATTGCGAATATAACATTGCAACACCCGATCTACAAACTGTTTAAAAAATTATAAAATAAAAATTAATTAAAATTGCATAAACCTAAAAAATATTAAATAATATTGAAAAATTAAAATTAAAACTTACCATTTGCATTTGATTGACGGAGATGTGCTTGTTGTCTAGACGAATTAATTCCTCGGCCATTGTTAATACGATCGAAAATTTTAAAAGTTTCAAAAAAAATATATTAAAAAAATTAAAAAGGGCTTTTTTGTAAATATTAAAGGACTATTTCGAAATTTCAGAGGAAGTTTCAAGGACTTAAAGAAAAATTTGAGAGGAATTTGAGAGAAGAATGAGTAAGGATTAAAGTGTGAAAAAAATAAAAGGGTTGGGGGAGTTTTTATAGGTTTATTTTTTTATCGTTAGAGGCCCTACGGTCAAAAAATATTTTGATTGTTCACATCAGCAAAGCGCGTCCACGTCAGCGCGCTTTTGCTGATGTGGCACAAAGCGCGCCTGGACGCGCTTTCCTGGTTTTTCACCACAAAACGCGCTGACGTGGACGCGTTTTGTGGGAAAATGGCCCTTTTCTATAAATTTTCAAAAAATTGGTCCTTTTCTATAATTTTTTTTTTGGCACATTTGGGTATTTTACCCAACAATTATGGCTATAGAAAAATAGTGTTTTTTTTTTATGTTATTAAATATTAAAGAAATTTAAGGTACGTGATTTATTTATTTAATTGGATCACAGGTCATTTTACAAGTCCCGTTAGCAGTGATGAAGTTCTTTCATTTTTATTGAAATTGAAGTATTTCAGGTTAAAGCCTTCCCCTTTTCATCTTCATCTCATATTTTCACTCTTGCTCTCCTCTTTTCTATTTGCTTTAAAGAAGAGCTCTTCTTTTCTATTGTTTGCAATTACTTAGTTTTCATCTTCCTTTAAACCTTTCTTTGTAAAACAAAAAACAAAAAAGGAAAAAAAAAAACATGGCTATGGTGGGTGAAGCTTTTCTCTCTGCTTCCATTGAGGTGTTGCTTGATAGGATTGTTTCGGAGATGTTCTGGAGGCTTATCCAAGGATAGAAACTTGAACCTCTGCTGCACAAGAAACTGAAGCCAACCTTGATGTCGGTGAAAGCAAAGTGTTGGATGATGCTTTGAAAATAAGAAGATTACCAACCCAAATGTCAAAAGTTGGGTGATGAGCTCAAAGATGTTGTTTATGATGCCGAGGACCTCCGGACGAGATCTCATCAAACTCTTCGGAACAAGATCGAATCCGAATATCAAACTATCGCTATGAAGCGAGTTAGTAGCTTTTTCTCTTCTTTCAATCCTTTCAAAGATGGGATGCAGTCAATTTTGGAGGAGATCCTTGGGAGACTAGACTACTTACTCAACCAAAAATAGTTCGGGTCCGAAAGAAAACTATAACGGAGAAAAGGCATTCCAAAGAACGCTTGCAACTTCTTTGGTGGACGAGTCTGATGTTTATGGCAGAGATGATGGAAAAGAAGAAATAATGAAGTTGTTGGATCCTCAAAATCTGTCTGAAAATCGGATAGATGTGATTCCCATTGTGGGTATGGGCGGGCTTGGCAAAACCACCCTTGCCCAATTGATTTACAACGACCCCAGAGTGGATAAATGGTTTGACCGCAAAGCATGGGTATGTGTTTCAGAGGAATTTGATGCTTTCAAGGTAACCAAAACCATTCTTGAAGAGATGAAATATGGCTGTGATGGAAACCAGAACTTAAATCAGCTTCAACTTAAACTCAAAGAGCAGCTGTAGGGAAAGAAATATCTAATCATTTTGGATGATGTTTGGAACAAGAATTATTTTCATTGGAAAGAGCTTGCAAGTCCCTTCACTTCTGGGGCCAATAATAGCAAGATTATTGTAACAACACGTGATGAAAACGCTGCAGCAATCATGAGGAACGTTCCAACTTATCATTTAGATGTGTTATCAGATGATGATTGTTGGAAGTTATTTGCAAAGCATGCATTTGATGGTTCAGGCCCCACCAAGCATCCAGATCTGATGGCAATCGGGGAAGCAATTGTTAAAAGATGTGGCGGTCTCCCTTTGGCTGCAAAAGCTCTTGGAGGTCTTCTCCATTGCAAACTAGATGCTGATGAATGGAACAAAATTTTACATAGCAATTTTTGGGACATTCCAAATGATGCAACTAATATTCTTCCAGCGTTAACATTGAGTTACCATTATCTTCCTTCCCATTTGAAGCGATGTTTTACTTATTGTTCAATTTTCCCTAAAGATTACGAATTTGAAAAGGAAGAACTTATTCAATTATGGATGGCTGAAGGTCTTTTAGAGCTTCCCAAAAACAATGGAGATCTGAAGAATGGGGTAACGAGTACTTCAAAGATTTAAGATTGAGGTCATTCTTTCAACAATCTAAAGGAAAGAAATCTTGTTTTATCATGCATGATCTAATGAGTGACTTGGCTAAATCTATTACCGGAGAGTTCATTTGCAGAGTGGAAGGTAGTGGTGGCGGTTCTTGTGTAATAATCGAAAGGACCCGTCATTTGTCTAATGTCCAAGAAATATATGATGTCCGACAAAAATTTCAGAGTTTAGCTAAAGCAAAGGGTCTGCGTACTTTCTTTAATGTGACGTCTTATTTCCTTTTGCCATATGTTAGCAATGTGCTAACGCATGATTTGACGGTGAAATCAAGTTTACGAGTGCTTTCATTGGCTGGGTATACAACTATCAACAATTTGCCGGAAGATAATGGTAATTTGAAGCATCTACGAAATTTGAATCTCTCAAGAACTTCAATCAAAAGGTTGCCAAACTCTTTGTGTACACTGTATAATTTGCAAGCATTAAAATTGAGGGGATGTCGTTACCTTGATGAGTTGCCGAGAGACATGGAGAGATTGATCAACATGCTATATCTTGATATCGAGGGAACAAAGTTAGCAAGGATGCCAGAAGGAATGGGTAGGTTGAAAGATCTTCGAATAGTAACAGATTTTGTTTTAGGCTGTCAAACTGGATCAAGAATTAATGAGTTGGGAAAGCTCAAGCATCTACGTGGAAGACTTTCCATTTCAGGACTAAAAAATGTTGCAAGTGCCATAGATGCCAAAGATGCGAATTTGAAGGATAAGGTGAATCTTAAAGAGTTGGAGTTGAGATGGGGTGAAGATAATGATATTGATGGTGATTCAAGGCATGATAGATAAGTACTTGAACAACTAAAGCCTCATACAAATTTGGAGCATCTTGTTAGTGGGAGTTATAAAGACATCATATTTTCGGAATGGGTGGGGCATTCTTCCTTCTCAAATATAGTATCTTTGGGGTTACATGATTGTAAATTTTGCATATCTTTACCACCGCTTGGACAGTTATCATCTTTGAAATATCTCTCCATTTCCGGGTTGAGTGAAGTGTTAATAGTTGGTGATAGACAAGCTTCAACTAAACCATTTCAATTACTTGAAATGCTAAGCTTTGAAAATATGGCAGAGTGGGAGGAATGGTATTGTTGGAGTGATGAAGCTTTCCCTCTTCTACAAATGCTATGCATTAGAGATTGTCCAAAATTAACTAAGTCTCTTCCCGAACACCTCCCCTCTTTTAAATGCTTACATGACCGTAATACCTATATTGTTGGGACTCCGGTGTGAATACAGGAATGCTTCTGACACTGGTATGCTCAATTTTTCTCTTAGATTTCCATGAATTTAGAGAACCCTTGGAGGATCATATTCTCATACACTTATTTGGATATACATCAGATGTTGGACACAGATACTTTAAAGGAAAATGATGAATTGATGTAGATTTGAGGTATGCCGTGCTTGCTGTTATTTGTAAAGACTTGATTGCAAATTTGAGTGCATTATTGAAACTAACGTAGAAGCTTGGTTTTTTTAAGATTATCCACCATGAAAATTTCAACCGGTATTCCACTGGCTTCAGCAAGAGGTTGAATGTGTCTGTAACAAGTTGGTTGAAATTTTGGATTGTGAAAGCAACATGGAGGATGATCTTACATTCTTTATACGGGTCAATGATTTGGACATCAATTTCGTTTTCGTTGGAACAATAAGAGGTCAATAACAAACCATCATCCACCATCTGAAGGCCATGCTGGTGTCAAGAAATCCTTCAAACATTAAAGAGTTATATTACTGTGATTCGAATGTGAATGTCAAATACGAATAAGTGTTTAATCAAAAGAAAAAAGTGAAAGATAATACATTTCAATCACATTACGAATTGCAGAAATTGACGTGATTGAATACAAATATGGGTTATTGTTCCATACAAAAGTTTAGTTACAATTTCATTCCCTTCCCTATTTGAAAGTTAATTTCTTGGAAAGTTTTGCCTAAATTCGTCTCCATAAATTACTGTACTTGTTTGGAGCTTTTAATAACATATGAAATTATAACATAGTCAAATGTGAGTTTTGGATGTGGATTTGTATGTTATATGAATATATTCAAGTTTTTATTTTCATTTATTATTTATGTTATTCTAATAACAATAAATAAATTGTTATAATATACATATAAAATTTATATGTATTAAATTGGTTGTTTTTTAAAACTTAAATAACACAAGAAAATTTGAAAATGCAGAAGTCCCTAAATTTTTACTTGAAAACACGAAGATATCTTTTTAAAATTTAACCATTTTTAATTGGTTAAAATATTACTTTTTTTAATAACATATGCAGTTTTACCTTTTACTTTTCCATATATAAAGCTAAATTCTTCCCTTTAATTCACTTCACATGATTAATTTTAATTTTAGAGTTCGTTTATTTACATGTAAAAAGTTGTTCGAATAATATTTTTTATTTTTTCTTATACTTATTTTATAGAAAACAATTTGGTCAATGAAAAATGACGTTTATTAATTATTTAAACTTATATATTTTTATTAACCTAACTTATTTTGTACTTTTTAAATTATTTTAAGTATATAACACCTTAGAACTTAAAATATAAACCACAATTCATTTTTAACACTAAATGTCAAATTATAAAAACATTATTGTATACACTTAATGAACAATTTCTTTTTATTTAATTCCAGGAGTAAGTAGTATTTTTTATAATAAAAAAAAAAACAATCTAACTCGTGTTATAACACTATAAATAACTTGACATTTTACAAATAAATCTTTACATTTTTACAAAGTTTTTCTTTAAAATTACTCTTTTGTCCATTATCAGAGTATTACTTATTCCAAATAAAGGGCCGTGGTAAATTTTGAAAAAGCAATTTAATGTTTAAGTTTATTGAATAATGATGAGGCTATATAGTTACTAACATATTTTATTATATATGTTTAAATGGGATGTCCTTTCATCATGTATGTATATGAATGTGATTTAAGTTTAATTATAATATTCATATATGAAAATTTTAGATTAACACATGCATATGTTCTCAAGTCTTTTAGAATAAATTTATGGTAAAGTTATGTCAAGTGAATATTGAGAAAATGTGTGCACAAATCATAACTTTAGTTAGTAAAATAAATCTTTAAGTAGTAGGATGATAATACTTTAGAATGACATATTTTTATGTATTAATTATATGTTTATTTTGAGTATGATCCTACTACTTTGAGCTATGTATGGTTTTTTATCTTATAGGGACTCAATTGAAGGCAAAAGAAAATTTAGGGACCAAAAGCGTGAACTTAAAGATAAAATGGGCTACCATGCAAGAGGTGGTGTGGAAAACACAAATTGTGAAAGATTTGGGGCAAAAGTGTAAAGAAGAGATTTTATAGCAAAAGACTATTTAAATTCCAATTATATTAAGATAATTATTAAGCATTATTATAGGATTATTATTTATATTTAATTTTAGCTTTTATCTTTATTTATCCTTATTTATCGTAAATTTAAAATCTAAGTGGAGCTGGTGGTCGTAGGCATCCTTTTCCACTATAACTGGCTTATTTTGTTCGAGAAGGATCACCTAAAAGCCGATGATAGAACCCAAGGCGGATCGAGACAACCGCAGCCTGGAATCTCTCCATGAAAAAAACTTTCTCTTTTCTCGACTCTGTCTTTCATTACAATTATAATTTTAATTTTCGTAATTTCAATTCAATCAAACTTTAAATGCTGTTTTTTTTATTTTTTTTCCAGGTACGCGGGTTTTCTTGGGCACGACTTTGTCCAGGATTTCGAGGAACAGGAATTTGTGCAAATCCGGTCCTTGAGGATTTGACCCTACTTCCTTTATACTATTATTTTTTTATTATTTTCATTATTTTATAGGGATAGGATATTTTTGGTGCTCTCAACGACTGCATCAAATTTTGATGCCGTTGCCGGGGACTGGTAATGTACTAATCTTGTTTCTTTGTTTCTTATGACCAGATCTGCTCCAAGTATTCTTGCATTTGATTCAGAAATAGAGAAGACTGCGAGAGCTAACCATAAGGAGACAAAGTTACGAAAAAAGCAGTCAGCAATGGTTGGGACTCAGAGTAACCCACCACCAGAAATCGAAGTCGAGGACGAAGTTGAGTCTAGGGTTAATGAAAATCCTACTTAAACACTTGAATGCGAAAAAGTAGAAGTCAATTCACCAGAAGAAGTGCTTAATGTTAGGGTTAACGAAAACTCGAATTTAGCACATCAACCAATGGCTTAAACGATTCGGCAACTGGCCGAAGCTCCGGCAGAATAACTGCCATTGTGCATCGCGTATCCTACTATGGATACTGATTTTGAACTGAAGTCAGGTTTAATCCAGTTACTGCCAACTTTTCGTGGGTTGCAAAACGAAAATCCCCACAAAAATTTGAAAGAGTTTCATATGGTTTGTCTTAGCATGAAATCTCAGGGGGTAACTGAAGATCAAATCAAATTGCGTGCTTTCCCTTTCTTCCTAGCGGATTCTGCTAGAGAATGGTTATTTTATCTACCCCCTGGATCTATTACAACTTGGGCTGATCTTTCTCGTTTGTTTCTCAACAGGTTTTTTCCAGCATCACATACAGATGAGTTAAGAAGGGAGATAGTTGGGATAAGGCAAAAAGAATCAGAGTCTCTTTACAACTATTGAGAACGATTTAAGAAGTTGTGTGCAAGTTACCCACAACATGGTATTATGGAACAGTCTCTGCTCCAAGACTTTTATGAAGGTTTAAAGCCCATAGAGATGAATACGGTGGATACCGCCAGTGGAGGAGCGTTGGTCAACATGACTCCCCAACAAGCAAGGGACTTGTATCTACGATGGCTGCAAATAATCAACAGTTTCGAGCTAATCTTGAACCTCCTAGAAGGGTTCACCAGTTAAGTAATTCAACCTTAGAAGATAAAGTTGATAGACTTACTAATATTGTGAGTTCTTTTGTTGCAGAAAAAGCAAAACGAGCCCGATTATGTGGAATATGTGCTACATCTGAACATACAACTGATGCATGTCCCAGTTTATATGATGATACTATGGCTCATTTGGATGTTGTGGGAACTTTCCTATGCCACCACAAAGGCGATATGACCCCTACACTAATACCTACAACCTAGGATGGAGAGACCATCCCAACTTGAGTTATGGGGCAAACCTACAGTATAACCAGCCATACCAAAATCGGGTTCCACAACAAACGCAAGATTCAGGTACCTCTCTAGAAACCATGGTTAATAAATTAGCAGCTAATGTGCTTGATTTCTAACAACAGATACAACGACAAATTGTTGATTTCCAATAGCAAATACTACGAAAAACTCTTGATTTCCAAAAGGAAACAAAGGATTTTCAATAGAAAACCGAGGCGTCTATAAGAGAGTTGACCACATCAATTGAGAAAATAAACTCACAAGGGAAGCTGTCGTCACAAACGGAACTTAATCCAAGATAATACGCAAATGCAGTGACGTTGCGAAGTGGAAAGCTACTGGAACCAATTCCTGGTAGAAATCTTGGCCAAGATTCCTCCCAAGAAAAGCCCGAAAATGATGAACAGGTCCGAGCGAAATCTCCATTGCCTAAAATTGAACTTTCATTTCTAAGACGATTGAACCAATTTCAAAAAGGTAATGAGGACAAAGAGATCCTCGAAACATTTAGAAATGTCGAGATCAATATACAAATTCCGCGATATGCCAAGTTCCTTAAAGAGTTCTGCACCAACAAGAGAAAATTAACTAGTAATGAAAGGGTAAGCGTTGGTGAGAATGTATCCGCAGTGTTACAGCAGAAGATGCCAGCGAAATGCAAAGATAGGGGCATGTTCACAATACCATGCAAAATAGGCCACTTAGGAATTAAAAAAGCTATGTGTGATTTAGGGGCCTCCATAAATGTAATGCCTTTTTCTATTTATGAATCACTTAATGCGGGTTTTTTGACAAAAATAGGTCTTATCATTCAGTTGGCAGACAGATCTATTGTGCATCCCAAAGGAGTCCTTGAGGATGTAGTAGTCAAAGTCAACGGTCTTATTTTCCCTATAGATTTTTATGTGATAAAAATGGAAGAGGATAAAGCTCCTGGGTCTTCAGACATCTTGCTGGGTTGTCCTTTTCTTAGTACTGCAAATACTAAGATTGACGTTCAAAGCGGAACACTCACGATGGAATTTGATGGGGAGATCATAAAGTTTAATGTTTACTGTAACACTCCTTACCCGTATTCAAAATGGAACCGGGTTTGGGGCATTACCTAACTAAACTTGCTTAAACGCCTCGAATGGGGTTACAAAAATCTCGTTTAAACCCATCACTAGCACATACTCGACCTAAGAGGCCTTAAACATAGCTCATAGAGGTCTCAGAACTATTTCGGGAAATTTTACGAACTTAAGAAACATTTCAACAAAACAGGGGCCACACGCCTGTGTTGGCCTAGGGACACGCCTGTGTTCCCCTAAGATATACACGTGTCCTCCACCCATGATTGATTCTGACTAAGGTCACAGGGCCTTGACACGCCCGTGGCCCTAGCCCGTGTGCCAAACCTTGGCATTCTGACCTATTCGCACAGTCTATGCACACGTCCGTGTGCATCAGCCGTGTGGCGATTTAAATTCCATGTGCAATGTGTAGACTTCACACGGCCTGGGCATACGTCCATGTGCAAGTCGTGCCTCCCACACGGTCACGCTCGTGTGTCTACCCATGTGGAAGATTAGCAGGCTATTTACCAAGCCCTTTAGCCACTCTACGTTGCACATATACATACTTCCATTTCAAACAATACAACTTCTATCCCAAAGGCATATCTAAGTACTCATTCCAATATAAAAGATAACCCATAAGTACCTCTAGGAGCTCAAAGAATCAAGACATACATAAAGGCATATACTTCATGAAATTCATCTTTATTAAACAATAGAATTTGCCAAGTATTTGCCTAACTTATAAGGCCATTTACAAAATGACTTGAATAACTTACAAAGCTAACACTTTGACTAACAATTACAAATTAATAAAATACTCAAGTCCTATACATGCCATACTCAAAATAAGTCTAAATTGTTATACCAAAGTGATGTCGATAGTGTGATTTCCGAACTCCGACGTCTGTAACCTCTCGAGTTATCTTGGCAATACTACAAGGAAAAGGGAAATGAGAGGGGTAAGCATATAGCTTTGTAAGTTTGCATGAAAATCTAGGATAACATATTTACTCCAACTATAAACATTCATTTCATGGAACAATGGCAACATAGTCTCAAATGAATAAAAGTACTTACTCGTACTTATTCACATTTACTCTTACCCACCTTATGTCAACATAATCTAGTAACTTTTAATTACTTTCGTTATCTGTATCACTAAATCACATGATTTAGCACATATGCTAACATAACCATAATTTCACATCTTTAACATTCATATCTTGAGCTTTACTCAAGGCCATCCAATAACAAATGTAGATCTAGGCCAACTCACATACTCAACTCTTTTGCTCATAAATAGATCGGTTCATCATGAATTATTCTAACTTATCATACATAGGTTTTGATACCAATGCCTTATCTTGGATATGGTCTTATATGGGATTATTCTTTGATACCAATTCTATATCTCAGATATGGTCTTATATGGGATCGCATAACTCGATGTCGATGCCATATCCCAGACATGGTCTTATACGAGATCGTACTTAGATATCGATGCCATGTCCTTGACATGGTCTTATACAAGATCTTTCTTTGGTTTCGAGGCCATGTCCCAAACAATGGTCTTATACGGGACCTTCCTTGTCTCATATGAATGCATAATATCCTCCTTAGTCCGGAACCTGATTCGGAACTTAAACTTAACTTATTCACACCATTTACCTATCGAGACTTCACCGCTCGAGTTTAACAGTAATAATGCACATAACGATAATATCAAATGATTTCAAATATCAAACATTATGAAACATCAATTTCATACAAACTTATTTTGGTATTCAAAATGTATGTAGATATGCAATTTAGTCCTCGACTTTGTTCTTGCCTCTGTTTCGAGCTGAGTTTCGTATTTCTTGATCTATAATAACAATTTAGCTCATTTTAATCATCACATTAATAAAAATATTTCGAGAATCATGCTTTGGCAAAATTACTATTTTGCCCCTAGGCTCGGAAATGAATTCTAATCGTATTTCCACTTTCAACAAGCCTAGGTGAACATTTATATCTCTTACAAATACTCACAATTCCAACTATTTCATGCATTTATGACACAATTTAATCTTTGCATTCAAGTCCTATTTAGGTGTTTTCATGCTAACTCCTTTCACAAAAGTTGTTTCTCTAACGACTAAGACTTAATTTCTTCTATAAAACAATGATAGCTCTCATGGAAAAACTCTAAACTTTTCACAATATTTCACAATAGTTCCCTCATTTGAAAGCTTAAGCTTTAGGGGGTCTCAAAAGTACAACTATTTTTAAGAAAAGATCACTAGAACACTTACTAATAAAGAGATGAGTGTGCTGAAATTTTTGAAGCTTTCGACCCTTATTTCTCTTGCAAATTTGGGTGGAAGAAGTGAAGAAGAAAGATGGACATCATCTTTTCTTTATTTTAATATTAAACTATCAATTTAATCTACCAAACATCACCAACTTTGACCAACTTGGTCAATTCTTGTCCCCTATGGCCGACCAAGCCTATATTGAGGGTCTAATTTCCTTTTAAAGACCTCCAATTATCAATCTATGGCTATTTGGCACCTTTAGCTTATAGAATGGAACTTTTAGTCCTTTTCGTGATTAAACAAGAAATCGCTAAAATTAACGTACCAAAATTTTCATGTAATTCTAAAATCATGCTCTAATGCTCTAACATATAAAATAATATGAAATTAATTTTCCCTAACCTCGAATAGTGATCTCGAGATAACTGTTCTGACTAGCCCCTAAATCGGGCTGTTACAATTCTCCCCCCTTAGGGATTTTTGTCCCCGAAAATCTTACCGGTGAAAAGGTTGGGGTATTGGTATCTCATCATTTCCTCGGACTCCCATGTAGTCTCTTCTATTCTGTTCCTTTGCCATAAAACTTTCACTAGGGCTATGCTTTTGTTTTTTAACTGCTTGACCTCTCGCGCCAAAATTCAAACCGGCTCTTCACCATAAGTCAAGTCGGGTTGTATCTCTACCTCTATTGGTGTAATCACATGCGAAGGATCTGATTGGAAGCGTCGCAACATAGACAAATGAAACACGTCATGAATCTTCTCTAACTCAGACGGCAAAGCCAACTGATAGGCTACCAGCCCAATTCTCTTAGTGATCTCATATGGTCCGATAAAACGCAGACTCAACTTACCTTTCTGGCCAAATCTGAGGACTTTCTTCCATGGTGAAACTTTCAAAAATGCCTTATCGCCAATTTGATATTCTATCTCTTTTCTTTTTAAATTCGAGTAGGATTTTTGTCTATCAGAGGCAGCTTTTAAACAATCTCGAATTACCTTTACTTTTTCTTTTGTTTCTTTAACCAAATCAACCCCGTGAATCTGGTTTTCCTTAAGTTTAGTCCAATATAAAGGCGTTCAACATTTACACCCATATAAGGCCTCATAAGGCGCCATCTTTAAGCTTGACTGAAAACTATTGTTGTAAGCGAACTCTACCAATGGTAGGTACTTTTCCCAGCTGTCTTGAAATTCAAGAACACAACATCGGAGCATATCTTCTAATACTTGTATCAACCTCTCCGATTGATTGTCGGTTTGGGGGTGAAAAGCAGTACTAAAATTTAATTTTATGACCAGAGCCCGGACCTCTATCCGATATAATCGATAAGGGCACTCCGTGTAGCCTCACAATCTCAGAGATATACAAGTTTGCCAACTTGTCTAGTGAATAATCGACACGTACTGGTATGAAATGGACTGACTTCGTAAGTCTATCGTCTACAACCCATACAACATCTTTCTTGCTCAGTGTCGACGGCAAACCTGTTACAAAATCCATAATGACTTGATCCTATTTCCACACGAGTACCATTATATAGGTTGTAACAAACCCGAGGGTACTTGATGTTCAGCTTTCACTTGTTGACAAATTAAGCATCTTGAAACAAACTCGAAAATATCTTTCTTCGTGCTCGGCCACCAATACCGTTGCTTCAAGTCGTTATACATTTTAGTATTACTCGGATGCAAAGATAAGTATCCTTTATGTGCTTCATGCAAAACTTTACGAATGAACTCATCATTTCTTGGTACACATATTCGATCCCTGAACATCAAACATCCGTCCGGATTGATCTGAAAATCGGGCTCAACACCCGACTCTCACTAAGTCCTTCTGGCTTGTAACTCACAGTCATTTTTCTGGGCCTCATAGATTTCTTGAAGAAACATCGGTCTAGCTCTCAGTTCAGCCAGAATAGCGCCATCCTCGGATAAGATCATCTGCATACACAAGGCCCTTATTGCAAATAAGGACTTTCTACTTAAAGCATCAGCGACTACGTTCGCCTTTCCCGGATGGTAGTCAATGATCAACTTATAATATTTTATCAATTCTAACCATCTTCGCTACCTTAGGTTCAATTCCTTTTGAGTCATCAAGTATTTTAAACTCTTATGATCTATGAATATCCGACATCTTTCTCCATACAAATGGTGCCTTCAAATCTTCAATGCAAAAACATTAGCAGCCAATTCTAAGTCATGTGTCGGATAATTCCTCTCGTGGGGTTTTAGCTCTCTGGAAGCATACGCTATCACCTTGCCTTCTTTCATAAGTACACAGCCCAATCCGTTTAAGGATTTATCGCTGTTGATCACAAATTCTTTCCCCGACTCGGGTTGTACTAGGACTGGAGCCTCCGTTAACATGGCTTTTAATCTCTCGAAACTTTGTTGACATTTTTCTGTCCATTCGAACTTTACATTTTTCTGCAATAATCTCGTCATCGGGGTAGCTAACATAGAAAACCCTTGACAAACTGCCTACAGTAGCCAGCTAAGCCCAAAAAGCTTCTAACCTCTGATACATTTTTTGGCGGTTTCCAGTCAACAATAGCTGAGATTTTACCTAGGTCAACTTGAACCCCATCACTCGAGACAATGTGTCTCAAGAATCCAACTTCCTTTAGCCAAAACCCACTTTTACTAAACTTGGCATACAGCTGATTATCTCGCAAAATTTGTAAAACTGTCCTTAAGTGTTCGGCATGCTCATGCTCATCCCGGGAGTATATTAGTATATCATAAATAAACACCACAAACAAACTTGTCTAATAATGGTCAAAAAATGCAGTTCATTAAGCCCATGAACATTTGTCAAATCGAATGGCATGCCTAGAAATTCATAATGCCTATACCTTGTTCGAAAAGCCGTCTTCAGCACATCTGAGTCTTTTACCCTCAACTGGTAATATCCCTACCCTCAAGTCTATCTTGGAAAACATAGTGGCCCCCTTCAATTGATCGAACAGATCATCAATCCTTGGTAAAGGGTACTTGTTCTTCACGGTTACCTTATTAAGCTGTCGATAATCGATACACAATCTCATGGAACTATCTTTCTTTTTCACAAATAGCACTAGAGCACCCCATGGGGAGCTACTCGGTCTTGCAAAACTTTTGTCCGTCAATTCTTGCAACTGTACCTTTAACTCCTTCAACTCGATTGGAGCCATTCTGTAAGGAGTAATCGATACAGGTACTGTACCAGGAGCTAATTCTATACCGAATTCAACCTCTCTGACAGGAGGTAGTCCTGGCAATTTTTCAGGAAAAACATCTGGGTATTCACACACTACAGGTAATGATTCAATCTTCAATTCAATTTCTTTGACATTCATCACCAAAGCCAGATATGCCTCATACCCTTTTCTTATACACCTCTGAGCCGACATGTGAAAGATTACTTTCGGTGATCTATCTTGTTCATCTGATTCAACACGAAGAGTGTCCCCATTTTCACATCTCAACTCAATATATTTCTTTCCACAATTTACAGTCACATCATGGGTGGTTAGCCAATCCATACTAAGAATTATATCAAATTTATCAAATGACAATATCATGAGATTTGCCCTAAAGTAGTGACCTCTAATCATCAATAGACAATCTTTGCATACTTTATCAACTAGTACACTTTTGCCTAAAAGATTTGACACCTTTACCACAAATTCTGTAGACTCTACGGGTATACTCAATCTAGATACTAATTTCATGCATATATAAGAATGAGTAGATCCCGGATCTATTAAGGCAATAACTTTAGTATCATAGAGAGAAAAGGTACCCGTGATCACGTCAGGAGACGATGCCTCTTCGCGAGCGTGAATGGTGTAAGTTCTCGCAGGTGCTCGGCTCTCAGGTCTTACGGCCTGCTCCTTGAGACTAGTCTTATTACTTGCCCCGCTTCCCTGGTTTCTCTATGGTCTCCCTCTTGTAATGTCTCTCAATCTTGTCTCCTAAGGCTTTTTTTTTTCTCATCCACTTCCTGACAATTTCTAATAAAATGGTTTAAAGATCCACACCTGAAGCAGGTTTTTTCATTTGCTTGACATTCACCGAAGTGACGTCTGCCACACTGTGGGCACTCCGGTCTACTGAATCGAGGGTTGCCAACACTAGCAACTGATGTAGTCTGAGCTTTAGACCCTGAGTGCTGTGTACTCTTACTCTTGTTTGGAAATCCGGCCGATGTAGCTGATCGGGTAGAGAAGTCTCTTGACTTCTTAGATGAAGATTGAAATGTTCTGTTCATCTGTCTCTTTCTTGAGTCACAAGACTCCACCTCTGCTTTTCTTTTTTTCTTGATTAGATCTTTAGCCGTACAGGCTCTGTCTACTAACCCAACAAATTTTATCAACTCAAGGACACCAACGAACAACTTTATATCTTTGTTTAGCTCGTCCTCAAACCTCTTACACATAATGGCTTTTGAGGACACACATTCTTGAATGTAATTACTGAGTCTCACAAACTCTCGCTCGTGTTCAGTTACTGTCATCTTTCCTTGCTTCAGTTTAAGGAATTTCTTTCTCTTCTGATTGATGAATCTTTGACTTATGTATTTCTTCCTAAATTCCTCTTGGAAGAACTCTCATGTGATCCTTTCCTTTGGTATCACCGACACAAGGGTGTTCCACCACTGATAAGTGAAGTCTCTCAGAAGAGAAACCACGCACTTCATGCACTCATCGGGTGTGCACGACAATTCATCAAACACCCGAATGGTGTTTTCCAGCCAAAATTTGGCTCTTTCTAGGTCATCATCCTTACTAGCCCTAAATTCTTCTGCCTCTTGTTTTCGGATTTTATCAACAGGAGGCTTTCCTCTTCTTACAACTTCTACCACTTGGGGCGCTACATGGGTAGGCTGAGGAATAGGCGGGAGTAGAGTAGGTGGAGCATTCGGATTTTCTCGGATGTACTCTGTATACCAATTACTCATCATTCAGAGAAAGGCTTCTCGGGCCTCTTCTCCCTGACCCAGAGTCTCGGGTCTACTTTCAACTGGCGAGATCCCTTGCGCAGGAGCCAGTGCATTACTTGTAGCATCATCAGCTGCAGCTCGATCAGGATCAGGATCCATTAACTATATGAAAATACAATTTAAGCTATCAGGAGTCGTTACACTATCATTATAAGATTCTCATATGTATGGCATGTATAGCTAGACTCATACTTACGCTATATTAGTCCTAGAACCAACTAAACCTTAGCTCTAATACCAATAAATGTAACATCCTTTACCCATATTCAAATCGGAACTGGGTTTGGGGCATTACCTAACTAACCTTGCTTAAACGCCTCGAATCAGGTTATAAAAATCTCGTTTAAACCCATCACTAGCACATACTCGGCCTAAGAGGCCCTAAACATACCTTATAGAGGTTTCGAAACTATTCTGGGAACTTTTACGAACTCAATAAACATTTCAACAAAATAGGGGCCACACGCCCGTGTTGGCCTAGGGACATGCCCGTGTTCCCCTGACACATGCTCGTGTCTTCCACCCGTAGTCGATTCTGACTAAGGTCACACGGCCTTGACACACCCGTGGCCCTAGCCCGAGTGCCGAACCTTGGCATTCTGACCTATTTGCATGGTCTATACACACGTCTGTGTGCTTCAGCCATGTGGCGATTTAAATTCCATGTGCAAAGTGCAGACTTCACACGGCCTAGGCATACGCCCATGTGCAAGCCGTGCCTCCCACACGATCTAGACACACTTCCATGTGTCTACCCATGTGGAAGATTAGCAGGCTATTTACCAAGCCCTTTAGCCACCCTACGTTGCATACATACATACTTCCATTTCAAACAATACAACTCCTATCCCAGAGGCACATCTAAGTACTCATTCCAATATAAAAGATCCCATAGGTACCTTTAGGAGCTCAAAGAATCAAGACATACATAAAGGCATATACTTCATGAAATTCATCTTCATTAAGCAATAGAATTTGCCAAGTATTTGCCTAACTTATAAGGCCATTTACAAAATGACTTGAATAACTTACATAGCCAACACTTTGACTAACAATTACAACTTAACAAAATACTCGAGTCCTATACATGCCATACTCAGAATAAGTCTAAATTGTTATACCAAAGTGATGTCGATAGTGTGATTTCCGAACTCCGATGTCTGCAACCTCTCGAGTTATCTTGGAAATACTACAAGGAAAAGGGAAAAGAGAGGGGTAAGCATATAGCTTAGTAAGTTTGCATGAAACTCTAGGATAACATATTTACTCTAACTATAAACATTCATTTCATAAAACAATGGCAACATAGTCTCAAATGAATAAAAGTACTTATTCGTACTTATTCACATTTACTCTTACCCACCTCATGTCAACATAATCTAGTAACTTTTAATTACTTTTGTTATCTGTATCACTAAATCACATGATTTAGCACATATGCTAACATAACCATAATTTCACATCTTTAACATTCATATCTTGAGCTTTACTCAAGGCCATCCAATAACAAATGTAGATCTAGGCCAACTCACATACTCAACTCTTTTGCTCATAAATAGATCGGTTCATCATGAATTATTCTAACTTATCATACATAGGTTTTGATACCAATGCCTTATCTTGGATATGGTCTTATATGGGATTATTCTTTGATACCAATTCTATATCTCAGATATGGTCTTATATGGGATCGCATAACTCGATGTCGATGCCATATCCCAGACATGGTCTTATACGAGATCGTACTTAGATATCGATGCCATGTCCTTGACATGGTCTTATACAAGATCTTTCTTTGGTTCCGAGGCCATGTCCCAAACAATGGTCTTATACGGGACCTTCCTTGTCTCATATGAATGCATAATATCCTCCTTAGTCTGGAACCTGATTCGAAACTTAAACTTAACTTATTCACACCATGATTTAACACATGATTTAACACATGATTTAACACATATGCTAACATAACCGTAATTTCACATTTTTAACATTCATATCTTGAGCTTTACTCAAGGCCATCCAATAACAAATTTGGATCTAGGCCAACTCACATACTCAACTCTTTTGCTCATAAATAGATCGGTTCATCATGAATTATTCAAACTTATCATACATAGGTTTTGATACCAATGCCATATCCCGGATATGGTTTTATATTGGATTATTCTTTGATACCGATGACATATCCCAGACATGGTCTTATACGAGATCTTTCTTTGGTGCTGAGGCCATGTCCCAAACAATGGTCTTATACGGGACCTTGTCTCATATGAATCCATAATATCCTCTTTAGTCCAGAACCTGATCTGGAACTTAAACTTAACTTATTCACACCATTTACCTATCGAGACTTCACCGCTCGAGTTTAACAGTAATAACGCACATAACAATAATATCAAACGATTTCAAGTATCAAACATTATGAAACACCAATTTCATACAAACTTACCTTGGTATTCAAAATGTATGTAAATATGCAGTTTAGTCCTTGACTTTGTTCTTGCGTCTGTTTCGATCCGGGCTTCGTATTTCTTGGTCTATAATAACAATTTAGCTCATTTTAATCATCACATTAATAAAAATATTTTGAGAATCATGCTTTGATAAAATTACTATTTTGCCCCTAGATTTTGGCAAAATGACCATTTTGCCTCTAGGCTCAGAAATGAATTCTAATCGTATTTACACTTTCAACAAGACTAGGTGAACATTTATTTCTCTTAAAAGTACTCACAATTCTAACTATTTCATGCATTTATGAGACAATTTAATCTTTGCATTCAAGTCCTATTTAGGTGTTTTCATGCTAACACCTTTCACAAAAGTTGTTTCTCTAACGACTAAGACTCAATTTCTTCCATAAAATGCAGTAAACAACAATGATAGCTCTCATGGCAAAACTCTAAAATTTTCACAATATTGCACAATAGTCCTCTCATTTGAAAGCTTAAGCTTTAGGGGTCTCAAAAGTACAACTATTTTCAAGAAAAGATCACTAGAACACTTACTAATGAAGAGATGAGTGTGCTGAAATTTTTGAAGCTTTCAACCCTTATTTCTCTTGCAAATTTGGGTGGAAGAAGTGAAGAAGAAAGATGGACATCATCTTTTCTTTATTTTAATATTAAACTATCAATTTAATCCACCAAACATCACCAACTTTGACCAACTTGGTCAAATCTTGTCCCCTATGGCCGGCCAAGCCTATATTGAGGGTCTAATTTCCTTTTAAAGACCTCAAATTATCAATCTATGACCATTTGGTACCTTTAGCTTATAGAATAGAATTTTCGCACTTTATGCGATTTAGTCCTTTTTCGCGATTAAACAAGAAATCGCTAAAATTAACGTTCCAAAATTTTCATGTAATTCTAAAGTCATGCTCTAACACATAAAATAATATGAAAAGAATTTTCCCTAATCTCGGATTAGTTATCCCGAGATCACTGTTCCGAGTAGCCCCTAAATCAGGCTGTTACATTTACGATGTTATTAGTCACCCATGTGAAATCTTGAACGTAAACCGTGTCGACATAATTGACTCATTAGTAGAAGAAACTTTTGAGTCATCTTATGGAGATATATCTAATGATGTTTGATGATTTTGAATTTTTAATGAATTATTGGCTCCAATGGATACTAAACTTCTACCTTCTGTTGTGCAGGCACCAGATCTAAAATTAAAACCACTTCCCAAGCATCTCAAGCGCACATTTTTGGAGAATGATGAGACCATTGCCAACTTAAAAGGGATTAACCCCCCGATAGGCACACATAAGATTTTCTTAGAGGAAAATACAAAACCAAAGAAAAAGGCTCAAGGACGATTCAACCCAAATATGGTAGATGTGATAAAAAGGGAGAATTTTCAAGCCCATACAAATGAAAGAATTTAACTGGAACAACCTCAATACTAGTTGGGGCGTCAAGCTAGTGACGTGAAACAAGCGCTTGTTGGGAGGCAACCTAATTTTTTATTTTTATTTTATTATTTATTAATTTAATTTAATTTATTATTTATTACTTTATTTTGATATTAATAAATTTCTCTTCTTCTGTCTAGGTAAACCGGCAAGGAAAACACTAAGGAATTGGTATGCTTTCACAAACATCCCCGGCGTCAATTCTTAGCACCCCAACACGTCAACTTAGCCAACGAATGCCTTCCCCTCCTTCCTCTCCTCCACGCGACGCCAAACCTTCCCCTCCTTGCAGCTATGCATGAACAACAATGACTATATGGGGAGTTTTTCTAAACCCTTTTACTTTCACCTATTTTTCTTTCACATCAAGGACAATGTGTTTTAAGTAGGGGGAGGCATTCTTCATTATTTCTGTCGTTTTATCTACTGCTTTTACTGTTGTGTTACTGTTGCTGCTGCCTTGGGCTCGTTTCTGCCCACATTTATTTTTTTTAGAGTATTCTGCCTCTTTTCATGCCCAAGATTTTTACCAGGACCTGCCCACTATTTGACCTACGAGCTTCTTGTCTAATGAGTTAGTTATGATTTTGCTAAGTTGGATTTCGTCTCTACTGTTTTATTTTTATTAGGCTAAAATAATTATGATTAATAGAGTTAACCCTATCTTGCTTATAGTAAACTTGAATAAGTCTAAATGCAAAGAAGAACACTTAACACAATTGCATGCTAAAATTATGTTCATGATTGTTAGGTAGTTGCTGAAACTTATTTTCGACACTTGATTGTTTTTTCCTAGTCCTCCTAATAAAAATTCTGTTTCATTAATAATAAATTTTGATGTTTTTATGGTTATGAGTACAGCTTAAAACGTGACTGACTGAGTAACCGGGGTAGGGTGCTTGGGTTGTCATCCTATTTCGCGTTAAAAGGTTGTGTAATGTGTTAGGTAAAACTCCGCTAACCGGAATTAAAATTTTTTAAGAATGTGTTGGGCTGAGTAACTGGGGTGAGGTGCTTGGCTGTCATCTCTCTTCGCGTCAAAAGGTTCGATATGTTCTTAAGAAAAATATAATAAATTAGGAGAATGTTGGGCTAAGTAACCGAGGTGGGGTGCTTGGCCGTCATCTCTCTTCGCGTCAAAAGGTTCAATATATTCTTACACATAAAAAAACACAAACGAAATATATTAATAAATTTGAATTAGGGGACGAAAGATGGAAACAAATAGGGTGTCTTGGTAAGTTTTGGTAAATTACCTAATTTTCGTGAAATAATCCCAGTTGATTTTGGTTTTTGTGTGATTTAATTGGAATACTTTTTCAATTTTACTTAAAGCAAGCTAAAGGTTCTCTTTATTTTCATATGCATTAAGCCTAATTTTTATAAAACTTTAGAGTGATATTTCTTTCATGGCAAAATCTAAATTTCTCAGTGGATAGGAACCATACTTGAGGGCAAGCATGAACTAAGTAGGGGGAATTTGATAATACTCTAGAATGACATATTTTTATGTATTAATTATATGTTTATTTTGAGTATGATCCTACTAATTTGAGCTATTTATGGTTTTTTTATCTTATAGGGACTAAAATGAAGGCAAAAGGAAGTTTGGGGGCTAAAAGCGTAAATTTGAAGATAAAATGGGCCAGCATGCAAGAGGTGGTGCCGGAAACACAAATTGTGGAAGATTTGGGGCAAAAGTGCAAAGAAGGGATTTTATAGCACAAGACTCTATTTAAATTCCAATTATATTAGGATAATTATTAAGGATTATTATTTAGATTTAATTTTAGCTTTTATCTCTATTTATTTGTATTTATCTTTTAGAATTTAAGTAGGAATAGACTAGGTTTCCTAATACTATAAATAAAGGATGAAGTAACACAAATTTAACACATCTTTTTCTATAAACACTCCCTCTCCCAAAAAGCTTAGCCTTATTCCTTTCATATTATTCAATAAAATTTCCATTTTCATTCCATTTATTTCTTTTCCCCCCAAAATTATGAGCCACTAAACTTATCTAGCCAAAGGGGTGTTGAAATTCCCCAAAAAAGGGGTTCATGAGGCTTAGAATCGGCGCTTAGCCTTCTCAACGAGTATTCATCGCTTCTTCACATTATAGGACTGACGCTTCCGTCCATATCCCTTCAAAAGTGATCTTTTCATCTTGTGCAAAGGCGACCTTTTTATATGTTTTGGGAAGGTTGCACAGTCGGTTCGTTAGCTTACTGCGTCAGTGGTTGTCGAGCCCAAGAGACAAATTGGCGTGGTATTCGCCATTGAGAAGTGATGTCTAGTGTAAGACAGTCCCACAAAAGCGACAGTTGGCTAGAGTCAGGTTCCTCTAATCGTAAGTTTAAAATCTAAGTGGAGTTGGTGGTTGTAGGCGTCCTCTTCCACTATAACTGGCTTATTCTGTTCGAGAAGGATCACCTAAAAGCCGATGATAGAACCCAATGCGGATCGAGACAACCGGAGGCTGGAATCTCTCCATAAAAAAAATTTCTTTTCTCGACTCTGTCTTTCATTACAATTTTAATTTTAATTTTTGTAATTTCAATTCAATCAAACTTTAAATTCTATTTTTTTTTCCAGGTACGCAGGTTTTCTTAGGCACGACTCTATCCAGGGTTTCGAGGAACAGAAATTTGTGCAAATCCGGTCCTTGAGGATTTGACCCTACTTCCCTTATACTATTATTTTTATTTTTTTCATTATTTTATAGGGATAGGATATTTTTGGTGCTCTCAATGATGCATCATAGGATAACATTTAAATTTTGTTGTGAAAAAAATTATTGTTGGGGATCGATCCGTATAAACAACGAGATAGTGAAAGTAGAGAAGAACAAACACAAATATTTTACATGGAAAGCCCTCAAAGAGGGATAAAAAACCATAAGCAAAGGAGGCATCGACTTAACATTAATAGAGTAAACAAAACAATAGTACAATGAAAATACAAAAATAAACCATAAGCAAAGGAGGCATCGACTTAACATTAATAGAGTAAACAAAACAATAGTACAATGAAAATACAAAAATCCAAGCCCCGAATACAAAGCTCACACCCAAAACTTTTACAAAAGGGTTTCACAAAATTCTCTCAAAATCTCACCAAAACTCTATATGTGACTACATCTTGTCGTCCTTACAGAAAATCCCTTGCTAATGGCATGTCTAAATCAGGGTTACAAAGACCCTTTAAATAGACTCAATACTAAGGGCTAAAATAGTTTAAATAACCCTAAAGTAATTACAGTCTAATTGGGAGAAGAAGTCATGTTCACATGTGTAAAACGTGGCTGCATAACATCAGGAATTGTCATGATATGCCGTCTCTCCTCGTCACGACGTCGTCGCCCCATCCAGTGCTAAAAATAGTCGCATCATCCCGGCGTCAGAGGCCTTTTCATCTTGTCATCAGACCTGTTTTGGTCCTTCTTCGGTTGCTCGTTGATTATCATCTAAGGTGCCTACAACTTGTCTAATAAATGCGAGGCACACCCCAAAAATATCCACATTGACTCATATTTATCATGCCTCCTATTACATGCCCCGTCAGGAGCCTAACTCTAAGTTTGCAGAATGTCAACCAAGTCTAAATCGTGCTCGAACTTGGAAACTCAAAAACTCCTAGTCTTCAAATCAAAATTATATAATGCAACAAGAGCCAATAATACCCGAATAGGAGAGAAAACATAAACTCTCTCCACCTAATTGTAACCCTCTACGACTAACCTTGTCTCAAACACTTTGCAAACGATTTGACTCCTAAAGACCAAAAGGGGATGAGATTCTTCTCTAAATCAAGCGCATGTCTGACATCTGACATGATTCCACTTTCAACTGAATTGTATGTGGAGAACAACGAATCATCACCCTTGTGCTCGACCATATCATTTACCTATGTAATTACTTGAAACTACCAGAAATTGAAATTTGTGATCTCGTCTAACTTCTCGATATCCAAATTCGTTATTATGTCACCGAACGAGCCGATTTACGAAAGCTAAACCTGGCTTTGATACCAATTTATTAGGGACTGACCTGCATAAGCAACGAAAGAGAAAAATAAAGAAGGTGAAACACACAAATATTTACGTGGAAAACTTCTTTGAAGAGGAGAAAATCCACGGGTAAAGGAAGCTTTAGCTTTTCACTAAATGAGTAAGCAAAAGAGAGTACAGTATGGAGAAAACAAACCTAAATGTACTAAACATAAATTACCCAAAACCCCAAATACAAAGCCCTAACTCTCATAGAGTTCTCTCAAAAGGAAAAACTTATTTATAAGTAGAATTGATTGGGTATTTAAGTTAAATATGTGGTTGTGGTAACTAAGATATGAAAGTAAGGAATAAATTTTCATTAATATTTCGTAATGATATTCATAATTGTAATAGAAAAGGTTGGTAAATCAATTTTATTTATTAATTTATGTAGCATGCCTTAATATACGTTATTGTATTTTGAAATTTATTATTTAATAAATTAAAGTTATATATTGTACATAGAAATTTTGTTAAGTAATAAATAATCCTAATTCAATTAATTACATGTAATACTAATAGTAGCAGAATATATACCGTTTGCTCTTTCTTTGAAATCCTAAAATTGATGGCAAAATTTGATGTTGCTAATTACTCTTATAATTCAATGTTTTCTTTGTTTAAATTCTTTTATAGCATCCAAGCTCAATATTTAATCTACTACAGAATTGACAAACTAAAATTAGGGTTATAAAAATATCATATTTTTAATAAATCAAGTATATTGCATTGATAGTAATATAAGTGACAAAATTACATAAATTTTAAATGCAAATATAATTTTTTTGATTTCAAAATTAACCTGTAACTCCATGAATTGCCATATATGAAAACTAGTATTTATTTAAAACATTAAAATTAGTGTAATTAAAAATGTTAAATACAATGGGGTCCATTAATCATAATATTGAAAAAAAGTTGATGTGTCAAGTAACCAATGGTTCTATTTGTCAATAGGGGTGACCGAAAAATTCGATAAAAATTTAAATTTGAATTAAATAGTTCGAGTTAATTGAGTTATTCGGATCAACTCGAATAAAAATAATCAAAATTTTCAGTTTAACTTGAATATGAACTACACAATTCGAGTTATCTGAAAATCTGAATAAGAAAAGGTAAAACTTCGTCGTTTTGATAAAAGTTTACCTAGTAATTAAGTTAAAAGGTAAAATTACTATGTTGTTTATGTAGTTGAATAATCTTATACTTTTTCTACTAGTTAAATAACCGGTCCATGTAAACGCAACATTGAGTATAAATAATAAGATTCGTTAACTCGACTTAACTAAATTTTTTTTGTCTCGATTCGATTCAAAAAAAATTTTAAATTGAGTTCGGTTGCTAAAATATGATTCGTCAACTCAACTAACTTGAAATTTTTTATCGACTCGGTCAAATGCTCACCCCTACTTATCATCATTAGAACTATCTAAAAACTTAAACATTCCAAATTTACAAGTACACCTTGCTATTCAATATATATAATGCCCAATTAATTATATGGTCCATTAGCCCATTTGTTATGAAGACGAACTTTATGTGTATTTTACAGGTTATTTTTAATAAAAGAATAGAAGGAAAAGAAAAGATAGAATCATTTTACAGTATTTTTCTTAGTCAATGGTTTTAAACTAATTTTCTTAAAGTTCACGTTGGGTTAGTTTATAGTTTGTCAAATTCCATTGACTTCCCAATGAGATTCTGGCGACATTCTTGATACCAAATGAAATTTCTCTTCAAGATCTTTAAAATGGTACGTTTGGCATCCTTTTTGATCAATTATATTAGGAGAAAATAATTTTTGAGGTTTTTGTCGTATAATTTTTGACAGTTTCATATAACCAAACTTGACACATTAAAAATGTATCTAAAATGTTCAGTTGTTTCGAAATTTAGATGTTTTTAGTAGTATGAAGTTATTAACTTTCATATGGTATTAATATCCTGGTTATATGAGTTTTATATTGAAAGATATGAAAGCCAAAGTAGGCTACTTGAAACTTAACCTAAAAAATTTGGATAGTTTGTGATAAATTCTTATATTTTGGCTTTTGAAAATAACGCTTTTGATAACCGTCGCTGAAGTTTTGATAACGCTTTTAATAAATTCTTATAGATTTCAGAATACTTACAAGATCGGTGCCAGAGACTCAGTGTACCACATTCTCACTCAGAATATTTTTAAATCATTTGAAAACCAATTCTTTAAAACATATTTTGAAACCCAAAATCCACAGCCGAATTTTTACAACCTGGCTCTGATACCACTAAATGTAACACCCCAAACTCGGCCTAGCGTTATGGCGAATCCAGAAGTGTTACATGAAATGGGTTGAAACTACTGTCGTTAAGTTAAAAACCCTTTCCATTTCGACTAACCTTTATCACTATTATTAATTTCAAAACTTTCTTTCATTTAATTATCTAGCGATAAAACGTATTTTGTAGCGGAAGCTTTAAAAGTCGTTGTGTTTAGAAAACCGTTCAAGGTTTAAGAAAATCCATGCTTCTGATAAAATCTAAGTTAAAACGTGTTTTGAAGTTATTAAATCATAGAACGCAGTCTAACCCAATTTAAAGTAAAACAACCCATAAGGTCCAAATTACATAAAGAAAACCCATAATAAACCAAAATATATAGAAATTAGTTTGTAATAATAACCCGTTCGGACATGTGGTCATCGAGGGGCTCCGCCGCACCGATCCACCTAAGACTAGGGGTTACCTATACAGACAAACGGAAAAGGGGTGAGTTTACGTAAACTCAGTATGTAACCCAGCAGAGTTAAGCGTGTAAACATACAAAATATTACATATTAGACAGATTTACATTAGAGCCCGAGCTCATGTCATATGCAGATACAGATTCGAGCCTGAGCCCATTTCAGATACAGATACAGTTACAGATATGCAAATTAGATAACAGAATCCTACCCCATCCTCTACACACCATCTCCGACCATCCCTACACACCATGTGGGGTTTAAAACACCCACCCAGCCCTACACACCAAGCTGTACCGATGTGGTACATATCGATGTAATGCAGCTGTGCTGCCAAATATTAGGCATAATCTTCTTTTCAGAACACTTCCTCCAAAATATATATCATCCCACCTCAATCACAGTTGCAGATTATACATACAGAATTAACAGACAAATCATGCTTAACATGCTTATATAAACAAATACAGATATATAATTATAGGCATGCTCATAATCATATCACAGTCTAACACATCGCTTGGTTTTAGGGATAAACAGCGTTTACCGAACCTACGCTAGGCCCACAGTTGATTAGGACGACTCGTGCGACCCTACGAAAAATTTTAGTATAGTGGGCCTACATGCCCATACACCTGTGTGGCCCACACGCCAAGATTGGCCTTCCCTATGTGGATCACACGGCCTGACCCAAAAACCCACACGCTCGTGTGGACTACCCGTGTGGGCCCACAGGCCCTGTTCGGTTTAGACCGTGTGGCCCACATAACCACACTTCAGCCACCACACGGCCGTGTGCATGTCTTCGTCGACCACAGGACCGTGTTGTCATACACGGCCTACCACACGGGCGACCAGACGCCTATATGGCGTCAACCGTGGGGTTTTTTAGCTTTCACCGAATCCCATTTTTCTGCGTTTCAGGTACAGACCTGTAACGGATTCGATGAAAAACCAATCCCAAGTCACACAGCACCTAAAATGGACCAATAAACCATCGAATTAGTTGCTTAAATCAACACAAACCCGAACTACCTAAGAATAACACCCTTTTAATCTAACAAAGTTCTTACCTTCGAACGAGTATCAGAAATTTTGCACACCTAAAATGTCGATTGAAGAACTTCAACCCCTTGATTATCTCCTAAACACCAAACAAACCCCTTTAAACAACGATTCAACAACACAAAATAGAAATCACACTTACCCTACTTATTTGAACGCACAACATGCCGAAATACTGAAAAATAGCAACACAACAACAGATGGAAAAAGGAGAAGCGAAACGCAGAAGGAGAGGTAAAAAAAAAAAAAGCGAGAAAAGACAGTAAACATCAGGCGGCGTGATTCTTTTAATGAGAGAGAAAAATTTGAAAAAAATAAATAAATAAAAATCCAAAGATTACTCACATCCCTCATATCTCTCCCACTACCCTAGATTTTCAACTCAACTGAGACTCTACGAGTCAACTGAGCAAAAATAATACACACACTCACACAGGACCTCCATCACACCGGCTCCCTTATCACTTGAACCAGCAGACTCATTCTGATATAATTTTACAAATAATTTAATATAAGCCCACTGAACAGAGATAGGGCTTAATTCCAAAAATAACAAAATTTGCCCAAGCTAGGGCTTAAACCTAGAACCTCTCACATACACCTAGAACACATAACCATTGAAGCAAATACACAATTGTGTCACATTTTTACAAAAGCAAAAATAAGAATTTTGGGGCATTACAAGGCTAAAGCTTCCAAAAACCCTAAATTGCATTTAGCCTTCTTTTCTTTCTTTATTGTTTTGGGTAAGTGAGGAAGAAAATGGTATGTTCATCTCTTCCTCCGTTTCTCTAATAATATTCATATAATATTAATTTATTTACTTAAATTTAATAAAACAAAATTTTATTTTAATCAATTGATTAGGCCAAACTCCCTACTGTCCACTATCATTTTTAAGATGATATATTTACCATTTTAATCCTTAGTTGAATTGCAATTTAGGTCCTCAACTCATTTCTTATTAAAAATTACAGTGATAATTTTTTGACAATTTAGTCTCTGTATCTTAATTAATCACTAATTAGGCTAAATTACTTATCCAAAGTTCAATTCACTTATAACATAAATCTATAAATATTTATTTACGGGTTCGATTTACAAGAACAGGATCCTGAAACTGTATTTTCTGACACTACTAACTTTCAAGTCATTACATGTATTTTATAGGTTTTTTTTAAAAAAATAAAAGAATAGAAGGAAAAGAAAAGATAAAATCACTTTACACTATTTTTCTTAGTCAATGGTTTTAAACTAATTTTCTTAAAGTTCACGTTGGGTAAGTTTATAGTTTGTCAAATTCCATTAACTTCCCAATGAAATTCTGGCCACATTCTTGGTACATTTCTCTTGAAGATCTTTAAAATGGTACGTTTGGCATCCTTTTTGATCAATTATATTAGGAGAAAATAATTTTTGAAGTTTTTGTCGTATGATTTTTGACAGTTTCATATAACCAACCTTGACACATTAAAAATGTATCTATAAATGTTCAGTTGTTTCGAAATTTAGATGTTTTTAGTAGTATGAAGTTATTAACTTTCATATGGTATTAATATCCTGGTTATATGAGTTTTATATTGAAAGATATGAAAGCCAAAGTAGGCTACTTGAAACTTAACCTAAAAAATTTGGATAGTTTATGATAAATTCTTATATTTTGGCTTTTGAAAATAACGCTTTTGATAACCGTCGCTGAAGTTTTGATTGAGTAGACAAGTGACTAGTTTATGAGCATGTGTCTGATATAGGTATGTTTAACTTTTTTAATTTTTTTCTTTTTAAAATTTTTGCATGCATTTGAAAGTTCTTTGTTGGACCATATTTTATACATATGCATCAGACATGAGTATAAAACATGAATGTTTTAAGAAGCTGAAGAGTGGAAACAACAGAAAGTAGGATGATGATATTATTGTTGCAAAGCTTAGTTGTTATTCTAAAAACAAGCAAAACTGAGTGTTGAGATGAGTTGATGTACAAAAAGCTTATCATTTTGCAAATCGACATGTTTTAGTACTTGATTTTCTTATGATATTTCAAGTTTGATCATAAAACAAAGTAATTTAAACTTGTAGGATGTCAAGTTGATGCAGGAAGTGTATATATTTGAAACCCAAATTTGAAAAGTTGGTAGCGGATTACTATCCAAGGTAGCAAATTTTCTTTTTAAATCTTCCAAACTACTAATCCGATCTATCACAACGAACCTAGGGTAGCTTTTTTGTTGTTTCTCAAATCATTTCGATCTATGTGTAAATATAACATACTTGTAACATAAAGGATGACGCTGGTGGTAAAGTTTATAGGGGGTCTCAAATTCTAGCAAAAAGTTAAAAGTAGCCATGGGTAAAGGAGTGGTTCATGGAAATTGAGGATCGGACTCCTTCACTCTCCTCGAAATACAAAGCAACTTGGGTGGAAACTTAAGGATTCCCTTTGCATGTGTGGAATTACAACAACACTTAAGAAGATAGCAAACTAGGGGGTTGGAGGTGATACCTCAACTTTTCAACCGGTATTCCACTGGCTTCAGCAAGAGGTTGAATGTGTCTGTAACAAGTTGATCGTAATTTTGGATTGTGAAAGTAACATGAGGATGATCTTACATTGTTCATACATTTGAACATCAATTTCGTTTTCGTTGGAACAATCAGAAGTCAATAACAACCGCCATCCACCATCTGAAGGCCATGCTGAATTTGAAACTGAAATGCTTATGTGATTGAATTCAAATGTGGGTTATAAATTCTGGGTTATTGTTCCATACGAATGTTTAGTTACAATTTCATTCCCTCCCCTATTTAATATTTAATTTCTTGTAAACTTTTGCCTAAATTCGTCTCAATAAATTACTGTGCTCGGTTGGAGCTTTTAATAATATATGAAAATATAACATATATCTATGTCTTTCAAAGTGAAATGTGAGTTTCGGATGTGGATTTGCATGTTATATGAATATTTTCAAGTTTTTTTTTTAATTTATTTGAAGAAATTTGGAGGGTCATTAGATAAAATTTTCCCATTCTGTAAACGTCATCCACCATTCGAAGTTGATGGGATCTCCAGTTCCAAACAAGGAGATGTCCATTTTTTCCCATTTAATGAGTTTTATATTGAAAGATATGAAAGCCAAAGTAGGCTACTTGAAACTTAACCTAAAATATTTGGATAGTTTGTGATAAATTCTTATATTTTGGCTTTTAAAAATAAGGCTTTTGGTAATCAAATTTAGTGAAGCAAATTTCTAAGTTTTAGTATTTAATTTATTCTTTAAATTCATGTTTTTACACTAGCAACATACTAAGTAAATTTTTAGTTTAAACGACTTCAAATTAACCGAACGATCATGAAGTTTAGACTTTCACAATATTGAAAATTTGATTTTTAATTATGTTCGAAAATACTTTTCATCCGAATACGTATTATTGGGTTGAAAAATCATACTAGATTGATTTTCATTAATTTATTTAATTTATTACGATATGTATGTATTGGAAAAAAATGTTGCAAAGACGCACACTTATTGAAAACTTACGTTCGTGACGTTGTTCAGAAATTAGATCCCTTCCTGAAGTTAAGGTGCCCATCACGCTGAAGCGATTTAGCATCGATTCATGTGAAAACTTGGATTATTCCAATATATTCTTGTATAAATCCCTTGAATCCTTGTATATAGAGAATAGTAAATGTGTACTGGAATCTTTCTCATGAGGATCGTTTCCTATGGCAAAGCATGTTAATATTTGGGGATGTGAAGACTTGAAGTTTATTAGTGCTGCTTCAGAGGGTTCTCACCACCAGCATCTCAATTATTTGGATATACTTTTTGCCAAAATTTTATATCTTTTCAAATTGAAGATGGATTAGCTGTCACCAATTTGACCCAACTTGTGCTTTTCAGTTGCAGAAGTTTAAAGTCATTGCCAGAGCAAATGCACTCCGTTTTCCCATCCCTTGAGGATTTAGCAATAACTGATTGTCCTGAAATAGAGAGGGTTTCAAACGAGGGTTTGCCCTCCAAATTAAAAGAATTTACAATATCGAGGAGTGATAAATTAATTGAGAGCTTGATTAGGAAAAGGGAATGGAGTTTGCATACACTCCCTTCCCTTACATCTTTCTATTTCTCATATTTAGAAGCAGAGATGGAGTGTTTTCCAGATGAGCATCTGCTTCCCTCTTCCCTTACATCTCTCGAGATATCCCATCTTCGAAATCTAAAGAGTTTGGAGTATAAGGGGTTTCAACACCTCACCTCTCTTTGCAAATTGTCTATCTTCAGCTGTCACAACCTCCAAACCATACCGCCAAACATGTTCCCTCCCTCTCTTTCTCGTTTATCCATTGAAAAATGTCCTTTGCTGAAGGAACATTTTGAAAAGGATAAAGGTAAATATTGGCCCAACATTTCCCACATCCCTGTCATTCAAATTGATGAACAAGTCATCATATAGGAGGGGCAGTGACTGAGAAAACAAACGTTCTGACGCAGGTATTTCCATTCATTTTTTACTTTCATGGCAAATGTATTTTCGCTTTTTTTCTTTTTTTTCTTTTTTTTAATAGAATTAGATCTGCAAAATATGTTTTAACTTATGGAAACTTGTTTTAATAGTATACCATCATCCTGCTTCTATCTGGTTACAAGTTGTAGTTGATGCATGATTGTCATCCAAATGAAGGTTTTCTCTTTGGACTTTAATTCGATCATCTTACGTTATTGCTGGTTATTTATGTTGGTCGAAACATTGGACTGAGAAGGCAACATGGAAATTAAGGATGTGAGCTGTTGCCATCGATAAGACGTGGGACTTGGTTGATTTTTTGAATATCAATGGCAGATTTAGTTCATGCAGAACCTCATGGTTCAACCCTGAATCATCCGCTGAACAATTTTGAAGGGTGATCTTAAGGTAATCAACTCTTCACATTATCCTCTACTTCATGTGCATTTTGATATTTAGTATGTTTTTCTTGTGAATTTAAAGGATAATAGAAAGGTTGACTTCCGCAATTCTCCTTTTTAGGTTGGAAGAGAATGAATAACTTTATCACATAGGTAATTTCTTTTTTAAATGCTTACATGACCGTAATACCTATATTGGTGTGAATACAGGAATGCTTCTGACACAGGTATGCTCAAATTATCTCTTAGATTTCCATGTATTGAGAGAATCCTAGGAGGATCATATTCTCATACACTTATTTGGATATACATCAGATGTTGGACACAGATACTTAAAAGGAAAACGATGAATTGAAGTAATGTAGATTTGAGGTATGCCATATTGCTGTTACTTGCAAGACTTGATTGCAGATTTGAGTGCATTATTGAAACTAACGTAGAAGGTTGGTTTTTTAAAGATTATCCACCATGAAAATTTCAAGTATTCCACTGGCATCAGCAAGAGGTTGAATGTGTCTGTAACAAGTTGGTCGAAATTTTGGATTGTGAAAGCAACATGGAGGATGATTCTACATTCTTCATAGATTTGAACATCAATTTCGTTTTCGTTGGAACAATCAGAGGTCAATAACAACCGCCATCCACCATCTGAAGGCCATGCCGGTGCGTAGAAATCCTTCTTCAAACATTGAAGAGTTATATTACTGTGAGTCGAATGTGAATGTCGAATACGAATATGTGTTTAATCAGGAGAGAATTGCGTATTGCAGAAATTGAAACTGAAATGCTTATGTGATTAAATACAAATGCGGATTATTGTTCCATACAAAAGTTTAGTTACAATCTCATTCACTTTCCTATTTAATAGTTAATTTCTTGTAAACTTTTGCCTAAATTCGTCTCCATAAATTACTGTTCTTGGTTGGACCTTTTAATAACATATGAAATTACAACATAGTGAAATGTGAGTTTCGGATGTGGATTTGTATGCTATATGAATATTTTCAGGTCTTTATTTATTTATTTATTTGAAGAATTTTGGAGGGTCAAGACTTTTATAATGAGTTCTATTATTTTATTTTTTATTTTTTCAACTAAACTAATATCAAGTTAAAAAGACTTATATATATATATATATATATATATATATCCTATCATTTTCTATAAAAAAACTCAATCGTATATTTGACAACTCTAAAAAATATTAAATAAAAATAAAATTTAAATGAAAGAAAATTGAGAGAGCGTCAAGTACATTGTTATATTATATATATGCACTAATTTTCTTTTTTGCAAGATGCACAAGTTATTCTTGTGTTCTATAAAATTGTTATTATTTAAATAACAATTAAATAAAGCATATATTATAAGTGATAAAATATAATTTAGTTGAAAAAAATAGTTGTTATAAAATGTAAATAAAAATATTTATTTATCTATAATATTCATTATAAGCTCTAAATAAAATTTAATAAATGTTAAACTATATATACATCAAATCATAAAACAAAATATACATGATAACAAACATAAACAATATTGATATCCTTGAATTATTTAAATTATTTTGATATCTAATTAACATTATGTTAAATACTAATATTTAATTTATTTAAATTATTTTGAAAACAAAAAAAAAATCGACCTACCTTTAATGATTGAAATATTTCTATCAAATCTTTTAAACATAAGAAATAATTAAAATAAAAAATTACACAATTTTTTTTTTGTTTTTTTGCTTTTATAGAATCCTAAGCACTCTCTCTACATTTTCTATTCTTCTATTCTATAGAAGTTGCCATTGTTATTCCATTGACGGAGCCGCTTTTGATCAACATTTGTTTTACTTAAAACCAATTAAAATCCTTTGAAAATACAATCAAAGTTTCAAACATTGATAATCTCTATTTGCCGTGTCTATCGTTAAATAAGTTTGGTTTCATATTATGTTATAAGAAGGGTCTTGTAAGAGCGTTATTTTCTGGTTTTGCAGCAGCAAATAATTCTGACGTGGTAGAGATTGGCACCGTGAAGGTATAAATTAAGAGAAAATGTTTAAAGTTTGGTGGTGATTTTTTGCTTTGTTGTAATCGTAGGTCTGTTAAGTGATCAAATGTGTTTTATTTTAGAATGTTGTATTGTTAAACTTTTGTTGCTGTCGTGTTCGTATTTTACAACAAAACAGATAGAATGAAGCAAAAAAAAAAAAAAAAAACCCTAAACCTGGCCTAGACGTCTAGACCAAGACTAGAGAGTTACATCAACGATAATAAAACACCACATTTATAACACAGTCAGAATAAACCATTTAATACATAATATCCAACATAGCAATTAAGTGAGTATACAATCTTTCCAAACATCATATATAATATCAAAATTCCTAATAGTAGTATTTAGAAGAAAGATAAAAGCTTGATCGAGCACCCGTAGGCTGACCTGTTCAAGTTTGAGAACCACTTGAAATCCAATCAGAAAATAAATGAGTACTCAGTGCATAAAAGAGATTCATTCGAGTGAAATAAAATTGAAAGACCATTCTCGAATGACAAGATTCGATCAAGCAACAGAAGTCATTTCAGTTCAGATACAAAACAGTTCTATTACAGAAGCAGAAGTAGTTTCAGTTTCATTTACAGAACAAATCAGTTTCATATGCAGGTTTTCCTACCCCGAACCTCTACACACCATCTCCGGCCATCCCAACACACCATTAAGGGCGTTCAATGCCCAACCAACCCTACACACTATAGAGTGTCTATCTGACACGATTACAAAGTCACAGTCTAGCTGCTAAATTAGAATGCGACAATGCGCCAGATTCAAAGTTATCTGTATTGTGGCTTAGCCACTAGTTCGGAGCAGAGTACTTCCTTCTTCACAATATCCCAACCCATGCATATGTACTATACAAATGTTCACAATTATAGAGTATAGTTCAATATCAGAAATAGCTATCACAGTACACATATAGTTAGGTCATACATGTAACAACCTGGTTTTAGTCAACTCGGAACAGTGATTTCGGGACCACAATTCCGAAGTTGAAATAATTATTTTATTATTATTTTAATGTTTATAGTATGATAAGATGATTGTGTGAAAATTTAGTTAAGAAATTTTATCGTTTGAATGGTCAATTTGATAAAAAGGACTGCGTAAAGTGTAAAACTTGTGTTCTATTAGCTAAAGGTGTCAAATAGCTATAGAAATTTAAATTGGAGGTCCTTATGTGGTAATTAGCTCATTTATAAAGTTAATGGACAAAGATGGACATCTTTTAATGGCTTTAAAGGTTTTATAATAAACGTTAAATAAGTAAATTAGTTATAAAATTAAAATTAAGTATAATAAAACCATATTTTTAGTCCATCTTCTTCCTTAGCCGAAAATTAGAATAAGAGAACTCCATTTTTAGGTTTGAAGCATTCGGTCACTTCTCTAGCTAGCAAGTAAGTGATTTTTTACTCGATTTTTGATGATTTTTATGTTTTTGAGATCGTTACAACTTAATCTAGTTAGCCCAGGGACTATTTTGCAAAACTGTTAAAGGTTTAGGGTTTTTACATTGATGAATGTTGATGTATTTTGATGTTTAATGGTAGAAAATGCATGCTTGTTGTTAGATAAACAACATCTGTAAAGTGATTTTTTTACAAAATTGTCAATTAAGGGTCAAATTATGAAATGTGTAAATTTCATGGATAAATTGTGAAATAAATGAAAAATATGGACCGCTAGGGACCTAATTGAAATTCGGCTAGCATGGGTTTTGGTTGAATTGCATGAATTTGTGATTTTATGAAATAAGAACTAAATTGTAAAAATGTTAAAATGTTAAGGGAAAAATGTAAAAGTGCCTTAATGTGTGTTTTTGGATTAAATTGAATAGAGATATTATTAAATAAGTTAATTTTGATTATATTTAGATAAAAAAAGGTGAAATGCGGGTTTAGATCGGAGAAAGAACAAGGCTTCGGACTAATCGACTTAATTCGCCGTTTTTGCATTCGAGGTAAGTTCGTACGTAATAAACATTATTATACTTGTGTTTTAATTGCTTTGATATTGCATAAATTGTGAATACAACACTACGAGCATATTCGACGACGATTCAACAAGTGAGAAATCGTGGTTGAACCTAGGAATAGATTAGGATACGAATGACATGTCATTAGGGGTTATGTGATTGGGTGCTAGTCTGTACAATCTACCGGTGGCTGAGTTATCCAGTATGTGTTGCGGATTCTCGTTAGCTTGTGTGAGCAACACCGTGTAACTTTGTCATGACCGTCAACTTGTGTGAGCAGACCCGTTGATAGCTCGAGAGCGAGCATTATATGTGATATGTGATTGAGATAGCTTTGGCTATGTATGTGGCACTTAGGGTGTGATATTCTCAAGTATCCAATAGTATTCCGAATGGTTCAATGGGTATATATGTCAAAGATGTGATTGAATATAAGATTGATACGAGATGGTACAGGTATGTACACGAACTGTATGAGCTCTGAATCGAAGAAAACTGTGATTTTACATCAAATCTTATGATTGAATATGTGAAAGGTTTGTTAGCTAATATGAGGTATATGTTCATATATTCAATTGGTTGAATTATATATTTATGGTTAATTGAGTTTATTATTATATGAACTTACTAAGCTTTATAGCTTACTTTGTTTAATTTTATGTGTTTGATAGTGAAATTAAAGCTAGCTCGGATTCGGGATTGTCGGAGACTTCATCACACTATCCTACTATCACTTTGGTACTTTTGAACTTAAGTATTTGAGTATATGGCATGTATAAGAGTTTGGATCATTTTGGTATATGAGTTGGTAATGAATTTGGTCATTTGAAATGGCTTGTAAATGATAAGTATTTGGTTTTGTATATAGCCATGTGAGTTGGCTTAATTTTGTAACATCCTGAATTTTGGGCCTATGCGCTTAATGAGAGAACAGGTGTAATGTGTTAATTTAACTGTTAGGGGTCCAAATTGGGCTCAGGATGTGGTCAAGGCCTTGGTGAAATTTGTGTTTGGACACTATAAGGTTTAAAAGGGTGGTAATTATGTTTAAAATACCAACATGGGCTTGTGGCCCAACAAAAGGTGGCACTATAAGGGAATTAGAAGGTGGCGCCATTAACAATGAAAGAGGCCCAAGTTTTGGCAGCAAGGAGCCCATGTTTGTAGGCCATTTTCGGCACTTATAATAGGAGCAAGGGTGACGCCACAACAAGGGATTTAGGGGCCCAAAATTTAAGTTTAATGAAGCACAAATCTTTTAATTTAAGTAAGTTAAATTTCGGCATTTAGACTTGATGAGGTGGACGGCTACAAGGCTTAAAAATAAGAAGATATATTTGGATTTTATAATTGATAATATAGAAGATAAAAAGGAGAAAAGATAGGAGCCTATCTACAAGGAGAGTGATGGCCGAAAATCCACCACTAAGAGGAGTAAAGAAATCGACTACTGCATGGCAAAGGGGTGCCAAATTTTCCCTTTTATTTAGCTTGAATCTTAATTAATTAGGAAGGGCATTTCGGTTTTATATAGGAGGTACCGAAATTCCTATAAATAGGGGGGGCTAGCTCCTTGATTTTGGCATTTAAAAACCCTAATTCTCTTATTCTTTGTGCCAAAAATCCCTAGCCTCTTCCTCTCTAATTTCTCTTCTTCAATTTCTTCAAAAGCTGAAACCTTTTCTCCATTCTTCTTTCCCTTGTGCCGATTTCTCTAAAAAGCCGAAATCTCTATAGTTTTTCTTTATTCATCCTATTTGTGAGTTAAATCTATTCTTCCGGCATTTAAAACTTCCTTTGGCATTGCCAAATCCTCTCTTTAGTGCAAGCCGAATCTCCTATGCTAAGGTAAGTGTCGATTTTTGATTAGTTTTCATGATCTATTTCGGTTCTTGAAAGCAAAAGCCGAAAAGCTAATAGTTTAATGGTTCTATGTTGGGCGGCATTCTGGGATTTGAAGGATACTTGGTTGTCTAGATCTAAAAGCCGAAAATCGTTAGTCTCTAATTTCGGGATTTTAAGGTAAGAAGATTTTCCCTAGATTTTTACTAGATTTGTTCATGGTATGCAAGATCTAAACTTTGTGATGAGGATAACGATCATAAATTGTGATAGTAGTTCTGACAAGGATTTGTGATGGAATTAAATATGGATCAGGCAAAGGAGAGATCCTTAAATTTAAGAAACGAGCAGTATCTGCCGTTCGAGATTGGCCACTTGGTTGTGGACCGGCTTCTGAACAACACCTTAGGCAGATAGCAGTTGTGTCGACTACGAATAGCGTCGACATAAAAAGCACCGTTTCATCGGTAATCATGTGTGTAGATCTCTAACACTCTCTTAATCTTGTATGTATGTCTATATGTATGTTATGGGCTAACAAAAGCCGGAAAGCGGCTGTATAGACAGTCGAATGGAACCCTAAAAGGGTTAGGCATGGATGTCAGGTACATAAACATAGAAATCTCTATGTGTATCGAAATATGTATAAGCCTGTATGATGTTTTCTTTATGTGTATGCATGGGGTGGGATTATGATAATGAAGGGGAAGAGCATGATTGGGCACATGGTGATCGGTGGTAGAAAACCCACGTAATGAAATGTTAGGTCACATGGTGATCGGTCGTAGAAAACCCACGATATGAAATGTTAGGTCACTTGGTGATCGGTGGTAGAAAACCACGTTAAAATTCCTGATTGATAAGGAATTGGCAGTATGACTGTCGATATGTTGTGTACCGGTTGGTGGGTTGATTGTAGAAATCCCCAAGGTGTGATGGTTGGTACGGGTTGGTGTGTAGAGGATGGATTTCTAGGCTGGGTTGGGCCATGATGCATATATAGTTACCCTTGTATACGGGCCAAGGCCCATAATGTGTTTATGGGCTTAAGCCTTTTATGTGTTTTCGGGATTTGCACACTGAGTCTTGGTGACTCGCCCCTTTATTTTCCCTAACTTTTCAGATGAGCAGTAGATCGTGGACAGGGGAGCCCAGACGGACTCGAAGGGCCATCAAGTTTCTATTTCTATAGATTATTTTCGGTTTTTCCTTTAAGTTTCATTTTGGGAATATTTAGGTAATAAGGCCCCATAGTTTATATTTGCCTAGGTAGTTTTTAATATTTGCAACTTATAAAACTATGTCAAAGGTTTAATTTTACAAAATAATAATAATACAAGGTTTTTTTATGTCACTTATTTATTCAAATATTGCCTAATTAACTTACGATTTCCAAAACCAACAAGGCAAAAGTTTTCAACGTACAACCCGTAACATACCAGATCCGGTCAAAAAGTATGGGCCGGGTTTGGGGTGTTACAAATTTGGTTGAGTTGGTTGTGTAAATGACTCTTGTTATGTGCTTGATTATGGATATGTGATGCTAGTTGATAATTGGTAATTTGAGATACTAAATGGTTGAGATTTGAGTTTGTTATGTTTATGAATTTAGGTAAAATAATGTATGTTTAGAAAATGACCATATTGATGATTTGAGAAAGTAAATTTTGGTATGAAATTGAATGGCATATTATGATATTGTATGTCTTGTAATTGTTGGTGTTGGAAATGGTATAATTTATACTTGGTTGAGAGTAGATGAATGCCTATATATGCTATGTTTTGGTGCCAATTGGGTTGATGTAGGTGTAAGCAAGTTTTGGTGACTAAATGGCTTGGTAAATAGCCTATTTTTGTCCAAACGGGCGTGTGTCTCAGCCGTGTGTGACACACGGTTATGTTACACGGCCATTGTCCCCTGGTGTTGAATTAAAAATCAAGTCAGTATGCTCCACACGGCCTAGCACATGGGCATGTGTTTGGCCGTGTGACCCAAGTCAGTATACCCTCCAGGTTTGGCACGGCCTAGTACACGACCTGGCACACGGGCATGTGTAGCCATTTTTAAGGCACATAGGCTAACCACACGGGCGTGTGTGCTAGCCGTATGACCCATGTCAGAGAGTTACACGAGGTCAGAAACAGGCCGGGACAGGGCCATGTGATCCCATTTCGAATGTCCACAAGGCCTGTAACACGAGCGTGTCTTTGGCCGTGTTAGGCACACGGTCAGGCCACACGGGCGTGTGTCCCCTGAAATTTGGAAAAATTTTCTAAGTGTTCCAAAAGTTTCCTAAGTTATCGGTTTAGTCTCAAACCACCCCGAATGCATGTTTTAGGCCTCGTAGGCTTATACTAGGGATGATATGCATGTTGTTGAATGATGATTATTTGGAACATGAAAATGTATGTGAAATGTAAGTGAAATTATATAATATGTTTGGTAATGCTTCGTAACCCTATTTCGGTGTTGAATACGGGTGAAGGGTGTTACAATACATATGTCAATCATAGAGAAAGCCCTCATACAATCGAATTCAGATCATTCATACATTGAAGAGCTAAAGATCAGTGTCAGCCACACACACGGCCTCAGAAAATAAAATTCGAACCCGATTCATATGCCACATGGCCTGGACACACGCCCGTGTGGTTTACATGGCCTGGACACATGCCCGTGTCCTCTGCCCGTGTGGTTCCAAAACATAAATAGTGAGTTACACAACCTGGACACACGCTCATGCCTATTGCCCGTGTGAACCCTGCACCAACATGGCCACACACGACCTGGACACACACCTGTGTGCCCTGCCTTGTGGCCCCAAATCGATGAACAGTAAGTTATATGGCCAACCACACGGCCGTGTGGTGTCAACAGTCACTAATTTCAGTGACCGAAACTCTTAAAATTTGAGGTTTTTAGCACGCAGCTGAAGTAGTTTTTGTGCAGGAATAGCGTAACGAACTTCCGAGGCCTAAAATAAACGATCAATAACCAATTAACACAAAATCATCACAACTACCAAGGTTAACGATTTATCGACATAATTCAACACGGAACCCCAATTTGACATAACCATTACCTCGACACTCCGATGAAGTTCACGAATTACAAGCGGTAGAAGGATCGTTATCCTCGAGACTTTCTCCTAAATCAATAATTGAACACACAAACACGGATTCCATCATTAATCACAAAACTACTTTCTTGACAAAAAAAAAGAAGTTTAGCAATTATGTAACAAATTCACAAAGTTTTTCAAAACAACTTACCAACAACGGTAACAAGCAAAACATGAGTCTAAAAAGACGCTGCACAGTAAAAAGGAATAGGATCGATAATACTACGAGTGAAAAGAAGCAGAAGGAAGAAAACGAGAATGGATAAAAAGCAAACAGAAAGAATGAACAAAAAAAATGAGAAAAGAGAAAGAATGCTGATTTTAATTGGTTTAACTTCCAACCAAAAATCTGACAGTTAGCAAAATTTTCTTACCACATACTCTGTAACATCCTGGAATTGGGGGCTTGGCTTTATTCTATGTTGTTGTGTGTTGGCATGTTTTGTTTGTTATTTTAATGTGTTTGGGGGTCCCGGGAAGGCTCGAGGTTAAGCTTGAGCCTTGGTGAAAATTCTATTTTTAGGCATTTTAGGGGGGAGCTAACAGAGATAGGTCTTAAGAATTAATATTTGTGTTTGATGACACAAGTGAAGAGGTGGTAAAGTGGCAAGGAGGCGCCACCTAGAGTGCCTGGAAGTGGTGTCACATGGGGGAAACAGCAGGGAGGAGGTTTGAATCCTACAAGCCTCACTCTAGAGCTTTATTTTTGCGTCTAAGGAGCTAGAGTGGTGGATTTGGCAAGGGCTCTTCAAGGTGGGGTGTTGAAGGAGTCAAATTGTTTGAATGAATGGCCATGAGGTATTTGGGGAGTTTGAACTGGTCAAATTATTCGAATGGGTGTTGAGGAGCATTCGGTGGAGGAAATCAAGGAGAAGGGTTGCTGTTTGAGTGTTGGCCGAAAGTTGGAGAGTGAGGGGGAAGGAGAGTGACGACTATGTGATGTTTTGGTTGGGGATTTTCGGCATTTGGGGTGTGTGTTGTCAACCGAGAACTCTTAGTAGGTTGGTGCCAAATTTGTGAGGGTGTTTTGGTACTGTTAAGCCTTGTGTGCCGAAATTGCCTAAAACCACCTCAGGGTTCCTCTCTTTTCGTTTGGGTGTTTTTCAACTCTCTTCTCATCTTTTTCTCTCAATTGCAAACCTTCCACTCAAGCATCTTTTCCTTGAAGGTTATCGACCACCTTTGCCGAATACTTCCTTGCCATTCACCTTAGATATCTCTTTTTGCTACCTTCTTAGTAAAGTCGAATCCCTTTTCTCTTCTTTGCTTTTCTCTTAAACACCATAACCACATCTAAAGCAACTCTCATCCCCTCTCTTGTTAAGCCGAAACCCCTCTCCTTCTCTACTTCTTTTCCAAGCTGAAATCTACCTCTCATCTCTTTCCCTTTGTGTATTCATTCCTACATCTCTCTCCATATTCGGACATAGACTCTACTTTCGGCCTACTCTTGTTTCAAAGGGCATATCTCCATCATCTCTTCTTCGTGTGGCCTACTTTCGAGAGAATCTTGGTAAGTTGTCCTTATCGTATAGTTTGGCCGACAAGCCACTTCCCTTGGTTGTTTTTGTGAATCGGTTCTAACTTGGAGATTGATTAAGGATCATTCGGTTTCACAAGCCAACTTGAGAGTATTCGACTTATCGTTGATCAAGGTGAGATATTCTTATCATCTCCTTACTCCTATTCTTTAAATCGATTATTATTGCTACCATAACACGTTCTTTCATTCTTCTTGGCTAATGGTCGAATACCGGGAAGAGAAGTGTTAAGACTCCTTTAATTGCCGAGAGTTCCTCTTCAAGCAGTTTTACTTATTTGCATTAGTTCAAAAGTAAGGAGTTACCCTTTGGTTCTATTCATTTGATTGATCTGATCGATTCGTCATTTGAGTTTGATATCGTTGTTAGATAACCAGTGTTCCGTTATGGTATTGTATTGATCAAATTTCTCCATGGATGCAAGTGTCGGACAATCAAAAGAAGGGGGCGAACCAGTAGTTGCGGCTTCTAAGTTTAAGAAGCGTACTATGTCGGCGGTTCAGGATTTTTTGCCGGGCTTTTGTAGGAAGTCGACTTCTGCTTGGGATAGACAGATAGCCGTCGTCCCTACTAACGAGAGTGTTGACGTAGATAGTTTGGTATTACGTGTTATCATGTGTGTACTACTCATACGCGTTCTCTATTATTTGTTATTAATTGTAATGGCTGAAAGCCGATATGACTGATGTGATGGGTAATATACCCTTATGGGTAAGGTTGGAGACGCCAGGTAAGTTCTTTGCTATTGATATTGTTGTTAATATGCATGCATGTATATTTTGATGTTATACATGTATGATATATGATCTGTTATACACTGTGATTTTGGTTGCATACATATTGTGCACAATGAAAATAGCATGGGCTCGGGATTGAATGAAGGAGGAGGGAGAATCAGTGACTACTGTCACGAGTGACTACGGTCACGAGTGGTCTAAGTACCAGGGTGGTTGAAACCACGAATATTCTAATCAGTAACTACTGTCACGAGTGACTACGGTCACAAGTGGTCTAAGTACCATGGTGGTTGAAACCACGAATGCTTTAATCAGTGACTTGTCTCGGTGGTCAAGTACTACAGTGGGTTGGCCCTACGTATGTATTATTTATCAGAGATCGTCACGGTGGTCTAAGACCATAGTAGGTTGGCCCTACGAGTACATATTATAGTGACTACAGTCACGAGTGACTATTGTCACGAGTGGTCTTGGACCACGGTGGTCATGAACCACAGGTGTTTTAGATGGAGAGCTGATCTGGGTTAGGTTGCATTGTATGCACATAACATGAACTGTACTGAGTAGGCTAAGGCCCAATTTGCGTTACATGGGGAATGTACACACTGGGTCTCGATGACTCACCCATTTGCTAAATTTTGCAGGTAATCCGTAGATGGCGGGTTTTGGGCCGAGACGGACTCGAGGTGGCCATGCGTTGCGTTTTCTTTTAGTAAACCCGAACTTTATCTTTAATTCATTTCTATTTTGGGGATTTCAAGTTGTAATACAGCTGCTTTAACTTTATTTTTTTTATCTTGGGATTCGCTACATACCGATTTTATACATGCTAAAAATCACAAGGAACACGGGATTTTCTTATAATGTAAATGAAGGTTTTCCAAAATGCAATGAATGTATAATAAGTCGTAAATACTCTAACTTGGTATTTTCTTTCAATACTGCTAATACTATTTTCAGAAGATCATGTTCTTCAACGTTGTTTTCAAAATGTCATTTTCCAGAACTCGGCTTCTCTATAAAAGAACAAAAACACTTATAAATCTACCGGTTTTTATCATCTAGTTATCTTTACTAAGAGTTTAGCAAGCTTTAAGTTAACCAAAACATGACTAGCCCTAACAAGGAATAACTAAAACTGTACGTTTTTCCCAAGTTACGATATTTAGCCAATTTTTCCAAATCTTCTTTCCTGTAATATTCCAGATTCGGTCGTAACGTATTGGCCGGGTTTGGGGTGTTACATACTCTGAGATTCGAACTCAAGACCAGACAAAATACAAATACCAAACCTGTGAACCAACAGGCTTATTCTTAATATAGTGTCACACAGAATTACACTTAACTATGTAATGCATGGATAAGGGTTATTCTAAAATGATAAAACTCTTAACGACACAACTCAAACTCCAAACCTTAATCACAAAAGCAACACATAGAATCACAGATACAGATATTTAATTACTACAAACTCTCACGATTAAATTCTCAAAAATTTGGGGCATTATAGCCCTTCACCATTTAAATTGAAAGGAGGATTGGGTTGCAAAAATATTTGAAATTAAGAACATTAGGATGTATCACTTTTAAATTTTTATGCTATAAAATAATATTTAATTTTATATTGTTAATTTATAAATTAAAAATATTAAAATCAATAAAATTACCTTTTTATTAGTGTTGATAATATTGGGAAAGAACAATTGTGAAATCTGCAATTTGTTCATAAAAAGGAGTTCAATTATATAGCGTACATTTAAAAAAACTTGCAATAAATAGTTAAAATAAAATATGATTAATGTCTGTTCATATTTGATCAAGAATAATCTTGAAGATGATAACCTAAGTATTATTGTTAGAGTTTAACTAGAAACGTTGAAATTTAGATGCATGAAAAAAAAAAATCAAAATATTGGTAGTTGCTACAAATTTAAGATTGTGAAAAGAAAATCTTAATCGAAATTGTATATTACGTAATTTTAAATAAATATAAAACATTTTATTGAAACAAAAAATATCTTATTCTTGATTAAAATAGTCTGGTAATAAATTAAATGAAATGTGAATTATAAAAGGGTTGCCGAGTGTTTTGCTTTGAATTATGACTTGCAAAAAATATCACTTTTTTTTTTTTTTTTTTTTGTTTGGAGGGGATTATTAGGTTGATTGATTGTGTATAATTGAATGAAAAAGATGAAAAATTAGAAAGGTAAAAATAATTTGTTCATAGGAGAAAAACTTATTTATAAAAAGAATTGATTGGTATTTAAGTTAAATACGTATTTTGCGGAAATTAAGGTATGAAATTAAGGAATAAATTTTCATTAATTTGTAATGATATTTGGTAAATCATTTTTATTTATTAATTTATGTAGCATGCCTTAACATAGGCCATTTTATTTTGAAGTTTATTATTTAATAAATTAAAATTGTTTTTATTGTAATTGCATATTATTTTAAATGCCCACAATTTTTATATATATATATTAATTATATGGTACATTAGCCCATTTTTTGTGAAGTCCTTTGTATTTTATAGGTTTTTTCAATAAAAGAATAGAATGAAAGGAAAAGATAGAATCATTTTACAGTATTTTTCTTGTCAATGGTTTTAAACTATTTTTCTTAGTTCAAATAAAGATGTATCACTTAGTGATTATTTGCATTATGACTTTATGCACTTAAAATATTTTTATATGTTTTATAGGAATGTTCAGGTTTTACATTATGTTTTAAAATTAATGTAAAACTTTGCAAATATATATATTCTTAGTAAAAACTACAAAAGCATATAATAAATCAATCAAATACAAAAAATAGTAAAAAATAAAAAAAAAATTAAACAACTATATATAACTAGAAATTTTATCACATATATATTCGTATGTGAAGTACATACTCATAACAATATGTTTAAAAATAACATAATCCTTAAAAGTTAAAATTGAATTCTACTTTTCTATAAAAAAAACATTGCAATAATTGTATAAGTAGCAGTAGGTTTATTATAAAAAACAAATAATACAAAATTATATCCAATTGCAATCATGCAATTCAATTTATATTCAAAATCTCTAAAAACTTAATCAGTAAATAATCAAAATTCAAAAACCTCATGATAAATCCAAAAGATTTAACAAACACCAAAACAAAAAATGTTAAAAGAACAAATCATTTGTCAAAATTGTAAAACAAGATATGATATAAAACTTAATAAAACAGAATTTGTCATGTCAGATCATTAAGAATAAAGCAATAGCAAAACTAGATGTAGAAACATACATGAATCCATCGATTTATTGAAATCTTCAGATATTGTGGTTTTGATCTTCCAAATTAGTACGCAAGTAGTTTAGAGAATGTAACTCTCTCTTTTTTAAATTCTAAAGATGTGATGTCAGGAAAGTTACTTATGTGTAATTTGTTGACCATAACCCTAATATATAAATTTTGCACAATTAATCTTAATTTCTAATCAGCAAATCATCATTTAAAAATTAGTTACTAAAGTATCTACACATATTTGACCTATACATTATTTAATAACGAAAATTCAATAAACTTTAACCTAACTTTATATAATAGTAAATAATAACATGTAATTATTATATATGTTATTTCCATATTTTTCAACAAAAATGTCATTAATAGTGTTTATACCACCATTGTTTTTTTTTCAATTTCATTGCCCAATAATTTGGTAGCCAATGGGACTATCCAAAATGCCACAAGCACCACCAAGTGGCCCAATAATGCTACGTGGGGTTTTGAGCCTACATGAGTCCATCAAGTAGAGGTGAACATTTGATCAAATCGAGTGAAAAATTTCGAGTTAATGAGTCCTATTTTATCATCCTATTTCGAATGAAAAAAATTCGAGTTATTTGACTCGAGTTGAATCAAGTGAAATTGTTCGAGTTAAATTAAAAAATTAAACATATCAAAATAAAATCTTATTACAGTATAAGTAATTTCATATTAGATCACATAAACTTGAAACCATATATATTTGAAAAAACTTTCAAAGCAAAATAATAATAAAATATGTTAGTATAAAAACTTGAATAATTATTTAACTTATTTAGGTCCCAAAATTATTATTCCAGAAAACTTTTAATTTTTTAACTTTCTTTATATATTTTTTAAAAAATTTAGAATTTTTTATAATTTTTTTAAAATATAAATTTTGGAATTTTTATAGATATTTTGAATTTTAGAAATTATTTTAAATTTTTTGTAATTTTTATTGAGAGAAAAACCGATTTGCTCATTTTCAAACTTGATAGGGACCAAAAGGGTATTTACACCAATCTGTTATTTGAATTATTCGAGTTATTCGAATTGTAAAATTCAACTTGAAACTCGAATTACTTATTCGAGTTGACTCAAATAATTCGAATAACTCGATTCGATTAACTCAAAATTCAATTTTGTTTTTGATTTTACGAATCGAATCGAGTTTTACTCACCAGTACCATCAAGCCTCTGGAAGATTCTAGATAGATGTACATAGGCTTGTACAAACTTAATCACACTCATTGTATAACATTTATTATGAATAATTGGGTGTTAGTAGAGATTAGATCTCCACCGTCCTTAGTGGACCATGTAACTTAATCTCAACTGTTGATGTTTTGAGGCTTTGCCTATAAATATAGGGCTTCCCTCCCTTATTTGTACACACACATTGAATAATTATATATATATATATATATCTTTTTTTTTTTGATAAAAAACCAAAAGGTCACATCAATTTATTGCATCCTTTAAAATAATATCCTGAATTTCCCTAGGATAGTCCACATCAAAATCAACATTACAAGAATTTCTCATGGACAATTTACATAAACTGTCAGCAACTTTGTTACAAGACCTAGGAACCCATTTAAAAATGAAAAAAAAATAAAAGAATCGGTCTGTATAAACAGTCCCGCATGCAATGACCCAAAACCGTCAAGTCCATATTTCTCTTATTGAAACTGTTGACTATACTGGCGCAGTCCGTCTCAAGTTCCACTTTTTTCCAGCCCTTCATACGTGTGAATTTAATACTCTCTTCCATGGCTTTCAGCTCCCCCACTCAGCATTCATGACCTTGTCAACCATACCCACGCGACCTCCAAGCACAAAACCATCATTATCCCTCGCGACCAAACCAAAACACGATCGTTTGGGCAAAAACGCGGCATCAAAATTGATTTTAATCACCCCAATCTCAGGTTTCTTCCATCCACTAAGCTTGCTCGAAATCGGCAACATAGGCTCCTCCACCAGGTTATAAATCCGAAAATCGTGGCTAAGGCAGGAAGCTCTTTCCCAGGTGACTCTAGCGTCTTCCTCAACACCCTGGAACACTCTATTGTTCCTACTATTCCAAATATTCCAAAGAACATTAATGAAGCCAGCCATAGCCGTTTTGTCCAGCATGCGCATCGCTTCTTCCAACCAGTCAATACAACAAGTGAAGTTCTCATTAAGCAGTCTATCATCAAGCCCCATGCTCCAGAACTGCTCTTGTCGAAGGACAGCCTCTCATTGCGTGGATATGACTCTCCCTCTCTTTTCCATATCTTGGACAAACACTGTTAAAGCTGCTCCTAATGCTAGCTATTTTGTCGTAAGTTGGTAAAATCTCCTGACCCAATCTCTAACAAAAAATCTGAATTTTAGGGAGAGTTTTCAGCTTCCATATCAACCTCCAAAAGATGCGGTGAAGGCCGAAACCAACCTGTTTGAGAATCTCCCTTCCCTCAATTGTTAATATTGTTTTTTTGTCACTTTTATTGATGTCACTTTTTTAAATAAAAAATACTCGATATCCTAATAACATGGCTTATGACCTCTTCAAAGGTTATTTCTGTTTGTGCCTTTGGCCACCACCACTTCTTTTCATCAGTATCCTAATAACAAAGAAAAGATAACAGTCAAAGAAAACTACTTTATATCATCAAAACAAAAAAAAAAAACTAATCAGTAAAGCCTACCTTACTTTGTCGAATGCAGAAAACCGAAGGAAGCAAAAACATTTAGCTGTGTAAGTATATAGAGTTGCAACTAGTAAAATGAGAATGAATGTGACTGATTATTGCTTGAATATTTACTATTGTTTAACAAATGTATTTATACACAATTACAGAAATACAACTGCTACTAAATAAATGAGTAACAACTTACTAACAACCTAACAAACTCATTTTACATAGGTGATGTACTCTAACATTCACCCAACTTCCCAACTGGCAAGACCCAAAGAAAGTGACAAAAACGAGCAAAACTTAATGCTGAAAAAGGTTTTGTGAGAATGTCTGCAACCTGATCACATGCTAGAACTTCATCGACAATAAGAGAACCATCAACCATTTTTTCCCGAACAAAGAATAAATCGAGTTTAACATGCTTAAATTTAGAATGAAAAACTAGATTAGCAGCCACTATGACAGCACTCGAGTTGTTACACCAAACAGTCATAGCATCAATAGAGCACAATCTTAATTCTTTCAATAAAGAAACCAACCAAGTAACATCAAAAGCTGCAGCAACCAAACCTCTGTACTCAACCTCGGCAGTGGAGCGAGACACAACATGTTGCTTCTTAGAACACCAGGATACAGGATTGTTACCAAAATATACACAATAGCCAGTAGTCGGTCGTCGATCATCAAAGTCTATGCCTCAGTTAGCATCAGTATAGCCAACAAGCAATAATCGTTCAGAGGGTCGAAAAACTAACCCATAATCGACAATACCACACAAGTACCGTAAAATACATTTTATAGCAACAAAATGAGTATCAGTAGGTGCATGCATAAACTGACGAATACGATTGACCGCATAGACAATGTCAGGTCGTGCGGGAACCACATATTGCAATGCTCCAGCTGTAATACCTTGAAAACTACTTCAGTAAGAAAGTAAAATATTATCCTTGATATAGTAGAATAAGGAAATAAAAAGACAAAAAAGGGAAATCTTGAGTTATGTCAACATTGGGAAGTATATTATGATATATTAATTCAAGAAAGGATTAAATCACAAAAGTGAGAAAAGTTTTGTTGCCCAAGAGTAAATACTCAAAATTTGAGGGGTTAAAGTGTAAATATAAAAATTTTGAAGGACCAATAGTGCAAATATTTTAAGGGTAGAAAGATCTAAAAACTAAGGAAAATTGAAGAATTAGGACCAAATTGAATAGGTGAAAACTTATGATGGATTAAATCGTAATTTTACCAAATTAAGTGATGACTTAATGATGGAATTTTAAAAGATCATAAAGGGAAAATGGTCAATTAGAAAGAGAGAGACCTCTAGAAGGCAATGATGATGTTGGTGATATTTTAGACTAATTAAATAAATAAATATTAGTTTATTAATATTTTGATTTGATTTTTAATTATATTTTATTATTATTCTATTTAGTATATAAGGAAAGAAAGATGAAGAATTCTCTTCATCTTTCCATGCTACCAACGTGAGAAGAGAAAAGAAAGAAAGAAATTTTCCTTTCTTTACAATTTGGTCCTTTTACCAAAAATTTACCATTTTCACTTAGAAATCAAAAGAATCTCCATAGATACCAAGAGAGAAAAATAATAAGGAGACTATGGGGAGCTAGAATATCAAGTTAGATTCAAGAAATAGAAGCTGGAGGAGAGAGAAAATCAAGTTAAAGATTAAAATCAATAGGACAAGGTAAGAACATCAAGATTTCAATATATTTTTAACTTTTATATTATTGAAAAAGCATGAAAATGATGTTAAAGTAGAGTTTTCTTATATAAGGTTCTATGTTCTTGATATGTTAGTGAAGGGAAATAAGAGAAAGGAAAGGAAGGTGTTATAAACTTGGTCATCAACATTTTGCACTAAAAGCGATTACGACAAAGAAGATAGAGTCCGAATTTGAAAATTCAGCAAAAATTGTATAAATTGAATTAGAGGTTAATTAAAGTATTAAATTAAAGCATATTTAGTCTAGTTTTACATATAATAAACATTGTAAGCAAAAGAATTTCATATTATGAGATATATGAATTTTTGTGAAACAATGTCAGATTGATTTTGGGTTCCCCTATTCTGACTTTGGAAAATCATCAAAAAATTTTTAAAAATATTTAGGGGTTTAAATTTATAATTTTAAATCCTTAACAAGTCTATTTTTAAGAGAAACAAACAGAAACATCACCCAAACCCCGTACTAAGAGATAATAATTTTTAGTAAAGAACGTTTGAAGCTGTCAAACAGCAGAACAGGGATAAATTTGAAGATTTTACTGTACTTAATGGCTAAATTATAAATTCAATAATCTTTATTATAGAAATATATTTGAGTTTAGTTTCAAAAACATCAAGAGGATCTTAATTTAGAATTCTTTAACTCAAGATATAAATAATTTAGTGACTATGACTCAAGTGGACAGCTTTGATATGAACATATAAGTAAATACTGCAATTATAGATAATGTTACATATAAGCATGTTATATACATTAAGAATGTGGAATGGAAAGGAGGAGGAGGAAAATATATTAAGTCATATAGCATGGGTTTAATTTAAAAATGGCTAATTTGCATGTTTTAGGCTTAGGGACTAAATTGAATAAAAGTAAAATTTTAAAGGGCAATTTTGTAAAAATGTCAAAAATGACCAAATTGCATGAAATTAATTGTTTTATTGTATAAATTAATATATTGAAAGAAATTATTAATATCCAGTGGGTTTAGAGCTTTAGTTTTGTTGTATGATGATATTATAAAGTGATTTTGTTAAATATTAATGTTAGGATCAAATTGTGAAAATGGTTAAAGTTGTAACGCCCTAAAACTTAGGTATTTATTTATTGCATGTTTTTAACATAAATACCTATATGCTTTAGTGGCTAAATGATTTGGGTGTGTTTGGGAGTGTCTGAGAAGACCTGGGTTCAAGCCTAGGCTTATGCAAAATTCTGGTTTTTGGGGAATAAAACCCTTGCCTCTAGTTGGTAGGCTTTTAAATAAATGTGGGTAAAACAAGTCACAAAAAGCCTGTTAGTCTAAGGGGTTCGATTGGATTGCAAGTAATTATTTCGAGTTCTAGTGATCATCATTTTCCAGTGAGTAAAGTGTGTAGGGATTCGATTGTCAATCAAGGTAAGTGGTTGGCGATTAAGTGGTTATGTATATTGATTTGGGTTCATTTTAAATTCAATTGTTATGTGAGTAACCGAATATTATGGGTGAACATAGGTTCTGGAGTGATCGAGGACTGTCTGCGCATCTTTTCGGATTCAGGTGTGTAACAGCACTTTATAATCGAGATCGGTGAAATGCCGAAAAGTGTGTGTAAACACTGTCTAAAGCGTGAATTAAAAAAAGCTGAAAAATACGACCATCTGCACTACACGAGTGTGCGTTCGCTCGTGTGGTAATCTAAACCACACGAACGTGTCAAGAAAATTGGGCCAAACTGTGTAATTTTCGTGGCCAAGACCAATTCTGGGCTATGTGGGCCACATGGGCGTGTAGGCCCACATTATGGGCCTTGGGCCCATTTTCACTATTTTACTGTAAAGGTTACACAGGTCGCCCAAGATGAATATGGACCTACTGATGGGTCGGTAAGTATACCTAGACCCTAAACTGATAGAAAATGAATGTTATACCCCTATGTTGTGAAATGACTATTATGCCCCTATGTTATAAAATGATTGTATACTATGTTATGTATGACTTATATGAGCATGCCACGATATACATGTTGCATGGAGATGGGATAATTATGATTGGAGGAAGTGTACTGTACTGGAAGCTCTACTGCAAATACTGTTTAGTACCACAACTGGTGCTAATTTTTGGAGCGTAGGGATGGGTGGGTGATTTTATCCCCACATGGAGTGTTGGGCTAGACGGAGTGGAGTGTAGAGGCTGGATGGGTAGGATTTCTGATTGCATGCCTAATCATTCTTTTATCACATGTTGCATGGGCTAAGGCCCACACCGACATCGACATCTGTTGTAATAGGCTAAAGCCCAACTAAACTGAACTGTTATTGATTTGGGCTTAGGACCAGACTGTACTTGCCTATGGCATGATTAGCATTTTGCTCATATGGGGTTACATACTTAGTTTTCGTAAACTCACCCCTCTGTTTATCTGTATAGGTAGTCCTATTCTTAGGCAAATCGGTGCTGCGAGGGATTTGGAGGTGGCCACACAACCGCACCTGTTTTTATATTTGAGTTTTATTTCCAGTAATTTTAATTTAGGTATTTGTTTTGTAAGAAGGCCTCTTTAAATTTTAACTTTTAATTTGGGGGATTTTATTTATTTCAATTCACATCTGAGTAGTAGTAGGATGCGGTTTTTTTCAAAAGATAATTGTCTTCCAAAACACCACATTTCGTAACATACTATAAAAGCTTCAGCATCAAACATAGCTTTAAAGTTTAATAACGAATTGATATGATCAATGTTTTGCTAAAAACAACTTGAGTTTTAAAAGAACATGATTCCCTAAATTTCTGTTAAGATTCATAAACAAGTTAATAATAGAATGGATTTTCCAAAGAAACTATGTTTTTGAAAAACACTTCAATGTGATACCGCCAGATTCGGCGGCCAGGTTTGGGGTGTTACAAAAATATTAGGGTTTGGTATTAAATTTATATTTTATTAAGGGTTGTATGATAGCCTAGAATATTTGGATAACTTATTAATTGAGAAAAATTAGTTGATTTGATAGATTAACTAGCTAATGGACTAAATTGTAAAAGTTGTAAAAGCTAGAGTAATTGTGTAAATTCAAAAAATTAAAGGGTATAAATTGTGAAATGAATTTGAACCGAAATATATGCTAATGAATGAGTAATTTTATATTTTAGATCAAGATTTCGCAGATACTCGTGAAAAAGAAAAATAGCGGAATAGTCCCTGAACTCTTGCAATTATTACAATTTAATTCAGGTAAGTCCGTATGGTTTAAGTTTAATAATTATATTGAAATAATGAATGATATTATGTATTTAGTATATTTTGAAAAATATAATATTGTTAAATTACTATGTATTTAGCATGTTGTCGAAAAATGAAAGACTGTTAAATTATGAAATTGAATTGAATGTTCAAAACGAGTGGAATGCGGGATTGAGTACAATCGTTCGGTGGCAAAGGGTGAATTGGTGATAAATGCAAAGGATGAATTGACAGAAAATTACCAAAATAAACCAAGGATCAGCATTTGTTGCAAACTTTCATGTTTACTTTCCATTTGGCTCTCACGAGCTTCTGTTTAACTCACATGAGTTTCTGTTTAACCCTTATGGGTTTCCGTTCAGCTTTTATGAGCTTCGGTTCAACCCTTACAGGTTTCTGTTTAGCACTTATGTGCTTCGGTTTAGCTTTGGGCCTTCTGAAAACAATTATACTCATATCCGTAAGTCGTTCTTTGAATGGTAAGTTATCGGGAATTGTCTTGGATGATATATGAATATGAAGAAACAGTAAAAGATGATATGTATCATGAAATGAATATATATATCAATATCTTGATATGTTGAAACATAAAAATTATGTAAGTTGAGATGAATAATAAATTCAAGTGTGACATGTTGAGATAATAAGGTTATTGATGTTGAAATTATATGAAATATATTCAAGTACGCTAACAAGTGTTTTTGTTTGATGCTTAGGCAAGTGCAAAAATACTGGTTGAATGGTAATATGTTTAATTATGAGATGCATTGAAATAGTAAGTACTCAAATGAAAATATGCTTGTGCTCATGAAAGAGTGGTAAGGTTTAAGTTATGCAATTTCTTATGAAATGAGTTATCATGTGATTAATTCAGAAAAAAAAAGGTCCATGTTTAAATGCACTAGCTTGTAGCTATATGGTTGAATGATATGCTTATGACTGGTGTGTAATGCATATGGAATGAGTGTGGAAAATAAAGAAATGCAAATGAAAATAAAGAAATTTTGGAAGAGTTAAAGCTGTTTAAAATCCGACTATGCTAGGAATACTATGTATAAGTGATACTGTAGATTTATTCACTTAGTGAGTTGTTAAAATAACTTCATGAGTATTATGGTATCAATATTGGATTATTCTTGATATGTTTAAATTTCATATTTGAAAACAAGTGTTATGATTAAAGTTATACGAGCTTACTAAGCATTCATTGCTTGTGTATTTGTTTTCCTCTATGCTAGGAATACTATGTATAAGTGATACTGTAGATTTATTCACTTAGTGAGTTGTTAAAATAACTTTATGAGTATTGTGGTATCAATATTGGATTATTCTTGATATGTTTAAATTTCATATTTGAAAACAAGTATTATGATTAAAGTTATACGAGCTTACTAAGCATTCATTGCTTGTGTATTTGTTTTCCTTTACTTTTCAGATTATAGGAAGCTCGATTGGGTTGGAAGCTTGTCGAAGTTGTATCACACTATCTATCGATTCTATCGGTACTTTCGAATGTTTTGATTTTGGTTATAATGGCATGTATAGATTGACATAGAATTGGGTGAGAAATATGGCTTGTAAAATGGCCTATTTTTGAAAAAATTTCTGAGTTTTTGATTTAGTCCCTATTTGTTTCTAATGCGTAATTTGGGCCTCGGGAGCTCGTTTAAGGAACAATATGTATGATTTTGATTGGTTTCTAATATGAATGCTAGATGAAATGAAATGTCTGAAAATTAATTTGTAAACTTCGATAATGCTCTGTAACCCTACTCCGGTGATAAATTCGGGTTAGGGGTGTTACACCAGTAATACTCCTATACTCAGTAGGATCGTCAAGTAGAACTCCTTCATTCTTAGATAACATAGAAGAACTAACCATGGGAGTGTGTACACCCTTAGCATTTGCTAAACAACATTTGTTAAGGAAATCAAGAATATATTTTCATTAACAGAGATGAAGACTCCCAATCGCCGACCGAGTGACCTCGATTTCTAAAAAAAAATAAAGAGCTCACATGTCTTTACGAGAAAACTTAATGAGCAATTATTTGACAAATGCATTAATACTCTCAGGTGCGTCTCCCATAATGACGACATCGTCCACATACACTAATACATACATACTCAACTCATCAGTAACCCGAACAAACAATGAAGCATCAAATTTTAAGAGAACAAAACCCAACGAGAGAAGAAAATGTTTCAACTTATCGAACCATGCTCAATGAGCCTGACGTAGCCCATACAATGCTTTCATCAACCAACACATAAAAGATTCTCCATTCACACCATGTTGTACATATCCATGAGATTTTTGCATGTACATTTCTTCAATAAGATCACCATTTAGAAATGTATTGTTAACATCAACCTAACGCAGCTGCCAATTCTTGGACACAACAATAGACAAAAGAGTCTGAAGGGTAGCGGGTTTAACAGTTGGACTAAATGTCTCTTCAAAATCACACCCTGGTACCTGAAAGCAACCTTTTGCCACTAATTGAGCTTTACAGCAAGCCACAGTACCATCGGGATTCTTTTTTACTATGAATAACCATTTACAACCAATTGTCTTTCTTCTCGGCGACAAAGGAACTAACTCCCAGGTACAATTTTTAATCAATGCATCAAACTCAGCCTGTGATGCTAATCGTTATTCTTCATGAGCAAAGGCTTCGTCAATCATGCGTGGCTCGTGTTCAACAACTTCAACAAATAGAGCTTTAGGTTTAAAAACACCTACTTTGGACCGTGTAACCATGTGATGTGTATTACCTATAGGTGGAGGTATGGAAAAAATAGATGGAGTGGTCTGACTCGAATCCTTCGACATAGTAGACATAGTGCCTCGATTACAACCTACGACACCCAAATCAATCAGTGAATTAGTTAGTTCTATTGTAGCAAAAGAATCAGTGTTACTATAACAATCTAAACCGTCCACCATGGTCGCTAGATACGACGAGTCACGGGACAGAAAAATGGGACTTGGGAACTCAGCCAGCCTATCAATCAGAGACTTCAAAATAGGAACATACGTGGAGATACATCTACTGGACTCGTGAGGAACCATAGAATTTTCGAGATACAAAAACCAACATTCATCAAATAAAACGTGTTGAGAAACAATAACCTTACCATATGATATAAGACATTGATACCCTTTATGCTGAGGACTATGCCCCAAAAACGTGTATGGCTAAGATCAAAACTTCAACTTATTATTATGAAAAGGGCGAAGATAAGAAAAACAACAACATCCAAAAACATACAAATGACTATAAGTTGGCTCATTGTCATAGAGGATCATGTAAGGAGACTTATCTTTTAAGACTGAGGTGGGTAGTCTATTTATTAAATGCACGGCACAAGTAAAAGTATAACCCCAAAATTTCATAGGCAGATTTGCCTGAACAAGAAGTGTAAAACCCATTTCAACAATACGTTTGTGTTTTCGTTCGGAAACACCATTCTACTCAAACGTATGTGGGAATGAGACCCCATGAACAATACCATACTGTGCTAGTACTGACGTGAACGCCCGAAACTTACCACCCCAATCACTTTGAAATTGTTTAATGTCTTTTCCAAATTAATTTTTAACCATCTTCTAAAATTGAGTAAAATAATTAATGGCCTGAGACTTCCACTGAATGAGACATAACCAAGTAAAGCGACTAAACATATCAACAAACGAGATGTAGTACTAACTACTACCACATGCAATAGACGCGAGTCTCCATAAATTGGACACAACCAAATTAAAAGAGAAAGTATATTAAGTAATGGACTTCAAAAATGGCAACTTATGATATTTTCCTTTTTAACTAACAGTACAAATATGATCAAACGAACCTTTATTTGAAACAATATGACATTTATCTAAAATCGAATAAACTATACGGGCAGAGGATGACCAAGTTGATGATACCAAAGTTCAAACACGTCATAGCTGGCAGAGTTCGACTGAAGTCCAGTATTATGAACAGGCAGAAAAACACTTCCACTTACAAGAGTAACTGGTGAAAACTAACAAAGCCCATCACAAGTGTGGCCTCGCAAAAAAAATGTCCTGAGTCTGAATATCCTTAACCAGACAGTGAAATAAGTGAAATTCAAATAAGACATTATTTTCTATAGAAAACTATGAAATAGACGACAAGTTTTTATGTATATTCGGCACATATAAAATATTAGACAAATAAAGCAACTTATTCTTTGTAGCCAATGTAAAATTCCTGACACATTTAATTTTTGCATGCGTCCCATCACCCATTAAAAGAGGAGTTGTACCTAAATATGACGTGCACTCATTCAGAATAGAGGTCTCCTTACAGGTATGATGTGTAACTCCCGAGTTAGAATGCCACGACGAATTTCCCACAAGCATAGGAACATAAGAATTGACGTCGTCAAAATTGGACCCATACTTCACATTTCATCTAGTGCTATTAAAATTGGACCCATATTGATTCGTATGTACATTTCACCCAATGTCATTCAAGAATTCCGATTAGGCGCATCAGGAACCCGTGGAAGCTTAACACATGATGGAGATTCAAAAACAAAATTCAAACCCAAGCCCCTAACCCCAGTATTTAGCCCATGATGGAAATGTGCCCAAGGCTTCACTAGCCATGGGACTCCTGGCCCACAATTCGGCCTATTAAGGCCCATGTTGTTGACAGTTCAACACCTAATGGCCTATCACTATTCGGGCTCCCGAAATTAACATTAGAACTAATGCTTTGGCCATCACCGTTCGGCCTATTAAGGCCCAAGTGGAGGGCATTTGGTCCAACACCAACATAAGGACCATTAGGGAAATTATTGAGAAAAACCTCATTGTTGCCACCATTAGCTGCAGCCGCTCATACTGCCTCAACACCCCACTATCGGCCATGAGAAAACCAAGTCGGGGTCGCCATCGGAGAAGCATCAAACTGGCCTAGCATGTTCAGGTAAGGGGAAAAACCACCATACGTAGTAACATCATGCCGAATCAGAGCACCAGAAATAGCCAAATCATGCAGTCCTCTTCCATCAATCGCACCCGCAGCCCATGTAGGTGAAGCCTGAGCCACCACCAGCCAGGAGGGGTCGTCGTACTCCCTATTAAAATGATAGTAACAGCGTTATGCCAAGTGACCAAACCAATCATAAATCTAACATTGAACGCGAGCTTTAAAACCTCTCTTACGGCCACAAGCAGAAGGCGACCACCGCATAATGAGTCTATCACCACCGAAGGAAGATTCGTTTCTACTAAATTAACATGATATGACGTCTCCTGCACCACTCGCTGTTGTCGACTTTCGTACTCTAACAGAACATCCAATAATTTTTGCATGGGAAGAGGCTTCGATGAGAAAGACGCAAGGGTGAGAATGGCATCATACTCTAGCGATAACCTTGCAAAAGCAATCTCAACCTTCTTAGCCTTCGAGATCTAATTCCCGGAAGCTTCATTCATAGCATAGGTATTCTAAATTTTGAGTACATATTCTTTAATAGTCAGATTACTTTTTTAATCGAATGCAATTCATGCTTGATGCGAGACAATTTGGCTCCAGTCATAGCAGTGAACAAACGATTCGCAGTATTTCATACATTGCAAGAAGTTTTCACTTCTGTGAAACAAGAAATGAGAGAACCAGTAATCATGGACAATAACCATGACGCAAGCAATTTTTCTTGTTGATGAAATAACGAAGCCTCTAGATTCAGCACCAGTTGACCTTCTAGAGATGGCATAAAAAGCGATAGAGCAGGTAGAGTTCCCTCAATAAATCCAATAAGCTCGTATCCTTCGATAATAAGCTTCATGTGTTGTTGCCATTGAATGAAGTTTCCTTCATCAAGCTTTATTGTATGATGTCTTGGAAAGAACTGGATTAACCCAGCCTTACCAGAGTCAGAGTTGATGGAGTTGGCTAGATCACACCTTGGTGGAACGGTGGAGGGATTACCATTATTAGCATATATGGATTTGGTGGAGTTAGCCATGAATGCGCAGAAAGAACAAGGTTCCAGGACCTAGGCGAAAGATACCATGTAAGTATATAGAATTGCAACTAGTAAAATGAGAATGAATGTACTGATTATTGCTTGAATCTTTACTACTGTTTAACAAATGTATTTATACACAATTACTGAAAAACAACTGCTGCTAACTAAATGAGTAACAGCTTACTAACAACCTAACAAACTCATTTTACACAAGTGATGTACTCTAACAAGTTGCCTATAAAAATATTGATAAAAAAAGTACCAAATATTTTCGATAATTTATATTTGAGGATAGCTTACTGGATCGTATTCGTTAGCACTAGCCATTTTGCACATGTAAACACCTGTAAAAACAAACCAAATATAAATAAGAGACTAATATTTTACGACTGAAACTTTAAAAAAAAAGGGAGAATACTTTATCATTAATTCGTAACATTGAGTGTGCAGGAGAGCTTCGTAATAGATCCCTCCAACGTTGACATTCTAAAGGTAGCATGTCTAGAGGATACAGACTGGTTTTTTTCAAAAATTTGTAAATTGAGGAAAAATAAGGGCAATCGTGTAAAAAACCAAGAACAGCTTATTGGTTAGCTTCCAACAATGTCTGATCGTATAAGTAACTTGCTGGGCGAAATTCTACTTAAGGTACATTAACGGGTAATATTATTTTTTAGTTTACTTTATATATTATATTTTACATTGTTCTTTGTAAAACAAACACAACACAACTTATAAAATATTATAGTACAATTTCCTTTTAGCATCGAAATTTATTTTATAATAAGAAAATTTTTTGTAATAATAAAGAAAAGGGAGAAAAATATACTCGCAAGAATGAACTTTCACCACCTTCAAGAGTTTCTTGAGATTGTTAATCAATGTAACCCTTACATTGAACACATCGTAGGCAAGGGGCACTAGGATTTTAACAGTTAAGCCATTCTTTGGAGGTGAAATTGGTATTTTAGGCTGGCCTCTGCTTTTCTTGAACCTCTCCCTAGTAGCTCACCTCAACTCCACTATAGGTACACGTAAAGAAAGGGCGCCTTACTAAATAGGGGCACTTAATTTTCCCACGAAGGTCAAATTGAGATTTGCAGTCTTGATGACTGGGCACAAATGAAACTGAGAAAAGAAAGATTGTGGATTTTCTGGATAGGGTTTTATTTGGTGTTAGGGAACTCACAAAATCTATGAGGTTTTCTTGATAAAAAGAATGAATCAGGAATAGTCTTGATAAAAAGAATTATTAGAAATGTTAAGATTGATATAAAGATATTTTTAAAGTTTTTTTAATAGGTAAACCACAAAAATAATCACTTTTGTTTGGCTCAGATTACATTTTAGTCACTTATGTTTGAAATGTTATGTTTTAGTCACTTACGTTTTTTGTTACAAAGTGGTCACTCTGTCGTTAAGCTCCATTACCTTCGTAACCACAATCATACATGGCAATCCAAATAGGGTTTAAATGCCAACTTGGGTATCTAACTGGGATGAGAATAGGTTTTTAATTAAATAAATTTAATTAATTAAAATTTTAAATTATTTATACCTTAAACTGGAAAAGAAAAATTGTTCGTCTCCTTTTTCTTTTAGTTTTCTTTTCCATTTTGACTGAAAAAACTATTCTCATCCTAGTTGGATATCTAAGTTGACATTTAAAACACATTTGGACCGCCACGTAGGGTTGTCGCTAAGGAGGTAACGGAACTTAATGGTAGAATGACTACTTCATAACAAAATAATAACGTAAGTGACTAAAACATAACATTTCAAATATAAGTGACTAAAATGTAATCTGAGGCAAACAAAAGTGACTATTTTGTAGTTACCCTAAAATATTAATATCTAACTGGATTTTAGAAATTAGATTTGAATTAATTAATTAAGTAGATCCAATATTGTAATAGTTTGTTAATATTAGTTTATTTTGTATTGTTTAAATACTATTTTAACATAAATATTATTTTAACAATATGTTAAACAAACATTATAGTTGTTATGAATATCTTATTAAGTGGATGTCTATCATGATAAAGATAAAGTTTTGATATACTTTAAATTCTAATAGTTATTAGAATTAGATCTCTATTTCTTTTATACTTCTTATCCCTATAAATAGAGATTCTGATGAAGCATTGTAATCATCCCTTTTTATCAATAAAGTTCATTCTATGTTGCTTTCATATTTTCTTATCTTTCTTTATTTTATAACGCGTTATCAGCACAATCTTGCTCAAAGTGATAGTTCCTTTTATCGACGATCAAATTTATCCTCTATGATTTTCAATATATTTGACAGCAAGATGCAAAGTTTTTACAGGAAGTTTCTTTTATTTAATGTTTCATATCTTATTATTATTTTTCATTCTTCTTCCATTATACATTATCGTTGTTTTGATTAACTTATTTTACGTTTTGTGATGGTAAAAGATTTGACACCGTTATCTATATGAAATCAAGAAGTAAGATTCAATCTCAGAATGGATTATGGTGGATAAGTATAGATTTAGTAAGAAACTTTTATATTTCAAACATATTTTCTTTTTCAATTAAGATATGACTACTGTTAATTTTTATTTGACATAAATTTCACGTTATGATGGTATTTGATTTTTGCCTTTCTAGGTTAATTTTTTTTATGTAAAAGATATAATTGTTGATTATATATGTTTGCTATTAATATGGTATGTTTTCTCTATTTTTTTTTTGGTAAATCATTCTTTTTGGTATTAGGGCTAACAATATGCAGACAAGCTGCCAGTCACGTATATTACGCAGCAAAGCTAGCATATAAGTTGTATTGTGCAACTGTAAAACGCGTGATGCAGACATGCGGTATGAACGCGGATCGATCGATAGTGATGATATGGCGCAATGAAAGCGGCGTATAAGCGATCTGCAATGCGTGCTTGGCTATCTTTGGTAAAGTGTAGCTAAACTGCTAGTTCAGTCAATGGTACGTAGCATAGCTAACGTACATGCGGTACAGTGCAATGCGGTAATTTGCCATACCGTTATCAGTAAAGTTCACGACCCTCAGGGTATTGGGACTGCCCACGTCCCTTTGGGTAATAGGGGCTATCAGTAACCAGCAGATCAGCTGCCAGTTCAGTCAATCTTCCTTCTCTTCAAAATCCCACCCAAAAACAGTATAGCATATGTATGTATGTAGTCAGATGTACACGATAAGAATACCAGTTTCAGACAGTTAATCAAAAGCAGGCACTCACATCCAATCAGTCAGTTACAGAATCAAACATGTGCACACTTATAACTCGAGTTCATTATCAAGCTTATCACACAACTAATCACAAATAACACACCCATCAAGCCCAGATTAGAGTTATAATTACCCTATGTAAAGCTCAGTCGAGGGTTAGAAAACACAGAGTTACGATTACACTTACATTTGACCTAAAATTATTATTTGGCGAGATAGGGCCACACGCCCGTGTGCTCTGGCCGTATGGAGGTCCAAATGCCCGTGTGAAGGGTAACACATGGCCGTGTGACGGAGGCACACGCCTGTGTGGTGCACGAACATGGCCGTGTGAACAGGCCGTGTAACTCACTGTCCAATTTTGCTAAAATCAAGTGTAGGGCAGACACGGTCATGTGAGGATTTCACACGCCCGTGTGCCTATCAGACACGACCATGTGTTCCGAAACACTTGCCCATGTGAGATCTTTAAATCTCCAAATCAGTCACACGACCGTGTAGCCAGGCCGTGTGACACCAAATCTTTGAAACCCTAATTCTCAATCCCACATGCCCGTGTGCCCGAGGGATACGGCCATGTGAAATTCAACAAAATCCCCAAACTGGCCACACGGTGTGGCACTCGATTTGGCCCAAAAACCCTAACGTCTAATTTCACAAGACCGTGTGGCCGTTGAGGGGTCACAAAACCACCCTTAAACAGCCCCAAAAACGTCACTTTAGCCACCAAAAACATCCGTAACTTTAGTCATATCGAAGACACATCAGAAATTGGAGTATTTCACTCACTTTCAGCATTCAGAAAATCCAAAACCAAAGAGTTAGAACACACACAAAATAGGTCAAATCGAGCATTTGAGAAAACTAAAATAGTGTAGAGAAGGTTCGAATCCCACACCTGTTTTGTGCATGAAAATGTTCAAAGGTTGACCCGATGACCAAGAAATCGAAGTCTTTCGAAGATCACCACTCTTTCAAAAAGAAAAGAGAAGAAGCCAAAAGTAAAATAAAAAGAATACGTCCCCCCCCCCAAAAAAAAAGAAAAAAGAAAGAATAAAAATAAAAATTAAATAATTAAAATTAAATAAAAATGTAATATTTTACAAAATAATAACTAACAATAAAAAAAAATGTTTCAGTTCAAAACGCACATCCAGAGACTCGAACACATCCTACCACCAGACCAGCAGGCCCATTCTGCCATTTAAATGCGCCACTAAACACAAAAGCGCAACCTCTTCACTGTCTCTAACCACAAACACCCTAAACTTTCAGGCCCAAAATTTGGGGCTTTACAGTTTACATCCCATGTTTCAATGATTATTGCATGTCAATTGGGATAAAAGTTGAACATCCTGTAGCTCATGTTCACATACAAAATGATTTAGCTGAATTGTTTATCAGATGCCTCTAACTAATAACTAAATCATTACTTATGAGAACAAAACTTTCTATTTCAACGAGATTGTATTGATTTGCATGTTGTACGCATCAAGCCAATAAATTATAAATACTCCCCTTTACAATTTATTTTTGGTCAAGAGCCAACTATTTTCCATCTTACAATATTTGGATGTGCGGTATATGTTCCAACTGCTCCACCTCAAAGCACAAAGATGGTTCATAATAAGAGATTGGAATGTATATTTATATGAGTCTCCTTATATATTTTTGAGCTATTAATTCGAGATTTAATTATGACATGAGTTGTCAGTTTTCCCAACATTAGGGGAAGAGGATAAAAAGTTGGATTAATAAAGTACTTGAAATAAATTATCAATGTCTAAGATCCTTGTACAAAGCAATGTGAACCAGAAGTTCAACAAATGATTTGATGTCCTAATAGGGCAAACTGTTAGTGCAAAAGAAAGTAATCCATGCCTGAAGCGTGAAAGACCTGTAGGTTCTAAAGATAAAAATCCTCGTAAAAGGAAAGGAGCAAACATTCAAGATGGTCATATAGTGGAGGTGGAGGTTCCTGAAGAGACCCATGACATAACTAATTATAAAACTCAAGAAGAGATTTACGTACCTAAAAGTGAAAGTGGAAATAATGAAAATAAAGAGATCTCGATAAGTTATGTCAATACGAGAAAAATATGGAATCGAAAGAAAAAAAATGTAGTTGTCGACAACAATTTTGCTCATAATATTGCTATTGAAATAATAAAAGAAAATGAGGATCTTGAGCCTAAATCTACTAAGGAATGTAAAAACAGAAAAGATTGGCCAAAATGGAAGGATGTAATTCAAGCAGAATTAAATTCACTTTCTAAGTGTAAAGTTTTTGGACCTGCAGTCTAAACAATTAAAGGTGTAAAAGCAAGTAAGATATAAATGGGTATTTGTGTGAAAACAAAATGAAATTGATGAAGTCGTAAGATATAAAGCTCGACTTGTAGCACAAGGATTTTTGCAATGGCCCGACATTGATAAGAGACATATTCTCCTGTGGTGGATGCAATCACGTTTAGATATCTTATTAGTCTGGCAGTACGTGAAAACTTGACATGCATTTAATGGATGTTATTACACCCTATTTATATGGTACACTTAATAGTGAAATTTATATGAAAATCCCTAAAGGATTTAAAATCCCAAAAAGATATAGAGTTTGTTGAGAAAATTGCTCAATCAGATTAAAGAAAAGTTTATATGGATTAAAACAATCTGGATGTATGTGGTACAATCGTCTTAAAGAATACTTGTTAAAAGAAGGTTACAAAAATGATCCAATTTGTCTATGTGTCTTTATAAAAAGGTTTGGATCAGATTTTGTGATAATTGTTGTTTATATTGATGATTTAAATATTATTGGAACTCTTGAAGAACTCCAAAATACACCAAATTGTTTAAAGAAAGAATTTGAGATGAAAGATCTTGGAAAAACAAAGTTTTGTCTTGCCTTAAAAATCGAGCATTTAAAAGATGAAATTCATGTTCATCAATCAACTTATACGGAAAAGATATTAAAGAAATTTTACATGGATAAAGCACACCCATTAAGTACGCTGATGATTGTACGATCGTTAGATGTGAATAAAAATCAATTTCGTCCTTACGAGGATGGTGAAAAGTTTCTTGGTCCTGAAGTACCATATTTAAGTACCATAGGGGCATTGATGTATCTTGCAAACAACACAAGACCTGATATAGCTTTCGTTGTAAACTTGTTAGCAAGATTCAGTTATTCTCCAACACGTAGATATTGGAATGGAATTAAACATGTATTTAGATATCTCAGAGGGACTATTGATATGGGGTTATTTTATTCAAATGATTAAAAATCCCTATTAGTCAGCTATGCTGATGCTGGATACTTATCGGATCCACATAAAGGTCGATCTCAAACAGGATATTTATTTACATGTGGGGATACTGCTATATCATGGCGTTCAGCAAAGCAAACATTAGTTGTTGCTTCTTCAAATCATGCAGAAATAATTGCAATGCATAAGGCAAGTCGAGAGTGTGTTTGGCTAAGGTTATTGACCCAACATATCCAGAAGGTATGTAATTTGCCTTTACAGGAAAAGAAACCAACTATCTTATACGAAGATAATGCAGCATGTATAGCTCAATTGAAGGGTGGCTATATCAAATGTGATAGAACGAAACATAATTCACCAAAATTATTCTTCACCCATGATCTTGAGAAAAGAGGTGATATAAATGTTCAACAAATTCGTTCTAGTGATAATTTAGCAGATCTTTTTACTAAGGCATTGCCAACTTCAACATTTGAAAGACTACTACACAATAATGGAATGCGTCGACCCAAAGATGTAATGTAATGTTGCCATCAGGGGAGTCTAAAAACAAGTACTATTTTCCTTTAACCAAGGTTTTGTCCCATTGGGTTTTCCTGGTAACGATTTTTAATGAGGCAGCTTGTAATAGAAGATTGTGTACTCTTTTTTCCTTCATTAGGTTTTTTATCCCATAGGGTGTTTCCTAATAAGGTTTTAACGAGGCACATTATCTACCAATGGACATCCAAGGGGGAGTGTTATGAATATGTTATTAAGTGGATGTCCATCATGATAAAGATAAAGTTTTGATATACTTTAAATTCTAATAGTTATTAGATTTAGATCTCTATTTCTTTTATACTTTTTATCCCTATAAATAGAGACTCTGATGAAGCATTCATAATCATCCCTTTTGATTAATAAAGTTCATTCTCTGTTGCTTTCATATTTTATTTGTTCTTTATTCTCTCTATCTTTCTTTATTTTATAACAATATCCCTTTTGATTAATAAAGTTCATTCTCTGTAGCTTTCATATTTTATTTGTTCTTTATTCTCTCTATCTTTCTTTATTTTATAACAATAGTATTTTTTTTATAATATATTAAAAAATTGTTGGCAAACAGTTCTAATTAGTATTTAATTTTTTTTATTTCTATTTTTAAACACTATTAGTATTTATAAAAAATTTCAACATGTGTTTAAATAATTTAAATTTCATATAGATTTTTTTAAAGTTAAATTGTGTTTTTAAACAAATATCAATTATGTTTATTATTGGTTTTAAACAGTATTTTTAAAAATAAAAAAAGATTTTCAATTTTTATTTAAATATATAAAATTTTTAATAAATATAATACATTATAAAAAGTTTATTTATTGTATTTAATAATTAAAAAGAATATAAATTTTAAAGATAGGAAAATATATTTACATTTGAATTGTTTTAAAATCAGAATTTCAATTTTTTAAATATTATATTTTAGTATTTGTAAAAAATAGATTTTTAAAATTTTAAATTTGTTGCAAGATTTCAAAGAATTATTAAATCTATAATTAAATATTTTTTATTTTCTTAGATTGTAAAATATTGATTTTAACTTAACTGCAAAAGGGAAAATTAGGAACTTTGTACTTTAAGAAAATTCAAAGCCCTTTTTACTTTAGCTCTGTGAAAAAATGTAAAGAGTTTAATTTGAAGAGTTTTTAAAGCTACTGTCTTGGAAAATAATAATTAATCATGGAAAAATAACAGTTTCTCAAAATAATGCATTATTTATGATGAGTTAAAAGCCAGTAGTTATAATTGAACTACTACCCTACATTTTTTTAATTTCTGTTTAAAAATATTTGGGATTTTTAATTTTTTTAAAATTATATTTATAAAAGATAGTTGTGAACATTTTATTAATTTTTCAAAAAAGATAAATATATATATATACAATCGTAACACATGCATTTAACAAAATTAAATATTTTGAAATTCAGATGAAAAAATTTTAAACAGGTATTCCAAATTTTTGAAATGGTTCACAAAGATGTGGGAAAAAAGTTACCTTATTTTTGTTTAATAAAATTATTGTTTTTATTTTATAACGTTTCAAAAATGTTTTAGAAAAATGAGATTACATTTCTTAAAATTATATAGATGTTAACCTTATTTTTGTTTAATAAAATAATATAGATGTTAACTTCAAAAATTCTCGTAAAAGAAGGGATTGCATTTCTTTAATTTATTATTGACCTTGAGAATTTTTACCTTTCAAAAATTATCAATAGTTTAATTTCTTGTAATTTTCGCACCGCTAAAAGTTTCTCTCTTTTTCTTCAAATGGTCTCTTTCTTTTCTCTTGTTTTGTTCGGTCTTTAAGTTGGTTACTGCCCCATATTTTTTTTCCTCCCATTAACCTTCTCTTCTTTTTTTTCTCTTCATTCATTCCATGTGCATTTTTACTCTTCAGTTTCCAAACATTTTTTGTGAGTATTTTTGTTAACTTCATAAGTTGTAATAGATAGATGACAATGTCTGAATTTCCATCAGCCACCAATTGTTCCTCTTGGAAAATGGTTTGGCCTTAAATACTTGAACTATGGCTCTTTTCTATATCTTAATTTGTTTTTATTTTTGTTTTAGGAGTATTTCAGAATAATAAATCATTTCAAGATTTGATTTGGACCCGTGTTATTTAAGTTTTCTCAATGTTTAATAAGTTTTCACTTCTAGAAGTTTTTGTCTTGTCTTGTCTTGTACAAGTTTTTTAGCCTTGCTTTTGTAAGTGATTTTAAAGATGGTTTTGTCATCGTCTTCTCCAGTTTGATGGGTGTTCAATTCTCTTGTCGACTATGTCCGTCACTTTAGATCATTCGAGGCCAATTTTCTTATTGTGATAGGTGCTTGCAATTAGTTTAAATATGTTGTGCTTGAGTTATGACAAAATCAATTGTCAACGTGCCGTTATGTTTTATTAATGTTGAGGGCTAAAGCTTTTACTGTGTTGATGGAACTTGTCATTCATCGCGATGATGAGTGTATGTTATTTTTTTTTTCTCTTGAATTATACAATCTTATTCATAGAATGAATAAATTTTCACTTCAAAAGAAATGATTATTTGTAAATAAATTAAAATGTCTGCAAATTTATTTATTTATATACAAATTAAAGATTAAGAATTAATTTTGATGCAATAAAAATATAGAAGGCTTACCTAAAACAAAATTTACTATTACTAAATCTCTATATTTTCATTGAATATATATAACCAAATAAAATTATTTGAAAATTTAAAAGCATTGAGAGAGTTGAGAAGCATACCAAACTTAAAATAAATTACATAAATATATTTAAACAGATACAATTACTTTTGGGCTTTATTTTATTTAAATTGAGCTTTGTAAGCCCCTTAACTTAATTAAAACTAAATTGACAAACTATAAGAACAAACTAATGACTTGTTAGTCAAGTAAAAGCCCTTTTACAGTTTTTGACAATATTATTGCACCCTACAAATAGAAGAACTAAAACACAACATGAATTATTAGATTTATTTTTAACCAACTATTGGAACTTGGGTTACGATCCCATCAGTATTAACCCTAACCCAAACCCTAGTGCAATCAACAACGGGGAGAACCGATATTATCTGAGCATTCACATTAAGATTCTCCCTCTCTATTGTTGCCGCCGCCGTCTCCCCATTGGCTCCTAACAACTCCGGCCACGAACTTTTCCCTACATATACAAGAGTTGGTGTCAGTTGTTAGTAAATACTTTTTTATGGCATTGGATTAGAAGATGTTATCAGAATTGATTGTGATATAAGTAGCTGTTACCGTAAAATAACAACAGGTAACATCCGATTGTTAAATACCTTGGCATTCATCAGAGGCCATCTTCTTCTCTTCACAATCTTTTCTGCTTTTGGTTTGTTTGTGATATTTGAATGGAGGATGGATATATAATTGTTGGTATTTATGGATGAGGATTGAGGTATCTAAATCTTTTAACTTGTTTGCCATTATTGACTTTAGAGGGGACTTTTGTTAAAAGTTTGAATTCATATATCTTCATTGGATTCATACCTGTATTTAGTTACGTAGATCCAATAATTAAAACGATACAAAAATATTTTTAAAAAATGAAGTATGAATAACCTGTCGACTGATAAAAGATATGCATGAAAGTGGGTGGATATTAAGCTTTTCTTCACACGGAATATTTTTTTTCCTTTTTTTCAGATTGAATTAAACAGTCATCGGATATATATATATATATATGATGAAGAAAAGCTTGTTTGATTTGAATAGTTCCAAGTCTTTACACGCAGAAATTGGGTTAGGGCATGCTGATATAAACTGCGGCCGTAACGAAGTTTCAGTCCGTAATATTTATAGTGGTTGTGAATTTTATGGATATTATTGTAAACTTTCAACCAATTTTTAAAAGGGTAAACTATTAAAATAGTCACTTTTGTTTGCTTTAGGTTACATTTTAGTTATTTATGTTTAAAATATTACGTTTTAGTCATTTATGTTATTGTTTTGTTACGAAATGGTTACTCTGCCGTTAAGATAGATCAGTTACTTCCCAAACGGCAGTCCGACATGGCAACTAAAATGAGTTTTAAATGCCAATTTAGATGTCTAGCCAAATAAATTAATTGATTTTTTAATTAATTAAAGGAAAATGTTAATTTAGTTTCCCAAAATAATCAAAACCGATGCATCAAATTAATCCTTGAATGGAAAAAAAAGAACCATTGGTCTCCTTTTTCTTTTAGTTTTCATTTCCATTTTTACTGGAAAAAACCATTCATTTTTATAGTCATCTTTGTTATATCAAAACAGTAGGAATCAAATTGAGTGTTCCATTAATCGGTTGGATATTTTTAAATGGAGGGTCCAGGCATGGATTACAGTAAATAATGAGTTTTTTTGTTCTTTACCTCAATTTTGGGTTAGGATATTATGGTTTTTTTTTTTTTTTTTTTTTTTTTACAAAAAGGTGGTCTATCTTTTCATGTTTTTATGTATATGTGACATACAAAAAGGATATGATTTATCTTTGTTTATTTGTGTATTGTGAACAACCACAATAGCAAGCAAGAGGTTGGTGCGTCCATTTCTCCTTCTCCTCCTTCTTTGTCATTCTGCACTTCTCTTCTTTGATGGTTGCTAAAAAATTCCAACTTTTACTTCTTTTTAAACTGGAGAAAGCTGGGTTTTAGAGAAAAATTTTGTTTTCTATTTTCATAAAAAAAAAATTTAACTCTTCTCATCTTAGCTGACATCCACGTTGGCATTTAAAACTCATTTTAACTGTCACGTCGGACTTCCGTTTGGGAGGTAATAGATCTTAATGGCAAAGTGATCATTTCGTAACAAAAAGATAACGTAAATGACTAAAACGTAACATTCAAACATAAGTGACTAAAATATAACCTAAGGCAAACAAAAGTGTTTATTTTGATAATTTACTCTCTTTTTTAAATAGCTTATAATATTTGATGGTTGTTTTTAGGAAACTATTATTCCCAAATAACAAGTGGACATTGAAAATATATCTGATTGGGGTTAGATCTAAAAACTTATATATCGCTGTTTAAAATAAAAAATTGTTTTTACATTTTTCAATTTAAATAAACAATAATTTCACTTAAGCTGAATATTCTTTTTTTTTTTTAAATCATTGTCGGCTTCTATTCAAAAATTGTAAATTGAAGTTATATTGGTGATTTATAGTAATGAAATCAATTACTACAAATTACTAACTCTAATTGAAATTGAAATGAATCATGAGTAGGTTAAATTATCATAGTTAATTTCGCTTTCATTTAAGATTTTTTATTTAGTTTTTATTTTATAATTTATAAAATTTTAAATAAGTAATAATAAAATTATATTTTGGCCTTAAAAATTATAGAAATTTAATTTAATCTTTTTAAAATTATAAAAATAAAAACTATTAAAATGGTGAAATTACATTTTTACTATTGTAAAAATATAAAATTTAATTTTGACCCCTAAAAGAATTTTCTAACTTTACTCCTCTTAACAAAGATGAACTAAGATAAATATTAGGAGGTAAATGTAAATAGAATACACAATTTGTTATATCTTATTTACTCAACAATAAATATTTATGGAGTTTAACATTCGTTTTCAATCGAGAGGTTTTTTATTTTCTTTTGTTAATGGAAAATCTGAAATTTACGGTTTGTTTGTTTTTCTATAAGAATGTCTAGAATTTTGCATCTAGGCTGGACTCTAATTGGGTTTAAAAAGTGCCAAATGTAGACTTTTGGGTAAAAAGAATTTTTTTAAGTTTTTTTTTAATTTCAAAATTGAGTAAATTAATTTTTTTAAATTAAAATAATATAATCTTTATCAATTTTGAAAGTGAACAACTAAGATAATTAATGATAAGTTAATGTTTTCTGTCAATTTGCTTAAAGTTTGATAGGTATAATAACAAATTTAGACTTCAAAGTTTACATATTTTATCAATTTGCTCCTAATTCAATAGATTTAGCCTCGATATTTGCTAAATTTGTTGAATTTTTTAGAATTAAGGGCAAAATGACAAAATATGTAAACACTAAAATTAAATTTGCTATAATACCAATCAAATTTATATACATTTGACAGAAGACATTATAATTAATTGTCTTTAGTTGTTTGCTTTCAAAATTGGTAGAGATTAAATTACTTCATTTTTTTAGAGGATCAATTTGTTCAATTTCAAAATTCAAAGGGATTGAAAAGTCATTTTACCATTTTTTCCATCTATAAAAAATATCAAAGAAAAATATCTAAATAAATCATTTAAAATATATATAAAAATTTAAATAATATTCACAAAAAATGTACCACCACCCAAATTCTTTGGCCATTCACATACGATAAATAAAAAGGGATAAATATTAAAATTATACGGTAATTTTAATTTAATGTGTAATTTGATACATGAACTTTAGTTGGGTGCAATTATATACATGAAACTTTTGAACTTTAATTGCATGCAATTATATATATGAAACTTTGATTTTGATTCAATCGTACACATCTAAAAAAAATAATGCCAGCAATTTATTTTTACATTAGATAAGTATAAGTATTTAGGCATACAAATGTAAAGTAATGGTATATTGATAACAATGTTAGTCGCATGGCAAAATTGAATCAAGTCATTTCATATATAAAATTGCAGAAGATCAAAGTTCATATATAACATTGCCCATTAGACCAAAGTTAATATATAATTTTGAATTTTATCCCAAATAAAAGAATAAAAAAAATATTGTTTACTAACCTCTTTGAGAAATTAAAATCACAATTTGTCATTGCCTTATTGCCTCTCAAATCTCAATACCAAATAGTTGTAGAGTTTGGTGTTCGTTTAAATGATTGCCATGTTAGATTTTTGTAATGATAAAATCGATTGAGGCATGGAGCGGACTAAATTGATGGGGAAAAATGTCTTTAGATATCAATATCATCAAAATTATTCTTTATAAGGTAAACTATAAAAATATTCACTTTTATTTGCCTCAGATTACATTTTAATTACATATGCTTAAAATGTTACGTTTTAGTCATTTATATTATCGTTTTGTTACAAAGTGGTCACTCTACTATTAAACTTTATTACCTCCCTAACGGCAATCTTACGTGGCAGTACAAATGGGTTCTAAATGCCAACTTGGATGTCCATTTGTTGGGATGAAAATAAGTTTTTAATTAAATAAATCTAATTTGGACTAGAGGTGTTCATGGGTCGGGCGACCCGACCCGGCCCGAAGGCCCGACCAAAATTTGGGAGGGTTTGGGCAAAAATATAAGCCCGAAAAATGGGCTTGGACAAAAAATAAGGCCCATTTAAAAAATGGGTCGGGCTTCAAGTAAGGTATTTTTGGCCCGGGCCCGGCCCGAATCCACTAAATGACAAAAAAATTTGCTATTTTTTTTATTTTTAAATATTATTTTATTGTTGCTTTCTCCCTATTTTGCTACCATATTATTATTATGTTGCTACTATTTTTTTGTTATTGATTGAATATTGTATAAAACTTATTTTATTGTTAATTTTGTTATTATTTTAAAGGCATTTGTTAATTTTATTATTATTTTAGAGGTATTTACTTGTTAAGTTACATCTATCTTAGTGTTATTTAAGTCTACATATCTTTTTAAAATTTATTTTCAATTTGTTGGGAAATATTTATTTTGATTTTTTTAGTATTTTTGATGTATTATATATATTTAAAAATTATATAAAATAATATAAAATTTTAATACGGGCGGGCCGGGCCAGGCCTGAGTTTTAGCATTTTTATATGGGCCGAGCTTGGGAAAAAATTTAGGCCCATTTTTTGGGCCTGGCCCGACCCGAGCCCGATGAATTGGCCTAAATTTTTAGTTGAGCCCGGCCCAAACCTAGCCCGGCCCATGAACACCTCTAATTTGGACTACCACGTAAGACATTCAAGTTGGCATTTAAAACCTATTTGGATTGCCATGCAAGACTACCGTTAGGGAGGTAACAAAGCTTAACGGTAAAGTGACCACTTCGTAACAAAACGATAATGTAAGTGACTAAAACGTATCATTTCAAACATAAGTTACTAAAATATAAAAATAAATATTTTTTAGGTTTACCCTTCTTTATATATCTATAGATAAGAATCCAATCTACCTATTTAAGTACTTTTAAAATGTCAAAACAGGCCCTCCTATTTTATCATTTTCAGTTTAAAAACTTGAAAGATTTTATGAAACCAAAAGGGTTTAAAAGAACCAGGCAATGTATTATGTTATTCACCATGTGGTTATATGCTAATCGAGTTTGTTGTTATAACAATTTGAAAGACATGAATTCAAATCCGTAACATCTTTTACTTTATATAGTCTAGATTTTACATATGTATATAATATTTTTTACATTTCGGTACTTTCAGATCACAGCATCAACATTTTCTCCTATCGGAGTTGCATAATAATGATAAAAGAATTGAGTTATGGATCCACATATGTATCCTCAATCAATAATCAACAAGATTATGCCTGTTAAATCGTTGCTTTCGTATAGAAACTTACCAAAAATTGAATATATGTATGCATACACATATAATCCGGGGTTGTACAAAAGTTGAAGGTTTTCCTTTTACATGATCCAACTTCAAGCGTGTGAGCTGTGACACTTCCGTTATCCAAAATCCCAAGCTTCTTCAATGCTGCTTATCTCATTTTCATGGCTGCCCCAAATTTCCAGACCTACATTCATTATTTAAATGAACCTGCCATAACTATCAGATTGCAAAACAGCTATGTTACTCTGATTCCGATCCTAGTATTGGATACGGATACGAGTCCAGCTCAGATATTTTCATTTTTAACAAGGCTACTACAAGAAATTTTAATAATAAAACTAATATATATTTTAAAATTTCTTCAACAGTTTTTGCATTGACAAAAGGAAGTTCAGAAGAGAGGTTTACCTTAATGATGGCTTATTTCCAAACAATGTCACCCATAAATTTAAGTGCTGGAACACCTCTAATCTCCATGTCAACTAAGGGTGACTGGATCAACTTCAAGCTTGATAGCTCTGGATCACTCTGGATCACATCAAGAGCACGCATCTGATCCTGAAATATTTGACCAACAATGAGTAATTTGAAGGAATAGTAAGCCAAAAAGAAGGATGCCGATGCTAATATTCCCAGTTCTAGCATTCAATAATTTATAGAACATCAGTCACCCTTGTCACAATACTAATGAAGGCTTATAAATTTTCAGGTTTTCAACAAGGCAGACAGCGCGGTATTTTGCTTACCCAACCTGACTCTACATATATGTACCCGAAACTTGTCCTGAACCAGATTTTATTTAACATTATCGCCCCCAGCCCCAATCCCAAGACTAAATCAACCACATGTGAACAAGTATCATAAAAATAAATTTAAATAAAAAAAACCCTAACTAAAACATATAAAATTAGTTACAAAATTTAAAGAGAGGTATTTTGGTACCGGGTCAGGACAAAGTTTTATCTAAAAGACTAAAACCACACCCACTCCAATCCCAAAACTTTTAATAATAAATAATACAACCCGAAACCGATATTCAAAAGAAAACCTGTCACTATAAGGTCAAGTCAAATAGAAACCTAATCGAAACCCAAAACTGATTTTGAAAAAAAATAATCATCCTTTTAACATTGGGTCAGCTTAAAATCCGATGAATTCTGTTTATTTTGCTAACTCTATTTATAACCTTCCTATGAAAGTAAAAGATGAATACCTTCCTTTTCACTGCACAAAACTTGCAGTCAGAGGCAGATGGAGGAAGAATCTGATTAACAATAAGTCTCTTCACAGGAACATTTTCCTTCTTCAAGGAGGCACTTAACCTCGACGACTCACTAACTGCCATCACCTAAGCAAAAGTACATAAATATAAGCAACTTAATTGCAATGAACAATCACCATAACCACAATGGAGTGGAGTGCGATGTGGCAAGGGTTGAATTATCTACATCGGACTCACGCTTGCATGAATGTTGGAAAACTTTATCTCCATGAATATCAGTTACACTTGAAGCAGCTCCACTATGCCCTACCTCAGTTTTAATTAAGTATTTTACTTAATCTTGTAAAAAATTAACTTACAGTTTATTCATGAATGTAACTTTTAATATATAAAATTGTTTAACATAACTGGTATGCAGATGATTGAACCAAAAAAAAAAAAAAGTACTCGGTATGTAGATAAAATGTCGTAATATATATGATTTTAGTATATAAATCTAACATTTATACTAAAAATGTAAGAAGAAATGAAGAACATTAAAATGTGGAATATAACAAGCATTTACCAAAATGACTCCATTCCACCACACCCTTGCTTTTCAAAAAAAGAAAAGAAAAAAGGAGGCCCTCTCTATTCGGAAAGGATCAATGAAAAGTCCATTGGGCAGATTGAGCTTTTGCCATCCTTAAGTATAATGGAAGGAAAGGCCTATGTAAACAATGCTAAATAATGGGATACTGAAATACAATTGTAAATGGCAATACCGTTGGGATTGTGACGATGACAAACTCTGTAGATTCTGCATCACGGAAAAGGTCTCTCACTTTTACCATCCTCTCCCTCAATCGCTCCAACTTGTCAGCCTGCATGAATAATATATGGATAAATAGTATCAAAATAAAAAATAAAGAATAAAAAAACAAGATGCCAATCTTAATCTATACAAGTCTTACAGAATTCTGTTTGGTTTCTTCTTGCCCGAAAACAGATTTTATGGCGGAGGTGGCTGAAGCAATCTTCTCTCTAAGCTGTATATGGCAATGACAGTGAAGGAAAAATAAATGTAGAAGGAAATTAGTTCCTTCAGAACTAGATAAGAAAAAACACAACACATATATACTCAAATATAAAGCTAGTTCTGGATTCATATAAATTGTTATTTGATTCAAGATGATTCAATTTATGAGGCATCTATATGTACAACTATGTCAAACAAGGACAACCATTTGCTTACATTGCCAACCAAGTCAACCTCACAGGTCTTGAGGAATGGAAGGCTTTACATCTATGTTGTTACGAGCCTACAGCTCTACATTTTTCTTAAAGTACTTAAGCCCAATACATACAAGGCCGTGGGTATGAAGATATGACCCTCTAAAGACTCTTCTAAATACATGGGCAAAACTTAAAAAGAAATAAATATATACCCATGTCAGATATACACTCATATTCAACATTCACATCCAAGACCAGTAACTTAGCTTCACATGCTAAATTTGTTAGACATGCCATCTGTGTGAGTCACAATCACATGTAACATCATCTATCTTAAATTGAAAAGCATATCTGAGTATGATAAGAAGGAAGCAACAAAATACGATAAGCTCGTTTTTTTTTACAAGGAAGATGTTACTTGTCTGTCATTTTTTATACTCATGTTGAACACATTTGTATAAGACACTCGCACTCGAGTCCGAGTAACTTAGATGTTGGCATTCTCACCTTTAAAATCTTGCCTATTGATGCATCCAAGAAGTCTGGCAATGACAAAAGTCGCAATGTATGTCCCTGAAAAGAGGTCCCCATCATTTAGAGTTCATTGGGTTGATTTCGAATGTGAAGTACCACAAAATAGGAAGAAACTCATCGCTCACCGTTGGTGCAGTGTCAAAAACTATTCGAGTAAACATATTATATTGCGGTGATTCAAGAAATTGCATCACCTAGCAAAAGCTTCTGCAGTCAGTACACAGCCTAAGATACAAAAGCTGAGATAAAACAAGGAAATAAGCAGGGAACATAATGTTACCTTTGAAATTGCAATAGCTTCATCTAAACCAGGAGGTGGAGTGTCAAGTAGCTCTCCCAATTTCAGCTCTCCTAACTTCCACAGATAGAAGAAACATCAGAAGCAGAAATCATAAATTTATAAATCCGGAAACGTAAAAGGAATAAACAAGCCAAGACCTCGAGACTCAAGAAAGGCGGCTTAAGGAAAGGATTAGGGCAAAACTTAAACAGTGAGGTCCTCCATGGCATTACACAGAAAAAATTTATAAATAAAGCTTCACCTGTTCTACAAGCATCCCAAGGCCCATGCCATCCATGAATTCTTTGACCCCGGTTCCACCGTTGTTCTTAGTTGCATCTCGAAACTCTTCCCTAGCCTTGTCTGGGTTTATCTGTGACACAGCTATAAATTTAACATGCAAACTACCAAGCATACAAGGCAATAAAAACCCATCAAAAAAATAACTCGCAGATGGTTATCTCCTACAAAATTCATAGCTCAAGGATTGTGTGCAACAAATGCAAAAGAATGTCCTAAAGAAAATTAATGGACACTTGATTAGGAAGTTTTTTCTGCGTACCTCGAGAGCAAACAATGGAAAGTCAGGTCCTTCAACCGGTACTAGCATCCCTCCAGTCAAATCCTAAATCGAAGATAAACACACAGACCAAGCTCAAACGAAGATAATTGCAGTAACAAAAGCATCAGAATCAAAAAATGAGGGAGTGGGTTAAACCTGCGCAAAAGAATCACTTAAGGAATGAGCCGGATCAGTAGAAACCACCAGAGTGTGGTGTCCATTATTTGCGAATTTAACTGCTAGTGAAGCAGCACAACTTGTTTTCCCTACACCTCCCTTGCCGCCTAGCATGTAATACTTACGTTCTGTCCCAGAAACCATTTCGTCAAACCCGGCAATATCTTCTGCAGGAGCAGCCACAGATCTCACTGCCACAAAAGTATAGAGATTAATCCTTCAGCAGCCATAAACTAGGTTTCATACAAAGAATATGCCATGATGGCCTAAAACTATGTTTCTCAGACTCAAGGGGAGTGAGTGTTGGATACAGGTATATGTCTGACATTGGTATGCTCAATTTTGTCTAAGTTTTTCCACATATTTGGAGGATCTGACCTCATATCCATGTCAAAATATGTGTTATGCATTGATACTTCATGAAAATGAAGAGTCGGAGTAACATAAGCCTGAAGCACTACTCCATTGAACACAGCTCTCTAAAACACTAAGCTCAACTATGTCATCTTATTACCTCCTATAAAAATTCAGAAAAGAAAAGCCTTCTAGCTACAAAAATTTCTTCACCAAAATTATTCCAGCAAGATCTAACTTTCACTTTCTATCTATATTGCTCCAACTCTTCACTTTGTTGAATTACTCGTGTCTTGACACATATCTAACATGAGGACAGGATTATGGCCGTCAAAGGATCCTCCAAATAAGTGAAAAACTTAGAACAAAATTGAAGATACCAATCTAGAACACATGCTTGTATCTGATACCAAAATTATTCCAGCAAGAATGAACTTTCACTTGCTATCTATGCTGCTCCCAACTTAGACATGAACTCGAGGATATGAACCCCTAAGAATCCAAATATGTGAAAGAACTTCAGAAGGTAACATATGTTGGATAACTCTAGACTCATACCCAAATCCGTATAACATGGCATAATTGCTGAATGAGTACACTACTGGGCCTGAAACAGGAAGGAAAAAAGAACGTGGGGAGTCCTATCACAATTTTCAATTTCCAGTAATTTTCTTCAGTCATCCATTAAAACTAGCATATTTCTTTTCTTGCACCCTCACTAATTTATTAAAAAAATTTCACCAATTTCAATACTAATAAATTAAAAGTTTAAAACCCAAAAATTCATTACAGTAAACAAAATAGTGAATAAACTAACAAGAACTTCAAACACACATTAATCCTTTTTCCTGACAAATGAGAGTAAGACCCAATAAAGATACATCAATCCAGGAAAGAAGAAAAAAAGGTAAGGAATTACCTTGAAAAGAGCTGTTGGGCCTTTTTGGTTTGATGGAAAGTGAACGAAAAGCTGAAGATAAAGTATGAATTCTGGGTGAAAATGAAAGAGAAAAACCAACTGGTACCATGGGATTTCTTGGAAATAGAGATGATGATGAAGAAGAAGAATATGAAGTAAATGAAGTATGCCAAGCTACAGCTTTCGCCATTTTTGACTGTTCTTTCTTTTCCCCCTTCAAACTGGTCTAAGTAGTTAAAAATCGTAAATGAGGTGCTTTGTATTGAAACAGAGAAAACTTGGATTGAAGAGACAATCACCGTCGCTCACTTCGCCTACCAATTTATCTGGACCGGACCAGCACGTTAAACCGCAGACCGGCTGTTCGAATCAGGTGTGTTCAAATTCGATTATATCAAAAAAAATAACAAATTAAAAATATATAATATTTGATATTTGATATTTTTTTTAGAATTCTATAATATTTGATATATTGCTGGTAGACCTAGGGGTAGAGGTGATCATGGGCCGGTCCGGGCTGGGTCGGGTTTGGGCTAGGCCCAGATAAAATTTTAGGCCTTTTTTTTACCCGAGCTTGGCCCGGCCCGAAATATGGGCCTAAAAATTTGTCCATGCCCAGCCCGAAAGAAAATTGATAAACCTAAACCCGGCCCGACCAGGCCGATATTAATTTTTTTAGCTTTTTTCATTAAATAAAAAATTTTAAAATAAATATTAAAATAAAAAAATAAATAAATAATATGTAAATTTAAAAAGTATATTTGGTTAAAAATAAATTATATATTTAATATATAATTCGGGCCGGGCCGGGCCAAAAAAGTTTTACCCGAGGCCCGGCCCGTTTTCTAAATGGGCCTCTTTTTTTGCCTAAACTCATATTTCGGGCCTATATTTTTACCCGAACCCTCCCATTTTTTGGGCAGGCCGTGCCGGATAGCCCAACCCATAATCACCTCTACACAGGGGTACGAAGATTAGTATTTAATTTAATTTTTAGTTTTAAAATATTAATTAAGGTATTTTACAATTTTTTTAGAATAAAAAAAATTATTTATTAGAATAAATTATTTTGAATAGTAAAAAATGGGGGTTTTACTAAAAAAAGGCTCATTTCCAATATTATTTAAGGAAATGGGCCGTTTAAAAGTCAAAAAATTCAAAATGCGCCTATGTGAAAGCATTTTAAAGGGAAATATCAGAATAGTGCCTTCTTGTGGGTGCGTTTTTGTCATGTCAGTAAAAAGCGCGCTAACATAGTCAAAATTTTAAATGACCGTTGGGGCTAAAATGCGCCCACATAAGCGCACTTTTGCCATGTAAGCAAAAACATTTCTACGTCAACGTGTTTTTGCTGACATGAAAAAAGCACTCCCACAAGAGTGCGCTTTTTTTAAATTTTCCCTTAAAACGCTTTCACATAGGTGCATTTTGGGTTTTTTGGTCCATTTCGATAAATAATCTTTTAAATGGCCCATTTCCATAAATAATGTTGGAAATAGGCCTTTTTAGTAAAATATCCTAAAAAACGGTGTAATAAATGACAATATCTATAAAAATAATATTTTAATAAAAATAAATAAAATAATAATATTTGAATTTAAAAGGGGTGTCCCAACCAAGGGGGAGGCACCCTTTTAAGTTGTTTTTACTTTCTTTCTTTTTTAATTATATACTTTTAAATTAATTTTTATATTTTATTAGTTTTATATTTATATTTTATAGTTTTTATTTATTTAATAAAAAACGGTTAAGCTGTTTAAATTTCATAATTTTTTAATATTTTGTAATTATAAATTTTTAATATTTAGAATAATGACTTGATAATTTTTTTTGGTAAAATTGACATAAAAACATTAGGTAAATTACCTAAACAATCACTCAAATTTTTTAGTGAATTTTTGGTTTGATGACTGAATTTTTTTAATATTTATTAAAAAATGATTGAGTTGTTTTATTTTTTAATTTAATATTTTAAAATTTTGAATATTTAGAATAATGACCGAGTTGGTTATATGCAAACTGCATTAAAATTTTTTACAAATAAAATTAACTTACTAGAATGTGTAAAACATTAGGAGTTCAATTTGTTATTATACCAATCAAAAGAAAGCCACATCGGCATTTTGCTTGGTGACCAAATCGATTTTAACGGTGAAATGACTAAAATTGAAAATTCATCCAAAGGGAGTGATGAAATTAACAAAAAATATTTGATGACCAAAAACCCTAATTCGCTAAAAAAAATTTAGTGACTATTTAAGTAATTTACCCTAATGTTTTTATGTCAAATTTATCAAAAATTTATCAATTTGGTCATTATTTATATTCAAAGAATTTATAATTATTAAATATTAAAATTTTATAAAATTATGAAAATAAAACGATTTAAATATTTTTATTAAATAAAATAAAACTATAAAATATAAATATAAAACTAAAAATATAAAATATATTTTAAAAAATTAAAAAAAATAGAGTAAAAAGTGGCTTGAAAGAAAGGTGTCGCCACCCCTTTTAAATTCGAATATTATTGTTGTTGTTTTTATTATTTTATTTATTATTAATATTATTTTTTATAAATGATGTCACCTGATATATTAAGGATACCGTCTTTACACTTTTTAACTTCAATTATATAGTTTAAAACTCATGTAACATAATTATTTAAAAATGTAAAACTCAATTTAAAACTTAATAAAATTCTTTTTTTTTTCCTTTTGTATGAGATGAAATTTGACATTTAATTAAGATAGTCAATATCATATCGTGAGGAAATCGTTTTTGTTCTGCTAATGTATTGATATCAGCGTTTTAACATAACAATTTAAATTTATTGATATTTTTTAAATATTTTCATATATATATAATTTAATTCCTAGTTATTTTAATAAAATAGATTTTTATATATATGCAATAGACCTCATTAAATATAATTATTTATTTGTATTTGTAAATAAAAACTTTAAAATTATTAATCAGATTAAATAAGTTAATTTAATGATTATATTTTATTTTTAGTGTAATTACAATAGAATAAAAATATCAAGATAAAGAGAGTCCCTCTGAAACCAAGAATACTGTCCACAGAGTCCTAGAGAGAGCAGTTTCTGTTGCGGCTTGGGATGGAGGGGAGTGGTGGTGGAGGGAGGGATTCCGGCGAAGAGATTTCTTTGTTAGCAGAAGAACTCGTTCAACTGTCAATAAAGAGATCCATGGTAATACCGAATGACAAACCCACTTTGATCTGTTCGGTCTGGACCAAAAAGCAATTTAATTCTGAAAGCTTTAAGGCGCAAATGAGGAGCATCTGGAAGACAAAAAAGAAGTTTGAGATCAAATTAGAAGGGCAAAATTTATTCTCAATTATTTTTTATCTAGAAGATGATTTGGAGCAGATTTTGGAAGGACGTCCATGGTTATTTCGTAAGTACCTTATCCTTTTTGATCGATTAGTGAGCCCAATTGATAGAGATTTAATCTGTCTTACATTATCGCCATATTGGATCAAGATTGGTCCTTGTTTACCTGATTTTGACAAAAAAAGATCTTTTACATGCAACCGGTAGTACCTTTGGTGGGGTAATTAGATATGAGATTTATGATGATTTTTGCCGATTGAAAGTTATGTTAGATGTTCAGAAACCCTTAAGGAGAGGCATCTTTGCTTCCAGTGGTAATAGGGTCAATACATGGGTTCCTTTCAAATATGAGAAATTACCAGTTTTCTGTTTCGGTTGTGGGCGCTTGGGTCATGGCCTCCAAGACTGTGTGGTAATGAGCCTGGCAGAGAAAAATAATATAAAAGATGACCCCCTTTCTCTGTTGCACTAAAAGCTGAATCAAAGGTTTTGGGGAGAGAATATATGAAGTTCACAGCATTCACTAAGAAGCAGGGAGTTCAACACTCATATACAGGATGTTCGAAAAAGGGGAATGCTGATGTTTTTAAAAGGGATGATTCAATAGTGAAATTAGAGAGTTTAATTAATGGAAGACAATTGTCATCTTGGGAGGATGGGCTAAAGCACAAGGAAGAGGTTGTGGAGTTGGTGAAGTAGGGAGTGGTAACCACGTCGTTGGAAAAAAATATAGAAACACACAAAAAAATAAGCTGGAAAAGAATGGATGAGAGAAGTAAAAGAGAAAGCAGTATGAGTAAACAGGTGACAGGAAAGAGGAAATTTAATGATAATAATGGTGACAAAATTTATGAGAGAAGTTTAGGATCGGGAAGTGTGAAAAGGATTAAAGTTGGTGATGGAAAAAAATTGCTGGGGAGTGATATTGTTGAGATACAGGTTGACTATACAGATTCGGACACTTTTAAATCGGCGGCTGCCATTAGGCAAGCCGACCGAACGCAATGAAAAGCCTATGTTGGAATGTCCGTGGGTTGGGGAGTCCACGGGCAGTCCGGAGACTGTGCTACTTAGTTAAGCAGCACAATCCCATATGGTCTTCTTTATGGAGACGAAACTGGACAAGAATAGGATGGAAAAAGTTCGAAAAAGATGTGGTCTTGCATCTGGAATCGAAGTTGAAGCTGAGGGTTCAAAGGGAGGTCTTTGTTTGGCGTGGAAGGAAGACATTAAAGTTGCCTTGAGAAGTTTTTCCAAATGGCACGTTGATGTTTTAATTAAGGAGGATAATGTGGAAGAGGAATGGAGATATACTGGGTTTTATGGCTCTCCCTATGTAAAAGACAAAAATGCCGCTTGGAATATACTTCGAAGACTTGGTCAAGAGATTGAGTATCCTTGGCTGGTTGTAGGTGATTTTAACGAAATTCTTTACTCTTTTGAGAAAAGTGGAGGAATTCAAAGGGATAATAAGCGAATGGAGGCTTTTAGGGAGACATTAGAGGAATGTCAGCTGGTCGATATTGGGTTTTTAGGGGTCTGGTTTACATGGGAAAGGGGAAATCTGCCGGAAACTAATATACAAGAGAGGTTAGATAGGGCGGCTGCAAATGAGAAATAGTTAAAGCTCTTTCCGCTAAGTATTCTTCAGCATCTTCCATATTCTACCTCAGATCATTGTCCTCATCTTTTGAATACAAAAAAGTCTTTATCATCCAAAGGAAGTAGGAAATTCCATTTCGAAGCCTGGTGGACCATGGAAGAAGATCTAGAAAAAGTCATTCGGGATTCCTGGGAGGCAAATGAAGGTACGTTATTGGAGAAGTTAGAAAAGCTGCAGATTTGTTTGGAGGAATGGTTACGGGAAAATAGGAGAAATAAGGAGGTTTAAAAAGGAATTTATTGAAGGAGTTGGAAGTTCTGTTAGAAGGTGAACGGAATGATGATACTTTGGCAAAAATCATCGACACTAAAATTCACTTGAATTTGGAAATTGATAAAGACGAGATGTATTGGGAGCAGCGAGCAAGACAGAATTGGCTAAAGCTTGGGGATAAAAATTCAGCATATTTTCACAGATGCGCTTTGGCTCGGAGACAAGCTAATACAATCTTAAAATTGGTGACGGAGGAAGAAATGGTGATTGAGGAGGAATTTGAAATTTTGGTCGCGGCTTCTTCATTTTTTCAGAATCTTTTCAAGTCAAAGGGAGTGGCAGATTCATGCAAGGTCCTAAATGGCATTAACAGAACGATAACGCAGGAGGATAATAAATTCCTATTAGATCCTTTCCGAGAAGAAGAGATACAGACAGCCTTGGAAGGAATGGGACCCACAAAGGCGCTAGGAGCAGATGGCTTTCCAGCTTTGTTTTTCCAAAGGTATTGGCACATTGTTGGTCAAGATGTCACTGATTACTGCTTGGGTATTTTGAATAATGAACAGGACTTTGGAGATTTCAACAGCACAGATATTGTCCTCATTCCTAAAGTTCCTAAACCTACGCAACTGGTCAACTTCAGGCCCATCAGTTTGTGTAAAGTTGTTTATAAAGTGGTGGCTAAAGCTATAGCTAATCGATTATAAAAGATTATTGATAAATGTATTGATGAAGTTCAGAGTGCTTTTGTACCGGGGCGACTCATTACAGACAACGTGCTTCTAGCATACGAAATTCTGCATACGATTAATCAAAAACGCACGAGAAAGAAAGGTGTAATGGCAGTCAAATTGGATATGAGCAAGGCATATGATAGGGTGGAATGGAAGTTTCTCGAAGAGGTAATTGATTAAATGGGTTTTACTTGTGAATGGGTGGAGCTTCTAAAAAGGTGTGTGTCTACTGTCAGCTATGCGGTTAACATAAATGGAAGGAGGAGAAATTTGTTCAAGCCATCGAGAGGACTTCGACAGGGTGATCCATTAAGTCCTTTTCTTTTTCTGATCTGCAGTGAGGGTCTTTCATCTCTCATGAGAACAGCTAAAAGACGAGAATTAATCAAAGGTGCTAAAGCTAGCAGACAGGGTCCAGCGATATCGCATTTGTTATTTGCAGATGATTGTATTCTATTTGGGGAGGCATCTACTAAAAGAGCAAAAATTTTGAAGGACATTTTGCAGGATTATGAGATCTGTTCAGGGCAATGTGTGAATTTTTCTAAGTCCACTGTCTTTTTCAGTCTGAATACTTCTGAAAAAAATAAGGAAGCCGTGTCAAACTTGCTAGGAGTCAAAATGGCTACAAACCCAGAAAAATATCTAGACCTCCCAAATATTGTTGGTAGAAAGAAAAAAGAATCATTTCAAAATCTCCTTGATAGAATTTCTATGCGTATTGAGGGGTGGAGTAACAGAATGCTATCACAAGGGGGTAAGGAGGTTTTCATTAAATCAATCCTACAGGCTATCCCAATTTTTGCAATGTCATGTTTTCTATTACCAATTTCTTTATGCAAAAAGATGGAAAGCATTTTCGCCAAGTTCTGGTGGCAAAAAGGAAAACGAAGAAAAGGTATTCACTGGTGTCAATGGGCTCATTTAAGCAGATCAAAAAGGGAAGGGGGCCTGGGTTTTCGTAATATGGCCCAATTCAATATTGCAATGTTAGCTAAGCAGGGCTGGCATTTGTTAGAAAATCCAACTTCTTTAGTTGCTCGGGTGTTCAAGGCAAAATATTTTCCAAAAAGTAATTTTCTTAATTCGCAATTGGGAAATAGAAACTCATATGTTTGGCGAAGTATATGGGTTGCCAAGGGTTTTTTGGAAAAAGGGCTGATTTGGAAAATGGGTATAGGCACTAGTATCTCTGTCGATAATGATGCGTGGGTTCCAGATCTTGTTAATTCCAGATTATTATCTTCTTATACAGGTTCAAATGATAGTAAAGTTGCTGAACTTATCAATTGCCAAATTAGAGAATGGAACAGGGAAATGGTTGAGTATACCTTCGAAGCTGACGAGGCGGATAAGATCCTTCGCATTCCTTTAGCTAAGTAACCGCATGATGATATACTGGTATGGAGGGGCGAACCAACCGGAGTCTTCTCGGTCAAAAGCTCCTATAAACTATTACAGAGTTATGATCCTAACGCTTATGCGATTCAACCAAGCTACATTGATTTTTACAAAAAATTGTGGTGCATTGATCTTCCTACAAAAGTAAAAATCAACATGTGGAAAGCCTCCTGGAATTATTTACCCACAAGGGTAAATTTACTCCACAAAAAGTTAATCACAGACGCCTCATGCGCTCGTTGTGGTCTGGAAACAGAAACGCTGAATCACCTGTTCAAAGAATGCCCAATATCAGTTGAAATGTGGTCATATTTATCTAAAGTAAAACTGGTGCAGGATAATAATGCTGATTTCAAACAGTGGCTTACCTCGTCGACTGCTCTTCTTTCTTTAGATCTGTGTAGGTTTTTTTGTGGTGCTTTATGGGCCATATGGGGAGATAAGAACGCTCAGGTTCATGAAAAAACAAGCAAAACAGGTCAGGAGATCACAGTTTTTATGAGAAACTACATAAAAGAAATGGACGTGTAAAAAATAAAGCAGTCAAAGTACCAAAAGTTGTAAGTAGATGGAAACACCCACCTTATCAGGTTGTGAAAATCAACTTCGATGGTGCATATGATATGAAGGAACAGTTATCAGCTTCAGGAATCGTGGCCAGAGATAGCGAAGGGGAAGTTCTCGCTTCTAAATCCAAAGTTCATAAGAATGTGGCCTCTGCTTTCGCGGCTGAGGCTTTGGCTTGTCGAGAAGAGGTCCAGTTAGGGATTGACATGCAACACAGAAAAGTCATCATTGAGGGCGATTCTCTTACAGTAATCAAAAAATGCAGAAATGATTCGTCAGATAGATCTTAGATAGGTTCATACATTCATGATATTCGTCAGAAGAAGGAAGATTTCTCAGAGATAAGGTTCGATTTCATTTCCAGATCAGGGAATACCTCAGCACATATGCTAGCGACAGAAACTTTGAGACAGAAAGAGGAACTTACCTGATGAGGGGAATGCCACTCTTTGCCGAAACTCTGAAGCGAAATGAAAGTGTAAGGGAGCCAGACTGATAGGAAGAGAGAACGGAAGGAGAAGATGGAATGGAGGGATGTAAATGAATCTGAAATTTCAGTTTCAATTTCAAAAACCCCTCTTTTTCTTATCAGGCATTAAACACGGAATTGATTGAGATGATAGATGCCAGACAGACGCGACTGCTAATTGGGCGCTAGGACGGTTGCAATAAATGTTTTGCAGCCTTTCTCAATTTTTCCATTTCTTTTCAGAAGATATTTTTTCATTTTAGGGCCCGGGTTTCACTAGTTTCTGTTATACGGGCCAGACTTCAGTTCGGATTTTTGTGTTTTTTTAAAATTTTATTCAATAATATAAGCCCAATCTGTTTTAAGCTCAAAAAAAAAATATCAAGATAAAGAAATTAATAATTGAATTAAAATATCAAAATCCTATGTCAAAAGTACCAATAAAGGTTAATATTGACATAAATTAAGTAAAATTCATTAAAAGGATCGAAACAGATTGTTATTTTGAATAAGATACATTTGTCAGTATAAATTTGAAAGAGTATGTATCAATCAATATGGTCGATATTGATATAATGCTAATTATCACTATGGACTCAAACTCGAAAAATTGATCATTTAATAAAATTAGGTACATAATTAAAGATAAATTAATCAATTATAATTAGGAGTATTCAAACAGTTAATTGATCCGAACTAATATTAACTGAATTAATCAAACTTTTTAATCCTTTAATCGTTAACCAAACCAAAAATTTAAAAAAAAAAAATAACCTAACCGAAATATTTCGATTAGTTCAATCGATTAACTGAATTAACCGAAATTTATATATATATTTTTTGTTAAAACAAGTATAAAACATATAAAAAATAAATAAATCTATAATGTTCATTTACCCAAATTAATTGAATTACTAATAGCCCAATACATATAATATATAATATTATTTATTAAGTTCAATTAATTCAATTAATTATCAAACCGAATTAACCGGCAACCAAAATTTCAAAAAACTTTTAACTAACCTTAGACCGAACTAGATCGATTAACTAACTAATTAACCGAATTAAATCGATTTGACCAATTAATTCATTTTAACCGAAATTTCAACGCCCTTAATTAAAATTTCAAATTCAATGTTAGATATAAATAAATAATAAATAAACATAAATGACACTCATTCAAAAAAAACGAAATCTCGTCTAAAATCAATTATTTAAATTGATAAACACCAAAAAGGAAATTCTAACCATTTATATATGAACTATGTTTGTTTACAACAGTCACGAAATTTCAGTTAAAGGGCTCCCTTTCCAGCTAAATCTTCAAGAGTTAGATTCAGGGTTTCAACTGAGCCTTTCTTCACTTCCTCCCCACGAGCAGCTAGATACTCTTCTATGCTTCCTGGTTCACCGAACCAACCGAGCCGGTCTGCAATCAGATGTAAATTATTACATCCTCCACATCTCACCACAACCACACCTTTCTCGTATGATTCACGGCAAGCTGTCTTAACTGATCGCGTTTCACAGACTTTGCACGTGAATATCATGGCAAGATCGTGCCTTGCAGATGTTTTCAAGTTAGATATTGCAGTATGCTTCATGGCAGAATCGTTTGTCTCCGAAGGTACATTAGCTGAGCAAGAAGCAGGATTTAAACTGTCGGCTTCTTGGTTTTCAGTGTTGTCAATAGCCAGGCCGGAAGGATCGGGTTGAGTTTGGAGCCATCTTCTATAAAAGTCATATCTACTGTTGAAGGATACACTTGCAGCAGAGATGGCTGGTGAAGGAGGTTCTGCAAGCAAAGAGTTAACATTCAGAAATAGAAAAGCAAACGGAATTGCAATATGTTGCTCCGACTCAATATTTTTCTTGAAGTACCTATGGACAACACATTTTCAGACAACAATATGGAGATAGGACCCTCCAAATTCCATCTAAATATAAGGAAAAAGTAGAAAACAGTCAATTGTATCCATATCCGACACACCTAAGTTTGAGTAACATAGATTGCAATGATACCGTGACGAAAGCATGTCTAACTATTAATGCAATGATCTTGTGCTGAGTTCATTATTACAAAAATGGAAAGTCATGTAAGTTGCTACTCGGCAACCATTAAGTAAAATCTAATCAACTCCGAAATTTTACACACATTCGATGTTTGCATGAGAATCAAAGTGATACATGCATGTACGTATATGTATAAATGAGCTCAAATTTCTATCCCAATATCTTCCTTTACATATATTGTGGGCGAAAGGGGGAAGGGAGGGGGTAATAAGCTAATGTTACTCAGACTAGGGTGTGAGTGTTGAACACCCATGTCCAAAATGGATATGTTAATTTCCTCCAAGATTTCTAAGTATTTGGAGATCCCATGGATTTGTCAGCATAAGTGTTGAACATGGGTACAAAAAGATAAAGAGTAAGAATATCAAAGGTTATAGGCTATAGTCAATGTGTGTAACCTTTTTGGCATATCTAAAGACAAAAGAAAAGAAGGCCTAAAGTCTCGGTGATCAGAAGATTTCAAACATGACAGCCACTACTAAATCATAAACTTGTTTCAATCATCAGTTGGCATATCCTCAAAAGAATCTGCTACATGCCTAGGTTAGACAAAACTAGGGAAAGTTAACCCCTTTAATTCAACTAGAAAACATCAACCCATTTCACTAAAATAGTTATTACTGCCTCAAAACGGCCAAGAAAATTATAACATTGAAGAACTAAACCTTAACCCCTGTAACAGCTAGTTATCACCAAAATCCTCAACACTTCGATCTTTGAATGGAAGTCCCGGCAAAAATTTCTAAATAACAGATTTCTGCTTCTTCTTCTTTTTTGGATAAGGATTCTATTAATGAGACTAGGCAACAAGCTAAAAACTATGAACGAAACTAATAACGCGGAACTATTTAAGCCCCAAGCTGTAGAGATGTTCCAAAGTACAATATCTGCATTCATACAATTCAGAACTACTAAATATATTCGAACTATTTCCTTGACAACGAAGGCTTTCACATTTGCATAAATTTCTATTTTCCATAAACCAAACATAGATTCATTAGAATCTCGCTCGTGTTCACAATTTCCTGGTATTAAACTACTAAAACATTCAATTTGTCTATCCAGCTATGCTATTATATTACAAGACATGATTCCTACAGATATCCTAAGAATACAACAAATTTTCACAAGCATAGCAATAATGGATTCTAATACACTTAACATCAAAATAATCAGCTAGCTACAGGAATACTACAACCTGCTCCAACTGTTCATCTTTCTTGAAATATATCACCCGCTGAGGATCCCTATCTAAATAAATGGGAAAACTTACCCAACATTCACAACCGAATTCGAATAATATAGAAGTGAGCCGTCATATCATACAGTTTTAGAAACATAGTATCAAGATTTTCTATATATTTCACTTCCTTTCGTTTCAAAACATGCTCAAAAATGCAAGGCAAGAAAAACCAAAAGTTTATGATAGGGGCCTATCAGTTTATTCCAAAAAAACAATAAAAACCCAAATTTTCTAATAATTGAAAAAGCTGAAACAAAGCCAAATAAACCACAAATTGCGAAGTCCCGCATCAGAGTTTCAGGTCGTATAAAGAAAACCTAAGTAATAGAAACAGAGGAAGATTAAGAAAAAAGTAGAGAGAGAGAGAGAGAGAGAGAGAGAGAGAGAGAGAGAGAAATTACCTTTGAAAAGAGAGGTTTGAGGTTGATTTCGAGCAAGAAGAGAAAAAAGCCGCCGAAAGTGAGACATCCTTAGCCGACAGACGCCAAATGAATGGTTTGAACCTGAGGAACCGAGTTCGGCATTTGGACACGGTGTATTTATATCTTTGTAGATTTCTTGGGTATATTTTTATCTTTCTTTTATGAATTGAGTTATTTTTTTGACTCTACATTATATTTTTTTTTTCCTTTTATGATTTTGGTTTATTTGTTGTTTCTTTTTTTCTAATTGAGTTTCTGCCAAATTCAGCAGATTATGGAACATCAGGTAAAAAAATTTATGTTTGAAATATATTTATAAAATATGTATATATATATAAATTGAATCATATATGGCTGAAATTTCAAATTTGAGGCTTAAGTGATTTTGATGTATTAGATTTAAGTTTTATCATTTGTTTTAAATCCATAGATTTAATATAAAAAAATAAAAATATTTGTTATTTTTTATATGAAATGATTTCTTAATTTTTCCAATAGAGTTGATATCTTTATCATGATAGCAATTTCGCTAAGCGTTAAGTTAGTAAAGATATATACAATCTGTTAATATATGATTAAATTCAACTATTTGTTCTTCTTTTATCTGAAAATTATAGATTTATTTCATGTATTTTTTTTGTTTTTTGTACTTTTTGAATTTGGAAAATTTATTCTTGGTTAAAATAGTAACAATTAAATTCGTTTAGTTAAATTCAATTATCAATCATATATATTATGTGTACTGTTATGGATTTGGTTCATATTCTTCATTTGGATGATTTTAAGTCTTTATATTTTTTACAAGTGCGTAATTTCTCAATTATTTGTGATATTTTTCCTCTTAAATTATGCTATTTATAATCTTAATTATATTATTTATAGTTATATTTTATTTAATGAATAATGAGAGAAAAGTGAGGTTAAAGTTTATTTTTGACAAATTTTTACAGGTTGAACTTTCAACATAGAGTAGATTCAATATTTTAGACATAACTTAAGCTATAAAATTCTGTTTTAGACTCATAATTTACAAATTCAAAAAAAATCAAAAGATCTAACTAAAGTTATTTAAAGGTTTCAGCCTAAAAAAAAAGACATGGAGAGATGAGACATAGCCATTCTTAATTTTCTGAACTTTTTTCCGGTCAAAAGTTAATCAAAGTTTGATTCAATAGGTTTGTAAAACTTAATTTGAGCTTTAATTCTTCTTTGCTATTTGATATTCATGCATCTTCTATTTTAATTATAATTGCTTATGTTTATTGAATATCTAGTCAATATTTGATAGCTTGGAACAATTGACTTGTCAATTAGAATAATTACAGCTATAAATGTTTAATTCATTATAATATTAGTTACGAATTGCAAAACTCGTTTATGTCGTAGTTTACGATTATGTGATGTAGATGTATGGTCTAGCTTAAATGAACCATGTTGAGGTGAGTTTGTTGGTTCAAATTAGGTCTTTTTAGTTCTTAATATTGTTGGTAAGTTAAATCTAAGGTATTGAGTTATGAGGTAATTTATCGGTTAAAGAAGTAATTTCAAACGAATTGTCTCTTGGTTACCGAATAAGTAAAGAGAGGTTGATTACCTGGTATTGATTTAGCAACTATAATTAATTTATTAAAGATATTGAAGTTATCATTGTGTCAGTGATCGAATCAATGATTCAAACAAATAATTTACTTTTGGTTAAAGTTTTTCCCATTTATTTTTCCAAAACCTTTAATTATTGTTTTTTTTCCTTTAAAGCTTTGGATTTAAATTTAGTTTTTTTTATTTAGTTTTCAATCTTATAACCCTCCCTCCAAATTTACTTTTCTTGTTTATGCTTAATAAATAAAATTATTACCAATCTTTGTTGATACGAGTTTATTTGTCGCTTTCTATTAATTCATCTGTTTCAAGTAGGTTTTGTTTTTGTAGGTCTTGATAACTTTACATTTTTCAAAATTTAAAATTTCAATCTTGACGCAAATAACCGTCATTAATCTATTAAAGATTTTTAGTAAGTAATACGTGGAAATAACAAGTTGAAATGACATTATACATATACTAATATGTTTAGGTCATCAAATTTTGAAAATAACAGAACGTAATGAATTTAATGATTATTATTTAATGAAGATTAAAATTTTAAAATTTGACAAGTATATGGGCTAAAAATAACTAAATTAAATTCACAACTTTAACAAAGTTGAAAGACTAATAACATAATTTATTCTACTTTTGTTGCCAAGAAATGAAATATTGTCCAGAGATAGATAGAAAGATTTTGTATTGGAAATATATTATTATTGTTTGAAATGTAAAATTAGAGGGATGAAATTGCAGATTCTATTTGTTAAGATGGGCTGAAAAAAGAAGAAGATTCGAGGGACTATCTCAAGTCTCAGCAAGAGAAGTATTCCAAGAGAGATCAACAGAAGCCGTCTCACTCTCGTATTACGGACCCATCGGCCTTCGCTATACAATTTATAAGATTATTTCTAAGGTCTTTGTAATTAAACTTACACCAATGCTTGATTGTGTTATAACTTCCTTCCGGATAAATTTATCATTTTTATTATATGAATTTATATAACAATAAATCATACAACTTAAATTTTATATTTAATTAAATTATATTTAAATCATTATATTTCTGTTAACTAAAAAATGAAAAGAAAAAATATATTACTCTAATCTTGAGTAACTTTTCTAATTATTTATATAATAAGTATTTTATATTTCATATATAAAAATTTAGGGTAAATTATCAAAATAATCACTTTTATTTGTCTTAGGTTACATTCTAGTCACTTATGTTTGAAATGTTACATTTTAGTCACGTTATCGTGTTATAACATTTTAGTCACTGAGCATTGTCATTAACGGTGTAACGACAAGCTAACGTGGTATGTTAAATCATCATTCCAAACAAAAAAATCAGGTTAAATTATACAATTATTCCCTATATTTTTATCATTTTGAGTAATTTAATTTTTTTTTTATGTTCTTTGAACTTTTGTTTTTCCATTTTCTTCTCCTTATGCACCCTTTTCCATTTCTTTTAACGCAGTTTTTCTATATTTTTCATTTATTAAAACTAGTCCCTATACTTTTGTTTTTTTATATAATTTAATTTTTTTCTTTTTATTTCTTATTTTCCTTTTCTTATTCCCCTTAATTTTTCTCTCTTTTCATATTTTTTCTCTCTTTTCATATTCTTCACTGCAGAAACATAATCTTTGCCCACCAAATAAACGAAGTCATTCTTAATCATGTAATATCCCTAACCCTTAATCCATCTCCGGAAAGGGGTTACGCGGTATTACTGGACTTAACTACTAATTTGGGGCATAAAAATTGAAACTGTCCATCTGCGTCATATTGACTAAATTGACTATAACTCGAGTTAGAAAACTCGAATTTTAGATCCGTAAATTTTCCTTGAAACAAGACTCATATATATTCTTACTACAATTTTTCCAGAATTTTTTATCTTAGCCATTTAGTACAGTTTTTTCATTAAAGTTTCCCCTGTTTCACTAACCAACGGTTCTGACCTCTCTTAACCTAAATTCAAATAACTCATTGTCCAGTTATCATATGTTTCTCCCACTTTTTTTTATTGAAAATAGACTCACTAAGGAATCAATACGTATAAATTATAACTCATAATTCACTTTGTACAATTATTAAAGATTTTTCCAAGACAGAACAGGGAACTACGAAGTTATTCAGAACCAGTCTCGCTAAAATTAAAATATCACAGAATATAAATTTCTTCTTCCTACTCTGTTTCTTTCATATAAAATAGACACAATAAGCTTTAATTCTATATCTTGTTCACTTTCTAATTCCATTTCTCCTATTTTTGGTGATTTTTCAAAATCACATCACTACTGTTAACCAAAAACTGTTTCAATGCAAAATATGGTTAACTAGTTTATAACATCTTTACTTCCTTTCATTTAAACTCTATACATAAACCATACTTATAAATATACCAAAACCAAATCAAACGAAATCATCAAGCCAAAATATAAATTCCAAGATTAACAAGATGGACAAGCCATTTTCGCATGGCTTATACAAATATATACAACTTCAAAACTAGCAATATCAAAACTAGTCTATACATGCCACATAACCAAATCTCCAAGCATTTATTTACCGAAGCGAGAATTGGATAGTGTGATGAGATCTCCTTCGACTTCCAACCCGAGCAAGTCTTCGAAACTCTAAAACCATAGGAAAATTACACAAAGTAAGCTTTGAAAGCTTAGTAAGCCATAAGCAAATAATTCACCATAGAAACATATATAATTTAATTCAAATAGGCCAAATTTGGTTAATCACATACACATGTGCAATCACTTTTCTCATATATCCATGTTCCTCGTTAAGTAACTTCACTTACTCATAATTTATATCATCATTCGTAAACTTTCACCTTTCATATAATTCACATATAAAATCCATATGATATAAAATTTTCATTTCAACATCTAAAACTTACTTATTAGATCAAATACACATGATTCATTATACCATCACATATGGCCGAATATACTAGTTTAATGCATTATCATATATATAACCGATCATCCAAAGTTAATTAAATTATCACATGTACTCATATATTCGAATTTAATATAATATCACATATAACCACTTATATACAAATTCAATTCATCATCACATATGCACATACCTTTGTGGCCGAACATATAAGGTTAATTAAATCACCTTACTTGATGATAACGAATTCGTAATTGCAATTACATAGCATGCTACCATTCAACAACTACCTAGATCAATAGGTCTCAAAAATCAAATACCAACATGCCATTCATTCATTCAATCAAACTCATAGATTAATAATCACCTCTCAATACTTTAATTTCATATACAAGAACAATTTACCTCATTGATATTTAAATTACTCAATTATCATACATCACTTACCTATCTATCACTTTTCGGATAACTCCATTCATTGAATTATATCTCCGTAAGATCTGTAAATCCGCACACACAGTGCAATTGATGTAACGTATCGCACACTTAGTGCCGTTACTTAAGAAAGAGCACACATAATGCCATGTACTAGTAATGTATCGCACACTTAGTGCCATTACTATTCTTCCGCACACATAGTGCCATTTACTAGTAATGTATCGCACACATAGTGCCATTACTATTCTTCCGCACACATAGTGCCATTTACTAGTAATGTATCGCACGCATAGTGCCATTACTATTCTTCCGCACACATAGTGCCATTTACTAGTAATGTATCGCACACATAGTGCCATTTACTAGTAATGTATCGCACGCATAGTGCCATTACTATTCTTCCGCACACATAGTGCCATTTACTAGTAATGTATCGCACACATAGTGCCGTTACTTAAGAAAGAGCAGACATAATGCCATGTACTAGTAATGTATCGCACACATAGTGCCAAATAACCAATCCTTCCTCAATCTTGTTAACACTAATAATTTCATTTTCATTCACATCTATACACAACTAAATGAGCATGTAAAAGCAACTCATGATTCCATTTCAATACCATCACATTCGGAAATCTTCAATACATGTATGTACATATAATCACTCATTAACATTTAACATATGCACATTTATATAGGCTAAAATCCAATTCTTTCCAATAGCTTAAATAAAAACTTACTCAAGTATTTCCTTAAACATATCAAACACCATCCCTCACATTCAGTAATAGCAAATATAATTGTAAACATTTCAATTCAGCATGAATAATTTACATTTATTTAAAATTAAGAACAACCATTTGCTTATAGACTTACCTCAATCCATAGATGATTATTCCCCAACCTTCTCTTTTCCCCGATTTATAATCGATCTATTTATTTCACGATCAAAGCATAATAATAAATAAATATACTAACCCACTCAAATATCAAATCAAGTTCAAACTCAAACCATCCTATCATTTAATTACAATTAGTAAAAACATATTTATTCCTCACAATTGGTCAACACAAACACAACCATTATCCTATTCATTTAAAATTGAACAACATGAATACAGTAGGAATTTATATTAGTTCAGACATCATTCAAATTCTGCATTTTAGTAACCCAAATAACCCACCGAAATCACTTAAATAATAATTAATAATTAACTTATTAATGCAGTACATCTTAATTACCAATTACATTCTTCGATAGCTTAATTTGGCATCAATTTAGATATCATTAATTAACATTATTACAACCATTTCTCCAGTTGTAATTAATTACCCATCGACAGCCCAAACAACATAAACATACAGCTATTGAACACCATTTAACCAGCACATTAACTAACACTTAGACATAAATTCTGCAGCATTTACTTTGCTTTTAATACTCATTCAATAACTTCATAAATAGTTGCATTAACCCCTTTTAAAAAAATCAGGTTTAGACACCATAAACTGCAACTAAATAAACGTCATTAATTATTCATTTACAACTTCAACCATTATTACCATAATTTAAAGTCATTCAGACCACATTTATTAACATCTAAACAACAATTTACTGCTGCTTTAACACCAAACGGAAATCCATAAAACAGCATAAATATAATCACTTAGACAACATTAATTGACGCCTAAACAACAATTTTTCTGTTGCATTAACACACCAAACAGCAGTTCTTAAAACATCCTATTTTTCTGCTACATTAACACCACACAGCAGTCCTTAAAGCAGCATAAATACACCATTCTCTGAACATCATTAACAACGCACTATTCGAACAGCATCAATACCAAAATGGGACAGCATAAACAGGGCAGCAATTAACAATACCAACAAGGTAAAATCCGGACAGCAATTTAACCGTTTCAGCAATTATCAAACACAAGAGAATAAAAGTTCAAGGAAAACTCACTAAGGTTCCCAACACCGATTCTACCTATTCAATTTGTTCTTTCCCTTTTCTGTTATTCAACCCCAGAGTTACAGAAATGGAGTATAACAACACAAGCATTCACTAAATTCTTTTAACACAAGTGAGAAACTCTTCATCTACTAGACATGCAACATTTACAACTAGAAAAGAAACTCTTGTCTTCTTCCACACATTCGGTTAAGCTCAAATCAACAATGCAACTAGAATTTGTCAACGAAAAGCTATGGGCAAAGGAGAGTTTAGAAGAGTTACCCTTCTACTTGAAGATTTTTAACTTCTAAGCAAACAAATTCCATGGTTTTTCACTACATGCAGCCGGCCTCTTCTCTCTAGCTTCATTCGAAAGAGACAAGGAAGCAAGATGGACCAAATAACAAAAAAAAATAAAGTCTTTCTTTTCCTTAATATCGGTTGAAGAGAATAAATAAAATATGAACACTAATGTGGCTTTGTTTTATTATAATTCATATTAATAAGCCAATTGCCAAATTAACCTTTGTAATTTAATAACAAAACCTTTTAATGGTGGTCTATTACCGTCCACTTGCCTATATAGTGGCCAAATATCATTTTAAGGACTTCAAAATTAATTAGACCATAGCAATTTAGTGCTTTAACAATTAGATTACCATTTTTACATTTTACACGATTAAGTCCTTTTATAAAAATTGAGCACACAAACGATAAAATTTTCACACGAAACTTTCACACCTCTTAATTCACATACTATAAACACCAAGGATAATATTATAATATTTTTTTGGCTCGAATTGTGGTCTCGAAACCACTGTTCCGAGGGTCTAAACTGGGCTGTTACAAATCAAATCTCGATTTGAATATAACCTAATTTTGAAACTAAAATTGGATTTAACTAATGAATATAAAAAACTATATCCTTAATAAAATCTAAACATAAATTAAATTCTTTATGTTCAAAATAATTTTTTTCTGTTTCCAAACTTTTACAGAATCGTGTAGGTTATTCATTTCCTTTTCTTTTATTTTTTGATGAATAAAATTGATCTAAACCTTCTTGGATATTCCCAAGCAAACTTGATTGGAAGTCGAGCATGGATGAACCGAAGAGAGAAATAGAGCATGAAACCAAACCGATTTAGGTAAAGTTGATGGTAAGTTTCGTATGGTGGTATTTTTAGTTATTGAGAGTACAGAGCTCGTTTGAAGAATCTGTGAAACAATGTAGTTTCGAGAGGGCGAGAATGTTGTAAGTAAATAGATAAGGTCGTTGTGGAGGCTGGTTAGGAGGTTAAGGGAACGAGCTCGGGAAACTTTGTTGAGGGTGGACTGCCATAAGTCACGACTGGCGAGGTCTTCGAGTGAGGCGAGCTTGTGCACTAGGTCATTGAAAGATCCAAATTAATTCATTAAAGCAATGATGATGATGAGGATTTGTAATTGTGGGGTGAGAATATACGAAGCAAGTTTTATTTTGATTTCAACTTTCACCTTTTCCTTTTTCATAAATATAAAAAAAGTTTTAACAAATGAAAGATATAGAAAAATTACATTAAAAGAGATGAGAAGGGAGGAAAATAGAAGGAAAAGCAAAAGAAATAGAAAATAAAGAAAGTTAAAAAAGCATAAAAGAAAAAAAATTAAATTGCTCAAAATGAAAAAATATGGGCACATTTGTATAATTTAACCTAAAATTTTTATTGGAAATGATTATTTAACATGTTATGTCAACTTAACGTTACACCATTAACGACAATTACCGGCTCAGTGACTAAAATATAACTTAAAGTAAACAAAAATGACTATTTTTATAGTTTACCCAAATATTTATAAATAATATATTTATATAATCTAATCTAATATCCTGTAATTATATTAATTATGTATTATCTATTAACTATTATGATTGATTTTTTTTTTTTGTGATAAAATAACATTTCTAACTAATTACATAGGAATATTCTGAAGAGAAAAAATACCCTTTGACTTATCAGATTCAAGAAGATCTAAAACCATTGTAGGAGGAAGATAGAAAATCTGTAAATCTTCTTTTTTTTAACCAAAGCTAGTTTAGCTAAATAATTTACAACTTGATTTTGTTCTCTAGGTATATAACGCAAGATCCATTGTTCTTCTTGTAAAAAAATATTTTGAATTCATCTAATCTAAGCCGAATTCGAAGTGGTGGAGATGTTTTCTTGGATTGCTTTAACAATCTCCAAGCTATCAGATTGGATTATAATCTTATCATAACCCCAGCATTAGCTTAGCTTAAGCCCCTCCAAAATTCCCCAAAGTTCAGTATCGAAAATCGAGCACTTTCCAAGATATCGGTTGTACCCAGAGATCCAACATCCATTTTCATCACGAAGTACTCCCCCAAAAGTTGCATTTCTAGATTCCAATTGCACTACACCGTCAGTGTTGAGAAAGAGCCGCTTTCCAGTTAACCATTCTCCATAGGATAGGTTGTGACACTCAATCATATCTGCATTGGAGACCGAAAAGAATTGTACTGCCCAACTATACGAAACTTTGACTATCTCACTTGGGCTCCAACATTTTCCTTGAAAAATAAAAAGATTGTGATTCTTCCATATGTGCCAAGTAAACATTCCAAAAAGCACACCCAACTAGCTCCTCATTCATGGATCTTAATATTATCTTCCACATTAGAAAGAATCCAATTGTGTAAATTATTATAGAAGAAATTCGTTAGGTAATCACCTGTAGTGACCTGATTCCAGAAGTCTTTAGCCATTGTGCAGTCTCTCAAAATATGCAAAGCGTCTTCCTATTCGTAACCACAAATGGGACAAGAAAGATCAACCGCTAAGCCTCGTTTTACTCTTTCCACATTGGAGAGGAGGCGTTGCTTTAGGACGATCCAGATAAAGAACTAGATTCTTTGTGAACTTGGAAGTTTCTACGCACTTTTCCATTTTTCATCTCTAGAATTCCAAGCACCCTCCTTCAGCATCTTGTATGCACTTTGGATAAAGAAAGCTCCTGTCGAAGTGTGGCACCACGAGATTTTATCAGGACCTTCAGAAGGATGTGGGGGAGGGATGGCCATAATACGTTGAATCACATCGTCAGAAAGACAAACTCATAGTAGATCAAGGTTCTATGACCCATCCTCTAAGACCATTTCATTAAGGTATTAGTTAGAAGCAAGATTAACAGTAGTTGAGATATGCTTAAACAATGGTCCTACACAAGGAATCCAATTATCCCCCCAAAAGCGGATTTTATTACCATTACCAACAGACCAGATTTAAGTTTTCTCGTAATAACGGCCAAACCTTGGATAGAGACCTCCAAAGAAAAGAACTTCTATCTCGGCCAATACAATTTGGCAAATCTTCTGCCATATGATACTTCGACTTGAGTACACGAACCCATAAGCCTCATTATCAATGATGATGTTAAAACCCAGTTTCAAAGGAAAAGAAATGTTCTGGTCACGTAGCTTTCTCATCCCAAGTCCACCACACCATTTAATGCTGGCACAACCCTGGCAATTAAGAAAAATTTGTAAAATTCATGAATTAATAAAAGAAAAATAAGGAAACCATACTCTTACTGTCTCTCGACAGTAAACCCTTCCACAGTCGAAGATGCTACTTCCGAAGCATCCACCGCTGCCTTGTTAGAAACCTGGGCCGAAAGGAGCTCCACCATCGCCTTCATAGACTCTGTTAAGGGAATCGGGTATTCCCGGAGGATTTGAATCGATTTCCATGACCCCCTAGTGCAATAGACGGTTTCCAACCACCACGTCCACTGCTTTCTCTACCTCTAATTTTTTTTATCCTTAGGGCTTGAAGTACCAACACCCACGCCATTCGTATTTTTTTGATTGGAATAACTTTCTAATTTGATGCAAATTGTCTTTAAAAGTTACCGCAGAGTGCTTTCTGGGATCAAGAATACCGTCAGTCATCTGAACCTCTACTCTCTCAGGTCCTTCAAACACTGGATTTAAGCACACTTTATTATTTTCCAAAATTCCAGGTGCCCTAGAGACCTTACTCCTTGCGTCAAATTTTTCTGAAACAGGAGAAGAAAGACTAGGGTTAAAATTAGAGAAATTAGCAAGGGTATTTAACCAAACCTGGGATATGTGAGTTGTTATCCCATTTTCCATTTTATACGTTTGCTCAGAAAGGGCTTGTTCTCCGGTAGAAAAGGTCTCAGTTCACTGTTCGAAACAGTGTTTAAGGATGGGTCCCTTAAATTAATCGTGGCCTAAGCAACCAGGTACTTGATTTCGTAGGCCTGGCTTGTATATTACCCAAGCCATTTTTGCGCTGTTGTGTATGGCCCATATGCTCCCGAAGAATAGGCTCACCATTTCCCATTGATCTGGGCCTACGAGACACCCTGTTTCCAGACAAATAGGCTGGCCTAAATTTCCCAAACTGGGTCCTACATTTTCCGTAAAAATGGACCCACTAGGGACCCATTTTTAGCCAAAATATCCTGACCCAATCCTCCCTTATTTCCTTGCTCTGTTCAAGGCCCGAGAAGACCTTTATTTCCCCCGATTCGATGAGCCCTTCCTCTTTCCTTAAAAAATTCACCTTTTTGAAAGTTAACCCTCGTGATTGCCTCCTCCACAACTGTCGTCTCATGCTTTCTTCCCCTACCCGAAATTAAAGCCTCAAATCGTGACCCTTCCCCCATTAACGCCGGTTTATTTGTGATTTGTCTCTGATTTACCTGCAAATTTCGCCTTGATTTTCTCTCAACTATCATCCAGGGACCATAAGCTTCCAATGGCTCGTCCAACGTCTCCTTTTCCGATCTGCCTCTCGATGGTGAAGGGATTGTCTCCCCATTAATGGATCTGGGACCAGCAACTTGACAACCTTCTTGTATATGTCCAAACCTTCCACATGAAAAGCAAACAATTTGGTAACGATTCAAACTCAAATTTTTGTAACTTACCATCAACAATAATCTTAAATACAAGAGGTTTTTGCATGTCGATGAACACTGCCATTCTAGCAAATTTCCCTCTCGCACCATTACCAGTCTAGAAATCAAGTTTGACAACTTTGCTGATTAACCTGCCGATTTACTCCAGAATTTTCCGTTTGTAAAAAAGCCCCGGCAGACTAGGAAATCGAACCCAAACCATAATGTTTTTCGGGAAAAGTTGGAGTGGATTAAACTCTGGCATCCACGGTTGAACTGTGAGATAATGCCCCAAGACAATCCATGGCCCCTGAGTAAGAGCCATTTTCATAACCATCTCGGCATTCAAATCTAACCAGATGATAGCTGTCTGAAACTATTTTTTTTTTAAAATGGGTTGGATTTTAAAAATAAAAATGGAGTCGTCACTAATTTTTTTTTATGGGGTGTGATTGGATATTTAAAAAAATTTAAAATACGATCCTCTTTGCTTAAAAATAAATTAAATTGGATATTGAGACTTGCTTATTTCGAAGAAGTAAAATGTCATGTCCAGTGAGTTAAGATACGACGTTTCGAGTCCTCGAAACTGAACTTGTCTTTTGACTTTTAAAACTAGAGCGTTTAAATTCAAAAAGAATATTCGGTTATTTGTGTCAAACGAAAAAATCGAAACCCAGTAAGTTAGGGTACGATTTCTTTCGAACTTAAGAACGCAAAGTATTCACTTATTTCGGAACAAAATTTCATATTTGGGTATGGCTAAACGTGAAATTTTAATTTAAATTAAGAATGAGCAAATAAACATATGAATAAAGAAACTTTGAATGAAATGGTTTAAAAATAATGATAATAAAAATAATAGTAATAATAATAATAATAATACTAACAATAATAATAGTAAACAAATAATAGTAAAAATAATAATACTAACGATAATAATAGTAAACAAATAATAGTAAAAAATATAATAGTAATAATAATAATAGTAGTAGTAAAAATAAAATAATGATAATGGTAATAATAGTAATAATACTAGTAATAATAATAATAATAGTACAAAAATAATAATAGAAATGTTAAATAATAATAATACTAATAATATTAATAGTAATAATAATAAAAACAATAATAGTGATAGTAAAATAGTAATAAATATATTGTAGAGCCCAATTTCTTGCCCGGGCCCAATAAACATAAAGTCCAAATTCAATAAACAGACCAGTTATTACAGCAGGCCCAAAATGCTAACCCGATTAAGGCCCAAACCCCTAAACCCAAAATTGAAACCCTAGCAGTTGACCTTTGTGCCGCCAGCAGCCTCCCAACGCCACATGTCTCGCGTCTCCGCGTCTCCGCGTCTTGCGTCGCTCCACGTCGCCACACCTGCGGAAAAGGAGGACAAAGCAACAGCAAAACAGAATCTACAATTTGTTATGTTTCCCTTTTCCTAAATTTGGCTATAAAAGGCCGAGGCAAAAACATATAAAGGGTACGGTTGTTTGATAGATACAGAAGCAATACACACGTTTTTACACATAGAAACACAGAGAATCAAAAAAAGAGCAAAGGTTCATTTCCTTTTTTTCCGTTTTTCTTTTTTATTTTTTCAAATCTGTGTCTTGGTTTTTTAAAGGGTTTTCTTCCTTTTAAAAATATATAAGAGTTTTAAAAGGAAATAAAAATAAAGAGAAAAAAAACTCACCTTTTGGAATTCCGGCCACCATGCGCGGTGGCCTGCGACGGCGGCGGGTTACTCCGGAGCTTCGCCGAAAATCGCCCAGGAGGAGTGGCTACAGAGGGTTTTCTTTTGGTTTTTTTTGGGAGAGGTTAAAAATGATTTTTAAAACAAAAAAGTTGACTTTTATAGGAGGGCAAAACGACACCGTTTAGTGCCTTGGGTCTGGACGCCAAAACGACGTCGTTTTGTTATTATTATTAGTACTATTATTATTATACGTATTATTATTATTATTATTATTATGACTATTATTTTTATTTTTATTCTTATTATTATATTTACTATTATTAGTATTATTACTATTTTTATTACCTACATTATTATTGTTATTTTTTATCATTTCTATTATTTTTGTTATTGTTAATATTACTTTTATCTTTACTACTACTATTATTTTTTATTATTACTATCAACTTTAATATTATTACTATTATTTTATTATTAATACTATTTTTTATTTGACTTCATTATTATTACTATATCCATAATATTGTTAGTATTATTTTATTATTATCTTTTTTTTTTACATATGTTATCCATACTAAATAGTTTTTTATTCTATATATATATATTATTGATTTCATGTTATTTTGTGTATATATTTTCTTCTAAATCTATTTATGTGCATATATTTTTTAAACCTATTATATAGAACTTTTCTTTTAGAGTCCTTATTCTATTATATAGTTTTGTTTATTTCAAACATTTTTATATATTATTACTTGTATTTATTTTTATAATAAGTTTTTTTTTCATTTCATGTACGTTGTTTATTTGGATTGATATGTATTATTTTGTGTGTGTGTGTGGTATTAGTACCATGTATTTTTATTTCATGCTCGATATTATGATTGCGGGTTCTTATTATCACATTATGGTTTAAATTCCAACGTTTTGGCCGATGTTGTTCATTTCGCTTTTATCCCAAACAAATCAAATAAATGCATTCTCGGTCAATTTTATAATAGCTTATTTAAGAGCTTTTGAAAACAAGGCAATGTTTCGTGTTTGAAAGTTTCGAGAAATTATGCCTTAACGTGCTGGGTTTCGGTTTTCCGTTCGTCCAAACAACTAAATATGCTTTTAAGGTTTTGACTGTGTTTTCTTAACGTAAAAAAAAAAAGGCAATATTTCATGTTTTGAAATTCGAGGAATCATGCCCTAACGTACTGGGTTTCGATTTTTTTTTTCATTTGGCCAAATAACGGAATACCCTTTTTAAATTGCAATGCATGAATTTTGGAAATCATGAAATGATCTTGGTGTCAAGGGTTTGAAACATCGCATCCTAACGTGCTGGATGTGATATTTCATCCTTTCGGAACAAGAGAATTTCGATATCCAATTCGAATTATTAAAACATTTTCTAAAGGATTCGTATTTAAAATCTCTTCCAATTTTCGATATTAGGACATCAATCAATCAATAAGGTACCAATTTTGGGCATTGCGAGGGTGCTAATCCTTCCTCGTGCGTAACCGACTCCCGGACCTGTTTTTTTAAGATTCATAGACCAAAATGTTTTTTAAGGTGACTCAATCGCACTTCAAAAAAGATTAGTGGCGACTCTATTTTCCTTTTTAAATTCGGCCAGTTTTCCATACAAAAAGATGGTTTTGACAACTTGGCGACTCCACTGGGACATTTATAAGAGAGTCAAGCCGTAGAATTGATTTTTTTTCCTTTTATCGAAAATTAAAATTAAAATTTGATTTTTTCACCGCATGAGTTTGTGTCGTGTCATATATTTGTTAGGGTTTGAGTCTCGTAGGGTACTCTTGCATCACATTGCATGACCGTTGTGGTCACACCTTTTAAGTGGAAGTGAGAAATTATGCCTTCGTGAGGTTTTCACCTCCGCATAGCCATAGGGAAATGTATTCCCCTGAAATGAACTCGGTCCATATGAGCCTATAATGGGTAAGGATTGAGGAATCTACTGGTTCAGGTACCCCCCTTTAGAACTAAACCACATATAGTGAACCCTAGAAGCCCACTTTAGGTAGAACTATGTTGAACTCTAGCAGTCACCTGGATAGGTGTTTGATTTTTACCATCTGTATATGATACTAACGTCCTTTCTTTTTTACTACATTGCATTTCATCATCATAGAAAAGAGGTGTCGATTCATATTCGATTGCTAAATAGAAGAGTTTGTCATAGGAAAATAGATTCCTTAATAAAGTGAGTTATAATACGTTCGTCCAAATATAGTCTAAGCGTACACAACGAGAAAAGATTGATAGTATATGATTTTGCCTCGTTGCCCGGGGATTTAAGCCAACAAAGATTATTCGAGAGCTATCACATCTCAATTTTCTTAATGAAGCTTATGAGTATCGCGGAGGATAAGTGAGTGAGGAGTCACGGCCTGGATCAAGCAACAAGGAGCTAGAAGAGGCATCTATTGAGAAAGTTCATGGGACATGACCATAACATCCGGATATGAAGAAAAAGATTGGTGTCTTCACCTAGACTATGAAGACGAAGCCGCATATGTAATCCATTTTATGTTAAGAAATTTATTTTCTAGAAAAGTTCTTCTAATAGAATTGAATTCAGAACCAACACCTCTCTTTCTTTTTGCATTCATTCCTTTGCATTGCATTTTACATCAAATCATATGCATTAAATGTCATAAAAGAACCCTACTAACTAGAGATCGTATTATAGTTACCCTGGAACATCACGACTACACGCGAAGAAAAACTAAAGTTATGGATTAAAGGTTAGAAAAACTGGAACAAATGCAGAAGGAAATGCAGGATCGGCTGCAAGCTCAGATGCAAGAGCAACTGACCAAGATTCAGCAGGAAATGAAAGATTAGATGTTAGAATCTCAAAAGAGCATGATGAATCAGTTAACACAGTTACTTCTTGGAGGGCCAGAAAAAGGAAAGAGCCCTATGGTCAACCCCGGGGATGACAGTGAAGACCTTGTCTATCCACCGGGTTTCGCCTCGCCAAATACCCCAGCGCAGCCCAATGCATACCTACCTAGGGTGTCCTTCAATATTAGTTCTCAATATCAAGCTGGCGTTTCAGCATTAACACACCTTTCAACAGGCTCGAGCTCCAACCCCAAAAATAATTTGGCAAAACCAATGGTCCATGACTTCGATGACGCAATAGAAGGGGAAAAAACAAGGGCGAAGCTCCCAAAACAGTTCGAAATCGATGCAAATTTTTGGAGGAGAAGTTCAAAATATTGGAAAGCACTGACTACCAATGCGAAGTAGATGCTAAGAAGTTGAGTCTGGTCCTAGATCTGATATTTCCTCCAAAGTTCAAGATATCAGAGTTCGAAAAATACAACGGGACTAGTTGCCCTGAGGCCCATATTACAATGTTTTGTCGGAGAATAACGGGACATGTCAGCAACGACCAGCTGTTGATTCACTGTTTCCAGGATAGTCTGACTGGGGCCGCGGCCAAATGGTACAATTAGCTGAGTCGTACTCAAGTCTAATCATCGAAAGACTTAGCACAGGCCTTCATGAAGCATTATGGCCATGTGACTGATATAGTGTCTGACAGGATCATGTTACAGAACATGAGAAAAAGTCGGGCGAAAGTTTCAGGCAATATGCTCAGAGGTGGAGAGAAGTCGTTACAAAAGTCCAACCCCCACTGTTGGAAAAAGAAACCACCATATTTTCATTAATATTTTGAAGGCATATTTTATTAATCACATGCTGAGAAGTGCAACTAAGAGTTTCGCGAACATAGTGATGTCCGGGGAAATGATAAGGAATGCAATAAGGTGCGGAAAAATAGAGGTTAGGAAAAGCACCAGGAGGTCAGTCCTGAAAAAGAGAGAAAACGAGGTTGGCGATGTTAGTAGGGGTTATGCAAAACCAATCACAGTAAATCAACCGAGAGCGGTGGTCACGGGCCAGCAAGCTTCACCAAGACAAGTGCCTAATACAAAGAAAAACGCGGAGAAGCTCCAGTTTACTCCCATTCCAATGATGTACCAGGAGCCATACAAAAGTCTATTTGATGCGCACGTTGTATCCTCTGTCTACTTAAAACTATTGCAACCCCCATACCCCAAATGGTACGATACAAGTACTCAATGTAAATACCATGCGGGGATAACGGGGCATTCGATAGAGAACTGTTTCTCTTTCAAAAAGCTAGTTGAAAGGCTTATCAAAATGGGTATTGTGAAGTTCGATTATACGCCTGGTGTAGGAAATCAGTTACACAATCATACTGATAAAGGGGTAAACGCGATAGTAGAGAATTTGAGAAGGAGAATCAAATTGAATGTTGCTGAAATAATAACCCCGTTGAGGAAGGTTTGGAAGGAAATGCGGGAAAGAGGATTAGTTCCGCAAGGGCTGGGGAGTAAATTCCAATATGCAAGGAACTACTATGAGTTCCACAATAAGAAGGACCATGAGCTCCAACGATGCAGTGAATTCAGGGCCCTAGTGCAAGGGTTAATGGATAACAAAGAGCTGGAGTTCTTTGACTCTACTGAAGGAGAAGACATGTGCACCATAAGAAGAGAGTCGGTAGAGAAGGGTGCTGAGGTCAAATGGGGACTTTTCCCATATATCCAATGCATTTGTATCGGAAGAAATTATCCCTCTTGAACCGGGGATGACAGGAGAAGGAATGGCTAAAAATATAATAAAAATTTTGAGCATCAACGCCGTATTTGAAGAGGGATCGAAAGAAGGAAACTTAGTGGGCATTCGCCTCTATAAGCCTGGAAGTGTTCTAAACAACTGGACTGCAGAGGAAATTCCTGTAGTTTTTAGAGCTAACACAGAGTAATGTTCAAAACACACTTGTTTTTTTAAGCCTAAAAACAATAAGAATCTTTTGTGAAATAGGCTCATGGTTAAACATTTTTATTTTCAATAAAATATGTATTTTTTTGTGTTTCGTGCCGGGCAAATATTTTTTGTTATTTATTCTTTCATACCATTCATAATCATACCATACAAATAAATCATTATTAGATTCATTGGTTTCTTTGGGTATTCTTTCGTACCTACAATAGGTCTCCAAATATCGATGTCATGAACAATGCTGCTATGGACCCAGGATTCCCTTATGAACGAGACATGTGCTTGAAGGGATCTCAGGATTTTGTAGATGACGAAGATTGTAGTTATTCACCGGATTTGTTAAGGATGGTAGAGCGGGAAGAGAAGCTGATTCTACCTCACAAAGAGACAATTAAGAATATGATTCTGGAAGAGGGGAAAAAGGTGAAAATTGGCACCTGCATAACCAAGGAAACAAGACAGGATCTCGTTAGACTTCTGCTAGAGTTAAAAGATATCTTCGCGTGGTCATATCAAGACATGCCTGGGTTGAGCGCCGATATTGCAGTGCATCATATCCTTATAAAAGAAGAATGCAAGCCGGTTCAACAAAAGCTTCAAAGGATGAGACTCGATATTGCAGTGAAGATAAGAGAAGAGGTCAAGAAGCAATTTGACGTTAGGTTCTTACAAGTGGTGAACTATTCAGAATGGGTAGCCAATGACGTCCCTGTTCCTAAGAAAGATAGAAAAGTACAGATGTGTGTAGATTACAAAGACTTAAGCAAGGCCAGCCTAAAAGACAACATCCCACTGCCTCACATCAACACATTGGTGGATAACACGACAGGGTATTCATTATTTTCCTTTATGGATGGTTTCTCTGGATACAATCAAATAATGATGCATCCTGAAGATATGGAAAACACCACCTTCATAACCTTATGGGGAACTTTTTGTTACAAGGTGATGCCATTTGGGTTAAAGAATGCGGGAGCAACATACCAAAATGCCATGGTAACCTTGTTTCACGACAGGATGCACAAGGAGATCGAGGTCTACGTTGACAACATAATCACGAAATCCCGAATGGAGAAGGAGCATATACAGGTTTTGAGGAAACTGTTCTTGAGGTTGAGGAAATTTCAGCTGAAGCTGAATCCAACCAAGTGTACTTTCAGTGCTAGGTCAGGAAACTCGTTGGTTTCGTGGTAAGAGAAAAAAGAATTGATGTCGACCCAGATAAAATCAAGGTTGTACAAGAATTGCTTTCGTCGCGTACTGAAAAGGAAGTCCGAGGCTTTCTAGGAAGACTAAATTATATTGCCCGGTTCATTTCGTAATTGACTGAAAAATGTGACCCCATATTTCGTCTTCTTAAGAAACACAACCCAGGCATTTGGGACAACGAATGCCAGAAGGCTTTTGACAAGATTAAACAGTACTTGTCTAATACTCCAGTGCTAATGCCACCTAGTCCTGATAGACCATTAATTCTGTATTTGACGGCATTCGATAATTCAATGGGATGTGTGCTCGGCCAACATGATGAGACAGGAAAGAAAGAAAAGGCGATATATTACCTCAGTAAGAAATTCACTAAGTGTGAAATGAGATACTCGCCAATTGAGAAATTATGTTGTGCCTTGGTCTTGACAACTCGGAGGTTGAGGCAGCACATGTTGTACCATACGACTTGGTTAATCTTGAAACTAGACCCTCTTAAGTACATAATGGAGTCAACCGCTCTGAATGGAAGAATGGCTCGATGGCAAATTTTACTCTTCAAATTCGACATAGTCTATGTAAACCAGAAAGCGGTGAAGGGGAGTGCAATAGTAGATTTTCTAGCTAGCAGAGCTCTAGACGATTACGAACCCCTAAACTTTGTTTTTCCTAATGAAGATTTGATGTTTGGAGCTGCGATTGAGGAAGATACCCTAGAAAATCGTCCTTGGAAGTTGAACTTCGACGAAGCATCAAATGTCATTGGTAATTAAGTTGGGGCAGTCCTACTATCCTCAAGCAGAGATCATTATCCATTCACTTGCAAGTTGGATTTTAATTGCACAAACAATATGGCAGAATACGAAGCATGTATCGTGGGAATTCGAGCAGCCATAGACCGCGAAGTCAAGGTGCTAGAGGTGTATGGAGATTCTGCGTTGGTGATCTATCAGCTCAAAGGAGAATGGGAAACGAGAGATCCCAAATTGGTCAGTTACCGAAAGTTAGTTTTGGAGTTAATTGAGGAGTTTGATGATATCACCTTCTTTTACCTCACACGTGATGAAAACCAGATAGCTGACGCCTTGGCCACATTAGCTTCTATGATCAGAGTAAATGAGCAGGAAGGTATGAAGCCTATCCAAATGAGTATCTGTGAGACTCCGGCTCACTGTTGCAATATCGACTACGAAGAGGAGAGAGATGATCATCCTTGGTATCATGACATTCTATGATATGAGAAGAACCGTGAATACCCTGATCAAGCAACAAAAAATGATAGGAGAACATTGAGAAGATTGACCAATGACTATGTCTTTGACGGAAAGATCCTGTATAAAAAGAGGAAGGATCAGGTGTTGTTAAGATGCATCGATGCTGTTGAGGCTAAGAAAATCCTGGATGTAACATCCTAAATTAGGGGTTGTGCATTTGGAGCATAACCCTAGTGTTAGTAGGCCTTAAGATTGGTTTGGGTGTGTTTTAGGGGTTCCTAAAGCTCGAGGATAAAAAGGGAAATTTTGAAAATTTTGAAAATTTTGGGTTAAAAGTAAAAATTTGGGTGATGGAGGCCTTAAGAATAAATTTTGTAAGGGTGTGGCATATAAAATGCCCTGGTAAAGTGGCTTCTATGTGTCACTTAAGGTTTGGGTTTGGCGTTAAGCAGGTCAGGGGATCGAGCGACGCTGGGCGCATGGTTTTTATTTTTGGTTTGTAAAGAGTGATGGACTGAGGAGGCTTTAAAAGAATATATGCGAGGCTTATGACGCATGAAACCACTTGGCAAGGTGGCTGAGGCGCGGAGAGGGCTGCTTCAGGTCGGGGGTTCGAAACCTAGAAGCAACGCTTGATTGCGTTTTATCTCATTTTTGCATCAAGCAAGGGACGCCTGCGAGTGAAGGCTTAAAAGGAATTATTAACGTGATATTAGCATGAAATTCGAAGTGGCCGAGTGGTTAAGGACTTGGCTTGAGAGCTGCGGCTAAGGGGACTCGCGTTCGAGTCCTGGAGGTCGCACTTGAAGCATTCTATTTTGCTTTTAGTGCTAAAGCATAAGGGAGCCAGGAAAGAAAGGTTTAAAAGAATTTTAATGCGTTTGTTCGCAAGAAATACTCAAAGGGCCGAATGGCAGAAGGTGAGGAAATGCTTCCTCAGGTCTCGGGTTCGAGACTTTGGGGGCGCACCTGGTTTTCTTTTTATGCTGGCGTGGGGAGGGCCTGCATGGCACGCATGCACGCATTGAAGCAAGGTGATGGGAGTGTTTTTATTATATTAGTTTTATTATTAAATTATGTAGGAAGCATGGGTATTATTTTAGTTTTAGTTTTATTGTTTTAAATGGTGATGGGATAGTTTTATATATTATTATTATTATTATTATTATTATTATTATTATTATTATTATTATTACTACATGCTTAGGACGATGGAGTTTAGGTGATGGGGTTGTTTATTTTATTGTGTTTTGTTATTATTTTTATTTTATTATTATAGAAGGATGATGGGCTAATTTATTAATTTATGTATAGGAAATGGGGTAGGATGGAAGATAGAATAAACAATATTTTTGGTATTGGGTATTGAAGCATGGATGGAAATTAGCAAAAAAAAAAGGGGGAGCATGGTCGGCCATTAATTAGCTAAGCGTGCCAATATTCATTTCTTTCTTTCCCCCCATTTTGAGCATGGCCGAAGGTGGATTTCTCTAGGGACCTTCAATCCGGTTTTCATGTTAGCAAGGGGTGCCGAATGTCCATGTTTTGCTTTCTTTCTTCCCACGTTTTGCATGGCCGAAATAGGGACTTGGGAGAGTGAGAGCAAGCTTGAGTTTCGGTTGTTGAAGGACTTCCTAGGGTGGTATTTTCGGCTGGAAGGTAAGAGATAGTGGTTGTTGTATTTTATTTATTTTAGATAATTGTAGGTATGGGACTTTATTTTAGGAGTGGGATAATGGGTTGTTGTTATTTTAATTATTTTTATTATTTTATTTATTATGGGATGATGGATTAAGTGATGGGGTTTTATTTTAATTTTTATTTTATTATTTTTATATATAGGAAATATGGAGTAGTTAGTATTATTATTATATGTATAGGATAATGGGAAATGATTAAACAATGAAATTGTTTATTTCAATGGTGATGGGCAATTATCACCAAAAAGAGGGAAGTGGCCGAATGTATGGGGGCTCCTTGTGTTGGCATTTTCGGCTAAATGAAAGGGTAGAGGGAGCCGTTTGTGCTTGAGGGAAAGTTCTGGCATTTTTGGTCCTTTGTTCTAGTGCACTTTTCTCTCTAATCAACCTCTCTTTCTCTCGTACATTTTGCTATTGCTGAAACTTCCCACTCACTTATGGTGTTGTTTTGGCCGAATATTAGACAAGGGTGGGGGCCTTTCTTTAATTGATTGGAAAGGGGCTCCGGGATTGGGAAGTATTCAGTCTCCATTCGTTAACAAACGAACTTGGTAAGTGGTGGTAAGGATCTATTTTAGTAAGTAAATTATTTGGGGTTCAAGTGATAACCCCTTGAATTGATTTTTGGTTTGGCCGAATGGTCAAAGGGACTAACCTTATGTTTGGCCGAATATAGGGCAAAGGAATCTTGTGTGACCGATTGGTTCTTCAAGGATTTAGGGCTATCGTTAGTGACAGGTGTGTACATACACACTTTATAACTAATTAATGTGCTAAGTATTTTGTGTATGTGAAATCGGATTTGTGTAGATTCAGATTTAATACCATAAATGGTATAAGCAAGGATTCAGGTAAGTCTTTGTTGTTACGAGCTTACTTTCTTTATGATGCTTTTGGGAAGCATGATATATTTATTATATGTGGTATATGATATTTGGCTGATGATAAATTCAGTGTATGTTATTAAATAAACGTATTGGCATGATATCTGTTAAATGTATATCATTGATTGATGTGGGATTAAACGAGTGGGGGGAAGTAATATTTTGTGTCGAGCGGACACGGTGGTTTGGTACCACATTGTGACTTCGGTCACCAGAGGTTTGGCACCTCCAGAGGTTTGGCACCTCATAGCGTCTCGTCCCTGTGGTTAACACCACCGTGGGTTGGCCCCATATTTGAGATATGGGATCGACGCCAGTGATTTGGTATCACACGATGGGTTGGCCCCATCATTCGATTTGTGTCTTCGGACACCAGAGGTTTGGCACCTCTAGTGATTTGGTATCACAACTGTGACTTTGAGTCACCAGTGGTTTGGCACCACCAGTGGTTTGGTACCACACGGGGTAGAGAAAGGCGTTTGGATGGCTAGGTTGGGTGCATGATTTAATGCATGTTAATTTGTTATAAATTGTGTATGTTGTTGCACTAAATTGGGGAAGGGTTACACATTGAGTCTTGGTGACTCACCTTCTCCTTAACATTTTTCAGGTGACTCGTAGATCGCGGATGAGAGTCGGATGGACTCGAGGTGGCCATGCGATGGAAATCTTTGGTTTAAATGGACTTGAATTATTTTTACTTACTTTTGGTTTCATTTGCTCAAGTTGTAATAAGGCCTCCTAAGATTGTTTTTATTACTTTGCATATTTTGGATAATTTGTTTAAATTACTTAGTGACTTTAAAATAGGTATACATGTTTTCTTAAATTCAAACGTAATTGATTTTCTTTCGTGCCATCGGGTACATCCGACAAAATTGTAACAATCCGACTTAATCAAGTTTTAAATAACTAAGTTAAGTTTTGTTTCTTTATACACACAAATGTTTTATTTAACGAGATAAATGAAATGAGATATTTTCATCAAAACTCAAACCGGCTAAAGAAATTTTCAAAATGGTTTTCTCTGTGACATACCGAATTCGGTCGTAGCGTTTGGGACGGGTTTGGGGTGTTACACTGGAAGAAGTTCATGAAGGTGTCTACGGGACGCATGCCTATGGATTTACAATGGTCAGCAAATCATGAGATTCAAGTATTACTGGTCCACGATGGAAGGGGATTACATCTGTTACGCCAAGAAATGTCACAAGTGCCAGATTTATGGAGACAAAATCCATGTACCTCCTTCAGCTCTTCATGTTATGACTTCTCCGTGACCTTTTTCAATGTGGGGCATGGACGTTATTAGACTGATTTCGTTGAAGGCTTCTAATAGATATTGATTCATTTTCGTGGTCATCAACTGCTTCACCAAATGGGTAGGAGCAGCTTCATATGCCAATGTCACGAAGACGGCAGTTAGCAAGTTTTTAAAGAGAGAGATTATATGCTGCTATGCTATGCCAGAAAAGATCGTATCTGACAACACGTTGAACCTGAACAATAGCGTGATAGCAAAAGTCTACAGTTAGTTCAAAATTAAGCACCACAACTCGTCACCGTATCGCCCGAAAATGAATAGTGCAGTTGAGGCAGCTAATAAAAATATCAAGAAAATTGTGAGGAAGATGACTGAGACCTACAAAGATTGGCATGAAAAGTTACCACTTGTCCTTTATGCCTATTGAACATCTATTAGAACTTCTACCGGGGCAACACATTTCTCCTTAGTTTATGGGATGGAGGCAGTTTTGCCCATTGAAGTTGAAATTCCTTCTCTCCGGGTTTTATCAGTTTGAAGTTGTATGAAGCGAAGTGGATCCAATCTCGATATGATCAACTGAATCTAATTGAGGAAAAAAGGTTATGAGCCATCCGTCATGGTCAAATTTACCAAAAATGAATGATGCAGGCGTACAACAAAAAAGTCCACCCTAGAGTATTCCATTAGGGAGACTTGGTATTGAAAAAGATCATCCCTATGCAAAAGGACTTCAGAGGAAAGTGGATGCCTAATTGGGAGGGACCTTATGTCGTAAAGAAGGTCTTTTTCTGGAGAGGCATTGATACTAGCTGAGATAGACGGCAAAATTCAGCCAAACCTAGCTAATGGGGACTCAATTAAGAAATACTTCACTTAAGAAGGGAAATGGGCCAAGGCGAAAACCCGCAAAGGGCGTCTTGAGTCTAAAAAAACAAAAAAAGAAAAGAAAAACGTAGAGGCCAAAGTGAAAACCTGCAAAGGGCACTTTGAGACCAAATGAGCTTTGAATTGAAAATTCGTAAAGGGAAATTTAAATTTTTAAGGAAAAATAGGGCATGCGCTAACCATCCTGCACTTGAGTTAACAATGAGGAGATATGCTACATCTTAGGGGCATTGACAAAGTACTACAGATCTCCTAAACACATGTTAAACTCAGAATGGTCTTCAAGAAGTTTGTATGGAAAAGCTCAGGCTGTGATATCTGGGGTACCAATTTTACCTTTACTCATTTCTGTACCTTAGCAAAATTTGTTTCCTTTGTTCAATTCATTCTTTACGGATTTTGTCCCAAATAAATTTCAATTTTATTCAACTCTATCATTTTTTTCAAGCATTCCATATTGAAATAATGATTAATGAACTAATAATGCTTTCACAAAGGAAGTTTTACATATTACTCTGAAAGTCTCTAAATAATGCAAGAATCTGAAACAGGACAATTATTTAGAACTCATCAGGCTTAAAGGACTGGGAACGCTTGAGAAATAAGGTTTCAAGCAATGACTATATCTTCAGATTTCTCTGTTGAAAATATCATTTGAACAAGAAGCCATACATCAGAGATATCACCTTAACAAATGGCAAGCAATGACAGCCCAAATGTTAAAAAATGGATCATTCTCATGACATTTTTGCATTCATTCATAATACATTGGTTAGGAGCTTTTTTCGATCATGACACCCTAATCATTTGGCATAAGCATAGACCTCATGAAACCAATTCTACAGGTAGGTTCCCTAGAGGACAATGTAGCAAAATTGATTAGAATTACAAATTTTGGCGAATCTTATCTCCATGTATTGGCAATGGAGCGGATATAGGCCACTAGCCTTATCTTCTTGGGATAGTAAGGAAGTAGACTAAAAATTACAAGTCTTATCTCTATGTGTCGGCAATAGAGCAGACTGAAGATTGTAGATCTTGTCTCCTCAAGATAGCAGTGGGGCAAATCGAAATTGGTGAATCTTATCTTAATGTATCGACAATGGAGCAGATTTAGGCCACTAGCTTTATCTCTTGAGATAGCAAGAGAGTAGGCTAAAATTACAAGTCTTATCTCCATGTATCGGCAATGGTGCAGACTAAAGATTGCAGATCTTATCTCCCTAAGCAGCAGTGGAGCAAATCGAAGACCAGCCTTATCACCCTAAGCAGTAGTGGAACAGGCTGAAAATTACAAGTCTTATCTCCATGTATCGACAATGGAGCAGACTGAAGATGGTAGATCTTGTCACCTTAAGCAGTAGTGGAGCAGATCGAAGATGGCGAATCTTACGTTCATATAGGCAATTGAGCAGATTCAAGCCACCAGCCTTATCTCCCTAAGCAGTAATGGAACAGGCTGAAAATTACAAGTCTTATCTCCATGTATCGGTAATGGAGCAGACTGAAGATTGTAGATCTTTTCTTCTCGAGATAGTAGTGGGGCAGATCGAAGTGGGCAAATCTTACCTCCATGTATTGACAATGGAGTAGATTCAATTCACCAGCCTTATCCCTCTAAGCAGTAGTGGAGCAGGCTGAAAATTACATGTTTTATCTTCATGTATCGGCAATGGAACAGACTGAAGATTGTAGATCTTATCTCCCTAAGCAGTAGTGGATCAGATCAAAGACGGTGAGCCTTATCCCCCTAAACAGTAGTGGAACAGGCTGAAGATTACAGATCATATCTCCTTAGGCAGTAGTGGAGCGGATTGAAATGGGAATTCCTATACCTCTGAAGATGCAGTGGGATAAAGCGAGGTTACCTGAAGAAAAGACACACTGAAAGAAATCAAAATTCGGCAAGACCGGGGAAAATTGGTCCCTTTGAATCCTTTGCTCTATTCTCGTTACACGACAATGAGTAAAGAGGGGCAGCTGTAGAGCCCAATTTATTGTTCGGGCCCAATAAACATAAAGTCTAAATTCAATAAACAGTTCAGTTATTACAGCAGGCCCAAAATGCTAACCCATTAAGGCCTAAACCCCTAAACCCAAAATTGAAACCCTAGCAGTTGACCCTTACGCCGCCAGCAGCCTCCCAACGCCGCACGTCTCACGTCTTCGCGTCTTGCGCCGCTTCATGTCGCCACACCTGCGAAAAAAGAGGAAAAGCAACAGCAAAACAGAATCTACAGTTTGTTATGTTTCTCTTTTCCTAAATTTGGCTATAAAAGGCCGAAGCAAAAACATGTAAATGGTAGGTTTTTTGATAGATACAGAAGCAATACACACATTTTTACACTAGAAACACAGAGAATAAAAAAAAGAGCAAAGATTCATTTCCTTTTTTTCTGTTTTTCTTTTTTATTTTTTTGAATCTGTGTCTTCTTTTTTTTAAAGGGTTTTCTTCTTTTTTTAAAATATATAAGAGTTTTAAAAGGAAATAAAAATAAAGAGATTATGATTGTGGGTTCTTATTATCACATTATGGTTTAAATTCCAACGTTTTGGCCGATGTTGTTCATTTCGCTTTTATCCCAAACAAATCGAATAAATGCATTCTCGGTCAATTTTATAATCGCTTATTTAAGAGCTTTTGAAAACAAGGTAATGTTTCGTGTTTACAAGTTTCGAGAAATTGTGCCCTAACGTGCTGGGTTTCGGTTTTCCGTTCGTCCAAACAACTAAATATCCTTTTAAGATTTTGACCGTGTTTTCTTAACTTCAAAAATAAGGCAATATTTCATGTTTAGAAATTCGAGGAATCATGCCCTAATGTGCTGGGTTTCGATTTTTTTTCGTTTGGCCAAATAGCGGAATACCCTTTTTAAATTGCAATGCATGAATTTTGGAAATCATGAAATGATCTTAGTGTCAAGGGTTTGAAACATCGCATCCTAACATGCTGGATGTGATATTTCATCCTTTCGGAACAAGAGAATTTCGATATCAAATTCGAATTATTCAAACATTTTCTAAAGGATTCGTATTTAAAATCTCTTCCAATTTTCGATATTAGGACATCAATCAATCAATAAGGTACCAATTCTGGGCGTTGCGAGGGAGTTAATCCTTCTACGTGCGTAACCGATTCCCGGACCTGTTTTCTTAAGATTCATAGACCAAAATGTTTTCTAAGGTGACCCAATCGCACTTCAAAAAATATTGGTGGCGACTCCATTTTTCTTTTTAAAGTCGGCCCGTTTTCCAAACAAAAAAATGGTTTCAACATATATAAAAAAATAAAAAAATAGTAACAGCAAACATTAAAGAATAAAATGAATAAATAAATATGTAAAACAAACAAATAACTTACATTTTTAAATAAAAATAGATAAATAACATAAATATGTGTAATATTAAATTTAAATAATTAAAGGTAAATGAAAAAATAAACAAATATAATTAAAAATAAATAATAGATAAATATAACATTAGATGAAAATAAAAATTCTAATATAACAAAAATATAAATAATAAAACAAATGGATAAATAAGAAAAAATAAATGAAAATATAAACACATTATACAAAAGGGATTGAAATTAATTAAATCAAGGACGAAATCGAAATTAAAATAAAGTCAAGAGGACAAATTATAAATAAATAAAAGAAATGGATTGAACAGAGAACTAAAATGAAAAGCGCGTGAAACTGCAAGGGCTGGATGAGAAATTATTCCTAAGCCCTATGCACAGCGTTTCAACATGGGCTAAAATGAAACAATGTAAAATTATATAGCCAGATTTAAAAAAAATTAAATTAAATTAAAAAACAAACAAGGGTGGAATTGCGATGTGCCGCAAAAGCAGAGGGACTGCGCGCGCAAATATCCCCTTTTTCAAAGAAACACGCGGATCCTTAGCCTATGGGTCGGGTCTCGAGTCGCCCCCCCAAAACGACGCCACTTTGGCCTACGGGGGTAATTGAAACTGCAGCGTTTTGATGCTGCTATTTGAACCCATTTTTAATTTTTTTTTTTTTTTACTTTAGCCTCCATTCTTTTAAAAAACTCAAAAACCTCTCAACCCCCATATCATTCCTCTCCGATCGGTGCGGGTTCCGTCGGCGATTCAGCGTACCTCCGCCGTGGCCGGTGGCCTGAAACGCGCAAACCGGGTGTTTTTCGGCCCCTTTTTCAGCGGACTCGAAGGCCAAGACTTCCCGACCCAAAAAGCTGAAAGAAGAGTGCTCTCAACCCCTTTTGGGTCCGATTTCGATGATGGAAAAGGGCCTTCCGACGACACGACTGCGGGGTGATTTTGGTGAGCCTCTTCTTCTTCCCTTTTTTATTTTTGTATGTAAAGAATAAATAAAACTAAAAACTAAAAAAATCGACAGAAGTAAAAAGGGAAAAAAACCTTTTGTCTCAGAATTTGTTTTTGATTTTGTGTTTTATTTTTGTTTCTTTTTTTTTTATCTTTGTTTTTATTTCAAAAATCTCCCCTTTTTTTTATTTCAAAATCCTCCCCTTTTTTTAATTTCAAAATCCTCGCCATAATACATTGTCTTTCGAGGCTTTTATAGCCGAAAGAAAAGAAAGAAAGAAAATACAAATATTATGCTTTCTTTACTTTTTTGTCACTATTCCTTTTTCCTTTTGCTTTTTTCCTGTCTCCGATGTGCTTGCAGGTCTCAAAGGAGGTCAACGAGTCTTTGGTGGTATACACACCGGTGGCAGCACATGGGGGTGGTACGGAAGTCAGAAGAGGCTGCTACGCTAGGGTTTCAAAAACCCTGAAAAAATTTAGTGTTTGGGCCTATTGGGCCATTTGTAATTGGGCTAAAAACTATAATCAGGCTAATTTTTGGGTTGTAATTGGGCCTTCTGATTTTGTATTTTTTTGGTTTATTTTGGGCCCAGGTAATAATTGGGCTGTACAATAGCAACTTACGACGTCCATGAGATTAAATTGTTGTGAGGGCTTCCAAAGACTAGTGATCCTATTATGAAGAAGCATATACGACACATTCTTATCCAATGACTTCACTACAACGGTGTTCGCCATCTCTCACACCAAAATATTTTGAATCCTATCGGAAAAAAAGTGATCATCGGTAAGCCATTGGCGGTAGATTTCGTAATATCACCATCTAAAAACTCTAGATCTTCGTCTCGTCCACGAACAGAAGAGCCATTCCCCACCACTTTGTTTAGAGAAGATCAACAGCCACTTCACCACTTGAATTGTTGACAGCTTCTCTATTCAGATCCACATCCATCCCCTTGAATCGAACTTTTTTGGTAGATTTATCCCCATTCATCAACCACCGTTGTCGTCATCCTACTTTTGCGATACTGCCCTTTTTGTCTATTTTTTTTTATTTTGTTACTACTTTTTTGAATTGGACATTATGATTTATTTATTCACTATTAAGAAAAGGAGAAACTTGATTGGACAAAAAATCAAAAAAAAAAAAAAAGAAAAAAGAAAAAAGAAGAAGTTATAACTTGTACAAATGCGTTAATTGTCAAAGTAAGTATATATGTTATTTATGTTTAAAACACATTAAAACAAATTAAAAAATAAACACATAAAATTGCTTACAATGCTTTTGACATTAAAAAATTAATTTTCCAAAAGAGAGAAACTTTCCTTCCATGATATATTGTTATATATTATGTTACCAATTTAAAAACTGAGTAACATTTACAAGAATTGAATCCTAAAATTACAAATGAAATTTAATTTATTGTGAAATATAATATATAAACTTTGAATCTATGTAATATATACATGCAATTTATACTTATTTAAATTTCAAAAAAATTTAGCAACAGGATCAATATAGCATACTGAATTAAAATCCATGTATAAATTTGAGTTTATCTCTATTTATAGCTTTATGTGTTTACGTTGTCATTATATCATATTTAATTGACAAATAATTTAAATACTAAGGGCTTGCATCGTTATTAAGTCATATGTTGAAGCTTAATCTCGAATTTAAAATCTACTCTCTCCCCTTACTAAAAAAATTAAATTTATTTTAATTTAAATCAAATAATTCAACTGATTTAATCAATTAAATCAACATTAAGAGAACTACTTGATTCTTAATTCAATTGATATAATTTTTTATACAGCATATTGAAGGCCTAGAATTCAAATGATATCCTCTACTTTAAAAATTAAAGAAATAAAATAATTTATGCACACTACTGATAAAAGTTAATCACTTATACACATATCACTAACAATAAATTCTTGCAATTGGATGAAAATGTGATCATGACTTTTGAGCGCTTAGGGTTCAATAAATGTTGAATCTTTCAACCACATTCCACCTGACCTAATTATGAGGTGGGCTATTTGCTAAGGCAAGAAGACTCTCATAAAAAATAAGAAGGTTTAGATAAAATATAGGTTTGAAAAATGGGCTCGAACAAGAAATAATATTTGTTTTCTAAACAGGCCAAGCCTCAGGTAGAATTTTTTTGCCCAAGCCCAGCCCGGCCTGAATCAACTATTTTATTGTTGCTTCGTTGTTGTTTTGCTGCCATTTCGCTATCATACTACTACTATTTTGTTGTTATTATTTAAATATTGTATAACATGTTATAAAATAAAAAGACAGAGAATAAAGAGCAAAGAAAATGAGAGCAAAAGAAAGAGCGTATTTTATTAATCAATGGAATATTTGTAAAGTTTCTCCAAAGTCTCTATTTATAGGCATAAGAAGTATAAATAAAATAGAGATCTACTTCTAATGACTATTGGAATTTAAAGTATATCAGAACTTATCTTGATTTTGACGGACATCCACTTAATAAGACATTCATAACATAACTCTTGTTTTATTGTTAACTTTGCGACTATTTTAAAGCATTTGCTTGCTAAATAATAATTATCTTAGTGTTATATAAGAATCTAGACTTTTTTAATATATTTTCAATTTATTAGAAAATATTTATTTTAATACTTTCAGTGTATTTAATGTATTATATTTTTTAATTTTATTTTTATATAAAAATAATAATCTAAAACAAATTTAATACAGACGGGTCAAATTGGTCTGAGTTTAATATCTTTAATCTAAATTAGACTTAAGATAGAATTTTAAATCCATTTTCAATCCCACCTAAAAAAAACAAACTTAGAATTTTGCATTAAACCCGTCCTAACCTTACCCATTATTAGTTCAAAATCCACCCCACCAACCTTTAATTCATGGAATTAATCTATAGTCAGGAAACTGTGTTATTTGAAGTCTTAAACAAAATGATAGATGTCAATGGCAAGAAGTGGCTATTTACCTTATTTCTTATTTGTAGACCTGTCAAATCTTGCAACCTATTTTCATCATTTTCTTACATCTAACTTGGACTTTCTTGGACTTTATGTTGTTTCCGTGATGATAGGATGAATGCAACCCAAGGATAATCCATTACTTCATGTAGTATGATAATCAAACTAATAAAGATGTCTTTGCTTAAACCTATATGTCCTTGGCTCCATCTAAATACATATAAATATATCTTTGTCCTGAGCTAGACTTGCTGCACTAACAAAATTGATTTTTCAACAAGTCAACTTAGACTTCTAAATATGATTCTTTTCATTCTTTTCATTTACTACAAGACATGGATTGCTATTATTAAGGGTGAGTGTTTGATCAAATTGAATGATAAAATTTTAAGTTAATCAAGTTGATGAATTCTATTTTATTATCCTCACTCGATTTGAAATTTTCTCGAATCGAGTCGAGTGAGATAGAATTCAAATCGAATCGAATATATTTGTTCAAGTTAAATTAAAAAAAATGATTTTGGGTCCTTGTAATTACTGTCAGCCACCGTAATCAAATTTGTTATTAACTTTTATCCCCCATAATTTATTTATTAATTTTTATATATGGGTTAGCTTCTTTGCTTATTTAGTTGCTTCAATTATCTTTTGATTCTTGTTACTATGTATTTTGAAATTAAAAAATATATTAAACTAAAAAATGTGATTTTTTAATAAAAGTTATCTTAAAGATAAAATGTCAAATTAATGCCAACATAAAATTTTAACACGAATATTTTATGACATCATCAATAATTCAATTTTAACAAAAAATTATAATGATTCAATATGATTAAACAATTCAATAATATAAATAATACAAAATATGAAATTTAATTTAATAATATAAATAGTAGATATAAATAAAATTATTAATATTTAAGTTTAGGGATTTTTTTGGATGATTTAATTTTTGATCTGGGGGTAAAGGGTGAGAAGTAAAAGTTATGAAGAAAATAAAAAGTTTTGGAGGTTGAGGGGGTAAAATTTTGGGGGAAAGTAAATGGGGGAATAAAATTTTGCGGGAGAAATATTCAAAAAAATGGAGGGTGGGGGATGAGTTTGGGGTAGAAGAGGGGTGGGATGGGGTTTTTTACCAAAATATTACAAAAAAAACCAAAATATCCAAATTGGGGTACAGTTTTCATAAATTACCGAAATGGTATACTGAGGGTGGTGCCGCCTGTCGTAGAGGCGCAACCACCCTTTGACAACCTATTTTTTTCTAGCTGAAATTAAAAAAAAAAACACTGAAAACGAAAAAAAAAGGAAATGGCAGGAAAAGTGACAGGAGGCTGGTGACGCCTCTACCACAGGCGGCACCGATAGTGCCTCTGGGAGAGGCATCACCAGCTTTGCCCTCCCCCTTTTTAAGCTCCCCATTTTCAGCTCTAGGGTTTTTTTATCAAAATTTTAGCAGTTGAGTTGAAGAAGAAGAAGAAGAAGAAGAAGAAGAAGAAGAAGAAGAAGAAGAAGAAGAAGAAGAAGAAAAAGAGGAGGAAAAGAAAGAGAAATGAGGAGAAAGAAAGAAGAAAAAATAAGAGTATGTATAAATTTTTTTTTTTTAATAAGGAAGATATTGTTGTTGTTATATGATATATATTGATTTTTATTTTTATTATTGTTGTTAGTTAGTTTATAACTATTGACTAGGTTAATAACATAGTTTGTTAGTTATTATTATTTTTAGTTAGAAACCTTAAAATGATATTTTAGTTAGTAGTTAGTATATTGTTAGTAACCCTAAAATAAAATATTAAAATATTATTAGTGTATTAATATGTTATTATAATATTAATATTTTAGTTAATAATATGTTAGTTAGTAAATTGTTAGTATATTAATATGTTAGTTAAAAACCTTATAATAATAATATATTGTTAGTAGTATAATTAAAATATTAGTTTCTACTATTAATAGTTTAGTTAATATGTTAGTTAGTTAGTATATTGTTAGTAGACTAATATGTTAGTTAAAAATCCTAAAAACCCTAAAATAATTTATTGTTAGTATATTAATAATATGTTAGTATATTGATATTTTATTTAATATGTACACAGTTAGTATATTGTTGTTGTTAGTATGTTAATATGTTAGTTAAAAACCCTAAAAATCCTAAAATAATAGTATAAGTAATATGTTAGTTAGTATATTAATATTTTAGTTAATATATTAGTTGGTATATTGTTGTTATTATGGTAATACGTTATGTTAGTTGAAAATCCTAGAAACACTAAAATCATATATTGACTGGATTAGTATATTAATATTTTAGTTACTATATTATATTTTTAGTTAGTATTAGTAAATATTGTTAGTAAGGAACTGTAAATATTATTTTTGTTATTATTTAGTTTTGATTTGTTCGTAAGTTTATGTTTATATTAAATAATTTTGTGTTCTAAATTTTTAATATATTTGAAAGTTTTTATATATTAGTAAAATTATCATAAAGTAAATGTTAATTAGTGATAAAAATTGAAAATATTTTTGATGTAGATATTGTTAGAAATGGCAACATATTAGATATTGCCTGATGAGATAATAACTTCAGCACAAAGGGAGAAAGTTGATAAGATGATAAGAGAAGTGCAAGATTACAGAATGAAACCAGAAGAAGACATTATTCAACACCTTATTACCGTAAATAAGAAGATGCAAGAAGTGTTGTGGAATGGTCATGAAATGATTAGGAAGAATAAAGTGCAATACTTAACCCTTAGAGGGACGTTAATAGAACGAGACCATCAAATAATTTTAGACGAACTTTGGAAGACAATGGTACCATAAACCTATTGGAATCTAGTTATATGCTTTGTGAAGTCTATAATCTTTTATGGAGGTAGGAAAATAGTGCGGCAACGTGTAGGCTCACGGAAGTTGACTAGGAAGTAAAGTGTGGTTGACATACCATGGATGGATAAACTAGATATTAGGAAATTACCAAGAGAATTTCTAAATTCAATACCTGTTATAAAGATTGAAGAGCAAGAAGATCCCAATGAATTTTTAAATTGGATTGTAGAAGATCAATATGAAGAGAATCCAGAATTTATAAAGTCGATTATACAGTATTTTCCAGAGGAAGATAGAAGCTCGGAGATGGAATAAAATGTAGATCTGACTTTAAGTGGTTAGATGTAAAGATAAATGTTGTCATGTACAAAATGATAATTGTAATAGTGTGAGCTTAAGAATGGAAAAAATAGCATATTGAAACATTATGTTTTTTATTTAAGAATAGTAAATACTGGTCAAAATTTTTCTAAGCAATTTTGTTTATTTTTTAACAGATTGAATACTAAAAATGGATGATCAGTTTTTCGTATGTGTTTATTTCGATGGAATCATCTTGACAACAACCGTTGGATGCATATTTGAATGTCGGCAACAAATAGCAATGAGATTTAATAGAAATGTCTCGTTGGATGATATGAAGCGAAGGATAAACGCAAAAATTGTTAGACGTTGTGAGAGAACGATCTCAAGAATTTTCTACAAGTTTCCAATTTCGGTAGATCCGATCAAATTCACAGAAATGGAAATTGTAGACGACGAAGACGTTGAGACAATGATCGCTCTTTATTGTGGGAATAGGAGTAACAGAAATGCACCGATTCACTTATTTGCTGAGTTTACGGGTATTGGTATCGAGGCAAATGAACACAGCAATGCATATGGTGAAGAACATAGAGCTCAAGAACCGTGCATGGTGCCTCCAATATCATATGTTGATGCCGATTCGAATATACGTGGGATCGATATCGATCTTAATATTACACCAGATATTGATGTGGTTGGTGATGATGGACACGACAGTAGTGATCATTGTGAGGAAGAGGTCGATAGTGACAGCGATCTCGATATGGATGATATACCTTATGATATTGACGATGAAGACGTGAATAACGATGGAAACATTAGCGCGTCTTCGGTCGGGAACCAGATGAGATGTATTTCGATACACAATAATCCTGGGCCACACATGTCGCTCATAAACCCTGACGTAGCTCATGTAGCTGAGTTCCCCGAGTACCTGAAATATATCCTGCGCATCGACTGGCCGTAAATTCTGAGCATGAATTATTCGTAGGCCAGAGATTCGAAAGTAAAAAAGAGTGCGTATCTGCTATTAAACGGTATAGCATGAATATATCAGCGGATTACAAAGTCGCAGTGTTTAAACCGACGTTTTATATTGGGGAGGGTTGGAAGGCTACCGAAGGCTACAATTGGCGGGTACGAGCTGCATTCATTCAAAATTCGCAGATGGGGGAGATACGAAAATTGGTTGGACCGCATACATACAGATCGACACGTATGACAGAAGATCATAAAAAACTTGATTCTAAAACTATCTGTACGTGTATCCTGTCAATGGTGAAGGATATGCCAACTATTAAAGTTTTAGTACTGATTGCTGAAATACAAGTACGATTTCAGTATCGAGTATCGTATCGAAAAGCGTGGATAGCTAAACAGATAGCAACGGAGCAACTGTATGGAGATTATGACTCATCGTATAACGAGCTGTAGGGATGGATAGCTGCTATGAGAGAGTACATACTGGGAACAGTGATTGAGTTGTAGACACGACCTTATTATGGCCCAGATGACCAATTACAGCCGGGGAAAAGAATTTTTCATCGGATGTTCTGGACGTTTGATCCATGTGTGCGGGCATTTCCACACTGCAAGCCGTTTGTGCAGGTGGATGGGACATGGCTATACGGAAAATATACACAGATCTTACTTATTGCGGTTGCTCAAGACGGCAATAGGAACGTGCTCCCAATAGCGTTTGCCATAGTAGATAAAGAGAATATGAAATCTTGGGAATTCTTCCTTACCAACCTGCGGAGGTATGTTATTAGCAACGATAATATTTGCATCATCTCCGATAGAGCGAAAGGATTTATTGCTGCAATTAGGCGTTCCGGTGTGCCATGGAGATCCGTTTACTGCATCCGTCACATTGCAGCTAACTTCCTTCGAGAGTATAAGAATGCAGACTGGAAGAGACAAGTGGTGAAAATGGGTAAAGGATAACCTTAAATTTTCAATATAAGTTTAAAGTTTTTATGTTATCTAGTTACCGTAACTTATTTTTTATTAAAACATATACAACGTACGAGTTAGAGCCACATATTTTTCGACAAAGAATGACTCGACTTGAGAGTGACATAGAAGGTCAAACGAACAAATTTTTTCGAGAGTGGTTGGGTACACTGGAGCCGTGGCAATGGGCTCAAAGTTTTGACGAGGGCTTTCGTTATGGTCAAATGACCACGAACTTGATGAAGGGGGTCAATGCTGTGTTGTTAAAAACACGACATCTTCCAATTTCATCTGTCTTCTCGGCCATATTCTACATATTGGCGACCTTGATTCCAAGAATGGGTGAATAGCAAGTCAACCAGATGAATACGGGACACGTGTTTGTGGAAGATGTCAGGGATGCATTGATTGCAAATTATCGGACTGCGAGGTCGATGACTGTAGAAATATACTCACGACGTATAGAAACTTTTCGAGTTACGGAGTCTATCGGTCGTCGACCCGGTTTGCCACCTAGGTCTTATGGAGTCGATCTTTGAGCAGATGAAAGGCGAATGCAGGAGGTTCCAAACACTTCATTATCCGTGTGCACATGCCGTGGCAGCGTGTGCTAAAGCGAACCTTAATGTTGAACAATTTGCGAATGATGTGTACACGCTCGAGCGTACGTTGCGTGTCTGGGAAAATGAGTTCCCTGTCCTGCCCGACCTGTCTACATGGGAGGTGCCTCGGACGACTTTCGAGCTTGTCTCGGACAGAGGGCTACGCAGGAATCCGAGAGGTTGTCCGCAATCATCCAGAATCCGTAATGAAATGGACCTTAGGGAGAAATCTGACGATAGGCGCTGTGGAATATGCAGGTTAGGTGGTCATAGTCGAAGTAAATGCCCGCAACGAAACTATCATGTTGGCCAATCGTCACGAGGGAGTGGGAATTGACATTATTCAGAAATACATGTTTTGTATTCATATCTTTGGTGATTTTTATTAATTTGGGTTAAATTGAAAAAAATAGATAAATTTAGGAACTTAAATGGAAAAAAAAATTACATTTATGGATTTGTGTTAATATATTGTGCCAAAATCAATTCATACTTTTTCTAGTCATTTCACATGTACAAATCATGCTTCAATATTTAACCATATGAATATCATCTAAATAAATAATCACATATTCAATTTAACAATATGCAAGAATTTATATTACAGGTACTTAATACATAAAATGTCCAAACCACTTAAATACCAAATCCAAACATACCATACATATTTTCGCCTGGCTATTAACATGAATCAAACTTAAAGATTCCATCACATGGTCAAATATTGTTACGAAATTTTAAAGCTCAAAATAATCAAGTTAATTTTATACAAATAAGGTACAAACATTGTAATATTTACAAATACAAAATAGAAGAAAACCAAAACCACAAGAAACACCTAAAATTGATGGTTCGATGGTGTGGTCCTAGATGTATACTTCTGCGGTGGTCGACGATCACGTCATGGGTGCCCGCGACGACCAACATCCTCTTCAGCCTTCGGTGGGGGTCCAGATGGGGCTGTGCTAAACATGGTCGAAAAATCCTGTGGCTCGAACGGCACAGATGAACTCGAGCCAGAAGAAGTGCCCTGATGCACTGGATACGACCCAGAAGGCCTGATGTCATGCAGTGGATACGAGCCGGGAGTGCTGTACTGCGGTATGTACGATCCAAATATATCAAACCCGTACTGGCATTCACCTCCTGAGGAGCCCGGGAAGTAGTCATAGCCCGGCACATCCGGATGATACGAATGTGCATCCGAATGTGAATGTGATTGCTCGGGCTCTGGCTCTAGCTCCTGCTCGGGTTCCGGCTCGGGATCAAGATCTACAGCTATCTCGGCCTCCATATCGACTACTGCCTCGTCTGCCCCATCTCGCTGCATGTGTTGGGGGACTACAATCGACTGTTCCCCGAGTATATATGGCTTCCCCATACTAGAGTACCATTGTATGTACTGTAATGAAAGTTGAAAATCGGAAGCCATATCCATCCGGGGTATACGGGACATGCGGTCATTCCACACCGCAATAAATTGCCTATGCCTAACCCCCCAATCCAAGCCTTGTTTCCCTCTCTTATTTTTACCATGAACCTCTCCCACCTGGCATGGCGGATCGGGGATATATTGGACGCAACCAAATTGTCGCAGCACTCGGTCCGTGTGATACCACTCGACTACATGGAAACACACAATTGGTGCGTTTATGCACCACATGTACGAGTGAATATAAGTGGATGAGGGTATAACGGCTACAATTTCCTGTCGACGATATAGCGTCCATATAAACTGCACGATTAATAAAATTGTCAAAATTTAACACGGTGTGCGTAAGATATACAAACTAACAAGTAACTAATATTTGAATCACTTACCCCTTCCCCGGCGTGTTGCTCAATCATAAGCCGGTATATCGGGACAGTGTACGACCTCTCGATACCCGGATAAATACTCCACCTACAAAATTAAAATTCAAGTCAAATATAATCAATATAAAGAAATTATCAATTAATAACAAGTTATATTTTATCACCTATTTACTAGTGGATATACATATGGTTGGTGCGTAACTGATGCCAAGAATGGCATCCGATACAGAGCCCATGACTGCAATAGCGTAAAGCATCCGCCTATGTCTGCGGTCCCTGGCTCTGTCGTCCGACAAAGCTTACGGTACAACATCGTAAGAACAGTAGAGCCCCAACTATACGAGCGAGCATTGCCGAAATCAGCCAATAGGGGTAGGTACTGAATATGAACCGTATTGTTATTTGCATTGGGCATCAGTACACCCCCTATGATGTGCATAATGTACGCTCGAGCAGCGCACATCAACTCGGGCCGTGCAGATGGCATCAGTGATAATCGTCCATATTTCGCTCTCAGCCATGTAAACTTCAAGCCCGTAAAATTTTCTTCGCCATCGCCGTACGGGTCCCCTAGTAGGCTCTGACAAAGTGTAAATGGATCAGCTATCGCACTGACGCCCGTAACGGGACTCCCGTCAACTAGGAGCCCAAGCTGCAGTGCAACATCCTCTAGAGTGACTGTGCACTCTCCATACGGGAAATGAAAAGTGTGGGTTTCCGGGCGCCAACGCTCGACTAGCGCGGATATTAAATCATACCGCAAGTCAAACGTCCGGATCAGTGCTACTGACCCAAATCCAGCTTGCTCAATATACGGTACCAATCGTTCATCCGAGGGATTTCTTAACTCATTCACGCGGCCCCTCAGTACACGGTACGAGTCCTGAAAGTGTTAAATCAGAAAAAAAAAATTATTATTATAACATAAATTATTATGTACCTATTTTGTTAATATATCCCGCAATTAATAAATAACAATATATTACCAAATAATTAGCTGCGGCAGATATGTGTGGAGTTGTACTAATCAATCGAGCCATTGCCGCCTTAGATATTTGATTTCTAACCTACATAAAAAATTTAATTTTATATTAAAACAAAAAAAAATAACATGCCAATAAAAATAATATAACAAAACATAACATATTTTAATATAAGAAAAATATAACATAATTTAATTTATTATGTACCTATTTTACAATATAATTAATATTTAAACTTTTTAGTTATCATAATAACTAATAATACTAACTAACTAACAATTATTATTTTAGGGTTTCTAACTAACTAACTAAGTATAATAATAACTAACAACTAACAATATAATTATTATTTTAGTATTTTTAACTAACTAATTATAATATTAACTAACAATATTATTAGTACTAACTAAATTACTAACTTTTTACTAATCCTAATAATAATAACTTACTAACTAAATTATTATTTATTTCAACATTTTTTAAAAAAAATAAATAATAATACTTTTTAACACTTTTTCAATAACAAACCCTAAACTAAACTAACCCAACCTAAACCTAGACTAAACTAACAAAAAACAACTAAATTATTATTTTTAACTAACTAATTATAATATTAACTAACAATAATATTAACTAACAATATTATTACTAACTAAATTACTAACTTTTTTCAAATCCTAATAATAATAACTTACTAACTAAATTATTATTTATTTCAACATTTTAAAAAACTAATAATAATAACAATAATAATAATAATAACAATAATAATAATAATAATACTTAAAATACTTTTTAAACACTTTTTCACTAAACTAACCCAACCTAAACCTAAACTAAACTAACAAAAACAACTAAATTATTATTTTTAACTAACTAATTATAATATTAACTAACAATATTATTACTAACTAAATTAATTACTAACTTTTTTTCAAATCCTAATAATAATAGTAACTAAACTATTATTTATTTCAACATTTTAAAAAACTAATAATAATAACAATAATAATAATAATACTTAAAATACTTTTTAAACACTTTTTCACTAAACTAACCCAACCTAAACCTAAACTAAACTAACAAAAAACAACTAAATTATTATTTTTAACTAACTAATTATAATATTAACTAACAATATTATTACTAACTAAATTACTAACTTTTTTCAAATCCTAATAATAATAGTAACTAAACTATTATTTATTTCAACATTTTAAAAAACTAATAATAATAATAATAATAATAATAATAATAATAATAATAATAATAATAATAATAATAATAATAATAATAATAATAATAATAATAATAATAATACTTTTTAAACACTTTTTCAATAACAATACCTAAACTAAACTAACCCAACCTAAACCTAAACTACTAAACTAACAAACAACAACTAATTAATTATTTTTAACTAACTAATTATAATATTAACTAACAATATTATTACTAACTAAATTACTAACTTTTTACAAATCCTAATAATAATAACTTACTAACTAAATTATTATTTATTATTTCAACATAAAAAACTAATAATAATAATAATAATAATAATAATAATAATAATAATAATAATACTTAAAATACTTTTTAAAAACTTATTCAACCCTAAACTAAACTAAACTAACCTAACCTAAATTAAACTAACAAACAACAACAAATAATTAAATAAAAATCAATAATAATAATCAACAAAATAATAATAACAACAAATCAACATCCATTATTTAAAAAAAAAACCATTACTTTTTCTATTTTTTTCTTCTTTCTTTCTTCTTTCTCCTCCTCCTTTCTCTTCCTTCCGAATTCCGGCGCCGCCATCTGCTTCTTCTTCTTCTTCTTCTTCCTTTCCTTTCCTTTTCTCAGGTAGAGAACCAGATTGGGGACCATTATAAGGTCCCCAAGGCCATAAGCAGCAAAAACTACTAAACAAATTCTGAGGAGTTGTCACCATCAGTGTGCTGTGTGTGGCGTAGGCCGCACACATCTCCCGTCACTGCTTTTTCTCTATTTTTTTTTTTTTTTCGTTTTCAATGTTTTTTTTATTTCAGCTTTTTTTTTTTTTTTGGATTTCAGCTAGAAAAAATTAGGTTGTCAGAGGGTGGTTGCGCCTCTGCGACAGGCGGCACCACCCTCAGTATAGCATTTCGGCAGTATACCATTTCGGTAATTTATGAAAAGTGCACCCCAATTTGGATATTTTGGTTTTTTTTTTTTTGTAATATTTTGGTAAAAAACCCGGTGGGATGAGAGGAGAGTAAAAGTTTTAGGGGAAAAGTGAGAGAGAGTAAAAATTTTGAATGGAAAATAAAGAGGTTTGGGAATCTGTGGTAAAAATATAAAATATTATAATTTGATATTCGATTTTTTGAATTATTCGAATTATTCAAATTCGATTCGAACTCGAAATTCGAAAAAAAATTCGAGTTGACTCTAACAACTCGATTAATTTAAATTCGAATCGAATTTTGCTCACCCTTAGATGTCAATGTGTTTATGTTATTCAAATTTAAGGTAAATGTTGAATAAGATATGCATCCAATATACTTAATTTTTTTAAGGTTTATTTTTCGTTTATTTAAAGGATCATTAAATATATTCAAACATGTTCAATAGAAAAATGAAGATTCTGGGTATAGAGTAGTAATGTCTGGAAGGGGGCAATGACGGTAGGAACCAGACAATAGTATTTTTCGCCGTATACAAGGTCTAAAAGCAGTCAAGCATTAATGAGAGAACGTCTTATACCAGCCAACTGAAATTCAGAAAACTTTTCGAATAGATTAATGACAACATTGACAATGGCATGTTGAGTTGAACAAAAAAGAAAAGGACAATGGCTAGGTGATGTCACATCAATTCCTAAGATCTGTCTGCACTCCATTAATTTCAGGACAAGACAATGAGACAAACAGTGAGTCTTTAGTATGAAGTTTCATTGAAGATCACATGTTGAGAAAGATCTTAAATACCAAAGAGTTTTGAATATAATACATGAAATTCCAAACAACTATGCCTGTATAAATAATCAACTCGGATGTGAATTTTGAAACAAAATCAAGCATGAACATAATTTGAAACAATCTGCCAAAAACAGCTCCAATTTTAAACTTCTGTATTAATATACACAACATATACAAATACCTATTGTTGAAAGGAATCAAGAACTGTAAAGGGGAAAAAAATAACTTCAAGAACTCCCTTTACTGACCAAATGGAAAAACCCCAAAAAATTTGCTCATCAAATAACCAAAAGCAGCTATCAATTATGCCTGATTTCCACATAATCCTGCTCATCATTTTTTTAAAGCAATCATATCCGACATATATCCGAATACCCCATTCATATCCGACCATATATTCGAACATTAGTATAAAACGGAGATATGCTCCCCCAAGTATACTCCACATATAAGGAAAAATTCGGAAAAAAAAAAAAATAGCTCATAACCGTATCTGACACTCAAATCAGGTATAATATTTACCTTGGAGCTATCGAGACAGATATATCAGTAGGCAAACCAATATTATCAGCCCAATTCTTAGAGTCCAAATACAACTTTGAAACGTGCCCTGCAACTTTGTCCATATCAGGCCTTTTCTTTGGATCTTCCTCGACACATTCCAATGCCACCAACACCATCTTCTCAGCTACATCCACAGGAAAAGAGTCCTTCAACCTCCTATCTATCCAAGTCCTCACCCCTGCACTGCCACCGGCCGCCGCCTCCCTAGCAGTGTCTATAACACTCACTCTTTGGTACCCTCCAGTTTCTTCATCAACCAAGAACTTCAAAGCTTCCTTTCCACTCAACAGCTCCAAAATCACAACCCCAAATGCATAAACATCACATTTCTGAGTCACTAAACCAGTGAATTGAAGCTCAGGTGCCATGTAACCCCTTGTTCCTTCAATTTTCATAACTTTACTCTTTGATCTTCCTAGAGTTTTTGATGATTCCTCATCTTTTGTCACTTCCCCACATAATTCAGCAGTACCAAAATGGCAAATTTTAGCCATTAATGAACCTTCAGCTACTATGATACTTGTGATCTTTATATGGTTATGAGTGAAGCTAGTTTCAAGACCTGAACAATGGTGAATATAATCCAATCCAGAAGCAATATCAGCAGCAATTTGCATACGAGAAATCCAAGAAGAAAGTACAGTAAAACTTGGGTTCTTGGGGTTTCTCAAACAATCCCTAAGGTTAACTCCATGTACATATTCATAGACAAGATAAACATAATTCCCTGATAAGGAAACACCCAAAAGCTTGATCAAACTACTATGGTGGCTCCTGCAAATCACTGATAACTTGTGAACCAAGTCAGCTAACTCAATCGGACGTCTCATTTTCCTTTGGAAAATGACAACTTGTTTACCTTGAAGGTTACAAAGCCATGAAGACGAAGCCGAAGAAGATGAAAACCGGTTCGACCGGAAGTTATTGGTGGCCGAGCAGATGTCTGAGAAATCATAGATATGGGGATTTTCAGGGAGAGAATCTCTGATAGATGAGAGATTTTTGGAGGCTTGGGTTGAAAATGAGTTGTAATATGAAGAATTGTTATCGAAGTAGCCCGAAGAAAGGACTGAATTGTTGGTTATGGAAGTGGAGGAAGATGGTTGAGACAGAGAAGATGAAGATTTCGAGGTTTTGGGTTTTTGAGATGAACGTGAAAAAGATGGTCCTTTTGAATTTGATGATCTTGGTCGGATTACATCTGTGCTTTTTTTAGATCTGCACATCAGGAAGCAAAAAAAAAAAAAAAAAAATATTGTTTTTCAAAGGGAAAGTTTGGGTTTTTACATAAGAACTTTAGTGGGTTATAACTTATAAAGTGGGAATTGGTTGTTTGCCGTGGTTGTGACGGTGGCGCTGACGGCGGTGGTTAGGATTAAAAAGGGTAAGTTTTCTGTGTTTTTGTTTAAAATGATTTGTTGGGTTTGCAGTGTTGTCTTTATCAAATGAGGTACTGTTTCACGATTGAAAGTGTTGTTATTTGAAATTAGTGTTAGATTTGTCAGCAGACACGTGGGTTTTTGTAGATTAAAACTAAAAAACTTAATTAATTACATAAATAAATTATTTTTTAATTAAACACATAAATAACTCAAAATCTATACTAAAAGTTGGTGAAGCTAAAGAGTTTGGCGCCATCAACATGCCACATCAATAATCAAGATAAAAAAATCAATTCTTTGATAGAGTCATGTAGAATGATCTATATAAATAGTAAGAAAATATTATAATTTCTAAAAAATAGGGGGACTTTAAAAAAATTTCTCTTTTTTATAGAGCTAAATAAATTGGAGCCACCAGTTTTCAAATTGCCTACCCATTTTTGACTTTTTACTTTTAAAATTTTAAATATATTAAGAAAGCCTTTTTTTTCTTTACCTATTAAAAATATATCAAAATTTAAAAAAATTTTCTAATATGTTCAAACTTTTAATATATTTAAATATATTTAGTTTATTAAAATTTTAAAATTGATTATACTCAACATTTTCTTTCAACATATTTAAAATTTTAAAATTTTTAAAATTTTTAAGTTTTTCAAAATTTTAAATATATTAAAAAATCCTTTTTTCTTTACCTATTAAAAATATATTAAAAATATTAAATACTTAACATTTTTTAATATATTTTATTTTTTAAAGGTTTTTACAATTTTAAATATATTAAGAAAATCCTTTTTGTCTTTACCTATTAAAAATATATATTAAGTATATTAAAATTTTAAAATTAATTATACTTAATATTTTTAATATACTTAAAATTTTAGAAAACATTAAAAAAAAATCACATTGGAAACTGGTGACGCCAATTTATTTACCTCCATCAGAAAATGGAAATTTTTTTTTAAAGTCTCCCTATTTTTTCAGAAATTATAGTATTTTTCTGATATTTATATAAGTGGCGCCATTCTATATCACTCCACCAAAAAATTGATTTTTTTTATCTTAATTGCTAATGTGGCATGTTGGTGACGCCAAACTCATTGACTCCACCAACTTTCACTATAAATTTTACGTTATTTACGTGTTTAATAAAAAAAAAAGTCATTTAATAAAATTTTTAAGTTAAGTTTTATAAAAAAAAAAACCAACTTTTAAAGTTGGAACCATCCACAATAGAATTTCAATTTTCTTCACAACCAGAAAACAAAACAAAATTTGGTTTTGCCTCATTTATTAATTTTATTTTTAAACAAATCTACTCATGGATAAAATAAAAATCAAATTTAGTTGTAATATTTATATTTTTAAAATTTGTTAAATAAAATTTCATTATAATTATATGTAAAATCACGAATAATAAATCTCTCATCAATTACAACAACAATAAAAGAATAGTTAAAACAATAATCAAACCATTATCATTACAAATTAGGATCAAAGTAAAAATTAGAGTATAGATATTCTATTAATTATAACTAAATTATTGAGTACCAGATTGAGTTTTTAGTTCGATTGGCATTGGTATTGTTGTCAATATAAAAGGACGTGAGTTCGAGTATGTTGAAGCATAGGGGAGGGGCTATAGGTAGTTTTAGACATTGTCTAAAAAATATATATATAATTAAAACTTATAATGAGATTGTTTTAAAAAAAAATTAAATTATTAAGCCATATTGAAAAGAAGGTATATACCTAAATCTAAATTATAATAAATTTGAATATTATAGTAAAAAAATCCCTCCTAATTTCAATATTGAACAAATTGTTTTTAAAAAAGTGAAAGAATTTAGTTCCCATTAATTTTAAAAGTGAACAATTAAAGATAATTAAAAATAAATTTGCCCTCTTTTTTTTTGTCAATTTATCATATTTTTTATAAATATGATAACAAATTTAAACTCTAACATTTAAAAATTGTCATTTTGGTCATGATTCAAAACAATTCAACAAATTTAGCCTTCATTGGATATAAAAAAAATGACAGTGTAACAGCCCGTTTTTGGTCAAATCAGAATAGTGGTTTTGGGACCACAAATCTGAGTTAAAAATATTTATTTTATTATTATTTTAATGTTTACAGCATAATTGAAAGATTGTGTGAAAATTTCGTTAAGAAATTTTATCGTTTAAATGGTCAATTTGAGAAAAAGGACTAAATCACGTAAAGTGCAAAATTGATGTTCTATTAGCTAAAGATGCCTAATAGCTATGGAACTTAAAAGGGGAGGTCCTTATGTTTTAATTAGACCATTAATAGCATGAGTGGACATATATGGACATTAAATGGATGATATTAAATGGTTTATAATAAGGTTAAAATAGTAAATGAGTAATTAAGTTATAATAAGTTAAATAAAACAAAATTCTCACCCATTATCATCATTTTCTTGCCGAAATTAAAGAGGAAACAACCATTAAAATAGCTTCAAAATTTGGCTAGCTCTTGTTGATTTATGTAAGTGTTTTCTTGCTCGGTTTTTAATGATTTCTATGTTTTTGGCATTGTTGTAACTTAATCTAGCTAGCCTAGGGACTAATTTGAGAAATTGTTAAAAGTACAGGGTTTGCCATTGATGAATAAGCATGTATTTTGATGTTTAATGGTAGAAAATGCATGGTTGTTGGTAGATAAACAACATTTGTTAAGGGATTTTTGGTAAAAATTCCCAACTAAGGATTTATTTGAGAAGTGTGAAAATTTGTGGGTAAAGTGTGAAATAATTGATAAATATGGGCTGGTATATGTATTAGTAAAATTCGGCTAGCATGAAAGTGGGTTGAATTGAATGAATTTGTGATTTTGTGTAATAAGGACTAAATTGTAAAAATGTGAAAGCTTAGGGGAAAAAGTGTAAATGTGACCTAAAGTATATTTTGGATTGAATTGAATAAATAGATGATTAAATAAGTTAATTTTGAATATATTTAGATCAAGAATAAGCGAAATTCGAATCTAAATCGGGGAAAAACAAAAGTTATCGACTAATCGACTTATTTCGTTGTTTCCACCTTCGAGGTAAGTTCGTATATGATAAACTTCAATATAAATGTATTTATATGCTTTGATATTGCATGAATTGAAAATACGAGACTTTGGATATGAATGATAGTGATTCGACGATGATGCGACATTTGAAATCCCGGTTGAGCCTTAGGAATAGTTTAGGATGCTCGTGACATGTCATTAGGGGATACAGTGAGTTGGCTTCGGGCTATGATATAGCACTTTGTGTGCGAGATAAACCGATTTGGCTTCAGGCCATGCATATTGATTTGGCTTCGGGCCATGATATCAGTATTTCGGATAATTTACCTTGATTTGGCTTGAGGCATGGTATAGGTACTTATCGTGTGAGACCCTTGAGTATTCGACTTCTATTCTGAACGGTTCAACGGGTAAATGAAAGACGAGAATGTGTATGAGAATTGTACGATATGGTGCACATGGCGGCAGGTTTGGTCAGCATGGGCCCCTACCCTAAAATATAAAATTGCTATTTAGGCCCTTAATATTTTTTAAAAAATTTAAATTAGTAAAGGTAAAATTACATTTTGGCCCCCCTAAAATTATAAAAATTCGATTTAATCTTTTACAAATTATAAAGATATAAACTATAAAAAATTAAAATTTCATCCGTCCCCCCAAAAAATTGTTCTGGCTTCGCCCCTGATGGTATGGGTGTGTGTATAAACTAATTTGAGAAAATGATGAAGGAAGTATACAGTTTTATGAATGAGTATTTGAAAGGTTTGTTAGCTAATATAAGCTACATGTTGTTGTATTCAAATTATCGAATTATATTTATGTGATTGTATTAAGTTTATTTCATACGAGCTTACTAAGCTTTATAGCTTACTTTGTGTACTTTCCGTGTTTTATAGTGATATCGAAGCTAGCTCAGATTCAGGGATCGTCGGAGACTTCATCAAACTAGCCGCTGACACTTTGGTACTTTTGAAACTATGTTTTTGGGTCATATGGCATGTATAGGTACTTTGAGTCAATTCTGGTAAATGATGTAGCCATTTGATTTGGTTTATAAACATCTATGTTTGGTTTGTATATAGCCAAGGAAGTTGGCATATTTTGGTTGATTTGGATATGTTTATAAGTGTGCAAATGGCTTTTGTTTTGAGTTGGTAATTGACCTATGTTGTGTGATTGAGGTGGATTCATAATGCTCATTGATAATAGGTAATTTTGAATGTCAATAGGTGATGATTTGTGAATTGGTATATTTGTGGAATTGAGCATAATAATGTATAATTGTAAATGGTCATTTTGATGTTTTGAGAAGACAAAGATTGGCATGAAATTAGATGGCAATATATGGTATTTATGTTTTGTATTGGTTGATGTTGGAATAGGTATAAATCATGCTAGATTGGAATTGAAATATATGCCTTTTGATGCTATATTGCGTGCTATTTGAGAGGTGTAGGTGTACCTAAATTTGGGTGGCAAAAAATGGCTTGGTAAATAGCCTATTTTTGTCCACACGGGCAAAACACTGGTGTATGTCTCAGCCGTGTGTGACACACGGTTTAGTACACGGTTGTGTGTCCGCTAATGTTGAAAATTAAAATGAAGTCAGTATGCTCCACACGGTCTCACACACGGGTGCGTGATCGGCCGTGTGGCACAAGTCAGTATACCCCCTAATTGGCACACGGCTTAGCACACGAGTGTGTGACTTGGCCGTGTTGCATAAGTCAGTATACCCAACAGATTTGGCACGGCCTAGCACACTACCTGACACACGGGTGTGTGTGGCCACTTCGAAGGGCACACGGGCTAGACATACGGGCGTGTGGTTGGCTGTGTGACCAAAGTCAGTAAGCTTACTTGTTTGGACACGGGGTACGACACGGGCTGGGACACGACCATGTGCTCCCATTTCGAATGTCCACATGAGCGTGTCTGGTGGTCGTGTGAGACACACGGCCTGGCCACACGGGCGTGTGTCCCCTATTTTGAGAAAAATTTTTGAAGTTCGTGAAAGTTTCTTAAGTTATCGGTTGAGTCCTGAACCATTCCTAAAACATGTTTAAGGCCTCATAGGCTCGTAATAGGGACATATTGATTGAGATTGAATGATGATTGCTTGTATTGATTAAATGCATGAGAAAAGTATGTTTAAATGTGTTGTAAGTTTGGTAATGCTCCGTAACCCTATTTCGGAGTTGAATATGGGTGAGGGGTGTTATATACAGTTAGAACTAAATTGATAAAATGTGTAAATATTTAGAGTTAAATTTGTTAAATTTTTTAGAATCAAGACAAATTTAACAAAATGTATAAATATTGAGGGTTATTATACCAATCGAAAGTAGGATAAATTGATGAAAGAAGTGAACGCTATGATTAATTGTCTTTAGTTGCTCAAATTCAAAATTGTGAGAGACTAAATTGCTCTTTTTTTTTAAGAGGGACTAAATTACTTAATATCAAAATTAAAACAGATAGAAGAGACCTTTTTATCAAACAACACTTATCTGTAGCAGGATTTAAACCCAAATTAAATATGAAAAGTTTACACAATCGTGAGACTCAAATTTAAGATCTTAATATTTCCAAACATTAACATTATCGTTAAGCCAATGCCTCATTCATATGTCAATATTTAAATTTAAACAAAATTATTTTTTTTATTATACAATAATTTGGTTGACATTAAATTATAATTTTTTTTCGTTTTCCAAGCAATCAATGCATCAAGACTAGAGCCTAAAGGCATTCATGAGTCGGATTTGGGTTAAACTTATATATGATTGCATAAGCTTGGCTCGTCTTAAAATATGAATTTCAAAGATTGCATCATTTCATTTTAAACTCACTCATATAATTTTTTTTAAATTTTTTTAAAGCACAAATGATTTATATGTTTTTTTAATATTTACATTATAGTATTATATATTATTATATATTAAAAGTTAATAAATGATGGGCATATTCACCATACAATTGTAGCTTAATCCGAATTGCTACATTTAATCAACAAATAAGTATGAAATTGTGTTGGGTTTAATACGACAATACAAGGTAAGTTGCAATAATTCGAATCAACATATCATATTTTATATTAACAGTTTTGTCCGTCCATTATAAAAATATCATTTTACTCTAATACATGAGTATATATAATTTTTTGGGTTAATATAATATTTTGCAGCTAAGTTTAATTCTAATGTCTGTTTTGATATTTAGACCAATAATTAATGAATATTTAACACATATATTATATTTTAAAAAATAAATACTTAACTGGGAAAAAAAATTCTGAAGCATAAATTCAAAAGGATTATGAAGTAGAAAATTTAAGAAAATATACATGATTTTTTAAATTTAATAAATGGTTAAGATGTTATCATATTGTATATATTTATTCACTATATCTTTTTAAGAGAATTTTTGTGTCTAAAGCAAAATTGACAGGTTGGTGCATAACCTATCTTGTCCAATCTTTATTTATTTATTTATTTTTGAATGTGTTGAATCTTTATTTCTTTTATTTTAAATATTCACGTATATGAAATAAAAAATATAAGGGTAACTTAAATTAATAGTCACTCAATTATTGTAAATTTCTTTTTAGTCATTAACTATGAAAAATTACTAAATAGTCATTCAGATATTCAATTATGTCTTTTTTTTCACTAGTTGGTTAATGGTGCAGTTTTTAAAATTAACATAATTACAACTTTAACCCTTAATATTTATAAATTATGTCAAGTTAGTCTTAATTCTAAAAAAATTAACCATTAACATTTACACATTGTATAATTTGGTCTTTTTTATAGTTTTTTTTTTGTGACATTGAGTGTTAATTTTAAAAGAATGAGAAATGAAGAAATTTAGTATCTTGGATTTTGAAGTGTTCTATTTTTTTTTTATATTTTCAATCAAATTTAGATTATAAATTTATTTTTTAGTTTTCTAGGTGAAAGGATCACAGAAAAGAGAGCAAAATTGCAAAAAAAAATTAAAAAAATACACAATGTGTAAATGTTAAGGGTTAGAATTTCTAGAATTAATATTATTGACACAATGTATAAATATTGATGATTAAAGTTGCTATTATGCTAATTTTAAAATCTATTTGGTGACAAAATTAAATACTTGAGTGACTAATTTATAACTTTTCATAGTTGAGTGGACAAAAAAATATTTACTAATAGTTGAGTGACTACTAAACAACATTATTTTAACTTATGAATAAAAAATTAAATTAAAAGCAGAAATAAGTTCATTATTATTTAAATTAAAATTAAATTATATTTAATAGAAACTAAATTCAACCATACGAATTCCAATCAATTTTTTATTTTGTCATTCTTTTTCAACCCTATTATTTATTTATGTTGCCAGCAGAGCTTCACCACATTACATTCTTTATAAGGTAAAAGTACCAGGGAAACCCCTGTACTTAGGGGTGGATTACATTTTGATCCTTTTATTGAAAAAATAAGTAATTTAGCCCTTATATATTTCAAAATATGCAAATTAGCCCTCCACAAATTTTTATCTATTAAATGATGAGGTGTCACGTTAATTTACATGATTAATTACTAATTTGGTCCTTGAACTATAACTAAAATATCATTTTAATTTTTTTAAAAATTCTATTAACAATAATTCTAAAAAATAAATTTTATTTTTACAAATCTGGGCAAAAATATTTAAAATAAGAAGGTACATTTTAAAAATAATTAAATCTTGAAAAAAAGTAAAATATTCAATTTACAAATCTGGAAATATAAAAAAAAAAAAACCATCGTACTGCTTCATCTTCTTCATTGTTCAACTAGTATTTGGGTTTTTTTAATATTCATTGTTAATCTTTTCACATTCTTTCACCTTTCTGATTTAAATTTTGTGAGTATGTCAAGAAGATTGAGGTGTTTTGAAATTTATTTTCTGATTTTAAAAATATTGAAAAATACTTTTAGATTTTAATTATTTTATTTAAAAAAAGTTAATGATTTTAAATTATTTTTTAGTTTTAAAAAATTATATTACCACTTGTGAACATGTCATTGGGCTAGAATTTAATAACAAATAAATAGAAGATTATACAAAAAAAAAAAATTAATTGATACATTTCAACTATTGATTGATCCACCACTACCACGTCATCAAATAAATTTTAATGATTTAACTCTTTTTTTTTCAATTTTTTAGAATTATTGTTAAGAAAAATTTAAAAAAAATCAAAATGATATTTTAGCTATAGTTCAGAGAACAAATTAGTAATTAACCATTTAAATTAAAGTGCCAAATCATCAATTCATAGAAAAAGAATTAATGAAAGTGTTAATTTGCACGTTTTGAAATGTATAAGATTAATTTTCTCATTTTTCACTAAAAGGATCAAAATGCAATCTGCTCCTAAATACAAGGGCTTTCCTAATACTTTTACCTTCTATATAACAATTATTTCATGCTATAAATGACTGAATTTTATTAATTAAAAACTTCCAAAAGCAATAAAAAATGGCTAGAATGTGATGATGGACATGGATATGAGAAAACAATCATATAAATTATGGAAATTCAAAACAATCATAAAAGTTGTAATCAATGATCCATTGACTTTCCTCATATAAAAATGATTGAACAGAACAGCTTATGCTTACACAACAATAGATTTCATAAATTTTGACTTATGGTTTGTCTTTTTTGGCTTTTCACTTTGAATTTATGGTGTAAATAAAGTAATAAACAATTTAAAGGCAATGGCTTTTAAACTATATTATTGCCTTAATGGCTTCCACCTTCTAAATAACTTACTTTCCTCTCTTTTTGAAGTCCTACACAGAATAATGCTATAATTTGATTTGGTTTTTATTATAGCTTTTCTTTTTGGAGGGTTCTTAGTTGGTGAGCGCTACAATACCTTTTCAATTTACCTTTTTGGCATTCTTGGTATTTGTTTAATTTCATAACCTGTAAATTATAGCATTTTGTTATTGATTTTTATGTTTTTGGTTGTTTGAAGCAGAACATTAGTAAAAGGTTTGTTTGTTTCCCTTCTGACAAAAATGGTTTAGATTGTTCTTTGGTCTTTCAAAGTTCAACATGTTGAATTTCATAGTAGCAGATGTAAGAGCTTACATCTTTTTCTTCAAGATTTACTTGTTCTAGAAAATGGGTTTTGACTGTTACGTGTAAAAGATGAATTCTTTTTTGATTTAGGCCATGGTTGTTGAATTTTGCTGGAAACATCAAAATGCAGACAAAGAACATTGGTATTTTGCTGTCATGTTTGACTTTTAAGCTTTACTGTCGTTTGAGTTCATCGTGATGTTTTGTCTCATGTTCTGAATATTTCCTGGAAATTATAATTTTGCATTGATAACTTTATGTGCTTCACCAAGAAGTTCATCTGATCTGAAATAAATTTTGGTTGATCCTGTTAAAATGCAGTGAAGCTGTTTGATTCTTTGCGGCAATGAAGTGCTTTCATTTCAATAGTAAAGTGAAAAATGATGAACCAAGAGCTACGAAGTCCATTTCAATTCAGTCCTCCACCTCTCCTGTTTCCATGTCAACAGATAACGATGTGAGAAGATCTGGGTCTGAATCAAATTCCCAGAATGTCTCAGATTTTAGCTCAGGTTCATCCACAACCAAGAACTCGTTTGCTGTTATGTCTCAAAGACGAAGTAATCTGAGAGAGTTCACATTCTTGGAGTTGAAGACTGCAACAAAGAATTTCAGCCGAAGCCTGATGATTGGTGAAGGTGGATTTGGTGCTGTTTATAGGGGTCTAATCCGAAGTTCTGAAGATTCCCACAAGAAAATTGATATTGCTGTTAAACAGCTCAGTAGAAGCGGGTTTCAGGTCAGCTTTCTGCATTTTTTAAAAATCGTTGGTACAAAAATGACTTCTGAAACTTCACAATTTGATTTCTTTTAACCTAGTACTCTATATTTCTGTAGCTGCTCATATTGCTTGAAGTATGTTCTGATATGAATATGAGGATATGATCCTCCAAAAACTTCCGAATACACTAAAAAACTTGGTAAAAATTGAACATATAAATCTCGGGCACATATCCATATCCGAAATCTCACACCTGAGCCTGAGTATATTGTTTCGACTTATTGTTTATAGGGACACAAAGAATGGGTGACAGAAGTAAATGTTTTAGGGGTAGTTGAACACCAAAATCTGGTGAAATTAGTGGGTTACTGTGCTGAGGATGATGAAAGAGGAATACAGAGACTACTGATATATGAATATATGCCCAACAGAAGTGTGCAGGATCATTTGTCAGCTCGGTTTCAAACAACTCTTTCTTGGGCAACCAGGTTGAAAATTGCCCGAGATGCTGCCCGAGGCTTAGCTTTCCTCCATGAAGGAATGGATTTTCAGGTACTTTTAGGGTAATATGATGTAAATTGATCTCTTTACACATTATATGTATGTATAGGAAGTGTATTTTATGATATGATTGCAATAGATTATCTTCAGAGATTTCAAGTCTTCAAATATACTGTTGGATGAGCAATGGAATGCTAAGCTTTCAGACTTTGGGTTGGCCAGATTAGGGCCTTCAGATGGATTAAGCCACGTCTCAACTGCGGTAGGTTTAAAGTAGCTATAAATTATTTTAAATAATATTTTGTTGTTTTAGATTGCTATATTGTAGATATGACTATAAGGATATGATCCTCTAAATACGTGAAAGAGGTTGAAAAAAAGTTGTTACAGATGATATTTGTTGAGGGGAGGTTAGCTCTTTCGGGAGAAGTCTTCGAAGTTTTGTCCGCTAGGTAGCCGACTGAATCCCCAACAAGCAAAGGTATTGTCCCACGAGGAGGGTTTTTATCCCCAACCTTTGTGGAGAGTTGTGTTCGGTTCATGGAGAGGGGCGCCTTGACTCTACGTGAGTGTACAACCACCTAACAAGTGCTCTCTACAGAGGCTGGGGACAAAAACCCCCCTCGGGTGATAATACCTTCAGTTGTTGGGGGTCAGGTCGGCTACCTAGCGGACGACACTTCGAAGACTTCTCTCGAAAGAGCCGATCCACCCTGAGCAATCTTTTGTCAGTATGCATGGTTGTTGCAATACTTTAAATACCATGGAATGTATAAATTTGTGCTCTATTATGAGCAGGTTGTAGGAACCATTGGATATGCAGCACCTGAATACATTCAAACAGGACGCCTTACAATCAAAAGTGATGTTTGGAGCTATGGAGTTTTCCTCTATGAACTCATCACCGGCAGGCGTCCGTTGGATCGGAACCGTCCCAAAGGTGAGGAAAAGCTGTTGGAATGGGTGCGACCGCACATCTCCAATATAAAAAAGTTCAGGTTGATCATTGACCCTAGGCTTGATGGCAAGTATTCGCTCAAGTCAGCTCATAAACTTGCAGCAGTGGCCAACAAATGCTTGACACGCCAAGCTAAATTGCGACCCAAAATGAGTGAAGTTCTGGAAATGGTGGATGGGATTGTTGAATCAGCTGAAATGGTGAGCCCCCAACCGGATTTAAAGAGTTCAAATCTAAACACCAATTTTGAATTGTCGAAAACAGAGAGCTTAAGAAGAAGGCTGTTGGATCTAATACCTGGGGATAAAGGGTGTTTGATGTGGCCAAAGATTGTGACAACTTGTTAAGAAGCCGTTGTTTCAATTTCGTTGAAACCTGTAAATTACTGTCTTGGTAAAAACCATTGTAAAGGTTTTCTTGAGATAAGTTATTCAGGTTTGGGACAGTGTTGGCTACGGTTGTGTTGTGATCCAAAGGTGGGTAGACACATTGCATCCAACATTGATTGGTTATTCATTTTTTTAATGTATTTGAGGATCATTATAGGGTTGTATGTCTATTTTCATGCTCGCATGTTTCTAGGATATAGGTTTTTCCTCTACATAAATGTGGATGCAATGATCCCTCAGCATGCTATTTACCATAAGTAGAACATCATCATCACCTCTTAAAAGCCTAATAGTTCCCGGTATTCGGTAGATCAGGTAAATGTAACTTGTCACATATTTCAAACGCTAATATGGTAGTAAGCAATATCATTCCTATAAGTTATCCATATTCATCTTCCCTCGGGTTGGACACATGACACACTCAAAAGACATCAGGTGGACGTTTGAAGACGGTTTTCCACCTCCTACTAACCGAGTCGTTCTTAACTGTTCAATCTTTTAAATTAATCACCTGTTATGAGATTACTTGTTAATAAAGGGAACATCCCCTTTCATTAGGTTTCTTGTTTATCATGGTTTGACCACTCGCTTTTCAATGTGAGCACTTTCTTTTAAGGACCACAGGACTTAACTGAATATAATAACTCGTACTCCCTCAAATGAAACAACAGAATGTGTCCCACTATGCACGTTTAAACAATAGAATGTGTCCCACTATGCACGTTTACTCCATGATGGTAACTACCGTGTCACATCATCACTACCAAACAAGGGATATCTCCTATAAATACTATCCAATACGATGAGAAAAAAAAAAATCATTCTTCTTCATGACCAACAACCTTGACCACTTACTATTAGCATTCAGCCTTCTTAGACTTCAGAACAACCTTTTTCCTTTTTTTGTACTTCTTCAGCTCTCTTGCTTGTTTGGTGAATCGACCTCCTTTACACAATCTTCTTCTCTTTCTTAATTATTTTCTTACTGACACTTGTATCAACACCTAGTAAAAATCATCTAACTTTTTTATCTTCAAATAAAGCGTCTTAATTAAAGAAGTGATATTCAAATATTATTTAATATTAATATTATATCAAAATTGTTAATTTAAACCCTACGCGGACAAGCGATAACAAGGCGTGCAACATTTCATAAGAAAAATACATTTCACAGGGCAAAAATCAAAATGACAAATATGGAACATGCATGATCCACGTATTAGTTTTGTAACCACTAAGCAGATAGCAACCATGTCATGCTATTGTTTTTCACCATAAACATATGTTTTACATGACAATAATAATAATAATCATAGACCACCTGTGTATTTTTATATTATTTTTACAACTCAAATAAAATCTTCATATCAAACAAATCATATCCGTAGTTTCACATATGCTTATTCAAATATCATATATATTTATATTCTGCACATGGACGAATTTATATATATAAAAATCTCTAAAAGATCCAAAATCAAAATGGATTTACAAACTACAAAAATAAAATAAAATTATAATCCGATATATTACGAACCAAATGTTTATTCAAATATCAGATATAGAACCATGTTTTAGTTAGACAATTGTAAATGAAATTTTAAAAAAATAAAAATCAAAATAGACAAATATACCTACAAATTCAACATCATTTCACAAAACAAAATAATATCATTTTAAACTTGTTGATACATTGGACCAGAATTCTGATCCAAGAGCTGAGAGGAGGAGCATCCATCTCCTTGGGATCCCCATTTCTACACAATCCACATAAATTTAGTTTTATTCCCTCTACCAGACATCTCCATTATATCTCTACCTTTTCTTATAGCTCTGTAGTATAATTATAATTAAAATCATCATATTCCAGGTTGGACCTTATATAATAAAATTTTACAAACATCTTAAAAAGATGAATGGTTTTCTTCTTGATTATTGGATTAGAGTTCTCTTCCTTGAATTTCCATTTCTGCTGATCCAAAATATCAACAAAACTCAAACCCTAAAAACCCTTAAAAATTATCGTGTAAATATCAATGCCTTTGTTGAACCAATCGAAAGAAAAAAAAAAAAAAAAAAAACCCCAAAATTCAACAGATTTACCCTTAAAGCAACACTCAGATTCTTCAATAAACCATAAAACTAAACTTAATCAACACAATTTAACACTTCCTAAACTCTGTATACAAATGAACCTTTATATTCCTCATTAAAAAAAAGTTAAGGTTAATGAGGTTAAGACTTTTTAATTCAATGAACTAATTGAAAAAGAAATGGTAAATGAATATATAAATATTTTAACAAATAAATAAACATAAAAAAATTAATAAGATACAATAATCAATTTAAACAAATAATATATTAAAGGGTTTATATTATTTTTCGCTCTGAATTTGGCAATCAGGTCCACTTTGATACTTGTAATTTTTTTATCCATTTTGACACCTGACTTGACAACTAAATTCATTTGGTTCCTAAACTTGAAAAATATAAAAATTTGAAAATTTAAAAAAAAAAATTATATAAATTTTCGAGTGATGACTTAATGCAGTTTTAGAGCGTCACATACAATGTTCTAATTACTAAACCATGATTGAGTCGATTTAGCCAATTAATCCAATCATGTTCCAAAAATACTAGTCACATTATCAAGTATTGACAGAATTTAAATGTAGGGACCAAAATGGATCTAGTTGTCAAATTCAAGTACTCAAAGTGAAAAAAATATATATAGATACCAAAGTAGACCTAATTATCCAATTCAAGAACCAAAAAGTATATTATCTCTATAATAAATATAATATAATTATGTGATAAAACAAGTGGAAAATATGTGTCATATTTATCGTGCCACATCAAAAACATGCTATCCATTGACACATCTAATGATAGGGTGATCATTTTATAACAATTTGATAACTTTAGTGATAATTTTGTAAGATTTGAAAGTTTGATGATTGAAATATAATTTTAAATAAATTAAAGGACTGTTGGGTATAGTTTATCCAATTTAAAAACAAAACAAAAAAACCTTGGGAGATGTTGAACTAAAGGAAAAATCAGATTCAAACACTGGGTTATAGTATTCGGATTTGTATAAAAAAGCCCAATAAAATTTGCCCGAAGTTAAAATCACGCAAATCCTATTTAAAACAGAGAAACCCCAACTCGACTTGAATCGCCTCAACTCAAACCAGCGGATATGGCTACCGAAGAGGAATCGATAGAACAAGCAGCTGCGTCACGTCGAGAGAGGCTTAAAGCTCTTAAAGCAGCTCAGGAGCTGTTGAATGCCCCAGATGAAGATTCTTCTCAAGCTGCTGAGAATCAAACGGATGATACTAATGAAGAAAAGTAAGTTCAAAAGCTTACATCTTTTATTTATTTTTATAATTTTCTGTTTTCTTCTTTTTTAAGCATAAAATTAAGATGAATTATGTTTTAATTATTGGTTTAACAATGGGTTTTGTTTATCTCGTGAAGATATATGGCTGTTTTGCACTATGGGTATACGAATGACTCGTAGAAGTTTACATCTTTTGTTTAATTTCCAACCCAAAAATTTTTTTCAATCTTTTTTTTATGGATTATGTTTTAATAGTTGGGTTCATGATGGGGTTCTGTTCATCTTGTAAAAATCTGGCTGTTTTGCGCCAAGGGTATAGGAATAGCATGAATCATAATTATAATTAACTGATGTACCTAGGGTTTTAAAAGGCTCAAGCTGAGTAGAAACATTATGTTAGAAACTCGAGCCTTAAGAGATTTTTCCACTTCATTCGGCTTGATTATGTTGGATTGTCATATACCTTTGAGCCTTAAGAATTGTTTAATTCAAGTATTGAGGTACTGGGGTTCTGATTGATCACTTGCTTGACTTGCTTACAACACCAAATAGGACTTGGTGTGAGAAATTACTTCCATATTAGGTACCTGCTTGCTGGTTTTGGGTGTCCTTTTGAGAACTAGAAGAGCAAAGAGGAAGGTAAGATAGACCTTTAGTAGAAAAGACCAGTGATCTTGTCTGTTTATAAAGAGGCTTTGCTTGTTAAGTAGGATGTGGATTAGTGGACTTTTTAATCCAGTGTCCATCCATGCTAAGGTAGTAGGAATGAGGTTGTTTAACTCAACCTTTGGAGAAAAGTTTCCTATCCTTCCGCTTTTCTTTCATTCGCAATTGAGCACAGTCATTTACGTCAAAAGGAGAATAAATGAATAAGGCAATGATCCTATTCCTTCAAATAATCTCAACTTTTGTAAGTTGGACAGATGTAGGATTTTTAGGTATTAAATGGGACAGGTAACCCTTGTTATTCATTCCCTTCCAATAACATTCTTGAAATAGAAGGGCACTGTTCTTCCTTGATTCTCTTCCATTTCCAACCTTCCCATAGATCCAAATAAATTTTAAGTTTTTGAAAATGACTCGCAGAATTTATATTTCAATGGTTGTCTATTTGCTTCCCTTGAACTGAAAATTTCAAAAATTAACGTGTATAATTTGTCTTTTGTATACCTAGCATGAATTTGCCATGCCAATACCCATTCCCCCCAATTTGGCGCTAAAATAGTGTTAGGGCATGGAAATTGGTACATAATAGATTTCCATTCTCTTGAAATATCGATGTTTTAGAATGCAGGAATGGTCAGTATGAATATGAAGTTAAAATTGATGAAAATTACTTTCTTGAATTTAGTAGTCAATACAAACCTACTAGAATTGCCCTAACCTAATGTTGAGAATTAGAAGGGAAAATAAAGCAGATGTAAAGGAGGAACAGTAAGGAAGTGGGGACAGGAGAAGCCAAGGTTTCATTTATTTGGATTATCCGAAAAAGATTGCACTGCACTTGTTCGGGTAAGGATAGGGAAGGAATGGAGGGACTATAACTTGTTCTTTCCTTTGCAGCTATACCCTTTTTCAAGCCATGCATGGTAGGAAGGATGAAAAGGTTGAAAGTAAAGAAAACATTTTACTTATGGGCTATGTTACTCTCTCTCTTCATTTTTCTTGAAGTACCAATATCCTATACTTGTGTTTGATGTGGGATATGGAGATATGACCTCCAAAAATCCTCCAAATACAGGGAAAATCTTAGAAAATTCTGACCATACCTATGTTAGAAACATTCTTATATCCAACACTTACATCTAAGTCCGAGTATTATAGCTTATGGGTAAGAATGTTGTGCAACCTAACCATTGGATTGAAAGGTTCCCTATCCTTTCACCTTTACATATTCCCTGTCATAATAAAAAATGAAAAGAAAAGGATAATATATTATGATAATTATCCTTTCCATCTTATGCTCTCAATTTGCAGCAACTGAATAAGTTGGGGTTTTGGAGGGGTTTGATGTTATAAATCTGATCCTATTTCTTACTATTTGTTCCACTTCATGAGAAATTCTGCAAACAGTATACAGTCCTTGGTTCACCCCCGGGATTCTAAGAAAGGCTGGATCTTTTTTCTAGCTTAGTGATTTGAAGATATTACAAATACACAATATTTGTTTAGATGGATGTTTGCCTGTGATTATTTCACTGATAATTTTGATCATTAACACGTATGCCTTGCTTGTATTTTTTTGTTCTGCAGTAACCCCAGGATGAAGTTTCGAAATTATGTACCTCATGATAAACAGCTTCAGGAGGGAAAGGTTGCTCCCCCAGTGCTGCCGAAATTTGAAGACCCTGTTGCAGCAGAACCTCCCGCATCTGAAGAAAAAGAGGTGCTTGTTTATCTTCAATATCACATTTAACCGAAAACTGCTTTTCTTTCTACTTGTTCTAAACGTGGATTGGTGTAGGATCCATTTGTCAACATTGCTCCCAAGAAACCCAATTGGGATCTTCGAAGGGATGTGCAGAAGAAGCTTGATAAGCTTGAAAGGCGCACACAGAAGGCTATTTTCAAACTCATGGGTAAGCAAATCAAACGATTTCTGTTACATATATTAGCTGACACTTATGTTGGACACATTTGACATAGGTATGGGGATATGACTTTCCAAGTTCAAGTAAAACCTTAGAAAAAATTGAACACATCTGTTTCGGATGCTTACTTGTGTCCACCACTTACATTTATTGCGACCTAAAGAGCATTGTACTGTATGAAAAGTATATAAAAAAGGAAACTTGGTGTTTATTTACTTGTCTTTTCATTGTTTTAGCTTTCATATATAGTTGTATATTATATGGTTTAATGGTGTCAACTATTGCGCATTTCAGAGCAACAAGAACAAGAAAAACAGTTGGATGAAGGAGGAAACGCCATTGAAGAATAGAAACTTGATATTGAACTCGAACACTTGTCCGATCACTCCGGTCATTAACTTGCTGAGAATGAATGTCTGTCCAATGAAGCAGTGAAACAGTTGTAAGGTTGCATTTTTGTTATTCAATAGTGTGAATTGGCCAACTAAAAAAAAAAATGTTGAAATCATTCTGAGACTGAAATATAATGTTTAGTTTATGCCCCAGATGGTACATTTCTAACTTAGTTATATGATCCATGTTTGCCTAATCTTTTTTCTTCACCAGAATTCTGAAATTGTAGCAAACACAATTTGTGTTTGGAATTACTTTCCGAGGATCGAGCTTTAGACAATTTTTTTTTTAAATTGATGCTAATTTGTGTTGGGAGTGTTTTTTTTAGCCACAAGTGTAGTGAATAAAAATTATTTTATGAATCATCCTTACCACATTATTTATGGTCTACCAAGTAAAAATAAACACATCCATCTTTTTTCACATTATATGTACAGTTGGACTAACAAAACATGATATATTTATTTTGAATTGATAGGGATTATGAATGATGTGATAAGGAGGGTGCATAAAATAATTTCTCTTTGTTCAGGTTTGAATGATATTCAGATTAAGATAGTTAGTACTGTATTGATAGACAAATTATTTTTCTACTGATATTGATATCTGTCTATTTTGATTCACCGTTTCAAATTTATTCTTATTTTTGAAGAACTTTATATATATATATATATAATCAGATAATGAAATTAAATAAATCTCAAATGACATTTTCAAAATTTTGATTGAAGAGAGAAAATATTTTAAAAATATTGGTGGCATGAGTACAAATATCATCATATATATATTTTATAATAAAAAAATTATCAATTATACAAAATATTATTTAATAAATTTGATAAATACAATTCATCATCAAACAAATAAAAAAATTTCTATAAATTAAATAATAATATCATCTCAACTATACATATAATCTATCCACAAACTCAAAATAAGCAATAAAAATTTAATTTTTAAAAATATTTTTGGTACAAATAAATAATAAATAATAAATAATAAATAATTAAAATTAAAATTAAAATATATTTTTACTTATATTATATTTTGATCATTAGGATTTATAATTGAAACGAAACATTCTACTGGATATTGAAATAAAATTTACTATTATAATTGAGACAAAATCTTTCCAACAATAATTTCAAAAATTGAAGTTTAGAAGTCCCTATTACTTTTTCCAATATGATTTTCTTTTTTATTTTGGACAGAATTCCCTGATTTTGACCTGTAACAATAGTGAAGCCAGTAAGGAGTCCACAGCTAGATTTGCTTACATCATCTCTGATAAGTTAAAAAAGTATGGAATGCATTTGTTTGAAGCTTGGGAATTTTCAACCTTCACTCCTAAGTTTCCCTTCTATATGGCAAACAAGACATGGACCCATTTTCATTATCGCTTGACAATCGTCCACACGCACACTCTCTCTCTCTATATATTATATAATGGTGGAATACAAATACCTTAAAATTCTCTCTCTCTCTCTCTCTCTATACATATATATGTATAATAATGAAGAAGAGAATAAGACAAGAATTAAGTAGGAAGTTGTTGTTTGTTGCATTTTATTTACCCATTACCTATTATTTAACGTATTTTTAGTTTTCAACCTTCTCTTTTTTATTGTTTTCCTTCGGATTGGATTAGGTTTGTCCACTCATTTTTATTATTTTAGATTTTATCTCTTAAGTTTGAAAATCTCCCCTTTTTTTTTTATAATTTAAAATATATTAAAATACTATACAACTTTTAGGTTTAATGTACAAATTTACTACCTGAAATATATCATTTTTATCACTTTAGTTCTTAAACTTTTTTTTTAGGCTCAATTCAATCCTTAACGCTATTAAGCATTCCCGATTCAATTCTTTGGATGATAAAACCCAACGATTAAAATATTTAGTCAATCATATGTTGACATGTGCATACAATGACACCATTGTGACATCTTCATTTCAAAAAACTTTAAAAATCTTTTAAAATGACAAAAATACAAAATATAAAAATTACTAAAAGTTAATAAATGTTTTAAAATTTTACAAATAACATTTACTAGAACTTGAACATAAGATCATTATCTCTTTGAAGGATACCACCTATGATAACTATTTTATAATTCAATCTCGAAATTTATAATTGGTAGATTTTTTAGATGATCAATTTGGATAAAATTTTTTCAAAATATTTAAATAATAATTTTAATTATCCAATAACAATTTTTACTATTTTTAATAATATTTTACAATTTCTAATAATTTTTTATAATTTTTAAAATTTTTTTAAAACAATTATGTTTTTTGAATATATTTTAAAGAGATTTTAGGTTTTATTTTCAAATAATGATGTCATTACAACACCGGATATCCTAACCAGTTTTTCTTAAATGTTCAATGGACTAACAATAAAACTTTAAGAACCAAAGTGAAAAAAACAATATATTTTATAGACTAAAATGTGCATTAAGCCAAATTTTATACTTATATCTTATGATTAAATTTAAATAAAATAATTTATTAATTAAATAATAATTCCAACAGAATCGGATTTAACTTAAAAATATCATGGCTCATATTCATTTTAATTTTAATTTTAATTTTAAATTAAACCTATCAAATTATTCAAATTTAAAATGTCATGTTGAAATTTACTCCTATTAGATTGCCGATATGTTTATATACAACTATAAAACTATTATCTAGTAATTGTTGGTTTTGCTATTAAAATAAATTAAAATTTATTTATATAATTTTAATATACTATTAAAATAAATTTTAAAGGGAATAAAGTATTTTTATTATTAATTAAAAAATTCAAACTGAGTTAGATTGATTTAAAAAAAATTGCATAATGCTTGACCCTAACAAGTCGAACTTATTAGATCAAACAGATAATAAAACTTCAAACATATTTAATAATTATCTTTCTTCAATATTTTAAAATTTATAATGGAAAAAAATTTAAAAGAGAAGTTTTTTATATAATTATTAGATCATTTAATAAATTCTTAAATCAAGCTCAAATGATCTGCTTTAAAATTCTAAATTGCTATATATATCAATTGAGCTAATATTCAATTAACAATTATTATATCTATACAATAGTATCATTATTATATTAAGATACTCACTTTAAAATATAGATTTCATGAAAAATCAAAATAAAAGAAAAAATATTAAAAGGTTTTTCTTAATTTTTATTAAATGTTTATTTTTATCTATAATCTCTGTTAAAGTTGTATGACCCAAATTCTAAGAGATTGCTTGCACGTCAAGTTAAACAAAATATATTTTCTTTCTAGAAGATTTAGTATTTATGAGTATAATATATTTAGCATTTATTAGCATAATGTATTTGACTTTGATTAGAATTAGATTTTTTCAACCTCTAATTAGATGTAGTCGAAAATCTTCTTGTAATCATTCGAATTCGACATAGTAAATTTTCTTCTTCTCCACTCGTGGTTTTTTCCCTAAAGGATTTCCACGTAAAATTTTGTGTGTTCTTTATTTTTATTTCTCTTTTCTTTGTGATATATTATCATTACTGACGTTCTATTTTTTATAAAGTGGTATCAGAGCTTTTAGGTTGTTCATCTCAATCAAGGTAATGGATTCTTTGAAATATGAAATTCCGCTATTTGATCGCAACACCAGATTTGCGTTGTGGCAGATTAAGATGCAAGCAGTTTTTGCGCAGATGGATTTGGAGGATGCCCTGCAAGGGATAGATAAGATGCTTTTGATATTAACGGATGAAGAGAAGAAGCGTAAGCATCGAAAGACGTTAACAAAATTACATCTACATTTGTCTAACGAAATTTTGCAGGGTGTGATGAATGAGAAGACCGCCGCTGCATTATGAAAGAGGCTGGAACAAATATGTATGTCGAAAACTCTAACCAGCAAGTTGCATATGAAGCAACGTCTTTATGCTCATCATTTGGAGGAAGGTGTGTTTGTGCATGAACATTTAACAACGTTTAAAGAAATTCTTTCAAACTTGGAGGCCATGGAGGTTCAGTATGATAAGGAAGATCTAGGGTTGATTCTACTTTGTTCGTTGCCCCCGTCTTATTCACCTTTAGAGACACAATTTTATATAGCCGCGAGTCTCTCATAGTTGATGAGGTTTATGATTCTTTGACCTCGTATGATAAGATGAAGCATCTTGTGGTTAAACCTGACTATCAGGGAGAGGGTCTCATTATTCGTGGAAGACAAGATCGAAATGCTGATGATGACCGTGGAAAGACACAGGAACTAAATCTTCGCGGTAAATCTGAAGGTAGATCAAAGTCTTCAAACAGAGGTAAAACTTGTAACTTCTGTAAGAAAAAAAGGGGCACATTAAATCTGAGTGCTATAAGCTGCAGAATAAGATCAAAAGGGTAGCAGCAAATCAAAAGGGCAAACAACCAGAAATTTCGGTGAAGCTGATGTTGTAGAAGACTACAGCGATTGTGAACTTCTAGTCGCTTCAATCAACAATTCTAAAGTGAGTGAGGAGTGGATCCTTGATTCGGGCTGTACCTTCCATATGAGTCTCAATTGGGATTGGTTTACACCTTACGAAACAATGTCTGAAGGTGTTGTTTTGATGGGAAATAATGCTTGGTGTAAAATTACAGGTATTGGAACGATTAAAGCTAAGATGTTTGCCAGAGTTGTCAGAACACTTAGTGACGTGCAACATGTTCCAGAATTGAAGAGAAATTTAATTTCATTGAGTACTCTTGATTCAAAAGGGTACAGATACACAGTTGAAAGTAGGGTTTTGAAGATTTCCAAAGGTTCTCTTGTTGTGATGAAAGGGTAGAGTAATACTACCAAGTTATATATTTTGCAGGGTTCTACTGTTACTGGTGATGCAGCTACCGCTTCTTCTTCCTTGTCAGATGATGATATTACTAAACTTTGGCATATGCGCCTAGGGCATATGAGTGAGAATGACATGGCAGAATTGAGTAAAAGAGGACTTCTTAATGGGCAAGGAATTTGTAAACTAAAGTTCTGTGAGCACTGCATTTTTGGGAAACAAAAGGGAGTTTGATTTACTAGAGAAATTCATAACACGAAGGGAACGTTGGAATATATTCATTCTGATCTGTGGGGGCCATTTAAAGTGCTTTCGAGAGGTGGAGCTAATTATATGCTAACTTTTATTGATGATTTTTGAGAAAAATTTGGGCGTTCTTCCTGAAGCAAAAAAGCGATGTGTTTTTCGCATTTAAGTCTCGAAAAGCTATGGTTGAAAAATAGACGAGAAAACAAATAAAATACCTCCGCACAAACAATGGCTTAGAGTTATGTTCTGATGAGTTTAATAAACTATGCAAGTCAGAAGGGATCGTGAGACACCTGACAGTTTGTCATACTCCACAACAAAATGACGTTACAGAACAAATGAGCAGAACGAACATAGAGAAGGTTCGATGTATGTTGTCAAATGCCAACTTACCAAAGTCATTTTCGACCGAAGCAGCCTCTACTGCATGTTTTTTGATCAACCGATCTTCATCCGTTGCCATTGAGAAAAAAACTCCAAAAGAGGTATGGTCTAGTAATCATGCTAACTATTATGATTTAAAGATATTTGGGTGTCTTGTGTATGCTAATGTTGATAATGGAAAATTGGAACCCAGATCCATTAAATGTGTTTTTCTTGGTTATAAAACTGGTGTAAAAGGGTATAAGTTATGGTGTCTTGAAAATAGAAAAATTATTGTAAGGCCCAAATTTATGCCCAGGCCCATACCAAAAACAAGAAAAAAACCAAAATAAACAGCCCAAATTCACAAATTATCAAGCCCAATACAAAGCCCAAATCACTACCCAAAATAACAAGGCCCGAACGGCCCAAAATTTTCAACATTTTTCAAGAAACCCTAGGGGTTTCTAGGGTGACCAGCGCTGCAGCCACGTTAGCCACTAAGCACCACCCGCGCCGCAAGCCTCGCTCCTCCGAAACGTGCACCTGCAAAACAGAAAGGCAACAAACAGCACAGCAGACTAAAAAATGGGATTGTATTCTGTTGCGATTTTCGGCTATAAAAGCCAAATCGAAACGATGTAAAAAAAAGTATACACTGGTAACAGAAAGAGAATACATATTTATTTTTCACAGAATAAGAAAACCAAAAATCAGCAAGGTTCAGTTATTTTCTTTTATTTATTTATTTTTCCTTTTCTTTTCGAAACTATATTTGTGTATATATAAAATTTTTTTGTATTTTTTAGGCTATATATATAAGTATATAAATAAAGATAAGAAAGGGGAGAGAAATACCTATTTTTGGGTATTCCGGCCATCTGTACGGTGGCCGGCGGTGGGGCTACGGCGGAGGATCGCCAGACCATGGGCTGTCCCAAAAGAATTCTTTGAAAGAGAAAGAATGAAAGAATTTTTTTTTTTAAACGAAGGGACAAATGTTTTTTTTGTTGAAAAGGGTAAATATATACCCTGGATGATACGACACCGTTTTGGTGCCAGAGTTTAACTGCTAGACGGCGTCGTTTTAGCTTTAAAATGCTTGACCTGACCCGCCCGCAAGAGGATCCGCGTGTTTTATCAAATGGGGCTATTTATAGCCCAGATCCTTCTGTTTTGTTAAATTCGGCCACATAAATTTGGTCCCCGATGCGCTGATCCTCTAGGGAAAGGACGCGTGTCCAGAATTGGGATTTTTTCCCTTTAGCCTTCGGCTTGTTCACTTTTTTTTTATTTTAATTCTTTTTAGTTATTTATTTTTTTATAATTTAGTCTCGAAATTTTGTTTTAAACCCAATTTAGCCCCATTGTTTAAAATTCGATTATTTTTTTATTATGATTATCTTCTTTTAGGGTTATTTTATTCAATATTTTTATTTGGTACATATTTTATTACTATTAGCAATTATTCTTATTACTTAACACTTTTATCGTTATTAATTATCATTGTTATTTAATATTTATATTATAATTTTTCAGTCACCATTATTATTACTATTATATTTTATTATTATTTTTAATATTATTACTATTATTTTATTAATACTATTTTTATTTTACTATTATTTTTTATTATTTTTATTACTTCTATTATTACTAAAATTATTATTATTTTGTGTTTGTTTATCAATATCTTTAATTATTATTATTATTGTGTTTGTGTTACTATCATCCTTATTTTATTATTAGTTTTCTTATTATGCTATATAGTATTTATTTATTTATTAGTTCACCATTAGCTTCCATTTTTGCTATTGTTTTCTGATACTTTCTCGTATTTTACTCGTTTATTTCACTTTTATTTTATTGTTATTTTAATCACCATTATTTTGTCATAAAAACTAGTATCGTAATTTACTTTATATTTCTTCATAAAATCATATTACTTTTTACCCGATTTTCAAAATACACAAATGCTCTGCATTTTAAGATTCGAAAGAAAACGTACCCTAACTCATTGGGTCTCGATTTTTCTCATTGAATCTAAAGAACCTGTTATTTTCCTTCTAAAATCAAGGCACACAGGCTAAGTAAAAAACTTATTCTCGAGAATTCAAAAATGTTGTGTCCTAACGCACTGGATGTGACATTTCGTTATCTCGAGATAAGGATTTTGAAAAACAAGGCAATGTTTCGCGTTTGAAAGTTCAGGAAATCATGTCCTAACGTGCTGGGTTTCGACTTTTCGTTCGTTCAAATGACTAAATATCCTTTTAAGATTTTGACCGTGTTTTCTTAACTTCAAAAACAAGGCAATATTTTATTTTTGGAAATTTGAGGAATCGTGCCCTAACGTGCTGGGTTTCGGTTTTTTTCGTTTGGCCAAATAACGGAATACCCTTTAAAAATTGCAATGCATGAATTTTGGAAATCATGAAATGGTCTTGGTGTCTAGGGTTTGAAATGTCGTATCCTAACGTGCTAGATTGATATTTCATTCTTCCGGTACAAGAGAATTTCAATATCCAATTTGAATTATCCAAACATTTTCTCATGGATTCGTATTTTAAAATCTCTTTCAATTTTCAATATTAGGACATTAATCAATCAAGAAGGTACCAATTTTGGGCGTTGCGAGGGTGCTAACCTTCCTCGTGCGTAACCGACTCCCAGACCTGTTTTCTTAAAATTCGTAGACCAAATGTTTTATAAGGTGACCCAATCACACTTCAAAAAAAGATTGGTAGTGACTCCATTTTCCTTTCTAAAGTCGGCCTGTTTTTCAAACAAAAAAATGGTTTCAGCAGCTTGGCGACTCCACTAGGGAACAATAAGAGAGTCAAGCCGTAGAATTGGTTGATTAATGTCCTTGTATCGTAAATTAAAATTTGATTTCGATTCTTTCATTGCATGAGCTCGTGTCGCTTCATATGTTTGTGTGGTTTGAGTCTCGTAGGATATTCCTGCATCATATTGCATGACCGTTGTGGTCACACCCTTTAAGTGGGAGCGAGAAACTATGCCTTCGTGAGGTTTTCACCTCCGCATGGGCTAGTGGAATGCTTCCGGGATACATTTGTACCTATGTCTTCGTGAGGTTTTCACCTCTGCATGGCCATAGGGAAATGTATTCCCTTGAACTGAACTCGATCCGTATGAGCCTATAATGGGTGAGGATTGAGGAATCTGCTGGTTCAGGTACCCTTCCTTTAGAACCAAGCCTTATATAGCGATCCTTAATAGCCCACCCTATATAGAGCCATGCTGAACCTTAGTGGTTATCCAGATAGCTGTTTGACATTTTTTTTACTTGCTTTGGTTACTATTATTTGATACTAACCTGTTTTATTTTGGCTATTATTACATATCATTTCATATTAAAAAGGTGTCGAATCCTATTCAGTTACTAATTTAGGAAGCTTGTCATGGAGAATGAATTTCTTGATAAAGTAGAGGATAATGCGGCCGTGCGTATATGGTCAGAGAAGATACAACTTGAGAAGGGGGATAGTCCAACCGAGGGATATACATCGGAGTTGTGGGACTTCACTAGTATCAGTGTGACACAGAATGAACTCTAGGAGTTGAGAGATATATGGGCTCGTTGGGATGATGAGACTAAACAACTCTTCTATCTTAATTATGGTGATCTACCATACCTGTTAGACATCAAAGGGGACAAGCACTTATTTCGGGCTATAACTCAATTTTGGAACCCCGCATATAGTTGTTTCAGGTTCGGAAAGGTGGACTTGGTGCCTACCATGTAAGAATACACAGTCTTGCTTCGGTGTTCAAAGGTTTGAGTCGACAAAACTTATGTCAGGGCCACTAATGTACCGAATTTTGTAAAGAAGTTGATGAGTATCACTGGGATGAGTGAACAGTGGGTCACGGCCCGAATTCAGCAAAAAGGTGAAGGAAAATGCATTCATTGGGTAAGTTTGAGGGACTTGATTGAAACACATCCAGATAAAAAAAGGAAAGTTGACATTTTCGATCTGAGTATCTATGGTTTGGTAATTTTCCCCAAAGCTTTGAGACATGTAGATGAAGCAGTTGCTGACTTATTTGATCGACTTGACGTGGGAGTTACGCCGGTACCAGCGATTCTTGCCGAGACATTCAGATATTTGAACGCATACCGGAGGGCAGGTGAAGGTAGATTCATGGGATGCGCACAACTATTGTTGGTTTGGTTCCATAGCCATTTCTGAAAGGTAGATAAAGTTTCTTATCATGTTTTTTCCAATAATTAATCCCCGCTAAAGGAGTTTGCAGCCACACCCAGAAGAGATGACATATCAGAAGAAAACTGGATCGAGCTCCTTCAGAATCTCCAGGAAGAGGACGTTGAGTGGAGAGCTCCTTGGTTAGTTCCCGATGAAATTCTCTACCGATGTGGGAGTTATGATTGGGTTCATCTGCTAGGAATTTGGAGAGCCGTTGGTATGCTCCTTTGCTTGTGCTGAGGCAATACAGATCACGACAGTTTGTACCGGTGACGTATGGGCTAACTCAGTTTGAATTTTAGTATAGGAGGATAATTATAAAAAGAAGATTCGAGAGATTTCTAATTCTTGGAAGTAGACTCACCGAATGAAAAGAGTTGTTGTAGGTCCGATGGCCACCCTCGAATATAATGCATGACGGAGTAGGAGAATCAATGATAATATCCCTAGAACACAAGATGGTGCTCGATCGATAGAGGAATACCTGCAAGTAGTCTCTTCTGAGTTGGAAATCATGAAACAAGACTTTGAAAATAGAAATTTGGAGTTAGGGAAGAAGATAGAACAACTGGAAGAAGAAAAACTACATTTGAGGTTAGATATCGATGTTCAGAAATCAGAGGCTGAGAAACTGAGAAAATGGAATAGGAAGGCCGAAGAATATTTGGATAGTTTGAAGACTGATTATAAAAAGTTGCATTCATCAATGAGAACTACTGGGTTGGGTAAAACCTCAGACAATGGCGTAAAGAGATTCAAGAAGAGAAGGCTCAGGTCGATCAGTGGAAGAAGAGGTTTCATGATGCTCAAGCACAAAAGGATGCTCTGAAAAGGACTGTGTGTGAGAGCCAAAGCGAAAATGAGATGTTAAGAGCTCGAGAAGCAGAACTAGAAAGAGTATTATGTCGAAGCCGCAACTCTATGGTGAAGCTGGAATCAAATCTAAACAAGATCGAAGAGTTGAAAGGAAAGGTGGTAGAGCTCGAAACAGCGTTGCAAAATGGTGAGCTTCGAATCCAACTATTAGAGGCAGATAACGAACGATGGGAGAACAGCTTCAACGATATCAAGACTAGGTCAGAGAAAAAGATTACGTTATGGGTGAAGCCGTGGCTCATATATGAGAAGTGGCCGATCATCTACAAACTTTAGCGGTTTAGGCTGATGTATTAAGTGTGAAATATGAGCTGGAGTCAGATCGGAGTCGAGAGTTAGCTTTACTTCTTAAAAAAGTTAAAGCTTTGAGCATAAGGGCTAAGCCGTATATGTGACTTTGTTTTATGTAAAGGATTTTATTTTCTTATAAAGTTATTCTAAAAGGAATTGAACCAGAATCGACGCCTTTTTGCATTCATCTCATGCATTTGCATTACATCGCACCATATGCATTAAATATCATAAAAAACCCTATCAACTAGAGATCGTATTATAGCTACCCTGGAATATCACTACTACACTCGAAGAAAAACGAAAGCCATGGATCAAAGGTTAGAGAGGTTAGAACAGATGCAGAAAGAGATGCAGGACTAATTACAAACATAGATGCAAGAACAGCTGGCCAAGATCCAACAGGATATGAGGAATCAAATGTTGGAATCCCAGAGAAGCATGATGAGCTAGTTAACGCAATTTTTCACTGGAGGGCATGATAAAGGAAAGGGCCCTATGGTCGATACCAAAGATGATAATGAAGATTCTACTTATCCTCCAGGCTTGGCCTTGGTAAATTCCCAAGTACAACCACCAAGAGTGTCTGTCAATATCAAACCTCAGTATCAATCCAGTACCTCAGCACCAGTAAACTTCCCGATAGGCTCGGGCTCCCACCCCAGAGACAATTTGGCAAACCCAATGGTCCCTTAGTTCAATGATGCTGTAGAAGGGGAAAAGGTAGGGGTGGAGTTCCCAAAACAGTTTGAAGATCGATGCAAATGGTTGGAAAAGAAGTTCAAAGCATTGGAAAGTGTTGATTACCAATGCGAAATAGATGCTAAGAAGTTGAGTTTGGTCCCAGATTTGGTACTCTCGCCAAAGTTCAAGATGCCAGAATTCGAAAAATACAATGGGACCAGCTGCCCTGAGGCCCATATTACAATGTTCTGTCAGAGAAAGATGGGATATGTTAGTAACGACCAGTTATTGATCCACTGTTTCCAGGATAGTCTGACTGGAGCCGCGGCTAAATGGTACAACAGTTAAGTCGTACTCAAGTCAAATCATGGAAGGATTTAGTACAGGCCTTTAAGAAGCATTATGACCATGTGACTGATATAGCATCTGACAGGATACGTTGCAAAACATGGAGAAAAAGTCGGGCGAAAGTTTTAGGAAATACGTCCAGAGATGGAGGGAAGTCGCTACACAGGTCCAACCACCACTGCTAGAGAAAGAAACGACAATGCTCTTCATTAATACTCTGAAAGCACCTTTTAACAATCATATGTTAGGGAGCGCGACTAAGAGTTTCGCAAACATAGTGATGTCTGGCGAAATGATAGAGAACGCGATAAGGTGTGGGAAAATAGAAGCTTGAGAGAGCGCGAGAAAATTGGCTTCGAGGAAAAGGGAAAATGAAGTAGGTAATTTGAGCTCGGGTTATCCAAAACCCGTTACTGTCAGTCAGCCAAAAGTGGTAGCCACAGGCCAACAGGCCTCACCAAGGCAAGAGCCCAGCACGAGGCAGAATACCGAGAAATTTTAGTTTACTCTCATACCCATGATGTGTAGGGAGTTGTATAAAAATCTATTCGATGCACACGTTGTAGCCCCTTTCTACTTGAAACCGTTGCAACCCCCATACCCTAATTGGTATGACACAAATGCTAAGTGTGAATACCATGCGGGGATCGCAGGACACTCGATAGAAAACTGCACCTCATTCAAAAGGTTAGTCGAAAGGCTTATTAAAGTAGGTGTTGTGAAATTTGACGATGCACCAGGTGTGGGAAATCCGTTACCCGGTCATACCGAGAAAGGGGTAAATGTGATAGTTGAGTACATGGGGAGGAGAATCAAGCGAAATATTGCTGAAGTAAGAACCCCATTTAGGGAGGTTTGGAAGGAAATGTGGAAAATATGTCTAGTTCCACAAAAGTTGGGGAGCAAATCTCGAGATGCAAGGAACTACTGTGGGTTCCATAATAAGGAAGACCATGAGATCTAGCAATGCAGCGAATTCAAAACCCTAGTACAAGGTTTAATGGATAACAAAGAGCTGGAGTTTTTTGACTCTGCAGAAGGAGAGGACATATGCACCACAAAAGGAGGGTCAGCAGGGAAGGTCCTTGAGGTCAACCACCCAGTAGTGATCATCACCAGACCGAGAATTAATGAAGCAGGAGCGAGAGTGGCACAAAGAGTGGTAATTCAGAAGCCCTTGGGGTTTTTTTATAGGGATAGCAAAAGGGTGTATTAGAATTACAGTTGCAATGTGACATGCTCGGGGAAGGAGAGTTCGGCTGACACGCCAAACACAGAAGCCGAACACATAGAGAAGAAATCCTCTGTGATTAGACAGGGGAAGAGAAGAAAGAATCACTGGTTAATAAACCAGTAACAGAGAATTAAGCCAAAGAGTTTTTAAAGTTCCTAAAGCATAGTGACTACATTGTTCTGGAACAATTACACAAGCAGCCAACACGCATATCGGTACTGGCTTTACTTTTAAACTCGGAGGTACATCGAAGCGCGCTAATGAAGGTGTTGAATGAAACCTATGTCGCTGATGACATTTCGGTAAACAAGCTAGACCGCCTTATTAGTAAAATAAGCGCAGATAATTTCATCTCTTTCAGTGATGATAAAATTCTACCAGGAGGCATGGGGTCCATCAAGGCTCTGCACATCACTACCCGATACAAAGGGTATACGCTACCGGGGGTATTAATTGACAATGGATCGACACTGAATATCTTGCCCCTATCTACGTTGAACAGGTTGCCTGTAGACAGCTCTCATACGAAAACATGCCAAAATATAGTGACAGCATTCGATGGCACCGAAAGGAAAGTGATGGAAAGGATTGAGGTACCCCTTCTGATCAGGCTAAATATGTACGAGGTAGACTTCCTCGTGATGGACATCAAGCCCTCTTATAATGGTTTATTTTGGAGGCCCTGGATTCACTCAGCAGGAGCTGTACTATCATCATTGCACCAAAAGTTAAAGTTGGTGACAGAGGGTCGACTAATAACTATAAATGCGGAGGAGGACATCATCGCATCCGTTACTAGTGACGCGTCATACATAGAAAATGATACGGAAGTGATACAATGTTCCTTTCGGTTATTAGAGTTTGTAAATGCGACTTTCATCAGTGATGGAGGCACAGTCCCGGTACCCAAAATATCCGAAGCTACGTGGATGAGCCTAAGACTGATGGTAGGAAAAGGAGCAGTGCCTAAGAAAAGACTCGGAAAATACTTCCAGGGACGGGTCGAAGTGCCAGGTTTGGTTAACAAGCGCGATCATTTTGGTCTGAGACATAGGTTAGATGCCAAACAGAGAAAGGAGGAACTGGAGAGAAAGCGTGAGAGACGAATGGCATGATTGAATGGTGCTGAGGTCAAATGGGGATCAATGACTTTTTCCCATATATCTAATACATTCATGTCAAGAGGAATTATCCATCCAGGGCCGAAAAATATGAATGAAGAAACGGCTGAATATATGATGAGAGCTTTGAGCATCAACATCGTGTTTGAAGAGGGACCGAAGCAAGGAAACTTAGCGGGCATTCGCCCCTATGAGCCTGGAAGTGTTTTGGACAACTGGACTGCGGAAGAAATTCCTATAGTTTTTAGAGCTAACACAGAGTAATGTTCAAAACACACTTATTGTTTTAAGCCTAGAAACAATAAGAATCTTTTGTGAAATTGGCTCATGTTCAAACATCTTTACTTTCAATAAAAATGCATTTTTTGTTTCATGACGGGCAATTATTCTCGTATTTTTTTTTTGCCATTCATTCCATTCATAATCATAATATAAATAAGTTATTTTTAGATTCATTGGGTATTCTTTCATACCTGTCATAGGTCCCCAGATATCAATGTCATGAGCAACGCTGCTATGGACCCAGAATTCCTTTATGAACGAGACATGTGCCTAGAGGGACCTCAGGACTTTACAGATGATGGAGATTATAATTTATCCCCAGATTTGTTAAGGATGGTAGAGTGGGAAGAGAAACTAATCATACCTCGCAAAGAAACAATTGAGAATGTGATTCTGGAAGAAAGGAATGACGTAAAAATTGGCACCTGCATAAGTGAGGAAACAAGGCAGGATCTCGTTAAACTTCTGCTAGAGTTCAAAGATGTCTTCACGTGGTCATACCAAGACATGCCTGGGTTGAGCGCTAATGTTGTGGTACATCGTAGCCCCATAAAAGAAGAATGCAAGCCGGTCCAACAGAAGCTCTGAAAGATGAGACCAGATGCTGCAGTAAAGATAAGAGAAGAGGTCAGAAAGCAATTTGATGCTGGATTCTTACAAGTGGTGAATTACTCCGAATGGGTAGCCAATGTCGTCCCCGTTCCTAAGAAAGATGGAAAAGTACGGATGTGTGTAGACTACAGAGACTTAAACAAGGTCAGCCCAAAAGACAACTTCCCACTGCCTCACATCGACACTTTGGTGGATAACACGACAGGTTACTCATTGTTCTCCTTCATGGATGGTTTCTCTAGATATAATCAAATAAAGATGCATCCTGAAGACATGGAAAAGACTACATTTATAACATTGTGGGAAAGTTTTTGTTAAAAGGTGATTCCATTTGGGTTAAAAAATGCGGGAGCAACAGACTAAAGGGCCATGGTAACCTTGTTTCACGACATGATGCACAAGGAGATCGAGGTCTATATCGATGACATGATCGTAAAATCCCGAACGAAAAAGAAGCGTGTGCAGGTTTTGAGGAAACTGTTATTGAGGTTGAGAAAATTTCAATTGAAGCTCAATCCAACCAAATGCACTTTCGAGGCTAGGTCAGGAAAACTGCTTGGTTTCGTGGTCAGTGAAAAGGGAATTGAGGTCAACTCGAATAAAGTCAGGGCTGTACAAGAAGTGCCTCCACCGCAAACTCAAAAGGAAGTCCGAGGTTTTCTAGGAAGACTAAATTATATTGCTCGGTTCATTTCGCAATTGACTGAGAAATGTGACTGTAATCACCAATTTTGGCCCGGGTCATTAACCCGGGGCCCAAAGCCAAAACCAAATAAAATCCCAAACAAGCCCATTAAAATAAATAAAAATAGTCCAGTTAATTTACAAATTAGACCCACTTACAAAACCCCTACAAACCAGATTAAACCCAAAAAAACAATGAAATGAAAAGTCCAAAACTCAACAGCCCATTGAAAAATTAGCCTAAACCCAAAATAAAAAAGAAAAGAAAAGGGAAAAGACAAAACAAAACCCTAGGACTCTACTCCACCAACGCCGCTCCCCCATCTTCTACCCATTAGCCACTTGCCCAAGTTGCACCTGCAAAAAGAAAAAGAAGGAGACAAAGACAAAACAAGAGCAATAATGGCAGCAAGAAGACAAATACTATTGTTCTTTTTTATTATTATTATTTTTTTCTCTTGGTTATAAAAACGAAAGAAACGATGTACAAGAGGACCTTTTTTTTTGGGGGGAAAAAAAGAGAAGGCCATAGTCTCAAAATACAAATGAAATAGCAGAGATCAAGCAAAAAAAAAAAAACCCAAAACGCATAAAAAAAATCAGATCAGATCAGTAACGTTCAAAGGTGATTTTTTTATTTCCTTTTTGTTTCGATTTTTTTCCTTCTTTTTATTCATTAATATATGTAGATATATATAAAGAGTATAAGAAAAAGCTTACCCTTAAATCGATAAAAAAGAGAATAATTTTTAGGTTCCGCCATCACAGCACGCAGCTGATCGCCGACAATGGAACCCACGGTGGTCACTGGCCGGGTCTAGAGCTTGTCCAGAGAAGAGGAGAGCATCCCAAACTTTTTTTTTTTTTTTTTTCATGTGGCAGCAAAGAATGAAATTTTGAAGGAAAATATGGCTTTTATAAGCCATTAAAACGACGCCGTTTCAGGCTTTCAGCTCACCCCCAAAAAACGACGCCGTTTCATGCAATCCGACCCGAGTCAGACCCGAATCGCCTGGGATCCGCGCGTTTCTGGCCTTAGGGGTTATTTATCCTTTCGACCCCTCTGCCTTTTAGACCATCCCATTTTCGTCTTTCCTTCTCTTTTAATTAAGAACTCATATTTTAAATTTTGACTCAATAGGTCCCTAAATCTTTCTCTTATTTTAAATTTATCCCGAAATTTTGTTTTTTTAATTTAACCTCTTTTATTATTTTATTACTTTCACTTATTGCTATTATTAATTATTATTATTTTGTTTAACTAACTTTATTATTGTTATTATTATTATCACCATATTAGTATATTGTATATATTTTGTATCACTATCATTGTTATTTTATTTTATTATTATACTGTTATTATTACTATAGTTATATTATTATCTTGTATATATTTTGTATTATTATTATTATTATTATTATTATTATTATTATCATCATCATCATTATTATTATTATTATATTTGCTGTATTACTATTATTTTACTATTACTTTTATTATTGTATTATCATTTGCATATGCTAACTTTATTATTATTATTGTTACTATATTTGTATTATTATATTGTGCATATTTTGTATCATTACTATCATTTTATTATTATTTTATTATTATATTATTATTTTATTATATATTTTCCATTACTACTATTATTATATTATTATACTGTACATATATCGTATTATTACTATTATCATTATTGTATTATTACTTGTACATACTAACTTTATCACTATTATTGTTACTAATTCCACCATTATTGACTTCAATGTCATATATTACGTGTATTATGTGGTCGTTATGTCAAATTCGTGTCACATCGTCATTATTCATCGCATGACCCTATTCACGTTTTGAACAACGTTTCTTTAAAACATAACCTAGTTCTTCATCAATTTCACCCAAAAAACTAATTTTTTAAAATAATGCGATATTCCGTGTTTGGAAATTCGAGAGACCGTGCCCTATGTGTTGGGTTTTGGTTCTCTTGCTTGACGAAATAATCGAATAACCTTTTGTTATTTTAATAAATGAGTCTTGGGGATTGAGAGACGACCTTGGATTGAAATTATTGTGTCCTACGTATTGGATGTGATATTTGGTCCCTTCGAAACAAGGAAATCTTAATATTCAATTTTAAGAAGACTTAAACATCTCCAAAAAAAAAAAACCTAAATTTCTAAATTCGTTTCTAAATTTTTAAACTTTCGATATTGGGACATCAATTAATCAATTTGGTACCGATTTTCGGGCGTTGCGAGGGTGCTAATCCTTCCTCGTACGTAACCGACTCCCGAACCTATTTTCTCGAATACTCGTAGACCAAAAACTCCGTTTTAGTAAACCAGAATGTTTTATTAAAACAAAGGTGATCCGATCACACCTAATAAAGGTCGGTGGCGACTCCCGTTTTACTCTTTTTCAAAACCCAAGTTCGATTTTCGTTTTGTCAAAAAATGGTTACGACAGCTTGGCGACTCCGCTGGGGACTTGAGAGCCAGGCCGTAAATTGATTGATTTTTGTCCCTTTGATTGAAAATTTGGAAAATTGTTTTGAAAGATCGTATTTCTCTTTGATGCATTCGCTTGTGCTGTAGTGCCGAGTCTCGTAAAATACTTTGGCATTGCATTGCATGACCATTGTGGTCACACCCTTAAGTGGGAGTGGGAAGCTACTCTTTCGTGAGGTTTTTACCTCCGTGCAAGATAGTGGATCACTTTCGGGATACATCCGTACCTATGTCTTCGTGAGATTTTTATCTCCGTGCAGCCATAGGGAAATGTATTCCCCTGAACTGAACTCAGTCCACATAAGCCTATAATGGGTGAGGATCAAGGATTCCGCTGGTTCAGGTACCCTTATTTTAGAACCAAACCACATGTAGAGAGACCTAGGAACCCACATTGGACCGAACCACGCTAAAACCCTAGTAGTCACCCCAATAGGTGTTTGCTTATTTCTCTTGCACTAACATTTTTTTATCCCTTCTTGCACTAACATGTTTTATTCTGTTTTGATTGCATTGCATTGCATAACATTCAAAGAAAGAAGATGTTGATTAATATTCGATTGCTGAATAGAAGAGTTTGTCATAAGGAAATATGCTACTTAATGAAGTGGATTATAATACGGTCGTCTGAACATAGTCTAGGTAACGACGAAAGTAAGTTTTGCCCGAAGATTCAAAGCCTACAAAGGTCATCAGAAGATCGACCTAGACCAAGCGATAAAGAGCTAGAAAAGACTTCTTTTGAAAATTCAAAGGATGTATCCATAAACACCCAGATACGAAGAAGAAGATTTACCTAAAAGTTCAAGCCGACAAGGATTGTTTGGGAATCATCAAAAGATCATGAATGATCACGGAGGATAAACAAGTAAAGAGGTACGGCCCAGACCAAGCCATAAGGAGCCAGAAGGGGCATCTACGAAGAAAGCGCACAAGATATGGCCATGATTTCCGATCATGAAGGAAGGGACTGATATTTTGCTTGGGCTATGAGGACAAAACCGTGTATTTGATCCATTTTATGTAAAGAAACGTATTTTCTAGAGAAGTTCTTCTAATGGAATTGAAATCATGATCAACGCCTCTCTTTCTTTTTGCATTCATCCCGTGCATTTACATTGCATTTCATGCATTCGCATTGCATTCCACGCATTTGCATTTCATCCATTTACATACCTTAGCATCATATCACCTTAACTATTCGCTAAACTTAAAATCACATAATCCGCAGCTACGACATTACGAACCTGGAATCACATCATCCCTATAGGACACGCTTAAGAACTAGAGCTATGGATGCCGAACTTAATGAGAGGATCGAAAGGATGGAAAGAACCCAGAAAGAGTTGCAAGAACAGCTAACCAAGTCACAGCAGGAAGCAAGGGACCTAATGATGAGATCCTGCGAGGAATCACGAGAACATAAAGATCAAATGGATAGAATGCTAGAGATGTTGACGGCCATGGCCAAAGGAAAGGGACTCGCACAAAGTCCTGACGTTACGGAGCCCCATACGAGGGATAATCAAGATCCGCTCTATCTGTAACATCCCGAAATAGGGCCTAAACAGAATAGTGGTTGCGAAACCACAAATCTGAGTCAATAAAATATTTTAATATTATTTTCAGTGCTTATAATATGTGAATTTACATGTGTGAAAGTTTCGCAAATTAATTTTATTGTTAGTGTGCTTAATTTAAAGAAAAGGACTAAATCGCATAAGTGGTAAAAGTAGCCTTAAAGCTTGATTGAGTGGTTAAATTAATGTGTCTTTTTATAAGGGAGGACTTATGTTGAAAATTGTCCATTTTTAATGGGATAGTGGGGCAATGACATGCATTTTTCATAATGAAATTATATGTTTAAATTATAGGCTATGTTATAATATATTATAATAATATTATAATCTTATAATAACAAACATAATGGGAAAGAAAAAGAAGATGCAAAAGTTATCTTCTTAGCCGAATGTCAGAAAGAAAAACACCATTTTGAAGCTTTAAGTTTCAGCATCTAGGAGGCTTAATTTGGGTATGTTTTTGTTGGTTTTTAATAATTTTTACGTTTTTGAGATCGTTGTTTTGAGTGCTACAAAACCCATGTTTCAATTTTGAATTTTGATGAATATTTTGAGTTATGCTATTGATGAGAACTTGTGATTTTTGATGATTGATGGTAGATTTTGCATGTTTATGAGTAGAGGAATGATTTTTATTAAGTGATTTTCGGTAAAAACGAAAGCTAATTAGTAAAAGTTGTTATTGTTCATAAGTATGTGTTATAGTAAGAATTTGAAGTTGCTATAGAAGGGAAAAATGTTCAGCATGTTATAAAACATAAGAATAAGGGCTGAAGTTTAATTTTTTTGAGCCTAGGGGCAAAATCGTAAATATGTAAAGTTTAGGGGCAAAATTGTAATTTTGCCAAAAATGAGAGTTAAGGACTGTTTTGATAAATATGAGTATTAAATAAGCTAAATTTGCTATTATAGATCAAGAAGAACGAAATCCAGAGTTAGATCGGGAAAGAAAAAGATAGAGGATTAAATCGATATAGTTTATCGATTTTATTTCGAGGTAAGTTTATGATAAATAAATGCAATATTCTGTTATTTTACATTTAATATTATTAAATTCCAGCATTTACATATTTATTCTGTAAATTTATTATTTAAAGACTCAAGTATGAATTGACGGAAAAACTATCGCAGAGAAAGTTAGGTTGAACCTTAGGAATGTGTAGGATACAAATGTCATGACATTAGGGTTTAAGGAAATCATGTAACACCATGTCAAGACATGGCATTGATAAGTTACTATAAGGCAAAGGTCCCATGTAAGACCATGCCAAGGCATGGCATTGGTGAGTTTATAAGGCAAAGGTCCCATGTAAGACCATGCCAAGGCATGGCATTGGTGAGTTCACAAGGCAAGGATACCACGTAAGACCATGTCAAGACGTGGCAATGGTTAAGTTTCATAAGGAAAGGTACGCGTATCCTTAGTATTCCAAGTGGTTCAACGGGAAAATTCAAAGAGTACACCAAAGTAAAGTTAAGACAAGTTCAAGCTAAAAAGTAAAGGTAAGACAAGTTCAAGCTAAAAAGGTAAGGTAAGATAAATTCATGTTAAAAAGGTAAGGTAAGATAAATTCATGTTAAAAAGGTAAGGTAAGATAAATTCATGTTAAAAAGACAAGGTAAGAATACAAGTTTGAGTATATTGAGTTAAAAGCTTAAATGATCTTGATAAGAAAAGAATAAGTTAATTCATTAAGAATATTGTCATCTATTTACATGTAAACTTACTAAGCTTTATGCTTACTCCCATTCTTTATTTTTTTTATAGTATTGCAAGCCAACTCGGGGATCGAAAGGACGTCGGAGATTGTACACACTATCAAAGAATTATATTGGTATTTTGTGACTCGAATGTTTTAAGTTATGGCATGTATAGGGACTTAGCCATTTTATGTGTGTGACCTTATGATATGGCTTATTATGGACTTGTAAATGTTTGGTAATGATTAGCCATTAAAATGGTTAATTAAGAACATCGTTGTGGTTGTTATGAAATGTCTAGTTGATAATTATTTTAAAGAAATTATGCAATTATATGCAGGGGAATAGTTGGACAGCAGCAGTGATGTGATTTTGAAAAATCACCAAAAATAGTAGAAATTGAATTAGGTTGTGCATGAGATATAGAATTAAATCTTATTGAGTCTATTTTCATATAAAGAAAATGGTGTAGGAAAATGAGTTGTATATTATGAGATAATTGATTTTTAGTGAAGAGAGGTCAGAACTGTCAAACTGTGTAATAGGGGAGACTTTAACTAATAAACTGTACTCATTGGCCACACCAAAAATTCTGGAAAAATTATAGTAAGAAGATATATGAGTCTAGTTTCAGGGAAAATTTACAGATCTTGATTTCGAGTTTCGTAACTCGAGTTATAATTAATTTAGTGAACATGACGCAGACGGACAGTTTCAATTTTTATGCCCAGAACTAGTAAGTTAAGTCTAGTAATGCCTCGTGCTCGACTCCGGCAACGGTCTCGGGTAAGGGGTGTTACACTATCCCCCAAGATTCACGCCACCCCACGCCCATGCAACGCAAAGAGGATATCCTCAAGGGAACCCAGTAGGCCTAGAACAACAACCCGTCCCACCTGTACATTTGGGGCAGGGTATATACGTATCAAATGTTGGAGATAACTCTGCTAATCCGATTGTTCCAGATTTGGATGATCAGATGGAAATAGCTAGGTTAAAGAGGGATGGCCATGATGCTGAAGAAAAATATAAGAATCTAGAGGAAAGACTCAAGGCGGTGGAAGGTACTGGAGTCTTCTCTGCACTAAGTGCCAAAGACCTTAGTTTGGTGCCCGATCTGGTTCTACCTCCAAAGTTTAAGGTGCCAGATTTCGAAAAGTATGAGGGAACGAGATGTCCGAAGGCACATCTTATTATGTTCTGTCGAAAGATGGCTGGATACCTGAATGAAGACAAGCTGTTAATACATTGTTTCCAGGATAGCTTGATCGGATCGGCCCTCCGGTGGTATGATCAACTTAGCACAGAGAGGATCCGGTCATGGAAAGACCTAGCAACTGCATTCTGTGAGCAATATAAACATGTTTCTGATGTGGCTCCCGATCGGCTGACGCTACAAATGTTAGAAAAGAAACCAACGGAGACCTTCAGACAATACGCTCAGAGGTGGAGGGACCTCTCAGTCCAAGTCGAGCCCCCGCTAACAAAAAATGAGATAACAGTCCTCTTTATCAATACCCTGAAAGCGCCATTCTACGACAAACTGGTGGGAAATGCCACAAAGGACTTCGCCGACATTGTGGTGTCTGGCGAACTCGTCGAAAACGGCATCAAGAGCGGAAAAATGGAAGGGTCCGAGAAGAGGTTAGCACTTGTAAAGAAGAAAGAGCCTGAAACCCATATGGTGGGGACTGAGAACCACTACGCTTCTAATCCGTACTCAATCCAACCACAACCTCAATTCCGCGCGCCTCCAAACGTCTATTTTCCTTCCCAAAACCTCTACTATCAAACCCCTCCTCCTTATCCCGTCTACGCCACCGATGTCCAAAGACCACTCACTATATTCTCACCAAATACCATGACCGCTCTAAGCCAACCCAAAGATGAACTAAGGCCGACGAGACTTAATCCCAAAAAACCTCAGTTTGCCCCTATTCCCATGACATACGGAGAATTGTGCCCAAAATTATTGGAGAAACAATTAATAGCACCGCATTACATAGCACCATTGAAACCTCCATACCCTAAATGATACGATCCTAATGCTAGTTGCATGTACCATGCTGGAAACCAGGGGCATTCCACGGATAATTGTCTAGCCTTTAAAAGGAAGGTTCAAAGTCTTATTGATGCGGGCATTTTACGATTTGATGGGGTCAACAATTTGGCTAGAAATCTACTCCCAAACCAGGCTGAAGGGAACGTAAATGCAGTGACGGAGGGATGATGCAATTAATGAGGTTTCACCGATACACCCTCATCCTCTCGGGTTTGTTTCGAACAATGAGACCGCGAAGGGATCCATGTATTTTAATCTAGAGTAATGTTTAAAACATGCTTGTTGCTTTAAGCCTAGAGGCAACAAGAGTCCTTTTGTGAAATGGGCTTGTTTCCAAATTTGTTATTTCAATAAAATGCATCTTCATTTTCACTCCTCACATTTCTTACTCTACATCCTTCTTCATACCTTTAATTTTCTATCTTCATACCCACAATGGATCCCCCAAATATCAATGATATGAGCAACGCTGTTACCAACTCTCTTTTAAACGAGATATGTGTTTAGAGGGATCTAAGAACTTAGAAGATGACAGAGATTGCAACTTATTCTCGAACTCAGTAAGAATGATGGATCCTACCCTACGAAGTGTCAGCGGACAATACGAGCTAACAAATGAGACGAAGATGGAAGCTTAGCTTACCGCGGGACGAGGCAAGGAACCATTGAATTTAAAGATATTTTCATAAGATCGCATCGGGACTACTAAGGCACGAACATGCTGTCAAAGCTAAGGAGGTCATGATAAAAAAAAAAGGGGGTCCATAAGGACATCTGAAGATCGCATACTGATGGTTCTACCCTGACTAAGCCAATCAAGAGGTTCGAGCTATTGGTCTACCCAGAAAGGAAAATTGCATCAACCGCCAAATCAAGGAGGGCAGAACATGTGCCACTTCCTTGTCTATACGTGGGGCAAGGACGTTATCAAGCTAGTCTCCTCAAAAGCTTTAGCCAACATTGATTCATGTTCAGGGTCATGGGTTACCCCACTTAAAGGGTAAAGGTCGCTTCATATGCCAATATTACAAAGTCGATGGTCAAAAAAGGGAAAAAAGAAAAAAGATGAAGAAAAAAAAAAAGGAGGAAAAAATATTAACAAAGGGCAAAAAGATCATATCTAACCGCACAATGTCAAAAGTTTGCGGTCATCAAGTGCCATGTCATGGAGCAAAAAAAAAGAAAAGAAGAAGAAGAAGAAGAAGAAGAAGAAGAAGACAGGGGGGCAACAAGACAAAGATTGTTAGGAAGATAACCTGAACTTGTGGATGTTGGCATATAGAAGTCACGTTTACCCTTTTATGCTCGTTAAACATCGATCGAGACCTTCGTTGGGGCAATGACCCCTCGTTAGGTTTTGCCTAGTAAAGTCAAAATCCCCTTTTTTCGGGCACGGGCTGATCCAAAGTTGGATGAGACGAAATGGATCCAATACCGATATGATCAAGTAAATTTGAAGAGACAATGTTAAGAGCTATCTGTCATGATCAGAGGAAGCGAGTTCACAATGAAAAGGATCGCCTTAGAAAATTTCATGATAGGGCCTTGAAGAAGAGCCTTTCCCATGCAACAAGGACCCCAGGAGAAAAGAGATGCCAAATCAGGAAGGACCTTAGGTAGCAAAGAAGGCCCGTTCCAGGATATGGTCTGAGATAGACAAAGACCTGCCCAATCCGGTGAAGTCAAAAAAAAAAAAAAAAAAAAAAAAAGGAAACAAAAAAAAAACAACAAAAACACAAAAAAAAGAATGAGAAGAAAGAAAAAGAAGGAGAGGCCAAAGTGAAAACCTGCAAAGGGCGCTTTGAGGCCAAAGGTAGGTTTGAGTTGAAAACCCGAAAAGGGCGGCTCAAATTTTGATAAAGACGGGGCATACAGTAGTCTTGCTACGCTCTAACAACTGAAGAGGAAGATTGCACCTTGGGGCATCGACAAAGTACTCCGGATCCCCTAAACACATATTGAGTTTAGAAAGGTCCTCAAGAAGTTTGAACCGAGAAGCTCAAGCTGCGATATCTGGGGCACCTAGTTTCTATTTTTTGAGTCAGCTATCTTTGTCTTTCCAAAAATACACTCTAAATAAATTGCTTCTTCATTACACATGTTGGCTTTGATTAACTTGTTTGATTCAAGTAAATTCCCATTTCGTCCATCATGATGGTCCCTTTTGAGCATTTTGCATTGAAATAACGATTGTTGGACTAATAATACTTTCATGAAAGGAGTTTCGCATATTACTCTGGAAACCTCTGGACAATACAGGAGTCTGAAGCAGGATCATTGTTTAAGATTCACCGAGCTTAAGAGTTGGAAATGTCTGAGTCCGAATTATGTTGATTGAACAGAATGACAAGATACCACTTCAGTGACACAATCCTGACGGAAAATGGGTATTGTTAACCCAAGCGCAAAACCAGGATCATTCTTGAAAAGAAATGACATTCTGCATTCATGTGATCATCACGCATACATCTGGATGGGTCACCTAAAGAGTGATCGTCGGAAGTAAGCTGATACAGATCCTGTACCTTTGAATAATAAGAGAGTGGGCTGAATAGGAGACAAGTCCTAGGATCACAGTGGAATGAGTGGGAGACATTCAAATCCTATACCCACAGGTCACAATGAGATGAACCCTGGGGCTACAATAGGGCAAAAGGGTGATATATGAGAAACGCAGATTACTCCTGAGGTTTGAAAGACGGGTACAAAACCTGAAAGAATAGTCAAAAGTCAAAGCAATGAACGCAGGCTACCATGAAAGTCGCAACAAGCCCGAGACACCTGGCATAATCATGTAGGCATTTAAGACAGATACATGCATATCATGACATCATCACGCATAATACATACAGGTACACCAGTTAAGCAAGAAGTTTTGACAATAACTGCCCCGAACCAAGGAGAAAGAAGGCATCCAAATACCACCAGATGATACGCTTTCCAAAACCAATTCCTCAGGTCGCGCGCTGAGGCATTTTAGTTTCTGTTTGCAAAAGTTAATTCCTCAGGTCGCACGCTGAGGCATTTTTCTGTCTTTCAAAAATCAAAACCTCAGGTCGCACGCTGGGGTATTTTCAATCAACTCCTCAGGTCGCACGCTGAGGCATTTTAAATTTCTGTCTTTCAAAAATCAAAACCTCAGGTCGCACGCTGAGGTATTTTCAATCAACTCTCTCAGTCGCATATTTGAGGCATTTTAAATTTCTGTCTTTCAAAAGTCAACCCCTCAGGTCGCATTGAGGCATTTTCAATTCTGTTGAATCAACCCTCGGTCACACATGAGGCATTTTCAATTCTGTTCGAATCAACCCCTCAGTCGCACGTTTGAGGCATTTTCAACTGTTCGAATCAACTCCTCGTGTCGCACTGTTTGAGGCGTTTTGATTCTGTTTTTCAAATTCTGTTTGAATCAACTCCTCAGGTCGCACGCTGAGGCATTTTCAATTTCTGTTCGAATCAACTCCTCAGGTCGCACGCTGAGGCGTTTTCAGTTTCTGTTTTTCAAATTCTGTTTGAATCAACTCCTCAGGTCGCACGCTGAGGCATTTTCAATTACTATTTTTCAATTTCTGTTTCCAGTTCCTCAGGTCGCACGTTGAGATATTTTTAATTTCTGCTTTTAATTTCCGTTTGCAACTCTTCGGGTCGCACGCTGAGATACTTTTAATTTCTTTTGCAATTCCTTAGGTCGCACGCTGAGATATTTTTAATTTTTGCTTTTTAATTTCCATTTGCGACTCCTCAGGTCGCATGCTGAGGCATTTTAATTTGTAAAAAAAAAAAAAAAAATCTCAGTTAGGGTAGAGCCCGGGGCACGTGCGGAGGTACTTACAGACGGAAGACAAATGTCGCATTGAGTAAATTGAATGAAGAAGTTCCAGTGGACAAAAAAGATTGAGCAAGAGCAAATTGAAGTTATAGACCATATCTATCGGGAGTATACTGAAGATCGAAGCCCCGAAGATAGCAAGGAAGCACTTCTGAAAGTTCAGATTTATTTCCTTGAAGTCCCGGTGGAGAAGGTCAAAGCCACAAATCTCTTCTCCCTAAAGTCACATTGAAGCCGATCGAAGCACTAGTTACTGTGCCCTTGAAGAAGCAATGGAATAAGAAATGTTATCTCCCTGAAGATATAACGAAACAGTGAAGCGGATCAGAGTAACGAGTTACAATGGAGTTTGAAGCTGTTGAAGAAGACGAGTACCCACAAGTCGAGGCTTAGCCAAGACCGGGCAAAATTGGTTCTTCTATTGTCTTTGCTCTATTCTCGTTTCACGACAATGAGCAAAGAGGGGCAGCTGTAATCACCAATTTTGGCCCGGGTCATTAACCCGGGGCCCAAAGCCAAAACCAAATAAAATCCCAAACAAGCCCATTAAAATAAATAAAAATAGTCCAGTTAATTTACAAATTAGACCCACTTACAAAACCCCTACAAACCAGATTAAACCCAAAAAAACAATGAAATGAAAAGTCCAAAACTCAATGACCCATTGAAAAATTAGCCTAAACCCAAAATAAAAAAAGAAAAGAAAAGGAAAAGACAAAACAAAACCACAGGACTCTACTCCACCAACGCCGCTCCCCATCTTCTACCCATTAGCCACTTGCCCAAGTTGCACTGCAAAAAAAGAAAAGAAGGAGACAAAGACAAAACAAGAGCAATAATGGCAGCAAGAAGACAAATACTATTGTTCTTTTTATTATTATTATTTTTTTCTCTTGGTTATAAAAACGAAAGAAACGATGTACAAGAGGACCTTTTTTTTTTGGGGAAAAAAAGAGAAGGCCATAGTCTCAAAATACAAATGAAATAGCAGAGATCAAGCAAAAAAAAAAAACCCAAAGCGCATAAAAAAATCGGATCGGATCGAGAACGTTCAAAGGTGATTTTTTATTTCCTTTTATTTCGATTTTTTCCTTCTTTTTATTCATTAATATATGTAGATATATATAAAGAGTATAAGAAAAAGCTTACCCTTAAATCGATAAAAAGAGAATAATTTTCTGGTTCCGCCATCACAAGACGGCGATCGCCGAAGCATGGAACCCACGGTGGTCACCGGCGGGTCAGAGCTTGTCCAGAGAAGAGGAGAGCATCCCAAACTTTTTTTTTTTTTTTTCATGTGGCAGCAAAGAATGAAATTTTGAAGGAAAATATGGCTTTTATAAGCCATTAAAAAACGACGCCGTTTTGGGCTTTGACTCACCCCAAAAACGACGCGTTTCATGCAATCCGACCGAAGTCGGACCGAATCGCCTGGGATCGCGCGTTTCGGCCTTAGGGGTTATTTATCCTTTCGACCCCTCGCCTTTTAGACCATCCCATTTTCGTCTTTCCTTCTCTTTTAATTAAGAACTCATATTTTAAATTTTGACTCAATAGGTCCCTAAATCTTTCTCTTATTTTAAATTTATCCCGAAATTTTGTTTTTTTAATTTAACCTCTTTTATTATTTTATTACTTTCACTTATTGCTATTATTAATTATTATTATTTTGTTTAACTAACTTTATTATTGTTATTATTATTATCACTATATTAGTATATTGTATATATTTTGTATCACTATCATTGTTATTTTATTTTATTATTATACTGTTATTATTACTATAGTTATATTATTATCTTGTATATATTTTGTATTATTATTATTATTATTATTATTATTATTATTATTATTATTATCATCATCATCATTATTATTATTATTATTATATTTGCTGTATTACTATTATTTTACTATTACTTTTATTATTGTATTATCATTTGCATATGCTAACTTTATTATTATTATTGTTACTATATTTGTATTATTATATTGTGCATATTTTGTATCATTACTATCATTTTATTATTATTTTATTATTATATTATTATTTTATTATATATTTTCCATTACTACTATTATTATATTATTATACTGTACATATATCGTATTATTACTATTATCATTATTGTATTATTACTTGTACATACTAACTTTATCACTATTATTGTTACTAATTCCACCATTATTGACTTCAATGTCATATATTACGTGTATTATGTGGTCGTTATGTCAAATTCGTGTCACATCGTCATTATTCATCGTGATGACCCTATTCACGTTTTGAACAACGTTTCTTTAAAACATAACCTAGTTCTTCATCAATTTCACCCAAAAACTAATTTTTTTAAAATAATGCGATATTCCGTGTTTGGAAATTCGAGAGACCGTGCCCTATGTGTTGGGTTTTGGTTCTCTTGCTTGACCAAATAATCGAATAACCTTTTGTTATTTTAATAAATGAGTCTTGGGGATTGAGAGACGACCTTGGATTGAAATTATTGTGTCCTACGTATTGGATGTGATATTTGGTCCCTTCGAAACAAGGAAATCTTAATATTCAATTTTAAGAAGACTTAAACATCTCCAAAAAAAAAAAAAACCTAAATTTCTAAATTCGTTTCTAAATTTTTAAACTTTCGATATTGGGACATCAATTAATCAATTTGGTACCGATTTTCGGGCGTTGCGAGGGTGCTAATCCTTCCTCGTACGTAACCGACTCCCGAACCTATTTTCTCGAATACTCGTAGACCAAAAACTCCGTTTTAGTAAACCAGAATGTTTTATTAAAACAAAGGTGATCCGATCACACCTAATAAAGGTCGGTGGCGACTCCCGTTTTACTCTTTTTCAAAACCCAAGTTCGATTTTCGTTTTGTCAAAAAATGGTTACGACAGTGACCACATATTTCGTCTTCTTAAGAAGCACAACCCATGCATTTGGGACGACGAATGCCAAAAAGCTTTTGACAGGATTAAACAATACTTGTCCAATACTCTAGTGCTAATGCCACCCAGTCCTGATAGACCATTGATTCTGTATTTGACGGTATTCGATAATTCAATGGGATGCGTACTCGGCCAACACGATGAGATAGAGAAGAAAGAAAATGCCATATACTATCTCAGCAAGAAATTTATTGAGTGTGAAATGAGATACTCGCCAATTGAAAAGTTATGTTGTGCTTTGGTTTGCACAACTCGGAGGTTGAGGCAGCACATGTTGTACCGTACAACTTGGTTAATCTTGAAATTAGACCCTCTTAAGTACATGATGGTGTCAACCGCCCTGAATGGAAGAATGACCCGATGGCAAATTTTGCTCTCCGAATTCGACATAATCTATGTGAACCAGAAGGCTGTGAAAGGGGAGTGCAATAGCAGATTTTCTAGCCAGCAGAGCGCTAGATGATTATGAGCCCTTGAACTTTGATTTTCCCAATGAAGATCTGATGTTTGTGGCGGCTACTGAAGAAGATACCCTAGAAGATCGTCCTTGGAAACTAAACTTTAACGGAGCATCAAATGTCATTGGTAATAGAGTTGGTGCAATCCTGATATCCCCAAGCAGAGATCATTATCCATTCACTTGCAAGTTGGATTTTGATTGCACAAACAATATGGCAGAATACAAAGCATGTATAATGGGAATTCGAGCAGCTATGGACCGCAAAGTCAATGTGCTAGAGGTATATGGAGATTCCGCATTGGTGATATATCAGCTCAAAGGAGAATTGGAAACGAGAGATCCCAAATTGATCAGTTACCGAAAGTTGGTTTTGGAGCTAGTTTAGGAGTTTGATGATATCACTTTCTTTTATCTCCCGCGCGATGAAAACCAGATGGCTGACGCCTTAGCCACATTAGACTCTATGATCAGAGTAAAGGAGCAGAAAGGTATGAAGCCTATCCAAATGAGTATTTGTGAGGCTCCAGCTCACTGCTGCAACATCGACGAAGAGGAGGAGAGAGATAATCATCCTTGGTATCATGATATTCTGCGATATGTGAAGAATCAGGAATACCTTGATCAAGCAACGAAAAATGATAGGAGAACATTGAGAAGACGAGCCAATGACTATATCTTAAATGGAGAGGTCCTCTATAAAAAGAGGAAGCACCAGGTGCTGTTAAGATGCGTTGATGCTAGGAAAATCCTAGAAGAAGTTCATGAGGGTGTATATGGGACCCATGCCAATGGGTTTACAATGGCCAAGTAAATCATGATATTCAGGTACTACTGGTCTACGATGGAAGGAGATTGCATCCGTTACTCCAAGAAGTGCCCCAAATGCTAGATTTATGGAGACAAAATTCATGTGCCTCCTTCACCTCTTCATGTTATGACTTCATCGTGGCCTTTCTCGATGTGGGGCATGGACGTTATTGGGCCGATCTCACCGAAGGCTTCTAATGAACATCGATTCATTTTCGTGGTCATCGATTACTTCACCAAATGGGTAGAGACAGCTTCATATGTCAATGTCACGAAGACGACAGTTAGCAAGTTTTTGAAGAAAGAGATCATATGTCGCTACGGTATGCCGGAAAGGATCGTATCTGACAACTCGTTGAACTTGAACAACAACGCAGTAGCGGAAGTCTACAGTCAGTTCAACATTAAGCATCATAACTTGTCGCTATATCGCCCGAAAATAAATGGCGCTGTTGAGGCAGCTAATAAAAATATCAAGAAAATTGTGGGGAAAATGACCGAGACCTACAAGAATTGGCATGAAAACTTACCGCTTGCCTTTTATGCCTATCGGACATCTGTTAGAACCTCCACCGGGGCAACACTATTCTCATTAGTTTATGGGATGGAGGCAGTTTTGCCCATTAAAGTTGAAATTCCTTCTCTCCAGGTTTTATCAGAGTTGAAGTTGGATGAAGCGGAGTGGATCCAATCTCGATATGATCAACTGAATCTAATTGAGGAAAAAAGGTTAAGAGTCATCCGTCACGGTCAAATGTACTAGAAGCAAATGATGCGTGCTTACAACAAAAAAGTCCGCCCTAGAGTATTCCATGAGGGAGACTTGGTATTGAAAAAGATCCTCCCTACACAAAAGGACTTCAGAGGAAAGTGGATGCCTAATTGGAAGGGACCTTATGTTGTAAAGAAGGCTTTCTCTGGAGGAGCATTGATACTAGCTGAGATGGATAGAAAAAGTCAGCCAAACCCAGTTAGTACGAATTCAGTCAAGAGATACTTTACTTGAGAAGGAAAATGGGCCAAGGTGAAAACCAGCAAAGGGCGTCCTGAGTTCAAAAAAAAAAAGGAAGAGACCAAGGTGAAAACCCGAAAAGGGCACTTTGAGACCAAATGAGCTTTGAATTGAAAACCCGTAAAGGACGATTCAAATGTTTGGGAGAAATAGGGCATATGCTAAGCCATCATATACCTAAGTTAACGATGAGGAGATATGCTACATCTTCGGAGCATTGACAAAGTACCACAGATCTCCTAGACACATGTTGAACTTAGAGTGGTCTTCAAGAAGTTCGTACAGAAAAGCTCAGGCTATGATATTTGAGGCACCAATTTCACCCTTAATCCTTTTTTATACATTAGCAAAATTTGCTTCCTTTGTTCAATTCACGGGTTTAGTCTCGAATAAATTTCAGTTTCATTCATCTCTATAATCTTTTTCAAGCATTCCATATTGAAATAATTAATAATGAACTAATAATGCTTTTACAAAAAAAGTTTTGCATATTACTCTAAAAGTCTCTAAATAATGCAAGGATCTGAAACAAGACAATTATTTTGGAACTCACCAAGCTTAAAGGGCTAGGAACATTTGAAATAAGGGTCTAAGTAGTGACGACATTTTCAAATTCTCTGTTAGAAGTATCAGCGGAATAAGAAGACATACATCGAGAATATCGTCTTAACAAACAGCGAGCAATAATAGCTCAAATGTAAAAGAAAAAAAATTCATTCTCATGACATTTTGCATTCATTCATAATACATTGGTTAGGAGCATTTTTCAATCATGACATCCTAATCATTTGGCATACACATAGACCCCATGAAATCAATCTACAAGTAGGTTTTCCAGAGGATAATGTAGCAAAATTGATTAAAATTACAGAAGTTAGCGAATCTTATCTCTATGTATTGGTAACGGAGCAGATTTAGGCCAATAGCCTTATCTCCCCGAGCAGGAGTGGAGCAAGCTAAGGATAGCAGATCTTATCTCCACTGAGCAGGAGTAGAGCAGATCGAAGACAACAAGTCTTATCTCCATGTATCGGCAATGGAGCAGACTGAAGATAACAAATCTTATCTCCACTGAGCAGGAGTGGAGCAGATCAAAGACAGCAAGTCTTATCTCCATGTATCGGCAATGGAGCAGACTGAAGATAGCAGATCTTATCTCTATTGAGCAGGAGTGGAGCAGATCAAAGACAGCAAGTCTTATCTCCATGTATCGGCAATGGAGCAGACTGAAGATAGCAGATCTTATCTCTATTGAGCAGAAGTGGAGCAGATCAAAGACAGCAAATCTTATCTCCATGTATCAGCAATTGAGTAGACTGAAGATAGCAGATCTTATCTCCACTAAGCAGGAGTAGAGCAGATCGAAGACAACAAGTCTTATCTCCATATATTGACAATGGAGCAGATTGAAGATAACATATCGTATCTCCACTAAGCAAGAGTGGAGCAGATCGAAGACAACAAATCTTATCTCCATGTATCAGCAATTGAGCAGACTGAAGATTGTAGATCTTATCTCCACTGAGTAGGAGTGGAGAAGATCGAAGACAGTGAGTCTTAACCGCCTAAGCAGTAGGACAACAAGCTGGAAAATGATAGACTACCCTATCTCCTTAAGTAGTAATGGAGTAGGTTGAGGACAGTGAGCCTTATCCCCCTAAGCAGTAGGGAAACAGGCTAAAATTTACAAGTCTTGTCTTCATGTAGCGGCAATGGAGCAAACTGAAGATTTTAGCTCTTGTATCCTCGAGATAGCAGTGGGGTAGATCGAAGTTGGCGAGTTTTATCTCCATGTATCAGTAATGGAGCTGATTTAAACCAATAGCCTTATCTCCATATATCGACAATGGAGCAGACTGAAGATTGAAGATCTTGTCTCCTTGAGATAGCAGTGGGGCAGATCGAAGTTCACAAATCCTACCTCCATGTATTGGCAATGGAACAGATTTAAGCCATTAGCCTTATCTCCCTGAGTAAGAGCGGAGCAGGCTAATGATAGCAGATCTTATCTCCACTGAGCAGGAGTAGAGCAGATCGAAAATTGTAAGTCTTATCTTCATGTATTGGCAATGGAGCAGACTGAAGATTACGAACCATATCTCCCTAAGAAGTAGTGGAGCAGATTGAAGCAAAATTCCTATACCCCTGAAGATGCAGTGGATGGAATGAAGCTACAAGATTCGACAAGACCGGGCAAAATTTACCCTTTTAAAGTCTTTGCTCTATTCTCGTTACACGACAATGAGCAAAGAGTGGCAGCTGTAAGGTCCAAATTTATGCCCAGGCCCATACCAAAAACAAGAAAAAAACCAAAATAAACAGCCCAAATTCACAAATTATCAAGCCCAATACAAAACCCAAATCACTACCCAAAATAACAAGGCCCGAACGGCCCAAAATTTTCAATATTTTTCAGGAAACTCTAGGGGTTTCTAGAGTGACCAGCGCTGCAGCCACGTCAGCCACCAAGCACCACCCACGCCGCACGCCTCGCTCCTCTGAACGTGCGCCTCCACGACGTTCGCCTGCAAAACAGAAAGGCAACAAATAGCACAGCAGACTAAAAAATGGGATTGTATTCTGTTGCGATTTTCGGCTATAAAAGCCAAATCGAAATGATGTAAAAAAAAAAGGATACACTGGTAACAAAAAGAGAATACATATTTTTTTTAGAGAATAAGAAAAGCAAAAATCCACAAGGTTCAGTTATTTTCTTTTATTTATTTATTTTTTTCCTTTTCTTTTCAAAAATGTGTTTGTGTGTATATATAAATTTTTTTGTATTTTTTAGGCTATATATATAAGTATATAAAGACAGATAAGAAAGGGGAGAGAAATACCTATTTTTGGGTACTCCGGCCGCCGGACCATGGGCTGTCCCAAAAGAATTCTTTCAAAGAGAAAGAATGAAAGAAATTTTTTTTTTAAAAAACGAAGGGACAAATGTTTTTTTTTTTTTTTTGAAAAGGGTAAATATATACCCTGGATGGTACGACACCATTTTGGTGCCAGAGTTTAACTGCTAAACGACGTCGTTTTAGCTTTAAAATGCGCGACCGGACTTGTCCGCAAGAGGATCTGCGCGTTTTATCAAATGGGGCTATTTACAACCCAGATCCTTCTGTTTTGTTAATCTGTTTCAATTTAGCCCATTTGCTATCTTTCATTGTTTTTAAATTCGACCACATCAATTTGGTCCCCGATGCGCTGATCCTCTAGGGAAAGGACGCATGTCCAAAATTGGGATTTTTTCCCTTTGGCCCTCGGCTTGTTCACTTTTTTTGATTTTAATTCTTTTTAGTTATTTATTTTTTTATAATTTAGCCCCGAAATTTTGTTTTAATCTCAATTTAGCCCCATTGTTTAAAATTCAGTTATTTTTTTATTATTATTATCTTCTTTTAGGGTTATTTTATTCAATATTTTTATTTTGTACATATTTTATTACTATTAGCAATTATTCTTATTACTTAATACTTTTATCATTATTAATTATCATTGTTATTTAATATTTATATTATAATTTTTCAGTCACCATTATTATTACTATTATATTTTATTATCTTTTTAATATTATTACTATTATTTTATTAATACTATTTTTATTTTACTATTATTTTTATTATTTTTATTACTTCTATTATTACTAATATTATTATTATTATTATTTTGTGTTTGTTTATCAATATCTTTAATTATTATTATTATTGTGTTTGTGTTACTATCATCCTTATTTTATTATTAGTTTTCTTATTATGCTATATAGTATTTATTTATTTATTAGTTCACCATTAGCTTCCATTTTTGCTATTGTTTTATGATATTTTCTCGTATTTTACTCGTTTATTTCACTTTTATTTTATTTTTATTTTCATCACCATTATTTTGTCATAAAAACTAGTATCGTAATTTACTTTACATTTATTCATAAAATCATATCACTTTTTACCCGATTTTCAAAATAGGCAAATGCTTCGCGTTTTAAGATTCGAAAGAAAACGTACCTAACTCATTGGGTCTCGATTTTTCTCATTGAATCTAAAGAACCTGATATTTTCCTTCTAAAATCAAGGCACATGGGCTAAGTAAAAAACTTATTCTCGAGAATTCAAAAATGTTGTGTCCTAACGAACTGGATGTGACTTTTTGTTATCTCGAGATAAGGATTTTGAAAAACAAGGCAATGTTTTGCGTTTGGAAGTTTAAGAAATCGTGCCCTAACGTGTTGGGTTTCGACTTTCCGTTCGTTCAAATGACTAAATATCCTTTTAAGATTTTGACCGTGTTTTCTTAACTTCAAAGACAATGCAATATTTTATTTTTGGAAATTCGAGGAATTGTGCTCTAACGTGCTGGGTTTCGGTTTTTTTCGTTTGGCCAAATAACAGAATACCCTTTAAAAATTACAATGCATGAATTTTGGAAATCATGAAATGATCTTGGTGTCTAGGGTTTGAAATGTTGTATCCTAACGTGCTGGATGTGATATTTCATTTTTTCAGGATAATAGAATTTCGATATCCAATGTGAATTATCCAAACATTTTCTCATGGATTCATATTTTAAAATCTCTTCCAATTTTCAATATTAGGACATTAATCAATCAATAAGGTACCAATTTTGGGCGTTGCGAGGTGCTAATTCTTCCTCGTGCGTAACCGACTCCCGGACCTGTTTTCTTAAAATTCGTAGACCAAATGTTTTATAAAGTGACCCAATCACACTTCAAAAAAAGATTGGTGGCGACTCCATTTTCCTTTCTAAAGTCGGCCCGTTTTTCAAACAAAAAAATTATTTCGACAATTGTGATTAGCAGGGATGTTGTTTTTGATGAAACTGCTATGCTACCTAACTTATCTCTTAAAGACTCTTCTAATAAAGAAAATTAAAATTAGGTGGAGCATCAGATTAATCCAGAATCTACAATAGAGCCGATTTTTCAAGCTAATACAAAAATTCAGAATATAGTTGCTTCTTTATCACAATACTCTATCGCCAAAAACAGTACTAGAAGAAAAATTAAACCTCCAAAGAAGTATGTCGAGGTTGATCTAGTTGCTTATGCTTTAAATGTGGCTGAAGATATAGATGCAAACCAAGAACCATCTAATTATTCTGAGGCGGTTAGCTGTGAAGGCTCAGAAAAGTGGATATTTGCTATGCAAGAGGAGATGAAATCACTCCACAAAAATAGAACATGAGATCTTGCGAAACTTCCTAAAGGTAAAAAGGTTGTTCATTGTAAATGAGTGTTTAAAAAGAAAGAAGGGACTCCAGGAGTTGAAGAAACCAGGTATAAAGCAAGGCTTGTTGCAAAGGGTTATAGTCAAATTCTAGGAGTAGACTTTACAGATGTGTTATCCCCATTTGTGAAGATAGTTCGATTCGAGCTTTCCCTGGTATTGTGGCCATGCATGATTTGGAGCTTGAACAGTCAGTATAAAAACTGTATTTTTGCATGGAGAACTTGAGGAAGATATTTACATGCAATAACCAGAGGGTTTTACAGTCTCAGAAAAAGAGGACTATGTTTGCTTGCTGAAAAACTTCCTTTACGATTTGAAACAGTCACCAAGACAGTGGTACAAGAGGTTTGATTCCTTTATGACTTCTCATGATTTCAAAAGAAGTAGCTTTGACAGTTGCGTTTACTTTAAGAAAAACAGTAATGGTTCTTTTGTGTATCTACTCCTTTATGTTGATGACATGTTGATAGAAATGAAAGATAAATGAGAGATAAGAAAGGTCAAAGCCCAACTAAGTGAAGAATTTGAGATGAAAGATTTGGGACCAGCAAAGAAGATACTTGGCATGGAGATTATCAGAGATAGAAAAGCAAGTAAATTGTACATAAGTCAGAAATGGTACATTGAGAAAGTTCTTTGCAAATTCAATATACAGAGTGCTAAGCCTGTTAGTACTCCTTTAGCAGTCCATTTCAAACTTTCATCGGTTTTGTCTCCACAATCAGATGATGAAATTGAGTGCATGTCATATGTTCCATTCTCTAGTGCAGTGGGATCTCTCATGTATGCTATGGTTTGTTCACGTCTAGATTTATCATATGCAGTCAATGCAGTTAGAAGATACATGGCGAATCCCAGTAAAGAACATTGGAAAAAAGTTCAGTAGATTTTAAAATACTTACGAGGTACTACTGATGTTTGCTTACAATTTGGAAGAACTAGAGATGGAGTCATTAGGTATGTTGATGCTGATTTTGCTGGAGACCTTGATAGAAGAAGATATCTCACAGGTTATGTCTTTACAATCGGAGGTTGTGCAATCAGTTGGAAAGCCACTTTGCAAACTACAGTTGCTTTGTCTACCACTGAAGCTGAATACATGGCGATTACTGAGGCTTGTAAAGAAGCCATTTGGTTGAAGGGACTCTTTAGTGAACTCAATGAAGACCTTCAAATCAGTACAGTATTTTGTGACAGTCAGAGTGCCTTCTTCCTTACAAAAGATCAAATGTTTCATGAGAGATCAAAAGACATTGATGTTCGATATCATTTTGTTCATGATATTGCTTGTGGTGATATTGTTGTGAGCAAAATTAGTACTCATGAAAATCCTGCAGATATGATTACTAAGTCACTTCCTATAACCAAGTTTGAGCATTACTTAGACTTGGTTGGTATTCATTTTTGAAGTTAAACCCTTAATGGATTTTATAGAAGAGGTGAAGAACTTATTCGTTAAGAATTCGTGTCAAGGTGGAGATTGTTAGAGTTGTATGACCCAAATTTTAAGAGATTGCTTACAAGTTAATTTAATCAAAATATATTTTCTTTCTAGAAGATTTAAAATTTATGAGTATAATATATTTAGCATTTATTAGCATAATATATTTGACTTTGATTAGAATTAGGTTTTTTCAACCTATAAATAGATGTAGTCGAAACTCCTCTTGTAATCATTCAAATTCGACATAGTGAATTTTCTTCTCCTCTGCCTGTAATTTTTTCCCGAAATGGTTTCCACGTAAAATTCTGTGTGTTCTTTATTTTTATTTCTCTTTTCTTTGTTATATATTGTCATTACCGATGTTCTATTTTTTACAATCTCATAAGTAGAAAAATATGTTTAGGCACACACAAATCCATGTCCTCTTAATTTTTGTATTAACAATAGTGCCATTTGAGCTAAAGCTCAAGAAGCTGATATCTTTGTTTTTCAAAATAGTCGAATTCTGCTATTAGACCATGTACTCTGCGTAAGTTGTAGATTTAGTTCGTATACTTTAATTTGATCAAATTTAGTTTCTATATTTTTTTGAATTGGTTAATTTCATTCCCTATACTCTTTTGAATTTTTAGTTCTAACCAAATGATAGTAGTTAAATCCATTCGACTAAATTCTACTATTACTACTATATTATATGTAAAGTTATAAATTTAGTCCATACTCTTCAATTGGATAATTTTCACTCATTATATTTCTCGAATTTCAATATTTTAATTTTAATGCAAACAACAGTTGTCAATTTTATTACCATTTTTAATTTTTGAGTAATATTATAAATAATAAGTTGACATGATATGACATTACATATGTGATAATAAATTTATTATATCAAAATTTAAAAACAATGTAACTTAATTTAATGAATTTAATGATTTTAATAAATACCATTTTTAATGAATTTAATAAATATCATTTATTTAGAACTAAAAATTTAAAATTCGAAAAATAAAAATATAAAAAATTATTAAATTAAAATAAAATACAAAATCCTCAATTTATATATACTACAGTGAGCAGTATCAAAATTTACGTTGTTAAATTTATTTATATTTACCGTCTACAACATATTAACTTTATATTTGAGTTCTTCAACAAAAAAAAAAAAAAAAAAATCTTCGGATTTGAGTTTGCTTGATTAATAATTATTTTATCAATTATTTTTTGATCGATATAAAAAAGAAATCGTTAATAAAATAATAAGTCGGAGGGATGTCGGGTCGGAAAGCTCCAAAAGAAGATAAGTATAAAAGGTCTTAGCTTTGGCTTCGGCTTCTCCTCCATGCTTACGTTTCTCTTCATTCGCTTCTATCATTTTATTTCAGGTATTTTTTAATTATTTACTTATCTTTTTCTTTTTTTCAGATTAAATTTCATTTCGTTTTTTTATTTATTTCAAGATTCTATTTTTAATCCCCAATTTCACCATTTTTTTTTTCTGATTCTTTGTTCATTCATTGTTCAATTCCTTTTTTTCTTCTTCTTTTTAAAAATTATCCCTTAAAGTTTCCGATATCGGAAGTTTTCGTAAATTTGAAACTTAGAACATGAAATGAGTTTTTGTTGGAATGAGAAAAGAAAGATTGAAGTTTGGAACCTTTGAAGCATGCTATATTTAGATATGTAGGCAAAGCTAATGGTATTTAATTCAATAATCTGTGAAAGAATCGAATCGAGAAGGATATTAGAAAATATGGGGGAATTGATTTGTCTCTTTTTAATTGTGGAACTTGTAGTATAGAGATGTGAGGAAAAGAATGATTAATGAGACTGTGAGAAATGAAAAGAATCTAAATCCAAAATCTCTTATTTGTAAAAAATATATATTTATATATATATATTAATTAGATTATATTGTAATTTCAATATTGTGATACTATTGAAATGGAGACATAAATCTGGACTTAAAAATTCATTAATTATTATTAAAGTGTAATTCATCACAATTCTTATTCGAATGAGATTAAAATAGTCAAATACAAAGACATGATGAAAAGATTAAATGTTGAGATTAAGATTCATTGTATACATTAATTTTCATTGATTCTCTTTTAAGAATTTAGAGGTTGGAGTTCCGAAATTGGTTTTGTGTTTTTATTTCTTTAGGGTTTTTTGTTCTTGCACGCAATGTTTGCTTTTTCTGGGTTTAGGTTAGTTGTGCTTCTCGAGTCTATGTTAAGAAATTACTTAGTTTCTTTGGACATTTTGCATATTGTTATTATTGTTATTGTTATTATTATTTGGGATGGTTTATATTATCATGTGCTAATTATGATTAATTTACTTTATGTTATTCTCTGCAGAATTTCTTTTGGGGAGTAATACAAATTCAGTTAGGAAAGTGGACGCTGTTCTCTTATAAGTTTTAATAATGCTTACATGTGATATAGATCCTGATGTTGTTCGATGGGGTCTCCAAGACCTACAAGTTTGTGTATTTAGCCACTCTGGTGCCAGTGGAAGTGTTACTCAGTATGAAAAAGACAGTAGTCAAACTGGGTATATTAGAGAGGGATATCATGAACCTGAACTTGTAAATGTAGAGAATGATGCGGTTATTGCACATGCGCTTCAAGAGGAACTTTCTCGAGTTGCTGCTGCAGAGGCATCTGGATTTAACAATCCTAACCAAGATTCCATTCTTGCTCAAGATTGGGTTGGTCTTACAGGAAGGCGACATAGTCCTGGTAGTGGAACTTCTGAAGTTGCCATTCTGACACGATTATTATATTGGCTTTTATTAATGTAAAAGTGTTGAATTGTGTAGATAATGAAGATGACCAAAAGACCATAGACCATAACCAGGGACACGGAAATGAAATTAATCAGGGGAAGTGCGATTTAGATGATTCTATCCTAAGTAGATGTGAACAAGGTGGCACCTCTAGCATGGGTGACAAAATTTCTCTTGGTGAAGATATGTTGCGTATTGATATAATCGATCAGTCATCTGATCTTGATGGTCAAGTAGAGAAGAGGTTGAATGACATGGTTGCTATTCCTGTGAGTACAAGTCTTGGAAAGTTGTGTTATTTATTAGGATTTGAAGGATTTTCTTGTTATTTTTTAACTGAAGTTCCACTGCATGGTAGTGGAAGCATCACTTGCCACATAATTTGCTTTCAATATCTAGCTGATTTTATCTTTATCATAATTTTGATGAAGTCATTTGTTTTTAGTTAGGATTTGCCCATGTTTCTTTTTCTCCCTACGCATTGAAAAAAAAGAGTATGTGCTTAACACGTTTTGTTTAATTGATCAGTGTAATTTTTTGCGAATTTATTACCAAACTTTCTGATGAATGTCATGAAATTTAGTTGAGTTGGTTTATGCTTTTGGTACACAATATTTTGGGAATGGAAAGATTTCTGTTTATCACATGCTGAATTTAACTCCTTTGATATATTTTCTTCACATGAATTTAGCATTAGTAGTGTTTAGTAAGTTGGCACTGCTTGAGGTGTTTCAAGGTTTGCCACTGCCTTATATGGATGTAACTAATAAAGGCAAAATTTTATTTGTGCATATGGATGTGATTTCTTGACCTTTAACCCAATAACAATGAGTTGGATGAGAATTGACATTGCTAATTTGGTGATTTGCATTGTGCAGCATGTACCTAAAATTAATGGGGTAATACCATCAGTTGATGAAGAGACATCTGACCATCAAAGGCTGCTTGATAGGTTTGGCTTGAAATTTTCCTTTATATAGCTAATGTCATCTTGATCTATTTTTTTTATTCTGTTATTTTGTGGCAATTAACTTTATCACCCTAGTTTTCCACTGGTGAAGGGGGGGGGGGGGCTTTGCACCTTATTCCTTTTTTCTTTTACAGTGATAAATAACTTGTTTATGAGTTTTTTCTTGTAAATTTGTAAAATATTTGAACTCTTGTATTGGGATCCATTTTGGTGAAGTAATTGCTCTTTTTTCCCTGGGATCCATTTTGGTAAAGTAATTGCTCTTTTTTCCCTTTCCTCAACCGTTTTTCAACGGTATCTTTAGCCAAAATGTTATCTGATTGAGTTGTTTAACCAAAATGCATCTCCACTTCTCCCTTTTCTTAAAAGAAATACTTTTGCAGTAATGTTATTTGGTTATATTCTTCCTTCTTGTGAATGTTTGATTTTAATAGCATTTTAAATTTAGGACTAATTATTTTATCATTCAGGTTGCAGTTGTATGGTCTGATTGAGAATAAGGTTCAAGGTGATGGTAACTGTCAGGTTGGTTTTTACTTTATTTCTCTAATAAAAATATATGCACAAGTATTTTCTCTTCTGAATTTGTGAGATATAGATACTAACACATTGGTTGGAAGCTGCATTAATTAGGCATAAACACATTGGATGAAGGTACTATTGAAAAAGTTTTGTGCTAATACCATGAATGTGTTGAGACACTTTACTGTTTATAAACTTCATGCTAGTTCTATAGTGTCTGCCTACTATTATTTCAGGATGGTAGAAATCATGTCTTCTAGCAATCACTTTACTGTTCACAAGTTAGTGGACAGTATTCAAATGCCAACAGTTTGACGACCCTGAATTTGTACTGACTTCTAAAATAATGAGAATGGGGAAACATCATTTTCGTTTGTCTTCCTCTGATTCTTTTCTACTAGGTTGAAGAGTTCTGTATGTTTCTTTGAATCCTTGACGATATCTATGGTGGTTCTTCTGGTTGTTAGTTACTGAGAATTTAGATCATACATCTAACAAACTAGAACACATGGAAACATATATGTGTGTGTGCATGTGCGCATATAACTAGAGGAATCAGTTTACAGTTCTTGGTATCATTTGGTTTGTCTGTAATTCCCAATTGAAATGATATGCCCTTTTACCAATTTTAGTTATGAAATAGTGATACATTGTTTAGGGCCTATTTCTCAATTTTGTGATTGATGCGTATCTTTTACAAAAGTGAAGTTGTTGACCACAGAGCCTCACTTGTAATTTTCATTAGACCTCTTTGCCAGTTCATTAACTAACTCTCTTATTTTACATGTTCCAGTTTCGTTCTTTATCAGATCAACTTTACCGTTCTCAAGATCACCACAAGTTTGTGAGGCAGCAAGTTTTTTACCAGGTTGGTTGGCCTTTTTGTAAGTTCCACTTTAGCCAGCTAATTTTGTTCTTTGGTGTATAGTTCAATTTGTTGGTCTTATGCTCTTCTTTTTCTCATGATATGTCGATTTCATTAGCTTAAATCCAACTCGGAGATGTATGAGGGTTATGTTCCAATGGCTTATGGTGACTATTTGAAGAAAATGAACAAGTAAAAAATTTCTTTTCAGTGCTATTTTATTACTAAAAAAGCTTTCTACGAATACTTTCATGCTTATTATAGTTATTTACATTGATGAAGCAGGAATGGTGAATGGGGTGATCACGTTACATTGCAAGCAGCTGCAGATTTGGTATGCCAATGACCAAACTCTTCAATTTCTAACATGATTGTACTTTAATTCTTTACCCCAGTTTGTTGAACTGCAAGAGTTTGAATGTAGACCATTACTTTTGTACAACTGTAGGGCTTAAACTTTGCTAGTATATGAAACTGAATTTTCCTTTTTCATTATTTTTTATGAAATATTTACCATTTCAGTTCTATATGCATGTTTAGGTTCTGAAAGAAGTATTAACATGTAGCTTTACCTGTGCTGGTGAACTTTGTTACCATAATGAGTTTTATGCTTTCCAGTGGTTGGAAAATTATCTGAGGGCAATGTTTTGTTCCTATTGCCTAAAAACATGGAAGTGGTCCCAAATTTGTGGATGTGCTGCTCTAAGTTTTCATTTTTCTTGAAATGCTCTGTCCAACCTCCAAGGACTCTCCAAATACATGGGATCTTGGAAAAAAATGAACATACTTGAGTCCGACACATACCCATGTTAGACATACACTTTATAATTAATGTAAAACTCATTTCAAATTGTTAGATTTTAAGGCTATTAGGATTGGGTGATAATATAGCTCATAGTGTAATAATATTTTTTTATCAATCAATTTCAAGTTCTATTTTAGAAAATAACGGAGGATTGTTTTTTTTTTTTTTTTTTTTCTGAGGCATTTACTAATTGTGAAGTGAAGTAGTTAGGTTCATGCATGGGATGCTTGACAAGTTTCTATGAAGAGTGATTCTTACAGATATATATATATATATATATATATAAAATTAAGACTTAAACATTTCATATCTCGCATCATTTTTGCAATAGCTTGTTTTGCTTATTCTGATTTGGACCATTTAATAGATAACTAATGTAAACTTTCTGTATAATTGCAGTATGGCGTAAAGATATTTGTATTAACTTCATTCAAGGATACATGTTACATTGAGATCCTTCCACGTGATCAAAAGTCTGAACGAAGTAAGATTTTGATGCTTTATATCCTTTTCTTTTTCTTGGGTCTAATATTGGAGAAGTAGCAATAATATTTGATCACATTACTTATAGGTAAGATGTTCAATTATATCATTAGATTTTAACATTTCAAAGCCGAACTCAAGTTGCAATTCTTGTTTAATGCACATACAAAATTTTATGCAGTACAAAACTAAAAACCCCAAAACTCAGATGTGTAAGAGAAAAGTATACTCATACTTTCTAAGCCTGTGAACGTTGTAGGCTGTTGAAGTCTTGGATGCTCTTGATCTTTGCATAAAATTAATTGCAAGACTTCTGATGTGGATGGAGTTTTGCAAGACTTTCATTCTTGTATCAGTTATCACGGTCCAAATTTATCATCAATTTGCATCTCCCCTTGAATTTGTATAAAATATGTTTTCGACTTTTCTGCAGTTGCTGGAAATCATAGTACCATGTAGTTTTTTAGATATTTCTGCCATTAGATTAGATGGAGATTAGCTGGTTATGGAACTCTGCACCTTGCCGAATTAAATTACATAATGCTATATTTCTCTAATATGGTTGTTCTGGATATTTTGATGTCTTGTACTTGATTTGATACTTGCTTCAATTTTGCTTGTTTATAATTTGTGATTTTTTGCAGTTATTTTCTTGAGTTTCTGGGCTGAGGTGCACTACAATTCAATTTATCCTGAAGAAGGTAAACAGTAAACACAGCAACATACATTTGTTCAAAATCAGTTGCGATTCTTAATTTAAACTTAAAATATAGATGAAAACTGAAAACATAACCCTTAAAATATTTGTATAGTTTTGGTGAATCCTTGGAGTCAACATCATAAATTGAATCTGGTATAAAAAGAAAAAACAACCTAATTCAACTCCTTTGAGAAGCGAACATGGGCTTTTTGTTTCTCCAAATAGACTTATGCAATGTTATCCAGACTCTTCATTTTTTGAAATATCCTTGTCTGACTTATGTCCGACATATTTATAACCTGAGTGCTGGGCATAAGCCTCCAAATATATTGAAAACCTTTCAAAAAAGTGAGCATACCTGGACCAATACTTATATTCAAGATTCATCTGGGTCCCTATAACATAGGACTTATTTTCCAATTACAAATTCGTTCCTTATCTTTGGACAATATCATGTTGTACTGAATTGTGATGCATATTTGTATTGACACAAATGTTGCTTTTTTTACATCCAGAACTGCCGATGTTAGAGAGTAAGAAAAAGAAGAAATGGTGGATGCTTTGAAGCTAGGAGAACGGCTAATCTGGGTGGCCATAAATTTAACTCTAAACCTCTTTTCAAGGGACCCTTTTATCTTTGGTCTCTTTCAAAGAGTTGGTTTCCCTTGGAGAAAGGCACCTCAATTCTTTCCTTGTACATGCAATATATATATATATCACCTTTCCAGACTCATTTATTCCATTATTTTCTAATTTTTCAAATTGGTGATAGGCTAGTAGTTTAATAGCATCCTGATTGTAAGTTTGTAGTAATTCTTTCTATTTATTCATTTATTTATTTTTCTAGTATTTGAATTTGAGGAATGTTAACGTATTTTGGACTTGAACATGACATGTTTAATATAATGAAAATTTTGTAATTAATACGACAGGGTCATGTTTGAATACGATTAACACCGTACATTTAATAATGTATCATATTTATGTTAAGATAATGTTTATATTTTATGAGGATTTTTATCGATTTTAAACCAGGTTTTAAATGATTGTAATGTTCAACCAAAAAAATACATCATTGACATCGCCTTTATTATTTATCATTAACGAAATAATCAGCTACCTTACACACATGTAGATTGTATATTTGGTATTGACAATGAATCCATGACTAGGCCGTCATTTGTAGGGAGTTTAAAATTTTTGTCGACAATGTGTACGGCTCAATGGAACCCCGTATGGTGCTTTTGATAAGACAAATATACCATACCATCTTCCGTTTGAGATTTTAATTTCTTTGTCTTAAAATTCCACATGACAAGATGTTCATAACTACATATGTATGGCTTTAACTTTCTGAGCACGTGTATCATTACTTTTGGTGCCCATTTAGCATGCTTCTGTTTAAATCCTAATCCTAAATCGATATCAACTATTTTGAAGTCCTTTTTCCAGCAAAATTATAATGCATTTCGATTGTTTTGGAATGTTTAGTCTCTTTTGGTCAATATTGGCCTGTATCAATATATCTTGGTTGATACTAGATTTGATATTTAGACAATTTTTAATCTTTTTTATTTAAACAAAATTTTTTCATAATTATATTTAGAGAAAATATTATATTTTTTTAATTAATTAATAATTTTATATTTTATATTTGATTTATATGCATGTAATTGAAGTCTTTGCATTTATACATATTATACACATTGATAAACCAAAAATATTACAACGGAACCCATTGATCCCGATACGTACTAGTACAAAAACAAACACAATGGAAACCTGTATACTGCTTTGCTAGAACAAAAAATTTCAAAGGCGAATCTGCAGATTTTAAGTCTGAGGAATACGTAACAGCGGAAGGGGTTAAGTAGTATTGCATCCTTATAATGACAAGCAATTCATGGCATTATATCTGAAGACATTAAAAGAGAAATAAATTGAAGTATATGATCAAAATTTTTCCTATGTTACTCGGATTCAGAAATGAGTATCATCAGATAAGGTATGTAACCAATACCGGTATACTCAATTTTTCTTTAAAAAAGAGTGCTATCATTCATGCGGTACATTAGTTTTCGATCATTTGGCGTACTTCATTAACAACCAAATATGCTTTGTGGCCACCAATCACCTCAGCCTGTTTCTTGCTCTCTCTCCATAACTGTAGTAAACACCATTATTACGTTAAAACCCAATGTATCCAAGACCGCAAGCAAATCAAACTATCTTAAAGTTCAGCTGAATGTTGCTTTGCTAAAGTGCCAAGGCGGATCTTTAGGAAAATAAATGTGACCTGAATTCGGATGCAATCAGATACATGTATGTATCTGAGATGTGTATGTTCAATTTTTGTTTCGAGTTTTTTATGTATTTGGAGGGCTTTTGTAAGGTCATATCATCGTACCTGTATCCATATATATGCTGGACACGGGTTTTTCGATAACATAGAAATCAAGGTAGAAATTATGATTTATTAAGGAATTGATACTAACCTGTATCGTTGGCATTTTCTGCAGAGTTGTTGATGAATCGAAACATGCATAAAGGAATAATCAGTTCAGTCTAATCATAATTTCAAAATTTTTGTTAATAAAACAAATCATGCATGTATTGGAAGAGATCCTTTGAACTCATAGTGGGTAAGTGTTGAAAGAAGAAAATGCCATGAACATTCAAGGGTATGATCGCTGTCTTTGTAACATGAGTTTTCAAATGTTAGATGCTTTTCTATCTCTGTTTAAGAGCTCGTACAAAAACGGTTGTAGGCTATATCATTCGGACTTGGGTGTGAATGTTGGGTACATGTATGTATTATATAGGTGTGTGCAGTTTCTTCTAAGTTTTTCCATGTATTTTAGGGGCCCTTGGAGAATCATATCCCATATCTATATCCAGAAATGAGACGAGCATTTCAAAGGAAAAAAAATGAAGTCAGAGTAATAGAGGTTGTAGGATACATGACTTTAGAATCTAATGTTATTCTACCCAAAGGATTGAAGAACAAGTTTGGCAACTGTGATTTCCATGATTACAGGCAATTGCTTTTTTGTATTGTTATATTACGCCAAAGATTTGAGTGATTTATCGGTGTTTTAACTACAGAAAACATAGTTATATTGACAACAGACAGTTCAAAAATAATTATTAAGCTGACAGATGTCAGAGTTATGTGACACTTACAGTGACTCCGGCCCGAGCAACAAGGTTGTGAGGAACAGTATTGACATCTACACAGTAAAATCGCAATCTGCAAGAACCATTCGAAAGGAGATTAATGTCCTTAATCACCAAGCTAGCTTGTTCGATTTCATACATGAACAACTTCAGACAAGAAACAAAACCTACATGATAAGGACTATTTTTTATACATATGAGATTGCAGAATTCCGGCATAAATTTTAACCATTGGATCATCTGGGGATGTAGAAGCAACAAACAAAAGGAGAATTGAAAAAAAAGAAAAAGAAAAAGGAAATGATGAGTTGAAGCATTTAAGTAGCCTAGAAAATACTGCAAAATTCAGAGGCAACAGCATGCAACAAATTCATATATCAAAAGTTCAAACTTCAAAGTTAGGCACTACGAGATTCCCACTCTGCTCCTTGTACTTTAATGGGAAAGTCATCTCCGGATTAATCAACCAGCCAGAAAGATGGACTAATTGCAAGCTTTTGCGGACTATCTAAGGAGAAAGAGGATCAGTTCATGGCCTGATGTTCCACATGAAGGAAGCAATGCACAGCTGTGCTTAAACAAGTCAAAGGCTCACAATCTGAACCCTTAATTTATATGAATCTGGATACGTTGTTGCTCAACTCCATCATCTATCATATGTGGTAACAAGGATTAGAAGATATAAGCCGTGTGAATGAACATCATGAGATCATGAGATGCTGGATTCCTCCAAATTAGTTGCAAACTAAGGATGAACTTTTTGGTTTGCTAGTTCTCTGGAACAATTAGAAAGCAACTTGTTTCACTAAATGAGTCGAGAGAGACCCTGGTCCAAATGAATGGTCAGAAAAGATTCGGCTTCCCTAACTAACTTCAAATTAAAGCCAGAACAGGGAGATTTAAATACTTATACAAGATACTGCTTATGAATTTAGCAAGGAGATGGATGAAGTTGATAAGGTATTTATCAGCTTATGCCAAAAATCTACAAGTATACTCCTTTTTACAGGTAAGTTAACAATTATACATCCAAATACATGTGCAGGAACAGAATAGTAACTATACCTGAATCTATGTTACTCAAAGTCGGGGGCAAGTGTCGGATATAAAATGTCCTATATGTTCAGCATTTTTCTAGGTTTTTCCACATATTTGGAGGGTTTTTAGAATGTCCTTGGAGAGCTATATCCCCATATCCATGTTTGAATGTACATCGGACATAGATATTTCATAAAAAATAGAGTTTAAGTAACATACACCAAAATGATTTGAGAAACAAGGAAGCTACACTAGGTTCGTTGCGATAGATCAGATTAATAGTTTTGCTGATTTAAAATGGAATTTAGCTGACCTTGGATAGTAATCAGCTGCCAACTTTTCCAATTTTGGTTTCAAATATATACACTTTCTGCACCAGCTTGCCATCCTACAAGTTCAAATCACTTTGATTTACGATCAAACTCGATACATTAATAAGAAAATCAAGAGCTAAAATATATTGATCTGCATTCTGCAAAGAAGAGATGCTTTTTGTACATTAATTCAACTCAACATTCTGTATTGGTAGTTTTCCAGATAACAATTAAGCTTTGAAACAATAATACCTTCCTACACTGTTCCAACTCTTTATCTTTCTTAAATTATCTGTTTTTAACACCCATATTTGACATCTATGGATATTGGTGTGGAATATGAGCCAACAAGGATCCTTCAAATACATGGAAAAAACTTGAAGCATAAAGAAAGTTGAACATATACCTGTATCTAACGTTCACACTGAGTCCAAGTTAACGTATTCTTCATCTAGGTGTAGGTAACATCATAGATGAGAATTTAAGGTTGAATATAGCAATAAAATTTTCCAGCCAACTTGAATCAATAGCAAACAACCAAAAAGCTCTACTTGTTTTTCAGTCTCATCTACATTAGGCCACGTTACCAGGACAGGAATGGCTGAATATCTCCAATTTTAATCTATTTTTTATATTACTCGGACTGGAGTGCAGGTGTCCAACAAGGCTATGTGTAGTTGTACAAAGGTATGTATGTATCTATATTCAACTTTTTAATGTTCTTCTATGTATTTTAAGGATCACAGGGCAATTCAAAAATGAAGGGAGGGAGCAATCTAGTTATTTCCCCATCACTTTCTTTGTAAACAAACCACATAATGTTGATCAATCTCATTAGATGGGAAAAATCCATGTTTGGAACTGGAGATACCATAAGTTTAAATATGGCGGATGAAGTTTAAGAGTTGGGAAAAGATTTATCTAAATACTCACATTAAATGGGAATAAGAATAGATTTAATGAATAAATCAGATTCTCAACAAAAACTTTCAAGCATCGACATTTTCCTGGGAAAATTGAACTTTCTCCGATTCAACAAACAACAAAAAGTAGACAAATTCGTATCAAATCAAAACAAACCCAAGAAACCATATTATAAACAACCCAGAAATATACATACCACAGTATAATCAAAGACTCCTCAAGTTGTTGAGCTTCTGCAATGACTCTATCGAACTGACTCTCACTGCAAATTTGCTGTAATTCAACTGTCAATGGCGCATCATCCAACTCCTCCAATTGCCCTTCTTCTCTCCAAGCACTAAAGATCCCAAAGTTCCCTCCAAACCCATTAATTTTCTCATCAAAACCCAATATTTTTCTCTTCAAACAAAACCCAAAGCTTGAACAAGGGATTTTTTTCGAGAAGGATACTGAGAAACAAGGTAAACAGCCTCCTGAAAAATTGGAATTTATCAGAGTTTTAAGAGATGGAGAGAAGCTTATGGTGAATGATTGAGAAGTCATTGCAAGAAAGGAATCGTTTGTTTTATTTGTGAATCTATAAAATTTAAAACCCTGTTTCAGGATTTTTCAGGAAATGATATTTTAGACAGGCTTTAGAGGTCGTGGGGTCCTATGTTAGATGAATCAACATTGAATTGCACTGTTTTTCTGCTGTCAGATTGGGCTTTTCTTTTGTCTGTTTCTGTTGGAGAGAAGCTGTTTTTATCCATATAAATATATTTTTCAATATTCTTCAAATAAATGAAGAAAAAAACCCCTAACTTGAATATATTGATATAATACGTACAACAAATCCACATCCGAGACTGGGCATTTCAGTCTGGAAATGTAGATGTATGTTATGGTTTCGTATGTTCTTAAAAGCTCCAACTATGTCGACTACTTTTTGGAGACTAATTTAGGCATAAGCTTACAAGAAATTAACAATTAAACAGAGAATGAAATTGCTAGCAAAATTTTGTGTATGGAATAAGAACCCAGAATCGACATCTGAAATTCAATCACATTAGCAATTCAGTTTCAAAATCTGCAATACAATGTGTTTGAAATGGACTTTCTTCCACCTTTTTTCTTGATTGAGCATGTATTCATATCCGTCACATACATTTGAGCCCGAATAAAATAGCTCTTTAATGTTCGAAAAAGATTTGCTTGGCACTGGCATGGTCTTTTGAAGGTGGATGGTGATTGTTATGGACCTCGGACAGTTCCGAAAAGAACAATCTTCGAATCATAAACCGATGTGAAGAGTTAACAATATAAGATCATCCTCCATGTTGCTTTAACAATCCAAAAATTCGACCAACTTGTTACAAAGACAATCAACCTCCTGCTGAAGTCAGTAGAAGACCAGTTGACATTTTCATGGTGCAAAACCTTTAAGACAAAGCAAACTTTCATTTTAGATCCAATACGGAACTCATATAAATAGTACTAATACACTGAAATTTGCATCAATGTCTTCAATCACCAGGAAGCAAGTGATGAGACAAACCTCAAGTCTAAGTTGCTTCCGTTCTTCAAGAAACCATGTCCAGCATTAGATGCATATCTGTACACAAATACGGGAATATGATCCTTCGATGATTCTCTAAATATATGAAAATCTGAGGAAAATAATAGAGCATACCCGTGTCAGACACGTACCTGTATTCACAGTTTCATACTTGAGCCCAAGTAATATAGGTAGTATGAACATGTAAGCATTTGAAAGAGAAAAGACCTGAAACTTTGAGACCAAGTTCATCAGTCTCTCCCAACCTAAATCTAAGTTTTGTATTTTGTTTCCTCTACTGAAAAAATGGGCAAATTAGTCCTTACACGTTAGATTATAGAGAAAATGGACCATATGAGGGGGAAAAATGCACAACTCAACCTTTGTATACCATATGAATTCAAAAGAAAAAACATACTAAATATCATATTTCACGTAAAGAAGAGAATAATGTTAGGGAGTTACCAAAGGGGTGATTGTGAATGAGAAGACCATGTTATGATGTATGATAATCAATTATTGACAGATAAAATTTCTAATCCATTATAAAAATTGAAACAAAGGACTTCAACTTTTTAGTTTAGAACACTACAAGAACGCATTGATAGAAAGTCTCAAGAAAGATTCCAAGAAATTTGATGTTGATGCCTGTCATGATTGTGGATCAGAGTAGCTAACACAAGATTCCTGAAATGAAAAAGAACATGCATCAGATAAGCATTTTAATATCTGCTTTCATGCATTCTGTTGGATATGTTGGCATTTTCCTGTGTGTTGCATGCCTGGAAACTAACTGCAGTTCTTGTTGTTATTGACCTTTTATAGTGTTCGAAAATCCGAGGAACCGTTGATGTACTGATTTCAAAGCTTCTTTATCAGCTCAAGAACACAATGCACAACCATTGAAGATCATTGATTGCAGGTCTTCCATTTCACGAACGACTCTGTTTCTGTATTATGGAAACTAATGAGAGAAGCATCAATATTTATTATCCCAACCATACAAAGTTCAAGCTAACCTAGCAATGCATACAAGGTTGACAAAAACAAGATATTGTTTAAAAATGGTGAAGAAAAAGTGCTCTTAATTGACATACACAAAATGTATTGCATGGAAATTACCAAATTGAATCAGGTAGCTAGCTATCCATATCTTTATGGGCATGATGATTCTGAGCAAAATCTTGACCTTTTTACCTTGTGCATATCGCGAAATAGTCCCTCAAAATGCAGTCAAATCAGATTCCATGAACTCCAATTTACAGAAAGCTGGGAATGGAAATTAACCCACAAATCAGCCACATTTATGATCCCAACTTCCATCAACTTATTCATTTCTTAAGTTTCTGATCTAATTCTGTTGAAAAAAAAGGAAAAAGTACTTTTGTAATGAAAGTAAAGGAATCAAGAAATAAATTAGAGAAGAAAAAGAAAGGATGAGGGTTAATGAAAATGAATGGAATACCTGCGGCAGGACATTTGTTTTCTCAGTCACTGCCCCTTCTATATAATGAGTTGACCGTCAATTCAAATAAAGGGAGGTGGGAAATGTTGGGCCAGTCTTTACCTTTCTCCTTTTCAGAACGTTCCTTCAGCAATGGACACTCTTAATGTACAAACGAGAAAGAGAGGGAGGGAGCATGTTTGGCGGCATGGAGTGGAGGAACTGCGATTGGAAATTATGCAATCACCCACATTTATGATCCCAACTTCCCTTAAAAGCATAATAATAATAACCTTAATTACCTTTGGATTCTAAGATGATCCAATTACTGTCCAAACAAAAAATCTTCATTTGGATGACAATCAAAACATGTTTCCTTTAAGTTAAACATATTGTGCAGATCTAATTCTTTTTTATTTATTTATAAAAAAGCAAAAATACATTTGTCATGAAAGTAAAAAATGAACGGAAATACCTGCGTCAGAACATTTGTTTTCTCAGTCACTGCCCTTCTATATAATGACCTCATCATCAATTTCAATGACAGGGATGTGGGAAATGTTGGGCCAATCTTTACCTTTATCCTTTTCACATTTTGTTCCTTCAGCAAAGGACATTCTCGAATGAGCAAATGAGAAAGAGAGGGAGGGAGCATGTCTGGCGGCATGGATTGGAGCTTGGGGCAATTGTAGATAAACAAATAAGAAAGAGAGTGTGGAAGCATGTTTGGGGGCATGAATTGGAGGTTGGGACAGTTGTGGATATACAAATCGCAAAGAGAGGTGAGGTGTTGAAACCCCTTATACTCCAAACTCTTTAGATTTGGAAGATCAGATATGAGGACAGATGTAAGAGAAGAGGGAAGCAGATGTTCATCTGGAAAACACTCCATCTCTACTTCTGAACCCCCGATTCCGAAAGATGTAAGAGAAGGGAGTGTATGCAAACTCCATTCCCTTTTCCTAATCAAGCTCTCAATTAGTTTATCACTCTCAAAGATTCTAATTTCTTTTAATTTGGAGGGCAAACCCTTTTTTGGAACCCTCTCTTTTTCTGGACAATCATCTATTTCCAAAACCTCCAGGGATGGAAAGACGGACTGCATTTGCTCTGGCAATGACTTTAAACTTCCGCAATTAAAAAGGCAAAGTCGGGTCAAATTGGTGACAGATAATCCATCTTCAATTTGAAAAGATATCAAATTTTGGCAAAACCGTATATCCAAATAATTGAGATGCTGGTGGTGAGAGCCCTCTGAAGCAGCACTAATAAACTTCAAGTCTTCACATCCCCAAATATTAACATGTTTTACCATAGGCAACGATCCTAATGGGAAAGATTCCAAGCTTTCACATGAAAAGATGCTAAATCGCTTCAGCGTGATGGGCACCCTAACTTCAGGAAGGGATCTAATTTCTTAACAACCCGACAAACATAACTTTTCAAGAAGTGTGCATCGTTGCAACATTTGTTCCAATACGGAATCATCCATATTCGAATCTCTAATGTCCAACTCCCGAAGCCCACAAGCCAATGGCTCCAACTGCAATGCTTTGCATTTCTGTAACTCAAGTTCCAAAATGCTTGGTGCCGTTGGAAGCAAGCCTCCAAGCTTCTCACAATCTTCAATCTCCAGTTTCTTCAAACAAGGGAGGTGTTTGGGAAGAGACTTGGTTAGTTTTGGACAATCTCTAATGCATAGCTCTTGTAGAAGAGGGAAAGCTTCATCACTCCAACAATACCATTCCTCCCACTCGGCCATATTCTTAAAGCTTAGCATTTCAAGAGATTGAAATGGTTTAGTTGATGCTTGTCCATTCCCGTAGAACTCATCACCAACTATTAACACTCCACTCAAACCGGAAATGGAGAGAGATTTCAAAGATGATAATTGGCCAACCGGTGGCAAGGATATGCAAAATTTACAATCATGTAACCCCAAAGATACTATATTTGAGAAGGAAGAATGCCCCACCATTCCGAAAATATTATGTCTTTATAACCGATGTAAGGCACAATTTTTGTCCGGCACAATTAACCTAATTAACCTAAAATAAACTCAAAATAAATTAAACAGTTCAATCTTTCCCAAATCAAGCAACCTAATTAAACCTAATACAGTCCAAAACCATAAACATTTTCTTCAGCAAAAAAGAAACCTTAGCCATGCATTTAGGCAATGCATTTAGGCGCTGAAACGGCGTCGTTTCACCTCATCAGCGCGCGCGACCCAATCCGTTCTATGGAGGATCCGGCTTTTTTTGTTAAATGGGTTATTTATAACCCTGGTCCTTTCGCTTTTTTGGGTTGTTCTGATTTATTCCCTTTTTCCTTTTTTTTTAAATTGGACCATGAAATTTGCTGCGCATTTCAATCGAGTCCCTGACCCACTGGTGCTTTGAGAAATAGACGCGTGCCCAGGGTTGGGTTATTTGCCGCATAGGCCTCGATAGTTTAAGCGTGTTTGATTTTGATCTTTTTTTTTTGTCTAATTATTTATTACGATTTAGGCTCTAAATTTTGTTTTAATTCCGATTTAGTCTCATGTTCAATTAATATTTACCCTTTTTATGTTTTTTTATTTATCTATTTGGCTATTTTTTAATTTTTTTACTCTCTTCGTATTTAAATTTCATATTAGTCTTATTTTCCTTTTTATACATTTTGCTATTGTATTATTATTATTATTATTTTTTTTTTAAAACTATTTTACTTAACATTTTTTTATTTACATATTTATTTGCTTTCCCTCAATTTTAAATTAAACTTTTATTAGTATTTATTTATTGTTTCATTTATTATGCCTTTTTAATATTTATTTATTCATTTATTTACTTATACCTTTATATATCTTCAAAATTTATATTATTCGTTATCTTGTTATTGAATTTATATTACCACTTTCATCATTCTTATTCTATTATGCATATCAGCACCATAACTCATTTCCTATTTACTACAAAATCTTGCTACATTTTACTCGATACACTAAAATATCGTTTTAAATAAGCAATATTTCATATTTTAATTCGAGATTCGAAAAGTCGTTCTCTAACTTAGGGAGTTTGATTTTTTCGATAAATTTAAATAAACGAACGTTTTTTTTTAAAAAAAACTTTTTAAATAATCTCGGGAATTAAGAAAAATCGTGTTCTAACTTACGGAATATGATTTCTTTCTAGAAAACCGAGATAGTTGAATCCTTTTTTAAAACAAAAATGAATATTTTAGTGATATTTCTTGTTTCGGGAATTTAAGGCATTGTGCCTTAACTTACGGGACGCGATCTTTTTCTCGATTGAGTAAAAAATTAAGACATTTTCGACAACTTTAATGCTTTAATAAAATGATCGTATTTTTAAAATTTCCTCGAATTTTTAACTCTCGACACTAAGACATTAATTAATCAACTAGGTACCAATTTTGGGCATGACGAGGGTGCTAATCCTTCCTCGTGCGTAATCGACTCTCAAACCCATTTTTCTGAATTTCGTAGGCCAAAATTGTTATTTTGATAAATCGAAATATTTTATTAAAACAACCCAATTACGAGGTGACCTGATCACACCTCATAAAAAAGATAGGTGGCGACTCCCGTTTTTTATTTTCATTTTTTAATAAAAGTCGAGCCTGTTTCCAAAAAAAAATGGCTTCGACAGCTCTAAATTTGTATGAGGCTTTAGTTGTTCAGTACTTCTCTATCATGCATTGAATCACCATCAATATCATTATCTTCACACCATATCTACTCCAATCCTTTAAGGTCCACCTTATCCTTCAAATTGGCATCTTTGGCATCCATGGCACATGCAACATTTTTTAGTCCCGAAATGGAAAGTCTTCCATGTAGATGCTTGAGCTTTCCCAACTCATTAATCCTTGATCCAGTTTGACAGCTTAAAATAAAATCTGTTACTATTCGAAGATTTTTCAACCTACCCATTCCTTCTGGCATCCTTGCTAACTTTGTTCCCTTGATATCAAGATATAGCATGTTGATCAATCTCTCCATGTCTCTCGGCAACTCATCAAGGTCGCTGCATCCACGCAATTTTAATGCTTGCAAATTATACAATGTACACAAAGAGTTTGGCAACCTTCTAATTTTAGTTCTTGAGAGATTCAAATTTCGTAGATGCTTCAAATTACCAATATCTTCTGGCAAATTCTTGATATTTCTATACTCAGCCAATGAAAGCACTCGTAAGCTTGATTTCACCATCAAATCATGCATTAGCACATCACTGACAAATGAGCAGTACCAGACTGGCTTTGTATTTAAGAAAGTACGCAGACCCTTTGCTTTAGCTAAACCCTGAAATTTTTGTCGCACATCATATTCTTCTTGGACATTAGACAAATGACGGGTCCTTTCGGTTATTACGCAAGAATCACCACCACTACCTTCCAATCTGCAAATGAACTCTCCGGTTACAGATTTAGCCAAGTCACTAATTAGATCATGCATGACAAAACAAGATTTCTTTCCTTTAGATTGTTGAAAGAATGACCTCAATCTTAAATCTTTGAAGTACTCGGTACCCCGTTCTTCCAGATCTCTATTGTCTTTGGGAAGCTCTAAAAGACCTTCAGCCATCCATAATTGAATAAGTTCTTCCTTTTCAAATTCGTAATCTTTAGGGAAAATTGAACAATAAGCAAAACATCGCTTCAAATGGGAAGGAAGATAATGGTAACTCAATATTAACGCTGGAAGAATATTAGTTGCATCATTTGGAATGCCCCAAAAATTGCTATGTAAAATTTTCTTCCCCTCATCAGCATCTGGTTTGCAACGCAGAAGGCCTCCAAGAGCTTTTGCAGCCAAAGGGAGACCGCCACATCTTTTAACAATTGCTTCCCCGATTGCCATCAGATCTGGATGCTTGGTGGGGCTTGAACCATAAAATGCATGCTTTGCAAATAACTTCCAACAATCATCATCTGATAACACATCTAAACGATAAGTTGGAACGTTCCTCATGATTGCTGCAACGTTTTCATCACGTGTTGTTACAATAATCTTGCTATTCTTGGCCCGAGAAGTGAAGGGACTTGCAAGCTCTTTCCAATGAAAATAATTCTTGTTCCAAACATCATCCAAAATGATTAGATATTTCTTTCCCGCCAGCTGCTCTTTGAGTTTGAGTTAAAGCTGATTTAAGTTCTGGTTTCCATCATAGCTACATTTCATCTCTTCAAGAATGATTTTGGTTACCTTGAAAGCATCAAATTCCTCTGAAACACACACCCATGCTTTGCGGTCAAACCATTTATCCATTCTGGGGTCGTTGTAGATCAATTGGGCAAGGGTGGTTTTGCCAAGCCCACCCATACCCACAATGGGAATCACAGCTATCTGATTTTCAGACAGATTTTGAGGATCCAACAACTTCATTATTTCTTCTTTTTCATCATCTCTGCCATAAACATCAGACTCGTCCACCAAAGACGTTGCAGGCGTTCTTTGGAATGCCTTTTCTCCTTTATAGTTTTCTTTCAGACCCAGAATCTGTATTTGGTTGAGTAGGTAGTCTAGTCTCCCAAGGATCTCCTCCAGCTTGGACTGCATCCCATCTTTGAAAGGATTGGAAGAAGAGAAAAAGCTACTAACCTTCTTCATAGCAGTAGTTTGATATTCGGGTTCGATCTTGTTCCGAAGAGCTTCAGTAGAGATCTCGTCCAGGAGGTCCTCGGCATCATAAACATCATCTTTGAGCTCATCAGTCCAACTTTTGGCACTTGATTTGGTAATCTGCTTATTTTCAACATCATCCAACACTGCTTTCACCGACATCAAGGTTGGCTTCAGTTTCTTCAGCAGCAGAGGTTCAAGTTTCTTTCCTTTGATAAGCCTCAGAACATCTCCAGAAACAATCCTATCAAGCAGCACCTCAATGGAAGCAGAGAGAAAAGCTTCACCCACCATAGCCATGTTTTTTTCTTTCCTTTTTTTTTTTTTTGCAAAGAAAGGTTTCAAGGAAGATGAAAAGGAAGTAATTGCAAATAATGGAAAAGAAGAGTGCGTAAATTCAAAGCGAAGAAAGTTGCAGAGATGAAGGATTTGAAACAGAAGAAAGTAAGTGAAAGTGAAAGCAAATAGAAAAGAGGAGAGCAATTGAGCGAAATATGAGATGAAGATGAGAGGGGGAATGCTTGAACTTGAAATACTTTAATTTCAATAAAGATGAAAGAACTTCATCCTGAAAATTCTTTGTTAAATTTGTTTTTTTATTGCATAATTATCGAGGGTCCATTTTTTTTTTTAATTTCAAGATATCACACCATCAAATTTAAAAGAAGAATTTTCATTGTATTAAGTATTCAATTTAAATTTTTAAATTTAAAAAATAAAAAAATTAAATTCCTAAAAATATAAATATTAGGATAAGTTTCAAATATATAAAGAATACAAATTTTGTTCTCATGAAAGAATACAAAATTTAAAACATATTTTAACTTTCAAATTTTAATATATATATATTGGTAAAACAATCAAAAAATTACAAAGAAATATTCATAAATAGAATGTCAAGAGTATTTTCTTTATTCAAGACCTCTTTAATCATTATAGGGGTCCTCCAATATGCGAAATATTTTATCATTTTTACTAATCATATTAATTTTTTAATACTTTTCAAATCTATTATTCTATTTTTATATCATTATTCGAAGTTTATGAATGTCCATAATATAAAGTAAAAGAAATAGTAGGGTTAGCCCGACTTCACTTTAAATTAAGAAAAAGAAAGTTCAACTAATGTTTTACTTGCTTTTGGTGTTAAAGCTATGAATTTATTTGACTTTGTTTTTATATGTTTGATTGATTATTTAATTCATAAATTAATGAAAAAGAAAGCAACGAATTTACTTGAATTTTGCAGCAAAGTCAAGAAAGTAAAAGGAAAAAAATTTGATTGATATATTAATTCATCATATTTTGTAACAGAAACTTAATTGGAAACTACACAAAAATTATCATGTCTCCGCAAAAGATGAAATGATATGAAAATAATTAAAACCTAGCATATGAAATGACACCTTGAAGAAAAGAAGAGTACGGAATGCCATAATATTTATATGATACAAATGATTAATATATCAAAATTTATATAAATACAAAATTGGAAAATCCACATGCAACACATACACCAATGGTTAGTTCTCATCACACCTTTAAGTAGTAGTTTTCTTTGCCATCCAATAACCTATGATCTCAATATACAATGGATTCCAGTGTCAAAAATAATTACTTAAAGAAAAACGAACAGTGCTCGGATTAGCATAAATCCCAATCAATGTGTACGAACAATGTAAGCCTTAGCTCGGAAATCCTTATTCTTTGTAAAGTTGAAATTTAACAACATCATTGCACCTCTTCGAAACCAAGTACACAGTGCTTGATGGCTGATGCCAAACCTTCGAAGCATTGAATTTTTTTTTTTTGCAGGTACTTCTGGGACTGAAACTTGAGATCCTGCATTGTCATGTAAATGGAACTTCATTTGCAGGGGAATCATGAATTAAATTTGCAAACGAAGAGTGCAGGCTGGCTAGAAAACAATTTGCAGGAAAATTAAGCATCAATCAACCTTGATACCCTAATTGCCCCAACTTCAGCTTCATCAGCATTGCAAATCCCAAAGGGATACGAGAACACTGCAAAAAAAAAAAAACCCTCATGGTTCCTGAGAACCTACCACAATCTGCAAACCCTGATTACCAATGGAAAAGACATCCGAATTAAAAATCAACATATCAACGCCTGGAGGCTGCCAACAAGACGTGATCATCCTAGTAACACTTGCCGGATGATAAAAGCTATTGTTGGATCTCTTTGAATTACAATTACTCACAGAAAGCAGTGCATTTTTGGAGGCAGATCAAAACACAACAGCTGCTGCTGCCACTAGATATTGGGAACCTCTTGATCAGGTAATTATGGTAAAGCGGAAAATTTTTAACAGCATGAAGCTGAACTGATCAAATTCTGAAACAAAATCATGAAATTACTACAACAATAAGATAATTATTGCAATACTGACAACAAAACTGTGTTTGGGGGAGAAAATAAATGTAAAAATAAACAACACAAGAAATTCACAGCAAATAGTATAACAAAGTAAAAAAAAGTTAACAAGGATAAGAATACAATATTCAACGGTTAAGAATTTCTGAAAGAAAAAATAATTAAGTAAAACACTACAATAAGTAGTGAAAAGAAAAGAAAATGGTGTACCTGAGTTTGGCTGCTTTAATAATGGCAAAAGAATACATTTATGACACTCAGCTTCTGAGTCTTGCTATATGATAAGTTCTCCATGATTGTGAATGACAGGGATGTGGGAAACCTTGGGCCAATCTTTGCCTTTCTTCTTTTTGCAACGTTTTCTCAGCAAGGGGCAATTGTTAATGGACAAATAAGAAAGAGAGGTAAGGAGACTCTTTTCCGGCATGGATTGGAGCTTTGGACAGCTGTCGATAATCAATTCACAAAGAGCGAAGTGTTGAAAGGCCTTATTGTCCAAAAACTTTAGATTTGGAAGATCAGAGATGGTGAGAGAGGTTATAGAAGATGGCAACATATGTTCATCTGGAAAAGACTCCATCTCTAATTCTGCACCTGAGAGTTCAAAACCTCTAAGTGAAGGGAGTATTTGCAAACCCCATGCTCTCCTCATCATGCTAGCAATTAGCTTGTCAGTTCTTCCGATTTCAATAGTTTTTAATTTGGAGGATAAACCCTCTTCTGGAAATGACTCTTATCTCTGGACAATATCGTATTGACAAATGCTCAAGGGATGGGAAAAGGGAGCTCATTTGCTCAGGCAATGACTTTAAAGTCATGCAATGCCAAAGTGTAAGCGAGGTCAAATTGGTGGCAGATAATTCATCTTCAATTTGCAAAGATGTAAAATTAGTGCAATGGTAGATATGCAGATAATTGAGACGTGAGAGATGCTGGTGAGAAACATTTGATGCACAGATTGACTTCAAGTCTTCACATTCCCAAATAGAAACATAATTTAGCATAGGCATTGATCCTAATGGGAAAGACTCCAGTTTATGACACTTGCCTTCTATTATCAAGGATTCAAGAGCTGTATACAAGAGGATCTTCGAACAATCCAAGACAGGACACCTTTCAATGATCAATTCTTTCAGAGTGATAGGTAGCTTACCTTCAGGAAGGATTTTGAGTTTAGAACAATCCAACATAGCTAACTTTTTTAGATGACTGCAGTGTTGCACCATCTTCTCCAACATGGAATCATCAATATTCAAATCTCGAATTTGCAACTTTTGAAGCCCACAAGGCAATGGCTCCAATCGCAGTGCATCACATCTCCGTAAATTAAGTTGGCGAATGCTTGTTGTCCTTGGAAGCAAGCTTTGAAGATTCTCGCAATTTCTAATCTCCAGTTTCGTTAAAGACCGGAGGTGTTTCGGTAGATTCTTAGTTAGCTTGGGACAATCTATTATGCTAAGCTCTTGGAGAAGGCAGAAAGCTTCAACTTTGAAACAAAACCACTCTTCCCACTCCGGCATATCCTCAAATCTCAGATTTTCAAGAGAACCAAATGGTTGATCACTCCCATAGAACTCATCACCGACTTTTACTACCGCACTAAATCCAGAAATGGAGAGAGATTTCAATGATGATAATTGCCCAAGCGGTGGCATGGAGTGGCAAAATTTGCAACCTCTTAAGTGCACAGATACTACATTTAAGAATGAAGAATGTCCCACCCATTCTGGAAATCTTGTGCCTCTATAAAAACCAATTACAAGATGCTCCAAGTTTGTATGAGGCTCCAGTTGTTGAAGAACTTCTTTATCAGCCTCAAATTGTCCAAGTACTTCACTACCATAAGTATGCTTCTTCCATATAAATTCCAGCTCCTTAAGATTCATCTTGTCCTTCAAATTGACACTTTTGGCATCCCTAGCACATGCAACATTATTTAGACCTGAAATGGCAAGTTGTCCATGTAGGTGCTTGAGCTTTCCCAACTCTTCGATGCTTGAACCATTGTGCTCACCTAAAACAAAATCTGTTAATGTTCGAAGATCTTTCAACTTGCCCATTCCTTTTGGCATCCTTGCTAACATTGTTCCCCTGATATTGAGATAATACATGTTGATCAATCTCCCCATGTCTTTAGGCAGTTCAACAAGGTTGCTACAACGAAACAAAGTTAACATTTGCAGATTATACAACGTACTTAAAGAATTAGGCAAACTTTTAATTGAAGATCCTGACAGATCCAAACTTCGCAGATGCTTCAACTTACTAATTTCTTTGGGTATTTCATTGATATTACAATAGTTAGCCAAAGAAAGTACTCGCAACTTCGATTTCGACAACAAATCATGCATTACCTTGTTGGTAACATAAGAATGCCAAGGCAAAGACTTTAAGCTTAGGAATGTGCGCAGCCCTTTGGCTTTAGGTAAAGTCTCAAATTTCTTTCTCACATCATAATTTTCTTGGACATTGGATAAATGACGTGCCTTCTGATTTATTTCACATAAATTATCACAACCTTCCAATCTGCAGAAGAACTCTCCAGCTACAGATTTAGCTAAATCACTAATTAGATCGTGCATGACAAAACAAGGTTTATCTAAGCTTAACTGGTGAAAAAAAGATCTTGATGCTAAATCTTTGAAGTACTCTTTACCTTGTTCTTCCGTCTCTTCTTTTGACTTGAAATTCAATAAAAGATCTTCAGCCATCCACAATCGGACGAGTTCTTCTTTCTTGAACTCATAGTCTTTTGGAAAAAGTGAACAATATGCAAAGCAACGTTTCAAATGTGAAGGAAGATAATAATAACTTAACCTTAGTGCAGGAAGGATACCATCTGTAATGTCCCACAGGTTGCTGGTTGATATTTTATTCCATTCATCAACATCCAGGTTACACCGCAGAAGACCTCCAAGTGCTTTTGCTGCAAGGGGGAGGCCTCTGCATCTTTTGACCATTGCTTCACCGGTTGCTGTCAAATTTGGATGCATGCTCGGGCTTGTATCAACAAATGCATGTTTTGCAAATAACTCCCAGCAATCTTCATCGGATAAGATATTAAGATGATAAGGTGGAACTGTCCTCATAATGGATGCTACACTTTCATTGCGAGTAGTTACAACAATCTTGCTGTTTTTCGCCCCGAAACAGAAAGGACTTCTCAACTCTTCCCAATCAACATATTTCTCATTCCAAACATCATCCAATACAAATAGGAACTTCTTTCCCAACAGCTTCTCTTTTAGTTTAAGTTGAAGCTGATTTAGATTCTGACTACTATCACAGATAGAAGTGATCTCTTCAAGAATGGTTTTGGTTACCCTGAAAGCATCAAATTCCTCAGAAACACACACCCATGCTTTGATGTCAAACCATTCATCCACTCTCTTGTCATTGTAGACCAATTGTGCAAGGGTGGTTTTACCAACCCCGCCCATCCCCACTATAGGTATCACATCCAGCTGATTTCCGTTAGCATTTTCTAAGCACAACAACTTCATTATTGCTTCTTTTTCATTGTCTCTACCATAAACACCAGATTCATCCACTAAAGAAGTTGCAGGAGGTCTCTGAAATGCCTTCTCCCCTCTACAATATTCTTTCAAACCCAGAATTTCTTTTTGCTTGACTAGAGATTCTAACCTCTCAAGAACATCTTCTAGCTTAGATTCCATGCCTCCACTGAAAGGATTGAAAGACGAAACAACGCGAATTACCTTCGTTGAAGCAATTTCATCCTCAGCTTCCAACCTGGTTCGAAGTGCTTCAGTAGCAATTTCATCGACCAGGTCCTCTGCGTCATAAACAGCATCTTTAAGCTCAGAAACCCAATCTTTGACATTTGGATTGGTAATCTGTTTGTCTTCAGCATCATCCAGCACAGCCTTAACAGACATCAACGTTGGCTTCAGTTTCTTCACCAATCCCTTTTCCAGTTTCTTTCCCCTAATGAAATCCAGGAATCCTTGAGAAGCCATTCTATCGAACAGAACCTGAAGAGCTGCCGAGAGAAAGGCTCCACCAACTGAGGCCCCCGCCATGTCTGGTACTCGAAGGTAAGAATTGAAGAAGAAGATGAAAGATGAAGAAATAAAGTGTTAATTTGTTGATAATTGTTAACTTCTGATTGCTTTCGATTGAAATGTTTCAACTTTTTGATTAACGGTTTTCAACAGGCATATAATAAACAATATGTTAAATTGGGTTTCTTTTTTCCCGAAAATAATGTGTGTTTTTTCCTTTTTTAAGGAAAATTATTTTATAAGTAATACACTCTTTATAAATTTAGAATTAATTTTTATATTTTTATTTTTAAAAATTTATTTCTTTATTTTTTAAATTTTAGAATTCAAATTTAATTATTAATATTATTAAATATTTTTTTAAAGATTTATTTGTGTAACATTTTGAAATAAAAAAAAAGTAAATTACACTAGATGCCACTAATTTTTTTTTAACATGAATGTTTGCCATCAACCTTTTGAAACTTACAAATATGCCACTAATGTTTCATGTGTTTACAAAAATACTACCCAACCGTTTACTGTCACTAATAAAGTAAGCTGAATATGATGCGGCCCATTTAGTTGTAACTATTGCAAACATGGATTTCCATGTAATAGAAAAAAAATGAAACAAAATAATTATTTTAAAAAATTAAATAAATATAAAAATTCTTCCCATTGTTAAATAATTATAAAAAAATTATTTGCTTTTAGGACTTTTTAAATTTTTAAATATTGTTACGTAAGTATGAGGTACACCCTAAAATGAAAAATTTTCTATTTAGGCCTTTTATAATTTATAAAATTTTAAATTATTAATGGTAAAATTACAATTTGCCTCCTAAATGATAAAAATTAATTTAATCCTTTAAAAATTATAAATATATAAACTATCAAAATGGTGAAATTAAATTTTTACTATATAATTACTCTATTAACCATGTCAGAACTCAATGGTAAAAATGGATGGAATCCATTGCCTTCCTTATGTTTGGCACCAATGTAATAGGATTGAAAAATAAATTTTTTTGGCTCTATGCATCATATTTTATTGAGAAATCATAATGGTTGTTATCAAGTTTGATGATGATACCTCTTCTTCAAACTTGATTTTCCTTTCTTAGTAGAGTTGCATAATTTTGTCTTTCAACATAGAGAACTTCTTGAGAGGATGACTAATCAACTAGTGGTATTTGCAATAGTTGGGATCAATTACTCGATCGCCTTCTTCAAGTCTTTTCTTTATTGGAAATCAATTCATTTAGCTAATATAAGTTCTTCAAGCATGTTTGGAACATCAACATAATGTGACTCTTGTTGTACTGTAACAGCTCGATTTTGGTCCTAATCGGAACAGTGGTTTCGGGACCACGAATTCGAGTTAGAAAAAAAATAATTTTTATACTTTATTTAATACGTATGATATATGTTTGAGCATGCGTTAAAATATCGTGAGAGAATTTGATTGTTTGTATGTTTAATTCAAGAAAAAGTACTAAATTGCATGAGTCGTAAAATTAGCCATTTGCTTGATTGGAGGGTTAAAACAATGTGTCTTTTTAGTTAAGGGGTTTTATGTTGCAATTACTCCTATTATTACTATAGTGGACGGTAATGTGGTGTTATATATATTATATGATAGTTAGTTAAATATATGTTAATGATATATTATATTTAATAATGCATAACGGAATAAAACATAATAAAATAAAGAGAGCCATTGCATGTTCATCTTTTTGAGCTCTCTTGGCCGAAACTAGCAAAAGAAAAAGAAGAGAAAAACTCAATAAGGGTTCGACACTCATCAACCAAAATTAGGTAAGCTTAAGTCTTGGATTTTTGACGATTTTTGCATTTTTGAAATTGTTGTTCATTATACTTTCAAGCCCATGTACTAATTTTGTGTATTGGTCATGTATGTGAGATATGCCATTGATGACAAATTGAGTTTTATGATGATTTTTAGTATAAAATGAGGGAGTTGAGCTAGATGAACCTATCTTATTCTTGAGTCTTTGGTGAATGTAGTTAATTAAGGATTTATTTGTGAAAATATTATTTTTGAGGGTTAAATTGAGAAATTTATGAAATATATGGACTTATATAGTCCTTATGAAGATTCGGCCCTAAGGGATGTTAACCAAATTTTAAGTAATTTGTGAGTTTTGTAGTAGGGACTAAATTGTATAAATTGTAAATTAGTAATTTACATAATTATGTGTTTTTGGATCAAATTGAATGAATATAAATTTGAATGAGTTTAAATTGGAATTATTTAGACCAAGAACAAAAGGAAACGGGATTGGATCGGGGAAAAGCAAAATTAAACGAATAGCCGGGAAGCTTAAATCGTCAACTTCCGAGGTAAGATTTTAAGCAATTGAGTTAAACCGAATGTATTTTATATATGTATCTATGTTAATGAAGGTAAGTATAAAGAATGGCACATGGCCGAATGTGATGGTCAATTTGGTATAAAATAGCTTAATATGATATTTCCTTGGAATTTGAATATGATTTCATGAGATGAATATTTAAATGTTAATGATGTATATGGATTGAGAGATATTAAATTATGACATGAATATATCCAATGGTAATTTAGTTACATGCTATTGATTTGGCCGAATATGATATTTCTATTTGGGGTATGAAATAATAAAGTTATGTTTATATGTATGCGCTTATGCGCATTGCTGTGGATTAGATTTTGGTTATTTATATATGTGCACATTTAAAATACTTATAGGTCTACAAAAGGTACTAAGTGTACGAACTTATAACCGGGCACTAAGTGTGCAAAACCGGTCACATGGCACTAAGTGTGCGGAAATGTTAAGTAACGGCACTAAGTGTGCGATACATTACTGGGAAATTGGCACTAAGTGTGCGGAAATGTTAAGTAACGGCACTGAGTGTGCGATACGTTACTAAATCTTATTACTAAGTGTGCAGGTAAGAGGTTCGTTAAACGACCTTAATTGCTAACGCTGTTATGTATATGGAAAGGATTGAATATAGTATCATATGTTATGCATGAATGGTTAAGTTGTGAAAGGTAAGTAAATTAAAGGTATGTGTTATATATATTATCTTGAAATTCATGGTAACTCGAAATGGGAGTATAGGATTCGGTAAGTAGAAAATGTGTATGCCAATTATTAATATGTGATGGTGATATATGGAAATAGGTATAAGTATATATATATATATGTTGCTATGATTTCTACTCTTGAATATTGGCTATTCGGCAAGGATATCACAAATGAAATTAGTTATGAAATTTTGAATAAGCTTATTTGCGTATAAATTGTTTAAATCTTACTAAGTTGTGAAAGCTTATTTCGAATGTGGTTGTTTATGTGTTGTTGATCTCTTTTGGGGTGCTCATCTCGTGCTCGGGGATCACAGTTGAAGCTCATCACACTATCATCAAAGTTTTGGTACCTCTTTTGTATATAAACTTAAAATCTATGGCATGTATAGGATAAACCAATTTTGAATTGGCTTAAAAGATGTTATATAAATGTATTAATGCCATGCGAAAATGGCTTACTATTATGTTTGGGTTTCAAGTTGAATATGAACATTTAACCATGATGGTAAGGTTTATCTATGATCGGTTTTTAATGATAAGTTGACTTTGGAATGTTTATTCCTTGATATTTCATTATGTTATGTATGTGAAAGCATGATTAAAGTCGTGAGTAGTTCTTATAGTATAGGAAGTGATTGAATAATTTGATGAATAATTATGTGTATGCACTGTGTGTCAAGTTATAAAATGATAGGATCATGGTCTACGCATTTAGGTTAATTTATGCTTGAATCATTCCTAAGTTGTATTTGCATTAGATCAAATGAAAGTAGTCGGACTTATAAGATTGAAATTGATATATATATATATATACATACTTTAATTGCAAGGTTTTGAGTATTTTTAGTTATGCCATTTAGATGAAATTAGAGTATTCACGTGGTTGAAGATTATTAGCAATAAGGCTCCATTTGTTTGCCAGTAAAATGTTTTTCGGAAAATGATTTCTGAAAAATGATTTACTTTTTTGGAAAATGATTTACTGAAAATATTTTCTGGTGTTTGGATGAATCTGTGTAAAATATTTTCTGTTGTTTGGCAGATTTCCTGAAAATATTTTTCGAAAAAGCTGTTTTTACATATATTAGAATGATTTATTTATAAATAAATAAATGAAATTAAATATATAATAATACTCAGTTATTAAGCTACATTATTGACCGTCATAAAATGAAAACAACCAAAGTCAAATTTTGTAATTGTGTTAAAAAAAATAAAAAAACAAGGATTGAATAATTATAAATAAACTTCCAAACCACAATTAATACTAAAAATTAATAATATTATCCAAATGCATAATTAGTAGTACACCGCATAATAACAACAACATTGTCCAAGTGCATAACTAAAATTACACTACATAAAAGTATCAATATCTTCAACCTTGAGAAAATTTTTGAAGCCAAATTTTTTTATGCTTCTTACTTTTAACTGAAAAAGGTTTGGCCTCGGATTCATGACTCACTAGATAATCAAACACAGAACACAAGAAGTCATCATCAAATCCTTCTTCCTCCATCGACATCACTTGTTCGTAAAGCTGTGGTGTCTTATCCGCAGTAAATTGTTCCAGAGCATTAGCAATTTTCCCAAGTTGTTCACCCATAAATTTAATTTGTTCATCAACGACACGTTTTTGAACATTTTTTCTTTTACGTTTGGATGTGCCAGATGAAGATACATTTGTTCTTACCTCTTCAGCCTCTTCATTGTCGCAGTCTAGAGGCACTGAATCTTGGATATCATCATCCAAATCTATGTTAGCAAATGTTTTGGCAAAACTCCCTGTTGCCATATCTTTGCCAACAACCAAAGCCATTTCATCATAATGATCGATGCTTTTATTCAAAAATGGTTCATTCGATGCTTTTATTCAAAAATGGTTCATACTTCTTGTGTGCCTGTTGGATATTATACACAATTAGAATAACAAGTAAAAAACAATTGAAATATACTTAACATATAAATTCATATATTACCATCACTGCTGCATCATATGTTGCTCTATCACATGTGATCATTTTCATGTTATCATCCCATCCAAAACCACTTTCACCTCGAATTTTGCATATAATTTGCCACTGGTTTTTTACAGTCCTCAAATGGTTTTCCACATGCTTCGGATCGCATTGGACTTGGAATCTTTCAGAAATAGCTTGGACAACTCGATTAATGGAAACTGCTTTGAAAGTATTAGAAGGCTTATTTCCTTTTTTAGCCTCCTCTGCTAGAATTTCAAGAAAAACATGTTCCATCGATTTTGTCCACCTAAATTGCTTGGAGGTCCCTTCTTTCTTGCCCTTACCCATTCTACATTAATAATTGTCATTGCCAATCATTACAATATCCAACAAGCTTAAAACATAATAAATTCAATATCTAACAAGCTTAAAACATAATCAATATCTAACAAATTCAAGACATAATAATTTCAAAATCCAACAAACTAAAATTTCAATATCATTATCCAACCAACATTAACAGAAAAAAAAAACAATTTTAATACTAAACATACATAACATAGAAACAATAACCCTAAGCCCTAAACCTACCTAATATTTCTAGCCATATAATCAGTCCACATAGTTTGTGCAATTTCGTCTCTCTTAGCAGACCATTCTCTTGCTTCTTCTCTTTTTTCTCGCTTTGTAAGAGTTGGTATTATCAAATCAGACTCAGACTCCTCGTATAATCCTTGATTAAGTAAATCATTAGGATCAACTCCCATTATATGATTATGACTGATACAACAAACCAAAACTATATCTACTTGAGTTTGAAAATTCCAAAATGGTTCAGCATCTAATACATGAAACCGTTTCTTCAAAATCCCAAAAACACGTTCAATAGTGATTCGCAATGATGAATGTCGAAGATTAAAGAGTTCTTTTGCATTTTCAGGCCCCTAAGCACTAAACTCTTTTAAATGATATCGGACACCACGATATGGGGTAATATATCCATTTCGGATGCTATATCTAGCATCAGTAAGATAATATTTACCTACAATTTTACAAAACATAATTAATACTAATAAATTATGATCTTACTAAAACTAGTTGGTATTTAATAATAATTATTACCTTCCGGAATTCTTAATCCTCTTGGGCGTGAAAGTGCATCACTTAAAACACGAGAATCATGTGCACTACCTTCCCAACCAGCTAGAACATAGGAAAATTTCAAATCAAATGTAATGGCAGCCAATACATTTTGTGTCGTCCCTCCTTTACAGCTACGAAATCTTCTTTGAATGCTAAGTGGAACGGATGCACGAACATGAGTTCCATCTAATGCTCCAATACAATCTTTAAAATACGGATAAAACCTTGGATTGTTTCTGATTTCACTAGGAGTTGACTCATCAGGTGATCTAATAACTAGTTTATACAATTTCAAAATAGCTCTCAATACAACCCTAAAGTAACAGTGAACTGTCTCAGTTGATCTATAATATCTAGATCCAATCACTCGAAACCTTACATTATGACCAATTATATGTAAAAATATAACTACTTGCTCCCTAATATTCACAGATTTACTTGATTGTAACAAATTATTCCTACTAAGAATATCACACAAACTAAAAAAGGCAATCGGTCTCATCCTTATCAGATTAATACAATGTTGGTCACCACTATATAAAATAACTATTAATATAATTGTCTCTTTCATAATCTCGATTCACACGAGGGTGAGAAGCAATTTCCTTCCTAGTTTTTAATTTTTTAATCCAAAGAGCCCCAAAAGCTAAAACTGAAGCCACGACTCCGACAATTGCATTTTGATTTTGACTACGATCCATCTACACAAAACAATGCCACACAAATATTTTATTCATTTTTTGATAGAAGAAACAAAATACACTCCGATTCCTGATATAAAGGTACGTATAAATAAAATATAAATGATATAAATGTTGAAATGTTGGCTGTTAATTAAATATGTTAAAATAATTTCCATAAATGATATATTTAGGAAATAAAAAAAAAGAAAAAAGAATAGAGATAGGGTATCCTGGCACGTGGATAGCAAAGTCAGATATGGAGAATACAAATTCGTTTTTCTATTATATGATGTAGAAAACAAAAGCAGCTTCCAATTGACTCAACCACTTGTAAATAAAAAATAAAATGTGCCCTTCTCTTTACTACAATTAACAATGAACCTTCCAACACTAAACCCAGCAACAACCATTTTATATTAAAACTAATCCATGTAAGAAACAGAGAACAAAGTCGTGGGAATCTTCAAATGCAAACGAAGAAAAGAATCTAACCTTGTCCGTACATGCAGTGATTTTATTTTATATATATGATCATCTATTTATTAGTCTTTTCGACCTCTGACAAATCCATCATTTGCAAATTCCCAACGATCGGTATCAATTTTTCTAAAACCCTGGAAAAACTTTCGAGTGTTACTACTTGTCAATGTCTTCAATGATTGTTAGTAATTCAAATAGAAAACAGCCAGGCATTGCACACCCCCTCCTACCAAAAAAATTGTATTCTAATGCAATCGGACAGATGTACAGGCTTGTACAATACACACATACAAAGATACTATAATTGCTCACTAAATCAAACTGCTTCATTTCTATCATAAGCAAATGTATCCTAAGTATCAAGATTTCTGGTTTATTAATCCACTAGTATTGCTTAGGTTGGTTGTGAAATGACAAGAGGTACATAATATAGTTCAACTGTGCCTCTAATTATCTAATGATACTGCATCCATCTATGTTTCTTTGACTCTTATTATTTTTTGAAGCACCCATGTCTGGCATTCATGCCTGGCACATAACAGAACATGGGTATGGGACATAACTCTCCATGAAACCTTTAGATACGCAGAAATACTTCAGAACAAAAACTGAACACTCCTCTATCCAACACTTACGTCCAAGTAATATAGGTATAAGCTCATGTATCGATACTGAACTAAGTCGCCTACTGTTTAGACTCAAAGATAAAACATTTAAATTCAGCATTTTACGGGCTTGTGTGATTCAAAATGTCAAATTAATGCCCTAGACAGTAAAATTCCGTACAAACAGCACAACTATTAAGGATTCCATTGTTTAAAAGTTGCCCTAATCGAGAAAGAATTAGTGAGAAACCTTCTAGTCCAGAACCAATTACTTTAGTACATCATGTAAAAGTTTATTGTTCACGGTTATAGCAACTACCAGTTGTAAACAAAGAGGTAACGAAGAAAATTCATTAGTCGACCAAGCCCAGCCTATATGTTCGGACCTTTATTTTCATATTCAATAGATTTAACTAATGAAAAGGCACTCTGAGGCTATTGAAACTCATTTGATGAATACTTCATAGTGGAACAGATCTAAAAGGGGCAAAAGTAATTGAAGACTCTGCCTCTTTTACCACCTACAACAAAGTACAAAATCGAGATGGAAAAAGTCGAACAAAGTTGCAGAAATACCTTATGGCTACCTTCTAAATAATCATGAAATAAATCACTGAAAACAAACCACTAAAAAAGTATCAAGAACTTAAATGAATAAATCATTTCATTCTGCTATTGTTTCATTCTGCTAACACAAATAAGAACCAAATAGAGCAGGAAAACACGAGGGCAAATGACTGTTGGAAAATAGCAGTTGGATAAAATAATTTCAACAACTTTTTCCGAAATCTAACCAAAAGGGTATTAGACAACATTTAGATGTTGCTCATTGTTAGAACTATGATATTATCCATGAATGGCACTAAAGTGCCCTATCAACACAAAGAAATTCCTAATTTGAATTATGTTTAATCACCATTTATCACTCTGCAACTCGCGAATTGCACTTCAGGGTGTATTGTCAGTGTATTCTTCCTAACAGTTAGTCTATGAACTTTTTAAAAACGGTATAGAGAATCATAATGATGATGAATACAAGGCAAGAACTTTAGAGTTCCACCGAAAGCCAACATTTACTATCTCTTTTAACATATAGTCCTAAATTAGGCCCACAATATCAAGATCCAAAGAACCAAACTCAAAACCACAAATAAAACAATATTAACAAAATCCCAAATATTCAAAACAATAAAAAATTCCAGCACAGATGTACCAAAGAACCCGATTCAAAACTCCAAGAACCCAAACACACACACACAAAAAGAAAGGAAAGAAAGAAACCAATTTCGACGTGTTTTAAAAAGGAAGGAGGAGGAGGAGGAGGGTAGAGATACTGGCATAAATATTGAGTTGCCTGATGAAAGAAGAGAAATTGTTGTGCTTGAAGTACTGAGGAAGCAAACAAACTGAAAATTCAGTCATATCCCAGATTATAAAGCTATCATTATTTTGGGTCTATGAAAAATAAAAGGAAAAATTGAGAGAATAAACAGAGAGTAATCAGTCAGTGATGAAACATTAGAGAAATATGCAAATACATGGAGGAGATCAGAGATGAAATTTTCCAAAGATTTTAAGACCCAGCGAAAGGGGAGATTCCAAGACCCAACGAAAGGAGGAATCGAAAAAGTCTGAGAAAGAGAGAAAGAGATTGTTGGCTGAGAAAGAAAGAAGGAAGGAGAAGGAATGAAGAAGGGAAGAAGGAGAACGTACCTGGATGAAGAGGAAAGCTCTGGAAAATGTCTTACGGAAAAGAAATTAGTAAGATGTTTTAAAGAAATAAAGAAGAGATTTTACCTGTGTTTGTAAAATGTTTTCCTTGAGGAATTCATTTTCCATCAACCAAACACCGGAAAATCCGGAAAATGTTTTTCGAAAAATATTTTCCACCAAACAAATAGACCCTAAATGTAGTAATCGACTCATTGAAAACTAGTTCGAATCGTTTAAGTTTTGGTATAAAAATTTTTGGCTTATAATGTTGAGCATTTTGGGGTCAAAAAGCCAAAATAAATGATTTTAGCCCTTATAAAAAGAAAATTCATATTCGGCCTTACCTCTAAAATTGACCGAATGGATAGTGATTTTTACTAATTGAATGGAATTGATTTTAAATGATGATAATGATATTATTTTGATGGTAACTTACTTGACTTCAATAGTGTAAATTGATTTTGCATTAATTAAAGTAATATGACTTTATTTGAGTGTGTGGTCTTGTGATTGGTTAAGTAAAGCCTCGTAACCCTAATCCGACGATGGATACAGGTTAGGGGTGTTACATTTGATTGGTATTAGAGCTACGATTTAGTCGGTTCTCGGACTAACGTAGCGCGTGAGAGTCTAGCTATACATGCCATATTTTGTAATGTGATAGTGTGATGATTTCTGACAGTGAAATGTGTTTGTTCCTTTCATATAGTAATGGATCCTGATCCCGAGCGAGCTATAGCTGATGATGTCAAGAGCGTGGTGCCTGCTCCCGCGTTAGGGACCGCACCGGAGAAATCTCGACTAGCTGCGAGTAATCCCGATGAGGGGGCTAAGCAAGCCTTTTATAGTATGATGAATGATTGGTTCAGTCAGTATATAAGAACCAATCTGGCTGTTCAACAACCTCTGAATCCGAACACACCCCCTGTAGTACTAGTGGTACCCCCAATTTTAAATCCTGAGAGAGCAAGCAAGCCTCCGATTGACCGCATTAGAAAACACAGGGCTCAAGAGTTTAGAGCCGAAGACGATGATGATGCTGAGCAAGCTAAATTTTGGCTCAGTAATACTATTCGTGTCTTTGATGAGCTATCGTGCACACCTGATGAGTGCCTGAAGTGTGCCCTATCATTATTACAGGATTCTGCCTACTATTGGTGGAATACTCTCGTATCGATTGTTCCGAAGGAACGAGTTACCTGGGACTTCTTTCAGATGGAATTCCGTAAGAAGTACATAAGTCAGTGATTCATAGACTCTAAACGTAAAGAATTTCTCAAGCTCAAGCAGGGTCATATGACCGTATCTGAATACGAGCGAAAGTTTGTGAGACTTAGTCATTACGCTTTTGAATGTGTTTCATCTGAGGCTGCTATGTGCTGGAGATTCGAAGAAGGTTTAAATGAAGATATAAAGCTTCTGGTTGGCATCTTTAAAATAAACGAGTTTGTAGTACTGATTGAGCGAGCTTGTAAAGCTAAAGAGCTAGGAAAAGAAAAGTGGAAAGCCGAGTTTGAAGCTAGAGACGTTCGAAAGAGAGCTGCGGGTAAATTTTCTCAAGCGTCAACAAAGAAGTTCAAGAATGATGGTAGCCGATCCAAACCTAACACAGGGATTTCTATACGAGAACGACCACCAGTGAGTTTTAAGGCTACATCAGTTGCTAGTGTTGGCAATACTCGATCGAGTAAGCTTGAGTATCAACAGTGCGGTAGATGGTAATTCAGCGAGTGCTGGGGTAAACCTATTAATCGCACTTGTTATAAGTGTGGTTCGCAGGATCATTTCATTAGGGATTGCCCGGAGACCGCTAAAAAGGGTATTACTCATAGTGCGAGACCGAGCAGCACTGCAGCTAGAGGTAGACCATCTCGTAATGCGGGAGGTAGGAGTGGTGCTTAGAGGGGGACTTCAGATGCGGCTATTCGATCAGAGGCCCGTGCACCGGCTAGAACTTATGCTATTCGTGCCAGAGAGGAGGCTTCATCTCCAGATGTCATTGCCGGTATTTTTACTCTCCTTGATACTAGTGTAACTGCTTTGATTGATCTCGGTTCAACTCATTCATATGTGTGTGAAACATTAGTATCTAGTAAGACTCTACTTGTTGAGTCTATTGAGTTTGTGATTCGGGTTTTGAACCCTTTGGGTCGATGTGTGCAAGTTGATAAAGTGTGCAAGAATTGCCCTTTGATGATTTGAGACTCATGTTTTCCGGTCGATCTGATATTATTACCATTCGGCGAGTTCGATATTATCCTCGGTATGGATTGGTTAACTATACATGACGCAGTAGTGAATCGCAGACGAAAGGCTATTGATTTGAGGTGCCAGAATAACGAGATAATTTGAATTGAATCTGTGGATTTGAATGGGTTACCAGCTGTGATATCTTCGATGTTGGCTCGACAGTACTTGAGAAAGGGTTGCGAAGCTTATCTTGCGTATGTGATTGACAACGAGGTAACCAAAAAGAAGATTGAATCTGTACTGGTTGTTGGTGAGTATCCGGAGGAATTGCTAGGATTGCCACCTGTTCGGGAGGTAGAGTTTGGTATTGAGCTAGTGCCAGGGACAACTCCGATTTCGATAGCTCCGTATAGAATGGCACCAGCCGCATTAAAGAAGTTGAAAGCTCAACTGCAAGAATTGATAGATAGAGGTTTCGCTTGACCGATTTTCTCTCCTTGGGGTGCGCCAGTCCTATTTGTGAAAAAGAAGGACGAAACTTTGAGGATGTGCATTGATTATCGGCAACTCAATAAGGTGACCATAAAGAATAGATATCCGTTGCCACGTATTGATGATTTATTCGATCAGCTTAAGGGAGCTTCGGTGTTCTCGAAAATTGATCTGAGGTCAGGTTATTATCAGTTGCGAGTTAGGGACTCGGATATTTTGAAGACTGTTTTTCGGACGAGATATGGCCATTACAAGTTTTTAGTGATGCCGTTTGGAGTCACTAATGGCCCTTCTATTTTCATAGATCTGATGAATCAGGTATTTAGACTGTATCTAGATCGGTTTGTGGTTGTATTCATAGATGACATACTGATCTATTCACGTAACGAAACCGAGCATGTTGAGCATTTGAGGCTGGTGTTACAGATTTTGCGTGATAAGCAGTTGTACGCGAAATTCAGCAAATGTGAATTTTGGTTGAATGAAGTTAGCTTTATGGGGCATGTTATTTCAGCATCGGGTATTCGGGTTGACCGAGAAAAATCTCGGCTATACTGGAGTGGAAACCTCCGCGAAATGTTTCAGAGGTACGCAGCTTTCTGGGTCTTGCCAGATATTATAGACGCTTCTTGAAAGGGTTTTCTATATAGCAGCCCCGATGACAAAGCTACTACAGAAAGATGTTAAATTTGAGTGGTCAGATAGGTGCCAGAAGAGTTTTGATCAGCTAGAAACTTTGCTAATGAAGCTCAAAGTCTTTGGTTGACCAGAGCCGGGTAAGGAGTTTGTTATTTACAGCGATGCATCCTTAAATGGGCTGGGTTGTGTTTTGATGCAGGAGGGTAAAATTGTAGCCTACGCTTCGAGACAGTTGAAACCGTACGAGAGGAATTATCCGACACACGACCTTGAGCTAGCCGCTATAGTTTTTGCTTTGAAAATATGGCGTCACTAACTATTCGGTGAGAAATGCCATGTCTATTCGGATCACAAGAGTCTAAAGTATTTAATGACTTAAAAGGATCTGAATTTGAGACAGCGACGATGGTTGGAACTGTTAAAAGACTATGAGCTTGTAATTGTCTATCATCCGGGGAAGGCTAATGTGGTTGCTGATGCACTTAGCCGAAAGTCACTATTTGCACTTCGCGCAATGAATGCGGATATTGCTATGATCGATGATGGTGTGATCATTGTAGAATTGAAAGTGAGACCACTGTTTGTACAACAGATTCTTAAAGCTCAAGAAGTTGATGATAATTTAAAAGCAAAAAGGAGTCATTGTGGCTCGTGTATGGATTCAGATTTTCAGAGGGATGCTGAGGGATGTCTAAGATTTAAGAACCGGTTATATGTGCCTAAGAACCCTGAATTGATTCGAATGATTTGTGATGAAGCTCATAATAGTAGATTGTCGATTCATCCGGGTAGCACGAAAATGTATAACGACCTGAAACAGCATTACTGGTGGCATGGTATGAAATGAGACATTTCAGACTATGTGTCGAAGTGTTTAGTATGTCAACAAGTGAAAGCCGAGCATCATGTGCCATCAGGACTACTCCAACTGATTATGATACCTGAGTGGAAGTAGGATAGAGTCACGATGGATTTCGTATCGGGTTTGCCGTTGACGCCGAGTAAGAAAGACTCAATCTGGGTTATTGTTGATAGGTTGACGAAATTGGCCCATTTTATTCTGATACATACGAATTTTTCACTTGATAAGTTAGCTGAGTTGTACATATTGCAAATCGTACGATTTCACGAAGTATCTGTTTCTATTGTTTTGGATAGAGATCATCGCGGTTTTGGAAGAAACTGCAGGATGCAGTAGGTACCAAGCTGCATTTCAGTACAGCTTTTCACTCTCAGTCGGATGGTCAATCCGAACGTGTTATTCAAATACTTGAGGATATGTTGAGATGTTGCATTCTTGAGTTTGAGGGGACGTGGGAGCGATACTTGCCTTTGATTGAATTTGTGTACAATAACAGTTTTCAATCGAGTATCAAAATGGCACCATATGAAGCTTTGTACGGTCAAAAATGTCGTACACCTTTATATTGGACCGAGCTAAGTGAAAGTAAGATACACGGGGTTGATTTAATCAGAGAGACCGAGCAAAAAGTAAAAGTAATTCGAGAAAATTTAAAAGTTGCCTCAGATCATCAGAAGTCGTATGCGGATTTGAAATGCAAGGATATAAAGTTTCAGGTGGGCGACCGAGTATTTTTGAAAGTATGGCCATGGAAAAAGATACTTAGATTTGGTCGTAAAGGAAAGCTAAGTCCGAGATTTATTGGGTCGTATGAGGTTATCGAGCATATCGAGCCGGTTGCGTACAGATTGATGTTGCCATCTGAGTTAGACAAGATTCATAATGTCTTCCATGTGTCGATGCTTCGACGATACAGATCTAATCCTTCTCATGTGATTAACCCATCAGAGATTGAGATTCAGCCCGATTTGACTTATGAGGAAGAACCGATTCATATATTAGCTCGTGAAGTAAAGGAGTTACGAAATAAGAAAATCTCGTTGGTTAAAGTATTGTGGCATAAGCACGAGATTGAGGAAGCAACCTGGGAAATCGAAGAATCAATGAAAGAACGTTTCCCACAATTATTCAACGGTAAGATTTTTGGGGAAGAAAATCCTTTAAGGGGGGAGTTGTAACAACCCGATTTTGGCCTTAATCGGAACAGTGGTTTCGGGACCATGAATCCGAGTTAGAAAAAAATAATTTTAATATTTTATTTAATATTTATGATATATGTTTGAGCATGTGTTAAAATATCGTGAAATACTTTGATTGTTTGTATGTTTAATTCAAGAAAAAGGACTAAATTGCATGAGTGGTATATTTAGCCATTTGCTTGATTGGAGGGTTAAAACAATGTGTCTTTTTAATTGAGGGGTTTTATGTTGCAATTACTCCTATTATTACTATAGTGGACGGCAATGTGGTGTTATATATATATTATACTATATGATAGTTAGTGATATATGTTAAATATATGTTAATGATATATTATATTTAATAATGCATAATGGAATAAAACATAATAAAGTAAAGAGAGCCATTGCATGTTCATCTTTTTGAGCTCTCTTGGCCGAAACTAGCAAAAGAAAAAGAAGAGAAAAACTCAATAAGGGTTCGACACTCATCAACTAAAATTAGGTAAGCTTAAGTCTTGGATTTTTGATGATTTTTGCATTTTTGAAATTGTTCATTATACTTTCAAGCCCATGTACTAATTTTGTGTATTGGTCATGTATGTGAGATATGCCATTGATGACAAATTGAGTTTTATGATGATTTTTAGTATAAAATGAGGGAGTTGAGCTAGATGAACCTATCTTATTCTTGAGTCTTTGGTGAATGTAGTTAATTAAGGATTTATTTGTGAAAATATTATTTTTGAGGGTTAAATTGAGAAATTTATGAAATATATGGACTTATATAGTCCTTATGAAGATTCGTCCCTAAGGGATGTTAAGCAAATTTTAAGTAATTTGTGAGTTTTGTATTAGGGACTAAATTGAAGAAATTGTAAAAGTCAGGGGTAAATTAGTAATTTGTATAATTATGTGTTTTTCGATCAAATTAAATGAATATAAATTTGAATGAGTTTAAATTGGAATTATTTAGATCAAGAACAAAAGGAAACGGGATTGGATCGGGGAAAAGCAAAATTAAACGAATAGTCGGGAAGCTTAAATCGTCAACTTCCGAGGTAAGATTTTAAGCAATTGAGTTAAACCGAATGTCTTTTATATATGTATCTATGTTAATGAAGGTAGGTATAAAGAATGGCACATGTCTGAATGTGATGGTGAATTTGGTATAAAATAGCTTAATATGATATTTCCTTGGAATTTGAATATGATTTCATGAGATGAATATTTAAATGTTAATGATGTATATGGATTGAGAGATATTAAATTATGACATGAATATATCCAATGGTAATTTAATTACATGCTATTGATTTGCCCGAATATGATATTTCTATTTGGGGTATGAAATAATAAAGTTATGTTTATATGTATGCGCTTATGCGCATTGCTGTGGATTAGATTTTGGTTATTTATATATATGCACATTTAAAATACTTACAGGTCTACGAAAGGTACTAAGTGTACGAACTTATAACCGGGCACTAAGAGTGCGAAACCGGTCACATGGCACTAAGTGTGCGGAAATGTTAAGTAACGGCACTAAGTGTGCGATACGTTACTGGGAAATTGGCACTAAGTGTGCGGAAATGTTAAGTAACGGCACTGAATGTGCGATACGTTACTAAATCTTATTACTAAGTGTGTAGGTAAGAGGTTCGTTAAACGACCTTAATTGCTAACGCTGTTATGTATATGGAAAGGATTGAATATAGTATCATATGTTATGCATGAATGGTTAAGTTGTGAAAGGTAAGTAAATTAAAGGTATGTGTTATATATATATTATCTTGAAATTCATGGTAACTCAAAATAGGAGTATAGGATTCGGTAAGTAGAAAATGTGTATGCCAATTATTAATATGTGATGGTGATATATGGAAATAGGTATAAGTATATATATATATGTTGCTATGATTTCTACTCTTGAATATTGGCTATTCGGGAAGGATATTGCAAATGAAATTAGTTATGAAATTTTGAATAAGCTTATTTGCGTATGAATTGTTTAAATCTTACTAAGTTGTGAAAGATTATTTAGAATGTGGTTGTTTGTGTGTTGTAGATCTCCTTTGGGGAGCTCATCTCGTGCTCGGGGATCACAGTTGAAGCTCATCACACTATCATCAAAGTTTTGGTACCTCTTTTGTATATAAACTTAAAATCTATGGCATGTGTAGGATAAACCAATTTTGAATTGGCTTAAAAGATGTTATATGAATGTATTAATGCCATGCGAAAATGGCTTACTATTATGTTTAGGTTTCAAGTTGAATATGAACATTTAACCATGATGATAAGGTTTATATATGATCGGTTTTTAATGGTAAGTTGACTTTGGAATGTTTATTCCTTGATATTTCATGATGTTATGTATGTGAAAGCATGATTAAAGTTGTGAGTAGTTCTTATAGTGTAGGAAGTGATTGAATAATTTGATGAATAATTATATGTATGCACCGAGTGTCAAGTTATAAAATGATAGGATCATGTTCTATGCATTTAGGTTAATTTATGCTTGAATCATTCCTAAGTTGTATTTGCATTACATCAAATGAAAGTAGTCGGACTTATAAGATTGAAGTTGATATATATATACATACTTTAATTGCAAGGTTTTGAGTATTTTTAGTTATGCCATTTAGATGAAAGTAGAGTATTCACGTGGTTGAAGGTTATTAGCAATAAATGTAGTAATCGACTCATTTAAAACTAGTTCGAGTCGTTTAAGTTTTGGTATGAAAATTTTTGGCCTTTAATGTTGATCATTTTGGATAATATAGCTGATAAATGACCATATGCATATTCAGCCTTACCTCCGAAATTGACCAAATGAATAGTGATTTTTGCTAATTGAATGGAATTGATTTTAAATGATGATAATGATATTATTTTGATGGTAACTTACTTGACTTCAATAGTATAAATTGATTTTGTATAAATTAAAGTAATATGATTTTATTTGAGTGTGTGGTCTTGTGATTGGTTAAGTAAAGCCTCGTAACCCTAATCTGGCAACGGACACGGGTTAGGGGTGTTACATGTACCTCCATATTAGGCATAAATAAGCTTCACATTATAGCTATGGGCTGATCGACAACTTCATTATCAGTTAAAATTCCCCCCTTTTTGAACTACTTGCTCAAGTGCTTCTTGACTTTAGCATCTATCATATTTAACTTTATGTCGTAAGCTTGAGTAGCTAATTCTTCAAAGGACTTCAGTTTGATGCCTTGGAGAATGTAGCGCAAGCCCCAAATCATGCCTTGTATGCATATGTCAATGGCAAAGTATTATGATAATTTCTTTTTGCATTGTAGACTTTGATTAATTTCTTTTTTGCATTGTAGATTTTGATTCCTCTAATGATGGATGTAATCAATGACTGGCTCTTGTTTCCTCTATTTTGAGCTTGTGAGCTCAATCACGCTGACAATGCGACGAGTGCTATAAAATAGATTGAGAAATTGCCGTTCAAGTTCTTCTTACCTGTCAACCATTCTAGGCTTAAGATCGGTGTACCAACCGAAGACATTTTCTTTTATTGATCGAACAAATTGTTAACTATAAGATATTCATCAATACAGACACTATTACAGGTTTCCACGAAGTGAACAACATGTTGACGTAGATTTTCTTTACCATCAAACTGTTGGAATTTTGGAGGTTGATAATTTTCAAGCATCTTCAAATGATCAATCCACTAAATGTATGGCTTTGAATATGTATATCAATGCGAAGTGTAGAAGCCCAATTTTGTCCGGGCCCAAACCAAAAAACAAAAAAAACCAAACAAAGAAAACAGAAAATAATTAAAGTCCAAGTCCATTACAACAAACAGTCCAATATGGCCCAGTATGGCTCAAATGAAGAAACCCTAAGCCCACAACCTAAACTTTTCAGCAGACTAAAGAAAAAACCCTAGCCTCCAGCACTGTTTCCTCGTAGGCACGCCACCCGAGGCCCCTCATTATGAGGTCTGCCTTCTCTGCCACCATTTCACCAAAATGGAAAAGGCATGCTTCTCCCATCGTCGTTGACCCCCAAAATACCTGCAACGAGAAAATCGAAAAGACAGGAACAGTAGAAGCAGACGCAGGAACATTGACAACATCAAAAAATATATGTATTTTAAACAAATGTAAAATGGCTATAACAGCCGAGAATAGATTGTATTACGGGGGTTTTTTTTTTTGAAATAGAAATCGAAAAAAAAAAGCAATCGAAATATGAAAATCAAAAAAACTTCAAAGATGATTTTTTTGTTTATTTATTTTTCGCAAACAATATATATATATATATATATATATATAAAAGAACAGAAAAAAATTGAAGCTTTTTTTTTATACCTTTTGAGGCTTTTAGCCTTTAGATCCGGGCTTTGGAAGTCAAAAGACCAAAAAAAGGGAAACTTTTTCCGTTTTTCGGCCACCGTGGACGGCGAAGCCATCATCGGCGACCCTCGCGACGGAGATCGGCGCCTCCTTGGTCGGACTTGGGGGCTATCTCAAAGAAAAGGGAAAGAAGGGAGGATTTTTTTAAGGCAGAGAGGAAATGATTTTTTTCCTAAAATTTTTGGTTTTTATAGGCCTCCAAAACGACGTCGTTTTGGGAGTGACCTCAGACGTCCAAAATGACGTCGTTTCATGCCTACCCGATGAGCCGACCTGGATCCTCCTAGGATCCGCGTGTTTTTAAAGGGGAGGGGATATTTGCGCTCCTAGTCCTTCCGCTTTTTATGTGGTTTCCAATCCGATCCTATTTCTTTTTTTTTTAAAATTTTACCATTTAATTGTCTTTTTCCATTTTGGTCCCTTTTGAAACAGTGCATTTAGGGATTTTGGGGTAATTTCCCATTTAAACCCTATTTCTTTTCGCGTATTTTATTTTGATCATTATTTCTGTTTTATTTTTTTATTATTTACAATTTATACTCCCTAATTTCATTTTAATTTCAATTTGATCCTTGATTTATTTAACTTCAATCCTTTGTTACAAACTCTTTTATTTATTATTTTATTTATTTATTTATTTTCTTCAACCTTTTTCAATGATTAAAATTCATTCATTTATATTCTTTTTGTATACTTTTATATTTTATTATCATTATTATCATCATCATCATCATCATCATCATCATCATTGTTATTATTATTATTATTTTCCGTTGTTATTTAATTAATATTAGAATAGTAATTAATGTGATTATTGCCATTATTATTATTTGGTGTTTTATTATTATGGTTATATCATCATTTACTAGTTTTTTTTTATCGTATATCTTCGTTTCATTTTTTATTATTGCAACAACCATGTTACGAACCGTATTTGAACATACTTACATGTTTTTATACTATGCCCGAATAAGCTAAATACATATTATTTTAAATATTGCATTCGTCTTTGCACGAGGCACAAAAAAAGAAATTTTTTAAATCAAAGTAATGTTCATTATTCTGGAATTAGAAAAGTCGTGTTCTTAACTTACGGAATATGGCTTCTTTCTAAAACCATGATAGCCGAATATTTACTTTAAAATAAAATAAAAACGGGATTTAAGTGATGATTAAATGGCGTTTATTTTTGTTCTCGAGGATCTAAGGCATTGTGCCCTAACTTACAATACATGATCCTTTCTTCTCGATTAACTTGAAATAATGTCTTTTTTCGCGAAAATTAATTTAGTTAAGTAATGTCTTAATAAAGGATCGTATTCTAATATCTCTTCAAATTTTTAATTTTCGACACTAAAGACATCAAATAATCAATTAGGTACCAATTTTGGGCGTAACGAGGGTGCTAATCCTTCCTCGTGTGTAACCGACTCCTGAACTCATTTTCTGAATTTTTGTAGACCGAAAAACATTGTTTTAATAAATCAAACCTCTTATTAAAACGATCAAATTATGAGGTGACCCAATCACACCTCCTAAAAGTGATTGGTGGCAACTCCTATTTTCATTTTAAAATAAAAAGTCGATTTCAAAAAAAAAAAAAAGGTTTCGACAGCTTGGCGACTCCACTAGGGACAAAATAAGAGAGTCAAGCCGCGGTTTGATTACTTTTGGTCTTTTTTTCGAAAATTGATAATTTGGTTTAAATTTACGATCTCTTTATTGCATTTCATTCTTCATGTTTTGATATCTCGGGTTGTATAACGATCTAGTATATCTGTTTTATTGGTTCAAAAATTTCTTTTTGTGTGTTTTCTGAATATTGCATTTGCATAACCGTTCGATTTTGCCCGTCTTAAGAGGGAGTGAGAAACTATTCCTTCATGAGGTCTTCACCTCCGTGTAGGATAGTGGATCGCTTTCGGGATACATCCGTACTTATGTCTTCGTGAGATCTTCATCTCCTATAACCATAGGGAAATGTATTCCCCTGAACTGAACTCGGTCTGTATGAGCCTATAATGGGTGAGGATCGAGGAATCTGCCGGTTTAGGTACCCTTACTTTAGAACCGAATCGTATATAATGAGCCCTAGGAACCTACCCTAGGTAGAACCACACCAAACCCCAAGTGGTCACCCGAATAGGTACTCTATTTATTATTTCTTGCTTACTTTAAATTCTAGCTTTGTATGAAGTATACTGACTTGTTTCATTTTGTTTTGATACTGAGATTGCATTGCATTTTCATCATAGAAAAGGGTGTTGATTCACATTCGGTTGCTAAATAGAGGGCTTGTCATGGAAAATGGGTTTCTCAATAGAGTGGAAGACAACACGGCCACGCGAATATGGTTTGTAACACCTCTAACTCTTATCCGTCACCGAAATAGAGTTACGGAGTATTACCGGACTTTTCCAATCAATTACATACATTACACAATCAACTAACATGCACATCACAAATTAATCACATTGTCCCTTTCTTGAGCCCTCGAGGCCCAAATACGTATTAGAACAAATCAGGACTAATTCGAACACTCAAGGAAAATTTTCGTGAAATTTTCAAAATTTTTCCTAGAAACAGGGCACACACGCCCGTGTGAATCTGGGACACGCCCGTGTGGTCATGGGACACACCCGTGTCTCAAACCATGTCATATCCCGTGTAACTTTCTAACTTGGGTCACACGGCTGGCCACAAGCCCATGTGCTAGGCCGTGTGCCTCACACGGCTGTGACACAAGCCCGTGTCTCTGCCCGTGAGTAAATTCCTGAATATTCTGTTTTAAAAATTTTAAGTAGCAGGGAACACACGGTCAAGTCACACGCCCATTTATTAGCCATGTGTCTCACACAGTCCAGTCACACGCTCGTGTGTCTGGTATGTGGATTCAATATGAGCCTTAAACATCAAGGTTACCGTTCCCTGCAATTTTACACACCAAACAACTCAAAAACCATTTATTCAATCAATTTAAAACTAAGTTAAACACTTTCTAAACATGTCAAAATAGACATTCTAAGTACCTAACCAATGTACCTTCATAGGTACTTTATCTAATTTATTCAAACAGGTATGTGCAAATTTTTACTAAATAATCTTCTTGAAACCAATTATCATTTTACCTATATGTTCACACACAACCACTATGTTTTTAGACACCTCTTATGCATATTCAACTACTATTTTATCTCTCACCATTCAATCACATCAATATTATAAGGCAATCAAGCAAATACCACAATACCAATACAAGCAAAACATATGACTAATTTCAACAAAACACCTATAGACTAACATTTAGTTAAAATAACTTATACATGCCATTATAACCAGAATTAAGTCATCCATAATTATCGATAGAACCAATGGATAGTGTGATATAGCTCCGATAAGCTTCCAACCCGTTCGAGCTTCCGATAATCTGTAAGGTAAATGAATAAAACAAACACGTAAGCAATGAATGCCTAATAAGTTCGTATAATCTTTAATCATATTAATTCTTTTCAAATATAAAATTATATATCCAAATATTTCCATATTGTTTTTCCCTAGTACTCATAAAACTATATTCATTAATTCACAAGGTGAATAAATCTATAGTATCACACACATAAATAAGTCCCAAGCTTAGTAAAATTTTATATAACTTTAACTCTTCTACATTTATTCCATATACATATCATATAGCCATAATCGTAAGTTAGTGCCAAGCTTCTTCTTCTTTTTTCGTATTGAACACAGAATAATTCATTTCATAAGAAATTCCATAATTTAAGCCTTACCATTCTTTCATGAGCACTAACTTATTTTCACTTAAATACTTACCATTTCAGTGCTTCAAGCAAATAAACATACTACCATTCAATCAATAGCTTGACACTTGCCTAATCATCAAGCAACAACAATAGTTAGCATACTTGCACATCTGACATATAAATTCAATATTGATAAACTTATTTTCACGACATATCACACTTGGGTTTATTACTCATAACCATATACATAATTTCCTTGTATCAACATATCAAAGTTAATCACATATTTACATGTCACTTTCAATATATAAAGTAAATATTATTACCAAGTATTTCAGGTATATATCGGTAATAACCACAAGTCTTTCAATATTTTATATATATATATATCATTCTTAGCACATACAATTCTCATCAATTTACTATCTCAAATAGATTATCACAGTTTAATACACAATTATTTAACAATATCAATGTCCATTTCATGGACTCATGATTCATTCATCTCATTTATATAATTCAATTCAATATCTCATTCCAATTCATATTCAATATCGATTATATTATCAATTCATTTGTTTACCCCTATTAACCTAACTCGGACTCGGACGGATACACGGATCCAACCAAAACACATCAGTTTGGCACCCAGTGCCTCATCGAATAATTCAAAGTAACAGATTGACACCCAGTGTCTCATCGGCCATGCCGAAGTAATTTGGTACCTAGTACTTCATCGAATTTATCCGAAGTAACAATTTGACACCCAGTGTCTCATCGACTCGAGGTCGAAGTATCCCTGAACACTTCCAATCCTATGGCATGCCAACTATATCTGACTCAGCCCGGTACAATTAATAAGGTTTCAATTCACTTTTCAATTTTCCAATATTCAAATATTACAATTCCACATACATTCAATTTAATAACAATCAATATTCCTTATACCATTATTTTCATGAATTTCGTGTATATCATTTTGATAACAGTTCATAATCATGAATGTACATAAATATCAGACAAGTTTCATATACATGAATTTTCCATGTCACTAACCAAGTCTTTTCGAATCGAAGAATGACTTACGGATATGAGTACATCGTTCTCTTTGTGCCATAACCCAGTAATGGTCTTTTCATTCAAATGCCATAGCCCAGCTATGGTCTTACATTTAAACATTGCCATGGTCCAACCATGGTCTTATCTGTCAATTCATCCTTTGCTACAAACGATGGTACTCAAATCTCGTGTTCCATTAAATTCGAACATTTACTTTAATTTCATTATATAATAATATTTCATGTTTTTAACAAATAATATAAATAAATATATAATACCATCCATCAATTCAACATAATTATCAAAGTTCAACCATACGAACTTACCTGGGCATATTTGTAGAATTTGTAAAATTCAAGGACTAGTCTGTTAATTTCTCTTTTCCCTATTTATCTTCGGTTTCTTGATCTATAATATAAAATTACTCATTCATTAGCATCTAATTTAATTCTAATTCACTTTACAATTTATGCCCTTCAATTTTCTAAATTACACATTTACCCCAAATTGTACAGTTTTTTACAATTTAGTCATTGATCAATTGACCCATCAATTGAACTAATTTTTCTCAATTAAAACTTTATCTAATGATTTTATGCTACCATACAGCCACTGATATTCAGAATTTCAATACCAAACCCTAATTCTTAACTTTTTCACAAATTGGTCCTAAAATCAATATATATCAAAATTACTTAATAAAATCATCAATTAACAAAATTAAAGCTTTAAATCCATGTTAATTCATCATAAACATCAGAAATAATCAATGGTAACTTTCAAAATCACCCATAAAATCAAAAACTAATAAATTAGATAGTTGGACCTAATTGCAAAAGTCTTAAAAATACAAAAATTACAAGAAAAGGGAATGAAATAAACTCATGCATTAAAAAATATGCAAAACCAGCTTGAGAGCTCTTTCCCATGGCTGTTTGGCCGAAATTATGAAGAAGAATGGCCTAGAGACTTTTAGATTTCAATTTAAAATTTAAAATTTTGCTTTATTTACTATTTTGCCATTAAATTGGCTATATTTTATTATTTTCCTTACTTATGCCGCCTTATCCCTTTTCTTTAAGTTTAATTTCTCCTTAAGTCCTCCCTTATTTATTTATCAAGCCATTTAATCACTGTTTCTTTAATTAGTAATTTTTGCACCTTTTTTAATTTAGTCTTTTTTACTTAATTAACTATCCAAACATTAAAATTTTCTAACAAAACTTTAATACTAACTTAATGACACTCTTATGGCTCGATTTATGAAATCAAGGTCTCGATATCTCGTTTTTAAAACTAATTAACCTAATAATTCTTTTAAAACACAAAATTCAGTAATTCAAGAATATTTCTAAAATTATACTTAACTAATAGATTATATTTAATAGAACTTTCGAACTCACTCGTCGGATTTAGTGACCTCGAATCACTATTTCTAACACCATTAAAAATTGGGTTGTTACATGGTCCGGGAAAAGGCAACAAGAGAAAGGCGACAGCCTGTGAGAGGGGCAGGTTAGAGATATGGACCACATTATAAGCGAAACTTTGGTTCGAGTACGAGAAGTGGCTGACCACTTGCAGACCAACCGTTCAAAGTCTGAAATCCGAATCAGAGTTGGATGGGGGCCGAGAATTAGCTTTGTTTCTTTGAGGGTGAATGCGAGGCCGTATATGTATCCGCTTTATGTAAAGAAACCTGTTTTCTAGTAAAGTTGTTCTAATGGAATTGAGCTAGAATCAATGCCTTTTTTGCATGCATCTTTTCAATTCATTAATATTACATTTCATTGCATGCAATACATTTCATAAAGTTCAAAAAATACATCGAGTTCAGAACTCTAGTACAAAGCCTAATGGATATTAAAGAGTTGGAATTCTTTGAAGATATCGAAGGTTCGAAAGGGAAATATGTTTGTGCCTTTGAAGAAGGAACTAAAAAAAAAACTCTTATCAGTAATTTGTTCTTACATCCCAGATTCTGAACAACTGGATTATGGAGGAGATTTCTGTAGTTTTAGGACCATTTCAAAGTAGTATTCAGAACACACCTATTGCTTTAAGCCTAGGAGCAATAAGAATCCTTTTGTGAAAAAGGCACATGTCTACTATCTTTTATTTCAATAAAAACAATACATCTTTGTGTCCCACTTGGTAAATATTTTTCTATTTTTTTTTCATTTCATTCATACTCATACCACACAGATAGTTATTCTTCAATTTATTTGTTTTTTGGGTTTTCCTTTGTTCCTATAATAGGTCTCCAGATATCAATGATATGAGCGACGCTGCTACTGACTCAGAATCTCCTTTTGAGCAAGATATGTGTCTAGAGGAACCTTAGGACTTTGAAGATGAGCAAGATCGTAACCTATCTCCTGATTTGTTAAGGGCGGTAGAACAAAAGGAAAAGCATATTCTACCTCACAAAGAGTCAATAGAAATTGTAAGCTTAGGAGACGAACAATAGAAGAAAGAGGTGAGGGTCAGAGCTTGCATCACTGTAGAAACAAAGCGAGACCTCATTGAGTTACTCCAAGAATTCAAAGAAGTCATCGCATGGTCGTATCAAGACATGTCTGGGCTAAGTACTGATATCGTGGTACACCGGCTCCCCGTAAAGGAAGAATGCAAGCTAGTTCAATAGAAACCACGAAGAATAAGGCCCGACATCTTGTTGAAAATAAAAGAAGAGATCAAAAAGCAATTTGATGTTAGTTTCCTACAAGTGGTTAATTACTCGAAGTGGTAGCTAACATAGCCCCCGGTCCCTAAGAAAGATGGGAAAGTACGAATGTTCCCTAAAGACAATTTCCTGTTGACTCATATTGACACCTTAGTCGAAAACATGCCAAGTTATTCACTGTTTTCTTTCATGGATGGCTTCTCCGATTACAACCAGATTAAGATGCATCCTGAAGATATGGAAAAGACAACATTGCGGGAGCAACGTATTAAAGAGCCATGGGAACTTTGTTTTATTATATGATGCACAAAGAAATCGAGGTTTACATCGACGCCATGATTGCAAAATCTCGAACTGAAAAGGAGCATGCACGAGTCCTGATGAAATTATTCTTGAGGTTGAGAAAATTCCAGTTAAAGCTCAATCCAGCAAAATGTACCTTCGGGGCTAAGTCGAGAAAATTGATAGGATTTATAGTCAGCGAAAAGGGGATTGAATTCAACCCGAACAAAGTCAAGGCTATACAGGAGTTGCCTCTACCGGTCACTCATAAAATGGCCTGGGGTTTCTGAGGGTGATTAATTTATATCACCAGGTTCATTTCACAACTAACTGAGAAATGTGAACCCATATTCTATCTCTTTAAGAAACACAATCCGGGTGTATGGTATGAGGAATGCCAAAAAACTTTTGACAAGGTCAAACATTACTTGTTCAATGCCCCAGTGCTGATGCCACCTAGTCCAGATAAGCCATTGATATTGTACTTGGTAGTATTTGGGAATTCTATGAGATGCGTGCTTGGCCAACATGATGAGTTAGGGAGAAAAGGAAGAGCAATATACTACCTCAGTAAGAAGTTCACTGAATGTGAAACAAGATACTTGCCAATCGAAAAGTTGTGTTGTGCTTTAATTTGGACAACCCGAAGACTGAGGCAGTGTATGTTGTACCACATAACTTGGCTCATCTAAAAAATAAACCCTCTAAAGTACATGATGGAGTCGAATGCTCTAAATGGAAGGATGGCTTGATGGCAAATTTTGCTTTCCGAGTTTAATATAGTCTATGTGAACCAGAAGGCAGTAAAAGGGAGTGCAATAGCAGATTTTTTAGCCAGTAGAGCTCTAGAAGATTACGAGCCTTTGAATTTTGATTTCGCAAACGAAGATCTGATATATGTTGCAACCACTGAAGAAGGTGCTCAAGAAGAACATCATTGGAAACTAAACTTTGATGGGGCCTCCAACGCTATGGCTTGCGGAATCGGGGCAATCCTGGTATATCCAAATAGAGATAATTATCCTTTTACTAGTAAATTGGATTTTGATTGCACGAACAATGTAACAACCCTTTACCGTATTCGACGTCGGAACAGGGTACGAGCCATTACCGAACATAAACACAAGCAAACATACATTTTCGAGTCATAAATTTCCATCCAAATTAAAACTTTTCACACACATTCCTATCATCCCTAAAACGAGCCGACGAGGCCCAAAACATGCATTAGATTGGTTCGGGACTAAACCAAGAATTTTAGAAAATTTTAAAAATTTAGAAAATTTTTCATGTTACAAGGGTGACACGCCCGTGTGACCATGGGGCACGCCCATGCTACAGGTCATTTTCAAATTATGGAGCTCTCTGACTTGTGCCATACGACCGTGCCACACACTCGTGTGCTAGGCCGTATGGTTGATTAAATTTTCATAATTTTTCATAAAATAGGTGCAGACTTCACACGGCCGAGACACACGCCCGTGTCCAAGGTGTTGTAGCACACACGGTCGAGACACATGCCCGTGTCTCTGCCCGTGTGCTATATTGTAACACCCCAAACCTGGCCCACGAGCCTTGACCTGATTTGGCATGCCACGGAGTAAAAACATATTGAAAGATTTGAATTGATGGTGAAAATCGGGGGATTTGCTGAGATTATAAAACGGTATTTATTAAAAATCAGGTGAGATCGATTTTATAAACATGGTTGAGTTGAAAACTTTGAAAACATTGGATCGTTTTAAATTTTTAGAAACATCGGCGTTATTGTTAACTTGGAAAATTTTGCTACCCGATGGTAACATCTCTGAAAACACGTACGAGTAAAATTTTCAAAAAAAAAAAACGTTACTTTTAACCGATTTGCTTAACAGTTCAAAAGTTCATCAGTCATATAATAAAGTAAAACAACTACTTGAACATCCAAAATAATAAGCGGCCTTATTACAACCCAATCGAAATTTAGTAAGTAATAAACTTAAAACGGGGCAAGATAAAATTTCAAGTCCATTAAACAAGCATGGCCGCCTCGAGTCCTCCCCGGCTCCATCTCCGCGATCTACTCACCTGCAAAATGATATGGGAAGGGGTGAGTCACCAAGACTCAGTGTGTATAAATCCCCAACCCGAAAATGCACCTCATACACAAGATATTAGTAAGACATGCAATTATGCAACCCAAGCTACCCATCCATACTCCTTTTTCTACCCCGTGTGGTACCAAACCACTGGTGGTGCCAAACCACTGGTGACCGAAGCCACAAATATCAAATGATGGGGCCAACCCATCGTGTGGTGCCAAACCACTGATGACTATAGGTCACAATATCAACATGTGGTACCAAACCACTAGTGGTGCCAAACCACTGGTGACCGAAGTCACAAATATCAATATGTGGTGCCAAACCACTGGTGGTGCCAAACCACTGGGACTTAGTCACAATTATCAATATGTGGTGCCAAACCACTGGTGACTGAAGTCACGAATATCAAATGATGGGGCCAACCCATCGTGTGGTACCAAACTACTGGTGACAGTCCATAGTGATCATCTCCCTCCTCTCATCAATCCCACCATCATCATGCTCACATAATAGTATCATGATCTCATATATCATGCATTCACATATAGCATAGCATTTAATAGCATATGATGGCGTACACAACATACATCATAGATCGAGTAATAGGGGACTTACCCGAAATCCAAGCTTATGCCCACAAGGTAGAGTTACTACATGAGAGGTTATATATATACATATATCATCATAGTAACAGTTTATTCTACTAAAGTGTGTAAGATTTTATACACCTGATTAAACGTAAGTCTAAGCGAATCCTGAATTACCCAACAACGAAAAACCCGAAGAATCGATCTACTGCTCTTGGTTTCTTTGCCCTAAATTCGGCCAATACCAAAGTTAATAACATAGGCTATTCGGCTATACCAATAAACCCCAAAAGATGAGGTCACGCAATAACTACATCATCCTTACCACTTGTCTTACAAAAACAACCCACCATGCAACGTATGCGAGCCTGCTTCTCCCCCTACGATCGGCCAACAACCAAATGAGTCTCAATAGCCTTCGGCTATCCCAAACAACTCAAAGAGTAATCAAACCAACTTGGATCCTTACCTCTTGACTTACCAACCGATTGTTAAGGAAAGGAGAGCTTAGATCGGCAACCTCAAAATCCCGGAGTACCTTTTCTCTAAACCGATTGGAGAAAGACCCACCAATAGATCTGTTCTTGTTGATACTCGGCTAAGACCACTGTAGAAAAAGAAAAGGGTTTGACCAGATGTAGTGACTAAGAGGTTCGGCTTTGGCTACCAATATAGGGGAAGTATTCGGTTAACATTAAATGGAAAGATAAAATTTTGAGCACGAAAGGGGGTGATAGGTTCGGCCAAGAAGAACAAAAAGGAGAGGAAGGCTAGAGAGGATTTGGCCAAGAACTAAATGAAAACAAAAAGGAGAACAGGCCAAAAGAATTTCGGCACCTCCAAGCCGATTGTGGATGCCCCTAATGGTGTCCCTATTTTGTCCAAGACAACTTGGAAAGGAAGAGAGACCAAATATGAGTTTTGGCCAAGATCAAAAATTGAAAAGAAAGGTTGACAAAAGAGTCACATTCAGCCAAGCAAAAATTTTGGGAAGAAGGAAAGCAAAACAAAGAATTTGGCACCTCCCTTGCTACTTGAAAACCGACCATGAAGGTCCCAAGAAAGACCACATTCGGCCATGCTCAATTGGTGGGAGAAAGAAAAACAAACCATGCATTTCGGCCATGCTTCAATATCCCATTTGCAATAACACATTATTAATCAATTCTTCCCATCTTCAATTTCTTCTTCCAACAAATAAAATAACAAACAAAAGAACAAAATATAACCCATACTTCAATTAAAATAAAAGAAATAATTCCCATGCTTTCCAACAACATATAAAATAAAAACCCATGCTTGATTTTATCAATTTTGGAGCCCCATGCGCAGGCCATTTCAAAAGGAAATTTAAAGCCCCCACGACGCTGCCCCCAGGTCTCGAACCCGAGACCTGAAGTAGTCACTCCTCTCCCCTTGCCACTCTGCCACTGCGCCTTTCATGTCATAACGCATCATAAATTTCTTTTAAACACTCCCCCGCTGGTTCCCCTTAAGTAGCGCTAAAAAAAAAACAAAATAACGCCCTTGCGCTCCCCTCTGGACTCGAACGCGAGACCTCGCGCCGCAGTCCTCAAGCAACGCCCTTAGCCATTCGGCCAAGGCGTCTTGTGTGATATATACTCACCACAAATTTCTTTTAAAGCCTCTTTCAACTTTAATGCCATCTTGCAAAAATAAACACGCATATGCCGCGCCCAAGATTCGAACTCCAGACCTGTTTGGCGTTACTCCCAAGCCTTAAGTGGCGCATGGGAGCCACTTTACCAAGGCATTTCATATGCCAAGAACGCCCACAGTTTAACCTTAAAGCTTCCCTGGCCCCATTCTCCTTTTAACACCAAAAATTAAAACTCTCCCATGCCATCACCCAGACTCGAACCCGAGTCCCTTACACCAAGGCCCTTAAGTGGCGCTCCCAAGCCACTTTGCCAGGGCGTTTCTTATGCCATAGACTTGCCAAAAATAATTTTAAGTCTTCCTTCACCTAGCTCCTTAAAAATAATTTTACCCCTATTTCAGGATATTAAAATTCTACCCCCCTTAAAATAATTTCGTCCTCAAAATTACCTGGATCAGAAGAGTTAGGGGTATTGCTGCCGCATCACGTCCTCGGGTTCCCACCTGGCCTCTTCCGTACCATGGTTTCGCCATAACACCTTTACCAAAGGTATCGACTTCCTCCTCGGGACTTTGACATCTCGATCCAAAAATGCATGCGGTTCCTCCTCAAAGGACAAGTCGCGTTCACCTCAATATCCGCAATCGGTACGATGTGTGATGGATCTGATCGATAGCGTCTAAGCATTGACACATGGAAGACGTCATGAATCTGACTTAATTCTGCTGGCAACTCGAGCTGGTAAGCTACTGGTCCCACACATCTCAATACTATGTACGGCCCGATGAACCTAGGGCTTAGCTTGCCCTTTCGGCCAAACCTCAGCACCTTCTTCCAAGGTGATACCTTCAAGAAAACCTTATCACCCACTGCATACTCAATCTCTCTATGCTTAAGATCAGCATAGGATTTCTGTCTGTCCGATGCTTCCTTAAGACGAGCCCGAATCACCCTAACCTTATATTCCGTTTTTGCCACCAACTCTGGACCCAACATCTGACGCTCGACTAGTTCTGTCCAACAGGTAGACGTATGCATTTCTGACCATACAGCGCCTCATACGGTGCCATCTGAATACTCGCTTGATAACTGTTATTATAAGCGAATTCTGCCAAAGGTAGGTACTCCTCCCAACTACCATGGAAGTCCAAAACACAGCCCCTTAACATATCTTCCAACACCTGGATCACTCTCTCAGATTGTCCATCAGACTGTGGATGAAAAGCCGTGCTGAAATTTAACTTCGTACCTAACGCCTGATGCAAGGCCTTCCAAAATCTCGATGTGAACCGGGGATCTCTATCAGAGATAATGGACACAGGCACACCATGCAACCGCACTATCTCAGCTATATACAGCTTGGCTAACCTTTGAAGCGGGTAGTCCACCCTTACCGGTATGAAATGAGCCGATTTAGTTACCTGATCAACTATCACCCAAATAGAGTCTTTCTTACTGGGCGTAGGCAGAAGCCCACTTACAAAATCCATCGTAATCCCTTCCCACTTCCACTATGGGATCTTTACCGGTTGTAACAGTCCTGATGGAAACTGATGCTCAGCCTTAACTTGTTGGCATGTCAGACACTTGCCCACTAACTCGGTTACTTCCCGCTTAAGACCCGGCTACCAAAACTGCTCCTTTAAATCCCTGTACATCTTACTGCCTCTCGGATGCATAGCATACGGGCTGCTATGTGCTTCTTTAAGGATTCGCTGCCTCAAGTCATCTTCCTTAGGCATACATACTCTCTCCTGAAAATACAACACTCCATCATTACCCAAGCTGAAACCTTCGGCCTCACCACTCTGTACTTGCAACCTCCGAGTACTCAAAACTTCATCGGTCAACTGCCTCTCTTTAACCTCATCGATCCAAGACGATTTTAACCTCAATTCCGCCAGAAGACTACCATCCTCATAGAGACTTAGGTGAGCAAACATTGCTCGCAAATCTGTCACCACTTTACGACTCAAAGCATCAGCGACTACATTAGCTTTACCCAGATGGTACTCGATAGAGCAGTCGTAGTCCTTCAGCAACTCAATCCACCTCCGCTGCCTCAGATTTAAATCTTTTTGGGTCAAGAGGTACTTCAGACTCTTGTGATCCGAGTACACCACCGACTTCTCCCCATACAGATAGTGCCTCCAAATCTTCAAGGTAAAAACCACAGCAGCTAATTCCAAATCATGTGTCGGATAGTTACCTTCGTGAGGCCTCAACTGCCGTGACGCATAAGCGACCACCTTTCCTTCTTGCATCAACACACACCCTAAACCAGTATGCGATGCATCACAATATCTGATGAACTCCTTTCCCGACTCAGTTGAATCAAGATCGGCGCTTCACGTCAAAAACTTCTTGAGTTTGTCGAAGCTCTCTTCTTCGCTTCTCGGACTGCATAAACGGACCTCCTTTCCTCAACAACTTGGTCAATGGTGCTGCAATTAAGGAGAAATTTTCCACGAATCTTCTGTAATATCCTGCCAACCCCAGAAAACTTCGGATTTTCGTAACCGACTTTGGTGGTTTCCACTCCAATACTGCCTCAATCTTACTGGGATCCACCCTGATCCCCTCAGCTGAAACCACATGTCCTAAGAAAGTTACCTCCTTAAGCCAGAACTCGCACTTGCTGAATTTGGCGTACAACTGTTTCTCCCTTAGCACTTGCAGAACCACATGGAAGTGTGCGTCATGCTCCTCTTCAGACTTCGAGTACACCAAAATGTCGTCTATAAACACTACGACGAACCGATCTAGATAGGGTTGGAAAACTCAGTTCATCAAGTCCATAAACGCGGCTGGTGCATTCGTCAAACCAAAAGACATTACTAGAAACTCGTAGTGCCCATACCGAGTACGGAATGCCGTCTTATGGATATCAGCTTCCTTCACCTTAAGCTGATGATACCCCGACCTAAGGTCGATCTTAGAGAAAACTGATGCACCCTTGAGTTGATCAAACAAATCATCAATCCTGGGCAAAAGATACCGATTCTTTATTGTCAGCTTGTTCAACTGTCGATAGTCTATGCACATCCTCATGGTTCCATCCTTCTTTTTGACAAAAAGCACTGGAGCTCCCCAAGGCGATACACTCGGTCGGATGAATCCTCTATCCAACAACTCCTGGATCTGAGCCTTCAACTCTACTAACTCTTTCGGTGCCATCCGATACGGAGCTATAGATACTGGCGCGGTTCCAGGTAACAAGTCTATACCAAACTCAACCTCACGATCAGGAGGTAAACCCGGGAGTTCTTCTGGAAACACATCAACATACTCCCTCACTGTCCGCACATCCCCAATAGCTGTATCCTTAGCTTCCAAAGCACAAACATGCACTACAAAAGCCTCACAACCCTTCCTAACCATCTTTTCCGCCTTCAAAGCATAAACTAGACTAGATAGATAATCCCTCCTCTTACCTATCATTACTACCTCATCTCCATCCACGGTCTTTAACACCATGCGCTTAGCTGCGCAATCCAGGCTAGCTTGATACTTTACTAGCCAATCCATCCCGAGAATCAAATCGAACTCCCTAAACGGTAGTTTCATCAAGTTAGCCAAGAGCACGACCTCTTGGAGTTCTAGGGGTACATCCCTATAGAGTTTATTTACTTCTACAGAGTGACCCAGAGGGCTTAACACAGTCATCTTCTCAGAAGTAAGCTCAAAGTCTAAGTTCAGAGTTTCCACAATGCTACTAGAAATGTATGAGTGAGTCGAGCCAACATCAATCAAGGTGCTATAAGGTACTCCAAAAATCAAAAACATACCGGTTATGACGTCCGGTGCGTCGCTCTCCTCTTGACGCCTCGCTGCATAGACCAAACTAGGTTGCCTAGCCTCAGTACCACCGGTACCTCCACTCGATGTCCCACGACCTCTGCCAGCACCATTTCCTCCCCTTCCTGCACCACGACCTCTCGGCGGCTGCTGATTATCCCTCCTATTTAGTGGACGTTCCTGACCTTCAGACCTTAGCCTAGCTGCCTTTTTCAGACAATCTCTAACTCGATGTGTCACAGGTCCACATTCGAAGCATCCTCGATTACCTTTCCAACACTCCCCCGCATGAGACTTTCTACACCGAGCACACTGTGGCGGCAATTGAGTATTGGTAGCAGCAGCAGTAGGCCTAACAGCTTGATCTTACCCACTATACCTTGTCTTCTTCTGCTGACTCCCAGAAAACCTCGAAGATCCGGAGTTCCTCTTGTTCCAGCTCCTATCTTGATTCCGTCTAAAAGACTGTCTTACCCCTTCAGGAACTTTAGCCTTCTCTACCAGAACCACGAACTCTCGTTCTTGTTGCGAAGCTATCATCATCCTTAGCTCATCCCGCAGCCCATCCTTGAATCTGACACAGCGTTCATACTCGGTACTTACGATACCCCGCACATACCTACTCAATCGGAGAAATTCCACCTCATACTCTGCCACCGTCTTATTACCCTGAACCAGGTTCAAGAAAGCCTTCCGTTGCGCATCCACGTAGCTAGCTCCTATATATTTTCTTTGGTAGGCTGCCCTAAAGAATTCCCATGTGAGATCCTCCGCCATTGCTCCGTCCCTTACGGTGAGCCACCACTGGTATGGCTCATCTTGAAGTAGAGAGATTATACCCATCAGTTTTTCCTCAGCTGTAAAATCCAAGTCATCCATGATCCTCTCAGTCGATTCCAGCCAATATTCGGCCGTACTGGGTGCTACACCTGATACACCCCGAAATATCTCCGCCCCATTCGCTCGGAGTCGCTCTGGAACAGATTTTCGAGCTCCTGTACCTCTACCTGCCCCAGCCATCATCTCTAGAACTCGCAGCATAGCCTGTGATACTGACTCACCCCCCGTCTGATCTTGTCGTCCAACACCAAAAGTTGGGGGTGATGGTGGAGGTGGTATCTCATTATCAGATCCCTGGCCTGACCTAACGGGTTCTGACACAGCCATCTGACCCCTACTGCGTCCCCGACTGCCACGGCCTCTAGAACTCATCGTTTATCGCGCGATCTGACTAAAAAGTTTTATGAGTTAGTCATTGTTCCACTGATTATTAGTGAAGAAATTTTATGAACGAAGTTTTTAAAGTTGTTCTTTCGATCAGACAAGTTTCAAGTCTTCTATTCTAATTAAAAGATACACATTCACTCATTCCATCACCTAATTGTCCTATTCCTATCCTGGGGGTATTTTCGTCATTTGCCTTACAGGGGTATTTTGGTAATAAACCAGGGTAAATTTGTAAATCTCGACAAATCAAGAGAAATTTAAAAATTTGCAAAACTTGGGGGTTATTTTTGAGAATTTGTTCTCCAAATTGGCAGTGTTGTAAAAATTTTGAAAATTAGGGTCATTTTGGTAAATTTTTGCAAGTTAGGGGCAATTTCGTAATTTTCTAAAATCGTGGCATTTTTGATAAGTGCAAATTAAGGTTTTGGGGTACTTTTGTAAAATAAGAAAAATTTTGTTGAATTTGGGGGTAGCTTAGTAATTTAGAAACCAGGAAAATTTTGAAATTTTACCACTAGGGGTATTTTTTTAATTTCCATAAAAAAATTTTTCCGAAAACTTTTGTAAAATAATGCTCACAAGTTTAAGGGAAATTCATAAAAGTTTTTAAAACTAGAGTTTTTATAAGAATACGGCTAGTTCCCTTTCGGGTTTTAGTAATTGGGTTTAGCCCATGAACAAGTCCTCACAAGTTTAAGGGAAATTCTTAAAAGTTTTTAAAACTAGAGTTTTTATAAGAATACGGCTAGTTCCCTTTCGGGTTTTAGTAATTCGGTTAGGGTGAACTGAAGCTACGCACCAGGTAGGATTCCCGCGAAGAGGAGGTGAGTCACTAGGACTGCTTATGTACCAAGCTCTTCCGGATCCAACCCTAGACATGCGCTCAAGGGTTACCACACCCTAACTCGGCGACTTAGTCATAGGTTTGTTTAGTTAGGGAATTAAAATCTTATGCGATTGTTGGGGTAAACTAGTCCTAGGGTTCACATACCTTTTATACTATCTACGTCCCATTTCTATCCCTTTACAGATAATCATTCACACAGAGGTTAGAAATACTTACCCGAGCGGATTGGTGCCGGAGACTCGATGCCATGCTGTTTAAAACAAAGCCATTTTCATAATATTTCACAGCGGCTTATCAAGAAAATATTTTTGGGCCTTGGGCCCCCACAGCCAAGTTTTGAACCGGGCTCTGATACCAATTATGTAACACCCCAAACCCGACCCACTAGCCTTGACCGGATTTGGCATGCCACGGAGTAAAAACATTTTGAAAGATTTGAATTGATGGTGAAAATCGGGGGATTTGCTGAGATTATAAAACGATATTTATTAAAACTCAGGTGAGATCGATTTTATAAACATGGTTGAGTTGAAAACTTTGAAAACATTGGATCGTTTTAAATTTTTAGAAACATCGGCGTTATTGTTAACTTGGAAAATTTTGCTACCCGATGGTAACATCCACGAAAAACAGCGATTTGAGTAAAATTTGAAAAAAAAAAAACCGTTACTTTTAACCGATTTACTTAACAGTTCAAAAGTTCATCAGTCATATAATAAAGTAAAACAACTACTTGAACATCCAAAAATAATAAGCGGCCATATTACAACCCAATCGAAATTTAGTAAGTAATAAACTTAAAACGGGGCAAGATAAAATTTCAAGTCCATTAAACAAGCAGGCCGCCTCGAGTCCTCCCCGGCTCCATCTCCGCGATCTACTCACCTGCAAAATGATATGGGAAGGGGTGAGTCACCAAGACTCAATGTGTATAAATCCCCAACCCGAAAATGCACCTCATACACAAGATATTAGTAAGACATACAATTATGCAACCCAAGCTAGCCATCCATACTCCTTTTTCTACCCCGTGTGGTACCAAACCACTGGTGGTGCCAAACCACTGGTGACCGAAGCCACAAATATCAAATGATGGTGCCAACCCATCGTGTGGTGCCAAACCACTGATGACCATAGGTCACAATATCAACATGTGGTACCAAACCACTGGTGGTGCCAAACCACTGGTGACCGAAGTCACAAATATCAATATGTGGTGCCAAACCACTGGTGGTGCCAAACCACCGGGACTTAGTCACGATTATCAATATGTGGTGCCAAACCACTTTGGTGTGAAAGTCACGAATATCAAATGATGGGGCCAACCCATCGTGTGGTACCAAACCACCGTGATGATCCATAGAGATCATCTCCTCCTCTCATCAATCCCACCATCATCATGCTCACATAACAAGATTATCATGATCTCATATATCATGCATTCACATATAGCATAGCATTTAATAACATATGATGGCGTACACAACATACATCATAGATCGAGTAATAGGGGACTTACCCGAAATCCAAGCTTATGCACACAAGGCAAAGTTACTACATGAGAGGTTATATATATACATATATCATCATAGTAACAGTTTATTCTACTAAAGTGTGTAAGATTTTACACACCTGATTAAACGTAAGTCTAAGCGAATCCCGAATTACCCAACAACGAAAAACCCGAAGAATCGATCTACTGCTCTTGATTTCTTTGCCCTAAATTTGGCCAATACCAAAGTTAATAACATAGGCTATTCGGCTATACCAATAAACCCCAAAAGATGAGGTCACGCAATAACTATATCATCCTTACCACTTGTCTTACAAAAACAACCCACCATGCAATGCATGCGAGCCTGCTTCTCCCCCTACGATCGGCCAACAACCAAAATGAGTCTCAATAGCCTTCGGCTATCCCAAACAACTCAAAGAGTAATCAAACCAACTTGGATCCTTACCTCTTGACTTACCAACCAATTGTTAAGGAAAGGAGAGCTTAGATCGGCAACCTCAAAATCCCGGAGTACCTTTTCTCTAAACCGATTGGAGAAAGACCCACCAATAGATCTGTTCTTGTTGATACTCGGCTAAGACCACTGTAGAAAAAGAAAAGGGTTTGACCAGATGTAGTGACTAAGAGGTTCGGCTATGGCTACCAATATAGGGGAAGTATTCGGTTAACATCAAATGGGAAGATAAAATTTTGAGCACGAAAGGGGGTGATAGGTTCGGCCAAGAAGAACAAAAAGGAGAGGAAGGCTAGAGAGGATTTGGCCAATAACTAAATGAAAATAAAAAGGAGAACAGGCCAAAAGAATTTCGGCACCTCCAAGCCGATTGTGGATGCCCCTAATGGTGTCCCTATTTTGTCCAAGACAACTTGGAAAGGAAGAGAGACCAAATATGAGTTTTGGCCAAGATCAAAAATTGAAAAGAAAGGTTGACAAAAGAGTCACATTCGGCCAAGCAAAAATTTTGGGAAGAAGGAAAGCAAAACAAAGAATTTGGCACCTCCCTTGCTACTTGAAAACCGACCATGAAGGTCCCAAGAAAGACCACATTCGGCCATGCTCAATTGGGGGGAGAAAGAAAAACAAACCATGCATTTCGGCCATGCTTCAATATCCCATTTGCAATAACACATTATTAATCAATTCTTCCCATCTTCAATTTCTTCTTCCAACAAATAAAATAACAAACAAAAGAACAAAATATAACCCATACTTCAATTAAAATAAAAGAAATAATTCCCATGCTTTCCAACAACATATAAAATAAAAACCCATGCTTGATTTTATCAATTTTGGAGCCCCATGCGCAGGCCATTTCAAAAGGAAATTTAAAGCCCCAAGACGCTGCCCCTGTGTCTCGAACCGAGAGACACGGCGATCCTCCTCTCCCCTTGCCACTCTGCCACTGCGCCTTTCATGTCATAACGCATCATAAATTTCTTTTAAACACTCCCCCTCTGGTTCCCCTTAATTAGCGCTAAAAAAAAACAAAATAACGCCTTTGCGCTCCCCTCTGGACTCGAACGCGATTCCTCGCGCCGCAGTCCTCAAGCAACGCCCTTAGCCATTCGGCCAAGGCGTCTTGTGTGACATATACCCGCCACAAATTTCTTTTAAAGCCTCTTTCAACTTTAATGCCATCTTGCAAAAATAAACACGCATATGCCGCGCCCAAGACTCGAACTCCAGACCTGTTTGGCGTTACTCCCAATCCTTAAGTGGCGCATGGGAGCCACTTTACCAAGGCATTTCATATGCCAAGAACGCCCACAGTTTAACCTTAAGGCTTCCCTGGCCCCATTCTCCTTTTAACCCCAAAAATTAAAACTCTCCCATGCCATCACCCAAACTCGAACCCGAGTCCCTTACACCAAGGCCCTTAAGTGGCGCTCCCAAGCCACTTTGCCAGGGCGTTTCTTATGCCATATACTTGCCAAAAATATTTTTAAGTCTTCCTTCACCTAGCTCCTTAAAAATAATTCTACCCCTATTTTAGGATATTACATATATTCTAGACATTCTATTTCTCAAAATTTAGATGTAGGGGATACACTGCCGAGACACATACCCATGGGGAAAGCCGTGTGTCACACACGGCCTAGACACACGCCCGTGCGTCTACCCGTGTAGACAAAAATAAGGTTATTTACCAAACCATTTTGCCACCCTTTAATGCACACACATACACCATATAACATAGCACAAATTCAAGCATATACATACAACCAAATCAGCCACAACCAAGAAGGATTCGAGATAGCTTGAAAGCGGAGCAGAGGATGCTGGAGATAAGAAGAAGGGACATCTCTCAATGGGGGAAAAAGCTGCAGCGGCATGTCACGAACTAGCTACCAACTGAGCTTCCCTAGATGTAATAGTAAATCAAGATGGATGCCGGACATTCAAAGAAGGCCTGGTCCATTCTTCTCGGCAGCAAACATAGGGCTCCACTCTGTCTGAGGCTTGTATTGGGCCGGAGCAACGCGTCTGGTCCATTCGGTCATTTAAGATAGGATGAAAAATGATCAACACATTATTCACATGCTACCATCTATCATACACAAACATTACATACTTATAAACTCATATCATATAAATTCCCACATCCATAAAAGGCATCATCATATGAATTGCTTATACCAACATTAGCCAATTTCAATGGCCATTTATAAAATGAACTTGCCAATTTCAATGGCCATTTACAAAATGAACTTTCAACCAATATAAGCCAACACATTTGGCAAAATCAATTATGACACATAACAAAATGACCAAGTCTCTTGTACATGCCATAACTCAAAATGTTAAATTCATTGGTACCAAAATAATTGTTGATAGTGTGAGTGGATCTCTGACGATTTCCGAACCCCGAGCTAGCTTGGTGACACTATAAGACATGGAAAGAAAATGGGAGTAAGCTATAAAGCTTAGTAAGTTCATATGCAATAATAAGCATCATAACCACACATTTAACATACAAATTATCATGATGAAAATTGGCATCAATGTTATTAAAATCTTATAGTCATAACTTATTCAATCATAACCTTACCAAGGTTTCATCACACATCGAGCTCATTAATTATGAGTTTTACGTACATAACTGTACCAACTCGCAACATAACCATATCATTTCACGACTTTGACATTCCCGTTGAACACTCAAAATATTAACGGATACTTGGAAGTCTTGCACATAAGTGCCATATATGTAGCCAAAGCTACTTCATATCTCATAACACAAGTAGACTCACTTTCGAGCTATTCACGGGCCTGCTCACACAAGCTGTCAGTCAGGATATAGCTACGCAGTGCTGCTCACACAAGCTATCAGGTATCGGCAACACATGCCGGATTACCCAACCACTGGTAGGACATACGAGACCAGCACCCGGATCACATAATCGCATATACACATGGGTTCCTGGTAACATGTCACTTGTATCCTATTCCATTCCTAAGGTTCAATCGGGATTTCTCGCTTGTCGAAACTTTGACGAATGCTTCCATAGAGTCAATCACAATTCATACAACTTTAAAGCATTTAAAACATAAATATAACAATGCATTATTTACATACGAACTTACCTCAGTACAAAAATAGTAGAATTTCAACTAATCATCAAACACTTTGTTTTTCCCCTGGTCTAGATCCAAACCTTGTTTTTCTTTATCTATAATAACTAATTTAACTCATTTAATACTTACATTTTTCAATTCAATCCAAAAATCAAATTATGGGAAAATTACATTTTTCTCCTAAACTTTTGACATTTTACAATCTAGTCCCTAGGCTCGTAAAATGAAACGTGTTCTATTTCTTTAATACACAAGCCTAGCCAAACCATTTCCATATCTATAACAACCCACAATTTCCATTAAATCACACTCTTACTACATATTTTGTAACTTTTACAAATAGGTCCTTTTTGACATTTTTACCGAAAATCACTTAGTAAAAGTTGTTTATCCAACATCAAATTTGCATAATCTACCATTAAAAATAAATATACACAAATATCTAACATGGGTCAAACCCTAGACCTTGATTATTTCTTAAATTAGTGGTAGAAATAGATAGATCGGGTTACAACAATTTCAAAAATGTAAAGAGCATTAGAAACGGAGTAAAAACAGACTTACAATCGAGCTTGAAAGATGGCCAAACCCTAGCTATGGAAACCCTTGAAATTTCGACACGAGCATGAAGAAGATGAACTAAATTTGGCCTTTATTTTACTTATTAATTCATTTAATTAGCCAAATGACCAAAATACCCCTAACTTAAAATATAAAAATTCTCTTATTTCATGTCCATTTTTGTCCATTGACTTAACCAATGGTCTAATTACCATATAAGGACCTTCAATTTAAAACCTCATAGCAATTGGACACCTCTAACATATAGAACTCAAATTTTGCACTTTTTGCAATTTAGTCTCCTTTACTAAATTGTATGCCCAAACGTCAAAATTTTTGAACGAGGTTTTCACGAAATCATTCCATAAAACTGTAGACCATAAAAAATAAAATAAAAATAAATTTTACTGTGTCGGATCTGTGGTCTCGAAACCATTGTTCTGACTAGACCTGAAATCGGGCTGTTACAAACAACATGGCAGAATACGAAGCATGCATCATGGGCATCCATGCAGCCATAGAACGCAAGATCAAAGTACTTGAGTTATATGGGCATTCTGCATTAGTGATCTATCAACTCAAAGGTGAATGGGAGATGAGAGACCTTAAATTGATCAATTATCGAAGGCTAGTTCTTGAGTTAATTGAGGAGTTTGATGACTTCACCTTCTACTACCTTTCGTGAGATGAAAATCAGATGGATGATGCCTTGGCTGCTTTAACTTCCATGATCAAAGTGAACAAATAAAAGGATGTAAAACCCATCGAGATGAGGCTCCGACTCATTGTTACAACATTGAGGAAGAAGAAAAAGACGATCATCATTGGTACCACGATATACTGCGATATGTGAAGAATCGTGAATACCCTAACCAAGCAACTGAGAATGATAAAAAGATGTTGAGAAGACTGGCCAGTGACTATGCCGTAGATAGGGAGATCCTATATAAAAGAAGAAATGAGTAGATATTACTAAGATGTGTAGATGTTGTCGAGGCTAAGAAAATCTTGGAAGAAGTTCACGAGAGTGTCTGCAAAACACATGCCAATGGTTTTACAATAGCTAAGCAGATCATAAGATTCGGATATTATTGGTCCACCATGGAAGGGGATTGTATTAGTTATGCCAAGAGATGCCATAAGTTCCAAATTTATGGAGACAAAGTTCATGTGCCTCATTCACCTTTCATGTTATGACTTCCCCGTGGCCTTTCTCTATGTGGGGCATGGATGTCATTGGGCCGATCTCGCCAAAAGCTTCTAATGGGCATCGATTCATCTTTGTAGTCATTGATTCCTTTACCGAGTGGGTAGTGGCCACTTCATATGCCAACGTCACAAAATCGATAGTCAGCAAATTCTTGAAGAAAGAGATCATATGTCGGTATGGGATGCTAGAAAGGATTATATCTGACAATGCATTGAATTTGAATAACAACACAATAGCGGAGGTTTGTAGTCAAATTAAGATCAAATACCATAACTCATCACCATATCGCTAAAAAATAAATGGTGCGGTGGAGATAGCCAATAACAACATCTAGAAGATCGTGGGGAAAATGACTGAGACTTATAAAGATTGGCATGAGAAGTTACCATTTGCCCTTTATGCCTATCGAACATCTGTTAGAACCTCTACTAGGGAATGCCTTTCTCTTTAGTTTATAGAATGGAGGCAGTTTTACCCACTGAAGTCGAGATTTCTTCCCTCCGAGTTTTGTCAGAGTTAAAGTTAGATGAAACAGAATAGATCCAATCTCAATATGATCAGTTGAACTTGGTCGAAGAAAAGAGGCTAAGGGCTATTCGTCCTGGTCAAATATACCAAAAATAAATAATGCGAGCTTATGACAAAAGGTTCGGCCAAGAGAATTCCATGAAGGAAACCTAGTATTAAAAAAGATCATTCCCATACAAAAGGACTTTAGAGGAAAGTGAATGCCAAACTGGGAGGGACCTTATGTGGTAAAGGTTTTTTTCTGGAGGAGCACTGATTTTGACTGAGATGGATGGCAGATATTTGTCCAACCCTGTAAATTTAGATTCAATCAAGAGGTATTTCACCTAAAAAAAAAGAAAAGAAAAGAAACAAGAGAAAAAAGGAGAGTTTAAGGCGAAAACTCGCAAAGGGTGTCTAGAGACCAAAGGAGTTTTGAGTTGAAAACCCAAAAAGGGCAACTCAAAACTTGACCAAAGAATGGGCTTGAAATAGTTATTTCCCCGCAAAGGAAACATGAAAGAGAAATGTCACATCTTGGGGGCATAAATAAAGTACTCTGTATCTCCTGAACATATATCAGGCTTAAAATAGTCCTCGAGAAGTTTGCTCGGAGAAGCTTATACTGCGATATCTGGGGCACCTGATTTCATTTTCACTCACTTTGTGTTTTGGAAATACTTTCCACTTCGATTAATTATTTCATTAAGGGCTTTGCTCCTAATAAATTTCAGTCTTATTCTTTTTTATGACCTTGTTCAAGCATTTTTGCATTGAAATAATGGTTTGTGGACTAACAATGTCAAAGTAGTAAAAGGAGTTCTGCATATTGGTCTAAAAGGTTTTCTAAAGAGTACAAGGACTTGAAACAGAACCACTAGTTATAACTAACCAAATCTAAGAGTTGAAAATTTTTAGGAACGAATAGTTTAAATTGTGATTATTTCTCCGGGTTTTCTGTCAAAGATACTAGCTGAACAAGAAGGTAGGTAATGCGTCAGTGATAGAACCTTAATGAACAACGAGCAATGTCAACCTAAGCACTAAAAAGGGGATCATTCTAAAAAAAATGACATTTTGCATTCATACAAATATCATTCATATACATCTAGCTAGGAGCATTTGATTCATTCTGATCATAACATACTAAGTGCTTGGCATAAATATAGGCCTATGAAACGAATTCTACAGGTCATGTTCCCTAGAGAATGGTGTAACAGATCAGTGAAACCACAAATCCTATACTTTTGAAATTGTAGTGAGACGGATTGAAGTCATCGTGATGAATCTTATCTCCCTGAAGTAGCAGTGGAATAGACTAAAGCCACAAATCTTATCTCTCTGAAGTTGTATTGGAACAGATTGAAGCTAACAAACCCTATCTCTCTAAAGTTGCAGTAGAGTAGATTAAAGCTATAAACTTTATCTCCCTGAAGTTGCAGTGGAGCAATTTGAAGTTACAAGTCTTATCTCCTTGAAGTTGCAGTGGAATAGATTGAAGATAGTGAACTATCTCCCTAAAGTTGCAGTGGAGTAGATTGAAATAGCGAATCTTATTTCCCTAAAGTTGCAGTGGAACAGATTGAATATAGTGAATCTTATCTCTCTAAAGTTGCAGTGGAGCAGATTAAGGCTACAAATTACAAATCTTATCTCCCTGAAGTTGAAGTGGAGCAGATTGAAGATGCTAATCTTATTTACCTGAAGTTACAGTGGAACAGATTAAAGCTACAAGTTACAAACCTTATCTCCCTAAAGTTGCAGTGGAGTAGATTGAAGCGACAAGTCCTATACCTCTGAAGTTGCAGTGGGTCGAATTAAATCTACCATAGCAAGTCTTATCTCCTTGAAGTTGTAGTGAAATAGACTAAAGCTACAAACTATAGACCTTACCTCCCTAAAGTTGCAGTGGAACATATTAAAGCTATAAATCTTATCTCCCTGAAGTTGCAATAGAGCATATTAAAGATAGCGAATCTTATCTCCCTGAAGTTGTAGTGGAGTAGATTGAAGATAGTGAATCTTATCTCTCTAAAGTTGCAGTAGAGTAGATTAAAACTACAAATCTTATCTCTTTAAAGTTACAGTGGAGTAGATTGAAATTACAATTCCTATACCCATGAAGTTGTAGTTGAGTAGATTGAAATTACAATTCCTATACCCCTGAAGTAGCAATGGGTTAGAATGAGGCTATGTGGAAAAGAGAAGCACCAAAGAAGTTGAGATTTGATAAGACCAGACAAAATTGGCCCTTCTTAAAGTCTTTGCTCTATTCTCGTTACACGACAACGAGCAAAGAGGTGCAGCTGTAGAAGCCCAATTTTGTTCAGGCCCAAACCAAAAAAAACCAAACAGAAAATAATTAAAGTCCAAGTCCATTAGAACAAACAGTCCAATATGGCCTAGTATGGCTCAAATGAAGAAACCCTAAGCCCAAAATCTAAACTTTTCAACAAACTAAAGAAAAAACCCTAGCCTCCAACGTCGTTTCCTCGTAGGCACGCCACCTGAGGCCTACATTCTCTGCCGCCATTTCACCGAAATGGAAAAGGCATGCTTCTCCTATCGTCGTTGACCCCCCAAATACCTACAAAGAAAAAATGGAAAAGATAGGAACAGTAGAAGCAGACGCAAGAACAGTGAAAAAATCAAAAAATATATGTATTTTAAACAAATGTAAAATGGCTATAAAAGCCAGAGAATAGATTGTATTAGGGTTTTTTTTTTTGAAATAGAAATAGAAACAAAAAAAAAGCAATGGAAATACGAAAACAAAAAGACTTCAAAGGTGATTTTTTGTGTTTATTTATTTTTCGCAAACAAATATATATAAAAGAACGGAAAAAAAATCGAAGATTTTTTGTTTTTTTTAAAACCTTTTTAGGCTTTTAGCCTTCAGATCCAGGCTTTGGAAGTCAAAAGGCCAAAAAAGGAAACTTTTTCTATTTTCCAGCCACCGTGGACGGCGGAGCCGTAGCCTGCAATCGATGGCCGTCACGGTAGAAATTGACGGCTCTCTTGGCCGGACTTGAGGGCTATTTCAGATAAAAGGGAAAGAAGAAAGGATTTTTTTTAAGGTAGAGAGGAAATGATTTTTTTTCCTAAATTTTTTGGTTTTTATAGGCCTAAAAAACGACGTCGTTTTGAGAGTGACCTCAGACGTCCAAAATGGCATCGTTTCAGGCCGACCTGATAACCCGACCCGGATCCTCTTAGGATCAGTGTGTTTTTAAAGGGAAGGGGATATTTGCACTCCTAGTCCTTCCACTTTTTATGTGGTTCCAATCCGGTCCTATTTCTTTTTTTATTTTCTTTTTAAAATTTTACCATTTAATTTTGTCTTTTTTCCATTTTGGTCCCTTTTGAAACGGTGCATTTAGGGATTTTGGGATAATTTCCCTTTTAATCCTAATTTCTTTTCGTGCATTTTATTTTGATCCTTGTTTCTTTTTTATTTTTTTATTTACAATTTATAGTCCATAATTTCATTTTAATTTCATTTTGATCCTTGATTTATTTAACTTCAATCCTTTTTTACAAACTGTTTTATTTATTATTTTATTTATTTATTCATTCATTTATTTATTATTTCTTCAACCTTATTCAAGAATTAAAATTCATTTATTTATATTCTTTTTATATACTTTTATATTTTATTATCATCATCATCATCATCATCATCATCATCATCATCATCATTATTATTATTATTATTAGTATTTTCCTTTTTATTTAATTAATATTAGAATAGTAATTAATGTGATTATTGCCATTATTATTATTTGGTGTTTTATTATTATTATGGTTATATCATCATTTACTAGTATTTTTTTTATCGTATAACTTCGTTTCATTTTTTATTATTGCTACAACCATGTTACGAACCATATTTGAACATACCTACCCGTTTTTATACTATGCCCGAATAAGCTAAATACATACTATTTTAAATATTGCATTCATCTTTGCACGAGGCACAAAAAAAGAAATTTTTTAAATCAAAGTGATGTTCATTATTCTGGAATTAGAAAATTCGTGTTCTTAACTTATGGAATATGACTTCTTTCAAAAATCAAGATAGTCGAATATTTACTTTAAAATAAAATAAAAGTGGGATTTAAGTGATGATTAAATGACGTTCATTTTTGTTCTCAAAGATCTAAGGCATTGTGTCCTAACTTACAGGACATGATTATTTCTTCTCGATTAACTTGAAATAAGGCCCTTTTCATGAAATTTAATTTAGTTAAGTAATGTCTTAATAAAGGATCTTATTTTAAAATCTCTTCAAATTTTTAATTTTCGACACTAAAGACATCAGGTAATCAATTAGGTACCAATTTTGGGCGTAACGAGGGTGCTAATCCTTCCTCGTGCATAACCGACTCCTGAACTCATTTTCTGAATTTTTGTAGATCAAAAAACATAGTTTTAATAAATCAAACCTCTTATTAAAATGATCAAATTACGAGGTGACCCGATCACACCTCTTAAAAGTGATTGGTGGCAACTCCTATTTTCATTTTAAAATAAAAAGTTGATTTTAAAAAAAAAAAAAGGTTTCGACACGGAGCAACAGTTTCAACTTGATATCTGATAAGATCCTTGAGTTGATAAGTCTTTCTTCAACAACTTTGATTTCACCAACTTCTTGAAAAGTTTGGTGTTGAGTTTCATTGAAAGAAGTTTGGTTGCTTCCACCTAGATGATCAATTTGAGCCATCATGAAAGTGTTTTGATCATCCATTCATTTTATGCTTGTAGTAAGACTTTCCACTATTTTTGCTAGAAATGTGATAACTCTAGGATATAGAGTTATTTTATTATTTTTAAGCTTATATTTCAATCAAGATAAGAGTGGTTTAAAGTGTTTTTGTAGTTATTTTAATTATGTTTATATTAAGTAGCTAATTTTTGAAGCTTTTATTTTAATAATGAATTTCTACCAAATGAGATATTGAAAATGTGAATTTTTATCCTTGAAGGTGGCTAGTAGAACATTGGAAATGTGGAGAAAAGAATATGCTAAATCTCACCAATTGAAGCCTCAATGCTGCAGCAAAGCCGCAACATCGAGTTTGATAGGAATGAATTGGAGATTTCATATTTAAAAAATGCCATATCAGCTTTTGGGCTTAATCCCCTCTCTTAATCAAGTGCTGTAGACAACCAAGAAACAAAAAGAATGGGCTATGCGAAAAATGTAAAGGCCTGAACACTCCTAAGAGGACAAAAATGGACTAGGAAAATGAATTGACCTAACCTACAATCTTTTGGGGATATAAATACCCCATTTTCAGAAAATATAAGAGGGAAGTCACCTGGTACAAAAGAGAACATCAATTTTCAAAAGAAAGCAAGTCAGAAAAGAAGAAGATAAAAAGAGGAAGAAAGAGAGAAGAACGACTTGAGGAGAACCCTCTTCTTTGGCTCAACATCTCTTCATTTTTCTCTTTGCCTTCTATTTCGTTTCTTTGCTATTTTGAACCATGGTTGAATTCTATTTAATTGTTGTTAATTTGACAATTATGGGCAAAATGTTCATTACATAGAATAATTATGAAACTCTAATATGATATTATTGGTACTTTGCTACGGATGCATGTTTCAATGTGAGATCTATTCATTTAAGTGTTATTCATGTTTAACGTTTGCTATTGAGTTTATTGCTAATTTTGAAAAGGTTGTGATTAATGAACGTAAAACTTGAATAATGCATGTTTAACTTCTTTGATTTTACATTTGTAATGATATAGACATATATTGTTACTGTGCATAATCTTGTAGGGATGGTGCTTGCAAGTGTAATCTTGACATTAAATTAACATAGACATATGTTAAATGGACTAAAAAATTGAACATAGTGGCTTCGAGAGAAGCCTATAAATTATTGATTCCATATTAATAATGTAATACCCCAATTTTGGCGAGTTCTAGGTGTCGAAACCATTTTTTGATAAAAGGGGTTGACTTTTTTGAAAACGAAAATGAAAAAAGGGGAGTCGCCACCAATCCTTTTTGATGAGGTGTGATCGTGTCACCTCGTAATTTGGTCATTTTAATAACAAATTAAATTACTAAAACGACGATTTTTGGTCTACGAAATCCAGAAAATGGGTTCAGAAGTTAGTTACGCACGATGAAGGGTTAGCACCCTCGATACGCCCAAAATTGGTACCTAATTGATTAATTGATGTCTTTAGTGTCGAAAATTAAAAATCTGAAGAAAATTTTAAAATACAATCCTTTTTTATAAAATTGAAAATTTTCGAGAATAGGGCAGATTACACATTAATCGAGAAAAAGAATTACGTCCCGTAAGTTAGGACACAATGTCTTAAATTCCCGACACGAGAATAAACTCCGAAAAATTTATTTTGGGAGATGTTTGATTATCTCGATTTCAGAAAGAAATCATATTCGTAAGTTAGAACATGATATTTTTGTAATTTCGAGATTATTTTAAAAAATTTTAAAAACATTCGTTTGTTCGGGTTTATCAAGAAAGTCGAAACCCCTAAGTTAAGGAACGACTTTTCGAATTTCAAAATACGATATATTGCTTGTTTTAAAAATTTGATGTATTGTATAAAGACTAAAGTAACGTAAATTGGTAGTGAGATGTGAAAAAATGATGGTACAAATATACATAATGAAAGAATAATTGCGTTAGTGTGAATGACAATAATAAGGACGGAAATAAAATAAAATAAACAAACCAAAAATAAAAAGAAAAATAAGTAAATAAACACAAGGAGAAAATATAATTATAATAAAAAATAATAGTAATAAAATAATAATAATAATGATAAATAATAAATAAAAAATAATGATAATGGTAATAGTAATAATAATCGGAATATAATAATAATAATAATAATAATAATAATAATAATAAGAGTATTAAATTAATATTTAAAAGGGGGTAAAAAATAACTGGATAAATAAAACAAATATACATGACATTAAATTTACATAATTAAAAGGTAAATGAACAAATAAACAAACGAATATAATATATATAAATAATAGATAAATAAAATATTAGGTGAAAATAAAATTTTAAATATAACAAGCAAGTAAATTGTAACACCCCAAACTCGGCCTAGAAGTTAAGCTCGAATTTGGCGTGTCACATGGAAGTTTTTTTTTTTTTTTTTAAAACCATCTTTGAGATTGTTAAAAACTTGTTCGAGATTTACGGCCTCTTTGTTAAAACCCAAAACATTTAAGCAATTGTTATCTACTTGAAAACGTAATTATCTTTAAAGACCTTTTTTTGTTGTGAAAACATATTTGAAATAAACAATTTACGAAAATGGGATGTTTGGGAATAGAGTTGCAGAAGCATTTTGAAAGAAAATCTTAGGCCTTATTACAACATTTAACCCAAAATAGTAGAGTAATAAAATAAACAAGAAAGAAGTCTGAAGTCCAAATAAACCATTTCTGAAGTATGGTCTCCATCGAGTCATCTAAGGCCCAAGTCCACGTCACTAAGCATTACCTGAAAAGGTTGAGAGAAAGGGGGGTGAGTTACAAGAACTCAGTGTGTAATCCCCTTACCATCATCCACTGGGTCGGAACACACATAGCAATATTTTGGGCCTAAGCCTATTTACAATTATAACATAATAACATGTATATAATATACATATGATATGCAAATCCCAAACCAAACCTAATTTCCATCCGCTACACACCACCCGTACCAACCAGCACACCTGTGGGGATCAAGTCAACCCACCCCGCCAACACACCAATCGCAGGCATAAAGCCATTTAAAACGTAGGCACGAAGCCTTTTAATAACATGGCACGAAGCTTTTTTATAACATGGCACAAAGCCTTTTAAAATGATTGTGGCAGAGCCACCGAACTAGATTTTGGCAACAGGCCTTTCATATTGTGGCAGAGCCACCGAACTAGATTTTGGCAATAGGCCTTTCTTCTCTTCATCAATTATCCCAACCCATGCAATCATGTATGCATATACAAAGCATAACAATATTCATAGAATAATTTCAACATAAGGCCCATAACACAAGTTGGCCCATTAAACAATCTAGAAAATTTGGCCCATTAATCGATCTAGCAAATTTCACATTTGGCCCATATAACAAATATCACATTTGGCCCATATATCAAATATAACATTTGGCCCATATAGCAAATATCACATTTGGCCCATATAACAAATATCACATTTGGCCCATATAGCAAATATAACATTTGGCCCATATAACAAATATCACATTTGGCCCATATAGCAAATATAACATTTTGGCCCATAAAGGGTATTTTCGTAGTTTGGTCCATAGGGACATTTCGTAATTCGACCCATTAGGGGCATTTTCGTAACTCGGCCCGTAAGGGCATTTTCATAATTCGGTAATCGTACCCACTAAGGGTAATTCGGTAATTTACTCTCTAAGGGTAATTCATAAATTTTACCCACCAAGGGTAATTCGGGAATTTTCGCCACCCAAGGGTATTTCAGTAATTTACCCTCTAAGGGTATTTCCATAATTTTGCAACTGATGGGTATTTCAGTAATTTACCCTCCACGGGTATTTTGATAATTTTGAAACATAAAGGTATTTCGGTAACTTACCCTCCAAGGGTATTTCGGTAATTTCGCAACCTAGGGGTATTTCGGTAATTTACCCTCTACGGGTATCTCGATAATTTTGCAACCTATTTCGGTAACTTACCCTCCAAGGGTATTTCGATAATTTCACAACCCAGGGGTATTTCGGTAATTTACCCTCCACGGGTATTTCGATAATTTCGAAACCCAAAGGTATTTTAGTAACTTACCCTCCAAGGGTATTTCGGTAATTTCGCAACCCAGGGGTATTTTGGTAATTTACCCTCTAAGGGCATTTTGGTAATTTTTTACAACCCAAGGGTATTTCGGTAATTTACCCTCCAAGGGCATTTCGGTAATTTCACAACCCAAGGGTATTTCGATAATTTACCCTCTAAGGGTAATTCGGTAATTTACCCTCCAAGGGTATTTCAGTAATTTCGCAACCCAGGGGTATTTTGGTAATTTACCCTCCAAGGGCATTTTGGTAATTTCACAACCCAAGGGTATTTCGATAATTTACCCTCTAAGGGCATTTTGGTAATTTCACAACCTAGGGGTATTTCAATAATTGCACAACCCAGGGATATTTCGGTAATAATCCCTCTAATGGTAATTCAGTAGTTTTACCCACCAAGGGTAATTTGGTAATTTACCTTCCAAGGGTAAATTCGGTGGTTTTACCCACCAAGGGTAATTCGGTAATTTACCCTCCAAGGGTAATTTTGGTAATTTCATATCCAACGGTGTTTCCGAAGGCCTACTATCGCCTCAAGTGATACAGAACTCTATTTCGGTCTCTACGGAACTATTGGGTCCAAATCTATTTTAGGCCCAAACGGGGTAATTTCGCAACTAAAACTTAACTAGTAATTTGGGGCATAGAAATTTAAACTGTCCATTTGCATCATACTGACTAAATTGGCTATAACTCAAGTTAGAAAACTCAGAATCTAGATCTGTAAAATTTCCTTGAAACTAGACTCATGTATCTTTTTACTGTAATTTTTCCAGAATTTTTAGCCTAGCCATTTAATACAGTTTATTCATTAAATTTTCCCTTGTTTCACTATCCAACGATTCTGACTTCTCTTAACTTAATCTCAATTATCTTACTGTACAATTTTCATATACTTCTCCCACTTGTTTCTTTTGAAAATAGGTTCACGGAATCCATACATATCAATTATAACCCATAATTCATTTTGTACAATTTTATAAGATTTTTCCAAAACAGATCAGTGAACCCCAAAGTTAATCAGAACCAGTCTCACTAAAATCAAGATATCTCAGAATATAAAATTCCTTTTCCTTCTCCGTTTCTTCCGTATTAAAATAGACACAGTAAGATTTAATTTGATATCTCATTCACTTTCTAATTCCACTTATCTTATTTTTCATGATTTTTCTAAATCACGTCACTGCCACTGACCCAAACTATTTTATTACAAAATACGATTATCACTACGATCATACGCACGTCCGAGTGATCACAGATACCGGTTATCGGTTTTCTTTGATATTTCTACTGAATCACAGAATATTTCATATAAACTTTCAGAGAGATGTGAGATTTACTCACCATTTCAAACGTATATTCGGAAGAGTATGAGATTACACACCATTTTCAAACATATATTCGGAAGGGTACGGAATTACACACCTTGATTAGGATTCCCTAAGAACCACTCTTCGTTGCCCCTAGAACAATACCAACTAAAAGTTAGCCTCGGATTTCCAAAAGATTTCGTATCACTCACACTTGAATCACTTACCCCTATGTCCGAAGGTAGAATATATCGAGTGATTTGTCCCTAAAACATATAGTCAATTATTTCAAATTATTACTCCGTTAGCAACCAATCGAATATCGAATAATATCAATAATCCATAAGAACTCCTTACCTTATTAATATTGGATCCGATTTCCCCCACTTGACTTATGGCTAGAATGATACACGGCCATCCACTTAGAGCACGATTTAATCGAAGAAAAGAGTGTCTACCCAAATGAGAAAGAATTTATGAAGGAGTGATCATGGATTGAGAGGTTCGGTATTGACTTGAAGTTGTGGCAATGATAGGAGAAGTTGGAGAAATGAACACAAAAGGATGCCAAAAGAAAATTAGGCCTATCAAGCACCAAAAATCCTACCAAATGACTAAAACAAATTCAGCTCCCCTCTCATTCACCTCAACCGTCCATGCCTTTGCAAATAAGCCAAAATTTACCAACCCAAAACTTTAAAAAAAAAAAAAAACAAACCAACATGCTCCCTAGTTCACTCTCCATCATTCCTTTTTTTCTCACCTACTCCATTATTTCAAATTCCATCATTATTATTATTATTTTATTTCTTTTTCCTTTCTTTTTCCTTCTTTTCCTCCATACCTTATCTTTTTAGTCATCATTTCATTTTTTCTTTTATTTCATTCCTTTAATGATGTCATGGATGACACTTGGAAGAGCACATCAAAATAAATCCAAAATTTGCAAAAGATGAGATTTGAACCCCTTCCCTCCATGCTCTCCACTTGATGCCATAACCTCTTTACCAATAGTTCATTTATGATAACAATTTACTCACTTATTTCCATAAACTTTGATGCCTCTTACTATCTCTCCTTAATAGGCTTAAACACAAATTTTCACTAAGGCCCAACTTGAACTCGAAACTTCAAAGAACTCCGTAACATTCCAAAATCACCTTACTAATAAGTCCAACTTGAAATAATGCCATTCTCAAATTCCCATAAATTTTAAACACTCCTACACCCAAGGCCCATTGGGCCCATTCCTACTAGGCCCAATTTCAGGATGTTACATAAATAAATAGTAAAACAAATGAAAATAAAATGACGCTATATAAAATTTAAATGGATTGAAATTGATGAAATAAAGAGTGAAATTGAAGTTAAAATAAAGTTGAAAGGATAAATTATAAATAAATAAAAGAAAAGGGCAAAACGAAGTGCTGAAATATAATGCGCGTGAAACTGCAAGGACTGGATGAGAAATTATTCCCAAGTCCTATGCGCAGCGTTTAGTGGAGGACTTAAATGAAACAAAACTGAAACTAAATAGCAAAATCTAAGAAACAGGGAAAAAGCGAAGTAAGACTAAAATCAAAAGAGAACAAAGGCGGAATGACTGGGGTTGTAAATAACCAAAAAATTGCAAAAAAAACACGCGGATCCTTTCGGTACGGGTTGGGTCGGTCCAGGTCGCGTTGCAAAACGATGCCGTTTTGGCGTCCAGACCTAAGGCACTAAACGGTGTCATTTTAATCCCCTATAAAACCTAAAAATTTTTTTACAAAACTTCAATTTTTACATTGTTTTCAAAAAAAAAAAAAAAAAGAGAGGAAAGAAACCTCTCAACTCTCTAACCCCTCTCCAGAATCTGGCCACCGTGCTATCACGGGACCACTGCACCGCCGTACGCGGTGGTCGGAAAGCCCAAAAGTCACCATTTTGAAGCCTGTTACGTGCAGGACACAGATCTGAGGCCTAAACCCCCCAAAACCTGACCTAGCTCGGCGGAGAAACATGAAACAGTTCGTTTTTCCTCCCTTCCGGCGCGGCCTTCGACGGCGAGGGAACCGTCTAATTTTGGGTTAGTTTTTTCTTTTCTTTTTTGTTTTTATATTTTATAATATAAAATATAAAAAATGCGCTAGAGATATGCTAAAAATTCACCTTTTGGCTTCGAAAAGCCTTTTTTGGTATTCAATTTCTATTTTTCTCTATTTTTTTTATTTCAAAATCCGTCCGTGATACAAACCCGATTTTGGGGCTTTATAATTGAAAAATATACATTGTTTATTGCCTGCTATTGCTTTTGTTGTTTCTTGCTTTGTCGTCTGTCCATTTGTGTTCTTGTTTGCAGGTCTATGGAAGGTCAACGGGCTAGGGTTCTTGCCATTTTGGTGCTACATCGGTGGAGGAGCCGTCCCTCTGGCGGTGCGCGCGCCGAGGGCGCACATGGAGGCATGGCGCCTTAGCTTTTAGGGTTTATTTTTTACAAATTCGTTAAAGTTGTGGGCTAACGGGCTAGGGTTGATTTGGGCTTGAATTTGGTTTGGGTGTTTTAGGTTTCTAATGGGCCCGGGCAAAAATTAGGTTGTACAGCTGCCCCTCTTTGCTCGTTGTCATTTAACGAGAATGGAACAAAGACTTTAAAAGGACCAATTTTTCCCGGTCTTGTTGAGTCTGGGCGTTTCTTTTCTTCTTCTTCAAGTAGCCTCGGTCTAACCCACTGCAACTTCAGAAGTATAGAAATTGGTGCTTCGGTTCGCTTGAATCTAATTTTCAGGGAGAAGAGATTTGTAGCTTCGATCTACTCCGTTGGAACTTCAAGGAGATAAGAATTGGTAATTTCAACCTGCTCCACTGCAACTTCAGGGAGATAAGGTTTGTGTGTTTTCCTACTCCACTGCAACTTCAGGGAGATAAGGCTCGTAACTTGTAGCTTCAATCCATTCCACTACAATGCTAGGGAAATAAGATTCTTTTCAGTCTGCTCCACTACAACTTGAGAGAGATAAGGCTGGTGGCTTCAATCTGCTCCATTGCAACTTCAGGAAGATAAGATTCGCCATAATTTGTAGCTTTAATCTGTTCCACTGCAACGCCAAGGAAATAAGATTCGCTGTCTTCAGTCTGCTCCGCTGTAACTTGAGGGAGATAAGGCTGGTAGCTTCAATCTGCTTCACTGCAACTTCAGGAAGATAAGATCTGCCATAATTTGTAGATTTAATCTATTCCACTGTGACGCCAGGGAAATAAGATTCGCTGTCTTCAGTCTACTCCGCTGCAACTTCAGGGAGATAAGGCTGGTGGCTTCAATCTGCTCCACTACAACTTCAGAAAGGTAAGATCTGTCGTAATCTGTAGCTTTAGTCTATTCCATTGCAACGTCAGGGAAATAAGATTCGCTGTCTTTAGTCTGCTCCGCTGCAACTTCAGGGAGACAAGGTTGGTGGCTTCAATCTGCTCCATTGCAACTTCAGGAAGATAAGATCCGTCGTAATCTGTAGCTTTAATCTGTTCCACTGCAACGCTAGGGAAATAAGATTCACTATCTTCAGTCTGCTCCGCTGCAACTTCAGGGAGATAAGGCTGGTGCCTTCAATCTGCTCCACTGCAACTTCCTAAAGATAAGATTCGCCATCTTCGATCTACTTCACTGCAACTTCAAGGAGATAAGATCTACAACTTCAATCTGCTCCACTGCTATTTTAAGGAGATAAGATTTGTGGATTCAACGATCTTACTGCGCTATCCTCTGGGGGACATGACGTGTAGAATCGATTTCATGGGTTTTTTTGTAATGGCCTAAATTCAAGATTATCGGAATAATGGTTTCGCAACCATAAATCGGATTTAAATAGAAATTTATTTCAATATGTTTGCATGAGTCTTTATATGATAGGAAATATTTTTATAAATATTTATAGAATGTTAGTAATGTGGTATTAAACTTTCGTTTGAAAATTTTAACGTTTGGGTAGGTAATTAAATGAAAAGGACTAAATTGAAATGAAAGTAAAAGTTTAATTATAGATTAAAAGAAAGTATAAAGGACCAAAATGGAAATTAGGCCATTTTGTCTAGATTGAGGCGGTTAATTGAAGAAAAATCTGAGATTTTTAGTTTATTATTATATTATTATATATATATATAAAGAAAGGAGAAAAGAAACAAAAGGGATAAAAACAAAGGAAGAAACAGAGACCAAACGTGAAGGGAGAAAGAAGAAGAGAAAAGAAAGAAAAAAAAGGGATAATATAGTTTTTAAAGCTTGGAGATTAATTTGGTAAGTTAATTTAGTCCTTTTCTTTTAATTTTGATGCTTTATAAGTTTTAGAACAAAGTTTTGATGAATTTAAGTTGAAGTTTTTGAAGTTTCAGAGTTTTTGAATATAGCATATGATGAATAAAATGATGAATTAGTGGTTTAATTGAAAGAATTTGAAGTTAGAATTGGGTAAAGGATTTAATTGTAAAATAAGCTATAACAAAACTGTTTTGGACAGCAGCAGTAGAGTAAATTTGAAAAATCACTAAAAATCGTAGAAGTGGAATTAGAAGTTGAATGAGATATGAAATTAAAGCTTATTGAGTCTATTTTCATATGAAAGAAACATGGAAAGCAAAGGAATTCTGTAATTTGAGATATTTATATTTTTGTAAGACTGGTTCAGAGGGATTTCGGGATCCCCTGTTCTAACTTTGAAAAATCATAAAAATTGGAGAAAAATAATTAGGGGCTTAACTTTATATTTTTAGAATCCTGAATGAGTCTATTTTCAAATGAAATAAATAAGAAGGTCATATGAATTATGTACGAAGAGTAATTTGATTCGTAGTGAAGAGAGGTCAGAACAGTCAAACAGTAAAACAGGGGAAACTTTAAGAATAATCTGGTATTGATTGGCCATACCAAAAATTCTGAAAATGTTATGGGAAGAAGATATGTGGGTCTAGTTTCAGGGAAAATTAACGGTTCTTCATTTGGAGCTCTGTAGCTCGAGAAATAAATAATTTAGTGACTGTGACTCAAGTAGACAGCTTTGAATAAGCTAAAAATAATAATAGAATTATGGAAAATGCTACATGTGAACATGAAATGTATTGAATTGATGATTGAATTTATTTATTTAGATCCGGAAAACTCAAATACTGAAGCTAGATCGAGGAAAGGAAAAGTCCCGGATTAGTAGATTTTATAAACGAACTAGTATCGAGGTAAGTTCATGTAACTTGAATTATATTCTTAAATGCTTGAAATGTATGTTATTGATGTGAATATAATTTGAATGTTCATTGTATGAAAATTGATGAAACTTTGATATATTTGATAAAAAAGGAAAGAAATCCGGTTGAATGAAAGGAAAATTCGATGGATCTCGAAAAGGAATTGACGGTAAAAAGGTATCTAGCCCGGACGGGTGATCCTATCTGATATAGCCCTCCAGAAGAATATGTGGAAAATGGATTTAGCCTGACGGGTAATCCGAATTAGGGTCTGAATTTAGCCTGGACTGGTAATTCAGATCCAAGCTCATTAGAGTAATTGTCGTTGCAGGGGATTTAGCCTGGACTGGTAATCCAGACAATACTCTATGAGTTTATATTACAGGGGATTTAGCCTGGGTGGTAATCCTCTGTAAGGATGAGGTTCATGGAGTGTGCTCTCTGAAATGAAAATGTGCGCACATGAGTATGAATTGACGGACCCGGATTTGTACACTAAAGTGTACATCTGAAAATCCATCGAAATTTCGAGTAATTCAACGGGATAAATATGGAAAAATAACAAGGAAATGAAAATCATAGTATTGATGAGCTCATCAATCATGGCGTGTATACTATTGATATATGGAAATTAATCGACTAACTTGGATGTTGAGTTTGTGAATACTAGGGAAATAATGCATTGAGTGAGTATACGAATGTTTATTGCTTGTAATGATTATACTAGGTAAGTATAATTCTTGTTACATGGGCTTACTAAGCACAAAGTGCTTACCCTATTTCCTTTTTCCCTGTTTTGTAGTGTTAAGAGCTCGGAGGTCGGATCGGTGGGAGACTTATCACACTATCAACCCCAGTATTTCGGTATTTAAAGAAACTTTAGTTTGGAAATGAATGGCATGTATAAGCTAATAAAATAAATGTTAATATGAAATGAATATAAGGTTAGCCACTGATATGGCTTATGTGTTGAAGTTATTTTATAAATATGCATGAATTTTAATTTGAAAATATGTTGAATTAGAATGGTTTCGGTTTCAAAAAAAAAAAATTTGTAAACTCTGGTAATGCCTCGTACCTTATTCTGACAACGAATACAGGTAGGGGGTGTTACATTTTTTTATGCCAAATGATTAGGATGTCATGATTAGAATGAATCAAATGCTCCTAACTAGATGTGTATGAATGATATTTTCATGAATGCATGAGAATGAAGTATTTCTTGATTGAATCTGAATTTATGGGATTAGGCAGGCTCTTGCCATCCATCTCGGTCAAAATCAACGCTTTTTTCAGAGAAGACCTTCTTTACCACATAAGGTCCTTCCTAATTCGACATCCACTTTTCTCTAAAATCTCTTTTGTATATGAACGATCCTTTTCAAAACTAAGTCCTCCTCATGGAATCCTCTAGGACGAACCTTTTCGTCATAATCTCGGATAGCTTTCAATTTCTTTTCTTCAATCAGGTTTACTTGATCATATCGAAATTGGATCTATTTTTATCCAACTTCTACTCTGGCAAAGCTCGGAGGGAATAAATCTCGACTTCAATGGGTGAAGCCACCTCTATTCAATAAATCAATGAGAAAAGCGTTGCCTCGGTAGATGTTTGACAAGCACAGATGCCAATCTTCATGAGTCTCAATCATTTTCCTCATGATCTTTTCTTTTATTTTTTTTTCACCGTTCGTTTTGAGTGATGCGGTGTTTAATCTTGAACAAATTGCAAACTTTTAATGTCGTGCTATTTTTCAAATTTAATGCATCTTCTGATATGATCTCTTTTGGGATTCCATACCGACATAGAATTTGCTGACTGTTGACTTTGTGATATCGGCATATGAAATAGCTTCCGCCCACTTGGTGAAGTAATCAATGACCACAAAGATAAATCAATACTCAAAGAAGCTTTCAGCATGATCGGCCCACTAACATCCGTGCCCCATATCGAGAAAGTCCATGGAGATGTCATGAAGAGATGAAGGAGGCACAGGAATCTTATCTCTAAAAATTTGGCACTTATGGCAGTTCTTGGAATAACTGATGCAATCCCCTTCCATGGTGGACCAGCAGTACCCGAACCTCATGATTTGCTTGGCCATTGTAAATATGTTCCTCTTCTAAGATTTCCTTATCCTTAACAACATCTACACGTCTTAGTAGCTCAGGCATATCTTGATACGATCATGCGAAAACATCTTTGGATTCTTGGAATAACTCAATAACATCTTGCTTCGTCTTTGTGGTGAAACAGGCTCCGATTTTTACCTCTTTCTCTTCTCCTAAGCTCAAAATTTCCACTAATTCTTTGTAAGGTAGGATATGTTTTATCTCGTTCTACCATCCTTAACAAATCAGGAGATAAGTTACAGTCTCGATCATTTTCAAAATACTGAGGTTCCTCTGGCTATATATCTTGCTCAAAAAGAAGTTCTGAGTCAATAGCAGTGTTGCCCATATCATTGATATTTGTAGACCTATTGTAGGAACAAAAGAAGACCCAAATAGTAAAAGAAATCTAAGAATAGATTTTTGAGTGGTATGATTATGAATGAAATGGAATAAATAAAAGAATATTTTCTCGAAGTGAAACAAAAAGATTCATTTTATTTGAAATAAAGATGTTGGACATAAGCCTATTTCACAAAAAAGATTCATATTGTTCCTAGGCTTAAAACAATAAGTGTGTTTTGAACATTACTTTGAATTAGCTCTACAAAATACAGGGATCTCTTCCACAGTCCCATTGTTTGAAACACTCCCAAGTATGTAAGGGCAAATGCTTGATAAATTCTCTTCCCTAATTCTTTCTTCGGATATGGTGTTGATGATCCAATTTCCCAACATTCCTTCCGGGCCTTTGACCTCTTCAAAGAATTCTAACTCTTTTGATTAATTAGGTTTTTTTTTGGTGAAATTTAATGCATGTGATGCAATGCAATGTAAATGCATTGAATGAATGCAAAAAGAGGCAATGACTCTGATTCAATTCCACTAGAACAACTTTACTAGAAAATTGATTTCTTTACTTTATACGGATTACGTAGATGGCTTTGCCCTAATAATCAAAGCCTTAACCTCCCTAAGAAGCCAAGCTAAAGCCTTAACCTCCCTAAGAAGCCAAGCTAACTCCTAACCCTGATTGGATTCTAATTCACTTCAAACTTAACATGTCAGCTTGAACTGCTATGGTTTGCCAATGATTGGCCACCTCTTGTATTTGAGCCTAATTATTTCAATGAAGAGTAGTTCTCGAAGAATACTCAACAAGAAACCTTCTCTACCCTCTAAAAGTGGCTATGGAACCACGCCAACAAAAGTTGCGCACATCCAATGAATGTTCCTTCACCCGCTCTTCGGCATGCATTCAAAGATCAGAATGTTTCGACCAAAATTACAGGGATGTGCGTAACCCTCAAGTCTATCGAACAAATTTGAAACTGCCTCATCCACGTGCCCTAATGTTTTAGGGAAAACAACCAGCCTGTAAATGCTCAAAGCGAAGACATCGACCCTTTTTCTTCATATCTGGGTGTGCTATGATCAAATCTCGTAAACTATTCCAAGGGGTACATTTTCCATCTCTCTCTTGTTTGATCTGGGCTGTGACCCATTGCCCACTCATCCCTGTGATGCTCGTTAGCTTCTTTAAGAAAATTGGGACATCAACAGCTCTCGAATAATCTTTGTCGGTTTAAATCCTCAGGTAACAAACTAAAGTCGTGTACTCCTCCATCAGACTATTACCTTTCTCTCGTTATGTTTACTCGGACCATATTCAAACGGCCGCATTATCCTACACATTATCAAGAAATTCATTTTCCATGAAAAGCTCTCAATTTAGCAATTGAATTTGAATCAACACCTCTTTTTTATGATGAAAATGCAATGCAATTGTAACCATAAACAAAACAGGTTAGTATAAAGCAAAATCAAGCAAGAAAGAGCACCTATTCGGGTAACCACTAGGGTTTGGTATGGTTCTTCTTAGGGTAGGCTCTTAGGGATCATTATATGTTGTTCGGTTCTAAAGTAAAGGTACCTGAACCAGCAGATTCTTCAATCCTCACCCATTATAGGCTCATATGGACCGAGTTCAGTTCAGGGGAATACATTTCCTTGTAGCTGCACGGAGATGAAAATCTCATGAAGACATATGTACGGATGTATCTCGAAAGCTGTCCACTATCTTGCACGGAGGTGAAGACCTTACGAAGGAATAGTTTCTCACTCCCACTTAAAAGGGTATAATCGAGCGGTCATGTAATGCAATGTGCAGAAACATATCAAAAATACAAACCAGAAAAGCAAACTAAAATGATGAAAGTCGTAACAAAGATAGATGAAATGTAACAAAAGGATCATACATTTAAACCGAGTTTTCAATTTTCAACAAAAAGACAAAAAGTAATCAACTTGTGGCTTGACTTTCTTATTTATTTCCCCAATGGAGTCGCTAAGCTGTCGAAACCATTTTTTTGACAAAGAGGTCGACTTTGATTTTGAAAATGAAAACGAACATGGGAGTCACCACCAATCCTTTTTGATGAGGTATGGTCAGGTCACCTTGTAATTCAATCATTGTAATAAAAATTTTAATTTACTAAAATGACAATTTTTTGGTCTACGAAATCCAGAAAACGGATTCGGGAGTCGGTTACGCACGAGGAAGGATTAACACTCTCATGACGCCTAAAATTGGTACCTAATTGATTATTTGATGTCTTTATGTCGAAAGTTGAAACTCGGAAAAATTTAAAATATGATCCCTTTTTGTATTAATGTATATTTTGTTTTGGAATGCTTAAAAAAGTCAAAAAATATACTGAAGACTTTCTTATCTCGAGGCTATAAAACGTCACGTCCCGTAAGTTAGGACATGACATTTCGAATTCTTGAGAATAATTTGGCCTTTTATTTTTATGTGAAATCTTACGTGTTTTAATTTTTGAAAGGATATTCAATTATTCGAATTCAACGAGAAAAATAGAAACCCCGTAAGTTAGGGCGCGATTTTATCTAATCTTTCAAATACGGAATATTGCCTATTTTTGAAAATTTTATTGACATGTTTGGATAAAAATTAATGATATAAAATATTACGTTGATGAATGACGATACAAACGATGATATACGAATGAAATGTACTAATGAAAACAATATACGATAATCACATAATGTACATTATTTTAACGCTACTATGAACAATAAAAGAAAAATAAAATAAACAAACGATGATATTAATAATAATGTTAGTGACAAGATAATGCACACAAAAGAAAATACCAAATTTCCGAATATTATGAGGACAAAGAAATATATGCGTACACGAATAAATATTGAGAAAAATAATTTAAAATATTGAAAATAAAATATAAAATTAAAGAATAAATAAGAGGGGTGCAATTTGTAATAAAGCACAATAGATAATGATAAATAATAATAATAATAATAATAATAAAGTAAAAAATAATGGAGGAAATAAATTACTTTAAAGTACTAAAAAGTAAAGAACAATAAATAAATAAATAATAAAATAATACATAAAAAATGAATTTATAAATAGTGGAAATTAAGTGGATGAAGATCAAATCGAGATTAAATAATAATAATAATGATAAAAAATAATACATTAATTAACGAATAAAAATAAAAATAAAATAAATAAATAAATAAATAAGAGCAATAATAAAAATAATGATAATAATAATGATACGAGTGATAAAAAATAAAATAATAATAATAATAGTAATAATAGTAGTAATTAATTAATTAATTAATAATAATAATAATATGATGATAGTGATAAAAATAAAAATAAAAATACTAGTAATAATAATAGTAATAGCAATAGTAATAGTAATAATAATAATAATATTGCAAAAACAACTAAAAAATGGACTAAATTAAACTAAAAACAAAAGTTCGGGGCAAATCCGAAATAAATAAAAAAGAAAAGGACCCTATTGAAATTACGAATAACAAGGAGGGACTAACAGGGAAATTACTAACAGGGAAATTTTTCTTTCTCCTCCAAAACGCACATCATCAAGCAGGGCCAAATTGAAAACCGAAATAAATTATTGGGCAAAATTAAAAAAATAAAATAAACTTACATAAAAAAGCGGAAGGGCTAAAAGCGCAGTTAGACCTTCCATTAAAAAACGCGTGGATCCTAGGCGACGTCGCTTTTGGGGCTTTAGGGCCTTGGTAAAGCAGCATTTATTTTAAGTGGTTATATAAGCCTTTTTTTTTTTGAAAATTTTCATTTTCTCTCCTTTCTTAAAAAAAAAAATCCTCTCCCTCTTTTGCTCTCTCTGCAAGCCCAAGGGTCGGTGGGACTACGACCGATCCATCGATCGTCGGACGCAGTGTCGCGTGTGGCTCGCCGCCATCGACCGCTATGCACGACGGCCGGAGCCCAGAAAAGCCCATTTTCTAGACGAAAACCAAGAAAAGGTAACATTTTCCCTCTTTATACTCTTTTAATACATATACATATACATATATATATATATATATGTATATATATGATTTTTAAAAAAGAAAATGAAGAAACTTTGTAAATAATGTAACACCCCTTACCCATATGCAAGCCGGAACAGGGTTTGAGGCATTACCTAACTAATCTTGCTTAAACATCTTGAATAGGGTTATAAAATTTCGTTAAAACCCATTTCTTGCTCATTCTCGGCCTACATGGCCCTAAATATACCTCCGAGAGGTTTTGAGATTAAATCGAGAATTTTAACGAACTTGGAAGGCTTTTCATTAAAACAGGGGCCACACACCCGTGTTGAACTAGGGACACGTCCGTGTGCCCCTAAGACATGCCCGTGTCTTTCACCCTGGTCGACACTGACTAATTTCACATGACCTTGACATGCCCGTGGCCCTGGTTCGTGTGTCGAACCTTGTCATTCTGACTTATCCACACGGCCTATACACACATCCGTGTGCTTCAACCGTGTGACAATTTAAATCCTAAGTGCAAGGTGCAGACTTCACACAACCTGGGCATACGCCCATGTGCTAGCCGTGCCTCCCACACGGTCTAGACACACGCTTGTGTGTCTACCCATGTGGAAAAATAGCAGGCTATATACCAAGCCCTTGCCACCCTACGTTGCACATATACATATTCAAACATAAAAGATAATCAAAAGGTATCTCTAGGAGCTCAAGAATCAAGATATACAAAGGACATATATTTCATGAAATTCATCTTCATTAAGCAATAGAACTTGCCAAGTATTTGGCTAACTTATAAGGCCATTTACAAAATGACTTTTACAACTTACCTAGCCAACACTTTGACTAACAATTACAACTTAACAAAATACCTAAGTCCTATACATGCCATACTCAAAATAAGTCTAAATTTTTATACCAAAGTGATGTCGATAGTGTGATTCTCGGACTCCTACGTCCACATTCCTCGAGTTATCTTGGCAATACTACGAGGAGAAAGGGCAATGAAAGGGGTAAGCATAAAGCTTAGTAAGTTTGCATGGAATTAAATAGCAATAATAAGCTCATAGTATAATTCATCCATGGCATTAACTAACCGCACGCAAGTCAAAGGCTTCTTGCCATACTTACTTACAATTTCCTTATTTAACACATAACATGCTACACATCGTAGCTGTTTCTTCGTGACTCATTCACGAGTACTTGTATTCACTCATTCACATAACTTCAGTACAATTCTCATTTCTACTTTTAACTCATCTACTTATCCCATTAATCACCTGGGATAGTCAAAGATGCATATTCATTGTCAGTCATGTAAGTACAAAGCCAATGCCACATCCCCGAGGTGGTCTTATATGGAGTCACTTCTAAATGCCAATGTCATATCCCGGATATGGTCTTATATGAACTTTCACATTAAGTATCGATGCCATATCCCAGATACGGTCTTATACGATTTTCATATTCATTACCGAAGCCATATCCCTGATATGGTCTTATACGGGATCTCAACTCGGTGCTAAGGCCATGTCCCGGACATGGTCTTATACGGAACCTTATCTATTTCATATCTTGATGATAGCATTTTCATATTCAATATAGTCCACTAGGACCTCAATATCTCATTCAACATTAATTTAATAGAGCATCATGCATTAATAGGATACCAAGCATTCTCAATTACGCTAACATAATTATTGAATTAATCACATACAAACTTACCTCGATTTCAAAATAAGCTAACTCGTTGGTTTAGTCCAAGACTTTGCTCTTTCCCCGATCAAGGCGGATTCTCGATTTTTCTTGCTCTATAATAGCAATTTAGCTCATTTTAATCACTACATTAAATTAAAGCATTTCAATAATCATGCTTAGGCAAAATTACTATTTTGCCCCTAGACTTTGGCAAAATGACCATTTTGCCCCTAAGCTCAGAAATTAATTCTAATCACATTTCTACCTACTATAAGCCTAGATGAACATTTAATACTCTTATAGTTATCATCAAAACTCAAAATTTTAACTAATTACCACAAATTTGTAACATTTTCATCAAGGTCCAATTAGGTGTTTTTAAGACAACACCTTTCACAAAACTTGTTCATCTAACAACTAAGACTCAATTTCTTCCATAAAAATGTAGCAAACAACTAAGATAGCTCTCATTGCAAAACTCTAAACTTTTTACCATATTGCACAATAGTCCCCTCATTTGAAAGCTTAAGCTTTAGGGGTCCCAAAAGTACAACTATTTTCAAGAAAAGATCACTAGAACACTTAATTGTGAAGAGATGAGTGTGATGAAATTTTTGAAGCTTTCTACCCTTTATTTGCTGCTATTTTTTGGTGGAAGAGTGAAAGAGAAAAAGATGATATCTTTTCTCTCCTTATTTTATTAATACTAGTCAAATTAGTCCACCTACTACTACCAACTTTGACCAACATTGGCAAATTTGTCTCCCATGCTAGTCTATGGCCGGCCAAGCCTCTTCAAAGGGATAAATTGCATTTTAAAGACCTCAAATTAACAATCTATGGCTATTTGGTACTTTTAGCCTAAAGAATGGAACTTTCGCACTTTATGCGATTTAGTCCTTTTTCGCGATTAAACATGAAATCGTTAAAATTAAAGTGCCAAAATTTTCATGCACATATACTATGAAATCGTTAAAATTAAAGTGCCAAAATTTTCATGCACATATACTATCATGCTCTGACTCATAATATAACATGGAAATAAATTTCTCAAATCTCGGATTAGTGATCCCGAGATCACTGTTCCGACAAGCCCCTAAATCAGACTATTACAATTCGGTTCGAAAATGGGAAAATAAGGCAAATAGCCAAAAACCTTGCATGTTTCTGAATTTTTTCTTCGATTTACTCGCTGTAGTTTTGTTTAGTTTAATTTGTTTGAATCTATTTTTTTGTATTCCAAAAGTATCCCTAAATTACATGGCTATTCATGGCTTTATATAGCTGAATACATATTATTGTTTTTGTTTTCCTTCTTTCTTTTTTGTCTTTGCTTCTGTTGTTTGCAGGCACAATTGGCGGTGGAATAGGTGTACGTGGCAGAGATGTTAGGCGGCTGTGGCAGAAGAGAGTGCAGCTAGGGTTTTCTTTTTCTGCTGTTTTGGCTGAAAATTAGTTTAATTTTGGGCCATTTAGGCTTAGGTTTTTTTTATTGGGTTTGGGTATTGTAATTATGGGTTTAGTTCTAACGGACTCTTATTTTGGCTTAAATGGGCAGGCGAGAAATTGGGCCATCTGATTTGCCAAGCAGATGCAAATTAATTTCTGCCGCCCGCGTCGAAACCTAAAACCCCCAAACCAAATTCAAGCCCAAATCAACCCTAGCCCGTTAGCCCACAACTTTAACAAATTTGCAAAAATAAACCCTAAAAGCTAAGGCGTCGTGCCTCCATGTGCGCCCTCGGCACGCACACCGCCCGAAGGACGGCTCCTCCACCGATGTAACACCAGAATAGCAAGAACCCTAGCCCATTGACCCTCCATAAACCTGCAAACAAGAACACAAATGGACAGACGACCGAGTAAGAAACAGAAAAAGCAATAGCAGGCAATAAACAATGTATATTTTTCGACTATAAAGCCCCAAAATCACGGACGGATTTTGAAGCCAAAAGGTGAATTTTTAGCATATCTCTTGCTATTTTTTATATTGTTATATTTTAAAATATAAAAAGAAAAAAAGAAAAGATAAAACTGACCCAAAATCGGATGGTTCCCTCGCCGTCGAAGGCCGCGTCGGAAGGGAGGAGAAACGAACTGTTTCTTATTTCTCCGTCGAGCTAGGTCGGGTTTTTGGGGCTTTAGGCCTTAGAGCTGTGTCTTGTACATAACGGGCTTAGAAAGGGTGACTTTTGGGCTTTTCGGCCACCGCATAAGGCGGTGGCTGCCGTGGTGGTCCGGTGATAGGACAGTGGCCGGATTCTGGGGAGGCTTGAGAGGGTTAAGAGGTTTCTGTCCTTTTTGTTTTTTTTTTTTTTTTTTTGTGAAAAGAATGTGAAAATTGAATTTTTTTTTTAAAAAAATAGCTTTTATAAGGGATTAAAACGGAACTGTTTAGTGCCCTAGGTCTGGACACCAAAACGGCATCGTTTTGCGATGCGACCCAGACCGACCCGACCCGCACTGAAAGGATTCGTGTGTTTATTTTGCAATTTTTGGATTATTTACAACCCCAGTCCTTCCGCCTTTGTTCTTTTTTAATTTTAGTCCTACTTCGCTCTTTCCCTTTTTCTTAGATTTTTCTATTTAATTTCAGTTATGTTTCATTTAAGTCCTCCACTAAACGCTGCGCATAGGGCTTGGAATAATTTCTCATCCAGTCCTTGCAGTTTCACGTGCATTATATTTCAGCCCTCTGTTTTGCCCTTTTCTTTTATTTATTTATAATTTATCCTTTCAACTTTATTTTAACTTCGATTTCACTCTTTATTTCATCAATTTCAATCCTTTTAAATTTTATATAGCGTTATTTTATTTTCATTTGTTTTACTATTTATTTACCTGCTCGTTATATTTAAAATTTTATTTTCACCTAATATTTTATTTATCTATTATTTATATCTATTATATTTGTTACTTTATTTGTTCATTTACCATTTAATTATGTAAATTTAATGTCATGTATATTTGTTTTATTTATCCATTCATTTTTTTACCCCCTTTTAAATATTAATTTAATACTCCTATTATTATTATTATTATTATTATTATTATTACTATTATATTTCGTTTATTATTATTACTATTATTATTTTATTACTATCATTTTTCATTATAATTATATTTTCTCTTTGTGTTTATTTACTTATTTTTCTTTTTATTTTTGGCTTGTTTATTTTATTTTATTTCCGTCCTTATTATTGTCATTCACACTAACGCAATTATTATTCTTTCATTATGCATATTTGTACCATCATTTTTTTACATCTCACTACCAATTTACGTTACTTTAGTCTTTATCCGATACATCAAATTTTTAAAACAAGCAATATATCCTATTTTGAAATTCAAAAAGTAGTTCCATAACTTACGGGGTTTTGACTTTCTCGATAAACCCGAACAAACGAATGTTTTTAAAATTTTTTAAAATAATCTAAGGAATTACGAAAAGATCGTGTTCTAACTTACAAATATGATTTCTTCTGAAAACGAGATAATCAAACATCTCCCAAAATAAATTTTTTGGCGTTTATTCTCGTGTCGGGAATTTAAGACATTGTGTCCTAACTTATGGGATGTAATTCTTTTTCTCGATTAATGTGAAATATACCCTATTCTCGAAAATTTTCAATTTTATAACAAATGATCGTATTTTAAAATTTTCTTGAAATTTTTAATTTTCGACACTAAAGACATCAATTAATCAACTAGGTACCAATTTTGGGCGTATCGAGGGTGCTAACCCTTCCTCTACGTAACCGACTCCCGAACCCTTTTTCAAGATTTCGTAGATCTAAAATCGTCATTTTAGTAATTTAAAATTTTTATTAAAATGACCAAATTACGAGGGGACATGATCACACCTCTGTTTTATATAAAGAAATTTGTTTTTTAGTAAAATTGTTCTAACAAAATTGAATCAGAGTCAATACCTCTTTTTTTGCATTCATCTCATGCATTTGCATGACATTGCATCATATGTAATAAATTTCACGAAGAGACCCTAATTAAAACAAAATTATTTCAGTTAATCTGGAAACCGACAAGAGCTAACTAATCGAACATCGTTACAGTACAAACTGAAGCAATGGACCAAAGGTTGAAGAGATTAGAGCAAATGCAAATACAGATGCAAGAGCAATTAGCCAAAATTCAACAATATATGAAGAATAAGATGCTAGAATTTCAAAGAAACATGATGAGCCAATTAACCCAGATGTTAGCTGGAGGGTTAGAAAAAGAAAAAAGCCCTATGGTTAATTCTGGAGACGATAACGAGGACTCCGCTTATCATTTAGGCTTTACCCCAGCAAAAACCTAAGCACAACCAGATGCGTATCCACAAAGGGTGTCTATTAACATTAGACCACAATACCAAACCGATACCTCGACATCGGTGAACTCCCCGACAAGTTCAGGTAGTCCAGGGGATAATCCAATCAATCATGTCGTCCTTGATTCGTATGATCTAGCGAAAACAAAAAAGGCGAGAATAGAGCTCCCAAAATAATTTGAAGATCGTTACAAACGGAAAAGGCAAATGAAGAGCTCCCAAGTCAATACTTTAAAGGCCTTGAGGAAGAGGGAAAATGAAGCGAATAATGCTAGTATGTATAATAAGGGCTATTCAAAGCCGATTACCGTAAGCCAGCCAAGGACGGCAACTACTAGCCATCAGGTCCCTCCAAGGCAAGATCCTAATCCAAGACTGAGCTCAAAAAACCCCACGCCAATCCCGATCATGTATGCGGAGTTGTACCAAAGTTTGTTTGATGCACATATAGGATCCCCTTTCTACCTAAAATCTATACAGCCTCCCTTTCCCAAATGGTATGACACAATCGCCCAATGCGAGTACCACGCGGGAATCACAGGACACTCGATTGAGAACTGCACTGCTTTCAAAAAGATAATCGAAAGACTCATCAACATGAGTATTTTGAAATTCGATGATCCATCTGATACAGAAAATCCATTACCCAACCATTCTGAAAAAAGGGTAAACGCGATAATAGAGAATATAGGGAAAAGAATCAAGGAGAATATTGCAAAAGTAAAAACCCCCCATTGAAATGGGTTTTGAAAAAAAATGATAGACATGGGATTAATTATTCAGACTTCGAAGGAGGTGCCCAGAGGGATGAGCAGCCACTGTGAATTCCACGCAGAAGAAGGTCATGAAATCCAAGAGTGCACTGAATTCAAAGCTTTAGTGCAGAGCCTGATTGATAATAAAGAGTTGGAATTCCTTGAAGAGGTCAAAAGCCTGGAAGGAATATTTGGGAATCTAAACATTAACATCGTATCTGAAGAGGGAACCAGAGAATAGAATTTTCCAAGCATCTGCCCTTACATACTTGGGAGTGTTTTGAACAATGGAACTGTGGAAAAGATCCCTTTATTTTTTAGAGCTAATTTAGAGTAATATTCAAAACACGCTTGTTGCTTTAAGCCTAGAAGCAATAAGAATACTTTCATGAAATAGGTTCATGTCCAACACCTTTATTTTCAATGGAAAAAGCATTTTTGTGTCTCACTTTGAGCAAATATTCTTTTATTCATTTATTTCATTCATGTTCATACCACATAAATAATTATTCTCAAATTCATTTGTTCTTTGAATATTCCTTCATACCTACAACAGGTCCTTAGATATCAATGACATGAGCGATGCTACTACTGACTCATAATCTACTTTTGAGCAAGATATGTGTCTAGAGGGATCTCAGGACTTTGAAGACGAGAGAGATTGTAACCTATCTTCTGATTTGTTAAGAATGGTAGAACAAGATGAAAAATAGATCCTACCTTACAAAAAGTCATTGTGAGCCTAGAAGAAGGGAAAGAGGTGAAGATCGGAGCCTGTATAACCACAGAGACAAAGCGAGACATCATTGAGTTATTCTAAGAATTCAAAGATGTTTTCACATGATCTTATCAAGATATGTCTGGGCTATTAAGACCTGTGGATGCTGTTAAGGCTAAAGAAATCTTAGAAGAGGAACACATGCTAATGGTTTTACAATGGCCAGGCAAATCATGAGGTTTGGGTACTGCTGGTCCACCATGGAAGGGGATTGCATCAGTTATACCAAGAAAAGCCATAAGTGCAAAATTTATGGAGACAAGATTCCTGTGCCTCCTTTTTCTCTTCATGTTATAACTTCTCCATAGACTTTCTCTATGTGGGGCATGGATGTCAGTGGGTCGATCATGCCGAAAGCTTCTAACGAGTATCGATTCATCTTTGTGGTCGTCGATTACTTCACCAAGTGGGCTGAAGCTGCTTCATATGCCGATGTCACAAAATCGAAATTCAGTAAATTTTATGTCGATACGAAATCCCAAAAAATGGATCATATCTGATGATGCATTAAATTTGAACAACAGTATTCTATTCAAGATTAAACACTGTATTGCCCCAAAATAAACGGTAAAAAAAAAGAGGGATCACGGGGAAAATGATTAAGACTCATAAAGATTGACATGAGAAATTACCATCTATGCTTATCGAACGTCTGTTAGGGCCCCCTCTGGGGCAATGCTTTTCCCATTGATTTATGGAATGGAGATCGTTTTACTCATCGAAGTTGAGATTCTTTCCCTTTAAGTCTTGTTAGAGATGAAGTTGGATGAAGCAGAATGAATCCAATCTCGGTATGATCAGCTAAATTTGATCAAAGAGAAGAGGTTGAAAGTTATCCGTTGAGGTTAAATATGCCAAAAAAAAAATGAATGATGAGAGCTTACAATAAAAAGGTTCGTCTTAGAGAATTCCATGAGGAGGATTTAGTTTTGAAAAGGATCCTTCATATACAAAAGGACTTCAGAAGAAAGTGGATGTCAAATTGGGAAGGACCTTATGTGGTAAAGAAGGCCTTCTCTAAAGGAGCGTTGATGTTGACCGAGATGAATGGCAAGAGCTTGTCTAATCTTGCGAATTTAGACTCAATCAAGAAATACTTCACTTTAAAAAAAAGAGAAAAGAAAAGAAAAAGGAGAGGCCAAGGTGAAAACCCACAAAGGGTTCTTTGAGACTAAAGGAGTTTTGAATTGAAAACCCAGGAAAAGGGCAATTTAAATTTTGATCAAATGTGGGGCATGCAGTAGTCTTGCTATGCCTGAATTAATAAGAGGGAGAGATGTTACGTCTTGGGGCATCAACAGAGTACTCTGGATCTCCTAAGCACATATTGAGCTTAAAATGGTCCTCAAGAAGTTCATGCATAAAAGCTCATGCTGCGATATATTGGGCACTTATTTTCCTCTCACTTATTTTGTGTTTCAGCAATGTTTACTTTCTTTGATTAATCCGTTCTTTTCAGATTTTGTTCCTGATAAATTTTAGTTTTGACCATCATTATAATCTTTTTGAAGCATTTTGTATTGAAATAACGATTAATGGACTAATAATACTTTCACAAAAGGAGTTCTGCATATTACTTTGGAAGCTTCTAAATGGTACAAGAACTTGAAACAGGAATGTTGTTTAGAACTCCCCAAACCTAAGGGTTGGAAATATTTGAGAAAAAAGAGTCTAAATTGTGACTACTTCTTCATATTTTCTATTAAAGACACCAGATAAGCAAAGAGGGCATGATGACACATCAGTAATACAACCTTGATGAACAACGAGTGATGGCAACCTAAACATTAAAAATGGATCATTCTCATACATTCATGCAAATATCATTTATACACATCTAGTTAGGAGCATTTCATTCATTCTGATCATGACATCCTAATCATTTGGCATAAAAAAGCCCATGAAACCGATTCTACACGTCATGTCTCCCAGATGACAGTTTAGTAAGATCGTTTAATCTACAAATCTTATCTCCTTGAAGTAGCAGTGGAGTAGATTGAAGTTGTAGATCTTATCTCCTTGAAGTTGCAGTAGAGTAGATCGAAGATGGCGAATCTTATCACCTTGAAGTTGCAGTGGAGCAAATTGAAGCCGCCAGCCTTATCTCCCAGAAGTTGCAGTGGAGCAGACTGAAGACAGCGAATCTTATTTCTCTGGCGTTGCAGTGGAATAGATTAAAGCTACGAATTATAGCAGATTTTATCTTCCTGAAGTTGCAGTGGAGCAAATTGAAGCCACTAGTCTTATCTCCCTGAAGTTGCAGCGGAGTAGACTGAAGACAACGAATCTTATTTCCCTGAAGATGCAGTGGAATAGATTGAAACTACAAATTATAACAGATCTTATCTTCCTGAAGTAGCAGTGGAGCAGATTGAAGCCACCAGCCTTATCTCCTTGAAGTTGCAGCGAAGCAGACTGAAGACAGCGAATCTTATTTCCTTGGCGTTGCAGTGGAATAAATTAAAGCTACGGATTATGGCAGATCTTATCTTCCTGAAGTTGCAGTGGAGCAAATTGAAGCCACCAGTCTTACCTCCCTGAAGTTGCAGCGGAGCAGACTGAAGAAAGCGAATCTTATTTCCCTTAAGATGCAGTGGAACAGATTGAAGCTACAAATTATAGCGAATCTTATTTTCCTGAAGTTGCAGTGGAGCAGATTGAAGCCACCAGCCTTATCTCCCTGAAGTTGCAGCGGAGTAGACTGAAAACAGCGAATCTTATTTCCCTGGCGTTGCCGTGGAATAGATTAAAGCTACGGATTATGGTAGATCTTATCTTCTTGAAGTTGCAGTAGAGCAGATTGAAGCCACCGGCCTTATCTCCCTGAAGTTTCAGTGAAGTAGACTGAAGACAGCGAATCTTATTTTCTTGAAGATGCAGTGGAACAGATTGAAGCTACAAATTATGATGGATCTTATCTTCCTGAATTTGCAGTGGAGCAGATTGAAGCCAGCAAACCTTATCTCCTTGAAGTTGTAATGGAGCAGGTTGAAATTACCAATTCTTATCTCTTTGAAATTCCAGTGGAATAGATCGAAGCTACAAATCTCTTCTCCCTAAAATTACATTTGAGCAGATCGAAGTACCAATTCCTATACCCTTGAAGATGCAGTGGGATGGAAGAAGGCTACTTGAAGAAGAGAAGTACCAAAGAAGTCAAGACTCGGCGAGACCGGGTAAAATTGATCTTTCTTAAAAGTCTTTGCTCCATTCCTGTTACACGACAACGAGCAAAGAGGGGCAGATGTATGGCCCAATTTCTACCTGGGCCCATTTAAGCCAAAGTAAAAGTCCATTAGAACTAAACCCAAAATTACAATACCCAAACCCAATAATAATAATAATAACCTAAGCCCAAATGGCCCAAAATTAAACTAATTTTCAGCCAAAACAGCAAAAAAAGAAAACCCTAGCTGCACTCCTTCGCACACACGGTCGGTGACATTCTGCACTGCACTGTTGTCATCTCTGCCACAGACACCTATTCCACTGTCAATTATGCTTGCAAACAATAGAAGCAAAGACAAAAAAGAAAAAACGCAAACAAAAACAATAATATGTAGTCGACTATATAAAGCCATGAATAGCAATGCAATTTAGGAATACTTTTGGAATACAAAAAAATAGATTCAAACACATCAAAGAAAACAAAACAACAGTAAGTAGATCGAAGAAAAAACTCAGAAACGTGCAAGGTTTTTGGCTATTTGCCTTATTTTCCCGTTTTCGAACCGATTATTTACAAAGTTTCTTCATTTTTTTTTAAAAAATCGTATATATACATATATATATATTAAAATAGTATAAAAATGGAGAGGGTTACCTTTTCTTGGTTTTCGTCTAGAAAATGAGCTTTTTTGGGGCTCCAGCCGCCGTGGACGACGGTCGACGGCGGCAGAGCCTACGGTGGCGCACGACGAGCCGGCGATCGATGACTGGCCGGAGTCCCACCAACCATTGGGCCTGCAGAGAGAGCAAAGGAGGGAGAGGATTTGTTTTTTTTTTTTAGAAATGAGAGAAAATGAAATATTTCAAAAAAATTTGGCTTATATAGCCACTTAAAACGGCGCCGTTTTGGCCGGCGTCCTAAAGCCCCAAAAACGACATCGTTTTGCCCTAGCCCCACCCGATCCGACCCGCTCCGGCCTAGGATCCGCACGTTTTTTAATGGAAGGGCTAATTGCGCTTTTAGCCCTTTCATATTTTTTATGATTTTGCAATTAAGTTTATTTTATTTTTTAATTTTGCCCAATACTTTATTTTGGTTTTCAATTTGGCTCTGCCTAATGCTGTGCGTTTTTGAGGAGAAAGGAAAATTTCCATTTTAGTCCCTCCTTGTTATTCGCGATTTTAATAGGGTCCTTTTCTTTTTTCTTTATTTCAGATTTGCCCCGAACTTTTGTTTTTAGTTTAATTTAGTCCATTTTTTAGTTATTTTTACAATTTTATTATTATTACTATTACTATTACTATTATTATTACTAGTATTATTATTTTTATTTTTATCACTAGTATCATTATTATTATCATTATTATTATTATTCTTATTTATTTATTTATTTTATTACTATTCGTTTATTAATGTTGTCGTAACCATTTTTTGATGAAACAGTAAACGACGCGGTTGACTCGATTTTGAAAATGAAAAGGAAGGGAGTCGCCACCGATCTTTACTTGGGTGAGATCGAATCACCTTTGTTTTAATAAACATTTTGATTTATTAAAACAATATTTTTTTTGGTCTACGAATTTAAAAAGAATGGGCTCGGGAGTCGGTTACGTGCGAGGAAGGACTAGCACCCTCGTCACGCCCGAAATTGGTACCAAACTGATTGATCGATGTCCTAATGTTGAAAACTTTGAAATGGTTTGGAAACAGATACTTTTTATTTCTAAAATTTGAAAGCATTAGAAGGGACATTTAAGGCTCTCTTATTTTCGAAGAGATAAAGCATCATGTCCAGTAAGTTAGGGCGTAATACTTTAGACTTCCGAAACTAAGCTCGCCTTTTTGAAACTTAGTTTTATATTTGAAGAGGATCTCCCGTTATTTGTCGAACGAGAAACCAGAACCCAGTAAGTTAGGGCTCGTTTTCTCGAAAATCCAAATTAGGAAGATTGTCTCTATTTAAAAAAGAGGACTTATTCCGAAATATCTAGATGTTGAGTCCAATAAGTTAGGGCACAACATTTTGAATTCCCGAGAACAAGTGTTTTATTTGAAACTTGTATTGTGTTTTTAAAGGGGATATTTCGTTGTTTAGTTTAAACGAGGAAATCGGAACCCAGTAAGTTAGGGCTCGATCTTCTCGAATCTCTAATACGAAATATTTGGTTGTTATAAAACCGAGGCATTGAGAAAAATTAGCGCAAAAATGTGAAAACACGATGTTATACGCGAAAAGAATAATAAAAGGACACATACGCATATATACGTATAAATAAGGATGATATATAATATATTGAAGGCATTACGTATAGTAACGGTAGTAAAAATAACGATGGAACGATAACAATAATAACATGATAATGACGAAAATAATATAAAGATAATAAACATATTATAATAATAATAGCGCTATGACATATGAGAAATAAAATGGAAAATAAATAAATATATACATCATATGAAACAAATATAATAACAACAATAGTAACAATGATATGCTAATATGAATGATGATAAAAATAATAATGCAATGACGATAGTAAGATAAAGAATGATGATAACATTATATTTATAATAATAATAGTAATAAAGTAGAAAACAATAATACATTAATAAGAAAATAATAATCTTAAAAATAATGATAGAAAATGTAATAAATAATAGAAAAGGAATAAAATATAAAAATATAATGATAATAGTAACGTAATAACAATAACAAAATAAAGAGTAATGATGATGATATATTTGTAATAATAATAGTAGAAGAAGAAATATTAATAAAAGTAGATAATAGTAATAATAATAAAATGGTAATAATAAAAATAATGATGCTAAAAGTAAGAAATAGTAATAATAAAATAATACTAATGATATTAGTAAGAAAAATAGTAATAATAATAATAATAATAACAATAATAATATAGATAAAATAATGATAATAATAGTAAGAGATGATAATAAAATGATGACGGTAATAAATAATATACGAATAATGATATAGTAATGATAATAATATAGTAATAATAGTAATATAACAAAAATGATAGAAAATAAAAATATAGTAGTACAACAATGACAATAATAATGGTGGAAATAAAATTAGAATGGAGAATTATAATAAAAATAACATTAATAATAATAAAAAATAATAAAAATGATAAAAATAAGATGATAATAATATTAATCATGGTAATAATTAAGAGGTAAATAAAATGTATATACAAAGCAATAAACAAAATATATATATGTATAAAAATTCTAATATACTAATAGTAAACAAATAATAGTAAATAAATATATACAATAGTAATAATAATAACATACAAATAATAATAATAGCAAAATGATGATGATAATAATAATAATAATAATAAATAATTTCAGCTAAGTTAAAAAAATAGTGAAAATAGTAAAAAAGGACTAAATTTAATTAAAACAAAATTTCGGTGTGAATTTAAAATAAAAGAAAGATTAGGGGACCTATTTATGAGCACGAAAGGACTTAAGGGACCAAAAAGGTAATAAACCCCTTTTCCCAAAACGCAGCAAAGAAAGAACGAGGACCAGATTGCAAACCGGAGTAAATTTTGGGGCCAATGTGCGAATATGAAAACTTGATTTTAAAAACTTAAAAATGCGGAAGGACCGCGCGAGCAAATATCCCCTTATAAAAACACGCGGATCCCGAGGCGGGTCGGGTCGGTCGGATCGGGCCAAGACCAAAACGACGTCGTTTTGGGGTTAAAGGCCAGCCCCCAAAACGACGTCATTTTGAGGGGCTATTTAAGGCCCAAAACCTTCAAAAAAATCATTCTCCACTCTCTTAAAAAAATTTCCTAATGACTTTCTTTTCTCTCGAGGGCAGGTCTCGGTCTCTGCCGCTCGGTAAATCCTTCATGCAGCTTCGCCGCACGCATGATCGTAAACCACCTACACGCATGTGGTAGAAAAGGTAAAAACCCCTTTTTTTAATATATAGATATATTTATATACCTAAAAAAAGAAGAAAAAGAAAAGAAAAAAAGAATTTGAAAACTAAAAAAAGAAATCACCTCTATTCTTTGGTTTTGATTCTAGTTTTTCTTTTAGAGTTTTAATCTCTTTTTGCCTTTGTATTTAATTACTTGATTGTTTTTGAATCTGAAAAATCTCTCTCTTTTGTATTCAAAAAAATCAAAATCCCCTTTACATTGGTTTTGGTCTTGCTTTTATAGCAGAAAATATTACAAAATATTGGCTTTTTTCGCGCTTTTTGTTGTTCTCGCTTTCGTCTTTTCTCCATTCATTTTGCGGTGCAAGTGGGGCAAGTGGAGGCGTTGGTGGTGCTCGACGAGAGCGGTGGGCGGGGCAAGTGGATGTCGAAGGCCCTAGGTGCGGCGCACCTAGGGTTTAGTTTTTTTGTTTTTTTCTGATTTGGGGTTAGGAGGTAGATTGGGCTTGAGATTGGGTTTTGGTAGTGTCATTGGGTTGTAAAATGGGCTTGTAAGCCCGGGCAAGTATTGGGCTATGACAGCTGCCCCTCTTTGCTCATTGTCGTGTAACGAGAATGAAGCAAAGACTTAAAGAAGCCCAATGTTGCCCGGCCTCGCCGAGTCTTGACTTCTCAGGTGTTCTTTCTTCAAGTAGCCTCATTCTGGTCCTCCACATCTTGTTGCTTTGTTCCGCTTCACTGTAGCCTTGCAAAATGAGATTTGTAGTTATCTGCTCTATTGCGACTTCAGAGAGATATAAAGACGAAAGTGCTTTTGATTTGCTTCCTGCAACTTCAGGAAGGTCAAATCTGCTATCTGATCCCTATAAATTCAGGGATTACTAGATTGATATCTTCGGTCTGCTTCCTACCACTTCAGGAATGTCAAATCTGCTTTCTTCAATCTGATCCCTGCAAACTCAGGGATCACCAGACTGATGTCTTCGATCTGCTTCCTGCAACTTCAGGATAAGAATTCAGGGAGAAGAGATTCGTAGTCTCCATCTTTTCTACTGAAACTTCAAAGAAATAATGATCGATCCTCATTGTTAACTCAGGGAGATGGGATTTTTAATCTCAACCTACTCTACTGAAACGTCGAGGAAATGAGAAATCAGGGAGAAGAGATTCGTAGTCTTCATCTTCTCTACTAAAACAAGCGTTTATCCTCATTGTTAACTCAGGGAGACGGGATTTGTAATCTCAACCTACTCCACGGTAACTTCGAGGAAATAAGAATTCAGGAAGAAGAGATTCGTAGTCTCTATCTTATCTGCTGAAATAAGGGTTTATCCTCATTGTTAACTCAGGGAGATGGGATTTGTAATCTCAACCTACTCCACGGGAACTTCGAGGAAATAAGAATTCAGGGAGAAGAGATTTGTAGTCTCTATCTTCTCTGCTGAAATAAGGGTTTATCCTCATTGTTAACTCAGGAAGATGGGATTTGTAATCTCAACCTACTCCACAGGAACTTCGAGGAAATAAGAATTCAGGGAGAAGAGATTCGTAGTCTCTATCTTCTCTGCTGAAATAAGGGTTTATCCTCATTGTTAACTCAGGGAGATGGGATTTGTAATCTCAACCTACTCCACGGGAACTTCGAAGAAATAAAATCTGAACTTTCCAACTCGCATCCTTACTATCTTCAGGAAGACTTCAATCTTCAGCCTGCTCCGCTAGGGAACAAAATCTGAATTTTGATATTGCTGCACTGTTCTTTGAGGAACCTGTCCTGTAGAATTAATTTTATGTGCTTATGCTTATGCAAATGATGAGGATGCTATGATCGGAATGACTCAAAGCCTCTTAAGCTACATGTGTTATGGACGACACTTGCGTGAATGCAGAATATCGTGAGAATGGTCTTTTTACAATGGTTAGGAACAATGATCAGAGTGAATCAAAAGCTCCTAACTAAATGACTATGGACGACATTTGCATGAATGCAGAATGTCATGAAAATGATCCTTTGTTAAATGTATAACAATTAGGATGCGATGATCAGAAGGGACCTTGATGCCCCTAACTAAATGCCTTATGGACGATATTTGCATGAATGCCGAATTCTATGAGAATGATTTTTTCAATGATTAGGACGCAATAATCAAAACGAATCAAATGCTCCTAACTAAATGCGTCTTGAATGATGATGTATGAATGCAAGATGAAATGATCCCTTTTTAATGTTTAGAGTTGTCACTGTTCGTCGTCCATCAGAGTTTATCACTGACATATTATGCCTCCATCTTATTCGGCTGGTATTTTGATAGAGCTTGAAGGAACCAATATATCTTGCTCAATAGGTTTGCCCCACTGTAACTTCAGTCTCCCTTCCACTGTACTTTAGGGACATAAGATTTGTATCATCTTGGAACCATCCTACTGCAACTTATGGCTATAGGATCTGTATCAACTTCAACCCATCCTATTGCAACTCAAGGGTATAGGATTTGTAACTTGTTCGGTCAACTGATCACTCCTCGGGTGACTTAACCAAATGCGTATGCATGACATTTGCCTGGATGCAGAACATCATTTTCTGAGAATGATTCCCCTTTTACACTTGGACTGACATTGTTCGTTATTCGTCGAGATTGTATCACCGACAAAATGTCTTGTCTCTTGTTCAACCAAAAAGGCCCAAAGAGATAATAATCTTCCTCCAATATTTCCAAACCTTAAGCTGAGTGAGTTCAGAACAATAGTCCTATTTTAGGTCATTGTATTTTTCAGAAACTTCCAGAGTAATATGCTAAACTTTTTTTCATGAAAGTATTATTAGTCCAATAATCATTATTTCAATGCAAAATGCTTGAAAAAGATCATAATGATGGACGAAACAGAAATTTATTGGGAGCATAGCTCGAAACAAATAGTTTAATCCAAGCTAGCAAATGCCATGAAGGAAATTTATTGGCAGTGTATTTTGAAAAGAATAAGGTAATCAAAGATAGCAAACTTAAAATGGGTAAAATGGAAACTAGGTGCCTCAGATATCGCAGCCTAAGCTTCTCTGTTCAAACTTCTTGAGGACCATTTTAAGCTCAATATGTGTTTAGGGGATCCGGAGTACTTTGTCGATGCCCCAAGACATAACATACTTCTTCATTGTTACTTCAAGCGTAGCAAGACTACTATGTGCCCCACTTTCAAACAAAATTTGAGCCGCCCTTTTGGTTTTTCAACTCAAACCCCCTTTGGTCTCAAAGCGCCCTTTGCGGGTTTTCGCCTTGGCCTCTCCTTTTTTCTTTTTCTTTATTTTCTTTTCTATGCTTTTTCTTTTTTTTTTCAAGAATCTGAAGTCAATAACCCATGTTTCCCATGAACATGCCTTCTTTGTTGCATAAGGTCCTTCCAGATTGGCATTTTCTTTACTCTGAAATCTTTTTTTTTTTTTGTAAAAGAAGGATCAGGTTCTTCTTTCGTGGAATTCCCCTTTATCGTAAGCTTGTATCATCTGACCATGGTGGATAACTTTTAACCTCTTCTTCGATTAGGTTAATTTGGAAAAAACTTCCATTCCCCAAACTAATGGATAAGGGGTTGCCCCGGTAAAAACCCTGGCCAACGTTTGGTAATCATAGAAGGTAACTTCTTTATACCAATCTTTATAAGTCTCGGCCATCTTTCCTGCAATCTCTGTTTTATTTTTGTTCTTCCTTTTTTTTTAGAGTGGGATTTGATGACTGTCAACATTGTAAGATTGACACATGAAGCGACCTTTGCCATCTTGTGAAGTAACCGACATCCACGGGATTTTGTGAAGTAACCGACATCCACGAGAATGAATTGATGCGGGCCAGAAGCTTTTGATAAAACTGGTTTGTTAACATCCATGCTTCATATAAGGAAAATGGAGGAGGCACAGTCTTCCTCAACTTGGCATTTACGGCATAACAGAAGCAATTTTCCTTTTTTGGTGAACTAATAGCTCGAACCTCTTGATTAGCTAGGCTGTTGCTTCCATCTTCATCTCCTTCGTTAGTTCATAGCGTCCGCTGACACTTCATAAGGTAGAATCTACCATTGGGAAGTAAGTTGCAATCTTTGTCATCTTCAAAGCCCTTAGATCCCTCTAGACACATATCTCATTAAAAGGGAGCCAGTAACAGCGTCGCTCATGTCATAGATATCTGAAGACCCATTACGAGCAGAAAATCCAAAGAATAAATGATCCTAAGGATGATTGTTCGTATAATACGGTCATGAGTGAAAAATATTTAGTATGAAATGTAAAGAATGAAAGTATTTACTTAGAAAGATACATTTTATTGAAATAAAAATTCTGGACATAAGCCTACTTCACAAAAAGGAATCCTATTGCTTCTAGACTTAAAGCAACAAGTGTGTTTGCACATTACTCTAGATTAGCTTTAAAAATACATGTTCCTTCCACAGTCTCGTTGTTCAAAACACTCTCAAGTACATAAGGGCAGATGCTTGGAAAACTTTTATTCCTCGGTTTTCTCTTCGGGTATACCATTGGCGTTCTGATCCCCCGATTTCTAGGTTTCTGATGACTCCTTCAAGGAGACACAACTTTCCTGCCCCCAATTTCAATTACCACTGCTCCGTCGTCGAACTTCACCACACCTATGTTGATGAGATTTTCCACCAATTTCTTGAAAGTAAGGCAATTTTCTATCGAATGGCCTGTGATCCCCGCGTGATACTCACACTGAGTGTTTGGGTCGTACCATTTTGGGTACGGAGGTTGCATCGGTTCCGGATATTGGGGGGACACAACGTGCGCATCAAATAAACTTTGATACAACTCCTTATACGTCATCGGGATCGGCGTAAATTAGAGTTTTTCAATGTTTTTCCTTGTGCGAGATTCTCTTCTTGATGAACCTTGATACTCAGTGGTCACCGTTTTTGGCTGATTAACGGTAATTGACTTTGAGTGCCCCATGTTTGTACTATTCACCTCGCCATCATTTTTTCTAGGAGTAGACCTTCTAGTGGTTTCCCCTGCTTCAATCTTGCCACATCTGATGGCATGCTCGATCATCTCCCCTGCCATTACTATGTCGGCAAAACTTTTAGTCGTACTCCCTATCATATGGGTTATGAAAGGGGCCTTCAGGGTATTAATGAAGAGCATAGTGGTCTCTTTTTCTAAGAGGGGTGGTTGGACCTGCATGGCGACCTCCCTCCATCTTTGCGCGTACTGTTTGAAACTTTCGTTTTATCTTTTTTCCATGCTTTGCAGAGTGATTCTATCCGATGCCATGTCCGTGACGTGGCTGTAATGCTTCAGAAACGCTTGAGCCAAATCTCTCCAGGAACTAATGTCGGCCCGACTAAGCTGGTTATACCACCTAGCTGCTGCGCCCACCAAACTTTCTTGGAAGCAGTGGATTAAGAGCTGATCATTGCTCACGTAGCCGGCCATTCGCCTACAGAACATGGTGATGTGGGCCTCCGGGCAGCTAGTCCCACTATATTTTTCAAATTCGGGCATTTTGAACTTAGGAGGCAGTACCAAATCGGGAACTAAACTTAAATCATTTGCGTCGATCCCATGATGATGATCGATGCTTTCTAGCGCTTTAAACTTTTCCTCTAGCCATTTGCAACGATCCTTTAGTTGCCTTGAGGATTCTATTCTCGACCCCATTCTCTCTATTGCATCCAGATCGAGCATAACAGGGTTGGCTGGGCCATCTCCTGGTTGGGATCCAGAGCCCGCGTGATGGCTCACGGGAGGTCTAGTGTCATCCGTCCCTTCTTTGGGGCTTGATTGTAACTGGTGGCCTTTGGAGATATTCCTCAGGCAGGGCTCTTGAGTGCGGCGGGGTAAAACCCGGGGGAGCGCCTTCGTTATCCTCTTCGACCGGAGGCATTGGCCCTTTCTCTTTGTCTGTTACTCCATTCAGCATTTGGGCCATCTGTGCTATCGTGTTTCTCTGGGCCTCCAGCATTTGGTCCTTCATTTCCTGCTGGAGTTTCAACATTTGCTCTTGCATTTGTTCCTGCATTTCTTTTCGAAATTGCTCGAACCTTTGATCCATTTTCCTAGTTTTTAGCGTGTTCAGTAGTGATGTTCCGCCTGCATTTTTTCTCTCTTCACTTTTTTTTTCTCTCTGATAATTTTAGCTAATTAGGCCCCTTTATTATAAACTTAAATGCATGGAATGTGATGCAATGCAAGTGCATGAATGCAAAGAGGCATCAATTCTGATCAACTTCATTTTAGAAAACTTTATCAGAAGGAAAAATCCTTTACATAAAACAGATTACAAATATGCTTTCGCCCTAAGGCCTAAGGTTTTGATTTTCCCAAGCGATGGAACCGGCTCTTGACCAAGTGCGGGCAGCCGCATTGCCCTCCACTTTATCAAGGAATTCGCTTTCCATAACCAGCTTTCTAACTCAGAAACTGACCGTGAATCGATGTTTCTTAAAAAATGGAAATGATATGCACAAAAGAATAAAACACAAAAAGTTAGTACCATGGAATATAAAGCAAAATAAACAATCACCTATCCGGGTAACCACTAAGGTCTGGCATAGTTCAGCTCAGGGTGGGTTCTTAGGCTCTTTACGTGTGGTTGAGTTCTAAAGTTTGAGGTACCCGAACCAGCAGATTCCTCGATCCTCACCCATTATAGGCTCATACAGACCAAGTTCGGTTCAGGGGAATACATTTCCCTATAGCCATGCCAAAGTGAAAACTTCACGAAGACATAGGTACGGATGTATCCTGAAAGCAGTCCACTAGCCCATGCGGAGGTGAAAACCTCACGAAGGCATAGCTTCTCGCTCCCACTTAAAAGCGTGACCACAATGGTCATGCAATGCAATGCCAAAGTATTCAAGAGATCCAATATAACATTGAAAATGCATTTAAAGAAACATGAATTCTGAAACCATTTTCTAATTTCAACCAAAAGGACAAGGATCAATCAATCTATGGCTTGACTCTCAACGAAGAATTAGTCCCCAGCGGAGTCGCCAGGCTGTCGTAACCATTTTTTGATGAAACAGTAAACGACGCGGTTGACTCGATTTTGAAAATGAAAAGGAAGGGAGTCGCCACCGATCTTTACTTGGGTGAGATCGGATCACCTTTGTTTTAATAAACATTTTGATTTATTAAAATAATATATTTTTTGGTCTACGAATTTAAAAAGAATGGGCTCGGGAGTCGGTTACGTGCGAGGAAGGATTAGCACCCTAAATCACGCCGAAATCGGTATCAAACCGATTGATCGATGTCCTAATGTTGAAAACTTTGAAATGGTTTGGAAACAGATACTTTTTATTTCTAAAATTTGAAAGAATTAGAAGGGACGTTTAAGGCTCTCTTATTTTCGAAGAGATAAAGCATCATGTCCAGTAAGTTAGGGCGTAATACTTTAGACTTCCGAAACTAAGCTCGCCTTTTTGAAACTTAGTTTTGTATTTGAAAAGGATCTCCTGTTATTTGTCGAACGAGAAACCAGAACCCAGTAAGTTAGGGCTCGTTTTCTCGAAAATCCAAATTAGGAAGATTGTCTCTATTTAAAAAAGAGGACTTATTCCGAAATATCTAGATGTTGAGTCCAGTAAGTTAGGGCGCAACATTTTGAATTCCCGAGAACAAGTGTTTTATTTGAAACTTGTATTGTGTTTTTAAAGGGGATATTTCGTTGTTTAGTTTAAACGAGGAAATCGGAACCCAGTAAGTTAGGGCTCGATCTTCTCGAATCTCTAATACGAAATATTTGGTTGTTATAAAACCGAGGCATTGAGAAAAATTAGCGCGAAAATGTGAAAACACGATGTTATACGCGAAAAGAATAATAAAAGGACACATACGCATATATATGTATAAATAAGGAGGATATATAATATATTGAAGGCATTACGTATAATAACGGTAGTAAAAATAACGATGGAACGATAACAATAATAACATGATAATGACGAAAATAATATAAAGATAATAAACATATTATAATAATAATAGCGCTATGACATATGAGAAATAAAATGGAAAATAAATAAATATATACATCATATGAAACAAATATAATAACAACAATAGTAACAATGATATGCTAATATGAATGATGATAAAAATAATAATGCAATGATGATAGTAAGATAAAGAATGATGATAACATTATATTTATAATAATAATAGTAATAAAGTAGAAAACAATAATACATTAATAAGAAAATAATAATCTTAAAAATAATGGTAGAAAATGTAATAAATAATAGAAAAGGAATAAAATATAAAAATATAATGATAATAGTAACGTAATAACAATAACAAAATAAAGAGTAATGATGATAATATATTTGTAATAATAATAGTAGAAGAAGAAATAATAATAAAAGTAGATAATAGTAATAATAATAAAATGGTAATAATAAAAATAATGATGCTAAAAGTAAGAAATAGTAATAATAAAATAATACTAATGATATTAGTAAGAAAAATAGTAATAATAATAATAATAATAACAATAATAATATAGATAAAATAATGATAATAATAGTAAGAGATGATAATAAAATGATGACGGTAATAAATAATATACGAATAATGATATAGTAATGATAATAATATAGTAATAATAGTAATATAACAAAAATGATAGAAAATAAAAATATAGTAGTAAAACAATGACAATAATAATGGTGGAAATAAAATTAGAATGGAGAATTATAATAAAAATAACATTAATAATAATAAAAAATAATAAAAATGATAAAAATAAGATGATAATAATATTAATCATGGTAATAATTAAAAGGTAAATAAAATGTATATACAAAGCAATAAACAAAATATATATATGTATAAAAATTCTAATATACTAGTAGTAAACAAATAATAGTAAATAAATATATACAATAGTAATAATAATAACATACAAATAATAATAATAGCAAAATGATGATGATAATAATAATAATAATAAATAATTTCAGTTAAGTTAAAAAAATAGTGAAAATAGTAAAAAAGGACTAAATTTAATTAAAACAAAATTTCGGGGTGAATTTAAAATAAAAGAAAGATTAGGGGACCTATTTATGCACGCGAAAGGATTGAAGGGACCAAAAAGGTAATAAACCCCTTTTCCCAAAACGCGCAGCAGCAACGAGGACCAAATTGCAAACCGGAGTAAATTTTGGGGCCAATGTGCGAATATGAAAAACTTGATTTTAAAAAACTTAAAAATGCGGAAGGACCGCGCGAGCAAATATCCCCCTTATAAAAAACACGCGGATCCTGAGGCGGGTCGGGTCGGTCGGATCAAGCCAAGACCAAAACGACGTCGTTTTGGGGTTAAAGGCCAGCCCCCAAAACGACGTCGTTTTGAGGGGCTATTTAAGGCCCAAAAACCTTAAAAAAAAAATCATTCTCCACTCTCTTAAAAAAAATTTCCTAACAGCTTTCTTTTCTCTCTGCAGGGACTGGTCTCCGGTGCCGCTCCGGTCGTCCTCCGCCGTAGGCTCCGTCGCCGGCGCAGTCGCCGGCCACCTCGCACGGTGGCCGGAAAAGGTAAAAACCCCTTTTTTTTTCTTTTTAATATATAGATATATTTATATGCCGAAAAGAAGAAAAAAAGAAAAGAAAAAAAAGAATTTCGAAAACTAAAAAAAAGAAATCACCTCTATTCTTCGGTTTTGATTCTAGTTTTTTCTTTCAGAGTTTTAATCTCTGTTTTTGCCTTTGTATTTAATTACTTGATTGTTTTTGAATCTGAAAAATCTCTCTTTTTGTATTCAAAAAAAGTCAAAATCCCCCTTTTACATTGGTTTCGGTCTTGCTTTATAGCCCGAAAATATTACAAAATATTGGCTTTTTTTCTGCCTTTTTGTTGTTCTCTGCTTGCTGTCTTTTCTCCATTCTGTTTTGCAGGTGCAAGTGGGGCAAGTGGAGGGCGTTGGTGGTGCTCTGACAGTAGCGGTGGGCAGGGCAAGTGGATGTCAGAAGGCCCTAGGTGCGGCACACCTAGGGTTTAGTTTTTTTGTTTTTTTCTGATTTGGGGTTGGGAGGTAGATTGGGCTTGAGATTGGGTTTTGGTAGTGTCATTGGGTTGTAAAATGGGCTTGTAAGCCTGGGCAAATATTGGGCTATGACAAATGTATTATTATTTATCATTATTATTATTATTATTATTATTATTATTATTATTACTACTACTACTACTACTACTACTACTACTCGTATTCAGGGGCTAGCATGGGCCCCCTAATATGTAAAATTGTTATTTAGGCCCTCAAAATTTTTAAAAAATTTTAAATTAATAAAGGTAAAATTGCACTTTGGCCCCCTAAAATTATAAAAATTCAATTTAATCCTTTACAAATTATAAAGATATAAACTATAAAAAATTAAAGTTTTATCCGGCCCCCCTAAAAAATTGTTCTGGCTTCGCCCCTGCTCGTATTTATTTATTTATTTTTATTCGTTTATTAATGTATTATTTATTATTATTTAATCTCGATTTGATCTTCATCCACTTAATTTCCACTATTTATAAATTCATTTTTTATGTATTATTTTATTCATTTTTTATTTTATTTATTTATTGTTCTTTACTTTTTAGTACTTTAAAGTAATTTATTTTCTTTATTGTTTTTTTTACTTTATATTATTATTATTATTATTATTATTATTATTATTATTATTATTATCATTATTATTATTTATCATTATCTATTGTGCTTTATTACAAATTGCACCCCTCTTATTTGTTTTTTAATTTGATATTTTATTTTCAATATTTTAAATTATTTTTCTCAATATTTATTTGTGTACGCATATATTTCTTTGTCCTCATAATATTCAGAAATTTGGTATTTTCTTTTGTGTGCATTGTCTTGTCACTAACATTATTATTAATATCATCGTTTGTTTATTTTACTTTTCTTTGATTGTTCATAGTAGCTTTAAAATAATGTACATTATGTGATTATCGTATATTATTTTCATTAGTATATTCATTATTGTTATTTTATTAAACTCGACATTTCATTTGTATATCATCGTTTGTACTGTCATTCATCAACGTAATATTTTATATCATTAATTTTTATTCGAACATGTCAATAAAATTTTCAAAAATAGGCAATGTTTTGTATTTGAAAGATTCGATAAAATCGCGCCCTAACTTACGGGGTTTTGATTTTTCTCGTTGAATTCGAATAATTGAATATCCTTTCAAAAATTAAAACATGTAAGATTTCAAATAAAAATCAAAGGCCAAATTTTTCTCAAGGATTCGAAATGTCATGTCCTAACTTATGGGACGTGACGTTTTATAGCCTCGAGATAAGAAAGTCTTCAATATATTTTTGACTTATTTAAGTATTCCAAAACAAAATATACATTAATGCAAAAAGGGATTGTATTTTAAATTTTTTCCGAATTTTCAACTTCCAACATAAAGACATCAAATAATCAATTAGGTACCAATTTTGGGCGTCATGAGGGTGCTAATCCTTCCTCGTGCATAACCGATTCTGGAACTCGTTTTCTGGATTTCGTAGGCCAAAAAATCGTCGTTTTAGTAAATTAAATTTTTTATTAAAATGATTGAATTACAAGGTGACCTGATCACACATCATCAAAAAGGATTGGTGGCGACTACCATGTTCGTTTTCATTTTCAAAATCAAAGTCGACCTCTTTGTCAAAAAAATGGTTTCGGCACTAAGTTTTTGGCAGGTAGTCGTAAAATATCTATTTGGCGAAGTGTTATTTGCCCAATTGTCTCATTTGACATATGGAATGGGCGTATAGTAGTGGTCAGGGTTGAAAGTAGAGACTTATATCAGAATGCGTTGTTATGCAAAAAGGAAGATTTTGGTGATTTGTAAAGGGACAATTATGATTGGAGACAATGCCAAGGGTGTTGAATGCCATGTTTGTTTGAGTTACTATGCTAGTTACGTTGTAAATATTTTGGTTAGGAATCAACTTGGTAGAATAATCTGATATTTTTTATTTTTAGTTTTCATTAATGTTACTCTCAGTAGTGGTAGAGCCAAAAATATTTTTAGGAGGCGGAATTAAGTTGTATATTTTTAAGATAGTAAAAATACAATTTCACCATTTTAATAAACTATATCTTTATAATTTTATAATTATTAATTTAAAATTTTATAAATTATAAAAGGGCCTACATGAAAATATTTTCATTTTAGGGGGGCTGGGCCCCCTACATGCACCCTTTGGCTTCGTCATTGGCTCTCAAGATCTATAGACAATTAAGTAAGAAAAACTTTGAATTCAAATGACACTTGTTGAATTACAGTAAGTGAGTTAAGGCTATATATAAATAGGTGGAAGAGTTCTTTAGAGGAGTTTTTCTTCTTCCTAATATACTATTTTTATAGTATATTTTTTTTATAAAAATACTTTGAGTAAACTTAAAGTGAGATTGAGTTAATCATTTACAAGTTTAAATAGGTTTGACAAAATTTAAGACCAATATTTAAGATAAGACTTGACTTGGATAGCCATAAAATGCATTAATATTGTATAGGTAGGCCCAAACTTAACTTGGCCAATAATCATATCTATTCACTAATAATGTACAAATTTATACACCCATGATATATCAAATATAAAATCATCTTTTAAATAACTTTCTTTTAACTTTTTTGTTTTGTATTTGTATAAAAGTTAAAATGCAATTTTAAGATTTTAATAGTCTATATTTTTATATATATTTTTTAAAATTTAAATTTAAATTTTATTATTTCGAGAAATTAAACTACAATTTTATTATATATTAACTTAAAATTTTATAATCTATAAAAATTGAAAAAGTTAAATTTCTAAGTATAGGGCTGACCTCTGCCGGCCCCCTTAAGTATACCTCTATGGAAAATGCAGTGAAAGTCTTATTTATCTTTTGTTGAAAATTTAATTAAAATATTGGCATGAAAAATAATAAAAAATATAATAGAAAATGTATTAAAAGTTTGTTTATATATAATACATTAAATATGATTATATGAAGCGAAAAAATATAAATACAAAAGTAATCGAATTATTAAATCTATTTAAGCATAAACATTTTCTTTTGGCTTATTACCATCTATATATAATATCCTAACTTTTTATTTCATCTTAAAATACTTATGTTCAACAGCAACACCCAGGGACAACATATTTATTGTTTGAAAAGTTTTAAAATATTAAAATATGTTTTTTGAAATATTAAAAAAATATTTATTTAATGTTATAATTCAATGAAATATTTTATTGATTAATTGCAATACTTTTCAGCTGAATTGGAAATATTTTCATCCCCGACCTAGTACCTAGCTCAATTCAATTTATGCATATATTTATATATACAATAGTATAAGGAAGTAATGGTTAAATTTGTTGGTAGTATATTCCAACACTAGAGTTCAAACATCCCCTCCCCAATTTGAAATATGTACCAATAGATATTTGGTCAATTTCTACATAAAGTCCTTGTACCATTTAGTTTTAACAAATTTAGTTTCTCTATTATAATTTCGTCATTTCTAGTTTTTCTATTTTCGGAATTTGTATTTTCACTCATTAATTCAAACTTTTTCCATTAATTCTATCAAATAATTTGACATGATTTATTTTTTATGAATGCAATGACATGACATATATATACTCTCGATTTTTTTTACTTTTTTTTTTTATTTTTATAGTTGGACAATTTTTTTGTACATTACAAAAAGAAAAGAAAATTTGTATAAAATAATGGGAAAATTGTCTTTAGGATTGAAAATACATATTTCAAAATTGTAATATAGAGAATAAATTTGTCAAAAGTATAGTGAGTTTTCATAAAATTATATCTATATAAATGACTTTCAAGGGTTTTATATAAATTTTGATTAATGTAAGTTGAAAGAATAGTGAAAATAGAAATTCAAAACAAATAGAGTATCCTAAATAAAGTCATGACATCTCTAGATTGGAAAAGGAGAAAAATAAAATCAAAAGGAACTTCGTTTTTAAATTCCTTATCATATAATTCATCAAATATTCATTATATATATCTACCTACATCTGCATTAATTTCTTCATTATATATCTTCATATATCACATATCTACTTTGAAGGAAACTGTATATATAACACAAACAAAGCTTATATTCTTCATCTTCGATCTAAATTCATCAACCTTCTCATGGCTTGGTCGAGACATCCGATGTCGTCGAACACATTGTCGAACCAAAAGTATGATCGTTTATGTACCGGCTAGGCGCGGACGTACGATGAAACCCTTTAGGCAAGCAACCTTTCACGTCTTGTTTATGGAAACTATGTTTCGTACTGGTTTCCGGCTTGAACATGACCAGGTCTTGAGCCTTGGACGCCAACGGCCTCATGGCACCCGCAACGATTGTCCCAGAACTCGGTCCAGTCATCCGAGACGGAGGAGATAAAAGAAGGGAGAAGTAGAGCAAAAACATGAAGAAAAGAGTGGTAGTAGACATCGTTGGTATTGAAGATAGTTTTGAAAGGGGAGGGAGAGGGGGTGGCTTTAAATAGGGTATTGGGACCGACTCAAAATATATTTGCTAGCTGGGTCATAGACTCAAAGGGTACAACTTGGTGCGGTGGACAATGGGGGAGTTTTTGCTTTTGAACGATGCAAAATGATGAAGCTCGTGCATTTCATAAATCGATCATCTTCATAAGGTTTGAAAGTCAAAAGTCAACCACTCTTCCATTGCATTTATTCCTTTGGTTTTACAGTTTATCCTCCACATATATATATATACACCATATATTTGTTAACCAATTGAGAGCTATTTGATTCCTTATACCGTCATTGTTCATAAATTTATATAATATGAGTAAATCATGATATCACCCCATTAAATAAACAGCCCTTATATTTACTTCTAAAACCTAGTAATGAGATGACATTATCGGTTTGGTTTAACACCGTTAATGCATATAAGCCCTTAGCCTTTATTTCTTTTTCTCTCTTTTTTTTAAAAATTATATTGATATTATATTTTGAATTTACTTGAAATGTGCTGCGTATATGAGGAACCAACCTTCCATATCGAATTGCAATAAAAGAACCTTATATAAAGGAAACAATTTTGTATAAACTCTTTTTTGGATTTTTATTTTAAGGTAGTTATATTGAGGAAAATATTATTTAGTATATTGCCCGTAAAAGTTTTTAAGCCTCGTAAGTAAAGTCGTGGTGATGATGATAAGTGTATTATAGGAATATAATAAAATATTAATATATAAATATATAAAAAAGGGGACACAAGTCAATTTTTTAATATTATTTGTGGAATAAAAAAGTATACTACAAGCATACCAAATACTAACCCATACATTTAGAAGATGTATTTAAAAGTATTCATGAATTAGATCCTATTGACAAAAAAAAAAAAGGTCAAAAATATATATGGCTTGACCCCTTAGCAGAGGCGAATCAAGGGGGATTGGCAGGGCATCAATCCCCTAAATTTTGTAAAAAAAAATTAGGCCCTTTTGAATTTTAATTTTTTTATTTTAATATTAGAATTAGTGTTAAAAAAAGGAAAAATTAGTGTTTGGCACCCAAAAGTTTTTCAAAGTTGATTTCTTTTATAGGATTTATAATTTTTTTAATGATAAATTTAGTAACATTTTTAGTTTAATTTGGTAAACTAATACAAAGTAGTATCTAAATATTAATTTCATAAAATAAAGTTTAATAATTACAATATAGTATGTAAATATTAATTAGGTAAAAATAAACTTAAATAATTATAATATTTAATACTAATTGAACATTTAATTTTTTTATTTTTCTTAAATTTTAATGATTAAGATTATTCCAAATTTAAAAATACCTTATTGAAATACTTTAACAATATATTTTATATAAATATATTGTGTCCCATTAGCAATTCTTTCTTTGCTCTTGCCCCTTAGGTTTTTAAGGTCATTTTGTTAATGTTTTTAAATATATTTTAAATGAAAAATATTCTTAACTAAAAAATAAATAAATTTAGCCAAGGTAACTTATGAAATAATGAAAGGAAAAGACATTGTGTATATAGGAAATTATTTGCTACATTGCTAGTGGAGTTTTTAGACTCTACAAACAATGTTAGGGGGGTTAACAAACATCCAATAATGGTATAATAAAATATTAAAATAAATATTTAAAAAAATGACATTTAATAATTTTTAAAATTACTTGTAAAATGAAAAAGATTAGTCGGGATTACAGATTAAAAAACATTAATTTTTTTAGAAAGATTTTTTATATCCAACATTAATTTTTAAAGAGATTTAAAGCATCAATTCAATTTTCGTTGTCTTTTACGAAATTTAGAGGGAAGAAAAAAAGAGAAAAGAAAATGAATAAGTCAAACATTGTCCCATGACCTTAGATATCATGCAATTTTATTTTATTTTTTTGAATAATGTCATGCACTACTTAGACGTGCACTTGAGGGAAATATAAATATAATCAACCTGGCAGACAAAAAGAAAAGAAAAGTCAACCATTTCAAGTCTTATACGTGGATAGGTTTGATTGGGCCACGTGGGAGAAGTAGCTTACCCAATTCGGGAAGCCTTGGTTTAATTACGATTTACAACCCAAGACCTTTCCACATCATCTCCTTCATCCTATCTGCCTTAATCTTATGCCACGTGTCTGTAAAATATTGAGAGAATAGAAAAAGTGAAAGATTTGTGGGTTATTGGGGCAACATGCCAAGATCTCAACGACTACCTCTAAAATCTTAAAAATTAAAGAGGCCAGGATCATAAGACGTGTAGATTGAGGTGGCAATTTGTTGGATTTTCACAGATTACGAATCTTTGTATTGACGTGGCCAGTTGATTTGGGTTGGTGGTGAGATAAATTTGTGTTTACGTCTACTGTACACACTTGGCCGTTTCTAGAGCGTCCTGTGTCATTTTACGGTGGTAGTTTCGCGGGATGTTATACGGCTTATGTCTTCTAAAATATATAAATAATAAGGTACGATGTGGTGGCTGCTCATTCTATTTATGTGGTTGAGAATTTGATTTTCGCTCATAAGAACAAAATATATTTCATAATTAACTGTTTATCTCTTCACAGAACACATATAATGAAGGGATTAATCATTATTGTCAATGGGGGATACCCTAATTACGACAAAAAATATATATTTAAAAATATATAGGAATAAGGGGTTAAAGTTGAAATAAAAATTTTATGAGATTTAACTTATAATTTTATCATTATATTAACTTATAATTTTATCATTATATTAACTTATAATTTTACTATTTTTAGTGGGGCCAAAGGAATTTTTTCCTATTTTAAGGGGATATGGCCCTTGCTTGCACCCCTAACTAGCCCTTAGACATACATCAATATTGATGCACCTTGCGACTAGACATGGGCCGGATGGTTTGCCTGCCCCAGCCCGTATGGCTCGGGTTTTTAACATGTTTTTTTAATTTGAATTTAATTTGAATCTAAAATATTTTTGTTTAAGTTTAATCTTGAAAACATATTAGCATTAATTCTTTTTTAATTATTATTTTATATATCCATGGTGAAATAAAATAATTTGTTTGTTAATTGCATTAAAAAATGATAACATTAAAAAAAATTAGGCTGAGGTCTACTGGTCTCCACCAATATCACCGTATGTCAAAGTTAATGTAGATGTAAGATTTGCCCTTAAAAACAAACAATCATGCTTAGGAGTGATAACGAGGGCCAAATTTTAGGCTCTTGTTGGAGAAACAACTACTATATTTGCTCCAGCTTTACGACGGAGGCTTTAGCGGTGCCGCACGGGCTACAGTTTGCTATTGACTTAGGCTTCCATCATATGATAATAGAAAGTGACTTATTATCAATTATTTCAAAAATAAACTCGCAAGAAACTGACTTCTCGAAGATAAACTCATTTACTTGTTATGTGAAGAGACTCTAAAAATGCTTCATTTCTTGTCGATTTGAGTTTATCACCAGAAATGGTAACCAAACTGCACATGCAATGGCATCAGAAAGGATGCTTAGGCAAGGGGAGGCTTTTTGGGTAGAAGATGCGCCGTCACTAGTCTTGAATCGTGCTGCAACCAATCGTCAATATATGGACTCACCTTGATGATCAATTGTACATGTGAAGTTTTTGGGGAATCATCTTTAATCTGTTTTCCTAGTTTCTTTTTTTGATTTTCTTCAATATTTTATGATACTGGTAAGGGAGATTAATGTCGATTGAACTCAAGTTTTGCTAAAAAGAGGGGGTGGTCAATTCATTTCTCTACAATTTTTCTTCTGTTCTTGAATGCTATTTTATTTTTCGATCTTTCTAGGTTTTATTTTTAAGGACTGAAAATTTATTTTGTACCCCTCTTTTCCTCAATAAACTCAATTGACTATTACTATTCAAAAATTTATCTATTCTCTTAATATTTTATAATATATGAGTTATATAAAAACTCAACTCAACTCCCACATTAACTCCCATGCATGGATCGGAAAGTTTTCATCTCCACACTCAACAATGATTTTTTCCTTGACAAGTTTCAGTTTATCGGTGATTATCAAATTGTCCCCATGACTAAAATCATTCATTTTCAATATATCAGCACCATAGCAGACTACTTCCTCTCATAGTCGTGCAGTTCTCTTGAAAATAGATTGGTTCCAAGCTTGTAATACCACGAGCCAAGTTGGTCTTCCTAACATAAAAAATAAACTTGACCATGGTTCCACCTTAATAAACCATTATATTAACCATGCCCACCTCCATGTCTCCATCTCCCTTCTCGTATTATCCTTCCAAAAGATAATGACCTGAGGTTTGTTTGGCTTCCACATTTAGAATACCATTAGTGTTGAAATCCTCATTTAACATGGCAGCCTCGTACAACCCTCTTATGTTAAACATCTAGAGCTAAATTGATAGAATTTGTGAATATGAAAAATTAAATTTATTGAATAATTTAGAATTAAAACCAATTTGATCAAATATGTAACTATTGGATACTAAATATGTTATTATATCAATTATAAAAGACCACAACATTTTCATTAATAATTTAATATGGTAATTTAACATGGTGACCAAAACAAAATTAAATGATTACGTTAGTAATGAAATTGAAATTTTCATAATTGAGTGATCAAAACAAAAATACGTTAATTAAGTGATTAATTGTATAGTTTACCCATTAAATAATAAAAATTGTTTACGAAGATTAAGCATTAAATTTAATTATTTGTGTTTAAGTTTAAACTTATAACCAACAAACCAATCATTACAACACTCGAATTGAGTTCATTCCTTAGCTTAAAATTTTGAATTCTACCCAACAATAATAGAGCTCAATTAATTTGTCTCAATAACTAAAACTTTTATTCATAAATATTAAAATTATATATAAATTTTAGTTTAATATACAATTATATACATAAATTTTAATTTTATGTAATTTTATATATAATTTTTTTTGTAACACTCAAAACCTGACCTAAATATTATGACTAAATCCGAAGATGGTATTGTAAAACATTTGAAAGCCTCAAAACTGTTTGATTTATAAGGTGCACGCTAACTCTTATTAAGTAAAAATTCAGATTATTAGCAAAAATTTCTTTCTTAACCAATTCGATAAAACCATTTATTATTCATACTTTTAAAACATTTAAATTTGCAGCGGAATTCTTACTTTAACTTATTTTTGAAAAATGTGATTTGTTTTAGGAAAAAAAAAATCATAGTTTTGCAAATCCAATGAGTATCACAGAAATTATGTCCAAGTAATTTAAAACAAAAAATAAAAATAAAATCCAACCTCTAAAACAGTCCAAAAATTACCAAAACAGAATAAGTCAACTTTTTTAATTAATACTGAATTAAATCATTAAACTGAGCTTCTGTCGCACCGACTCATCTTAAATCTGGCGATTACTTGAAAGTAACAGACAAACAGAGAATGAGTTTCGAAACTTAATGTGTAACATATCATAAAATTAACATAAATAATTTCAGACATATCTCAAATACAGAAACAGTGTCAGAACATATCAGATGCAGATTTATATTCCTACCCCCATTTACTACACACCATCTCCAACCATCCTTACACACCATATAGGGTATTAAATACACATCTAGCCCTACATACCGTTTAGTGTCAATATGACACTTTTCAGAATATTTGCAACTTAGTTGCCAGATCGCCAAATACAGATATACACATGGCTGAGCCACCAAAATTGACAGATAATTATACTGCCCACACTTCCTCCATAACACATACCCCACCCCAATTAGAGGTGAGTATTCGATCGGATCGAGTCAAATCGAATGAAGTCAAAAAATTTCAAGTTAGTTTAGTTGACGAATCCTATTTTAGCAACCGAACTCAATTTGAATTTTTTTTAATCGAATTGAATCGAGTCAAAATATTTTGAGTCAAGTCGAGTCAAATTAACGAATCCTATTATTTATACTTAATGTTGCATTTACATGGACCAAATATTTAACTAGTAGACGAAATAGAAGATTATTTAACTACATAAATAATATAATGATTTTTACTTTTAATTTAATAGGTAAATATTTATCAAAACGTTACCTTTTAATTTAATGGTTTTGGCTTTTAACTTTAGAAAATGTAAACATTTATCAAAACGATGTGGTTTTACCTTTTCTTTTTTGAATTTTCAGATAATACAAATTTTGTAATTCATATTCGAGTTAAACGGAAAAACTTAATTTTTTTATTCGAGTTGATCCGAATAACTCAATTAACTCAAATAACTCGAACTATTTAATTCAGAATTTGAATTTTTTATCGAATTTTCGAATCGAATCAGATTTTGCTCACCCTAACCCCAATGCACATACAAAAATAACATATGTCAAAATTTACATATCATACATGTTCATATAACAGATGCAAATCATGCTTGATGAATAATAGATCAGACAAATCGTATAACAGATCATATATATCGTATCACACTACATATTAATTACACATACTTTACACGTATTTATATTAAGTTTTATGCTAACATATTAACAAAGATCATGTTTTATAGCCTAATTTATAACATACAAGCCCTACAGAAAGCCTGCATCCGATCTGAACTACGTTTACGATCTTAGAAAAAAAAATTAGATTTTGGGTCCACACACCCCTGTGTCCCACACGGCCCAATTGGCTCAGAATGTGTGAGACACATGGTCCAATGACACGGCCGTGTGGCGTCGACAATTCAGATTTTCTACTTTTGTGGTGCACTGTTTTCTTAGGTTTTCCTTACACACCTGATCCGATCCGATTTTGACGTGTAATCAACTACGAGATTTTCAATACCTAAAAAAGTCATACAAACGATTAATTTTAGCACTGAATCACCAATTTCCAATAATTCATCCAATCACAACCAATGGTATTACACCTTAATAAACCGAAATTAAGCCTTCTAACGGTCAACCACTTACCCGAACAGACACGGCAGTCTTAGCACCACTAAATTGTAGAAGGAAAATTCTGGCCTTCTTGATTAACGCCTAAGTACGAAAGATTCACGAGGTTAACTCATGCTCCAAAAGAATAATTAAGTCATTAATCAAAAGCCCTTACAAAAATCTACAGAAAACACCTACTTACGAATACCCGGAAAAATAAAATCGTAAAAGAGAGTAGAGGATGATCCACACCAAAACGCAAGAACGTAATTAGGAGCAATGAGATAAGAATCAAGAAAAATTGAAGAAGATAGCAGGAAACGAAAGAACAAACAAAAGGGAAAGAAAAAAAAAAAAAGAAACAGAACCTGAAGAAAAACAAAATGAGGATACGTGGGGAAAAACGTGAGAAGATAGGAGCAGATTTTTGAAATAAAAAATACTATTATTAATTTAAAGTAAAACAAAATCTTAGCCAATTAACCCCTTGATAACATTTTTTTCAAGAGTTTTAATTCAATTTGACCTTCAAAGATTAACAAAAATAATGACAAGACTAAAGGCTAAGCTAATACCTTATCATTGAACCAACGGGCTCATTCTAACACAAATTAATCAAAAATAATATTTAAACCCAACGAACAGAAATAGGCCTAAGAACAAAAATAATTAAATTTTCCAAAAAAATACAACTTGAACCCAAAATCTCAAATACGCAATTAATGCACTTAACCACTAAAACAATTACTTATTTATTATAAAATGTAACAAAACAGAAATTAGAGTTTTGGGGCATTACATTTTTATTTGATCCAATCCTTACAAATTATTAACACTATTGTTGATATTGCACTCAAGAAATCATTATATTTATTTGATATAATAATAAATTGATATATTTATTTTTTTAAATGTACTTGATTGAATCAAAATTAAAGTTTCATACATATGTTTGAAATATAATTAAAGTTTTATGTGTATAAATGCACTAAATTAAAATTCATGTATCAAATTACACATTAAATTAAAGTTCATATATGATTTTGATATTTATCCCTATATCCAAAAACAATTGAATCAAATATCAGCAACACTAAACCCTAAATGCCCAAACCATAAAAATATATATGATCACATGGATTGTGCAGTCCAGATTAATTTAATCCATAAAATACATTTTTTTATATATTGAAATAAAATGCTTTGATTATTTTAATTTGACGAAATCAGCTTGTTTTAAATAAGAAAAATGTTAACACTTTAATAATATTAGTGTTTTTTATAATTTTTTATTTAATTTATTATTATCTATTATTTATGAAAAGGATAAATTAAAATTTTTAATCAAAATAAATATTTTTCTTTCAATAGTTTATTCAAATAAAAAATATTAAAATTCCTTTCCTTTATTAATTTTAATTATCCAAACAAAAAATAAATATATCCTTTCTTTTTTATAAGGTTCTTTTCTCTTAATAATATTTATCAAATATAGGGTAAACTAAAAGAATGAAAGGTTAAAGCAAGGGAAAGATTAGAAAATATTTTATTTGGATTATTAAAATTAATAATAAAAATAATAACATTGTTATAAGAAAATGAAAAGATTTATTATAAATTTTTTTATAATTATAACTTTTCATAAGATAAATTATTAAAAATTTGAAAAAAATTTTAAATCTCTTAATTTTTGGGTAAATTGCAAAAATAGTCACCCAACTATGCCTTTAGTTCTATTTTGATCACTCAAATATTAATTTTTTTATTTAATCACTCAACTTTCCAAAATCAAATATTTTAGCCTGCTAGTTGTGGTTAAATGAGTGATGAAAAGCTGATGTGGGCAATTTTTATTTGGTCTAATAATTAATTTAGTACTTTAATATTTACATATTCTATCAATTTGACGTCCCTGAATCTAAAAAATTAAATAAATTTAATTCTCAATGTTTACAAAATTTGTCATTTTAGTTTGAATTCTAAAAATTCAATAAATTTAGTCCTCAACATTTAAAAAATTTATCAATTTAATTCCAATTCTAAAAATTTCAAAAAAAAAAAGAACAGAATAAAAAATCATATATGATTTATTTCCTGAAGCGAAAACTGTAAAAAAAAGAAATGTTGAATCGATACATAAACAATGGTATTCCCTCTCATATATTCATCCATCTCTTCATCTCACAATTCTCTAACACACATCTAAAGTCAGCGCTACCCTTTCTTCTTTCTTATTATTATAAATCTTTGTTGATGATAACTAACTTCTACATGGAGAATAACTGGATTTGCCTTTTGCAACGACTAACTGGTGGTATGGAAAACCCAGAATTCAATTTGGGTCCTTGGAGTTTTTAACATGAAGAGGATTTTACGAGTTTCTCTCTCATATGAATTATTTTAAATATTTTTCCTTTTTTAAAACTTTTTGATTTAGAACTAAATTAATAAATTTTGTAGATGTTGAGGGTTAAATTTGTTGAATTTTTTAGACTTAGAGCTAAAAATGATCATTTTTGTAAAAATTAATGGTTGAATTTGTAGAACTTTTAAATTTGGGATCAAATTGATAGAATATGTAAATATTGGAGGGCTAAATTTGTTATTAGGCTAATACAAAAGGCCTATGTCAGCTTTCCATCACTTGTCTAATGGCAACAAATGAGAGAGTGGTTAAAATATTTGATTTCAAAAAATTGAGTGGCTAAATAGAAAAAAATTAATAATTTAATGACCAAAATAGAATTAAAAGTATAGTTGGATAAATATTTTTTTACTTTGTGTTTTTCAAAATTTCGCCATAATAACAATATATTAGGGTATATAATTGTAAAAGAAAGGAAAGGGAAAGAAGGGATAGTTAAGGAAAGAAAATGATATATGTTTTGGATAGTTAAAGTTCATAAAGCAAAGTGAATGATATTTTTATGAAAAGTTATGGAAATGATGATCTATAATAAATTTTCTCAATTATATCTTTCATATAAAATGATTTATGTAAAGGTAATAGGATAAAAATGATATTTTGCATCTTAAAGGAAAAATCACTTTTCTTTCCCCAGCTTTTCCCCAAATTGAGGTAGGAATTGTTTCGCTGCAAAAGGAATATGGTCTAAGCTCATACCAGTGGAAAAACAAGATAGCTTCTTCTCAGGTAATCTTCAAGATTGGATGGAATCCAATTTGAGGAATCGTTACAACTTCTCCTTAAAGGGAGTGGATTTCTTTGGCATAATTCTTTGGAAGAACCAGAATCTATTCATTTTTCAAAGAGATCAGTGGAGTGTTGATGATGTTATTAAAGGATCGTACAATTGGACCTTATAATGGAACTCTTCCCTTAAGGCTTCTCATCCCTTGAGACAAAATGCTAAAATGTTTGCTAATGAAGAAGGTTATTGGATTTATCTTAATTTTGATGGTGCTGTGAAGTTAGATTCCGAAATGGCCGCTTTTGGAGGTGTGATGAGAGATCGACATGGGGGTTGGATTCTTGGGTTTAACAAGAGCTTGGGGCACTGTTCTATCTTCAATGCTGAACTATGGAGTGTTCTTGATGGATTGATGATTATATAGAGTCAGAACTATGATGGACTGGTGATTAGATCAGATAGCCAAGAAGCGCTTAAGGTTATTGATGACTCTTCCTCAAAAATTTCTTCTTCTACGCTTATCCGGCGTATTCCACAGCTCTTGACGAATATTGGTCCTTGGAAGTTCGAACATATTCCTCGCGAAGAAAATGCTGAAGCAGGTTGTATTGCTAAGTTGGCTTTTGATAGAAATGAGAGATTTCATTTAGTCGAGAACATTTCTCTAGATTGGATTAAATTAATATAATTTTCTGTTTGTTTTTATCACAAAAAAAAAAAAAGAGGAGAAATTTAAAAGGAAAATGAAGGATATTTAACTCCCTTACTTTTCTTTCCTTTCTCTTGTTTTTATTCAATTCAAACATAGGTAGCATTTGGTGTTTTCCTATATTATGATTTCAATAGAATGTAATTTCTTGGAATGTGATTGCTAGGAATGTGATCACCAGGAAAATTACTTTACAATGTTTGATATACATTGATTAAAATCCTAAGAAAGTTACATTATTACTTTTGTTTCACTAAATACTTTCCTAGGAATGTAATGATAATTCACAAATTTACCCTTATTAAATAAAATGTAATATTCATGTATTTAATTTTTATGATAAACTTTATTCTTAAAAAATATTTGAATTAAATATTTAATAATAAAATTTAATCAATAATTCTTAAATTATTTTTTAATTTATAATTTTAATTTAAAGAATTTTTTTCCCAAATTTATCTAGCATATATTTTCTAAATATAATAATACATATATAAAACTTATTTTAGAATAAATGAAAAAAAAAAAAGAGACTTCAAACCATGTTTGATTTTAGCGCTCACCCATAGGAATATAAAAAAAAAAAAGTAGATTCCAAGTATTGCTCTTAGTAAAACTACAAATAATTAAATCATAAAAATATAAAACTATAGGCGGCATAAGCTACAATTCCTGCAATTATTAAATGGAACAAATCTGTCCATATTCTACAAAAATTAATAAATATTTCATAGAAATACAAGTGATAAATCCAAATTGTAGTTGGAAAAAAAATAAAATTAGGAGAAAAAAACTTACTTTATTAAGTAGGAGGAAGAAGATAATAACTTTTTTTATGTTTATTAATATATTAATACCCTAAATCAATATAAAAAAGGTTAATCTTATTCTAATATTTTTTTAACTTTTCAATTGGAAAATTTAAGAGAAAATTAGATTACAAGTAGAGTAAATAAAATTTGACATACCAAATATTAAAATCAATTTTCAACTGATTAAACTTTAAAAAAAAAACTATTTTCCGTCGTACCAAACACTACCATAAAATAAATTATTATTTTCCTTTGCTTAAATAAAAAATTCCATCAAAATAAGAAGGTTTTTTTTTTCTCTTCCTTTTCCTTCCTCTCTCGTAACCTAATCCTAAGTCCTAACCTATGGTAAAATAAATTATGATAGCAGTCTGTGTTGAACTGGCAAATTTACCAAATGTATAGTTGATTTCAATAGCTTTAGTCAAGAAAATAATAATAATCCCAATGACACCAGCTTTTCATGGTAAAGATACCTATGAGTTTAGATAGTTTTAGATTAAAAAACATATGAAGAAAAGATGAGAGTAGAATCTTGAATATAATAAATCATGATGATTTACAAGTGGATAAACATGAGAGATTTCTAGGAAGATTCAATCTTGCATCAAAGATTCCATTTGAAACATTATTAGAATCTATGTAACTGGTGGTAGCTTTTGCTTTCACATATTAGCTTTTTTCCACAATTGATGCCTTAGAAAACTAAAAAGATTTAGTTACGCAGTCACTTTCTGTCTGCACCATGCTTGCTTTGGGTGGAGTAAACTATTTTGGTAGGCTGTGTTTTCTTTATTCAAAATATTAGGATTTCATGGTTGGACTCACGATGATGATGATGATAGGCTTAAATTTTGATTGAAATATATATTTTAAATTTTATCTAAATAAATTATTAAAAATGTATTTAATATATATAAAAATATTGAATATGATAAATAGGTAAATAATTACTTAAATGTAAAAAATATTAAGTTATTTATTTTTTTAAAAATTAAAATAATTTTTTAAAATGATATATTTAAATTTTCTCGTATGTATGTTTTATTTAAAACTATCTTAAATAATATAAAATATTATATTAATAAGATTAAAATTAAAAAATAAGTATCTTTTGAGATTAATGTTTATTTTTTATCAAACAACATACTTATATTCCGTATTTATATTTACTAATTTACTAAACAATTTTCTAATATAAATTCAACCCTTATAAAATTTAGTTTTTAAGTTTTTCAGTTAATCAAACACACCCTAAGTTCGAGTTCAACTATTTGTTTATTCAATTTGTTCAAATTGGATCTTAAATAAAATCTTTTATAATAAGTATTGTGTCGAAACCATTTTTTTAAAAAATCAACTTTTTTTTTTGAAAATAAAAATGGGAGTCGCCACCAATCATTTTTGTGAGGTGTGATCGGGTCACCTCGTAATTTGTTTATTTTAATAAAGGGTTTGATTTACTAAAACAATGATTTTTGGTCCTCGAAATTTGAAAAAATGGGTTCGGGAGTCGATTACGTACAAGGAAGGATTAGCACCCTCGTAACGCTCAAAATTGAAAAAATGAGATAAAATAGTGATGTAGAAAACGGAACGATGATATATGAATGAAATGTTGCATTAACAAATGACAATAACGAATATACTAATAAAAACAATTTACGAGAATCACATAATATACACTATTTTAACATTAATATAACAATCAAAGATAAATAAAATAAATAATAACAATGATAATAATAATAAAGTATGCACATAAAAGGCAATACCAATACCAATTTCAATAATAATAATAATAATAATAATAAAATATAAAAGTACATAATATAAATAAATGAACTTTAATTATTGAAAAAGGCTGAAGAAATAATAAATAAATGAATAAATAAACTAATGAATAAAACAATTTGCAAAAAAGGGATTGAAGTTAAATAAATCAAGGATCAAATTGAAATTAAAATGACATTGGGGAGTATAAATTATAAATAATAAAAAAGCTACTAAGGATTAAAAAAGTAACAAAACTGAAATCGTAGGATAAAAATAAAAGAAAAAAGAAACAGGACCAGATTGTAAACCATTTAAAATTAGAAGGACCAGAACATCAATTAAATGCGCGGATTCTATCTGGAAACCAAGTCGGGTTTCGGGTCATCGAAAACAATACCGTTTCAGGCGCCCGTCTCTTAAAATGGTCTAAGGACCAAAATGAAAACAAATAAAATTAGGTGATAAAATTAAAAAAACAGAAAGGTATTAAATTGAAGCAGGCCGAAAAAGCGGAAGGACTAAAAGGGTAAATAGACCCTTATCCAAAACACGCGGATCCTGGGGGTTCTGGGTTGGATCTCGGGTCGGCCCCCCACAAAACGGCGCCGTTTTGGACGTTTTTGAGGGGTTGAGTGAAACGGTGCTGTTTCACTAGGCTATTTAAGCCAAAAAAACTTCCAAAAAAAAAAAAATCAAAAAACTCTTTTAGAAAAAAACAAAAACAAAAAACTATCCTCCTCTCTCTCAAAGCTCCCCCATATCCGGGCTAGAGGTCCGGTGAGTCCCACGATGGCCACCAGTCGCCCGCGACAGACTCTGCCGTCCCCGGTGGCCCAAAAACACCAAAAGCCCTCTTTTTAAAAGCTTCGTTTCCTCTCCCTTTCCGGCGTGACCTTTAGGCGAATCCCTAGGGATTTGGTGGCCTTCTAAGTCGGCGGCGACCACTCGCAGTGGTGGTTCAGCGAAGAGGTAAAGAAAAAAAAACTAACTCTCTATGTATTTATTTCGAAATAAAAAATAATGGCAATAAAATCATTGTTTTAGGTTTTGTTCTTCTTTTTTTTTTTTTTAAAAAAAAAGGTAATACAGATAAAAATAAAAGCAAATCACCTTTGAAATTTTTGTTTCTTTTTTATTACTCTAGTGTGTGTAAAATTCATTACATGTTGTTGGTGGCTTTTATAGCCGATTATACACTATTGTTCTACTGTTTATTTTACTGTTTCGTGCTATCTAGGCTACTGTTCTTGTTTCTGCTTCTGTGGTCTTCTTTTGCCTTTTTTGCAGGTGTGGCGCTTGGTCAACGGCGGGCGAAGCAGACCTCTTACTTCTTTGGTGAAACGACGGCAAAGGATGTCAGGTCTCGGGATAAGGCGCTGACGTGGCGTGGAGGGCAGCGGCGCTAGAAACCCTAGGGTTTCTGGCTTTTTGAAAATTTTCAAGTTATTGGGCTTGTCGAGCCTTGTAATTTTGGGCTATATTGGGCCATTGTAGTTTGGGCTAATAACTGTTGTAAATGGACTTTGATGTTTTGGACTTATTTATTTTTGGTTTTATTTATTTGATTTAGTGGACCGAGTAAATTAGGCCTACTACATATTGTTTAGATTATTAATAAATGTTAAGTACCGTGATAAAGTACATTGTACTCTTAAGGAACGAACCTCAAACATGGATTGTAAAACATATATGAAAAATGCAAAAAAGATTATTTCAATTAACAGTTACTATTACAACAATTAAAAAGACATAAATTCAAACATGTTCGAGCGCATACTTTTTTTCATTTCTAAAATTTAAAGATTGGTATAAAAATAAATATTGTATGGAATTTGACAAGAATAAAACATCACCACACACTAAAAACAGGGAATTCTTGCAATTACAATTCTGTAACCAATAAATCAAATGTTTTATATAGCGAATAACAATAAATTTAAATTGGCAAGGTCAAAACTTAACCTAAGTAAAAGAAAGAAGATTTCAAATGGTGACCCGACTTGACCATGCATAACTATTATATTTTCATATAATATTCAACCTTTTTATTTTTTATTTTTGGTTTGTAAGCTTCCACGTTAATCTCATTTTACAAAAGTAACGTCCGCAATATTTAGTTGATTAACACTTCATCAGCAAAGCTGGTATATGATATTTAATAATACTTAATAATATTTTATTATTAAATGGATATTTATCGATATTAAAATAAATTTGATATACATTAGAATTTTAATATTTATTAGAAATAGAGTTTTATATCATATATTTCTTATGTCTATGATTATAAATTTCTGATAAGTATTATAAATATCTCAATTGATCAATAAAATTTACTCTTTATTATCTTTTTATTTATTTATTTCATAATAAAATTAGCAGCACTATTATTTTAACTAAAAAAGAAAGAATAGAAATTTTCTGAAAAAAAATTAATCCCCTAAAACAAACCCTTGACTTGAACCAACATCACCTTTTACAAAACATAAGCTCTTAATCGCTCAACTACCCTAATATGAAGATTTCAAGAAGAAGGATTCAAATCCAAAACTTTTTTACCTTCTTCATTATCTTTGGCCACTTAACCACTCCAAATTTTTTAACATTTATGTGCCAAGAAATTTATAAAAAATATTTATTCATATTTGATCGGATTTATTTTCTAAAATCTTAGATATATGATGTGGGAGTTCGTAAGATGCACTTGAAGTCACAATATTTTAAAACTGTGAGTAAGTATAACTTAATAGTAATAAATTCTTAATTAGGAGAAAATATTATTAATGAGAACTTGTTAATTTTTTTTAATTTTTTATGTTTCAAATATGCTCATGCAGTAGTAATATTGTAAAAAAGATTTTAAAAAATTTTGAGTTAATATTCATGTTTATATTATTTTAATTTTATATTTCAATGTTTCTATCTTCTTTGTGATCATTATCTAATGCTTTGCTTGTCACTTACGTGAAAGTCGATCCCTTGTGTTTCACATTTTTGTTCTTTTATGAAATAATGAAATGTCTTTGTATTTTTCAAAGAAAAACAAAAACCCCGAAACTTACACGTGCATTTTTAATAACCCAATTTCAAAAAAATTCCTAAAAAATTCTAATACACCTTAATAAAAAAAGAACTAATAAATTAATATAAAAATATTTAATATGAATTTTTAAACTTCACAAATAAAATTAAAAAATGGACAAATATAATATACTAAAATATTTAAAAAACATATATATTTATTGAGTTCAACTTTCTATTAATCCGAACGCACGATATAACGATAACTAAACAAATTGCCTCATAAATTACTAGTGGAAGTGAAAAACTTATCAAAAGATTTAGCAGGAAAATCTTAAAAAATCACAAAAATGTTTTGGCTCAAACATTTATTTTATGAAATTTAATAATATAACTTTTTGAAGAAAATCATATTTAGGGAAATAATAATAGACATGTGAATGAGGTGTGAAGATCATGCAGTGTGATTTGTGAATAAGCATACAATATATCTTTTTCTTTTTTCCTGTTATTTATATAAAGCAACATTATAGCACAATTGAACAAAATTATAAAAATACAAAACATTTGCTATGAATTATTTGAGATGCGTCCCTACACAAACATAACTTCTTCCTCACAAATGAATACCATAATGAATAAAATTTGGATTTATATCTTGTTCACATTCATCACATAAATTTAATTTCTTTTTTGAAACAATCATCTTCTAAATTAGTAATTCTATAAAATATTTCTTTATATTTTTTTGAGAGATTATAAGCATAATATAATATAATTATAATATAATAAAATTACAAATATATATCCGAACAACTATAAAATATAATCAAATTAATATAAAGTACATATATGGACACATAACTGAATAAAACTCACACATAATAATTTTGCATGATCGAACATGATAGGGTTGGATAAACCCACACATAGTAATTGCAAATTGTGGGACTCCAACTTAAGAACTGAAAGCACCAAAGCCTTGGCCTTTAACAACAACCACAATACTTCATTGACAAGTTTTCAAATTTTAGAAATCATAAATGATTGGAGACAAAATTATAAATTTTATTTTGGGAGAGGTGACTATATAAGCATAATTAATATGGTTAGACATATTTCGTGAGACTACCTCGCCAATGCTACACCTCACTAGAAGGCAAGACAACATCAAGTTGGACTACCATGTCAATCTATTTACATTTTACATGTCTTATGGACATTTAGCTTAACTATATATATGACTTCACAACAACTCACCAATTAAGAAAGGATATGTAGTCTATGAACGCTCTCTTGAAATGCTTCTTTAAAACTCAATCAAAGCAAGAGAACCACTCTATTCTCATATCTCTCTCAAAGCTGTATGTCTTCCAATTTTCAAAGCATCTTTTATATCTCTCGATCCATCACATGAATTATCTCTCCCACTTTTTCAATCCTTATTTCACCAACAAATATAAAACTAAAATATCTATATTAACTTCAACTTATTAATGTAATCAGTAAAGAAAAATAGGGTACTTATTTTTGTCTATTAGCCAAAAGTTTTTTTTTAAATGGGAAAAATTTGCAAATTAATCATATTAATGTCAAATTTTAAAATGTTTGAGAAAAGTAGAAAATTTCCTCTTTTTCTGAGCTAAGAACGGCTCTTTTTTATTGGATTTTCAATCCCTCAAGATGATAAATACATTTTATATATATTTAAAAAAATGAAAAATTTAAAAATAGTTAAAAGATCTGACATTTTCAACTAGAGTTAAAAAAATCTTTATTATAGATATATTAAAAGCAAAAATTTGTTTAATGGTTACATGAATATGAGATGCCATAGGCTATCAAAATTTTTACTAATATTCAGTAGTTAATAATATTTCATTATTATATTTAAAAATAATACTTTTAATTAATTTAGTTTTTTATTTAAAATGTCACTTTACTGGATTGTAGGAAAATAACATATTAATTATATATTTCTTTATAAATACCATATTAATCTATTATCCTATTAAGCCTACCGGTAAATGTAATGTATATATACACGTATATGATAAAAATGTTAGATAATATGGACATCACATATATATAATAAGAAAACCATATGTTATTATTTACTATCATAAAAGGTTAGTCCAAATAAAAAATTATCCAATTTGATTAAGGCTTATTAAATAAATTATGAGTCAAATAAGTGTAGATAATTTAGTAATTAAATTTTAATTGATGATGAGCTGATTAGAATTTAAGATTAATGTACAAAAGTTATGTAATAATTCTACGATTCCCAAATTACACATTCGTAACTTTTCTGATATTTTATTTTTAGAAAAGAGAAAGAGTCGCCCTTCTCTAAAATCCTGATTTATGCTTTATTAAATTTTGTATGAAAAGTTTATTATTCTAACAAAATATTGTTTATTGTTTTAAAATTTGAAATTGTTGGTTTTATTTAATTTTAAATGGAGTAGTATAGCATTTACTTAAATGTTGGTTATATTTGTTTAAATAAAAGATGAATTATTTAAATAAGTGGATTTTATAAATTAATTAAGCCTGAAACATGATTAAAAGAAAGTGAGGTTGGTAGTTGGATGGAATGGGTTGATATGATACTCTAATATGCATGTGTTTTCAATGGGACAGACAAAAGAATATTATATATTCTTTGAATTCTTTATTTTTATTCTTAAATAATTTGATTCTTATCCCTTTTAAATTTGACAACTCTTTATTTAATCGCATGTCAATAATGTATGCCTCCAATTGATTATCAAGCACAAAAAAAAAAAAAAAATGTACAGATAAATTTAACCAAAACGAATTAACTTGTAATGGTTGAAAGATGCAAAATCCACGTTGGAGCATAACATCAAACTAGTATTTACTTCATTAAAACTAGTGTTAAAGTCTAGAAGTTGTGTATGTGTAATGCTATAAAATAATTGCGCATATTTGTTACCTTGTTGGCTTTTTTCCACAACGGACTCATCATCTATATTAGAAATACTTTTCACAAAATGACCCGTCTATCGTCTTGGATACCAATAAGATCAAGCCATACACAACATTCACAATAGTAACAATAATTTTTAAATAATAATATTCATATTTAAGAAACACAATATTATAAACATAATTAATCCTAATTTCTTTAAGAATTTATAATAACCAACTTTAATTTTTTTTATCAATTAAAATGTTAGAAATATGGTATAAATAAAATATCTCAAAATCATTCGATGGATTAAAACTTAATCTTGGATAGAAATATTAATCTATTATAAACCTATAATCCTAAGTTTCTAAATATTAATGGATTAAACTTTGAAAGTCTTTAAAGATTTATCATCTATCTTACATGAAAAGAAAAAAAAAAAAAAAGTAAAAGGATATTTGGAGTTTTAGTGGATAGAAAGAAAATTTTCAATTATTTTTGAAAGTTAATTAACCACGCAATTCATATTGACTGCTCCGACCTAGTGTCTATTAATATTATTTTGTCATAAATGAATAAATAAATTATAAAATGTTCAATATTTAAACAATAAATTAAGTAAAGCAAAAACAGTAAATAAGTAGTATAATCATCATTTATTGGCAGACTAAAATATATACTCGAAAATTAGTCTACATAGGCATAAAATTACATAAATTTTTGGGTCAAATTAGTCATATGCTTGCAAATTGATTTACTACGCTAAACTCCATTATACAAGTCGTAAGATTGTTTAATAAAATAATAATTTGAGAGAGAAAACTATTACAAGTGTTTTTGAATTGAATTTTAATAAATAACAATATTTTGCTTATATGTATATAAGCACCTAAGTCACTATCTTGCCAAATTTTTCATAAATTATATTTTGAGAGGGAGGCTTTTCTTAGAATATATATATATATATATATATATATATATATATATATATATATATTTTACAATATGCTATTTTATTGCATTTGCATGTTGATGTTTATTGATGTCGAGGTCTTTTTCTTTTTTCTATTTTAACAATAATTAATCTATTTTGTTTACTTTTCTTCCCTAAATTTTTATCAAGTTTAAAAATTTATAAAATATACCATTTCAAACATTAAAAAGAGTAATTAATAAATTAAAAATTTATTACCATAACAGAATCCTCCTGGGTGACTTACAAAGAAATGAAAAACCCCCCAAGTGGCTCTTGATGGTTCAGGCAGTAAACACAAAGCATTGATATCATTTTTGCTTCACTACGAACATCCATGCAAACAGTATGATGTCTTAACTCAAACTGAACATGTTTCTAAATCATTACCCATTTCCCTAAACCCTAATATTAGACAATCGGGAAAACCGTGTTTGTCTTTGCACTCGAAAAAATCAACACAAATATTGCCTGTCTGGCCAAAAGCCCTAAATCATACATCCTAAATGTAATACCCTAAACTCGGCCTAAACGTTATGGCCAAGAGAAGTTATATCAACCTGTATGAAAAACTAATTTAAAATCTAGCTTAGAAATCATATGATTTAAAATTTTAATTTAGCTAAGTTTATACAAGTTTCAAGAAAATCACAAGTTTAACAAGATCTATTTCATAACGCAATCTCTTAAACATTTACTTATAAAATAACTGATGTCGTAACCATTGTCGTAACTATTTTTTGATAAAACAGTAAACGACGCTGTCGACTCGATTTTTGAAAATGAAAAGGAAGGGAGTCGCCACCGATCTTTATTTGGGTGTGATCGGATCACCTTTGTTTTAATAAAACGTCTCAGTTTATTAAAATAATGCTTTTTGAGAAAAAATGGGTTCGGAAGTCAATTACGTGCGAGGAAGGATTAGCACCCTCGACACGCCCGAAATCGGTACCAAACTGATTGATCGATGTCCTAATGTTGAAAACTTTGAAATGATTTGGAAATAGATACTTTTTATTTCTGAAACTTGAAAGAATTGGAAGGGACGTTTAAGGCTCTCTTATTTTCGAAGAGATAAAGCATCATGTCCAGTAAGTTAGGGCGTAATACTTAGACTCCCGAAACTAAGCTTGCCTTTTAAAACTTAGTTTTACATTTGAAGAGGATCTTCCGTCATTTGTCAAACGAGAAATCAGAACCCAGTGAGTTAGGGCTCGCTTTCTCGAAAATCCAAATTAGGAATATTGCCTCTATTTTAGAAGAAACCTATCTCGAAGTATCTAGATGTCAAGTCCAGTAAGTTAGGGTGCGACATTTCAAATTTCCGAGATTAAATGTTTTTTTTTTTTTAAAATTTGTGTTTTGTGATTTTAAAAGGGGTATTCCGTTGTTTAACTTAAACGAGAGAAACCGGAACCCAGTAAGTTAGGGCTCGATTCATTCGAATTGCTAATACGGAATATCGATTGTTATGAAAACTTGAATTTGCAGTTTTGAAAGGGATATTTCGTTGTTTAACTTAAACGAGAAAAAATTGGAACCCAGTAAGTTAGGGCTCGATTCTCTCGAATTGCTAATACGGAATATCGATTGTTATGAAAATCGAGATGTCGAAAAAATAAAGGAAGAGAAGAATATACGTAGTGGTAGAAGGTAAATATTGTGACAATAATATATATATCGACGGTGATAATAAATAATGATAAGGATGATGACATATGAAAATAATGATGGCGATTGATGAGTGAAATAGTGTATATAATAGAGAAATAAAACTATATATATAATAGTGACAGTAACGGTAACGGTAACGTAATGATAAGTGAATCGGGTGATACTAATGATGTAAATAGTAATAATAATAAGATAGTAACATATTAGTAGTAATAATGTAAATATAATATAGTAATAATAATATATATGTAAATAAAAAAATTATAGTAATATAGTATTAGTAATACTAATAATAATATAATAGGGTAACAAATATGTATGGAAATAATAGTAATAATAACATAATAATAATAGTAATATAATAATAATAATATAGTGATGATGACGATGGTATAATAATAAAAATAGATAATAATAACAATAATAATGAAAACAAAATAATAATAAATAAAAATAATGATATTGGCAATAAAAAATAAAATAATAGCACACACAATAAATAAATAAATAATAGTAGTAAAATATAATGGAAATAACAAGTAATAATAATAAATAGTAAATAACCAATAATAATAAAAATATCAAATAATAGTAATAGTAGTAAAGATTGCAAAATAATTGAAAAAAGGGTTAAATTGCATTAAAAACGGAAGTTTCGGGTCAAATTGTAAATAAAACAGAGGTTTGGGGGCCTAATTAGAAACACGCATAAAAGGTGGGGGACCAAAGAGGTGATATTCCCCAGTGAACAAAACTCAACGTTTGAGGGGGGGACTGAATCGCAAATCGTGTGAAATCTCTGGGCCAATATTGCAATAATGTAAAACTTGATTTTGGAAACTAAAAATGCATAAGGGCTGACTTTGCAATTTCCCCCTCTGGTTTAAAAACACGCGGATCCTAAGCCGGAGCGGGTCGGGTCGAATCGGGCCACGCCAAATGGCGTCGTTTTGGGGCCACTGAAACAGGCCCTAAACGGCGTCGTTTTGGTCCCCTTTATAAAAGCAAATTTTCCTTTTCTTTTTCATTTCAGCTGCTTGCTTTTTAAAAAAACTAACCCCTCTCCCCTTTTTTCTCTGCAGGTCTAAAAGGAGGAGGGGATTCCGGCAAGTCGCCGTCGCTAGAGCCGTCGCTCCGGCCACCGCGTAAAATGTGTATTTTTTTATTCTTCTTTTTTATATATACTTTTTATATATATGTAAAAAGCAAAAAAAAAGGCTTTCAAAAATAAAATAAAATAATCACCTCCTTTCAACTTCTGTTTTTGAGTTTTAGTTTTCTTTCGCGTTTTTTATGCCCACTAGTTTCTGATCTTTGCTCTGTTGTTCGAATCTATTTATTTTATTTTTTTGATAATCAAAGAAAAAAAAAGAAGGGTCCTGGCACACGAAATACAAATCGGCTTTTATAGCCATATTTTTCACTGATTTTGCTATATTTCTGTCCCTTTCTCGTTTAATGCTTGCAGGTCTTGAGGCGGTGCTGGGGCGGTGGACATGAAACACCCCAAACCCGGCCCACAAGCCCTGACCGGATCTGGTATATCACTGCGGAAAAATGTTTGAAGACTGATTTCACTTTTGGGAAAAACATTAAAAATTTTGTTTTTAATAAAACCTTGTGTGTTTAAATCTCCCAATAAAACTAAGTTATTACAATTTCCCGGATTAAAACTTTAATAAATATTTTAAAGTAAAAAATTGCTGAAAATTAAAAACATTTCCAAATAATAGTTTAAGAGTCATCTAGCTTAAACATAATAAAATGCTCAAATACTTTAACTGGGCCTTATTATAATAATTACTTAAACCAGAGTACTCAATAATAAACTGATTGAAATAATCAAAACGTCTTTTTCTACATGGGCCACCTCGTATCCACTCCAAACCCGGTCCGAGCATCATGCATCACCTGTAAGGTTTAATAAAATATTGGGGTGAGTCAAACAGACTCAGTGCATAGTTATTTCACATGTCTCCATATATGGGCTTGGCCCATATCCACACAGTCCATACACATAAATATGCAAAATGAAGCCCAACCCAACCTAGTGTCCATCCATTACACCTACCTCGGCAGACCTGCTGCCCAAGGCCGTGGCTAATCCACCGATCACCTAAGTGATCCCACATATCTTACCTTGGCAGGCTTGCTACTCAAGGCCGTGGCTAAGCCACCGATCACCTAAGTGATCCCACATATCAAGCAGTCCACGGTGATGCACACAGCTATCAACCGCCGAGATGGGCACCTAGCCAACACCTCCCTTGATGAAGCACATAGCTAACATCAAGCGCCAATGTAGCACAAGGCTAACATTAGACCACGTACATAAATATGTACGCCCCTTTCCTTCTTTGATCATATCCCAAGCCCCATGTATCATGCCACAATATCATTAAAATAAACATACATCACGTGCCATCACATTTTCATATGTGTATCATATGTAAATTAACGTCATAAAATACTGACCTTGTTAATCGATTACCCATCATTTTAGCCCTTATCTCGGCTATCATTCACATCATATACATATTTATAAATATAACACATACACACAACAAGAGAACAGTGTGGTAACTACGCACCTGATTATTTAGTGAAAACCCGATCTATACGAATCTAGCACAATCTAGGATCCCGAAACTCTTTATTCCTGTCGATTTGCCCTTAAATCACCATAACCAAAATCGGTTATTCACTAGCAAACAACTATGCCCTAAGTCCGAATAATACAACCACTTACCTTGCCCAACTATATCCCGAATACTGCTTGCTCCTAAAGTTACTAATATCCCTTGATCTCACAAAACCCGAAAGACCCCTTCAATGCTCCTTAATGTCGGCACTATCGTTGCTTACCACTAACGATCAACTTCCCGAATCACCCTCCTAGGTTCGGCCACAACCAAGAAATAGAACTAGATCTCCAACTTCCGGCTTTGAAGGGAACAAAAGAAAAAAAGAAGTGATAAGGGGTTCCAAATAAATATTTGGCTATGGCTTAACAAATGGTGATTGCACATTCGGCTAACACAAAGAACAGGTTTGAAAGTTGGAGAAAAGAAGAAATAGAAGAATAATGAAGGCTTAGGAGAATTCGGCCTTAGCAAAATAAATAAGAAAAATGAGAGGATTTTCTTGGCTACCAATTTCGGCAAGAATCACTAGAGAAGAAACAATTAAAAATAATTCCATCCTTTATCACTTCTATATTATCTCACACACTCAAAATAAATAAATTAAATCAACTATTATCTCCTCCTTTATCTCATTATCACCCACTTAAGATAATTAAAATAATCCACACTTAATAAAATAACCCACCTTTATCTATTATCATAACATTTAAAACAAATAAAACAAAATCCCCCATTATCTTCTACCTACCCACTTAAAATAAATTAACCTTATCACTTCATTTAAAAAAAATAAAATAAAACCCCACTTATCCTACTCTTCAGCCGAATTTAAAAATAAAACCAAGGCTTATCTTTATCTTTTCCAAAGTCCCCAAACCGTCCGATTGTTCCTCCTCTTTGGCGCAAAAATAAGAGCTCCCAAGTGCAATTCCTGCAGCTCGAACCTCCTCCCTCTTGAAGCTCCTCTTGGCGTCCCTTGCCACTTTTCCAATTGATTCTTTATGTCATGTTTCGCACCGAATTTCTTTTAAAGTCTCATTTATCTAGCCCCCCCTTCTTGACGCCAAAACGCAAAATAAAAGCCACACTCCCTGATGCTCCCAAGACTCGAACTCCAGACCTGTTATGGCGTTATTTCCAGGCCCTTAAGTAGCGCATTGTAGCCACTTTACCAAGGCCTGTTTTATGCCAAGAACGCCCACAATTTTTCCCTTAAGGCTTCCCTGGCCTTGCTCCCCTTCTTGACGCAAAAATAAAAGCCCATTGCTTCCCACATTGCTCGAACTCCTTCCCTTTGGCTCCCTGAGGCGTCACTCCCCTAAGCACTAAGTGGCGCCTCTTAGCCAATTTACCACTTGGATTTCTTGTGTCCTAAACTCCCCAAAATTCTTTTAAGGCCTTCTTGCCTAGTTTCCCCTTAAAACTTAAAATTTCATAATTTTTCCAAAGCATCCTCTTTCATCCTAAAGTTTTAGGAACCCCTAAAACACATCCAAGCATTCACTAAAGCATACTAACACTTGAATTATGCTCGAACGCATAACCCCTAATCTAGGATGTTACAGTTTTACCCTCCTTAAAATAATTTCGTCCTCGAAATTACTTACTAACAGTCGTACAATCCTACTCACTGCATTACGCTTATGCTGCGCACTCTGATCTTGATAACACTATCATACTTCCTAGGCACAATATCTAAATTCACATGCAAGGCTTCAAGCACATCACTAATAGTACAAGAATGAGCTAATAACAAGCAAAGTAATAAAGGGTATTCCAGAACAAGGAACGTACCCGTTGTCACATCTGGCACATCTTCCTCTTCGCGACGGCCAACTGCATAAACCAATCTTGGTTGCCTCGCATCAGAATCTTCAGCACCTCTATTTGGTGTTCCACGACCTTGGCCAGAACCATTCCCTCCATGATTCGAACCACGACCCCTTGTCACCTACTAACCACCTCGGCCTGACTGCACATGTCCTTGTCCTGTTGTCTGAGCTCTATTCAGATCCTGAGGATAGTCTTTAACCAAATGAGACTTAGACCTACATCTGAAACACTCTCGATTCCGGTTCCAGCACTCGCCAACATGATACCTTCCACACTGAGCATACGGATGGTTCAGATTTTCAGTAGCTGGCTTAGACACACGAGCAGAATTCTCAACTCTCGGTCTTTTCTGAAGACTCTCAGATGATTCTGACGATCCAAAATTCCTCTTATCCTGGTTCCTATCCCTATCTCTGTTCTGTCTCACAGAGTCCTTAATCCCTTCGGCTACCTTAGCCTTCTCCACTAACACAGCAAACTCTCGGTCCTGATGTGGAGCTATCAACAGCCTCAGATCGTCCCTTAGTCCGTCCTTAAACCGGACACATCGTTATGCTCCATAGCCACCATTCCTCGAGCATATCGGCTTAACCTTAAGAAGTCGGCCTCGTACTCTGCTACGGACTTGTTCCCCTGAACCAGCCCTAGAAATGCCTTTCTCTGCGCATCAATGAAATGAGTACCAACATACTTCTTTTGGTATGCTGCCTTAACATAATCCCAAGTGAGTTTCTCAGCCGTAGCACTATCCCGTACAGTGAGCCACTATTGATATGCCTCGTCGCGAAGCAGTGCCACTATTCCTTTCATTTTCTCCTCAACGGTTAAATCGAGCTCATTCATAATTCACTCGGTCGCCTCCAACCAATACTCAGCTGTACTGGGTGTCACACCAGATACGCCACGGAACACATCAGCTCCATTGGCTCGAAGTCGTTCGAGTACAGACTTCCTAGCTCTCATATTTCCACCTGCGCCAGTCACCATTTTAAGAACTCGCAACACAGCCTGCGATACAGCATCATCCCCTGTCTGATCTTACCGCTCCACACCAACAGCTGGAGGTGGTGGTAGCGGTGGTACCTAATTGTCAGACCCTTGACCCAATCTAACGGGTTCTGATTCCGTCATTCTGCCTCTACCGCGTCCACGACGACCATGTCCTCTAGAACTCATATCTAACGTTGCGCTTTAATCTGATTAAGAAATTTTTATGAATTAGTTCCTGTTTCACTGATTATCCGAGAAGAAGTTTTATGAAAGAAGTTCAGAAGTAATTCTTTCGATCAATCAAAGTTTTCATTCAATTTTTCTATCCTAATTCAGAGAAAACACTTCCATTCCATAATGTCTCCCATACACATTCACTCTTCGTGCATTTTTATCTATTCCTATCCCAGGGGTATTTTCGTCATTTGTCTTACAGGGTATTTTGGGAATAAATCGGGGTCAATTTGAAAAATCTCTATAAATCAAAGGTATTTTAAAATTTATGAAACTTAGGGTTCTTTTTGAGAATTTATTTTCCAAATCGGGGTTGTTGCAGAAATTTTAGAAATCGGGGGTCATTTTGGTAATTTTGTAAAGCAGGGGTAATTTCGTAAATTTTCAAATTAAGGTGCCTTAGTATTTTGAAACAATAAATTTTTTGGATATTTTTGCAAAATCAGGGAATGTTATTGAAATCGGGGGTAGTATGGTAATTTTGGAAACCAATGGCACTTTAGTAATTTTACCACTAGGGTATTTTAGTAATTTTGTAAATCGGAGATATTTTGGAAAAATTTACAAAAATATTATTTTTTTATACAATTGAAAGGGGTAATTTGGTGATTTTAAAACTGAAGTTTTGTAAGAATAGGGTTAATCCCTTTCGGGTTTTAGTTATTGGGTTTAGCCCGTGAATAAGTCCTCATGATTAGGGTGAACCGTAGCTACGCACCAGGTAGGATTCCAGTGAAGAGGAGGTGAGTCACTAGGACTACTTAAATACCAGGCTCTTCCGGATCCAATCCTAGACATGCGCACAATGGTTGCCACACCCTGACTCGGCGACTTATTCACAGGGTTGTTTAATTAGGCTTTAAGTCTTATGTAACTGTTGAGGTAATCTAGTCCTAAGGTTCAAGTACCTATCATACTATTTTACGTTTCATTTCTATCCTTCTGCAAATCGTAATATAAATCACACAGAAGATAGAGGTACTTACTTGGTGGACTTTGGGTCGGAGATACAGGTGCCATGCCAGAATAAACCTGAAATAAAAGTCCATATTTTGAAAAGCCCATTTTTGAAAACATTTTTTGACCCAAAACCCTCACAGCCGAGTTTTGAACCGAGCTCTGATACCAAACTGAAACACCCCAAACCCGGCCCACAAGCCCTGACCGGATCTGGTATGTCACTGCGGAAAAACGTTTGAAGACTGATTTCACTTTTGGGAAAAACATTAAAAATTTTGTTTTTAATAAAACCTTGTGTGTTTAAATCTCCCAATAAAACTAAGTTATTACAATTTCCCGGATTAAAACTTTAATAAATATTTTAAAGTATAAAATTGCCGAAAATTAAAAACATTTCCAAATAATAGTTTAAGAGTCATCTAGCTTAAACATAATAAAATGCTCAAATACTTTAACTGGGCCTTATTACAATAATTACTTAAACCAGAGTACTTAATAATGAACTGATTGAAATAATCAAAACGTCTTCTTCTGCATGGGCCACCTCGTATCCACTCTAAACCCGGTCCGAGCATCATGCATCACCTGTAAGGTTTAATAAAATATTGGGGTGAGTCAAACAGAGTCAGTGCATAGTTATTTCACATGTCTCCATATATGGGCTTGGCTCATATCCACACAGTCCATACACATAAATATGCAAAATGAATCCCAACCCAACCTAGTGTCCATCCATTACACCTACCTCGGCAGACCTGCTGCCCAAGGCCGTGGCTAATCCACCGATCACCTAAGTGATCCCACATATCTTACCTTGGTAGACTTGCTACTCAAGGCCGTGGCTAAGCCACCGATCACCAAAGTGATCCCACATATCAATCAGTCCACGGTGATGCACACAGCTATCAACCGCCGAGATGGGCACCTAGCCAACACCTCCCTTGATGAAGCACATAGCTAACATCAAGCGCCAATGTAGCACAAGGCTAACATTAGACCACGTTCATAAATATGTACACCCCTTTCCTTCTTTGATCATATCCCAAGCCCCATGTATCATGCCACAATATCATTAAAATAAACATACATCACGTGCCATCACATTTTCATACGTGTATCATATGTAAATTAACGTCATAAAATACTGACCTTGTTAATCGATTACCCATCATTTTAGCCCTTATCTCGGCTATCATTCACATCATATACATATTTATAAATATAACACATACACACAACAAGAGAACAGTGTGATAACTACGCACCTGATTATTTAGTGAAAACCCGATCTATACGAATCTAGCACAATCTAGGATCCTGAAACTCTTTATTCCTGTCGATTTGCCCTTAAATCACCATAACCAAAATCGGTTATTCACTAGAAACAACTATGGCCTAAGTCCGAATAATACAACCACTTACCTTGCCCAACTATATCCCGAATACTGCTTGCTCCTGAAGTTACTAATATCCCTTGATCTCGCAAAACCCGAAAGACCCCTTCAATGCTCCTAAATGTCGGCACTATCGTTGCTTACCACTAACGATCAACTTCCCGAATCACCCTCCTAGGTTCGGCCACAACCAGGAAATAGAACTAGATCTCCAACTTCCGGCTTTGAAGGGAACAAAAGAAGAAAAGAAGTGATAAGGGGTTCCAAATAAATATTTGGCTATGGCTTAACAAATGGTGATTGCACATTCGGCTAACACAAAGAACAGGTTTGAAAGTTGGAGAAAAGAAGAAATAGAAGAATAATGAAGGCTTAGGAGAATTCAGCCTTAGCAAAATAAATAAGAAAAATGAGAGGATTTTCTTGGCTACCAATTTCGGCAAGAATCACTAGAGAAGAAACAATAAAAAATAATTCCATCCTTTATCACTTCTATATTATCTCATACACTCAAAATAAATAAATTAAATCAACTATTATCTCCTCCTTTATCTCATTATCACCCACTTAAGATAATTAAAATAATCCACACTTAATAAAATAACCCACCTTTATCTATTATCATAACATTTAAAACAAATAAAACAAAATCCCCCATTATCTTCTACCTACCCACTTAAAATAAATTAACCTTATCACTTCATTTAAAAAAAAATAAAATAAAACCCCACTTATCCTACTCTTCAGTCGAATTTAAAAATAAAACCAAGGCTTATCTTTATCTTTTCCAAAATCCCCAAACCATCCAATTGTTCCTCCTCTTTGGCGCAAAAATAAGAGCTCCCAAGTGCAATTCCTGCAGCTCGAACCTCCTCCCTCTTGAAGCTCCTCTTGGCGTCCCTTGCCACTTTTCCAATTGCTTCCTTATGTCATGTTTCACACCGAATTTCTTTTAAAGTCTTATTTATCTAGCCCCCCCTTCTTGACGCCAAAACGCAAAATAAAAGCCACACTTCCTGCTGCTCCCAGGACTCGAACTCCAGACCTGTTATGGCGTTATTTCCAGGCCCTTAAGTAGCGCATTGCAGCCACTTTACCAAGGCCTGTTTTATGCCAAGAACGCCCACAATTTTTCCCTTAAGGCTTCCCTGGCCTTGCTCCCCTTCTTGACGCAAAAATAAAAGCCCATTGCTTCCCACGTTGCTCAAACTCCTTCCCCTTAGCTCCTTGAGGCGTCACTCCCCTAAGCACTAAGTGGCGCCTCTTAGCCAATTTACCACTTGGATTTCTTGTGTCCTAAACTCCCCAAAATTCTTTTAAGGCCTTCTTGCCTAGTTTCCCCTTAAAACTTAAATTTTCATAATTTTTCCAAAGCATCCTCTTTCATCCTAAAGTTTTAGGAACCCCTAAAACACATCCAAGCATTCACTAAAGCATACTAACACTTGAATTATGCTCGAACGCATAACCCCTAATCTAAGATGTTACAGGACAAGATGGTGGCAGGTGGCTGCAGAAGTCAGAGGGTCAGGGGAAAGTGGCGGTCAGAAGACCAGGAGTCAGAAGGCTGCGGCGTTACTTGCATTAGGGTTAGGAATTTTGTTTTTTTTTTAGGGGTATTGGGCTTGTTGGGCTAGGTGCAAGTGGGTTAAGGTTAGGTTGGTAACCGGGTGGGTCTTAGTGGGCCACTAATTTGGGCCTCGAGTTTAGGGTCTGTTTTGGGTAGGTTCTGGTTTGGTTGGGTTTTAATGATGTTTGGGTTTTAATAGATTTGGTTATTTTGTAACCGGGTTTGGGGTTTAAATTTGGGTTTTATTTTGGGTATGTAAAATGGATGTTAATTCTTTATTAGGCTATTGGGTTTTGGGGGACAGAATTGGGCTACAACAGCTGCCCCTCTTTGCTCATTATTGTAACACCCCAAATTCGGCCCTTTATCTCCGACCGAATTTGGAATGCCACTGCGGAACACATTCGAAAATATCCTTACTTAAGAGTAAAACCATTGAAAATTTGTTTCCTTTAATAAAACATTTTCGTGACTTGTAATATTCTAAGTAAAAAAAAATCGAAGTTTGTTATAAACATATCGGGTTCAAGCTATACTTGAGAAAATAAAACCTTTTGCAATCAACCTTTAAATCATCCATCCATAATAGGGCATAATAAAGATACTTAAAAAGAGAACTGAAATACTTTAGTGGGCCTTATTACAATACACACTTAATTAAAATGCTGAAAATATAGATGCTTAATTTACTAAATAAGAGATTCCTTTGCATGAAAATTCACTTTTGCATGGCCACCTTTGTACCCGCTCTAAACCCGGTCCAAGCATTAAGCGCCACCTGAAAGGTTTAATAAAAATCGGAGTGCGTCACCAAGACTCAGTGCATAGTTAGTACACATGTCCTCATAAATGGGCTTGGCCCTTATCCACACAATACATACCCATAAATATACAATTTCAAAGCCCATATCCACATAGTCCATACACAAAATATACAACTACAAAGCCCATATTCACAGAGTCCATACACATAAATATACAATTACAAAGCCCATATTCACATAGTCCATGCACATAAATATACAATTACAAAGCCCATATTCACATAGTCCATGCACATAAATATACAATTACAAAGCCCATATTCACATAGTCCATACACAAAATATACAATTACAAAGCTCATATTCACATAGTCCATACACATAAATATACAATTACAAAGCCCATATTCACATAGTCCATGCACATAAATATACAATTACAAAGCCCATATTCACATAGTCCATACACAAAATATACAATTACAAAGCTCATGTTCACATAGTCCATACACATAAATATACAATTACAAAGCCCATATTCACATAGTCCATGTATATTAAATTTCGTGGCAACATACTATTCAAAACAATACACATCACATTATTTTACACTCATCGATAATCATTTATAATATAAAAGTTAATACAGCAACCACTAACCTGATTATTCAATCACCCACCACGGGTATCCATCATCATAGCTTTTATTTCGATTGACATGCCCCAAATACATATTTTTACATGAAATAATACACACAACACATATAACAACAAAAGAACAGTGCGATAACTACGCACCTGACTATAGCGAGGTTCTGACTTATCGAATCTAATATCGACTAAAATCCCGAAAGCTTTTGTTACTTCCATCGATTAGCCCCTAAAACACATAACCGAAATCGGTCACACTTAGCGCCAAAATGGCCTTAGGCCGAATGCCAAGAGTCATTTACCTAGCTTATTTCGATCCTGAAACACCCTTTGTTCTTGTCGATTAGCTCTCGAAGTCATCGAAGGTCCTACTAAAATATTGTTAGAATCAACTATTACGCAAATCTATGAACAAAGCTCTTGGCCAAATATTACACTTACCATTTCCTTGAATAGTCGAACCCTAAAGACTCCGTTGATGCTCCTTAACACTAGCTACACAAACAGAGTACATCACTATGGCCTTATTATATTCGGCCACCCCTAGAACCAAGGTCAAACTTTTGGTTATTATCAAAACCCAAAATAGTCTATGGCCGAAGGACATACTTCCTTACCTTGCTGTATCCAATCCCGAGAGAACCCTTACTCCTTTAATGCTATCTCCTTTGACTACACAAGAACAAAACACGAAATCAAGGCCTTAATAAGGTTCGGCCAATTTCCAAATACCAAGGCCAAATACTGATTTTGGCATACTAAAGAATAAGAGCCCAAACCGATCACTTAGAGAAATACTTACCAAAACAATCAAAGAGGTCACAACCACATAGTCGATAGCACCTTCAATCAAGATTCGGCTAAGGTGTTCCAGCACTAATAATGGAGAGAAAAGTAAGATGCTAGGTGATTCGGCTTTGGTTCAAATAGTAACAAAACATGTGGCTAACAACAAGGCAAGCAATATCCGATAGCCGAAATACTCTCTAGATTCTTCAAGACCGAAGCTCAAATTTGCTCTTTCATTCTCCCTCTCTCTCGGTCAAAAACACAAGAAAGAAAGAAAAGGAAACAAAGCAAAGAGATTCGGCACTCCTTCCTTACACTCAAAACCGAAATGAAGGTCCCCTAAAGGATTCACCATTTTCGGCCAAACACAAATGCAAAGAAAACCAAAAACAAAGATCAATTATTTTGGCCAAGTTTTTCCCAAGCTCAAGGCTGACCAAAAAGCTCCCAATTCCAAAGCTTATTTCGGTCAAACAAATTTGGAAATGAAAGGCTAAACAAAATCAAAGCATTCGGCCATGCTTTGTTAAGCAAATGGCTGGCCATGCTTCCTCTTTTCCCATATCCATTTGAAATTTCATAACACCAAATACCAATTAAAATTGTTTAATCCTTATTCCATCACCTTACCCATACTACACCATTTTCTATACAATATAATAATAACCCATCATTTAATAAGATAATGAAACAATAAAAGACTAATGCCCATGATTCCAAAACAATAGAATAAAATGACCAGCCCATACTCCATCAGCATATAAAAAAAAATACAAAATAATGCAGCATGTATTTACTGCCCATGCAGGCCACTAAGCTCCCACGCCGCTCAAAAAGAAAGACCCATGCAGGTGCTACCCCCAGGTCTCGAACCCGAGACCTGGAGAAAAGTTCTCCATGCCCCAACCGCTCGGCCAGCTGCTCATTTCATGCTAATATCGCATCGAATTTTCTTTTAAATCCTCACTCGCAGGCGTCCTTTGCTTTGATGCAAAAACAAAATAAAACGCTCTCAAGCGTTACCTTCAGGACTCGAACGTGAGACCTTTCTGTCGAAGTCACCAACGCGACCCGCGCCACTTTACTACTGATCCTTTGATTTCATGAACCCACAACATTTTAATTTAAAGCCTCCTTCACTTGCTCCACCAGGTCTTAATGCCAAAAGCCAAAATAAAAACCCATTTGCCTTCCACACTACTCGAACTCCCGACCCGCTGGAACCCCCCACACGCCACCAGCCACTTTGCTGCAAGTTTATTTGTGCCTTAATGTCCTCACAAATCTTTTTAAGTCCTCCTTAACCCGGTCTCACTTGTCTTAGCGCAAAAAGGAAAATAAAAGTCCACTACTTGCAGCCGCCTGGATTCGAACCAGTGTCTTTGCTGGCGTTAAGCCAAGCCCTTATGAGGCGTCCCTAAGCCACTTTACCAAGCCTCCTTTCATGCCAAAAATCCCCAAAAATTATACTTAAGGCCTCCACAGCCTGATTCCCCTTTTTACTTAAAATTTTCAAAATTTTACAAAGTATCCCATTTCAATCCTAGAGTTTTAGGAACTCCAAAAACACATCAAACCACTCTTGAGACCCACTAACACTTGAGTTATTGTTCCAAACTCGCAACCCCTATTTCGGGATATTACAATTCTACCCCCCTTAAAAATAATTTCGTCCTCGAAGTTACTTACGAACGAACATCCGTACATTTCAATTCACCACAAATCAATCACATATTCCCAATTATACATATATGCAAACATATTCAACCTCTTTCACATTTAGCATTCTTACATATGGCCACTTCTTCACAAGCATAATCAAGCTTAAATTCCATTATGGATATCATACACATCAATGGTAAGATCAATTGCACATATTAACATTCTTATCAAAGCTTGAACTATACCACATCTTACTTAGTTCAAATGGGAACATACTAACTTTCCTTATTCCTTGCAAATAGGAAAGACTTGTACTTACCCGAGCATTTAGCTTATGGTAATAAACATGTTCCATCGTGTAAGTGATTCATGAAATCTCTATTATAACACATCACCGGCATTAAGCCTGCTAGGCATCAAAGCCTGAAATATACACCGGCACAAGGCCTGCTAGGCTGAAAGCCCGAAATAATACACCGGCACAAGGCCTGCTAGGCATCAAAGCCTGAAATATAATACACCGGCACAAGGCCTGCTAGGCTGAAAGCCCGAAATACAATACACCGGCACAAGGCCTGCTAGGCTGAAAGCCCGAAATACGAGATTATCATCATCTGAATCACCTTACAAGCGGACCAAAATTATAAACCATATATCATTCATATCACTTGTACTTATCACTTCAATTAAAAAATTCAATAACATATCATGATAGAAAATCTATCCACATTTGGCTTTCACTATATTTTATAACCAGGGTTCCATAATCCCACATGTGCACAAGGTTATAACTAACCTTAACAATATTCCATTGCTTATAGACTTACACTTAAAACATTCTCAATTTCTGGTTCTAACACTCGTCGACATGATATTTTCCATACTGAGCACACGGACAGTCCCGATTTCTCATAGCTGGTTTAGTCACACTAGCAAAACTTTCAAGCCTCGGTCTTTTCAGAAGACCCTCAGATAATTTAGACAATTCAAAATTTCTTCTATCACGGTTCTTATCCTTATCTCTCTGTTTTATCTTATCGAGTTCTTATATTTTCTCTCACTCCAACCACTATTTCTAAAACTCGCGTAGCGCGCTCACGATCAAAGATTATCCTCGTCCGATCTTGCTACTCATTATCAAAGGCTGGTGGTGGAGGTGATACCTCATTATCAGATCCTTAACCCGATCTAACGAGTTTCGATACGGCCATTTTGCCTCGATCATGTCCTCTAGGACTCATCTCTTATCGCACAATCTGACTTAAAAATTTTTATGCATTAGGAATTTGTTCCACTGATTATTCGCGAACAATTTTATGGAATAAAGTATTTAGAAGTGGTTCTTTCGATCACACATAGGTTCAATTCAAGTTCACTATTCTAATTCAGAGAATCACATACACGTTCATAGCGAGGACACATTCCTTCACTACACCTCTAGGGTCATTTCGATTCTCGTGTCTTATGCACTTGTTTTTGAATAGACGAGTCTTAGGGTTCGATAGCCCAAATTTTCTAATCTACGAGCCCAATTATGCCCACACAGTTTACATATTCAATATACGTCAATAGTCGAGAGATACTTACGTGTGGACTTGGTCTGAGGTACAGTGCCATGCGAACAAGCCCAAAATAGAAGTTCACATTTTAAAAGCCCACTTTCAAAATCTGCTGGGCCCAAAACCTCAAAGCCGAGTTTTGAACCAGACTCTGATACCAAAATGTAACACCCCAAACCCGGCCCATTATCTCCGACCGAATTTGGAATGCCACTACGAAACACATTCGAAAATATCCTTACTTAAGAGTAAAACCATTGAAAATTTGTTTCCTTTAATAAAACATTTTCGTGACTTGTAATATTCTAAGTAAAAAAAAAATCGGAGTTTTTTATAAACATATCGGGTTCAAGCTTTACTTGAGAAAATAAAACCATTTGCAATCAACCTTTAAATCATCCATCCATAATAGGGCATAATAAAGATACTTAAAAAGAGAACTGAAATACTTTAGTGGGCCTTATTACAATACACACTTAATTAAAATGCTAAAAATATAGATGCTTAGTTTACTAAATAAGAGATTCCTTTGCATGAAAATTCACTTTTGCATGGCCACCTTTGTACCCGCTCTAAACCCGGTCCAAGCATTAAGCGCCACCTGAAAGGTTTAATAAAAATCGGAGTGAGTCACCAAGACTCAGTGCATAGTTAGTACACATGTCCTCATAAATGGGCTTGGCCCATATCCACATAATACATACCCATAAATATACAATTTCAAAGCCCATATCCACATAGTCCATACACAAAATATACAATTACAAAGCCCATATTCACATAGTCCATACACATAAATATACAATTACAAAGCCCATATTCACATAGTCCATGCACATAAATATACAATTACAAAGCCCATATTCACATAGTCCATGCACATAAATATACAATTACAAAGCCCATATTCACATAGTCCATACACAAAATATACAATTACAAAGCCCATATTCACATAGTCCATACACATAAATATACAATTACAAAGCCCATATTCACATAGTCCATACACAAAATATACAATTACAAAGCTCATATTCACATAGTCCATACACATAAATATACAATTACAAAGCCCATATTCACATAGTCCATGCACATAAATATACAATTACAAAGCCCATATTCACATAGTCCATACACAAAATATACAATTACAAAGCTCATGTTCACATAGTCCATACACATAAATATACAATTACAAAGCCCATATTCACATAGTCCATGTATATTAAATTTCGTGGCAACATACTATTCAAAACAATACACATCACATTATTTTACACTCATCGATAATCATTTATAATCGAAAAGTTAATACAGTAACCACTAACCTGATTATTAAATCACCCACCACGGGTATCCATCATCATAGCTTTTATTTCGATTAACATGCCCCCAATACATATTTTTACATGAAATAATACACACAACACATATAACAACAAAAGAACAATCATCGATAACTACACTTTTTGACTATAGCGAGGTTCTGACTTATCGAATCTAATATCGACTAAAATCCCGAAAGCTTTTGTTACTTCCATCGATTAGCCCCTAAAACACATAACCGAAATCGGTCACACTTAGCGCCAAAATGGCCTTAGGCCGAATGCCAAGAGTCATTTACCTAGCTTATTTCGATCCTGAAACACCCTTTGTTCTTGTCGATTAGCTCTCGAAGTCATCGAAGGTCCTACTAAAATATTGTTAGAATCAACTATTACACAAATCTATGAACAAAACTCTTGGCCGAATATTACACTTACCATTTCCTTGAATAGTCGAACCCTAAAGACTCCGTTGATGCTCCTTAACACTAGCTACACAAACAGAGTACATCACTATGGCCTTATTATATTCGGCCACCCTAGAACCAAGGTCAAACTTTTGGTTATTATCAAAACCCAAAATAGTCTATGGCCGAAGGACATACTTCCTTACCTTGCTGTATCCAATCCCAAGAGAACCTTTACTCCTTTAATGCTATCTCCTTTGACTACACAAAAACAAAACACGAAATCAAGGCCTTAATAAGGTTCGGCCAATTTCCAAATACCAAGGCCAAATACTGATTTTGGCATACTAAAGAATAAGAGCCCAAACCGATCACTTAGAGAAATACTTACCAAAACAATCAAAGAGGTCACAACCACATAGTCGATAGCACATTCAATCAAGATTCGGCTAAGGTGTTCCAGCACTAATAATGGAGAGAAAAGTAAGATGCTAGGTGATTCGGCTTTGGTTCAAATAGTAACAAAACATGTGGCTGACAACAAGGCAAGCAATATCCGATAGCCGAAATACTCTCTAGATTCTTCAAGACCGAAGCTCAAATTTGCTCTTTCATTCTCCCTCTCTCTCGGTCAAAAACACAAGAAGGAAAGAAGAGGAAACAAAGCAAAGAGATTCGGCACTCCTTCCTTACACTCAAAACCGAAATGAAGGTCCCCTAAAGGATTCACCATTTTCTGCCAAACACAAATGCAAAGAAAACCAAAAACAAAGATCAATTATTTTGGCCAAGTTTTTCCCAAGCTCAAGGCTGACCAAAAAGCTCCCAATTCCAAAGCTTATTTCGGTCAAACAAATTTGGAAATGAAAGGCTAAACAAAATCAAAGCATTCGGCCATGCTTTGTTAAGCAAATGGCCGGCCATGCTTGCTCTTTTCCCATATCCATTTGAAATTTCATAACACCAAATACCAATTAAAATTGTTTAATCCATATTTCATCACCTTACCCATACTACACCATTTTCTATACAATATAATAATAACCCATCATTTAATAAGATAATGAAACAATAAAAGACTAATGCCCATGATTCCAAAACAATAGAATAAAATGACCAGCCCATACTCTATCAGCATATAAAAAAAAAATACAAAATAATGCAGCATGCATTTACTGCCCATGCAGGCCACTAAGCTCCTACGCCGGTCAAAAAGAAAGACCCATACAGGTGCTGCCCCCAGGTCTCGAACCCGAGACCTGGAGAAAAGTTCTCCATGCCCCAACCGCTCGGCCAGCTGCTCATTTCATGCTAATATCGCGTTGAATTTTCTTTTAAATCCTCACTCGCAGGCGTCCTTTGCTTTGACGCAAAAACAAAATAAAACGCTCTCAAGCGTTACCTTCAGGACTCGAACGTGAGACCTTTCTGTCGAAGCCACCAACGCGACCCGCGCCACTTTACTACTGATCTTTTGATGTCATGAACCCACAACATTTTAATTTAAAGCCTCGTTCACTTGCTCCACCAGGTCTTAATGCCAAAAGCCAAAATAAAAATCCATTTGCCTTCCACACTACTCGAACTCCCGACCCGCTGGAACCCCCACACGCCACCAGCCACTTTGCTGCAAGTTTATTTGTGCCATAATGTCCTCACAAATCTTTTTAAGTCCTCCTTAACTCGGTCTCACTTGTCTTAGCGTAAAAAGGAAAATAAAAGTCCACTACTTGCAGCCGCCTGGATTCGAACCAGGGTCCTTGCTGGCGTTAAGCCAAGCCCTTATGAGGCGTCTCTAAGCCACTTTACCAAGCCTCCTTTCGTGCCAAAAATCCCCAAAAATTATACTTAAGGCCTCCACAGCCTGATTCCCCTTTTTACTTAAAATTTTCAAAATTTTACAAAGTATCACATTTCGATCCTAGAGTTTTAGGAACTCAAAAAACATATCAAACCACTCTTGAGACCCACTAACACTTGAGTTATTGTTCCAAACTCGCAACCCTATTTCGGGATATTACAATTATCGTGTTAACGGGAATGGAGCAAAGACTTAAAGAAGCCCAATGTTGCCCGGCCTCGCCGAGTCTTGACTTCTCAGGTGCTCTTCTTCAAGTAGCCTCATTCTGGTCTTCCACATATTGTTGCTTTGATCCCTTCCACCGCTCTTTCAGAGAGATAGAACTTGCAGCTCCAATTTATTCTGTTGTGCTTTTATGGAGATAAGACTTGTATTTTCGATACGCTCTTGCAATCATCAAGAATCGTCGACTTTGTTATTTCAATCTGATCCCTGCGAACTCAAGGATCACTAGACTGATGTCTTCGATCTGCTTCCTACAGCTTCAGGAAGGTCAAATATGCTATTTTCAATCTGATCCCTGCAAATTCAGGGATTACTAGACTGATGCCTTCGATCCGCTTCCTGCATCTTCAGGAAGGTCAAATCTGCTGTTTTCAATCTGATCCCTACAAATTCAGGGATCACTAGACTGATGTCTTCGATCCGCTTCCCGCTGCGCTTCCGGGAAGGTTAAATCTGCTATTTTTAATCTGATCCCTGCAAATTCAGGGATCACTAGACTGATGTCTTCGATCTGCTTCTTGCAGCTTCAGGAAGGTTAAATTTGCTATTTTCAATTTGATCCCTGCAAATTCAGGGATCACTAGACTGATGCCTTGGATCTGCTTCCTGCAACTTCAGGAAGGTCAAATCTGCTGTTTCCAATCTGATCCTTACAAATTCAGGGATCACTAGACTGATGTCTTCGATCTGCTTCTTGCAGCTTCAGGAAGGTTAAATCTGCTATTTTCAATCTGATCCCTGCAAATTCAGGGATCACTAGACTGATGTCTTCGACCGCTTCCTGCGCACGGGGAAGGTCAAATCCGCTATTTTCAATCGATCTCTCGCAAATTCGGGGATCACTAGACTGATACCTTTGATTTGCTTCCTGCAACTTCAGGAAGGTCAAATCTGTTATTTTTAATCTGATCCTTGTAAATTCAGGGATCACTAGACTGATGCCTTTGATCTGCTTCCTGCAACTTCAAGAAGGTCAAATCTGTTATTTTCAATCTGATCCCTGCAAATTCAGGGATCACTAGACTGATGTCTTCGACCGCTTTCTCGCAACTTCGGAAGGTCAAATCGCTATTTTCAATCGATCCACGCAAATTCGGGGATCACTAGATCGATGTCTTCGACCGCTTCACGCAACTTCGGGAAGGGTCAAATCGCTATTCTTTAATCACATTACGCCATAGTGTCCTTTTGAGGACATAACCTGTAGTATGAGTACATGCTTATGCCTAATGATTAGGTTGCCATGAGTATGATGAGTCAGAATGTTATGAGTGCGATTTCCCATTTGAGGTGTTATCAACTATTTATCCGTCAGGGTTTCATCTTCGTTTCCCTTGCAGTTACGTTTTCGTATGAATAACTTGCCCCTATGGAAATTTCAAGGCCCTTTTCTTTTAAGCTTCGGGACACGGGTCTGCATTGACTTCTAACTGTCTTCCCCAGGAATCACAACTCCTACTCGAAGAAAACTCGACTTGGTTTGTTTTTGGACTCGCTCCACAGCGATTTAGGGTTTTTGAATCTTTCCTTGTCGAAAATTGGCCTGTCATACCCTTTCTGGGTGACTAGGTGACCTTATTCACCCTGCCACAATTACTGAATCGGGCAAGGAACTTTGAAGAAATGGTTTCCATTAAAACCCCTCTTTCTCCAATGTCTTTAATCTATGTACGTGGAAACTCTAAACAATTGTCCTGTTTTGGTTTCTTGTTTTATCTAGAGATTTCAAAAGTAATATGTAGAACTTTCTTTTGTGAAATTATCAGTTCATCAATTATTATTTCAATGCAACATGTTTATGAATGATGGGTAACAATAGATTGACTTCAAAGAGAGTTAAAATGAATTATCAACGATACGAGAAGATGATTGGGAACACATCATTTTTGCGAAAAAAGAATCCAACAATAGTGAAAATGAGCAAGACATAAGTCAGATGCCCTAGACACCGCTGATTGGGCTTCTGTACAAGTTTCATGAAGGATGCTTTGAGCTTTCGCATTTGTTTAGAAGACTTAAAGTGCTTTGTTGATGCCCCAATATGCAACGCGCTTCTTCTGTTGATTCCAGCGCTGCAAGATCACCACGTGTCCAAACAAAATTTGAGCCACCCTTTTCGGGTTTTCAACTCAAAAGCCCTTTGGTCTCAAGGCGCCTTTTTGCGGGTTTTCACCTTGGCCTCTCCGTTTTTTTTTCGAAGTCTCAAAGCGCCCTTTGCGAGTTTTCGCCTTGGCCTCTTCTGTTTCAAGCAAAGTACTTTTTAACCGAATCTGAGTTTACAGGATTGGGCAAGCTTTTCCCGTCCATCTCAATTAGAATCAGTACACCTCCCGAAAAAGCTTTCTTTACCACATACGGCCCTTCCCAGTTCGACATCCATTTTCCTCTGTGATCCTTTTGTATGGGAAGGATCTTTTTCAGCACGAGGTCCCCTTCATGGAATTCTCTTGGCCGAACTTTTTTGTCATAAGCTCGCATCATCCGTTTTTGGTACATCTGACCATGGCGAATGTCCCTCAATCTCTTTTCTTCAATTAAATTCAACTGATCATATCGAGCTTGGATCCATTCGGCTTCATCTAGTTTTACTTCTGACAGCACTCGAAGAGAAGGTATTTCCACTTCAATAGGTAGAACCGCTTCCATCCCGTAGACCAATGAGAAAGGTGTTGCCCCAGTAGAAGTTCTGTCGGATGTCCGATAAGCATAGAGTACAAACGGCAATTTCTCATGCCAGTCTCTATAAGTCTCAGTCATCTTTCCCACTATCTTTTTGATGTTTTTGTTGGCTGCTTCCACTGCCCCGTTCATTTTTGGACGATACGGTGATGAATTGTGGTGTTTGATGTTGAATTGGCTACAAACCCTTGCTATCGTGCTATTGTTTAAGTTCAGTGCATTGTCTGATATGATCCTCTCAGGTATTCCATATCGACAAATGATCTCCTTTTTCAAAAACTGACTAACCGCTGATTTAGTGACGTTAGCATATGAAGCCGCCTCTACCCATTTTGTGAAGTAGTCAATGACCACAAAGACGAACCGATGTCCATTCAAAGCCTTCGGAGATATTGGCCCAATGACATCCATGCCCCACATGGAAAATGGCCATGGAGAAGTCATAACATGTAAAGGTGACGGGGGCACGTGAATCTTGTCTCCATAAATCTGACATTTATGACATTTCTTGGCATAGTTGATACAGTCTCCCTCCATGGTGGACCAATAATATCCAAACCTCATTATTTGTCTGGCCATTGTGAAACCATTAGCGTGAGTTCCACAGACACCTTCATGGACTTCTTCCAAGATTAACTTAGCTTCGGCGGCGTCCACACATCTCAAGCAGCACTTGATCTTTCCTTTTCTTGTATAAGACTTCTCCATCCAGGACGTAATCACAGGCTAGTCTCCTCAGCGTCTTTTTATCATTCTCAGTCGCTTGATCTGGGTACTCACGATTTTTCACATACCGCAATATATCGTGGTAGCATGGTGGGCCAGTTTTCTTTTCTTCTTCGACATTGTAGTAGTGGGCTGGGTCTTGATGAATGCTCATTTGTATTGGCTTCATATCTTCATTTTTGTTTATTCGAACCATGGAAGCCAAGGTGGCCAGAGCATCAGCCATCTGATTCTCGTCCCTGGGCAGGTAATTGAAAGTGATGTCATCGAACTCTCTGATCAATTCTTGGGCCAATCTTTTATAGATAACCAACTTTGGATCACTGGTTTCCCATTCTCCTTTGAGTTGATAGATTACCAGAGCTGAATCTCCATAAACTTTCAATGCCCTGATTTTGTATTCGATAGCGGCGCGAAGACCCATGATGCAAGCTTCATATTCAGCCATATTATTAGTGCAATCAAAATCCAGTTTGCAAGTGAATGGATAATGGTCTCCTTTTAGGGACATTAGGACTGCCCCAATTTTATTACCCACGGCATTTGATCCCCCGTCGAAATTCAGTTTCCAGGGGTGGTCTTCGGAGGTACCTTCTTCAATGTCTGCCACGTACATCAAATCCTCATTAGGGAAATCAAAATCTAAAGGCTCGTAGTCTTCAAGGGCTCTACTGGCTAGAAAGTCTGCTATCGCACTCCCTTTTATCGCCTTTTGGTTTACATAAACAATGTCAAATTGAGAAAGTAGAATCTACCATCTGGCCGTCCTTCCATTCAAGGCGGTAGGTTCCATCATATATTTAAGGGGATCTAGCTTTGAGATGAGCCATGTTGTGTGATACAGCATATATTGCCTCAATCTTCGAGCTGTCCAAATCAAGGCACAACATAATTTCTCGATTAGCGGGTACCTCGTTTCACATTCAGTGAATTTTTTACTAAGGTAGTATATTGCTTTTTCTTTCTTCCCCGACTCATCATGCTGAACCAGCACACATCCCATCGAATTATCAAGTACTGTTAGATAAAGGATCAGTGGCTTGTCCGATTGAGGCAGCGTTAGTACCGGGGCCTGGGACAGGTATTGTTTTACCTTTTCGAAGGTCTTCTGGCATTCTTCATCCCACGTGCCTGGGTTGTGTTTCTTGAGGAGACGGAATATGGGGTCACACCTCTCGGTCAGTTGTGAAATGAACCGGGTGATGTAATTTAACCTTACTAAGAAACCTCTAACTTCTTTTTGGGTACGTGGTGGAGGTAATTCTTATATGGCTTTGACTTTATCTAGGTCAACCTTAATCTCTTTTTCACTGACTATGAACCCGAGGAACTTCCCAGACCGAGCTCCGAAAGTACACTTTGATGGATTAAGCTTCAACTGGAATTTTCTCAGCCTTAAGAACAATTTTCTCAAGACCTGCACATGTTCTTTTTCAGTTCGGGACTTGGCGATTATATCGTCGACGTAAACCTCAATTTCCCTGTGCATCATGTCGTGGAATAAGGTTACCATGGCTCTCTGATATGTCGCCCCCGCATTTTTTAGCCCAAATGGCATTACCTTGTAGCAAAATGTTCCCCACATGGTTATAAACGTTGCCTTGTCCATGTCCTCGAGATGCATCTTTATTTGGTTGTATCCCGAGAAACCATCCATGAAGGAGAACAACGAATAACCTGCTATATTGTCTACCAAGGTGTCAATGTGAGGCAACGGGAAATTGTCCTTTGGGCTGACCTTGTTCAGGTCTCTGTAGTCCACGCACATTCGTACTTTCCCGTCTTTCTTTGGGACAGGGACAATGTTAGCCACCCAATCAGAGTACTTGACCACTTGCAAGAACCCGACGTTAAATTACTTCTCGACTTCTTCTTTTATTTTTAACAAGAAGTCTGGTCACATTCTTCGAAGCTTCTGTTGGACTGGCTTACAGTCTTCTCTTATGGGCAATCAGTGTGCTGTGATATCAGTACTTAGTCCGGGCATATCTTGGTACGACCACGCGAACACATCCTTGAATTCATGGAGTAATTCGATGAGGTTACGCCTGGTTTCTGCAGTAATTCGGGCTCCAATCTTCACTTCTTGCCCCTCTCCTAGATTCACCATTTCTACTGACTCTTTATGGGGTAGGATTTGTTTTTCTTCTTGCTCTACCATTCTCAACAAATCTGGAGGCAAGTCGCATTCTGTGTCATTTTCAAAGTCCTGAGACTCCTCTGAACACATGTCTTGATCAAAACAGACTTCTAACTCTGTAGTATCGTTGCTCAGATCATTGATGTCTAGAGACCTGCGATGGGTGTTAGAGGGTGTACAAAGAACAAATGAATTTGAGGACAACTATTCACATGATATGAATGAGACAAAGGATAAATAATAAAAAATGTAAAATGAGAGAATGTTTAGTAGAATTGAAGATGTATTTCATTAAAACAAAATGTCAGAACATGAGACTATTTCACAAAAGAAATTTCATTGTTTCTAGGCTTAAAAACAACAAGTGTGTTCCAAATATTACTCTGTATAATCTCTAAAAACTACAGGAAATTCCTCTGTAGTCCAATTGTCTAAAGTGCTTCCAGGTTCATACAGGCGAATGCCCGATAGATTTCATTGATTAGTCTCCTCATCGTGTATAGCATTGATGTGAGAATATTCATCTCTAGGAGATTCTTTTCTCGGGTAAATCATTCCTCCTGATACGAAGGTATGAGATATTTGGGGGAATGTCATCGGTTCCCACTTAACATCCTCTCCATTCAGCCAGGCCCTTCTCCTTTTTTGCTTCTTTTCCATTTCCTTCTTCATTTGTTTAGCATCTACTTTGAAACCTAAACCAAAGCGATCCTTTTCTCCTTCAGCATCGGGGTCTGGACGTTCCCTTAGAGATATTTGCCCAATCCTCTTCCGGGTAAGGCTCCTTTTCCCATTGTCATTTGTAATCCCATCCTGGTGGTCTTGGATAGCTTGGGTATCGGAACTTCACTTCCTTCCGAGATAAATGTCGCGTTTACGAACTCTAAAGATCGGAAGGAACATTCGATGGCCTCATCATTCGTTTCTAGATAGGGCGCTTCATTGGTAACGGTCGCTACGATATCTTCTTCAGTGTTTATAGTTACCAGCTGATTTTCTATTACGATTTGATTTTAGTGCAAATGATGAGGGTACGGCTCCCGCCGAGTGAATCCATGGCCTCCCCAATAAGCAGTTGTAAGAGGGCTTGATATCCATGACCAGGAAGTCCACTTCGTAAGTGTTAGGCCCGATTAATAAAGGTATGTCTATTCTCATAATCACTCTTCTTTCCGTGCCGTCAAACGCTCTCACTATGTTCTGGCATGCTTTCATGTGAGAACTGTCTATTGGCAACCTCTCGAGTGTAGCCAGTGGTAGGACATTTAACGCTGACCCATTATCTATTAGCACGCTTGGCAGAGTGTATCCTTTACAACGGGTAGTTATGTGTAAGGCCTTTGTTGATCCCATGCCTCCGAGTGGGATTTCGTCATCGCTGAAGTAGATAAAATTGTCAGCGCTTATGTTACTAAGCAGACGATCCAACTTGTTGATGGATATATCCTTAGTAACATAGGTCTCATTTAGTACTTTCATTAATGCTTCGCGGTGCACCTCTGAGCTTAGAAGTAGGGCTAACACAGAGATACGGGCTGGTTGTCTGTGCAGTTGTTCCACCACGCTATATTCACTGTGTTTCAAGAATTTCAAAAATTCTTTGGCCTCTTCCTCTTTTACGGGTTCATTGATAGGGGCTTCGGGTTCCTTTTTCCTACCAATCTGCACAGTCTTCGGCTTCACTGTTTTCGCTTCTTTGTTTTCAGGATCATAACGCTTCCCGCTGCACGTATAAAATCATTTATTCTTAGCTTCCTCAGAAATGCTAGTGGAGCTTTCCGCCCTTGGTATCATCACATTACAATTGTAGTTCCACGACTGTCTTTGTAGGAAAAAGAAGTAGGTTTCTGAAATATGATCCTCGGCCTTCCCTGTACCCCGCCTTCCGTGTTTTGTGAGATGATGATTCTCGGGTAATTGACTCTAGGCTTTGTCAGTTCTTCCTCGGTCGCATAAATGTTCTCTTCCTCTACTCCTTCTTCATAAAACTCCAGTTCTTTGTTGTCCATAAGGCCTTGCACCAAAATTCTAAATTCAGCACATTTGTGAATCTCGTGCCCCTTCGTCTTATGGAGTTTGCAGTAATTCTTTATATGCCTCCCGTTTTCCGCAGGATCTGAATCTACCAATTCTCTTTTCGCCATCTCCTTCCAGACTATTCGCAATGGGGTTTTCACTTCCGTGACATCCTTCTTGATCTTCCTCACCACTGCCTTACCAATCGCGTTTACCCCTCTATCTTCATGATTGGGTAGTGGGTTCCTCTTTTTTACCATATCGTCGAGCGTTATAACCTCCATTTTTATTAGCCTCTCGACTACCCTTTTAAAGGCGAGGCAATTCTCTATCGAATGCCCCGCCACCCCTGCATGGTAATCGCAGTGAGCATTAGAGTCGTACCACTTAGGGTATGGGGGTTGTGGTGGTTGCAAATAGAACGGGGACACGATATGCTCGTTAAACAAAATCTGCTATAGCTCCTTGTACGTTATTGGAATTGGCGTGAATTGAATCTTTTCAGTATTCGGTCTGGTTCCTGATTCCTATCTTACCGGTCCTTGTTGTCCAGTCGTAACTGCCCTTGGCTGATTAACTGTGATCGCCTTCGAGTACCCCTTATTGTATGTATTCACGTTATTTACTTCACCGTCTTTCTTTTTAGGAGCGGCCCTCCTAGTGCTTTCTCCTGCATCGATCTTGCCACCTCGTATGGCATGTTCAATCATCTCCCCTACCATCACTATATCGGCAAAGCTCTTAGTTGTACTCTCTATCATATGGGTTATGAAAGGGGCCTTCAGGTTGTTAATGAAAAGCATGGTAGTTTCTTTTTCTAAGAGGGGTGGTTGGACCTGCATGGCGACCTCTCTCCACGCCTTGCAAAGTGGGCGCATACTATCTGAAACTTTCATTTTGTCTTTTCTCCATGCCTTGCAAAGTCTCTCCAAGTGCTTAAGCCAAGTCTGTAACGTGGCTGTAATGCTTCAGAAATGCTTGAGCCAAGTCTCTTCAGGAACTAATGTTAGCCCGGCTAAGCTGGTTATACCATCTGGCTGCTGCACCTACCAAACTTTCTTGGAAACAGTGGATTAAGAGCTGATCATTGCTCACGTAGCCAGCCATTAGCCTGCAGAACATGGTGATGTGGGCCTCTGGGCAGCTAATCCCACTATATTTTTTGAATTCAGGCATTTTAAACTTATGGGGCAGTACCAAATCGGGAACTAGACTTAAATCTTTTGCGTCGATCCCTGATGATGATCGATACTTTCCAGCGCTTTGAATTTTTCCTCTAGCCATTTGTAACGATCCTCTAGTTGTCTTGAGGATTCTATTCTCGACCCCATTTTCTCTACTGCATCTAGATCGGGCACAATAGGGTTGCTCGGGCTATCGCCAGGCTGGGATCTCGAGCCTACGTGATAGCTCATAGGAGGTCTAATGTTATTCTGCCCTTGCTGGGGTCTGATTGTAGCCGGTGGCCTTTGGAGACATTCCTCAGGCTGTGTTCTCGCGTGTGGCGGGTTAAGCCCGGGGGGATGCCATCACTATCCTCTTCGACCGGCGGCATGGGACCTTTCCCCTTATCCATTGCCCCGTTCATTATTTGGGCCATCTGGGCCATCATATTCCTCTGGGCCTCCAACATTTGGTCCCTCATTTCCTGCTGGAGTTTTAACATTTGCTCTTGCATTTGTTCCTGCATTTCTTTTTGGAATTGCTCGAACCTTTGATCCATTTTTCTGGTTGTAGCGCATGTTCCGTAGTGATGTTCTGCTTCCAGATTTCCTCTTTTCACTTTCTTTTCTCTCTGATAATTCTAACTAATTAGGCTCTTTTTATAAACTTAAATGCATGTAATGTGATGCAATGCAAATGCATGAATGCAAGAAGAAGACATCGATTTTGATCAACTTCATTTTAGAAGACTTTATTAGAAGGCAAGACCCTTTACATAAAACAGATTACAAATATGCTTTCGCCCTTAAGCCCAGAGTTTTGATTTATCTAAGTAAAGAAGTCAGCTCTTGGCTACGATCTGTCTGTAGCTTGTATTTCATGCTTAGGATCTCAGCTTGAGACGCTAGGGCCTGTAGGTGATCAGCCACTTCTCGAATCTGAACTATCGCTTCACTCATGAAGTAGTCTCGATCTCAAACTTGATTACGGGAACAGTGAAGCTCCTTTTCCCAATGCCCTTCTCTTGCTTCCAAAAGCTTAATTCGGAGCTCGCAACTATGTAATGCTGACTCTAACTATTTAATCTTGCCTTTCATTTCCTCGATTTTGTTTAGACTTAATTTCAATTCGCTTTTCGAGTTTCGACTTTGGTAGAGATGCAGGGACCGTCCGAGCTCAGCCACCCTAGCTTTTAGTCCTTTCTTTTCTTTTTGGCTTTCTGCCATGTCTTTTCTTAGAACCTCGTTTTGTGTTTGCATTTCTTGGAACTTTTTCTCCCAACTGCTAGCTTTGGCTCTTTCCTCTCGGATTTTGCGTCGCCATTGTTCCGGAGTTTTCCCTAATCCGGCGTTTTTCATTGTCAAACGCATCTTCTTATATTCCATCTTCAGATCATCTCGGTCTTCCTCTATTTTTCCTTTCTCTTTTCTTAGCTTATCAGCTTCTGACTTTTGTCCATCTACGTCTAACTTGAGGAGCATCTTCTCTTCTTCCAACCTCTCTATCTTTCTTTCGAGTTCCGAACTCATCCTTTCAAAATCTCGTTTCACGATCTCCAGTTCTGATGGGACCACACGCAAATATTCCTCTCTTGATCGGGCGCCCTCTGGATTTGGCTCGGGGATGTTATCATTGATCCTCCTAGTCCTCCATTCTCTGTACTCCGGGGTCGTCATCAAGCCTGCGGATAATCTTTTCATTCTATGTATCTGATTCCAGGTACTAGAGATCTCCTTAATCCTTTTCTTATAGCTTCTCCCTTCGTATGAGAACTCGGTACGAACTGTCTTGAACTATACTGTCTTAGGACCAGCAAAGGGGCATATGCAGTGGCACCCCAAATTCCCAGTAGAGGAACCCAGTCGAAGCTTCCACAACGATAAAGGATCTTGTCAGAAATCATCCAAGGAGCCTTCCACTTGATGTCGTCTTCTTGAAGGTTTTGAAGGAGTGCTATCCAATTTTCTTCGGACACATCTTCTTTCCTAGGCATAGCTACTATCTCGTCCAATGGGGAGTAATTCTCTGATAAAAACCGATAAGACGCTTTCTCCACTTTCCAGAAGTGACTATAGAACCAGGCCAATAACAACTGCGCACATCCAATAAACCTGCCCTCACCTATTCTCCGACATGCAGTCAAGGATCTGAACGTTTCGGCCAAGATGGCAGGAACAGGCGTGACCCCTTTGTCTAATCGACCGAATAGATCAATAACTGCTTCATCGATGTGTCTTAGAGCTTTTGGGAAGATCACCAAACCGTAAATACACAAGGCCAAGACGTCAATCTTTTTCATTGCATCGGGATGCGTTAGGATCAGGTCCCTCAAACATATCCAAGGTACGCATTTACCCTCGCCTTTTTTCTGTGTTCTAACTAAGACCCATTGTTCGCTCGTTCCTGTGATATTCATCAATTTCTTCGCAAAAGTCGGGCCATTAACTGCTTTGGAATAAGCTTTATCAACTTGAATTCTCGGACAACGTAGCAAGGTCGTGTGTACTCCTCACCGTGGGAACCAAATCTACTTTCCGAAAGAGAAAGCAAATATAAGCGGCATTCGTAATCGAGTCATTGCTCGGAATAGATGCTTATCTATTTTGACGCGTCAAGCGGTATGGTAGATCGCCGTAGGTACTATAGAACAACTGCTTTGTCTCGTCATCCCACTAGGTCCATATTTCTTTCAACTCCTGGAGTTCATTCTGCGTGACACTGATGTTTGTGAAATCACGTAGTTGTAACACATATCCCTCAGCTAAGCTGTCCCCTTTTTCTAATTGGCTTTGCTCTGACCATATGCGGACGGCCGCATTATCTTCCACTTTATCAAGGAATTCGCTTTCCATAACCAGCTTTCTAACTTAGAAACTGACCGTGAATCGATGCCTCTTAAAATATGAAATGATATGCACAAAAAAAATAAAACACAAAAAGTTAGTACCATGAAAAATAAAGCAAGTGAAATAAACAAACACCTATCTGGGTAACTACTAAGGTCTAGCATAGTTCAGCTCGGTATGGGTTCTTAGGCTCTTTACGTGTGGTTGAGTTCTAAAGTTCGAGGTACCCGAACCAGCAGATTCCTCGATCCTCACCCATTATAGGCTCATTTGGATCGAGTTCGGTTGAGGGGAATACATTTCCCTATGGCCATGCGGAAGTGAAAACTTCACGAAGACATAGGTACGGATGTATCCCGAAAGCAGTTCACTAGCCCATGCGGAGGTGAAAACCTCACGAAAGCATAGCTTCTTGCTCCCACTTAAGGGTGCGACCACAACGGTCATGCAATACAATGCCAAAGTATTTACGAGACCTAATATTGAAAGTGCATTAAAAGAAGCATGATTTTCGAAACCATTTTCCAATTTTAATCAAAAGGACAAGGATCAATCAACCTATGGCCTGGCTCTCAACGAATAGGTCCCCAGTGGAGTCGCCAAGCTGTCGTAACCATTTTTTGATAAAACAGTAAACGACGCGGTCGACTCGATTTTTGAAAATAAAAAAGAAGGGAGTTGCCACCGATCTTTATTTGGGTGTGATCGGATCACCTTTGTTTTAATAAAATGTCTCAATTTATTAAAACGATGCTTTTGGTCTACGAAAATTTGAGAAAAAATGGGTTCGGAAGTCAATTACGTGCGAGGAAGGATTAGCACCCTCGACACCCCCGAAATCGGTACCAAACTAATTGATCGATGTCCTAATGTTGAAAACTTTGAAATGATTTAGAAATAGATACTTTTTATTTCTGAAACTTGAAAGAATTGGAAGGGACGTTTAAGGCTCTCTTATTTTCGAAGAGATAAAGCATCATGTCCAGTAAGTTAAGGCGTAATACTTTAGACTCTCGAAACTAAGCTTGCCTTTTAAAACTTAGTTTTACATTTGAAGAGGATCTTCCGTCATTTGTCAAACGAGAAATCAGAACCCAGTGAGTTAGGGCTCGCTTTCTCGAAAATCCAAATTAGGAATATTGCCTCTATTTCAGAAGAAACCTATCTCGAAGTATCTAGATGTCAAGTCCAGTAAGTTAGGGCGCGACATTTCAAATTTTCGAGATTAAATGCTTTTTTTTTAATTTGTGTTTTGTGATTTTAAAAGGGGTATTCCGTTGTTTAACTTAAACGAGAGAAACCGGAACCCAGTAAGTTAGGGCTCGATTCATTCGAATTGCTAATACGGAATATCGATTGTTATGAAAACTTGAATTTGCAGTTTTGAAAGGGATATTTCATTGTTTAACTTAAACGAGAAAAAATCGGAACCCAGTAAGTTAGGGCTCGATTCTCTCGAATTGCTAATACGGAATATCAATTGTTATGAAAATCGAGATGTCGAAAAAATAAAGGAAGCGAAGAATATACGTAGTGGTAGAAGGTAAATATTGTGACAATAATATATATATCGACGTTGATAATAAATAATGATAAGGATGATGACATATGAAAATAATGATGGCGATTGATGAGTGAAATAGTGTATATAATAGAGAAATAAACTATATATATATATAATGATGATATGCTTGATAATTGATAACGTAATGATAAGTGAATCGGGTGATACTAATGATGTAAATAGTAATAATAATAAGATAGTAACATATTAGTAGTAATAATGTAAATATAATATAGTAATAATAATAATATATATGTAAATAAAAAAAATTATAGTAATATAGTATTAGTAATACTAATAATAATATAATAGGGTAACAAATATGTATGGAAATAATAGTAATAATAATAACATAATAATAATAGTAATATAATAATAATAATATAGTGATGATGACGATGGTATAATAATAAAAATAGATAATAACAACAATAATAATGAAAACAAAATAATAATAATAAATAAAAATAATGATATTGGCAATAAAAAATAAAATAATAGCACACAGAATAAATAAATAAATAATAGTAGTAAAATATAATGGAAATAACAAGTAATAATAATAATAATAAATAGTAAATAACCAATAATAATAAAAATATCAAATAATAGTAATAGTAGTAAAGATTGCAAAATAACTGAAAAATAGGTTAAATTGCATTAAAAACGGAAGTTTCGGGTCAAATTGTAAATAAAGCAGAGGTTTGGGGGCCTAATTAGAAACACGCATAAAAGGCGGGGGACCAAAGAGGTGATATTCCCCAGTGAACAAAACTCAGCGTTTGAAGGGGGGACTGAATCGCAAATCGTGTGAAATCTCTGGGCCAATATTGCAATAATGGAAAACTTGATTTTGGAAACTAAAAATGCATAAGGGCTGACTTCGCAATTTCCCCCTCTGGTTTAAAAACACGCGGATCCTAAGCTGGAGCGGGTCGGGTCGAATCGGGCCACGCCAAACGGCGTCGTTTTGGGGCCACTGAAACAGGCCCTAAACGGCGTCGTTTTGGTCCCCTTTATAAAAGCAAATTTTCCTTTTCTTTTTCATTTCAGCTGCTTGCTTTTTAAAAAAACTAACCCCTCTCCCCTTTTTTCTCTGCAGGTCTAAAAGGAGGAAGGGATTCCGGCAAGTCGCCGTCGCTAGAGCCGTCGCTCCGGCCACCGCGTAAAATGTGTATTTTTTTATTCTTCTTTTTTATATATACTTTTTATATATATGTAAAAAGCAAAAAAAAAAAGGCTTTCGAAAATAAAATAAAATAATCACCTCCTTTCAGCTTCTGTTTTTGAGTTTTAGTTTTCTTTCACGTTTTTTATGCCCACTAGTTTCTGATCTTTGCTCTGTTGTTCGAATCTGTTTATTTTATTTTTTTGATAATCGAAGAAAAAAAAAGAAGGGTCCTAGCACACGAAATACAAATCGACTTTTATAGCCATCTTTTTCACTGTTTTTGCTATATTTCTGTCCCTTTCTCGTTTAATGCTTGCAGTCTTGAGGAGGTCTTTGGGCGGTGGACAAGATCTTTGGCGAGTTCTTCGCAGGTCAGAGAGGTCGGGGGCAAGTGGCGGTCGAGGAAGACCAGAGTCGAGAAAAGGTGCGGCACTACTTGCATTAGGGTTAGGAATTTTATTTTTATTTTTTTTTTGTTAGGGGTATTGGGCTTGTTGGGCTAGGTGCAAGTCGGTTAGGGTTAGGTTGGTAACCGGGTGGGTCTTAGTGGGCCACTAATTTGGGCCTCGGGTTTAGGGTCTGTTTTGGGTAGGTTCTGGTTTGGTTGGGTTTTAATGATATTTGGGTTTTAATAGATTGGGTTATTTTGTAACCGGGTTTGGGGTTTAAATTTGGGTTTTATTTTGGGTATGTAAAATAGATGTTAATTCTTTGTTAGGCTATTGGGTTTTGGCGGGCAGAATTGGGCTACAACAACCATTTTTTGGAAAAATGGAGGTCGACTTTAAAAACGAAAATGGAGTCGCCACCAATCTTTTTTGCTGAGGTGTGATCGGGTCACCTCGAATAGTGGTTGTTTTTAATAATTAGTTTGATTTATCAAAACAATGATTTTGGTCTACGAAAATCAGAAAGAAGGGTTCGGGAGTCGGTTACGCACGAGGAAGGATTAGCACCCTCGATACGCCCAAAATTGGTACCTAATTGATTAAGTAACGTCTTAATGTCGAAAATTTGAAAAGATTTTAAAATACGATCCTCTTTGCTTAAAGAAAAATGGAATAAATTAAAACGAATGATGAGACCCTCTTATTTCAAAGAAATAAAATATCACGCCCAGTGAGTTAGGGTACGGTATTTCGAATTCCCGAAACTGAGTTTGTCTTTTGACTTTAAAAACTCATGTATTTAAGTTTAAGAAGGATATTCGGTCATTTGGGTTAAATGAAAAACCGGAACCCAGTAAGTTAGGGCATAGTTATTGACTTCATTTTAAGAAATCTTTTCCCGAGGTAACAAAATGTCACATCCAATACGTCAGGACACAACATCTCGAATTCTCGAAAAATAGCTTTATTTTTATTCAAAACTTATTTATTTTAAAAGGGTATTCCGCTATTTAGGTTAAACGAGAAAAATCAAAACCCAGTAAGTTAGGGCACGATTTTCTCGAATCTCTAAATACAAAATATCAATTATTTGAAAACTTGATGTATTGGGTAAAGGTTAAAGCAATACGATGTGATAAAAGAATAAATTACAAAACTAGGTTGCATAATAAAATGATTATTAATAGACTAATGTAGATGGTAAAAACAAAGACGAGAATAAAACGAAATAGAGAAATAAAACAAACGAATTATTAACAGAAGAAATAATAGGTAAAACTAAACGAATAGTAAAAAATGACGTATGTAACAATACTAAGTTAATTAATTCAATGACATAATGGTGATAATAACAATAATAATGCAATGATAATATTAAAATAAAGAATAATGATAATAGTACATTTATAATAATAATAGTAATAGAAAGAACGATAATAGAAATAATAGTAATAATAATAATAATAAATAGTAATAAAAATAAAAAAATAAAAATGGTGAAAATAAGAAATAGCGATAACAAAATAATAATAATAATGATACTAGAAAGAAAAAATAAAATAAAAATAGTGATGATAGTGGTAATTAATAAACAAATAATATATATAATAATATAATAATAGTAATAATAATAGCAGGAGTAATAATAATAATAATAATAATAATAATAATAATAATAATAATAATAATAATAATAAGGAAGTTAGTTAAATTAATAATAAAATAGTGAAAATAACAAAAAAGGATTAAATTGAATTAAAAACAATATATCCGGGGCAAATTTGAAATAAAAAGAAAGGGGAAGGACCAAATTGTAACGCGTGAAAGAACTGGAGGGACTAAAATAGACAATAACCCCTTCCTTCAAAATGAGCAGCATCAGGGAGGACCCAATTGAAATCCGAAATAAATTGTTGGGCCAAATTAAAAAATACCATAAACTTAATCGCAAAACCATAAAAAAGCCGAAGGACTAAAAGCGCAATAAACCCCTTGATGCCTGAGAGGGGTAAAACGACGTCGTTTTGGTGGCCTATTTAAGGCAAAAAAAATTCAAAGAAAGGCATTTCAAACCTGTTTCAAAAAAAACCCCCCACCCTCTGTTTTTTCTCTCTGCAGGGGTGAGCTTATTTGGATTCCGATCATTTGGACCACCACCGCCTCTGTCGCCACGGCGTCGTCTGCCAGCCGTGTGTCTGATGTAAAAAAAATCGTAAGGTGAGATTTTTATTATTTTTTTATTGTATTTTATTAGGTATATATATACTGTTTTCTTAGAAAATAAAAAATGGTAAATGCATGTATATTCTTCGAATGAGGAAAATGAAAAAGAAAATGGAAGAAAATAAACACGAAAAAAAGGAATATAGACCTTCTGTTTGAATCTCTTTTTGTATTCTATTGATTGAAGAAAGAGTTTTTTTATTATCCAAAAATAAATCCCCTTTTGTATTGATTTCTCTGTTTTTTGTATTAAAACAAAGTCCCCCTAAATTTACATTTTGTTGGGGTTTTTATAACCCTATTTCAGTACTTTTTGCTACTATTCTGTCACTTCTTCTACTGACTTTTTGCAGGATATGGGCGGTGGAAGGGCGGTGGCAGAGCAAGTGGCGTCAAAAGAACCTAGGTGCACCGCACCTAGAGTTAGAAAATTTTGATTTTGGGTTTGGGCTTCTGAATTGGGCCTTAGTTAGCTTTGATTTGTGGACCCAGGTAGATTTGGCCCATTACAACTGCCCCTCTTTACTCAGTGTTGTGCAACGGGAATAGAACAAAGACATAAAAGGGCCAAGTTTGCCTGGTCTCGCAGAATTCTGGCTTCTTTCTATGTTTTTCTTCTTCGAGTAGTTTCATTTCAGTCCATTGCATCTCGTTGCTTCGATCCATTTCACTGCAACCTTGAAATATGAGCTTTGTAGTTATAGTAGATTTAATCCCACCTACTGTAACTTTAGATGTATAGGATTCGTCGCTTTAATTCGCTCCACTGCAACTTCAGGGAGATAGGATCAGTAGTTTCAATCTGCTCCCCTGCAACTTCGTGGGGATTAGAATTCAGGGAGAAGAGATTCGTAACCACGATCTTTTCTACTAAATCTTCAAAGAAATAAGAATTGGTTCTCAATGTAAACTCAGGAAGAAGGGATTTGTAGCGTTAACCTATTCCACTGGAACTTCGAGGAGATAAGAATTCAAAGAGAAGAGATTCGTAACCTCAATCTTCTCTGCTGAAACTTTAAAGAAATAAGGATTGATCCTCAATGTAAACTCAGAGAGAAGGGATTTATAGCCTCAACCTACTTCGCTGGAACTTCGAGGAGATAAGAATTCAGGGAGAAGAGATTCGTAACCTCAATCTTCTTTGCTGAAACTTCAAAGAAATAAGGATTGATCCTCAATGTAAACTCAGGGAGAAGGGATTTGTAGCCTCAACCTACTCCGCTAGAACTTCGAGGAGATAAGAATTCAGAGAGAAGAGATTCGTAACCTCAATCTTCTTTGCTGAAACTTCAAAGAAATAAGGATTGATCCTTAATGTAAACTCAGGGAGAAGGGATTTGTAGCCTAAACCTACTCCGCTGGAACTTCGAGGAGATAAGAATCTAGAGAGAAGAGATTTGTAACCTCAATCTTCTTTGTTGAAACTTCAAAGAAATAAGGATTGATCCTCCATGTAAACTTAGGGAGAAGGGATTTGTAGCCTCAACCTACTCCACTGGAACTTCGAGGAGATACGAATTCAGAGAGAAGAGATTCGTAACCTCAATCTTCTCTGCTGAAACTTCAAAGAAATAAGGATTGATCCTCCATCTAAACTCAGAGAGAAGGGATTTATAGCCTCAACCTACTTCGCTGGAACTTTGAGGAGATAAGAATTCAGGGAGAAGAGATTCGTAACCTCAATCTTCTTTGCTGAAACTTCAAAGAAATAAGGATTGATCCTCAATGTAAACTCAGGGAGAAGGGATTTGTAGCCTCAACCTACTCCGCTAGAACTTCGAGGAGATAAGAATTCAGAGAGAAGAGATTCGTAACCTCAATCTTCTTTGCTGAAACTTCAAAGAAATAAGGATTGATCCTCAATGTAAACTCAGGGAGAAGGGATTTGTAGCCTAAACCTACTCCGCTGGAACTTCGAGGAGATAAGAATTCAGAGAGAAGAGATTTGTAACCTCAATCTTCTCTGTTGAAACTTCAAAGAAATAAGGATTGATCCTCCATGTAAACTTAGGGAGAAGGGATTTGTAGCCTCAACCTACTCCACTGGAACTTCGAGGAGATACGAATTCAGAGAGAAGAGATTCGTAACCTCAATCTTCTCTGCTAAAACTTCAAAGAAATAAGGATTGATCCTCCATCTAAACTTAGGGAGAAGGGATTTGTAGCCTCAACTACTCTGCTGGAACTTCGAGGAGATAAGAATTTAGGGAGAAGAGATTCGTAACCTCAATCTTCTTTGCTGAAACTTCAAAGAAATAAGGATTGATCCTCAATGTAAACTCAGGGAGAAGGAATTTGTAGCCTCAACCTACTCCGCTGAAACTTCGAGGAGATAAGAATTCAGAGAGAAGAGATTTGTAACCTCAATCTTCTCTGCTGAAACTTCAAAGAAATAAGGATTGATCCTCCATGTAAACTCAGGAAAAAGGGATTTGTAACCTCAACCTACTCCACTGGAACTTCGAGGAGATAAGAATTCAGAGAGAAGAGATTCGTAACCTCAATCTTCTCTACTGAAACTTCAAAGAAATAAGGATTGATCCTTCATGTAAACTCAGGGAGAAGGGATTTGTAGCCTCAACCTTACTCCACTGGAACTTCGAGGAGATAAGAATTTAGAGAGAAGAGATTCGTAACCTCAATCTTCTCTGCTGAAACTTCAAAGAAATAAGGATTGATCCTTAGTGTAAACTCAGGGAGCAGGGATTTGTAGCCTCAACCTTACTCCACTGGAACTTCGAGGATATAAGAATTGTGGCTTTCGATCTATTTAACTATTGTTTAGTGAGATAAGATCTGCAATCTTTAACTGATCTGCTCCACTAATGCTTAGGGAGTCAAGATCTGCAATTTTCAGCCTACTCCACTACTGCTCAGGGATATAGAACTGACCATCCTTAATTTGCTCCACTACTGTTATCTCGAGGGAAAAAAATCTGAAATATGCGATATTGCTACACCGTTCTCTAGGGAACTTGTCCTATAGAATTAATTTTATATGCTTATGCTTATGCAAATGATGAGGATGCTATGATCGGAATGACTCAGATGCTCCTAACTACATGTGTTATGAATGATATGAATGCATAAATGTCATGAGAATGATTCTCTTTTTTTTTTAGTACAATGATTAGGATGCACTGATCAGAATGAATCAAGTGCTCCTAACTAAGTGATATTATGGATGACATTTGCATGAATGCAGAATGTCATGAGAGTGATCTTGTACAATGATTAGGATGCAATGATCGGGATGAATCAAATGCTCCTAACTGAATGTGTTTTGCATGAAAGCAGAATTTCATGAAAATGATCCCTCTTTTTTTTTAAGAGTTTAGGGTTGTCATTGCTCGTTGCTCTTCCAGGTTGTATCACTTGACGTAATATCTTGTCTTCTTGCTTGGGTGATATTCTGACCGAAAACCCGAAGAAACAATCGTATTTTGCTCACCCGATTTGCCCCAATGTAACCTCAAGGTCCATTCCATGGTACCTCTGGGACTTTGAGGCTTTATACCATCTTCAGACCCTCTCATTACAATTCAAGGGGGATAGGATCTGGGTCCTTTTCAATCCATCCCACTGCGCCTTAAGGGTATAGAATTTGTATCATCTTCAATCCATCCCACTGCAATTCGGGGGTAATCAATTTGGTCTGCTACACTTTCCGTTCCTTAGGTATCATGACCGGATAGATATGAATGTCGAATTTCTTTGAGAATAATCCCATTTTAATGCTTGGGTTACTTATTATTTGCTGAGACTGCATCACCGATGCAACATCTTGCCTTTTCATTCAGCTGATACTTTTGACAAAAAATCTTAACAGGTAGTCTCAAATTAAACTCCTTTCCAACCCTTAGTTTTAGTGAGCTCTGAACAACAGTCCGGTTTCAGGTTCTTGTATTATTTAGAGGCTTTTCTTAGAATATTGTTTTTTTTTACAATATGCTATTTTATTGTATTTGCTTGTTGATGTTTATTGATGTCGAGGTCTTTTTCTTTTTTTTAAACAATAATTAATCTATTTTGTTTACTTTTCTTCCCTAAATTTTTATCAAGTTTAAAATTTTATAAAATATACCATATCAAACATTGAAAAGAGTAATTAATAAATTAAAAATTTATTACCATCACAAAATCCTCCTGGGTGACTTACAAAGAAATGAAAAACCCCCAAGTGGCTCTTGATGGTTCAGGCAATAAACATAAAGCATTGATACCATTTTTGCTTCACTACGATCATCCATGCAAATAGTATGATGTCTTAACTCAAACTGAACATGTTTCTAAGGGTCTGTTTGTTTGGTGGAAAATGTTTTCCGGAAAACATTTTACAGATTTTCCAGCGTTTGTTTGGTAGAAAATGAATTCCTTAGGAATTCATTTTCCAAACACGGGTAAAATCACTTCCTTATTTCTGGAAAACATCTTACCGATTTCTTTTCTGCAAGACATTTTCCGGATCTTTCCCCTTCATCCAGGTAAGTCTTTCTCCTTCTTCATTCCTTCTCCTTTCTTCTTTCTTTCTCAGCCAACAAATCTCTTTTTCTCTTTCTCAGACTTTTCCGGTTCCTCCTTTCGCTGGGTCTTGGAATCTTGGAAAAAAATCATCTCTAATCTCGTCCAGGTATCTGCATATTTCTCTAATGTTTCATTTCTGACTGATTAATCTCTTCTTTCTTGATTCTGGTTTGCCAATAGGTCTGTTTTTGCAAAAAATGTATTACCCCTGATCTAACAACTAATACTGGCTTGTGTCTGTTCTAGAATTTCTGCTTTGCTTCTCGCTATGTTCGCTTCGATGGCTACAGTTTACGTCGCTGGCTGGTTAGTTTTCGTTCTTTCTTTTTTCTTTTTTAAGTTTTTTTTTTTAGGTTTATTGAAGAATTTTTATTTTGAGCTTTGTATGTAGGATGTGGCAGGAGGTAGAGAGCAAAGTATATTTAATTAAAGAACTTGATAAGAGAACTGGTCAGGTGATTTTCTTTTCTCGTTTTCTTAATCTCGCCTTATTTAGCTTTTAGATTATGCTTTCAAATTTAGTACATCTGGTTATTGGCCGTGCCTAGGTTTGAGGATGATGATCTGCATTTTCTTTCATTGCTGTTACATTCTCTATCAAACTTGATGCTTTCGCATTAAATTTATTGTTGGCCATTGATTTGGATTATATATAATATGATATAAAGTGATGGTGTTTAAGAGTTTGAAGATGATCTATTTTGGTACAAATCAGTTGGATTTTGGTGACATTTAATTTTTAAACTTTTTGAGTGGTCATTCTTTTGTATCTGCTTTTCGAGACGCTAAAGATCGTTACTGCAAGTAAGTTTTTACTTAATTAATTTTACATTTAAGTTCGTGTATTGAATCTAATTTGATAAAGCAATGCATCCCGAGGAGCAATTGAAAAAATTATCACCATTGGATGGATCTAGTGGCACGCTAAGCGGGAAGGTTATGTTTCAAAGGAGCACTCAGGAAATGATGGTACTCGTTCTAATAAAAGGCTTTTAGGTGTTATTGGTATCATCACAACATTTGGACGAAAGAAGAATAGAGATGCAATTCGGAAGGCATGGATGCAATCTGGTAATGCATCTTTTCTCTTGACTAGTTTTATCTTTTATGTGTGTTATAAGAATGATTGAAAACAATGAACCATGCCAATACTGTAGGCTCCAAATGTTTTAACACCTTCTTTTGCCTCAGTTTTTAGATTGCACTCGGCTGACCTCAAAATTCTCTCATTTTGCAGGTCTCTTCTTCAGGTCTATGCACATGATGATGTGAGTGCAGGGTCATGGTTTATTGGGCTTGATGTGCAACACGTTCACTAGGAGAAATTTTGCTGCAACACCTAGTCTACAAGTTTATCTTCCTCCTTTTTAAACACACACAAAGATGCAAACATGCTTTCCCTTGCACGTTTCCGCATATAGTTGCAAAGGTGATTAGTTGGTTAAGATAAGGGGATCCATCTCTTCTTGACACTCTAATTCAAAATTTGATGCTATCAAATTAATCGATAATGTTCTGTCGAATTACCAAGTACCTATTATTGTTATGTCTTTTGGCTATATTTAAACCGATTATATGGAGATTCGGATACATCGTGTTTATATAATCGTTTTCATTGCATGCGAGTTCAAGATGTGCGGTTTGCTCGATTCGACTAACGATTTACGTCAAGCACCAATTTTATATAAAGAGAGAGTCCATTATTTTTGCATTTTGAGAGTGTGGAAGTGCCAAAATTGTTGACATGAAAGATTTCGATGAAATGATTCTTTTAATTCAATCTGGTTCTTCCAAGTTCTAATCGACGTACATGCAAAGCCAATATACTTATCATTCTTGAAAGGCACATTTTTTTTCCCTTTTGTTGATTTATTATAGCTCTGTATATTTTAAGTTCAATCTTTAGATTTGATTGATAAAATTTTCCAATATTTCAGATAAAAAATGAAGAGTTCTCTATGAGAATTTTTAGGTTTTTAGAATTAAATTTTCGTCCGTCAGAGATGTTCTCACTTTGTAAACCTTTCAAGACTCTCGATAGAAAAAAAATCTCAACAAAAACACGATTCCTAATAAAGAATACTTCAAATACTTCATAAAATAATACGATCTCTCTCAATAAAAAATATTGTTGTTATTATTTGAATATTGCATAACTCTTATTTTATTATTAATTTTGCTACTATTTTAAAGCTATTTGCTTGCTAAATTATATTTATCTTAGTGTTAAAATTTATTAATATATGTAAAAACAACTTTTTCGGAAAATATTTTCAAGAAATCTGCCAAATAACAGAAAATATTTTACACAGATTCATCCTAACACCAGAAAATATTTTCAGTAAATTATTTTCCGGAAAACATTTTACTGCCAAACAAACGGACTCTAAATCATTACCCATTTCCCTAAACCCTAATATTAGACAATCGGGAAAACAGTGTTTGTCTTTGCACTCGAAAAAACCAACACAAATATTGCCTGTCTGGCCAAAAGCCCTAAATCATACATCTTAAATGTAATACCCTAAACTCAGCCTAAACGTTATGGCCAAATCTAGAGAAGTTATATCAACCTGTATGAAAAACTAATTTAAAATCTAGCTTAGAAATCATATGATTTAAAATTTTAATTTAGCTAAGTTTATACAGGTTTCAAGAAAATCACAAGTTTAACAACTTCTATTTCATAACACAATCTCTTAAACATTTACTTATAAAATAACTGAAATTTTTAAAAATTGCTCTCTAACTTTAGTAATCACGTAATTTGAATATATTAATTTTTAGCAAATCAATTACATGTTATTTTGGAAATTGCACACAAAATTTATTTATTTCATAGAAAACTCTTAGTTTGATATCGTTTAAATAAAAACTTTTGTTTTAAATGTGTGTTTCGAAAGCATAGGTGTGGCAAAAACTATTACATATTTTAGTCAAATCTTATGTTCGAAACACTTTATCTTACAGTGAAATCACTTAATGACTTATTTAGTTTTGCAATGGAAATTTCAGATTTTTAATTTTAGAAATAGAATTCTAAATTTGGTAAATCATATGATTTTAAAGTTTCATGTTAAAATACCAAAAAAACCAACGATCAAAACAAAAAACCAAAAACAAACCAAATACGAAAACTTAGTCCAAAAATCAAAAGTCCGAAAAACCTAATTAATTAAAAATAATCAAACCAACTTAGGTGAGAAATCAATCCAAGCTCTCGCACGTTGTTCGGTCCTAAGTCTGAAGATCACCTGAAATGTATTAAACAAACAGATGAGCTGGAAGCCCAATGCATAACACATCCCAAGCAACAAATTAGATATACATAAATAAACAGATATGCTTTCAGATACAGATTCAAACATATTCTCATATACAAAATCAGATGTATTTCATAATCGGATACATATACATATTCAGATTTTGATATAGATGCAATCACAAATCCTACCCCCATCCGCTACACGTCAACTCCGTCCAACCAATTACACCAATCACGACTACAAGAGTCCTTCCATCTAATCACACCAAGTCGTGGTGGTATGCCACTCATAGAAGTGCAGTTGAGCTGCCAGACAGATATTGTGGTTTAATTGCCAAAATTGCAGTAATACTGCCAGAATACATTTCCTCCAACATATATCAAACCCACTCGATGCACATGCATAAATAAACTAACACATATATTCCATAAACAGATATAATGCATGATTTTCACACGTAATCATGCTTTCAAGATTAACATAACACAAATCATACATGTATTTTTTTTTCACATACCTTACCTATTTCACGTACAGATACATATCAACAGATGTCACATTTCAAGTCTTATTTAAGCCAAACAGACCCCACGGAAGGTCTAATTATGAATTTTAGAGTTAAATGGGCCTAGGTGGAAGTTTTCAAAAAATAGGCCCATACGCCCATGTGGTCCACACGGCCTTACACACACACACCCGTGTGACCCACACGGCCTACCATATAATCGTGCAACCCATAAGGCCAACCACATGGTTGTGTAACCCACAAGGACTACCATACGACCTACTACACGAACATGTAACCCACACGGTCGTGTGACCTACACGATCTGCCACACGACCTAGCACATGGTCGTGTGACATCAACAGAATGCTTTTTTGGCTTTACGTAGTTCGTTGTTTTTCGAGTTTTTTGTTAAACACCTAATCAGTTTTCGATATCGATTCACCAACGAGTATTCCAAAACCTAAAATGTCAATTAAAACCAACCTTTTAACAATGATTCACAAAGTTAAAGTCGCTAAATCGGCCTCAACCAACAATATAAAGCGTTAGCAAACCAAAAAATCAGCCTTACGGAACTCGCTTACTTACTTAAAACCATAGCGATAGTACCAAATAATCTTCTTAAATCTCCGGAAAGACGTCATGCGTCTCACTAATTCCTCCTAACAATACACAAATCAATTAAACACTAAAAAAAGACCCTTATTCCAAAATCACTCATTATCTCATATTATAGAATCAGATGTATTTCATAATCGAATACAGATACACATTCAGATTTAGATGTAGGAACCCAATTTAGCCCGGGCCATTCCATTCAGACAAAAAACCAAAATAAATAAAGTCCATTTTTTTTAGCAGTCCATTTACAACCATAAAGCCCAAACCCAAATATTACACCCGAGCCCAAACAAGCCCAAATATTGACCCACTACCCAAACAGATACCACCAGAACCAAACCCGAATAGACCCATTGACCCTAAACTCACACACGGCCTAAGTGGCCCAAAAGCTTGCGGACGCAGAAAACCCTAGGTTTCCATTGCGCCTCAAGCGAGCAGCCTTTCTTCGCACCGAAGCCCTTGGTCACGCCATCTCCGGTAGCGCCGCAATCAATGCACAAATCACCCCACCACCGAGATCTCCGCTCTACCTGCAAAAAGGAAAGAAGTACCAACAGCAAACAAGGAAACAAAACAGAAGATATGTATTTCCTTTTTTATTTTGGGGTTATAAAAACCCCAAATAAATCTGTAAAACGAACACACAATATACACAGAAAAATAGAGATACGCAAACAGTTACAAAAATATATAGAGAAATAAAAAAAAATTACATAGGTGATCTACGTTCTGTTTTTCTTGTTATTTTTATTTTTTTGTTTCGTGCACGTTTTATTTACAAAATAATATTTAAAAAAATGAAAATTCTTACCTTGGCGCCGCCGTAGGCGATGGCGAGTGAGGCGCGTGCGCGATGATGGCCGGAGGTCGACGACCTGTGAGGGCAGAGCAAATTCTTAAGACCCCTGCTTATTTTTTTTTTAAAATTCGGTGTTAAAATGAATTTTTTGGGGCCAATTTTAACTTATATAACAATTCAAAAACGGGGTCGTTTTTGCTTAATTTAATATGCATAAAACGATGTCGTTTTAAGGGGGATCTGCGCGTTGACCCGAAAACCCGGGGAGGATCCGCGTGTTTTTTATAAAAGGGGAAATTTACCCTTTTAGTCCCTCTGCTATTTCATTAAGTTTAATTTCGTCCAATTTAGTATTTTTATATTTTTTAAATTAGCTCTAGAAATTTGTTTTTGTTCCAATTTAGTCCCTCAGGCTGCATTAAGAGCCAAATTCATTACGACGCCGTTTTGGAAAGAAGGCATAATTGCCCCATAAGTCCCTGTGGTTTAACGCGCGTTTTGATTTAGTCCTTATTATTTATTTTTATTGCTATTTAGCCCCTTTTTCTTTTTCTTTTTTAAAAAAATCTTTTTATTTTATTTTATTTTAAATTTTTATTAAATTATTTATCATATTAAATATTCTATATTTTCTTTAGTATTTATATATTAATTTATTAATATTATAAAATTCGTATATAACTATTATTATTTATTATTTTATTTGGTTTAATTATTTTTATTACATATTATTTTAGTATTTATATATATTAGTTATTATATTATATATTTTAAAATTTTGTACATTATATAATATTATATATTATTTTTAACTAAAATTTATTTATATTTTATAACATATTATTTATTTTTTAAATATATATAGTTTTCTTTTATGTATTATGTTATTATAAATATGTTTTTATCTAAAGTTATAAACCATTTATTTATTCATGTATTTTATTTGTTATCCCAAAATATATATAATATGTTTTTTATTTTGCAATAATTTATTTATTATTTGGCATATGCCATTGCATGAAATGTTTAATCTTGTATAAGAAGTTTTCGTATTTATTTTGTAGTTTTTTTATTTATGTTATTATTTATTGCTTTATATTTGTCTATACTCTTTCATTTATTTACGATTACTTAAGTGTAAGTATTATTGTTAGTTGTATTTTATATTGCCTATATTAGTGTGAAATGTTAGCATGTCATGATATTTTTTAGTACTTATATTTGATGATGTATTAATACGATATTTTCATATGGATCATTGTTTAAAATAAAATACATTTTTGCAAAATTACTATATTTTATCTAAGGGTTTTTTTTTTAAAATAAGGCAATGTTTTGTATTTAAAAATTCGGGAAATAGTGCCCTAACGTGCTGGGTTTCGATTTTCCGTTTGACTAAATAACTAAATATCCTTTTGATAAAACTTTGTAAATCATGAGATGATTTTAGTTACGATGGTTTGAAAATATCATGTCCTAACATGCTGGATGTGATGTTTGTATTCTTTTTGAACAAAGGAATCGCAAATTTCAACTCAAATTGTTCAAGTTTTTTTTAAGAAATCATATTTTAAAAAATTCTTTCCAATTTTCAGCATTAAGACATGATTTTATTGATTATGTACCAATTTTTGGGCGTTATAAGGGTGCTAACCCTTCCTCATATGTAACCGACTCCCGAACCCATTTTCTTATTTTTCGTGGACCAAAACCAAATGTTTTAAAATAAAATATTTTTACAAGGTGATCCAATCACACCTAAGTAAAAAAGGATTGGTGGCGACTCCATTTTCGTTTTTTTAAAGACGATCCCATTTTTTCAAACTTATAAAAATAGTTTCGACAGCTTGGCGACTCCGTTGGGGACCAATAAGAGAGTCAAGCCGTAAAATCGATAATTTCATGTCCTTTTGTTCGAATTTAAAATTTTGGTTTTAAAAAAATGATCCTTTTATTGCATGTGGTTTTAATATATATCTCTGCATTGCACTACATGACCGTTGTGGTCACGCCTTTAAGTGGGAGCGAGAAGCTATGCCTTGGTGAGGTTTTCACCTTCGCATGGGCTAGTGGATTGCTTTTGGGATACATCTGTACCTATGTCTTCGTAAAGTTTTCACTTCTGCATGGCCATAAGGAAATGTATTCCCCTGAATCGAACTCGATCCGTATGAGCTTATAATGGGTGAGGATTGAGGAATCTGCTGGTTCAGGTACCTCAACTTTAGAACTAAACCGCATATAGTAAACCCTAAGAACCCACCTTAGGTAGAGCTATGCCAAACTTTAATAGTTACCTAGATAGGTGTGCGCTTATTTTACTTGCTTTAAATTTTATTCTGTGGTACTAACTTGTTGTGTTTCATTTTTGTGCATGTCATTTCATCTTTTTAGAGGTATCAATTCACAGTCAGCTTCTAAGTTAGAAAGCTGGTTATGGAGAACGAGTTCCTTGATAAAGTGGGAGACAATGCAACTATTCGCACATGGTCAGAGCACACGCAATTGGAGAAAAGGAATAGCTTAGTTGACGGGTATGTGTCTGAACAATGGGATTTTACTCGTACTAGTATTACACAGAATGAGTTCCAAGAGTTGAAAGAGATATGGACCCAGTGGGACGATGAGGCAAAGCAGATGTTCTATTGTAATTATGGCGATCTACCCTACTTGCTCGACATTAAGGTAGATAAGCATCTATTTTGGGCTATGACTCAGTTTTGGAACTCTGCTTATAGCTGTTTCACTTTTGGGGAAGTAGACTTAGTGCCCACGCTGGAGAAATATACGACCCTGATTCACTGTTCGAGGGTCCAAGTCAACAAAGCTTATTTTAGGGCTACCAATGTCCCAACTTTTGTGAAGAAGTTAATGAGTATCACAGGGATGAGTGAACAATGGGTTACAACTAGAATCCAAGAGAAAGGTGAAGGTAAATGCATACCTTGGGTGAGTTTGAGAGACCTGATCCTAGCACATCTAGATGAAAAGAAGAAGATTGACGTCTTTGCCTTATGTATCTATGGTTTGGTGATAATCCCTAAAGCTCTAAGACATATAGATGAAGAAGTTACTAATTTATTCGACCGACTTAACAAAGGAGTCACGCCTGTACCTGTGATATTAGCCGAGACGTTCAGATCTTTGAATGCATGTCGGAGAGTTGGTGAAGATAGATTTATTGGATGCGCACAGTTATTATTGGTTTGGTTTCACAGTCATTTTTGGAAGGTTGACAGGGTTCCTTACCGAGTGTTCTCTAAAAGTTATTCTCCTTTAAAGGAGGACACAGCTACGACAAGGAGAGACGATATATCAGAGGAAAAATGGATGGAAATTTTTCAAAACCTCTGAGAGGAAGATGTTGAGTGGAAAGCCCCTTGGATGATTCTCGATGAAGTCCTTTATCGATGTGGAAATTTTGATTGGGTACCTTTGCTTGGAATTTAGAGAGCTGTTGGATATGCACCGTTGCTCGTACTAAGGCAATACAAAGTAAGACAGTTCATACCAGCGACATATGGGTTAGCTCAAAGTGAATTCTCATATAAGGGGGATAATTATAAGAAGAAAATTCGAGAAATTTCTGAGGCTTGGAGGCAGACTTGCCGTATGAAGATATTGACTGGAGGACCATGACAACCCCGGAATACAAGGAGTGGTCGAGCAAAAGGACCAATGATAACATCCCTGGGACAAGTTTGGAGGGTGCTTGATCGATGAAAGAGTATTTACAAGTGGTCCCATCGGAGTTAGAGATTATAAAGCAAGACTGCGAGAGGAAAAGTTTAGAACTCGGAAAGAGGATAGAGAAGCTGGAAAAAGAAAAGATGTACTTGAGGCTAGATGTGGATGTTCAGAAATCAGAAGCCGGGAAAGTAAGAAATGAAAAGACAAAAATAGAGGAAGATCGAGACAGTTTGAAGACAGAATATAAGAAGATGCGTCTATCAATAAGGAATACCGGATTAGGAAAGACTTCGGAACAGTGGCAACAATAGGTCCAAGAGGAAAAAGCCAAAGTTGACTATTGTGAGAGAAAGTTTCGAGAAATGCAAGCGCAAAACGAGGCCTTAGAGAAGAATTTGGCAGAATGTCTAAAAGAAAATGGAGAATTAAAAGCTAGAGTGGCTGAACTTGGACGGTCTCTTCATCACCATCGAAGCTGTAATTCCGCGATCGAGCTAAAGTCAAGTCTAAGCAAGAATGAGGAAATGAAGGGTAAAATTGAAGAGTTAGAATCAGCATTGCACAGTTGTGAACTTCAGATCAAGCTTATTGAAACAAGAAAAGGGCGTTGGAAGGAGGAATTTCACCATTCTCGTGATCAAGTTAGAAGTCGGGATTATCTCATGGGTGAAGCAATAGTCCAAATTGAAGAGGTAGTTGATCACCTACAGACTTTGGCAGCACAGGCTGATACATTGAGCACCAAGTATGAGCTACAGTCAGATCGTGACCAAGAGTTAGCTTTGTTGTTCAGGAAAGTCAGAACTTTAGGCCTTAGGGCGAAAACATATTTGTAATTCGTTTTATGTAACGGATTTTGTTTTCTAATAAAGATTTCTAAAATGAAGTTGAATCAGAATCGATGCCTCTTTGCATTCATGCATTTGTATTACATCATATCATATGCATTTAAGTCCATAGAGAGAGTCTAATTAGCTGAAATTATAACAGAGAGAGAGAGAGAGAAAGAGAAGGAAAATCTGAAAGCTGAACATCCTTACGGTACACGTGCCAAATCAAAGAAAATAGATCAAAGACTTGAACAGTTTCAAAGAGATATACAAGACCAGATGCAAGAGCAAATGGCAAAGCTCCAACAAGAAATGAGGGACCAAATGTTGAAAGCTCAAAGGAGCATGATGGCTCAAATGGCCCAGATGCTGAGTGGGGTAATGGACAAAGGAAAAGGTCTCATAGTTAACGCTGAAGACAATGAGGATTTTCCTCGGGGTTTCACCCCACCTCATGTACAACCTGAGGAGTATTCCCAAAGGCCACCTGTTAGGATTAGGCCTCAACAAGGGCAAGCTGATACTGGACCACCCATAAACTTCTAGGTCGGCTCAGAATCTAACCCGGGAGATAACCCTGTCAATCCCGTTATCCTTGATTTGGACATAGCAGAGAGAGAAGGAATAAGAACTGAATCTTCAAGGCAGTTGGAGGATCGCTGTAGATGGTTGGAAGAAAAGTTTAAAGCTTTGGAAAATGCCGATCATCACCATAGTATTGAGGCAAAAGATTTGAGTTTGGTTGCAGATTTAATATTTCCTCATAAATTCAAGATGTTAGAATTTGAGAAGTACAATAGGACTAACTGCCCTGAAGCCCACATCACTATGTTTTGTAGACGGGTGACTGGCTACGTGAAGAATGATCAATTTTTGATTCATTGTTTCTAAAACAGTTTAGTGGGGGCAGCATCCAGGTGGTACAATCAACTCAACCATGCTAATATTAGCTCTTGAAGAGACTTAGCCCAAGCCTTAATGAAGCAGTATAATCATGTCACAGACATGACGCTTGATAGAATCATGTTGCAAAACATGAAAAAGAAATCGAATGAAAGCTTCAGGCAATATGCGCAAATATGGAGGGAAGTTGCCATGCAAGTTCAACCACCTCTCCTAGAGAAGGAAACTACCATACTGTTTATTAACACTTTGAAGGCAGCATTTATCACTTATATGATAGGAAGCACCACCAAAAGCTTTGCGGATATAGTGATGGCAGGTGAAATGATAGAAAATGTTATAAGAGGTGGTAAGATTGAAGCGGGAGAAAGCACTAGAAGATCTGCTCCTAGAAAAAAGGACAACGAGGTGAACAATACGAGTACATACAACAAAGGGTACTCAAAGGCAGTTACTGTTAGCTAGCCGGAAGTAGTTACTGCCAGGCAACAAGGGTTGACAAGACAAGAATCAGGCCCAAGACAAAATTCTGAAAAGCTCCAATTTACATTAACCCCAATGACGTATAAAGAGCTATATCAAAGTCTATTCGACGTAACGTAGTGTCCCCATTTTATCTACAGCCGTTACAGCCCTCATATCCTAAATGGTATGACTCAAACACTCAATGTGATTACGACGCGGGAATAGCAGGATATTCGATAGAAAACTGCACTGCCTTCAAAAAGGTAGTTGAGAGGCTCATCAAGATGGAAATTGTGAAGTTTGATGATACACCTAGTTTGGAGAACCCATTACCCAACCATGGAGATAAGGGGATAAACGCGATTGGAGAGGATGTCGTGAGAAGGACCAAGGGGGATATCTCAGAGGTGAAAACCCCGTTGAGAATGGTATGGAAAGAAATGGTAAGAAGAGGAATGATATTATCTGATTCTTTGAAAGGATGTGAAGGACTAATGAACTACTGTGAGTTCCACAAAGCTGAAAGACATGAGATCCAGGAATGTGCTGAGTTTAGGGTCTTAGTGTAAAGCCTTATGGATAATAAGGAAGTGGAATTTTATGAAGAAGGCTTAAAAGGAGGAAATATACATGCAACTGAAGGAGAATTGACGAAACAAAAAGTCAATTATCCGAGGATCATTATCTCCCGACAAAAAATATGGAAAACGGAACACAAGTCGCCCCTAAGGTTGTAATCTAGAAATTTATTTCCTTTCCTTACAAGGATAACAAAATGGTACCTTGGAATTACAATTGTAACGTGACAATACCAGGAGGAAAAATTCAGCTAGCACTTCCAAGGCGGTCTAAAGTGAGGGATTCTACACACGAAGTGGAAGGCTTTATGACTAGGTAAACGTCAGAACAGAACCAGCAAGGTCAAAGACTGTGGCAGTTGAACCAGAGAAAGGACCTGGCGCCCTTATCAATGAACCTGTGAAGGAGGAAGAGGCTAAAGAATTTTTAAAATTCTTGAAGCACAGTGAATACAGCATATAGAGTAGTTGCGCAAGCAACCGACTCGCATATCGATGCTAGCTTTACTTTTAAGTTCGGAAGTACATCGTGAGGCTTTGATGAAAGTGCTGAACGAGACTTACGTTACTAAAGATATATCTGTCAATAAACTTGACCGATTAGTTAGTAACATAAGTGCTGATAACTTTATTTCCTTCAGTGACGATGAAATTCCACCTGGGGGTATGAGATCAACCAAGGCCCTACACATAACTACTCATTGTAAGAGATATACTTTACCGAGCATGCTAACCGACAATGGATCAACCTTGAATATCTTACCGTTGTCGACACTAAAAAGGTTGCTGATAGATAGTTCTCACATGAAGACATGCCAGAACATAGTGAGAGCATTTGATGGCATCGAGAGAAGAGTGATGGGAAAAATTGATATACCATTGCAGATTGGGCCAAACACGTATGAAGTGGATTTTCTAGTGATGGATATCAAGCCCTCGTGCAATTGCCTGCTGGGAAGGCCCTGAATTCATTCGGCAAGAGCAGTGTCCTCATCGCTGCACCAAAAATTGAAGATGGTGACAGATGGTCGGCTGGTTATTATAAACGCGGAGGAAGATATCATAGCGACTGTTACCAATGACGCGCCATATGTAGAGACAAATGAGGAGGCCATTGAGTGTTCTTTCCGGTCTTTGAAGTTCGTCAACGCAACATTCATTTTGGAAGGAAATGAAGTTCCGGTGCCTAAGATATCCAAGACCACGAGGATGGACTTACAAATGATGGTGGGGAAATGAGCCTTACCAGGAAAAGGACTGGGCAGACATCTCCAAGGAGAAGTTCAAGTGCCGATGCTGAAAGAGATGAGAGACTGTTTTGGCTTGGGTTTCAAGCCAGTTGCTAAACAAAAGAAGAGAGAAATAGAAAAGAAGCAGGAAAGAACAAGAGCACGTTTGAATAGGGAGGAATTCCAGTGGGAATCGATGATATTCCCCCACATATCTCATACATTTGTATCCGGAGGGATAATTCACCCTAAGAGCGGGTTATTGGAAAGTCCTCACATCAACGCCATACACGAGGAAGAAGTTGAGCAAAGAAACTTGTTGGGCATTCGCCCTTATAAATATGGATGCGTTTTGAACAATTGGACTACAGAGGAACTTCCTGTAATTTTTAGAGATTACACACTCTTGTTGTTTTTTAGCCTAGGAACAATAAGATTTCTTTTGTGAAATAGGCTCATGTTCAGATATTTTGTTTCAATAAAATACATCTTTAATGACCAATTCTAGCAAATATTCTTTCGTTTGTTTTGTTCTTTTGACTTTCTAATTCTCATTTATATCATGTGAATAGTTGTCCACGAATTCATTTGTTCTTTGTACATTCTTTGGTGCCCATCATAGGTCCCTAGATAACAATGATGTGAGCAATGATAATACAGATCTAGAGGTCCACTTTGAGCAAAACATGTGTTTAGTGGAATCTCAGAATTTTAAAGGTGACCAAGATTGTGATTTATCTCTAGATCTGTTAATAATGGTAAAGCAAGAGGAGAAACAAATTTTGCCCCAAGAAGAGGAGGTAGAGAACATAGCCTTGGAGGATGGAAAAGTTGTGAAAATTGGAACACACATAGCCGAGGAGACGAAACAAGATCTTGTTGAGTTGCTACAGGAATTCAAGGACATCTTTGCATGGTCATACCGAGATGTGTCTGGTCTAAGTACTGATATTGTAGTACATCGCCTTCCCATAAGAGAAAAGTGCAGGCCGGTTCAACAAAAGCTACAAAGAATGAGGCCTAACGTGGTGTTGAAAATAAAAGAGGAAGTCTAGAAACAGTGTGATGCTGATTTTCTATAGGTGGTCAAGTACTCAGAGTAGGTTTGGCAACATTGTTCCTGTCCTTAAGAAAGATGGAAAGGTTCGGATGTGCGTAGACTATAGAGACTTAAATAAGGCCAGCCCAAAAGACAATTTCCTTTTGCCTCATATTGACGCATTGGTGGATAATACGATGGGATATTCAGTGTTTTCCTTCATGGATGACTTTTCAAGATACAATCAGATCAAGTTGCACCTTAAATATACGGAGAAAACTACCTTCATAACATTGTGGGGTACCTTTTATTATAAGATAATGACATTTGGACTAAAGAATGCTGGGGTAACATATCAAAGGGTCATGGTAACATTGTTTCACGACATGATGCATAAAGAGATTAAAGTATATGCTGATGACATGATTGCCAAATCTCGAAAAGAAAAGGTACACATTGAAATTTTGAAGAAGTTGTTTTTGAGATTGAGAAAATTTCAATTAAAACTCAACCCGGCGAAGTGTACTTTCGGAGCTCGGTCAGGGAAGTTATTGGGTTTCGTTGTCAGCCAGAGAGGAATTGAAGTTGACTTAAATAAGGTCAAAGCTATACAAGAATTACCTCCACTAAGCACTCAGAAGAAAGTTCGAGGCTTTCTTGGAAGGTTAAATTACATTGCTCGGTTTATTTCACAATTAACTGAGAAATGTGATCCCATATTTCGTCTTTTCAAGAAACACAACCAAGGTGTATGGGACGATGAATACAGAGAGCTTTTAACAAAGTCAAACAATATCTATCAAATGCACCAGTATTATCTCCGCCTAATCCAGATAGACCATTGATACTGTATTTGTTAGTATTCAATAACTCCATGGGATGTGTGCTTGGCCAACATGATGAGTCAGGAAAAAAAGAAAATGCGATATACTATCTCAGTAAAAAGTTCACTGATTGTGAAATAAGATATTCGTCGATCGAGAAATTGTGTTCCGCATTGATTTGGACAACTCAGAGGTTGAGACAGTACATGCTATAACATAGAACCTGGTTGATTTCGAAGCTTGATCCGCTAAAGTATATGATGGAGTCAACTGCCTTAAATAGAAGAATGACAAGGTGGCATATTTTACTGTTTGAATTCGATATAGTCTATGTGAACGAAAAGGCTATAAAAAGAAGCGCAGTAGCAGAATTTCTGGTTAGCAGAGCTTTAGAGGATTATGAACCTTTAAGCTTTGATTTCCCCAATGAAGAGCTGATGTATGTGGCAAATACTGAAGAATGTCCGTGGAAGCTAAACTTTGATGGAGCGTCAAATGCTGTGGGAAATGGAATTGGGGCAATCTTGGTATCCCCTAATGGTGATTATTATCCATTTACATGCAGATTGGATTTTGATTGCACGAATAACATGGCGGAGCATGAAGCATGCATCATGGGAATTCGAGCAGCTGTAGAGCGTAAAATCAGAGTATTAGAAGTATATGGAGATTCTGTCTTAGTAATCTACCAGCTTAAAAGAGAGTGGGAGACAAGAGATCCCAAACTAATTGACAACCGAAAAATAGTTCTGGGATTGATTGAGGAGTTCGATGACATTACTTTTAATTATCTCCAACGTGATGAAAACCAGATGGCAGATGCTTTGGCGACCCTGGCTTCTATGATCAAAGTAAACAGACCAGAGGATACGAGACCGATTCAGATGAGTATTTTTGAAGTTCCAGCTTATTGTTATAATCTGGAAGAAGAGGAAAAAGATAACCACCCTTGGTTTAATGTTGTATTGCAGTATGTAAAAAATCGTGAATATCCGGAGCAGGCAACTGAGAATAAGAAAAGGACATTAAGAAGATTGGCCTCTGACTATGTTTTAGACGAGGATATTTTGTACAAAAAGAGAAAAGATCAAGTACTATTGAGGTGCGTTGATGCAGTTAAAGCTAGGAAAATCCTAAAAGATGTTCATGAGGGCGTTTGTGGAACACACACTAATGGATTCACAATGGCCAGACAGATAATGAGATTTAGATCTTATTGGTCCACCATGGAAGGTGATTGTATCAACTATGCTAAGAGATGTCATAAATGCCAAATTTACGGAGATAAAATTCATTTGCCTCCGTCACCTTTGTACGTTATGACTTCCCCATGGCCATTTTCCATGTAGGGTATGGATGTTATTCGACCGATCTCACTAAAAGCTTTGAATGGGCATCGATTCATATTTGTGGCAATTGACTACTTCACGAAATGGGTAGAGGCTACTTCATATGCCAACGTTACTAAGTCAGCAGTTAGTCCATTCTTGAAGAAGGAGATCATTTGTCGATATGGAATGCCTGAGAGGATCATATTAGACAATGCACTAAATTTGAACAACAGCACGTTAGTAGAAGTTTGTATCCAATTTGGGATCAAACACCACAACTCGTCTCCGTATCGTCCAAAAATGAATGGGGCAGTGGAAGCAGCTAACAAAAATATCAAAATGATAGTAGGGAAGATGACTGAGACTTATAAAGATTGGCATGAGAAATTTTTGTTTGCACTCTATGCTTATTGGACGTCCGTCAAAACCTCTACTAGTGCAACTCCTTTCTCGTTGGTTTATGGAATGGAGGCAGTTCTACCTATTGAAATGGAAATACCTTCTCTTAGGGTTTTGTCAAAAATAAAGCTGGATGAAGCTGAATGGATCTAGGCTCGGTATGATCAGTTGAACTTAATTGAAGAAAAGAGGCTAAGGGCTATTCGTCACGGTCAGGTGTACCAAAAATGAATGATGCGAGTCTACGGTAAAAAAGTTCACCCAAGAGAGTTTCATGAGGGGGACCTTGTATTGAAAAAGATTCTTCCCATACAAAAGGATTTTAGAGGAAAATGGATGCCGAATTGGAAAGGACCATATGTGGTGAAGAAGGCTTTCTCTGGAGGAACACTGATCTTGACCGAAATGGATGAGAAAAGCTTACCTAATCCCGTAAACTTAGACTCAGTCAAAAAGTATTTTGCTTAAAAAGGGGAAGAGGCCAAAGTGAAAACCCGAAAAGGGTACCTTGAGACCAAAGGGGTTTTGAGTTGAAAACCCGAAAAGGGCGGCTCAAATTCTGAATAGACACGCAGTCATCTTGCTATACTTGAATCAACAAAGATGAAGTATGTTGCATATCGGGGCATCAACAAAGTACTTTGGGTCTTCTAAACACATGTTAAGCTCAACGCAGTCTTTGTGAAGTTTGTATATAGAAGCCTAATATGCGATATTTAGGGCATCTGATCTTTTTCCTATTCATTTTACTATCTTTAGATTCTTTTTCTTCTCAAAGATATGATTTCAGTTAATTTTCTTTGTATTTTGGATAATTTATTTGACTATCCTTGAGATCAAATTATTTGTTACCCATTATTCATAAATGTGTTGCATTGAAATAATGATTGACGAACTAATAATTTCACAAAAAGAAGTTCTACATATTACTTTGGAAATTTCTAGATAAAACAAGGAACAGAAACAGGACAATTGTTTAGAATTTCTATGTGCATAGAAATATTTGAGAAAGAAGAGTCTGGATAGAGGCTATTTCTCTGAATTCTTTGTCCAAATGATAATTATACAAAATAATGAGTTGATGTGATAGAAGTAAGTGATGTCATCAAGTCATAACATTCAGGGAATGGTGTGACGAACTAAGAAACCCTGAATTGTGGTGGAATGGGTTAAATTCGAAATAAACCCTATACCCTATAAATTACAGATGGGACGGATTGAAAAAAGTTTCAATCCCCATTGTGATAAGATGGTACAAGCCTTGTGTTCTCAAGATCCAAGCGGAGTTAACTCTGAAATTACATTGGGGCAAGCTTGTTGAGCAGAACATGATTGATGAACAAGAATGAAGAACAAATGAGTGATGACACCTAGAGTAGGAATCATACTCATAACATTTTTCATATATCATAGTAAATCTCATTAGGAGCATTTGATTCATTCCGATCATTGCATCCTAATCCTTAAAGGAATCATTTTCATGACATGTTGCATTCATGTCACTCATAGCACATGTAGCTAGAAGCATTTGATTCATTCTGATCATAACATCTTGGTCATGTGACATAAACATATGGAATCGAGTCTACAAGACATGTCCCTTAGTAGACGGTGTAGCAATATCGGTGAATTTGCAGATCTCATCTTTTTGAAGTTACAGGAAGCAGATCAAAGGCACTTTCAGCCTTATCTCCCTGAAGTTGCAGCGGAGTAGACTGAAGACAGAAGATCTCATCTTCTTGAAGTTGCAAGAAGCAAATCAAAGGCACTTTCAGTCTTATCTTCCTGAAGTTGCAGCGGAGTAGGCTGAAGACAGAAGATCTCATCTTCCTAGAGTTGCAGGAAGCAGATCAAAAGCACTTTCAGCCTTATCTCTCTGAAGTTGCAGCGGAGTAGACTGAAGACAGAAGATCTCATCTTCTTGAAGTTGCAAAAAGCAAATCAAAGGCGCTTTCAGTCTTACCTCCCTGAAGTTGCAGCGGAGTAGGCTGAAGACAGAAGATCTCATCTTCTTGGAGTTGCAGGAAGCAGATCAAAGGCACTTTCAGCCTTATCTCCTTGAAGTTACAGTGGAGTAGACTGAAGACAGAAGATCTCATCTTCCTGAAGTTGCAGAAAGTAGATCAAATGCACTTTCAGCCTTATCTCCCTGAAGTTGCAGCAGAGTAGACTGAAGACAAAAGATCTCATCTTCCTGAAGTAGCAGGAAGCAGATCAAAGGCACTTTCAGCCTTATCTCTCTGAAGTTGCAGCGGAGTAGACTGAAGACAGAAGATCTCATCTTCCTGAAGTAGCAGGAAGCAGATCAAAGGCACTTTCAGCCTTATCTCTCTGAAGTTGCAGTGGAGTAGAGATAACAGATCTTGTCTTCCTGAAGTTGCAGTGAAGCAGATCGAAGATAGCAGATCTGGCATTCTTGAAGTTACAAGAAGCAGATCGAAAACATCAGATCTTGACTCCCTAAGTTTGCAGTGGAGCAGATCAAAAGATAGTGGATATTGCCATCATGAAGTTGCAGTGAAGCAGATCCAATACCATTGCAGTGGAGTTGGAAGCCGTTTGAAGAGGACAAGGACCAATAAGTCGAGGCTCGGCCAAGACAGGGCAAAATTGGTCCTTTTATAGTCTTTGCTCTATTTTCTTTACACGACAATGAGCAAAGAAGGGCAGCTGTAGGAACCCAATTTAGCCCGGGCCATTCCATTCAGACAAAAAACCAAAATAAATAATAAATAAAGTCTATTTTTTTTAACAGTCCATTTACAACCATAAAGCTCAAACCCAAATATTACACCAGAGCCCAAACAAGCCCAAACACTGACCCACTATCCAAACAGATACCACCAGAACCAAACCCGAATAGACCCATTGACCCAAAACTCACACATTGCCCAAGTGGCCCAAAAGCTTGCGGACGCAGGAAACCCTAGGTTTCCATTGCGCCGCAAGTGCCTCAAGTGAGCAGCCTTTCGTCGCACCGAAGCCTTTGGTCACGCCACCTCCAGTCGCGCCACAATCAACGCGCAAATCACCCCACCGCCGAGATCTCCGCTCTACCTGCAAAAAGGAAAGAAGTACCAACAACAAACAAGGAAACAAAACAGAATATATGTATTTCCTTTTTCATTGAGGTTATAAAAACCCCAAATAAATCTGTAAAACAAACACACAATATATACAGAAAAACAGAGATACACAAACAGTTACAAAAATATACAGAGAAATAATTTTTTTTTTACAAAGGTGATCTACATTCTGTTTTTCTTGTTATTTTTATTTTTTTGTTTCGTGCACGTTTTATTTACAAAATAATATTTTAAAAAAAATGAAGATTCTTACCTTGGCGTCGCCGTAGGCGATGGCGAGTGAGGCGCGTGCGCGATGATGGCCGGAGGTCGACAACCTGTGAGGGCAGAGCAAATTCTTAAGACCCCTGCTTATTTTTTTTAAATTCGGTGTTAAAATGAATTTTTTGGGCCAATTTTAACTTATATAACAGTTCGAAAATGGCACTGTTTTTGCTTAATTCAATATGCATAAAACGAATTCGTTTTAAGGGGGGATCTGCGCGTTGACCCGAAAACCAGGGGAGGATCCGCGTGTTTTTTATAAAAGGGGAAATTTACCCTTTTAGTCCCTCTGCTATTTCATTAAGTTTAATTTCGTCCAATTTAGTATTTTTATATTTTTTAAATTAGCTCTAGAAATTTGTTTTTGTTCCAATTTAGTCCCTCAGGTTGCATTAAGAGCCAAATTCATTACGACGCCGTTTTGGAAAAAAAGGCATAATTGCCCCATAAGTCCTTGTGGTTCAACGCACGTTTTGATTTAGTCCTTATTATTTATTTTTATTGCTATTTAGCCCCTTTTTTCTTTCTTTTTTTTTAAAAAAATCTTTTTATTTTATTTTAAATTATTATTAAATTATTTATCATATTAAATATTCTATATTTTCTTTAGCATATATATATTAATTTAATAATATTATAAAATTCGTATATAATTATTATTATTTATTATTTCATTTGGTTTAATTATTTTTATTACATATTATTTTAGTATTTATATATATTAGTTATTATATTATATATTTTAAAATTTTGTACATTATATAATATTATATTATATCATATATTATTTTTAACTAAAATTCATTTATATTTTATAACATATTATTTATTTTTAAATATATATAGTTTTCTTTTATGTATTATGTTATTATAAATATGTTTTTATCTAAAGTTATAAACCATTTATTTATTAATGTATTTTATTTGTTATCCTAAAATATATATTATGTTTTTTATTTTGCAATAATTTATTTATTATTTGGCATATGCCATTGCATGAAATGTTTAATCTTGTATAAGAAGTTTTCGTATTTATTTTGTAGTTTTTTTTATTTATGTTATTATTTGTTGCTTTATATTTGTCTATACTCTTTCATTTATTTACGATTGCTTAAGTGTAAGTATCATTGTTAGTTGTATTTTATATTGCCTATATTAGTGTGAAATGTTAGCATGCCATGATATTTTTTAGTACTTATATTTGATGATGTATTAATACGATATTTTCATATGGATCATTGTTTAAAATAAAATATATTTTTGCAAAATTACTATATTTTATCTAAGGGTTTTTTTTTTTTTAAAAAATAAGGCAATGTTTTGTATTTAGAAATTCGGGAAATAGTGCCCTAACGTGCTGGGCTACGATTTTCTGTTTGACTAAATAACTAAATATCCTTTTGATAAAACTTTGTAAATCATGAGATGATTTTAGTTACGAGGGTTTAAAAATATCATGTCCTAACGTGCTGGATTTGATGTTTGTATTCTTTCGGAACAAAGGAATCTCAAATTTCAACTCAAATTGTTCAAGTTTTTTTTACGAAATCATATTTTAAAAAATTCTTTCAAATTTTTAGCATTAAGACATGATTTTATTGATTAGGTACCAATTTTTGGGCGTTATGAGGGTGCTAACCCTTCCTCATACGTAACCGACTCCCGAACCCGTTTTCTTGTTTTTCGTGGACCAAAACCAAATGTTTTAAAATAAAATGTTTTTACAAGGTGATCCAATCACACCTAAGTAAAAAGGGATTGGTGGCGACTCCATTTTCGTTTTTTTTTAAAGACAACCCCGTTTTTTCAAACTTATAAAAATGGTTTCGACATCGAAAACAAATGCATATTCAGATTTTTGATACAGATGCAATCACAGATCCTACCTCCATCTGCTACATGCCAACTCCGTCCAACAAATCACACCAATCACGGCTACAAGAGTCCTTCCATCTAATCACACTGGGTCGTGGTGGTATGCCACTCATAAAGGTGCAATTGAGCTGCCAGAAAGATATTACGGTTTAACTGCCAAAATTGTAGTACTACTGCCAGAATACATTTCCTCCAACATATATCAAACTCACCCCAATGCGCATGCATAAATAAACTAATACATATAGTCCATAAACAGATGTCATGCATGCTTTTCACATGTAATCATGCTTTCAGGATTAATAGAACACAAATCATGCATGTTTTTTTTCTATACGCATGTTACCTATTTCACGTACAGACACATATAAACAGATGTCATATTTCAAGTCTTGTTTAAGCCAAACGGACCCTATGGAAGGTCTAATTATGAATTTCAAAGTCAAACGGGCCTAAGTAAAAGTTTTTAGAAAATGGGCACATACTCTCGTGTAAGCCACACGGCCAACCACACGGCCTGGCACACAATTGTGTGACGTCGACAGAATGCTTTTCGGCTTTACGTCGTTCACTGTTTTTCGGGTTTTTTTGTTACACACTTGATTAGTTTTCGATGTCGATTCACCAACGAGCATTCTAAAACCTAAAACATCAATTAAAAGCAACCTTTTAACAATGATTCACAAAGTTAAAGTCACTAAATTGGCCTCAACCACCAACATTAAACGTTAGCAAACCAGAAAATCAGCCTTACGGAACTCGCTTACTTACCCAAAACCACAGTGGTAGTACCAAATAATCTTCCTAAATCTTTGGGAGGACATCGTACATCTCATCAATTCCTCATAACAATACACGAATCAATTAAACAGTGAAAAGATCCTTTATTCCAAAATCACTCATTATCTCATAAAGAATACACCAAAACTTACAAAGGCATACAAGAAAACTTACCCAACGACAAATCAACAACCGAATCCCACACTAATGCTAATAACAACAAGGTAGCAGATTTACAACAAATTAAAGCTTCAAAAAGGAAATTAACAGAGTAAGGAACAAAGAGTTCTTCTTTAGTAGTAATTATCATGAAACCCAAAAGAAGGTAAATGGGAAGAGGGGAAACGTGAAATGACAGCAAGGAAAACAATGTAGAATATGAGAATAAATTTCCTTAACCAACAGAATTTTCAGAAACAAAAAAGTAAGAAAAGAGAAAGAAAGATTAAGGAGAGAAAAAATAAGAAAGAAAGAGAAAAAAAGAACGTGAATTAGTAAAGAAATTGGACGACAAATTTTTGGGAACTTTTTGGGGATAATTTCAAAAATTAAATCCCTCATTCTCTAACCACCTATTACTTTTTTCTCCAAATCGACTTTAACTGAAATTTAGCAAAGAGAAACAAAAATAACTCCTCTTTTGCACACCATAGGATTCGAACACAAAACCAAAAGGTAAACTGAAGCCTTACCATTGAACTAGTAGGCTCATTCTTGCTAACAATTGGGTGAAATTATTATTTATGCTAGATGATCAAGTATAAGGGTTAAGACAAAAATAACAAAAATACAAGAAAAATAATTCAAACTTAGAACCTCTTACACATAAACACAACACTTAACCATTGAACCAAATCAATTCACTTAACATAATTTTACAATCTTAACTTAAAAATCAAACATGACCACTCTAGGTTTCATTAACCCAATTTCTTCTAACTCGATTTTTGAGATGTGAAAATCGACGTTATGCATTGAGTAAGTCGTAGACCCTTAATTTATTTTTCTTCTATCTACCTAAAAGACTAACCCTAAACCTTAACACTAAAATCTAACACCTAACTAATATTTTAAACCCTAAGTTGAAATGTTTAATAAATACCCGCAAAATTATTTTTCTCCATCATATGTAAGCTTCAATCCTTGTTTAGGTTAAGGATTTCACTCAACTTCTAAATTCAATAGAAGACACTCCTAGCTGAGATGCATTTCATGAGAATGAACTTCCTCAAGTGTTGGAGCATCAAATGGGTATGGGGACATCCTCTAGACTAGCCCTAAAGAGGATTTGGAATTTACAATAAGCCATATTTATTTTTATTTTAAAAGATATCTTTGTAATATCCCATACTCGGCCTAGACATTATGGCCAAATATTGAGGAATTACCTACATTCGTTTAAAAACCAGAAATTTAAAATTAAAAAATGTTTCGTAAAACAATACTTGAGAACGATATTTTCAGTTTTTAAGGAAAAAAAAAACTTATTCGGTTAATTCATTTTAATTCTAGAAAAACACTTATAAGACACTTAATTTTGCAGCAGAATTCTTAAGTTAAACAGAATTTTAAAAACTGTAACTTGGTTTGGAAAATTCAGTGCATAGCAATTTAAAATAAAATATTCAAAATACAATAAAGCAGTTCACATGAAGAATAAAATCCAAACCAAATAATAGTCCCCAAAAAGTCCAAATAAGACAGTCTAGTTTAAAATAATTCTTAAACTTAACCGAATTAAGGAAACAACAACTTAAACCGAGCCCCTGCTACGCTGATCTGTCCTAAGTTTGCTAGTTACTTCAGAGGAAAACATACAAAAAGTGAGCTCAAGAGCTCAGTGTGCAACATATCTCAAACAACAAATCAAATGCATATAAATTAACTGATAGTATTTAAATTCATGCTCATATACAGAATCAGATACATTTTCATAAACTAATACAGATACATATTTAGATGCAAAATTAGATCCTATCTTCATCCGCTACACACCATCTTTGTTAATCCCTACACACCAAATAGGGTATCAAGTACCCATCCAACTTCACACAGCACTGAGTGAGCCTGTCACTTTTCAGAAGTAGTGTAGCCAAGTTGCCAAATAGTAATATGTGGTAAACTGCCAGAATTTGATGTATGTGGTTGAGGCACCAAAACAAATATATGTGGTTTTAAACCACCAAATAAGGCAGATAATTAAACTGCTAACACTTCCTCCGTCACATCATATCCCACCCCAATGCATATGCACATACTAACAAAAATTAAATATGCTTATGTCATACATACTTTTCACATCAAATCATGCTATTAGAATCATCAGAATACAAATCATGTCAACATATTTCACAAACCAAGTCCATATTACTTATGGTAATATATTATCAGATGTCGTATTTTCGAGTCCTATTTGTTCAGTATGGACCTTACGGAGTAGCTAAATATGAATCACACAGCAATACGAAACTAAAGAAAATTTTCAAGAGATGGGCCTACACGCCCATGTGGCCCACACGACCTAATTAGCCCAGACCCCGTAGTCCATACGACCTGGAACATAGCTGTGTGACGTCGGTCGTGGGGGTTTTCGGTTTCCTGCTGTAATAACCAAATTTGCCCAGCCCATTAAGGCCTAATACCAAGCTAAAAACAAGACCAATTTAAAATGCAAAATCCAGAGTCCTTATTTACAAAGAAGGTCCAAATACATTTAATCTGATTAAAAACCAATGATAAAGTCCAAACAATTTAAATACAAATGATCCAGTCCATTTACAATGCAAATTCAGAGCCCAATTGCAAAACCAATAAATAAACCCAATAAAACAGTCCAAAAATAACAGTCCAATTACAAAATCAATACCAGACCCAAATTAAAACAAACAACATGTCCATTTTACCCAAAGCCCAACAACCCGAGCGGCCCAATGGCCCAAAATCTAAACAGAAGCCCTAGGTTTCCTTCTCTCCAGCGCCGCCGCGCGTCCCCCACACGCGCGCACCTCTCCAGCCTCCACGTGCGTCTGCCACACGCGCCCCTGCGTCGTGTTGATGACCCACGCGCCCATGCGCCCTGAAATGGACCACTTCCCCCAGGCACCTCTGGCTTCGCACGTCTCGACAATCAGCAACTCGCGTCTCTGACTGCTCCACCATCGCCTTGCCCATGCCCTGCAAGAACAAAACCAACGAGCAACAGAGAACGAAGAAAAACAAAAAAATCTGCGAATCGGTTATAAAAACCAAAGGGAAACGTTTCGTATTCTTCTCCTTCCTCCGGACGCACTACCAGAAAATACAAAAACCAAAAGCAAAAATCTTTGTAAATTCGGTTATAACAAAATCGAAGCAAATCTTGTAGCAAGGGTTCCTCCTTCTGTGGTTACGAATCAATAGCAAAAAAAATTGCAAGGAAACATCAAGGTTTTCATTTTTCTGTTTATTTATTTACTGTCTTTTTATTATTCATATTTTTCTCACCATTTTTGAATCTAAAAAATCGGAAAAGAATTACCAGAACTCCACGGTCGAGGCGTCTGAATATCCTCTCTCCGTCGTCGGAGTATGGGCCGAGGGAGTGTATCGAAGGTTATTTCCCTTCGATTTGGGGGGGGCGCCAAAGGGTCGATCTCTAAAAGGACTTTGAAAGAGGGCTAAAAGGGATCGATTTTGGGCATCACCGGCCACCGATACGGTGGTGGCACGGTGGTGCGAAGGGAGGCCAACCATCGAAAGAAAAGGAGGAAAAGGGACTACCCTTTCGTTGTCTGAGAGAGAATAAAAAGGGGGAAAGGAACCTGCTCTTTGATTTCTGGAAGAAGAAAGAAAATAAAAAACAAATATAAAAGAAGGCTTTTAAAATTCAATAAAACGGCGTCGTTTGATACATGGGGGCACTGCGCATATTCCTTAAAAGGAATATTTGCGCAATCGATCCCCCACTTATTGCGACGCTAGTGGGTTAAGTCCCACATCATGTTTTTCATTTTTGCGATCCGGCCCTTTCATTTTATTTTGCATTCAATTTAATCCCTCTATCCAGAAGCTGAAGTGGCGCGCTTAACAGGGTGTGGGATATTTTCTCAGTTAACCCCTCGCATGTTTCAGCGTTTCTTAAATCCATCCTCCATTTTATTTTTCTATTCGAATTTTCCCTTTGAATTTTATTTATATTTCAATTTGATCCTTTCTTTTATATACTTACGTTTATTTTTTTCGAATTTGGACCCTAAAGTTTCATTTTACTTACTATCAAGCCCTTATTCATGTTTACTTATTTTAAACTATTTATTTATTTTAAATTTCATATATTAAACTATTATAAATTGTCTTGGATACATTATTATTTCATATGCTGCACACGTTAAATTATTTCATATATGTTAGTGTTATGTATCCTTCATTTTCAATCGTTTTGTTACTTACTTTAAATCCTTTTTTATAAGTTATCAATTTCAAGTCCTCATATGTATTAACTTTTTATATACCATTTATTTTTAAGATGTTTTCTATACAACTCATTGTAAAATTGAGTTTTACATGATACTTATTTTAAACTCATTTATATTTTATTCTACATATTATTTATTTTAAATTTTTAAGATGGTTTTGATTATGGGTGTTGATATTTAAATAGTATAAGCTATATGATTGTCGTTCTTGTGTGCATTATAATTTGTCTATTCGTACTCCCATATTATTATCATCATCATCATTATTGTTTGTATTATTGTTTCATTATCACTAATATTATTCATGCATATTAATATTTTTAGATTAAAGGTTCCAATGTTACGTATTACGTGCATTATGTTATCGTTACGCCAAATTCATGTCGCATTACCATTATTCGTCGCATACAATCTCATTCACGTTTTAAATAATATTTCTTCAAAACCTGAACTACCAAACGCATATCGTCTTTAAAATTTTTATAAATTTCATCCAAAAACAAAGTTTTCAAAAATAAGGCAATATTGATGCGTTTAGAAGAATGAAAAATTACATCCTAACGTGCTGGGTGTTGATTCTTTGTTCGACTAAATAACCAAATCCAATGAAAAATTACATCCTAACGTGCTGGGTGTTGATTCTTTGTTCGACTAAATAACCAAATGCCCTTTTTATATATTTTGAAGATCAAAGGTGATCTCGACGTCAGAGTATGAAGGCGTTATATCCTAACGTGTTGGGTATGATGTTTTTATTCCTTTGAAACGAGTTAATCTTGAGATTCAATCCCAATTTAATGAATTCTTTTTTAAATTTTTACCTTAGATATTTTCAAGTTTTCAACATTAGGACATTATTAATCAATTTAGTACCAATTTTGGGGCGTTGCAAGGGTGCTAACCATTCCTTGCACGTAACCGACTCCCGAACCCGTTTTTTCAAATTTCGTAGACCAAAATTATTGTTTTAGTAAATCAAAATGTTTTATTAAAATAAAGGTGACCCGATCACACCTAAATAAAGATCGGTGGCGATTCCCTATTTTTAAAAGTCGATTCCCGTTTTCAAAAATGGTTACGACATCTGCCATTTGTTGCTTTTTACGAGACCGAGTGACACACTTAGGCAATTACCGATGTAGATTCAAGCATGAGTATTCCAAAATCTAAAATTAGCATTTAAAACAGACTATTTAGCATCAATACAGGCAACCTAATCAAAATTCCATTTAAAAATGCCAACATTCGACCCCCAAAAATATTTAGGCATTTACCCCCGGTTGAAGAACCCGCAACACCTAACAAAACTAAGTTGCTAGAGGAGTATTCGTCTCAAGATTCTGACTGGAAACAATATTTCCAAAAAAAAAAAAAACATAATAACACCCACACCAAAACGATTAACTAAATCATCATCCAAAAACTCACACGAACCAAGAACCACTCATTTACACAAAGAATGAACAATGTCAAAGAGGAACTTCACTTACCACGTCGAAACTCTCTACCCACGCACGAACAACACAAAACTAAGAAATGGATTGTCAAAGAAAAACAGTGGCAAAAAGAAGGAGAATCAAAACAAAGAAAATATGTGATTAATAAACAACCAAGTAGCAAGAAAAGAAGAAATAAGCGGTTGTGAAAATTAAAGAAAATAGGAACAGAAACGGCAAAATAGGAAAAGTTAAAAAAGAAAAGACGGTAGTTGTAGGGAGTCTTTTGGGGAATTTTTTGGAAATTTTTTTCAAAAAGAAAATAGATTAAAATAAAAACTAACCACCCACCTCACTAATTCATCCTCATCTAAACAAATTTCTTAGAGTTCAAATTTAATCCAAACACCACTAGATGGGCGGTAAAAAGAGATATTAGTAAAAATAATTCCCGTTTGCATACATAATGATTCAAACACAAAATTAAAGGGTAAACTAACATCTTACCATTGAACCAACAGACTCATTCTTATCAATACTTGTGCAAGAATTAAATTTAATTCAGATGTTGAAGGATAGAGATAGAGCAAAAATAACAAAATATTCAAAGAGAGGTTCAAACCCAAAACCTTATACACACAAGCAACACACTTAACCACTGAAACAGATTAACTCACGTTACAATTTTTTGGCAATTCAAATCTTAAAATTTTGATGTTTCATGAAAACTTAAAGAATTGACATTAACACCAACCCACAGTTTGTGTTCATCAACTAAAAAGTTGTGAATATGGATTATAAGTAAAGCTGAGAAAAAAAATGAAAAACTTAAAAATTATCAGACTGATATATTTGAACAGTTTATCAAATGTAAATTTTAAAAAAATTAATTATTTAAAAATTAAATCGAATTATATTTTATTTAATTTATAATTTTTTAATATTTATGATATAAACTAAATATTTTATATTTAAAATAGTATAAATAACTTACAAATTTTATATAATTTTTTTAAATACCATATAAAAGTTATTGGTTATTTTTTATTTACTTGAAAAATTATTGCTTTTTAGAATATTTTTGAAAAGACTTTAAAACTTTTCTTATTAATATTTAAAATCATAAGAATAAATCCCATTTTATTAAAATAAATCTAAAAATAAAAAATTAATATAAAAACATTGAAAATCAAATCAAACCAAATTATAATAAATGATTCAAAAATAAAAAAAAATCCAACCAAATCAAACTAATATCACCTTATGTTAAAATATCCTAAATATAAGAAAGGTGTGATTGTGATGGGCATAACAAATTAGTTAAAGAGAGCAAAAGAAAAAATGTTTCACCTTTTGTTTCGGTAAAGAAAAAACACATTTAAGTTTGATCAATTTCTAAAACAATAGAAACCAAAGTTTTATGTTGTATTTTTTTTATTACAAATATCAAATATATGATATTGAATAAATTTTAAATATAAAATATTCATCAATTATATAAAAAATTCATCAATAATTTTCACAAATAAAAATTCAATCTTCTATAAATTCAAAATTAAGAAGAAGAAAAAAACCAAAGGGTGATGAGTTTGTTTTCTTTATAAAATAAGCTAAAAGATGAGTGGGTATTTTTTTTCCCGATACTCATGTTTTAGTGTTTTTTATTATATTTTAATTTTTTATATTTTAAATGTGAAAGTATATCCCTAAAAAAATAAAAATGTTAAACTTTACTTAGAGTAATATTTTTTTAGTCAATACATTCTAATTAAGTCTTTAATATAATAGTTAATAGTTAAAATTTTTATATCTTTTAATTTTATTCATGCACTGGCCGGTGCACATATTCTCGCTAATGCAATCGAAATTAATTGGAATAAGCTAGTGTGACTAGTACAAATTAAAATTTTCACCAGTGTAGAAAAGAGTGTTGCTTGTTCCACTTTAACATTGGAACAGTGTGCATCGGATAGTATACAAGCAAAACCAACCACTATGATTTGGATATTAACTATTTTAATTTTAACTAATTTCATTCAAATTATGGTTTACTAAATATTTAAATAAAAAATTAGAATAAAAAAGATTATTTAATTTTTTAATATTTCTAAAACAATAAAACATGTGTCAAATTTAAATAAACTAAAAAGATCCAGTTGTTAACGGATCCAATCTGGACTAAAGAAATTTATTCAGGATTATGTAGCGATAACGTTCAAGCTCAAAACCATTTATTTTAAGAGCTTACAACTTACAAGGGCATGTAGTTACAATTATAATTACAGTTGTAAAAAATATAATTAATAATTACCATTATAATTAATATTACAATAAATAATAAAAATATTATATAGAACTAATTAATAAAAACATATGAAATATATAAGATATTAAAATTAAAAAAATTAAATTATGGGTAAAATGAAATTTTTATAAAAATATTATTATAAATAATATAAGTTATTCTTTTTCATGTTTTTATATAAATATTTTTATAAATTATTACTACGATGGAATTTAAATTTAAGACATCATTTAATTATTTCTACTGTAAGATTTGTATTATAATTGTATATGTGGTTTATGATTGAAGTTGAATAAATGCATGATTTTCCAGTCGATTTTAGACAAGCATTCTTATCCATTCAACTGACAAATCACAACACAGTCCATGTGCAGAATGTTGGAATTTCATTAAATGGATAATTTTTTTTTTCTTTTTGTCCCTTGAACCTAGTTTGGATCTGTGGTGATGTACATTATACGCAATTTAAACCACTTTTTTCCTGTTAATTGTATTAAAATTATATATATCTTAAATCTGATTTTAGATTATTGATGTAGGGGCCATGTATGGTTCAAATCTTGTCTAGACTTTTATAACTTGTACCAATTGGTCAAGTTGGTATAAATTTATATACACACTTCTTTTATTTTAATGGTGAAATGATTTTAAAGCTCTTGAGGTAAAAAAAGTTTGAAATTTATGCTTGGTATATAGCAAAGCATATGCTAAAATTTATGCCTCATGTGACAGAAAATGAAAAAGAGAGAGAGAGAGGAAAAGAATGATTGAATTATAAAATAGTATATCTTGCTGTGCATAATCAATTATTAGATATTTTTTTTGTTCTTTTCTACCAAATTGTAAGAGTGGTCAGATCAAAATCGTGATCGATTGATCTTTAATTGAATAAGTCAATTTTTGCTTTAAATTTTGGAGTTAATCAGTCTAAAATATTTGGCTAATTGGACTGGATAGTCAACGAGTTAAAATTATTTATAAAAAAAGTTAAAATTACATTTTAATATAAGATTCCATATATAAAATGGGTTATGTTTGAATTAATTATAAAAATATTATTAATTACGTATTAAGAAAAAAATAAGTGATATTGATCCATGATTAATATGAATATAATTAATTTGAATTTTCAAATAATTTGGCTAGTTTTATCGTTTTGTAAAAGGAGAAGTATAGGCACATGGACATAAATTTGAGAAGTGGAAAACCAACAACGCAAAGGGAGACAAGAATATTAATGAGATTTGGAAAATGGAATATTATGGTTTTTTCTGAAATTAATTCGCTGTTCTTAATAATTAAACAGAAAGATGACATAAATATGAGAATTAGAGATGTACCTAAAGATGAAATTATAGTCATAATGACTTAATAAGGAAATTAATATTTTGAAAAAGTATAAAAAAATATTTTGTCCCATGCAAGATTTAATAATGAGCTAAGGCTAGAGTTAAAATGGCTACATTTTTGTCCACTAGGGAGCTATTAAATTAACAAATAAACATTTTGTGAGCTTTTTAGATTCTGAATCTTTAGATTCTATGTACACATGAGATTAAGATAAATTTTTAGTGAAAAGCCTATATTATAATACAATGTATAAGAAGTTGTCCATCATTATTTTAATAGTATTAATTAATTTAGATGTCATCATTTGGGTTGGAACATATAACTTAATCTTGGGTGAAAATTTTAATTTTCAATATTATTTTACCACTTTAATTACTTTAATATTACGGGCCTTTTCATTTCATAAATAATAAAATAATACGTTTCTGCATATTTAAACTTTATGTCCTCTTGTATTGATAATAATTTTCATGCCAATCGATCTAAAGCTCCATCAATAAAAATTAAAAATTAAAAAATATAATTAAACATTATTGCTTACAATTTTTTTTGGGTCCACATTATTACTTAAATTAAAAATATTAATTAAAGGATATTTTGCATGCAAATATATGGCATTATTTTTATTATCTTATTTTCGAATTTAATTATGCGTCCTATTTTCATGCAATATGCAAGGAAATTTTTTTATGAACCACATAAATGAATATTGAAATTTACGTCATATTAATTTTTTTCAGAGTTTCTAAGAAACCCCAAATGTATATTTTGAAAAAAAAAAAAAAAAGAAACCCCAAATTCTACTTGAGATCAACGGAATAATTTATTATTTATAGCCAATAATTTCGGAACACTTAACTATTAATCAGAAGCAATGGATGAAGAAGATAATGCAAAATTATTTTATTTTAGATTATAATTAAATCTCAACTAAATTAAAATTAATTCAATTAAAATTAAAAATTTTAAACCCAAATTCAATTCTCAACATTTATAATATAGATAGAGGTGTCCATGGACCGGGACTGATCCAAAAAAAGGCCTAAGATTTTGCCCAAGCTTGGCCCAAATAAAATGCTAAAATTCAGGTTTATATTTCCCAATAAATTGAAAATAAATATATATGTATACTTAAATAATACTAATATAGGTGTAAGTTAATAAGTAAATGACTCTAAAATAGTAACAAAATTAAAAATAAAATAAGAATTATACAATATCCAAAGAATAACAATAAAATAATACCAACATAATAGTGAAAATTTAACAAGAAAATAGTAAAAAAAAAAAAGACAACAAGGAAAAGCATCAAAAAATTTTCATAATTGAGTCGGGTGGGGCCAGGCCTAAGGCCAAAAAAGTATTACTCGAGGCTTGGCCTATTTTTTAAACGGGCCTTTATCTTTTTACCCTAATCTATTTTTTGGATCTATAATTTTACCTAAACCCTCTAACTTTTCAAGCGGGACTTGACGTGACCTATGACAGATTTAAATATGTAGAGTATGATATGATATAAGAAAACTATATAAATTTAATTTGAATACAATTATACATCAAAATCTATATATATTAACATATGAATGATTGGGTTTTGAAGGAATTGTCAGCTGGTTACTGGCACCAAGTTCTAGCATGAAAAATTATTGGACAGACATTTACAGCTTTACATTTTTCTGTAAATAAATAATAAATTATTAAGGTTTCTATCTTCACGACTGCTCAATGCTCATGTAAATAATTCAAGCTTAAATTTTAAGGAAAAACATTGATCAAAAAATGAAAATTTTGAAGGAGAAAACAACAGGCTTTATATATTAGCCCCCCAAAAAAAAAAAAAAAAAAAAAAAAAGGCTTTACAGACTATTATTTCTTTTATATATATTTGAAAGAAACGAATTCAAGCAAATCCCAGCACATCAACGTTTCTCTCTATTTCTACCACTTTTCTCTCTGTTTCTAGCAGTCTTTCGGTGTTATTGCTTTTCTGCATTACAGATCTTCGGGTCAAACAAAATTCAGTTTAGTTTCTGTTTCAGATGTTCAGAAAAAGGTTTACTATTTCAGATTATATTCACTGAAATTTTATTCTTATAAAGAACATTGCAGTTGCAGTTTGTTGTTTGTTGTTTGAATCTATAAATATAGGTTTTTGGTTGTTTCGAAAATGGTTTCCGTTTGGTGTTGCTGAGAAAATTCTAGGGAAAATTCTGGTTTCTGTTTTTTTGTTCTTTACTTAGAGTTGGGCGTTTCTTTAAAAGAATTTGTTTTCCTTTTTCTGGTTTATGGTTTCTGTGTGAATCTGAGGTGAAGGAAAAAAAGGAAATCACAAGTTTTTTTTTTTTTTTTTCATTTTAGCCGAATTTTCTTTCTTCTCCAATTTTATTCTTTTTTCTTTTCTCAGAAACCAAAACAAATCAACAGTTCACAATCCATTTTTACTGCCATTTTCATTATTAGTTTTCTTCATTTAAATTTAAAAAACACAAATCCATACAAATTACCTCTCATTTCGAGTCATTCAAAATTTTTGCAGGTGAAATAAACGTTCCAAATCGGAAAAAAAAACAATTGAATACTTGCATAGTTGAATTTAAGGTAAGCAAAATCGGATTATTCTCCTCTTATTTCATATATATTTGAATCCAATTTCTTCTGAAATTTCTCAGATTTTTGCAGTTTATTGGGACTAAGATGAAGAACTCAGTGTCGGATCATAGTTTTTACATCGAGAGCGATGAAGAAGATGAAGAGAAGGTTTTTATCCCAGATGAAAATGGTGAAGAAGGTGATGGAAATGAATCTGATGATTCAGATTCTTCGGCCGAAAATCAACAGCAAAATAAACCCGGTTCGTACAACACTTCATGGCCTCAAAGTTACAGGTCATTTCTCCTCCTTTATGAATTTTTTACTCAGTTTTTATCTGTTTTGTTAAATGTATTTGAGTAAAGTCTAGAAATCATTTATCCCCCTACTTAAATGAAATAAAATAAAATAAAAGTTTAATTTAAGATTTTATAAAGTTATTTAAATAAAAAAAATACATTTATAATCCATTTCAAATATTAGAAAATTTCCAAACTTCTTCCTTTAGTAATTATTTTTCCAATTTTGTAAATGAAAAAGAAATATTTAAATATCTTATATTATTTAATGTATATTGGGCTGGATCATTATCCATACTATAATGTCCACCAATAGGAGTGACGTACTGCCCATTGTTATTATGTATTGGTTAATTATGACGTGGCTTGTATATATTGAAACCTTTAGAAATAAAAAGAATGTACTAAAATCATGATTGAGATTAGATCAAAGGTGACTGTGGTGGCCTTCAAATCCATTTGCAATTATTGAATTGTATACCCGGTTGATGTGGTAACACATATCCTTTATGGGCCTTAATATATCATATCTATTTTGTTTTTTTTTTGAATTATTAATGTTGATAATATAATTTTTAGTTCAAATTCATGTCAACTTTAGTTTAATTTAATTTAATTTAATTTTGGTTTATATATTAAAAAAATTATAATGATTTGAATCAAATTTTTATTTATATTTAAGTTTTATTAATTACATTTTAATGTTTTATATTATAAAATTTTTATAATTTTTTGAAATTTTAAAATTTTAAAAAATTTATTATTGACATCATATTTATACATATGCCATGTTAATAACATTACGATATGTTAACTGCAATATATTTAAAATCGGATGGCACATGATGTTAGATTATGACACTTATGATGTGAATGAATAAAACATGTAAAATATATTCATAAAAATATTATATAAATATTGAATTAGATTTTAATTGAAATGATAAAAGTTGTAGTTGTTTTAAATTTTTATTATTGTTTTAAATTTAAATTATTTTTTTATAAATTTCATTAAAAAATAAAAAAAATATTTTGCTGTTGAGGCCATGAAGTGTTGTACGAACCGGGTTTCAGATTAAACACTTCTTTGAGGCATTTCTTCAAACAACTAGTGTACAGTGCTGAAGGCTAATGATAGTGGTTTTGCAGGCAATCCATTGATTTATATAGCAGTGTACCATCGCCGAGCATCGGGTTCTTAGGCACTCCAACACTTTCAAGACTAAGCAGTTCATATCTTTCATCGTCCTTAACCAGACGACACACTCCAGAAACGTTATCTTCTGCGACGAAGCCATTATTGCCAACCGTCGATGATCAAATAGAACCTCATAGGCGAAGCTCTCACGCCTTGCTACCTCCGATCCCGTCGAGGAGACAATCCGTAAGATTAGATGATAAAACATCATCCAAAGTCTCGCATGAAATTTCACTCCCTCGACATTGCTCTAACGGTCAAGCTGTTCTAAATGGTTAGTTTTTTACTTTTTAACTCTTTGCTCATTTCCCCCCAAGTTTTCTATTCATGATTTTAAAATGTTATATATATTTCTGAAAATTAAAATAAAACGATGAAGCCGAAATTTCTTTAATCTGAAACTTTTTTATTTGTTTTGATTTAGAATAATATTCAAATAACTTCAACTTGAAATTTTTAAAAAAAAAAAATCAAAGTATTATATATTAGTTGTAATTTCTTTTTTCCAAAATATAATCCTATTAAAATGCCACTTGCCATCTCAGGATAGTTACAAGTTTAGATTTTTTTATGAAGAGGGACCACCAAAACCAATCATGTTACGCTAATTCTGTGAACACATCATTTCAAGTCAAACTAAACTAAGCTGTCGCCTTTTGTCACCATCAATTGCTTCGCATTTTGTTTTTTGTTTGTGTGCATCAAGATTTATTTTATTTTTGGAGTTCTTTTTTTTAAATATAGAGTTATGATAAATTTAAACATGTTCTATGATTTTGACCCTAGCTTAAAGTAAATCAACTTGAAGTAATTCTCAGTTTTCAAGCATAATTGAGTTCTTTTAAATATTATATATATTAGTTTCAAATAATATTTAAATATTTTTAATTCTAATTTAGGGATCTTTTAGACGGACGGTACATTTATTTGTAGTTAGTGTTAAAACGGTAGTGATAGTGATACTAGATACTATAGTGATTCTAATTTCAACTCGACTAATCATGCTTAATCTAATTTCAACTCGATTTTGACTCAATTACACCCTAACCGCTAGTAACATTATAACTTATAATTCCATGTACAAAACCCCATAAATTTATATGTTGAGACAACAAAAATTGGTTTAAACTCAATGAAAATGTACATTGAGAAAATTCAATCCAAATAAAATAAAATAGCATTGCTTATTATTATTTTTTTTTGTTGGGGGGGGGGGTAAATGCAGGGATTAATGTACTATGTGGAGTGGGGATTCTATCAACCCCATATGCAGCTAAAGAAGGAGGATGGTTGGGGCTTATAATATTATTCACATTTGCACTGCTTTCATTCTACACTGGGTTGCTCTTGCGCCAATGCCTTGATAGTCAACCTGGCCTTGAAACTTACCCTGATATTGGTCAAGCTGCTTTTGGTACTTATGGTAGAATCGCCCTCTCTGTAAGTCTTATCTCTTCCTTTGCTGCAACTCTCAAAATACATGTATAAATGGAAAAAAACATAGTTGAAGTCTTTTTCTTTGTTAATGGGTTTTTAAAGTAAACACCAGTTTACAAAAAAACTGAATGATCACTGATGTCAACTTTTTTTTTTTTTTTTGAACGGTGCAGATAATTTTATACGTGGAGTTATATGTAAGTACCGCTGTCTTTTCTGGAAAAATCAATACTGCTTGTATTTTTGTCGATCAATCCCATAGTTGTTTGGTAACACTGGGGACATTAGAAATATAGACCAAGTTTCCGAAGGGGTCCTACACTTTGGCTTTTTGTTCCTGTTGCTTTAACTTCTTGCATTTACATTATTCGGGTTTGGATGATAGTGTTGAATTTAGATATGTATTTAACATGAATCATATGATACATAAGTTACACTTCTTTATCTGTTTTATAGAGTACTTGTATATGAAATCTGTATTCAATATATGTTCTAACATAGAAATGGGGATATAACCCTATAATGACCCTTCAAATACATAGAAAAGCTTTAAAAAATATTTCAAAATACTCCTGTCGTACATAGCCATATTTGACACTCTCATTTAAGTCCGAGTAGCATAACGTCCTAAAGATTTTTTAAAACATATTTTATGTGCAGGCTTGCTGTGTTGAGTATATAATTTTAGAGGGTGATAACTTGGCATCTTTATTCCCAAATGCATACGTTAGTTTGGGTGGATTGGAGTTGAGCCCGCAACGTCTGTTTGCTTTGATGGCAACCCTTGCTGTGCTCCCCACTGTTTGGCTCAGAGACCTCAGTGTTCTTAGTTATATTTCTGGTAAGACACTGATTGATCCATAATGTTCACAAACTGAAAATTTGTAATTGAGTTCATTTATACTTTGCTCTGATATTTTTTTCCTTGAATTTTTTGAGTTTGATGCATATATGGTTTTGTTGGGGGTAGTCGCAGTTTTTTAACTTCTAAACTGAAACTTGGATTTATTTAACAATTACCTGAACCAAGACAATCGAATAAAAACCTAATTGAAACCAAATTGGACTCTAGGTTTGCAATGGTTCTCGGTTTTTTTTCTCCTCCAAGGAGCCTCTATTGTAGGAAAAACTTATAACAACTGAAAATACCCTGTAATGTATTTGACACACTCGTAGCCGAATAACATAGTTAAATCTTGGTTGAATAACATTTTGTGGCATGGTTTGAGGTTGTCTAAGTGTATTCTATGTGTTTTTCAGCTGGTGGTGTGGTGGCATCAATCTTGGCAGTACTTTGCTTATTTTGGGTTGGTTTGGTTGACCAAGTTGGGTTCCATAACAAAGGGACAACCTTAAACATTGCTACTCTTCCTGTTGCTGTTGGACTTTATGGTTACTGCTATTCAGGACATGCTGTTTTTCCCAACATCTATACTTCAATGGCAAACCCTAATAAATTCCCTTCCGTCCTTATTGCCTGGTAAAATCAAGCTCTTTAATCAGTTCTCTTGTTTTTAACACGTATTGCAATGAGTATAAGGGTATATTCCTCTAAATATGTGCAACGGGGAGACTGTCCACAGTCATGCAATGACTTTTCTTTACCCTTTATACAAGCTTGCAGGAATTACTATTTAAAATTTGAAAAGTATATTTTTATAAATTCAATTTAAGAAATGTATATTATTAAATAACAATTCAATATCTGATACTCGTTTTTGACATATATTCCTGCATAGAGATGCATACTCGTACTCCCAAATTCAAGTAACATAAGTATGCTAATCTTCATCGATCTTTGGTTTATTTATTCGGTTGCAGTTTCGCAATATGTTCATTGTTGTACGCTGGAACTGCAGTTATGGGCTACACGATGTTTGGAGAAGCAACGGAATCACAGTTCACTCTTAATATGCCTAAAGATCTCATTGCTTCCAAGATTGCAGTGTGGACTACGGTATGTTCATCTTTATCATAGTTTCGTCACAATTTGTTCTTTATTTATATTGATTTGTAGATTTGCACCATCTGAAATTTCCATCGATGCTTAGAGAGTATTTAGAGAATCCCTTCTCTATACTTTTGCTTAAATTTGTATTGGATATGGATATCAAACGAATACACTAAAAAAATTACATAATATCTTGCATAATCTAAAGGGGATACCTAAAAATGTCTATAACACTTGCTTATATGTAAAGTTATAAATACAAAAATTCCCATGAAATAATATACGTATGGCTTGTATTTCTATATCGAGTTTTATATAATTTTTTATCATAAGTGTGTATTTATATAAATTGACATTAATAATCAATGTTTTATAAATTTTATATATTCATACATTCATAATACTTTTAGTTATTTTTCGGTTTCATGAACAAAATTACTTTTTCCATTGTATAATATTACTTGCAGTTCATCAATTTTACCCTTTTGCAGGTAGTCAACCCGTTTACCAAATATCCTTTTCTTACTATATCTATTTTAGTTGGATATAGATTCAGGGTGATTGTCGGATATAGGTACTCTTTGATACAAGCATTAAACACGAATCTACTTATCTTTTTAAGGGTTCATGGGTAAATTTCCATCGAGATATTTTCTACTTTTAGTCAAAAGTTTCATGGTCTCTCTCTTTTAAGACAGTTATTTGTTATCAACTGCGGTTTCATAATGTTTTGCCTTAATTTAGACCAAACGTATGCATTAACAATGTCACCAGTGGCAATGAGTCTTGAAGAGTTGATTCCATCAACCCATCTTAAGTCTCATATCTATGCAATCATAATTAGAACATCGCTTGTGATCTCGACCTTGATTGTTGGTCTCACCATCCCCTTCTTTGGTAAGCCTCTCTTATTCATTGTTCATTCGTTTACCCAACATTTGAATAGCTGTTATAACAGAACATGATTTAAAAAAATATTAAAAGTTGAATCACTAGCTAATATTTACTGAAATTGGCCATGAAGTTATATTATATGCTTTAAAAAAGTATTTTTAGATTATCCAATTAGTATTATGTATTCGTATTGAAAAGTTTTCTCACTTGTCTGCAGGATTGGTAATGTCATTGATCGGATCTTTGCTCACAATGCTTGTGGTAAGTTTACCTTCTGCCATAGTCATGGAACCTCTTCCATCTCCTTTACATGTTACTCGATTACTATATTTGAAATTTTTTTTTTTTTTCTTAAAATATGTATCAAACACTCATTCAAAATATATTAACAATCTCTAATAAGTCCAGTTGACAGAGAACAGAAGACTAACGAATTTTTGATGATTTCTTCCATGGCAGACCTTAATACTTCCTCCTGCTTGTTATTTAAGCATCTTGAGGGGTAAAGTAACTCGTATTCAGGTACGATCGTACATATATAAAAGCCTTGGAGATTTATGTACTTTCTTTTAAATTGATATTCGATAAATATTGAATTTCAGTCTCTAACATATACATAACATTTTTACAGTTGCTTTGGCTATGTACAAGAAAATATGATCTTTCAAATACATAAAAAAAATTAAACAAGTTATACTTAATACATACTCGTGTTCGACACTCAAAATCAAATCTAACTAAATTCCTTTTACCTTCATCTGAAAATCATCTTTCTGCATTCTATATTTTTGTAATGCAGCCTTTTGAAATAGTAAATTAATTTATTTATTTTTTGTGTGTGTGTAGAGAACACTTTGTATTATGGTTATTACAGTGGGAGTAGTTTCATCAGCTTTTGGAACATACTCAGCACTCTCCAAGATTGTTGAGAATTTGAGAAGCTAAAAGTTATTTCCCTTTTTAATTTTTTTGTTGAGCTTTGTTGTTTGTGTAGTGGACAAAAACTGTGCTTTGCTGGTTCTGCAATGTCCAAAATTTTGAGTTAATTCTTCAATTTTTATATCCCCTATTTGAAGTTTAGATTTGTTGTTTATCTTATGTGATTAAGACTCAGAAAAGACAATTATCATAGAGAATGAATTTGATATGATTAGCTTTCTCTTGAGTTGATTTCTTCATTTCTATGTTTATATCTCTTATATCTATTTAGAGGTTTTCATTGATTAGATTCAGTTTTGGAATAATTTTTTTTTTTCAAAAGTTTAGTGATACAGAAGTTGATATTCATTTATATATTCAATTTTAAAATATATATACGTTAGAAATACATTCGGATTGAAAAATCATAATAAAATTATTCATATTTTGTATAAAATAAATGGATTCAGATTGATAAATGCTTCACTCATACTTTTCAATGCAGCAGGCTAGTTTGTGAAAATTTTAGTAAGTTAATTTATTCAAACAATATTTGTTAACAAGCTGGATTAATAAGGAGTAGAAAGCTAGTTTAATGGGTGGTTCACTTTTAAAGAATGAAGAGCCGTTGTAAGGTGGGATGTGAAGGGAACAAACATGTTTGATGAGGATAGATATATGTGTAACAATTGTCCCCATATTAGCAAATTGAAAATTATTCTCATCTCTTTAAGCTAAAGTGAATCATGAATATGTTGATGGTCATGACACTAATAATTAATTGAAAAGAAATTAAGCCTACCTTTTGACTTTGCAATATATCATGATAAAGGAATATGTATCTCTTTGAAGGTGGGAATTTATAACTTCTCTTAGCTTTGTATTTTGGAGAGGCATTGCTAATTATTTGAGTCATATTTATCCCATTAAAATATGTCCAACAACATATATTCTTGCAAAGCTTAGAGAAAAATTGTCCATAATTTTTATTAATGTATTATTATACTTTCATTAAAACATTCCTGAAAATATTAAAACACACTTACCAATGAAATATGAGTATTATGTTTATCCTTATAAAACTCGAGATAAATATAAATAATATTTAAATTATTTATAATATTTTGAATATATTTGTCACACCTCAAAATGGCAATTTAAAAAGGCATAATCCGCTCGTTAACTGTTGGAGTATTGCCGTATACTAGTGTTAACAGTATCCGTCCGTTGGCGGTATCTAAGGATTTAATTACAGTGTATCTTCAAGTAAAAAAGAAGGCACCTAAGGAAGAGTATGCCCTAGAGTTTTGGCTAAGCACGAAGAACCTACCAAGTGTATGAGAAAGTTGAAGGATACTTAATTGTTTTTAAGACCACACCATATGCGAGTCACTGCCAAAGTATAGTACGCTCAGTTTGCACGAGCATTGTTCAAGTTGGTTCTTATAACAGGATTATTTGGTAGTCAACTGGATTAATTTGACCCTCCCCATGACTGCTCAAACATTAACGTCGATCTTCGCTGGATTTTCTTTTATTTTCCCCTCAGATTTTTGTAGGAAAATCAAGGGAAAATTTCAGTAAACATCGTCACTTTTCAAAATCCACTAAAGGTAAACAAGAGTATATATATATTGAAGGGCGCATTCTAGATGGTTTTTCTTTCTGCTCGACATTCTGGTCCTCCTTTCTAGCCTAAATGTTATTTTCTTATTGTTAAGATAGAGTTAAGATTTTGTTTAATCTGTGGATGGTTCAAATTTCTGGTAAGTTTTATAGCTCTGCATTTACGATTGTTAAAGAGTAGACATGGTAAAAGACGTAAAAACAATAGGGTGTGAGTTAACCGACCTCTGACCAAACTAATTCAATCACCGATTGATTAATCGAATTAGATTGATTCTGTCAACTAATTCAGTTTTAACCAAAGTTTGAACACTCATAAATTTAACTACTAATTACGAATGCGTGAAAATAAAATAATTACAAGAATATGTAATGCCCAAATTTCGTCCGGGCCTAAAACCCAAACCGAGAAAAACAAACCCACAAGGCCCAATAACAGAAGGTCCTGTAAAGCCCAAGACCAAAATTAAAATGTCCTTACAAACCAAATTACCCAATTACGAGTGGCCCAATACGGCCCAAAAATAAAAAAAAAAAAACATCATCAGGAAAACCTAGGGTTCCAGGAACCCTAGGCGCCGCAACCCCCTCAGCTACCACGCCCATGTGCACCCCAGCGCACCACGCCTCTGACCTCCACTATCGCAGCGCACCATCGTCGCCCCATCACGCCGTCTCCACTATCGCGCCCATACCTGCGAAAACAGACAAAGCAACAGCAAGGAAAACCACAATAACAAAAGATGTTTTGTACTATCATTTTATTTCTTATTCGGCTATAAAAGCCAACTCAAAACAAATGTAACGGGATCTTTTTGGGAGAGGTGATCAATAAAAAAAAATAGATTCAAGGCAATACAGAAAAAAGGTAGTAGATCAAAAATCTAAAACGCCGAAAACGGAGAAGTGATTTTCGGAGGTATATTTTTTTTATTCTCCTTTTTATTTTTCTTATTCGAAAATACATACATATATATACATAAAATATTAAAAGAGGGGAAAACTCACGGTTTTTGCGAATTCCGGCCACCGCGTGCGGTGGCCGGCGGTGGTGGCCACGGCGGCTCACTTCGCCGGAGATTCGACCTGCAGAGAATAAAGGGGAGGGTCGGTTTTTTTTTAGAAACAAAGAAGGGAAATGAAATTTTTCAACAAAAACCTGCTTTTATTAGCAAATTAAACGACGCCGTTTCACTAGGGGATCGTGGCGTTGACCGGATCCACCCTGTGGTCCGCGTGTTTCACCTTGGAGGGCTAATTGCGCTTTAGCCCCCTCCGTTTTCTCAAGACCGCGCAATTGAGTTCTTCTCACTTCCGATTTTGACCCGATGATTCGTCAAGGTTTCCAATTTAGTCCTCCCTCCAACGTATCGTTTTGATAAAAGGGTTTATTGCTGTTTCAAACCCTCCAGGTCACGAGCGCATCGCAAATTAGTCCTTCTCCTTTTAAATTTATTTCAAATCGACCCCAAGTTTTCATTTTAAATTCAGTTTAATCCTTTTAGTATTTTTGCAATTACTATATTTATTTTTACTATTATTATACTATTATTGTTATATTCTTATCACTATTATATTTACATTAGTATACTGTAATATTATACTATTATTATCATATTCTTATTACTATTTTGTTTATATTAGTATATTATATATTTTTCATACCCTTATTATTATTATTATTATTACATTTACTATTATTATTATCTTAATTACTATAATTATATCATTTATCTTGTACATATTATCATTATCATCATTATCATCATTATTATTATTATTAGTAGTAGTAATATTAGTAGTCTGCATGTATATATTTATCATTATTACTATACTATTATTTATTATTATACTATTGTGTTATTATTCTTCATATATTATTATTGCTTGTATATATTAACTTTATTATTATTATTACTATTTTTATTATTATACTATTATTTTTATATTTTCATAACTATTACATTTATATTAATATATTATATATTATGTATATTACGTACATTATTATCAATATCTATTATTATTATTGTTACGTTTATTACTTTGTTACATTACATATATACGTACATGTTATTATTTATTTAACTTTCGCTCATATATTTGTGCTTATATCATTTCACGTATACTCTTATTTTCATTTGTATCATCACATTTTTTACAAATTCGTGCCCCATTTTATCCAATACAAAATTGATTTCTTTTGTAAAGGCAACATTTCGTATTTAGAAATTCGAGAAAATCGTGCCTTAACTTACTAGGTTTCGATTTTTCTCGTTTAACCTAAATAGCGAAATATCTTTTAAAATAAAAAGTTTTGAATAAAAATAAAAGCTTATTTTCGAGAATTCGATATGTTGTGTCCTAACTTATCTTTGATTGGAGCATCTCGTTATTTCGAGATAAGATTTTCCAAACGAGGCAATATTCATCTTAGATCTGAGGATTTTTTAAAGGAGATCATATTTTTAAAATCTATTTTCCAATTTTTAACTCTTGACGTAAGGACATTAATTGATCAATTTGGTACCAATTTCGGGCGTGACGAGGGTGCTAACCCTTCCTCGCACGTAACCGACTCCCGAACCCATCTTCTCAAATCTCCGTAGACCAAAAGCATTGTTTTAGTAAATCAAAATGTTTATTTAAAACAAAGGCGATCCGATCACACCTAAAAGATCGGTGGCGACTCCCGTTTTTTTTTTAACTTCAAAACCCAAGTCCGATTCCCGTCTTTTTCAAAAAAACGGTCTCGACAGCTTGGCGACTCCACTGGGGATAAATAAGAGAGTCAGGCCATAAATTGATCACTTTTGTCCTTTTGTCAAAAATTTGGAAAATCGTTTTCAAAAATTATTTTTCTTTTAATTTAAAATAAAAAAACTTAACTTCGAGAGTACGAAGTGTTGCGCCCTAACTTACTGGGTGTGACGTCTCGTTACTTCGAGGTAAGAATTTTCAAAATAGCAATGATCCGAATCGTATCCTATCTCACCCTCAAGAATTTGGCGTGCTGTGTCCTAACTTACTGGATATGGCATTCCGATACTTCGAGATGAGAAGGCTTTTTATTCCAATTCACTTGAGTTTTTTCAAAAAATCATTAAAAATGACCTTTTTCCTCCATTTTCAATTCTATGGGTGCCAAGGTTGCGATAATGTTGATATTTCTGCATTCACATTTGCATGACCATTGCGGTCACACCTTTAAGTGGGAGCGAGAAGCTATGCTTTCGTGAGGTTTTCACCCGCATGGGCTAGTGGATCGCCGGGATACATCCGTACCTATGTCTCCGTGAAGTTTTCACTTCCGCATGGCCATAGGGAAATGTATTCCCCTGAATCGAACTCGGTCTATATGAGCCTATAATGGGTGAGGATCGAGGAATCTGCTGATTCAGGTACCTTGAACTTTAGAACTCAACCACATGTAAAGAACCTAGGAACCCACCCCAAGATAAACCATGTCAAACTTTAGCAGTTACCCATATAGGTGTTTTATTATTTCACTTGTTTGGTATTCCGGGGTACTGACTTTTTGTTTTACTCTCTTTGTGCATATCATTTTATATTTTAAGAGGCATCGATTCTCGGTCAGTTTCTGAGTTAGAAAGCTGGTTATGGAAAGCGAATTCCTTGATAAAGTGGAAGACAATGCGGCCGTCCGCGTATGGTCAGAGCAGTGCCAAATAGAAAGAGGGGATAGCTTGGTCGAGGGGTATGTGTCGGAACTACGGGACTTTACCAATATCAGTGTCACACAGAACGAGCTCCAAGAGTTGAAGGAAATCTAGACTCAGTGGGATAACGAGACGAAGCAGTTGTTCTATGGTACTTACGGTGACCTACCTTACCTGCTTGACATCAAAATAGATAGGCACCTATTTCGAGCAATGACCCAGTTTTGGAATGTTGCTTATAGCTGTTTTTCCTTTGGGAAGGTGGACTTAGTCCCCACGGTAGAAGAATATACGACCTTGTTACGTTGCCCGAGAATTCAAGTCGACAAAGCCTATTCCAAAGCAGTTAACGGCCCAACCTTCGGGAAGAAATTGATGAACATCACCGGAATGAGCGAACAATGGGTCTCAGCTAGAATGCAAAAGAAAGGCGAAGGTAAGTGCATACCCTGGACATGTTTGAGAGACTTGATCTTGACACATCCCGACGCAAAGAAAAAGATTGATGTTTTTGCGTTGTGCATTTACGGTCTGATAATCTTCCCAAAAGCTCTAAGGCACGTCGACGAAGCAGTCATTGATCTATTCAGCCGATTGGACAAAGGGATCACGCCCGTTCCTGCCATCTTAGCTGAAACGTTCAGGTCCTTGAATGCATGTAGAAGAATGGGTGAAGGCAGGTTTATTGGATGCGCGCAACTATTATTGGCTTGGTTCCATAGTCACTTACGGAAGGTGGAGAAAGTGTCCGTCGGTTTATAACAGAATTAATTACCCCCCACTAGAAGAAATAACAACCACACCTAGAAGAGAAGATCTGTCCGAAGAAAGTTGGATCGCGCTCCTTCAAAACCTTCAAGAAGGTGATATCGGGTGGAAAGTCCCGTGGTTGATTACCGACCAAATTCTTTATCGTTGTGGAAGCTTCGACTGGGTTCCTTTACTAGGAATTTGGGGTGCCATTTGCATATGCCCCTCTCGCTGGTCCCTGAGACAATATAATTCGAGAGCGATTCGTGCCAACGACATGTGGGTTGGCTCAATGCGAGTTCTCATCACGAAGGAGAGGAGCTATAAGAAAAAGGTTAAAGAGATCTCTAGTGCATGGAATCAGATTCATAGAATGAAGAGACTATCTAGAGGCCCAATGACGACATCGGAGTATAGAGAATGGAGGGCTAGGAGGATCAATGACAACATCCCTGAGCCAAATCCGAAGAATGTCCGGTCAAGAGAGGAACATTTGCGAGTAGTCCCATCGAACCGGAGATTGTGAAGCGAGATTTCGATAAGATGAGTGCGGAACTTGAAAGAAAAATAGAAAAGTTGGAAGAAGAGAAGATGCTCCTCAAGCTAGACGTGGATGGGCAAAAGTCGGAAGCCGAGAAGTTAAGAAAAGAGAAGGAGAAAGTAGAGGAAGACCGAGATGACCTAAAAGTGGAATATAAGAAAATGCGTTTGACAATAAAAAACGCTGGATTAAGAAAAAACTAGGAACAATGGCGACGCGAGATCCAAGAGGAAAAAGCCAAAGCCAGCAGCTGGGAGGAAAAGTTCTGGGAAATGCAAACACAAAATGATATTCTGAGAAAGGATGCGGCCGAAAGCCACAAGGAAAAGAAAGGGTTAAGAGCTAAGGTGGCAGAGCTTGGGCGGTCCCTACATCACTACCAAAGTCGCAATTCGGAAGATGAATCAAATTGAGTGCGGACAAAATCGAAGAAATGAAGGGAAGGATTGAAGGACTAGAGACGACATTACATGGTCTGCGAGCTTGAATTGAACTTTTAGAGGCAAGAGAAAGGCAATGGAAGGAGGAACTTCACCTTTCCCACAAGCAAGTTAGAGATCGAGACTACGTCATGGGCGGCGATAATTGGATTCGGGAAGTAGCGGATCACCGCAAGCCCCTGGCATCTCAAGCCGAGATCGTAAGCATGAAATACGAGCTACAAGGAGATCAGAACTGGAGTGATTTCTCTACTTAGAAAAATCAAAACTTTGGGCTTAAAGGCCAAAGCATATTTGTAATCCGTTTTATGTAAAGGATCTTGCCTTCTAATAAAGTCTTCTAAAATGAAGTTGATCAGAATCGATGCCTTCTTTTTATATTCATGCATTTGCATCGCATCACATTACATGCAGTTAAGTTTATAAAAAAAGGAACCTAATTGGTCAAACTTAAATGGACAATAGGAGTGAAACACGGAAATTTGAACACCCATACGGCACGCGAGCTAAGTCTAGGAAAATGGATCAAAGATATGAACGACTCCAAAAAGAAATGGCAGAAACACAAGAACAATTGACCCGGATCGAGCAGGATATGACGAACAAGGTGGCGGAGTCCGAGAAAAACTTGATGGCTCAAATGACCCAAATAACCCAACTGCTGAACGGACTTGTAGAGAAAGGAAAAGGCCCCTTGGCTATTACCGGGGAAGAAAACGAAGGCACTCCTTCAGGGTTCGCCCCACCAGACGCACCCGAAGGATACCTTCCAAGGCCACCCGTCACGATTAGACCCCAACAAGGGCAAGATAATATCGACTCACCGCGAATTTTCAAGCAGGTTCAGGATCCAACCTAGGAGATAACCCCGTTAACTTGGTCGTCCCTGATTTCGATATGATAGAAAAGGAAGAGACAAGAATTGAATCCTCAAGACAGTTAGAGGACCGTTGTAAATGGTTGGAGGAGGAAGTCAAGGCTTTGAAAAACGCCAGCCATCGCCCGGGTGTTAAGGCAAAAGAGAGGAGTTTAGTCCCAGGTCTAATCCTCCCGCCAAAGTTCAAGACTCCGGAGTTCGAAAAATATAATGGTACTAGTTGCCCAGAAGCACACATAACAATGTTCTGTCGGAGGATGGCAGGATACGCTGAGAATGATCAACTGTTGATCCACTGCTTTCAAGACAGTCTAGTCGGATCGGCGGCCAAATGGTATAACCAGCTAACCCGTGCTCAAGTTAATTCATGGGAAGATTTGGCACAAGCTTTTACTAAGCAATATGGTCATGTGACGGACATAGCGTCAGATAGAATAACATTGCAAAACATAGAAAAGAAGCCAAATGAGGATTTCAGGCAGTACGCCCAGAGGTGGAGAGAAGTAGCTACACAAGTCCAACCACCCCTCTCAGAGAAAGAAACCGTTAAGCTATTTATCAATCTTTGAGGGCCCCGTTTATCACCCACATGGTGGGAAGCACAACTCAAAACTTCACAGATATAGTCCTGGCAGGGGAGATGATTGAGAATGCCATAAAAGGCGGAAGGATCGAAGCAGGTGAGGCTACAAGGAGATCCATCCCCAGAAAAAAGGATAATGAAGTAAACAACATGAGTACGTACGACAAGGGATACCCGAAGGCAGTTACTGTTAATCCACCAAAAGTCATGGCTGTTAAGCAGCAAGGGACGACGGGGCAAGAGCCAGGCCCAAGACCAAATTTCGAGAGGCCCCAGTTTACGCCAATCCCGATAACATACAGAGAGATGTATCGACGCCTATTCGACGCACACATCGTAGCCCCATATTATCTAAAACCATTACAGCCCCCATTCCCCAAGTGGTACGACCCAAATGCTGAATGCGAATACCATGCAGGAGTAACGGGACATTCGATAGAGAATTGCACTGCCTTCAAAAAGGTAGTCGAAAGATTCATCAAGATGGGGATTATAGAGCTCGATGATCTACCTGGTTCAAAAAACCCATTACCCAATCATGGGGATGGAGCGGTAAACATGATCGGAAAAGATAGAGCAAGAAAGACCAAGGAAGACATCTCGGATGTAAAGACCCCACTAATAATTGTGTGGGGGGAAATGATAAAGAGAGGGCTGATAAAGTCAAGTCTCGAAGGAAGAGGCGAAAAGCCTGGAAATTATTGTGCGTTCCACGAAAGTGAAGGGCATAAGATCCAAGACTGCACAGAATTTAGACTATTGGTGCAAGGCTTCATGGACAATAAAGAGTTAGAATTCTATGAAGAAAGCTCAGAGGAAGGGGATATACATGCGCGATGAAGGAGAATCGACCCGGCAAAAGGCTAAATTTCCAAAGATCGTTATTTCTGCCGAGAGACCCCGAAAATGGAGCTCAAACAATACCTAAGATTATAATCTGGAAGCCCCCATATCCTTCCCTTATGAGGATGACAAGAAGGTACCGTGGAACTATAATTGTAACGTGACAGCACCTCGGGCAGAAAGTTCAAACAAAGATCGTAAACGAAAACCAAAAGGAAGGGTTCCACACGCGAAGCGGAAGACGCTATGACCCAACAGGCGTCAGAATAAACACGAAAAAATCAAAGGCTATGGCAGTCAAACTAGAAGAAGAACCTAGTACCCTCGTTAATGTACCCGTTAGAGAGGAAGAGGCGAGAGAATTCTTGAAGTTCTTAAAGCATAGTGAGTACAGCGTAGTGGAGCAACTGCATAAGCAACCGGCTCACATCTCGGTGCTAGCCTTACTGTTGAGCTCGGAGGTACATCGCAAGGCATTGATGAAAGTACTAAACGAGACTTACGTTACCAAAGAAATATCTGTCAATCAACTTGACCGATTAATTGGCAACATAAGTGCTGATAACTTCATCTCCTTCAGCGACGATGAGATTCCATCTGGGGGCATGGGATCTACCAAGGCCCTGCATATAACCACTCATTGTAAGGGGTTCATCCTACCTAGCGTGTTAATTGACAATGGGTCGGCCTTAAATGTTTTACCATTGTCAACTTTGAAAAGGTTGCCAATAGATGGTTCTCATATGAAGACATGCCAAAACATAGTAAGAGCATTTGATGGCATTGAAAGAAGAGTGATGGGGCGGATAGACATACCATTACAAATCGGGCCGAATACATATGAAGTAGATTTTCTGGTGATGGATATCAATCCCTCATACACTTGCTTATTGGGAAGACCATGGATTCATTCAGCAGGGGCAGTACCTTCATCCCTCCATCAAAAACTAAAGTTGGTAGCAAATGGTCGATTGGTCACTATCAATGCGGAAGAAGACATTATAGCAACAGTTACCAATGACGCGCCATATGTAGAGGCGGACGAGGAGGCCGTTGAATGCTCTTTTCGATCTTTAGAGTTCGTCAATGCGACATTTGTTCGTGGGGGCTAAAATTCGGTACCAAAATATCCCGGACCACGAGGATGGGCCCGCAAATGATGATCGAAGGGGGCTTTGCTAGGGAAGAGGTTAGAGATGCCTCAGGGGTGAAGTTCAAGTGCTATCTCGTAAAGAAAAGAGAGACCGTTTTGGCTTGGGTTTTAAACCAAATGCCAGCCGAGATGAGAAGGGAAATAGAAGAAAGCAGGAGAGAGAGAGAAGAGCACGACTGAATGGGGAAGAGGCCATGTGGGAACCAATGACATTCCCTCATATATCCCAAACCTTCGTGTCTGGAGGAATAATTCACTTCGAGAGAGGGTCGTCAAATGGTGGTCCTCATGTCAACGCCATAGATGAAGGAGAAACTGGACCAAGGAACCTGTCGGGCATTCGTCCTTATGAACTTGGGAGCATTTTGAACAATTGGACTGCAGAGGAATTGCCTGTAATTTTTAGAAATTCCACAGAGTAATGTTCGAGAACGCGTTTGTTGTTTTAAGCCTAAGAACAATAAATTCTCTTTTGTGAAACGGGCTAATGTTCAAGAATCTTTATTTGAATGAAATGCATTTTGGTTCATTATAAAAAAATATTTCATGTTTCCCTCTAGCGAATTTCTTTTGTTTTCCTTCTTTCCTCATTCATTGCATAAATAATTGTCCCCAAATTCATTCTTCATGCATTTTGCCACCCTTTACAGTCCACGGATATCAATGATGTAAGCGACGATATTACAGACCTAGAGGCCCATTTTGAGCATGACATATGTTTAGAAGGATCTCAAGATTTTGAAGGTGACAAAGAATGTGACGTATCCCCGGATCTGTTGAGAATGGTACAGCAAGAAAAGAAACAAATCCTTTCCCATGACGAGGAAGTAGAGAACATATCCTTAGAAGAAGGAAAGACGGTGAGAATAGGAGCACACATAACTGAGGAAATGAAACAAGGCCTGGTACAGTTACTGCAAGAATTCAAAGATGTCTTTGCGTGGTCATATCAGGATATACCGGGTTTGAGTACTGACATTGTAGTGCATCGTCTCCCTATAAAGGAAGAATGTAAGCCAGTGCAGCAAAAGCTACGGAGGATGAGGCCTGACGTAGTTTTGAAGATAAAAGAGGAAGTGAAAAGCAGTTTGATTTGGTTTTCTACTGGTGGTCAAATACTCAGAGTGGGTAGCCAATATCGTTCCTGTCCCAAAAAAGGATGGAAAGGTCCGGATGTGCGTAGACTATAGAGACCTAAATAAAGCCAGCCCAAAAGATAATTTCCCTTTGCCCCATATAGACACGTTAGTGGATAATACGGCAGGGTACTCGTGGTTCTCTTTTATGGATGGATTTTCAGGATATAATCAGATCAGGATGCACCCTGAGGACATGGTGAAAACCACCTTCATAACATTATGGGGCACCTTCTGTTATAAAGTAATGCCATTCGGACTAAAGAATGCAGGGGCAACATACCAAAGGGCCATGGTAACCTTATTCCACGACATGATGCACAAAGAGATCGAAGTGTACGTTGACGATATGATCGCTAAATCTCAAACAGAGAAGGAACACGTCGAAGTCCTGAAGAAATTGTTCCTAAGATTAAGGAAGTTCCAATTAAAGCTCAACCCAACCAAGTGTACTTTTGGAGTTAGGTCAGGGAAACTGCTGGGTTTCGTGGTCAGTGAGAAAGGGATCGAAGTGGACTCAGATAAAGTCAAAGCCATACAAGATCTGCCCCCACCACGCACTCAAAAAGAAGTCCGAGGTTTTCTTGGAAGATTAAATTACATTGCTCGGTTCATTTCACGATTAATCGAGAAATGCGACCTATATTCCGACTTCTCAAGAAACACAACCAAGGTGTATGGGACGAAGAATGCCAGAGAGCTTTTGACAAGGTCAAACAATACTTGTCAACGGCCCCGGTGCTATCTCCACCAAATCCAGATAGACCATCGATCATCAGTATTCGCTTCGCTTGTTCGATAATTCCATGGGATGTGTACTTGGTCAACATGACGAGTCAGGAAGGAAAGAAAAGGCGATATACTATCTCAGCAAAAAATTCACCGAGTGTGAAATGAGATATTCGTCGATTGAAAAACTATGTTGCGCCTTGATATGGGCAACCCGGAGGTTAAAAGCGTTATATGTTATACCATATGACTGGTTAATTTGAAGCTTGACCCGTTGAAATATATGATGGAGTCAATCGCTCGAATGGGAGGATGGCAAGGTGGCGATTTTGCTATCCGAATTTGACATAGTCTCACGTGAATCAAAAGGCTATAAAAGGGAGCGCAGAGAGTGCAATTTACAGCTAGTGAGCCTCGAGAAGATTATGAGCCTTTGAGCTTTGAATTCCCAATGAAGGATTGATGTATGTGGCAAATGTTGAAGAAATACCATGGAAATTGAACTTTGATGGAGCGTCTAATGCCGTGGGAAATGGAATTGGGGCAATCTTGGTGTCTCCTAGTGGTGATTATCATCCGTTCACATGTAGATTGGATTTCGATTGCACAAATAACATGGCAGAATATGAAGCTTGTATCATGGGAATTCGGGCGACCATCGAGCGGAAGATCAGAGTGTTAGAAGTGTACGGAGATTCTGCACTAGTGGTTTACCAACTCAAAGGTGAATGGGAGACCCGAGACCCTAAACTAATTGAATATCGAAAGATAGTTTTGGGATTGATTGAGGAGTTCGATGACATCACTTTCAATTATCTCCCGCGTGATGAAAACCAGATGGCGGATGCCTTGGCAACTCGGCTTCTATGAACAAGATAAGCGGCGGAAGATATGAGACCCATTCGTATGAGTATTCGCGAAGTCCCGGCTTATTGTTGTAATTTGGAAGAGGAGGAAAAAGATGATCACCCTTGGTATCAGAATGTCTTGCGATACATAAAAAACCATGAGTACCCGGAGCACGCAACGGAGAACGAGAAAAGGACGCTCAGGAGATTGGCCTCGATTATGTCTTAGATGGTGACATCCTATACAAAAAGGAAAAGATCAAGTCTTTGCTTAGGTGTGTGGATCTTTGTCGAAGCCAAGCAAATCTTGGAGGAAGTCCATGAGGGCATTTGTGGGACACATGCTAATGGTTTCACAATGGCAGATGCAGATTATGAGGTTCGGGTATTATTGGTCTACCATGGAAGGAGATTGCATCAAATATGCCAAGAAATGCCATAAATGTCGATTTACGGAGATAAGATTCATATACCCCGTCACCTTTTGCGTGATGACATCCCCATGGCCCTTTTCCATGTGGGGCATGGATGTTATTGGACCAATCTCACCGAAGGCTTCCAACGGGCATCGATTTATCTTCGTAGTTATTGATTATTTCACCAAGTGGATAGAGGTGCGTCTTATGCCAATGTCACAAAATCATTTGTCAAGAAATTCCTAAAAAGGAGATCATATGTCGTTATGGAATGCCTGAGAGGATTATATCCGACAACGCATTGAACCTGAACAACAGCACTATAACAGATGTTTGCAGCCAATTCGGTATCAAACACCACAACTCGTCTCCCTACCGCCCAAAAATGAACGGTGCGGTGGAAGCGATAATAAAAATATCAAGAAGATAATAGGAAGATGACCGAGACTTATAAAGATTGGCATGAGAAACTACCATTTGCGCTCACGCTACCGAACGTCGGTCGGAACCTCTCTCACTGGGCAACACCTTTCTCGTTAGTTTATGGGATGGAAGCGATCCTACCTATCGAAGTGGAAATACCTTCTCTCCGGGTCTTGTCGGAAATAAAACCTGGATGAAGCCGAATGGATCCAGGCTCGATACGACCAGCTGAACTTAATCGAAGAAAAGAGGCTAAGGGCTATCCGTCATGGTCAGATGTACCAAAAACGAATGATGCGAGCTTATGATAAAAAGATTCGCCCAAGAGAGTTTAAAGAAGGAGATCTTGTGCTAAAAAAGATCCTTCCCATACAAAAGGACTTCAGGGGAAAATGGATGCCGAACTGGGAGGGACCATATGTGGTAAAAGAAGCTTTCTCTGGAGGTGCATTAATTCTGGCTGAAATGGATGGAAAAGTCTTGCCTAATCCAGTGAACTCAGATTCAGTCAAGAAATACTACGCTTAGAGACCAAGGTGAAAACCCGCAAAGGGCGCTTTGGGTCAAAAAAAAAAAAAAAAAAAAAAAAAAAAGTGGCGGCGCCGCGGATTCAAATGACCTTGCGACACCAGAATTGACAAGAAGTGAAGTTGGGGGCATCAGCAAAATCCTTTGATCAATCGGTATAAGATTATAGATATATTATTAAATTATATTAAAGAAAAGAAGAAAAAGAAAAAAGAAAAGAAAAAATATTAAATTATTTTTATATAATATATTATTAAATCAATCGGTATATATAATCATAAGATTATAGATAAGTTATATTTATAATTTTCGAATTATTTCTCAAAATTTAATTGATTTTCCAAACATTTATAATTATATATATATATGATATTATTTATAACATATACAAAATATTTTTAATACAATTATCGAAAATACATTTAGGAACAAAATATATTTAGAGTAAAGACAATATAATAACATGATTAATTATAGAGAACTTAGATTTGCAATGAAAATATTATATATTTGAAAACTTAGAGAATAATAAAATTTATAATGTTTGAAAATATTGTAAACTATTTTACAAATTTGGTAATTAAAAAATTTGCAAGCTGATTTTTCAATTTACGAAAAATAATTTTTTTTCCTCATTTTCAATTTCGATTTTAAAATTTTATTTAAGTTAGATTCTGCTTCCATTGCAAACCTGTTAATCAAATTATAATTAATATATAGTTTATTAGTTAAAAAAACATATTAAAAACGTAATTATTAAAATGTCAAAGTTAAAATAAATAAATGATATTACAAAAAGTGCTTTAAAAAATTTATTAAAAATGAACTTAAAAAATAATTAAAACTAGGGTAATTATACTAACAGTCACATAATTTTGGGGCAATTGAAAAAACAGTCACCTAAGTTTCAATTCAGCCAGTTAACTTTAAAAAAATAACAAATCAGTCACTCATTAACATTTTTCATCACAGGCTTAACGGGACAACTGACGTGGCTAGTTAACTGATTCAAGTGGCCAATTAACTTGCCACGTTGGACAAGTAGTCAAAGGGTAAAAAAGAACAAAAAAGATTGGTTTAGGGTAAAAAGACAAAGGATGATTGGGTTTTACTTTTTTCCTTCTCTATGTCTTTCTTCTTTTTCTTCTCATCATTCTGTTCATCTTCTTCTCCCTCAACCTCTTTCTCCTTATGCTTCTTTTCTTTTTTCTTTTTCTTCTTTTCTTTCTTCTTCTTCTTCTATTCTTTCTCTTCATATTCTTTTACCACCTCTTTACCATCTCTTTATCCTCGTGTTTTCCTTCTTTCTTCATCTTCACCTCCTTGTCTTTTTTCATTTTTTTCCTGTGTTTTCATCAATTTTGTGCATCTTCTCCTTCTTTTTCTTTTTCTCCTCTTTATTCTTCATTTCTCTAATCTCACTATCCTCTGTTTTTCCTTATCCTTCTATTTATGTTTCTCCTCCTTATCCTTCTTATTCTTCAACTTTTCCTTCTCACTGATTTCGTCTTCAATTTAAGTTCAACCTTAGCCTTCTTTTTCCTCTTATGGTTTGGCTCCATATCCTTTACCTTCACTTTGAAATGCAGTTCATCTTCCTTCATCTTCTTTTCCATTGCTGACAATCGATTCAAATGTACCTTGCAACTTAGAACTTTGTCACAAATTGAAACTTGAATGTAAGTCCTTCCTGATTTTTCAAAAAATTCCCTAAAAGAATATTAGATTTTTCAGCAAATTGCAACACAAGCTTACCATACCCTTAGCATTTTCTTACTAATTATATCTATTTTGTAACACCCCCAACTTGACCTAAACGTTATGGTCGGATTGTGAAGGTTACCATGCTTAAATAGAAGTTACAATAAAAAAATAGTGGATTTGAGAAAAAAAAACTAGTAAAACATTTGAAAACAAATATAGCATTCTAACTGCTCAAAAACTTCAAAGCTTAATAGTTTTTCAAAATTTAAAGTAAAATTCTCATATCACATTTTTATGTCAAAAACCCTATTTCAAGAAATCGTTTAATTTGTTTTGTAGCAGAAACACCTTAAATTCCCATCGTTTGAAAAAAAAAAAAAACTAGTATTCATTTTAGTTATTTTAAATTAGGTGTCATTAACCAATTTAAGTCTTAGCATGATAATAACTTATATATGTGATCCTAATAATCTAACAAACACAAAATATTCCAAATTAACAAACCCAATCAAAATGTCTGTAATGCCCAAATAGAACAAAACAATACAACCCATAATTTTTAGTTTAAAAACATGAAATTTTGAGTTCCAAGTCGCCGTCCAATCCTAGTTCGAAAGGTTACCTGAAATCAGACAAATAAATAATATCGTGAGCTTTAAGCCCAATCACTATAGGAAAATAGACCTTTAGCGATGTTTTTAGTGGAGCTTGGATAAAAAACACCGCAAATGTAATATATTAGTGGCACTATAAGGAAAACGCCCCAAAAAGTTGAGCAATAGTGCCATTTTTAGACCAAACGCTGCTAAAAGTTGAGCAATAGTGGCGTTTTTGGTCCAAACGCCGCTAAAATCTGAGCAATAGTGGTGTTTTTAGTCCAAACGCCACGAATATGTATTATTTTTTTCAAAATGACTCTGTTTTGTTATCCCCGAAATGCCTTGGTCTTTTTCTGAAAATCAGTTCCCCCCCCCAAAAAAATTCCAAAATCAAACTTAATCAACTACTTTTGAATGCTTCGATTTTTATTTGAATCTTATAAATTGAATCCAACTTAAATAAAACTTTACGTCTCAAATTACAAATCCAACTTGAATTTGAGTTTTTACAATCTCAAGTGAATCATATTCAATTAAATCCTAAACCCTATAATTAATATATATTTAGGGGCATAACTAGGGGGCTGAAAGGGACTCGGCCCCTTAAAATGAAAATTTTTTCATTTAGGCCTTTTGAAATTTTTAAAAATTTTAAAGGTAAAGTTGCACTTTGTCCCTCTGAAAATGGAAAAAATTTTGATTTAATCATTAAAAAATTATAAAAATATAAGCTATCAAAATGATGAGATTGCATTTTTTTACTTACAATTTAATTTCAGCCCCTAAAAAAATTCTGATTGTGCATCTATTTATCCCCAAACCCATAAACTCTAAATCTTAAACCCTAAACCATAAACTCAAAACCCAAAACCCAAAACCCTAAGCCATAAAACCCTAAAGTACAAACACTAAACCATTAATCTATTAAACCCTAAATATTAAACACCTAAATTCTAAACCCTAAAAATAAATTTCATATGGATATATATTGATGTGTGTATATATAGATATTAATGTAAAAGCTTATGTTTATAATAATTTGTGGAAGCACTTAATATTGATTAAAAAGTCAAAAAGCAAAACACAAACAATAGAAGAGGGAAAAAAAGTGAAATGGCAAAATGATGCATTTTTAGGTTTATTAATTTTCCTTTTCAATTCAACATATATTTCATGTTTATTTTTATGCTTATGAAAAATAATTTTTCGGAATTCATAATTATCTCTCTTAAATTATGGTTACCATTCTAATTTAGTTGTTTTAAAATGTTTTAGATTAATGTTTTCCCGTCTGTTTTTCAATCATAGTTTTCCAAGACTTAAATGTGGAAAACACATCGCTTTTATGCTTTAAGAAGAATTTCCAAACTTTTCTGGAAAAATCATAAATAAAAGTTAGCATATAATTAGCTCCACCTCTCGAAGGCACTCTGGATGACCCCCACAAATCAGAATGAATACTCCAATGTTCCCTTCTTGTTATGGATTCCTCTAGTGAATCGAACTCCCTTTTGCTTCCCAAAAACGCAGTGCTCACATAAATTTAGTTTGCAAATCCCTTCCCTATCAAGAAGTCCTCTTTTGCTCAATTCTGCCATGCCATTCTCACTCATATGCCCTAGGCGCATATGCCAAAGTTTAGTAATATCATCATCTGACAAGGAAGAGGAAACGACAGTTGTATCACTAGTAAAAATAAAACCCTGCAAAACATATAACTTGGCAGTCTTTCTATGCCCTTTCACCACAACTAGGGAACCTTTGGAAAACTTCAAAACCCCACTTTCAACTGTGTATCTGTACCCTTTTGAATCAAGATTACTCAACGAAATTAAATTTCTCTTCAATTCTAGAACATGTCACACGTCACTAAGTGTTCTGACAACTCTGTCAAATATCTTAACTTTAATTGTTCCAATACCTGTAGTTTTACATGAAGCATTATTTCCCATCAGAACAACACCTTCAGACATTGTTTCATAAGTTGTAAACCAATCCTAGTCGGGACTCATATGAAAGGTGCAGCTCGAATCAAGGATCTACTTCTCGCTCACTTTAGAATTGTTGATAGAAGCGACTAGAAGTTCACCATCACTGTAGTCTTCTACAATATCAGCTTCACCGGATTTTTTTGGTTGTTTTCTCTTTTGATTCGCAGCCTCCCTCTTGATCTTGTTTTGCAGCTTATAGCACTCAGATTTAATGTGCCCCCCCTTTTTTTTTGGCAGAAGTTACAAGTTTTACCTCTGTTTGAAGACTTTGATCTACCTTTAGATTTATCGCAAGGATTTTGTTCCTGTGTCCTTCCACAATCATCATCATCATTTCGATCTTCTCTCCCACGAACAATGAGAGCCTCTTCTTGAGAGTCGAGTTTAACCAAAAGATGCTTTATCTTATCATATGATGTCAAAAAATCATAAACCTCATCAACTGTGAGAAACTCGTGACTATATAAAATCATGTCTCTAAAGGTTGAATAAGACGCGGGCAATGAACAAAATAGAATCAACCCCAGATCTTCCTTATCATATTTAACATCCATGACCTCTAAGTTTGAGAGAATTTCTTTAAACACTGTTAAGTGTTCGTTGTAACACCCCTTACCCGTATCCTATATCGGAACCGAGTACGAGGCATTACCAGACTTAACAATAAATTTGGTGAAATTAAATAACACATATATAAAATGACTTAGTCAAGCCCCAATACATGCCATAACTTAAATCATTTATAAATAAAGATACCCATAGATAGCTTGATAGTGTGAAGTGATCTCCGACGACCTCAAACCCGAGCTTGTTTAGTAGGACTCTGTAATATGGGAAAGAAAAGGGGGTAAGCTTATAAAGCATAGTAAGTTCACATGTAAAAATAATAAGCATTAGCAATGAATTTAGCTTACTACTAAGCTGTTATAACTTGCATAAATAATGCTAAGTTCTTACCTTCCCAACTTATTTGTAGCCTTATCAAAGCCTCAACATGACAAATCCTCACAACAAGTTCTCAAGATAATGCAATCATAATTACACATAGTTCCACCATTTTCTCATGTTCATCTTAAGCTGTCTACTTGAGTCATAGTAACTAAATTATTTATATCTCGACCTACAAAACTCCAAATTAAGACCCGTTAATTTTTACTGAAACTAGACTCACATATCTTCATACCATAAAATTTCCAAAATTTTTGGCTTATCCAATTAGTACAGTTTATTCATTAAAATTTCCCCTATTTCACTATTCGACTATTTTGATCACTTTTCACTACGAATCAATTTTCTCCTTGTACATAATTCAAATGATGTTATAATTTGTTTTATTTGAAACTAGACTCATTAAGGATTTCAACCATATAACTTATATCCCATAATTAGTTTTGTACAATTTTTAATGATTTTTTCAAGGTAGAACAGGGGATCATGTAATCATTCTGAACTAATCTCACAAGAATTTAAATATCTTAAAATATAAAAATCCTTTGTTTGCTCTGTTTCTTTTATATGAAAATAGACTCAATAATATTTAAATAAATATCTCGTCTAACTTATAAATCAATTTCTACTATTTTTGGTGATTTTTCAAAGTCACGTCACTGCTGCTGTCCAAAACAGTTTTATTGTAATTTTTTTTGCTCTCTCTTTCTCTATTTAGTTGTACTCATTACTTATAACAATCTTTCCAATTTCCGATTACACATCGAGCATATTGCTCATATGTTACACATGTATATAACTACACTTATCACTACAAAGTCACACATAATTTCACTTAATCGATTTTCCCGTTGAACACTCGGAATATACACGGATACGTAGAGAATTAGCACATAAGTGCCACACTGATATGTAGTCGAAGCTACCACTGTAATGTAGCCGAAGCTACCACTATTCACTGATCAGGTAGTCGGAGCTACCACTTTTCACTGATCAGGTAGCCAGAGCTACCACTTTTCACTGATCAGGTAGCTAGAGCTACCACTCTTCACTGATCAATAACACTGGAAATGTCCACGCCGCGCTCACACACAAGCCTGTCGGTGTTTGCAACACATGCTAGATCACCCAGCACCCGGGACTCACTGTAACACTGTAACACTGGTCTCCAGTATCCACTTCTATTCCTATGTTCAACCGGGAATTTACTCTTAACACTTATTTTAAACACTTTAGCACTTGAATAATTCATGAACAATTTTTCTTCCAAATTCAATATTAATTCACATATCAAATATAATTCACCATTTATATAAAAATATATCACTATTATTTACACATAACTTACATAATTACATTCTCAATCTCATCACATCATCAATTTAACTTATCCTCCCCAAATTATTCTATTCAATACTTTCTTGATATTACACAAAGCCATCTTTCTAATTTGATCTTACATGTAAATTATACCAATTTTCATTAAAATGTCGAGTCAATATCGAACATTATAATTATATTGGAAAATCAATACTAAAGTATTCATAACTAAAATTTCAATCTAACATTCAAACTTGCATCATTAAATGCTTATTAAACATATGAACTTACCTCGATACCAAAACGTCCATTTTACCAACTTTCCCGATTTTCAATTTTCCTCCCGTTCTAGGTCCAAATCTCATTTTTTGGGGTCTAAAACATCACATTTCATTATTTAATTAATTTACTATTCAAAACAGTCTTAACTCAACTTTTGTAAAATTATAATTTTACCCCTAAACTTTTACATATTTACACTTTGCCTCAATACTCGAAAATTAAACTTCAGCCCTTATTCTTATGTTTTATAACATGCGACCATTTTTCTCTTCTATGGCAACATCAAATTCTCACTAATTCACTCACTTATGACCAATTTATAACTTTTACAGTTTAACCCCTTTTATACGGTTTCATCGAAAATCATCTAATAAAACTCATTTCTCTAATCATAGACATGCATAATCTACCATAATTCATCAAAATTCACAATTATTCAACATGGGTCAATTTTTAAAATTAAACTCTAGATCAAATTAATGGTAGAAATAGCTAGACTAAGTTACCGGGATTTCAAAAATACGATGAATATTAAAAACGGGGATCAAAAACACTTACTATTGAGCTTTGAAAAAGCTTGAAACCCTATCCATGGCTTCTTGAGAAATTCGGCAGCATGGAGAAGAGAATGAGCAGATTTTTGGGTTTCAATTTTGTCTTTTATGCCTTAAAACACCCAAATGACAAAAATGCCTTTAAGACTTTTCTTTCAATTTTGTCCTATTCATGCCCATTTTTGTCCATCAAATTATTCAATGGTCTAATTACCTTTTAAGGGCCTTCAACTTAAAACTCATAGCAATTTGACACCTCTAATATATAGAACTCAACTTTTGCACTTTTTACAATTTAGTCCTTTTGACTAAATTGAGTGCTCAAACGTCGAAATTTTTGAACGAAATTTTTACGAAATCTTTCTGTAAAATTGTAGAACATAAAAATATAATAAAAATAGAATTTTACTCGTCGAATTTGTGGTCTTGAAAGTACTATTTTGACTAGACCTAAATATGGGCTGTTACAACTCTTCCCCCCTTTTAGGATTTTCGTCCCCGAAAATCTTACTAAAATGAAGTTTAATATCTTTCTCAAGATTTCCAACATCACTAAATAACCCTTTTTGAGACGATACTTTTAGAAACACTCTGTCATCGATCTAAATCCCAATATAACTCAGTCAATTCTGTCAAATAAAGAATCGATACATATTGAAATTATTATACTAATTCCGTCAAACGTTCGAAAACAACCCACTAGCATTTCTTTGGATCTGAAGATTGAGGGAAACCTGATACGAAATTCACAATAGTCCTGCCTTATTATCATTTTAATATTATCACCGATATCGTTAATCCTGAATACACTTAACATTCAATTTAATTCTGTCGACATTTCAACATCTGAGTACAGAGTCAGAAGTACCAGGTTAATATTCATATGCCCAAAACATTTAACTCTTTTGGGCCCTTTTGTCACTTACCATCCTTAATCAAATTAGGGAACGGTTACGAAAAATTGAGTACTTCACTTCCACTTTGCCATAGTATAACTATGATCTTACATATGATCACTTATCACTTTCCGAAGCCATAGCCCTACCATGGTCTTACACGGATCACATTTATCACTTGTCACTTATCACTGATCAGATAAGTGTAGCTAAAGCTACCACTAATCACTTGTCACTAATTAGAAGTACTCAAATCCGATGTTCCGCTCAATTTAATCATTTAATCGGTTTTCGTATTGTTGTTTTGTTCTCAATTCATTAACAAATATATCTCATCATACATTATATAATTCATGAAATTAACATTTAGTCATTAAATTTCAGCCATATGAACTTACTACCACTTATCCAGATGAAAAATTCTCTGTTAATGAAATACTTTCAGAAGCACTTGACACTCATCTAAGTTCAATACTCTTACCCATTAAAAGTTTAAACATTAGGTTCAAAGCCTGGTACATAACATTTCATACTCTTACTAGTGTAATTGCCTCGAAGTATCATCCATCTCTGTACTTCTCAAATAAACAAATAATTATCATTGTGCTAGACATCATAACATTCTGTCTTTAACTCGCTGATATATATATATATATATATATATATATATCAAGATCATTTGAAAAGTGAAAACCAATACACAAGTCTAAGTTGAACTTCCTATCATTCACACTTTGCCAACTTCAATTTCTTCTCAAATCTAGAGAAAGATTAAACTTATAGTAGAATTTACTTCAATCAAGTTACTCATCAAGCACTTAACTATACTGATGCCACAATACTCATACTGACTTAAAAATCATAGTGCCATAATAAGACTAACTTCTCAATTACTTTAGTAGATAATGTCCCGGCTGAAAAGAAAACATCTCGATCATGATTGCACTATCTAATTCTGTCATTACTAATCTGATATTATTCCAATTGCAAACAGATATAAATTCAGAATAAATTCCAGCAATTATATACTTTAAGTCTCATACCTGGATGAGTTAATTAATTGAGCCTGACCTTTCTTTAACTATAACATTTCGAAATCCGAATGATCTTCATATTAATCTGACATCTTTTCTGCAACTGTGTTCATTTACTAAACCATTCTCAACTCTGATCACGTTGTCAGTTAATCTACAACTCAACTCTTTAGTCTTCCACTTGTAAACTCATTCGATCTGGATTTCATAAAATTTCTTTCTAACATACCTTATTGGAAGGGGGTGAAGTTGTAACATCTCTGACTTGCCTCTTATATATTCATGCATATAACTTAACACTCATCAATATATATTTTGTTTCAAGTAACTTAACATGCATACTCATTTTACACAACCTTCCTATCATCTTATACAAACAAGTGCACTATACTTTCATTCATAAATCTCAAGTAAAATTACTCATAACATTCACTTAATTTTACAAGTTATATTCATAGCATCATACAAATGCCAATCAAACATGAACACTTACCATAGTATAAACTTTCCTTTCATCTCATCTTTCATATTTCAAAAGAAATTCCTATCCACAATTTATACATCATCACATAAACATCATAAACTATTATTCTTATTTTTTTAAGAGTCTCAACTCATCATAAACACACTATTTGTACTATCAAATTTAGCTCGGTTGAAGTGCGCATCTGTCTAATAAAATAATTTACATCAGTGTCGGGAGTCGTCACACTATCACAGCTCATTATGGCATGTATAGCTAGGCTCTCACACTCACTATGGCAGTTCGAGAACCAACTAAACCATAGCTCTGATACCACTAAATGTAATATCCCTTACCCGTATCCTATGCTGGAACCGAGTACGAGGCATTACCAGACTTAACAATACATTTGGTCAAATTAATTAACACATATACAAAATAACTTAGTCAAGCCCCTATACATGCCATAACTTAAATCATTTATAAATAAAGATACCCATATATAGCTTGATAGTGTGAAGTGATCTCCGACGACCTCAAACCCGAGCTTGTTTAGTAGGACTCTGTAATATGGGAAAGAAAAGGGGGTAAGCTTATAAAGCTTAATAAGTTCACATGTAAAAATAATAAGTATTAGCAATGAATTTAGCTTACTACTAAGCTGTTATAACTTGCATAAATAATGCTAAGTTCTTACCTTCCCAACTTATTTGTAGCCTTATCAAAGCCTCAACATGACAAATCCTCACAACAAGTTCTCAAGATAATGCAATCATAATTACACATAGTTCCACCATTTTCTCATGTTCATCTTAAGCTGTCTACTTGAGTCATAATCACTAAATTATTTATATCTCGAGCTACAAAACTCCAAATTAAGATCCATTAATTTTTCCTGAAACTAGATTCAAATATCTTCATACCATAAAATTTCCAGAGTTTTTGGCTTAGCCAAATAGTACAGTTTATTCATTAAAATTTCCCCTATTTCACTATTTGACTATTCTGACCACTTTTCACTATGAATCAATTTTCTTCTTGTACATAATTCAAATGATGTTATAATTTGTTTGATTTGAAACTAGACTCATTAAGGATTTCAAGCATATAACTTATATCCCATAATTATTTTTGTACAATATTTAATGATTTTTCCAAGGTAGAATAGGGGATCACATAAACATTCTGAACTAATCTCACAAGAATTTAAATATCTCAAAATATAAAAATCCTTTTGTAACACCCCAAACCCGGCCCATACGTTTTGACCGAATCTGGTATGCTACGGGTTGTACGTTGAAAACTTTTGCCTTGTTGGTTTTGGAAATCGTAAGTTAATTAGACAGTATTTGAATAAATAAGTGACATTAAAAAAAACTTGTATTATTATTATTTCGTAAAATTAAACCTTTGACAAAAATTCATAAGTTGCAAATATTAAAAACTACCTAGGCGAATATAAACTATGGGGCCGTATTACCTAAATATTCCCAAAATGAAACTTAAAGGAAAAACAAAAAATAATCTATAGAAATAAAAACTTGATGGCCCCTCGAGTCCGTCTCGGCTCCCATGTCCACGATCTACTGCTCATATGAAAAGTTAGGGAAAATAATAGGGTGAATCACCAAGACTCAGTGTGTAAATCCTAAAAACACATAAAAGGCTTGGGCCCACAAACACATTATGAGCCCTGGCCCATACACAATGGCAACAATCATAATTACATGATAGATAATAAATGATGCATAGCCCAACCCATCCTAGAATTCCATCCTCTACACACCAACCCGTACCAACCATCACACCTTGGGGATTTCTACAATCAACCCTCCATCCGCTACACACCATAACGACAGCCGTACTGCCTATTCCTATTATTCAGGAATCATTAAACGTGGCATAGCCATCGATCAACTTGTTGGACCTAACATTCATATTTTGGGATTTCTACCACCGATCACTATGTGACCTATCATGCACTTCCCCTTCAATAACATAATTTCACCCCATGCATACACATAAAAGAAGCATCATGCAGATTTATACATATTTTGATACACATAGAGAGTTCTATGTTTACGTACCTGACATCTTAGCATAACCCCTTTTTGGGTTCCATTCGATTGTCTATACAGCATCTTTCCGGCTTTTTAGCCCATAACATAAATATAAAGACATACATACAGGATTAATAGTGTGTTAGCGATCTACACACCTGATTATTGATAAAACGATGCTTTCTATGTCGACGCTATCCTTAGTCGACACAATTGCTATCTGCCTAAGGTGTTGTTCAGAAGCCGGTCCACAACCAAGTGGCCAATCTCGAAAGGCAGATACCGCTCGTTTCTTAAATTTAGGGATTCTCTCCTTTGCCTTAAAATCCCGAAATTGGAGACTAACGATTTTTGACTTTTAGATCTAGATGACCAAGTTTCCTTAGCATAGGGAATTCGGCTAGCACTTGGAGAGAAGATTCGGCAATGTCAAAGAAGCAGTTTTAAATGCCGAAAGAATAGAACTAACTCACAAATGGGATGAATAGAGAAAAACGATGGGGATTTCGGCTTTTTAGAGAAATCAGCTCAAGAGAAAAGGAGAGGTTTCGGCTTTTGAAGAAACTAAAGAATAGAAATTGTAGAGGGAGAGGCTAAGAATTTCGGCACAAGAATGAAGAGGAAATTAGGGTTTAAATGCCAGAATCAATGAGATATCCCCCTATTTATAGGAATTTCGGCACCTATTGTTTAAAACCGAAAACGCCCTTCCTGATAACTAAAAGTCAAGCTAATAAAAAGGGAAAATTCGGCACCCCTTATCCATGAAGTAGCCGAATTCTTTACTCCTCTAGGTGGTGGATTTTCGGCCATCACCTTGCCTTGCAGATAGCTCCTATCTTTTCTCCTTTTTATCTTCTATATTATCAATTATAAAAACCATATAAATCCTCCTATTTTTGAGCCTTGTTGCCGTCCACTTCACCTAATCCTAATGCCGAATTTAGCTAACTTAAATTAAAAGATTTGGGCTCCATAAAACTTAAATTTTTGGCCCCTAACTCCTTGTGTGTGGCGTCACCCCTTGCTCCCTTTAAAGTGCCGAAAATGGCCCAGAAACATGGGCTCATCGCGGGCCCCTTTAATTGTTAATGACGCCACATTCTAATTCCCTTGCAGTGCCACCTTTTGTTGGGCCATAAGCCCACGTTAGTATTTTGATCACAATTACCACCTTTTAACTCTTTAATGCCTCATCAGATAATTTAACCAAGGCCTTTGCCTAATCCTGAGCCCAATTTGGACCCCTATCACTTAAATTAACATATTAAACATATCCTTACACTAAACGCATAGACCCGTTAATTCAGGATGTTACACCCTTGTTAGCTCTGTTTCTTTTATATGAAAATAGACTCAATAACATTTAAATCAATATCTCGTCTAACTTATAATTCAATTTCTATTATTTTTGGTGATTTTTCAAATTCACGTCACTGCTGCTGTCCAAAACAGTTTTATTGTAAATTTTTTGCTCTCTCTTTCTCCATTTAGTTGTATTCATTACTTATAACAATCTTTCCAATTTTCGATTACACATCGAGCATATTGCTCATACGTTACACATGTATATAACTACACTTATCACTACAAAGTCACACATAATTTCACTTAATCGATTTTCCCGTTGAACACTCGGAATATACACGGATACGTAGAAAATTAGCACATAAATGCCACATCGATATGTAATGGGTTACCATCGTAATGTAGCCGGTTTACATCATCGTAATGTAGCCGGCTACCATCGATATGTAGCCGGTTACCATCGATATGTAGCCGAAGCTACTACTATTCACTAATCAAGTAGACGGAGCTACCACTTTTCGCTGATCAGGTAGCCAGAGCTACCACTTTTCACTGATCAGGTAGCTAGAGCTACCACTCTTCACCGATCAATAACACCGAAATGTCCACGGCTCGCCTCACAAGCCGTCGTGTGTCGCAACACATGCTAGATCACCCAGCACACGGGACTCATTGTAACACTGTAACATTGGTCTCCAGTATCCACTTCTATTCCTATGTTCAACCGGGAATTTACTCTTAACACTTATTTTAAACACTTTAGCACTTGAATAATTCATGAACAATTTTTCTTCCAAATTCAATATTAATTCACATATCAAATATAATTCACCATTTATATAAAAATATATCACTATTATTTACACATAACTTACATAATTACATTCTCAATCTCATCACATCATCAATTTAACTTATCCTCCCCAAATTATTATATTCAATACTTTCTTGATATTACACAAAGCCATCTTTCTAATTTGATCTTACATGTAAATTATACCAATTTTCATTAAAATGTCGAGTCAATATCGAACATCATAATTATATTGGAAAATCAATACTAAAGTGTTCATAACTAAAATTTCAATCTAACATTCAAACTTGCATCATTAAATGCTTATTAAACATATGAACTTACCTCGATACCAAAACGGCCATTTTACCAACTTTCTTAATTTTCAATTTTCCTCCCGTTCTAGGCCCAAATCTCTTTTTTCGGGGTCTAAAACATCACATTTCACTTATTTAATTAATTTACTATTCAAAACAGTCCTTAACTCAACTTTTTCAAAATTACAATTTTACCCCTAAACTTTTACATATTTACACTTTTGCCTCAATACTTGAAAATTAAACTTCAGTCCTTATTCTTATGTTTTATAACATGCTGATCATTTTTCTCTTCTATTGCAACATCAAATTCTCACTAATGCACACACTTATGACCAATTTATAACTTTTACAATTTAACCCCTTTTATACGGTTTCATCGAAAATCATCTAATAAAACTCATTTCTCTAATCATAGACATGCATAATCTACCATAATTCATCAAAATTCACAATTATTCAACATGGTTCAATTTTTAAAATTAAACTCTAGATCAAATTAATGGTAGAAATAGCTAGACTAAGTTACCGAGATTTCAAAAATACGATGAATATTAAAAACGGGGCTCAAAAACACTTACTATTGAGCTTTGAAAAATTTTGAAACCCTATTCGTGGCTGCTTGAGAAATTCGGCAGCATGGAGAAGAGAATGAGCAGATTTTTGGGTTTCAATTTTGTCTTTTATGCCTTAAAACACCCAAATGACAAAAATGCCCTTAAGACTTTTCTTTCAATTTTGTCCTATTCATGCCCATTTTTGTCCATCAAGTTATTCAATGGTCTAATTACCTTTTAATGGCCTTCAATTTAAAACTCATACCAATTTGACACCTCTAATATATAGAACTTAACTTTTGCACTTTTTACAATTTAGTTCTTTTGACTAAATTGAGTGCTCAAACGTCAAAATTTTTGAACGAAATTTTTACGAAATATTTCTGTAAAATTGTAGACCGTAAAAATATAATAAAAATATAATTTTACTCATCAATTTGTGGTCTCAAAACTACTTTTTCGACTAGACCCAAATTTGGGCTGTTACATTCGTGCACAGACTCACCTTCCTCCAAATGATGAGCATAAAGATGCTGCTTCATCTACAACTTGCTGGTTAGAGTTTTCGACATACATATTTGTTCCAGCCTCTTCTATAATGCAGCGGTGGACTTCTCCTTCATCACTTCCTGCAAAATTTCGTTAGACAAATGTAGATATAATTGTGTTAATGCCTTTCAATCCTTACGCTTCTTCTCTTCATCCGTTAATGTCGAAGGCATCTTATCTATTCTTAGTAGGGCATCCTCTAGATCCATTTGCATTAGAACTACTTGTATCTTTATTTGCCACAACGCAAATCTGGTGTTGCGATCCAACAGCAGAATTTCATACTTCAAAAACGTCATTACCGTGATCGAGGTGAACAACCCGGAAGCTTGAATACCAATTGTCGTAACCATTTTTTGATAAAATAGTAAACGACGCGGTCGACTCGATTTTTGAAAAAAATGAAAAGGAAGGGAGTCGCCACTGATCTTTAGTTGGGTGTGATCGGATCACCTTTGTTTTAATAAAACGTCTCAGTTTATTAAAACAATGCTTTTGGTCGACGAAAATTTGAAAAAAAGGGGTTCGGAAGTCAATTACGTGCGAGGAAGGATTAGCACCCTCGACACGCCCGAAATCGGTACCATACTGATTGATCGATGTCCTAATGTTGAAAACTTTGAAATGATTTGAAAATAGGTACTTTTTATTTCTAAAACTTGAAAGAATTGGAAGAGACGTTTATGGCTCTCTTATTTTCGAAGAGATAAAGCATCATGTCCAGTAAGTTAAGGCGCAATACTTTAGACTCTCGAAACTAAGCTTGCCTTTTAAAACTTAGTTTTGCATTTGAAGAGGATCTTCCTTCATTTGTCAAACGAGAAATCAGAACCCAGTAAATTAGGGCTCATTTTCTCGAAGGTTCAAATTAGGAATATTGCCTCTATTTTAATAGAAATAAACTTATCCGAAGTATCTAGATGTTGAGTCCAGTAAGTTAGGGCACAACATTTCAAATATCCGAGATTAAGTGTTTTGTTTAAAATTTAAATTGCGATTTCAAAAAGGATATCCCGTTGTTTAGCTTTAAACGAGAAGAAACGGAACCCAGTAAGTTAGGGCTCGATTCTCTCGAATTGCTAATACGGGATATTGGTTGTTACAAAAATTGAGGTGTCGAGAAAAATTAGCACGAAAATGTGAAAACATGATGTTATACGCGAAAAGAATAGTAAAAGACATACGCATATATACGTATAAGTAAGGATGATATATAATATATTGAAAGTATTACGTATAGTAACGATAATAGAAATAACGATGAGATGATAATAATAACATGATAATGATGAAAATAATATAAAGATGATAAACATATAATAATAGCGCTATGACATATGAGAAATATAATGGAAAATAAATATATACATCATATGAAACAAATATAATAACAATAATAGTAACAATGATATGCTAACATGAATGATGATAAAAATAGAAAATAATAGCGTATTGATGAGGAAAATAATGAAAATAATAGAAAGTGCAAAGGGAATAAACAAAAAAATATACAAATAGTAGTAAAATAATAATAATAATATAATAATCTAATAACAAATCATATAGTACAATAATAACATAGTAGTAACAAAAATAATAGAAAATAATGAAAAAATAATAGAACTATGATAATAATAATGATGGAAATAAAAGTAGAATGGAGAATGATATAAAAATAACATTAATAATAATAAATAAAATGATAAAATAAGTTGATAATAATACCAATCATGATAGTAATAAAATATTTATACAAAGGAATAAACAAAATATATATGTGTGAAAATTCTAATATAATAATAGTAATAATAAAGATATTAACTAATAATAATAGGGTGATAATAATAATAATATGATGATGATAAAAATGCTAAATAATAATAATAATAATAATAATAATAATAATAATAATAATAATCATCATCATAAAGTAAAAATATAGTATATAATAATAAAAGAACAAAAACGCAAATTAACTAAAAAGGATTGAATTGAAATTAAAACGGAATTTTGGGGTTAGATTTGAAAATAAAAGAAAGGACGAGGACCAAAATACAACGCGCGCGGACTTGTGGGGACTAAAGTGGACAATACCCCCTAAATTCCCATGCGCACACCCAGTTGGCAGCTTTAGGGACCAAATCGAAAACAAAATGATACCTAAGGGCCAAATTTGAAAGAACAGAAAAAAGACACGAAATAGGGCTGAATCGAACGGGGTTGCGAAGAAAGGGGACCATTTGCGAAAATATCCCCTTCAAGGGTCATGCGCAGTAACTCCTACTACGAAACGGCGTCGTTTTGTCTGATGGTCATAAAACCATCTTTATTTCCAAAAAATCAGATTTCTTTTACCCTAAAATTTTAAAAATCAGCAGCCACAATCTCTTTTTTCTCTCATCTCTCCCTCTCTTTTTAGCCCGACGATTGGGCTCCCTTGACCTTCCGTCGCACCACTGTACCACCACCATATCGGTGGCCGGTGGTGTCCAAGACTTAGCCCTTTTAGCCCTTATTCAAAACCCTACTGAAGGCCAAGCGTTGATGTACCGAAGGCGAAGAAAAAAGGGGTCTTCAACACCTTTTTCGGCAGCGCTCCGACGATGAAGAGAGGGCACCCCGACGCCGTGACCGTGAGGGCTCCGGTAAATCCCTTCTTTTCTTCTTTATTACCCTTTGTTTTTAAAGCTTTTGAAATAATAAAATAAAATAAATAAAACGAAAGCAAATAATAGTAAAACTAAAAAAGGTCGAAAACCTTAAGGCTCTATCTTTTATTGCTGATGATTCGTGCTTTCTGTTTTCTCTTTTAGAATCACCAAAATTCCCCCCTTTTACAATGTTATTTTCGGGCTTAAATAGCCGAAAGACAATACATGCTTTTTCTATTGTTGCTTGCTGCTTTCTTGCCGTGTTCGGTCTTGTTTGCAGGTTATGGGTGATGCTGACACGGGCGGTGGGCAAGTGGAGCAGTCTGCGCGAAGAAAGCGATGGCCTAGTGCGCGCATGAGAGGGCAAGTGGCTCTAGGGTTTTGTTTTTTTCTGATTTTGGTGTTTGGGCCTTCTTGTTTAGGTTAATTTTGGTGTTGGTTCGGTTTAATTTGTTGTAAAATGGGCCGGGCAACTGGGCTCGTACAGCTGCCCCTCTTTGCTTATTGTCGTGTAACGAGAATAGAGCAAAGACTTTCAAAAGGCCCATTTTGCCCGGGCCTGCTAAGCCCCGACTTCTTTTGTAGCCTCATTTCGTCCATCGCATCTTGTTGTTTTGATCCACTCTATTGCTGCAACTTTAGAGGTAATGGATTTTTCGTTTTTAATCCATTTCGATTCGACTTGCTCCTGCAACTTCAAGAATGTCAAATCTGCTATCTTCAATCTGATCCCTACAAACTCAGGGATCACCGGACTGATATCTTCGATCTGCTTCCTGCAACTTCAGGAAGGTCAAATCTACTATCTTCAATCTAATCCCTGCAAACTCAGGGATCACGATCGATGTCTTCGATCCGCTTCCCGCAACTTCGGGAAGGTCAAATCGCTATCTTCAATCTAATCCGCAAACTCGTGGATCACCGATCGATGTCTTCGATCCGCTTCGCAACTTCGGGAAGGTCAAATCGCTATCTTCAATCTAATCCTCGCAAACTCGTGGATCATCACGATCGATGTCTTCGATCCGCTTCCCGCAACTTTAGGAATGTCAAATCGCTATCTTCAATCTAATCCCCGCAAACTCGTGGATCACGGTGATCGATGTCTTAGATCCGCTTCCTACAACTTCGGGAAGGTCAAATCGCTATCTTCAATCTGATCCCCGCAAACTCGGGGATCACTGCGATCGATATCTTCGACCGCTTCTCAGTAACTTCAAGAAGGTCAAATCGCTATCTTCAATCTAATCCTCGCAAACTCGGGATCACCGCGATCGATATCTTCGACCGCTTCCTCGCAACTTCGGGAAGGTCAAATCGCTATCTTCAATCTAATCCCTGCAAACTCAGGGATCACCAGACTGATGTCTTTGATCTGCTTCCTGCAACTTCAGGGATGTCAAATCTGCTATCTTCAATCTGATCCCTGCAAACTCAGGGACCACCAGACTGATGTCTTAGATCTGCTTCCTGCAACTTCAGGGAGACAGGATCCGCTATCTTCAGCCTTTGATCTGTCCCGCTAAGGGACAACATCTAAAATCTTTGATATTGCTACATCGTTCCCTGGGGAATTCGTCCTGTAGAATTACTTTTTACGTGCTTATGCTTATGCAAATAACGAGGATGTCATAATAGGAATGACTCAAATGCTCCTAACTACATGTGTTATGAATGCAGAATGTCATGAGAATGATGCTTTTCCACAATGATTAAGATGCACTGATCGTAATAAATCGAATGCTCCTACTTAAATGGTATCATGGAGGACATTTGCATGAATGCAGAATGTCATGATAATGATTCTTTGTTAAAAATGTATAAGGATCATGATGCGATGATCGCACGCTCCTAACGATGATGAATGGATGTAAAATGAAATGACCCCTCTTTATGCTTAGGGTTGTCACTGCTCGTCATCCACCAGAGTCGTACAACCCTGATATCTCGCTCTTGCTAGTACCTTTGCCAGAAACTCAAAGAAACAATCATATTTTGCTCAAACAATTTGCCCCAATGTGACTTCAAGGCCCACTCCACGGCACATACAGAACTTTAAGGCCTATACCATCTTCAGATCAACCCATTGTGCCTTAAGGGTATAGAAATTGTGTCATCTTCAATCCATCCCACTACGACTCAGGGGTGTAGAATCTATGTCATCTTCAGTCAATCCCACTATGACTCAGGGGTATAGAATTTGTAAATGATTTGGTCTGTTGCACCTTTCCATTCCTGGGGATCGTGATCAGGTATGCACGCATGGTAGTTGCATGGATACAGGATCTTTTTTTTTTTTGCGCGAATGATTCCCCATTCATACATCGCCCTTTTTTCATCGAGAGGGTACTGCTGACGTAATACCTCGTCAGTTTGTTCAATCACCATTTTTTGACAAAATCCGAAGAGATAGTCTCAGTTCAGACTTTTCCTCTACCATTATTCATACCCCTTAAACTCAATGAGTTTTAAGCAATAGTCCTGTTTCAGGTTCCGATACTACTTAGAAGTTTCCAGAGTAATATGTGAAACTCTTTTTTTGTGAAAGTGTCGTTAGTCCATTAATCGTTATTTCAATGCAAAATGCCTGAAAGAGATCATAACTGCGGATATGAACGAAGTCAGCTAGGAGCATAGCTCGAAACAAATAGGTTAAGCAAAGATAGCAAATGCAATTAGGAAGGAAATTTATTGGCAGTATTTTGCAAGGGAAATAAATAACAAAAATGGGTAAAATAGAAGCTAGGTGCCCCAGATATCATATCCTGAGCTTCTTTGTTCAAACTTCTTAAGGGCCATTTTAGGCTCAATATGTGTTCAGGGGATCCGAAGTACTTTGTCGATGCTCCAAAACGCAACTTACTACTGTATGCCTTACTTTTGATCAAAATTTGAGCTGCCCTTCTCGGGTTTTCAACTCAAATCCCCTTTGGTCTCAAGGCGCCCTTTGCAGGTTTTCGTCTTGGCCTCTCCTTTTCTTCTTTTTCTTTCCTTTCTGCGTTTTTTTTGTGTGCTCTTTTTTTTTGTGTGCTCTTTTTTTTTTGCAAATCTGAACTCACAGGATTGGGCAAGTCCTTGCCCTCCATCTTGATTAATGTCTATGTTTTCCAAGCCCGGGCTTTCTTTGTTGCATAAGGCACTTATTTTTCTTCTGGAGTCCTTTTGGATAAGAAGAATCCTTCTTAATACAGGTCTTTTGAACAAACCCTTTTTTGTCGTAAGCCCGTGTGAATGCTTCAATCAGACTTATTGTAGACATTTTACTTCATCCAAAAAGGAATATTAGCTTCCAATAACTGCTCCCGTTTTGTAAACTAACGAGAAAGGTATTGCCCCGGTGAAGGTCTTAGCCAACGTTCACAAAACATAGCAGGTAAATGGTAACTTCTCTATGCCAACTTTTACAAATATCGATTGTTGTCAGAAAAAAAATTGAATGGTTTTTGACTGTCTTGCTGCACTGATGTGGTGTATGATCTTTGAACAGACTATGAATTCGTGCCATTATGTTAAACACCTTTTTTCTGGCATTCTTTATCGCCATTCTCTCTTTCTTCTTCTTCTTTTTCTTCTTCTTTTTTCTTTTTCTTTTTTTTCTCTTTTTTTTTCTTTTTTCTTTTTTTCTTTTTTCTCTCTCTTTTTTTTGAAGTTGAATTTGAAGTCGACGACTGCTGACTTTGTAATTTTGGCATGTGAAGCGACCTTTACTCTCTCAACGACCATGAGTACTAATTGATGTTGGCTAAAAGATTATGAGGAGACTAGCTTGATAGCGCTTATGCCCCCGTATATAGGGAATCCTTGTTTCAGTGGCCCCGACATGTCTGAATGTGATCATACGATAATGTCTTACCTTATTCTTGCAGTGAGCTAAGCTTCCATCTTCATCTCCCTCGTTGGCTTTTAGTGTCGGCTGACATTTCGTGATGTAGGATCTGTCATTTTTAATAAGTTAGGAAATAAGTTGCAATCTCTGTTATCTTCTAAGTCCTTAGATCCTTCTAGACACATATCTCTCTAGAAAGGGAGTCCGTAACAGCGTTGCTCATGTCATTGATATCTGGGACCCATCGCCGATATGAAAGCCATTTACAGAGAATGAATGGTTATTTATGAATGAAGAATAAAAGAATATTCAATAGAATGCATAGCATGGAAAATAAAAATATTGGTTCAAAAAGATGCATTTTACTGAAATAGTAATTCAGAACACGAGCCTGTTTCACAAAAGAGATCTTATTGCTTCTAGACTTAAAGCAACAAGTATACTTCGTACATTACTCTAGGTAAGCTTCTAAATACTATAGGAATTTCTTCCATGATCTCATTGCTCAAAATGCTCCTGTGTTCATGCTTTCGCTTTTGGTGCGTCGCCTATCTCCACAATACCCATTTTGATGAATTTTTCCACCAACTTCTTGAAAGCTGTGCAATTTTCTATCGAATGCCCTGTAACCCCCGCATGATACTCGCACTGGACATTTAGGTTATACCATTCTGGGTATGGAGGATGCAGTGGTTTTATATAATAATGAGCTACAACATGCATATCAAATAAGTTCTGATATAACTCTCTATACGTCATGGGAATAGGAGTGAACTGAGGTTTTTTCGAATACGATCCTGGATTGGGTTTTTGCTTTGGGGGGACCAGGTGACTGGTAACTGTCCTCTTTGGCTGGTTTGCTGCAAACGGCTTTGAATAACCCTTGGTATACCCACTCGTGCTAGCCACATCCTTATCCTTCCTCTTCGGTGCTTTTGAAGCCCCTTCTCCCTTTTTCTCTGCCTCTGGTAGGCCAAAAACAACACGATTGACTTGCTCATTACTGTGGCCCATCGGAGAGTTCGAACAACACGAAGTATCACCCTATATTGAGATCCAATAATGACAGGTACCACGCGAGAGTGCGTGTCTGGTTGAGTTGGGACACTTATTGGGGAATAAACGATGTCTTCATCATTATCCACATTGTCGGTCACTGGGTCACTTCTTTTTTCAAATCCTCCGGCTAGTAACTGAGTTAGCTGGCCCATCATGTTCTTTTGGAAGTCTAGCATTTGTTCTCGCATTTCTTGTTGAATTTGGGTCAATTGCTCTTGCATCTGTATTTGCCTTTGCTCTATCCTCACCAACCTTTTTCCATATTTTCTGTGTTAACTGAAACATTTTACCTAATTAGGGTCCTTTTGTAAAGGTCTAATGCAAATGAATGCAGTGTAGTGCGAATGCAATGTAGTGCGAATGCACGAATGCGAAGAGGTATCGATTCTGATCAACTTCATTTTAGGAAACTTTATTAGAAAACAAGTTCTTTTACATAAAACGGACTACTATATGCTTTCGTCCTAAGTCCTAAAGGTTTTTGGTTTCCCAAGCAGTAAAGCTAGCCCTTGACTGTGGTCAAGCTGCAGCCCATATTTTATGCTTAACATATCCACCTGTAATGCCAAAATCTGTAGATGACCAGCTACCTCTTGAATCTGCACTATCGCTTCCCTCACGAGGTAATCTCGACTCTTTAACTTAATGATCATGAGAATGATGAAGTTCTTCTACTCCTCTCTTGTTTCAAGAGGCTCGATCCTCAGTTCACAATTGTGTAATGCTGGTTCTAACTTTTCGATCCCACACTCCATTTCCTTAATCTTGTTCAGACTTAACTTCAACTCGATTTATAGCTTCGATGGTAGTGAAGAGACTGTCCAAACTTAGCATCAATTCTTCAGAAAAGTATTAATCATTCGCCATACTCCGAGGGATTCTTCCGCTTCCATGGCTCATAAAGATTAGAGTTTTTCTAGACAAAAAGAGGAACTGCGGAGCTCTAGACATTTTAGATTGTATCTGTTCAATGGCTTTTCCAATTCTAACCACAAGTAAAAGTTATCTCTTCTGGTTCGTTTCTTTGGATCTATCAAATGGGGTCAATACAAATTTCTTTCACTTCTTCACACGAACCAAGTCCCTTGCAGTGCTGTCTAGATCACAACGATGAACCAAGAAGTTCACAATATCCTATCTTTCCATCCTAGATGGTTCCACCAATTCCAACGCCCATTTTTCGGAACAAAATTTCCATCATTACCCCTTGGTACTGACAGAATATGATCTTTGACTTGGGTGAAATTAGTGCTGAAAGAATCACCAGAAGAACACAGCATTGGCTCGGCACTATGGTTGCCCCCCTGTGAAGCATAGAATAAGGCTTTCATTCTTTCCTGAGACTTCTGTCTTAACCAAAGAAACTCTCTAGTTAGCTCTTTGTTAATTGCAAATACATCAAGGAATGGAGCTCCAAAGGAATGTATATAGGTTGTTTCGGCTCTCCGACATTAAAGCATGGCAAGTCTTACAGAGAAGCGTGACTGTATGTTGTGATGGTCGACAAAATGATTATAGACAGTAATCTCTAGATTCTCAGCTTCACCATTAACTTTTTTCACACTTTTCTCCTTCAATGAAAACGACGGATCTTTGCACAATTGCTCGCTCAATCCAGTGATCTTGTACTCGTGATTGGATAGGCTGACTTTTGTCCTCAGGTTATTAAAGCTTCGCTCAGCCATGGTCCAGTCCAAGATCCATGGCATTCTAATTGGCAAAGGATCCACAACCGGGCTAGGATGAATATCAATATTCAAGGAAAGGCCTTTTTGAGGATGCCCCTATTGCCAAGGGCACCTCTTCCAATGTCTGTGAAGCTGTTCTGATTATCTTGAAAGATTGGCAAACCAGTAGGCATCCCTGTTTCGCAGCATGCTATCTTAAAATGATATCTATCACCCTCAGTGCTTCTTGAGAGTTTTTAGATTCCTGTCCGCGCCAAGCATTTTGAGTTGCTCGCATGGGTGTCTATGCAACAAAGCTGATTTGACCGATAAAGCCGTTTAATTCTCTTCCTGTCTTGCCTATTTGAGTCATCATGGACATCAGGTCTTGCATTACTGTTGTTTCTGTTAGATGTAACATCTTCAAATACAACTACAAACTCATGCTTGTTATTTGGAAGAGCACCAACAGTAAATAAACTTTTCTCCCCGTCGTAAGCAAAGTCCTTTTCAGCCAATTCATTGTCACAGGTCTCTTGCCCTCTACCAATCACTTTCCTTCCAACACCCTCGCCGTCTAAAGGATGACCACCAGATTTTAGCACTGCCATATTTCCTTTTGCTCAAATGGATCCATACCCTTCTAACTGCCTAGGTTCTAACTATACGAACGACTGCATTGTCTTCCACTTTATCAAGGAATCCATTTTTCATAACCAGCTTTCTAACTCAGAAACTGACCGTGAATCGATACCTTTATAGAAAATTAGATGATATGCACGAAAATAAAATACAACGAGTTAGTATCGCAAAGTATAAAACAAGGGAAAATGAACAAACACCTACCTAGGTGACCACTAAGGTTGGACGTAGTTCTATCTAAGGTGGTCTCCTAGGGTTCACTATATGTGGTTTTAATTCTATAGTTGAGGTACCCGAACCAGCAGATTCCTCGATCCTCACCCATTTATAGGCTCATACGGACCAAGTTCAGTTCAGGGGAATACATTTCCCTATGGCCATGCGGAAGTGAAAACTTCACGAAGACATAGGTACGGATGTATCCCGAAAGCAGTCCACTAGCCCATGCGGAGGTGAAAACCTCACGAAGGCATAACTTCTCGCTCCCACTTAAAGGTGTGACCACAATGGTCATGCAATACAATGCCAAAGTATTCAAGAGATCCAATATAACATTGAAAGTGTATTTAAAGAAACATGAATTCTGAAACCATTTTCTAATTTTAATCAAAAGGACAAGGATCAATCAATCTATAGCCTGACTCTCAACGGATAAGTCCCCAGTGGAGTCGCCAAGCTGTCGTAACCATTTTTTGATAAAATAGTAAACGACGCGGTTGACTCGATTTTTGAAAAAAATGAAAAAGAAGGGAGTCGCCACCGATCTTTAGTTGGGTGTGATCGGATCACCTTTGTTTTAATAAAACGTCTCAGTTTATTAAAACAATACTTTTGGTCGACGAAAATTTGAAAAAAATGGGTTCGGAAGTCAATTACGTGCAAGGAAGGATTAGCACCCTCGACACGCCCGAAATCGGTACCATACTGATTGATCGATGTCCTAATGTTGAAAACTTTGAAATGATTTGAAAATAGGTACTTTTTATTTCTAAAACTTGAAAGAATTGGAAGGGACGTTTATGGCTCTCTTATTTTCGAAGAGATAAAGCATCATGTCCAGTAAGTTAGGGCGCAATACTTTAGACTCTCGAAACTAAGCTTGCCTTTTAAAACTTAGTTTTGCATTTGAAGAGGATCTTCCGTCATTTGTCAAACGAGAAATCAGAACCCAGTAAGTTAGGGCTCGTTTTCTTGAAGGTTCAAATTAGGAATATTGCCTCTATTTTAATAGAAATAAACTTATCCGAAGTATCTAGATGTTGAGTCCAGTAAGTTAGGGCACAACATTTCAAATATCCGAGATTAAGTGTTTTGTTTAAAATTTAAATTGCGATTTCAAAAAGGATATCCCGTTGTTTAGCTTTAAACGAGAAGAAACGGAACCCAGTAAGTTAGAGCTCGATTCTCTCAAATTGCTAATACGGGATATTGGTTGTTACAAAAATTGAGGTGTCGAGAAAAATTAGCACGAAAATGTGAAAACATGATGTTATACGCGAAAAGAATAGTAAAAGACACATACGCATATATATGTATAAATAAGGATGATATATAATATATTGAAAGTATTACGTATAGTAACGATAATAGAAATAACGATGAGATGATAATAATAACATGATAATGATGAAAATAATATAAAGATGATAAACATATAATAATAGCGCTATGACATATGAGAAATATAATGGAAAATAAATATATACATCATATGAAACAAATATAATAACAATAATAGTAACAATGATATGCTAACATGAATGATGATAAAAATAGAAAATAATAGCGTATTGATGAGGAAAATAATGAAAATAATAGAAAGTGCAAAGGGAATAAACAAAAAAATATACAAATAGTAGTAAAATAATAATAATAATAATATAATAATAATCTAATAACAAATCATATAGTACAATAATAACATAGTAGTAACAAAAATAATAGAAAATAATGAAAAAATAGTAGAACTATGATAATAATAATGATGGAAATAAAAGTAGAATGGAGAATGATATAAAAATAACATTAATAATAATAAATAAAATGATAAAATAAGTTGATAATAACACCAATCATGATAGTAATAAAATATTTATACAAAGGAATAAACAAAATATATATGTGTGAAAATTCTAATATAATAATGGTAATAATAAAGATATTAACTAATAATAATTGGGTGATAATAATAATAATATGATGATGATAAAAATGCTAAATAATAATAATAATAATAATAATAATAATAATAATAATAATAATAATAATAATAATAAAAGAACAAAAACACAAATTAACTAAAAAGGATTGAATTGAAATTAAAACGGAATTCTGGGGTTAGATTTGAAAATAAAAGAAAGGACGAGGACCAAAATACAACGCGCGCGGACTTGTGGGGACTAAAGTGGACAATACCCCCTAAATTCCCATGCGCACACCCAGTTGGCAGCTTTAGGGACCAAATCGAAAACAAAATGATACTTGAGGGCCAAATTTGAAAGAACAGAAAAAAGACACGAAATAGGGCTGAATCGAACGGGGTTGCGAAGAAAGGGGACCATTTACGAAAATATCCCCTTCAAGGGTCATGCGCAGTAACCCCTACTACGAAACGACGCCGTTTTGTCTGATGGTCATAAAACCATCTTTATTTCCCAAAAATCAGATTTCTTTTACCCTAAAATTTTAAAAATCAGCAGCCACAATCTCTTTTTTCTCTCATCTCTCCCTCTCTTTTTAGCCCGACGATTGGGCTCCCTTGACCTTCCGTCGCACCACCGTACCACCACCATATCGGTGGCCGATGATGTCCAAGACTTAGCCCTTTTAGCCCTTATTCGAAACCCTACTGAAGGCCAAGCGTTGATGTACCGAAGGCGAAGAAAAAAGACGTCTTCGACACCTTTTTCGACAGCGCTCCGACGACGGAGAGAGGGCACCCCGACGCCGTGACCGTGAGGGCTTCGGTAAATCCCTCCTTTTCTTCTTTATTACCCTTTGTTTTTAAAGCTTTTGAAATAATAAAATAAAATAAATAAAACGAAAGCAAATAATAGTAAAACTAAAAAAGGTCGAAAACCTTAAGGCTCTATCTTTTATTGCTGATGATTCGTGCTTTCTGTTTTCTCTTTTAGAATCACCAAAATTCCCCCCTTTTACAATGTTATTTTCGGGCTTAAATAGCCGAAAGACAATACATGCTTTTTCTATTATTGCTTGCTGCTTTCTTGCCGTGTTCGGTCTTGTTTGCAGGTCATGGGTGATCTTGACACATCAGGCGGTGGGGGTGGAGCGGTCCGCGCAGAAGAAGCGATGGCCTAAAGGCGCTGTGAGAGAGGCAAGTGGCTCTAGGGTTTTGTTTTTTTTCTGATTTTGGTGTTTGGTCCTTCTTGTTTGGGTTAATTTTGGTGTTGGTTCGGTTTAATTTGTTGTAAAATGGGCCGGGCAACTGGGCTCGTACACCAATTTGAAAAAAAAATAGAATGTCGGTAATGACAATATATCGCAAAAAAAAAAAGAGAAATAAAAATAAAGAACACACAGATTTTTACGTGGAAACCTTTTCAGGAAAAAAACCACGGGCAGAGAAGAAGAAAATTTACTATGTCGAATTCGAATAATTAAAAGAGGAGTAGACTATGTCTATTTATACCCTTGTAAAACCATCTTCTAAGAGAAGTGTAGTAAGATTGAAACACCGTATTCTAATCAATATCAAATAGATGGAGTTTAATGAAGTTTAAAAAACCTTATTCTAAAACAAAATAAAAAAATTTTAGTTCTATATGGATTTTACTTTTATTTTATTTTATCACTATATTTTATTTAAATAAGGATTAGGGTCACTTAATTCTAACAAATATAATTTTATTCTTAACATGTCCTGCATTTTAATTCATCAAATCTAACTTAAAATTTTAAAGTAAGGTTGTTTGTTTAAACGAGTAGGGAAATTTAAAAAGTTGACTTCTACGCTGTTTGTTTAAATGCTGCACATGTCCAAGGTGTTTTCATTTGAATATTGTAAGAAAAGATAAGTATCAAATAAGTGTTTTTAAAGTTATTTTTGGATTTTTTTTAGGGTAATTGCGATTCATAAGTGTTGATCTTTTCTATTTCTTTTTTTTTTTTTAAATTTAATCGTCTTATACAGAATTTTTTTTATTCTTCTAGTTTCAAGATTGAAAAATGTTGCAATTGTTAAAAGATGTAATGGTCTCCTTCGGTTGTAAAAACACTTGGGAGGTCTTCTCCGTTTTAAACTATAGATGCTGATGAATGGTATAAAATATTACATCGCAATTTTTGGTACGTACCTGATGATACATGCAATATTCTTCCAGCATTATAATTGAGTTAATATTATCTTTCATCATATTTAAAGCGTTGCTTTGCTTATTGTTCATATTTTCCTAAACATTATGAATTTCAAAAAGAAAAACTCATTCGTTTGTGGATAGCTACTTCAAAGATTTGAGATAGAGGTCAGTTTTTTAACAATCGAGATGGAATGATACTTATTTTCTCATGCATGATCTTGGCTAAATCTGTTATTGGAGGATTTTTAACAGATTGGAATGTGGTGGTGGTTCTTGTGAAATAATTGAATGTACCTGCATTTGTCCAATGTTCCGGAAGAATATAATATGCGAAATAAATTCGAGATTTTATCTAAAGCAAAAGGTTTACGTACATTTCTAACTCTTTAAGGATTATTCGTCTCTGTACGTTACCAATGTGATAATGTATGATTTCATCATGAAATTGAGCTTACAAGTCTTTATTTGATAAAGTACAACAATATTTATGAATTTCCAAAAGAAATTAGTAATTTGAAGCATTTACAGAATTTGAATCTCTCAAAAACATCATTTCAAACTCTTTGAGTAAATTGTATAAATTGCAGACTCTTAACATTGTTTGAATGGAAAAACTTGTTGAGTTTTCGAAAGTGTTAGAGTTGTGCGACCCAAATTCCTGGTTAAGGAATAAGATACAGTGACAAAATACGGTATAAACTGCACAAATGAGATTCGTATAAAACTACACTGTTTCTATTTGACATTGATTAGAATTAAATATTTCAACATTTAAATAAATGTAGTTGAAACTCCTATTGGATTATTCAAATTCGACATTAGTAATTTCTCTCCTTCTTCACACGTGATTTTTTCCCAAAAGAATTTTCGCGTAAATTTTGTGTATTTTTATTTTCTTTCATTGTTGCTTTGCGATTGTTCTATTGTCATTGCCCGTGTTAATTTTAACAAAAAGACATGAAAAGATTGGTGAACCAGCATTATCTTGACATTAGGGAAACAAATAAAGGATGCCGAGAGGAATAAGTTGAAAGATCTTCGAATATCAACTAATTTTATTTTAGGAGATCAAAATGGTCCAAGCATTAATGAGTTGGGAAAGCTCAACCATCTACACGAAAGACTTCCCATTTCAAGACTAGAAAATGTTGCATGTCCAATGGAGGCAAAAGAAGCCTATTTGAAAGATAAGATGAATCTTAAGGAGTTGGAATTGATATGGGATCAAAATGATAATATAAATGGCAGTCAGAGGCAAAATTAGAAAACCTTTTTAGATGCCAAAATTAAATTATAATTTTTAGGATAGTAAAAACATAATTTCACCATTTTAATAATTTACATCTTTATAATTTTTAAAGGATTAAATCAAACTTTTATCATTTTTATTTTACATTTACTATTTTAAAATTTTTAAAATTTAAAAGGACCTAAATAAAAAAATTTCCATTTTAGGGAGCTGGGCACCTGTCAACCCCTCTAGTTACGCCACTAGACATGATCAATGATAAATTGGTGATTTTTTATTATCACTTTTTATTTCAAGTGTACATTTAACTCCAAATTTCTAAGATGTTAGTATCATTATACTCAAACCATAAATGATAAAATTATTCTTCTAAAACGCGTTTTTCTTTTTAAAATATTAAAATTCATATTTTTATATAGTTATATCATGTTTTATAATTAATTTAATAGGAAAATATTTTTTATTACTTGAAATAATAATTCAAAATAATTTGAATTATAAAAAGATTTCTCGGAGTATTTCAATACTAAATTATTTGGAACATTAGTTAAAATTTTCATTTGACACTTAAACGATATGTTTCGAATCCTATTATTCATACATTCTTTTCGGTAAAAATATCATGGACACTTCTGCATTAGAGTTAAATTGCATTTTCCCCATTTTATTCAAAAAATGGGTAAATTAATTCATATATATATGTTAAATTAAAGAGCAAATTAGTCCTTTATATTAAAATTTTCATCAATTCGTATTGTTTTAAACTAACAAAATTGACGAAAAAACTTGACAATGACATGTGGCATACCACGTGTATCTCAAGCTAATATACAGGGATAAGTTTTAAATAGTAAAAATGTAACACCCTAAACCCGACCTGGATGTCCAGCCTAAGTTGAGAGAGTTACCTTATCAGTTATCAATTGTCACACAACAACACAATAAAATTAAACCACATTTCATAACGCATTCATTATAAAACTAATTACGTATATAATCTTCCAAATTCATACTATTATAGTTTGCCAAAATCCTAATATACTACTTAAAGAAGAGTAAATGCTTAATCGAGCATCCACTGCGCTGACCTGTTCAAGATTGGGGATTACCTGAAATCCAACCAAAGACAAAATGAGTTGTGAACTCAGTGCGTAACAGAAGTTTACGTTATTCAAGTAGTATTCATTTAAAAAGTAGTTCATATTCAGAGATTCGGTTCGGTGCAGGACTATTTACAATTCAGATTCAGAACAGATCAGTTGCATACAGATATATATATATATATATATATATATATATATATATATATATGCAAACTCATATATATATATTGCAGATTAGATAGAGATGCAGATATTCCTAAACCCTATCCGCTACACACCATCCTCGACTATCCCAACACAATGTTAAAAACATCCAATGCCCATCCATTCCTACACACAAAGTGTCTATTTGATACGTTTACAGTAACACAACTTAGCTGTTGGATAATAATGCGTCAAAGCACCAGAATCAGAACTATTTACATAGTGGCTTAACCATTGATTCAAAGCAGATTATTCCTTCTTCATAACATCCCAACCTATGCAAATGCAGAATACATTTATCCATAATACACTTACATTTATAATATTCATATTTTTGTTACAGAGTATCAGAGAGTTCTCGATTCAATCAATTTCAGATCAGTCATATAATGGGGAAATTATTATCAATCATAAACCACATTTACGACCTCAAGAACAAGTTTCGGGCCTCTTTTATAATGCCACACGGCCTAGACAAACGACCTTGTCCTTACCCGTGTGACTCACACAGCCTGGGGACACGCCCATGCCCTCTGCCTGTGTGGTTCTAACATATAAACAGGGAGTTACACGGCCTGGACACATGGCCGTGTCCTTGCCCGTGTGACTCACACGGCCTGGGCACACACCTATCTGCTTACCCATGTGGTCTTAAATCACAAACAGTGAGTTATATGGCCTAGACACATGCCCGTGTCCCATGCCCGTGTGAACCCTACACTAATATGGCCATACACGGTCTGCACACACGCCCGTATGCCAGCCCGTGTGGCCCCAAGTCAATGAACAGTGAGTTACACGGCCAATTACACGGCTTGCCACACGCTTGTATGGCTCACACGGCCTAGTCACACGCCTGTGTGCCTGGCCGTGTGGCATCGACAACCATCATTTTTGGCGACCCGAAACTTGCAAAATTAAGGTTTTCGATATGCACCTGACTTCGCTTTGATGTAGAAACAACACAGAGACTACCCAGGACCTAATTAATCTTTCAACAACCAATTACACCATCAATTTTAATATTTAGCAAAATCAACCTACCGCTAAGATTATGTTGGAAGATTCGATGCAGTTCTAACTCAACTTGGGAACTCACCTCACATGCACTAGGAGAAATCAGACTAACATGGTGGATTTACGTCTCTTGCAATATCCTTACCTAAACAAAGTAACCAATTGAGTGTTTAATAGAACGTCAAGTAAACGAGCAAAATCTTGTTTCGACAGAAAGTGCTAACACAATGGAAATAACAAATGAAAGAAAATCACGGCGAAACTTACTTAATATCGATTTTACTGGCAACAAGACTTCCCAATTCACATAAAATCGATTGTAGAAAAGAAGAAAAATTAAAAGAAGGAAGAACAGAAAAGAAAAAGAAAACAAGAACTAAAAATGTTAGAAAAATGAAATAACAATAACAATTTCTTAGAATGTTTAAAAAAATATCCACCACCCCTTCTGGCATTTGCGGAAAATATATTTCCTGATGCATACGATGAGATTCGAACTTGAAACCAGACAGAATACAGACAGATGCTTAACCAGTGAACCAACAGGCTCATTCTTGTCATCGATTTACCCAGGATCGCACTTAACCATCTAACACATGGATAAGGATTGTTTTAAAAAAAACAAAACTTTTAATAATAGCAACTTGAACTTCAGATCTTAAACACAAAAGCAGATCACAGAACGAGAGATAAAAAAATTAATTACTGCAAATTCTCACAATTAAACTCTTAAATTTTTTGGGCGCTACAATTCTCTCTCCCTAAGAAAAATTTTGGCCTCGAAATTTTACCTGAGTCAAACATATACGAATACAATCGTCGGATTGATTTTTTTGGTCCCCACGTGGCTTTCTCAGTACCATGGTTCCGCCATAGGACTTTCACTAGAGGGATGGTTTTCTTCCTCAGCATCTTAACGTCACGTTCCAATATCTGGACAGGCTCTTCTTCAAATGTTAAATCTGGTCGTAACTCGACCTCAACAACAGTAACAATATGTGACAGATTCAATTAATATTGTCTCAGCATCGAGACACGAAATCTATCATGAATCTGATCTAGCTCCTGCGATAATTCTAACTGGTATGCAACGGGTCCAACATGCCTTAAGATAAGATAAGGCCCAATAAACCTCAGGCTTAGCTTGCCATTGCGTCCAAATCGGAGGACCTTTTTCTAAGGTGATAGCTTTAGAAACACCTAATCACATACAAAAAACTCAATATCCTTTCTTTTTAAATCTGCATAAGACTTTTGTCGATCAGATGTTGTTTTCAGTCGATCCCGAATTACTTTCACAGTGTTCTCAGTTTTAGAAACCAGCTCAGGACCCAATATCCGGCATTCACTTAACTCTGTCCAACATAACAGAGTACGGCACAAGCCTCGTAGGGTGCCATCTGAATACTAGACTGAAAGTTATTGTTGTATGCGAACTCCGCCAATGGTAGGTACTCCTCCCTGAAGTCTATCACACAACCCCAAAGCATATCTTCTAGGATCTGAATGACTCGCTCTGATTGTCCGTCGGTCTGAGGATGATACGCAGTACTGAAATTAAGTCGAGTGCCTAAAGCCTCATGGAGTTTCTTCCAGAATCGAGACGTAAATCGCGGATCTCTATCAGAAATGATCGAGACCAAAATTCCTTGTAATCTCACAATTTCAGCGATGTACAGTTTAGCTAACTTCTACTAGGAGTAATCTGTTCGAATAGGAGTGAAGTAGGCCAACTTGATCAACCGATGAACAATGCCCAAACTAAATCTTTCTTAGTCAGAGTTAAAGGTAACCCCGTAACAAAATCCATTGTTATCCGCTCCCATTTCCACTGTGGAATCTTAACCTTTTGACATGTTAGGTAGTGGGATACAAAAGTGACTACCTCCCATTTCAGCCTGGGCCACCAATAAAGCTCTCAGAGATCTCAGTACATCTTGTTCCCACCAGGATGCATAGCATAGGGACTACTATCTGCCTCCTGTAGGATCGAATGCCTTAATTTTTTATCGTTGGGTACACAAATCTGTCATTTGAAGCATAATATATTATTGGTGTTCAAGCTAAAATAAGAATTCTCGTTCGAGTCAACATGTTGCATATACTGGATTAAAGACTCATCATTCAATTGCTTAGCTCGAATCTGCTCCACCCAAGTCAGTTTTACATGGAATTTGGCCAACAGTCCTCTATCCTCAACCAAACTCAAACGAGCTAACAATGCTCTCAGGTCTGCCATCGCTTTACGGCTAAAGGCATCAGCTTCTATATTAGCCTTATCTGGATGATATTCTATCGGCTATCATAATCTTTAAGTAACTCAACCCATCGGCACTGCCGAAGATTTAACTCTTTCTAGGTTAGCAAATACTTGTGTTGCAGTCAATGTAAATAATACACCTTTCACCATACAGATAGTGTCTCCAGATTTTCAGAGCAAACACAACCGCAGCTAGTTCAAGATTGTGCGTAGCGTAATTACCCTCGTGTGTCTTCAACTGTAACAACGCGTAACCGACCACCTTACCGTCTTATATAAGTACACATCCTAACCCAACATTTGAAGCATTATTGTATACCACAAACTCCCGACCCGATTCCAGTTGAACTAAAACTGGAACCTATGTCAGAACGGACTTGAGTTTATCTAAACTAGACTGTTGTGCCTCTAACCATACGAATGGAGCATTCTTATGCAACAACTTCGTCAGAGGTGACGCAATCAGAAAAAACCCTTCGACAAACCTTCGGTAGTAACCAGTTAAACCTAAACTACGAAGCTCAAATACATTTTTCAGTTGTTTTCACTCAACAACTGCTTCTATTTTATTGGGGTTAACTCGGATCCCCTTCTCCGTCACTACATGACCTAGAAAAGCAACTTTCTGCAACCAAAATTCACACTTACTGAACTTGGCATATAAATGTTTCTCTCGGAGTATCTGAAGTACAATGTGAAGATGATCATCATGCTCAGGTTCAGTTTTAGAGTAGATCAAGATATCATCGATAAAAACAAATATGAATTGATCCAAGTACGATTGGAACACCCGATTCATTAAATCCATAAATACCGTCGGGGCATTCGTTAAACCGAAAGGCATTATTAGGAACTTGTAATGTTCGTAACGAGTTCTGAAGGCAGTTTTGTACATGCCAGTCTTTTTATTTTGAGCTGATGGTAACCAGAGCGTAGGTCGATTTTAGAAAAGACGAACGTTTCTTGAAACTGGTTGAACAAGTCGTCAACCATCGGTAACGGATACTTGTTCTTGATTGTCAACTTGTTCAACTGTCTATAATCAATGCACATTCTTATCGACCCATCTTTCTTCTTAACAAACAATATCGGTGCCCCCTATGGAGACACACTTGGTTGGGTAAATCCTCTATCAAGGAGTTCCTGAAGTTGCACTTTTAGTTCAGTAAGCTCTTTCAGTACCATGTGATAGGGCGCAACGGAAACTAGAGTAGTACCTAGTAACAGATCAATTCCAAACTCCACCTCTCTATCTGGAGGTACTCTAGGCAATTTCTCGGGAAAAATGTTCGGGAATTCCCTCACGGTGTGGATATCCCCCACTGAAAGCTTTCTGGGAGCAGAATCAGATACGTAAGCAAGGTATGCCTCGTACCTTTTTCGGACTAACTTGTCTGCTACCAGAGTGAAGATAACATTAGAGAGGTAATCTTGACACTCACCTAGCATGACCACCTCGTCATTCTCATAGTAACCCTTTTGGTTGCACAATCCAGACTGGCCCGATACTCAACGACTCAATCCATTCCCAGAATTAAATCAAACTCATTAAAGGGTAATTCCATTAAATTAGCTGGAAACACCATACCCTGAAGCTCTAAAGGTACCCGTCTGTATACTCTATCAACTCGAATTGACTGACCTAACGGACTAATCATAGAAAAATCTCTAGTAGTATTCTCAGCAGTTAAACCCAGAGTTACAGAAACAACACTAACTATGTATGAGTGAGTAGAGCCAATATCAATGAGAGCATAATACGGAACACAGTGAATAAAGAAGGTACCTGCAATGACATCAACATCATTGCTCTCCTCGTGATGTCTGGCCTCATAAACCAATTCCAGCTAACGAGCCTCAGCCTGACCAGTACCTCTACCCAGTGTTCGCTGTACTCTCCCAGCTCCATTACCACCACCCTTACCAGTACCACGACATCTGAATGATTGCTGAACCTCTCTTAGAGGCCGAACAAAATTTGGGGCTGGAGTCTGTGCCGTAACTGACACTAAATCTGGTCGACGGGGGCAATCTCTAACTCGGTGCTCCACCGACCCACAACAGAGACACGCTCCTAATTTTCTCCAGCACTCATCTGGATGGTGTTTCCCACACTCACCACACAGCTGAATCTCAGTCACTACAGGTGATGCCTCGACCCTCGGGGGCCTATCAAACCTCGCCTGCTTCTTAGGGCATTGACTAGAACCAGAGGGACCCGAATCCCTCTTAATATTATTCTGATCCTTCTCACGATCACGTCACTCACGCTCTGTGCGCTTCACTTCTTCTACTATTTTTGCCTTGTCTACTAGAATAGCAAAAACCCGCTCCCTCTGAGGAGCTATCAGAACTCGCAGATCATATCTTAGTCCTTCCTTGAATCTCACACACTTTTTGTAATCAAACGCTACTAGTGTCCTTGCATACCTACTCAGTCATAGGAACTTGGCTTCATACTCAGCCACGGACCAGTCGCCCTGAACTAGACTCATAAACTCACGTCGGCGAGCCTGGACATAACTCGCCCCCACATATTTTCCCTGGAATACGTTCTTGAAATAGTCCCAGTTTACTTGTTCAGGTTGTGTATGTTGCTCAACGGTTAACCACCACCGATAAGCTTTGTCTCGGATTAGGGACATGACACCCCTCAATTTCTAAGTAGGAGTACAATCAAGGTCTGTCATAATACGTTCGGTAACCTCGAGCCAATGTTCAACAATAATAGGAGCGAATTCTATAACGCCTCTGAACAGTCCAGCACCATTCAACTAGAGTCATTCAGTAATCGACTTGTGACTTCCCGATCCCAAATGAGTCCTAGTAACCCTTTCCAATACTCGTATCATGGCCTGGGGTAGTGAGTCATCCCCAGCCGTCGGAGTCTGAGACTTCGTCTCAGCAGTGGGTGTACCAACAGTCTCGCTGGTCTCTACATTGGGCATGCTACCCATAGAGGATGACTCTACTTGAGCTCCTCCTCGGCATCCTTGACGTCCTCTCATACCACGTCCGTGACTACCGCGCGAACTCGTTATGGTAATCTAGCTAAAATGTCAGAATACAGATCAGTTCAGACATCCAATAAGAGGATTTCACCCGTTCACACCCAAATCATTTTGTTACCAATAACAATTTAGGTATCACAACCTGTATAACAGAATAGAAATACTTACAGGGCTAGCATCGGAGGCTCGGTCGTTGCTAAAGTTTTAGTGTTTCCTTATTAATTTAAATACCAAATTGTCACTAACTACTTTTCTCACACTTTATGAACCCAAACACAGTCCGGACATTGTCAAACCTGGCTCTGATACCACCAAATGTAACACCCTAAACCCGGTTTGGACATCCAGCCTAAGTTTATAGAGTTACCTTATCGGTTATAAATTGTCACGCAACAGAACAGTAAAATTAAACCACATTTCATAACGCATTCATCATAAAACTAATTAAGTATATAATCTTCCAAATTCATACTATTATAGTTTGTCGAAATCATAATATACTACTTAAAGAAGAGTAAATGCTTGATCGAGCATCCGCTGTGCTAACCCGTTCAAGATTGGGGATTACCTAAAATCCAACCAAAGATAAAATGAGTTGTGAACTCAGTGCGTAACAGAAGTTTAAGTTATTCAATTAGTATTCATTTATAAAGTAGTTCATATTCAGAGATTTGGTTCAGTGCAAGACTATTTACAATTCAGATTCAGAACAGATCAGTTGTATATAGATATATATATATATATACGCAAATTCATACATATATTGTAGATTAGATACAGATGCAGATATTTTTAAACCCTATCCGCTATACACTATCTTCGACCATCCCAACACACAGTGAAGGACACTCAATGCCCATCCATCCTTACACACTAAAAAGTGTCTATTTGACACGTTTATAGTAACACAACTTAGCTACTGGATAATAATGCGTCAAAGTGCCAGAATCGGAACTATTTACATAGTGGCTTAACCATTGATTCAGAGCAGATTACTTCCTTCTTCATAACATCCCAACCCATACAAATGTAGAGTACATTTATCCACAATACACTTACATTTATAATATTCATATGTCCGTTACAGAGTATCAGAGAGTTCTTGATTTAATCAATTTCAGATCAGTCATACAATGGGGAAATTATTATTTGTCATAAACCACATTTACGACCTCAAAAATGGGTTTCGGGCCTCTTTTATAATGTCACAAGGCCTGGGCACATGGCCATGTCCTTGCCCGTGTGACTCACATAGCCTGGACACACGCCCATGCCCTCTACCTATGCGGTTCTAACAAATAAATAAATAGTTACACGGCTTGGACACACGGCTATGTCCTTGCCCGTGTGACTCACACGGCCTGGGCACATGCTCGTGTGCTTACCCGTGTGGTCTTAAGTCACAAATAGTGAGTTACACGGCCTAGACACATGCCCGTGTCCCATGCCCGTGTGAACCCTGCACTAATATGGCTACACACAGTCTGGAAAAACGCCCGTGTGCCAATCCGTGTGGCCTCAACTCAATAAACAATGAGTTACATGGCTGATCACATGGCCTGCCATACGCCCGTGTGGCTCACACGACCTAGTCACACGCCCGTGTGCCTAGCCATGTGGCGTCGACAGCCACCATTTTCGATGACCCGAAACTTGCAAAATTAAGGTTTCCGATACGCACCTGACTTCGCTTTGACATAGAAACAACTCGGAGACTACCCAGGACCTAATTAATCATTCAACACCAATTACACCATCAATTTCAATATTTAGCAAAATCAACCCACCGCTAAGATTATGTCGAAAGATTCGATGCAATTGTAACTCAACTCGTACACTCACCTCACACGCAACAGGAGAAATCAAACTAACACGGTGGGTTTACATCTCTTGCAATATCCTTACCTAAACAAAGTAACCAATAGAGTGTTTAACAGAACGTCAAGTAAACGAGCAAAATCTCGTTTCGACAGAAATTTCTAACACAACAGAAATCGCAAACGAAAGAAAATCACGGTAAAACTTACTCATTATCGACTTTACCAGCAACAAGACTTCCCAATTCACATAAAATCAATTGCAAAAAAAAAAAGAAAAAATAAAAGAAGGAAGAATAGAAAAGAAAAAGAAAACAATAATTAAAAATGTTAGAAAAATAAAAGAACGATAACATTTTCTTCGAATGTTTAAAAAAATAACCACCACCCCTTCCCGCATCTGCGAAAAATATATTTCCTAATGCATACGATGGGATTCAAACTCGAAACCAGAGAGAAGCTTAATCAGTGAACCATCAGGCTCATTCTTGTTATCGATTTACCCAGAATCGCACTTAACCGCCTAACACATGTATAAGAGTTGTTTTAAAACTAACAAAACTTTTAATAATCGCAACTCTAACTTTAGACCTTAAACACAAAAGCAGAGCAAAGAACCAGAGATACAAAAATTAATTACTGCATATTCTCACAATTAAACTCTTAAATTTTTGGAGCGTTACAAAAAATGGATAAAATTTTAACAAAAAAAATCAATATTCTCTTAGATATAACATATAGAGACAAATTTGTCCATTTTTTGAGTAAATGGAGCAAAATGTAATTTGACTCCTACTACAAAGGTCTCCATGATACTTTTTATCAAGGGGTGTAAATGAGACATTGGTGCTTGCAAGCTACTCGAGTTCGACTTGAAAAAAAAATTCAAATTTGTTTCAATAATTCTAGAGCTTGAATAGCTCCTGCTATTAATCAAGCTGAACTCGAGCTTAATAATACTTGACTCAAACAACTTACAAGTCTTATCAGGTTTTCATATTTTTATATTATTAAATTACATTATTGCCCTTAATATATATTATTAACCTTAAGCTTAATTACTAAGCTGAGCTCACGCTTGAGTTTGAGTCTGAGTTCAAGTATAGATATCGGTAAACAAGCTTAATCGAGCTCAAGCTTGAATAGCTCGATTATATCTCAAGCTTAAAAATAGATGTTTGATCGAGCTCGAGTCAAATATCAAACTTCAAATTTCGAGTCGAGTTTGAACTCGACAGTATTCAAACTTAGCTTGGCTCAATTATACCCCTACTTTTACCTTTTCTTTTAATATTGTATTGATAAAAAAAATTATGTGAATGAATCCTCAATACGAGGCAAATGGGACGGGGATCTTAATCTTTAAAAATGATTGACTTGTTATTAGAAAGCAACATTTGAAGTTAGGTAATGTGGACCTTGAATATTGTATTTATTTTATAAATTAAGTAAAAAGGAAAATATTAATTATATATACATTTAAGTTTGTTATAGTGTACAATAGTGGTGAAGCACAAGAGTTAATTCATGTAATTATGCCTACTATAATTTACTTTTTAATGTATAAACGTTATTGGTTATAGTAGAAAGTTTTATTAGTCAAACATGCTCCAAAAGCTTTATTGTTCAAAAGGCGGCTGTTTTTCTTTTTTTTCTTCGGTTTCTAATTCATTGAATGGGCAAAAGCAATTGGAAACAATAACTTGGTTTTAATCCTACCAATTACAGGATTTTGTTTACCTACTCCTGGTCAATCATGGCACCGCCTCTAATTCCCTTCTTATATATATTATTGCTTTGCTTTGTAGGATTTGATTCAAGAAGCAGCTTATCTCCCTGTCACTTCCAGAAGATATGTTGTCGGAAATTCTTAAGCAAGCGGCGTCGAGTTCTGCCGCTGATTTCGTCAACTACAGGTTAAGTTGCAAGGCCTTTCGTGCTGCTTCGAATTACGATCAAATCTTCGAGAACACTCCAATGGAGAAACTTAGCTTCGTTCCATGGCGTAAAAGCGAGAAAGTTTTGCAAAAATGATGCGAAGCTACCGAAAACGCCGAAGCTTTATATAGGAAAGGAATGATGGATTGTTTTAGTCGAAGGGAATTTGAGTTTGGTCTCCGTTGTTTGAAGAAAGCCGCCGAGAAAGGTCACGTAGAAGCTATATATACTTACAGTATTATCTTGATTTGTTTCGGGGGTGAGTTAAGGGAACAAGGATTTCGAATTCTAGCGAAAGAAGAACAAAAATTATTACCAGTTATCGTTTAAAAACCGAAATTTTTTTGAGCAATATGTGGGTGTACGCTGCGTTGACCGAACCGACACGAATCAGCCATAATTGTGCTGGTGACATTAGGGAAAGACCGAATTGTTCAAGTACTTCTTGGGAAGCAAGCAAAAACGTCGGCAACTGTTGCGATCCATGTTTTTGGGACGGTGAAGCAACTCTGTTTTTGTAGTTAGCTTAGGAAACATTTAATTAATTAGAGTGCACGTAATCTATGCTAGTTCTTCTTTTTATTGTAGATACCAATCAATATTCCGGCTTGAACAGTTTTATTTTTGGCTCAGGTGATTTCAATTTATTTTGGACCGACAATGATTAAACAAGTTGCAACTAATGAATTTGGTTTATTCAATTAAAGCCGCAATTACGCAAGTTTAATATTTTCGTGGATTTTTTTAACTCAAATAAAATGAGAGGTTTCCTTTTCTTTTTTTGATAGATGGAAGGAATTTTAGTTTATATTTGATTAAATAAAATGTAATATACGGTTAATCCCATGCCCATAAACATGTCAGCTGAACCTGGATGTTTGTTTCCTGGAAAATTTAGAAGTTTAAGAATCACAGGAGCCATAGTCCAAACCAAATTCAATCTTTCATCCTTGGGATCAATCTTTGGTGACAAATAAAGTTTACAATGTAAAAAAAAACAATAATATTCCCAATTTCAGGCAGCCCTTGCAAGAACTTCGACCCTATCTGGCACATCTGCAGGGTCAATATAGAATCTACCCCTCCTGAAAGTCATTGGCACTGGCACTGGCACGGTTACTGTCAAGACCACATCTTTAGATTTAGCTGATATTCCATCAATGTCTATGGAAGGCAGCCGGAATTTCCTCTTGAAGTCCGTGGCTGGTTTTGTCGAGTCATCGATTGCCTCGGTCCTAATTATAAGATATATTGAGTCCTCAACTTCCACTTTTATATCCTCCTTCTCACCCCTAATGTATAGTACAAAAATAATTAAAAAAACCATGGCATGAAACTAGTTTCTAGCACATAAATAATACAGGGTAAAGGAAAAGAAAATTTTCTATGGCAGAGAGTTACCAGGAAGATCAGCAAAGTAAGCGTGAGCCTCTGGGATTTGAATCCAATTAACATGGTTTTGAGGAAGAAGCTGGTTCGAGAAAAGGGCATAAGATGGAAGGAGATAATAATACAAGGGAGAAAGTTGGTATGATGGGAAGGAAAACTCCTTTTTTAATGGGAGAGAACTTTTCTTGGCTGCACCTGCAAAGTCAGAAAATATTATTAGAGGTCGGAATTAAATTATATATTTACGAAAGTAAAAATATAATTCTACTATTTTACTATTTATATCTTTATCATTTTTAAATGATTAAATAAAAAATTTATCATTTTTAAGGGGGTCAAAATACAAGTTTGCTTTTACTAATTTAAATTTTTATAGATCTTAAAGGGGCTTAAATGAAAATTTTTCTATTTTAAGGGTACCAAGCGCCCTGCCGGCCCCACTGGGTATGCCTCTGATGGCGATTCAAAGTGTGATAGAGAAGTACATGAACAATTAGAGCCTCGTACAAATCTGGAGCATCTTGTTATTAAAAGTTATAAAGGCACGAGATTTCTAGATTAGAAGGGAGGGGTGTAAGACCCCATACCTGGTCTAGACGTTAAGACCCAATCTGGAATGCTACGTCAAAACATTTCAAAAAAAAATCTAAACTTTAACTATTTAAAGTTTAATAGTCGAAGTTCTTTATAATTTTAAATTCAATGTAGAAATCCAAATTATAACTAAAATCTGAAAAACACACAATAGTATAAATCCAGATAAAATAGTAAGTAAAAAGTAAAGAGATGATCGAGCTCCTATCATGCTGACCTGCCTAAGTCTGTGGGTTACTTGTAATCCAGACAAACAAACTAATTGAGTTTGCAACTTAGTGTGTGTAACATACATTCAATAACAATCGGTAATATACAAATGTAAATTCACTTCCCATAGCTCAATCATTTATCAGAATCATATACAGAAACAGAGATTATCAAATATAGATGTAAATTCCTACCCTCATTTGCTACACACCATCTCCGTCCATCTCGACACACCATATAGGGCATCAAGTGCCCATCCATCCTTACACACAACGTAGTGACTATATGTCACATTTCAGAATAATCGCAGTTTAGCTGCCAGATCGGAATGCGATAAATCACTAGAATCAGAATATATATATGTGGCTTAACCACTAGATTTGATAGATTATTAAGCTGTCTGCACAGCCTTCCTTATACAGTCCCAATCCCAATGCAGATGCAGATTTATCAAATATCAGACAATACTATTCCAGGTCATACTCGTGTAATACTACCATACTTCTTATTAGAGCTAATAACAATGTCTATATAGGTCTATATATATACATATATCAAAATAACATATTTCTCAATAACAGATTGTCAGATAGCTGTTTCAATGTCCAATTCAGATCACACTGACCCTACGGTAGGCCTACGATCGACTCGAACGATGATTAAAGCCTTAGGGGAAAATCTTAATTTTTGGCCCACACACATGTGTGGATTCATACGGCTTTGATGGCTGGCCCCTATAACAGCCCGATTTTCGGCCTAGTCGGAACAGTGGTTTCGAGACCACAAATCTGACATAAGAAAATTTATTTTTATTATATTATAATGGTATAAAATTTCATGAAACAATTTTGTCAAAATTTCGTTCGAAAATGTCGACGTTTGGGCACTCAATTTAGTCAAAAGGACTAAATTGTAAAAAGTGCAAAACTTGAGTTCTAGAAGCTAGAGGTGTCAAATTGCTATGAAATTTTAAATTAGAGGTCCTTAAATGGTAATTAGACCAATTTTTTAATTTTTTGGACAAAAATGGACATGAAATAGGTGAAATAGAATATTTTTAAGTTAGGGGCATTTTGGTCATTTAGTAATTAAAATGAATTAAAAACAAAATTAAAAGCCAATTTTTGTCCATCTTCAAGCTATGGTCGAAATTACCATGAAGAAACCATGTCTAGGGTTTTTCAAGCTTCCAAGCTCGAATGTAAGTCCGTTCTAGCCTCGTTTTTAATGATTTTTACGTTTTTGAAATCCTCGTAACAAGATCTATCTATTTCTACCAATATTTTGAGATATGGTTGAATTCTAGGGTTTTGACCCATGATGAATATGTGTGTATTTTGATGTTTAAAGGGAGATTATGCATATTTATGGTTAGAGAAATGACTTTTACTAAGTGATTTTCGGTAAAGATGCTAAAAAGGATTAAATTGGAAAAGTTATAAAATTTGTCATAAAAGTGTGAATTAGTGGAAATTGTGGGCTGTTGTAGTTATGAAAATGGTTCGGCTAGCCTTAAAATACAAAGAAATTGAATGAAATCATTTTATGAGCTTAGGGGTAAAAGTGTAAATATGTGAAACTTTATGGGCAAAAAAGTAATCTTGTCATAATATGATTTTTGGATCACATTGAATAATGTGACTAATATATAGACTAAATGTGATATTATAGATCAAAGAAAATGAGGTTCGGACCTAGAACGGAAGAAAACAAAGAATATGACGAATAAGTCCTTTTCACTGATTGTGCTACCGAGGTAAGTTTGTATGTAAATAATGCATCGTTTTTACTTATGTTTTCATGTTTTGATAAATGGTATGAATTCAGTCTGAATATTTGATGTAATTGACAAAATATCGACAAGTGAGAAATTTCCCAGTTGAACCTTAAGAATAAAAATGGGTACGAGTAACATGTTCACTAGAAACTTATGTGAAATCTAAGTGAAATAAGTTATCTGGGTGCTGGTCCATACGTTCTACTAGTGGCTGAGTTATCTGGCATGTGTTACGGATACTCGACAACTTGTGTAAGTAGCACCGTGTAGTTTCGCCATGACCGACAACTTGTGTGAGCAGACACGAGATTGTGACTATGTGAAACAGGTGCTGGTCTTATAAGTTCTACCCGTGACTGGGTAATCCGGCATGTGGTGGATACCTGACAGTTTGTGTGAGCAGCACCGAGTAGTTACGTATGACCGACAGCTTGTGTGAGTAGACCCGCGAATGTGAATAGCTCGAGAACGAGCCTATGTGTGATAAGTGATGTGAAGTAGCTTTGGCTACAAGTGTGGCACTATGTGCAATATTTTGATGTATCCGTTAATATTCTGATGTGTTCAACGGGAAATGACTAAGTGTAAATGATTGTGATTATGTGATGAATAAGTGCAGGTATATGTGTGTAAACTTATGAGCAATGTGCTCGATATGTGATCGAACTTTGGTAAGATTGATACGGAGTAAGTGTTACGATGAAAGTTACTATAAAGAAAACATGAAAGAGTGAAATTTAGAAATAAAACAGTTTTGGACAGCAGCAGTTGTGTGACTTTGAAAAATCACCAAAAATGGTGGAAATCAAAATAAAATTTGAATAAGATATGAAATAAAATCTTATTGAGTCTATTTTCTCATAAAAGAAATGGTGTAAGCGAAAGAATTTCATATTCTAGGATATTTAAATTTTTGTGAGACAGAGTCAGAATGATTTCGGAATCCCCTGTTCCAACTTTGGAAAATCACTAAAATTGAATAAATATAATATGGTTTATAATTTATATGCTTATATTTTTTAATAAGTCTATTTTCAATAGAAACAAACAAGAACATCATCTGAATCCCGTACAAAGATATAATTGATTTTTAGTGAAGAAAGGTCGAAACTGTCAGACAGCAGAATAGGGGAGACTTTAAGAATAAACTGTACTTGTTTGCTAAACCAAAAATTCTGAATATTTTATGGGAAAAAGATATGTGAGTCTAGTTTCAGGGAAAATTAACGGATCTTAATTTGGAGTTCTGTATCTCAAGATATAAATAATTTAGCGACTATGACTTGAGTAGACAGCTTAAGATGAACATGAGTAAATGGTGGAACTATGTGCAATTATGATTGTATTATCTTGAGTACATATTATGAGAATTGTTAAAAGTATGTTAATAAATTGTTCATTATTTACATACTTACTTACTAAGTTTTGTAGCTTACTCCCTTCCTTTCCCATATCTTATAGGGTTGTATGCTAGCTTGAGTTGGAGATCGCCGGATATGTTATCACACTATCAAGCTATCATCGTGGGGTAAAAGTGAATACAAACATCTTAAGTTTATGGAATGTATAGAGGACTTAGTCATTTGTATGTGTCATAATTGGTTTGGCCTAATATGTTAGCCTTTAATATTTAGTAGTTCATTTTGCATAAGGCCATTGATGTTGGCTAGTATTATTCAAATTATATGTTTGTGATGATGCAATTTATGAGATGCATGATTTGTGTGGATGAGTGTATGATGATTAAATAAGAAAAGTGTGGCATGTGAATGGTTGTAAGAAGGACACGACTTTGGACACGGGCGTGTGCCCCTATTTTTCAAGAAATTTTTCAATATTTTCCAAAGTTTTTGGTTTAGTCCCGGACCGCTTCTAAAGTATGTTTTGGGCCTCGTAGGTCCATATTAAGGACTTTGTGATGAAAATTGAAAGTGTTAATTTGGATGAAATTTTATGACTCGGTTTAATATGTTTACAAGTGTATGTGTTTCGGTAATGCCTCGTTCCCCATTCCAGCATCGTACGGGTAATGGGTGTTACATTTACTAGTACCAGAGCTATGGTTTAGTCGATTCTCAGACTAACATAGCGTATGTGAATCTAGCTATACATGCCATATTACTACTTGTGATAGTGTGATATCTCCCGACTCTAACGAAATTGTTTTGTTAAGAAAGACTTGACTTCCAACTGAGCTATTTTTCGATAATGCTAATAATGGTATTGAAATGATTGAAATGTGCTTATGATGTGCCGAAATTTGAAAAGTATGAATAAAAGTTTATGATATGTATGTATTAATGTACGAAATCAGATAACCACAAGTTGAGAAATGTGAAAAGTGGAATGAAATGAAAGTTTATATGGTGATAAGCCCATCCATGTTTGTTTGGCATGCATATGATGTTATGTGCCCAACATATTTGATTAAGTGAATACGATAAGTAAATTTACTCAAATTCATGGAATGTGTGTTTATGTACACTTGTTTGAATAAGATAATATAAAAAGTTCGTGTAACATGACTATGTATGTTAATTAGCTTGTAGTGAATTATGTAATTGTGATGATATGATGTTGGTGATGAATGCTAAGTCATGTGTGTGTACTTATGAGAGTCAAATTAAAGGCTTTACGACCTCACCCAGTGTTGCTTTATAATTAAAATTCACAAAAACCATAAGGAATAAGTCCAAAATGTGAAATTAAAGAGTTTAGTGGTGAAATAATTAGTAATGCATTCAGAGATAAGAATAGTTTGGAAAGTGGAAACAATTTTGGAAGGATATCAGAATGTTTTAAAGATTATACAGATTATGAAATGTCATTGATAAAGGAGAAGTTAGTCACGACTAATCGACTTATTCAGATATGATGTCTAAAGTATGTGTTTGCTGAAATTTTTCCCGAATTGATTTTCGTTAGTGAGTGGAATAATACGGGGTTCATGATGACAGAATTACTCAAAGAAATGATATTTTAGTAGTAAAGATGTCTGTGTGTGACAGTTACAGTTGAAATGAATATGATGATCTTTTCTGGGTATTCTATATTCTTTTATCCTCAAAGATATGTGTGTGATTGTTCAGTTTCTGATAGAGTTCTTATGTTGTGAGAAGCTAACTATGATGTTAGACGAAAGCCCTATTGGTTTGGTTGGTTTATGATTGGTATTTCTTTATCTCTTCAGAATTCTATTTAAATATGTTGGAATGAAGTCTATGGTAGAAATTTATGTGAGACTATTCTTATGTTTCTACTGATTATGGTTTTGTTTTATATATACGGAAAATATATTATCTCTGTTATAATGGAAGTCCAGAGCCGGTAAGCATTGTTTTTCTGCTGGGTTTCTCTATGAAATCATCAGGATCTCTGTTGTTTTCTTATGAGTTATATTCTCGAACTTCTGGTATGGTATCGTATCTTGGATTTCTTTATTTCGGTTTTCCTATCATTCTTATTTCGTAAATTATCGACCATGGCTCATCTTGAAATAGTGTTCTTTGACTTGTGATAACTATGTCTATTGTGGTTGTATTTTTGGTTTGATCATATGAACATGGTGACCCAGGTATCTGGATTTCTCTAATTTTCGTGTAAGGAATTGACTTTGGCAACGGTATAAATGATGGAACCACAAACTCAAATCGTATTATGGATTTCTTTCTCAGGTAAGTTGATTAAAGTCAATGCATTCAATCAAGATGTCTTTGTTTCTTTGAGCTAATGCGATTGTAAAGGCCTTTGATTAGCATGATAAGAGAATTTTGAAAGATTGTGTACTTGAGATGTTTTAATAACACGAAGAAAGGAGTATTTTGAGATGTGTTATTCTATAGTTGAGATCGACTCAGCCGTTTTTATCAGAATGAGTTGATTTGTTGGGATGTGATTTGAGTTATATGTATTTAAGTATGTCCTCAGCTAAGAGAATGAATTTTGTGCATTCACGAGTGTATAGATGGGCAGTCTGAATGAAGAATTGATATTCTGGAAAGCATGATATAGAGAAATACCTATTAGATTTGTTTTAAATGGGTGATGTTATTCTAAATTAAAATTTTTCTGTTAATAAAGTTATCCCAATTTTGAAAGTTTGAATGGTCTGGGCATGCTAGCAAAGTTAAAGCAATTGAAGGTATTATTAACCGAAGCTCTGGTTTTGAGCTCAGTTGGAATTGAGTAATGAATTTATGATTTTTCAGTGATGCACTAGTGAACGGATTAGAATGAATTTTATTGCTAGAATATAAAGTGATGGTTCATGTTTTCAGACGGTTAATGTCACATTAAAAAGAACTGTTTGAGTAGTGATTTAGAGATGGTCACTATTATGTCTGTAATGAGAATCTAATGACATTGTTTGTTCGACGAAGATTGCCATATGTTGCCCGATCTCAAGAGTTTAATGTATCTAATGGCACAGAAAGACCTGAGTTTAAGACAGTGTTGATGACTTGAGCTATTGAAAGATTGTGAGTAATTATTGATTGACCTGTGGGGAGGCAAGTGTAGTTACAGATGCTTGTATGGAAAATTCTTATTTATTTTGTGCGAGTGGGTTACTCGATTGATCTTATTTGATGATGGTCTGATTTTAGCTAAATAAAAAGCTAAAGTGATGTTTTCTTTGCAAGTTTGAGAAACTCAGAAATGTGTTAGTGAGTGATAAGCTAAATGAGTACAGTGAGCATCGACTTTTGATTCTGAACTTCAGGTTGGACTTGATTCATGTTATTATTATTCCGAAATGGAATTTGTGTACCGAAGAATCCGGGGCTTATGCAGAAATTTTTATACGAAGTTCACAGTAATGGCTTGTCTGTTCATCCAGAGAGTAATAAAATGTGCAGTCATATGAAGTTGATGTTCTGGTAATTGCGTATGTTACATGCTATTTTTGAGCTTGTGTTGAAATGTCGATTTGTCAACAAGCAAAAGCCGAATTTCAAGAGTATTCAGGACTATTACAGTCAGTGATTCTAGAAAGAAAATGAGATGGAAACACTAAATATTTCGTATCTGAATTATCTTGATCTCCGAAAAGGAGAAGATGTTATCGGATTGTGATTGATCGTTCGTGTACAGATTTCTTGTTTAACAAACGAGTCGAGTAAGATGATTCTGGGATTATTCGATTGTGCGAAGTATCAGTCTCCATTATTTCGGATTGAGATCCGAGGGTTATATCCCAATTATGGAAAAAGCTACAGGAAACTCTGAGCACGGAACTAAATTAAATTGTGATTATGACAAAAACTTGAAAGCAACTTCTTCTGGTAGGATTTTCAAGGACGAAAATCCCTAAAAGGGGGAGCGTTGTAATAGCCCGATTTTGGGCCTAGTCGGAACAGTGGTTTTGAGACTACAAATCTGACATAAGAAAATTTATTTTTATAATATTTTTATGGTCTAAAATTTCATGGAACAATTTCGTGAAAATTTTGTTCGAAAATTTCGACGTTTGGGCACTCAATTTAGTCAAAAGGACTAAATTCTAAAAAGTGCAAAACTTGAGTTCTAGAAGCTAGAGGTGTTCAAATTGCTATGAAATTTTAAATTGGAGGTCCTTAAATGGTAATTAGACCATTGTTTAATTTTTTTGGATTAAAATGGACATGAAATAGGTGAAATAGAATATTTTTAAGTTAGGGGCATTTTGGTCATTTAGTAATTAAAATGAATTAAAAACAAAATTAAAAGCCAATTTTTGTCCATCTTCAAGCTATGGCCGAAATTACCATGAACAAACCATGGCTAGGGCTTTTCAAGCTTCCAAGCTCGATTGTAAGTTCGTTCTAGCCCCGTTTTTAATGATTTTTACGTTTTTGAAATCCTCGTAACAAGATCTATCTATTTCTACCAATATTTTCAGATATGGTTGAAGCCTAGGGTTTTTACCCATGATGAATATATATGTATTTTGATGTTTAAAGATAGATTATGCAAGTTTATGGTTAGAGAAACGACTTTTACTAAGTGATTTTTGGTAAAGATGCTAAAAAGGACTAAATTGGAAAAGTTATAAAATTTGTCATAAAAGTGTGAATTAGTGGAAATTGCGGGCTGTTGTAGTTATGAAAATGGTTTGGCTAGGGTTAAAATACAAAAAAAATTGAATGAAAATCGTTTTACGAGCTTAGGGGCAAAAGTGTAAATATGTGAAACTTTAGGGGCAAAAAAGTAATTTTGTCATAATATGATTTTTGGATCACATTGAATAATGTGACTAATATATAGACTAAATATGATATTATAGATCAAAGAAAATGAGGTTCGGACTTAGAACGGAGGAAAACAAAGAATATGACGAATAAGTCGTTTTCACCGATCGTGCTACCGAGGTAAGTTTGTATGTAAATAATGCATCGTTTTTACTTACGTTTTCATGTTTTGATAAATGGTATGAATTGTGGCTGAATATTTGATGTAATTGACAAAATATCGACAAGTGAGAAATTTCCTGGTTAAACCTTAGAAATAAAAATGGATACGAGTGACATGTTCACGTGAAATCTAAGTGAAATAAGTTATCCGGGTGCTGGTCCGTACGTTCTACCGGTGGCTGAGTTATCCAGCATGTGTTACGGATACTCGACAGCTTGTGTAAGCAGCACCGTGTAGTTTCGTCATGACCGACAGCTTGTGTGAGCAGACCCGAGATTGTGAGAATATGAAACGGGTGCTGGTTTTATATGTTCTACCAGTGGCTGGGTAATCCGGCATGTGTTGCGGGTACCCGACAACTTGTGTGAGCAGCACTGAGTAGTTACTATGACCTACAGCTTGTGTGAGCAGACCCGCGAATGTGAATAGCTCGAGAACGAGCCTATGTGTGATAAGTGATGTGAAGTAGCTTTGGCTACAAGTGTGGCTCTATGTGCAATATTTTGATGTATCTGTTAATATTCCGATGTGTTCAACGGGAAATGACTAAGTGTAAATGATTGTGATTATGTGATGAATAAGTGCAGGTATATGTGTGTAAACTTACGAGCAATGTGCTTGATATGTGATCGAACTTTGGTAAGATTGATACGGAGTAAGTGTCACAATGAAAGTTACTATAAAGAAAACATAAAAGAGTGAAATTTAGAAATAAAACAGTTTTGGACAGCAGCAGTTGTGTGATTTTGAAAAATCACCAAAAATGGTGGAAATCAAAATAAAAGTGGAATAAGATATGAAATAAAAGCTTATTGAGTCTAGTTTTGCATAAAATAAACAGTGTAAGCGAAAGAATTTCATATTCTGAGATATTAATTTTTTGTGAGACAGGGTCAGAATGATTTTGGAATCCCCTGTTCTGACTTTGGAATAGAAACAAATGGGAACATCATCTGAATTCCGAACAAAGAGATAATTAATTTTTAGTGAAGAAAGGTCGAAACTGTCAGACAGTATAACAGGGGAGAATTTAAAGAATAAACTGTACTTGTAAACCAAAAATTCTGAAAATTTTATGAGAAAAAGATATCTGAGTCTAGTTTCAGGGAAAACTAACGGATCTTAATTTGGAGTTCTGTATCTCAAGATATAAATAATGTAGTGACTGTGACTTGAGTAGATAGCTTAAGATGAACATGAGTAAATGGTGGAACTATGTGCAATTATGATTGTATTATCTTGAGTACATATTATGAGAATTGTTAAAAGTATGTTAATAAATTGTTTATGATTTACATACTTACTTACTAAGCTTTGTAGCTTACTCCCCTTCCTTTCCCATATCTTATAGAGTTGTATGCTAGCTCGAGTTGGAGATCGCCGGAGATGTTATCACACTATCAAGCTATCATCGTGAGGTATACAAACGTCTTAAGTTTATGGCATGTATAGAGGACTTAGTCATTTGATTGTGTCATAATTGGTTTGGCCTAAAATGTTAGCCTTTAATATTTAGTAGTTCATTTTGCATATGGCCATTGATGTTGGCTAGTATTATTCAAGTTATATGTTTGTGATGATGCAATTTATGAGATGCATGATTTGGGTGAATGAATGTATGATGATTAAATAAGAAAAGTGTGGCATGTGAATGGTTGTGAGAAGGACACGACTTTGGACACGGGCGTGTACCCCTATTTTTCAAGAAATTTTTCAATGTTTTCCAAAGTTCTCGGTTTAGTCCCGGACCTCTTCTAAAGTATGTTTTGGGCCTCGTAGGTCCATATTAGGGACTTTGTGATGAAAATTGAAAAGTGTTAATTTGTATAAAATTTTATGACTCGGTTTAATACGTTTACAAGTGTGTGTTCTGGTAATGCCTCCTACCCTATTCCGGCGTCGAATACGGGTAAGGGGTGTTATAGCCCCTGCGGTCCACACAGCCTAGCACATGCTCGTTAGGCCCTCATAATATCACACATGGCCATGTGACTCAAAATAGTTAGTTACACAGTCTAACATACGGCCAAATGCACGCCCATGTGACTCAAATCTCAAAATACCTCTCACACGGCCTGGACACACACCCGTGTCTCTGGCCCGTGTGACCTTAATTCATAAACAGTAAGTTACACAGTCATGTGGCGTCGACATCCATGTTTTTCGACATTTAAGTTTTCGTTACACTTATGATATGGATTTGACGTAGAAACAACCAAAGTGATTTCAGAACTAAAAATGATAATTCAGTGACCGATATGACCACATTGAGGTGTGTTCGATTGGATGGGTCTAGCATAACCCGATAGTGGTGTGTAGAGGATGGAAGGGTTAAGAAAAACCCTATTTTTGGTGTGTGTCAGTTGGTTGGAAATGGTGTGTAGAGGCTGGATAGGTTGATATTAAGACTAGTGCATTTGATTATGAGTTGAATCTGTTTTTTTTTTTGAGTAAATGCTCCACATTTTACTATTTGGCTATGAATTGATTAGGCTTTTGTATATTTGAGAAACTCTACGTGTATTTGATCTACTTACTATGAAGTGTTATAATAATGTGATACGTCAGTCTGATATGATCTCGTTTTTGAATTAATTTTTTTTTGTAATATAAAGTTTTAGTTAACTGTTCATCACTGTTTAGTTACATTTGGTTTGGATTCATATTGAGCTTTCGAAGCTCACTCCCTTAGTTTCCTCGTTGGACTAGGCAAATCAGAGATCTCGAAATGACACGTTTTGGTTTGATTGAATTAAGTTTTTATAAGTTACAATAATCTATTTAATTTGGACTGTAAATAATTTTTAGGAGCTATGGTATGGATTTTGATTTCTTTTGGACTCGTAAGATTGCGAGATTTTGGTTTTGAACGGAAGTTTTGATTTATCATGCATGGATATAGTTAATCAACTACTATTCTCTTTATAAAGAACACACAGTTTGGAAAAATAATTTATGGTTTCTGTTTTAAAAATAAATGATGTATTTTCTGATGTTCCTGATTTTGAAATTTCAGCTGACGATTAGCAAAACTTGAATTATTTGCAAACTAAGTATTAATAATTATTAAATTGGTTTAATTTTGATTCTAACAACGATTAAATCCCTGATTTGCAAAACATAAGTAAAGATTTTATTGGATTTTGTTAAGCCTAAAAAGAAAAGGGTTTTAAAAAAAATTTCGAAATTTGATTAAAATTTTGAGTTGGGACAAGCAATGTGGCCTCTGGAATTCGATCAAAACTTCTGAGCCAGGTTTTAAGGTGTTACACAAACATATATTTTTCCTTTCAAAAATAAGAAATGAACGGCTTCTTTTCCACCAAAATGAGTTAACTAAATTAAAATAGTGAAAATTCAAAAAGCGCAAAGAACCCTAAAGCAACGCAACATTTACAAATCTAAGCAAATTAAATAATTGATGTCTTACCCATAATTATCAATCTTTTTTTATAATTATTAAACCCAGATGGCACAAGTAAATTATGCATACCTTTGTCTCTAAAAATTTAAAATACATCTTTATGTGTTAACAAAATTCTAGTTACTGCAGCTATACATGTTCTCAGACGATTTTGAGGTTTCTTCGCTAGATCAACTAGTAAAAGAAACAACACATATATTTCACGATAGGAAAGGAGAAAACATAACCAACTTCAAATCAATCCCTAATTACAGTAGTTTCAGAAACAAACCTTAAAAAGTAATTCACCTCAATTCTACCAATCTGAAAACCTAATTACTGAAAAAATATTTAAAAAAACTCGCGAAGAAAATTCAATGGCCACGAAAATAAAAAACTTGAAATTGAAAAAGGGGGAAAGAGATAGACGTGAAACAGAGGGAGAGAATAAAAAACTTTCACCTATCAAAATTTTCAGAATTAAAACAAAAAAATGACTAAATTACCTAAAAAGGCCTTTTTTCTGCATATTTACGGAAATGGATCGATTATACCATTATTTATAGGAAAGGGCTATTTCTTGTAAAACGTGCCTATGTGACCGCGTTTTAAGGGGGAAACTAGAAAATCTCTCCCTAGAGGGAGCGTTTTTCACCACGTCAGCAAAACGCGCTTACGTGGAAGCGTTTTGTTGATGTGGTGGTGAAAAACGCTTCGTGAAGGGAGTGATTTTCTACGTGTTTTTAGATGTTCGGGATATTTGCATGTTTAGTCCTTATGGGTTTTTAGGGTTAGGGTTTTGGTAAAATAAGTTAAGGTTTAGTATTTAGGTTTTTGTTAAACAAGTTAGGGTTTTAAGGTTTTTAAAAATAAATTAGGATTTAGTGTTATTTTATAAAAATTATTTAAATTAGGGTTTATTGTTTTTAAATAAATTAAGTTAGGGTTTTAAATAATTAGGGCTTAGGGTTTACAGTTTTAAATAGATTAATTAAATTAGAAAAAAATTAAAGTAAATAACTAATTATAAAGAGCTTTTCTAAATTTAATGAGAAATTTGAGAGCTCTAGGGAGAAATTTTAAAGATTTTTTTGCTAAATTTGAGAGCTTTATATGTGAAATAATAAGAGGGGGTTTTTATACTCTTTTTTTTTTTTACCGTTGGAACTCCCCCAACGGTAAAAAAATTGACCGTTAAAATTAGAAAAAAAACACACAAAGGAAATCGCTCCCTAGAGGAAGTGTTTTTCGCCACGTTAGCAAAACACTTCCACGTAAGCGCGTTTTGCTGATGTGGCGAAAAACACTTCCTCTAGGGAGCGATCTCCTGATCTTTTCCCCCTAAAATGCGGCCACGTAGGCGCGTTTTCCAAAAAAGGCCCTTTCTGGTAAATAATGTTGTAATCGGCCTATTTCCGTAAATATTCATGGAAAAAGGCCTTTTTAGATAATTTATTCAAAAAAAATATTTCATACTAAACGTCTTAGACGATTCAAACACAAAACCAAAGAAAATAGTAATACCGAGCCACTAAAGCACTAAGCTTATAATTGAGTTTTAAACACAAAAGAAAATATAAATGTCTAATCGAATCCTACTCGACTGAACCAACAAATTTAAAACTTCCAACCTCATTTTCAAGGTGTTACAAATGTAATATATGTAATCTCAAATTAGATTTTAATTAAGAATATATGTTTGGAATAATAATAATGTAACAGCTCGATTTAGGGGCTAGTCGGAACAGTGGTCTCAGGACCACTAATCTGGGGTCAGAGAAAATTATCTTGATTTATTTTATGAGTTATAATGTGGTTATAAAGTTACATGAAAATTTTGGTGCTTTAATTTTAGCGATTTCATGCTAAATCGCGAAAAAGGACTAAATCGCATAAAGTGCGAAAGTTCAATTTTACAAGATAAAAGTGCCTAATAGCCATATAATATTAACTGGAGGTCCCAAATGTGTAATTAGGTCTTGTTTTAAGAGGTGGTCGGCCATAGGGGGACAAAGAAGTCAAAATTAGTCAAAGTTGGTGTAGTAGATGGATTAAATTGATAAAATAGAATAAAATAAAGAAAGAAAAGATATCATCTTTTCTCCTTCACTCATCCACCAAAAATTAGCAGCAAATAGGGGTTTTGAAAGCTAAAAAGTTTCAGCAAACTCTTCTCCTTATAAGTAAGTATTTTAGTGATCATTTCTTGATAATATTTGTACTTTTAGAACCCCTAAAGCTTAAGCTTTCTAAAGAGGGGACTATCTTGCAAAATGGTGGAAAGTTTAGAGTTTTGCCATGTGAGCTTTTAAGTTGTTTGCTACATTTTTATGGAATAAAATGAGTCATAGTTGTTAGATAAACAACTTTTGTGAAAGGTGTTACCATGAAAACACCAAAAAGGACCTTTTTTGTGAAGGTTGCAAAATAGGTGGTAAATATGTAAAATAATGAGTATTGAGGGATGCCGTAAGAGTAATAAATGTTCACCTAGGCTCGTTAAAGGAAGAAATTTGATTAGAATTGTTTTCTGAGCCTAGGGGTAAAATGGTCATTTTGTGAAAGTCTAAGGGCAAAATAGTAATTTTGTCAAAGTATGATTATTGAAATGTACTGATTAATATGGTTATTAAATGAGATAAATTGTTATTATAGATCAAGAAGAACGAAGGATTAACCTCGACCGAGAAAAGGGCAAAGTATCGGACTAAATTGGCAACCTAACCTATTTTGAAATCGAGGTAAGTTGTATGTGATAAAATTTAACATCATGCTAGTATGTTTGAGAATGTTTGATGTTATAATGATGTATAAATTTCTATGAAATTGAGTGATGGTGTTGAATGATAAAAATGATTAAAGTTGTGATGTTGAAGTCCTAGTTGGACTATAATAAATGCGAGAAAACTATCATTGAGACATGAGATGGATAAGGTTCCGTGTAAGACCATGGACTCGGCACCAAATTGAGATCCCGTATAATACAATATCTGGGATATGGCATCGGCATTGAATATGAAAAATCGTATAAGACCATATCCGGGATATGGCATCGGCATTGAATATGAAAATCGTATAAGACCATATCCGGGATATGGCATCGATAATTGATATCAAAATTGTATAAGACCATATCTGGGATATGACATCGATAATTGATATGAAAATCGTATAAGACCATATCCGGGATATGGCATCGATAATTGATATGAGATCTCGTATAAGACCATATTTGGGATATGGCATCGGCACTTAGAGTTGACATCATGTAAGACCACATCTGGGATGTGGCATTGACTTCGTAATTGTGTGAATGATAATGAACATGTATCTTTGAGTATCCCAAGTGATTTAGTGGGATAAATAGTTGAGTTTGAAATAGAAATGAGATTAGTACTAAAACTATGTGATTGAGTAAATACAGGTACCCGTGAGTAATTCACAAGAAATTGTTTACGATATGTGACATGGTATGTATGTAATAAGAACAAGCAAGAGTAAGTGATGGCAAAGTACTTAAGATTTTGCATTTTATCCAATGCCATGATTGGATGATATTATGAGTTTATGTTGTTATTTATTTTTCATGCAAACTTACTAAGCATTATGCTTACTCCTCTCATTTCCCTTTTCCTTGTAGCATTGCCAAGTTAGCTCGAGAATTTGTGGAACGTCGGAGTTCGGAAATCACACTATCGACTACTCTTTGGTTTAGCAAAGTTAGATTCATTTTGAGTATGGCATGTATAGGACTTAGCCTCTTTTGTTATGTCATATTTGTTAGCCAAATTGTTGGCTATTAATGTTGTTAAATTCATTTTGTAAGTGGTCATTAGAATTGGGCCAACACTTAACAAGTTTATATATTTTCAATGATAATGAAATTTATTAAGTGTATGCTTGTGTGGATGTCTTGATTTTGAGTCTTTGGAAGTGCTTTATAGTCCTGATATATGTTGCATTGTATTGGTGTAAGTATAATTGTTGTATAGGTGGCATTTGGCTTGGTAGATAGCCTTTCAAATGTCCACACTGGTAGACACACGAGAATGTCTCTAGGCCGTGTGTGACACACGGTCAACCCCATGAGCGTGTTGGTTGGCCGTGTGACCCCATGCATGCTTAGGTTTACAAGTCAGTATCCTCTGTAACATCCTAGATTAGGGGTTATGCATTTGTGCATAATTCATGAGTTAGTAGGTTTTGGCAGTGTTGGAAGTGTATTAAGGGTTTTTAGAATTTTAGGATGGAAGAAGAAAGCTTTGGAAAATTATTGGTTTTAAGTAAAAAGGGAGCTAGGTAAATGAGGCTTTAAAAGAAACTCCAGTGTGAAGCATGACACAAGGAACCATGTGGTAAAATGGCATGTTTTATGAATTATGAATGTGTTATGTGAATTCTAGAAATAAGGAAATGTATGGAAATATATGGAAATGTATGGAAGTGTATGGAAATATGTGGAAATGTATGGAAATGTAAGGCAATGTAGGAAATGTAAGAAAATGTAAGAAATGTATGGAAATGTATGGAAATGTAAGGAAATGTAAGGAAATGTGAGGAAATGTATGGAAATGTAAGGAAATGCAAGGAAATGTAAGGAAATGTCTTGTCTTGGAAATGTAGGGAAATGTCACGAAAATGTAAAGGAATAAAGAGGAAAGTGAACATTTATGGAAACTAGGAAATGTAAGGAAATGATTCAAAATGGAAAGTGAACATTTCTGGAAACTTGGAAATGTAAGAAAATGGCAAGTTTACTGAGCCGATCGAAAATTTTAGTAAACTTAGAAATGACTTAGAAATGTCAAGTTTTAAAGTTTAAAATAGGAAATTAAGGCAAGGTGGCCTTAAAAGAAAAAGTTGGTGAAATTTGACACACAAACAAAGCTTGGAAAAGTGGCACAGAAGATGTCACTTAGGGCCTATGGAAATGGCGCCATATGCAAGAGGAATGGGCTTGGGTTCGAGTCACTTGGGAAGCAAATAAGGGAGGTTTTATTTTTGCTTCCAGAAGACTGAGGTGGACGGCACATGCTTCTAGAAAGGAGGTGTTTTAATTCCATAAATACATGATTAAAAAGTGATAAATAAGGGATTTTTAATTTGGATTATTTGGAAGAGATAATAAGGATTTTTCTCTAGTTTATTTTAAATAAAATAGATGATGAAAGAGGAGAGGTGGCCAAGTAAGGGACTCACCTAGGCTGATATTTTCGGCTATAAAAGGAGGACAGGAGGGCTACTCATCAATTTTTGCTTCCTCCTCATCTCTGCCGAAATTTCTAGGGCTCTTTTCTCTTTTCTTTTGTTTAGCCGAATTCTCTAGCCTCATCTTTCTTTTTCTTTTCTTCTTCTTTTTTTTTTCAAAACCAAATCCAACCTAGTTGAAATTCTGTCACAGCCGAATCTCTGAAGTGGTGTCAGGATAGATCTGTCGAATTCAACACTTAAGGTAAGAATCTTGTGGTTATTGATTTATTCTCTTCTTTAAGCCGAAATATAGGGATTAATGTTATTATTATGTGGCTAGAAACTATAAGGAGTGTTTGGGATTTCTAGTGCTATCGACTACAAGGAGAGATCATCAGGGATTCAAGAATCTAAGGTAAGATATACACATATTTGGTCAAAAGTTATGGAATATATGTGAGATTAAAATTAACATATAATTATAGGGATTTTTACTGCGGACATACAAGGCAAGGAATCCTTTTTGATTTGGAAATTTTAAGGTAAGTAATACAAATCCTAGTTGTATTTGGAAAAGTGGCGAATGGTCTTTTAAAGTGATTAACTTATGTAGGATTTGAGATCTAAATCGGTAGATCGTTCTTCGGGATTTCAAGGAACCTATTAAGCAAATCAGGTGTGTACTCACACTAACTTTCAATATGTTATGGCAATAATTATTTTAATATGTGAATGTGCATAAGAATGAGAATGTGGCTATGTACTACAAATGTGGCAAAAGTACCCAGGTACGTATTCCTACTCTTGATAGGATTATGAATGTGTTATATTCTGTAAAGTGACATAATGTGAATTTAAGTATGATATGAATGATATGTAATATTTGGGGCATTTGGGATATATGTGAAGGGAGAAAGTGAAGGTGATGACTACGGTCTCACCAACGAAATATGGTGGCTACGGTCCCATTAATTGAATATGGTAACCGGTTACATTATTCGAATATAGTGTCTAAAGACACAACGTAAGTGGGCGATGAGCACGTCGATCGCAAATGATCGCCTTCGATGGTGTGTAGCGGATGGAGGGTCGACTTAGTAGTCCCCACGGTGTACAGGTTGGTACGGGTGGTGTGTAGCGGATGGACAAATAGGCTTGGGTTTGGGTTGCATCATCCTTTATTTTGTATGAACATGAAATTGATATGACTTGTATGCTCGATTTGTTGAAAATTAGTATTGTGTACACATTGAGTTCATGGACTCACCCGCTGTTGGGAAATTATTTTTTCGTGTGATGAGCAGTAATGGACCGGGTCGGCGGGGAGCTAAAGGTGGCCATGCAACACTTGAAGAATTTATTAGAATTTGGACTTTATTTAAATTTAGTACTTTAAATGTTATTTTTGGGTTTGAATGATGTAATAAGGCCATAAGGCCCAGTTGGATTTTCTTTATTTCTGTTTATTTTTATTTGATTATGATACAATTTATTTTTGATTAAAGTTAAGTAAATTTATTTCTTTTAAAATAATAAACCCTAAAAATTATTTTGTCACCCTAATTAAATGATTTCTAAATTTATTAAATGGGTTCCAATTTAAGCCCAACCCAAAACGAATTTTTCTTAACTACACAAATTTTCTCTAAGTTATTCAGGACATTGAAAACTGGTTTACTTAAGGAACATACCAGATCCGGTTCAGGCTCGTGGGCCGGGTGTGGGGTGTTTCATCCTCAGTAGTAAACACACCGGTAGAGACACGACCGTGTGTCTCAGCTGTATGGATGGCATGGCCATGGACATGGGCGTGTGCCCAGGCCATGTGAAGTCTGCACCTAAAATTAGTAATTTAATTCGACACACGGTCTAAGGACACAGGCGTGTGCCTTAGCCGTGTGACCATAGTGAGGTGATGATGTAATAAACAGAATGCCATGGTTTTTGGCACACGGGTTAAGACACGGGCGTGTCGAGGCCGTGTGAGGGACACGGGCTAGACACACGGGCATGTGACAGGCCGTGTGACACGGGCTAGACACACGGGCATGTGACAGGCCGTGTGATGCAAGTCAGTGTCGACCACAGGTGGAGCACATGGGCATGTATGACCACGCGGGCGTGTTCCATTCCACTCGGGCGTGTAGCCCTGTTTAAGCAAAATTTTTCTAAATGCGAGAAAGTTTTCGGTTTGGTCCCGAATCACTCCAAATGTATGTTTAGGGTCTCGTAGACCCTTGATAGGGACGTTATGATTATAACTGAAAAGTTTTAAGTTAGAATGAAACTTTATGGCCTGATGTTGTGAGTTTAAGCAAGTTAAGTTCGGTAATGCCTCGTATTCAATTTAGGTGTTGAATATGGGTAAGGGGTGTTACAAATAAGGTAGTGTTTAAAAAGCCACCTAATAATTGAGTTTGAGCGTAATTACTTATAATTACGCAAGGATAATATGTTTGGATAACAATTACAATTGATGAGTCCCACCAAATTGAGTGTAATTGAAGCATCACAATTACATTTTCGGTTCTTAAGGGAGGTGATAATTGGAGTAATTATGCAAGTAATTACATCCAAATCCAATTTTAGAAATTATTTTTATACATGTTATAAAATTTATATTATAAACATAAACACGTGGGAGTGTTTGATATGGATAAAAAAAATATATTATAAAAATAATTTGTGTATTTTATAAATTTGTGAAAAAAATTATATTATTTAAATCCTAAAAACATTCTAAAATTATGGCAAAAAAGTTTATTATAAAACATAATTTACATGTTATAAAAGTGTAATAATATATTTATTTAAAAAGTGTTATAACCAAGTATGGACATAACTTATTTATGTGCCCATACTATATATTATAAAATAATATACTTATTCATAAAATATATATATATATAATTTTCATAACTTATTTATAAAAAATAACTTTTGAAAATTATGAAAAAAATTTATATTATGTTATGAAAGTTTAGGAAAATTTATAAAAACTTTTTTAATAAAGGTTACACATTACAAATTTTATGTTATTTTTATTTAATTTACGTATTATAAAAAGGATATAATATTCTAATATCAGTCTTTCTCAAAATTAAGTTTATGTAAATATTTATTATTAAAGCTATAGACTATTTGGATTGTGAACTCAAATATTATAAGGTCAGTGCTAATTAGATGTGTTCATGGGCCGGGTCGGATCTAAGTATGATATTAATATATTTTATGCTTATCCAAGCACGCCCGAACTGAAATTTGGGCCTAAAATTTTGCCCAAACTGCTCATATTTGCAAAAGGCTAATCTAAGCGTCTATATTATTTTTAAATTTTTTTTTAAAAAATACTTATGTTGTTTATTTTTAATATTTAATAATTTTATACATTTTTTATTTATTGAAATTTTTAATATAGTCATCTTAAATTTTTTTTAATGTTTATATTAGAGTAGTATTATATATTTAGTTAATGTTTATTTTTTTAATGTCTTCTAAATTACATAATATATATAAGAAATAACATAATATAAAGTATTATAACTTAAAATGGGTCGAGCTGGGCTCGGGCCTTGAATGTTCAAGCCCGAGCCAAACCCATATTTTAAACGGGCTTACTATTTTTGCCCAAACCATCCCAAATTTCGGGCAGACCTTCAAGCCTTAGCGTGTAGCCCAACTAATGAACAGGTTTAATGCTAATTGTGCAAATAGAAAAAGTTCCCTTGCACCATATTGTAGGGTGTGATACCATTTCAGAGAATTGTGCTTGACACAAGCATCATAGCCAACTGGCGAACTCTTTAGTTTGAGACATTCAAGACTTCGAAATGTGGTTGAAAATACATTCTTTTTTTTTAAATATTTCTCATATTAACAATGTAACGCCCTAAAAATTCTTATTTTTGTTTCCGTTAAATTGTGACACAAATGTATATTTGATTCAGTGGTTAAGTGTTTTGGGTGTGTGTGTGAGGTCCCAAGTTCAATCCCTGGCTTTGGCAAATTTTGGTATTTTCTGACTTAAGCCTTATACTAGTTTAGCGGGCTTATATTAAGTAATTTTTAAAACAATATCAGAATAGGCCTGCGGGTTTGGTGGTTAAGTGAAGTGTTAGTTTGTTGATGGTTAGATGTTCGAATCCCTGTGTGAGCAAGAGAGTTTATTTTTGCTCTTTCGTCTGAAAGAGTTCCGATTGTATTGAAAGACTGAGAGTGGGTGGTTAGGATGTGAAGTAGTGGGGAGTTATCTGAATACCTCAAAAACAATTTTGTTTCTCTCTCCCCAAAAACATTTGATATTAGTTTGTTCTCCCTGTTACGGTTATTCTTTTTCCCCCTTTTGTTGCTGGTTCATCTTTCTTTTGGATCATTTTCTTTTTCTGTGCCTCGTTATTCCGATGTTTGTGCTTTATCAGTAAGTTAGTAAGTGCAATTCCTACATTGGTTAATGGAATTCATTTTGTTGTTTAGGAGTTAATCGAGGGGCTGGAGATCAGCCATTAACGCTTTAAGAGTGCAAAGTTCTTGTTATTCGAGCTGAGGTAAAGATTTTGATGGTAGGAAGTCATTTTTCTCGCTACAACTTCATTTAATTTCCGTGAGTATCACTGAATTGGACTCTAAATTATCGATTATAGGTTCTGGAGTGCTCGGGGATAGTTTTAGCTTCAAATGAAACCAGGTGTGTACTCGATTACGCAAAAACCAGGGTTTCAGCGAAAGCTGAAAACCCCACTGTCTACGCCATACGAGAGTGTGGTTGCCCGTGTGGTAGGCCGTGTGCCAAAACACGGGCGTGTGATCTACGAGGCCAGGCCGTGCGCACAAGACACGGCTGTGTGATGGCCAGGTAGGCTGTGTGCGATACACGGGCTAGACTGATTTAGGTCGTGTGGAAATTTGGGCCAGTGTGATCCACATGGGCCAAGGCCAATCTGGACACATGGGCCTACATGGACGTGTGAGCCCATTTAATTGAAATGCGTTCTAAGGTTGCACGGGTCACCCAAGTCGACTGTGAACCTACTGTAGGGTCGGTAAGCACTACTTGGACCCCTATATGCGTAAATTGAATGCATGATGTATGTACTAAACCTGATGCTTATATGCATGTATACTGAATTGTATGTGAACTGTTAATCATGTAATAACATGTCATTTATTGTATGTTTGCATTGCATTCGGTTGGGATGATGATATATAGAGGAAGTGTACTGAAAGGCTCTCAAGCCTAATATCTAGCAGCTCAGCTACAAATCTACTGATAATGTGCTGCATTAAGTACTATTTGGAGTATAGGGATGGGTGGGTGTTTTAAACCTCACATGGAGTGTAGGGATGGACAGAGATGGTGTGTAGAGGCTGGTTGGGTAGTATTCTGTTACTGATAAATGCATATATGATATTGTTACTGTGACGGGCTTAGGCTACAAATCTACTGATAATGTGCCGTATTTGGTACTACTTGGAGTGTAGGGATAGGTAGGTGTTTTAAACCCCACATGGAGTGTAGGGATGGATGGAGATGGTGTGTAGAGGCTGGTTGGGTAGGATTCTGTTATTGATAAATACATATATGATACTGTTACTATGACGGGCTTAGGCCCTAATGCATATCTGTTACTGAAACTGAAATGGGCTAAGGCCCGAACTACTACTGAAACTGAAATGGGCTTAGGCCTAGACTGCATTTGATTGATTGATGTGACTGACTGTATGCATGTGACTTGTGGGGATTACACACTAAGTTTATGTAAACTCACCCCTTCTGTTTCATCTGTACAGGTAATCCCCAGACTTAGACGGATCGGTACAGTGGATGACTTAACAGTGACCACGGTTAATAAAACTTTCTGTTTTGATTTCTGGTTATATTTTTACAGTTATTATTGGGTAAATTTTTAATGTAATTTGGGACTTTCCTTAGAATTTTACTTTATTGAGATTTTCATGGATTTAATAACTGCACAAACTCAACGAACAAACGGTTTTCTCTAAAACAAAGGGGTTTTCCTAAAATGGACGGATTTACTTAATTAACTCATTTTTTCATAAAATAAATTATTTTCTAAAGCTTCCGCTACACAAAATGTTTTTAAATGAATCCAACTCAATGAGAAAGTGATTTGGAATTGTCAAGAGATAAATAGAGGTTAATAAACGGAAAAGGTTTAATATGATAAATTCGTTTTCAAATTCCATTCCATATAACATCTCCAGATTTAACAATGACGTCTAAGCCGAGTTTGAAGTGTTACATTTAGTGGTATTAGAGCCAAGTTACAAAACTTGGCTGTGGATTTTGAGTTTTTAAAACTTGGTTTTTAAGAACTGATTTTCAAATGATTTGAAATAATATGATTGAGATTATGGTACATCGAGTCTCCGACACCAATCATGTAAGTATTCTGATAAACTGTTATAGCTAGTCTGTTCTGAAACACTTTAGTAGTGTATACCGAAAATGTAGTGAAACTGAAACTGATAGAGACTTTACTTGCGAAAAACAACCTCTGAATTTATGATACTACTTTACATAAAATATCTGTTAATAAATACTAGAACTGTAACTGATTCATAAAATTTGTAATACAGAAAAATCTGAATACATATAAGTGCTCGAGGTATCCGTGAACGTGGTACTAGTGGCTGAGGTAGATGTCATAGAGGGGCTCGAGCTGAGTCCTCTTCTCTGGGCAACATGCCGAACTTAAATACGAGTGAGACGCCGGTGTCACTTGCTACGAGACTGGGTCTCAAGATCGCATGGCTGGGGACGACACACTATCCTAGGCTATGCTAAGGATACTAGAGTAGGTCTCAGGACCCAATACTGGATCTGGGGGCCAAGGGTCGATCACGGAACGACTCTGGTCCAATGAAGCTGAGCTTTTTAGAGGTCTCAGTGGAGTCGCCCCTAATGTGGCTGATTACTGGATTAAGGCTACGAAGCAGATTATGGATGACCTGGATTACACCCCTGAGCAGAAACTGAAAGGTGCAGTCTCTCTGTTGCGTGATGAGGCTTATCAGTGGTGGTTGACTGTTAAGAAGGGCACTCAGCCCGAACGTCTGACATGAAAATTCTTTAAGACTACCTTCTAGGGGGAGTATGTGGGAGCTAGTTACATTAATGCTCATAAGAGGGAGTTTCTGAACCTTACTCAAGGAAACCGATCTGTGGCCGAGTATGAGGCTAAATTCTTGAGGTAGAACCGCTATGCTTGAGGTATGGTGGCAGACGAGTATGAGAGGTGTGTCCGATTTGAGAACAGGCTGAAGGATAACCTGAGGGTTTTGATTGCTCCACAGAGGGAGCAAGAGTCCGCTGTATGGTAGAGAATGCGGAAATCGTTAGAATGATAAGCGCACTGAGCACCAGAATAGAGACCGTGAGAGGGTAAGAATAAGAGTTATTCGGAGCCCTCGAGTTCTGTACAAAGGCCTAAGTAAAAGGCCAAACTTGATGGGCCAGTTAGAGCTGGGCCCCCTGTTACTACTGTTGGACTGCAGCCATATGTCGATTGTGGTAGACATCATCAGGCGAGTGTTAGAGAAGGACTGGGGCGTGTCTGAGGTGTGGATTTTTGGATCATCACATTAGGGAGTGTCCACTAAGGGCTGATCAGATGCAAGCTCAAGGTACTGGTACTACGCAACCACAGAGAGGCTGTGGTCAGGCTAGGGGTGCTAATGGCATATGTCGTGGACAGAGGGCACCGGTAAAGGTGCTGGACAGGCGAAGGTGAGGTAGCCTGCTCTTGTTTACGCTGCATGTCACCGAGAGGACAAAGATGCTTCAGATGTCATCACTGGTATGTTTCTTATTTATGATGCACCTTACATTGCATTGATAGATATATGATCTACACATTCCTATGTTGTCTGTTCTGTTTCTAAAAATCTGGGAGTTCCTGTTGAGAGCACTTCTAGTGAGGTGGTTGTGCTGAGCCTGCTGGGGTAATCTGTTAGAGTTAGCAAACTGTATAGGAATGTTCCTTCAGAGGTCCAAGGGACAGTATTTCTGGTTGACTTGATGGAGCTTCCGTTTGGGGAGTTCGTTATGATATTAAGGATGGACTGGTTGGTTAAGCATCTGGTAAGCTTAGATTGTGCGACTAAAAGGGTCGCATTGAGAACTAAGGAGGATGATGAGGTAGTCGTGATTGGAGAATGTTAGAACTACTTGGCTAACGTGATTTTTGCACTGGTAGCTGAGAAATTGGTTCGTAAGGGATGTGAGCCGTTCTTGGCCTATATTAGTGTTTCTGTTTCTGGGGACTCTATTGTAAAAGATATCCGTACTGTAAGGGATTTTTCAGACATTTTTCCTGAGGAGCTACCAGGTTTACCTTTGAATCGTGAAGTGGAGTTTGGCATTGAGCTTTTTCTTAGTACAGCCCCGGTGTCTGTCGCTCTAATAAACCATGTAAAAAGGTGCTCTTAATCCCATATTTAGCTTACTTTTTGATGATTTATCCCTTGATTTATGTAAAAAGGTGCTCTTAATCCTTTCTTTACGTGTCTTAGACCCAGGAAAGCACCCGAGGATGAAAAGAACATAAAACGAGCCCAAAATGGAGTAAATGGGCCATATCATGAAATTGACACGACCTGAACTAAAACCCACACGGCCGTGCCTCATTGAGCATCTAGAACACGGCCTGACCTCCGATTTACATGGCCGTGCCTCATTAAAGAAATCCGTACACAGCTCAAAGACTAGTCACACGGGCGTGTGACATGGTCATGCCCCTGTCGTGGCAATGAATAATTTCTGTCGGAAAAGGATACTTATGGAGAAAGAATCGCGTTCCAAGAGCCTATATATACCCCTTAAGTACCACCTTTGAAGGGGCATCAAGCTAGGCCAAGGAGCCAAGCCAGAAAGGTCAGATTTGTGGGAATCACTCGAAGATAAGCCAGTTGATTCATCCCAAGAACCGGAATTCTACTCAAGACGGTGGATCTCTTCTTCAATTTCTTCAGGGAGTTTTAGGGATTTCTTATATTTTGCTTTATCTTTTCTCTTGAGATGTTTTGTTTATTTGTTATGAACTAAATCCTTCAGATACCTGAAGGGGATGAAACCTATGATGGATCTTGTTATTGATTTCTAAATTATATGATAAATACTTAGTTTGTTCTTAATTATGTGAGCTTAATCCAAATTTTATGTGCTTAGGTGGAGGAGGAATAGACCATGCCTAAGAGTAGATCTAACATAATTAAGCGAAGTTGATCGCACGCGTAGAGATAGGGTGATTAGATTTTACTGGATTAGGGTGAAACCTAATATGGGAGTCCTTAGATCGATTTACTGCTATTCTAGGGGGTTATTATAAGAGAATGAGAGTTCCACTAATTAACCTAGGATTAGAAGTTATTCACCTCGAGAGAGAGTTTAATATACGTTAGGAAGTCTTATGGATCAAACTAAGTAAATAAATAGAATGGTTCAGGGTTAAATAACAAGTGAAGTCTAGGTGGATTCTTCCTGAGGGTATCGTCTTAATCAACTGAGTTTTTCCCAAAGTTATTCCTCAATTCATCCCTTTTTCTTTGTGTCTTTAGCTTAGTAGTTAATTTAGGTTAGATCAAATCAACTTCACTTATTTTAGGCTAAATAATAAAAAGAAAGTTAGTATTAGTACTTTTAGTTCCTTTGGGTTCGACAATCCGGTCTTGCCTAAGCTATACTACTGTTCGATAGGTACACTTGCCTGTAATCGTTGTCAGAGTTAGTTTCCAGGTTCGATCATTCTCATTCATTATAAATTTGAAACTCGATACACAGCGATCATGCTCCCTACTGAATGGCACCGAAGGAGCTTACGGAGCTTAAGGCTCAGATTCAGGAGTTGTTGGATCGTGGGTTCATTCACCCTAGTGTTTTTCCATGGGGAGCACTGGTACTGTTTGTTAAGAAGAATGATGTATCCAAGAGGATGTGTATTGACTACCAACAACTGAACAAGCTGACCATCAAGAACAAGTATCCATTATCGAGGATCGATGATCTGTTTGACCAGTACCGAGGGGCGTCTATGTTCTCCAAGATTAACTTGCGTTATGGGCATCATCAGTTGAGGGTTAAAAAGGCTGATGTGCATAAGACGAAATTTAGACTGACTAATGCACCGGTAGCTTTCATAGACCGAATGAACTGAGTGTTTTAGCCCTATCTGGATTGGTTTGTGGTGATGTTCATCTACGACATATTGGTTTACTCGAGGACTGAGGGTGAGCATGACGAGCACCTTAGAATTGTTCTTAAGATTTTGAGGGAAAAGCAGCTTTATGCTAAGTTCATCAAGTGCAAATTTTGGTTACGTGAAGTAACATTCTAGGTCATGTGGTGTCTTGTAACACCCCAAACCCGGCCTAGACGTTACGGCCAAATCTGGCGGCGTCACATAATAGTGCTTTGAAAAACTTAGTTATGTTAAACCATTTCTAAATATCTTAGGCTTTCGTCAAAACATGTCATTTAATTATTCATTTCCAAAACGTTTATATGTTGCGGAAGCTTTTTAAAAGTAATATGCTAGTTCGTGTGTTTTTGATAAAAGATTTGTTTATTTTGAAAACTCTTGCCTTGTCCTACGGCTAGTAGTTTATAAAATAATAATCCCAGATTTAAGTGAAAATCCGTAAAGGCCTTATTACATGAAATTTACCCAAAAATAACTAAATCATAATAATAATTAAAAACAAACCATAAAACAAATATCCAAAACCGTGGTCACCGCCGAGTTTGCCGCTGCACCGATCCGTCTACTATTGGGGATTACTTGAACAGATTAAACAGAAAAGGGTGAGTTTTCGCAAACTTAGTGTGTAATCCCTACAAAAAAATACACACAGTCATATCAGAAAACAGACAGAAATTCATAGTTCGGGCCTGAGCCCATTATAGAAACGATGTGGACTTTAGTCCACTCAGATACAGAATCAGATATATTACAGGGCCTTAGCCCATTTCAGACAGAATATGCAGATAATAGAGTCCTACCCACCAGCCTCTACACACTAACTCCGTCCAACCCTACACACCATGTGGGGATAAAATTAACCCACCTAGCCCTACACACTAGGTTGTATCGAATGCAGCACATAATCAGAAATTTACAGCTAAGCTGCCAGATATCAGGCTTAAGAGCCTTTCAGATACTTCCTCCAATCATCATCCGCCCACCCCGATGCAATGCAACATGCAAGAATGACTTGTCATTATGTAATTAAAACTCATATATTCAGATCAGTAAACATGTTTAGTACATAAATCAGACAGAAATCAGTATACATGCTTAGTATATAAATCAGACAGACAGAGCTTTCAATTAGGGGTATAAGTATTGCTTACCAGCCCTACAGCAGGTCCACAGTCGACTTAGGCAACCCGTGTAACCTTACAGAGTTTTACAAAAAAATGGGCTCACACGTCCGTGGGCCTACCCGTGTGGGCCCATACGGCTCAAATTGGCCTTCGCAGTGTAAACTACACGACCTCGCTTGTTGCGCATGGCCGGGCCCGTCGATCACACGGTCTGGCCCAGAATCCCGCAAGCCCGTGTGGCTTACACGACCCAATTAGTCGAGCCCGTGCGTCTCACACGACCTCGTCCAGCCTTCACACGGCCTTGTCGCTCGCGCACGACTTGGCTTGTTGATCGCACTGCTATGTGGTGACTAAGAGTCTTGCACACGGCCTATCACATAGGTGACCACACGCCCGTGTGGCATCGACAGAATGGTTTTCGACTTTCACCGAAACCTAATTTTCTTCGTTATCTGGTACACACCTATATTATTTTTGATGCGTTAGCACTCCTAAGCCTTCCAAAGCCTACAACTCAACATACATAGCCTTGATTTAGCAATTTAGAGACTAAAACTAACGAATTTGGCCTTAAGAAATTTTCCCCAAACTCGACTAACCGCTAACAAATCCATCACTACTTCGAGCCAAATTGACACAACGCTGATTCCAGCCTTTCAAATACCTCCTACACGCAACAAAAACCTTTTAGAAAAACTTAACCATTCAAAGGAGCGACTAAGGTTAATTCAACCCACAACTTACCGAACGCGTGCCTCAAATCTGAATAACAGAAATGATTGGATAAAAAGAACTAGAATACGAGGGGAAAGTAGCAGAATTTTGACAGCAAAAGGAGAGATGGAAGGTGAATTCGGCAGCAACTAGAGAGGAAGAAAAAAATGAAAAGGCTAACCGAATTTTTAAAAAGAGTGGCAGTACTGAACAGAAACTGTTAACCCCTAACCTTTTCTCGTTAGTTCTCTCCCTACTATCAGATTTTTAGTCCAACACAAACATTCTGGAAGTGACAGGTAAAAATAATGCTCACGCAGATATTCGAATTCCAGACCTCCACCAACTTCAACACTCCACTTAGCCATTAGACCAGCAGGCCCATTCTGTTAATTACTTACACACTTTAACTTATAAGCCTACTAACCAGAGTTTGGGCTTTATTCATAAAAATACCAAAATTCACCCAAGTTGAGACTTGAACTTGGGACCTCCCACACACACCTAGAACACATATCCACTGAACCAGACACCCATTCATGCCAAAATTACCAAAAGTTGAATTTAAAAAAAATGAGGCGTTACATGTCTGTTGAGGGGATTCGAGTCGATCCTCAAAAGATTGAGGTGGTAGTGGATTAGAAACAGCCTAAGAATATGTCTGAGATTCGTAGCTTTCTGGGTTTGGCAGGTTATTACCGACAGTTTGTGGAAGGTTTCTCACTGATTGCAACACTCTTAACTAAGCTGCTACGTAAGGGTGTACCGTTTTTCTGGACTGATGCGCAGCAAAAGAGCTTTGAGAAGCTCAAGACTATACTAACTGAGGCTCCCATTCTGATACAGCCTGAACCTGAAAAGGAGTTCAGTGTTTATAGTGATGCATCACATGTCGATTTGTGATGTGTGTTGATACAGGATGGTAAGGTGGTAGCATATGCGTCACGTCAGCTTAAGATGCATAAGGCTAACTACCCGATGCACGATTTGGAATTGGTCGCTGTAGTCTTTGCTCTAAAAATCTGGAGGCACTATCTAAATGGTGAGAAGTGTGTCATCTACACTGATCACAAGAGCCTCAAGTACCTCCTTACTCAGAAGGAGTTGAATCTTAGCCAGCGTAGATGGGTTAAGCTGCTTAAGGATTACGACTGTACCATTGAGTACCATCCGGGCAAGGCTAATATGGTGGCCGATGCACTGAACCGTAGAGTTATGACTGATTTAAGAACGATGCTCGCTCGACTTAGCCTGTTCGACGATGGGAGTTTGTTGGCTGAGTTGCAAGTCAAACCAACTTGGATTGAACAAATTAGGCAAAAGCAGTTAGGAGATGAGTCTCTGAGCTTGAGGTTTCGATAGATTGAGGGTAGTACTACTATGGACTTTGGGTTGAACTCTGAGGGTGTGTTGTGTTTTTGAGGCCGGGTATGTGTGCAGAACGATTCTAATTTGAGGCAGTCGATTTTGAAGGAGGTGCATATTAGTCCTTATGCTATGCATCCCGGTGGGAATAAGATGTACTGAGATCTTCGAGAGTTGTATTGGTGGCCAGGATTAAAGTGAGAAGTTACCGATTCTGTGGCTAGATGTTTGACATGCCAACATGTTAAGGCTGAGCATCAGTTGCTTTCGGGTTTGCTGCAACTGGTTAAGATTCCGTTATGGAAATTGGAGCGTGTAACGATAAATTTCGTTAGTGGGTTGCCTTTAACACCCACTAAGAAGGATTCAATGTGGGTCATCGTGGATCAATTGACCAAGTCTACACACTACATATCGGTTAGGGTAGATTATTCTTTGAAGAAGCTGGCGAAACTCTATCTCTCTGAGATAGTGAGACTGTACGGGTTACCGGTTTCGATCATCTCTGATAGGGATCCTCGCTTCACGTCTCGGCTTTGGAAGAAGCTACATGAGGCTCTGGGTTCAAGGTTGGACTTCAGTACTGCGTTTCATCCTCAGACCGATGGTCAATCGGAGAGGGTGATTCAGACACTGGAGGATATGTTAAGGAGCTGTACTATTGATTTCTGAGGCAGTTGAAAGGGTATCTGCTGCTAGTGGAGTTTACTTATAATAACAGTTTCCATTTCAACATTCAGATGGCACCTTACGAGGCTTTGTATGGTCGTAGGTGTCGAACTTCCTTGTGTTGGACTGAGTTAGGGATAAGGTTAAATTGATTCGGGAGCGACTGAAAGCGGCATCGGACAGACAGAAATCTTATACAGATAAGAAGAAACTCAAGATTGAGTATTCTGTGGGGGGACTTCATATTTCTCAAGGTCTCGCCATGGAAAAAAATTCTGAGGTTCTATCATAAGAGTAAGCTAAGCCCTAGGTTTATTGGGCCATACCAGATTCTGAAGCGAGTGGGACCGGTCGTTTATCAGTTGGAGCTACCTCTAGAGTTAGACCATATTCACGATGTGTTCTACGTCTCGATGTTGAGGCGCTACCGCTCTAATCCCACGCATATTGTCCCTGTTGAGGAGATTGAGGTTAGGCCAGACTTGACATTTGAGGAGGAGTCGGTTCAGATTTTGAATCGTGACTTAAAGGTTCTGAGGAGGAAATCTATTCCATTAGTAAAGGTGTTGTGCGTAATCATAGCACTGAGGAGGCCACGTGGGAGCCTGAGGATGCGATGTGTCAGCAGTATCCTCATTTGTTCTTATCAGGTAATTTTCGAGGCCGAAATTTACTTCTAGGGTGGTAGAGTTGTAACGCCTCAAAATTTCTTATTTCGTTTCTATTAAATTGTAACACAAATGTGTATCTGACTCAGTGGTTAAGTGTTCTGGGTGTGTGTGTGAGGTCCCAAGTTCAAGCCCTAACTTTGGCAAATTTTGGTATTTTTCTGACTTAAGCCTTACACTTGTTTAACGGACTTATATTAAGTAATTTGTAAAACCATATCAGAATAGGCCTGGTGGTTAAGTGAAGTGTTAGTTTACTGAGGGTTAGGTGTTCGAATCCCTGCGTGAGCAAAGGAGTTTATTTTTGCTCTTTCGTTTGAAAGAGTTCCGATTGTATTGAAAGACTGAGAGTAGGTGGTTAGGATGTGATGTAGTGGGGAGTTATCTGAATATCTCAAAAACAATTTTGTTTCTCTCTCCCCAAAAACATTTGATATTAGTTTGTTCTCCCTGTTACGGTTCTTCTTTTTCCCCTTTTGTTGCTGGCTCATCTTTCTTTTGTATCAAATTTTTTCCATGCCTCGTTATTCTGACGTTTGTGTAAATCTTGGTTAATGGAATTCGTGTTGCTGTTTAGGAGTTAATCAAGGGGTTAGAGATCAGCCATTAATGCTTTTAGAGTGCGGAGTTCTTGTTATTCGAGCTGAGGTAAGGATTTTGATGGTATGAAGTCATTTGTCTCGTTATAACTTCATTTAATTTTCGTGATATCACTGAATTAGACTCTAAATTATCGATTATAGATTCTGGAGTGCTCGGGGATCATTTTAGCTTCAAATGAAACCAGGTGTGTACCCAATTACGAAGAAACTAGGGTTTTGACGAAAGTCAAAAACCCCACTGTCGACGCCACACGGGTGTGTAGTTGCTCGTGTGGTAGGCCGTGTGCCATAATACAGGCGTGTGATCGGCGAGGCCAGGCCGTGCACACAAGACACGACCGTGTGATAGCCAGGTAGGCCGTGTGCGATACACGGGCTAGACAGATTTGGGCCGTGTGAGCCACACGAGTGTGTGCGCCCACACGGGTAGTCCACAAGGGCGTGTGGGAATTTGGGCCAGGTCGTGTGATCCACACGGCCAAGGCCAATCTGGGCGTGTGGGCCCACACAGGCAAGCTACATGGGCGTGTGAGCCCATTTAACTGAAATGTGTTCTAAGGTTGCACGAGTCACGTAAGTCGACTGTGAACCTACTATAGCGTCGGTAAGCACTACTTAGACTTCTATATGCGTAAATTGAATGCATAATGTCTGTACTAAGCATGATGCTTATATTCATGTATACTGAACTGTATGTGAACTGTTAATCATGTAATAGCATGTCATTTATTGTATGTTTGCACAGCATTGGGTTGGGATGATGATATATAGAAGAAGTGTACTGAAAGGCTCTCAAGCCTATATCTAGCAGCTCAGCTGCAAATCTACTGATAATGTGCCACATTCGGTACTACTTAGAGTGTAGGAATAGGTGGGTGTTTTAAACCCCACATGGAGTGTAGGGATGGACGAAGGCCCGAACTGCTACTGAAACTGAAATGGGCTTTGGCCCAGACTGCATTTGACTTATTGATGTGACTGACTGTATGCATGTGATTTGTGGGGATTACACACTAAGTTTATGTAAACTCACCCCTTCTATTTCATTTGTACAGGTAATCCCCAGACTTAAACGGATCAGTATGACGGAGGACTCAGCGGTGACCACGGTTAATAAAACTTTCTATTTTGATTTCTGGTTATATTTTTACGGTCATTATTGGGTAAATTTTTTATGTAATTTGGGACTTTCCTTGGACTTTTACTTTATTGAGGTTTTCATGGGTTTAATAACTGCACAAACTCAACAAACAAACGGTTTTCTCTAAAACATAGGTGTTTTCCTAAAATGGACGGATTTACTTAATTAACTCGGTTTTTCATAAAATAAATGATTTTTTAAAGCTTCCGCTACACAAAATGTTTTTAAATGGATCCAACTCAATGAGAAAGCGGTTTGGAATTGTTAAGAGATAAATAGAGGTTAATAAACGAAAAAGGTTTAATATGATATATTCGTTTTCAAATTCCATTCCATGTGACATCGCCAGATTCGGCCATAACATCTAGGCCAGGTTTGGGTTGTTACAAACAACATCACCTTAGTATAGTATGTAACAACTCGGTTTAGACCCTGGTCGAAACAGTGGTTCCGGGACCATAAATTCGAGGTCATAAAAATATTTTAATGATATTTTCTGTGTGAATAGTATGTGATATAGCCTGTGTGAAAATTCTGTGTGATAATTTTATCGACTATGTGCTGATTTATGAAAAAGGACTTAATTGCATAAGGTGTAAAAGCTGTGTGTTGATTCATAAGTGTCAATTTGTTGATGGCTTTTTAAGATGGAGGCCCTATGTTGTTAAAAAACCATTTATAAGTTAGTGGCTAGTTAAATGACATAATAACCTTATTGTTAATTTGTCTTTTATGTTAATAAAAAGGATAATATGGTAAAATGTATATTAATACATTTATAATAAAACAAAAGAAATAGATAGTGGCATTTGTTCATCCACATTGCCGAATTTTGAAGGAAAGAAAGGAAAGAAAATAAAGCTAGGTTTCGGCTAGCTTTTGATACAAATTCAAGGTATGTTTTTAATCGGTTTTTGATAATTTCTACGTTTTTGTAATCATTGCTTCATGCTTTAGCTAACCCATGTTGAAATTTTGTGAATTGATGAAGTTTTTGTGATAAGTCTTTGATGAACATTTGAGCTATGTGCTAGTTGATAGTAAATTATGAAAAGTTGGTGTTGGATTAACATAGTTTGTATTAAGATTTTTGGTGAAATTGAGTATTTTGGACTTAATTGAGAAAATGAGAAATTGAAGGGTTAAATTGTGACATAAATGAAATGTGTGAGTTTGAATTAGCATGAAAAGAATTTGACTAGCATATGTGTTTTGAAATTTTGTGTATTTGATGATTTTGTGAAATAAGGACTAAAGTGTCGAAATGTAAAAAGGTGAGGGCTATTTTGTAAAATGCCATAAATATGTGTGTTTGGACTAAAATGAATGATTTGGTGATTGAATGGATTTAATTTGAATGTGTATAGACCAAGAAAGAAGAAGTTCGGGTTGAGATCGAGGCAAAGATAAAGTGCTCGATTAATCGACCGTATCGATAGTTCGACATCCGAGGTAAGTTCGGATATGATTCATGTTATTAAGATATGGTTTAGCATTATGAAATGAATGTGTATATGTGTATGAAATCGAAATGCTATGTGTAAGATTTAGTTGATGGCACTAAGTGTGCAAAATTGAAATTGAAACAGAAATGAATAGCACTGTGTGTGCGATGCTATGAAAGCTTCGGCTTATTGATGTGGCACTGTGTGTGCGATATCGAGATAAGTCAGTTGAAAGATCAGGCACTAAGTGTGCGATGACTAATATGTTTCGATCATGTATATGGCACTGAGTGTGAGATTAAATTGAAAGAATATCAGAGGATGATCGACTTGTAATATCGAGCATTGAGTAGCTTGGAAATTGAATAACTATGTGTTACCTAAGGTATGTATTGAACCTTTGTGGTTGGTGAGTTTATAGATAAAGTTAGGAATGGATGAATGAGTAATTTTAGCTATGGATGATATGGTATGAATAAGAGAGAATTGATCTATGTGATGGTTATTATATACATTGATTTGATTTGATGAGATAAGTGTATTGAATGTCAAACTTACTAAGCTTTGGAAAGCTTACTGTGTGATTTGTTTCTCTACTTTGCAGTGTCAGTATAGCTAGCTCGGATCTGGGAATAGTCAGCTTCTCAATCACACTATCGGCAATCTATTTTGGGTACTTTTGGAGTGACGTACATAGTTGAAATATGGCATGTATAGGCTAGTTATTTGAATCATATTAGAGATAAATAATTAGCCATGTGATATGGCTAGATATATGATGGTTTTAAGCATGAATGGCTTGATTTATATATATGATGCATATTTTGGTATGGCATGTAGGTAAAGAAAATGAATTTCAAATGGTAATCTTTGTGATAGTAAAAATGTTAGTATGATTTAGTGAATTTGAGAATGAATGATGTTTAGTATATGAATGTGTTCAAGTTGTATATGTTAGCTTATAAGTTGGCAAGTTTGGAAATGAAAATTTCATGAGATGATGTATCGATTGTTGTCATGGAATTGGTTGCCAAATTGTGTGTTTAAAGATGCTCAAATGTGCTTGTAGGATTGACCTTGTGTGGGTGGCAAATTGGCCTTGCAAATGGCCTATTTTGTCACACGGTGGTGGCACACGAGCGTGCCTGGTGACCGTGGGGGAAATGGCAATATGTAGCCTATTAGCACACGGCCTTGACATGGGCGTGTCAATTAACTGTGGGCGTAAGTCAGTATATGGCCTAAGAGCACACAGCCATGGCACACGGACGTGCCAGGTAGCCGTGTTGTTTTAACAGGATCGGCCACGGCCAAAGTACACGGGCGTGCTTGGTGGCCATGGAGCAAAGTCAGTTTCGACCACGGGGAGGACACACGGGTGTGTCTAGCAACCGTGGGAGGCACACGGCCTACCCACACGGGCGTGTATCCCCTGAAACTTAAAAAAGTTTTAAATTCCCGAGAAGTTTCTGTATGTGTTTCGGTTTAGTCCCGACCCTTTTCTAGCATGTGTTTAAGGTCTTATACGCCTTAATAAGGGACTGATTGTTTATGTTTGATGTATTATGATTATGATTGATTTTGTGTCGTAATTGGGTTGTGAAATGATCTTTTTGTCCGGTAATGCCTCTTAACCCTATTCTGGCGACGGTTTCGGGTTAGGGGTGTTACATAGTATAAAAAAAGTTTAGATTGTACTAGCAAATGATGATAAAGAGCATATGTTAAATATTAAAAAAGGAATAACCCAACAAATATGTAGTAGAACAATTAGATAAATTTGAATATGATGTCTATTTTTCTTGCTATTTTTATTGGTAATCGTGTTATCATCTACTTTTTTAAACTAAAATAATACATATAACAAATTGATTTATTTTATGTTAATATATAAATATATGTATTAGAATTAATACACATCAAAAGAAGTATTCTTTCTTTCTTTCTTTAAAAGAATAAAAAACATCTTTAAAATTAAAATAAAATTAAATAGTCATTTATAAGGCCAATTTACTAGTAGATGCCATTTTTTTCAAAATTTACGGAAATGGACATATTATTTAATTATTTATTGGAATGGTCCATTTTCCCCAAAAGCACGGCCACGCCAGCGCGATGTCAAGGTATGTGGCAAGAAAACGCGTCCCTGGGGGAGCGTTTTTGCCACATCAGCAGAAATCGCGTCCTTGAGAGCGCGTTTTGCTGATGTGGCAAAAACGCTTCCCTAGGGACGCGTTTTGCCCTTTTTTTCCTACCCAACGGCTTTTTTTTTACCGTTTGGCCCCCAACGGTCAAAAAAAAAAACTATAAAAGCCCTTCTTTCAATTTTTTCACACAAAAGTCCTTTTACAATTTCTACAATTTCTCTTAACCTTCTCTCAAGTTTCTCTCAAATTCCTCTCAAATTTCACAAAAATCTTTTAGTTTTTACAAAAAAGCCCTATTTAAAAGTTTTTTGAATTAGTTTTTATTTAAATTAAAAATATTTGATCGTGTTAGCAATGGCCTTAGAATTAATTCATAAACACATCTCCGTCGATTAAATGACAATGGTAAGTTATAATTTTAATTTTTAATACTATTTAATATTTTTTTCATTTATGCAATTTTAATTAATTTTTATTTTATAATTTTTTATAACAGTCTGTAGGTCAGGTGTTGCAATGCTATATTTGAAATATGCCTGGTCCGCCATCGCCGTTGATAGAGAATTACTTGCGGGAAGTGGGTTTTTGACACGTGGCCACGATAGGCCGGGGGTGCAAGTTGGACCCGAAACTAATTTGTGCGTTGATAGAGAGGTGGAGACCTGAGATTCACACTTCCAATCTTCCATGCGGAGAGTGTACTATCACTCTGGAAGACGTGCAGTTGCAATTGGGATTGCCGGTGGATGGGTACGTAGTCACCGAGTCCGCAACTTCTGGTGATTGGGGAGTCGTATGCTACGAGCTTTTGGGTGCTATTCCGAATAATATTAACGGAGGTCAGATCGAGATGGGCTAGTTATGAGACACATTCCCGAAGCCAGATAATGATTTGACTAAATTAGAAAGAATACTTTATGCTCGGGCATACATTCTTGAGATGATTGGAGGCTATCTGATGTCAGACTTGTCACAAAACCTCGTACATCTGAGATGGCCATTGAAATTCATTGATTTTAGAGTAGCCGGTGAATTGAGGGTCTGCCGTGCTAGCAAAATTGTATTGGGAGATGTGCGGGGCGACGCGACTGAATAAAGCCAAAATCGGAGGTTGTCTATCGCTACTGCAATCATGGGCACGGTTTCGCTTTCCATTTTTACGTCCTCGAGTGGACCACCTATATACATTCCCACTCATAACAAGGTAAATTTAATATTAGATTTTATAATTATTATGTAGATTTAAAATATAATTGTATGTTAAAATTTATTTAATTAGGTGGAACCATTCGGTGAGTTATGTTGGAATACCTATCTCGCTTGAATATATAAGGCTTCTATTAGACCAACGATCAGAAGCACAAGTAAGTATTAAATAAAATATATTTTTGTAATAAAATAGTTGTTTCGTATTTAGTATTTAGTATTATGTATATAACAAGTATTTTTATAATGTTCATATAGTTTCAATGGACACTATACGAGGATCCGGCAATTCGAGCAGTAATTCCGGATGAATTCTTTCAAAATCTGAACATTTGGCATGTGAAGGTCCCATTGGTCAACTATGCCACTGTGGAGATGCGCCAGTCGGATCGGGTTCTGCAACAATTTGGATTCCGACAACCGATTCCCGTGGCACTTGAGGTATTCGATGATGAGCACAAAGTCGACTTACGACAATTGCATACGGATTGGCCGAGATTTTGGTCAGCATTTATCGAATTGTGGGAAAACCGGTATGATTATATACCTACGCGGGAACTGATCATTGTTCATGAGTTAGCATGCGTGCCGGAATACTTGCCATGGTTTAGGATCCATGGCAAGCCGTATTTATTGCCGGAAGAGGAGAGGCGACAGTAACTTCGTGTACAAAGGGAACGACGGGGCCCTTTAAATCCAAGGAGAAGGGATGATGGGACAGGCCCATCAACAGCGCCTACAAATTCACCGAGCCCAACACTTCAGCCGACGACATCCATATCACAGCCTTTTTAGATTATGCCAGGTGCGTATTCTAGCCCTTATATGTATCCTAACCCTTATATGTTTCCTTTCCCCAGTCCTATGGTAGGTTGGAATACATGTCCCGGTTTATCCCCGTTCTTGATTACTCTGAGTGGACCGCCGATCTATAGGTAGCCGTCACACGAGGGATCGCACGAGGCGCCGTCGAGGAGCTCTTTTTTTTACCAATCTTCGATGTCTTATGGGATTCAAACACCTCTGCCATGGGTGATGCAAACATCTCCGTCATCTTTATTTTATCAAGGTGGGTCATCCTCCCAACACCCACAACCAAATCCCCTGCCGGAGGAACCAGAATCCCCTCAGGAGCAACCATAACCCCCGCCGGAAGCTGGAACAATAAGGAATCCAATGCATAACCGTCGACTACCCCCATGTGGCACTGATTCCGACCAGCACCAACATTTATTTTTTTAATATATTTGTATAATTTTTTTATATTGTTTCATTTAATAAAATAAAAGTTGTTTTTAATATTTTAATTGTAATTTACTTTTTATATTTTTAATAAAATAAAAGTTATTTTTAATATCCTAATTGTAATTTAATTTTTATATTTTTAATAAAATAAAATTTGTTTTTAATATTTTAATTGTAATTTACTTTTTATATTTTAATAGAATAAAAGTTGTTTTTAATATCCTAATTGTAGTTTACTTTGTATATTTTTAATAAAATCTATTTTTTTAATAAGGCACTATTTTTAATATTTTTTATTTTTAATATATTTCTACAAACTTTTTTATATTGTTACATTTAATAAAATAAAAGTTATTTTTAATATTTTAATTGTAATTTACTTTTTATATTTTCTAATAAAATAATAATTATTTTTAATATCCTAATTGTATTGGTTCAAGTAAGGACTAAATCGCAAATGTGAGAAAAGTTTTGTGGCTCAAGAGTAAATATTCAAAATTTTAGGGGTTAAAATATATATATGAAAAACTTGAAGGGCCAATAGTGTAAATATTTTAAAGGTGGAATAATCTAGAAACTAAGAAAAAATGGAAGAATTAGGACTAAATTAAATAAGTAAAAAAGTATGAGGGGTTAAATTGCAATTTTCTCAATATGGGTATTGATCCAATGTAGGAATTTTAAAGGATCATAAGGGGCAAAATAATCATTTAGCAAGAAAGATAATTTTGAAGAATAATGATGATGGTGATATTTTAGAGTAATTAAATAGATAAATATTATTTTAGTAATATTTTGATTTGATATTTATTTATATTTTATTAATTTTTACTTAGTATATAAGGAAGGAAAGAGATGAAGAGTCTTCATTCTTCCATCTTTCCAATGTGAGTAAGGAGAAGAGAAAAGAATTTTTTTTTTTTTTGCAACTTAATCCTTTTATAAAAGTTCACCATTTTCATCAAGAAATTAAAAGAATTTTCATAGCCACCAAGAGACAAAAATGATAAGGAGACTATCAACTATTTCGATTTGGACATGAGCGAGATGTATGGCCTAGGTTCCTACACCATCCGCATAACTTCCGTTGGTTGGCTGTTTCTCAGATATCCATATTGTAACAGCCCGATTTTACCCTAATCGGAACAGTGGTTTCGGGACCATAAATCTAACACGGAAAAATATTTTGATATTATTTTCTATGTTTAATATGTCTGAATTAGTGTGTGTAATATTTTCGTATTAAAATTTGATCATTTTGGTGTTTAATTGTGAAAAAGGGCTTAAACGCATAAAAAGAAAATTTGGTGGTTAATTGTGTAAGTACTAAATTGATTATGGTTTTATAAATTAAAGTATTGGTAGGATAATTTAGCTATAAAATGGAGATAGTGGCTGGTCATGATTTGCATGTAATAGTAAATGAGTTATTAAATTATTTATTAACTGAATTTTGGTAAATTTGATATATTATAATGTTATAATAATAACAAAACATAACTAAGTGGAGGAACATCATCTTTATCATTTTATTTTCACCATTGCCGAAACTAAAGAAGAAAATAAAGCTTTGAAATTTTGGCAGCTTTGGAAGCTTGATTCCGGTATGTGCTTTGCTCGGTTTTTGATAATTTTTATGTTTTTGAAATCGTTGCTTCGAGTACTACCCGACCCATGCTTGAATTTTTTAGTGAATATTTTGAGTTAAGCCATTGATGAATATTTTTATTTTGTGATGTTTGATGATAAATTATGAAAGATATGTTTTGGATTAATATATTTTGTATTGGAGTTTTTGATGATTTTGAATTATTAGGACTAAATTGAAAAAATAATAAATTGAATGGCTAAAAGGAAAAATAAATGAAATATATGGATTAGTATGAGCATAGGGAAGATTCGGCCTAACTATGATGTGGTGAGATTTTGTGTATTTTGTATTTTGTGCAATTAGGACTAATTTGTAAAAGTATGAAATATAAGGGTAAAATGGTAATTTTCCCATTTATGTGTTGTTGGATTAAATTGAATGAAATAGTGTTTAAATGGGGTTAATTTGAAATTATATAGATCAAGAACAAAAGAAATCGGACTTGGATTGGGGAAAAACAAAAGTTGTCGACTAGTCGCCCCGTTCCATTTTACATCGTCCGAGGTAAGTTTTTAAGCATTCATGTTGTATGGAATTTATTTATATTGATGTACCTAAAATTTAATGGAAGTATGTATACTGATTTTTAATATAGTCAAATGTATTATTTATCTATGTATAAAGTATAACCGAATGAGAGGCATATATATATGTCATTGGTTCATTCGAATGTGATGTGTATATATATGTCAATGATATACCCGAATGTGACATTGAATTGAGGAATGAATATAACTGAATGTGATGCTTTTATATGGAAATGATATAATTGAATGTGATGTTGATCATAGAAATAAAATAAGCAAATTGGTATATATGCAATTGATGTTTAAGTTTTATATATATATGAATGTGAATAAGTAGCAAGCTTGAGATATGTACTAAATGTGCAAATTTTTAACACCGAGCACTAAGTGTGTGAATTCGGTCATTTGGCACTAAGTGTGCGAATTTTATTATACCGAGCACTAAGTGTGCGAAATCGGTTGTTATGCACTAAGTTACGAATTAAATGTCCGAGTACTATGTGTGCGAAATCGGCTAAAGAGCACTAAGTGTGCGATCAATTGTAATCTCAAAGATTGAATTTGGTAAGTTGATACTATGAGATCCTATCATTCGGAATCAAGCATATATGTCAAAGGATGGCTTAGATGGATTGTTATTTTAAAGGTATAATTTAATATAATTAAGTTTAGTTCGATTGAGATATGATGTTTGAAAATTCGTATAGAGATTATGAAGTGTATAAAAGTTTTGATATATGAATTGGTTACGAAATAGCTTTAGAAATATGATATTCAAGCTTTGAGCCTAGCAAGCCTAGTGCTGGTGAAAGTATTCGGGCTTTAAGCCTAGCAGGCTTTGTGCCGGTGAAAGATATCGGGCTTTATGCCTAGCAGGCTTTATACTGGTGAATTATTATAAGTGTATGCTTAAATAGATTCTTGATGATGTGGAACTTAAATTCGGTAAATGAGCTCGATGTTCAGGTATGTGTAAGTCTATTGGTTATTGGAGATAAGGTAAATTAGTAAATTGATATTTGTTATTAGTTATATGTGATACAATTGGAGAATGTATGTGAATTATATGGATTGAAAGGTAAGAAAGAAAATTTAGTAGTTAATATGTATATACTTGAACAAATGTATATGTATTGGTTTTGAGATGAGAAAGTGATTTATAGATCGATGTGAAATCTGTTATTGAATGTGTGAGTGTTTGGCCTTAAGGCTATGAAAGGTGAAAGTTTATGAATGATGATAAACTATGAGTAAGTGAATTAGATATAAATTATGAGATGGAATATATGCATGATTATGATATTTCCATGAATGAATTGGTGACTAACTGTGTATTTGAGTTAAATGATTCAGGTACGTATGAGGTTTAATTGTTAAATGAAAAATAAGGTAAGTGAAGTTACTTAACGAGGAACATGGATTATATGAGAAAAGTGATTGTATATGTGTATGTGATTAACTAAATTTGGCCTATTTGAATTGAATTATATATGTTTCTATGGTGAATTATTTGCTTATGGCTTACTAATCTTTCAAAGCTTACTTTGTGTAATTTTCCTATGTTTATAGAGTTTCGAAGACTTGCTTGGGTTGGAAGTTGAAGGAGATCTCATCCCACTATCCAATTTTCGCTTCGGTAAATAAATGCTTGGAGATTTGGTTATGTGGCATGTATAGACTAGTTTTGATATTGCTGGTTTTAAAATTGTGTATATATATAGCCATGTGAAAATGGCTTGATTATGATGTTTGGTTGTGGTTTTGGTAGATTTGGTTTTGGTATTTATAAGTATGGTTAATATATAGAGTTTAAATGAAATGGAGTAAAGATGCTATAAACTAGTTAATCATATTTTGCAATGAAACAGGTTTTGGTTAGTAGCAGTGATGTGAATTTGAAAAATCACCAAAAATAGGAGAAAGGGAATTAGAAAGAGAATAAGATATATAATTAAATCTTATTGTGTCTATTTTTATATGAAAGAAACAGAGTAGGAAAAGAAATTTTATATTCTATGATATTTAAATTTTAGTGAGACTGGTTCTGAATGACTTCGTGGTCCCCTGTTCTGTATTGGAAATATCATTCAAAATTGTAAAAAATGAATTATGAGTTATAATTTATATGTAAAGATTCCTTAGTGAGTCTATTTTCAAAAGAAATAATTGGAAACAACATATAAAAACTGTACAATGAGATATTTGAATTTAGGTTAAGAGAGGTCAGAACCGTTGGTTAGTGAAATAGGGGAAACTTTAATGAATAAATTATACTAAATGGCTAAGCCAAAAATTCTAAAAATATTATAGTAAGAATATATATAAGTCTAGTTTCAAGAAAAATTTACAGATATAAATTTTGAGTTTTCTAACTCGAGTTATAGTCAATTTAGCCAACATGACACAGATGGATAGTTTCAATTTTTATGCCCCAGATTAGTAGTTAAGTCCGGTAATACCTCGTAACCCCTTCCCGGTGGCGGATAAGGGTTAGGGGTGTTACCCATATTATTACGTATTCTAGTCGAGCAAGGTCGACCTTTTGGTTTTATGACGCGATTTCTATCCGATGCGCTTAAACAGAGCAAGCGTCTGAGGCGGGCACTTACGTTCATCTGGGACTGGTGGGAATACGTGTTTCCACACGTTGTACATGTATTCTATTTTGTACACTTTGTTGACATAGCTCATGGGATCCAAACGGAGATTCTAACAAGCTACAATTACATGAGCGCATGGATAACGAAGTGCGTCAAATATCCCACAGTCGCAGGTCCTATTTCTCAAGTGTACACGATATTGCCTGCCAGGAATACCTTGGTTTGGTCTGTCAAACTCTGTCACACGAACCCATAGATTGTCGTGATCGTGACACACTGTGTGCATAGTGTTGGCCCGTGCCTTCGCCTTGTTAATTTCTCGCAATACCTTCGCACACCATACATGTCCTCTCTATATTTGGTCTTTATAACTCGCTGCTTGTTTCGAAAATAGTGCCGCTAAACGAAAATATGTCTCTTACACAACCGATGTATCGACAAATGAAACGTTCCTTTTAGAACAAAATTTATGCATTCAGCCAGGTTTGAGGTCATATGACCATATCGTAGGTCGTCGTTGTATGCTTGTGTCCATTGTTCGAAAGGTATGTTGCATAGATAGTATGCACCTTCTTCGTTAACTGAGCGTAACATCTCGTGAAAATGGTCCTTATTGATCTCGTACCCTGCCAATATAAGTTGATAGCGAATATTATATACCACTCTTCAATTAAGAATAAATTGAATATTACAAACGAAATTATATTAATAGATATTACATACCCATGTTGGTCACTTGCCGTCGTTCACTTGTAGATCGATGTTTCCCGTGGTAGTTGGACACAACATGCCTTAGGCAATATTGATGGTGTGTGCGATGCCATAGGCTTCCCTGTTGCTCTATTGCGGCTAGTATTCTAGGGCCCCGATCTGAACCTAGATAGAAAGAAATCTCAGTCATCAACTAACTCCCCCGGTGTTATTGCAAACGCAATTGGAAGGATTCTCTCACTGCCATCCTATGCCACAGCTAGCAATAGCCGATGCATATATCTACCATACATAAAGGTACCATCAATTTGTACTAATGGCTTGCAGTATAGAAATGCGTCTCGGTATTGCTTAAATGTCCAGAACAGACGCTTGAACACTTGGCATCCACGGAGCAATCGATCGTGGTAGTACGCAGGTACTGTTTCAAGGTCTGTTATGCAGCTTGAGACATATCTCTCCAGCACCTGACACCACTGCCACACTTCATTATATGAAGCATCCCACCGACCATGAAACTTTTCCAATGCCTTCTACTTAGCTGTCTAAGTCTTGCGGTAAGAGGACATGTACCCCAATTGGCTACGAATATTGGCAATTAAAACCGGCACTGAAGTCTTGGGATCCGCCTTCATCGTCGGTATTACTAAGCTAGCCAACATATCTAAATCCATCTTAGAATGATCTTTTGAAACACCTGTCAACGAAGTACGTTAAATAATGTAACATTACGTAATATAAGTATTATTCAAAAACCCTAAACACTTAGTGATACTGTACCAACAACACATGTATGTGGACCTTTGTACTTTTTAATCTCCCACAAGCCTATCTTTTTCCTCAACGAGGCCATGATTTTCCATGAACATGTACCGTCTTGCACTGCACACTTGGCCTCATACTTATTGGGTTGAGATTTAACCATGTTGTAGTTAACCCCGTTCTTGATGCTATATTGTTTCAATACACCAAGAAAACTATCCTTGTTGGAAAACTCTTTACCAACTTCCAATTCACCCGAATCCAATGACGAACTTGTACGATCATGCCTTCTGTGTGGTAGTTTTGGAAACTCCAACGCATCGTCTTAAGATAGATCGACATTATGCATATGGGCTGGAGGTGAGTACGCCCTAAATCGCGAATCTTCTTCTTCTTCATCCGAGCCCCCTTTAACATCTTCAGGTATGGTTGGAACAAGCTCCGATTCAGAAATTAATACAACTTCTGCACCATCGAGGCTGGGCTCTCGAGGTGGACCCACATCGACTCATCATCCGACCCACCATCATCTACAACGAATGAGGTCCCCTCGTCGGTGGATGTCGTAAGGAGTACATTATCCCTTCTTAAACAACTTTCGTAACGTCCCCAATCATATGTGGATTGCCAACCACTAGAAGTTGATGATGTTCCCCAATACGTATTTCTATCATCGAACATCGACCCACCGATATGCATGTCCCATCTACCAATCGAGTGTCATGCAGGGGTTTTGTTTTCCATATTGCCACCAAACATGGACGTTTCCGTATTCTGCCTCCCACTAACAGAGTGTCGGCTTGGGGTCATGTATTACCCTCGAATAGCAGTAGATGTTGAAGTCGAAGGAATATCACTTTGGCGATAAAAATTGTACATATACTTCAAGATAAGGTGATCCACTCGCAAGATAAGTCACCATCATTGCCTCTAAGCTCCGAGGACCTTTGATGTCGAATGAGTCATATCTCACACGATCAACCGAAGCATAAAATCTATACTTAATAGACAGAATTTGATTGGCGACGTTTCGAAGATTTTACACCAATTCTTTTACAAAGTTTTGTCAAATCTATGTTCTGGTTAAAAACCAGTCGTGTTATGTTCTCTGATAAAAAAACAACACCGTTCTCAGTGTCACGAACCTCACCATCATAGTAAATAATAGCACTAATACGTTCACTCATCTTCAGTTTCTATTATACTTTTGCCTCAATTTCTATTATGCAACCTGAGAGTGAAATTTGGCTCATTTATAGTCTAAGGCCGAATAGAAACTACTGTAGCAAAAGAGCGTCCACGTGGGAGCTTTTTTCAGTACTCTTGCTAATAGTGCATCCTGTTTGAAGCGTTTTGGTTACTATTTGTTCAGAAACCTCTTCTCAAAATTATCTTTCCAGGAACTACTATAGCAAAAGAGCGTCCACGTGAGAGCTTTTTTCAGTACTCTTGCTGACAGTGCATCCTGCTTGAAGCGTTTTGGTTACTATTTGTTCAGAAACGTCTTCTCAAATTTATCTTTTCAGGAACTACTATAGCAAAAGAGCTATTGCTGACAGTGCATCCTGCTTGAAGCGTTTTGGTTACTATTTGTTCAGAAATGTTTTCTCAAAATTATTTTATCAGATACTACTGTAAAAAAAAAAACAAATAATTTTTATATTGCTAATATATTTTTCCCAAAACCTAAACACAAAATTATTTTAATTAATTAACCCTAAATTCTAATTCATTAATTTTTCCCTAAAAACCCTAATCATAAACCTTAAAACCCTAAAAAACCTTAACCCTAGCCTCAAAACCCTAAAAAAACTAACCTTAACCCTAACCCTAAAAACAGCTAAAAAATCTAACGGAAAAAAAAAGGGCAAAACGCGTCCTTGGGGGAGTGTTTTTGCCACATCATCAAAATGCGCCCTCAAGGACGCGATTTCTGCTGATGTGGCAATAACGCTCCCATGGGACGCGTTTTCCTGCCACATACCCTGACATTGCGCTAACGTGGACGCGCTTTTGGGGAAAATGGTCCATTCCGGTAAATAATTAAATAATAGGTCTATTTTCATAATTTTTGAAAAAAGGGAATTTACTGGTAAATTGGCCTATTTATAAAAATTTAACAATTTATATAGTGTATTTTGAACAATTTTTAAAGATTAAGTTGTTTATGTACATCTCCAAAATTCGGTCCTCGGTCTGAGCATATAAACATAAAAAATTATTAATCTGAACAACATAATAATTAACTATTTAAAATTAAATAATATGATAATATTTTCTTAACATCATATAATTAACGGATTAAAATAAATAATTAAACAATATTTTCTTACCATTAATTGAACGTCGGAGATATGTTTGTCGTCCAAACGAATAAGTTGATATGCCATCGAAAAGTTAATAAAATCAAATCAAAGGATTAAGAATTTTTTCTAAAAAAATTACTTTGGAATTGGGAATTTAGATTAGAAAATCGAGAATTGACAATTGAGAATAAAAAATCGAGAACAAGACAATTGAGAGTTGAGTTGAAAAAATTGAAAATTGGAGGGTTTATATAGAAAAAAATGGTTGTTGGAGTCCCATAGCCGTTGGGATTTCTGCCCGTTGGAAAAAGTTACTGTTGGACAGAAAACGCAACCTACAAGGTGCGTTTTCACTAACGTAGGACGCAATTTTTGCGATGATAAGAAAATATGCCCTACAAGGCACGCTTTCTCTGTCGAATCAATGAAAACGCGCCCTCTGAAATGCGTTTTTCGTTCTCTTTCCAAAAACAGCATAGATTGGTAAATTTAAAAAAAGAAAAAAAAATAGCATAATTTCTCAACTATTATTTTTTTCAGCATATATGGATAATTCTGATAAATATAAGTATTTAATACAATTATATTGTTTAATAAAATAAATATAGATTTTTAAAATATTATTAATTTTTAAGTTTAATCTTATTAACATATTATTTTATATTATTTTAGATAATTTTGGATAAAAAAATAGTTAATTTAAATATTCTATTAAAAAAGATAATTTATTTTAATTTTTAATTAACTTAACATTTTCTACATTAAATGATAAGTAGTCACATATTTTATTTTATTCAACACTTTTTCATTGAAAATTTTATATTAAGTGAAAAGTTAAAATAATTATCAAATACATTTAAACTATTAAGGGTTAAAATTTTTCATTTTTAATAAAATAAAATGTTAATAATTTATCAAACTACATCATTAATATTTCCCAAAACTTATTTTACTTTTCTACTAATCGCAGATCAAAATTCAGATGTCCCGTCTGCAATTCGTATGAAATATCGGTAAAGGAAAAGAATAAAATTATGATATGTATGTTGATCAATCATTTCCTTTTTCCTTTTAATTTCTTTCCTTGCTGTAAGTTTATTATCTACAATTGTTATACATGGTCAATATGATAAAATTATTTCTAAATTTCTAAAAATTATAAAATTATAAAATTATACGATGATAAAGCTACCTTTTCTCTAAAGTTTCTGTCAAATGAACTATGATACCTTAATATATCAATCTTTTTCCTTATTTATTTTTTTTCCCAGTAATTTGTGTTTTCTAATTATGTTTATATATAATATTATGTCATAATTATTCAAATCTTAGAGATAACATTATTGAAAGGACAACTCTAAATCCTATAATAAAATGAACGAAGAAAATAAAAAAATGAATTTTTAAATAAAATATTTCCGTTCAATAAATAAAAATATTATCAGAACAATCATCACTATGATGCTAAAAAAAAAAATTTATCACGTCCCAGACAAATCATGAATTAGTAAAAGCAGAGCTCTCTAAAGAGCTTCGGCAGAACATAAAAGATAAAACCCTCCGCAAGCGTTGAGCGATTCCAACATTGCTTCCACCACGGAGAGCTTCACGTAAGTTGATCCATTCTTTGTAATTTTCCGACTTGTAAACCCGTAAGATGTCTGCCAAAATTAGTAAAAGCGGCAGCAGAATGAAGAAAAACATGTAATACACGTTGACTTTTGACAAAATAGCCGATGGGGCTAATATTCTCATGGACAGAAGGTAAGAGCTGAACCAAAGCGGGAGGAGAACTGAACGAGTAACATAGGAAAGAATAAATAACGTGAAAAGAATCGAAAGCATAAATGCTAGATTATTCAGAAACCAAAAGAGAAAATACGCCGAGGGATCCAAGATTGAGGTACCAGCTTTCCTCGATTCTTCTCCCTTTAGATGCTTGGTAATGAATTTATCGCCAACTTCCACTTCGAAGAAGTGAAGAGTAACGTTATTTGAGGTGGGGAATAATGGATCATTAGTAGAAGTGTTACTGCTAGCAGCTTACCAAACTCCGCCCGGCGGGCTTAGTGATGATTGGTAGATTGCTGTTATAACCAAGGCCGTAACCATCAGCGTTGCGTTGAGCATCTCCGCCGACATGTTGGACCTTTCACGAGCTAGACGCATAAGCGGTTTTTCATATCCATGTACTTTTTTCTTTAAGCGTTTAATCTTGGTGGTGGTGGTGGTGGGGTCATCTTGGGCGGTGTTCACCGCTTGTCTTTGAACATTTTGTATGATTTCTAGAGTTGTCAAACACTGTGAGTTCATAGCTTTTACATCAATTCCGAATAGTAAGGAATCTAACACCAGCTGTAGTTCCTGGGAGATCATTAGAAACCACCATTAATGATTATCAAAATAATATTTTCAATTGATTTCAGCGAGGAGCAAATAGAATTGATATATATATATATATATATACCGGATGTAATCCTTTGCTAGCAGCAATATGCAACATGGGATTGTCATCATTGTCTCTCCAATTCAAAACTTTTATTTCCAAAGCAGAGGCTCCTTTACGACTATTCTTTTGAAGCCTCCCAATATAAGGAGATTAAAAGCTTCGATCTGATCATTTTTCAAAGCAAGATGTAAGGCAGTCTCATTCAGAACTGTCACATCTTCAATGCATTCAGGGCAAGCTTCAAGGAACTTGATTAACATATTAGAGTTTCCCTTTGTAACTACACAGTGCAAAGGAGTCATCCCTTCCCTTCCTTTGACACGAACCAGATCTTTATCGGCCTTCAACAGTCGCAGCACAAGCTTGATCTGCTCATTTCTCAGTGCCAAATGCATGGGGCTAAACCCATCTCGGTTTAACTTCCTGGCAAATGAAGGCTTCAAGTTCATCATCTCCATTGCGAAATGAATTTGGCCTTCATGTGCAGCTATATGGAGTGGTGGTGTATGGACGAAAGGGATCTGATCAATGCGGTCTAACATGTACGGATCTTCTAGAATTAGAGCGTAAAAGGCATCAATATTTCCTAACCGAGCTGGTTCACTCAACCTTGGATCGATGCTGATGTCCATGAATTCTAGTTTAAAGCTGCTAAAGGAGTGGTATTGGAAATGATGAGATGCTAAATAACAACGGCAAGTGACCTCGCTACCGATGATTAACGGTTGGTGCACACATTTAAGCTTGTTAGAATTTTTAAAAGTATTTTTTTTATTAATTTGCATTGGGGTTCGTTTTAAAATGCTTTAATGATGGAATCAAAGCTCGAACCAGATCTCGATGAAAAATCAATTAAGAAATAGAAGCAAGTGAAAAAATTATGGCCAGAGCAATGGTTGCACAATGAAACGAAAAGAAGATAAGTTAGTAATGGTAGCATAAGACAAAAGCATGCACAAAGCTATAGGAGAGTCAGAAAAGGGAGAAGGATAGTTTAAAAATAGTTAGAGAAAGACAGATGTAATGTATTATATAATATATCTTAAAATGGTGAGAAAGGCAATGAGTAGGGAGCACTTGGTGCAACGACTCTTGGTGCAACAGCGAGCACCAATTTGACATGGGAGGCGATGATTTAATGGCAGTAAGGAGCAAAGTTACTTTGTTACTTATTCTATTAGGACTCGCATATTTTTCAGTCTTTCACATTCAAGCATTTATGATTCATGTGACAATAGTTCAATAGGGCATAAAATATAGTAAGTGTCTTCTCTTCTCCAAACTGTCTTTACCTCAAGTCTTTTAGTATAAAAGGAAAATAAAAAGTTGAGTCCACCAAAAAAAGAAGAAGTTGTCAGTCTATCTATAACACTTATTTTATTGTAAGGTATTCCAATTTTAAAGAAAATTTTTAATAGGTTTTTCGATTGAATATCAATTCGATCATTTTGAGTTAAAAGTAAATTTTTAAACCTTTTTTCATCATAAAATAAGCTAAAAACACTTTAAAACTAAAGGATGATCAAGAAATGAAAATCTCATCATAGATGAGTTCAAATTAAAGAAACTTTAAAATATTTTGGCCTTTTTTATTTAGAATGTAAAATCGAATTGTAAATGTTGAAAACGAATGGAAATCAACTTTAAAAACTATTTGATACCTTAATTGCAAGTTTGGAGATCATATTCGGGAAGAATCTCACCTAAGTTAATCCGAAGTTCTAGTTACTACTCTTTAACCCGGATTTACCTTACCTAATCTCACCTAATCTCTTTTTTCTTTTTTCTTTTTTTCTTTTTTCTTTTTTTATTTCTAGTCCAATTTTGGATGTGACACAATGACTTAGAAACTAAATCTATTTTTGTAAGCAAAAATTAGTTTGATTCATTCTTCACATAATTGATGTTTTTGTATTTTCAGTAATCCATTAAGTATTCAGTATTTGATACAATAGATTTGGATTTTATTATTGTATTTTGTGGAAGGATCGCTTATCTATTTTTTGTAACTACTAAATTTTTTATCTTCATTTCTTGCTAACCTATTTTGTTTTTTGCATTACTAAATTTCAGTAATTAATTTATGTTGTTTTTGCCAAACTTTGAGACAGGTGTTAGTTCATCTTTAATTAAGAGATTATGAATAACCTCTGAATGAAAATGAGCCCCTAACATCATAATTCCTCAAAACTGTATTACATATAGATAGCAATAATATATTTTACCTTGAAGCTGGAATAGCTCAGTTGGCTAGAGCGTGTGGCTGTTAACCACAAGGTCGGAGGTTCAAGCCCTCCTTCTAGCGTCTTATTTTTGGTTAAATTTCATCTTTGGTCCCTTTAAATCCCTTTTTGCTTTAATTTGATTGCTTTCTAGCGTTGCAAATTACGCAACAGTCTTCAAATGTCTTATTAAATTCTCATTTTTACTAGTGCTATGTTACTCCAATAAAATTCCTCTTAGTTTGTATTTGAATTTCAAACTTAATAAAATTAAATTTCTTAAATTATTGATATATGTTTAGACATTATTACTGCCTTGTCAAATCTTAAAATTTCACACAAGTTTAAACATTAAATATAAAATAGTTAAATTTCAATTAAGCCTACGTAAAGGAAATTAGAGACATGGGATCCACCAATTGTACCTCAATTCACATCAACTTTGTTACCGAACTACGTTTACTCTAGAAATAGAGGGAAAAAAGAGACATGAATGCTTGAAATTCTAACTTTGTCTGCACCACCAACATCTTGATCTCCATGTTAGCTATAAACTTAACCTGTTAATTCATTAGCAGGTCAAATATTTCATGAACAATATTTCATGAACATGCCATCATTACACCATGCACAATGCTAAAGATAAAGACATATGGTTAAATTGGTCAAGGCAAAACATTAGACACACTTGTAAAAAAACTATGAAAATACAACAGAGATCACTATGAAAATACAACAGAGATCACTGAGACATTTTGTTCTCCTTTAGTGAGCAGTAGCAAAGATTATTGAGACTGAATTGAAAGTCATGAAAGAAGACATAAACAACAACACCATACAAAATGTTACACTCAAACAAACCATTACAGACAGTACGAAATGCAATGAAAGACAGAGGAATTGGCACAATATTAAAGACAGACAAATACCAATGCAACCCTTCACCATAGGCAAAACGGTCTGCAAAACAAGAAATTGTGAAAATACAACACTAATGCTTGAACATCATTTGCAGTAATTAGATCCTTCTCCATCTATTGCTGCGATTATCTTTCTTTGACTTTCTTCTTCGCCTCTTCTCATGTTGGTTTTCAACTAAATTCACCAACCATTTCGGCTTACCAGTTTGGAAAACAACATATCCCACTGACATTCCGAACACTACTCCACATCCATAACCTATCAACACCACTTTCCAACCAAAAGCAATGTTTGATTTTGAGCCATCTTTTTCAAGCACATTTAGAGGTGCTAGCTCAATGATGTTGCAACCTTTCGACACCGAAAACCCACATAGTCCCTTATTTCCTTTATATGAATAATTTCCAAATGTGTTGAATTGCTTGCCTTGAGGAATCTGACCATGGAGTTGATTTTCAAAAACATTTAAGGACGAAAGAAATGGCAGATCTACCAATCTATTTGGAATCGTCCCAGACAACCTGTTTGAAGATAGGTCCAACCATTCAAGACTTGTCAAATTCCCTATTAAGGTGGGGATACCACCATTAAGGTTATTATGAGAAAGGTTGAGCCCTTTCAGCTTCCTAATAACCTTTGGAATCTCCCCTTCAAACTAATTGTTTGATAGATCAATGATCATCCACATGGTGAAAATTTTCACCAATTCCATATATTGTCCTTCCATAACAATTCCAATGGAATAGGTATAGAAGCCACGACCTCCATGATCATACACCCCCATGTACGACACTGTACTACCAATCTTCTCTTGATTTATGATAGCCTTGAAGCTGTTGATGTATCTCACTAGTAGGGGTCCAGAAAAATAATTACTTGAGATTAAAAAATTTGGATTTTAGAGAAAAAAGAGCTAGACTTGGAGCTATTAACACACAAAGAACCATGCATATGATTTGAATTCAATACAAGAACTTGTAGCTGTAGAAGACTTCCCAACCAATGAGGAAATGTATCATTAATCCTGTTGTTACAAAGATCTAGCACTTTCAGACCTTTACAATTAAGGATGGATGGCGTCAAAGGCCCTTCTAACATATTCCCATAAAACTTGTTCTTCTTCAGATTCAAGAATTCAAGGCTATTGCTCAAATTTCCAAAACATTGCAGAATTGTTCCACTCAAGTTATTGTAGGACAAATCAAGAATTTGAACAGAAGTGACATTGCAGATTAAAAAAGAGACCTCTCCATTGAAACTATTATTTGAGATCAGAACGACATTGACAATCGAGACTGGAATCAGAAGATTTCCATGGATCAAATTGGAGCTTAAGTCAAGAACTGCAATAGTCTTCCATGGAAAGTGCTCAACTTTCGTCAAAGAGTTGTGAGATACGTTTAAGTAAGTCAAAGAGTCATTCCCCACCTCTTGCATCCACTGTGGAATCTTACCTTCAATTCTATTGCAAGAGAGGTCTAAAGTTTCCAAACTTTTAAGCCCTTTTAAAAATTGGGGTAATTCACCAAGATTGCAAGATGACAAAATTAAGTTTGTAAGATTAGGCAATATATGAATGACAGTAGAAGTAAGATTAGATGTTAAGGATAGGCTGTTATATGAAAGGTTCAGTTATTTGAGATTTTGAATGTTTGAGAACATGTTAAACTCTATGACACCACTAAGATTATTTGAGGATAAGCTGAGTTGGGTAAGATTGAGAAGTTGGAACATTGAAGATGGAAGAGGACCTTGGAGTTTATTATTCTCTAACCATATCAATTCTAGTGATTTGGATTGGAATTCTTTGATATGCCCACTGAATTGATTTTGATAGAGATATATTTCCTTTAAGGAGGGAGCAGTATACAATCATGACAAAAGTGTTCCATTCAGTAAATTGTCAGATAAGTCTAACTGTATTAAATTAGAAAAAAATGGTTACCTCATCTAGAATGAAACCTTCTAATGAATTTCCAGCTATTCCCAAGCATTCAAGTTGCGTTAGGTTTGGAACTGACGATGGAATTTTTCCACTCAATTGGTTCAGCAACAAGTCTAAATGAGTGAGTTGCAAGAGGTTCCCCAATGATCTTGGAATTTGTCCACTCAATTGGTTCTACGACAAGTCAAAATAAGTGAGTTTCAAGAGGTTCCGCAATGATCTTGGAATTTGTCCACTCAATTGGTTGTTTAACAAGTCTAAATGAGTGAGTTGTAAGAGGTTCCCTAATGATCTTGGAATTTGTCAACTCAATTGGTCCTGCCACAAGTCTAAATGAGTGAGTTGCAAGAGGTTTCCCAGTGATCTTGGAATTTGTCCACTCAATTGGTTATGTGACAAGTCTAAATGAGTGAGTTACAAGAGGTTTGGCAAATCAAAAATGTTTTTTGGGAATTTTCTTGGCAAATCACAATAAGCAAGACTGAGAGAACTTAGAGAAGAGGATAGATTCGTGAAGACATGAGGATTAACAAAAGACATGCTGATTACATCTAAAAACAGATGTTTGACCTCGGTTAGGTTGTGAACAAGTCCCTCCACAGTATGTTTCTCAATTGTAAATTGCTCAAAGTAATAAATATAAGAGGAGAAATCAAGTGAAACCAATTTTGACATGTGGGAGACTTGGGATGAGACTTTTCCTGAAAATTCTGCGTGAGAAAGGTTGAGGTAGAATAGGATTGTAAATCGACCAAACTCAGATGGAATTTTGGAAAGATTAAAATCATTGTAGGTAAGGTTGAGTTTTTGAAGGTGGGGAAGAAGGAAGAGAGTGTATTAGAAGTTTAGTTTCCATATAGCCAACGGCAGCTCAAGTCAAGGGCAATAACATGAGCATTTAGGTGGTCACAAGTGACCCCATCCCATAAGCAGCAATTTGTACCCTCCTTCCATGAATTTGTCTTGGGATAAGATTCAAGGCCTGTAATATGATCACAATAAAAAGAATTCTTATTGATGGAAAAAGAATTCTTAAACTGGATTAGAGAAGCAACTTCAAGGTGAGAGTAGGAGTGAGATCCTGAAGAAGAAGCACAAAGATGGGGAAAGAAGAGGAATAGGCAGAGAAAGAGATAGGAGGCCATGTTATGTTTGTAGAGGAAGATGAAGGATAGGAATGGTATTTATAGGCAACAAATAATACTACAACATTAGTGTTACAGTCTTTTTTTTTCTATTACATTGAAAAGCTCTGGATATTAGATTTTCAAAATTTTGTATTTTTCACAATCATCAACAACAACTTAGTCTTCTTTTTACCATATATTTTTCATTCTTAAAATTGGATGCTTTTTTTTAAAGCAAAATCTTGAATTTCATTTGAACTCCCTAAACAACTAAAAAAAGTAATATTGATGAGATTACAAAGTAGATTGACTTAGTCTTCTTCTCTATAACACGTAAAGAATGTGAGTGTCTATTCACTTCCCTGTCAACCAAAGCTAATTAATGTGGAAATTCTTTTCCACTCAAAAGAACAAAATTGTGCTCTATTCACTACGTTTGAGGAAGAAGACTGCTGGAAATTTAATCCACCGATTCTATAAAAACGTGTATACCTATATTAATTACAATTTCTTCATTGGGTTTCGACAAAAGTCGAAAAAGCTCTTTGTCGACATCACACGGGAGTGTGCCCGGCCATGTGGTTGGTCGTGTGCGAAACACGGTCGTGTTTTTGATGAAGGTGTGGCCGTGCGCAAGACTCGGTCATATGGTGACGTGAGTGTGGCTGTGTAGGCCACACGGGTTAGGCTATATTAGGCGTGTGGGCCCACAAGGGCATGCGGGTGTTGGGCTAGGCCGTATGGGTCACACGGGCAAGGCCAATCTGGGCGTGTGGGCCCACACGGGCATGTGGGCCTATAATTCTGAAATTTTTCCTAAGCTTGCACGGTTAGTTCTGATCGACTGTGGGCCTACCGTAGGGTTGGTAAGGGCTAACCAAACCCTAAATTATGTTATATGATATTCTATTAGTCTACCTTGTGTAGGATACTGATATGTACATTTGTTCTGTTAAGTATATAAATGCGATCTGCATATGAGCATGTTATGCATGATGTTACTGTATCTGTTATTCTGTATCTGTGACTGGGGTGGGTTTTGTATATGTGGAGGAAGTGATCTGTACGGCGACCTTTCGCCTATATTCTGGCAGCTTGATTGCATATTATCTGATATGTGTCGTAAGGACACGATGTGGTGTGTAGGGATGGGTGGGTGTTTTTAACCCCACATGGCGTGATGGGATGGTCGGAGTTGGTGTATAGAGGATGGGGATAGGATTCTGCATATCTGATTTTGTTATTTGTATCTGAAATGGACATAAGTCCGAATTTGAATCTGACTGTATATGTGATTTCTGTATGTATTGCATGTCTATTTTCGTTAGGTTACACACTGAGTTTACGAAAATTCACATATGTTGTCTGCTCTATTCAGGTAATCCACGGACTTAGGCGGATCGGTGTGACGGAGCCTCACGGTGACCACGAGTTTGTAATCTGTTTATGATTATGGTTTTTATTTAGAGTAAAGGATTATTTCTGAGAGTTTTGTAAAAATTGGACTCTCTGGACTGTTTGGTTTAATTTTGGGATTTGTATTTTCGTTTTAACACTTTATTTGCGACGGTTACCTAAAAACATGGTTCTTACTAAAAAAAAGGTTTTCCGAAAATACGAACGGAATTTTCAAATGTAACGTTTTTCATGACTTTCACTGTAAATTACGTTCTGGCAAGTAAATTAATAACACTTTTGATAATAGTTATAAAACTTGAATGATTTATCGAAACGACTTAGTTTTCAGATGGATTCGGCCATAACGTGTAGGCCGGGTTTGGGGTGTTACATGATTCATACTTCCTAGAGTACATGAAAGAAGGAAAACATAATATTATTAATAATGCAAATTCAAATTTGGATGATGGTGATAACTTTAGTCAAGAACCAACAAATGATGATAATGAGCATATGTTAAATATATCAATCTTTCTCTAATTTGCTTTTTACCCAGTAATTTGTGTTTTTTTAATTATGTTTATATATAATATATCATATCATAATTATTTTATTATGAGTGTAATAACCCATTTTGCCCGGGCCCATATATAAACAAAAAAATAAATAAAATTCTACAGTCCCTGTTACAAGACCAATTTTCAAAGGCCCAAAAAAAAAAAACCTGTTGGCCCAAACCCGAATACATTAACCCAGAACCCAACACCTAAACTAAACCCCTTTAGCCCAACCTATAGCCCAAACCTAACAGCCCAGCATTTGTTCAGAAACTAGAAACCTTGAAACCCTAGGTTTCCAGTTGCGCCGCAAGGGTCAGAAACCCAATCGTCACATCGCAATGAAGGGAGCCTAATCATCACAGCTGGAGATGGATCGGCACACCTTTGCAGCCATCAGAATCCCCTTGATAGAGCCACCAGTCTCGTGCCTGGTCCTCACCGTGGAATCAACCTGCAAAGAAAGGAAAGAACACCGAAGCAAAAAAGGAAACAAAATCGCAGGCACAAAAATGGAAAGATATGGAAAGATATCGTTTCTTTTTCTTTTATTTTGATTTTGGGGTATAAAACCCCTTTGTAAAATCTATAAAAGGGGATTGGTTACAAAGAGAGGCAATAAAAAAACACAGTAATAGATACACGGATTATCACAAAAATACAGAGAGAAAAAAGTAAAAAAAAAATAGAGAGAGCAATACAAAGTATCTGAATACTCACAGAAACATAGCAATAAAAAACAGAGTTTCTTTTTAAAGGTGATTCTTCTTTCTGTTATTTATTTTATTTTTACTCTTATTATATATCTTTTTTGCAGAAATAACCCTTTTTTTGAAAAAGAAAAGATAAAAGAAGGAATGTTACCGTGAAAAGTGAGGAAAAACTGAATTTTTGGGTCTCCGACCATCGACCGCGGAGGCGCGTACGACCTCTGGCCCCCGGAACCTATGATCGGAATTGACGAAGGGCGAGGCCCCTTTCAGAGGACCTTCAATTTTTTTTAAAACCCTAAACTAAATGATTTTTTTAAAAAAATGATATTTATAAAAGAAAACGAACGACGTCGTTTCGCCAGAGTAGGGTCCGCGCGTCGACCCGCAAACCCGATTAGGATCCGCGTGTTTCGTTTAAAAGGGCAAAATTTCAACTTTAGTCCTTCTGTTATTTTGGTAATTTTAATTTCATCCAAATCAATGTTTTATTTTTTTAAATTGACCTCAGAAATCTGTTTAAATTTCACTTTAATCTTTTTATAATTAATTAGTATTTGATTATTTAATTAATATTATAAAATACAATTATTTATTACTATGCATTTAAACATATTATTTTAATATCTATATGTGTTAATCATTACATTTTTGTAATAAAATAATACTAGGTTTTATCATGTTTTGTTTAAAATTTATTTTGTATTCACATGTATTTATTTAAAACTATTATTTGTTAGTTACCAATTATTTGTGTTATATGTACTAAATTGCTAAATTATATAAATATGTTTTGTTATATAAATAAGTTTTTTTTTGGTTTTACATGTATTTTTATTTAATTGTTTCAAGGTTTAGATATATCATTCCCTTTTTGTTTGATTATGAAAGTTGCATTAACTGCTATTATTTTATATTGCATGTGTATTTATTTTAACAACTTAATCTGATGCTTTATTTATTTATTTATGTTATATTGTTCTTTTATTTATTGTTAATATAATTCATAGAATTGCAATTGATATGGATGTTACATTACTCATGCTATTTTTTTATGAAAATCCCCTTTTAAATTAAAAAACCCTTTTTAAAATATTTTTTAGTGATATGTGATATTTGAGAGTTTACGGAAAGAATCGTGCCCTAACTTATTGGGTTGTGATTTTTCTCGCAAAGTTCAAAGTATTAGGTATACCTCCACTTTCAAAATTCAAGTTTACTAATTTCAAAATAAAAAAAAAACTTATTCTTGAGAATTCAAAACGTTGTATCCTAACTTATTGGGTGTGATGTTTTGTCTCTCAAGGTAAGAATTTTCCTAAATAAAGATGCACCTAGCTTCAAAGTTATGAGATGCTGTATCCTAACTTATTGGGTATGGCATTCTTATTTCTGTGGAATAGGTAAATCTTGGTTTTTCTACTAATAAGGGATCGTATTTTTAAACTTCTTAAATTTCAAACATTTGGACATGATTTTATCAATTAGGTGCCAATTTTTTGGGTGTTATGAGGGTGCTAACCCTTCCTCATACGTAACCGACTCCCGAACTCGTTTTCTCATTTTTCGTAGACCCAAAATCAAATGTTCTAAAATGAAACGTTTTACAAGGTGATCCAATCACACCTAAGAAAAAGGATTGGTGGCGACTCCCATCTTGTTTTTAAAGTCGATCCCCGTTTTTGAAACCCGATTTTAAAATGGTTTCGACAGCTTGGCGACTCCACTAGGGACTTAAGAGAGTCAAGCTGTAAAATTGACAGTTTCATGTCCAAATGTTTGAAGTTTAAAATCCATTTTTTTTATGATCCTTTTTATTTATACATAATTCTGTTTTATAAAATAATTATGCATCGCACTGCATGGCCATTATGGCCACACTTTTAAGTGGGAGTAAGAAGCTATGCCTTCGTGAGGTTTTCACCTCCGCATGGGCAAGTGGATTGCTTCCGGAATACATCTGTACCTATGTCTTCGTGAAGTTTTCACTTCCGCATGGCCATAGGGAAATGTGTTCCCCTGAACCAAACTCAATCTATATGAGCCTATAGTCAGTGAGGATCGAGGCATCTGCTGGTTCGAATACCTCAACTTTAGAGCTAAACCGCATATAGTAAATCGTAAGGTCCTACCTTAGGTAGAGCTATACCGATATATAGTGGTTACCCATATAGATGTTTTATGCACTTTATATTTTATTTCATTATACTGACTCATGGTGTTTTCTTTCTGTGCATATCATTTCATACTTTAGGAGATATCGATTCACGGTTAGTTTCTAAATTAGAAAGCTGGTTATGGAGAATGGGTTCCTTGATAAAGTGGAGGACAATGCTGCTGTTCGCACATGGTTAGAGCAAACTCAATTGGAAAAAAGGAATTGCTTAGTTGACGGGTATGTATCCGAACTATGGGACTTTACTCGCGTTAGTGTTACACAAAATGAGTTTTAAGAGTTGAAAGAGATATGGGCTCAATGGGATGATGAGGCTAAGTAGTTATTTTACAACAATTATGGGGATTTGCCCTACTTGCTTGATGTCAAGATAGATAGGTATCTGTTTCGAGCTATGGTCCAGTTTTGGAATTCTTCTTATAGTTGTTTCACTTTTGGGGAAATAGATTTGGTGCCCACAGTGGAGGAATATACGACTTTGCTTCGGGGTCCAAAATTTCAAAGGAATAAAATTGATGCCAACGCTATTAATGGTCCGACCTTCGTAAAGAGCTTAATGAATATCACCAGGATGAGCGAGCAATGGGTCACAGCAAGAATTCAAGAGAAAGGTGAAGATAAATGTGTTACTTGGATTAGCTTGAGGGACTTGCTCTTAGTCCATCCAGACATAAATAAGAAGGTTGACGTCTTTGCTTTGTGTATCTATGGCTTGGTGGTTTTCCCTAGAGCTCTCAGACATATAGATGAAACGGTTATTGAGTTATTTGATCGACTTGATAAAGGGGTTACGCCGGTACCTGCAATCTTAGCTGAGACGTTCAGGTCTTTGAATGCATGCTGAAGAAAAGGTGAAGGCAGATTCATTGGATGCACACAGCTATTATTGGCTTGGTTTCACTGTCATTTCTGGAAAATGGAGAAAATTTCTTATCGTTTTCTTTCTGATAATTACTCTCCATTAAAAGAATTGTGGCGACACCAAGGAGAGATGACGTGTCTGAGGAGAATTGGATGGAGCTCCTTCAAAACCTTCGAGAGAAAGATGTTCAGTGGAAAGCCCCTTGGTTGATTTCAGATGAAATTCTTTACTAATGTGGGAGTTTTGACTGGGTTCCTTTACTTGGAATTTGGGGAGCCGTTGGGTATGCTCCTCTACTTGTACTAAGGCAATACGGATTGATACATTTTATTACTACGACATATGGGCTGGCTCAGTGTGAGTTATCGTACAAAGAAGACAATTATAAGAGAAGAGTTAAGGAGATTTCTGGTGCTTGGAAACAGACTCGCAGAATGAAGAGATTATCTACAGGACCGATGACAACTCTAGAATACAGCGGATGGAGGACCAGAAGGGTTAATGATAATATCCTTGAGTTGAATTTAGAAGGTGCCCGATCAAGGGAGGAATGCATGCAAGTAATCCCATCAGAATTAGAAATGATAAAGCAGGATTTTGAGAGGATGAGTTCCGAGTTCGGAAAGAGGATAGAGAAGTTAGAAGAGGAAAAGATGTATTTGAAGCTAGATGTGGATGCTCAGAAATCGGAAGCCGAGAAAGCAAGAAAAGAAAAGAGGAAGATTGAAGAAGATCGAGATAGCCTAAAGATTGAATACAAGAAGATGCGTCTATCGATGAAGAATGCTAGATTGGGGAAAACTTCAGAACAATGGCGAGAAGAAGTTCAAGAGGAAAAGACCAAGGCTAACTATTGGGAGAAAAAGTTTCAAGAGATGCAAGCGCGAAACGAGGATTTAGAGAAGAACTTGGCAGAGAATTTAAATGAAAAGGAGGAATTACAAGCTAGAGTTGCTGAACTTGGACGGTCTCTTCATCACTATCGGAGCCGTAATTCTGTGATCGAGTTAAAGGCAAGCCTGAATAAGATTGAAGAAATGAAGGGCAAAATTGAAGAGTTAGAATCAACACTGCACAGTTGTGAACTTCGAATTGAGTGTCTTGAAACAAGAGAAGGGCGTTTGAAGGAAGAGCTCCATTATTCACAAGGTCAAGTTAGAAATCGAGACTATCTCATGGGGGAAGCCATAGTTCAGGTTCAAGAGGTAGCTGATCACCTACAGGCTTTAGCAGTACAGGCCGACATATTGAGCATGAAGTATGAGCTACAGTTAGATCGTAATCAAGAGCTAGTTTCGTTATTAGAGAAAATTAAAACTTTGTAGTCCATTTTATGTAAAAGAATTTGTTTTCTAATAAAGTTTTCTATAATGAAGTTGATCAGAATCGATGTCTCTTTGTACTCATGCATTTGCGTTACATCACATCATACGCATTCAAATCCATAGAGAGAGCTTAATTAGTTTAAATTACAAGAGAGAGAGAAAGAAAATCTGGAAGCTGAACACCCTTACGGTACACGACCTAAGTAAAGGAAAATGGAATAGAGAATGGAGCAATTCCAAAGAGACATGCAGGACCAGATGCAGGAACAGATGGCAAAGCTCCAGCAAGAGATAAGGGACCAGCTATTAGAGGCTCAAATAAATATGATGGCCCAAATGGCCCAAATGATGAGTGGAACAATGGATAGGGGAAAAGGTCCCATAGTCAATACTGAGGATAATGAGGATTCCCCTAGAGGATTTACTCCAACACACATGCAAGCGCAACATGAAGAATACCCCAAAAGGCCACCTGTCACAATAAGGCCTCAGCAAGGGCAAGCTAACACCGGAATGCCTACGAATTTTCAAGTTGGTATGGGATCCAACCCAGGAGACAACCCAGCTAATCCTGTTGTCCCTGACTTCAACATGGCAGGAGGAGAGGGGATCAAGACTGAATCTGCAAAATATATAGAGGATCGCTGTAGATGGTTGGAGGAAAAATTTAAGGCTTTGGAAAACGCCGACCATCATCAGGGAATTGATGCAAAGGACCTGAGCTTGGTCCCAGACTTGGTGCTTCCTCACAAATTTAAGATGCCTGAATTTGAGAAATACAATGGAACAACTTAACCTGAAGCTCACATCACTATGTTCTGTAGGCGCATGACTGGATATGTAAACAATGATCAGCTATTGATTCATTGTCTTCTAGATAGTTTGACGGGGGCAGCTTCTAGATGGTATAATCAACTGAGCCGCACAAATATTAGTTCATGGAAGGACTTGGCCCAAGCCTTCATGAGACAATACAACCATGTCACTGATATGACGCCTGACCGAATCATGTTGCAAAATATGAAAAAGAGGTCAAATGAGAGTTTCAGGCAATACGCGCAGAGATGGAGAGAAATAGCCATGCAAGTCCAACCACCTCTCCTAGAGAAGGAGACCACTATGCTATACATCAACACGCTAAAGGCGCCGTTTATCACTCATATGATAGGAAGCACCACTAAGAGCTTCGCGGATATAATCATGGTAGGAGAAATGATTGAAAATGCCATAAGGGGTGGCAAGATCGAAGTGGGAGAAACCACTAGGAGACCTGCTCCTAGGAATAAAGAGAATGAGGTAAACAATACGAGTACGTACAAGGGGTACTCAAAAGTAGTTATTATTAATCAGCCGAAAGTAGTTGCTGCCAGGCAACAAGGGTCGACAAGACAAGAATCAGGTCCCAAACAAAATACGAAAAAAATCTAATTTACGCCAATCCCAATGACGTATAAGGACTTGTATCATACTTTGTTAGAGGAACGCATGGTGTCCCCTTTTTATCTACAACCATTACAACCCCCGTATCCTAAATGGTATGACTCAAACGCTCAATGTGATTACCATACAGGAATAGCGGGGCATTCGATAGAAAATTGTAATGCCTTTAAAAGGGTAGTTGAGAAGCTTCTTAAGTTGCGAGTTATTAAGTTGAATGGTACACCCAGTGTAGAGAACCCATTGCCCAATCATGGGGATAAGGGAGTAAATGCGATTGGGGAAAATCTTATAAGAAGGACCAAGGGGGATATTTCGGAAGTAAAGACCCCGTTAAAAATAATTTGAAGGGAAATAGCGAGAAAGGGGCTAATAAAATCAAGTCTCAAAGAAAGAAATGATGAACCAAGGAACTACTGTGAGTTCCATGAAGCTGATGGACATGAAATCCAAGGATGTGTTAGGTTTCAGGCGTTGGTACAGAGCCTTATGGATAATACGGAGCTAGAGTTTTATGAAGAAAGCTCAGAGGGAGGATATATACACGCAACTGAGGAAGAATCGACAAGTCAAAAGGTTAATTATCCAAAAATCATTATCTCCCGACCGAGGAACATAGAAGGTAGAGCACAAATCAAGCCTAAAGTCATAATTCATAGACCTGTCTTTTTTCCTTATAAGGATAACAAGATGGTTCTATGGACTTACAATTATAACATAGTGACACCAGGAATAAAAATCTCAGCTAATACTGCTAAGGAGGTCCAAAGAGAGAGATCTTATACACGAAGTGGGAGACACAACGACTCAGTAAACGCTAGAACAGAACCAGCAAAGGCAAAGTATGTGCTAATTGAACCTGAAAAAGGGCTAGATAACCTCATCAATGTATCTGTGAGAGAAGAAGAGGCTAAAGAATTTTTGAAATTCTTAAAGCACAGTGAATACAGTGTGGTAGAGTAATTACATAAACAACCGGCCCATTTTTCAGTGCTAGCCTTACTTTTAAGTTCTGAAGTTCATCGAGAAGCTTTGATGAAGGTGCTGAACAAGACTTATGTTACTAAAGACATATCGGTCAACAAGCTGGATCGATTAGTTAGTAACATAAGTGTTGACAATTTTATTTCCTTCAGTGACGATGAGATTCCACCTAGGGATATGGGGTCGACCAAGGCCTTACACATAACCACTTATTGCAAAGGATATACTTTACTGAGCGTATTAATTGACAATGGATCAGCCTTGAATGTTCTACCATTGTCAACACTGAAAAGGTTGCCAATAGATAGTTCTCACATGAAGGTGTGCCAAAAGATAGTGAGAGCGTTTGATGGTACTGAGAGAAGGGTGATGGGGAGAATTGACATACCTTTGCAGATCGGCCTAAACACATATGAGGTGGACTTTTTGGTGATGGATATAAAGCCTTCATATAATTGCTTGCTGGGAAGGCCATGGATTCATTCAGCAGGAGCAGTGCCCTCATCTATTCATCAAAAACTGAAGTTGGTGACAAAAGGTCGACTGGTCACTATAAATGCGGAAGAGGACATTATAGCGGCTGTTACCAATGATGCGCCATATATAGAGACAAATGAGGAGGGCATTGAATGTTCTTTCCATTCTTTAGAGTTTGTCAATGCAACATTCATCTCAGAATGGAGTAAAGTCCTAGTACCTAAGATGTCCAAGACCACTAGGATGGGTCTACAAATAATGGTAGGGAAAGGAGCCTTGCTAGGGAAAGGATTGGGCAGATATCTCCAAGGGGAGATTCAAGTACCAATGTTGAAGGAGAAGAGAGATCGTTTTGGCTTGAGATTCAAGCCTGATGTTAAATAAAGAAAGAAGGACATAGAGAAGAGCAAGCTTGAATAGAGAAGATATCCAGTGGGAACCAATGATATTCCCTCACATATCCCAAACCATTGTATCTGGGGGGATAATTTATCCTTAGAAAGGGTTATTGGAAAGTCCTCATATCAATGTCATACATGAGGAGGGAAGTGAACAAGGAAACTTGTCGGGCATTCGCCTTTATGAACCTGGAAGCGTTCTAGACAATTGGACTGCAGAAGAACTTCCTGTAGTGTTTAAAAATAATACAGAGTAATATTCAGAACGCTTTTGTTGTTTTTTAGCCTAGGAACAATAAGATTTCTTTTGTGAAATAGGCTTATGTTCAAGAATTATTATTTCAATAAAGTACATTTTGATAATTAACTTGAGTAAATATTCTTTCATTTCATTCTCTTAACTTTCTGATTTCTTATATTCTTTCATTCATATCATGTGAATATTTGTCCTCAAATTCATTCGTTCTTTATACATTCTTTCGTACCCATCACAGGTCCCTAGATATCAACGACATGAGTAACGATAATACGGATCCAGAAGTCCATTTTGAGCAAGACATGTGTTTAGAGAAATCTCGGGATTTTAAAGGTGACCGAGATTGCGATTTATCCCCAGATTTGTTAAGAATGGTAAAACAAGAGGAGAAACAGATCTTGCCCCATGAAGAAGAAATAGAGGATATACCCTTGGAAGGAGGAAAGGTAGTGAAAATTGGGACGCCCATAGCCAAGGAGACGAGACAAGATCTTATTGAGTTATTGCGAGAATTCAAAGATGTCTTTGCATGGTCATATCAAGATATGCCTGGGTTAAGTACTGATATTATGGTACATCGCCTTCCCATCAGAGAAGAATGCAAGCCAGTTCAGCACAAGCTACGAAGGATGAGGCCTGATATAGTTTTGAAAATAAAGGAAGAGGTCCAGAAACAGTTTGATGCTGGTTTTCTACAAGTGGTCAAGTACTCAGAATGGGTCGCTAACATTGTTCCAGTCCCTAAGAAAGATGGAAAGGTCCAAATGTGTGTAGATTACAGGGATTTGAAAAAATCTAGCCCAAAGGACAATTTCCCTTTACCGCATATTGATACATTAGTGGATAATACGGCAGGATTTTCGTTGTTTTCCTTCATGGATGGCTTTTCAGGATACAATCAGATCAAGATGCACCCTGAGGATATGGAGAAAACTACCTTTATAACACTATGGGGTACCTTTTGCTATAAAGTAATGCCTTTCGGACTAAAGAATGCTGGGGCAACCTATCAAAGGGCCATGGTAACCTTGTTCCATGACATGATGCACAAGGAGATTGAGGTATATGTTGATGATATGATTGCCAAATCTCGAACAGAAAAAGAACACATTAAAGTCTTGAGGAAGTTATTTTTGAGATTGAGGAAATTTCAATTGAAACTCAATCCGGCAAAATGTACTTTCGGAGCTCGATCTGGAAAGTTGCTGGGTTTTGTGGTCAGTAAGAAAGGAATTGAAGCTGACTCAAGCAAGGGCAAAGCAATACAAGAATTACCTCCACCGCGCACTCAGAAGAACGTCCGAGGTTTTCTTGGAATGCTGAATTACATTACTCGGTTTATTTCACAATTAACTGAGAAATGTGATCCCATATTTCGTCTTCTCAAGAAACACAATCCAAGCGTATGGGACGATGAATGTCAGAAAGCTTTTGACAAAGTCAAAAGGTATCTGTCAAATACACCAGTACTATCTCCACCTAACCCAGATAAACCATTGATACTGTGTTTATTGGTATTCAATAACTCCATGGGATATGTGCTAGGACAACACGATGAGACAAGAAAAAAAGAAAAGGCGATATACTATCTTAGCAAAAAGTTCACTGATTGTGAAATGAGATATTCATCAATCGAGAAATTGTGTTGCGCTTTGATTTGGACAACTCAAAGATTGAGACAATATATGCTATATCATACAACTTGGTTGGTTTTCAAACTTGATCCGTTAAAGTACATGATGGAGTCTACTGCTTTGAATGGAAGAATGGCTAGGTGGCAGATTTTGCTATCTGAATTCGATATAGTCTATGTGAATCAGAAGGCTATAAAAGGAAGTGCAGTAGCAGACTTTTTGGCTAGCAGAGCTTTGGAGGATTATGAACCTTTCAGTTTTGATTTCCCAAATGAAGGGCTGATGTACGTGGCAAATACTGAAGATGGTCGGTGGAAGCTGAATTTTGATGGAGCATCGAATGCAATGGGAAATGGAATTGGGGCAGTCTTGGTATCCCCTAGTGGTGACTATTATCCATTCACATGCAGATTGGATTTTGACTGCACAAATAACATGGCAGAATATGAAGCATGCATCATGGGACTTCCAGCGGCTTTAGAACACAAGATCAGAGTGCTAGAAGTATATGGAGATTTTGCCTTAGTAATCTACCAGCTTAAAGGAGAATGGGAGACAAGAGATCCCAAACTAATTAATTACCAAAAAATAGTTCTGGGATTAATTGAAGAGTTCGATGACATTACCTTCAATTACCTTCCACGCCATGAAAATTAGATGGCAGATGCTTTGGCAACCTTGGCTTCTATGATCAAAGTAAACAGACCAGAAGATATGAGGCCTATTCAGATGAGTATTGTCGAAGTTCCAGCTCATTGTTATGACATAGAGGAAGAAGAAAGAGATGACCATCCCTGGTATCATAATGTATTGTGATACATGAAAAATTGCAAATACCCGGAGAATGCCACTGATAATGAGAAAAGGACTTTAAGAAGAATGGCTTCTGATTACGTCTTGGATGGAGATATCTTATACAAAAAGAGAAAAGATCAAATGCTATTGAGATGTTTGATGCTGTGGAAGCTAAGCAAATCCTTAAATAAGTTCATGAGAGCGTTTGTGGAACACACGCTAATGGATTCACAATGGCCAGGCAGATAATGAGATTTGGATATTATTGGTCTACTATGGAAGGAGATTGTATTAACTATGCCAAGAGATGTCATAAATGCCAAATTTATGGAGACAAAATTCATGTGCCTCCGTCACCTTTACATGTTATGATTTCCCCATGGCCTTTTTCCATGTGGGGCATGGATGTTATTGGGCCAATCTCACCAAAAGCTTCGAATGGACACCGATTCATCTTTGTGGTAATTGATTACTTCATGAAATGGGTAGAGGCTGCTTCATATGCTAGTGTCACTAAGTCAGCAGTTAGTCGATCCTTGAAGAAGGAGATCATTTATCGATATGGAATGTCTGAGAGGATCATATCAGACAACATGCTGAATTTGAACAATAATTCGATAGCAAAAATTTGTAGCCAATTTGGGATCAAACACCACAATTCGTCTCCATACCGACCAAAAATGAATGGGGCAGTGGAAGCAGCCAACAAAAACATCAAGAAGATAGTAGGGAAAATGACTGAGACTTACAAGAATTGGCATGAGAAATTACCATTTGCACTCTATGCTTATCGGACATCTATCAGAACGTCTACTGGGGCAACACCTTATTCATTGGTTTATGGGATGGAGGCTGCCTTACCTATTGAAGTGGAAATCCCTTCTCTTCGCGTGCTATCAGAAATAAAGTTGGATGAAGCTGAATGGATTCGTGCTCGGTATGATCAGTTGAACCTGATTGAAGAAAAAAGATTAAGGGCTATTCGGCATGGTCAAATGTACCGGAAACAAATGATGCAAGCCTATAATAAGAAGGTTCGCCCAAGAGAATTTTATGAGGGGGACCTCGTGCTGAAACAGATCCTTCCAATACAAAAAGATTTCAGAGGAAAATGGATACCAAATTGGGAAGGACCATATGTGGTGAAGAAGGCTTTTTCTGAAGGAGCATTAATCTTGACCGAGATGGATGGGAAAAGTTTACCCAATCCTATGAACTCGGATTCAGTAAAGAAATACTTTACTTGAAAAGGAGATGAAGCCAAAGTGAAAACCTGCAAAGGGCGCTTTGAGTTTTCAAAAAAAAAAATGAGAGGCCAAGGCGAAAACCCGCAAAGGGCGCCTTGAGACCAAAGGGGTTTTAAGTTGAAAACCCGGAAAGGGCGACTCAAACTTTGAATGGATGGCAGTCATCTCGCGACATTCAAAACAGCAATGAAAGGAAGAATGTTGCATATTGGGGCATCAACAAAATACTTTGGTATCTTCTAGACACATGATGAACTCAAGGTAGTCGTCATAAAGTTCGCATATGGAAGCTCAATCGGCGATATTTAGGGCATCTGATTTTTGTCTTATTCATTTTACTATCTTTGAATTCTTTTTCTTCTCAAAGATATGTTCCAGTTAATTTTTCTTTGTATACTTTTTACAAATTTATTCAAATTTTAATCCATCTTTTAAGATTAATTTATTTGTTACTCATTATTCATAAATGTGTTGCATTAAAATAATGGTTGACGAACTAATAATTTCACAAAAAGAAGTTTTACATATTACTTTGGAAATTTCTAAATACGACAAGGAGCCAAAACAGGACAATTGTTTAGAATTTTCATTTGAGAAAGAAGAGTCTGGATAGGGACTATTTCATTGAGTTATTTGTTCAATTGATAAGTAGATGACATCAGATCATGACGCTTGGGGTTGGTACGATGAACTAAGAAACCCTGAATTGTGGTGGAATTGGTTAAATTTGAAATAAATCCTATACCCTAAAGATTTGCAGAATGATTAAATTGAAAGAGATTCGATTCTCAATGTGGTTGGATGGAGCAAACCTTGTGTTCTCAGGATCTAAGCAAAGTTGACTTGAAAATTACAATCTGGTCAAGTAAAATATGTTTTATGAATAGAAATGAAAACCAAATGAGTGATAACACCTAGACTTAGAATCATACTCATAACATTTTGTATCATAAGCGAATTTTATTAGGTGCATTTGATTCATTCCGGTCATTGCATTCTAATCCTAATCATTTTCATGACATGTTGCATTCATGTCACTCATAATACATGAAATCGAGTCTACAGGATATGTCCTTCAGTAGATGGTGTACTGATATCGGTGAAGATTCAGATCTTATCTTCCTAAAGTTGTAGGAAGCAAATCAAAGATGTTTTAGTCTTATCTCCCTGAATAGACTAAAGACAGAAGATTTTATCTCCCTGAAGTTGCAATGGAGTAGACTAAAGACAGAAGATTTTATCTCCCTGAAGTTGCAGTGGAGCAAATCAACCGCAGAAGATCTTATCTTCCTAAAGTTGTAGGAAGCAAATCAAAGATGTTTTAGTCTTATCTCCCTAAAATAGCAGTGAAGTAGACTAAAGACAGAACATTTTATTTCCCTGAAGTTGCAGTGGAGCAAATCAAAAATAAAAGATCTTATCTTCCTAAAGTTGTAGGAAGCAGATCGAAGACGTTTTAGTCTTATCTCCCTAAAATTGCAATGGAGTAGACTAAAGACAGAAGATTTTATCTCCCTGAAATTACAGTGGAGCAAATCGAAAACAGAAGATCTTATCTTCCTAAAGTTGTAGGAAGCAGATCGAAGACGTTTTAGTCTTTTCTCCCTGAAGTTGCAGTGGAATAGACTAAAGACAGAAGATTTTATCTCCCTGAAGTTGCAGTGGAGCAAGTCGAAAACAGAAGATCTTATCTTCCTAAAGTTGTAGGAAGCAGATCGAACATGTTTTAGTCTTATCTCCCTAAAGTAGCAGTGGAATAGACTAAAGACAGAAGATTTTATCTCCCTAAAGTTGCAGTGGAGCAAATCGAAAACAGAAGATCTTATCTTCCTAAAGTTGTAGGAAGCAGATCAAAGACATTTCAGTCTTATCTCCCTAAGGTTGCAGTGGAGTAGATTGAAGAAAGAAGATCTCATCTTTCTGAAGTTGCAGGAAGCAGATAAAAAATACACTTTCAGCTTTATTTCCCTCGGGTTGCAGTGGAGTTAGAAGCTACTTGAAGAAAATCAAGAAGTTGAGGCTCGGCCAAAACCGGGTAAAATTGGTCCTTTATAGTCTTTGCTCTATTCTTGTTTCACAATAATGAGCAAAGAGGGGCAGCTGTAATAACCATTTTGCCCGAGCCCATATATAAACAAAAAAATAGATAAAAGTCTACAGTCCCTGTTACAAGACCAATTTTCAAAGGCCCCCCCAAAAAAAACAAACCTGTTGGCCCAAACCCGAATACATTAACCCAGAACCCAACACCTAAACTAAACCCCTTTAGCCCAACCTATAGCCCAAACCTAATGGCCCAACATTTGTTCAGAAACTGGAAACCTTGAAACCCTAGGTTTCCAGTTGCGCTGCACGGGTCAGAAACCTAATCATCACGCCGCAATGAAGGGAGCCTAATCGTCACAGCTGGAGATGGATCGACACACCTTTGCATCCATCAGAATCCCCTTGATAGCGCCATCAGTCTCGTGCCTGGTCCTCACCGTGGAATCAACCTGCAAAGAAAGGAAAGAACACCGAAGCAAAAAAGGAAACAAAATCGCAGGCACAAAAATGGAAAGATATGGAAAGATATCTTTTCCTTTTCTTTTATTTTGATTTTGGGGTATAAAACCCCTTTGTAAAATCTATAAAAGGGGATTGGTTACAGAGAGAGGCAATAAAAAAACACAGTAATAGATACACGGATTATCGCAAAAATACAGAGAGAAAAAAGCAAAAAAAACAGAGAGAGCAATACAAAGTAACTGAATACTCACAGAAACATAGCAATAAAAAATAGAGTTTCTTTTTAAAGGTGATTCTTCTTTCTGTTATTTATTTTATTTTTACTCTTATTATATATCTTTTTGCAGAAATAACCCTTTTTTTTGAAAAAGAAAAGATAAAAGAAGGAAAGTTACTGTGAAAAGTGAGGAAAAACTGAATTTTTGGGTCTCCGGCCATCGGCCGCGGAGGCGCGTACGGTGCGTGGCCCCCGGAACCTGCGATCGGAATTGACGAAGGGCGAGGTCCCTTTCAGAGGATCTTTAATTTTTTTTTAAAACCCTAAACTAAATGATTTTTTTTAAAAAAAATTGATATTTATAAAAGAAAACGAACAACGTCGTTTCTCTAGAGTAGGGTCCGCGCGTCGACCCGCAAACCCGATTAGGATCCGCTTGTTTCGTTTAAAAGGGGAAATTTCAACTTTAGTCCTTCTGTTATTTTGTTAATTTTAATTTCATCCAAATCAATGTTTTATTTTTTAAAATTGACCTCAGAAATCTGTTTAAATTTCACTTTAATCTTTTTATAATTAATGAGTATTTGATTATTTAATTAATATTATAAAATACAATTATTTATTACTATGCATTTAAATATATTATTTTAATATCTATATGTGTTAATTATTACATTTTTGTAATATAATGTAATACTAGGTTTTATCATGTTTTGTTTAAAATTTATTTTGTATACACATGTATTTATTTAAAACTATTATTTGTTAGTTACCAATTATTTGTGTTATATGTACTAAATTGCTAAATTATATAAATATGTTTTGTTATATAAATAATTTTTTTTTTGGTTTTACATGTCTTTTTATTTAATTGTTTAAAGGTTTAGATATATCATTCCCTTTTTGTTTGATTATGAAAGTTGCATTAACTGCTATTATTTTATAATGCATGTGTATCTATTTTAATAACTTAATCTGATGCTTTATTTATTTATTTATGTTATATTGTTCTTTTATTTATTGTTAATATAATTCATAGAATTGCAATTGATATGGATGTTACATTACTCATGCTATTTTTTATGAAAATTCCCTTTTAAATTAAAAAACCCTTTTTAAAATATTTTTTGGTGATATGTGATATTTGAGAGTTTACGGAAAGAATCGTGCCCTAACTTATTGGGTTGTGATTTTTCTTGCAAAGTTCAAAGTATTAGGTATACCTCCACTTTCAAAACTCAAGTTTACTAATTTCAAAATAAAAAAAACTTATTCTTGAGAATTCAAAACGTTGTATCCTAACTTATTGGGTGTGATGTTTTGTCTCTCAAGGTAAGAATTTTCCTAAATAAAGATGCACCTAGCTTCAAAGTTATGAGATGCTATATCCTAACTTATTGGGTATGGTATTCTTATTTCTTTGGAATAGGTAAACCTTGGTTTTTCTTGCTAATAAGGGATCTTATTTCTAAACTTTTTAAATTTCAAACATTTGGACATGATTTTATCAATTAGGTGCCAATTTTTTGGGTGTTATGAAGGTGCTAACCCTTCCTCATACGTAACAGACTCCCAAACCCGTTTTCTCATTTTTCGTAGACCCAAAATTAAACGTTCTAAAATGAAATGTTTTACAAGGTGATCCAATCACACCTAAGAAAAAGGATTGGTGGCGACTCCCATCTTGTTTTTAAAGTTGATCCCCGTTTTTGAAACCCGATTTTAAAATGGTTTCGACAATGAGTTTAATATATTTGTCCTAAGTAGTTAAATTGAATAAAGTATTTTTTAAAATTTGATATGAAATTTAATTTAAATTATTTTCATATAAATTTAAATTAATTTGAATTGTAAGTTGTTTGAGTTAATAGATTGTATAATTTAATATTTCAACAAGTCATATATGATCTCAACAAGTGTTGAGTATAATAAATAAATACATTACATTTGCATTATCAAATCTTAGAGACAACAATCACCTACTCCAAACATACAATCGGCATGAAGAAAATAAATAAATTTATATTTTTTTGAATAAAATATTTCCATACAATAAATAAAACAGTATCAGAACTAAAATAATAATCATCATTATGATGCTAAAATAAATTATTACGTGCCCAGACAAATCATGAATTAGTAAAAGCAGAGCTCTGCTAAAGAGTTTAGGCAGGACATAAAACTAGCTAACATTACATAAAAGATAGAAGCCAATTAAAGCGTTCAGCGATTCCAACATTCCTTCCACCGCGGAGAGCTTTACGTAAGTTGATCGATTCTTTGTAATTTGTCGACTTCGAAACCCGTAAGGCGCCTGCCAGCATTACTAAATACGGCACCAGAACGAAGCAACCCATGTAAAAAGTGTTAACTTTTGACAAAATAGCCGATGGGGCTAATATTGCCATGGACAAAAAGTAGGAGATGCCCAGAAAATAAAGCGGGGCGAGAAGGAAAGGAGGAACATTGGAAAGAATGATTTTGGTCAAAAAAATCGAAAGCACAAATGTTAGACTATTCAGAAGCCAAAAGTCAAAATACCCGAAGGGTGTCAAGATTGTGGTACCAGCTTTCCTCGATTCTTCTCCCATCAGATGCTTGGAAATGAATTTATCTTCACTCTTCTCTTCTAGGAAGTGAAGAGTAACGTTATTTGAGGTGGGGAATAATGGATCACTAGCAGAACTGTTAGTGTTATCAGCTTGCCAAACACCGCCCGGCGGGCTTGTTGATGTTTGGTAGATTGCCGTTATAACAAGCGCCGTAACCACCAGCGTTGCGTTGAGCATCTCCGCCGACATGTTGGCCCTTGCACGAGCTAGCCGTATACGCAGTTCTTCATATTTCTGTACTTTTTTCTTTAAGCGTTTAATCTTGGTGCTGGTGCTGTCATCTTCGGCGCTGTTCACCGCTTGTCTTTGAACATTTTGTATGATTTCTAGAGCCGTCAAACCATGTGAGTTCTTAGCTTTTACATCGATATTGGATGAGTGACAGGAATCCAACACCAACTCCAGTTCCTGGGAGATCATTAGAAACCGCCATTAATGATTATCAAAGTAATATTTTCAATTGATTTCAGCTAGGAACAAATAGAATTCATATATACCTGATGTAATCCCTTGCTAGCAGCAATATGCAACACAGTGTTGTCAACATTGTCTTTCCAATTCAGAACTTTTTTTTCCAAGACAAAGGCTCCTTTACGATGGTTCTTTTGAAGCCACCCAATAAGGAGATTAAAGGCTTCGATCTGATCATTTTTCAAAGCAAGATGCAAGGCAGTCTCATTCAGAACTGTCACATCTTCAATGCATTCAGGGCAAGCTTCAAGTAACTGGATTATCATGTTGGAGTTTCCCATCGTAACTACGTAATGTAAAGGAGTAATCCCTGTAATAACCATTTTTGCCCGGGGGCCATTATAGTTCAATTCCAAACTTGTTTTTTCACAAACCTAAAATTAAGCCAATGAAAAAACAAATAAAAAATATATAATATTAATAAAAGTCCATATCCATTAAGTCTACTAATTACCTAGATTTAAACTAAAATATAAAAAAACACTGAACAGTCCATTTTAACAGTTTTTATAAGCACAAACGAGTCCAAATTACAGGGCCCATTTACAAACCCCAAACCCAAATGACCCATTTCACAGACCCAATTTCTAAAAAAAAACAAAAAAACAAAAAAAAACCGAGCCAAATTACAAGGGCCCAAGGACTAAGCCAAATCAGAAAACCCTAGGGAGTCATCACCCCTAGACGCCGACCCATTGTCTGCCCACCATGCGCACTAACGGATCGTCTGCCACCACGCGCCACGCGTCGTTTAGGTTTCCCACGCGCGTCGTTCCCCGTGCGCACGCCCTGACGCTTGGAGCTTCCCCAGGCGCCTCGGCCTCCACCGTTCGCACCATGCCCGCTTTCTGACTTTTCCACCAGCACCGTTTGCCCATTACCTGCAAGAAGTACGCGCGACAACACCAAAAACAAGAACAGAGGCAACAAAAGCAGAGAAATACAGGACAAACAATAGAATAAAGGAAACAGTTGTAAGCTTTAGGCTATAAAAGAGGATTCAAAAAACAATGTAAGGGCTTCGCCTTTTTTTTTACGGATACTAAAAAATCAAAAATACAAACACATAGATAATCAGAAAGAATCAAGAAAAGGAAAAGAGCCCTTGTAATCTTACCCCTTTTTCCGAATATCAGCAATCAAAAGAGAAAAAGGTTGACTTCATTTTCACTTTCTTTATTTACTATATTTCGTTCCTACCTGTTTTGTTGTCTCAAGAAATACTAAATCAAAGAACCCAAAGAGAAAAGAAAAGAGGTATAAAACGAAGAGCCTTACCTTCGAAACCCCCTGCTCGTTCCCTCCGTCGCAATCGGAGCAGGATAACGGGGTGGTCGACAGAATCGGACTATCACGGATTACTTCCCGCCGAGCTACGATGACGATTCAGTACTTAACGAAGCGGTTTCTTTCGCTTGCGACGGAGAGCCGTGAGGGAAAAAGGGGAGGCTAGGGTTTGGTCTGGAGAGGAAAGGAGAGGGCAAAATCTGATATTTTTTTTTAAAAGGGAGGAAACAAACGAATTTTTCAGAAATTTTGGGCTTAAATAGCCCTAAAGGAACGACGCCGTTCGGGGGGGTAGGGTCCGCGTGTCGACCCGTTTGGCGACTCGGATCCGCGCCCCTCTGCGCTTTAAATGGAATATTTTCGTGTTTAGTCCCCCCGTTTCCCTGGTCATTTTGCAATTTGGCCCTATTAAACGCCACGTTTTGCGATTCGAGTCTATTTGCTCGTTCGGTCCCCAATCGTTTGCGCGCATTCCACTTAAGTCTGTTAATCCCCTTTTATTTTAGACTTTTGCCCCAGATTCCAGCTTACGTTTTAATTTAATCCTGTTATGTATTATTTCGTTTTTCTTTAAATATTTTACTATTCTGTCATTATTTAAATATTACAATTATTATTATTATTATTATTATTATTATTATTATTATTATTATTATTATTATTATTATTATTATTATCATTTATGTTGACTTTCTGTATATTATCTTTATTAAATTATGTATTGTTATACTAGTTTATCTTATTCATTTTTTTTTGACACCGTTTTAAAACTATTTCATATATCACTTTTATTACGTGATCTCGACTTAAAATCATTGTGTTAATTATTTTTAAATTGTTTTATGGTTACTTCTTTAAATTGTTTAGTTCGTTGGTCTTCATTTATTAATGTTATTTCTTAGATGGTGTATGTTACCTAACTACTGCTTGTGCATGTGCCATAATTCATTTATTTGTGTTGTCATGTTATTATAGTTCTTCATATGAAATTTAGTGCCCACGTATTATTGTTCTATTATCGCTATTGTTATTCATGCATGTTAATATTTTAGATTAATGATTCCAATGCTATGAATTACGTGCATTATGTCAAATCCGCGTTACATTATTGTTATTCGTCGCATGACCACATTCACTTTAAATAATCTAAATTTTTTTTTATTTATAAATCTCATCCGAAAGCAAAAGATTTCAAAATAAGGCAATATTCTACGCTTAGAAATTCGAGAGATCGTGCCCTATGTGTTGGGTTTCGACTCCCTCGCTTGGCTAAACAATCGAATATCCTTTTGATAGTTTTATACATGAGTCTCGAGGGTTAAGGGATGATCTTGGATTCGAGGTTTAAAATCATCATGTCCTATGTGCTGGATGTGATATTTTATTCTTTCAGAACGAGAAAATCATGATATTCAATTCGAGAAAATTCAAATATTTCCAAAAGAGATCAAATTTTAAATTCTTTCAAAATTTTCAAACTTTCGGCATGGGGACATTAATTAATCAATTTGGTACCAATTGTGGGCGTGACGAGGGTGCTAACCCTTCCTCGCACGTAACCGACTCCCGAACCTATTTTCTCAAATTTTCGTAGACCAAAAAAACATTGTTTTAGTAAATCAAAATGTTTTATTAAAACAAAGGTGATCCGATCCCACCTAATAAAAGATCGGTGGCGACTCCCGTTTCTTATTTTCAAAACCAAGTTGATTCCCGTTTTGTCCAAAAATGGTTACGACAGCTTGTCGACTCCATTGGGGACATTGAGAGTCAGGCCGTAAATTGATTGATTTTTGTCCTTTTGATTGAAAGTTCGGAAAATTGTTTTGAAAAATCGTGTTTCTCTTTAATGCATTTACTTGTGCTATAGTGTCGAGTCTCGGGAAATACTTTGGCATTGCATTGCATGACCATTGCGGTCACACCCTTAAGTGGGAGTGAGAAGCTACTCTTTGTGAGGTTTTTACCTCCGTGCAAGATAGTGGATCGCTTTCGGAATACATCCGTACCTATGTCTTCGTGAAATTTTTATCTCCGTGCAGCCATAGGGAAATGTATTCTCCTAAACTGAACTCGGTCCATATGAGCCTATAATGGGTGAGGATCGAGGAATCTGCTGGTTCAGATATCCTTGCTTTAGAACCGAAACACATATAGAGAGACCTAAGAGCCCGTTGTAGGTAGAGCCGTGTAAACCCCAGTTGTTACCTTAAATAGGAGTTTGATCATTTCCTGTTTATTTTAAGTTCTTCTTGTACCTGATACTAACTTGTTGTGTTTTGCTTTTATTGCATGGCATTTCATCATAATAAGGTGTTGATCCACATTCAGTTACTAGATAGAAAAGCTTAACATGGAAAAGGGGTTTCTCGATAGAGTAGAGGATAATGCGGTCGTTCAGGTGTGGTCCGAAAGAATACAGCAAGAAAAAGGAGATAGCCTCACAGTGGGGCATGAATCAGAGTTATGGGATTTCACCCGCATCAGCGTAGCTCAAAATGACCTGCGAGAATTGAGAGGTATATGAGATTCCTGGGGCAACGGGGACAAGCAACTGTTCTACCATAATTACGGTGATTTGCACTATCTGCTTGATATCAAGGTAGACGAGTACCTACTCCGAGCCATTACCCAGTTTTGGAACCCCACTTACAGTTGCTTCACTTTTGGAAAGGTGGATTTGGTGCCTACCATAGAGGAGTACACAGCTTTGTTTCGATGCTCGAGAATTCAAACTGATAAGGCGTATTCGAGGTTTGCTAATGTGCCGGCTTTCTCAAAAAGGCTAATGAACATTACAGGAATGAGCGAGCAATGGATTACGGCCCGGATCAAGCAAAAGGGAGATTGTAAGTGCATTCCTTGGAAACAATTAAGGACTTGATCTTGGCGCATCCCGATAAGAAAAAGAGGGTCGACGTCTTCGCTCTACGCATCTATGGTTTGGTCATCTTCCCCAAGGCGTTAGAGCATATAGAGGATGCGGTTTCAGACCTATTTGATAAACTTGATAAGGGAGTCACACCGGTCCTCGCAATTTTAGCCGAAACCTTCAGGTTATTGAACGCTTGCTGAAGAGCGGGCGAAGGGAGGTTCATGGGATGTGCACAGCTATTGTTATCTTGGTTTCATTGCCATTTTTGGAAGATAGAAAAGGTCTCATACAAAGTCTTTTTCGAGAACTATTCTCTTCTAGAGGAATTAGCAAGTACACCAAGGCGGGACGACCTATCTGGAGAGAAATGGATGGCAATTCTTCAAAATCTGCAAGTTAAAGATGTAGAATAGAAGGCTCCGTGGATGATCACTAACGAGATCTTGTATCGATGTGGAGGGTTCAACTGGGTTCCTTTACTCGGAATATGGGGAGTTGTCGGATATGCCCCGTTACTAGTGATGAGGCAGTATCAATCGAGGCAGTTCATACATGCGACACATGGATTAGCCCAATGTGAATTTTCATACAAGGATGACAACTATAAGAAGAGAGTTCGCGAAATATCGGATGCATGGACCCAAACTCGGAAAATGAAGAGACTCGCCATAGGGCCAATGGCGACACCCGAGTACGATCGATGGTGGGGCAAAAGAATCAACGACAATGTCCCAGGGCCAGCCCAAGGAAATGCTCGACCAATAGAAGAGCAGCTGCAAGTAATCCCGTTTGAATTAGAAATTATCAAGCAAGATTTCGAGAGAAAGAGCCGGGAATTGGGTAAGAAGATAGAGTACCTAGAAGAAGAAAAGATGCAGTTGGGGTTAGATGTTGACGTCCACAAGTTCAAGGCCGAGAAACTGAAGAAAGAAAAAAATAAGGCCGAAGAGGACTTGGATAGCTTAAAGACGGACTACAAGAAGCTGCGTATGTCCATCAGAATCGCTGGTCTAGGCAAGACATCAGAGCAATGGCGACAGAAAATTAAAGAAGAAAAGTCCAGAGCCAATCAGTGGGAGAGGAAATTCCAAGATGCTCGAGTACGAGAGGACGCTTTGAAAAAAGAGCCTGTTGGAAAGCCAAAGTGAGCAAGAGAGGTTACGCGCCCATGTAGCAGAATTAGAAAGGTCACTATATCTACACCGTAGTCGTAACTCGGTAGTCGAATTAAGAGCCAATCAGAACAAGATCGAGGAGATGAGAGGAAGGATAGGAGAGCTCGAGACTGCATTACAAGACAGCAAAATTCGAGTTGAGCTCCTTGAAGCAAACAACGGGCATTGGAAGGAACAGCTCCACCATTCTCAAGAACAGATCAGAAACAGAGACTATGTAATGGGCGAGGCTGTGGCTCAAATTTGAGAGGTGGCCGATCATTTGCAAACCTTGACGGTTCGTGCTATACGCTAAGTCTGATGTACGAGTCAAGATCGGAGCGAGGCCAAGGTTTAGCTTGGCTTCTTAGGAAAGTTAAAGATTTAGGCATTAGGGCAAAGTCGTATATGTAATCGTCCGTTCTATGAAAGGAAATTTGTTTTCTAGTAAAGTTTATCTAATGGAATTAAATTAAATCAACACCTTTTCGCATTCATGCATTTGCATTACATTGCATACATTAGCATCACGTCGCCATAATCATTTACTAAGGCTGAAATCGTATAATCCGCAGCTACGTCACTACGAATCTGGAATCACGTCATCCCTATAGGACACGTCAAAGAACTAGAGCTATGGACGCCGAATTCAATGAGAGGATTGAAAGAATGGAAAGAATCCAGAAAGAGCTGCAAGAACAGTTAGCCAGATCGCAGCAAGAAGCAAGGGATCTGATGTTAAGATCCCGAGAGGAATCACTAGAGCAAAAAGATCAAATGGCTAAAATGATGGAGATGTTGGCGGCTCTGGCCAAAGGAAAAGGACTCGCGTAGAGTCCTGATATTACAAAACCCCACCCGAGAGTTAATCAGGATTCGCTCTATCCCCCAAGGTTCACACCACCCCATGCTCATGCAACGCAAAGAGGATATCCTCAAGAGAACCCGGTAGGCCTAGAGCAACGACCTATACCACCTACTCATTTGGGGCAAGGTGCTTACTTGTCAAACTCTAGAGATAATTCTGCTAACCCGATTGTTTCGGATTTGGATGATCCGGTAGAAATAGCTAGATTAAAGAGGGATGATTATAATGCTGAGGAAAAGTACAAGGTCTTGGAAGAAAGACTCAAGGTGGTAGAGGGTACTGGAGTCATCTCTGCACTGAGCGCCAAAGAACTCAGTCTAGTGCCCGACCTGGTTCTACCCCCAAAGTTTAAAGCGCCAGACTTCGAAAAATATGACGGAACAAGATGTCTGAAGGCACATCTTATCATGTTCTGTCGAAAGATGGCTGGTCATGTGGATGAAGACAAGCTGTTAATACACTGTTTCTAGGACAGTTTGATCGGATCAGCCCTCCGGTGGTATAATCAACTTAGCAGAGTGAGAATCCGATTATGGAAGGACCTGGCGTCGGCATTCTGCAAACAATACAAGCATGTCTCTGATATGGTACTTGACCGACTAACGCTGCAAATGATGGAGAAGAAGCCAACGGAGACTTTCAAACAGTATGCTCAAAGGTGGAGGGATGCTTCGGCTCAAGTAGAACCCCCACTGACTAAAACAGAGTTAACGGTTCTTTTTATCAACACGTTGAAGGTGCCATTTTATGATAAACTAGTAGGAAATGCCACAAAAGACTTCGCTGATATTGTAATGTCTGGCGAACTCATCGAAAATGGCATCAAGAGCGGAAGGATAGAGGGTCCCGAGAGTTCGAAAAGGCCAGTACCTGTAAAGAAAAAAGATCCTGAAACCCATATGGTAGGGACCGGTAGCCACTATGCGGCTAATCCGTACCCAACCCAACCACAACCTCAGTTTCGCCCACCACCGAATTTCTATTTTCCTCCACAAAATCCTTACTATCAAGCACCTCCTCCCTATCCCGTCTATGCCGCTGATAATCAAAGACCATTCACTATATTCCAGCCAAATACTACGCCTGCCCAAAGTCAGCCCAAAAACGAACCGAGACCAATAAAGCCCAATCTGGAAAGACTTCAATTCACCCCCATTCCTGTGTCGTATGGAGAGCTGTGCCCGAAATTACTAGAAAAACAACTAATATCCCCACATTACATGGCACCCCTAAAACCTCCATACCCAAAATGGTACGATCCTAAAGCCAGTTGCATGTACCATGCTGGAAACCGGGGGCATTCGACAGAAAATTGCCTTGCTTTCAAAAAACGGGTTCAAGGCCTTATCGATGCGGGCATTTTACGATTTGATAGTATTAATAATACGGCTGGAAATCCGGTCCCTAACCATACTGTAGGGAACGTAAATATGGTGACCCAGGATGATGGATGGCGAGCCAAAAGTTGTATCTCCGAGATAAGGACACCTTTGAGGAAGCTTTGGGAAATAATGACTGAGAGGGGTATACTCGACAAAAGTTTCAAGGAAGAAAGCATGAAGAGTCTAAGTTTTTGCGTCTTCCACGGCATAGAAGGATATTACATCCAATCTTGTGAGAAATTCAAAGAGCTACTTCAAGGTATGATGAACAATAAGGAGGTTGAGATCTGCAATAAGGTGGAAGAGACCGATAAAAAGCATATATGTGCCTCTGAGGGTTGGTCATCAGGCCTCCCTTATAGCGCTGATCGACCCTTGGTGATCTACTATGAGGAAAAGAAGGAAGAGGTGAAACCAAAAATGATAATCCAAGTACCTTCTCCTTTCCCTTACAAGGACAGCAAGGCGGTGCCTTGGAAATATGATGTCAGCATTACCATGCCTGAAGCTACCACTGGAAACGTAAGTGAGGTGGGACATTTTACCCGTAGTGGAAGGTGTTATTCCCCTGAGGTGATTGAGACAAGGAAGAAAGCCGTTGGCACGAACCAGAAAGGAAAGATGCCGATACCTGATACCGAAGTCGAAGTCGAGACACAATCTGAACAAGAAACTAAGAAACCGGTGAATGAGGATGAAGCACTGAATTCTTAAAGTTTATCAAGCACAGCGAATATAATATCCTGGAGCAGCTGAACAAACAACCAGCAAAAATCTCAGTATTATCCCTATTGTTGAACTCAGAGCCACATCGAAACGCTTTGCTGAAGGTGTTAAACCAAGCATATGTGCCAAGCGACGTACCCGTTGAAAAACTTGACAGGTGGGTGAACAAGTTAAATGCAGATAATTTCATCTCCTTCAGTGATGATGAAATACCACCAAACGGTAGAGGCTCTGTCAAAGCGTTACACATTACAACCGGTTGCAAAGGCTATATAATACCGCATGTGCTTATTGACAACGGATCTGCGCTCAATGTCATGCCGTTGGCTACACTGTCTAGGATGCCAGTTGACATGTCTCATCTGAGGCCTTGTTATTCCGCAGTAAGGGCATTTGATGGAACACAGCGAGAGGTCATGGGAAAGATCGAGGTTCCTCTGGAGGTGGGCCCGTGCACATATAATGTCGAGTTCCAGGTCATGGACATCGCACATTCATATAATTGCCTTTTAGGAAGGTCCTAGATCCATTCCACTGAAGCAATCCCTTTATCTCTCCACTAAAAAATAAAGTTTATCATGGATAACCACTTGATCACGATCGCCGGTGAAGAAGACAATGTCGCATCACTCTCTACTGACGCACCCTACATCAAAGCAAACGAAGATACGGTAGAATGCTCATTCCGTTCCTTCGAATTTATCAACGCTACATTTGTTGCTAAAGGGAATAGGGCTCCCACACTCAAATTGTCAAGGAATACCAAGATGGAAATCAAACTGACGGTGGGAAAAGGAGCCCGAGCAGGGAAAGGCTTAGGAAGATACCAGCAAGGGATAGCTAGAGCGTTAAAACCGGTACACCACAAGGCTCAGTACAGTTTAGGGTTCAAGCCTGATGTACGACAAAGAAAGAAATAGCTACAGAAGGATCAGGAAAAGAAGATTGCAAGAGCCTCGGGTCAGGAAATAGAATGGGAGCCCATAGTGTATTTGCTCTTATCAAAAATTTTTGCATCTGCAGGAATGATGTATCCAGAAGGAGACAATTCACGAAACACTTTGTTATTGGTTGAAAGGGATTTTCAGAACTTCAATATAAACGTCATTGACAAAGTGGATGATACGATGGAAGACATTTCAAAGATACGCCCTGGTCCTCCTGGATTTGTTTTGAGCAATTGGACTGCTGAAGACCTTCTTGTAGTTTCTAGGACCCATCCAAAGTAATCCTCAATGTCAACTCTCTGTATACCCCTAAGTTGTAGGGGAATCTATTATAAGGGTTTATGTTAGCTATTTAGCTTTTAAATGAACATCAATGAATATGCATATTATTATGATCTCTCATTCTCATTGGCCTCATATTTTTTCCCTCTTCTCATAGCTTGTCTTTGTATATATATATCATATCATGACATAGTATCACGTTTGCAGATTCCAATACCTCGATGCTCCTCTATAGTTTCTCTTCCATTTACCTTTCAGGTGCTCAGATATCGATAATGTGAACAATCCCGCTACAAGTCCCAAAATCGATTTCGAGCAAGTTATTTGTTTAGGAGAGTTCGAAGATGAGGAAAATGCTGAAGATAATGCCTCATCCCCTGACTTACTAAGGATGGTAGAATAAGAAGACAAACAGATACTCCCCCATCAAGAATCTATTGAGACGGTGAACTTGGAAAGTGAAGAAAAAAGGCAAGAAGTGAATATCGGAACCACCATTTCAGAGAACACCAAACATGACTTGGTTACCTTGCTTCATGATTACAAAGATGTATTTGCGTGGTCATATCAGGACATGCCAGGATTGAGCGAGGATGTAGTGGTCCATAGGCTCCCCTTGAAACCAGAATGCAAGCCTATCCAGCAGAAGTTAAGACGAATGAGACCCGAAATGCTTTTAAAGATAAAAGAAGAAGTCAAAAAACAATTCGATACCGGCTTCTTACAAGTCTCTAAATATCCAGAATGGGTAGCTAATATAGTCCCAGTGCCAAAGAAGGACGGCAAGGTGCGAATGTGTGTGGACTATCGCGATCTGAATCGTGCAAGCCCCAAAGATAATTTCCCCTTGCCGCATATTGATACATTGGTGGATGACACGGCAAAACATTCGTTATTTTCTTTCATGGACGGGTTCTCAGGTTATAATCATATAAAGATGGCTCCCGAGGATATGGAGAAAACTACATTCGTGACGATGTGGGGAACATTCTGCTACAAGGTGATGCCGTTCGGATTAAAAAATGCTGAGGCAACATATCAGAAAGCAATGGTGATGCTGTTTCATGACATGATACACAAAGAGATAGAAGTTTATGTCGACGATATGATTGCCAAATCCCGAGGGGAAAGAGAGCATGTGGGAAACCTCAGGAAATTATTTGAAAGACTGAGAAAATTCCAATTGAAGCTTAATCTAGCTAAGTGCACATTTGGGGCAACCTCGGGGAAATTACTAGGCTTCATTGTCAGTGAGAGAGGTATTGAGGTTGATCCGGACAAGATAAAGGCTATACAAGAATTACCACCTCCACGGACACAAAAAGAAGTTAGAGGATTTCCTGGAAGGTTAAACTACATCGCTCGTTTTATTGCTCAGCTTACCAACCGGTGCGACCCAATTTTTAGACTCCTTCAAAAACACAATCCTGGGGAATAGAACGAAGAGTGCCAAGCTGCTTTCGACAAGATAAAACAATATTTGTCTAGCCCTCCGGTACTAGTACCGCCAACTCCGGAGAGACCATTAATATTGTATATAACTGTGTTCGAAAATTTAATGGGCTGTGTACTGGGGCAACATGATGAGTCGGGAAAAAGAGAAAAGGTGATCTATTACCTCAGCAAGAAGTTTACGGAGTATGAAGCAAAATATTCGTCAATTGAAAAATTCTGTTGTGCTCTGGTCTGGGCAGCTCGAAGGCTCAGACAATATATGTTGTATCATACGACGTGGCTGATCTCAAAGCTGGACCCAATAAAGTACATGATGGAATCACCTGCACTCTCGGGAAGAATGGCACGATGGCAAATCCTATTGTTGGAGTACAACATCGTCTATGTAAACCAAAAGTCGATAAAAGGGAGCGCCATAGCTAACTTCTTAGCAACTCAAACGATAGAGGAATACGAGCCGTTAAGATTTGATTTCCCAGATGAAAACTTGATGTGTATTACAGAAAAAGAATGTGAGTCATCAAAAGAGAAATCATGGAAGATGAGCTTTGATGGCGCATCAAAAGCATTGGGGCATGGGATCAGAGCAGTCTTAGTGTCACCAGAAGGGAACTATTATCCGTTCACTGCCAGATTAAATTTTTTCTGCACCAATAACATAGCGGAATACGAGGCTTGCATCATGGGACTTCGCGCAGCTATCGAACGAGACATCAAAATCTTAAAGGTATCCGGGGATTCGGCATTGGTGATTTACCAAATCCGTGGAGATTGGGAAGTAAGAGACTCGAAGTTGGTCAAATATCACGATCTTGTTGTGGGTTTGGTCAAAGAATTTGAGGAAGTGACCTTTAGTTACTTCCCACGAGAAGAAAACCAACTGGCTGATGCTCTGGCCACTTTGGCTTCGATGTTCAAAGCAAACTGAGAAGCAGAAATAATGCCTCTCCAGATAAGCATATACGAAGCCCCTGCACATTGTTTTAGCATTGAAAAGGAGACGGATGGACTGCCATGGTTCCATGATATCTTAGATTACATCAAGAATCAAAGATATCCTAAGCAAGCAAATGAGAACGACAAAAGAACAATCAGAAGAATGGCAGCGAGATTTGTTCTTGATGGGGACATCCTATACAAAAAGGGAAAAGATCAAGTGCTTCTGAGATGTGTGGATAATATTGAAGCCAGAAGGATACTTGAAGAGGTCTATGAAGGAATTTGTGGAACGCATGCCAATGGTTTTACCATGGCCAGGAAAATTATGAAACTCGGTTACTACTGGCTGACGATGGAAAGCGACTGCATCAGTTACGCACGAAGGTGTCACAAGTGACAAGTTTACGGCGATAAAATTCATGCAGCACCTTCGCCCCTTCATGTCATGACTTCTCCGTGGCCTTTTTCTATGTGGGGCATGGATGTTATAGGGTCAATTTCCCCAAAAGCTTCCAATGGGCATCGATTCATTTTTGTGGTCATAGATTACTTCACAAAATGGGTTGAGGCTACTTCATTTGCGAATGTGACAAAGACCGCAGTTTGCAAGTTCTTAAAAAAGGAGATCATATGTCGATATGGATTACCTGAGAGAATCATTTCAGATAATACTTTGAATCTGAATAACAAGATGATGAAGGAGGTGTGTGAGCAATTTCAAATAAGGTATCACAATTCCTCACCCTATCGCCCAAAGATGAACGGAGCAGTAGAAGCTGCTAACAAAAACATTAAAAAGATTATTGGGAAAATGACCGAAACATATAAAGACTGGCACGAGAAGCTACCATTTGCCCTATACGCATATCGCACATGTGTACGGACCTCCACAGGGGCAACTCCCTTCTCTCTGGTATATGGAATGGAAGCTGTACTGCCCATCGAGGTGGAAATCCCCTCTTTACGAGTCTTAATGGAGTCAAAACTAGAAGAAACGGAATGGGTTCAAGCTCGATACGACCAACTGAATCTGATCGAAGAAAAACGCCTGAAAGCAATCTATCACGGGAAGATGTACCAGAAGAGAATGATCACAGCCCATGACAAGAAGGTGCGACCAAGGGAATTTCGTGAAGGAGAACTCGTGTTGAGGAGGATTCTCCCTATACAAAAAGACTTTCGAGGAAAATGTGCGCCGAATTGGGAAGGGCCATATGTCGTGAAGAAGGCCTTCTCAGATGGAGCTTTGATTCTCACTAAGATGGACGGGAAAGAGATACCAAATCCAGTGAACTCAGATGCAGTGAAGAGGTACTACGCCTAAAAAAAAAGGGGGATCAAGATGGAAACCCGAAAAGGGCGTCTTGATAAACAAGAAAGTTTAGGACGAAAACCCGGAAGGGCGTCAAAGGGTGATTTTGAACAGAGAGTCAAAGGGCGAGATTATAATATTTGAAGCAGATTCGGAAGCTCAAAATCTTCTATACAAGAAGCTCCGCTCGAAAAGATCCAGGATGAAGGAACGTGGAGAAGTTCATGCGTCGGATATCTAGAGCATTTGCGACAATTGAACCTTTCTTTCTTTTTTATAACATTTCCTTATTGAATTATTCCTTATCAATTTTCTCTACTTAGCACTTTTTGAAATAAATATGAGTGTGAGGTACCCCTTCCATACTTACTTTCCCATTTTCAGACATCTCATGTTTGGTTCATTTAAATGATAAATAGTAAAATTACATACTCTAAACAAAAAAAACAACGTTGAGCATCGCCTGGATGAGAATCTGGTAAGTACAAGAGCCTCAAAGCAAAGACAAAAGTTCAACAGGAGGGCAAATGAGTGATATATGAGAAATGCAGACTACTCGTAAAACTTAAGGACGGGTACAAAACCTGAAAGAAAAGTCAAGAACCGAAGCAATGAATACAAGTCATCATAAAAGTCATAACGAGAGATACATGACAAACAAGCCCAGAGCGCATGGCATGATCATGTAGGCATAAGAGCATTTAAGACAAACACGTGCATATCATGATAACATCACGCATGACACATACAGGTACACCAATGAAGCAAGAAATTCTGATGATAGTTGTACCAAATCGAGGAAAAAGAAGACATCCGAGTTCCACCAGATGATATGTTTTGAAATTCTGATTGCAATATCAACTCATAATACGAGAGGTGAGTTGAGCTTCAGGTCACACGCTGAGGTGTTTTTCAATTTCTGTCCAAAAATATCAACTCATAATTCGAGAGGTGAGTTGGGCCTCAGGACACGCCGAGGTATTTAATTTCTGTCTTTAAATTTCTGTTCAAAAATCAACTCATAATACGAGAAGTGAGTTGGGCCTTGGGACACGCCGAGGTATTTAATTTCTGTCTTTAAATTTCTGTTCAAAAATCAACTCATAATACGAGAGGTGAGTTGGGCCTCGGGACATGTCGAGGTATTTAATTTCAGTCTTTCAATTTCTATTCAAATATCAACTCATAACATGAGGGGTGAGTTGAGTCTCAGGTCACGTGCCGAGATATTTTCAAATTCTTCCTTTAAATTTCTGTTTTCCAATTTTTGTTTCTAAAAAAAAAAACAAAAAAAAAGAAAGAAAAAAAACAAAACAAAAAGAAGAATAAAGAAAAGGTCAACTCATATTACGAGAATGAGGAAGCAATTTGAAAAGATTAGATTTATTTCCTCAAAGCCCCAGAGGAGCAGTTAGTAGACTGAAGCTATAGATCTCTTTGGTCGTGAAGTCATAGTGGAGCAAGTTGAAAAATAAACAAGATTGGGAAAAGCAAATTGAAGCTACGAGTCATGGCTCACGGAAGCAATGGCAGAACAAATCAAAGTTACAGGGGAGTTTGAAGATGTTTGAAGAAGACGAGAACCAAGAAGTCAAGGCTTAGCCAAGACTGGGCAAAATTGGTTCTTTTATTGTCTTTGCTCTATTCTCGTTTCACGACAATGAGCAAAGAGGGGCAGCTGTAATAACCATTTTTGCCCGGGGGCCCATTATAGTTCAATACCAAACTTGTTTTTTCACAAACCCAAAATTAAGCCAATGAAAAAACAAATAAAAAATATATAATATTAATAAAAGTCCATATCCATTAAGCCTACTAATTACCCAGATTTAAACTAAAATATAAAAAAACACTGAACAGTCCATTTTAATAGTTTTAATAAGCACAAACGAGTCCAAATTACAGGGCCTATTTACAAACCCCAAGCCTAACTAACCCAAATGACCCATTTCACAGACCCAATTTCTTAAAAAAAAAAAAAAAAAAAAAAAAAAATCCCGAGCCAAATTACAAGGTCCCAAGGACTAAGCCAAATCAGAAAACCCTAAGGAGTCATCACCCCTAGCCGCCGACCCACTGTCTGCCCACCATACGCACTAACGGATCGTCTGCCACCACGCGCCACGCGTCTTTTAGGTTTCCCACGCGCGTCGTTCCCCGTGCGCACGCCTTGACGCTTGGAGCTTCCCCAGGCGCCTCGGCCTCCACCGTTCGCACCATGCCCGCTTTCTGACTTCTCCACCAGCACCGTTTGCCCATTACCTGCAAGAAGTACGCGCGACAACACCAAAAACAAGAACAGAGGCAACAAAAGCAGAGAAATACGGGACAAGCAATAGAATAAAGGAAACAGTTGTAAGCTTTAGGCTATAAAAGAGGATTCGAAAAACAATGTAAGGGCTTCGGCTTTTTTTTTACGGATACTAAAAAATCAAAAATACAAACACATAGATAATCAGAAAGAATCAAGAAAAGGAAAAGGGCCCTTGTAATCTTACCCCTTTTTCCGAATATCAGCAATCAAAAGAGAAAAAGGTTGACTTCATTTTCACTTTCGTTATTTACTATATTTCGTTCCTACCTGTTTTGTTGTCTCAAGAAATACTAAATCAAAGAACCCAAAGAGAAAAGAAAAGAGGTATAAAACGAAAAGCCTTACCTTCGAAACCCCCTGCTCGTTCCCTCCGTCGCAATCGGAGCAGGATAACGGGGTGGTCGACAGAATCGGACTATCACGGATTACTTCCTGCCGAGCTACAATGACGATTCAGTACTTAACGAAGGGGTTTCTTTCGCTTGCGGCGGAGAGCCGTGAGGGAAAAAGGGGAGGCTAGGGTTTGGTCTGGAGAGGAAAGGGGAGGGCAAAATCTGATTTTTTTTTTAAAGGGAGGAAACAAATGAATTTTTCAGAAATTTTGGGCTTAAATAGCCCTAAAGGAACGACGCCGTTCAGGGGGGTAGGGTCCGCGTGTCGACCCGTTTGGCGACTCGGATCCGCGCCCCTCTGCGCTTTAAATGGAATATTTTCGTGTTTAGTCCCCCCGTTTCCCTGGTCATTTTGCAATTTGGCCCTATTAAAAGCCACGTTTTGCGATTCGAGTCTATTTACTCGTTCGGTCCCCAATCGTTTGCGCGCATTCCACTTAAGTCTGTTAATCCCCTTTTATTTTAGACTTTTGCCCTAGATTCCAACTTACGTTTTAATTTAATCCTGTTATGTATTATTTCGTTTTTCTTTAAATATTTTACTATTCTGTCATTATTTAAATATTATTATTATTATTATTATTATTATTATTATTATCATCATCATCATCATTTATGTTGACTTTCTGTATATTATCTTTATTAAACTATGTATTGTTATACTAGTTTATCTTATTCATTATTTTTTTGACACCGTTTTAAAACTATTTCATATATCACTTTTATTACGTGATCTCGACTTAAAATCATTGTGTTAATTATTTTTAAATTGTTTTATGGTTACTTCTTTAAATTGTTTAGTTCGTTGGTCTTCATTTATTAATGTTATTTCTTAGATGGTGTATGTTACCTAACTACTGCTTGTGCATGTGCCATAATTCATTTATTTGTGTTGTCATGTTATTATAGTTCTTCATATGAAATTTAGTGCCCACGTATTATTGTTCTATTATCGCTATTGTTATTCATGCATGTTAATATTTTAGATTAATGATTCCAATGCTATGAATTACGTGCATTATGTCAAATCCGCGTTACATTATTGTTATTCATCGCATGACCACATTCACTTTAAATAATCTAAATTTTTTTTATTTATAAATCTCATCCGAAAGCAAAAGATTTCAAAATAAGGCAATATTCTACGCTTAGAAATTCGAGAGATCGTGCCCTATGTGTTGGGTTTCGACTCCCTCGCTTGGCTAAACAATCGAATATCCTTTTGATAGTTTTATGCATGAGTCTCGAGGGTTAAGGGATGATCTTGGATTCGAGGTTTAAAATCATCATGTCCTATGTGCTGGATGTGATATTTTATTCTTTCGGAACGAGAAAATCATGATATTCAATTTGAGAAAATTCAAATATTTCCAAAAAAGATCAAATTTTAAATTCTTTCAAAATTTTCAAACTTTCGGCATGGGGACATTAATTAACCAATTTGGTACCAATTGTGGGCGTGACGAGGGTGCTAACCCTTCCTCGCACGTAACCGACTCCCGAACCTATTTTCTCAAATTTTCGTAGACCAAAAAAATATTGCTTTAGTAAATCAAATTGTTTTATTAAAACAAAGGTGATCCGATCCCACCTAATAAAAGATCGGTGGCGACTCTCGTTTCTTATTTTCAAAACCAAGTCGATTCCCGTTTTGTTAAAAAATGGTTACGACAATCCCTTCCCTTCCTTTGACACGGAACAGATCTTTATCGGTCTTCAATAGTCGAAGCACAAGCTTGATCTGCCCATTTCTCAGTGCCAAATGCATGGGGCTAAACCCATCTCGGTTTAACTTCCTGGCAAATAAAGGCTTCAAGTTCATCATCTCCATTGCGAAGTGAATTTGGCCTTCATGTACGGCTATATGGAGTGGAGTATGGACGAAAGGGATCTGATCACTGCGGTCTAACATGTACGGATCTTCTAGAATTAGAGCGTAAAAGGCATCGATATTTCCTAATCGAGCTGCTTCATTCAACCTTGGATCGATGCTGATGTCCATGAATTCTAGTTTTAAGCTGCTAAAGGAGTGGTATTGGAAATGATGAGATGCTAAATAACAACGGCAAATCACCTCGCTACCGATGATTAACAGTTGGTGCACAATTTTAAGCTTGTTAGAATTTTTAAGTCTTTTTTTTATTAATTTGCATTGGGGTTCGTTTTAAAATGCTTTAATGATTTTTGGACTTAAAATGATGGAATCAAAGCTCGAATCAGATATGGATGAAAAATCAATTAAGAAATAGAAGGAAGTGAAAATATTATGGCCAGAGCAATGGTTGCACAATGAAACGAAAAGAAGATAAGTTAGTAATGGTAGCATGAGACAAAAGCATGCATAAAGCTATAGGAGAGTCAGAAAAGGGCGAAGGATAGTTTAAAAATTGTTAGTGAAAGACAGACGTAATGTATTATATAATACATCTTAAAATGGTGAGAAAAGCATAAGATAGGTTTTTTTCATTTTAATATTTGTAAAAATAAGAAAAGACAAATATCAAAATAAATGTTTTTTAAAGTTATTTTTTGAATATGATTTTTTAGAGGTATTGCGATTCATAAGCTAAATTACTATAAAACATGTATGTCTGTCATAAGAAAAGTACTTTGTACTATAGAGAAAAGATTGTATGAAACTGTGATTCTGTGTCATCCCTATCTCTTTTCATTAGAAGAATGACAAATCAAAATTTTCCTGATAATATTCAGCTTTTTCCCTCTGGAAAAATTCAAATCCAACTAAAAATATTGAATATCAAAAGAAAAAATCTGATTTGTTATTCTCCTATTAGAAATGAATAGGGATCACGTGAAATCATAGTTTCATAGAATCCTTTCTCTGTACTATAATAAGTAGGAACTCAACACTCCCTTTAAAAATTTTAAAATTTTAAATTAATAAAGGTAAAATTGTACTTTGGCCCCTCTTAAAATAATAAAAATTTAATTTAATCATTTAAATATTATAAAGATATAAGCTACTAAAATTAAAATTTAATTTCGACCCCTCTAAAATAATTCTAGCTTCACCCTGATGGATGTTTTAAAGTTAAAATTAAATTATTTAAGAAATTAAAAATTTTAATAAATAAACCAACATGTTTTATTCTTTTATAATTTTTAATCATTTTTAATTTAATGGTCTTGTGTTTCTTTGCTTCCAAATCTATCTTTTATTTTTATACAGACAATTTTTTAAGTCTTTTAATTTCAAGACTAAAAAAAGGTTGCAAGTGCAATGAATGCAAAAGAAACCAATTTGAAAGATAAGATGAATGTTAAGGAGTTGAAATTGATATGGGATCAAAATGATGTTATAGATGACGAATCAAAGCATGGTAGAGAAGTATTGGAACAATTAGACCCTCATACAAATCTGAAGTATCCTGTTATTACAAATTATAGAGGCACAAAATTTTCAAAATGGGTGGGCCTTCTTCCTTGTCAAATTTAGTATTTTTGGAGTTACATGATTGTAATTGGTGTGTTTCTTTGCCATCGTTGAGGCATTTATCATCGTTTGGAAGTAGGAAAAATTGATGATGGATTCTACGGGAATGGACACACTTTGACTAAACCATTTAAATCTCTTGAGATTCTAAACTTTACGCATATGGATGAGTGGGAAGAATTGTTTGCAAGTGCTACACATCAACAATTGTCCCAATCTAACCAAATCTCTGCCCACACACCTTCCTTTAAACAAACTTGTGATTCCGCGTTGTGGAAATCTTAAGAGGTTTTCTTCCAGTGGCACCAGATGCATTGCAATTGAAGCCATTGCCTTGCGGGCTACCGGAGTTGCAAATTAAAAGTTCCCCAGACCATGATTCCACATTGGAACATATGTTGCAACAATGCACTCAAAATCTCAAGGAGTGATAAACTAATTAGCAGCACCATTATGAAAAGACAATCAAACACTTTCTTCACTAAAACACTCTTTCAATTGATCATGCATATTTTTATTGGGTCATGACTTGAAAACATATCCTTTGAAATACTTAAGATTCAGGAATACAATTATCAACCAAATAACCAACCAGAAGCTAATTAAGGCTCACCAACTCCAATTATGTCAAATAAGAATGATTTCATCCAAATATGTTTTTTCCATACAAAAGAAATCATAATTTTAATTAGTCCTTGAGAAAAATTATGGAACGCGATATTGCGTGTTAAATTGTTGTGCATAGGCATGAATTAAAAACTTAGGAATTTTTGGGCTCAAATTGAAGATCTCAATTCCACACGAAACACTACTACAATTTTTAGGGTTGCATTTCAAAATTTGTATAAAAGTTGTATAACACATCTAAATGTAAATTCACACCTTTTTACAATTTTAAAATTCATACTTTAATTAGAGAAATCATTCTTTCATACCGTTTCAATTATATACTTATTTTAAAATCTAAATTAATTTATACATAATTTCATTTTCACACTTTATATAACAAATAAAATACAATTTTACTCTACAATAATACTACAAATTTCACAATTTCCGCATTTTAATTCATCAAATCTAACTTAAAATTTTAAGGTCAAAATTATTTATCAAAAATGTTTCCTATATTTCATAGAATTAACAAAAAGATTAAGTTTTTTTAGAAATTGACTTCCCTTTTTAAAGAGTGTAAATTGTTTTCTAAAAATATCTTTTATGAATAACTTGATTTTTATATAAAAAAAAAATAACTTGACTTAAGTCAAATATTATTATGTAAGGGCCCAATTTCATCCAGCCGAAACAAAAACCAAAAAAAAAAATAAATAAAATAAAAGTCCAAGTCCATTTAAAAAAATGGCCCAAATACAAAAGAAGCCTTAAAAAAAAAAAAAAAAAAAAAAACTAGGTCTCCAACGCCGCTTCCCCACTACGTCAACATGCTCGTGCCCTGAGGCCTAACGCCTTTTCTACCACCGTTGCACCAAAATGGTCAAGGCGCGACTCCCGTCGTTATTGTTGACCACCAGGGATACTTGCAAAGAAAAAAACACAGAAACAACAAAGAACAAAGCAGGAACAAAGAAAAGACAAAATGAAATAACAATATCATGTATTTTATTTTCGGCTATAAAGATCGAAAACGATTTGTAACAAGGAGGATTTTTTTTCTTTTTGAAATAGAGGAACAACAAAAAAAAACATTAAAAGGTAGTCTATTTTATCTCTTTTTTGAAAAAAATAGCATAATAAATAAAAAATAAATAAAAGTTTTACCGATCACCTCGCCTCCCGCCGTTGTTGGAGTCCTCCTCTGACCCTGAATGCTTCCGAACCCATTAGGGTTTTAGTATTAGACTTACTTATAATTGTCGAGTTGTAATTGGGCATTATAGACTCTTTAATTGAATGATAGATTGTGATTGTTTGATAATTTGATTGAATAACTCTTCGACTAACTTGTAAATGCAAGTTGAAGAGTCTTGGTCATCGAGGTAAGCCTTAGATGTTTTATGTGTGATTTAGATACAAACATGTGCTTGGTATGTATAAGATGCAACATAGAATTTGTTCAAGTCATGTAAACTGTTAAATGCCTACTAACTAATTAATTAATAATGTTATGAGGTTGTGTAAGATGCTTTAATAAATTTTTCAAAACAAGACTTATACGTCCTACAATACTATTTTCAAACCTTGTGAAATGGAGTTTTTTTTTTTTTAACATTTTACTACATTACAATTTAGATCTAATCATTTGTTTTTAAATAAAACGATTTTCCAAGTCCCTACAATATAGTCTTTTAAAAAAAATACCCTACAACATGCATGTCTGTTTAACTGAAGTTTTCGAGGTAATTGCCTGTTAAATACTAAATTACGAATTAGTCTTGTTGTTGATTTGATTACCAAAGTAGTGCAGTGGAAGCATGATTTTAAGATTTTAAATATTCCCTAAATGATTGCATGGTGTGATTGATCGATTGGTGTGCTTTGTGGTGGTTTAAACAGAAAGTTACTTCGGTAGCTAATGTGACGTTCGAAATTCGGGTTAGATCGTCCCGGCCGGGTTTGGGGTGCCACATTCTTATATTATAAATCCTGAAAATTTATGAGAAAAATTTATATTAATTAAAAATTTATATTAATTAAATACTAAAAAAATCTAAAGTTATGGTGAAAAAGTTTATTATAAAAAATACTTTACATGTTATAAAAGCATAATAATATATTTGTTTATAAAAAAATTTTATGGCCAAGTATGGACATAATTTATTTATGTGTCCATGTTATATATTATAAAAATAATATATTTATTCATAAAATAAATGGTATAATTTGTTTATCATAATTTATTTAAAAAAATATCTTTTTAAAATTATGAAAAAAATTTATATTATTTATAAGAATTGTTAGGAAAGGTTTGACAATTTATAAAAAAAAATATAAATGTTATATATTATAAATTTTATGTTATTTTTATTTAATTTATGTATTATAAAAAAGGATATAACCTAGTATAAATCATTTTCCAAATTAAGTTTATATAAGTTTTTATAATTAAAGCTACAGACTATATGGTATAAGTTTTTATAATTAAAGCTACAGACTATATGGCCTGTGAACCTAAGTATTATAAGGTCAATGCTAATTCTACAAATAGAAAAAAGTTTTCTTGGACCATATTGTGTGGTATGATACCATCTGAGAGAATGGGGTTAGACACAAGCACCACAGACAGCTCAGGAACTCTTTAGTTTGAGACATTCAAGACTCCAAAATGTGGTTAAGAAGACATTTTTTTGTTCTAAAAAAATATTTTCCATATTAACAATATCACCTTAGTATAGCATAAAAAAATGTTAGATCGTACTAACATGTTGCATACTACATAAATTCAATCATAGGTCTAATTGGCATGATTCATACTTCCTAAGTACATGAAAGAAGGAAATCTTAATAATATTAATAATGCAAATTCAAATTTAGATGATGATGATGATAACTTTGGTCAAAAACCAACAAATGATGATAAGGAGCATATGTTAAATATTAAAAGTCAATAGAACAATTAAAAAATTTTGCTTATGTTGTTTATTTTTCTTACTATTTTTATTAGTAATCGTGTTATCAACTACTTTTTTAGACTAACATAATACATATGGTGATTTGATTTAATTTTTGCTACTTGCTTAAAAATTAATTTTATCATACTAATAATTTTTTATAGTAATCAATATTTTTTAAAAAATATAAATTATGTAACTATGTAATTACAATTTATACTATAAAACACGACATAAAAAATTACGATATAATTGACTTTATCAACCAAACACTTTTAGAGAATTACAATTTTTTATAATTATGAGATAATGTATTTATTACCCTACTAATTACACATTAATTCTATTGCTCCATGCTATCCACACAATTTCTAATAACTTCAAACAAAAGGCAACAAATTGTGGAAAACAAACGGCTTGCTTTCCCTTCTACCCTTTCTCCAACTTTTTCTACACTTCACATCAAAATTTCAAAAAGAAAAAGAAAATAATTTATTTCTTCATTATGCTTAACTAAAATAATTGTTTCATATTACCAAAATTGTAAAAAGATCAATCTTTTTGTAATTTGTCTATAACCGCCAATTATTAAGGGGAGGAAAGAACCATCAAAGCACACGAGTGTTTAAACCCACATGCATGCTTCATTTGCCATGCCTTTGAAACCCAAATTCAGTCATTGGTCAAACAAATGGTAGCCACTAAAAATGGAAGATCCAAACCAACTCTTATCAATTTTCTTGCCTTTGTACTTTCGTTATTGGGATAACCCAACATAATTATTTTCACAGTACTATTACACCAAATTTTTTTATTAACGCCAATCATATTTATTTCTACCAGTTTGTTTAATTATTTTTAAAATTTAAAAATTTTGGTATTTTTTATAAAGGTTGAAATACTCCATCTTACAATTCAAATTTCATTAAATGAAATTGTGATATGTGAATCTCCAATTTTATCATATTTATTTTATTCGATTTTATCAAATTCTCTAGTTTATAAAAAGAAAAGAAAAAAACTCAAAATTGTTTATCATCACTTTTTAATTTTTTCTTTCATTCTAAACAATAATAATACCTTCTTGTTCCAATGAGGATGCCAGAGCATCTGATAACATTCAAAATTACCCTTTTATCCAAGTACATTTATATAAATAACAAGGTATAGTAGGGTATTATAGTCCTTTTGGATGCCAATCAATTAATGTCCTTTAAACATTATCAAAATTATATAAACCCCAATATGTCTTCCTTCTTCTCCATCAAAATAAACTTGCCTTTATTCTCTCTCTATTTCTCTTCCATTTCATAAATAAACTGAATCATCATCATATTTTTGTAGTGAAGGGGAAAAAATGAAGCAAGAGATGAGCAATATAAGCTTCTGCGACGGACACGTGGCAAATCCGTGTAAAACATTCGGACGGCGGTGCAGCCGGCTGGTGAAGGAGCAAAGGGCGAGGTTCTACATTCTCCGGCGGTGTGTTACCATGCTTGTTTGCTGGCATGAATGCGGTGAAACTTGAAGAAGCAAACAAAAAGAAAAAAAAAAGAAATATGTAAAGAAGCTGCAAAGATGGAGCAAATAGTAGAAAAAAGTTTCTATGTTAATACATAAATATATGTATTAGAATTAATACACGTCAAAAGGAAGGATTCTTTCTTTCTTTTTAATTTTGTTCATCTTCTTAAGAGTTTTTTGGGCAAATGAAAAGAGCTATGAACTCTTTTTGCAGTAAATATTAATTTCATCAACTTTTTGGTCTCCTAAGGGTTTTATTTTTCTTCTTCTTTGCTATATAATATTTTTTATATATTAGAATGAAAAGAAAAAAAACTTATAAGTTTATATACTTTTTTTTTATAATTTTTGTTTTAAACCACAATTTTTTCTAAAAAAATCTGGGTATTGATTTATTACTTCACATTATTCCCAAATATACAAATTTAATTTGTTTGGCCAACAAATTAAACCATTTTTCCTTAGATAATTATGGCAAAGTACACCCATTTTTCTCTTGGATAATTATGGCAACTATGATTTGACAAATTTTAACATCTTGCTTCATTTTGAATTTTTTTTTTCCCTAAATTGGGTTTTCAAAAATGATGTCAATAGAAATTAAACTAAATTTCCCAGCTCAAGCTGAAGGAGATTGGAGTGTAGGAAAATTGTAGCAAAACTGGATATAAATTAATTATTAGGTCATGCATTTGTAATTTGGGAGTTTGGAAATGTTGTTTTATTTCCTTAAAAGGAAAAAAGTTAGCAGTAAAGGGAGGTTGGGCAAGCTCTAGATTTGTTATGACTTAGTTGATTTTTTTGGTGAGTTGATGAGTTATGAAATAGTGTTCTCAATCATGAATCAACAAATTACATCTATCTAATCCCTGCCTTCAATTGTTTCAATATATATTCAAATTAAATTGATTTGATTTGTGGTTATATAAAAAAATGGGACTTTTATTAACATTTTGAATTTGAAACAATTTTTTTATTCATTAATTCAATTAATGGTTATAATGTTCTTTGTTTTATTTTTAAAGCTATAGTTAACTATATCATTAGTAGAAACAAGCATATAATAATTTCAATAGTTTATAACAGTTTATTTAAATTAATTAATTCAACTCAACTAATTAACATTTTTAGGCTTAAAGGTGTAAAAAGTCTTCAAATTTTTTCAAAAAAAAAACAATTAAGCCCCTCCTTTTTTTTTTGTACTCACTTGAACTTTCAAAATGTATGAAAAAGGCCCTCAAACTTCTTAAAAAAACAATTAAGCCATTGTTTTTTTTCACCCAATTGAGTGCTTAAACTTTTAAAATGCATCAAAAAGGCCCTCACAATTTTTCAAAAATGCAATTAAGCCCCTACTCTTATTAAGAATTAGAAAAATAAATAAATAATAAGTTTTAGAAAATTTATTAAATTTTAATAAAAATTATAATTTTTTTAAAAAATTGTAAAAAAATAAAAAATTGTAAATTTTTATAAAAATCATAAAAAAATTAACGACTCCTAGTTTTTTTTTTTAAATTAAAGTCATCACGTGTCGCAACTCGCAACACATCATGTCATGTGATGAAAAATGATAAAAAAATCAATAAAAGTTATAGAAAAATTATAAAATGCTTCTTTTGGTACAATAATTTTTATAAAAAAATTTTACAAAATTTATATTTCTTTACATTTTGTATAATTTTCTTACGACTTTATAAAATTTTATAATTTTTTTATATTTCTATATATTTTATAATTTTTTACAATTTTTTATATTTTTTACGATTTTTATATTTTTTTCTAATTTTTAATAAACTTTTAATATTTGAAATTTTTTTATTAAAATCTAATAATATTTATTACTTTTATTTTTTTATAATTTTTAACAAAAGCAGGGGCTTAATTGCTTTTTTGAAAAAATTTGAGGGTCTTTTTGATGCATTTTGAAAGTTCAAATACTCAAATGAGTGCAAAAAAAAAAGTAGGGGCTTAATTGCTTTTTCTGAAAAAGATTGAGAGCTTTCTACACTCTTAAATCTTATTTTTATATGTAAGATTCAAACATAGATTATTTAAATAAAAAAAAAAAACTCAAAAGCCCCCACTTGTTTGAGGCCCTCATCATCATTTTTTTAAAAAAAAATTTAAAATTAGAATTTAATTAAAATTCAAAGGTAATTGACATTTTATTTAAAATTTGTTTAATAAATAAAATTTTTAAAGGACTTATGAGATATACATTGTATTTTTTGCTGATGCTTTTTTGTAGAATTGGTTCTACTCAAAACAGTAATTTAACAAGGTCATGTCACCGATGAGTTTTGGGCGACTAGCTGAAATGCCACGGAGGAAGCCCACCTATGGGGTTTTTGAATATAATGTTGATGCTGAAACGTTCACAAACGTAATTAATGATGATGATGATGGAGCTTTTCGCCATTGTTGTTTAAGTTCTGCTGCAAGTGCAGGTGTTTATGCACCCTATATTGCTGAGGCCATGGCAGTTCATTAATGAAGTGTAATGAGTAAGTAGGCCTATCGAGTTTGTTATCTTCTCATTAAGTTATTGATATTGCTTTGATTTTGTTCATTAATGAGGTTTTCTTTAAAAAGAATAAATAAATAAAAATCAGCTTAGAAGCGTGAATGGTACCTCCCATGGAAATGGGAACTGTTTATAGCTTCTGTATACAGTAATCTTTGAATAAGCCTTACATCACAACAATTTTCCAAGAAAAGAAATCAATCAATAATAATAATTCAATTTTACTCATCTTTTTCCCTCTTAATTAAGGCACAAATTTGTGGAAGTTACTTCATTGCATTTTTTGGGTAATCCTAACTTGGAAGGTAAAAAATTGTATTAAAATAGTGATGTTAACTTTAACTTTTAACATTTATATTTTTTGTCGATTTAATTCTTCTTTTTTAATTAAATTTAGTTCTCAACTTTTCAAAAAATAGTCAAATCACTTTTTTTTAATAGATGTGTTGATTAAAATATTATTTTTTTAACGATATTGATTTGACAACCTATATGGTAGTCTATATGTACTTTCATACTGATATGACAATATTTCTCTTATATACCATGTGTCCATGTCAACAAATAATTTTAAAAAATATAAAAATATATATTACAAATTCAAAAAAATTATAAAAATTTTATAAAAGTCAAAATAAAACCATGAAATACATTTGAATTGTTATTCGAGCTACTATGTTTAAAATTTTAATATTTTGATCAGTATTTCAATTAAAAATAATTTAACTCTTTTTAAAAACTTGATAGTCAAATTCGATTCAACCCAATTCATAAATAATTCTATGAATTAATAATTCATAAATTTGATGTCTTTTGGGATCTCTGCATTCAGGGGCGAAGGCAGGGGCTGGCATGGGCTCCGACTCCCCGTAAAATGTAAAATCGCTATTTAGGCTTTTAGAATTTTTTAAAAATTTTAAATTAGTAAAGGTAAAATTGTACTTTGGCCCCCCTAAAATTATAAAAATTCAATTTAATCCTTTATAAATTATAAAGATATAAACTATAAAAAATTAAAATTTTATCCAGCCTCCTTAAAAGATTGTTCTGGCTTCGCCCTTGTCTGCATTGTCATCACGATCAACTAAGATTCATTGTCGACGTAGTCTAATAAAAGTGACTAAAATGTAATTATGAACGGTTGATATGGTATATCTATGATAGTCTTTTGGCATTGTTAGAGTAACAATTGTTGCAATCATACATTTTCTCCATTGGGCATTTCATGACAATCACTGCATGCAACAACTTGATTGAATGCAGATATAAATATTAATATAGTCCTTATGAGTTTAGAGTTTATGAATTGATGCAAAACAAAGATGTGAATAGGTTCCAATCACCATTCTAAATTTGGTTTTCTTTCTTAATGAAAATTAACTTATTAATAAAATCACTAGAGAAAAATATTATATCGAAACTAAATTGTTATTAAGAAAAGGCTAATTTTTTTCCCTTATATTTGTTCTTTTATTAGAATTGTTGTAAATTGGAGATTGGGGACTAAATTAAATGAATGGAAGGACACAAAGCGCTGGTCAAAAATGGAAGAAAAAAGAAGTGAAAAGAAAATCCCACCTACCATTCACATGGTATAACCTCAAATATTCAATAGAGACATAATTTCACATACCTAAAACACCAGTTTAATACTGATAATTTTTACGTACCTTTTTGAATGAGAATTACTATTATTTATTGTATCTCCTCTAAAATGGCAACCAGAAAAACCCAAGTAATAAAATTAGTCGATTATTGAAGAAAAAAATTGTTTTTATATATATATAAATTATATTTATTTTTCTTGTTAATCTTACTTAGTTCTAGTTTAGTCTCCTGAAGACTGTTTTTTTTTTTTAATTTAAGGTTTCAAATTTATTAATATTATTACGAATAAATTAATATTGTTGATTAATCGGTGCTTTATAGTGACTATTTTCCTTTTTACAAAAACACAAAAAACTAGAATATGAATAAAAAAAGAATACGATAATATATTTTATTGAATATTAATATTTATATTGCACCCAATATTTGGTGTGTTCTAAATTTAACATATAAAATTTTTTTAATTTAATATATGATATAGGTTTTTTTTTCCCATCTGTTAATTAGCTGCTATATAATTGTTCTCAATTTCCATCCTCTCATGATATCTTCCCAATTCAGACCTTGCTGTCCAACTAGAAGCATAGTACAATAATCAAATTGCCACTTTTGTATGTTTTGTCCCTTTTTCTAAGTTCAACTAACTTAACATCAATCGTGGTCCATTTTTTTTTCCATGAACCAAATGTGAAAAATAAATGGTGAAATTCATATAAAATAAAATAAAATAAATTGGGGAAATGAAAATCTCAAGATATGATGGGTGTCAAATTCATTAGACAGGATAAGGTTTATTCACATTATAGATAGCTCATTTGTAATGGACATGTCTCCCTTCATTCTACCCCACAAGAGTTTGGTTTGGTGTTCTTCAGAGTCCAAATTAATTTATTATTCAACTTTTTAGTATTGAAGCGATTTAGGGTTGAATTCAATAGAGCAAAGCTTAAGTGAGCTAGATTTGACATTTTTCACTTTTAATATTATAGCTTGATTTGAGATGAAGATTTAACTACCAAATCTCGTTTAATTAGACTAGTTTAGCTAGTAAAAAGTGAGCAAGATTTTTTGCTTCACTTTAAACTTGATTGTTTTTTTCTTCTCAAACTTTGACATACTATTTAAAATTACTTAAATTTATTACTTTTTTTCAAATGTGATATTTGTGTTATTTTTTAGTCTTATTGGATACCAATATTCGAAAAAAGTTATATATTTTAATATCCATAGATAACGATATTAACTTTTTAGAGTTGATTTGAGTACCAAAATATGTAAGTTTTTACTAAATATAAGTACCATACTAGACTAAAAATAATACAAATATCACATAAAAAAAAGTCAAATTTAAGTACTACATTATATATTAAACCTTAAAAAAATCTCTAAGCTTATGATTTTTTCAACTCAAGAATCAAAATAATCAATTTCGACTCTCTCAATAGTATAAATTGATTAAGCTAAAATTAATAATTATTGAACTAAAATTAAGGTTTTTTTAGTTAAACTTAAGTAAGCTGAACAAATATTTTTAATGACCATAGTTCGAATAACATGTCAATTTTACGGTTTTAAAATTTTTTTGTATCTTTTTTCAGAATTCAAATTTATATTTTAAAAAATATAATATATTTTATTACACAGGGAAATTTCTTTGTGGAAGGCCATTATGTGAGGGCCTCTAGTCCTAGAAATGTTTGCACATACAAGAGGGTCAAATATAAATAAAATGAAAATTTTAATTAAATTGGCATAGTTTGTCGAATAAACATATTACATATGTCGGTTGCTTGAGCCTGAATGTCAACAAAACGTGTATATATTAAGAGCTCATTTAGCATATTATATTTTCTTAGATATATGCTAAGAGAGATGTATCATTATTGTAATTTCAATTCTGAAATTTTCCTTATATTAGAACTAAATTCATCTACGATAATTTCAAAATTTATTAAAAGGTCATGTCATCATATAATATGTATTATTTAATAATAAAGTATACATAAAAAATAATTTAAATTTTCGAATGAATTCAAATTTAATTGATAAACGATAACATAAAGATTTGGATTACAATGTAATCAAACCCGGCCCTTGAACATGAGTATCTCACATGCACTAATGAATCCATGATTTCAGCTATGGTTTCACACCAACTACAGTTAAAAGATTGGGTTTTGATAAGATTGGGGTATTATCAAAAGAAAGAAAATGAAGAAGAAACTAAAAGCAATAAGTGGAAATGTAATAGATTGGAATTGAATGATAAAGAGGCCAATGGGGATCCAATTTATCTTTAAAATCAGGTGGGATTGTCTCCTAGGAGGTTGGTTAGTCCAATCCACACACCTCCAAATATTACAAAGAACATGCCAACAAATTTGCCCACCTCCATATGGGGTTTCAACTTGCAAGATAATTAATGGAACTCAGTCACCATCTTAATGTATACCTTATTTTGTATCACTTTCTTGGTTCAACTCTTTAGTTTTGCCCCCTCCCCCCCTCTAGGAAATCGCTAGCTAGGTTCTACTTGTTTATATAGCTTGGTAGGACCCTTGTAGGATTGAAATTAAAAAATAAATAAATTATTGTTAGGATAGGAATAATTTTTTATTTATTTCTAAGTTAACTAATTGTTAGAACGAAATTTTTAAATTTTGTTAGAATTTTGAAAGAATTTCATTATCAACTTTAGCATTTGATCTATTGATCAATGATGTTCACCATGTCCCTAAAATTGTGAGATTAATTCACAAGTCGTGCTAATATGATTGCTTAAGCGGGTGCATATGGGTGTATGAGTTTGAGATTCTATTGTATCAAAATAATAATAATAATAATAATAATAATAAAAGAATCCTAATATATCACCTAACATATGCCATTGGTACTTGTTCTATTGTTCAAACTTTGGGTGAGAAACAACCTAAATTTTAGTTGGAATCAATCCGGTAGCTTGTCTATTGTTAAAATAATAAAACCATAATTTATATAAATATTCATATAATTATTAGGGCAATTTAATAAAATATACCAATTTTAAAAAAATTTACTGAAACGGGCCGAAAATTTTAATATTTACCGGAAATGGCCATTTCCCACGTCAGCGCAATTTCAGGGGATAAATCAGAAAAGCGCGTCCACGAGGGCGCGCTTTGCCCTTGCAACGGTAAAAAAAAAAAAACCTATAAAACCCCTACCCTTTTATTTTTTTCACACCAAAGTCCTTATTTATTTTTCTCTCAACTTTCTCTCAAATTCTTCTCAAATTTCTCTTAAATTCCTTGAAACTTCCTCTCAAATTTCACAATAGTCCTTTAATATTTACAAAAAAGCCCTTTTTTATATTTTTTGAAATATATTTTTTGATAAATTTTAAAATATTCAATCGTATTAGCAATAGCTGGGGAATTAATTCGTCTCGACAATAAACACATCTCCGTCGATCAAATGACAATGGTAAGTTTTAATTTTAATTTTAATTTTAATTTTTCAATACTATTTAATATTTTTTAAGTTTATGCAATTTTAATTAAATTTTATTATATAATTTTTTAAACAGTCTGTAGATCGGGTGTTGCAATGCTCTATTCGCGATATGCCTGGTCCGCCATCGTCGTTGATCGAGAATTACCTGCTCGAAGCGGGTTTTTGGCACGTGGCCACGATAGGCCGGGGTGCAAGTTGGACCCGAAGTTAATCAGTGCGTTGATCGAGAGGTGGAGACCCGAGACGCACATTTTCCATCTTCCATGTGGAAAGTGTACTATCACTCTAGAAGACGTGCATTTGCAATTAGGATTGCCGGTGGATGGGTACGTAGTCATCGTGTCCGCAACTTCTGGTGATTGGGCAGCCTTATGCTACGAGCTTTTGGGTGTTATTCCGGAGAACATTTACGGAGGTCGGATCGAGATGGGCTGGTTATGAGACACTTTCCCGGAGTCGAATAATGATTCGACTGAAATAGAAAGAATACGGTATGCTCGGGCATACATTCTTGAGATGATTGGAGGCTATCTGATGACGGACCACGAAACCTCGTACATCTGAGGTGGCTACTGAAACTCGTTGATTTTAGAGCAGTCGGTGAATTGTGTTGGGGGTCTACCGTGCTAGCAAAATTGTATCAGGAGATGTGCGGGGCGACGCGGCCGAATAAAACAAAAATCGAAGGTTGCCTATCACTAATGCAATCATGGGCACGATTTCGATTTCCATTTTTACGTCATCGAGTCGACCACCCATATACATTCTCACTTATAACGAGGTAAATTTAATATTAGATTTTACAATTATTGCGTAGATTTAAAATATAATTGTATGCTAAAAATTTATTTAATTAGGTGGAACCATTCGGCGAGTTATGTTGGAATACCTACCTCGCTTGAAGATATACGGCTTCTATTAGAGCAACGGTCGGAATCACAAGTAAGTATTAAATAAAATATATTTTTGTAATAAAATAGTCGTTTCGTATTTTGTATTTAGAATTTAGTATTACGTGTTTAGTATTTAGCATTATGTATATAACTAATATTTTTATCATGTTAATATAGTTTCAATGGACATCATACGAGGATCCAGAAATTTGGGCAGTAATTCCAGAGGAGTTCTTTCAAAATCCGAACCTTTGGCATGTGAAGGTCTCATTGATCAACTATGCCACCGTGGAGATGCACCAGACAGATCGGGTTCTGCGTCAATTTGGATTCCAACAACTGATTCCCGTGGCACCTGAGGTGCTCGATGATGAGCACAAAGTCGACTTACGGCAATTACACACGGATTGACAAAGATTTTAGTTAGCATATATCGAAATGTGGGAGAACCGGTATGATTATATACCTACTCGGGAACCGATCATCGTTCCTGAGTTAGCGTGCGTGCCGGAATACATGCCATGGTTTAGGATCCATGACAAGCCGTATTTATTGTCGGAAGAGGAGAGATGACGGCAACTTCGTGAACAAATGGAACAACGGGGCCTTTTAAATCCAAGGAGAAGGGGTGATGAGACAGAACCATCAACAAATACTGACAAAAACACCGAGCCTATCAACGCGCGCTTCACACAACACGGGCCCAACACTTCAGCCGACGACACCTACATCACAGCCTTTTCAGATTATGTAAGATGCGTACCCTAGCCCTTATATGCATCCTAACACTTATATGTTTCCTTTTCCCAATCCCACGACAGGTTGGAATCATGGCCCGTTTCGAGTCCGTTCCTGACTACTCTGACTGGCCAACCGATCTTTAGGCTGTCGTCGCATGAGGGATCGCACGAGGCGTCATCGGGGAGCTCTTCTTTTTACCAGTCTCCTTCACCTTACGGGATTCAGACACTCCGCCATTGTTTATGCAAACACCTCCGCAGTCATTATTTTATCAAGGTGGGTCATCCTCCCAACACCCACAACCAGACCGCTTGCCGGAGGAACCAGAATCCTCGCCTGAGGTTCCACAACCCCCGCCAGAAGCTAGAAGAAGGAGGAATCCAGCGCGCAACCGTCGATCACCCCCATGTGGCACTAATTCCGACCGGCAGCAACATTGATTCCGACCGACAGCAACATTGATTCCGACCGCCTTTTTTATTTTTTATTATAATTTAATTTTTATATATTTAATAAAATAAAAGTTGTTAATTTTTAATTGTAATTTAATTTTAATATCTTTAATAAAATAAAAGTTGTTTTTTTATTTTTTTGTAATTTAATTTTAATATATTTAACAAAATAAAATTTGTTTTTTATTTTTTTTGTAATTTAATTTTAATATCTTTAATAAAATAAAAGTTGTTTTTTTATTTTTTTTGTAATTTAATTTTTATATCTTTAGTAAAATAAAATTTGTTTATTTTTTAATTTAATTTTAATATCTTTAATAAAATAAAAGTTATTTTTTATTTTTTAATTTAATTTTTATATCTTTAATAAAATAAAAGTCCAAGATTTTTTTTATTGCAATTTATTTTTTTATTTTTTTTTGTTTTGCAACTTAGTCCTTCTATAAAAAGTTCACCATTTTCATTAAGAAATAAATAGAATTTACATAGCCACCAAGAGACAAAAATGCTAAGAAGACTATCAACTATTCCGATTTGGACATGAGCAAGATGTATGGCCTAGGTTCCTACACCATCCGCATAACCTCCGTTGGTTGGCCATTTCTCGGATATCCATATTGTTGCATATTCTACTCGAGCAAGGTTGACCTTTTGGTTTGCGCCGCAAATGTTTATCCGGTAACAGCTTATACGGTGCAAGCAATACAGACGACCACTTACGTTCATCTGGGACTGGTGGGAATATGTGTCTCCACACGTTGTACATGTTTTCCATTTTATACACTTCGTCGACATAGCTCATGGGATCCAGACGGAGATTCTGACAAGCCGTAAGTATATGAGTGCATGAGTAACGAAGTGCATCAAATATCCCACAGTCGCAGGTCCTATATCTCAAGTGTACACGATATTGCCCGCCAACAATACCTTGGTTCGGTCTATTAAACTCCGTCACACGAAACCATAGGTTGTCGCGATCATGACACACTGTGTGCATGGTGTTGGCCCGTGCCTTCCCCTTGTTAATTTCTCACAAGACCTTCGCGCACCATACATGGTCTCCTTGCATTTGACCTTTATAACTCGCCGCTCGCTTCAAAAATAGTATCGCTAAACGAAAATATGTCTCTCGTACAACCGATGTTATTGGTAAATGACGCGTTTCTTTTATAACAGAATTTATGCATTCGGCCAGGTTTGAGGTCATATGACCATATCGTAGGCCGCCGTTTTATGCTTGTGTCTACTGTTCGAAAGGAATATTGCATAGGTAGTTTGCGCCTTCTTTGTTAACTGATCGCAAACTCGCGAACATCTCGTGAAAACGGTCCTTATTGATCTCGTACACTGCCAATATAAGTTGATAGCGAATATCACATACCACTCTTTAATTAAGAATAAATTGAATATTACAAATGAAATTATATTAATAGATATTACATACCCATATTAGTCACTTGTCGTCGTTAACTTGTAGATCGATGTTGCCCGTGGTAGTTGGACACAACATGCATTAGGCAATATCGATGGTGTGTACGATGACACAGTCTTCCCTGTCGCTCTATTGCGGCTAGTATTCCAGGGCCTCGATCCGATATAACGCATATATCAGGTTGGGGGTAGACATGCCTCCTTAACCTAGATAGAAAGAAATCCCGGTCATTAGCTGACTCCCCTGGTGTTATTGCAAACGCTATTGGAAGGATTCTCCCACTGTCGTCCTGTGTCACAGCTAGTAATAGTCGATGCGTATATCTACCAAACATAAAGGTACCGTCAATTTGTACCAATGGCTTGCAGTATATAAATGTGTCTCGGCATTGCTTAAATGTCCAAAACAAACGCTTGAACACTTGGCATCCACGGAGCAATCGATTGTTGTAGTACGCCAGTTCCGTTTCAAGGTCTGTTATGCTACCTGGGACATATCTCTCCAGCACCTGACACCACTGTCACACTTTATTATATGAAGCGTCCCACCGACCATGCAACTTTTCCAACGCCTTCTACTTGGCTATCCAAGTCTTTCGGTAAGAGGGCGTGTACCCCAATTGGCTACGAATATTGCTAATTAAGGTCGGCACTATAGTCTTGGGATCCGCCTTCACTGTCGGTATTATTAAGTCAACCAACAACTCTAAATCCATCTTCGGATGATCTTGTGAAACACCTATCATCGAAGTACATTATATAATGCAACATTACGTAATATTAGTATTATTCAAAAACCTTGAACACCTAGTGATACTGTACCGACAAGACATGTATGTGGACCTTTGTACTTTTTGATCTCCTAGAAGCCTATCCTTTTCCTCAACGAGGCCATGATTTTCTATGAACATGTATCGTCTTGCACTGTACACTTGGCCTCGTACTTATCGAGTTTGGATTTAACCACGTCGTAGTTAACCCCGTTCTTGATGCTATATTGTTTCAATGTACCAAAAAAAGTATCATTGTTGGAAAACTCTTTACCAACTTCTAATTCGCCCGAATCCAACGACGAACTTGTACAGTCACGCGTTCTGTGTGGTAGTTCAGGAAACTCCAATGCATCGTCTTCAGATAGATCGACATTATGCATATGGGCTAAAGGCGAGTACGCCCTGAATAGTGGATCTTCTTCTTCTTCATCTGAACCACCTTCAACATCTTCAGGTACGGTTGGAATAGGCTCCGGTTCAGAAAATAATGCAACTTTTGAACCATCGGGCCCGAGCTCTCGAGGTGGATCAACATCGAACTCATCATCTGACCCACCATCATCTGCAATGAACGAGGGCCCCTTGCCGGTGAATGTCGTGGGGAGTACATTATCCCTTCTTAAATAATTTTTGTAACGTTCCCAATCATATGTGGATTGCCAACTGTCGTAACCATCTTTTGAAAACGGGAATCGACTTGGTTTTGAAAACGAAAATAAAACGGGAGTCACCACTGATCTTTTATTAGGTGGGATCGGATCACCTTTGTTTTAATAAAACATTTTGATTTACTAAAATACTATTTTGGGTCTACAAAAATTTGAGAAAATGGGTTCGGGAGTCGGTTACGTGCGAGGAAGGGTTAGCACCCTCGTCACGCCCAAAATTGGTACCAAATTGATTAATTAACGTCCCAATGTCGAAAGTTTGAAAATTTAAAAAGAATTTAAAAGTTTGATCTCTTTTGGAAACATTTGTATTGAGATTTTCTCGCTCCGAAGGAATAAAATATCACATCCAGTACGTTAGGACACGATAATTTGAATCCTCGAATTCAAGATCCATCTCATAATTCTCGAGTTTCATGCGTTAAAAAAATCAAAAGGATATTCGTTTGTTTAGCCAAGCGAAAGAACCGAAACCCAACACATAGGGCACGACTTCTCGGGTTTCCAAACATAGAATATTGCCTTATTTGGAAACTTTTATTTGGATGAAATTTATAAAGGTTTTTGTGTTATGTTTTAAAAGAGTGTTATTTGTAACGTAAATAGAGGTTATGCGACAAATAATGATAATGTAACACGAATTTGGACACTTCGACAACATAATATACGTAACACATAACATCAGAGTCATTAATCTACAATATTAACATGCATGAATAATAATGATAACAATGATGGACAACCATATAAACAACAATAACGATGATGATGGTAACAACAATATGGAAACATGACTAAGCAATTTATAATGCATACAAGAATGATAATAGAAATAATACATACACAATTTAAAATATTTAACAGAATGATTTTTAATAAAGTATAAAAAAATAAAAATAAAGTAAACAATGTATGAAACAGTTTTAAAATAAAGTCAAAATTTAAAATCAACAGATTAGGGGGTAATCAGAATAAAAAAGAAGTTAAAGGGAAAATTCGTAAATAGATGGCCGAATAAGGACCAGAATGAAAAGGCGCTTGTAGTGTGAGGACTGAATGAGGAAATACCCCTGTCCATCAAAACGCGCAGCCTTAATAAGGACTGAATCACAAACGAGTTAAGACCTGTGGGGCTGATTTAAAAGAAATGAAAAGAGCTGACTGCTCAGTATTATAAAACAGAGGGATCAATAGCGCAATAAATCCCTAAAACCAAAACACGCGGATCTCCAATCTGGAGCGGGTCGGGTCACACGGGTTCTCTTAAAAGCCCAGATTTTCTTTTTTATTTCATTTTGCAGACTCCTTTTCTCCCAAAAAAAAAACTTCAGCCTCCTCTCCCTCTCTCCCTTCGTTCCCGACGTTTAGGCTCTTTAGCCGTTCATCGCGCCACCGCACCACCACCGGATTGGTGGCTAGCGACGTTCATGACGGCAGGCCTTAGCCCCGATTCGAAACCCTTTGAGGCCTTGGATCTCGAGGGAAGAAACCCCCTGCTCTCGGCTTCGGTTTGGCCTCGACCACGGAGAGGGGTTCCGACGACGCATCTCCGAAGTTCAAGTAAGGCTCTCCTTTTTCCTTTCTTTTTTTAATTTTGTTTATAAAGTTTTTGAAATAACGAAAAAAATAAAAATAACAGTAGATAACGGTAAATAGTAAAAGACGAAATCAACCTTGAAATTTCTGTTTTTCTTTTTTGATTTCGTACTGTTCGTAAAAGCCGAAGAAGGAAAAATGTTTACACTGTGAATGTTTTTGCTCTTTTATCTTTGCTTTCAATTTTTCAGCCTTTTGTGAAAAACAGAAAAAAGAACCCCCTACACTGAGTTTTTCGAATGGCTTTATAGCCAAAAGACACCACTTATTTTTTATTCTATTGCTTGTCCCATTTCTCTCTCTTGTTGCCTCTGTCTCTGTTGTTGCGTGTTTCTTTGCAGGGTATGGCGATGGTGGAGGTATGCGGGTGTCGATCGAGATGCGGATAATGGTGGTAGCTGACAGTGGTGCGCGTGGGTTGATGAAACGATGCGAGATGCGCACGGAGGCCGAGGCGCGTGGTGGCAAAAAGTGCGGATCTGAAGGGGCGCGCGTGGGAGTGGGAAGGTCAGGAGGTGCGGCGCAATAGGCAGGAACCCTAGGGTTCCAAAATTTTTTTTTGATTTTGGGCTATTGGGCCTCGGGTTCTGGGCTGATTCAATTTGGGCTAGTTGGGCTAATTTTAAATGGATCATTCGGGTTTGTAATTGGACATTTAGACTGTTATTATTGGGTTTGGTATTGGTTTTGCAATTGGGCTCCGAATTTGCATTGTAAATGGACTGGATTATTTGTATTAAATTTGGGCCTGGTATTTTGGGTTTAGAGTTGTAAAATGGGTTTAGGGGTATATCAGGTTTTGTAATTGGACATTGTATGGACTGTTTTATTTTTATTATTTTTTGGTTTTTTGTTTTATCGGGTATGGGCCGGGCAAATTTGGTTATTACACCAACCACTAGAAGTTGATGACGTTCCCCAATATGTATTTCTAGCATCAAACATCGAAGGAAGGATATGCATGTCCCATCCACCAACCGAGTGTCGTGCAGGGGTTGTGTTTTTCATACTACCACCAAACACGGGCACTTCCGTATTCTACCTCCTACTAACAGAGTGTCGACTTGGGGTCGTGTATTCCCCTCGAATAGCAGTAGATGTTGAAGTCGAAGGAAGATCACTTGGCGATGAAAATTGTACATATACCTCAAGATAGGGTGATCCACTGGCAAGATGAGTCTCCACCATTGCCTCCAAGCTCCGAAGACCTTTGATGTCGAATGAGTGATATCTCACCGGATCAACCGAAGCGCAAAATCTATACTTAATAGACTGAACTTTCATTCGCGTTGTTCCAAAGATTTTACGCCTAATTCTTTTGTGAAGTTCTATCAAATCTATGTTCCGATTAAAAACCAGTCGCGCTGTGTTCTCCGATAAAAAAACAACACCATTTTCGGTGTCACAAACCTCACCATCGTAGTAAATAACAACATTAATACATTCATTCATCTTCAGTTTCTCTTTTACTTTTACCTCAATTTCTGTTATGCAACCTGAGAATGAAATTTGGCTGATTTATAGTCTAAGGATTGCCAGAGACTACTGTAGCAAAAGAGCGTCCACGTGGGAGCTTTTTTCAGTATTCTTGCTGACAGTGCATCCTGCTTGAAGCGTTTTGGTCACTATTTGTTCAGAAACGTTTTCTCAAAATTATTTTGCCAGATACTACTGTAGCAAAAGAGCGTCCACGTGGGAGCTTTTTTCAGTACTCTTGTTGACAGTGCATCTTGCTTGAAGCTTTTTGGTCACTATTTGTTCAGAAACGTCTTCTCAAAATTATCTTGCCAGATACAACTGTAAAAAAAATTCAAATAAATTTTATTTTGCTGATATATTTTTCCCAAAACCCTAAACTTAAAATTATTCTAATTAATTAACCCTAAAATCTAGTCTACTAATTTTCTCCTAAAATTCTAAATCCTAAGACCCTAAAAATCCCTAAATCGTAGCCCTAAAACCCTAAAAACTCATACCCTAACACTAAAAACAACTGAAAAGTCCATTGGGGGAGAAGGGTAAAAGCGCGTCCACGAGGGCGTGCTTTGTGCCACATCAGCAAAGCGCGCCCTCAATGAGGCCTTTTTGGCTGATGTGGCACAAAGTGCGCCCTCGTGGACTCGCTTTTCTGATTTATCCCCTGAAAACGCGCTGACATGGACGCAATTTTGGGGGAAATGACCCTTTCCGGTAAATATTAAAATTTTCGGCCCTTTTTAGTAATTTTTTTTTAAAATTAGTATATTTAGTAAATTGGCCTAATTATTATGCCTCCACCATATATCCCTACACATGTCCTTCAACGATACTACGCGTGTCTGATGAACCTAATTGAGTCCAATGAATCACACACTTAACTAACCTTCCACCCTTTACCATTAGCAAACTTGAGCTCAGGGAATCTCATACCACACCATATCTTTACTACACCTATATAGAATACATGTGAAGGATCAGAACTACTGATTATCCGGCTAAAGAGGCCAATCCCTTACCATATCTAAATTTCTTCTTTCTAGATTCTTCTGTCATAAGCCATATCAACTTTTAGTGACTCTCCACCTCACTCAAAGGTGAATCATGTCTAAACTATCACTTCTTTTTTTATTAATTTAATTGGTTAAAATATTAATATAATTCAATTTAACTAAAATTATTTATCATTAACAAATAATAATTTATACCAAACCCATCTGAAGTCAAATATATTTGGACTTAACTCATTATAGGTTTATGCCAAAATTTGTTACATTTTTCTTAATTTTCACTCCCTATTAACATTATAAAATATATATAATAGAAGGGCTTTTCAACATCGTTTTTATTTTTAATGTTGATGAAAAATTAAGAATCTTGAATTTAGATATGATAATCGTATTAAGTCCCAAATAAATTTAGAGTTAAATATACCTAAATAAAGATTAGATCTTTTTCAACATTATTTTCTCATCCACGGAATTTAGATTCATTAACTTTATCTTTTTTAAAATCAGACTTTTTACTACTCGATTCAATACAACTAGATCCTTCTCTTATCATTATAGATATCTAAAATTTACAATTAAATCCATTTGATTCTTTTAAGGATATTAATTAAACAAGATTTTTTTCTCCCATATAATCTCAATCATGTATAATTCATATCCCAACACTAACAACGATCAATGTCAGACCTTTTTCTTTTTCTTCTTTGATTAAACAAGTAAATTGAAAACACTTGACCATCAATTGACAAACTTTTCTCTTTTCTTTGTGTAGAATGAGCGTTGGATTAAATCGAGTCGAATTAAGTGAAAATTTTTTGAGTTAATGGAGTTGACGTATCCATTTTCTCATCTTAAATAGATTTGAATTTTTTTCAAATCAACTAAAATTGTTTAAATTAATTAAAAAAAAGTAAGCATGTCAAATCAACATCTTGTTATCATATAACTAATTCTTTTTTAGAGTATATAATATATAAATTTGAAACAATAAATATCTGAAAACTCTTCCAAAGCAAAATAACACTTTGTTATGATAAACTTGAATCGTTATTTTACTTATTTAGGTCCCAAAAATTATTATTTTAGAATTTTTTAAAGCTTTTTTATATATTCTTTAGAATTTGTTTAGAATTTTTATTTTTTTATTTTTATAATTTTTAAAAAATATATAAATTTTAGATTTTTTTAAAAGTATTTTGAATTTGTTTTGGAATTTTCTTTTTAATTATATGTTGAGGGAGAGATCAGTTTGCTCATTTTTAAAATTGAGCAGGGACTGAAGAGATATTTGCACCAATAAATTATTTGAGTTATTAAAATTATTCGAGTTGTAAAGTTTAACTCGACTTGAACTCAAAACGTAATTTAAGTTTAATTAAAAAAATCGAATAACTCAAATAATTTGATTTGATTAACTTGAAATTCAAAATTTTTTTAAATTTTTCGAATTGAATCAAGTTCTACTCACACCTAAGTAAGATATAGTATTAATTGGACTGTGAGTTTGGGTTTTGCCGCCATTTTGTCCCATATGACAAACTTCATTCATTGGACAACAGCTTTGATTTAAACTCATTTTCTCCTTTCTTCTCAAGTTCTTTGATTGTTTGCTATGTCTCAGTCAAAACAGTTGATGAAAAGCTCTTTATAATTTGAAAATACCACTTAATCAATTGCTTAAACAGGTTGGTACTATTCAAATCCGAGTTCTTTCATGCCATACACTGTTGCCTTGGCCCTGTCTGCTAGGATTTCAGGCCTTGTAGTTCCATGTTCAGCTGAAATTAGATTTCCGACCTATGTTACACGGGATTTGGCGTTAGTATTTATTACGGAGGTAAATCACTATTTAGGCAACAACAACTTCCACATTTTAAGCCTAAATTCTTTTTCAAGTTAATCATAATTTTTCTCATATTAGGGTTTGAATTAGAGATGCTCATGAGCTGGTCCGGGTCAGGTTAGGACCGGACTTAAGCATTATATTAACATATTTTATGCTTGTCCAAGTCCAGCCCGAAATATGGGCTTAAAATTTTGCTCAAACCTGCCCATATTTACAAAAAACTAATCCAAACTCATTTTAGGCCTGCCTATATAAAAATATTTATATTATATTATTTTAATATTAATAAATTTTTTATTTATTGAAATATTTTATAGTCATCTTAATGTTTTCTTAATGTTTACATTATAGTAGTACTATATTTTTAGTATAGATTTATATTTTTAATGTGTTATAAATTATATAATATATATAAATAACATAATATAAAATATTATAAACTTAAAAATGGGTCGGGTCAGGCAGGGCTCAGACCTTGAATGTTCAAGCCCGAGCTCGACCCATATTTTAAAAGGGCCCATTTTTTGGGCCTAATATTTTTCCCAAACCCTCTCGAATTTTGGGCAGGCCTTGTTGAGTAGCCCAGCCCATAAACAAGTCTAATTTGAACTAGACAATTGTTTCCACTTTGAGGCTTGAACTTCTTTTTATCCAAGTTGGTTCTTGAACTTGACAATTATACCCACATTATGGCCTAATTTTAGGATTTTCAAAAAATATCAGGGACTAACTTGTACCAAAAAATATTTAAGCCCTAACGTGAGAACAGTTACCAAGTTTAAGTCCAAGAAATGATTTAATCTTTTATAATGAGTAGTAGTAGTAGTAGTAATAGTAATAATAATAATAATAATAATAATAATACAAATCATATATTTGCATATATTTGACTTACTTTTTAGTAGATCATGTCACATCCGAATTCGTTAAGTATTGAGTTGAAGGGGGATTTGCAGATTTAATTGAAAAGTCTTCAAATCAGGCAGGTCCTTTTGTAAATAAGGTAAAGTGACGGGCTGATTGAGGAAAGTTGAATCCCAACTATAATCTGGTTGCTTTTAAACTGGATAGTTTCTTAGTGGGAGACATAATGATTAAAGTATTTTCCAGGTGGCTGTAATTTGGCTTCGGTGAAAAAGGTTGGAAGGGTTATATATATGTAAGAGAAGCATTCTTCTCTAGAGAGGATTCTTTTATTTTTTTCTGTTCTTTTTTTTGGTTTGCAATAGAAGAAAGATTGAGAAATGTTCGAGCATGAAAGGGAGAGACTAAGGATTTAGTCTTAGAAATGGGAAATCTTGCATGTTGGAGGCTCATGTAGCAAAAAGGGGGAAAAAGGTTTTGAAGATGGATTTGGCAACGACTCCCAAGTGAGTTCCAGAACTCAGGTCTTGAATAAATGTTTCTGTTCAAGTAGCATGTGATGAATATATTTGAGTTGATACTCTGTAAGTTACGAGTCATTCTATGACTGAGAATGGAATATTGTGTTGTTTGATGTTAGTGTTGAGTTGTGTAAATGAAGAGTACGCTATGGCATAATGTTGATATATTGTGCATGCATGTGGTGGTGTTATGTGAATATGCGATTGGTTGTAAGCTAAACTGTGTTAAGTCGATAAAATTTTTTAGTGCAATGCATGTAGAGTACTGAATAGTAATTATTGGTTGAGTACTAGTGCATGATATACATGTATTTATAATTGTAGTTTTGTGAGGGTTTGGATGGACATGTATGGAGATTGCATATGCATTTATTTAACTGTGGTTTTAAGAGAGGTTTGGTTGATTGAGTGAGGAAAATAGATAAATGATAAGAAGACTCAGTGCACACCCGTGTATGAGATCCTTTTGTGTAGGACGTATAAGAGCTCTTTATAGGACATTTAAGAGCTCTTCGAGGGATGTATAAGAGCCATTAATGGGATGCATAGAAGACCATGGCCATGGCATTACCGTAAATGTGAGAACTCCGCAAGAACTATCTAATGAGGGAAAGTCCATAAGGATTATCTATTGGGAAAGCCTACAATGACTATCTAATAATGGAAAGTCCACAAGGGCTATCTATTGGGAAATTCTGCAAGGATCTTCTATTGAGGGAAGTTTGTGAGGGTAATTGTAATTGGGAGGTCTATAAGACAATCTGAATGTGGAAGTCCATCAGGAAAATCACAATAGGGAAGTCCATCAGGACTACCTTATAATGGAAATTTGCTTGGGCTAGTCACTAATAGGATTCTACGACGAAGGGATCTGCTAGTATGAGCCTGCCAAAGAGGAGTTAATCTCTCGTAGTTTATTGCTATGTGTAAGCTTTGTTATGTAACAGTCCAGTTTATACCCTAGTCGGAACAGTGGTTTCGGGACCACAAATCCGAGTTAAAATAATATTTTAATATTATTTTCCATGTCTTTGATGTGTGATTAAACATGTGCTAAATTTTCCGTAAGTTAATTTGCTCTTCTATGTGCTTAATTTTGCATAAAGACTCGATTGTGAAAGGTATTAAATTATCATGCTTTATGAAAAGGAATCTATTTGTCATGGCATATTAAAGGTGGAGTCCTTATATGGATATTATACCTTTATTCATATTAGTGGACATTTATGTCCATATTATGCATGATTTTTATAAGTATTAATAAAGGTTATTTTGGTAAATTGAGAAATATGATATATTAGATAGAATGAAAGTTAAAATGTCATTATCTTCCATGCTTCACCACCAAAAATAGAAACAAAAGAATAGGGTTTAAAGCTTTCAAACATTCGGCCTTGGATGTCCTTTGATTAAGGTAAGATTTTGACTCGATTTTTGATAATTTCTACGTTTTTGAAATCGTTGCTTTGTCTACTATCAAGGCCATGTCTCAATTTTGTGTATTGATGATGTTTGTGTAAAATGCCATTGATGATATGTTGAGCTTTGAGATGAGTTTAGTTGTTAAATGAAAGATTTGAGCTAGATGAACATGTTTGTTCTTGAAGTTTTGATGAATTTAGCTAAATAGGGCTAAATTGTGAAAATAGTAATTTGAGGGACTAAATTGCTAATTTGATGGAAATTATGAGCTTGTATGATATACATAAGCATTCGGCTAAGTATGTGTATGTGTTGATTTGTGAATTTGATGTTTTGAGAAAAATGGACTAAATTGATAAATTGTACAAATGTGAGGGTTAAATTGCAAATAGCCCTAAATGTGTGTTTGGATTGAATCGAATGAGTTAGTAAGTAAAAGGGTTAATTCTGAATATGTTTAGATCAAGAGTCGAAGAAAACAAACTTAGATCGCGGAAAAGTAAAAATAATCGAGTAGCCATTTCCGTTTAAGCTAAACTGAATCCGAGGTAAGTCATTATGCAAATAAACGTATTCATATGGAAATATGTATATTCCTATGACCATTGCTATAGATGAATGCTTAAGGTATTATTTGTACATGAAATTCGAGATAAGATCGATATAGTGACAATGTTCGAGAAGTCTCGTACGAATCTAGAAATAGATAGGATTAGCTATGTCATGACATAGGTTTCTGTTCTATTTTATCATGTAAGACCACATCTGGGACGTTGGCGTTGATTTGAGATTTCGTGTAAGACCACGTTTGGGATATAGGCATCGATATGAGTTTTACGAGTAAGACCACGTCTGGAACGTTGGCATCGATTTGATCTTTACGTATAAGACCATGCCAGGACATCGATGATCGTATTGATTCGTAAGACCACATGTTCGGGACAAAGTGGCATCCGTGATTCGAGTGCATATAAGACCTCAAATCGGGACATCGGCATTGTACGACTATTCCGAGCTTTCTAAGTATCCTACTAGATTCCTAAGGGTTTAACGGGAAAGTCTGTGATACGAAATGGCCATGTAAATAGTGAATCCGTTTCAGGTACGTTGATCCATACACTAAATGTGTATATAAGGTAAGTTCCGATGTGATCTTGCTATGATGATTATGTACATTTGAATAATAATATGAAATGTGTTAGTAAGTATGAAAGAGCTTTGTGTATATGAGACTTTTGAATTGGTGAATGTGGAAAGTATGGCCAAGGATATGGTTTAACATATACATGAGAAATACAATATGAATATGAATGGTGTCAATGATCTATATGCTTAAATGTTATACATGTTAAGTTTATTTGTATTATGACTTACTAAGCTTTTGGAAAGCTTACTTTGTGTGTATGATTTCTCTTTTTTATAGGTCGTCAAAGCTACTGAAGGCTCGGGACTGTCAAGGATCGTCATCACACTATTCAATTTATTTTTGGTACATTTTGGAAATATATTTTGCTAGATATGGCATGTACAGGCTAGTCTTTTTTATTGGTAAATGAAGTGAGTTTTGCCATGTGATTTGGCTAGTTATGTGTTGATATTATGTTTAAATGAATGTAGTATATGAAGTATACTTTGGTATGGTTGAAGCATGTGAATTGGTCAAGTTTTTGGATAAGCATTTGGATGAATTATACTTGATATACATATGTTTTGGTCTTGGAAGTTGGTATGGTTGAAATGGATATTGAATGTTTAGATTGAATAGTTGTTTTGGATGTCTAATATGTATGTAATGTGTTGGTAAATCTTACTTGTAGGTATGACCCTAGTGGGTGGCATTTTGGCCTTGAAAATGGCCTATAATGTCACACGGTCGTGGCACACGGGCGTGCCTAGTGACCGTGGGCTAAGTGTATAGCTAGCACAAGAGTACACGGCATTGGCACACGGACGTGCCTGCTACCTAGTAACCGTGTGATTTTTGACAGGATCGACCACGGCCTGAGTACGCGAGCGTGCTTAGTGGCCGTGGAAGATAAGTTAGTTTTGACCACGGGGAGGACACACGGGGTTGTCTAGCAGCCGTGGGAGGCACACGGCCTACCCACATGGGCGTGTAACCTCTGAAACTTAGAAAAGTTTTAAAATTTTGAGAATGTCTGTATGTGTTTCGGTTTAGTCCCGACCTGATTTATAAGCATATTTTATGTCTCGCTGACCATATTAAGGGACATTATGTTTGAGGTTAATGGATGAATGTATGAACTTCTGAAAATGTTTCTGATCGGTCTGGTAATGCCTTTAACCCTAGTCCAACACCGAATACGGGTTAGGGGTGTTACATGTTATGCCAGGAGTATAGGAAGGACATGATCGCCATTCATGTCTATCTCATGATTGGTACTTCATAACTTGGGGATTCATCCTTAAAAATTCGCCTACAAGGTTATCTAATTCAAAGAAAAAATCCCCGAGAATGAGTATCGTTTTTAAAACAAAAGGTGAAATGTGGCAGACCACCAAATCTAGTTATTTGATTTAAGTAGGTAGACTTGCCTTATTAATCTATAATGGGGCCTTTTTTATAAATCATATATGTGGGTTTGTACGATGACTTGCAAGGATCGTACTGCAAATCAGAGCTCGTTAGGACACATTGTTTGTAAGAGTCCGCATATGGGATTACATCCCATAATTTGTTACGTAATTATGAGTGAAAGTAATATTGAAGAGATTATTTGTAGTTATAGTTCAAAAGTTTGCAAAAAAGTATCCACAAAATTCCCTCCTCAATGAAAAGAAGTGTAAGGAGCCACAAAAATAACTAACGAATAGAGAATTCACATGATTTATCTGTTCGATGATTCATTATTTGTGTTACCTTATTAGAGGGAGCGGTAATGGTACTAGGCTTCATTTAGCCATATATGAAATTTTTGCCTATAAGTTGGTTGAAATCAAATCGAGTTTAATACCATCGAGAGAGAGGTTCTACATATAGACAAGTCAATTCGAATGAAGTGGACACTAGGCCAAAAGATAAGCGAACTATCATATTGTAGACTTTCAATAATGAATTTTCAAGCATAATTTGTATTGAGAGAAAAATGTATGAGAACTCACTAAGTTTTTATGGACTTACTTTTGTGTTATCGTGTATTGCAAGTTAAAAATAAAGAATCTAAGAGTTCAATGAGGGACCAAACCAAAATCCATTGAGCGAAAGAAAATTTTTGTCTTGGTCGTAATGTGTATACAGTGGGGCGACCTTGAGGTGGAACCTCAGGTCTTAATTAAATCAGTATCTAGTTGTATCTAGAATGTTATGCTCAACTTAGGCCTAATGTTAACATGTGAATGATTTCCTCATAAATAATTTTGTATCTTAGAATTAAGTTTTATAACTAGAAATAAATTCATATATATCGTGCGATTAACCAGTTAGTTTATATTCTATTTATACTACATGTTATGAAATCCAAGCACAAGTAGTTAGAGTAGTAGGCAATTGGATTTTTGTTCTAGTTGCATAAGGACAAAAATGGCGGCTTATTAAATGTATTAACTAAATAACAATGTGTTAATAGTTTCAAGTCTTACAGGTAGCACTCTGTGGTCTAGATTCGGCGATTGAGTCGAATATGGGGTGTTACAGATAAAAAATTGCAAATGATATATATATTGGTGAAAAATATAAAGTCCATAGAGAATTAAGCTAGACTAACAATGTCGAAAGCACCGTTAGCCTTATCACTATCAAGGGCTTCAAGTAATTCCATATGAGTTATTTTCATAACATTTACCCCTTTCAAATCAACAGAAACTATCTTGATAATTCGATCAGCAACATGATTAGCCTCCTTAAAGATGTGTCTCATCACCCAAAGCTCTTTGTTTTGCAACAGCTTCTAAATTCGCCTAACCAAAGTTGAATTCAGGTTTTTTGAAGTTTTCCTTTGAATAGCTTGAACTACCTTTAGGCTATCAATTTAGATCAAAATCCTATCCACTCCTCGATTATATAGTATGGTCAAACCATCCAGAATTGTAATATCCTGAAAATGGGCATATGCATTTATGCTTAATTATATGAAATAGCATGCTTGAGTGTGTTGTGAATGTGTATTTATGAATGTTTGTGAACTTTAGAATAATAGGAAATGCCTTAGAAAATTTTTAGATTTTAAGTCTAAAATGAGAAACTAGGCGAAGGAAGCCTTAAAAAAAATTTTAGGAGTTAATGGACATGAAAGTGGGGCTGGTAAAATAGCTACAATGCGCCACTTAGGGCCTTGGTGGATGACGCCATGAGCAGGGGAGAAGGTCTTGGGTTCGAGTCTTGATAGCAGCATAAGTGTGTTTTTATTTTGCTCTTTGCGTCAAGAAGGGAAGCTGGGATAAGGAGGCTTTAAAAGAAATTATGGGGAGTTGATGAAAGAAATTATGGGGAGTTGATGACACAAAAGAATCAGCAGCAAGGTGGCTTGGGGCGTTTACGTCAAAGGGGCTTCAGGAGGGCTCAGGTTCGAATCACTTGGGCAGCAAGGAGTGTGTTTTATTTTTGGCATGTGACGTCAAGGTGGAGTGGGGGTGTTGGATGGCACATGGGTTTTGTAAAGAGAAGATAAAGTTTGGATTTATTTTATTTGTTTAATTAGGTAGATAAATGTGGGTTATTTATTTATTTTATTTATCTTGAGTGGGTTGGTAAGGGAAGTGATGGATTATTTTATTTTTATTAAGGTGATAATGGGAGGAAAGTGAGAGATAATGGTGGCATATGTTCATTAATTTTTAAATGAAGTAAAATGTGGGATATGATAAGGAAGGAGGTAATGGCCGGCCAAGGGGTTCTTTTGAATGGCAAATTTGGCCATGTAGTATGGGGTAATGTGAAGGATTATTTTTTTATTTTATTTGTTAAGATAATAAAGGAGAAAATGTGGATGATGGCCGAATATAGGGACTCTTTTGCTGACCATTTTCAGCTTTGTAGTGTATTAAATTTTGGTTGAAAGGTATTCATCTTTTTTTTTCTTTTTAGTGCCTAGCCGAATTTCTTCTCTCTTCCTCTCCTAGTTTTCTTTATTTTCTTTCAACACCAAAAATTCCTTTCTATTTCTTTTAAAAGTTGAATGCTCCTAGGTTTCTTCCGTTTCTTCTTTCCTTCAACTTCAAACCGCTTCTTTTAATAAGCCGAATATTTCAACCCTCTTTTAAAGGCCATAGCCGAATATTGCTAAGGGTTCAAGCAAGGGTTCCATCGAATTCATCAGTAAAGGTAAGATTAAGTTCGACTCTCATTCTATTTCTTTTAGGCCTGTCGAAATTCAGGAACTAATTCCTCAAATTATTCTATGGCCGAATCTATGAAGGGTCATTCGGGATCTCGGCCTATTATCGATTTCTAGGAGGAAGGTTTCGGGTTTCCAAATCGCAAGGTAAGCATCTTTGGACAATCGGCCATGACCCTATTTTTAGTAATTAGATTTGTTTCTTTAGTGTTCAAAAGCCGAAAACTAAATTGTGAGGTGTTTGATGTTAGCCGAATAGGCTTTTACTAAAGATACTAAGTGTGGCCGAATGTAGGGACTAAGGATCTAAGGCTTTAGATCGGATTTTCGGGATTTGGAGTGAAAGCATTAAGTAAATCAGGTGTGTACCCCACACTAAAATCCTAATCGATTTAAGGTTATGTTTTAATATATAAGTGTTTATAAGAATGTGAAAAATATGGCTAAGGTACCATGCTATGGTACAAAGTACTAAGGTACGTTTTCCTACTCCTACTAGGATTATGAATATATGTTATATTTAACATATGAAAAGTGATAAGAATGTGAATTAAGGCATGATATGCATGATATGTGTGAAATGGGGCATTCGGGTGATATGAAAAAGGGCAATTGAATGTGGTGATCTAAGACCACGATATCTGAATGTGGTGACTTCAGTCACAATTATTTAATCTGGTGGCTATGCCACGAATTTTATAAGAGGCGATGAGCACGCCGATCGCAGCTGATGCGCGCTTCGATGGTGTGTAGCGGATGGAGGGTTGACTTAGTACTCCCCACGGTGTGCAGGTTGGTACGGGTGACGTGTAGCGGATGGCTAACTAGGCTTGGGTTTGGGAATGCATCATTAATTGTATACTATGAGATGAATGTGTTTGATTTATTATGCCTGAATCTATTTAGACTTAGTGTTTGTGTACACATTGAGTCTGTTTGACTCACCCCGTTGTGGGAACGTTTTTCAGGTGACGAACAGTAATGGACCGGGTCGGCAGGAGCTTGTGGTGGCCATGCTCAGCTTGAAGTTTATTTAATTTTGGACTTTTACACTTTAAGTACTTTGAATATAAAGTTTGGAATTTATCTTGATGTAATAAGGCCATAGTAAACTATTTTATTTCTGTTTTATTTATTATGTTACAAAATTTTAATTATTCAGGATTAAGTTAATTTAATTTAAAATAAACCCTAAATATTTTGTCACCTTAAATAAATGGGTTTCAATATAAGATAAACTTGTTTTAACTCGAGCCCAACCCAAAGACAATATTTCTTTCAAAATGCACAAGTTTTTCCTATGTAACAAAAGAATTTTGAACCGGTTTTCTTCGAGGAACATACCAGATCCGGGCAAGGCTCGTGGGCCAGGAATGGGGTGTTTCAAGAATGCCTCATAACTCGGCTTCAAGAACTAAACATACCCCTAAAAAGTGATTAAAACCCATAATCCATTCCCCTATATGATTTCGCACCAACTCCCCCTATAAATGCAAAACCTATATTCAAATTAACTGCCCCATCAATATGCAAGTGAACCCAATTATCTAGTAAAGGATCCCCTGAATGAAATTGCATATTCGATTCAAGCTTTCCTTATGTGTGGACTAAAATTGTCTTGCCCAAGTAATAGAATCTTTAACAATCTCATCAACTATCCATGTTAGCCCTTGGATAACCTACCTATAGTCTTATTATTAGTGTTAAAAATCTAGCCTCACAACCTTTCCTACCAACTCTTCAGTCTCCTATAAAATTTTCCGGTTATACAAGTGACCTAGAAGACTGGGGAGGCAAATCTAAGTCTTAACCAAGCTCGGGTATGGTTTTGCAGAGTCAAAGTTAGTTGACCAAGGCTAAACTGTTAAGTATTGGCCAAAAACGATCCAAGGTCCCTAAGACAAAACTCTCTCATAATTCTCTTTACTTTAAAATTTAACCAAATAGTATCCATTTTCAATGTCCAACAGGTGAAAAAGCATCGAAGGTCTTCACAAGTTGGATATCCTATTTTGGAGTGTCATAAATCTAAAATTCCGGCCAAGAAGCTTAATCATGACCGTCAAAGCCATGTCCTTAACTAGTAGCTGATTAACCTTCTCAGAAAAATCAATTGCTAGAATTTCATTAATAGTTGATCTCTTAATATCCCCCTATTCAAATTCTATTTTCAAATCTGGTACCTCATTCACCCCTCTCTTGATAGATGACCCCCTACGAGTTTATCTTTCTAAGTCATTGTCGGTGTAGGATCCAGATCCACCCCAAATAACAAGTCCAAAATCACCTATTGCTCCATATGGTAGACTTTTTTTCTGGAAAAGTCATCAGGCGGGCCATGCCATCTTCCTCACCAACAACGTTAGAGGAGTCCACAATATTTGACATTCCCTAACCTTGCAAATGATATATTTCAATTACTATTTGCAATGGATTTAGATGAGTGGATTCAATTGTTTAAGTTCATTTTACCTTTACGAATGATTGATTTTAATGCGAATAATAAATAGATTCAAATTCAAATCAACAAATTTGAAGTTAAATTTCACAAAAACTGCATATGTTCAACTTGTTGGTCTATTGCACAAGTATAATTGATTTTCTAAAATTTTAGATACATTTGAAGTTAAATCTCACAGTTGGTGACTCAACTTTCATACTTTTTATTTTAAGCACCAAAAATAAAAAATTTGTTAATTGGACACTATCATTAATGATAGTTTTCGTTTTAGTCATCCAACTCTAATAAGGTTTCATTTGGTCACCCTGTTAATTCTATGTTATTATACACTCATTTTATTCACCCAATTTTAATAATTTTCATTTTAGTCAATCATTTACTTTTTAAAAATAATTTTATTTTATTTTCCAAAAAACCACTTGGAATTTTATATGAAATTGACTTATTTCAACTGTGGAGATAAAACCCTTGGTTTTTCTTGTATCTCAATTCTCTCAAGTTTTTTTTTGAGAAAATCAATTTTTTCCATGAAAAAGCCTAAAATTTTCCCTTTTTACTAAAAAAGCAAAAAAATAATTCTAAAAAAGAAAAATAAAGGAAGTTTAAAATATAAAATGGTTTTCCCGTTAAAATCCAAGTATTTTATTTTGGTAAAACTTTAGGTTTTTTGCTTTTAATAGAAAAAAACTAAAATTATTTTTAAAAGGAAAAAAATAAAGGAAATTAAAAAGGTAAAATTGGTTTTTCCCTATAATAACCTAGATAATTCCTTATAAAATCTCGTATTTTTTCTTTTATTGAAAAATAAAATTAATTTTAAAAAATAAAAATAAAGGAAATTAAAAGTATAAAATGGTTTCCCCTATAAAAATCTAAGTCTTTTTCCTGTAAAACCTTAGGTTTTTTTTATTTTAATGGAAAAAAACTAAAATTAATATTAAAAAAGAAAAAGAAAATTAAATTTTAGAAATATAAAATGAGTAACTAAAATGAAAACTTATTAAAGTTGGGTAGCTAAAATAAAACGGTTGTTGACGACAATGCTAATATGCTATTTCTTTTTATTTTCGGTGGCCAAAATAAAACTTATAAAAATTGAATGATTAACTGAGTAATTTATCCTTTAAAAATTGAATCAAAATTAAATCCTATTTTATATGTAAATTCTAGAAATAGGTATTAAAATTATATATTTTATTTGGGTGCTTTGAAAATAGGTTATAATTTGTTTTGAATGTAATTGCGTGTAATTTCATATATAAAATATTTGGATAATTATTGTAATTAGTGAACCTTGTTAAATTAAGTGTAACAAATTTTTATTAGAGTAATTAGGTAGATAATTACAGTTAAATCCAATTACTCTATGAATTTTCAAACATACCCATATGTGATTTAAGTATAAGAAGTTATTTTTAATAATAATATTTTAATTTTAAGATATATATTTTTTGTTTTCAAAATATAATTATATATTACCTTATTTAAATGATCTAAAATTTTTATTGGTGATAGATAATTTTCTATACATTTTAGCCTATTAAATATTTAATTAAATTACATAGTATTTATAATAAATTATATGTTTTAATTTTAACCAAATTATATAAAATTTATTATTACTTACTTATCCAAGGACCAAAAAATTATGACAAATAGTATATGTTAAATATTAGAAAGAGAATAGTTGAACAAATATGGGATGCTAGTGTAATTAGATAAAATTGTACATGATATTTATTTTTCTTGTTAATTTTATTGGTAATCATATTGCTGCTACTTTATTGGATTAACATGTTACATACAATAATTTGATTTTGAATTTTGTTACTTGTCTAGAGAAATTTCTATCAAGTATTATTGATGATTTTTTTATATTAATCAATATATTATTTAAAATTTAAAACAATATAATCGTGTAATTACGATACATACTACTAAATATAATATAGGAAATTATTAATTATACTTTATTAATCAAACATGTTGAAGAAATAATATTTTTTTGTAATTACAAAAGGATGTGATTACTATCTTAATTCTTACATTTTCATTCAATTACTCTTTAGCAACTAAAAGCGTATTAATATTTAAGTTATATTCACAATTTAAAAGAAAATATGCATTTTTATATTATAAAAAATAAAATTGACTCGTTTCGTTAGTAATTTAAAATTTATAAAATGACTTCTATTTAGGATTCTTGCATTATTTTCAGTACCTATTAATTATAATATAAACAATTATTTGACCGATTAATATAATTATTTATAATTTGACTTTGTACTTAAAAAATAATTAACAATACCTTAATAAGTTAGAGTTTTAATTTTTCTATAAAGGAAAGGCCCAAAATGATGATAAGAAAAAGTCCAAGCCATACTCCCATTCTTACATGGGCCAGACTAACACTAAGGTATTTATTAGACCCAACTTATAATCCCCAATTTTGGAATTTAAATACAAGTGAAAAAAGAGAGAAGAAAATCCCTAATTTGTTTACTTGCTAGCTTATTCTTCTTCTTGCAGCCGACAAATCGAGTTTGGGATTTGGGAATTTGCGATTGGGAATTTCAAGTTACCAAATTTCCGGCCAAAGCTTGAGAAAAAATGACTGATTACGAAGAACCACGGTATCAAGGAAACGGAGATAACCTCGAAAACAGTTATGGCGGAGGTTCTTCTCCTAAGTCTCGTTCCGACGATCAAAACGATTCTAAATATCAGGTTGGATCTCGACAAATTCAGCTTTATTTCGTCTGTTAAGATTTTTAATTGTTTCTTCAAGTTCTTGTTTGAAGGAACTTCTAAGGAATTTGTGTGGTTTTGTTGGATTTTTACCACGCAAAACCTTGAATTTATTGTTTGTTAGCCTTGGGGAAATCACAATGGGAAATCATGAACGGATAAGCTAAAAATATCAAATGTGCAATATGTAATATGATTTTATTTTTAGATTGAACTATTACTTCATCATTAGTGTTTTAATAATCTATCTTGATTATACTTTGCGTCATTTGTCTTTCCTTTTCAGCAAACCTCTTAAGGAGTAACTAGAATATAGAAAAAAAGCTAGCTAGCAATTGGAGCCCTAAATTTTAATGGGAGTTTTTCCAAGGCTCTATTTTTTCTTCGAATTAGGTTTATTTATTTATCTGGAAATTTTGCTAGTTTGACAGATAGCATTTTGAATTTCTTCTAGTACTTAGTTTTGTTCTAACTTCAAGCATAAGCATTAGAAAATGATGCATATATTGTAAAATCTAGTGTTTTCTTTTTTTTCTTTCCTTTTTTATACAAACCAGTTTTTTAAAACAGCATGAGCTTCTCATAATTCAAATTACATATTATGCTTCAGTTTTATCGTTCCAGTTTTTATCCCGTATGACTGGTGGGTAGAAGGAATTAGAACCGGGTTTTTTGGGTCAGGCAATCCTGTATGTTTATTTTTCCATCTACTATGTTTTGCTGACGTTTGTTCTTATTTTAGATCTTGATACAGATGTTCAGTTCTATTTTTCTCATTGAATTTGGCTAGTTGATAGGTTGTCTTTTCAATAAAATTTTACTGCTTAGATTTGTTCTAGGCTAAGGTTTTTCCTGGAAAATAGTTTTCTTGATGTGAATTTTATGCCTGTTCTACATTTGAGATTTTAGTGTTATGGATTACATGCAACTCTACATTTGGTCTCTTAGTGATATAAGATAAATGCAACCTTAACTATTTCTTGTATGGGTCTCAGGATTATGAGAGAGAGTCTTCTAAAAGCAGGGAAAAGGAGAGAGAGAAAGGGCGTGACAAGGAAAGGGACAAGGACCGTGATCGCCACAGGGATAGGGATAGAGATAAGGATAGGGATAGGGACCGAGAAAAGGATCGTGATCGTGAACGCCATCACAGAGATCGTCATAGGGATCGTAGTAGGGAACGCAGTGAGAAAAGGGATCGAGGAAGAGATAGGGATGATGATGATTATTACCGCAGTCGAGATTATGACAGGTAATTTCCGCTTTAATATGAATTGTTTTGATCATTGCTTTTTTCTTCTTGTTAATATAGTTTAATGAGTTATTTTTTGCTCAAATGTTATTTACAGAAGAAGGGACTATGATAGAGACAGGGAGGATAGGCATAGGCGCCGGTCAAGGAGTAGATCTGAGCGCAGATCAAAGTCAAGATCTCCTTCTCGGTCTCGCTCACGCTCACGCTCAAAGAGGTAGATCATGAAGAACTTGATTATAAGAAAAAATTATGTGGTTGCAGTTAGATATTCTGGTTTCTGGTATGCTAACTTCATTATTTTGCAGCAAAAGGATTAGTGGTTTTGACATGGCCCCTCCAGCTTCAGCAATGTTAGCTGCTGGTGCTGTGGCAGCTGCTGCATCAGGTACATGTTCCTTTCATAAAATTTAATATTGTTATACATGGTTAACTGTTATTTTTGTTTTTGGATGATCTAGTGTGGAAAGTTCGTATCAAAATACTGGTCTGGTTTTGGTAAGCTGTATTTTTTCTCCTGTTTTGTATATATTGCCTTTTAAGCAGTGACCTTTGGAAAGCTATAATATTGTTTTAAATTTTTTTACTTAGTGAATAATTCTGGAACTGAGAGGGTTTTTGGTTTTGTCTTCTGTTTGGTGTTTGTTTGTTTGTTTCTATGTTTCTGTCTTTGTTTTTAAGAAGGCAATGGCGTGAGCCGACTTCTGTAGCTTTTATGTACAAGGAGGAATCAATGCACCCGTTTTGATGGTATTGTACGTCTTCAACTGGCAACTATTGCCTGTTTTGGTAGTCTTGCTAAATATTTCCTCCAGATTTTGCTTGTGATGAATTCCTTTTTCAATCTCTAAAAATGCGAGAGGTTTGCATATGCTATGGAAATGAAAGCATAAAAGTCCTAATGCTAAACCCACTGCTATAGAATTCTGACTTTGATTTATAACTATGTCCTCATATGAAATATGAATTTCATTTCAGGGCAGATTCCGGGGACAACTAACCCAACCATACCTGGAGTGTTTCCTAACATGTTTCCTATTGCAACTGGACAGGTATATATTGCTCTCTACACCTGATATTTATGAGCTTGCTTTATTTCCTGTAACTTCATTTAATTTTGGTTTTCTGCAGCCATTTGGTGCTCTCCCAGTTATGCCAGTTCAGGCAATGACTCAGCAGGTTGGATGGATTATGCATGCAATATAGAAAGCACCTTTCTTTAGAAAACATTATCTTGCATTACAGAAATTATGGATTTTATCTTGTGATTTCAGGCTACTAGGCATGCTCGTCGGGTGTATGTTGGAGGGCTTTCTCCTACTGCTAATGAACAGGTTCCACCTTACACTGTTGTACCATTTATTGCCATTATGATTGCAAATGGAGACAATACTGACCCTTAATGTTTATATTATAGTCTGTTGCAACTTTCTTCAGCCATGTTATGGCTGCAATTGGTGGAAATACTGCTGGTCCAGGTATACTTGGGGGTTTTCTATATATTACATTATCAAGCTACCTGCCTTATTTTTCTTCTATATCTGCTCATTGTTTTTTGTTATGTATTCAGGGGATGCTGTTGTTAATGTCTACATAAACCATGAAAAGAAGTTTGCTTTTGTAGAGATGAGATCTGTAGAGGAGGCTAGTAATGCAATGGCTTTAGATGGGATTATTTTTGAGGTAATTTTAGTTTCTTTTTGGATCTTGATGCCAAATCCTTTATATAGTTGTGCTTACTTTTTTTGCACTTCCAGGGAGCACCTGTGAAGGTCAGAAGACCTAGTGACTATAATCCGTCGCTTGCTGCAACACTTGGTCCAAGCCAGCCCAATCCGAATCTAAATCTAGCTGCTGTGGGTCTAACGCCAGGTTCCGCTGGCGGGCTTGAGGGCCCCGACCGCATATTTGTTGGTGGGCTTCCATATTACTTCACAGAAGCACAGATTAGGGAGTTATTGGAGTCTTTTGGGCCTCTTCGAGGTTTTGATCTAGTAAAAGATAGAGAAACCGGGAACTCTAAAGGCTATGCATTTTGTGTTTATCAAGACCTGTCAGTTACAGATATTGCTTGTGCTGCTCTAAATGGAATTAAAATGGGTGATAAAACGCTCACTGTTAGGCGAGCAAACCAGGGTGCTACCCAGCCTAAACCCGAGCAAGAGAGTATACTCCAGCATGCACAGCAGCAGATTGCTTTGCAGGTTAAGTTCAGATATTATTCTTTTATTAAAATCTTATAACATCATATCCCTTGCAATTTCGGGTGTTATTAGGTACATCTAATTTGCTTATTCTTTTTTCTTTTTCAGAGGCTAATTTTGCAACCACAAGGTGTGCCGACAAAGGTTGTGTGTTTGACTCAAGCACTTAATGTTGATGATCTCAGAGATGATGATGAGTACGAGGACATTGTGGAAGATATGAGACAAGAGGGTGGAAAATATGGTAAAATCCCTTCTTAAACAATCTGATACCTCTTTTTAACATGTGTACTCTCTTATCTATTTTTATTAATTTCTTTTATTTTCTTGTGTTCATATTTCTGTTTTACAGCACTTTCTTGTTCTACATTCTGCTATAAAGAATCAAGCCTAACATACTCAGACAGAAGACTTGCTATATCCCTCTAATATATTTGACACTGCTTTCTCTAACCTATTCTTTTGTGGACAAATATGTGTTATTTTCCCTCTTTCTGGAATTGAAATTTTTACAGAAAATATGACATATTTGACACTACTTTCTCTAACCTATTCTTTTGGGTAAAAATGTATCTTTTTTCTCTTTTCTGGAATCGAAATTTTTACACGAAAAATGCAGGTGCATTGGTGAATATTGTCATCCCACGCCCAAATCCGAATGGAGAACCTGCCCCAGGTGTTGGGAAGGTCAGTATTGATGCTTTTTACATTTTCTTCTGTGGTTTTCTAACTTTCTGTTTAAGTGTTGGTCATGGAATGGGGATACGATCCTCCAAAATCTCCAAATAAATGGAAAAACTTGGACATATCTATGTTGGATACATACCCGTGGCCAACATTTACACCCAAGTCCAAGGAACATAGTATATTTTTTTTCTTTGGTTTGTAGTTATTTGATCATTGTCTTGTCTTCATCTTATCCATGGTATTGGCAAGTGAATGTATTGACTTGGTCATTTCTACTCTATTCAAACTCCTGATGTTACTGTAATTCTCCGGTGCAATTAGGTATTTCTGGAATACTTGGATGTTGAAGGTTCCAAAAAGGCTCAAGCTGCAATGAATGGTCGGAAATTCGGCGGAAATCAAGTTATTGCCGTCTACTATCCAGAAAACAAGTTCGCACAAGGGGAATATGATGGCTAATGTAGAGATATAAAATCATCATAGCATTGTGCTTGTACTGATTCTATGTTTATGTCTGATCATTATCTGGTTCCTAAGGAATTTTCTAGTGGCAACCTGTGGTCGAACTTTGGAATTTGACAGTGGAACATATCTTGTCACAATACGTTAGAACTAGTTTAGATGAATGTGTTGTTTAATGATTTTTTGAGCCTTTGCTGCACTTGAATAGGTTTATAAGGTTTTTTATTTGCTTTGGTGAATTGCATTTTAAAACTGCAGTTGAACCAAATGCAGTGAAAAAAGTACTTGATTTAAGATTTAAGTGTGTTGTACTATTGCCGAAAGAGGTTTCGGAAAATAAAATGTTAATTTTAGGGATGATGCTGTGAAGTAAAAAAATATGCATTAATATTATGATATTTTAGTGAATTAATTATTGGTAAATTTTAATTTGAATATATAAATTACATTTTAAATATAAAAAATAATGTTTAAAAATGAATTTTAATAGAATAAAACATAAAGTCATTAGATTAATTTTCATAAAATAGAGGTGAAATTTATAATCAAATCTAATTAGTTAAGTAAATATATAACATATATATAATTAAAATCAATAAAGCTGATTGATTTAAATGTCATTGTATCATTAAATATTGGCAAATAACCATCTTGGCGAGAGAGACAGTTCGTGACAACCTTCTCACGGCGGAAGAGGTAGATCATTTGGAACGTAGCCCTAAAAAAATTAAGGCTGCAATCAGAGATGCTCTTGGTAGTTAGGGGATCGGTTTTCGATCCTTCAAAGATTCACTGTTGGAGTCAAAAGTTTTCCCTGGTTTTTGTCGTAATTCTTTTGCGGTGGACGAGAATGATCAAGACTCGGATAAGGAGAGTCGAGAAAATCTGAATGGAGTGGAAACTCTTCCTACAATACGTATTAGTAAAAATCTTTAGAAGGAACTGCGCAGGCCCTGGCGTCAAGCACTTATTAACGAATTACTCGGTAAAACAATTTCCTTCAACTCACTATTGGAATAAGTTTCACTTCTTTGGTGTTTGGATGGGATTTTGAATCCATCGACTTGGGTTATGGATTTTATGCGGTCAAGTTTGAGAAACAGGAGGACAGATTCAAGGTGATGATTGAGGGCCGGTGGAAAATTATGGACCATTATTTGACGGTTAAAAAATGGAAGCCAAATTTTCATCCCGAAACAGCAGTTGTGTGGTCAACAGTGATTTGGATTCATATCCCTGGTTTACCTTTGGACTATTTCCATGAATCTGTTCTGATTGATGTAGGAAAGCTTGTGGGGAAACCAATCAAGGTTGATTCGAATACATCTTTGGCGACTCGGGGCAAGTTCGCTAGAATATGTGTGGAGGTTGATTTGTCAAAACCTTTGTTGTCGCAAGTACGTATTGGTAACTTTGCTCAAAACATCGAGTATAAGGGTCTCCATACTGTCTACTTTTCTTGTGGTTGTTTTGGTCACCGTTTGGAATCCTGCTCTCATCAAGTGGCACAAAAGGAGCAGGTGTAGCCGGAGGCTGTGGCCACGACGGCGGAACCCATGGTAACGGAAAATTTGGTCGACGCTGATGGTCCAAAACGTTATGGGCCGTGGATGTTGGTTATAAGAAACCCGAGTGAAGGCAAGAAACACTAGCAACAAGAATTTAGGGATTTGGGGGGGGGGGGGGGCTTATTTCCAGGGATTCTAATAAATTTGAGATTCTCATGGAGGAGAATAATCAGGAGATTGAAGCTCTTAAGGATATCCAAATTGGGTCAGAGAATATCATGGCCGCTATTAATGTGGGGACGGGGCAGAAAAATAATGGGTCGAGAGTTAAGGCCTTACAGAGTGAGAGAATGAAGGCCTCAGCATGGGCGGATTACTTTACAAGAATGGTTGGACAGAGTTTTGATCAATCCGGAAGCTCTGAATTATTTTCCAGAGATGAGTGTGCTTAATATTATAAGCCACGGTTATATTTTGATCGCCACCCATTTCTTCTTAATACTTTGGGTCGTTATGTCCTTTCCAAGAGACTTGTGGCCTTTTAGATAGAAAGCTGCCCGTCTTACCAGTATGGACTTTAAGGAAATCTTCACGAGAGAGTGGATGGAAACTCGAGCAGTGTTGCACATGCCATTGAAACTGTCACTAGGGCTATTAAGGAGTGGAAGTCCTCTTTTGGTAATATTTTTGGTGAGGAAACAGTCATTGATCAGAAGGTCGCAGGGTATTCAAAATTCACCTCTGTTGTATATTTTCTTCTTATTTGCAACAATTAGAAGCAACTCTTAATACTGAATATCAGACCATTTTGACGCAAGAAGAATTATTGTCTTCAGAAATCTCTTTTGGACTGGATTTCTAAGGGTGAATGGGACACTAGATTTTTTCACCTTACAACGTTGATGTGACGAAGTCGAAATAAGGTGTTGGGTTTATTCATTGATGATTCTTGTGTAACTAACCAAAGAACTATGATGGAACATATGGTAAATTACTCTGATCAACTCTTTGCTAGGAAGCAGGTATCCTCGTTACCTCGTGATTTTTCTGATTTTCAACCCTCACTTGGTTTCGATAGAAGAGGTTCGTAATAGCCTTTTTTCCATTAAAAGACTGAAAGCTCAGGGTCCGGATGATATTCAACCAATCTTTTATCAAAAGCATTGGGATTCGGTGAAAGATTCAATATTTGAATTTGTCAAGGGGGCATGGAATGCTGGTACTTTGTTTTCATTCCTAAAGTAGCAGCAATAGATAGAATCTCTTTGTTCCGGCCTATAAGCCTCTACAATACTTCCTATAAAGTTTCATCTAAAACGGTTGTGAATCGTCTTAGTCCAGTATTACAACGTCTCATTGGGCCTTTCCAAAACAATTTTCTTGCTGGAAGGAGCACAACTGATAATATTTTGGTGACACAGGAAGTGGTTCATTCGATGATGAATATGAGAGGAATTTAGGGGGCGATGATTCTGAAGGTTGATTTGCAAAAAGCTTATGATAACGTCGACTGGAGCTTCCTCAAGTTTGTCCTGATTGAATTTGGTTTACCGCACCGTCTTATTGATTTGATCATGTTTTGTGTGCAAGCTAGCAAAATCACCTCGATTTGGAATGGACAAGTGACTTCAGAATTTTCTCCTCAACAAGGCTTGAGACAGGACGACCCACTGTCACCATATCTCTTCATTATGGTGATGGAAAAGTTGTTACACATGATATTGGATAGAGTCAGAAGAGGTAGTTGGGTGCCTTTTAAAGTCTCTAGACGAGGTCCCCGAATCTCACACATTTTTTTCCGCTGATGATTTATTGCTTTTTGCCGGAGCTAGTGTGAACCAGTTGAGCATCATCCAAGGCTGCCTACATGAATTCAGTGCGCCTCTGGATTATCTATAAACTTCTCCAAGTCTAAACTGTTTGTTTCCCCTAATTACAGCATGTTTCAGCTCCCTCATTGAGGGCTACTTGTGGTATTCAGCTTGCTAATGATTTAAGAAAGTGTCTTGGTGTACCGATTATTCATGCTTTGTGTAACGAAAGAGACTTACACGCATATTCACAATACTTCGGCTTTAAACAGGAGTTTCCAAATAGAGCAAATGAGGTAAATTTTTCTCGACTTGAAAATCGTATTGATAGACTAACTTCTCTTGTTCAATAATTGACCATAGGAAATTCTCAATAAGTGCAGACTTGTAGCAATGGGATTCATAATGATTACAGTTATTACACTAATGTGTACCCCACATTCCAAGAAGATCTCTATGAGCATATTAAAGAAATTAGAGGATTTTTCAATTGACCACAATGAAGAAATGATCCCTATGTCAATACTTATAATCATGGATTGACGGATTATTTCGATTTTAGTTATGAATCAAGTCCACATACTCCCACGCAATTGTCGTCTTCAAAGCAAGTCTCTTGAGGATATAGTTGAATCTCTCACTAATATAGTTCAACTCCCACAAGCAAATATGGAGAACCATCCAGAAAATAGAAAATCAAATCAGTTAACTTGTAATTTTATTGAGTGGATTAGAGTCTCAAGAAAAGGAAATTGAAAAAGAGGTGGTCACTCTTGAGGAATCAACTATCAACCTAATAACAAAAAACTAAAGTCATTCGTGATAGAATCATCTTTCCTAGAAAGTCGAAGAGAAAATAGAAGATGAAGTCACAAAGGAAGAGATTAAAGAGAAAATAGAAGATGAAGTCACAAGCGAAGAGATTAAGGATGAAATAATAGTGCAAGATGATAACAATTTTGTTGAGCCTGTGCACTAGGATTTTTATCATTGTTCCAAATAGCTTTAAGCCTAATAAAAATTGAGAATACTAAAATTTTTTTCACGAATTTTTAATTTTTTTATTGCTGATTTATTTGTAACCATTTTGCACTTTCTATAAGTCATGTCAAACAACCACCATCCCTTCAACTTAATCATGTATTTTTACTGTATTAGAATTATAATTAGGTTTGGGAATGGTCGATTAAAGAACCAAAAGGGAATTAACACTCTAAAGTTGCCTCGACTTCCAATTTGTACCTAATCGAATCTTTCGGCAATGAAATAACATTTAAGAATGTTTAGTCAAAGACATTAAATAAAGGCGCTTGTGGAGAAGTAATTTCAGGGTTAAATATTTTTATTATTACTTTACTTTTTTTTGTAATTTTCATTGCATAGCATTGCATATTTAGGTTGCATAACACATTTAATTTTAACTCATTTGCAATTTTTAATATTTTATTTTGAGTCTCTCCGTTTTTAAATTTCTATTTTAGTATTATTGATGTGTAGGACCAAATTGGAGGAGTGAAAGGAACTTCAAACGAAGTCCTGAGGCCAAACCAAGTGCCTTAGCTTCGAAGTCAATGCCCAGCGCGCGACTGCAAGATGGTACGTCGATGCCCTAGCGCCACAAACTTCGAAACTCGACCTCTATCTGGTGACCTAGTGCTGACGAAAACCCTCCTAGCTCGAATTTTTCGTGTTTTTGGTGGAGTGAACAGCTCTAACTCTCATTTTAAGGGTATTTTGGTATTTTAAAATTTTATATTTGATATTATACCATATATTTGACCACTTAAAAACCGTTTTAGTTACTTTAGTTGGTTTTCTATTTTTCTTTGAAATTAAGTGCAATAAAATAAAAGTTTTAAAAGTAGATCAAGAGAGCGACTTCAAACATTTGGAGACCATTTTAATCTATTATGTGATTAGATAAGTACGACTGTGAACTAAATTCTTGGTCTACACTCAATTATTATTTTTTATTGTGTTTAGTTGCTTTTATTTTTTTTAAATTTTTTTAATTTGATTTTGTGTCATAGGTACCACCACACATTAATAGAACGAGTCGTTAATTTTTTTATTGTTTTTAGTTGCTTTTGTTATTTTTATTTTTTAAATTTAATTTTGTGTCATAGTTACCACCAGACCTTAACAGAACGAGTCATTGATGCTTCAAAAAGAGTAAAGGATGGGTCAACTTTGATATATTTTCTCAGCACTTTAACAAGGAAGTTTCCTAATTCTTCGCTTATTTTTGGAACATTGAGGACAATGTTCTATTTAAGTGTGTGGAGTCAAGTCAATTTAGTTTGCATGAATTTTTTCTAGTTATTTTTTAAAAATTTTCATATTTTATTTTATTTTCAATTTTTGCATGATACATGTAGTTTGCATGAAATCTTAACCCAGTGAGATGTTGAATTAATTTTATATGCCTTTGAGATTTGTAAATTTGTCGTAATGAATATTTTCAAAACTTAAATGTTGACTTTGATAAGATTTTTATAGTCGATTTTAGAATTTTTGACATAATAATTTTGCTTGAAGCATGCCTACAAAGAATGATGTAGGTGAAATTTTGAATTATATTGAGATAATAATTTATAACCAACTTGATCTACCCTATTTGATTTTTTTAGATTATTTTTTTAAAATATAATACACTAAATATATTAAAAAAAACGCTAAAATAAAATTTTTTTAAACCCATTAAAAATTTATATAAAAAAACACTACCACAAATATAATAAATGTTTTATTATATTAAAAAACACAAATAAATATAATAGATATTCTATCGTATTAAATATATTTTTTAAAATTTTATATTTTGGGTTGGATTATTTAGTTGAATTTTTTTTTTTTAGGTTTTGGGAAAAGTATTTAATTGTTGTTGAGTTAGTGATTTAATATAAATATAAATATATAATTATTTAACATATATAATTAATATATTTGGGGCTAGCTTGGCCAAAAAATTCTTGCCCAAGACTCAATTCATATAGAAAATGAGCCTTAAATTTTATCAAGTCCATTTTTTGAGCTTCGTATTTTTTTGTTCAAACCTTCCATTTTTCGGACGAGGCTTTGAACCTAAATGAATGATCTGATACATGAGTAGTTGTATTCTCACTTACCTTAAGTTGAGATAACTTAATACGAAACTTATGACTTCAACTATGTATAATTACAATTGGTACTTGCAGATTTGAGCATTTAAACATGAATTAATATTTTAGAATGGGCCAATTTTTTTTAAAAGTCATGACAAAATGATTAAATATAACTAAAATGTGATAAAAAATATAATTGAAATAAAAATGCATAAATACATTAAAAATTATATCATATCATGGTTTTTTTTTAAATCATGTGAAAAATGGAAATTGAATAATGCGTGTTGAGTATTAATTTAATTAAAGAAATAAGAAAGAAAGGAGGTAGAAATAAAGAAGTAAGAAGGTGAGTATGCATAAGAACAGATACATAACCCCTTCCAGCCTCCAACAATACATAATTAAACTAAAGATCTCCATGTAATTAGTGGAGGAATATTACTTGATCCTTCTTTCCCATTATTTGTCATTATTTTTCACAGAAAGATGCATTGATACAATATAAATACATTTAAAATTTACATCATATCATGGTCTTTCTAAATAATGTAAAAAATGGAAATTGAATTATTGGATTAATTTGATTACCCAAATAAGAAAGTAAGGAGGTAGAAATAATGAAATAAGAAGGTGGGTATGTTAATAACTCCCTCCAGCCTCTAACAATACATAACAAAACTCTGTCAATACCAACAACACATCAAAGAAGTGAATGCAATGAGATAAACCAACTTCATTACAAATCAACAACCACACCAGGGATTATATCCAATTTTAAAACATTACAAATATATATTATAAATTAATTATACCTATTGTAAAAAAAAGCAAAAGTGTTAAAAATTTCTAAAATATTTTAAAAATGTAAAAGTTCATAAAAATATATTTAAAAAAAAAATGTCTGAAATTCCACCTCAGGAGGACATCAAGAGTGGGTCAATCAAGTTTGCCCCAGAGTTGCCTCAGAGGAAGCTTGATGGAATAAAGAGGTTGGAATTTGGGTTATTGAATAAGGTTGGAATGCTTTTTCCTTATGTATTTTGGGGTACAGACTTTGATACCTTTGGGTGCAACTTTCTTGAGTATTAAATAACAGCACAGATTGTCTCATTGTTTGATGTGCATAGTATATAAAGAAAGGGCAAAGTGTCCTTTGTATGTGAGCCAATCAAGTGAACTCATTAATGTAGTAAACTTTATGTTCATTTTTAACTTGTTTCGAATTTGGTCGTATAATTGTTAACTGCCAAATGCCAATGGTTCGTATCTTGTATGACAAAATTTAAGCATTGTTGGTTGTGTGAAACAATCCTGGTGCTTTGTGTATTTCTGCATGCAGGTATATATGAACCACAAGGTATCACTGTCCCCGAGCCCCTCCAAACTGTCTGTACCAGATGGGGTGGTGATCCCTTCAGCCTAGGTTCATACTCTAATGTTGCAGTGGGAGCATCCCGAGATGACTATGATATATTAGCTGAAAGTGTGGAGGACGGAAGGCGATACCCTGCCACCATGCATGGAGCTTTTCTTACTGGGCTTCGGGAAGCTGCAAATATGGCTCAATATGCAAAGTCTCGGACTGCAAAGAAAAAGATCAACAGGAGTCCATCAAGTAATACTCATTCTTATGCTTCTGCCCTTATGGATTTATTCAGAGAGCCTGATCTAGAATTTGGGAGTTTTTCTGTTATTTTTTGTCAAAAGAATGCTAATCCGAAGTCAGCAGCCATTCTAAGGGTGACAATTAGTGAGCCCCGAAAGAAGAATCTGGAAAGCTCAAAGACAGATCAGCAACATTCGAAAAATGTGCTTTTTCAGCAGCTCCAATCACATTTTAATCAGCAACAACAGTTGCATGTTTATACATTGTTATCAAAGAAACAGGCATTTATGCTGAGAGAAGTGAGAGGTGGTGATGAGATGAGGTTGAACTATCTGTGCGAAAAGCTGGGAATTAAGCTGGTGGGACGGAAGGGTTTGGGACCTACTGCCTATTCCATCATTGCTTCTATTAAAGCGCAAAGGGGCGTTCGAAAACCTTCTTCAATTACTTTGGCTCCAAAATCAGGTGAGAGTTATAGTATATTCCTTTATTATATCTTTATCCCAAAAGATGAAATTTGCACATGAAATAATATTCCTATGGTTTGGTAAAAGGGACATCAATGCTGAAAACTGGCACTTTAAAGCAAAAGTTCATCAGGTAAGACTTAAGAGCCAAAACATTTAATTTTATTCTTATATATGTTAAAGATCTCCATGTGATTAGTGGAGGAATATTACTTGATCCTTCTTTCCCATTATTTGTCATTATTTTTCACAGAAAGGCCAAAATAGCGCGCAAAACTAAAGGGTTGATTCCTCCGGTTGTGAATGCGGCGAATGGCAATCTGTCAGAGGAAATAAAACTGATAAACCAAGCTCCTCCTGACCCTTCTAGTTCAGGTATGTCTGAAGTTTTCTAGTTTCCTTCTATAGCTACAATTTGTTGGTGCAGTTCTATGTGATGCGGTCAATTGTTTCTGTTGTTTATTATTATTATTATTATTATTATTATTATATTATATGTTCTAAGCCTAAAGTAATATCAACTGTTTTCCTGTGAAATGTCTTAATTGTTCTAATTTTGCCTTTGTTCTATCTTTCCTGAATCTCTAGGTTTAAAAAAATAAAACAAAATTCTTTCCCTAGTTCATTTAAGTTAGTTTAGGAACTTTTAATTTCGAAATAAAACTTGTGTGAATGGAACACGAACTCATAAATCGGGTAGATACCTATTTAGTATTGAACTTAAAATACCTATAGATTTTTTATGAATTCGAAATTCATGGTTTATACATTTCATGTATATTCGCATTGTACCATAACTAATTTATATATAATGTATAGTTTTCGTTCTCATAATTTATATATAATGTATATTCGCAAATGCCCTTTAAATTCTTGGAGCTTCTATCTGAGCTCTTCAAAGTGTTGCTACACAAGGTGGAATCAAATGTTTTCTATTCCCCTATATTACTTTGATTTGGATCAGATACAGCTATGCAGCCTATAGGGATTTTTAATTTTTTTATTTATTAAAAACATAATGTATTTAGAGGATTCTTGGAGAGTCCTATCCTTATACCTACGTCCATTTATGCATTGGATACATACGGATGCTTGAAAAAAATGAAGAATTGGAGCAAAATAGCTGTTCCCACCATTAGGTTATTGTCCTGTTGGCTCGATCATTATCACCGTAAAGATGTCCTTCCACAGTTTGCCTTTCTTCTGAAAGGTTAAAAATGATGTACATTGAACAAGACGCAGATGCTGTCAATGGTCTTGAGATGCACTCATTAATATCCTTGTTGAAGATGTACCTGCCATGTCTGCCGCTAACTTGATTTTCTGAATCTCCTCACTAACATCAGCAATTCCGAAGCTTGTAATAGGAGTTTGGCCATGGCAAACTGTTTATCAATTGTGAAGCCGGTCGCGATGGAAAATTAAATGGAGGACAATGTTCTTCTGTGACTGAGGCTTTCTGGTTAGACACTGAGAAGGAAAACATATATCAATTTTGTTTTATAGAATTTACAGTCATCCTCACCACGACAGACAAAGTGAGCACCTACTTATTCCAACTAAGATGAGGGGCTTCAACCACTGATGCTGTCAATGGAAAGAACAAGGATGCTTTTTAGCCTTAGCCCGAGACTACCTTAAAAATTAGCTGGATTTCACTCAAATCTCTGGTCCGAGATGAGTTGTGAGAGCAGCTTGAGGCTCCATTTTGTTGAAGTTGATTGAGTCACATTGAACAAAAGAGTGATTTGAAGGCTTCACCTTTGTCCAAAGGGTATGGTTTAGGTGAAGAGACTATGGCCTAGGAGTTGGTATTGGTAATTACTCAGGGTGGTAATTTAATTCTTTAAATCTTTGTCTAAATGGTGCTTTGACTCTCATTATTTGGTATTTTGTCTTTCGGATCATATGGATGGCTTTAATTTGTTTGATCAATGAGTTCCAACGCAGCTTGTATTTTGATGTTTTCTTTATGCCTTCACAATCTATTAAGGTGGCCATTGCCGCACAAGTTTGGAGATTTTTTGGAGGCACTGCTGCTTTATGTGGATGCTCGTAAGAGTGTCTTGGGTGTTTTTAGGAGTGTCCTTCATTTAGGTGTACCGTTGTGTCCTTGATGCAGTGATGTTGATTTCTTCAAAGGTGTTTGTATTTAGCTTATCTTGTTTACTAACCTTTTGGTTAGTTTTTCACCCTTCCTGGGTTTATTAATATAATTATATTTGGCTGAGAGAAAAATAGTGTAAATGCGAAGGAAGACCATATAATGACTCGTGGGTTTGTCAACTGTCTACCCGTGGTGAATGTCCGTTGCTGGAATTTCAGCCACCTCCTTGGCGAGAAATTTGTAAGCTCTTTACACATACCCGTACGTGTATATATATATATATATATATAATATACATATACATGTACATATGTACGTGGTATGTTATTTGGTGCACTTACTGTTTTTCAGATTTTGTATAATCATCAAAACAAAGTGCCCTAGCTTCGGAGTTAACGCCTAGTGCGCGACTGTAGGATGGTACCTCGGCGCCCCTACGCCACAAACTTTGAAACTCGGCCTCTATCCGGCGCGGTTGTGCCGACGAAAACCCTCCTAGCTCAATCTTTTTAGTGTTTTTTGGTGGAGTGGACAGCCCGAACATTTTAAGGATATTTTGGTATTTCAAAAATTTATATACGTCTTACTCACTTTAGTTGGTTTTCTATTTTTCTTCAAAACCAAGCACAATAGAAGGACAATTTCGAAAGTATATAAAGGGAGTGACTTCGAACATTTGGTAAGACCTTTTTTATTTGTTATGTGATTTTTTCTCATTAATTTTTCATTTTTGTTGGATTTGTTTGATGAACACGTGGATAAGAGATAGATACGATTTATTTGATTTTGTGTCATAAGTATCACCACACTTTAACAAAACGAGTTGTTGGTGCTTCAAAAAGAGCAAATGATGGGTTCACTTTGATATATTTTCTGAGCACTTTAACAATAAGTTTTCTAATTCTTCGCTTATTTTTGGAACATTGAGGATAATGTTTGATTTAAGTTTGGGAGAGTTGATTCAATTTAGTTTGCATGAATTTTTTGTAGTTTTTTTTTCAAATTTTGGATATTTTATTTTATTTTAAGTTTTTGCATGATGCATGTAGTTTGTATGAAATCTTAACTCGATGAGATGTTAAATTATTTTTATATGGCTTTAAGATTTGTAAATTTGTCATAATGAATATTTTTAAAACCTAAATGTTAACTTTATATAGTTTTTTTATAATCGATTCTAGAATTTTTGAGATAATAATTTTGCTTGAAGCATGCCTACAAAGAATGATGTAGGTAAAATTTTGAATTATATTGAGATAATAATTTATAATCGACTCGATCCACCCATATTTGATTTTTTTTTTCAGATTTTTATTTAAAATATTTTTTTGAAAATATAATACACTAAATGTATTAAAATGCACTAAAATAAAAGTTTTTTAACCCATTAAAAAAATTTATATAAAAAAACACTACTACAAATATAATAAATGTTTTATTATATTAAAAAAACACAAATAAATATAATAAGTGTTTTATCGTATTAAATATATTTTTTAAAATTTTATATTTTGGGTTGGATTATTTAGTTGGATAATTTTTTTTTTTTTAGGTTTTGGGAAAAGTGTTTAATTATTGTTGGGTTAGTGATTTAATATAAATATAATATATATAATTATTTAACATATATAATTAATATTTTTGGGGCTAGCTTGGCCCAGAAATTCTTGCCCAAGACTCAATTCATATAGAAAATGGGCATTAAATTTGATCAAAGTCCATTTTTTGAGCTTCGTATTTTTTTGTTCAAACCTTCCATTTTTCGGACGAGGCTTTGGCGGATGAATGATCCGAGACATGAGTAGTTGTATTCTTACTTACCTTAAGTTGAGATAACTTAATAGGAAGCTTATGACTTCAACTGTGTATAATTACAGTTGGTACTTGCGGATTTGAGCATTTAAACATGAATTAATATTTTTTTGACAGTCATGACAAAATGATTAAATATAATTAAAATGTGATACAAAAATATAATTGAAATAAAAATGCATAAATACATTAAAAATTATATCATATCATGAGTTTTTTTAAATCATGTGAAAAATGGAAATTGAATAATGTGTGTTGAGTATTAATTTGATTACAGAAATAAGAAAAAAAAGGAGGTAGAAAGAATGAAGTAAGAAGGTGGGTATGCATAAGAGCAAATACATAATCCCCGCTCTAGCCTCCAACAATACATAACTAAACTCTGCCAATACCAACAACAGATCAAAGAAGCGAATGCAATGGGATAAACCAACTTCATTACAAATCAACAACAGTGTTAAAATCAAGATTTTAAAACATTACCAATATATATTATAAATTAATTTTACCTATTGTTAAAAAAATCAAAAGTGTTAAACTATTTTAAAAAAATTTTAAAAATGTAAAAGTTCATAAAAATATATATTTTTTAAAAAAATATGTCTGAAATTCCAGCGGTTGGTTGACTTGGTCATGACCCTATTTCTTTTTCAAACAATTTCATTTTCAAAATGTTAGAAAGTGATTAATAGAAGATTGGTAATGAATACCCCTTATTTCTTCACTTCTCTTCTGGATGTAAACTCCTCTATTGCTACACAGAATCTTGCTGACTGATCGCTGCTAAGCTTCGAAGAGTGATCATATCTTAAGCACTTGTTCTTGACCCCATTTGACTTCTTGTAGGATCAAAATTTTAGATGTAAGGAACTAAAATGATGGGTAAAATTAAGGCAAAAATGGAAACTATAATTGAAGATTTAGGAAGTACAAATTTTGGTTTGGGTTAGATGATGATGACAATCGCGATAATGGATATATATTTTTTTTTTAGATTTTCTTCTTTACAATTTTAAATATCTTTTAGATTTTAATAACTTTTTTTTAGTTATTTCAATGTTTGTTTTTACAAAAGGTATAATAAACAACATATATGATTAAGATTGAATTAGTAATTTAACCTTTTTCACTTAAATAAATTTATTTTCATTGTTTTATCCGCTTTCTATTTTACAAAATTATTTTCCTCTCATTTTTTTTCTTTTCTTTTACTTTTTTTTTTAAATATATATATATATTAATCAAGACCGACTTACCCAAATTAGAACGTCTCAGTAAGTAGAGATTAACATTCTTGCTCATTACTCTCTTCTATTTCCTGCTTCTTCTACTTTCATTCACATGCAATTTTAGTTTTTTTCGTCGGAGAACCCATTCCAAGTACACACCTCATCAAGCTTTCAACTTTTCTGAAATCAAGAAATCAGGATGGAAATGATTCCAGTAAAACATTCTCTCAAGTCCCGATTTTCAAAAGAGAATTCAGCGCCAATTGCTTCCAAGCGCCGATTCGAAGCGGAGGTTTTAGACGGTGGCCCGCCAGAGAAGAGGCCGAAGACGGTGGTGGACAGTCCGCAGTGTTCGGCCGTAGTGAAAACCCTCATGCAACATCCAACCCTAGGTACGTCGAGGAGTTTTTGATAACCTCTTGGATTTTGAAATTTCAAAGATTATATGATCTAACCCTTATCGATGATATTGCAGAGACGGCAGTCGTCACCCGTATTTCGTCGGAGAAGAGACCGAAAACGGCAAAAAGCCTGAGGTTTTCAACAGATATTGCAGCCAAACCAGAGGGCGTAGGTCTAGGGTTTACAACATCACACCCCAAGGCCCTACGGGCGGCAATGCTGAAGTGTCGTTTTGCAGACACCATCTTCAAAGCTCAGCAGAAGATGAAGGGTGAGGGCGAGAATGCGGATCCCAGAAAGTTGAAACAAGAAAAGGAAAGATTCGAACGAAGACTGGTTGACGAAAAGTCGGTGCTGGAAGCTGAGTTGATGAAGTTAAAAAGGCAACGGGAAAGAGACAGAAAAGCCGCTCGGATTGCATTACAGAACATGAAAAACACGGCTGGGATTGAGATCAATTGGGAAGCTGAGAGGGAATTTGAGATTCTGATTGGATCTTCTTCATCACCTGGGACTGGGGTTGTTCATCAAACACGTGATGAAGAGATTGAAGAAGGTGAAATTATATGTTAATCTAAACCGTTCATTGTATAGGAATAGTAGCATAAATTCTTTATTCAAAGTGCTGGTTGGTTATTTTGTGATGAATACCAACATGTAAGTTTTAATGCAAAATTATACATCTTCCTATTTCCATGGGCAAGAGTGTCGTTTTTGTTGATATAATAATAATTAATTAACAAAAAAGTTAGGATTAAGGAATTGTAGAACCACATTTATGTTGTAAATCTATTATATTATGTAAGATTGCACTCCATACTCCCTAATTAACACTTTCTCATTTATGTTGTAATCATGATTATGAGAAATGAAAAAGTAGAAGATGAAAATGGAAGTTGATTAAGCGGAGATGCAAATAAATTCAAAACAATATTCTGAAACTATGTCAAAAATGGAAATTCAGTTTTCTCTGCTAAAACTACTTCAAAGTGCTGAGTATTATAACTCAAATAATAAGAGGAATAGATGTGAAGTATGAGGTAGACTTAATTAATGCGCAAAGATACTACAATTTATGCTTTTTAGTATTCATATAATAAATAATGTGATTATTTTTTTTTTTTTTTTTGGAAATTCAATTACAATGGGTGTAAATACATGTTAAACTAATTATAAGGATAATAATTATCAATGTAGTACATGTACTTTCAATTTGTTCAATATGGTATCTATATTTTTGCTACATCTATCAATATGGTATCTCTCATTAACAATGTTAAATTCTAACCTCACTTGACGCATAGCCCAATGACGAGTTAGCATGTGGCAATTGTGTTAGGAAAAGAACTCATTCAATCAAAGTAGGGGGACTTTGAAACAATTATTCCTTTTCATATTTTAAAGGCCAGAATAATAATAATAATATATGAAATTGCTTTCTAAGATTACACTTCTCTTCCTTCACAAGAAAATAACGAAATTCCTAACCTCAATTTCTCTAAAACTAATTTCATAAAAACTTGTTACTTGCGGTGAACACTCAATCCTTCCACTCTTCTATCCATTTCTTCTCCTTTTGTCTTCTTCATGAATGGAACTCCACTTTCTGGTTAGATATTTGGTCATCGACTTAGCTTGAATAAATACCCAGTTTCCCCCTTCATAATTCCCTTCAAAATCTCCTTTTTTTCAAGTATTATCGTGATAGCATGTTGCTTTGATGTCCCTTGAGTTCCAACAGCATGTTGCAGGCGAGGACATTGCTGCAAAGTTATAACCATAATGGTATAAAATGAAGAGAATGGATGCAAATATCCTTCACAAGCTTTCTGAGTTCAAGAAATTGCAGATAGATTTTGGCTTTTCAAGAAGCCACTCATTCATGTGCTGGAAAGTTGGCAAGGAGGTCGCGTATTATTAGACTTCCTTGCAGATAGATTTTTGAATTTTGGATCTGAATAATACGCGACTTAAAGTTTAAGGACCATAGAGTAAATGTACATTAATATTTTTAACAAGTTTAGTAGTTTATACTAACATCATTCCCGTTTAGAATTTCCAAATTAAAGAACTGAATGTAGAATTACCCTTTATTCATTTCCACCAACTGCTCACGATACTTCCTTCCCTGGACAGATGTCACCCTGGCAATCCCATGTACACCTTCAATACAAAGTTGAAGAGAGATTAGATATTAATGAGGTAGAAATAATGACTCAACTAATTACTAATGTGGAACAAATATCCCTTAATATTTAATAAAACAAGGATGAATACGTAAAGGTGGGTGAGAAGAGACACTAGAAGAATTGGAGTATTAACAGCCATGATATAGCTGAAATTGGAACCTAAGATAATACAGCTTTTTGTCGCCTTTCTGCATATAATAAAGCTAAGGTAATCCTTTTCGAATCAAATAGAATCTGACTCATAGTGGTGGCAAACCATTGAGAAGGACTGACTTTTGTTCCTCATCAGGTACTCATTGACCACAACCGGCAAGACTGTCGCTTAGATGCTTAATCCTAGCAAGATATTCAGACATTGAAAGATTACTCTTCTTAAAGTTGTGTAACAAACATTTGTATTGCATTGCTTTTGTGGGAGACTCAGCTCCAGAAATACGATTTAAGGCACTCAAAATCTCATAAGCAGTATTGTTACCAAGTGTTGAGCATTGGCCTGCAATGCAACAGGAGAACAGCAGCTGATCAGCTAAAGACCAACATTGGTGCTGAACCGAGTGCATCAGCTTCCTTAACATTTTGTTCATTTTGTCACTATGTAACTTAACTTAGTTTCTTTGTAACTTGTTATCAGAGTTAGTAGGATTTTTATAGGATTTGTTGTTGACGTAATCAGGGATTTAAAGTGCGGTGGCGGTCGCGTTTTCAGTTGTGTTGCGTTTATTGCGGTTGCGGACATAACGGATACTATTGCGGTCACTGCGGGTATCGCGATCGTGAATTTTTTTAAAATTCGCACAACTTATTATAAAACATAATAATTATAATTATAATTATAAAAAGTCACTTTTAATGATTTTTAGAGTGTTTTCTAACACTTATGAACTTTTATTAATATGATATGAGAACACAACTTTTATAATCATTAAATATTCTTACATTTATATACGAATTTTCTAATAATGTTATATTAACTAATAACAAAGTAAAATAAAAAAAGAAATATTAAACAATTATCATATTTAATAAGTTTGAAAGTTTTTATAGATAAAATAATTGAAAATTCATACATGAGAGATGTCTACAATATTTATTGATAACTTTGAAGATGGTGAAGATATAAACATTTTATGCTGCAAAAGGAAAAAAGGAATAGATAAACGTATAGATTCTCATTAATTATTTCTATTTCCTACCACTTATTCTCACTTTCATTCTACTTTCATATATAGTTTAACATGCTTCGATTCTTAATTATCTTTTCATAAAATATACTCCATTCGTTTATCTAAAGATATATTTTAAATGTTTTAATATCATCAAAATTAAGAACATTAACAAAAGTTTTCTTTTAAAAAAAACATACCTTACAAATAATGGTAGTGGTACAATTTAGTTTTCACAAATTAGTGGAATGATGAGGAAGATCAGATCCTTCACCTTCACTTTGAGAGAGTTCTTGACTTGATTCTCTTGGCCTTTGTCGAAAAATATATCCAAAAAAAAAATAACATTTTCATCTTGGTTTTCATATAATTGATATGGAGGATATACTTGAGGAGGAGGATACATGAGAGGTGAAGGTGGGTGATACATTGGTGGTGGAGGATGCATTTGAGGTTGGTATGGCACACCATAATTAGGAAATGGTGGATAATAACCATATGGTTGTGGATAACCATATGAAGGTTGAAAATATGAAGGTTGTTCTGGTGAATAAAAACCTTGAGTGCTAGTAGATGAATCACTATACCCAAGGTTATTAGAACTCGATCTCCTATCAGATGAAGAGCCTATAAAAGTATGCTTTTTGCCTTTTCCTTTTGTTGGAGCTTTAGGTTCACTTCTATCTCTCCTAGGTTCAGGAAACATATTTCCATCAAATTCTGATATATCACAAAAATGTCCACTAGTGGTACCAATCCCATATTCTCCTCCATACTGGCTAGAAGGTCTAATTTCATCTATCACCACTATATCCATCATCCTCATCAATTGGACTTAAACCACCACCATCGGGTCCATTGCTACTCTGACTTGGCGTTGAACTAGAACTTGAATGAGATAACTTTTGTTGTTGAGATTGATTAACATCCATTTCATCATTAGAGATATCCACAGGCAACGCACCGGTATTTTCACCATTTAATAATGGATTCTCTTTCTCATCAAGCCATTCTGATAGTAGATCAACATCTTCAAAGATATGATCAAGGCTGATAGGATTAAAACTAGCGTTGATATCATCAGTGCTCATTCTTTTTTGATGCCTTATCTGAAGCCTCATATTATATAATAGGTAAACACTAGTTTCTCAAGTTTTTTATACTTTAACCTATTTCTTGCCTTGGTGTGAATATAACTAAATGTGCTCCAATTTCGTTCGTAATTTGATGCTGAAGTTGTTTGACTAAGCACTTTAATTTCTAATTTCTGTAATTCGGGAACACATGTGCCGTATATTATCCACCACTCAGCTGCATAATATTATTTAAATTTCAAAGTAACTTCAAAATGTACAATATAATTAAATAATATAAATTAAATTAAATAATTTAATCAACTGTTTACCCGGATTCATTTGCTTCCAAGCTCTTTGTGCTTGTGGAGTACCGAATGTCTCATGTTTATCTCTAAATAGTAACAACTACATAAATAAAAGATAGAGTAAAAATTAAAAAAAAATTCTATTTCAAATTATGTAACTAAGTTACAAATAATAGTACTTGAATCTAACCTGATTAACCATTCTGACTTGATTATCAAGAGAAGGTTCTAATCTTTCAATTACTGACCGTGTACCTTCTAATGTTTCTATTAGTACATTCTCAGAATGCTCCACCCCAAATTGAAATTGAGGATTGAGAAAATAACCTAAGTATAATTTATAAGAATATCATCAAATAATAATAATCTAAAGCTTAAAATAATAAAATATAAAAATATTTCTTAATTATATGAACATTTTATCTTACCAGCTGAATGCAAGTCGGAATGCATAAAATTCCATCTATTGTCAATAATCTTTTCGTACTCAGTGAAATATCGACAATCTTGTTGAATTGCTCGTTTAGCTCTATCAACAGCCTCGTAAATAAAGCCCATAATTGGTTTTTCATCGCTAACCACAAGTCTCAATACTTTTACTAGGGGCTCGTAAACTTTTATTAGGTCATTGGCTTTTTTCCAAAAATCCTTTCCCAAAATAATTTTTTGGGCTTCATAAGCAGGCCCTGACTTTTGCTGTCCCCATTTTGATTCTTTAAAATCCTATATATTCATAAGAAAATTTTTAAAATAATATAATTTAAATTATTTGGAACTAGTAAAATCATTAAAGGTTGCTATATTTAAGTAATTATATTAACTAATTATAAAATACTAACCTTTGAATTGAACATTTCTCTCAGACCTTGTTTTTATCTTGTTATCTCTTCAAGTTGAATGAAATGAGTTACAAATCAAGTAAGAGCGGGTCGAAGTATTTGTTTCCCTTGTGTATACTTCTTCATCAAATCAATTGTCCAAATGTGATTGTATACAAAACAAGTCACTTTCTTTGCCTCACTGATAAACCATAAATTACACATATTTTAACCTCATGCTTGGCTTAATTTTGGATGATTTTCCATTAAATTTGATGAATTCGATGCTCCTAATCTCTTAATTTCATGTTTTATACTCAGGAGAGCTTAGGGAGTCGAAAAGAACGAGAAACGGGCCAAAAAGGGACAAAATAGGCCTACATCAGAAATCACACGGCTTGGGCTATAGACCACGGGCAGATCACACGGCCGTGTGTGGCGAACAAGATCGACCATGGCCAAAGGAGTCCACCACGGACGTGTCACACGGGCGTGTCCCTACCGTCCCTAGGATTAATTCTATTCAGAAAAGGTTACTTGTGGGCTAAGAAAGGCATCTCAAAGCCTATATAAACACCCTAGGGGGCAACCTAAAAGAGGAGGCCGAGTAGAAGGCAGAAAGTAATCCAAGACAGCCTTTAGGAGCAGCTTAGGAGAAGGATCTCCATCAAGAAGGAGGATCTCCCATCAAGTTCTTTATAAGTTTTTGGGTTTTTTATGTTTTGTTGTTTTCTCCATTCTAATATGTTCCCCTCTATTAGTATGAACTAAATTCCCTAAATACCTAAGGGGATGAAACCTAAGAAAGATCTTATTATTGTTTGATTTATAAGATAAATACTTGTTCTTATTCTTAATTGTGAGTTCTTATTGTTGTTTTGATAATTCAGGTTATTGATTCAAAATTGAATGTGCTTATTCAGTGGAGCAAAAGTTTATGTTTGAGAGAAGATCAACACAATTAAGCGGAGTTGATTGCAACCCTAGAAATAGGGCGACGAAAATTTGCCGGATTAGAGTCAAATCTAATAAGGGAATTCATAGATCAAGTTAATGCGACAATAGGGGTTTTAATTAGAAAGAGATTTCAATTAATTAACCTAGAGTCAGTTATTTTTAGCCTTGAAAGAGATATTAACATAAATTAGGGATTTTTATGGATTAAGTCAAGTGATAAATCATATGAATCAAAAGTAATAGGTGAAATCTAGGTGGATTCTTCCTTAAGTATTGCCTATCTCATATAAGTTGTCCAAAAGTATTTTCCCAATTAACTCTCTGTCACGTTCATAATCATTTAGTTAGTTAAGTTAGTTAGTTAAATTTAGATTAAAAATAAATCCCCTTAATTATTAGGCTAGATAATAAAAAGATAGTTATTACTAGTAATTTTAGTCCTTGAGGATACAATATTTCGGACTGACCACAACTATATTACTGTTCGATAGGTGCGCTTGCCTTTATCGAAATAATAGTAAGTTTCGTGCCCATCACTCATCTAACACTTTTGCTAGACTGGGCTTTTTCCCAATATTTTCAATGCATAAATCTAAACAGTGGGCTGCACATGAGGTCCAATATAGGTGTTTTCTTTTCAACATTAATTTTTTTTTCCAACAGCTTTCATTGCTGCCTCATTATCAGTCACTATTGTAATTTTCTCCAACTTCTTCTACAACTGAATCTAACAAACTGTAGTAGAATTCAGCATCTCTACTACGAACACTTGAGGCATCTATCGATTTCCAAAAAATGGTTCCTTTACTGCAATAAACAAGGAAATTGATGATGTGCATTTGATTCAAACTGTTGGTCCAACCATCACACATTAGAGTTGCACCCAATTCTTTCCAAAGAGTCTTTAATCCATTTACCCAATCATGAACTCTTTGATACTCTAACTCCAAATATACATCTGAAACCTCATAAGGAGTTGGGAGCTTTATACATTGTCTAACTTCTGTTGACACTTGAATTAAGTTATACAACCATGGAGAGTTTGCTAATTGAAAAGGAAGTCTTTCATATTTTAAAAATTTATATACTGCTTCACCTATCTTCCTTCGAAAACTCTTTAAAAAAGAGTCATTGACCTTTGGTTGCCTTGAACTTTTGCTTCTAACCAATTCAGGTATAGCTCCCCTTAAGGTAAACTCAGACTCACTTGGGATGGATTTACTTGTTCTTTCTCTATGATATTCTCTAGCTGATCCATGAGAAGATCGCCCTTCTTCATAAATGTTATCACAACCACCAGTACTTCGTCTAAATTCTTCCCTTCTATGCCACTCGTGTTGTGATTGGATACTTTCTCGAGTTGCTTGCCTTATAGTAGAAACCTCATCAATGAATTCCCCGTGTTGATCCTCCTCTTCTATTAATTGAGATAAGAATTCATCTTTTCTCCTCTTTTTGTCTATTTTCTTTGTGTTGCTTTCCTTCAGTATATTCATCATACTTTCTCTAATGACACCTGTTAATAAAATAATAAAAAAAATTCACACTTTATATTATTATCAATATTATATAATCTTTATTGATAAATTTACAATAACATTTAAAAATAATAATGAAGTATCACATACCAGTAACATTAGGGCATGGTGCAACATTGCTGGTTTTATGAGCAATGTGCTCCTTAAATCGTGTTATTCCTCCTTTCACAACTTTACCACAAAGTTTACACACGATATGTCCTCTCGCATTTGGCACTAAAGTTCCAAAGTGCCAACCTATATCATTACTTGGTGCACCCTCCAATCATTTAGTCGGGAACTCTTCACGTGGTGGCATGCTTTATTTTTATTTATATATAAGAAACATAAAATTATATTTAGAAATATAAGCAACTCATTACTTATATTATCAACAATATAATACAAAAAAAAGTAAACAGCATTAACATGGAAAATTTAAATTTATTGCATAATCCATACATATTTTATTTTTAAAAAAATAACGATACACCATAACCCATTATTTACTTGGTTCCAAAGTTTTTGGTATAAATAGTTTGTTTTGTTCCAGTCCATCTTAATAAAATTTAAATTCAAATTGGATCAAATTTAAAATTTTAAGTTTTTCATATTATGCAAACTAAAATCAATAGAGATTTATCTAATGTTGAATTGAAGTCATCTATCGGATTTGATAAAGAAAAACACAATGAATTAATTTATCTTGATTTTTTATCTTTTATAATACAAGTCATAAGTGAAAATATATTTACAAAATAGGTTAAAATATCCAATAAGTCCTTATATTTTTCATAAAATTGAAATTTAGTCCTTATACTTTTAATTCTAAGAATTTAGTCTCTCTATTTTTTCGATTTCAAAATTTAAGACTAATTGTTAACACTGTTAAAACTATTTTGTTAAATCCAGCTTTAATTACAATGTCATTTTTTTAGTTACATGGCTACCAAATGATATTTTTTTTTATTTCAAAATGTCACGCCAACAAATTTAACAAAAAAAAATTAATAGTTTTAACAATTAGATATGAATTTTGAAATCTGAAAAATAAAGAGCCTAAATTCTTAAAAATAAAAATACAAATATTAAATTCTTAATTTGTGAAGAGTATAGGAACTTATGGTATGTTTTGACCTAAATATTAATGAAATTTTGGCTTAAATCACAATGTTGATAATTTTAGGTAGGGGTTAATTTGAAAAGGTAGGTAGAGGCTTTGGCCCCCCCTCAAATAGAAAATTTTCATATAAGTCCTTATTAAATTATTAAATTAAATATTAATTTGTAGTAAAATTACATTTTGACTCTTAAAAATAAATAAAATTATGTTTAATCCTTTTAAAAATATGAAATCGTATATTAATACATTGTAAAATTATATTCTGATCTCTCAAAATTTTAATATTCAATTCCAGCCCCTAAAAAATTATTGAATCCACCCCTAATTTTAGAAGTTTTATAATTTTAGTTGAAGTATTTTAGGTTTAAATTGTTTCCTTATAGTTTTTATTTAATATATATATAAACACTCTCATTGCAGTATATTTTATAAATGAATGACAATATAAAAAATTATTTTAGATAATATAAAATTCTAAAATCTAAGAATTTTATATAAAATTAGATTTATTTTAGACTTGAAAATAGTAATAAGAGTTAATTTAATGTTTTTTAATTTATTATATTATTCATGGACTCTAAAAAAATATATGATGTGGTATATTATTATTGAGTGATTAAAAGGAGATTTTTTAATATCATTCTATCTAAGATAAACTCTTAAAAAATTTTACGTTATAACTTTAATGCCAATTTACAATGTTATCGATTTGCACTTACTAATAATATTGCAAAAAAAAAAAACATGATTAAATTATGTCAAACTAAAGTATAATAATCATTTCTTAAGCCTTGATCTGTATTAAGTGATTAAAACTATTGACAGACAAATTTAAATTATATGACCCCCTCATTCAATATTATATAATATATTTTTTTTAAAATCTAATCATAATAAAGGAACTAAAATCAGGCCAATTTAATTACAAATGGGTTAAGAAAAAATCATTTTATTATTACTTTACCTAATCCATATCCATACCCAAGCCCAAATAAATACAAAACATTCATAAAATTATTAATTTATTTATTATTAATAAATACCAAATGAACTCTCTCTTTTTTATCATTTTCCTGTCTGATTATAACCCTTAATGAAAAAATAAAAGAAAAACAAAATGAAACAAAAGAAGCAGAAACGTTACACAACATTCATAAAATTATTTATTTATTTATTATTAGTAAATACCAAACGAACTCTCTCTTTTTTACCCTTTTTCCTATCTAATTATAACCCTTAATAAAAAAAATAAAAGAAAAACAAAATGAAACGGCAGAAGCAGAAACATCTTCTGCCTCTCTGTTCTAAAAGTAAAATCCCTAAAGGCTAAAGTTTTCTTTGTTCCCAAATCCCAACTTGTGTCTTCTCCAACCTCCAGTTCTGCCTTCATCGGAGAAATCAATAGTTTTTATACCTAACCCTGCTTTTATCCCTAACCCTGCTTTCATCCCTAAAGTTTAAAGAAAATATATGCACTGCTGCAGATTCAAGACATGCAAGCAAGCAAGAATCAAGAGTTCAAGAAGACAAAATTTCAGGTACTACTCTAGTAACTCTACTACTTGAAAATTATCAGAGAATCTAGCTTTCACCTGCTGGTTGTTGTTGTGTGTGTTGTTTGTCGGAAATGAGAAATAGAATTTCATATCATTTTCATATTTTTTATTGCTTTTAAGTTTTGAATTTGATTGCTTTTTTCTGTTTATTTACACTTCTTTTTACTTTTTTTTGATTGAAAATCTCTGATTTTGCAGGTAGGGAATATATTCCCTTTTGTTTTATTCTGCTTCTGTTAATTTTTGTTTAGAGTATATGTATTTTTTTAATTTAATGTAACGGAAAATAACGGGAATAGCGACCCGTTATTGCCGCAATTGGCCATTACTCGTTAAATTACGGTCGCGATCCACCGTTATCAGTGTGACTCCGCTTCACACTGTTATTTTCAGCAATAGCAGTTTCGGACGACGCCACTACCGCTATATAGCGGCCGCTATTCTGATATTGGACCGCTATTTGAAACCCTAGATGTAATAGCTGATAAGCCAACTTGCTTTGTGTGTAATTCAAGTTTAGTAGTCATGTATTAGTGGGAGCAGTTATGACATTAGGTAACTGTCCATTACTATGTAACTCATATATATTTTCAAGTTTTAATGAATATTTGTCTTTAAATTTTTCGGTTATCTTCTTGTTCAAACACTTTGCTCTTGTTTTTACTTCTATTTTCATTTTGTTCTTGCTTTTGTTTTGCTACCAAAACCCCAACAAATGGTAATCAAAGCCTATCATCTTTGAGGGCCTCTGTTGTTGGTTGTTTTATTATGAGAAAAAAATTGAGAAGAAGGAAACAAGAAGCTGTCGAGTTTGTTGCTGCAGAATGAGCTTTACACCACCTCCACCACCTGTGTTCATTGGTGAGAATTACCACATTTGGGTGGTAAAGATGAAGACATATCTCCAAGCACACGATTTGTGGAATGTGGTAGAGAATGATGCTGAACCACCTCCATTGAGGGCCAATCCTACTATTGCTCAAATTAGGCAGCATAGTGAAGAGTGTATCAAGAAGCATAAAGCAATGGCTTGCTTGCAGAATGGGGTATCTGATGTGATTTTCACAAGGATAATGGCCTGTAACCCACCAAAGTAAGCATGGGAAAAGTTGAAGGAGGAGTTCTTGGGGTCAGATAAGACAAGGCAACAACAGTTGATCAATTTCAGAAGAGACTTTGAAAACCTGAAGATGAGAGAGTTAGAGACTATCAAGCAGTACTCAGACAGGATAATGGCCACTATCAATAGCATTAGGCTCCTTGTAGAAGATTTCAGTGAAAGTAGAGTTGTTGAAAAGGTAATCACCACTCTCCCTGAGAAATTCGAGTCAAAGATCTCCTCATTGGAGGATCGAGGGACTTATCAACCATCTTTTTGTCTAAGTTGGTAAATTCCCTATATGCACTCGAGCAAAGGAATACATTTTATCTTAATTATATGAAACATTTTATCTTACCAGCTGAATGCAAGTCGGAATGCATAAAATTCCATCTATTACCAATAATCTTTTCGTACTTAGTGAAATATCGACAATCTTGTTGAATTGCTCGTTTAGCTCTATCAATAGCCTCATAAATAAAGCCCATTATTGGTTTTTGATCACTATCCAGAAGTCTCAATACTTTTACTAGGGGCTCGTAAACTTTTATGAGACCATTGGCCTTTTTCCAAAAACCCTTTCCCAAAACAATTTTTTTGGCTTCATAAGCAGGCCCTGACTTTTGCTGTCCCCATTTTGATTCTTTAAAATCCTATATATTCATAAGAAAATTTTTAAAATAATATAATTTAAATTATTTGGAACTAATAAAATCATTAAAGGTTGCTATATTTAAGTAATTATATTAACTAATTATAAAATACTAACCTTTGAATTGAACATTTCTCTCAGACCTTGCTTTTATCTTGTTATCTCTTCAAGTTGAATGAAATGAGTTGCAAATCGAGTAAGAGCGGGTCAAAGTATTTGTTTCCCTTGTGTATACTTCTTCATCAAATCAACTATCCAAATGTGATTGTATATAAAACAAGTCACTTTCTTTGCCTTATTAATAAATCATAAATTACACATATTTTAACCCCATGATTGGCTTAATTTTGGATGATTTTCCATTGAATTTGATGAATTAGATGCTCCTAATCTCTTAATTTCATGTTTTATACTCAGAAGAGCTTAGGGAGTCGAAAAGAACGAGAAACTGGCCAAAAGGGGACAAAATAGGCCTACATCAGAAATCACACGGCTTGGACTATCGACCACGGGCAGATCACACGGCCGTGTGTGGGGAACAGGATCGACCACGGTCGAAGGAGTCCACCACGGGCGTGTCCCTGCCATCCCTAGGATTAATTCCATTCGGAAAAGGTTACTTGTGGGCCAAAAAAGGCATATCAAAGCCTATATAAACACCCTAGGGGGCAACCTAAAAGAGGAGGCCAAGTAGAAGGCAGAAAGTACTCCAAAACAGCCATCGGGAGCAGCTTAGGAGAAGGATCTCCATCAAGACGGAGGATCTCCCATCAAGTTCTTTATAAGTTTTTGGGTTTTCTTATGCTTTGTTGTTTTCTCCATTCTAATATGTTCCCCTCTATTAGTATGAACTAAATTCCCCAAATACTTAAGGGGATGAAACCTAAGACATATCTTATTATTGTTTGATTTATAAGATAAATACTTGTTCTTATTCTTAATTGTGAGTTCTTATTGTTGTTTTGATAATTCAGGTTATCGATTCAAAATTGAATGTGCTTATTCAGTGGAGCAAAAGTCTATGTTTAAGAGAAGATCAACACAATTAAGCGGAGTTGATTGCAACCCTAGAAATAGGGCGACGAAAATCTGCCGGATTAGAGTCAAATCTAATAAGGGAATCCATAGATCGAGTTAATGCGACAATAGGGTTTTAATTAGAAAGAGATTTCAATTAATCAATCTAGAGTCAGTTGTTTTTAGTCTTGAAAGAGATATTAACATAAATCAGGGATTTCTACGGATTAAGTCAAGTGAATAAATCATATGAATCAAAAGTAATAAGTGAAGTCTAGGTAGATTCTTCCTTAGGTGTTACTTATCTCATATAAGTTGTCCAAAAGTATTTTCCCAATTCACTCTCTATCACGTTCATAATCATTTAGTTAGTTAAGTTAGTTAAATTTAGATTAAAAATAAATCCCCTTAATTATTAGGCTAGATAATAAAAAGATAGTTATTACTAGTAATTTTAGTCCTTGAGGATACGATATTTCGGACTCACCACAACTATACTATTGTTCCATAGGTGCACTTGCTTTTGTCGAAATAATAGTTAGTTTCAAGCCCATCAAGTTTTGGCGCCGTTGTTGGGGACTAAGATATTAGGAAAACTAAATTTTTATTACTTTAGCCAATTCTATTTATTTGTAATTTATATTTATTTTAACTTTGCTAACTTTTTCTTTTCTTTACTTCTGGCAGGAACTCTTAGTTTATGACTAGAAGGAACCCGTCAGGACCATTACTTAACTTAGTTTCTTTGTAACTTGTTATGTAGGATTTTTATAGGATTTGTTGTTGATGTAATAGTTGATAAGCCAGCTTGCTTTGTGTGTAATTCAAGTTTAGTAGTCATGTATTAGTGGGAGCAGTTATGACATTAGGTAACTGTCCATTACTATGTAACTCATATATATTTTCAAGTTTTAATGAATATTTGTCTTTGAATTTTTTGGTTTTCTTGTTCAAACACTTTGCTTTTGTTTTTGCTTCTATTTTCATTTTGTTCTTGCTTTTGTTTTGCTTTATTTTGCTGCCAAAACCCCAACAAATGGTTATCAGAGCCTGTCATCTTTGAGGACCTCTGTTGTTGGTTATTTTATTGTGAGAACAAAATTTTGAGAAGAAAGAAACAAGAAGCTGTCGAGTTTGTTGCTGTAGAATGAGCTTTACACCACCTCCACCACTTGTGTTCACTGGTGAGAATTACCACATTTGGGTGGTAAAGATGAAAACATATCTCCAAGCACACAATTTGTGGAATGTGGTAGAGAATGATGCTGAACCACCTCCATTGAGGGGATTGCTATTGCTCAAATTAGGCAGCATAGTGAAGAGTGTACCAAGAAGCATAAAGCAATGGCTTGCTTGCAGAATGGGGTATCTGATGTGATTTTCACTAGAATAATGGCTTGTAACTCACCTAAGCAAGCATGAGAGAAGCTGAAGGAGGAGTTCTTGGGGTCAGATAAGACAAGGCAGCAGCAATTGATCAATCTCAAGAGAGATTGTGAGAACCTGAAGATGAGAGAGTAAGAGACTATCAAGCAGTACTAAGGGCTAGTTTGGCAATACTTTTGAAAAGTGCTGTGAAAATGTGCTTTTGAGAAGTGTTTTTGAAAAGTTTGCTTTAAAATTTGAGTGTTTAGCATTGCTGTCAAACAGTGCTTTTGAGAAATAAAATGTCAATTTTAGACATGTTATTATCAAGTAATAAATATGCATTTAAATAAAATTTAAATTAGTTAATATTATTATATTTTAGTAAAAATATAAAAAAATTACTATAACTTGTTAGTATTTTAACATATGAAATATAAATTTTAAATAATTTTAAGTAATAAATATTAATTACTTAGAAAACTTAATTAGAATATATAAACTACATTTTAAATATTTAAATATATCCATTAAATATTTGTAATTAGTATTTTAAAAAATATATTTTTATTTTTAATTAATGATTTTAACACATTTGTAATTAAGCACCAAGAAAAAAAAAGGGAAAGTACTATGTTATTCGAGGGGTGAAAAAGTAATTAAGCACTAAAAGTGCTTTTGGGAGAGGAAAAGCTAAAAATTTTAGCTTCTCCTTTTCAGAAGTTTGTTCTGCACTTCTGAAAAGCTAAAAATTCCAGCCAAAAGCAGTTTATTCTGCACAGCTTTTCTTCCAAAAGTGCTTTTGGAGCCAAAAGTGCTTTTGAAAAACACAGAAGAACTTGCCCTAAGACAAGATAATGACCACTGTCAATAGCATTAGGCTCCTTGGAGAAGATTTCAGTGCAAACAGAGTTGTTGAAAATGTAATCGCCACTCTCCCTGAGAAATTCGAGTCAAAGATCTCCTCATTACAAACATAACTAAACTCTGCCAATACCAACAACAGATCAAAGAAGCGAATGCAATGGGATAAACCAACTTCATTACAAATCAACAACCATCCACACCAGGGAAAACTGCTTTCTCATCCAAAAATGAGGCCATTTTATAAGTTATGTTTTTTTTTTTACAGAAAAAAAAAATAATTTATAGCCAAATAGTTGAGAAATTTATTGAACATCTAAATCTAAGTCAACAGATTTATCACATACACTCAATCTTAATTCTCTTTGTATTCTTATATGAAGTAGAAAAACAATGAAAGTAACTTGCGTAGGATAAAGCCACCCATGCCAAATATATATATCCAATAAATATTAAGATACAAGTACAGACCTGACTCTCCAAATCCAAATACAGAAGGAAAATTAAATATGTCGAATGCAAGCATATATCCAAAATTCAGTCTCAAGTCAAAATCACAATTTGAGAGCACGCAAATCTTAAGTCATCCCCAAGTATTAGGCTTGACATAGTTTACAAGCACACAGTCTCTCACCTCATCCCAAGTATTAGACAAATCATTAATCGTCAATGGCAATAACTTGGATTAAGTTCATCTTTAGTTATTAGATGTTAATTAATCCTACTAAGTTAATCTAATATTTGTTAATGCGACATATAATATAAAATAATATCATATTAATGATGAAAGATTGAGGATCAACTTTTAATAAAAAAAAAAGTAGAGAGCGAATTAAATAAATGTTTAAAAGTCAAGGATTAATTTTATTATGTATAAATAATACAAAAATATGTATTTAAAGACCTAATTTTAACAGAGTAATTATTTTGCTCATTAATTTAACGTATAAGATCGGTTTGCTTTCTTTTTCAATTAAGAAGACAAAATGCAATCTAGAGTATAATATATAATGTTACATAAAATATTAATATAATGATTAGAAAGTATGATTAGGATTTCTTAAATATCAATCACCTCCCATCCATTAAGCCAGAAACCATCTTAATATGTATAGACAGACATTTTCGGCTCCATATAATTTTATTATTGTATTATATTATAAGTTTATAGGTCTAAAAATTAATTCAATCTTTTAATTTAATTTACATTTAATTAACCCTTCACCGTTAATTTATAAAATCAATTAAATCAAATTTCTATCTTTCAAATAAAACTCCTCTCGCATCAACAAATTACATCTAGATGGAATTGATGTTAATGTAGTATATACGTAAGTTAATAATAAAAATCTGATAAAAAATCTTAAAATTTTAAAATATTAATGTTGTTTGAATTGGAACAGATCGATTGATTAGATCAGTTGAACTGAAATCCGGTAAAAGTATCGATTTGAAGAGGAATTTTGAACTGATTGACTTGGAAACCTATACGGATGGTTAAATCATTTGGACTGAATTTTTAATTTTTTATTATTATTTTAAATTTTTAATCAGATTGGTTAAACCGATCAGACTGATTGAACTGAATAATCGGTGATCTGTCCGATTTAAAAACATTAAAAACATATATTATAAATTAATTATATCTATTGGAAAAAAATAAAATTATTAAAAATTATAAAATTATTTTAAAATGTAAAAGTTCATAAAAATATCTAAAGCATATATTAAAAATTTTAAAAATATAAATAACATTTCTGAAATTCATATAATAATGTGATAAATTTTTTTTAGAAAGTTTCATATAATTCAATTACAATGGGTGTAAAATGTAAGTACATGTTGAACTAATTATAAGGGTTGTGGGAAATGACGCTTGGATGGAAGTCTTCCCCAACTGTTTGATTACCCATCTTCCCAAAATTAAATCTGATCATTGGCCACTGCTCTTGAATTTTTGTTATGATGGTAGTTGTGCTCCTAATCGTCCCTTCCGGTTTTTAGCTGGCTGGCTGCATCATCAGAATTTCTCTGAATTTGTTAAGAATAATTGGAGCTTCAATGGCAATATGACAAGTGCAGTTGCTGAGCTTACAGATAAGCTCAAAAGGTGGAACAAATGTGTTTGGAAGTAAAAGTCTAGATGTGAGTGGCTAAATTTGGGAGATCGTAACATTAGCTACTTTCAAGGCGTACAGTTTTGAGAAGGAATTTTAATAAAATCACTACTTTGTGTAATGCTGATGAGGATTGGATTTTCGATTCTGAGGTTCTTAAGACGTAAGCGGTTAACTTTTTCCAGAATCTTTATGGGGAGAATCCAGGTCCATTAGGGTTTCTACCTCCTAATGCTTTTCCAAGGCTTAGTACCGAAGATGTTGATTTTCTTGGGAGAGGTGTTACGAATAAGGAAATTAGGGCTGCACTTTTTGATATGGCACCCTTGAAACCCCCAGGTAGCAATGGGTTTCAAACTGCTTTCTTTCAAAACCAATGGGATAGTATAGGGGGAGCTATCTGTAAGTGGGTTAAAAAGGTTTTCGAGGGAGGAACCATTGAACCAGAGTTTAATAACACACTTATTGTGTTAATCCCTAAAGTTTCGAACCCAAAAAACTTCTCACAGTTTCGTCCTGTTAGTTTCTGCTCTATGTTGTATAAGCTGGTCATGAAGGTCATTGCAAATAGATTTAAGAGTATCTTTTTGAAGATCATAGGCCAAGAACAAGCAGGATTCATTGTAGGGAGAAGCATTATTGATAATGTCATTATTGCTCAAAAAGTGTTACATTCAATGAGATCCAATAAGAAGCTTCAGTGGATGGCAATCAAGATCGATTTGGAGAAGGCTTACGATAGAGTCAGATGGGATTTCACGGAAGCTTCTCTTAATGTAGCAGATATTCCTTCTCACTTGGTTAAAGTTATTATGAATGCTATTTCGTCTTCCTCTATGCAGGTTTTATGGAATGGTGCTCCAACTCAAAAGTTTATACCAATTAGAGGTGTTCAACAAGTATGTCATTTGTCTCCATATCTCTTCGTTCTTTGTATGGAATGGTTCATATCTCTTCGTTCTTTGTATGGAATGGTTGGGTCATAGATTTCACGCGGGTATCTCTTCAGGGGAGTGGAGTCCTATTCGACTATCTCGCACAGGACCGAATCTTTCACATTTGTTTTTCTGCAGATGATTTGGTGATTTTCAGTCGAGTTGATTTGACTCACAGTAGACTCATCAAGAATTTTTTGAGCAATTTTTGTGAACTATCAGGTCATAAGGTCAACGTCAGGAAAACAAATGTTTTCTTTTACGGGTGTTAACGAGTCCTTAAGAAGTGAAATTAATGACATGCTTGGTTTTCAAGAAGTTAATAATTTGGGTCACTATCTCGGGGTTCCACTCTTTCACAAAAGGGTTACCAATGGTATTCTTAATTTTTTTTAGTGGAAAGAGTTCGTAGTCGGCTATCTAGTTGGGATGCGAAACGACTCTCTTTTGCTGGAAGGTTACCTTAGCACAATCAATTCTATTGGCTATTCCGAGTTATCTCATGTAGTCAACTCTAGTCCCTAAGAGGATTTGCGACTCTATCGAAGAATTAGCTAGACAGTTCATTTGAGAGGCTGCGGAAGGGAAAAAGAAATTGGCTTTGGTAGGGTGGAATAACATTTGTCAGCTTAAGTTGCATAGAGGTCTTGGATTTCAATGTTTGGAGGGTCAAAACAAAAATTTCATGATGAAAATTGGTTATAGTCTTATTACTAAGACTGAAGCTTTATGGGTTCAGGTCTTTAGAGCTAAGTATGGCTTCCATGAGGGTTTATCGGATTCTATTATGCGGAATAGGTGCTCCTATATGTGGAAACCAGTTGCTAAAGCTTGGCCTTTGATATGCAACAATATGATCTGGTCTATCGGTAATGGGAGGTCTATTCGTTGTTCGGAGGATAATTGGGTTCCAAATGTGGGACCCCTTAATCAGTACGTACCAGGTCAAGGCAATATTGTTCCTCAAAGTGAAGTTAATGAGATGGTTTTGGGTAATGGTGATTGGAACCTTGATCTCTTCAAATTGTGGCTGCGAGAAGAAGTGGTCAATTGAATCATTAACATTCCTCCCCCTTTAGACTCAGCCGAGCATGATATTCTTTCTTGGTCTAGAATAACGATTGGTGTTTTTTTCTGTGAAAAGTACTTACTTTATGCTTAAGAAGGAGTCTTGGAATCCGAAGGATGTGAACTGGAGTATTGTATGGAAAATTCCAAGGCCTCAACGCGTAAACCAGTTTATCTGGTTAGTTCTTAAGCAGCGACTTTTAACTAATTCGGAAAGGGTTAGAAGAGGTATCGCGCAAGACACTTCGTTTCATCTTTGTGGCCATTCAACGGAGGATATTCTCCATACTCTTAGGGATTGTTCTTTTGCGAAGGAAATTTGGAAACAAGTCATCCCTTCTAATCATTTCGGAAGATTCTTCACTAGTAATATTTCAGAGTGGTTGTTTTCGAATCTGCAATCTCATCCTACCATTATTGCAAGTAACTCTAATTGGAATTGTCTCTTTAGGATACTTCTTTGGCGCATTTGGAAGAATAGAAATTCGATCATTTTCAAGGAAATTTTATGAGTCCTAAGGACATTAGCAGCGCCTCTTATAGTTGGGTGAATCATTTTTCCTCTATTCATAATGTAGTGTGTGTTTCTACCTTAATACTGACGGTGTTGTTCACTCTGTGTCTAGTTTCTCTGCTGCAGGTGGAGTAATACATGATGGCAAAGGAAAGTGGATCTTAGGATATAATCGACCTTTAGGGAAGTGTACAGTAGCGGTTACTAAGCTGTAGGGAATATTGGATGGTCTACTTCTCCTTCAGAAACAAGGTTATGCTGAGGTCATTCAGTCTGATAACCTTGAAAATGTTATCTCTATCTGCTAAAGTAAGATTGACGGCCCAAAAAACTCTCTAATAAGAAGGATTCAACAAATTTTAGCCTTTGAAGAGAAATGGTCTTTGAATTATGTTCCAAGAGAGTCTAATCGGGTAGCATATGCTTTAGCAAAAATGGCTTTAACGAGGGGTGAAACATTGCATATGTTTGAGGAATCCCCTTTGGAGATTAAAGAGATATTGAAGAAAGATTGTACTTTCGATAATGTGACTAGGATTTATTCTATGTAATTCTTTGTTTTTATTTATCAAAAAAAATTATAAGGGATAATAATTATCAATGTAGTATATGTACTTTTAATTTGTTCAATATGGTATCTATATTTTTATTACATCTATCAATATGGTATCTCTCATTAACAATGTTAAATTCTAACCTCACTTGACGCATAGCCCAATCAGGAGTTAGCATGTGTCATTGCGTTAGGAAAAGAACTCGTTCAATCAAAGTAGGGGGACTTTGAAACAGTTATTCCTTTCCATATTTTAAAGGCCAGAATAATAATAATAATAATAATAAATGAAACTGCTTTCTAAAATTACACTTTTCTTCCTTCAGAAGAAAATAACGAAATTCCTAACCTCAATTTCTCTAAAAACTAATTTCATAAAAACTTGTTACTTGCGGTGAACACTCAATCCTTACACTCTTCTATCCATTTCTTCTCCTTTTGTCTTCTTCATGAATGGAACTCCACTTTTTGGTTAGATATTTGGTCATCGACTTAGCTTGAATAAATACGCAGTTTCCCCCTTCATAATTCCCATCAAAATCTCCTCTCTTTTTTTTTTCAAGTATTATTATGACAACATGTTGCTTTGATGTCCCTTGAGTTCCAACAGCATGTTGCAGGCGAGGAAATTGCGGCAAAGTTATAACCATAATGGTATAAAATGAAGAGAATGGATGCAAATATCCTTCACAAGAACCAAGAAAGCTTTCTGGGTTCAAGAATCGCAAGAAATTGCATATAGATTTTGGCTTTTCAAGAAGCCACTCATTCTTGTGCTTGAAAGTTGGCAAAGAAATTGAAAAGTTTCAGTAAGATGAAAAAAGTTTAGAAATCTATCTAAAAGGTTACATTCGGATTTGGGGAAAGAATTATATGAGATTTTTGAAAGGTATTTCAGTTTTTTTTTTTTTCAAAGATTAAAATAGAAGAAATTATGGTTGAATGTTTTTGCAAATATTAAAATAGATTTTTTGGGGTTTCTCTTATAAACTAGAAGAACGGGAGAGAATGAAGAGGCAATAGAAAGAAAATAAAGGAAAAACAGAAGTATGAAAAGGAGGAAGAGGAGCTTTGATATAACATTTGGTATAATGGTTTCAAGGCCCCTTGATTTTGTTGCTTTAACTTTTTTCTCACAAATAGCACGACGTGGCATCATAAGACAGAACTACATGTTAAATGATGCCAGAATTTAACACTGTTAGTTGGAGGCACCATATTGATAGATAAAACATAAATACCGGTGTAAGATTGAACAAATTAAAAATACATGTGTCACATTGATAGTTTTATTAAAGTATAAAGGTAAAACTTATCATTATCCTCAACTATAAATCGGTTGGACCAATTTTTCAATTTATTACTATTTTTAATTTTAAATACTTTTAATTGAATTGATTGATTAGATTAATAAACTAATGATATGTCTCATTTAAAAACATTAAAAATATATATTATAAATTAATTATACCTATTGTAAAAAATATCAAAAAGTGTTAAAAATTATTTTTAAAATGTAAAAGTTCATAATAATATCTAAAACATATATTGAAAATTTTAAAAATCTAAAAAACATGTCTGAAATTCCACCTCTGGAGGACATCATCGGTGAGTTGACTTGGTCATGAACAAGATTAGAACCCTATTTCTTTTTCAAAATGTTAGGAAGTGATTAATATAAGATTGGTAATGAAGGATTAATTAACACCTTCTTCTACACAAATCCAATTTTATTCTTTTTTTTTTTTAAATTAAGCATCACTTTTGTACTCTAAATCTAAAACTAATTGTTTCAAAAAAAAAAAGTAAAAATAATTTAAAAAATGGGAAATTAACTTCGTTTCATCTTTACCTAACTCAAAAAGGGTAAAAGTAAGAAAAAGATGAGGATTCGCATCTCAAAAACCCTCACTCACTGATCGCATTTGAACTTTGAAGAGTTATCATATCTTAAGCAACTGTTCATGATTCCATTTGATTGCTTGTAGGATTAAAATTTCAGATGAAAAGAACTAAAATGATTGTTAAAATTAGAGCAAAAATGGCAACCATAATCGGGGATTTAGGAAGTAAAAATTTTGGTTTGGGTTAGATGATGATGACAATCGCGATAATGGATATATTTTTTTTTTTAGATTTTCTTTTTTACAATTTTAAATATCTTTTAGATTTTAATTACTTTTTTGATTTATTTCAATGTTAATTTGTTTTTACAAAAGGTATAATAAACAACATATATGATTAAGATTGAATTAGTAATTTAACCTTTTTCACTTAAATAAATTTATTTTCATTGTTTTATCCGCTTTCTATTTTACAAAATTATTTTCCTCTCATTTTTTTCTTTTATTTTACTTTTTTTTTAAATATATATATATATTAATCAAGACCGACTTACCCAAATTAGAACGTCTCAGTAAGTAGAGATTAACATTCTTGCTCATTACTCTCTTCTATTTCCTGCTTCTTCTACTTTCATTCACATGCAATTTTAGTTTTTTTCGACGGAGAACCCATTCCAAGTACACACCTCATCAAGCTTTCAACTTTTCTGAAATCAAGAAATCAGGATGGAAATGATTCCAGTAAAACATTCTCTCAAGTTCCGATTTTCAAAAGAGAATTCAGCGCCAATTGCTTCCAAGCGCCGATTCGAAGCGGAGGTTTTAGACGGTGGCCCGCCAGAGAAGAGGCCGAAGACGGTGGTGGACAGTCCGCAGTGTTCGGCCGTAGTGAAAACCCTCATGCAACATCCAACCCTACGTACGTCGAGGAGTTTTTGACAACCTCTTGGATTTTGAAATTTCAAAGATTATATGATCTAACCCTTATCGACGATATAGCAGAGACGGCAGTCGTCACCCGTATTTCGTCGGAGAAGAGACCGAAAACGGCGAAAGGCCTGAGGTTTTCAACAGATATTGCAGCCAAAGCAGAGGGCGTAGGTCTAGGGTTTACAACATCACACCCCAAGGCCCTACGGGCGACAATGCTGAAGTGTCGTTTTGCAGACACCATCTTCAAAGCTCAGCAGAAGATGAAGGGTAAGGGCGAGAATGCTGATCCCAGAAAGTTGAAACAAGAAAAGGAAAGATTCGAACGAAGACTAGTTGACGAAAGGTCGGCGCTGGAAGCTGAGTTGTTGAAGTTAAAAAGGCAACGGGAAAGAGACAGAAAAGTCGCTCGGATTGCATTACAGAACATGAAAAACACGGCTGGGATTGAGATTAATTGGGAAGCTGAGAGGGAATTTGAGATTCTGATTGGATCTTCTTCATCACCTGGGACTGGGTTTGTTCATCAAACACGTGATGAAGAGATTGAAGAAGGTGAAATTATATGTTAATCTAAACCGTTCATTGTATAGGAATAGTAGCATAAATTCTTTTATTCAAAATGCAGGTTGGTTAATTTGTGATGAATACCAACATGTAAGTTTTAATGCAAAATTATACATCTTCCTATTTCGATGGGTAAGAGAGTGGTTTTTGTTGATATAATAAGGTTTAAGGAAATGTAGAACCACATTTATGTTACAAATCTATTGTATAATGTAAGATAGCAGTTCATATTCCCTAATTAACACTTTGGATTTTAGAGCATCCCATCAAATTATTTAGGCAACACAATACAAATCATGCAAATATATGTCTATCATAAAAACTAGTAACATATTAAAATGATGGCGTTGTAATCATGACTATGAGAAATGAAAAAGTAGAAGATGAAAATGGAAGTTGATTAAGCTGAAATGCAAATAAATTCAAAACTATATTATGAAATTAGATATGTCAAAAATGGAAATTCAATTTTCTCTGCTAAAACTACTTCAAAGCGCTGAGTATTATTACTCAAATAATAAGAGGAATAGATATTAACTAATGGGCAAAGATACTACAATTTATGCTTAGCCACTATTTTTAAATTTGTAATCAATATTAATATTTTCTTTAGTATTCATATAGTGTGATAATTTTTTTTTTTTTTGAAAGTTTCAGTACAAAGATAATTCAATTACACATGTTGAATCAATTACAAGGATAATGGCAAGTTTTATCCCTGTACTTTAATAAAATTATCAATGTAGTACATGCACTTTTAATTTGTTTAATATGGTGCTTATATTTTTGTTACATCTATCAATATGGTACCTCTCTCTAACAATGTTAAATTCTAACCCCACTTGACGCGTAGCCCAACCAAGAGTTGCCATGTTGCATTATGTTAGGAAAAAAATTCATTCAAACAAAGTAGGGGACTTTGAAACAATTATTCCTTTTCACATTTTAAAGGCCAGAATAATAATAAAAATAAATGAAACTGCACTCTGAAGTGACTCTTTCCTTCACAAAAGATTTGGTCATCGACTTAGCTTGAATAAACACCCAGTTTCCATCAAAATCATCTATTTTCAAGTATTATTATGACAACAGGTCCCTTGAGTTCCAACAACATGTTGCAGGGGAGAGGAGATTGCTCCAAAGGTATAACCATGACGTCATCTGCAATGCAATAAAAAAATATTTAATATGATAATGTAATGTATTATGTTATTATTATTTTTAGCATATTTATGTTCATCAATGATTGAAATTTATATGTTTTTGCATAGAATGTGTCAGTGATTTAATTTGCACAAATGACATTTGTTTTGTGTTGCTTGTTTTCTTATTTTTCAAAGTATAGTGATTCAATTGCGTGTTGCATTTTCATTATTTTTCTTATTATTATTATTATTATTATCAATTCTCTAATTATTTTGAATTAATTATTAATTCTGTCATTGAATTGCTATAACGTGTTTTTCTAATAAGATAGATGTATATATAGAAAATATTGTATTTTTAATTTCAAAAAAAGAAAGAGGAAAATAACGTAATTTTGAATTTTGGATCTAAATAATATGCGACTTAAAGTTTTAAGGATGATAGAGTAAATGTGCATTAATGTTTTTAACAAGTTTAGAAGTTTACCCGTATCTATACTCACAGCTTTGCCCTTTAGAATTTCCAAATTAAAGAAAATGAAAAGAAAATCCACCAAAAACAGCGATAGTGACGAAGACGAAACCTTTTATTTCCGCTACTCCTCCGCCGTCGCCCCACCCTCATCCTCCTCCTCTAATCCCAATCAAGCCACCTCCAAATCCACCGGCGGTGGCGGCGGGTCCGGCGGTCTAGCCCCATCGAAATCAACCCTTTACGTCTCCAACCTCGACTACTCCCTCACAAACTCCGACCTCCACACTCTCTTCTCCACCTTCGGCAAAATCGCCCGCGTAACAGTCCTCAAAGACCGCGCCACAAGGAATTCAAAGGGGGTCGCCTTCGTCCAGTTTGTTTCCCGCGAGGACGCGCTATCCGCGGCGAGTGTTATGCACGGGAAAATACTCAACGGCAGAACCCTCAGCGCTTCCATCGCCGTCGATAATGGACGAGCCCCAGAGTTTATTAAGAAAAGGGTTTATAAGGATAAGTCTAGATGTTATGAATGTGGAGTTGGTGGGCATTTATCTTATGAGTGTCCAAAGAATCAGTTGGGGCCAAGGGAGAGACCGGTGCCAAAGAAAGGGCGGAGAGGTGGCGGCGGTGGAGAGAAGAGGGAGGATGATGGGGATTGGGGAGAGGAAGAATCGGAGGGTGGAGAGGGGTTTGAAGAGGAGAATTGGGCGTCAGTGGTGGATGGGGCGGCGGAGGAGAGGTTGAGGAAATCGGAGATGGCGGAGGAAAAGAAGAAGAAGATGACAAGAAAAGCCAGTTATTTTAGTGACGAGAGTGATGAGGAAGAATGATTCAATGGTGGAAATGGAGAAAGGGGGTTGCACACCCAAATTTAACCTGGAATCATTTGAAATTTGAGGTACATTATACTTTTGTTATGACTTTAAGCTTCAATAGATTGTAACAGTTCTTGCACTTGTGTATTATTGTATCTTTAGTGTGGGATATTTACTTAATTTTTTCGGATGAGTGATTAGGAAGGGTGATTTGGGGAGGGAGATGTTGTTGCTTTGTTGGGGTAAAATCTGATGTTAGATAAATTTGAGTTTGAGATATGCATTTAATGTTAGATTATCTGATTATATTAAGTAAGATTCGTGCTCGAATTTGATTGTGATAATGATGGTGGCGAATGAAAGTATGGTTGTGATTAGCTGTATTGTTTAGAAGTACGAATGTGATTAGGGCTTGAATTTGATTGTGATAATGGTGGCAATGTGTTCATTGTTTAAAAGTATGATTGTGATTAGTTATATTGTTTAAAAGTGTGATTTAGACTCAAATTTGATTGTGACAATGGTAGTAAATTGTGCAGTGTTTAAAAGTGTGATTGTGAAAGTACGATTTGGGATTGAATTCGATCATGATAATGGTAGCGAATTGTGCATTATTTAAAGGTATGGATGCGAATAGTGATTGGTACAATTTGGGATTGAATTTGATCATGATAATGGTAGCAAATTATGCATTGTTTGAAGGCATGGTTGTGATTAGTTATATTGTTTAAAAGTAAGATATAGGATTGAATATGATCATTGATATGGTGGCGAATTGTGCATTGTTGATTCGTTATGAAGCAGGAGAAAATGGCTGAGTTTTAGCATTCATTTTAATATTTTTTATTTAATACCATTCGTAATTGCACTCAACAAGATAAAATTTCATAAAGTTAATTTAAAATTGTTGAGAGTGTTGCACTTGAGTTTATTTATATTGAAGATAACAAATGAAAACAATTAGTGAAGTTTTGAATCAAAGGTATTTTGGTTTAGAACATGATCATGCTTGCTTGTAGTAATTTGATTGCAAATCATATGTTGTACTTGTTCACTTAAAAAAAACCTGTACCATTTTATTAGGTTTTGGTATTGGACAATTATATTGGTATGTACTGATTTTTTTATATTTTAAATTAATTTTCAATGTTTTCTTTTTCTATTTTGATCATTTTTATTTTGTTTACAATTATATTTAGAAATAAAAGATGATCATTAAATTAAGTTACTGATTAAAGAAAAGATTGAAATTAGTCTATAAATCAATATATAAAAAATAGCTATAAACTCTAATCCATCAAAATACATCCAAAATATATCTCTAAGGTATGTCCAACGGTACCCTAGTGACTAGTAATTTACCAAATGGTTTGATCAGCAGATGAAAGCCAAATATCACAGTATTTTTCTTTGCTGGTTTGTTCAGCTTTTATGCCTGAATCAGGGGATTTGATTTAAATCCTTGAGAACCAACATTGCAGTTGCAGTGGTCAACGTGTTATGTTGACCCTGATTGTTGTGCAGTCTGCATTAAAGACATTTAAAAGCATAAGGTATGCTGCTGGATAATGTTATTCGGATTTGGGTGTAAATGTAGAAAAGGTAACTAGGGAAACACCAACTCACCAGCATTTCATGATCTCCCATAATTTCATCTATCAACTCAGCTACCGGTTTATCAGCACTGTTGGGAACAAGTGCAGCAAATACAGCTGGCTTTAAACCTGCATGCAAATACAAGCAACCATTGCAATGTCTGATAATTTCAGTCCTGAATCCTGACATGCTCAATTTTTTTTCAAGTTTTCTCCAATATTTGGAGAATTATACTTTCATATCAATCCAAATATGTGACCGTGTAATATGGAATTCAACTGTAACTTATGTTGCTTAGACTCGAGGTGAGTGCCGGATACGCTATGTATCCTGCACATGTTTAAACTTTTATTAGTTTTCTCAAATATTTGGAGGATCATACCCCCATAGCTATATCCGGATATATATACTGGACAGAGGTACTTTAGGGGGTGGGGGAATTGGAAACATAAGACTTCAATAGGGGTAAAAGTGTAGGATACCAGTCTCAGGGAAAGCATCAATGAACATCATCATCTCCTCCCCACTAAGACCAGAGAAAAAACAGATCCTTGGCAGTGATTTTGCAATCTGCAGAATGTAATGTTGTAAATCACATTTAAACATGATTAGCATGCTTATGATGATGAACGAAGGAAAGTGACTTGAATGTAAAAAAAGAGGGTAAGAAATCAACCTTTACTTGTTCCAAATTAGGTTGCCTTGTATTCACGGCCTCCCAAAGAGAACCATTAATCATGTCTTCAGTACAATAAATAATCTGAACATATAACCATTCAAATGAGATAAATTATATTGCAACATGTTCAAAGGATATGTGAAGCAGCAATCTTAATTTATGTCACCCTTTTCTTTTATGTTAAAGTAGAAGAAATGTAGACCATATATTCGGACATAAATATGGGATATGGTACTAAAAGAAACCCTTCACAGACACAGAAATCTTGAAAAAGTTGAACATACCCGTATCGGGCACATTGCACATTTTGTTAGATATGGATGTAAAAAATGAATACTTTTAAGGAAATAGAGTCAAAACAACAAAAGTAAAGACAATAAGTATTACCTTCATGAAGTCACCATCCAATTCTTTCAAGAACTGTCGTATCTGTTCAAAGAAGACATGGAGAATTTGCAAGGAGAGTAAGGCCGTCATTCTAAGAATTAGTCCGACACAAACACACATTGCTGCAAAACAACTATTTACAAATGAGACTGTTGTCAAGGACGCAGGATGAATTCTAGACGCTAGGACCCTTATATTACCTTAGGCACAGGCACGCCCACAACACTAGATGAGACCTAGGTTGATTTAGAGCTAATGTACTACTCACAGTTTATACTAGAAGGTGACTCCAAATAAATTCTTGAAAAGGATGTAATCCAACACCTGTTCCCCCTTGACCCCCTCCAACTTCCAATAAGCGGGTTGTAAATTCATGTTCAACCTTCCTCAAACCTTAATTCGACCCTTTATTTTCCGTGAATACTTGTGTCCAACACATATCCAGATGTAGGTATAAAAGTACAATCCTCTAAATACATAGAAAAAAAAATTTGCAAGAATTGATGCCTGAATAACATAGTATTAAACCACACCAAGAAATGGGGGAAAGAAAATTTATCCTCCCTTAGTTTTCCCTTTATAAGATTGTGAAAACCCTAATGAAATTTTGGATGCAACAATCTATGTTGTTCACATTGTGCATAACCTATTCAAGCTCTGGAAAGAATGTACCACAGATAATGAAGTTTCATCCAAAAAGACAAGTAAATTGTTACCAAACGTTACCTTCTCTGCCTCACCGACTTCAAATCCGAGCAACAATAAAGCCTACAAGCAAACAAAGATTAAAATCCCAAATGTTAAATGGGTTCAGACATTGTATTTATAATCTATGTTCTATATTTTATATTACTGAAACTCTTCATTTTCTTTTAAGGATGTTGACATATATTTATGAATATGTATATTAGATAGACTTCAAATATGCGAGAAAATTTAGAAAAAAAGAACATGCCCTTTTTAGATACGTACAAATATCAGACACACTTGTACCCAAGTATAAGCAACATAGGCTACTTTCATGAGGCTTGATGAGAATGGTTGCAAGGATTTTTCTCTATAACAAATTTTATGTTACTTTGACTATCGGGCTAATTTAACATTGTTTTTTAAAAATGCTGTGAAAAAGCGTTTTTGCAATTAGGTCCAAAAACATTTTTGATTCCAAAAACTATGTTTAACATTACTTCTATCTTCAAAAGTGCTTTTGGAGTTAAAAGGTTAGAAGCTATAAGCACAACACATGTTGGGAAATGAACCTCTAAAGACTCCAAAAATGAGAAAAAAATAGAATTTTTTTTAGAAAAAGCTTATATAAGATGCATATAAATATCCAACAGTTACGCTCGGAGCCAAAGTGTAAATGATTCCTCTTGAGAATGGTTATTATTTGACACTTTTAGTGCAAAGATTCACTCAAGAATGAGGTAAGAAACTGACCGGAACTTACAGGTGGACCATATGTGGGATCATCGGCATTCAATGGAACGAACTTCGAATCCTCGGCTAATTCACTGGGAAGTCCTGCAAAGCACGAATATATGAATAACGTACACATCAAAGAAGAACTCTTAAGCATAAGAAATTTGCATACAAATTAACAAATTACATTGAATTGACTCAGTCTATGTTACTCAGACTCGAAAACAAGTATTGGTGGACCAAATTTCCAATATGTAACTCTTGTAATGTCCAAAATTCATGATAATTAACACCAATAAAACAAGAAAGAAGAAATCAGTAGCCTTAACCAAAGTTCAAAACAATGGGTACCCATTTTAAACCAAAAGAGTGTTTCATTAAAGCCAAAAAAGAAAAGCAGATATTGAGTCTCAAAGGATAAGAAAACCTTCAGCTGATGCTCTTGTTTGTGTAATGGAGTTGTTATGTTTCTTGAAGCGATCAAAGACTACATTATTAGCTGAAAATGAAGAAACCGCAAAAGAAATTGATGAAACTGAAGGAATTAGCGAAGATTGAGGCTTTCCCAGAAGATTGAAACGAAACCCAACACTAAAAGCCATCATTTAATTTAATTTTCCTCAGTTCTTTTCAGGGTTCAGAAACTTTGGCTCTCAATTTTCTTGATAGCGTTCTGTTTCAGTTGATAAGCCGTTTGAGTGGCCACCATTTTAATCAAATCACCCACCTATCAACACGTGAAAACTAAAATAGTACCCAATCTTAGACAGGTCCTGTGTCGGCCCGAGCAAAAGCCCGAATTATTTTTTTAATAACTTGGAGAGGATTAATGCGTACAAGATGTGAATTGAATTAAGATATAATAAGTCCATATATTTTAATTACTATAAATATAAGATATTAATATTTTAATTATAAAAATATTTAATATATAATATATAATTTATATTTAATATTTTTATTGTTAAATAATAAAATGAATAATTTGAATTGGGTTAGCCCAACTCGAATTTAAAATTATTTTAAAATAATCTAATTTAATTTAACTTGTGAACACCCATAACAAATAAATCACATGCATGAAATTCATTAATAATAAATGAAAATAAAATCTCCACAACTCACCTAAGAATATAGATTATGAATTATTGACTAGTTGGTTATAGAGATCAAGTAAAATAGAATATTAAAAATGAAAGCTAACAAAAATGGAAAAACAAGGCAATAGTATGAGTAACATAAAAATCTCTTTCCAAGTAGAAAATGGTTTATAAACATGCGGTACTAATGAAGAGCTCTTTCATTCAACAGTTCATAAATTTACTTGATAATACATCAAACTTCAAGTATATATATACTAAAGAAAAAATAATAAACAAGTGTCGATAAAACACATAAAACTTCACAATCTCATATTTGCAACGGAGGTGTCCAAAATTCAAACATGCTCATTTCCCTCACAATCTACGTTAAAATTCAAAGGAGCAAATAAACGATAGAGTTTATTTTTAAGAGAAATTTCTTAATTCATTCAATGAATAAAATTATATCATTCGAGGGGAAATAATAAACATCCGTTATACGCGCTAAAGGATAAGCTCCACCAACACAATAAAAGCTTCAACTTTAGCATCAATTGAATATTATGGTACGTTAACAATCGGTTCTGTCACACAAGCACAACATATCAAGATTGATTGTAAATACTTAATACAGTAAGAAAATCAACCCTAGATGGTCTAAAGTGGCGGGCATAAATCGACAAAAGAATTGAGCATCTCCCAAACTAGAGGGGATGACAACAAAATCAACCCAAAAATTACTTGTAAAAGCAAGACTACATGTGTAAGTAAGACAAAAAATTTACTACAAGAGTAGACCAAAATTTTTAAAAGTGAAGACTTATTAAACAATGAAAAGACAAACAAAAACATATAAAATTAAAGATAACACGAGTCCAAATCGACTCATGAAATCATTTATTATTCTGAAACTCTCAAAACAAGAATATATTAAGAAGTCAATGAAGAGCTACCCACTTTCTAAAAGAAACTATCGGTGGTCGATGGTGTTTCAACAATGATAGACATTGTCATTTGTTTATCACAACTTGTGAAGACAACAAAAATATTCACAAAATAGATTTGTAAACTGAAAAGAGAGAAAACGTATGGAGTGAATGAGAAGAAAAAAGAAAAAGAGGGTTGATGAGCAAGAGAAAAAGGCGGGCGATAACTAGCTTGGAGACTGACACCGCCGCTAGGCAAAAACAAAAAGAAGCAAACAATTTGGAGAAAAAGAATTAGGATTTTTTACTTGACACGAGGTGATTATTCTAAATCAACACAATTATGAAATAATTTATGCATATAACAAACAATAGAGTTAAAACCAAAGAAAACAAAGTACAAGAGGAAAATGAAAAAGTTAGTATAATTTTTTGGGTTTCAATTTGGCAATTGTTTACATATTGAGATTTGATTTTTTTTTTTTAAGTTATTCTTTTATATTTCTTTGAAAATCTTAAAGTTTAAGCCTTATCGCGAGAACAATTGTTAATTTTAAGAGTTAGCTTAGACCCAAAAAAATTAAACCCATAATATCAGAACAATTCCTAAGTGTAAGGACTAACATAAACAAGTACAATAAATTTAGACCCTTAGATTCAAAGAATGAGTTAAACAAAAAGAATTAGACACAACTCAAAAAATAGTTGGAGAGCCATGATTCCAAATTTATGTATACTGTTTATAAGGTTTCTTATTGAATTGGGATCATCCATCAAATGGGATTTAGCTCAATTAGAGAATTATCAAACTATTCATTTTATTTATGAAATAAATTATATGATTATGAGAGTGGTTTTGTCTTTTAATATTTTTATAAATCAATAAAAGTTTATCCACATTGAGATATATATAAAAAACATCATAGTATAAAACTTTTGCTTTTAGCGTAATTTTTAATTTTATATGAAAAAATAATAAATATATTTGTTATATAAAATTTTCACATAAAGTTAGTTAGGGATGAGTGTTTGATCGAATCGAGTGAAAATTTTCGAATTAATCAAGTTCACGAGTCCTATTTTATCATCCAAATTTGATTTTATTTTTTTCGAATTAAATGAAACTATTCGAATAAAATTAAAAAAATAAATATGTCAAATTAAAATATTATATATGATATATAATAATAATTTGAAAATGAAAAAGCCATACCAAACATATAACGTGAAATAATGAAAACAGCCATACAAATAGTCATCGTTTTTAATAGTTTTTCTTTTCAAGTATAATGTAGTACAAGAGGAAAAATATCTCGAAATAGTAATACTTTTGTAGTTGAAAACATTGTAAAGATTATTGGTGACATTTAGGAAGCATGTGCTATAGTAGAAGAAAATACCGATGACATAGTAAAGCATTTTCTCAAGAAACTCTTTCCTAGATCCGACATGTTTTTAGGGATATTGAGTGATTCTTCCCTCAAAAGCTTGTCCCTTAATTCATCTTGATCACAAGTGTCCCATGGTAATTTCCCTGTAATCATTTGAACCACGATGCAACTTAACAACCATATATCTAATACATGTAATACATAGTAATTTGAAACTCAAACCTTGTATCTTCTATTCCTTGTTGTTTAGTTAACCCGAAATTGGCAATCTTTAAAGTAGGTAAACAGGCACCCTGTTGAGGAGGGAAAACTAGAATATTACTTAGTTTAAGATCATAATGAATGAACCCTTTTGTATGAATGTGTAAAAGCCCTTCAAGTATCATCTTAGAAAAATAGTTAACATCCTTTTCTGGGATTTTACCACCCTACTTGTTCATCAAGTCTAGCAGACTACCTTCTGGAGCATATTTAAGAAACATATTGTAAACCTCTCCTCGTTCTCGCTCAACGCTCGTGAAACCACCGTAAGCTTGAACAATATTGGGACAATCGACAAATTGTAAAATGATTTCTTCCTCCTTACGTACAAATGAAGAGTACTCTTCATTGGCAGACTTCATACCATAAATATAATTATAAACAGGGGCTACAATCTTGATCAAATGCACAACACCATGAGAACCATTTCTAAGAACCTTGATCTTCACTACTTTAACCACCATCCTTTTTTTCCTTTTAACTTTAAAATCCGTATTTTTGATACTTGCTATGATATAAAACATTAGCAACTTTGTAGCTCCAGTTTTTTATATATACTAGAGTAGATAAAATTTCCTAATTCCATTCGGAAAAGTTTTTCTTAATCCCATTTGAAAAAGGATTCTTTTACAATTAACTGTAATTTTCTTACATGAAATTATTGATTGAATAAGATAACGATTGTCGAAACATTTTTTGGGATCGACATTTATTTTGAAAAAAATAGAAATGGGAGTCGCCACCAATCCCTTTTATGAGGTGTGATCGGGTCACCTCATAATTTGATCTTTTTAATAAACGGTTTGTTTTACTAAAATAAAGATTTTTAGTCTTCAAAATTCAAGAAACAGGTTTGGGAGTCGGTTACGCATGAGGAAGGATTAGCACCCTTGTAAAGCCCAAAATTGGTACCTAGTTGATTAATTAAAGTCTTAGTGTCGAAAGTTGAAAACTCGAAAAGAATTTAAAATACGATCCCTCTTTATATTAATATTATTTTTACTTAAAAATCGCTTGAATAAATCAAAACATATGTTAAAGGCCCTCTTATCTCGAGGTAACAAAAGGCCACATCCCGTAAGTTAGGATACGACACCTTGAAATCTCAAAAAATAAGCTCGCTTTCTTATTATTTAATTAAATCTCATGTATTTTAATTTTAAAAGGATATTCAGTCATTTAGGTTCAACGAGAAAATTGAAACCTCGTAAGTTAGGGTACGACTTCTTGAATCTCCAAATACGAAACATTGCCTATTTTAAAATTTTTCTTTTTTGAAAAATAACAAGTGTAATATTTATCTTATTTAGGGTATAGTATAAAAACAACTAATTATATCTAAACATAATGCATGATGTAGTGATGATGAATCAATATAAAATGACTATATAAATCGAATATTGGAATGATAGAATATAAATAAATAAGGATATACTTTAATAATAATATCATAATCTAAATAAATAGATAAAGTAACGTAAAACAAAATAAACGAAAGAATAAATGATTGAAAAGACACAATTTAAAAATACCAAAAGGAATAAAAGGAATAATAAAATAACACATAAAAAAAATAAAACAAAACAAAATGAGATGACAATATAATAATATGTACAAATATAAACAACATGAGTTTTAGAAATAAAATAAAAAAGGCAAGGCAATAATAATAGATGGTAAATAAACAAATAATAATAAGATCTAAAAAATTCATGAAAAGGCTGAAATTAAATAAAGAACTTAATTGAAATTAAAATGAAGTTAAAGGTATAAACTATAAATAATAAAATAATTAAAACAGAATCAAGGATTAAAATGAAACGCGCAAAAAGGAATGGGGATTAATTGAGAAAATATCCCAAACCCTGCTGAACGCGTCATTTCCTTTGAAAAGTTGAGGGACCAAATTAAAAATAAAATAAAATTGAATGGCCAAATTTAAAATAAAAAAAGAAATTAGGATTAAAATAAAATGCACGCAAAGGGACGAGGACTAAATAATAAATTATTCCCAGTCCACTGAACGCACGTTTCATGGGGGATTAAAATAAAACAGAACTAAAATTATATGGTAAAATTTTAAAAAAATAAAAAAACAATAGGACTGGATTGAAGAATCAATAAAAAGCGGAAGGACCGAAAACATAAATAGTCCCTTTCTTAAGAAAACATGCGGATCCTGTTACTATCCTCGGGTCATGTTACAAAACGACGCCGTTTTGGCGTTTGAAAATGAAGCCCAAAACGACGACGTTTAAGAAGGCTATAAAAGTAAAAAATTTAAGGAAAAAAAATCATTTGCTTCATTTAAAAAAAAAATTTGATAGCATGTTCAAATCCGGCGACCCACCCCACGATGGCCACCGGTCGCTAGCGACGGCTCTGCCGTTCTCGGTGGCCTGAATCCACAAAATAACCCCCGTTTTAGCCATTCGGCTCCTTGAATCTCGATCTAAGACCAAAAAATCCTCCAAAATTAAAAGAAGAAGAAGAAAAAGAAGAAGAAGAAGAAGAAGAAGAAGAAGAAGAAGAAGAAGAAGAAGAAAACACTAAAGAAGAGATTGGTTGTATTTCTCTCCGTAAAAAAGATTACATGGTGGCCATGGCTTTTATAGCCAAATATGATACACTTTGTTTTTGTTTTTTTATTGTTTCACTACTGTCCTTTGCGACTATCCTTTGCGTGTTCGTCTCTGTCCTTGTTCTTTCTGTTTTTATAGGCACTGATGCGGTCAACGAAGGGGAGAGAAGAGGCACCTTTTGCCGTTTTGGTGCAAGGCTATAGACGCATTTAGGCCTCGGGACGAGGAGCGCGCAGTGTGATCGAGGAGAAGCGGCAAGGGGGCTAGGGTTTCTTTTGTTTTACTAAAAAATATTTACTCAAAAATATTTAAGTTATTGGTTCATTGGACCATTAGGGTTTTTAATTATTTTGGGTTGTTTTGGGTCTGATATTTTTAGTAAATGGACTGTTTTTAATTTAAATTTTAAATTTTTTTTTATTTTATTTGATTTGGTTTGGGCATGGGCAAAACTGTTCTATTACAAACGATTGAGTTTTCTAATAATATTTGGAATAGGATATTATTACCTGCTGAAAAAGTAATTGAAGATAAAGATGAATTAATTTCCATTAAATGCGGTAATTTAGTTAAATTTATGGTAAAATAATGCTTAGCTCCTTTTAATTTTAACAATTTTCTTAACGTGACTGACGGCACGTTTTGAATTGCCACTTAATAATAAAAACTGTTTCTGTATTTCTTTTTTTTTTTTTCTTTTTTTTCTCAGGAAACAAACGTTGTCTTTTCTTCCGCCATTGCCACCCTGTTCTCCCACTCCTCTTCTCACATAATCTAGTGTGAAAGAAAACTCTCGATGAATCCACCAAATCAAACGCCGGATGATTTCTCTCAATTCCCTCTTCCTCATTTTACTCTCACTCCTCCCTTACCAAATCCTACCTCTAATCCTAATTTCCATCCAATCCTAATCCTTAACCCGAATGCCGCTCCTCCTCTCAATGATCATCTAATCCCCTTTCCAACCCTAAAAAACGACGACGCGGCAGACCTCAGCGCAGTGCCGCGACGTCACCGTATGAATTCCTTACCTTCACCAATGGCTCCTTCAGCCCCAATCTCCCGAATTCAAATTATTCAGTGTAAAATTTAATTCCACTCGAACTCGAATCGAGTTAAGTCAAATAACTGGATTCGATTAAGTCGAAATTCAAATTTTAGAGATCTATTATACAAAAATTTCAAAACTGCCATTCGTCTTTATGAAACACTGTCAATGAACTAATATTTTCCTTAAGATTTTCTCATTCATGCTGTGTATGTTCATTTCTTTTGTACGTTCCCCTCACTTCCCTCTCTCTCAGGAAAAGAAAAAGAAACCCAGAGAAATGGAGAAATTGAAACTTTTATGTCTATTTTCCTTTTCCCTTCTCTGTCTGATTTAGTTGTCCGCCGCCGCTTCCTCCGTTACAGACGTCCTTCGTCTCGGCGGATAGAGTTCTCCATCGGTGCATGCTAAGAAGTTGATAAGGGACTTGAAGTTGATGAAGACTTGGTTTCGTTGCTGCCGGAGGGTCCGAAACTGGAAGAAGTTGGCTATTAGTAAGATTCTTTTTGCTAATAAATGTTCCATTTCATTTCTTTCATACTAATTAGAATGTTTCTCTATTTTTACTATTTCACAATTATAAAATTTGAACGCGTAATAAATTTCAAAATCAATATGACAATTGAATTATTAGAATAATTACAATTAAAACGTATTCATTACAGTCAAATTAGAATGATTTAAATTGAATGTAAGCTACAAACATTTAAATCTTCCAAAAATATTTAATTATTATAAACTATGTAACGGTAGCCTTTCCATTCCCTTTTAAGCAATGCCTCGTTTCATTCGCATTTGCAAAAATGGCCTAAAATGGTGGTGATGGTAACGATAGTGGTGGAGCTGCCACCATTAGTAAGAAGTTTGAGGCTCCGCAACCGCATTCAGTGAAGGAGCAATTGCCCGGAATTCAGTATTGCATCAACAGCTCTCCTCCATGGCGTATGTAGAAACTATCTCATATATCTAATTATTTTTCTATCTGCAGACTCTAGTTTCATTTGTTATTTATTTCTAGATTAGTTCTAATGGCTTCTGGTCACAGTTTATGATTTTCATGCAATGTCCCTTGTTTTTTCTTTTAGAACCTAAACATAGAATTTAGTCACCTGAAAAAACTTTGAATTGATTGAACCTCTTCTTTGCTTTATATTTTCAATGTTTTATGCAGCTGAAGCAAGTATATTAGGGTTCCAGCATTATCTACTCACTCTTGGCATCACTGTTTTGATTCCAAGCATAATTGTTCCTCAAATGGGCGGTGGAAATGTGAGGATTTAATTGGTTTTATCTTGCTTGATTCTTCCTTTTTTTTATCTAGCTAAACCCCCACCCTCTTTTTCGTTGTTTTTAACACAGACTGAGAAGGCAGCAGTGATCCAGAACTTACTCTTTGTTTCAGGGCTAAGCACACTTTTCCAGTCATTTTTAGGAACCCGACTCCCCATAGTAGTAGTGGGTTCATTTGCTTATTTGATTCCTGTAACTTCCATTATCCAAGCAAGCAGAAACACTTCTTATTCGGATCCTCATGAGGTTCTTTTCAACTGCATCATTTTAACCACCTCTTAATTTTCTTCTTGAAGTAGATATGTTCCCGTATCGAACACTTACAGCGAGTTCGAGTAACCTAACTTAAAAGTGCAGCTAGCATTTTACCTTATCTTACTTTAGGAGCCTTGAAATTCAATTTCATATAAATTGGATCATTTTACAGAGGTTCGTTCGAACAATGAGAGGGATTCGGGGTGTACTCATAGGTGCTGCATTTTTCCAGTGTACGATAGGATTTTTAGGATTATGGAGAAATGCTGTGAGGTTAGATCTTCAAAGTATTTAGGTTAATTCTTGTATTGTTTGGCATATATCATCCTCACTACTTTATCTCTTCTACAGGTTTCTTAGCCCTCTGTCTGTTGTTCCATACGTGACTTTTACTGGGCTTGGATTGTATCATCTTGGCTTCCCCATGGTAAGTTCTTCTATATCCTTGTAATGACCAGGTCCTGTGACTTTACATTTACTTTTGATATAAACTTGCACAAGGTTGGCGATCAAATCTCAGTATGTATGACAACACATGGAAAATATCTTAAAACTGTATTGTTAAAATCCTTCGTTGTTTTGTTCTCAGTTGTTGATAATTTCAGTGCTACTGCAGCCATCTCTTGCTATATGATTTTAGCTGATTCCTTTCCTTTTCCCCATTTAATTAAGCTCGCAAAGTGTGTAGAAGTTGGCCTTCCAGGGATTATTCTCATGGTTTTATTTCACAGGTATGTTTATTCTTTAGAAAACAATTTGTCAAACACTAAGGAACTAAAGGCTTTACAAATTCCCTCTTAAACTTCATAGTTAACTAAATAATCCAAATGTTATACTGTTTTGCTGTTGATAATTCCATTTCACTTAATTTCTCATGATTTTGCAGTTTCTTCCTCGTTATTTAGAATCAAAGCGCTCCCTCTGTGGCAGATTTTCAATCCTATTCTCAGTCTCAATTACGTGGTTATTTGCTCAACTTTTAACCTCAACTACTGTATACAAGCACAAACCTGAGAACACCCAGATTAGCTGTTGAACCGATCGTGCTGGACTCATTAGCACAGCTCCTTGGTATGTAATTTTGACTCATGGATGAGTGTCAGATACGGTTATGTGTCTGGCAAAAGTATGCTCAATTTTTAAAAAGAACTTTTCCATATGTTTGGAGAATTATATCTCCATACCCATTTTCTAATATCCGAATATGTTGAATATGGATACTTGAACCTGTCATAGATCAAATATACTTGTATATGTTAATTTTTATTTTCTGACTTGTTCGTACTCCCAAATTATGTCCTTAACTGCAGGATATATTTTCCTTGTCCTTTTCAATGGGGAAGCCCCACATTTAATGCTGGAGTGCCATTGTTATGATGGCTCCTGCTTTTGTTTCTCTATTTAAGGTTTGAGCAACCCTTCAAAGTCTCACTCATAATTTTACTTTTTAAGTTCTTTTATATATTTGGAGGATTATAACTTATACCTATATTGGAGTATGTATTGAACATGTAATGAAGAGTCTGAATAACATACGTTGTATATTCGATCTCAAGGTTGAAAAGCTCAATAATGACAGCAGTAGAATTATTGGAAAATATTTAGATTTCACGGATCATCATGTTCTTACTTGCACAATCAACTGGTACATTCTTTGCATCTGCAAGATATGGTAGTGCTACACCTGTCCCACCTTCTGTTATTAGTCATGGTGCTGGTTGGCTGGTACGGTTTGTTTCTTAAATTTGGTAATGACTGGGGTTCTGGGACATCTCTTCTGCCTCCTCTTACGCACTGTGAGCTATCCATTGCCTCGAATGCTCTTCCATTAAATGTATTGTCCTCTTTGAGTACTTGTCGTTTGCTCGAGACTTTGTCATCAAAGTGCTTCTGTTTCGAAAAGGTCTCCCATTGAGGTTCCGGCGCATAAGCGATGCGGGGGAGACGCCCTGAAAGCCAGGTCGTTAAGGTAATCAAACTAGACTTTTCCTGTTTTGTACATTCAATGCAATTTTCCTTTTATTTTTTTCGGGGAATTGGGGTATTGCTCAATGGTTGTTTTGGCTCTGTTACAGGCACTACTGCATCAGTGTAATAAAACTTGAAACTTAAATCATTAAACATAATTGAAATTTAATTCTGTTAGGCTGACCTCTATACTTTGCTCTTCAGCAGTGAAAATGCAGGCCTGTTGGCATTGACAAGAGTTAGAAACTGCAGAGTAATTCAAATATCAGCTGGATTTATGGTTTTATTTTCTATATTTGGTAAGCCCACAAAGTTCAACACTAACACTGTGTTTGGTAGGAGAGAAAATGGAAGGAAGGGAATTTGATGGGTGGAAAAATTACCATCTTTCATTTACTAGGAGAAAAAGAAAATGAGTGAATTTGCACCTTTTTTCTTGACAATTTTCCTTCACTTCATTTTTCTCCCTACCAAAACTCAATGATATTTTCCATTTCACTCCATGTAAAAAACAAGAGCTTTAAGTACGTTTTTATTTCATATTTCTTCCATAGATGAAGCACTATAAATTGGAGCCTTTTTCGCTTCTGTACCATTACCAATTGTGGCAGCTGTATATTGTGTTCTCTTCAGCTTTGTCTCTTCTGCTGGTCTTAGCTTTCTCCAGTTCTGTAACTTGAATAGTTTCAAAACAAAATTCATATTAGGCTTCTCTTTCTTCATGGGTTTATCAGTTCCACAGTACTTCAGAGAAGATTTTCATGGTGGTTGGAGACCAGCCCACCCCACTGTTTTGGTAAGATTCCTTGAAACATCCATGTCTGACATTTTCCGACACATGTCAACCTAGGTATATATAGATTTATGATGCTCCAAATTGACTATACTGGTGTCAGACATATCCGACACTTTCTAATAAATTGATTCACTCCCTGTTTATTAGCAGCTGAACAATTTTCTTTCCTTTTTTTTTCCTAATGAAATGCAGCTCAGTGACAGTGGTTGTGATCTTCATGTCTCATAGCACAGTTGCTTCTTTGGCTGCTTTATTCTTTGATTTGCAACTTTGTCGGGAAATTGATGAAAGCAGAAAGGACATTGGATTGAACTGGTGGGAAAAGTTTAGCTTTTACAAATCTGATGTTAGGAATGATGAATTCTATGCACTACCCTTCAGACTTAACAAGTTTTTCCCATCAATTTAACCTTTTGATAAATAAATATTTACTGTGACAAATTTTTTGCTTTCCAATTCCATTTCTTAAGTTAGATTTATGATCCTAATTTTCCTTTTCATCCTGCACCATCATTCAAGAAGCTGGTTTTGTGTCACCTTGGCTAATCTAACAGCTGCTTTTACCTCATGTTACACTCTCTCTTCTTTTTCCTTTATCTATCTCTGTTTTCTTTTTCCTTTTCTGTATAAAAGGAGGTCTGGAGGCAACTGGCTTTCGATCGTAATAAGGTGACATAGTTTTGTTTTTTTAATTCACCTTCGCTTTTCTCAAGGATAACATCGATGATATTAATAAACAGGGTTTGTGTGGATTTTATGTTAAATTTTAACAGTTCACTGAGGGTAGATGATGTTTTTTTTTTTAATTGTAAATTTGAAAAAAAAATTAACTTTTTTTTTCAGATTTTTAATTTTTTTTATTTTGAAGAGGTTTTTTTATAACTTTTAGAATTATAATTTTTATTTATAGTTTTCTGAGGTTTTTTTATTATATAATTAATATATGTTGATATAACATAAAACAGAACAATATTGCATTAGCAATGAGAAGATTGAGAGGTAATGTTGTCCTAATAGAAGAGTAGGGATTGAATAAATATGTAAAAATTAAAAGTTGATTTTTTTATTATTTTTATAATTATTTATGGTAGATTTTTTTATTATTTTTTATAATTATTTATGGTACAATTTTAAAAGATACATTTTGCTCCTTCTAAATGCAATGTTGGATAAGGTACAGGAAAATGCTTATTTATTTTGGAGCTAGTATCTGATCCACTGAGAGAGAGATTGTGGGTAGCCTAGTGGGTGTTCGGATTTCGACAAGCCGTGAAAAATACTTGGGTCTGCCGATGATGGTTGGTTGACATAAGAAACAAGCATTTGTGCATTATTTGGATCGTTTTAGCCAGAAAGTGGAAGATCGGAGCATGAGATTTTTGTCCATGGGTGGGAAAGAAGTCTTTATTAAAGCAGTTCTGTAGGATTTACCTGTCTATGCAATGTAATGTTTTCTATTGCCAAAGGTGTTGTGTAGCCAATTAGAGAATGTTCTTAACAGGTTTTGGTGGAGGAATAATAAATCTCGACGTGGCATTCATTGGTCTACATGGTATTCACTTTGTTTGCCGAAAGCGAAGAGAGAGGGCTAGGCTTTCGTAACTTATCCAAGTTTAACATTGCTTTATTAACCAAACAATGTTGGCGTATTATTACCCATCCTGATAGTTTATTGGCTAAAGTTTTAAAAGCCAGATATTTCCCACAATCTGATTTTTTGTCAGCAAGATTAGGGACTTACTCTTCTTTTACCTAGAGGAGTATCTTAAGCGCAAGAGGCTTGATTGAAATGGGGGCTGGTTGGAGAATTGGTATTGGAAATGGTGTGAACATATGGAAGGATGATTGGATACTTGGGCTAAGAAACGGGAAATTTCAGTGTCAAAGCATAGATGTTCAATTTTCTACTGTGTCTCAATTGATTAATTCCGATACTTGTACCTGAATCGAAGAACGGGTTAAAGCCATCCTTGAGGCCAATCAGGCGAGAAGGTAGTTTCAATCTCGCCTGCATGAATGAAATGTCCAGATACATTGGTGTGGCGCTATGAAGGGTCGGGTGAATACTCTTCTAAGAGTGGTTACAAGTTGCTGCTTGGTGATGAGTTACATACTAGGAGTGTACATCCACTATGCCTAATCTACTTATAATGTTTCATACAAAAATGTGGAATTTACATCTACCAGAGAAAATTAAAATTACATTCTGGAGGTTTGTACATAATTTCTTACCCACATTCGAGAACTTATCAAGGCGCATGTTGCATGTTGTAACCTGTGTCCTCTCCTCTGTGCGAAGAAGCTAATGAAACGGTGGACCATTTGTTGAGATCATGCTCTGTCCCTAAGCAAACGTTGGCCTCATTAAATTGTGGTTAGCAGCGTATTCAACCAAATGTATGATAAGGGAAGGGGGGTTCTTGTAGTTGCTTACTGGGCTGTTTGGCATGCTCGAAATAGAGTGGTTTATGATGGAATTAAACTCAATATTCAAGAACTGGTGGTGTTTATTAAGGGTTATCTTCTGGAAATCAAGGCCCTTAGGGAGTTGAAGCCATCCAGTTTTCTACATAAACAAGAGATTTGGGTGCCTCCAGATTCGAATAGAATAAAACTAAACCGTGATGCTTCATTTAATGCTAATACAAACACCCCTACATCGGGTATCTTAGCTAGAAATGAATTTGGGGAAATAATGGCTGCTTGCACTTACCCGCATATTGGCGTTGCAGATGCTTTTTCGCAGCTGAAGGGCGTGTGAACAAGCAGTTGTCTTTGCCCAAGAGTTAGGGTTCCAGTAGATACAGGTGGAAGGGGATTCGCTCACAGTTATAAAGAAATTGAACGCTGGAATATCTGACAGATCAGTTTTGGGTCCGATTATTCAAGACATAAAGGCAAGAATGGGTGGTTTTGACAGTATTACCTTTTGCTTTGTTGGTAGATCGGCTAATGCAGCAGCTCATGTCCTTGCGAAAGGTGGGCGTCGTCTTTTGGCACCACAATACTGGATAGAGGAAGCTCCATCGGCGGTGGAACGCACGACGACCATGGACTGACAGAAATTGTTGTCACGGAGTTCAGGTGGGTAACAGTAAGTGCTATTAGCTTTGGGTTTTTGGAGACTGCCTTATCTTTTCACTCCAATGGTTTCCAAAGTAAGATTTTTCCTGCGATTCTTTCAATGGTGGTTCATGCAGCTTTTCAGGGGGTCGTTTGCAAGAAGAATTGCTGGACTGCCTTCATTTGTCAGTTCAGTTTTGGAGAAGAGAGTTGATAAAGGTCAACTTCCATTTCAAAAAAAAGGTATATTCAAATTTTTTTTTTTTTGAAAAATTCCGATAGGACTTTATTAAACTTAAAATAAATATCATAATAGCTAATCGGGTCAATGGAATTGGACCCTAAGTAGCAATTAAAGGAAAAACGATGGCCAATAGATAGAAGGCCCAACGAAAAGAAACGAAAATAATCCGAAAAATTAAAGAAACAAAACGGCAAATTCAAAAGTCTTATCCAATCGGTGTCACATAGCTGGAAACCATTAAAGTATGACGCTCCGATTTCCCATACCAGCCACTCAAGTGATAGCGCTTTCCAAGGAGATTTTTATTTCTGCCATCTCTTCCTCTTCAGATCTCTCTAGATTTCTTTCAGTTCGGATTTCTCAACCAATTTTCCTCTCTTCTTCGCTGAAGGCAAGTGAAGGCTGCTTCCTCCAAGTATATTTCCTCTCCTTTTCTTAAGGCTTCTGTTGCGAGAGCATGGGCTTCTCCGTTTTCTAATTTATTGACGAACTAGAAATGGCTTTCTTGAAATAATTGTTTATTTCGCTGAATATCTCGGATGATCACCCCTAATACTGACTTGTCTGTTGCTGTTGAGTTGCATTTCTTTATAACTGTTTTAGAGTCTCTTATTATGGTAATGGAATGAAACCCCAGTGAGATCTCTAACTTTATTGCTTGTAATCTCGCATATGCCTCCGCCATGAATGGGGACAATATTGCGAAGTGGATTACTATTTTCTAGGCGAGCCACTCATCCATCTCCCCCCCACCACCAGACCCGAGGCCAATCTTGAGTATTTACTGTCGAATGTTGCATCAAAATAGATGGTTGCTTTCGTCTTTCTTGTGATCTGTCTCTATTGTTTGTCATCTTCTAAGCTATGCTGTTTTTCATTCGATCTGTCAATTTCTGCTATATAGCTCTAAATTTTTCTTAACAAGTCTCTCCTTGTTGTTTTCCCCTCACGAACAAACTTGTTTCTGGAGCTCCATAGAATCCATGCAGCACAGCAGAAAGGCGACATTGCTTGTTGTTACCTCTGGCAAAAACCCAAGTAAGCCAGTCCCACAGATCTGTAATAGCAGAGTTAATGACCCATGATAGATTAAGATTCTGCCATAATTCTATTGTTGTAGGGCACTGCTTGAATACATGGTTGCTATCCTCTTCTGCATTTCAACACCGGGGGTAGGAACTGTCAGGAGCCCCTCTTCGAGATCTTAAGTTCTTAAAAGTTGGAATGAAGTTCCATGTAATACACCAGAAAGTAATGATAATTTTTTATGGGAGTTGTAAATTCCATAGTTTCCTATAGAAGTTTTTTTGTTTCGATCTGTAATAATAAATCATTAGGATCCATAGTAGCCTCTTGTAATAGTTTGTAGGCGCTTCTTATTGTAAATTTGCCAGAATGTTCTCCTCGCTAGACTTGAAAATCTTCATGTTCTTCTTCCGCCAGAGGAATTTGCAGAATCTTCTGTGCAGTATTTTTTAGAAAGGTATTCTCAATTAGATCACTTTTCTACTTTCTTGTTGTTGCATCAATTAAGTTTGAGACTAACTCAATTTCTGAATTATCGGCGTTGTTGCTGTTTCTATTAATGTTGTGCGTGGAATCCAACAATCATTTCAAACAGATATTCGGTCTCCTTTACCAATACACCAGCATAAACCATCTTGCAGTAGCCCTTTTGCTGCCCAAATGTTTCTCCAGGTAAGAGAAGGTAAATACCCAACTGTGCATGGATGAAATCTGAATTTGGAAAGTATTTTGCTTTTAAGACCTGTGCTAATAATGAATTAGGATAATTAATAAGGTGCAAACCTTGCTTGGCTAATAAAGTAATATTAAATTGATCAAGACTTCGAAAACCCAAACCACCCTGTTCTTTTGAAATGCAAAGCTCCTTCCAAGTACACCAATGAATGCCCATTTGATCATGACCCTTCTGCCACTAAAATTTTGCAATAATGCTTTCAAGATCGGAACACAACATTTGAGGAAGTAAAAAACAAGCCATTATATACGTCGGGATAGCTTGAAGAATAGCCTTTATGAAAACTTCTTTCCCTTCTTGCGAGAGATACCGAATACTCCAATTATCAATTCTTTGTTTAGATCTATCTTTTAAGTTTTGAAATGCCTCTTTTTTCCTTCTACCCACCATGTTCGGTAATCCTAGGCAGCGCTCTGGGTCGTTTGAGCTTCATATGCAGAGCATGCGAGTAATTAGTCCTTTTTTTTCCTCTCTTGTGTTAGAGCTAAAGAAAACCGTACACTTATCAAAATTGACTTGTTGCCCTGAACAATTTCTATATTCGCGTAGAATTCTTTTTAAGAGACCAACTCCCCTTTCAGTAGCCTCTCCGAATAATATGCAATCATCTGCGAATAATAAATGTGATATCTGTGGACCTCTTCTACTCGCCTTAACCCCTCTAAAATTCTCTTCTCGTTGTGTCAGTCTCATTAGGCTAATAAGCTTTCTCCACAGATCAAAAATAGAAACATACTTAAAAGATCGCCTTGTCGTAGTCCTCTCGTCGGATAAAAAATATTCTCAGCCTGGCGGTTAAGCACCACTGAATAGGAAATAGTAGATATACAATTCATAATAGAATCGATCTAGCTTGGGTCAAAACCCATTTTCCTTATCATCTCCTGTAAAAAAGTCCATTCGACTCTATCATATGCTTTACTCATATCCAATTTAACTGTCATCAACTCTTTTTTCCCTATTTTTTTTAGGGTATGTAAAATTTCCTATGCTACTAATACGTTGTCTGAAATTAATCTTCCTAAAACAAAGGCATTATGTGCTTTGTCAATGCACTTTTCCAGAACTCCTCTAAAACGATTAGCAATAGCTTTTGTCATTATTTTATGGATGACATTACATAAGCTAATTGGGCGAAAATGAGAGAGGTTGGTTGGATTTACTTTTTTAGGAATAAGCACGATATGCGTGGTATTAATTGGACTAACCTCCATGCCACCATTTAGATGTTGAAGACAATAAGTTGATACCTCGTCTCCAACAATGTGCCAAAATTTTTGAAAGAAAATTGCCGGAAAACCATCTTCACCTAGAGCCTTTGTAGCACCCATACTTGTCAATGCTTCCCAGATCTCCTCCTTTATGTATGGCATTGTGAGGTGCCTATTATCCTCTTCAAAAATACATCGTTCAATACCTGTTAAGAGATGCTCATAATGGCTCTTTTCATCAGCCTCGAATAATTCCTGGAAATATGTTCTAGCAATTTCTGCCATTTCTTGCAATTCCCTTGTCTCTCTTCCATCTGTGTCCTGTAACTTTTGAATGCAATTTTTTCGTCATCTTTGTGTTGCGATGCTATGAAAAAAGGTTGTATTTCTATCCCCAAGTTTTAACCAGTTTACTCTAGCTCTTTGCTCCCAATAACTCTCATCCTTGTCGATCTCAAAGTTCAATTGCAGCTTTACGTCAATCAGCTCTGCTAAGATGTTATCGCTCCTATCAGCTTCCATTAAATCAAACAACTTCCTCGATAGACAGATTCGTGTAGCCCATTTCTTCAAATCTTTTTTGAGATACTCCAACTTCTATAAGAGATCACCTGATGCTGTTTCCCACATGAGTTTAACCTTCATTTTGAAAGTTTCTTCCAAGACCCACCATGCTTTGAATTTAAAAGTTTTCCAGCTATCCCTATTTTCTTCTTTATTTGTGGTTATTAAGAGAGGACAATGATCAGAAGTCGAATGCACCAAATGTTGGATGATAACTTCTGGAAACATAGACATCCAATTCACGTTAGCCATGCCTCTATCCAAGCGCTTTTGAATATTTGTTTTTGGCAAATTCCCCCTTTCCCAAGTAAACCAATTTCCAGAATAACCCACATCCATCAATCGACAATCTTCTAAAGCGTTACAAAAAGCTTCCATTCTTCTTTTCTCTCTAGGTAACCCACCATTTTTTTAAATCCGTACATAATTTCATTAAAATCTCCGTATACAATCCAAGGCAGTTCCTCATTGCATCGCAAGGTCTTTAGTAGGTTCCAATATTCGTCCCTATCCTGTGCATAAGGGGAGCCGTAAAAGCCTATAAATCTCCATTGTTGTTCATTATTCTAGTCGTCAACTAGTACATCAATGGGCCTTTTTGAGAAACTCTGAAGCATAATAGAGACATCACCTTTCCATGCTAAGCATAAACCTCCTTTTGAACCATCGGGATCCACATCAATGCCGTTAATAAATCTATACCTTCTGCGCACTCGTTCCATCTATATTTTATTTATCTTCGTCTCCATAAAGAAGACCATTTGGGGAATGTGTGTCTTCAGCGTTTGCCGAAGCCTTTGAATAGTCCGAGGGTTCCTTAAACCACGGACATTCCAACTTAATATTTTCATTGCGACCGGTCGGCTTGCCTTTTGGCAGCCGCCGATAATATAAGGTTATTTTCCAACAATCTCCTGTTTCTTACTATTTCAATGTCACTATCATCTCTTATTGATTGATCGGCATTTTCCCCTCGATGCCTTTTTTTTCTCATTCTCCCCAATTAGAACTCTTTCCTCCAAATCATGATCCATTGTTGAATGGGTCTGTTCAGCCATTAAATTTTCCCCCCATTGTGTTGAAGTCGGGCGAATACCTTCCAAGTTAATCCCCAAAACTGGATCTATTGAGACTCTGATTTCTGACTTAGTCCTCACTCTCCATGTCCTATTTTCTACGGTGTGTCTGGTGCTACCACTTGCGTTCTTTTCATCTTCTCCATCTTCACGTAACCAGATACTATTTATTGCCATTGCTCTTTTGGATTGCGCTATCAGAGACAGATCCCATCCTATAACTGCCACTTCCACTCCCAATGACATTTTTGCTTTACAATAAGAACCACTATGACCTAAGCGACCACAGTAGAAACAAAAAAGAGTCAACCTTTTATATTTGAATCTAATATATGAGCAGTTTCCTGCAAAAGACACCTGCCTTTTCCTTTTTAATGATTTTCGTACGTCCAATTGGATTCTAATTCTCATGAAATTCCTCCTTTCTTTTCCCAGATCTGAGCTATTATACTCTAAAAATTTGCCTAAGAAATCACCCAATTGTTTTGCTAGATTTTCAGGAAAAAACCCCATTGGAATATCATGAATCTGTACCCATAAAAGCGTATAGATTAAAGGGATTTTCAGTAGATCCTCCTCCCTTTGAATTTTGTGAAGAATCAAGAGATGATTATTGAATGTCCATGGAGATCCCTTTAGGATTCGATCCATATCCATAACATGAAAAAATTGAACAGAAAATATTTATCCCCAAGATCTCGGATTTGAACACCTCTCATTAGATGCCATAGATTTGCCATTGTGCTTTTCATTGCTGAGAAGTGAATAATACTTTCTGTTAAAATGCATCCCACCAAACGAAAATTTTATTCTTCCCTCTCCAGATTCGGTTCAAATTGAACTTGTAAAATTGCTTCTTCTTCTTCATCAATTGTTAAATCAGTGAATTCTCTTTCCCTGATTGCAGAACTTGCCTTAGATCCCCTCTATGCGTGTTGGTCTAGCAGATGAGAGGAGTCTTTTAGCAAGCCGTCGCCGTTAGGACCTATGAGAAATAGACGTAACTTAAAGAAAACCTAATTTCGTGCCAGAGAGACAGACGAATTTCGTGTCAGAGAAGCAGATCATTAGGTTATCTCGGGGGTTTTTTAGTTGTTAATTAAAAATTCCAGGTATTTTGATATTTTTAGATTTCAAGTAAAATCAATAAAAAAAAACTTGCATTTAAACAAACAATTCATTTAAATAAAAATGCACCGTTTCTGTTAAACAAAGGCCACTAAACGGTCAGTGCAAACGCACTGTTTCATTAATATGTTTCGAAACTAAAACGCAGCGTTTAATTAACTGCTAATAACTACTATATCAAATTACACAAATCCTTTGGCGGGTGAACTCCAATTTCTTTGCGAAAGTTTCTCATCTATTTTAATGGAAGCTTGATTTCTACTTTGTCGTTTTCTTTTATTTTCATTTCTTTTCAAGAAAAAAAAAATCTTCAAGTTCTATTCTTTTTTTTTTCAATTTTACTTTCTTTTGCTCCAAAATACCCTAAAAAAAAATTCCCTTCAAATTCCATTTGATGGTTTTGAAGTATTGAGGATCTTAACACTAAGTCTCGTTTGATTTTGAAGTTCCAAATTGAGGTGAATCTATTTATGTATGCTTAGTTTCTTTAATTGTGTTCTTATATATATATATTTCTTGACTAAAATTATCTTTTTATGTTTTCTTGAACCAAATCAAAGCTAAAAAGATGGTTGGAATTTTTCTTTTTTCACACTCAAATTCTTGGATTCATTACTTCATTTTGAAGTGGTAAGTGGAGATGTTTATCATATTTTTCATAATAATATTAGTTAGTGAGGGTAAGAATATTTAAATACCCAAAAAGAAATTCCCTTCAAACTCCATTTGATGGTTTTGAAGTAGTGAGGATCTTCTCAACACTAAGTCTAGTTTGATTTTGAAGTTCCCAATTGAGGTGAATGTACTTATATATGCTTAATTTCTTTTTAACTGTGTTCTTATGTATAAAAAGTTATATATTTCTTGATCTAAAATTATTATTTTCTATTTTGTTGAACCAATTCAGAGCTAAAAAGAAGGTTTGGATTTTTCTTTTTCACACTCAAATTCTTGGATTCATTACTTCATTTTGAAGTGGTAAGTGGAGATGTTTATCATATTTTTCATCATAATATTAGTTAGTGAGGGTAAGAATATTTAAACGCTCCAAAAAATTCCCTTCAAATTCCATTTGATGGTTTTGAAGTAGTGAGGATCTTTTCAACACTAAGTCTAGTTTAATTTTGAAGTTCCCAATTGAGTTGAATCTATTTATGTATGCTTAATTTCTTTTTAACTGTGTTCTTATATATAAAAAGTTGTTATATATTTCTTGATCTAAAATTATCTTTTTCTCTTTTGTTGAACCAATTCAGAGCTAAAAAGACGGTTTGGATTTTTCTTTTTCACACTCAAATTCTTGGAATCATTACTTCATTTTGAAGTGGTAAGTGGGAATGTTAATTAAATTTCCATCATAATATTAGTTAGTGAGGGTAAGAATATTTATAATTATTATCCTTCAGAAGTAACTGTCTTTTTATTTATAATTATATGACATTACACACACGTGTATGATTTTATTTGTTTATTAAGTTTATCATAATATTCACATTTTGTGCCGTGTTTTCAGCTGTACTGAGCTTGTCAAGTATGGGTTGTGGATTCTATGAGGTTGCACTTTTTACCTCTGTTGGATCACTGGTTGTAGACAGTGTGGTAAAGCCAGTAGGACAGCAACTTGACTATGTCCGTCGCTTTAACGACAATGTTGAAAAGCTCATTGAGAAAAAAGGTGAACTTGCAAGTGCACGAGCTCATCTGCAACATGAATCGAGGATGCTGAAAGGCGGCTTCTACAAATTGAAGATGATGTATGGAAGTTGCAATCGAAGGCAGGTGAAATAATATCAAATATGGAAACTCTAGAAATGGAAATTCGAAAGAATAAAAGGTGTCTCAACTGGTGTCCTAATTAGAGTTGGAGATATCAATTAAGCAAGAAAGCAATAAAGAAAACTCGGGATATCTCTGAGCTTTTGGACAGATTTAGTCGACTTGGACCAGTCGATTACCGTAATTCTACTGCCCTCCCCACTATAGACTTCCTATGTTCTAAAGGATTTATGGTTTCAAAATCTTCAGCGGCTGCTTTCTATCAAATTATTGGTGCCTTAAAAGATGAGAATATCAACATGATTGGGTTGTGGGGGATGGGAAGGGTGGGCAAGACCACCCTTGCTCATGAAATTGGAGGTCATGCTCAAAAACTGAATTTGTTTGATAAAGTTGTGATTATGACTGTGTCCCAAAAGCTAAATTTTAAGAGAATTCATGATCAAATTTCACTATACATAGGCTTTGGTATGAAGAATGAACAAGGAAGAAGATCTGAGCAAGAATTATGGTTAAGGCTGAAGAATGAATAGAGGATTCTTATCATCTTTGATGATATTTGGGAACCTATCAACTTAAAGGATAAGATAGGAATTCCAATTAGTGATGATCATAAAGGCTGCAAAGTTCTTTTAACAACACGCCGTCAACATGTATGTTGAGCTATGGATTGTCAACAGGTGATACAACCTGACTGTTTGGATGATGATGAAGCTTGGACTCTGTTTGAAAAGAAAACAGGTCTAAATGACTTTTTTGATGATTCCGTTGAAATCCTAGCAAATCAAATTGTCAAAAAATGCGGGGGTTTGCCTATAGCTATAGTTCCGTTGGGAAGTGCCTTGAAAGGTAAAAGTTATCATGAGTGGCAAGCTACATATCGAGACTCGAATGTCGTAAATTGACTGAAATAGAAGATGTTAATAAAAGAAATGCCTATAAATGTCTTGAGGCGAGCTTTGATTACTTGAAGTATAAGGAGACCAAGACATGTTTCTTGTTGTGCTCTCTATTTCCCGAAGATGATGAGACTTATGTAGAGGACTTGGTAAGATATATATGGGGGCTGGAGTTGTATAAAGGCATCGACTCAATTAAAGATGTTAGAAGCGAAGTTTTTGCATCAATTGAGATCCTCAAGAACTCTGGATTGTTGCTAGATTCTAGAGAAAAGCATGTCAAAATGCATGATGTGGTTCGTCAATTTACTTTGTGGATAGCATCTTCAAGAAAGGAGATTTCTTTTGGGACTGTTGAAACACTGCCAATGGATGAAAGTTTTAAGCATTACACAGCAATCTCCTTCGAAACTGATCAAATGGATGAACTTCCTAAATGAGTGGTTTTCCCAAATCTCAAATTCTTTTTCTTGGTGGTGATCATTTCATGAAAACTTCACTTGAAACTTCAAGCGATTTCTTTGAGGGTATGAAAGCATTACAAGTTTGTGCTTTGGATCCTCAATTGATATCTCTAGATGCATTTCAGTTTCATATGAACCTTCGAACTTTGCGTTTAAGTGGTTGTCAACTCTCTAACATCTCGATGCTTGGGAAGCTGAAGACACTTCATATTCTCTCTTTAAGTGGATCTAATATCACTAAATTGCCGACTGAAGCTGGTGATTTAGAAAATCTAACACTGTTGGATTTGTCAGATTGTATATATCTACAAGGATTCCCTCGTAATTTAATACAAAGATGGTCCAATTTAGAAGAACTGTACTTGTATGGTTGTGGTTCACTAACATGGGCGACTGAGAACACAACTCAAAGAGAAAGCTATATACTAGAAGGATTATCTCCTAATGAAATGCGAAGATTGTTGAATTTAAAAGACTTGCATGATTGTAGTTCACTAAATTTGGTGATTGAGGATTCAACTCAAATAGAAAGTTATTCCAGCCTGTCGGAGTTGAATTTATTTCCAAAGTTGGTTGTAATATCACTGGATATTTATGCTGGACATCTTCCACATGGCTTTGTGTTTCGTAGATTATGGAGCTTTGATGTTTGTATTGGTGAGCGATGTGAGAATTTCAGAACTTAGCCAATTCCAAGATATTTGATAATCGAGAAGTCTGTTGATGCATGCAAGCAACTATTTGAAGATGTAGAATCTCCTTAATTGATGGAAGTGGTGGGTCACCCAAACCTTGTTTCAAGCTTGGACTTGGGATTTAGTAAGTTGACTTCTCTATATCTTTACTCGTGTAAGTCTATGGAATGCCTAATTGATGCATCAAAGCAACAGGTACCAATCACTGCATTCTCTAATTTGAGAAAGTTATCATTAAGTGATTTGCCTGATTTGGAAGAGATGTGCAATGTTCCCCAGCCACAAGGTTTTTTACAAAAGCTTGAAAAGGTTATAGTTGAATATTGTGATAAGATGCATGTGTTATTCCCGATTGCTGAATTGAGGAGAATAGAACAAGAAGGGCCTTGTCGTCATTTAAGCATCCAAAGTTTGAAGGTTGTAGAAATAGCGTGGTGCAATAATTTGAAATATATCTTCCCAATGTCTGTTGCTAATAGCCTTAGGTGTTAGTACAAATCTCCGGTGAGGAAATCTCGAACACACGAACGAAACTCGAACAGAAGAAGAAATAGGATAAGGCTCCAAGGCGTGTATCAAACCACTTTCTTTAAGGTTATATTCGCCCCCACCTATCTTTGGTGTGCAAACGAGTTCCAAGAAAATTAACCTCGAGGATACAATGAAGCCAATGACTATTTGCGTTTTGCACTGACGAGAATAGCCCACTACACACTAAGCAATGTATGACAAGAAACTCAATTTCTATAAAGGATTTCTGCAGTTATACTTTATAGAACAATCTAACAATATTAGAAAATGAAGGAAGAAAGAAAGAATATTAGAATTTTTGTTGGTATATCTCCAAATGAAATTTGATTCCTATTTATAGGAATTTTCATGTCTCTTCATAGAGACATCTTTCATCAATAGGTGTCTTTCTGAATAATAATGTTTTTAAAATAAAAACATAATTATTCATTTAATTATAACTATTCAAATAATATTATTTAAATAGTTATAATTCTTTTTCAAAAAATTAAAAAAAATATAATCTTTTGATTAATTAACATTTATAGTTATTGAAACACTATAAATATTTGAAAATGTTCCAACATTGGGCAATTGCAAACTCTGAATATAATAAGCTGCCCGTAATTGGAAAAAATATTCCAAGCAGCACAAGTATCAAACATATGTCTACTTCAGAGTCTAAGGAAAGTATTTGTATCTCACTGCAATAACTTGACATCTCTTTTCCTTATTGTCCAATGGTCAAAGATTGGGAAATTTGATTATGCTTTTGATTTTAGGTTTTGTTGATTGATTTACCTCAACTGGAAGGAAGAGATGTGAATGACATCATGCTCACAAAATCATCTTTGCAGAAGTTAAAGGTGAACAATTGTCCTCAATTGACACCTGTTATTATTTCGTCTAAGATACAAGTAAGATATATATTTTTATATATATTATTTATTTATTTATTAAATTGTTTATTTTTCTCTTTAATAATTGTTATCTGAAATGATCAAACGGTAAGTTGATATCTTTGAACATTTTGAAATTAATATGTTTATAGGAATTGGTGCTTTGGAAGAAGAAAAATGTGCAGCTGAGCAATTTGCATATATGTAACTATGAGGAATTAGATCAGCATCAAACATCATCACAACATCGGAGACCTATTTGCTTTTCACATTTGACTCGAATTGATATATTGGAATGTGAACACTTGAAATCTCTCTTTCCAATTACTGTTGCTCATAGCGACCCTAAAAACCTAAATGCGCCCAATTTGCAGACGCTGAAGATAGAGAGGTGCTTTGGATTGGAAGAAATCATCCAAAACCCAGAAGTATCAAACATAAGTTTTCAATGCCTAAGGGAAGTAAAAGTTACAAAATGCAATAATTTGAAATATCTCTTCCCAATGTGTGTTGCTAATAGTTTTGTTCAATTGCAAACTCTGGAGATTTGGAACTATTCCCAATTGCAGGAAATAATCCAAGGTCTTCAACTATTGGATGAAGATGTGTTGGTTAATTTGCCTCTCAGGGATACAAATGAGATCGTGCTACATTGCCATCTTTGTACATGTTAACAGTGAGGAATTGTCCTCAATTAACACCTTGTATCTTTGCACACATTAACAGCTGAGGGAATATCCTCAAATTGACGACTATTAGCAAATTGACGACGACGAATAGATGACTTTTGTTAACCAAATCTTGAGTCGAGTGCTATTGATTTTGTATTTTTTTTCTAAAGTTGTCTGAGTAATCATCAAAAAACGATAATACTATAAATGTGAGATTTTTCTGGTTTTTTCTCCAAAATATTTGAATCATTCAACTTTTTTGTTTGTGATTGATTTTTTTTAATGAGATCTTTTATTTATTTCTTTATATATAATCATTTGAAGCTAAAATTATGTTTCAATGAAGAGTTCAATATAATAAATATATTTAGACTCTAAACATAACATAATCATATCATATTTATAATTTTAGTTCAAAATTTATGGAAGAAATATGTAGGGCAACAATTTTTTTTTTTTTATAATTTTAGTTAAGGTAATACAGGAATCATATGTATATATGATATCAGGGGCGAAGTCAGGACAATTTTGTAGGGGGGCCGGAAGAAATTTTAATCTTTTATAGTTTATATCTTTCTAATTTGTAAAGGATTAAATCAAATTTTTATAATTTTAGGGGGGCCAAAGTGCAATTTTACCTTTACTAATTTAAAATTTTTAAAAAAATTTAAGGGCCTAAATGGAAATTTTACCTCTTAGTGGGGCCCGGGCCCATGCCAGCCCCCCTGGCTTCGCCCTTGTATGATATATAATAATGATTTGAAGTAATGAAAAAGCCATACAAAACATATAACGTGAAATAATGAAAACTGCCATGCAAATAGTCATCGTTTTTAATAGTTTTTCTTTTTCAAGTATAATGTAATACAAGAGGAAAAATATAATCCATGTTAACCATAGTTCAGAATTGATGAAATTTCCACATTGATTTTTAAATCGAAAGAAAGCATAAATACTACCCCGTCACTTTTTTTTTTTTGATAGAAACCTATCTTCTTTCTTAATCTTTGTTCCTCTAATAACTTAACAAGACTTTATTAGGAATGGTAAAACTTTCTCGAAATTGTAATACTTTTTGCAGTTGAAAACATGGTGAAGATTATTGGTGATATTTGGGAAGAATGTGCTCTCATAGAAGAAGATACCGATGACATAGTAGGTCCCTGGCATTTCACCTTTTGTTTGGGTTAATGATAAAGCATTTTCTCAAGAAACTCTTTCCTAGCTCCGACATGTTTTTAGGGATATTGGGTGATTCTCCTCTCAAAAGCTTGTCCCTTAATTCATCTTGATCACGAGTGTCCCATGATAATTTCCCTGTAATCATTTGAACCGCGATGCAACCTAACAACCATATATCCAATGCACCACTAATATACCCAACAATCGGTTCAGGAGACATGTAATACATTGTACCTTGAAACTCAAACCTTGTATCTTTTACCCCTTGTTGTTTAGTTAACCCGAAATTGGCAATCTTTAAAGTTGGTAAACCGGCACCCTATTGAGGAGGGAAAACTAGAATATTACTTGGTTTAAGATCATAATGAATGAACCCTTTTTTTATGAATGTGTAAAAGCCCTTCAAGTATCATCTCAGTATAATAATTAACATCTTTTTCTGGGATTTTACCATCATACTTGTTCATTAAGTCTAGCAGACTATCTCCTAGAACATATTCAAGAAATATATTGTAAACCTCTCTTCGTTCTCGCTCAACGCTCGTGAAACCACCGTAAGCTTGAACAATATTAGGATAGTTGACAAATTGTAGAAGGATTTCTTCCTCCTTACGTACAAATAAAGAGTACTCTTCATTGGCAGACTTCATAGCATAAATATAATTGTAAACAGGAGCTACAATCTTAATCAAATGCACAACACCATGAGAACCATTTCTAAGAACCTTGATCTTCACTATTTTAATCACCATCATTTTTTTTCCTTTTAACTTTCAAGTCTGTTTTTTGATACTGGCTATGATATAAAACATTAGCAACTCTGTAGCTCTAGTTTTTTATATATACTAGAGTAGATAAAATTTCCATTAAATGCGGTAATTTAGTTAAATTTATGGTAAAACAATGCTTAGCTCCTTTTAATTTTAACAATTTTCTTAACGTCATTGAATTGCCACTTAATAATAAAAACTGTTTCTGTATTTCTTTTTTCTTTTTCTCAGGAAACAAACTTTGTCTTTTCTTCCGCCATTGCCACCCTGTTCTCCTACTCCTCTTCTCACATAATCTAGTGTGAAAGAAAACTCTCGATGAATCCACTAAATCAAACGCCGGATGATTTCTCTCAATTCCCTCTTTCTCATTTTACTCTCAGTCCTCCCTTACCAAATCCTACCTCTAATCCTAGTTTCCATCCAATCCCAATCCTTAACCCGAATGCCGCTCCTCCTCTCAATGATCATCTAATCCCCTTTTCAACCCTAAAAAACTACGACGCGGCAAACCTCAACGCAGTGCCGTGATGTCACCATATGGATTCCTTACCTTCACCAATGGCTCCTTCAGCCTCAACCTCCCGAACTCTAATGTTAAACTTGACTTTAATTCGATACCCTCATCATCAGCCTCCTATAGATGTTGTGGCCCAGGTTCTCCAAATTCTCGAGGGTATTTAATTCGATTTTACGTGTCAACACTTAACATGTTGTATCTATTCAGCTTCCTTTTCAATTTAAGCTTGAAACTGAAATACATTTATTAGCTGCAACATTGACTACGCCAGAATATTCAGCAAATGACTTTTAAGTTCTTGGAGCTTGTATCAAAGTACTTCAGAGTGTTGCTATACAAGGTGGAATCAAATGTTTTCCATTCCCCTATATTACTCTGATTTGGATCAGATACAGGTATGCAGCCTATAGGGAGTTTTCAAATTTTTTATTTTATTAAAAGAAATAATGTATTTGGAGGATTCTTGGAGAGTCCTACCCTTATGCCTACGTCCATATATGCATTGGGTACATATGGGTGCTTAAAAAATGAAGAATTGTGGTAAAATAGCTATTCCCACCATTAGGTAATTATACTGTTGGCTGGATCACTATCACTGTAAAGATGTCCTCCCATATTGACTCGTAGGTTGTCAAACAGCCTCTTTGGTGAGAAATTTGTAAGCTCTTTACACATACACGTACATATATATAATACATATACATGGTATTTACTCGGTACATGATAAACCGTAAAAGTAACATATTTTAAGCCCACATTTAGCATGCTTTTGGATGATTTAAACCTTGAATTATGTAATTTGGTGCTCTTAATCCTTTATTTTCATGTTTTATACTCAGAAGAGCACCAGATGATGAAAAGAACGGAAAACGGGCCCAAAACGGAATAAATGGGCCATATCACGAAATCAACATGGCCTGGGCCCAAGACCACACGGCCGTGTCTCATTCAACAGACTCGAACACGGCCTGGCCACGATTCACACGGGCGTGTGCCATGAACATGTCCCAGCCGCGGCCAAGAGGAGTTTTACTCGGAATAGGATACTTGGAGGCAAAGAAACACATTCCAAAGCCTATTCAAACACCCTAGTAGGAATTATACTTGAATTAGGATATTTAGGGGCCAAGTAAGGCATCTTAAAGTCTATATAAACACTGGGGCAACTTGAAAAGGAGTTCAGTAGAAGCCGGAACCTAAAGCTTTAGTCAAGGGGCGTCCAGCTAGGCCAAAGAGGGCAGATTTGTGGGGGTTTACTCGAAGATAGCCAGTTGATCCATCTCAAGAAGCCGGAATTATACTTAAGACGGAGGATCTTTCCTTCAATTCTTTTAGGGGATTTTAGGGATTTCTTATGTATTAGTACTTTTGGTTCCTTTGGGTTCGACATTCCGGTCTTGCCTAAACTATACTACTATTCGATAGGTGCGCTTGCCTCAAATCATTGTCATAGTTAGTTTCTAGGTTCGATCATTCTTTATATAAATTTTAAGACTTTGACATTGCATAAAACAACGATCAAGTTTTTTGCGTCATTGCCGGGGAATTGATTAAGAAAGCTTAATTTTTATTACTTTAGCCATTTTTATTTTTTGTAATTTATTTGTTATTTTTAACTTTGCTAATTTTCTTTCTTTTGTTCCTTTCAGGTACCTCTAGTTTATGACTAGAAGGAACCCGACATGACCCCTATTTTACGACAATGATATTAAAGTTACCGTTCGCAGGAATCGCAGAGAAATAATCCGAAGCTTAAACTACATAGAAGAAGAGCAAGAAGCCGAAATTAATACCATCGGCGAGATGGCTGAGAATAATCCGCCACCTCTAGAGATGGCCAAACATCATGCTCCACGCACTATGTATGATTATGCTAAACCTAGTTTGACAGGAACTGAGTCAAGTATTGTTAGACAAACTATTGCTGCAAATAATTTTGAACTGAAACCTAACACTATACAGATGATACAACAATTTGTCCAGTTTGATGGTTTGTAGGATGAGGATCCTAACACACACCTCGCAAATTTTCTAGAATTCTATGATACCTTCAAGATAAATGGCGTTTCTGATGATGCCATCCGTCTTCGGTTATTTACCTTTTCTTTGAGGAATAAAGCCAAACAGTGGTTGCATTCTCTTCCACGAGGGTCAATCACTACATGGGATCAAATGACCGAAAAATTTTTATTAAAATATTTTCCGCCAGCCAAAACGACCAAGTTAAGGAATGACATCTCTTCGTTTGTACAGATAGATTTAGAGACATTTTACGATGCAAGGGAGAGATACAAAGATTTGTTGAGGAGGTACCCACACCACGATTACCTTTGTGGCTACAGGTCCAAACTTTTTACAATGGTGTGAACCCTTCAACACGGCAACTAATCGATTCAGCCGCTGACGGAACCCTAAACAACAAAACTCCTGAAGTAGCCTACGAGTTTATAGAGGAGATGTCACTGAATAACTATCAGTGGCAAATCACAAGGACAAGGCCAGCCAAAGCAGCCGGAGTTTTTAACCTCGACGCAGTAACCGCGCAATCAAATCAGGTAGAATTGTTACATAAAAAATTTGATGGTGTATATGGTTCCTCGCAGGCACATCTAATTATGCAGTGCGATGCAAGTGAAGGAGTGGCGAATCCTGAGTACCCACCTTACGGACAGAGCATGGAGAGCGAACAAATGAACTATATGGATAACAATTTTCGACCTAACAATAACCCTTATAGTAATAATTATAATCGAGGTTGGAAGAACCACCCCAATTTCTCATGGGGTGGCCAAGAAAATCAAAGACAACAACCATCCCAAAACTTCCAACAACAGCCCTGCCCACAAGAAAAGAAGCCAAACCTCGAGGAGATACTGACAAAATTCATGGCAACCACAGAAATACGTTTTCAGAATACTGAGACAACCTTTAACAATCAACTTGAGACATCGACACAGGAGCTCAAGGATCAAATCGGGCAACTTGCTAAGCTGATCTCAGAACAACTACAAGAAAGCTTGCCAAGCAACACTGAAACTAACCCAAAAGAGCAAATTCAACCCGTAACAGCTCATGACAGTTAAAGGTTAGTGGAATCTGACGCAAGGCAAGAGCCTATGGTAAGTGAAGGTAAGGTTGAGGTAAGCCATGATTTATCAAACCCGATAATTACAGAGTACCAACCCCGTGTGCCATACCCCGACGCGACAAAGAAAGACCATACAGAGGAACAACTCGATAAGTCTCTTAAACCTTCAAAGAAATATCATATTAACTTGCCGTTTCTTGAAGCTCTTTCGCAGATGCAAGATCCTAGACCTCATGTCGATAAAAAAGAAATTTATGAGGAATGAAGGCTTTGGATCGATGCACTAGAAGAATGGAAGACACACTTCAAGGAGAGACTAAAAACACACGAAGAAAAAACGAGACAACTCCATAACAAACTTAATGATGGGACAACCCAGCTTAAGATAGGAAATCAGGTACTCAAAATCTTCCCAGATGGAACAGTCGAGGTAACTAGTCCTAAAATCAGCACCTTTAAGGTAAACACAACTCGACTTAATCTATATATCAATAACCGAATTGATCACATGAGAAAGGATTTCCACCTCCTCAAACCACCATGATTGTGCGAATAACAAGTCAGTCTAGCTCAAGACTTTAAACTAGTGCTTCTCGGGAGGCAACCCGAGCACTAACGCTACTAACTAGTTTCGTTTTATTTCTTTAGTAACATCCTAGAAATGGGCCTATGCATTTTTGATTTAATTATACAAAATGACATGTCTTATGCGTTATGAATGTATTGTGAACATTTTTGGAAACTTGGAAATGTAAGGAAATGTTTCAAAAATGTTAAGTTTCAAAAGAGAAAAGTAAACATTTTTGGAAACTTGAAAATGTAAGGAAATGTCCAGTTGAAAAGAGGAAACTAAGGCAAGGTGGCCTTAAGAAAATTAACAGAGGAAATTTGACACAAGAACGGGCTTGGAAAAATGGCAAGGAGGCGCCACTTAAAGCTCAGTAAGTGATGCCACAATCAAGGGGGAAGGAGCCTAGGTTCGAGTCGCATGGGAAGCAAATAAAAGAGTTTTATTTTGCTGCAAGGAGCAAGGGAGTTGGATGGCATTAGGGCTCTTAAAAGAGGAGTTTAATTCTCTTTAAAATTCAGCTAAATAAGTGGATAAATGATGGATAACTATTGGTATTTTTAATTAAGAGATAAGAGATAATTAAAGGATTATTTCTTTAATTTTTAAAACAAAGTGATAAAGGAGGAAAATATGGGAGAAGTGATGGCCAAGTAAGGGACTTTAGCCTAGTAATTTCGGCTACTAGAGCAAAAGAGGGCCATTCATTCTTTCTTCTCCTTTTCTCATATGCCGAATTCTCTAAGCATCTCTTCATCTCTTTTATTTTTACTAAAGCCGAAATACTCTGTGATTTAGCCGAAACTTCTTCCAAATTCCGTTAGTGCCGATTCCTTCTAAACCTAATATCCCTCTCTCCTTTCATCTTTGAAACCGAATACATAGGGGGCTCATAGCCGATTGTTCATCAAGTCTCTAAGCCGAATCTCTGAAGTGGTGTCAAGAGGGATCTGTCGAATTCAATATTAAGGGTAAGAATTTTATGGTCATCAATTTATTCTCTTCTTTAAGCCGAAACATAGGAACTAATATCATTATTATTTTGTGGCGAAATTATAAGGAGTGTTTGGGTTTTGCAACTGTGTCGACTTCAAGGAGGGGATCTTTCGGGAATTCAAAGATGCGGGGTAAGTCAGATTTACATTCGGCCAAGGGCCATCTATGATGGTTTAATGTTAGAATCGAACCTAACATATGTGTATAGGTATTTCGACAGATATTTAAGACAAGGGATACTTTCGGGAGTTGAAAATCGCAAGGTGAGTACATAAGCACAATCAGTCAAAGCCTAGTTTAGTATTTAGATTTGGTCTTTAAATATTTAAAAGCCGAACTAACCAAGCCTAGTGATTGTAGTGCTTGCCGATTTCAAGAAAGAGGGATACAAAGTTTCCGGCATTTGATTAGACATCAATCGGCACCAAGGTAAGTTTTGAGTAATAACAATCCTAATAGGATTTGGTTTTATGGCCGAATGGTCTTCATTAAATTTTTAAAGTGATGGCCGAATGTAGGAAGTTAATGATCTAAGGCAGTAGATCGGATTTCGGGATTCCAGTGAATTGCTAAGTGAATCAGGTGTGTACCCCACACTAATCTTAATAGATTTATGGCTTAACCTTGATATATGTGTTAATATGAAAGTGTAAGAATGTGGCTAAGGTACCATGATATGGTACAAAGTACTCAGGTACGTTTCCTACTCCTACTAGGATTATGAAATATGTTATATTTAACATGTGATAAGTGATAAGAATGTGAAATTTGGCATGTAATGCATAATATGTATGATATGGGGCATATGGGTTATTGAAAAGGGAAGTGAATGTGGTGACCTAAGACCATGATATCTTGAATGTGGTGACCTAAGACCACGATATCCGAATGTGGTGACCTAAGACCACGAGATCCGAATGTGGTGACCTAAGACCACGATATCTCGAATGTGGTGACCTAAGACCACGATATATCGAGTGTGGTGACCTAAGACCACGAATACTCATAAGAGGCGATGAGCACGTCGACCGCAATGTTGCGCGCCGATGGTGTGTAGCGGATGGAGGGTTGACTTAGTAGTCCCCACGGTGTGCAGGATGGTACGGGTGATGTGTAGCGGATGGCATATAGGTTTGGGTTCGGGTTGCATCATTATTCTTATCTGTTATATGTATTGATATGTGATATGATTATGTAGCCTGAATTGTTAACTTTAGTGTTGGTTACACATTGAGTCTATTGACTCACCCCGTTGTGGGAACATGTTTCAGGTGATGAACAGTGATGGATCAGGACGGCAGAACTTGTGGTGGCCATACTCAGCAAGAAATTCATTTTATTTGGACTATTTTATTTTAAGTACTTTGGTTTTAATTATTTGGGCTTGTTTTGATGTAATAAGGCTATAGTGAACTCTTTTATTTCTGTTTTGTTGATTTACAATGTTACGAACTTTTTGTTAATTAAAGATAAAGCAAATTTAATTTGAAATAAACTTTAAATATTTTATCACCTGAAATAAATGGGTTTTCAATATAAAACAAACTTGTTTTCAACTCGAGCCCAACCCACAAATAGACTTTCTTCAAACCACACAGTTTTTCCAAGGAAATAAAAGAATTTTGAACCGGTTTTCTTCGAGGAACATACCAGATCCGGTCAAGGCTCGTGGGCTGGGTTTGGGGTGTTTCAATTTGGTATCAGAGCCCAGTTTCAAACCCTCGGCCTTGGGGTTGAAGGCCCAAAACATTTTAAAAGCGAGCCCAAATGAGCTTTATGAAAATATTTTTGAAATAAACAGGTTTCTAGCATGGCACCTAATTCTCCGACCCGTAGTCCACCAGGTAAGTACTTCTACCCATTTGTGTGGTTTATAGTATGATGTGTAGAAGGGTAGAAATGGAATGGAACGTAGATTAGCATGATAAGTACTTGAACCCTAGGATTAGTTTTCCCCAACACTTACATAAGACTTAAGTGCTTAACTAAACAAACCTATGACTAGTCGCCGAGTTAAGGTGTGGTAACGCTTGTGCGCATGTCTAGGATTGGATCCGGAAGAGCCTGGTACTTAAGCAATCCTAGCGACTCACCTCCTCTTTGCAGGAATCCTACCTGGTGCGTAGCTTCGGTTCACCCTAACCAAGAGGACTCAGTCACAGGCTAAACCCAATAACTAAAACCCGAAAGGGAACTAGCCGTATTTTTATGAAAACCCTAGTTGTAAAACTCTTAAAATTACCCTTTCAATTTGTGAGAACTATTTTTACAAAATTTTTCGAAAAATTTTCGATTTATCAAAAAATTACCTAAATACCCCTGATTGTGAAATTACAAAAATGCCCTTGGTTTATAAAATGTCCAAACTACCCATAGTTTAATCAAAATTTCCTTACTTTGTAAATGTCAAAAAACCCTAATTTGTAAATTATCAAAAATACCTTGATTTTGGAAAATTACGAAATTGCCCCTAACTTACAAAATTACCAAAATGACCCTAACTTCTAAAATTTTTGCAATATCACCAAAATAGAAAGCAAATTCACAAAAAGAACCCTCAAAGGTTTGCAAATTTTGAAATACCCCCGAATTATTAAACTTTACAAATTTACCCTGGTTTATTACTAAAATACCCCTGAGTTTCAAAATTTCCGAAATACCCCTGGATTTCAAAATTTCCAAAAATACCCCGAGAGCACTGAATTACCAAAATACCCTTATTGATAAAATCACCAAGGAACTTTATTTTAAAAAAAATTTACGAAAATACCCCTGTAGGACAAATGACGAAAATACCCCTGGGCTAAGAACGGACAGAAATGTCCGAAGAGTGAATGTGTATGGGAGATACTATGGAATGGATGTCACTGAATGAATGTTTGAATGAATGTATTTCTCTGGATTAGGATAGAAAACATGAAAACTTTGATTGAATCGAAAGAACCACTATTGAGCTTCTATCCATAAAATTTCTTCGCGGATAATCAGTGAAACAAGTACTAATTCATAAAATTTCTTAATCAGATTAAAGTACGGTAGTAGAAATGAGCTCTAAGGGACGTGGTCGAAACGTGCGAGGACGCGGTAGAGGTAGGATGACCGTGTCAGAACCCGTTAGGTCGGGTCGGCGGTGCGACAACGAGGTACCACCGCCACCACCACCCCCATTTGTTGGTGTTGAGCAAGCAAGCTCGACGGGGATGATCTTCGTGTCGCAGCCGTGCCGCGAGTTCTTTGAGCCGTGGTGGTGCGGGAGGAAATTCGGGAACTCGGAAGTCGATGATTCGAAGCGACCGTGCCAAGCGAATCGAGGTGTTCCGTGGAGTGTGTCGAGTGGCACCCAGATCCGGCCGAGTATTGGTTGGAATCAACCGAAGCGATTATGGATGAACTAGATCGACCCACGAGAGAGAAGTCGAAAGGAATGGTGGCATTCCTACGCGATGAAGCGTACCAATGGTGGCTCACAGTTTGTGATGGTGCCACAGCTGAGGATCTGACGTGGGACTAGGTTAAAACGGCTTATCAAAAGAAGTATGTCGGTACCCGGTATACTGATGAGCAAAGGAAGACATTTATGGGGCTGGTTCAAGGGAACAAGTCCGTGGCAGAGTATGAAGCAGAGTTTCTGAGGCTGAGCCGTTATGCCCGAGGAGTGGTGGCTACGGAGCATGAACGGTGTGTCCGATTTAAGGACGGTTTGAGGGATGATTTAAGGTTGTTGATAGCCCCACATCAGGAACGAGAATTTTTCGCGTTAGTGGAAAAGACTAAGGTAGCCGAGGGAATCAAGGACTCGGTAAAGCAGAGCTCTGATAGGAATAGGCTCAAGAGGGGTTATGGGGCTTCAGGACCGTCTGGGAGTGTGCAGAAAAGGCCCAGAGTTGGTGGGCCGCGAGGTCAGCAAGTTATTGCAGGAGGGCAGTATCGTCCTTGTGACCAGTGTGGGAAGAAACACTTAGGAAAGTGTTGGAAGAGGACAAGAGGATGTTTTAGGTGTGGGTCCAAGGACCATATGATTAAGGACTGTCCAATGAAACCTGAGGGGAGTCGGCCAGCAGCTCAGAATGTTAATCAGGCTGGTAGAGGTAGACAGTAGCCTCAACGAGGTCGTGGTCCGAATAATAGAGGTAATGGTGCTAGCAGAGGACGTGGAACACCAGGCAGAGGTGCTGCTAATACTGAGGCAAGGCAACCGAGTTTAGTTTATGCAGTTCGCCGGAGGGAGGATGGAGACGCACCGGACGTCATAACCAGTATGTTCCTTATTCATGGCAAGCCCTATTTTACTCTTATTGATGTGGGCTCGACCCATTCATATGTTGTATGTAGTGTAGTGGAAACACTAGGCCTAGACTCTAAACTTTCTGATAGGAAGACGACTGTAGTAAGCCCATTAGGCCAAACTGTAGTGGTGGATAAGATCTTTCGGAGTGTACCCTTAGAAATTCAGGGAGTGAACTTTCGGGCTGACTTAATAGAGTTACCCTTCGGAGAATTTGACCTCATACTTGGTATGGATTGGTTAGTAGAGCATCGAGCAGTGTTGGACTGTGCGGCTAAACGAATGAAACTAAGGACCCCGGAAGATGAAGTGGTAGTAATGATAGGAGAAAGAAGAAACTACTTGTCTAATGTAGTTTCGGCGCTAAAGGCTGAAAGGATGGTTCAGAAAGGGTGCAAGGCGTTTTTAGCCTTCGTAAGCGCGTTAGATAGAAAGGAAGGAGGTGTTGGTAGAGTTAGAACGGTAAGGGACTTCGTGGATGTGTTCCCAGAGGAATTACCAGGAATACCCCCAGATAGGGAGGTGTAATTTGGAATAGACTTGCTACCGGGAACAGCTCCCGTGTCAATCGCTCCGTACAGAATGGCACCAAAGGAGTTGGTGGAGCTCAAGGCTCAGATTCAAGAATTGCTAGATCGTGGGTTCATCCAACCCAGTGTGTCTCCGTGGGGAGCACCGGTCCTGTTTGTGAAAAAGAAGGATAGAACTATGCGAATGTGCATAGACTATCGTCAGTTGAATAAACTGACCATCAAGAACAAGTATCCTTTGCCAAGGATAGACGACTTGTTCGATCAGCTAAAGGGGGCAGCTGTGTTTTCGAAGATAAATCTACGGTCGGGATATCATCTGTTGAAGGTAAAGGAGGCAGATATCCATAAGACCGCCTTTAGGACAAGATACGGCCATTATAAGTTTGTAGTAATGCCGTTTGGATTGACGAACGCACTAGCCACGTTCATGGATATGATGAACCGGGTTTTCCAACCCTACTTGGATAGGTTCGTCGTCGTGTTTATCGATGACATCCTTGTGTATTCGAAGTCAGAGGAAGAGCATGTTGAGCACCTACGGATAATGTTACAAGTATTAAGGGAGAAGAAGCTCTATGCCAAATTCAGCAAGTGTGAATTTTGGCTTAAGGAGGTGGCATTCTTGGGACATGTGGTATCCGCAGAAGGAATAAGGGTGAATCCTAGGAAGATCGAAGCAGTGTTGGATTGGAAACCACCCAGGTTCGTGGCTGAGATCCGAAGTTTCTTAGGTTTGGCAGGCTATTACAGGAGGTTCGTGGAAGGGTTCTCGTCAATAGCCGCGCCTCTGACAAAGTTATTGAGGAAGGAAGTACCCTTTGTATGGACAGATAAGTAACAGGAGAGCTTTGAGAAGCTTAAGAAGGTCTTGACGGAAGCTCCAGTTCTGATTCAGCCTGAGGCAGGAAAGGATTTTGTGGTGTACTGTGACACTTCGCATACGGGATTAGGCTGTGTTCTAATGCAAGATGGAAAAGTAGTCGCGTATACGTCTCGGCAACTAAGGCCTCATGAGGTTAACTACCCGACTCATGACTTGGAATTGGCAGCAGTAGTCTTCGCTCTTAAGGTGTGGAGGCACTATCTTTATGGAGAAAAGTCGATAATCTACACGGACCACAAAAGTCTTAAGTATCTGTTGACTCAGAAAGAGTTGAACTTAAGACAGCGAAGTTGGGTGGAGCTATTAAAGGATTATGATTGTTCGATCGAGTATCACCCAGGCAAGGCGAATGTGGTAGCGGATGCTCTAGGTCGAAAGGTAGTGTCGGATCTGAGGGCGATGTTCGTACACTTAAGTTTGTATGATGATGGAAGTCTGCTGGCAGAATTACAAGTCAAACTCACGTGGTTGAATGAGGTAAAGGAAAGTCAATTGTTCGATGAGGACTTAAGTGCTAAGCTACAGCAAGTACAGAACGGAGAGTTAGAAGATTATGGTGTTAATGATGAGGGAGTATTATGCTTCAAAGGAAAGGTCTGTATGCCAAAGGACGAGGAGTTAAGACAAAGGATTCTTCGGGAAGAGCATAGTAGCCCTTACACTATGCATCCCGGAGGCACTAAGTTGTACAGGATCTAAGGGAACAGTTTTGGTGGCCTGATCTTAAGCAGGAAGTTACTGAATTTGTAGGAAAATGTCTGACGTGTCAGCAAGTTAAGGCTGGACACCAAGTTCCATCGGGATTACTTCAGCCAATCGAGATTCCGCAATGGAAGTGGGAAAGAATTACCATGGATTTTGTTAGTTGGCTTTCCCTTACGCCTACTAAAAAGGACTCGGTATGGGTAATAGTAGACCGTTTGACCAAGTCCGCGCATTTCATTCCGGTAAGAGTGGATTATTCTCTTCAGAAGTTGGCCAAGTTATATGTGGCGGAAATTGTGAGGTTACACGGAGTGCCGGTGTCAATCATTTCGGATAGAGACCCAAGGTTTACGTCTCGGTTTTGGAGGGCACTTCATTAAGCTTTAGGCACTAAGTTGGATTTCACTACGGCCTTTCATCCACAGTCGGACGGGCAGTCTGAACGAGTAATTCAGGTGTTAGAGGATATGCTGAGGGGCTGTGTGATAGATTTTCGAGGAAGTTGGGAGGACTATTTGCCTTTAGCAGAGTTCGCCTACAACAATAGCTACCAAGCTAGTATTCGGATGGCACCGTATGAAGCACTGTATGGTCGAAGGTGTCGGACTCCCACGTGTTGGACTGAATTAGGAGAACGTCAAGTTTTGGGTCCAGAGTTAGTAGCAGAATCCGAAGAGAAGGTGGAGATAATTCGAGCACGGTTGAAAGAAGCCTCTGACAGGTAAAAGTCGTACGCAGACCTCAAACGGAAGGAAATAGAGTTTGAAGTGGGGGACCAAGTGTTTCTGAAAGTCTCGCCTTGGAAGAAGGTGATGAGGTTTGGTCGCAAAGGGAAGTTAATCCCAAGGTTTATAGGGCCCTATCGAGTGTTGAAGCAAGTTGGACCAGTGGCATATCAGTTAGAGTTGCCACCGGAGTTGAAGCAGATGCACGACGTATTCCATGTTTCCATGATACGTCGATATCGATCGGATCCATCTCACGTAGTACCGGTTGAAGAGGTGGAGCTAAGGCCAGACCTATCCTACGAAGAAGAGCCGATGCTAATCTTGAAACGAGACGTGAAAGTGTTACGGAGGAAGTCAGTTCCTCTAGTCAAAGTGTTATGGCGCAATCATGGATCGGAGGAAGCTTCATGGGATCCAGAAGAGGCAATGTGACAGCAATACCCTTATTTATTTTAGCCAGGCAATTTCGAGGACGAAATTACTTTAAGGGGGTAGAACTGTAACATCCTAGAAATGGGCCTGTGCATTTTTGATTTAATTATACAAAATGACATGTCTTATGCGTTATGAATGTATTGTGAACATTTTTGGAAACTTGGAAATGTAAGGAAATGTTTCAGGAATGTTAAGTTTCAAAAGAGGAAAGTAAACATTTTTGGAAACTTAAAAATGTAAGGAAATGTCCAGTTGAAAAGAGGAAACTAAGGCAAGGTGGCCTTAAGAAAATTAACAGAGGAAATTTGACACAAGAACGGGCTTAGAAAAGTGGCAAGGAGGCGCCACTTAAAGCTCAGTAAGTGACGCCACAATCAAGGGGGAAGGAGCCTAGGTTCGAGTCACATGGGAAGCAAATAAAAGAGTTTTATTTTGCTGCAAGGAGCAAGGGAGTTGGACGGCATTAAGGCTCTTAAAAGAGGAGTTTAATTCTCTTTAAAATTCAGCTAAATAGGTGGATAAATGATGGATAATTATTGGTATTTTTAATTAAGAGATAAGAGATAATTAAAGGATTATTTCTTTAATTTTTAAAACAAAGTGATAAAGGAGGAAAATATGGGAGAAGTGATGGCCAAGTAAGGGACTTTAGCCTAGTAATTTTGGCTACAAGAGGAAAAGAGGGCCATTCATTCTTTCTTCTCCTTTTCTCATATGCCGAATTCTCTAAGCATCTCTTCATCTCTTTATTTTTACTAAAGCCTAAATACTCGTGATTTAGTGAAACTTCTTCCAAATTCCATTAGTGCCGATTCCTTCTAAACCTAATATCCCTCTCTCCTTTCATCTTTGAAACCGAATGCATAGGGGGCTCATAGCCGATTGTTCATCAAGTCTCTAAGCCGAATCTCTGAAGTGGTGTCAGGAGGGATCTGTCGAATTCAATATTAAGGGTAAGAATTTTATGGTCATCAATTTATTCTCTTCTTTAAGCCGAAACATAGGAACTAATATCATTATTATTTTGTGGCCGAAATTATAAGGAGTGTTTCGGGATTTTGCAACTGTCAACTTCAAGGAGGGATCTTTCGGGAATTCAAAGATCTAAGGTAAGTCAGGATTTACATTCGGCCAAGGGCCATCTATGATGGTTTAATGTTAGAATCGAACCTAACATATGTGTATAGGTATTTCGACAGATATTTAAGATAAGGGATACTTTCGGGAGTTGAAAATCGCAAGGTGAGTACATAAGCACAATCAGCCAAACCCTAGTTTAGTATTTAGATTTGGTCTTTAAATGTTTAAAAGCCGAACTAACCAAGCCTAGTGATTGTAGTGCTTGCCGATTTCAAGAAAGAGGGATACAAAGTTTCCGGTATTTGATTAGACATCAATCGGCACCAAGGTAAGTTTTGAGTAATAACAATCCTAATAGGATTTGGTTTTATGGCCGAATGGTCTTCATTAAATTTTTAAAGTGATGGCCGAATGTAGGAAGTTAAGGATCTAAGGCAGTAGATCGGATTTTGGGATTCCAGTGAATTGCTAAGTGAATCAGGTGTGTAACCCACACTAATCTTAATAGATTTATGGCTTAACCTTGATATATGTGTTAATATGAAAGTGTAAGAATGTGGCTAAGGTACCATGATATGGTACAAAGTACTCAGGTACGTTTCCTACTCCTACTAGGATTATGAAATATGTTATATTTAACATGTGATAAGTGATAAGAATGTGAAATTTGGCATGTAATGCATAATATGTATGATATGGGGCATATGGGTTATTGAAAAGGGGAAGTGAATGTGGTGACCTAAGACCATGATATCTGAATGTGGTGACCTAAGACCACGATATCTGAATGTGGTGACCTAAGACCACGAGATCTGAATGTGGTGACCTAAGACCACGATATCTGAATGTGGTGACCTAAGACCACGATATCTGAGTGTGGTGACCTAAGACCACGAATACTCATAAGGGCGATGAGCACGCCGATCGCAAATGATCGCCTTCGATGGTGTGTAGCGGATGGAGGTTGACTTAGTAGTCCCCACGGTGTGTGAGGGATGGTACGGGTGATGTGTAGCGGATGGCATATAGGTTTGGGTTGAGTTGCATCATTATTCTTATCTCTGTTATATGTATTGATATGTGATATGATTATGTAGCCCTGAATTGTTAACTTTAGTGTTGGTTACACATTGAGTCTATTGACTCACCCCGTTGTGGGAACATGTTTTGGTGATGAGCAAAGTGATGGATCGGGAGCTACGAGAACTTGTGGTGGCCATACTCAACAAGAAATTCATTTTATTTGGACTATTTTATTTTAAGTACTTTGGTTTTAATTATTTGGGCTTGTTTTGATGTAATAAGGCTATAGTGAACTCTTTTATTTCTGTTTTGTTGATTTACAATGTTACGAACTTTTTGTTAATTAAAGACTAAGCAAATTTAATTTGAAATAAACTTTAAATATTTTATCACCTGAAATAAATGGGTTTTCAATATAAAACAAACTTGTTTTCAACTCGAGCCCAACCCACAAATAGACTTTCTTCAAACCACACAGTTTTTCCAAGGAAATAAAAGAATTTTGAACCGGTTTTCTTCGAGGAACATACCAGATCCGGTCAAGGCTCGTGGGCTGGGTTTGGGATGTTTCAATTTGGTATCAGAGCCCAGTTTCAAACCCTCGGCCTTGGGGTTGAAGACGACGATATCTGAATGTGGTGACCTAAGACTACGATATCTGAATGTGGTGACCTAAGACCATGATATTTGAATGTGGTGACCTAAGACCACGAGATCTGAATGTGGTGACCTAAGACCACGATATCTGAATGTGGTGACCTAAGACCACGATATTTGAGTGTGGTGACCTAAGACCACGAATACTCATAAGAGGCGATGAGCACGCCGATCGCATTGCGGCGCGCTTCGATGGTGTGTAGCGGATGGAGGGTTGACTTAGTAGTCCCGGTGTGTGCGAGGATGGTACGGGTGATGTGTAGCGGATGGCATATAGGTTTGGGTTCGGGTTGCATCATTATTCTTATCACGTTATATGTATTGATATGTGATATGATTATGTAGCCTGAATTGTTAACTTTAGTGTTGGTTACACATTGAGTCTGTTGACTCACCCCGTTATGGGAACATGTTTCAGGTGATGAACAGTGATGGACCGGGACGGCAGAACTTGTAGTGGCCATGCTCAGCAATAAATTCATTTTATTTGGACTATTTTATTTTAAGTACTTTGGTTTTAATTATTTGGATTTGTTTTGATGTAATAAGGCTATAGTGAACTCTTTTATTTCTGTTTTGTTGATTTACCATGTTACGAACTTTTTGTTAATTAAAGACTAAGCAAATTTAATTTGAAATAAACTTTAAATATTTTGTCACCTGAAATAAATGGGTTTTCAATATAAAACAAACTTGTTTTCAACTCGAGCCCAACCCACAAACAGACTTTCTTCAAACCACACAGTTTTTCCAAGGAAATAAAAGAATTTTAAACCGGTTTTCTTCGAGGAACATACCAGATCTGATCAAGGCTCGTGGGCCGGGTTTGGGGTGTTTCATCTTTTCGTATTTAGGCGTAGGTTTCCATACCCACACGACCTTACACACAGCCGTGGCTGTGGCCATGTGGGCACCACAGGTAGGTAAAAGGGCGTGACCATAGACGTGTGGCAACATAACAAAATTTTTCCCAAAACACGAGCTGCATCTCTATTTAAACCCCCTTCTTCCTTTTTCTTTTCTAATTGTATTTCTTCTTTCATTTTCCATTATTTGATTTTATTTTTATTTTCTTTATTATTTTCTTCTTATTCTTCATGCTAATTAGATTTAGCTTAGGATACAATAAAATCAGGACGGCTACTTCGATGATTCAATTTCAAAAGGTTCGAGACACTTCCCCACGTTCACCTTTAATCCTATCCGGTTTCTTTTCATTTACTTCATCCAAAATTAAGGAAGTTTCACTTCTCTCCCTATCTTTTGATTATTCTATTGCTATTATCTATCTTTGTACATTGAGGGCAATGTACATCTTAAGTGTAGGGGGGGTTAACTATAATATTATTTGAAAATCCCTGAATTATGCCATGAATGATATCTTGTCTTAAAGTAAGTTTCTCATATTATGATTAGAATGAAAATTTCTTTAATTTATGGTTTTTACTGATATGTTTTGGATTAAGTCATTGATAATTGTGCATCGATGATTAAAATTAAAGGATACTAGAGAATCAAGCATGATAAGTCTATTTTCAAAAAAATTAAAAATTTTGTTAGGTTGTCTACCTAAATCTAATTATTACCTTGAAGTTTAAAATTTACGAGGTCGATATCAAACACCCATAATTTTTGTGAGATTTTGAACCTGTTAGAGCATATATTCTTTTTCGTGCTCACTTTATTGATTATGAGTGTGTCACTATTGATTTGTTATTTTAGAACTTGCATTGATTATACATGTCGAGACTACACCTTTTATTTGATATACAGAGATGATAAAGGCACCTAGGTTTTAACCCACTCACTCCACTAAAAGCTTACCGCCACAATTAACCCCTAGTAAATCCTGTTTAATCCTAACAACCCTTTTTATTAACTCACCCACTAATATTAACCCAAAACCCTTTGTATTTGTTATCACTATTCTTTTTAAATACCCTTTTTGTCGAGATTTGGTTTTGAGCAGTTACCTAACTATGTTTTATATTTCAGTTGTTAAAGTTCGTTATTTGTGACTTGTTCTTAAAAAAAACGAAGTATATTCATTATTAGTTCTACTAAGTGAGCTTACATTTCAAATCTTAAAGCTCGTATTGTTAGTTTTCAATTGATTAGTTAATTTTTCTAGTTAGGTAAATTGTCAATTCAATCTCAATTCTAACCCTCTAATTCAGCCTATATCCACACCTTTAACCTAAGCCCTGTTACAACCCTATTAAAGACCTTTTGATTTGTGTATCATCTCATCTTATAGTGGTGGAGATTTGATTTTCATGCAAGCCTATGGGATTAACTTTTCATGTTCGACTCTTGAGTACTTAATTTTGAACCTTAAACACTTTGAGTGATTTGAGTGAATCTTTAGTGATGATGTCAACTCTTGTATATTTTGAATCAGAGGTAATTATTTAGTTAAAGGGAAACGCCTATGTTTTTGTGCTATAAATGTATGACTTTGATTGTTTGAATCCTTAGGACTGTTTGAGTTGAATTATCCATGTATGAATTATCTTTGAATTATGATGAAACATTATTGATGAATATTATGAATCAAGGAAGTTCATTTTAATTGTGAGTTGAGAATTTTGCTTGAGGACAAGCAAAAGCTTAAGTGTGGGGTTATTTGATAAACCGTAAAAGTAACATATTTTAAGCCCACATTTAGCATGCTTTTGGATGATTTAAGCCTTGAATTATGAAATTTGGTGCTCTTAATCCTTTGTTTTCATGTTTTATACTCAGAAGAGCACCAGATGATGAAAAGAACAGAAAACGGGCCCAAAACGGAGTAAATGGGCCATATCACGAAATCAACACGGCCTGGGCCCAAGACCACACGGCCGTGCCTCATTCAACAGACTCGAACACGGCCTGGCCACGATTCACACGGGTGTGTGCCATAGGCGTGTCCCTGCCGCGGCCAAGAGGAGTTTTACTCGGAATAGGATACTTGGAGGCAAAGAAACACATTCCAAAGCCTATTCAAACACCATAGTAGTAATTCTATTTGAATTAGGATACTTAGGGGCCAAGTAAGGCATCTCAACGTCTATATAAACACCCAAGGGGGCAACTTGAAAAGGAGTTCGGCAGAAGCCAGAACCCAAGGCTTTAGTCAAGGGGCGTCCAGCTAGGCCAAAGAGGGCAGATTTGTGGGGATTTACTCGAAGATAGCCAGTTGATCCATCTCAAGAAGCCGGAATTATACTCAAGACGGAGGATCTCTCCTTCAATTCCTTCAGGAGGTTTTAGGAATTTCTTATGTTTTGTTTTATCTTTTCTTTTGAGATGTATTCTTTTATTGTTATGAACTAAACCCTCAGATACCTGAGGGGGATGAAACCTAAGATAAATCTTGTTATCGTTTGCTGAACTATATGATAAATATTTGACTTGTTCTTAATTATGTGTTCTTAATTCTTGTGTTGATATTTCTGGGATATTAATTCAAGTGTGATGTGCTTAGGTGGAGGAGCAAAAGTCCCTGCCTAAGAGTAGATCTAGCATAATTAAGAGGAGTTGATCGCACACCTAGAGATAGGGTGACAAGATTTTACCGGATTAGGGTGAAACCTAATATGGGAGTCCATAGATCGAGTTAATGCGATTCCAGGGGTTTTAATTAGAAAGAGATTTTAATTAATCAACCTAGGGTTAGACGTTAGCCACCTCGAGAGAGGGATTAATATAACTTAGGGAATCTTACAGATCAAGTCAAATGAATAAATCGTCTAGTTCAGAGTTAGATAACAAGTGAAATCTAGGTGGATTCTTCCTTGGGTGTCGTCTTAATCAATTGGTTTTTCCTCAAAGTTATTTTCCCAATTTAATTCTTCTTTGTCTTAGAGTCTTTAGTTTAGTAGTTAGTTAATTTTAGATTAGATAAAAATCCATTTAATTCTTAGGCTAAATAATAAAAAGAGAGTTAGTATTAGTACTTTTGGTTCCTTTGGGTTCGACATTCTGGTCTTGCCTAAACTATACTACTGTTCGATAGGTGCACTTGCCTCAAATCATTGTCATAGTTAGTTTCTAAGTTCGATCATTCTTTATATAAATTTGAAGACTTTGACATTGCATAAAACAACGATCAGTACAATTAGTATTTTTCAGATTTTGAGTGATCATCAAGTTACAAAGACGCCTAGGTATCGGTTTTATAGGTTTGAAGGACAAGTTTTTTACAATACGTAAGTTTTATTCCCTGCTAAATCATATGGGGACAAAGAAACTTTTTGAAAAATAAAATTTTGGGTTATTGAATGAAAATGGTGGCTGCACGCATGCAGGGATTTCTTACTCTATTGGGATGGAAGGTTTATGGTTTGGCTGATGTTTACGAGTAAATTGACGACGACGAATAGAGGACTTTGGGTAAACCAAATCTTGACATAATTTTCTAAGGAAAAAGAATATTTATATATGTACACTAAAGTGCAATTTCTACAAGTGTTATTGATTTTGTATTTTTTAAAAAAGTTGTCTGAATAATCTACAGGTGCTATGTAGTCGCTGTTGGTTTTATAATTTTTTGTTTCTGGTTTTTCCTTCAAAATATTTGAATCACCCAAATTTTTTGTTTGTGACTTATTCTTTTCTTGTTTGAGGGACATATAAGTTTTTTATTTCAAATTTTGCCATGTTTTGGGCTAAATTAGAAAAAATATGCTAAATTAAAAAAAAAAAAGAGAAATGGGTCGAATTGATGATGTTTGGGGAAAAAGATTGATTTGGAGGAGAGAATACAAAAACACGCACGCTTTTTGACCTTTTCTTGACATAATTAGGTCATTTGGTTAGAGGGTTAAATATTAGTAGTTTTGTCATTGAGTCTCAAATTCGATTTCTCTCTTATTCACATTTGTATTTTTCTATTTGATGTTGTTTCAAATTTTTATTTTTAATTAATAAATATATTTTTTTCAAGTTTTTTTAATTAATAACTATTTTATTTATAAAATCAAATAATAAATATATAAAAATAAAAAGATATATTTTATACATATCATTATGTTAAAAATATTTGAAATTGATAGCTCCTTTATATATAATATAAACATTAACTAATTTTTTTATATAATTTTCTTTATATATAATATTTATATGTCAAATATATTTTTTCACCTATATTGTGGGTATGGTGATTTCTAATATTATAACATAAAATAATTATTTCAAATATAATTATTATTTTATATGTAAATATTTCAAATATCATTGTTTTTTTCATCTACATTGTAAATATGATATTTTAAATATTTATATATGTGAATTGAAAAATAATATAAAAATTAAAAAATAATTAGTACACATATAAAAATTATATTTACTAAAAATAATGACATTTTAAATAATTATTTGATTTTATAAATAAAAGAGTTATTAATTAAAAAGATGAATTAAAAATAAAATAAAAAAGTTGAAAATGTTATGAATATCTTATTAATTGGATGTCCATCATGATAAAGATAAAGTTTGGATGTACTTAATTTAAATTCTAATAATTATATATTAGAATTAGATCTTTACTTCTTTTATACTTCTTATGCCTATAAATAGAGACTCTAATGAATCATCCCTTTATTTTCTTATTCTTTATTCTCTATTACTTTCATATTTTCTTTATTCTTTATTCTCTCCATCTCTCTTTATTTCATAACAGAAAACAACATATTATTTATTAATTAAAAAAATTTGAAACAATATGAAATAAAAAATATAAATTCAAGTAAGAGAGGAATCAAACTCAAGACTCAAAATCAAAATCTCTAACATTTAACCATCTAACAAAAAAAAAGATAATATATTAAAAATATTAGTTAAAAATAAAAAAATGTTTAAAATAAAATGAAATAGAAAAATACCTATGTGAGTAGGAGAGGAATCAAACCCAAGACTTAAAAACAAAATAATTAACATTAAACCATCTTACCAAAGAATCTAATTGTATTAAAAAAGTTAGAAAGCACAACTTGGACGCATTTTTAACTGTCTTATATTTTCAAACTCGATTTATTTCCCTAAATATTAAAAATTTTAGCTCATTTCTCTAATTTTGTTTTTCCCCGCTTTTCCCAATTGAATTGGATTAATATTAACTCAAATGGATTAATATTTTCCCAAATAGAAAAGTAAACCTCTAATTTTATAATATATGAAAATGACTCAATTTCAATATTAATTATGAGAATGGCCTGAAATCTACAATGAACATTGGTATCGCCTTGAACACCACCCTAAAATTTCACTCAATAATAGCCAATCATTTAGTTATTGATCACATTTCAAAAATAATAATTTTTTTTGATGCTATCACTTTCCCAAGTAGCACTAGTATGTGTTTTTTAAAATATCTATATTTTCACGGGTATTCTTAGAGTAGAAAGAAAGAAAAATTTTAATTTTGGTGACAGCTCCAAATATGGTGGCACTAGTGTCAGTAAATATTATATTTTTTTTTATTTTTTGGGTGCCGCCTCTTTATGTGGAGGCACCAAATTTTGTAAAAAAAAAAAAAAAGATTTTTTCTTGGTCTCAGCTTCAAATGTGGCGGCACCAATATTTTTTTTTTATTTTTTCGATGCTGCCTCTTCATGTGGAGTCACCAAAATCTGTAAAAAAAAAAAATTATTGGTTCTAGCTCCAAATGTGGCGACACCATTTTTTTTTTACTTTTCGGTGTCGCCTCTTCATGTGGAGGCACCAAAATCTGTAAAAACAATTTAGTTCTCTAGTGCCAACTCCAAATGTGGTGACACCAGTAATATTTTTTTTTTAATTTTTCGAACAAATCTTCCATTTTCGAATATGCCATCGACCGATGAGCAGGTAGTATATCTTTATACCCGAGGAACTTAGGTGCTTGTGTTGCATCGGGATCTACACTCAACATGTCTGCCCCAGGATCATTTTGTATAATAATCCCATGACTTGGGTGCTCGACCGAAGAGGGGTGTACATTTTCACCCTCATTCACACTTTCATCGTCGATATCATCCAAGACTTCATCTTAGTCGGGGTCACCATATTCTTCACCATCATGGTGAGAATGACTATCATTATCGGGCCATCCTTCACCATTTGCATCAGTGCCCCTCACCTCAGGACGTATCTTTAAATGACAAACTAGAATTGGGTTATTATACGTTGTCGACCTCTGCTGTGTATTTTCAGCCCCTATCGATGGTCCTCTATAACATATTTTTCTGTCCATCTGACATTAAGATCAAAGTCAAACTCGTATTGTTGACTTAATAGAATGACATTTTCAATGGGCTTGGGATTGACTAACTCGGCAAACAATTGAATTGGTTCAGTGTTGCTGTCCCTATTCGAGCAATAAATACCTGCCATTGTGCCCAAGTCTTCTTCACCTACAAGTTTCATTTGATGAAATTTCAACGGATTGAAAGAAATTAAAAATCTATAGAATAGTCTAGACATTTTCCTCCCACAATGTTAAGCTATTGTAGTACCAATTGTAACAGCCCGATTTTTTAGTGGTGTCGAAAACAGTGGTTCAAGGCCACCAAACCTGACGAGTAAGCTCGTAGATAGTGGGTTGTGGTCCCGTTTTCTATCATCCATCCATCTTAGGAGTCTTATAAGATTCAGGTCAATACTTTAACATAGTATTGGTTCTTTCTTGATTCTTAAGCTTAACTTCCATTCAACTATCATCATCATTTATTTGCTTTGTTTCTTTTTTTAGCCAAACCTTAGCTTATTATATCCTTAAACACATTGCAAACCAGCTGATACACCTATAATCAGCCGAACCTAATCAAATTTCAAGCAAGAACGATACTTCTCAGATTTAATGATCGGGCACAACTACGACCCTAAATACTTCCGCAACTCGGGATCGTATCAATTGGTAATGCGAACCCGGTCGAATCATGTTACGACACAACTTGACATCATCGACAGTGGCCTAAGCTCTAGGGGCCTAAGTGAAAAATGAAGCTTAATTACAAGTTCATTCAGCTCACTAAGCGTGCATGGCAATTTTATGCAAGCTGATCAGCTCGATTCTAGCTTATTGAGTTTGATTCAACTCGAGTTCTAGCTCCTTGAGCTTAATTCAGCTCAACTTAGCTCAATTGAGCTCATTTCTATTTTTTTTCAATGCTTGCATTTTTAATTTGCTGGAATAAAATAAGTATGTTAGCTAAATTAGTTAAGTTCAGCTCAAATAAATTAAAATGCGTTTTAATATGTCAAAATTTTGGACATGTAAATTTAGTTTAAATGTGTCTTAGTTCATACATAATTATTAGCTAATTTTAATGTGTTAAGTTTTGAACAAATTTATTAGTTGTTGTTATTTAATATGTCGAGCCGAATCTAGTCATTAAATTTGTCTTTGCTGCAACTGATTTTATGATGTCTTAAGCCGAATTAATATGTCCTAAAAGGGAATTAATTTGCTGAATTTATTTGGTGCAGGTACATGCTTGGAACGACATTAAAGAGAGGAGAATGAACTTGGTTAAGTTCAAGAAGCAGAATTAAAGACTAGCAGCTGTTTTGAGCTTCTCCAAGTGGCTGTTCGTGGAGTTCAATGGCCAAGATGTTGTTCACATTAAGTCCCATTAGCTCACAACATTTTCATACCTTAGTGGCTGCCCAAATCTATCCTTTCACACCATAAGGCCGTTTGGATCCAAGAGTTCACACACAAGGCTGTTTGTGCACCTAAATGCACATTAAATTTGCTGGAGCTCATTCGGCTACCCAAGGCTGAATTAATGAAGTGAATCAAAGTTCTTTAGTTGCTCAATCATTGAACACTTCAAGCTCAATTCATCAGCTCATTTATTAAGCTGAATTGGAAGACTAAATGGACTGTCTATTGCTGTCTCCTAGGCCTAGAGTTCACCAAAAGACTTGTAAACATTAAGTAACTTAGTCCAGCTCATTAGTAGCTAAATTAAGCTGATTGAAGGCTTCTAGAATCTGCCCATTGACGTCTCCCATGCTAGGAAGCTTCAAGGAACCTTCAAGGGACGTTCTAGGAAGGTGCTAAGAAGTTTCAACTCATTAAGTTGTTGCATGCTGTCCATTAGGCTACCCAAAGTGCCTATTCGACTAGCCTAGTTTTCTAACTATAAATACTCTGTAATTCAAACTTTTTTGCTCATTGTTGAATGTTTATAACATTTGTGAGTTTTTTCAACTCTTTTATTTCGTTTTAGACTCAGCTTGACTTATCTAGCTAGCTAGTGGAGTCATACTGTTTCTTTCTGAACTAATCACTCATTCCGAGTGTGGCGTTCAACCTAAACTATACCTTTGGTTCCTACCTTCTTAGGTAACGGGTCAAGGTCCTATCCCATCACCCAAACCACCTTAAGTGTCCTATAAGTCTCAGGTTAGCACTCACTATAGTGTTGGTTCATTCTTGACACTTGAGCCCACTTCGTTCCATCTCCATCATCCATTATAGTACCGTTGTTTTCCTTGTTAGCCAAACCTTTGCCAAGCCATTCTTGACTTAAGCCTATTACTTCCATCCATATTAGCCATTTTAAAGTTCTCTTATTTCTTTGTTTAACCGAACCTATCCATAGCCTACCTTAAAACTCTTTGAAACCCTTTTTGCTTAAGCCGATACTTAGCTAAACTTAACTAAACTCCAAGTTGAATGATACTTCTCCATTTTACGATTGGGCAACAAATACGACTCGAGACATCTACAACCGAGCTCATATCAGTAAATATTATTATTAAATATTTATGAGTTAAATATGGATTTTAAAAAGGTTTTTGAATTGATAATTTGTGTTTTATAATAATTTATTAGTTCAAATGGTTTTAGAAAATGAGGTATAGGGACCTCGTTTCTATAAACCGAGCCATAAATATTATTATAAATATTTACCGAGTGTCATTAAGGTGGTATTAAGTTTTGTTGAAAAATTTTAACGTTTTAATAGTTAATTAATTAAAAAGGACTAAATTAAAAAATGTGCAAAACTTACTAATTAAAATAATTAAGTGATTAAATGGCATGATTAATAAATAAATAATGAACTAAATAGCAATTATGCCTAAATGAAAAGTTGATGCGGCATATGAAAGAAAAAAATAATAAAATAAAGCCATTAATGGCAAAATTGTAATTAAATTGAAATTAAAATAAAATATATATGAAATTAGAAAGTTTCTAGGCATTTCTTCTCCCATTTTCGGTTCAAACAGACATGGGGAGAGCTCGTTGAGCTGGGTTTCCATATTTTCTTCATGTGAGTCCAATTCTTATCCGTTTCTTGTAATTTTTATGTTTTTGTGATTGTTACAATTAGATTCAACTAAATCTTACCTTAGTTTTTGATTTTATTAAAATTTTGGAAGTTACCATTGATGAATATTAGATTTTTTTGATGAATAACATGGATTTAGAGCTTTGATTATGTTGTATGATGATTTTATAAAGTGATTTTGTTAAATATTGATTTTAGGATTAAATTATTGAAATAATAAAAAAATACAAGGGTTTGTTGTGAAATTATTTCAAAAACGGGTTATATTGAATGCCATGAATATTCAGCTAGCATGGGTTTGCATTAAAAATAGTTAATTAGCATGTTTTGGGCTTAGGGACTAAATTGAATAAAAGTAAAACTTTAGGGATAAATTTATAAAAATGTCAAAAATGACCAAATTGCATGAAATGAGTTGTTTTATTGTCTAAATTAATATATTGAATGAAATTATTAATTTATATCAAGATCAAGTGGAAAATCGAAGAAAATGGAAAATTTTCAAAATACCCCTGAATATTGGTATTTCTGCAATTTAATCAGGTAAGTTCGTATGAACTGTATTCTGTATAATTTTGATTAAAGTGAATGTTAATTGGTGATTGGTAATATATATATATATATATATATATATATATATATGTTCTATTGTTGGAATTGAATTATAGTTGGAAAAATATTATCAGATTTAATACTTAGTTTGGATTAAATGCGGGATTTGAGTACATTCGTGATTTGGCGCATTGACGGCATTGGAAGAAGATATTGGAAAATTACCCAAGTAAACCGAGGTTCAACATTTGTTGGGAACTCTCATGTTTTACTTTCTGTTCAGATCTTATGAGCTTCTGTTTAACTCATACGAGTTTTTGTTCAGCTCTACGAGCTTCTGTTCAGCTCTTATGAGTTTCTTTTCAGCTTTTATGAGCTTCTGTTCAACTCTTAAGAGTTTATGTTCAGCTCTTACGAGCTTCTGTTCAGCTTTCAAGCTCCTGTTAATGATGTACTCATATCCATAAGTCGTTTTTCGAATGGTAATATATCGGGAGTTGTCTTGGATGATATATGTATATGAAGAAACAGTAAGAGAATGATATGTATCATGATATATGTGTGTGTGTGTATATATATATATCAATATCTTGATATGTTGATACATGGAAATTATGTAAGTTGAGACGAGTAACAAACTCAAGTGTGACATGTTGAGATAATAAGTTATTGATGTTAAAATTATATAAAATATGTTCAAGTACACTAACAAGTGTTGTTGTTTGATGCTTAGGCAAGTGCCAAGCTATTGGTTGAATGGTAATATGTTTAATTATAAGATGCATTGAAATGGTAAGTGCTCAAATGAAAATATGCTTGTGCTCATGAAAAGTGGTAGTTTTAAGTCATGTATTTTCTTATAAAATGGCTTATCATGTGATTAATTTGAAAAGGGTTATGTTTAAATGCACTAGCTTGTGGCTATAGTGTTATGATATGCTTATAACTTGTGTGTTATGCATATGGAACGGGTGTGAAAAGTAAAGAAATAAAAATGAAAATAAAGAAATTTGGAGGAGTATAAAGTTGTTTAAAACTCTACTATACTTGGGATAATATATATAAGTGATATTATAGATTTACTCATTTTGTGAGTTGTTGAATATGGTTTCTTGAATCGTGTGGTATCAATAAATGTTTATTCTTGATAAGTGTAAATTTCATAATGAAATGGATTGATATGATTAAAGTTTATACGAGCTTACTAAGCATTCATTACTTATGTATTTGTTTTCCTTTACTTTTTAAATTATCGAAAGCTCGATTGGGTTGGAAGCTTGTCATAGTTATATCACACTATCCATCAGTTCTATTGATACTTTCAAATGTTTTAATTATGGTTATAATGGCATGTATAGGTATTTTGTTTAATGTTGGCCTATATGTAATTTGTTGAGATTAGCCACTTATTTTGGCTTATTTTGGATGCCTAATTATGGCTTGTTGATATGTATAATGTTGATTGTAGCTTGACACAAAATTTGAGTGAGAAATATGCTTGTAAAATGGCCTATTTTCGTCCACACGGGCAGAAACACGGGTGTGTGTCTCAACCGTGTATGACACACCACCAAGTGACACAGCCGTGTGTCCCCTGTATCTTTTAATTAGTGCAAAACAGAATGCTCACACGGCCTAGCACACGAACGTGTGGCTTGGCCATGCGACCCAAGACAAAGAGCTCATAAATTTGGACACGAGCTGGGACATGGCCTTGTGTCCTTATTTCAAATGCCCACACAGCCTGGCCACACGGGCGTATGTCCCCTACACCTTTGAAAAATTTTAATATTTTTCGAAATATTTTCTGAGTACTCGGTTTAGTCGACTTGTTTCTAATGGGTATTTTGGGCTTTGAAGGCTCATATAAGGGATAATATATATGATTTTGATTGGCTTTTGATATGAATATCATATGATGTGAAATTTCTGTCTATTTGTTCTGTAAACTTCGGTAATGCTCCGTAACCCTATTCCAACGACGGACCCGGGTTAGGGGTGTTACACCAATCCTTTCTTTCATTTCTAGCATGCTTACATTTTTATCTAACCTCATTCTAACCTTCTGTCGAGATTCAAATACACAACCAACCGCCCTTTGTAAAATGGCTCCATCAAAATGAACATAAATGAGAATTTGATTATTAATCTTCGATACAATTTTTATGTTTTATACTCCAACTAAAAAAAAAAGACTGCCTTGTTTCTAATAGGATGTGGAGGCCAATAAATTTGGGGAAAGGGGGTCCAAACCTTTCCCACCTCTTCTTTGCCAATGATCTAGTTTTATTTGGAGAGGTCATTCTGGATAACACTGAAACTATGAAGAAGATTCTTGAATAGTTTTGTGAATATTCGAGACATAAAATAAATGTCGGTAAGTCAAAGATTTATTATTCGGCTAACACGGAAGCTTCAGTTAAGAGGTTGATTGGGAGAGTCTTAGATTTTCAAGAGGTGGAAGATTTGGGTATCTATTTGGGAATTCCTCTGTTTCACAGAAGAATTACTAAAAGTACATTTCAATTTGTAATTAACAAGGTGTACAAGAGGTTAAATGGATTCGATGCCAAACTTTTATACCTAGTTGGAAGAGTGACTTTGGCTAAGTCAGTTCTTTTGGCTATTCCAAGCTATTTCATACAGTCGACAATGACTTGTAACACCCCAAACCCGGCCCACGAGCCTTGACCGGATCTGGTATGTCACGGAGTGAAAACGTTTTGAAAGATTCGGGTTAACAGTAGAAACTTGAAAATATTGTTGAATTTGTAAAGCGATGTTTGCTAAAACTAAGATAGATTGGTTTGATAAACATGATGGAGTTGAAAACTTTTTCTTTTCCTTTGAAACCATTTGATCATTTAGATTTTTAGAAATGTCGGGGTTATTAATGACTTTGGTAAAATTGGCTACCCCATGGTAACGTCTTTGAAAACGCGTACGAGTACTTATTTTGAAAACGTTGCTTTTACCGATTTGCTTAACCGTTTATAAGTTCGTTAGTAATACAATAGAAATAAGGTAAAAACAACTATTTTAACATACAAAATAATAACTGACGGCCATATTACAAATCAAACCAAAATGTAATAAATATTAACTTTAACGGTACGAATTAAAATCTCAAAACCGAGGAATATGCATGGCCGCCTCGAGTCCTTTTCGGCTCCGTCTCCGCGATCTACTCACCTGAGAATGATAGAAAAAAGGGGGTGAGTCACCAAGACTCAGTGCATAGCTATTACACATGTCCCCACGTATGGGCTCGGCCCATATCCACTGATCCATGCACATGAATATGCAAAAGTGAAGTCCAACCCATCCTAAGTCCATCCGATACTCCTACCTTAGCAGACACTCTGCCAAGGCCGTGGCTAATCCACCGTGACTAGCCATCGATCACAAAGTGATCCACATATCTTGCCTTGGCGGGCTCACTGCTCAAGGCCATGGCTAAGCCACCGTGACCAGGCCACCGATCACAAAGATCCGCATAACTTACCTTGGCAGACGCGCTCGCGCCAAGGTGTGGGTAAGTCACCGATCCCATAGGGATCCATAGGTCAATCGCACCACGGTGATGCACACAAGCAATCAACCGCCGAGATGGGCACTCACCAACACCTCCTTGATGTAGCACATAGCTAACATCAAGCGCTAATGTAGCACGAGGCTAACATTAGACCACGCACATAGCGCATACACTCCTCCTCCAATAGTCATATCCCAAATCCCATGCATATGTATATGTACCATGGCAACATTTTACTCGAAACAACTATACATCGCATGCCATCACATTTTATACAATAATCAATAATCATTTAATACCGTAAATTACATACCTGAGTATCCAATCACCCACCACGGGTATTCACAACCTTAGCCCTTATTTCGGCTAATATGCACAACGTGTACATTTACAAGAAATAATACATACAACAAGCGAGAGAACAGTGCGATAACTACGCACCTGATCACAACCAACGTTATGCCCTCAATCCCGAAGCTATCCTTAAGCGATACTACGGCTATTTGCCTACGTTGTTGTTCGGACGCTGGCCCACACCCCGGCGGCCAATCTCGAACCGCTGAGACAACTCTCCTTTTAAACTTTGGGATAGGGGCTACCCCTTTATCTTCTTGACTGGTATTTGCCTCCATCATAACACTTAATCAGAACCAAACGATTAACCGATGTCATAATCTAAACATACCCAATCTTACTAAATATTTCTTACCAAAACAGCCTTGAGTCCCGGAGGCTACTATGTGCTTCTTTTGATTAACCCCTACTCCATCACTTGACGTAATCGATTAGTCCCTTTAAAAACCAAATTAAAAGGCCTAAGGCCGAATGCTATTAGCCACCTACCTTGCTTATCCAGAATATTTGCTCGCTCCCGAAGTTATCGAAATCCCTTGATTACTCAAAACCCGAAGGCTCCTTAGACGCTCCTACACACAAAAAAAGAGCACGTTACTTTTGGCCTTATACCTATTCGGCCATCCCTAAAACCCAAGATCAACATTCGATTATGGCATACCAAGGAGAAACCGGTAGATAAAGTAAGCATACCTACCACTATACAAGCACCCACAGAGAATCGGCTTTAAACAAAATCTTAGAAAAGATGGCTCTTGGCCGAATATTACATATCCCTTACCTTGATGTATCCAATCCCGAGAGAACCCTTACTCCTTTAACGCTATCTCCCTTGACTACACAAGAACAAAACGTGAAATCAAGGCCCTATTAAGGTTCGCCAACCCCAAATACCAAGGCTAAAAATAATGATTTGGCATACTAAAAGAGTAGGGAGGAACCCGATTAATGATAAAAGAATACCTACCATCTACGTGCTTTGAAGAGTTTAAAGAGGAGTAGGTTGGCCAGGCTTCCGAGTCAAGAAGAGCAAGAGGGAATCGTCGCTTAACATTAAAATGCAAAGGAGCAATACCTTTCAAGCTTGTCGATTCTAGCTTTCCCCCTCCTATGCACATTCGGCTATCACAAGGTAAAGAATTTCGGCCGAGAAACAACGTGAAGAGATAGTAGAACCAACTAAGAAATTTTGGCACCTCCAAAGCTCTCAAAACCGATCAACAACTCCCAAGCCCCATGCTTCATTCGGCCATACTTCCTATGCCAAGAACCCATCCATTGGAAATAAAATAATTCTTTGTTTAAAACAAAACCCATCACTAAATCCTTCCTCCAACAATTAAAATAATCTTCCCAATACCTTCCCATGCTCCCAACGGCGTGCCCTTTCTTTTACCAAGGCCGACCATCACCAACATGCTAATTCCACTATCAAAAATAAATAAAAACCAAGCAAGTCCCCATATATATATATATCCCACGCATAACAATAATAGAAGTTAAAAATAATAATAATAATAATAAAATAAAACCATGCTTCCCTAAATAAATTAATAAAAATAAAAATAAAATATAATAAAAATAATATATATACTACCCATCCTTTAATAAAATAACACAAATAATAATAAAAGGTTTGAAGCCCATGCTTCTAAAACAAAAATATAAAAAAAAGAAGGAACACCCCAATTGCTTCATGCGTGGGTGCTGCATGCGTGCATGCACTTAATGCCCATGCAGCCCCCCCTTAATTCTCACGCCCGAATCCAAAAAGGAAAACCAAGCTTTGTCGCCTCCGTGTCTCGAACTGAGAGACACGGGGGAGAACTCTCAAGCCCACCACCGACCGCGCGTGCGCGTTTCATGCAATTAGCCGTGCAGAAATTCTATTAAACCTTACCTCGTTGGCTTCCCTACTTTAATAATGCTAGGAACCAAAAATAAAAGTATTCGCGCCCCCAAAGGAACTCGAACGCCTGACCTCGAGAGGCCCCCCCTAAGCTGCAAACGCCTTAACCACTCGGCTAGTGCTCATTTCATGCCAACAAACACGCCGAAAATTCTTTTAAACCCTTATTCCTTAGCTCCTTTGTTAAAACGCGCTAACGCGCTACCTCTGGGTTTCGAACCCCCGACCTGCTGGAGGCTTCTCACGCCTCCAGCCACTTGGCCTCTGATCCTTTCGTGACAAAAACCCAACCAAATTTTATTCTTAAGGCCCCATTCACCCAAATTTTCACTTTTGACCCAAAATTTTCAAGATTTCCAAAATAGTCCCTTTTTATCCACGAGCTTTAATAACCCCTAAAACACATGAAAACAACTCTTAAGGCCTATTAACACCTAATATAAGCTTCAAACACACAGCCCCTATTTTAGGATGTTACATGATTCCTATTGGTGTATGCGAGAGGATTAAACACATTGTGAGGAATTTTATTTGGGGATCTACAAATGGTGAAAGGAAGCTACCCTTAGCCAGATGGGACATTTGCTGCCAACCGATAAAGTTTGTGGGGGCTTGGTTTGAGAAGAATGGTTACTCAGAATGTTTCCTTCCTTATGAAGCTAGCGTATCAATTAATGACTAACCTTGAAGCATTATGGGTTAAAGTTTTGCGAAGTAAGTATAGGATGTGTGAGATTTGTCCGGTTTCAATTCACAGGACTAACAGCTCTTATGTGTGGCGGTTGTTGTCTAAAATTTGGGAATGGTTTAGGGAAAATTTTTGTTGGAGTATAGGTGATGGCTAATCTATTAGTCTCCTGTACGATGTTTTGATCTCTAACTTGGGGTTGCTTAGTAACCGTTTGCTTAATGTACCAAACATTCCTACACATGCAAAAGTGGCCAATCTTGTGGATACTGATGGTAATTGGAAATGGATAGACTTGCAGCGATTTTTTAGCATGGAGGTTTTGGAATACATAGTGGCGTGTAGGGGTGAGCATTTGATCAAATCGAATGAAAAAATTTCGAGTTAATCAAGTTGACGAATCATATTTTATCATCTTTACTCGATTTGAATTTTTCTTAAATCGAGTTGAGTGAGATGAAATTTGAACCGAATCGAATATATTTGTTTGAGTTCAATTTAAAAAATAATAATTTTGGGTCCTTGTAACCACTATCACCCACCGTAATCAAATTTGTTATTAACTTTTATCACCTCATAATTTATTTATTAATCTTTTTTGATTGCTTAGTTGCTTCAATTATCTTCTGATTCTTGTCATTATGTATTTTGAAATTAAAAAATATATTAAATGTAAAAATGTGATTATTTTAATAAAAGTTATTTCAAAGATAAATGTGAAATTGATACCAATATAAAATTTTAACACGAAAATTTTATGACATCATTAATAATTCAATTGATTAAACAATTCAATAATATAAATAACACAAAATGAAAAATTAATTTAATAATATAAATAGTAAATATAAATAAAATTATTACTATTTAGGTTTAGGAATTTTTTTTGGATGGTTTTAATTTTTTATTTGGGAGTAAAGGGTGAGAAGTAAAAGTTTAGGGGAAAATAAAAAGTTTTGGGGGAGTAAAATTTTAGATGGAAAATATTAAAAAAAAAATGGTGGTGGGGGGATGGGTTTGGGGTAGATAAGGGATGGGATGGGAGGGGAGTAAAAGTTTTAGGGGGAAAGTGGGAGGGAGTAAAAATTTTGGGAGAAAATAAACACTTTTGAGGGTTTTTGGGAGTAAAATTTTGCGGTAAAGTAAATGAGAAGAGTAAATTTTTGGAAGGAAAATATTTAAAAAATTGGTGGGAAATAGATTTGGGGTTGATGGGAGGGGTTGGGATGGGAGGGGAGGGGAGGGAAGTAAAAGTTTTTGGGGAATGTGGGAAGGAGTAAGTTTTGGGGGAAAAGTAAATAGGTTTGGGGGTTTGGGGTAAAAATGTAAAATATTATAGTTTGATATTCAGTTTATTCGAATTATTCAAATTTAAAAACTCAACTCAATTTGAACTCAAAATTCAAAAAAAAATATCGAGTTAACTTGAAATTTAAATTTATTTTCGAATTTTTCGGGTCAAATCGAGTTTTGCTCACCCCTAGTGGCGTGTCATCCACCATGTGATGAGTTGGGAGAGGATAAATGCCATTGGAGATATAATGCTTCTAATGCTTCTAGTAAGTTTTCTATTAAGGAAGCTCATAAAAGTTTAGTCAAAATTTATGATACTGAAAATAATTTTGCTTGGAAAGAGGTTCGGGGGAATGACTTACCACCAAAATTTTTTTGCGACCTTGTGTTGGCTGTTGTGGAAGAATAAAAACACCTTCATTTTCCAACAAGTATTTAGTATAACAGATGAATTGATTAAAAGATCTGAATGTTTAGTTACTAATGCCTGTAATATGGTAATTAATCAGATTGTATGGAGAAGATGGAAACCACCTGATTGTGATTGGATAAAAATCAACACTGATGGTGCGACAAGTAGGAATGAAAATTGGTCTATTGTTGGTGGGGTGGTTCGTGCTCTCACGGTAATTGAGTGGAATTTTTTAGAAGAGTCCTTGGTAGAGGCTCCACTTTAAACTTTGAACTTTGGGCAATTCTCTATGGATTAGAAGTTGCTTAGCTTGAGAAGTATACTAAAGTTATTATTGAAAGTGATTATCGAATGGCTATTGAAATATTGAAGGAGACCCTGATTGTTGCTTGAAAGGTTAAAATGATGTGTTGTTATTTCCAAATAGTTAAATTTCAGTACATCCCTAAGGAAGGTAACATGTTGGTTGATTGGCTGGCGTAAACTTGTCCGTCTAGTGAGACTGAACTTGAAATCATTGATTTTTCTATGTTTTCTGTTAGGAAGTTGATTCTAGAAGATAAATTAGGAATTTCCCCATGTAATATGTTGATTTAAGGCTCTTTGTACCTTCTCTTTTCTATATAAAAAAAGACTTGCCTTTTTTTTTTCTCCTGTCTTCAACAATTAGCAATAAATGTGACAAAACAAACATAGATAAATGAACTCTGCCCGAGATGAGAGATTATATATATAAACATACTGATTTTGGTACTGCCACATTTACAAGCAACACCTAAAAATTTTAAAAAATTTACCTAATGCCTTCACATATGGAGTTGGCACCAAAAAAATTCTTTTTTTATTGATTTTAGTGCCTTCAAATGAAGAGAGCATTGAAAAATTCAAAAAAAAAAGTTGGTGTCGCCACATTTGGAGTTGGCACTAGGAGAAATTTTTTTATTGATTTTGGTGCCTCTACATGAAAAGGCGATATCGAAAAATTTTAAATTAGAATTGCTGGTGCCGCCACATTTGGAGTTGGCACCAGAAAAATAAATTATTTTTTATAGATTTTGGTGTCTCCACATGAGAGATGGCACCGAAAAAGTAAAAAAAAAAACGGTGCCACCATATTTGGAGCTGGGACCAAGAAATTTTTATTTTATAAATTTTGGTGACTCCATATGAAGAGGCGACACCCAAAAAATAATAAAAACTTTATTGACATTGGTGCAGCCACATTTGGAGCTATCACCAAAATTTTAAAAAAAAAATTCTACTCTGGGAATACCCGTGAAAATACAAATATTTCAAAAAACACATACGAGTGCCGCTTGGAAAAGTGACAGCATCAAAAAAAATTATTTTTTTAAATGTAACCATTAACTGAATGATTGGGTGAAATTTTTGGGTGGTGCCACCCTGGGAAATAACGGCACTGATGTCCACTATAGATTCTAAGTCATTCTCATAATTAGTCTTGAAGTTGAGTCACTTTTCATAATTTTTAAAATTAGAGGGTCACTTTTCTAAAAAAAGCCTTCCCTAATCGAAACCAACCTTTTACGTCTCCAACCTCGACTACTCCCTTACAAAATCCAACCTGAACACTCTCTTCTCCACCTTCGGCAAAATTGCCTGCGTAACAATCCTCAAAGACCGCGCCACAAGGAATTCAAAGGGGGTCGCCTTCGTCCAGTTTGTTTCCCGCGAGGACGCGCTATCCGCGATGAGTGTCATGCACAAGAAAATACTCAACGGCAGAACCCTCAGCGCTTCCATCGCCATCGATAATGGACGTTGCTTAATTTTTAGTGTATTTATTGTATCTTTAGTGTGGATATTTGCTTAATTTTTTCTGATCAGTGATTATGAAGGGTGATTTAATGAGGGAAATGACATTACTTTGTTGGGGTAAAATCTGACGTTAGATAAATTTGAGTTTGAGATATGCATTTAGTGTTAGATTATCTGATTATATTAAGTAAGATTCTAGCTCGAATTTGATTGTGATAATGGTTGCAAATTGTGCATTGTTGAAAAGTATGATTGTGATTGTGATTAGGGACATTGTTTAAGCATATTTGACCTCCAATTTGATTGTGATAACGAGGTGGCCAATGAAAGTATGGTTGTTATTAGTTATATTATTTAGAAGCATGATTATGATTGGGGCTTGAATTTGATTGAGATAATGGTGGCAATGTGTTGATTGTTTAAAAGTATGATTGTGATTAGTTATATTGTTTAAAGGTGTGATTTAGATTCAATTTTGATTCAGATAATGGTAATAAATTGTGTAGTGTTTAAAAATACGATTGTGATAAATTATATTGTTTAAAAGTGCAATTTGAGATTGAATTCGGTCATCATAATGGTAGCGAATTGTGCATTATTTAAATGTATGGATATAAATAGTGATTGGTACGATTTGGAATTAAATTTTATCGTGATAATAATAACAAATTATTCATTGTTCAAAGGTATGATTGTAATTAGTTATATTATTTTAAAAGTAAGATTTGGGATTAAAATTGATCATTGATATGGTGGCTAATTCTGCAATTTTGATTTGTTATGAATTAGGAGAAAAGGGTTGAGTTTTAACATTCATCTTGATAATTTTTATTTTATATGATTCGTAATTACATTAAATAAGATAAGTTGTGAATTTTTGACATAACATTAATTTTATCTTTAGTTTAATTAAACGGTTACATAAATTGTAAAATATCATAAAGTTAATTTAAAATCGTTGAGAATGTTGCCCTTGAGTTTATTTGTATTGAAGATAACAAATGAAAACTATTAGTGAAGTTTTTGATCCAATGTGGTCGGTACTGTCAGTACTAACATGTTTCAAGATGAAAAAAAATGCTTGTAGCCCTTCGCAATGCTTAAAATGAGATTTTTATTGTCCAAAATTATTTTGGTTTAGATTAGAATGATTAATTTTAAATAATTTTACTTGTAATAATTTGAATGCAAATCATATATTATACTTATTCTCTTAAAAAAAACAAGTACCTTTTTATTAAGTTTCGGTATTGAATAATTATATTGGTGTGTATTGATTTTTTTAATTAATTTGTTGTTCTATTTTGATCATTTTCATTTTGTTTATAATTATATTTAAAAACAAAATATGATCATTAAATTAAGTTACCGATTAAAAATTAATATACAGAAAATATTTAGAAAGTAGCTATAAACTCTAAACGATGCATCAAAATACATCCAAAATGTTTCTCTAATAGTTTGTTTGGTGATGAAAGCCAAATATCACAGTATTTTGCTTTGCTGGTTTGTTCAGCTTTTATGCCTGAATCAGGGGATTGGATAACATTATATTGTTATATTATAACTAATTTCATGTTAAAGTATATAAATTTAGAATTATATATAATTAAAAAATTTTCAAAACAAAATTTTTTTACTATAATAAACTTGAATCTTTAATTAATTTATTTGAATTATTCGAGTTATTTAAATTATAAAATTTAACTCAACTCAAAGTCAAAATTTGAATCAGATTATTTAAATTAATCCGATAATTCGAATAACTCAATTTGATTAATTTAAAATTAAATTTCTTTTTTAATTTTTTAGAAACGAGAGGAGTTTTACTCCTCTAAATCTAGTATTATTATATTAGAGATTTGTTATACAAAAATTTCAAAACTGCCATTCATCGTTATGTGACACTGTCAATTAACTAATATTGTCCGTATAATTTTCTCATTCATGCTGTGTATGTTTATTTCTTTTGTACGTTCCCCTCGCTTCCCTCTCTCTCAGGAAAAGAAAAAGAAACCCAGAAAAATGGAGAAATTGAAACTTCTGTCTATTTTCCTTTTCCCTTCTCTGTCTGATTTCGTTGTCCGCCGCCGCTTCCTCCGTTACAGACGTCCTTCGTCTGGGCGGATAGATTTGTCCGTCGGTGCATGCTAAGAAGTTGATAAGGAACTTGGTTTCGTTGCTGTCGGAGGGTCCGAAACTGGACGAAGTTGGCTATTCGTAAGATTCTTTTTGCTAATAAATGTTTCATTTCATTTCTTTCATATTAATTAGAATGTTTCTCTACTTCTACTATTTCACAATTATAAAATTTTAACGCCTAATAAATTTCAAAATCAACATGACAGTTGAATTATTAGAATAATTACAATTAAAACGTATTCATTACAGTCAAATTAGAATGATTTAAATTGAATGTAGGCTACAAACATTTAAACCTCCCATAAATATTTAAATATTTATAAACTATGTAACGGTAGCCTTTCCATTCCCTTTTAAGCAATGCCTCGTTTCATTCGCATTTGCAAAAATGGCCCAAAATGGTGGTGATGGTAACGATGGTGGCGGAGCTGCCACCAATAGTAAGAAGTTTGAGGCGCCGCAACCGCATTCAGTGAAGGAGCAATTGCCCGGAATTCAGTATTGCATCAACAGCTCTCCTCCATGGCGTATGTAGAAACTATCTCATACATCTAATTATTTTTCTATCTGCAGACTCTAGTTTCATTTGTTATTTAGTACTATATTAGTTCTAATGGCTTCTGGTCACAGTTTATGATTTTCATGCAATGTCCCTTGGTTTTTCTTTTAGAACCTAAACATAGAATTTAATCACCTGAAAAAACTTTGAATTGATTGAACCTCTTCTTTGCTTTATATTTTCAATATTTTATGCAGCTGAAGCAATTATATTAGGGTTCCAGCATTATCTACTCACTCTTGGCATCACTGTTTTGATTCCAAGCATAATTGTTCCTCAAATGGGCGGTGGAAATGTGAGGATTTAATTGGTTTTATCTTGCTTGACTCTTCCTCTGTTTTTTTTCTTTGTTTGATATGTTATGCAAGTGATTTAAATCTAGCTAAACCCCCACCCTTTTTTTTCGTTTTTTAAACACAGACTGAGAAGGCAGCAGTGATCCAGAACTTACTCTTTGTTTCAGGGCTAAGCACACTTTTCCAGTCATTTTTAGGAACCCGACTCCCCATAGTAGTAGTGGGTTCATATGCTTATTTGATTCCTGTAACTTCCATTATCCAAGCAAGCAGATACACTTCTTATTCAGATCCTTACGAGGTTCTTTTCAACTGCATCATTTTAACCACCTCTTAATTTTCTTCTTGAAGTAGATATGTTCCCGTATTGAACACATACAGCGAGTTCGAGTAACTTTAACTTAAAAGTGCAGCTAGCTTTTTACCTTCTTACTTTAGGAGCCTTGAAATTCAATTTCATATAAATTGGATCATTTTACAGAGGTTCGTTCGAACAATGAGAGGGATTCAAGGTGCACTCATAGGTGCTGCATTTTTCCAGTGTACGATTGGATTTTTGGGATTATGGAGAAATGCTGTGAGGTTAGATCTTCAAAGTATTTAGGTTAATTCTTGTATTGTTTGGCATATATCATCCTCACTACTTTATCTCTTCTACAGGTTTCTTAGCCCTCTGTCTGTTGTTCCATACGTGACTTTTACTGGGCTTGGACTTTATCATCTTGGCTTCCCCATGGTAAGTTCTTCTATATTCTTGTAATGACCAGGTTCTGTGACATCTTTACATTTACTTTTGATGTAAACTTGCGCAAGGTTGGCGATCAAATCTCAGAATGTATGACAACACATGGAAAATATCTTAAAACTGTATTGTTAAAATCCTTCATTGTTTTGTTCTCAGTTGTTGATAATTTCAGTGCTACTGCAGCCATCTCTTGCTATATGATTTTAGCTGATTCCTTTCTTTTTCCCCATTTAATTAAGCTCGCAAAGTGTGTAGAAATTGGCCTTCCAGGGATCATTCTCATGGTTTTTATTTCACAGGTATGTTTATTCTTTAGAAAACAATTTGTCAAACACTAAAGAACTAAAAGCTTTACAAATTCCCTCTTAAGCTTCATAGTTAACCAAATAATCCAAATGTTTATACTGTTTTGCTGTTGATAAGTCCATTTCACTTAATTTCTCATGATTTTGCAGTTTCTTCCTCGTTATTTAGAATCAAAGCGCTCCCTCTGTGGCAGATTTTCAATCCTTTTATCAGTCTCAATTACGTGGTTATTTGCTCAACTTTTAACCTCAACTACTGTATACAAGCACAAACCTGAGAACACCCAGATTAGCTGTCGAACCGATCGTGCTGGACTCATTAGCACAGCTCCTTGGTATGTAATTCCGACTCATATTGAGTGTCGGATACGGTTATGTGTCTTTCAAAAGTATGCCCAATTTTTTTTAAAAACTTTTCCATATATTTGGAGAATTATATCTCCATACCCATTTTCTACTATCCGAATGTGTTGAATATGGACACTTGAAACTGTCAAAGATTAAATATACTTGTATATGTTAATTTTTATTTTCTGACTTGGTCTTACTCCCAAATTATGTCCTTAACTGCAGGATATATTTTCCTTATCCTTTTCAATGGGGAAGCCCCACCTTTAATGCTGGAGATGCCATTGTTATGATGGCTCCTGCTTTTGTTTCTCTATTTGAGGTTTGAGCAACCATTCAAAGTCTCACTTACAATTTTCCATTTTAAGTTCTTTAATATATTTAGAGGGTCATAACTTAATTTTACTGAAGTATGTATTGAACATGAAATGCAGAGTCTGAATAACATAAGTTGTAGATTTGATCTCAAGAGTGAAAATATTTAGATTTCACTGATCATCATGTTCCTATGTGCACAGTCAACTGGTACATTCTTTGCAGCTGCAAGATATGGTAGTGCTACACCTGTCCCACCTTCTGTTATTAGTCGTGGTGCTGGTTGGCTGGTACGGTTTGTTTCTTAAATGTGGTAATGACTGGTGTTCTGGGACATCTCCTCTGCCTCCTCTTATGCACCGTGAGTTATCCATTGCCTCGAATGCTCTTCCATTAGATGTATTGTCCTCTTTTGAGTACTTGTCGGTTCCTCAAGACTTTGTCATCAGAGTGTTTGTGTTTTGAAAAGGTCTCCCATTGAGGTACCGGTGCATAAGCGATGCGGGGGAGACGCCCTGAAAGCCAGGTTATTAAGTAATCAAACTAGACTTTTCCTGTTTTGTACATTCAATGCAATTTTTTCCTCTTATTTTTTTCAGGGAATTGGGGTATTGCTCAATGGTTGTCTTGGCTCTGTTACAGGCACTACTGCATCAGTGTAATAAAACTTGGAACTTATCATTAAACATAATTGAAATTTGGTTCTGTTAGGCTGACGTCTAATACTTTGCTCTTCAATAGTGAAAATGTAGGCCTGTTGGCATTGACAAGAGTTGGAAGCCGCAGAGTAATTCAAATATCAGCTGGATTTATGATTTTCTTTTCTATATTTGGTAAGCCCACATAGCTCAACACTAACACTGTTTGGTAGGAGAGAAAATGGAAGGAAGGGACGTAAATGGATGGAAAAATTACCATCTTTTCCATCCTTTTCATTTACTGCATTTTTCTCCCTACAAAAACTCGATGTTATTTTCCATTTCACTCCATGTCAAAAACAGGAGCTTTAAGTACGTTTTCATTTCATATTTCTTCCATAGATGCAGCACTATAATTTCTTTCTTTTAATGATTACTCATCTGTGGCTATCTTATGAACTTTTCCAGCAAAATTTGGAGCCTTTTTCGCTTCTGTACCATTACCAATTGTGGCAGCAGTATATTGTGTTCTCTTCAGCTTTGTCTCTTCTGCTGGTCTTAGCTTTCTCCAATTCTGTAACTTGAATAGTTTCAAAACAAAATTCATATTAGGCTTCTCTTTCTTCATGGGTTTATCAGTTCCACAGTACTTCAGAGAATATTTTCATGGTGGTTGGAGATCAGCCCACCCTACTGGTTTGGTAAGATTCCTTGAAATATCCATGTCTGACATTTTCCGACTCATGCCAACCTAGGTATATATAGAGATATGATGCTCCAAATTGAACAATTTTCTAATAAATCAACTACTCCCTGTTTATTAGCAACTGAACAATTTTCTTTCTTTCTTTCTTTTTTTCCTAATGAAATGCAGTTCAGTGACATAGCGGTTGTGATCTTCATGTCTCATACAACAGTTGCTGCTTTGGTTGCTTTATTCTTTGATTTAACACTATGTCGAGAAAATGATGAAAGCAGAAAGGACATTGGATTGAACTGGTGGGAAAAGTTTAGCTTTTACAAATCAGATGTTAGGAATGATGAATTCTATGCACTACCCTTCAGGCTTAACAAGCTTTTCCCATCAATTTAAGCTTTTCCTAATTTTCCTTTTCATCCAGCACCTTTATTCAAGAAGCTGTTTTTGAGTCACCTTGGCTAATCTAGCAGCTGCTTTTACCTCATGTTACGCTCTCTCCTTTTTCCTTTATCTATCTATGTTTTCTTTTTTCTTTTTTTATAAAAGAAGTTGAGGTCTGGAGGCAACTGGCTTTCGATCATAATATGGTGACATAGTTTTGTTTTGTATTTGACCTTCGCTTGTCTTAAGGATAACATGGCTAGACTTATAATAGGGTTTGTGGGGCTATTATGTTAGAATTTTAACAGTTCACTCAGGGTAGATGATGGTTTTTTTTTTTAATTGTAAATTTGGAAAAAGAATTATATTTTTTAGATTTTTTAACTTTGATTTTTTTTTTTTAAATTTTGAAGAGGCATTTTTCATAATTTTTAGAATTATAATTTTTATTTATAGTTTTACTGAATATTTTTATAATTGTTAATATATGTTTGATATAACATAAAACCAAATAATATTGCATTAGCAAGGATAAGATTGAGAGCATACGAATAAAAGTAAAAGAGTAAGGTTTAAATTGAATAAAAATGCAATGGTTAAGGGGTAAAATTTTTATTATTTTTATATTTTCTTAGTAGCACAATTTTAATAGATGGACTATTTTGTTCTTTTATTTAATAAGGACAATTTTATTCATTTTTCAATAAAAAGACCAAAATGCAATGTTAAATATGGTATAAGGACTGCTATGATATTTGTATCGATATATTCATAAGTCCAGCCTTGCGTTAATAAGTTAAATATATAATCTTTATTAACTTTAAACTTCTGATCAAGTTGTTGTCGCAAATTAATTGAATATTAACTCAATTGAAAAAATAATTAAAACACATTTCTTCAACTAAAATAAATTATTATTATTATAAAAGTATTTTCATTTCTTATATTTTAAGTAAAATCAATAAAAAAACCTTGCATACGCTAAGATTTGAATTTTCAGTCCATGAATCAACATTTATAAAACCTCCACTACTGCTTTAACCAATTTTTTTTAATAAATTTTAATATTTTATACAAAATTCACCCACATCATTTGTATATAAATAACGTCGTTGATTGAGATAGAATCACAAGTCAACTTGACATAAACTTTAGGATGATAAGGGTTTTTTTTAGAAGTTATCATTCTACCTACATTGTTGCTCCTTCTCCAGGTTTACAAGTAAGGTAAGTAATACCTCAAACCCGACCTAGATGTTATGGCCGAATCTGGATAAGTTAAATCAACTCATTTCAAAAACTAGTTTAAAAAATCTAGCTTATAAATCATGTGATCTGAAATCTTAAATTTAGCGAAGCTCATATGAGTTTCAAGAAATTCTCAAGTTTGAAAACACATAGCATGATCTCTTAAAGATTTACTTATAAAAAATAGTAGAAACTTTCAAAAATTTTACTCCAACTTTAGTAATCACGTGATTTGAAAATATTAATTTTTGGCAAAACTTTTGCATTGTTATTTAGAAAAACTCATGCACAAAACTTACTCATGTTACTGAAAAACATTTAGTTTGATACTTAATTTTGCAGTGGATATTTTTAGAGTTTTTAAGTTTTGAAAACCGGTTTGTCAAATTCATATGATTTTGCAGTTTTACGTTTAAGAACACCCAAAAATCGACGAATATATCAAAACCTAAAAACAAAACCAAACAAGAAAACTTAGTCCAAAAATCAAAAGTCCAGAGATCTTAATTAAAATAATTCAAACCATCTTATGTGGAAAACAATTCGAGCTCTCGCACGCTGTTCGGTCTTAAGTCTGAAGATCACCTAAAATGTATTAAACGAATGAGTGAGCTAGAAGCCCAATGTGTGACTCAATCCACAAGCATAATCTTTACTTATGACATGCACTTGTACAAATATCATATTAGAATGTCATATTACCAAAAACATATATCATATCAGAATGTCATATTTCCATATACATACATCATATCAGGATGTCATATCAAATTAGAACAAATCCTACTCCCATCCGCTACACACCAACTCCGTCCAACCAATCACACTAAATAGGACTACAAGAGTCCATCCATCCAATCACATCGGGTCGTGGTGGTATGCCACTCATAATGATACAGTTGAGCTGCTAGACAGATATTGCGACTTAACCGCCGAAATTACAGAAATTGCAGTAATATTGCTAGAAAACACTTCCTCTATCATATCAAACCTACCCCAATACCCATGCATAATCATAATAACATACGTACATATCACATGAATGGTATGGCATGCATACATAAACATATTTTTACAGATCATAACATATCATATTGCTTATACTAACAGTTATTCTACATACAGATGTCATGCATGTTCTTACACGTAATTATGCTTTCAAAGTTATTAGAACACAAATCATACATAAGTTTTTCACATACTTTAACGATATCACATACTGTCACATATCGACAGATGTCACATTTCGAGTCTTAATTAAGCCAAACGGGCCTCATAGAAGGTTTAATTACGAATTTCTAAGTCAAACATGCCTAAGTGAAAATTTCTAAAAAATAGGCCCATACGACCTATCTAATTTGCCCGTGTGATCACACACACCCGTGTGTCCCACACGGCCTACCCAAATTACCCGTGTAATCGCACACGCCTATGTACTCCATTCGACCTGGCACACGATCGACCATACGCCCATGTGGTGCACACAGCCTAACAGACAACCATGTGATGTAGAGCAGTTTCAAAAACCTCTGTTTTCCCAGATTTTTCGAGTTCTAAACGACGTTTCTGGTTAGAATCACACACCTGATGTTAATTCTGAAAAACCATACAACAACGCACTCTGAATCTTACACACAACACCAAATTGAATCGATTATCGACACTAAATAACCCAAAATTTACCTATTTTCTAAAGGAAAAATAGTCCTTAAATAAACATATGAACACTTACCACGAAACTAACAGCAACCAACGTTATTTAAAGTACTTAATTTGCCTAAGGTTCATCTAACACCACACGTTCCTCTCCTATTAGAATGCAAAAACTGTCAAACACGAAATTCGCAACACACTAAAATGCAAATTGAGTACCAAAAACCTTTATCACCAAAGACAAAACAAAAATACTTACACTGAATTACATACATTCAAAACTAATATCGTCACAACACCCTCGTAAGAAAGATGAACAAGAATCGATGGCAAGATGACCAGCAAAGACCAAAGCAAAATAAAAAAGAAAAGAAAAGAAACAAGATAGAAGGAAAAAGAAAAAAAAAGTGGGAAGAGTGGAATAGTGGAAGGTTTGGGAATGAGAGAAAATAGGAAAAAGTGCAATATGTTATTTTTTTTTAAAAACCACTCATATCCCCACTAAATCTGATTAGTTATCCTTATCAAAATTTTTCCCTGGAGTTTAAAACAAAAATAATTCCACTTTGCATACACAGGATGCTAACACAGGATCTCTTGGGCAAACTGAGACCTTACCACTAAACCAACAGACTCATTGTTGCCAAAACTTGCGCGAGAATTAAACTTAAGCCAAATATGTAGAGATAGAGATAAGGACAAAAATAATAAAAATTCCAAAGATAGAGGTTTGAACACAAGACCTCAAACACACATCATGAGCACTTATCCATTGAAACAGATTGTAACACCCCAAACCCAACTTAGACGTTATGGACAAGTCTGGAGAAGTTATTGCAATTCATTTAAAAACCCCAAAACCGTTTGACTTGTAAAGATTACGCTAGCTCTTACTAAGTAAAAGTCCAGTTTGTTAGGGAAAATATATTTCTTAACTAATTTGATGAAACTGTTGATTGTTTATACTTTTAAAACATTTAAATTTGCAGCGGAATTCTTAATCTACTTCAATTTTGGAAAATGCTGTTTATTGTTAAAAATCCAACGTTTTTGCAAATAAAATGAATACCATCAAAAAAATGTTGTAACAATTAAAGGAGAAAAACTAACAAAATAAAATCCAAATTTTAAAAACAATCCAAAAATAGTCCATGAGTAACTGGATTAAATACGAATGGAATAAAGATACGCAACCGTAATAAATAACTGAGCTCCAGTTGCATCGACCCACCTAAGTCTAAGGATTACTTGAGAATCAAACAAACAGTGAATGAGCTTACAAGTTCAGTGTGTAACATGTAATAATAAAATAAATAGTTACAATTTTAAACATGCTTATGACAAAAAGGTTCACCCAGAGAATTCTATGAGGACGACCTAGTATTGAAAAAGATCCTGCCCATACAAAAAGACTTCAGAGGAAAATGAATGCTGAATTGGGAAGGATCTTATGTGGTAAAGAAAGCCTTTTCTGTAGGAGCACTGATTTTAACCGAGATAGATAGCAAAAACCTGCCTAATCCTGTGAATTTGGATTCAATCAAGAAATACTTCACCTAAAAAAAGAGGGGAGAGGCCAAGGCGAAAACTCGTAAAGGGCGCATAGGAACCAAAGGGTTTTGAGTTGAAAACCCAGGAAAGAGCAACTCAAATTTGGCTCGAAGATTGAACATGTGGTAGTCGTGTCTTCTCAGAAGGAAAAATGTTACATCTTGGGGCATCAACAAAGTGCTCTAGATATCCTGAACACATATCAGGCTCAAAATGGTCCTCAAGAATTTTGTGCAGAGAAGCTCATGCTGCGATATTTGGGGCACCTAATTTCATCTTACTCATTTTGTATTTTAACAACGTTTACTATTTTGATTAATTTATTCACTTCGAGCTTTTCTCCCAATAAATTTCAATCTTGTCCGTTGTTACAACCTTTTTCAAGTATTTTTACATTGAAATAACGATAATGGACTAACAATATTCAAGTAAAATGATTTTTGCATATCGCTCTAAAAGGTTTCTAAATAGTACAAAGATCTGAAACATGACCACTAGTTAGAACTAACCAAATCTAAGGGTTAGAAATATCTGGGAACGAATAGTCTAATTTGTGATCACTTTTTCGGGTTTCCTGTCAATGATACTAGATCTGAACAAGAAGGCATGGTAACACATCAGTGATAGAACTTTGATGAACAACAAGCAATGTCAAGATAAGCATTAAAAAGAAGATCATTCTCAAAAATGACATTCTGCATTCATACAAATATTATTCATATACATCTAGTTAGGAGCATTTGATTCATTCTGATCATAACATCCTAATCGCTTGGCATAAAAATAGGCCTATGAAGTAGACTCTGCAGGTCACGTTCTCCAAAGAACGGTGTAACAGACCAACCACAAATCCTATACCCTTGAAGTTACAGTGGGACGGATTGAATCTACCATAGTGAATCTTATCTCCCTAAAATTGCAATGGAGCAGATTGAAATTACAAATCCTATACCCCTGAAGTTGCAGTGGGTCGGATTGAAGTTACCATAGCAAATCTTATCTCCCTGAAGTTGTAGTGGAGCAGATTGAAGCTACAAATCTTATCTCTTTAAAGTTGTAGTGGAGAAGACTGAAGCTACAAATCTTATCTCCCTAAAGTTGCGATGGAGCAGATTAAAACAAATCTTATCTCCCTAAAGTTGCAGTGAAGGAGATTGAAACAACAAATCCTATACCTCTGAAGTTGCAGTGGGTCAGATTAAATCTACCATAGCGAGTCTCATCTCCCTAAAGTTGTAGTAGAGCAGATTGAAGCTATCCCCCCTGAAGTTGCAGTGGAGCAGATTGAAGCTATGGATCTCATCTCCTTGAAGTTGCAGTTGAGTAGATTGAAACTACCCCTGAAGTTGCAATGGGTTAGAATGAGATTACTTAAAAAAGAGAAACACCAAAGAAGCCAAGATTCGGAAAAACCAGACAAAATTAGCCCTTCTTAAAGTCTTTGCTCTATTCACGTTACACAACAACGAGCAAATAGGGGTAGCTGTAATAGCCCAATTTTGCCCGGCCTCATAAACCCAAAAATATAAAATAAATAAAAGTCCATCATACAAGCCCAACTGAGGCCCAAATACATTACCCAGTCTAACAAAACCCTAATACCCAATAACCCAAAACCCGATAAGCCCATAACCTAAACTATCTTTAGAAATCCTAAAACCCTAAGTCCCCATTGGCGCCGCTTCTCATGCCGCTTCGGGTGCTCGCTGCCTGGGGCCTGATGCACTCCTACTGTCGTTGCACCAAAATGGCAAAGGTGCGCGTCCCATTGTCATCGTTGACTACCATAGACGCCTGTAAAAAAAGAAAAATACGGAAGGACAGAAACAGTAATAGAAAAAAAAAGGGGGAAAATAAAATGAATATACTGTAAGACGTTCGGCTATAAAAGCCATTACCACCATGTATTAAAAAAGGATGAAACAATCAAAAAACATAATATAAAAATTTCAGAGGTGATTCTTTTTTTTTTGAATCTGTTATTTTTTATATAAAACATAAAACATAAAAGAGGAAAGGGTTGAAAAACTTACCCGACGCTTCGTGTTCCGTCACCGTGAGTAGCCGATGTCGTCACCTCCGATGAAAGGTGACTCCTTTTCTAATGAAAAAAACCCAAAAAAAATCAAAGGGTTCTTCAGGATTTTTGCGAACTTTGCCTGTTTTTGGGAAATATCGACCCCATATTCGTATTATGGGAGCCGAATCGCTCAAAGAGGAGGTCTTTTTATGGATTCCAGCCACCAAAAATAGTGGAGCCTTCGCCAACGACTGGTGGCCGTTATGGGGGATTAACCGGACCCTAGGGCAGGCCTAAAGGCTGGTCGAGAGAAAAAGAATGGCTCAAACTTTTTTTTTAGAAACTAAAGAAATGAATTTTTTTAACACTTTTTTATTTATATAGCTTTATAAAATGACGTCGTTTTGGGCTTAAGTTTTTAACGCCAAAACGGTGTCGTTTTGAAGCGTGACTCGAGATCCAACCCGAACCGCGCAGGATCCACATGTTTTTGATATGGGGGCTATTTATTCTTTTGGTCCTTCCGCCTTTGTAGCTTGTTTCAATTTAGTCCCTTTCCTTTTTAGTTATTTTATTTTTTCCTACAATTTTAATTTGTTTACGAATTGGTTCCTTGACTCAACGCTGACCCTCTGGGGAATGACGCTGACCCTCTGGGGAATGACGCTGACCCTATGGGGAATAACGAGTGTCCTTGAGTTTGGGATAATTTTCCAGTTAGTCCCTGTTTCTTTTCGCGCATTTTATTTTGGTCATTTATTCTGTTTTATTACTTAATTAGTTTATTTCTTTATAATTTTCACTTTTAACTTTGATTTTAATTTCAATCCAATCCTTCATTTATCTTATTTGACCCTTTATGGACCTTTTTTATATTATATTATATTTTTTTATTATCCCATTACCCCTTTTCAAGCATTCAAAATTTATATTATTTAAATTCTCCTTGTTAGAATTAAGTGACCTAAATCCTTATTTAAATAAAATACATTAGTAAAATAAAATAAAAGTAAAATCCATATAGAACTACATTTCTTTTTATTTTAGAATAAGGTTTTTTAAACCTTATTAAACTCCATTTATTTGATATTGATTAGAATAAGGTGTTTCAATCTTACTACACTTATATTAGAATATGGTTTTTTACAAGTCTATAAATAGACATAGGCTACTCCTCTTATAATCATTTGAATTTGACATAGTGAATTTTCTTCTCCTCTGCCCGTGATTTTTTTCCCAAAATGGTCTTCACGTAAAATCTGTGTGTTTTTTATTTTTATTTCTATTTTATATGTGATATATTGTTATTACCGACATTCTATTTTTACAAATTGGTATCAAAGCTTCCGGGTTGTTCATCTCGATCATGGTAATGGCGTCTTTGAAGTATGAAATTCCACTGTTAGATTGCAACACCAGATTTGCATTGTAGCAGACTAAGATGCAAGCAGTTCTTATGCAGATGGATCTGGAGGATGCCCTGCTAGGGATAGATAAGATGCCTTCAACATTAAAGGATGAAGAGAAGAAGCGTAAGGATCGAAAGGCGTTAACACAATTAAATCTGTATTTTTCTAATGAAATTTTGCAAAATGTGATGAAGGAGAAGACCGCTGCTGCATTATGGAAGAGGTTGGAACAAATATGTATGTCGAAAACTCTAACCAGCAAGTTGCATATGAAGTAGTGTCTTTATGCTCATCGTTTGGAGGAAGGTGCGTCTGTGCATGAACACTTAACAGTGTTTAAAAAAATTCTCTCAAACTTGGAGGCCATGGAGGTTCAGTATGATAAGGAAGATCTAGGGTTGATTCTACTTTGTTCGTTGCCCCTATCTTATTCAACCTTTTGAGACATGATTTTATATAGCCGCGATTCTCTCACAGTTGATGGGGTTTATGATTCTTTGACCTCGTATGATAAGATGAAGCATCTTGTGGTTAAACTCGACTCTCAAGGAGATGGTCTCATTGTTCGTGGGAGACAAGATCGAAAAACTGATGATGATCGTGTAAGGACATAGGAACGAAATCCTTGCAGTAAATCTAAAGGTAGATCAAAGTCTTCAAACAGAGGTAAAACTTGTAACTTCTGTAAGAAAAAAAAAGGCATATTAAATCTAAGTGCTATAAGCTGTAGAACAAGATCAAAAGGGAGGCTGCGAATCAAAAGGGAAAACAACCAGAAAAATCTGGTGAAGATGATGTTGTAAAAGACTACAGCGATGGTGAACTTCCAGTCGTTTCTATCAACAATTCTAGAGTGAGCGAAGAGTGGATCCTTGATTCGGGTTGCACCTTCTACATAAGTCCCAATCGAGATTGGTTTACAACTTACGAAACAGTGTCTGAAGGTGTTGTTTTGATGAGAAATAATGCTTCGTGTAAAATTACAGGCATTGGAATGATTAAAGTTAATATGTTTGACGGAGTTGTCATAACACTTAGTGACGTGTGACATGTTCTAGAATTGAAGAGAAATTTAATTTCGTTGAGTACTCTTGATTCAAAAGGGTACAGATACACAACTGAATGGGGTTTTGAAGATTTCCAAAGGTTTCCTTGTTGTAATGAAAGGGTAGAGAAAGACTGCCAAATTATATGTTTTGTAAGGTTCTATTATTACTGGTGATGCAGCTGTCGCTTCCTCTTCCTTGTCATATGATGATATTACTAAACTTTGGTATATGTTTCTAGGGCATATGAGTGAGAATGGCATGGTAGAATTGAGCAAAAGAGGACTTCTTGATGGGCAAAGAATTTGCAAACTAAAATTTTGTGAGCACTGCGTTTTTGGGAAGCAAAAGAGAGTTTGATTCACTAGAGGAATCCATAACATGGAGGGAACGTTGTAGTATATTCATTCTAATCTGTGGGGTCCATCTAGAGTGCCTTCGAGAGGTGGAGCTAATTATAAGCTAACTTCTATTGATGATTTTTCCAGAAATGTTTGGGTGTTCTTCCTGAAACAGAAAAGTAATGTATTTTCTGCATTTAAGTCTTGGAAAACTATGATTGAAAAATAGTTGGGAAAACAAATAAAATACCTCTACACAAAAAAATGGCTTAGAGTTTTGTTCTGATGAGTTTAATAAACTGTACAAGTCAGAAGGGGTAGTGAGACACTTGACAGTTCATCATACTCCACAGCAAAATAGCGTTGCAAAACGAATGGATAGAATGATCATGGAGAAGTTTCGATGTATGTTGTCAAATGCCAACTTACCAAAGTCGTTCTGGGCCAAAGCAACCTCTACTGCATGTTTTTTGATCAACCAATCTCAATGGCAACAGATTAAAAATCTTTGGGTGTCCTGCGTATATTTATGTTGATAATAAAAAATAGGAACCGAGATCCATTAAATGTGTATTTCTTGGTTATAAAGCTGGTGTAAAAGGGTATAAGTTATGGTGTCCTGAAAATAGAAAAGTTATAATTAGCAGAGATGTTGTTTTTAATGAAACTGCTATGCTACCTAACTTATCTCTTAAAGATTTTTCCAATAAAGAAAATCAAAAGAAAGTGGAGCATCAGATTAATCCAGAATCTATAACGGAGTCGACTCCTCAAGCTAGTACAAAAATTCAAAATAGAGTTGCTTCTTCACCATAATACTCTATCGCCAAAAATAGAACTAGAAAATAAATTAAACCTCTAAAGAGGTATGCCGAGGTTGATCTAGTTGTTTATGCTTTAAATGTGGCTAAAGATATAGATGCAAACTAAGAGCCATCTAATTATTTTTGAGGCGGTTAACTGTGAAAACTCAGAAAAGTGGATGTTTGCTATGCAAGAGGAGATGGAATCACTCCACAAAAACAGAACATGGGATCTTGTGAAACTTCCTAAAGATAAAAAGGTTGTTCGTTGTAAATGGGTGTTTAAAAAGAAAGAAGAGACTCCAGGAGTTGAAGAACCTAGATATAAAGCAAGGCTCGTTGCAAATGGTTACAGTCAAATTCTGGGAGTGGACTTGTAACAGCCCGGTTTAGACCCTAGTCGGAATAGTGGTTTCGAGGCCACAAATTCGAAGTCAGAAAAATATTTTGGAATCATTTTTGATGTTTGTTATATGTGACATAGTCTGTGTGAAAATCCTGTGTGGTAATTTTATCGACTGTGTGTCAAATTACGAAAAAGGACTTAATCGCATAAAATGTAAATGTTGTGTACTGATTATTTAGTGCTTAATTGTTGTTGTCTTTGTAACGAGGAGGATTTATGATGCAATTTGGCCAAAATTTAGTATAGTGGACGGCATAATGATAACATATATGTTAAAAAATTATATTATTTTAAATTATATATTAATGTTATAATAAAACAAATTAAGAGATAGGGGGTAGGTGTTCATCTTCTTCCACCGAATTTTGAAGAAGAAATAAAGGTTCTTAAGCTTTCAAATATTCGGCACACATTTTAGCTCAATTAAGGTATGATTTGGTTTCGATTTTTGATGATTTTTACGTTTTTGTAATCGTTGCTTTGTACTCTACAAAACCCATGCTTAAATTTTGTGAATTGATGATGTTTATGAAATGTGCCATTAATGAAGTGGTGAGCTTTGTGATGAGTGTTAGAGTTAAATGAAAGATATGTGTTTAATTAACATGTTTTGTTCTTGAATATTTGATGGATTTAGCTAATTAGAGCTAAATTGAGAAAATAATAAATTGAAGGGCTAAAAGGTAAAATAAATGAAATATATGGATTAGTATGAGCATAAGAAAGATTCGGCCTAACTATGATGTGGTGAAATTTTGTGTATTTTGTATTTGATTCAATTAGGACTAATTTGTAAATGTATGAAATATCAGGGGTAAAATGGTAATTTTCCAATTTATGTGTTGTTGGATTAAATTGAATGAAATTGTGTTTAAATGGGGTTAATTTGAAATTATATAGATCAAGAACAAAAGAAATTGGATTTGGATGGGGAAAAATGAAAGTTGTCGATTAGTCATCCCGTTCCATTTTACATCGTCCAAGGTAAGTTTATAGGCAAATAGACGTGTTTAATTGTAGATAAAGTTATATATATATGCTGGTATGAAAACAAAAAATAAAAATAAAAAAATATATGAATTTATATGTGCTTGTGCCGAGTGTGAATAAGCTTGGTAACCATGTTCGAATAGCGGATTATAATGTCCGTCGATATTCAAGGTAAGTTTTTAAGCAATCATGTTGGATTGGATTTATCTATAATGATGCGTATGAATTTAATGGAAGTATATATGTTTATTGTTGATATAGCCGAATGTGATATTGATTTGAGAGATGAGTATAGCCGAATGTGATGCATACATATATGTCAATGATATACACGAATGTGATATTAATTCGAGTGATGAATAAGTTAATACGTATATATATATGGTTGAGGTTTAAGCTTTATATTTATACATATGAATTAGTAGCAAGTTTGTGATATGCACTTAATGTGCAAATTTGATACCGAGCACTATGCGTGCGAAATCGGTTAATGAGCACTAAGTGTGTGAGTAATTTTAATCTCAAGGATTGAATTTGGTAAGTTTATAAGCATATATATATATATCTTGTTAATTATATATATAAACATGAGATTTATATGTTGATTTGTAATATGCGAAATTGATGTACGGAAATGATAATATGAAATATAGCACTAATTGTGCGAGATGTTAAATGTAACGGCACTAAGTGTGCGATACGTTACAAGGTTTTGGCATTTAGTGTGCGAGTTTGCTGATTCTTTAAGAGTATCGGTTAATGAATGTGCTAAACGAGATAAAATGATCAGGTATGTGCTAATAGATCATCTTTTGGGTAATAAAGTAAGTATTAACTGTTGAAATGAAATTATGTATTATACATATTAATATGTGATTTATATGGGTTTGGAATGCAAGTATAAATTCGGTATGTGATATATGCATATGAAATTAAGAAAATGTGATATATCTGTATAGTTGTATAAATGTATATGTATTTGTTTTGAGATGGGAAAGTGATCTATTGATCGATATGAAATTTATTCTTGAATGCGTGAGTGTTCGGCCTCAAGGCTATGAAATGTGAAAGTTTACGAAGGGTAATATAAATTATAGTTATGGTTTTAAACCTCGATTGTGGTTATATTAAATTGGCCCTATTAATATAATAATATAATGCATTGTTGTTATGTAACTGCCTATAACTTACTAAGCTACGATAGCTTACTGCATGTGTTTGTTTGCATTGTTTATTAGATTTTGGAGTCAAGTTACGAGCTTAGGGCCATCGTCAAAGTCTATCACACTATTGACTATCTTCGGTATTTTATAAGCTGAATTTTTCGAACCTATGGCATGTATAGGCTAGATTGAAATTTGAAATGTTGGATTTTGGTTTTGTATAAATTAAGCCACGCAAAAATGGCCTAACTTCAATGCTTTACTACGGTTTTGTTGATTATGGCTTACGTTCATTCGGTTATTATGCTATATGTCTTGATTTAAGGGTATTCATGATATCTATTGTGTGCATTTGGTTGATTCGGTTGTGATATATGGATAGATAAGAGTATGAGTGAATTTGGTTGTTAATTTTGGTTAAGATGTTATTTATGAATTGGTACTAAAAGATATTAGGTTATGTTCGAATATAGAAAAAGTTTATTTTGAAATGTTTATTACATAGTAGATAAGAGTTGTGTGTGGGATATATGTTATATTTGGTTATTGATTTACTCTTGTGAAGTAAATGATGTTTGTGTTTGAGTTATAATATGTAATGTATTAATTAGTAAAATGTATGTCAAGAATATGTGATACATTGGAGTATGCTTAAGTTATAAAATGATGATAGGTATAGTCATTTGGATTGGATAATTATTTGGAAACCAATTAATATGAAGTAGTAGATCTTGGTAATTATGTATGATACGCTGGATCTAATTGCTATTGGTTGTGTAAGTTCGATCATGGTATATAAACATGTATGTGTAATGAGCTTGGTTTTATATGTTCCAGGTTAAATGTTAGATATGTTTGGTCTTGATGATTCAGCTATGTTAATTATAAGAGATGTGACCGGTAATATGGTTGGATGTATTTGGCAATTGGTATTGAATTTGGATGAACTTTTGATGTGTATGATAATGGAAGATATGAGATGTTTGATTCATGTTTAACAATAAGTGTATGATATTTGTTATAGCTATTTTACATTGGCATATAAATTAATATGTTCATAGGTAAATCGTTTTATAATAGAAAATGTTATGTGCATTTGATCCATTATGTGGTGGAATAAATATGGTTGATAATTTGTGGAAATTATTATGATAATTACTCATGATGTATTCGGTTATAAACATATGAATAGTAATTAAGTATCACATATAGTAATATTCAAATGCCAAATGGAGTTTGTTAATTGGCATGTGCACATGTTATGTGGTAAATAGTATAAACAATACTATTGTTTATGAACTTTGTAACTGGTTATATGTTTGTAAAGAATTATGATACGATTAATTCAAATATGTATCTCACCCGGTAATACCTTGTAACCCCATTCCAGCGATGGATACGGTTAAGGGTGTTACAATTTTGTTGGTATCAGAGTTACGGTTTAGTCGATTCTCAGACTAACGTAGCGCGTGTGAGTCTAGCTATACATGCCATATTTAACCTGCGATAGTGTGATATCTTCTGACTCTGACGAAAAAATTATTTTAATGGACAGATAAGTTTTCAACCGAGCTAATTTTGATAGTACAGAATGTGTACTCGAATGTTTGAATGGAAATGTGTTGATGATGAGTTTAAAACTCATAAAGGTATGGATCAAAGAGTATGATATATTGATGTTGATAAATGTTATAATTATATGAACACATAGATTATGATATGTGAGTTGTGATTGCTATCTGAAATGTTTTGATCGTAAATTAATGATTTGAGTTGGGATATGAATTAAGTGCTAAGAATAAAGGTGATTAAAAGCAAACGGTTATTAAACGTTTGGACAGTGTGAAATTATTAATGAATTGACTACTTGTGAAAGTGTGTGTTATGTATATATATGTGTAAGTTAAATTTGAGGCTTTATTACCCTTACCCCCTTATTAGTGAAATGTTACTGTGAAATCTGTAAGATCAGGGTTGAATAAGCTCAAGAGTGTGGAATTACAGAAGTCTGTGTTCGAAAAGATTAATAATGTGGACAGAAAGGAGATTGAATCAGCAAAAGAAGACAGTATTAAAAGAGACATTGGATAGTTCTATAGAGTATTGAAATTATATGACGTCGCTGTTAAAGAAGAAGTTATCTCCGATCAAATGACTTATTCAGGTATGTTAACTAAGAAAAATATTAGTTAAAAGTTTTTCTGAATTGATTTCTGTTAGTGAAGGGATAATGTAAAAAATTCTAATGGCAGAATTAGATAGTTGAAATAATGTAAATTATTATTTCTATTTTCTTTGCGATATATTGTCATTACCGACGTTCTATTTTTACACACCTTTTATTGTATTTTTTTTATGTTTTATCATTATTATCATTATTATTTACTACTCATATTAATATTATGATTATAGTTATTATTATTATAAATTGACATTTTTATTATCATGGTTGCATTATTATTACTCACTAGCATAGCATCTTTATTTTATCTTTTATTTATTTGTTCATTTGTTCCTTTATTTATTTGCCTATCATTTTAATATCATCATTTCCTCTTTTACCTGTTACTATATTATTTTATTTTTGCCAACATCCATCGTATTAAAACATATTCATCCATTTTTATTATTATGCTTAGATAAATTAAAAAGCATATCGTTTTTTTTTTTTAAAAAAAAGTTGCATTCACTTTACCTAACGAATAGGTAATGTTTGAAAACTAATGCAAGGTTGGTTATTTTTTGGAATTAGGGGAATCGTGCTCCTAATTTAGGAAAGCGATATTTTAATAAAAAAAAATCACGGATAGAAGGATTGTATTTTGAATTTTTTTCAAATTTTCAATTTTTAATACTAAGACATCAATTAATTAATTAAGTATCAATTTTGGGCGTTACGAGGGTGTTAATATTTTCTTGTGTGTAACTGACTCCCGAACTCATTTCTTATATTTTGTAAACCAAAATCATCGTTTTAGTAAATTTAAACTTTTACCAAAATGATTAAATTACGAGATGTTCCGATCACACCTAATAAAAAGAATTGATGGCCACTTTCATTTCCGTTTTTTAAAAATAAAAATCGATGGACAAATGCTATATCCGGTGAAACATACAAGTATTATTCCATCTCTACACCTCATTTCAATTGCGTAATTATTTTCATCTTTACATCATTATTATTGTTATAGTTATTAGTAGCAATGCTGAAATTGTTGTGGTCTTGCCAGAAGGGAAGCAGTGCAAGAAACAGTTGCAATGATTAATTTGATGACATATTTTTAATGCCCATATGCTGCACAATTTATGTTCTAAATATGGAATAAGCCATGTCATCGCCAGCAACAAACAAACTCTAAACGTTCAAGCGACATTGTTTCAACCTTCATTTATACGTTTTCATTTTTGTTATTCTCTTTACATTTTGGCTGGATTTAATTTAATTTTTTTATTATAAAGAAGCTTATACTTTGGCGAATAGAATAAAATCCTGCAAGTTATTTTTTAATATAAAATAATTTGATCCAAATTTATTTCGATTCATTTAATTTTAATATCTAATTATTGTTATCACTAGACAAATTTAAAAATCATTTGGACTGGTTCAACCTTACTCGTTGTCTTAATCAATAATAAAATATATTATTTTACTTAAATTTAATTAAAAATATATTAATATATATTAATTTTATTTTTTAAATAATAAATAAATTAAAAAGTTTAACTCAAGTCAGATTTAAATAAAAATTTTAGAATTTTTTTTCCAAAAATGACTGAATCCAAACACTGCCCCTCCTTAATGAGATTTAATATTATTTTTGCATACTGCACTTACGCATTCTTTAATAGATTGTGATAGTAATTCATTACCAATTTATAATTTGATAAAAGTATTTTGTATTAAGAGTTAAATTATATTTTATCATTTTTACTTTAAAAATAGATAAATTAATTCCTATACACTAGATAAATAGTAAATTGGTTTTTTTTTACAAGTTTCATTAATTTCTATTGTTAAAAACTGACATGACTGACAAAATAATTAGACGGTATAATGATTAGTTTTTAATAGTAGAAACGGATAGAACTTTTAGCAGAAGGATCGATTTCTCTTTAATTTAATATATAGAGATTAATTTGCTCATGTTTTAATAAAGGAAATAAAATACAATCTAACTCTTAATACAAAAATTTCTATAGTACTAATTAATATGTATTATACTAAGGATTTGGCCCATATAAATTACTTTATTTTTTTAGAATATGTGAATTTGATGTAATTGTACTATTTGTAATTATATTTATATATATTGGTTGGTTGGTTGATTTATTTCTACGTTAATTATTAATCAACAAGGATTTACGGAAAAGTTAATTGAATCATTTAAAATTTAATTGCACTAATATAATAAGCCACATAATAGTTTATGTGTACATTGTTACATATGTAGATAATTTTTTTTAAAAAAAATTTATGAACTTCTTTTGAAGCTAGTTCAATGTTTAATATATATATATATTAAAATTTTCGTGATGGACTGTTATATGGGTTATCGTAGTAATATTGTTAAAATTTTAACAAGATAATCATGTTTCTGTGTAAAAAAAAATACTATTTAGTTAATTTTTAAAAGTTGAAGGATCTAAGAAAAAGAATTTAAATTAAATTAACAAAAAAGAAAACACAGATAGTATAAGTTAAAATTATCATTATACTTGATTAATAGTGAAATAATCAAAGTAGATTATTCACTTGCTTACATTTAAGACTATTTATATAATTTTATTAAAAAAATAATAAGAAAAGAAAGCATAAGAAAGTTTAAATTGACCTAACTTCAAATTTGATATTTAAAATTGGAGTCAAATGAGAGAAAAGGAAATAAGGAAAAAGAGATGAAAAAGAAATGAGAAGAATGTGGCGTGTAGTGTTTGCTTTAACGGTGGACATCATCACACGAAATCTCCACCTTTCCTTTTCCGTTTATCCTACAATCCAAAGCAACGCAGCACAAATCTTTTTCTGTTTTTTTGATACAAAAGCAACGCAACCTTTCTTCTCACACTTTCAGGTTTGTGTGATTAATGCTGTACAATTTTAAAATAATAATCACAATTTAAAATAAAAATCAAATTCAAATATTATAATTTGGAAGCATTTTTTTTAAAAAATTGACCCATTCATGTCATCTTTCATTCATAAATATTTTATTTTTAACATTTACTGGTAAATTAATCCGGATAAAAGGTCTAATAATGTGTTATTAATAATTAAAATTAAAAATATGCATTTATATTTAAAATAAAAAAAGAGTAAGAAATATGGAGTGGGTAAAAGGCAAATACTCTTGTGGCTTTTAAATAAAAAGTTATTAAGAATAAATTTATAAAATGGTTATTAATAGTTGAAAAATATGAATGATTGAAAACTTGAGCAGTGTAATACCAAGATATATTAAGAAGCAGTTAGAAGAAGGTATTTCATCATTATATTAATTTATAATTTTACAATTTAAAAAAAAAAAAGAAAAACCCTATTTTGGGGCCAAAGTTTTTGCATGTCCTTTGTTTATGCCTCTAATAACATGAGAATCACCTTCCAAGGTGGCCAACAACCTTTACTGTCTTCAACCATCTATTACTTAATTTCTCTATCACCAAGCTTTTTCATTGATTTAAACATTAACAAGCTCAACTACTCTCATTCTCTACTTTCTTCAGGAATTGGACAACACTTAATTTTAATCTTCAAATTCTATTTATCTCAAACCATTAGTTTTTATATTTTAATATATTTTAATTTAAAAGAAAGTAAGCTCTTTAAAATAAAATTTTTTGCGTTGAAGTTCTTTAAAATTTTAAATTAATAAAGATAAAATTATACTTTCACCCTTTTAAAAATTATAAAAATTTAATTTAAATCGTATTAAAATAGTGAAATTATTTTTTTAATATTGTAAAATAATTTAAACTCCCTTTAACAAAATTCACTCATAAAACGCATAAATATAATTTTTCAAGGAAGCATAAATAATTTTATTATTATATTTTTTATTTTAGGTTTTGATTTTTTTATAATCTTATTGATATTTAATTAATTCATAATATCAGATCCATCTAAAAATTTATAATTTATAAATATAAAGATTATATTGGTAAATTATCATGAAGGTCATTGTATTAAAAGTTGGATTATATTTTGTTCCCTCCACTAAAAAAAAGAGAAATTAATTATTATAGGCTAAATCAAGGAGTAAACTAATCATTTTGTTAAAGAAATCATTTATTTTTACTTTAAAAAACTGACATAATTGACGGATTATCCAAGTAATAACATAGCGCGTATCAGTGTACCTCATATTAATATATGAGAACTCATTATTTTGATAGTATAAGTAAATACAATTTTAAATAGAAAGACCAATTTGATCCTAATGTAAGTGTTTCTAAAGATATAAGTAAATATTATGTAACCATTAATACAAATATTCCATAGGCATAAGTAGTTTCATCACGAGTATTAATACTTTTAGCTATGTATCGATATCAAATTTGATTAGTGTAAATTTTTTAAAACATTCCATTTTTATGGTATCCATATTTTGATCCCGATAATGGATATAAGGAATATAAATATATGATATAGATATAATAAAAAAAAAAAATCAAATATCACCCCAAAAAGAAAAAAAAATAAAAAAATCAAAACTTCCATTCCTCGTTAAGTTAAAGTGAGACTGTCAGTTACCCCTTTCTTTTCTTGAAAAGAAAGTTTCTCAGTCTCACTATATATTCCCATTTCCCTTGCTACTTTCTCCTCACTTCTCTCTCTCTAAAAGAAAAGAAGAGGAAAAACCAGAAAAATGGCGAAACCCCAACTTTTATTTCTATTTTCCTTTTCCCTTCTCTGTCTCATATCTTTTTCCGCCGCCGATTCCTCCATCATAGGCGACTTACGTCTCGCCGGTTCCAGTTTCCCGTCGGTTCATGCAAAGAAGCTGATTAGGGAGTTGAATTTGTTTCCTAAAGGGGAAGTCAATGTCGTTGACGAACACCGGGTTTCGTTGCCGGACGGTCCCAAACTGGTAGAGAAGCGGTTCAAGTTCCCAACTTTGGAAGTGCCCGGTGGAGTTTCCGTTGAGGATTTGGGTCACTATGCTGGGTATTACAAGCTTCCTAATTCTCATGATGCCAGGTAAAAGAAGAAGAAGAAATACCATTTCTTTAATTTGGGTCATTTTCTCAGTGTCTTTCTGTTTCATAGGGTTGAGTTCTAGTTATTTTGGTATCTTAATCAGTGAACTCAATGAAGTGCACGATCGCAATGTTTTCCAGATTTCAGCTCCCTTCTGATGTTGCTAATTAAACTTTAAAGCTGCACATGCATTCTTTATTTAATGTTCTATTATCAGCTCATACTTTAAGTCAATGACTTTTTTATTATTATTAGTTAAAGAGGAAAATACTAGGTAGGATTTGGGAACTTTGATTTCAAAAGATGGATCTGGATTTTTGAAAATAATGTGTCTGATAAAACACATAAACATAACATCCATGATTATTTCTCAAATTCATGGAGTTTTTAGATACTTATTTAGTGACTAGTTTGAAATTCTTTTAGATATTTGGCTATTTTAAGTTCAAGTTTTTAAACCTTTCAAATATATAATCATATTGAATCTCAACTATTTTATTTGTGCTGATCTTTCTCATAAATGTATATAGCAAATGACATCCAAATCCAAATCTTCAATTTCATCTTCCTAATCGTAGCATTAATTAACTACCTTTGTAGTGGGTTAACATCTTGTTTTTGACAGAATGTTCTACTTCTTCTTCGAATCACGCAATAGCAAAAAGGACCCTGTTGTAATCTGGTTGACTGGAGGGCCAGGTTGTAGCAGTGAATTGGCTTTGTTTTATGAAAATGGCCCTTTCACCATTGCTGATAACATGTCTCTTGTTTGGAATGAGTATGGTTGGGACAAGGTACTTTTCTTCTTGATATTTTTCCCTCTCTAGCATTTGGTATTTGCGCAATTAATGATTAGTTTCTAATCTTTCTGATATTAATGTAATATTAAAAAGCTTTAACTTCGAGATACTAATGAGTGATGAACCTTTTTTTTTTTTTTTCCCTTATTTCTCCTATTTTCCATTTTGTATTGCAGGCTTCTAACCTTCTGTATGTGGACCAACCTATTGGTACTGGCTTTAGTTACAGTTCTGACCAAAGGGACATTCGTCATAATGAAGATGAAGTTAGCAATGACCTATATGATTTCTTGCAGGTGTCTATTTATCTTGGAATATGATTTTAGCTTAAGTGTTAGCTATCTACTGAATTATTTATAGTCAATAGTGTGAAGATTTGTTGTTTTGACTGGGCTTTTTCTTTCTTTTATTATGTTAGGCATTCTTTGCGGAGCACCCTGAGTTTGCAAAGAATGACTTTTTTATAACTGGAGAATCATATGCTGGGCATTACATTCCAGCTTTTGCTGCTCGAGTCCACCGTGGAAACAAAGCCAAGGAGGGAATTCATATAAATCTAAAGGCGTGTTACTAATTATATGATCTTTTACATGTTACTTTCTAATTTCTTGAAGCTACAACTTGTATGGAATTATTTCTTTTTGCTTACTTCAACTTCAATGTGGTTAACAGGGATTTGCTATTGGTAATGGCCTGACTGACCCTGCAATCCAGTATAAAGCTTACACAGATTATGCTTTGGACATGGGGTTAATTAAGAAGTCTGACTATGATCGTATCAACAAGCTGGTCCCAGTTTGTGAAATGGCAATAAAGCTTTGCGGTAATTTTGCATCTGAAATTGCTTTGTCTTGCCTAGAACATTCTCTAATCTTAGCCCTGTTGTTTCAAACTTATAGCTTGGATATAGCGGTTGATAGTTTGTTAACGGGTTTTCAACTTTTTATTCTAACTTATGAATATATATATATATCTCAGCTTAAACCATTGCTGCTTATCTCCTGAACGCTTTTTCCTTTTTGGAAATGAAAAAATTTTCAGGCACTGATGGTACAATCTCTTGCATGGCTTCATATTTTGTCTGCAATAACATATTCAATGGCATCATGGCACTTGCTGGCGATACAAATGTAAGAGACATGGATTTCCTTTTTTAAAATTTGATTTGCTGTCTTGATTGGGGAGGAGGCAAGAACCATGGCTTGTCATCTTTTTTACAATATTATTTTATTCAGTTATTTGCTTTGCTCAGGTGACACATAAAAATTACCTTTTAATACTTAGAAACACATTGATATTATGAAATATCTGCATATATGGTTTGTGCTCATTCTCGTCTTGGTTATAAATCTTGAAAAGTAGATCATGCTTCATTTCCTAGCAGTATTGAACTATCTTTTGTATAAAATGTCTGGAGAAATGTTTTTCTGTAAACAATGGAATTTGCCTGATGGGAAAAGAAAAACAAGAGAACAGTTTTATTAGTGATAGTGTAGGGCCTGATATTGATCTTTATGTCATTGATGTTATTCTTTTCTCTAAATTTCCATGCAAAGGATACCTCAGCAATTCTTCCCATTGTTAAACAAACCTATTATGAGTTGCTGATGTGATTCTTTGAATGAAATTTGAGATGCACTAATCTTTTCCATCTGCAGTACTATGACGTTAGAAAGAAATGTGAAGGGAGCCTTTGCTATGACTTCTCAAACATGGAGTCATTTCTGAACAAGAAATCTGTTAGGGATGCCCTTGGTGTTGGGAATATAGATTTTGTGTCCTGCAGCCCTACTGTGTATCAGGCCATGCTGGTTGACTGGATGAGGAATCTCGAAGTTGGCATTCCTGTTCTCCTCGAGGACGGAATCAAGCTTCTCGTGTATGCCGGGGAATATGATCTCATCTGTAACTGGCTTGGTAAGTATTTTCTGTTTCATGTTCTAGGGTTAAGAGCATGTCTACGTTATTTGGCTTCAGGTCGAAATGTTAGATATGTCTCATATGACTATTTTTTCCACAAGTTTTTTCGCGAATTTGAAAGGTCTTTGAAAGGTCATATCTTCATTCCTGTACCTTATTTGTATGGATTGGATATGAGTGTCAAACATAATTATTTCAAGAAAAACGAAGAGTTAGAGCAACACAGGAGCATATTAGCGAGCTAATTACTTGGTGATTTATAGTTGGTCATATTAATGTACTTTAACAGGTAATTCAAGATGGGTTCATGCAATGGAATGGTCTGGTCAGAAGGAGTTTGTAGCATCTCCTGAGGTTCCTTTCATAGTAGACGGTGCAGAAGCCGGAGTCTTGAAAACTCATGGAGCTCTTGGTTTCCTTAAGGTAATCTCTCTACCAACCTGTCTATTTAATCTATAGTTATATCGATTAACTTTGCAGTGGTGCTGATATAACTACATGATATTCAAATAGGTTCATGACGCGGGTCATATGGTTCCTATGGACCAGCCCAAGGCAGCATTGGAAATGCTGAAAAGGTGGACCAAGGGTACACTATCCGACGCCAGTGATTCAGAGAAACTGGTTGCCGAGATGTGAGTTCCGTTACTTCAGTGCCAGAATCAAATCTTGTTAGCCTTTATAATGGGAATAAGCATAGTGTAAAATATCTGGACTTTCTGCGTAGTTTCTTTGAGTACCTGTAAATATTTCCATGGGGATGCAATAGAATCCTTGTCTTCATGTTCATGTGGTGTTGTTTTTTTTTTTTTTTTTTTTTTTTTTTTACCTTGAAAAGAACATTACCTACTGATATGAATCAAAGAACTTTTGTTGATAATAGATTTGGATACAAATTCGGATTTGGATATGAATTAGGATATCTAAAATTACTTTATTTTTAAAAATTTTTATATTTAAGATATTTAACAAATTTTGATATCCAATAAATAATACATTTGATTTGGGTTCAGTAATATTTAAATTTAAATTTAATGTGAATAATAAATAGATTCAGATTTTAAATGAGTTGTTACCATCTGCCCCCGCCGGTAATCTGAACCACTGAAGGCTGATGTATAAACCTTGACACAGCTCCTACTGGTCACAGTGGAACAATGGTAAAGAAATTGGCAGAACGTGCAACAACAAACTTTGTAGCATATAGTTGGCCCTGTTCACTGATTTTGACATTGTACCAAATTTTTAAAAAAAATTATAATCTTCATCTATACTTATTATAAAGCTTTTGGTTGAGTAATGCCATAAATTAATTTAGTATTAACTCAGTTAAAAAAATAAAAATATTTTATTTTATAAAATAAATTGTATTATTTTGATAATATTTTTATTATTTTATATATTTTATACGAAAGAATATACAAATAAAACAACTTGAACTCAGATTTTTTTTATACATGAATCAAACAACACAAGTAATAAGTGATCAAAGATAAACACAAAATTATAATTTACTAGGGTGAACGAATAGCTCCATCATCTAAACTTGTCTGTTGATAGGGCAAATTTTCGAATGAAAATTTGAAACTATTTTCAACATATAAATTTTAAAAATAACTAAAAGGTTTAAAAAATGGATTTTTTTTCAAAGGTAATACTAAAAGAATGGTTATGTACCTAAAAAATACAAGGTTTTACAAGTTTTTTTTTTTACGAAAATAATATGATATGAAAATTGAACCCCAAATTTGCATGACAACTATCATTTAGGGTTGAAATCGATGCAATTGATAATTTTGGATTTAATGAGATCTCGAATCACAGTTTCTATTATGAAAAATTTGCGGAACACGTGTTCCCCAAACTGACATGACTACTGTTGATTTAGTGATTCGAGATCCCATTAAATTTGAAACTCCCAACCATCCCATAAATGCCAACTCTCTCTAAACCTTATAGATACCCCATATCCCGCACGTCTCAACCCCACACCAAATCATTTTCTAAACCCCTCACTCTTCTCCAAATCGGTAGCCACAGTTAAAATATCCAAAAATATCAAAACCACTCTCTTAAAAAATAATAAAAATTCTAAACTTAAACTACATTTAGAAACCCTAAAATCATCTTAAAAAAATACATAACTTTTTTTACAAGCCAAAAAGGTATTAGATTTGGTTAAAAAATATGTTTTTTAAATTGTAATTTATTTTACATATAACTATTTTGTTTTTTTATTATGTTTTGAATTTTTATTTCCAAGTTTGGAATCTTGAAGCGATAAGCTAAGTGCCTATACTATCTATGTCAATTTAATTTAGAAATTATTTTTATTAAATGATATGTTAATTTTTATTTTAAAATATGATAAATAGTCTGTTATTTATATTGTGATTATTATAGGTTTATAGTAAGTAGTGAATAATGTAGGAATTATGTTATTATATGTTTAAATGAAATAAATATTGATAATATACTTTAAATATTGAAATAAATTTATTGGCATATAATTTTTCATATTTAATATTTAAAGTTATAAAAAAAGTTAGTTTAGGGTTTAGGTCTATTATGTTAAATAAACAATTGTTCTATAGAAAATGCGTACTTTTTAAGTACTTATTGATTTGTAAATATCTAAGTAATTATTGTGTAGTTGCTATAAAATTCAATATTATGAAATATATGTTTAGGGTTTAGGATAAGGAAAATGTATTTCTAAAATGTTGGGTTTGTGTAGAACAAGCTTTGGGTATGACATTGCTTAGATTGGATCACATGTTTGATGAATTGTAGAATGCAGTGAATTTAACATTATAGTTATGAGATTCTAAAAATATATTTAAATTTTTATTGGATTAATTGACTAAATAAATTGCCAGGATGGTGGTCACATCCCGTAATCGAAGCCAAACTAAGATTGATTTAAAGCAAATAGATGATAGAATCCATGAATATATAAACCCTTTCGGATTCGAGTATGTCTTGAACCTAAGGCCATGCACAATTTCCCCAGAGTTAATTGTTGCATTGATCGAATGGTGGTGATCAGAGATGCATATTTTTCACCTATCGTTAGGGGAGTGTACTATCACTCTCTAAGACGTCACTTTCATTCTCGGGTTACCCATTAATGGGTTGGTTGTAGTAGGGGGTATTGGACGACCCTTAACTGATGCTTGCAATGATTACATTGGAACAGTTCCTTTGGATGATGAGCGTTTGGGGTAGTTCATCCTACATACATGGTTGGAGTCGTTCCCTAAAGTGTTACTGAAGGTTGTGGCAAATATAGATGTGCAGTATGTCGCCCAAGCATTAATACTGAGTTTCATTGAAACCACATTGATGCTAGATAAATCTAGCAATCGAGTTCTCTGCCATTACCTGCTTTTACTACATGACTTATCTATTATGGGAGGATATAGCTAGGGATTTGTTGGCCTGTCATAGTTATATCGAGAGATGTGCTTAGCAACGAGATACCGTTATGCAGGAGTGAGTGGTTGTATTATATTATTGCAGACTTGGGCATTTATTAGAATGTCTTTCTTAATACCATTGATTCATATTGTCTATAGACTCCCACTTTCGTTATGGTTAGTATTGAATTATTTAATATATTTTAAAATTATCAATTTTATATTTATTTATAAATTTTGTGTAACATATTTAAAATGTTACTATAGTGATTGGATATTTCCATTTGGGTGCAAGAATCAAAGTAAAGAATTGGTCGCATACAGGATAGAATTGGAACATGATTCAGAATAAGAGGTAAATATAAAATGTTTGTGTTGTGTTATGTTGTGTTGTGTTATGTTTAGAAATTTTTTATGTGATTTGGGGGTTAAAAAAATTTTGGTTTACATTTCTGTTGAATGCCATATACGGATGAAGAGGTTGATTGAATTACTCCAGCGGGGTGTATGAAAGTGAAATATGGCACAACAGTACTTCACTACTTAACATGCAAGTAGTTGAATGGCATCATCCTGATCCTGTTATGCGTTAATTTAGGTTTGAGCAGATGCCCCGTTTGATCTAGTCAACATGGACGATATGTACAAAGTGTACAGGAGAAATAGACAAACAATGGACCGGAGATGGGAACATCGAAATTGGAACCATCGGCATTAATCAGTGATGATTGGGTTCAGCAACCATGGTCTGTTCCAAGCCTCGGATAGTTATATGACTTGGTTCAAGGAAAATGTTAGATTGTTTTTATTGAATCAAGGTCGTATATGAACCCGATGGAGGCGTAGTCTTGCTAGGCATGTCGAGGCACCAGCTACCATCGGAGGGCACCACAGTACCCTAATGCACTTCACATTGGTGGTTATCAGTTGACTTTGATGTCCTTCATACAACCACATTAGACACAACATCAAAGTCAACATTCGGGGCCTAATAGTTACCACCCAGAGGCCTGTCCACATCAGTAGTTCGATTCAAGTGGGATATTAATTATGTTCCTCAAACAGAAGAGCAGGTGCAGGTTGAGCATACTTTGGGATATTAATTCTGCTCCTCAGACAGATGCACTTTTGGGATCTAATATGTGGTGATTGGGTTCAGCAACCATGGTCGGTTCCAAGCCTCGGATAGTTATATGACTTGGTTCAAGGAAAATGTTAGAATGTTTTTATTGAATCAAGGTCGTATATAAACCCGATGGAGGTGTAGTCTTGTTAGGCATGTCACAACACCAGCTACCATCGGAGGGCACTACAGTACCCTAATGCACTTAACATTGATGGTTATCAGTTGACTTTGATGTCCTTCATACAACCACATTAGACACAGCATCAAAGTCAACATTCGGGGCCTAGTGGTTACCACCCAGAGGCCTATCCACATCAGCAGTTCGATTCAAGTGGGATATTAATTATGTTCCTCAAACAGAAGAATAGGTGCAGGTTGAGCATACGTTGGGATATTAATTCTGCTCCTCAGACAGATGCACCTTTGGGATCTAATACCAAATCTTTTGGAAAAGTTCTTAGCTTTAATGACCTAGCCGATTTTTTCGATTACGGGTCCAAATCAAGGTAGCAAGATCTATTTGTTATGCCCCCATCGACCACTTAGGAAGAGAAGGAGGATAACGAGGATGAGAGTATTCCTGTTAATTGTCGCGACCTTCATTCCCTTGGTTGAAGAAGGCATCTATAGTGATATACACCACACGATGCCGTTCAATCATATCTTTAGGAATTTGTAGATGTTTAAGGTTTTAGAATTGTGTTGATATATTCTATTTCTCTTTTGAGTTAATAAATTCTCTTTGGGTTTTTTCTTTCAAGAATTTCTCTTGAGTTTCTTTTAGAAGAGTTTTAACAATATTTTTAGATTGTGGGGATCATCTTCAAACTTTTTCTTGCCAAGGTTTCTATCTTGGAGGGGAAATTAGAGCCGCTTGAAGGGGGTTGTGGATTCTTTGTCTTTCCAAGGCTTCTTAGGACTTCTACACGCCACGTTTCATCTTTCCATTTACCGTCTTTATTCGCTTCCTTAATCTTTGATGTATTATTTTATTTTTAGTTATTTATTTTAATTATTTTATCTAACTTTGATTCAATTTCGTTTCAGGTTGTGTCAAAATCCAAGTTTCTTTCCGAATGTCTAGAGCCTTAAGTCAAATCCGCGACTTTGACAGACTTTACGATCCGCTTTCGCATTCATCCTTCTCATCCTTTATCATTTGGTATTAAATTTGGGTGTTTTAGGTGTTCTTTTTATTTTTATAAACTGATTTCTATAAAACAACCTCAAAGTAATTTTTTTACCCCGACAGTTTTTAGAAAAAGAATATTTTTTAGTGGGTAAACGATTTTCAAACGATCTAAAATTTTACATACTATTTCTTGGAACTATTTTAGAGTATAAAAAAAAATACTTCCCACAAAAAAAGTGATCGAAAAAAGTACAAAAAATAAAATACGAAAAAAATAAAAAAAATATTATGTGGGTTGAATTTTGTGCCGAAACTTTCCAGACCAGATCTTCATTATTTGAGGAGGCTTCAGTTTAAATTTTATGATTTTTTTTTAAATTGGGAAAACCTCGAACGAAATTTGTCAAGTTGCTTCACAATTTTTTGGGTTTTTGGGTTTCGGCAATTTTCTTTTACTCTTAGCTTTATGTTTTCATTTGTTTTTACTTTTTATTTGCTCCTTTACGTATTCTAACACTTTCTTGTTTCTTGTGTTAGTAGGTTAAAGCACGTTGTATATTCCTTCCTCCGTGCAACAGAATTCTTTAATGCTAAGCCAATTCTGGACTCATAGTGCTATTAGGTTTGCTTTGATAGTTTGATTCTAATACATTCTGATTGATTGATATAGACACTTTTTAAACGACTCGCAAGATTAAATCTTACCTCATTAAGAATTTAATTTTTATTTCTGAGTGCATAACAGTGAGGTTTGCTTAATTTTTCTTTTCTTGAGTGGTGTGTTCTTTTCAGGCTTTTATTATGATTCGCAGTACTATGATTGGGAAGTTGAGAAGGGATCAAGAGGTTCGAAATGTTCGATATCAGCAACATGACACTATTCCAGACATGATCAACAAAAATTTGGAACGTCTAATTACCAAAATTGAGTGTCGGAATCGTAACTGGGAAGATAAGGTTGATCAGCCTCGTCTTTGTGCAAATAATGCTCAATCTGTCTCTTGTGCAAATGATGAGACTTTGGTTAATAATGAGACTTTGGTTAATAATGAATATATGCAACATTTTTTAGCTAAACCAAAGTTCCACATTCCACCATTTCGAGGGAAGTATGATCCCGAAACATATTGTGAATGGGAATTAAAGATTGAACTTATGTTTTGTTACTATAAATGCCAGAAAGAGGAAAAAGTCTAATTGGAGACCATTGGGTTTTTAAATTATGCATTGAGTTGGTGGATTCAACTAGGAATTGGTCGTCAAAGAAACCGCGAAAGGGTAATTGAAACATGGGACAAGTTGAAGCAAGTGATGCGAAAGCATTACGTTCATTCTCATTACTATAGAGAGGTCTCAATGAGACTTCAACACCTTGTTCAAGGTAATCGATTTGTTGATGTGTACTTTAAGAAGATGGATATGCTTATGCAAAGAGCAAATATACGAGAGGATGAAAAAACTACCATGGTGAGATTTGTAGATGGCTTGAACGTTTCGATAGCCAATGCTCTTAATCTTCAAACTTATATTGATCTTGAGGAGATGGTACACAAGGAAATTGAGATTGAGCAACAATTTCAGCAACATCAATCTCATCCATTTGGCACATCATACTATTATCGAGGTACAAGTTCAAGTTCTACGTTCAACAATTTGAAACCTTCTTATGCTATTAATACGTTCCTGTCAAAACATGCTGAGACTAAACCTTTTGAGTGGAAAAGTGAGGCTCTTACAAAACATTCTTCTACATCTTTCAAGCAACTTATTTCTACTAATTTTTCACCAAAACAACAAAGAGCTCATGACATTGGATGTTTTACGTGTAAAGGGCGTGGACATTATAGTTGTGATTGTGCCAACACGAGATTTTTGTTGATCAAAAAAGATGGCAAACTTTGTGAACTGGAAAAAATGATAATGAGAATTTTTTTCCTTGAATCTAAAGAGTTAGATGAAATAGAAACATCATGTTCTCCTACTGAGATATATTGTACTGAATTGAATATTCATAATACTTGTGAGGGGGATATGAGAAGTGAGGAAGAATTATGTGAAAAGATAGAGAGAAAAGAGACATTGAGTGATAAAAGTCTACTAAATGGTCCAAATTTGGTTAGTGAAAATCCATATGAGTTAAAATTGGAGAGTTCTCAAGTGGAAAAAGAAAATGAAAGGCAAGAAAATACCTATAAAAAAGTGAGGAGTGATTCTGTTTTAACTAACCCTAACTCAAATTTGTTTAGTGGTGTTTCTTCATTACAGGACTTCAAGAATCCATTTACGGACTTTCAATTATATTACTCTACCATCAATAGAAGATTTTACTTGTGGGAAAAAGCTAAAGATTCGGGGACGAATCTTCTTGAGGAGTGGGGGAATGATGCGAGTCTCAAGGCACAATTTCAGACCTATGAATGTGATGGGTTCACACTACCTCAAGGCCCAACAACAATGTCAAAGGCTAAGCAAATCAAATCAAGATCCGAGGACGAATCTTTTTGAGGAAAGGGAGAATGATACATGCAATTCATTATTATTTTATTTCTCTTTTGAGTTAATAAATTCTCCCTGGGTTTTTCTTTTCAAGAATTTCTCTTGAGTTTCTTTTAGAAGAGTTTTAACAATCTTTTTAGATTGTGTGGATCATCTTCAAACTTTTTCTTGCCAAGGTTTCTATCTTGGAGGGGAAATTAGAGCCACTTGAAGGGGGTTGTGAATTCTTTGTGTTTCCAAGGATTCTTAGGACTTCTACATGCCACGTTCCATCTTTCCATTTATATTCTTTATTCACTTCCTTAATCTTTGATTTATTATTTTATTTTTACTTATTTATTTTAATAAATTTATCTGACTTGGATTCAATTTCGTTTCAGGTTGTGTCAAAATTCAAGTTTTTTTCTGAATTTCTAGAGCCTTAAGTCAAATCCGGACTTTGACAGACTTTACGATCTGCTTTTGCGTTCATCCTTTTTATCCTTTATTATGTGTATTTTAGAAAACTTATTACATTTAAGGTTGATACATTGTTGACTTATTATTTTGGCTAACTTTAATGTAAAAATTTGGCAAATTGTGTTAAACAATTTATACAAGTATAAGATAACTTGGGTATTTGACCAATAACAAGTTTTGTAACATCTTGAAATAAGGCCTAAACGAAACAGTGGTTTCGGGACCACAAATTCGAAGTCAGAAAAATATTTTTATATTTTATTTGATATCTATGTTATGTGTTTGAGCATGTGCTAAAATATTGTAGGTTAATTTGTTTGTTTGGGTGTTTAATTTAAGTGAAAGGACTAAACCGAGTAAGTGGGAAAAATAGCCATTGTGAAATTAAGTGGTTGAATTGATGATGATTTCTTTAATTGAAGGGTGGATAAGGTAATTTAGCCATAATTGAACATAGTGGCCGGCTAAGATGCATGTATTAGTGAATTGGTAATTGTTTATTTTATTTTATGACATTATGGTATATTATAATATATGATAATATATTATATTAGAAGAAAGGTGAAAAGTAATTTAGCATCAAGTAAACAAAATGAAGAAGAAAGGTGCATAATGGCCGATCATGATATGCTTGAAATAGTGGGTGGAATTTTTATTATATTTTATGTTAAAATATATTAGTTTAATAGATGTTATAATAATGTAAATGATAAAAGATGAAAGTGTTCATCTTTTATCATTTGTTCTTGGCAGAAACTAAGAGAAAAGAATAGGGAGAAGAAGCTTTGTAATATTAGGCCTTTACAAGCTCAATAGGTAAGTGATTTGAGTTCGATTTTTAATAATTTTTACGTTTTTGAGATCGTTGCTTTGAGTGCTACAAAACCCATGTTTGAATTTTGATGAATATTTTGAGTTATGCCATTGATGAGAACTTGTGATTTTTGATGATTGATGGTAGATTATGCATGTTTATGAGTAGAGGAATGATTTTTACTTAGTGATTTTCGGTAAAAACGAGCAAAACGAGCTAATTAGTAAAAGCTGTTATTGTTCATAAGTATGTATTATAGTAAGAATTTGAAGTTGCTATAGAAGGGAAAAATGTTCAGCATGTTATAAAACATAAGAATAAGGGCTGAAGTTTAATTTTCGAGCCTAGAGGCAGAATCATAATTATGTAAAAGTTTAGGGGCAAAATTGTAATTTTGTCAAAGTTAGAGTTAAGGACTGTTTTGATAAACGTGAGTATTAAATAAGCTAAATTTGCTATTATAGATCAAGAAGAACGAAATCCAGAGTTAGATCGGGAAAAGAAAAAGATAGTGGACTAAATCGATATAGTTTATCGTATTTTGTTTCGAGGTAAGTTTGCGGTAAATAAATGCAATATTCTATTATTTTACATTTAATATTATTAAATTCCAGCATTTACATATTTATTCTGTAAATTTATTATTTAAAGACTCAAGTATGAATTGGCGGAAAAGCTATCTTAGAAAGTTCCGGTTGAACCTTAGGAATGTGTAGGATACAAATGTCATGACATTAGGGTTGAAGGAAATCATGTAAGACCATGTCAAGACATGGCATTGATATGTTACTATAAGACAAAGGTCCCTTGTAAGACCATGCCAAGGCATGGCATTGGTGAGTTCATAAGGCAAGGATACCACGTAAGACCATGTCAAGACATGGCAATGGTTAAGTTTCATAAGGAAAGGTACCCGAGTATCCGTAGTATTCCAAGTGGTTCAACGGGAAAATTCAAAGAGTTTACCAAAGTAAAGGTAAGACAAGTTCAAGCTAAAAAGGTAAGGTAAGACAAGTTTATATTAAAAGGTAAGGTAAGAATACAAGTTTAGTATATTGAATTAAAAGCTTAAGTGATCTTGATAAGAAAAGAATAAGATAATTCATTAAGAATGTTGTTATCTATTTATATGTAAACTTACTAAGCTTTATGCTTACTCCCATTCTTTAATTTTTTATAGTATTACAAGCGAACTCGGGGATCAAAAGGACACCGGAGATCGTTACACACTATCAAAAGATTATATTGGTATTTTGTGATTCGAACGTTTTAAGTTATGGCATGTATAGGGACTTAGCTATTTTGTGTGTATGATCTTATGATATGGCTTAATATTGGCTTGTAAATGCTTGGTAATGATTAGCCATTAAAATGGTTAATTAAGAACATGATTTGGATGTTATGAAATGCCTAGTTGATAGTTATTTTAAAGAAATTATGTAATTATATGCAGGGGAATAGTTGGACAGCAGCAGTGACGTGATTTTGAAAATTCACCAAAAATAGTAGAAATGAAATTAGGTTGTGAATGAGAAATAGAATTAAAGCTTATTGAGTCTATTTTTATATAAAAAAAAGGATGTAGGAAAAAGAGTTTTATATTATGAGATACTTGATTTTTAGTGAAGAGAGGTCGGAACTGTCAAACTGTGTAATAAGGGAGAATTTAACTAATAAAATGTACTAATTGGCCACACAAAAAATTCTGGAAAATTATGGTAAGAAGATATATGAGTCTAGTTTCATGGAAAATTTACGGATCTAGATTTTGAGTTTTGTAACTCAAGTTATAATTCATTTAGTGAACATGACGCAGATAGACAGTTTTAATTTTTATGCCCCGAACTAGTAAGTTAAGTCTAATAATGCCTCGTGCTCGACTCCGAAAACGGTCTCGGGTAAGGGGTGTTACATTTATTGGTATCAGAGCAAAAGTTTAGTCGATTCTCGGAATATTCAATATGAGTAAGAGTCTAACTATACATGCCATACTTATATTTTGATAGTGTGACGACTCTTGACAATTTTAAAAATGTTTTTCTTTTATAGTAATGGATCCCGAAAGAGATGGTGCAGATGATGTAGAGAGTAATGCGCCCGCTCCCATGAAGGGACGGTGCCACCAGATAGTCGTGAAAGGCCCGCATACGCTTAGTCAGTCGAGGAGGGGGCTCGAGAAGCCTTCTTCCAAGCTATGAATGATTGGTTTGCTGAATTCGTTCATACGAACCCGGCTGTTAGACCTCCACCCCCTCATGATCCATAGACCACCTATGTAGCTCCCCCAGTTATAAATACAGTTAGAAGAGAGAAACCACCCGTTGACAAGATCAGAAAATAAGGGGCTGAAGAGTTTCGGGCTACCAAAGATGATGATGCAGAGAAAGCTGAATTTTGGCTCGAGAACACTATCAGAGTCTTTGATGAGTTATCCTGCACACCGGAAGAATGTATTAAATGTGTGGTGTCACGTCTTAGAGATTTGGCCTACCAGTGGTGGAAGACACTTGTGTCAGTAGTACCGAAAGAAAGAGTTACTTGGGATTTCTTTCAAGAGGAGTTCCGTAAGAAGTACATCAGTCAGAGGTTTATTGACCAGAAAAGAAAAGAGTTCCTTTAGTTAAAACAGGGTAAGATGACTGTGATCGACTATGAACGTGAATTTATCCGACTCAGCAATTATGCTCGAGAGTGTGTGTCTACAGAGGCTATCATGTGCAAAAGATTTGAGGATAGGCTCAATGATGATATCCAACTGTCAGTTGGTGTTTTAGAGATAAAATAGTTTGTTGTTTTAGTTGAACGAGCCTGTAAGGCAGAAGAGTTATTAAAAAGAAAGGGTAAAGCTGAAATTGATATGCAAGACACGAATAAAAGACAGATGAGCAAGTCATTTCAGTCTACATCCAAGAGGCCTAGAGAGTTTTCTACGAGATCTAATTTTTCAATCGGGTATTCTAGCCGAAATAGAGTTGGAAGATTTATGGATTCAAAAGCTAAAACCACTTCGATTGCGAGTGTTGGCAGTATTCAGCCTGATAGGCCTGAGTGTCCTCAATGTGGTCGACGTCATCCAGGTCAATGTCGAGCAACTGAGACTGGTTGTTTCCGATGTGGTGCGCCGGATCATTTCATTTGGGAGTGTCCCGAGATGGTTAAAAAAGAAGTAATACCGAGTGCAAGATCAGGTAATGCCCTTGTTAGAGGCAGATCTCAGAGAAATTTAGGAGTAGGGGCAGGTAGAGGTACATTTAGAGATACAGCGACAAGATCAGATGTTAGAGCACCCACAAGGACTTATGCTACCCGTGCTCGTGAAGAGGCATCTTCCCCCGACGTAATTACGAGTACATTTTCTCTTTATGATGTTAATGTTATTGCTTTGATTGGTCCGGGTTCAACCCATTCCTATGTTTGCATGAAATTAATGCCTAGTATGAACATGCCCATAGAGTTTATGGAATTTGTGATTAAAGTATCGAACCCATTAGGTCAGCATGTGTTAGTAAACAAAGTATGTAAAAAATGCCCTTTGATGATTAGAGGTTACTATTTTCCGGCTGATCTCATGCTATTGCCATTTGATGAGTTTGATGTTATTCTTGGTATGGATTGGTTAACTGCACATGATGTGATAGTGAATTGTGGAAAGAGATTCATTGAGTTGAAATGTGAAAATGGTGAGTTCCTTCGGGTTAATTTAGATGAGTCAGATAGTTCAATTTCCATGATTTATGTTATGTCTGCTCAGAAATGTTTAAGGAAATGATGTGAAGCTTATCTTGCTTTTGTGTTGAATACTAAAGACCCAGAGTTGAAAATTGAATCAGTGCCAGTGGTAAATGAGTTTCCTGATGTGTTTCCGGAAGAACTACCAGGTTTGCCTCCTATCAGAGAAGTTGAGTTTGGTATTGAATTGATTCCAGGTACGACACCTATTTCTATTGCTCCTTATAGAATGGCTTCAATAGAATTGAAAGAATTGAAAGCTCAGCTACAGGAATTAACTGATAAAGGCTTTGTAAGACCTAGTTATTCACCATGGGGCGCGCCAGTGTTATTTATGAAAAAGAAGGACGATTCCATGAGATTGTGCATAGACTATCGGCAACTTAACAAGGTAACCATCAAGAATAAATATCCACTACCCAGAATAGATGATTTGTTTGATCAATTGAAGGGAGCCACTGTGTTCTCTAGATAGATTTGAGATCCGGATACTATCAGTTACGAGTTAAAGAGTCAGATGTTCCAAAAACTACTTTTCTAAACTAGGTATGGTCACTATGAATTTCTTGTGATGCCATTTGGCTTAACTAATTCTCCCGCTATTTTCATGGATTTAATGAACCGGATTTTTAGACCTTATTTGGACAAGTTTGTAGTCATGTACATTGATGACATCTTGATTTATTCTCATGATGAGACTGAGCATGTAGAGCATTTGAGAACAATTTTACAGATATTGAGAGATAATCAGCTTTATGTCAAGTTTAGCAAAAGTGAGTTCTGGTTACAGAAAGTTTGTTTTCTTGGACATATTGTCTCAAGTGAAGGTATTAGAGTTGATCCGAGTAAGATTTCAGCAATTGTTGATTGGAAGCCTCCCAGAAATGTATCATAGGTCAGAAGTTTTCTTGGTCTTATCGGTTATTATAGACGATTTGTAGAGGATTTTCCAAGATAGCTACTCCATTGACAAGATTGTTACTGAGTAAAGTCATCAAGTTTGAATGGGTGAGAAGTTTCAATGAGTTTCAACACGTTAAAAGTATTGTTGATTAAAGCTCCTGTTTTAGTACAACCAGAACCGGGAAAAGAGTTTGTGATTTACAGTGATGCATCCTTGAATGGACTAGGCTGTGTACTTATGCAGGAAGGAAGGGTAATTGCTTATGCCTCTAGACAGTTAAAGCCACATGAGAAAAACTATCCGACACATGATTTAGAGCTATCTGCTATTGTATTTGCATTGAAAATCTGGAGACATCACTTATATGGTGAGAAATACGGAATATTCACTGATCACAAAAGTTTGAAGTACTTGATGACTCAGAAAGATCTGAACTTGAGGCAAAGAAGATGGCTAGAGTTGATTAAAGATTATGAGCTAGTGATCGATTATCACCCGGGTAAGGCAAATGTTGTTGCTGATGCTTTGAGTAGAAAATCGTTATTTGCATTGAGAGCTTTGCACACTAGTTTGGCATTATCAGATGATGGTTCTATCTTAGCTGAGTTGAGAGCTAAATTGACGTTTCTTGAAGAAATTTGTGAAGCTCAGAAAGATGACAGTGAGTTGCAAGACAAAAGAGTTCAGTGCGAGTCAGGTGTAGAGTCTGATTTTCAGATCGGTTCTGACGGTTGTTTGTTGTTCAGAGACAGAGTGTGTGTACCAAAGAATGATGAGCTTATTAGGAAAATCTTACTGGAAGCACATAGCAGTTCTTTGTCTATTCACCTAGGTAGTACAAAGATGCATAATGATATGAAGAAAATGTATTGGTGGACAGGAATGAAAAGAGATATATCAGAGTTTATTTATAGACGTTTGATCTGTCAGCAGGTAAAAGTCGAACATCAGGTACCTTCAGGTTTATTGCAGCCTGTATTAGTTCCCGAGTAGAAATGGGAGCCCGAAGAGACTATGCGAAAACAGTACCCAAATCTCTTTATAGGTAAGATTTTCAGGGACGAAAATCCCTAAAAGGGGGAGAATTGTAACATCTCGAAATAGGGCCTAAACGGAACAGTGGTTTCGAGACCACAAATCCGAAGTCAGAAAAATATTTTTATATTTTATTTGATATCTATGTTATGTGTTTGAGCATGTGCTAAAATATTGTAGGTTAACTTGTTTGTTTGGGTGTTTAATTTAAGTGAAAGGAGTAAACCGAGTAAGTGGGAAAAATAGCCATTGTGAAATTAAGTGGTTGAATTGATGATGATTTCTTTAATTGAAGGGTGGATAAGGTAATTTAGCCATAATTGAACATAGTGGCCGGCTAAGATGCATGTATTAGTGAATTGGTAATTGTTTATTTTATTTTATGACATTATGGTATATTATAATATATGATAATATATTATATTAGAAGAAAGGTGAAAAGTAATTTAGCATTAAGTAAACAAAATGAAGAAGAAAGGTGCATAATGGCCGATCATGATATGCTTGAAATAGTGGGTGGAATTTTTATTATATTTTATGTTAAAATATATTAGTTTAATAGATGTTATAATAATGTAAATGATAAAAGATGAAAGTGTTCATCTTTTATCATTTGTTCTTGGCCAAAACTAAGAGAAAAGAATAGGGAGAAGAAGCTTTGTAATATTAGGCCTTTACAAGCTCAATAGGTAAGTGATTTGAGTTCGGTTTTAATAATTTTTACGTTTTTGAGATCGTTGCTTTGAGTGCTACAAAACCCATGTTTGAATTTTGAATTTTGATGAATATTTTGAGTTATGCCATTGATGAGAACTTGTGATTTTTGATGATTGATGGTAGATTATGCATGTTTATGAGTAGAGGAATGATTTTTACTAAGTGATTTTCGGTAAAAACGAGCAAAACGAGCTAATTAGTAAAAGTTGTTATTGTTCATAAGTATGTGTTATAGTAAGAATTTAAAGTTGCTATAGAAGGGAAAAATGTTCAGCATATTATAAAACATAAGAATAAGGGCTGAAGTTTAATTTTCGAGCCAAGAGGCAGAATCATAATTATGTAAAAGTTTAGGGGTAAATTTGTAATTTTGTCAAAGTTAGAGTTAAGGACTGTTTTGATAAACGTGAGTATTAAATAAGCTAAATTTGCTATTATAGATCAAGAAGCACGAAATCCAGAGTTAGATCGGGAAAAGAAAAAGATAGTGGACTAAATCGATATAGTTTATCGTATTTTGTTTCGAGGTAAGTTTGCAGTAAATAAATGCAATATTCTATTATTTTACATTTAATATTATTAAATTCCAGCATTTACATATTTATTCTGTAAATTTATTGTTTAAAGACTCAAGTATGAATTGTCGGAAAAGCTATCTCAGAAAGTTCCGGTTGAACCTTAGGAATGTGTAGGATACAAGTGTCATGACATTAGAGTTTAAGGAAATCATGTAAGACCATGTCAAGACATGGCATTGATATGTTACTATAACGCAAAGGTCCCATGTAAGACCATGCCAAGGCATGGTAAGACCATGTCAAGACATGGCAATGGTTAAGTTTCATAAAGAAAGGTACCCGAGTATCCTTAGTATTCCAAGTGGTTCAACGGGAAAATTCAAAGAGTATACCAAAGTAAAGGTAAGACAAGTTCAAGCTAAAAAGGTAAGGTAAGACAAGTTCATGTTAAAAGGTAAGGTAAGAATACAAGTTAAGTATATTGAATTAAAAGCTTAAGTGATCTTGATAAGAAAAGAATAAGATAATTCATTAAGAATGTTGTTATCTATTTACATGTAAACTTACTAAGCTTTATGCTTACTCCCATTCTTTAATTTTTTATAGTATTACAATCCAACTCGGGGATCGAAAGGACGTCGGAGATCGTTACACCAAAAATAGTAGAAATGGAATTAGGTTGTGCATGAGATATAGAATTAAAGCTTATTGAGTCTATTTTTATATAAAAAAACGATGTAGGAAAAAGTATTTTATATTATGAGATAATTGATTTTTAGTGAAGAGAGGTCGGAACTGTCAAACTGTGTAATAAGGGAGACTTTAACTAATAAACTGTACTAATGGGCCATACCAAAAATTCTGGAAAAATTATAGTAAGTAGATATATGAGTCTAGTTTCAAGGAAAATTTACGGATCTAGATTTTGAGTTTTGTAACTCAAGTTATAATTCATTTAGTGAACATGACGCAGATAGAATGTTTTAATTTTTATGCCTCGAACTAGTAAGTTAAGTCTAATAATGCCTCGTGCTTGACTCCGAAAACGGTCTCGGGTAAGGAGTGTTACAAGTTTATATAGGTAAACAATTCAAACATTTCAAAAAGCCTTTAAGATGGAATATGGTTAATATACAGAACATAAAAGCACTAAAATCAGGACCTCGATGACTGACCCATACTAATACTGCGATGTAGGCACTTATTCAAGTTATGATCAACCATTTGGCACAGCCCATATTATTTTGGTTCATGTGACTCCCTTTCGTCCATATTCATCCTAGTTCCTCGATTAGACATCAAGGAAATGGCATCTTGCGTCACAAGTAGACCTGTTCATGGGTCGGGCTACTAGCCAAGGCTCGAAGGCCTGCCTGAAATTTGGAAGGGTTTGGATAAAAATATTAGGCCCAAAAAATGGGCTTGGCAAAAAAATTAGGCCCGTTTAAAATATGGATCGAACTCAGGCTTGGACTACTTTATATTATGTAATTTATAACACATCAAAAAATAAAAATAAACCTATATTAAATATATAATACTACTCTAATGTAAACATTAAAATAATGTTAAAATGACTATATAAAAGTATTTATTAATTTATTAAATATTAAATCAAAATAATTTTTAAAAATTAAATTAAAATAAATAATATGGGGGCCTAAAATGGTCTTGAGTTAGTCTTTTGCAAATATAGACAAGCTTGGGCAAAATTTTAGGCCTATATTTCTAGTCGGGCCAGGCTTGGGAAAACATAAAGTATATTAATATCATGCTCAAGCTCGGCCCATAAACACCTTTAGTTGTAGGTTGGTTAAGAAAAACTCCCACGACTTTTTTTTTCTATAATGGCAAATGCGATCGATAAAACGCTTCAGTTCCTATATTGTGTTACTGCTATGAGAAATATTTGCTTATATTTTTCGTAGAGCCATGTACTGTCGACTTGAACTGTGGGCCTACATTGAGGGAAAACCCTAAGACAAGGTTGGAATGTCCATAACAGTTGATGGAAGATTTGATACCCTGACACGACTTCACCATCCTGATTGCACGGGTTGACAGTCTACATCTTGAACACGGTTTCGAGGACATACTACTACATTGCTGTCGTCCAATATTCAAGCTCGTTGTATGATTCATCCTAATCACCGTACAACTCCTTCATAGCAAGTTTTTTAGCACACCATGCTTTCTATATGAAATCTTGTACCGGTAATGGGTTTTGCATGTCTGCCTCCATCACAACAATCAAAATAGTGGGTATTGCCTCGACCAAAGGTTTGATACATTGGCTGATCAGCTTTGTATCTAACTTTCAATGATATTCAGTCAACCATGTCGTAGTACAAGTATGAGGGCCTTCATACTTTCGAATCTCCGATAGTTGTGATTTTTTCATAAAAGATGCCTTGATCCTCCACCTACAACCTTCAGATGCATTTCGACACTTTCTCACATATAATATTGGGTTTGATATCACAACTCTATAGTTGAAAGAAACCTTTAAGTTGTACTGTTTTATTGTAGCAACACAACTTTCCTTATCATCATATTCTAGCCTAACCCTAAGCTCTTTCAATTCCTCATCATCTGACACCTTATAGATTGGAAAAATATTTATGTACTTTGGGAACTTAAGTGTACGGGCAGCGTCAGGGTCGACATTCATTAAATGGTGATTAGGATCGAATCTAGTCACCATGCCACCTTCACGCTCGTATAGTTGCAGGAAGTCAGCGTATTCACAAACTAGATTTTCATCTACATAGTCATCAACAATTTCATCGGAATTAGTGTCGTTGAATTCATCTACGTGAGCATTTGGGACTTACTCTTCCTCAGGCCCTTCCCCTTTTACATCTGGCAACCCAAAGTCGTGCTGAAAACCAACAACCAATAGTTGTATATTAGTAACCACAACTTGTGTTAGGTAATTGAATTTGTTGCTAGAAAATGACAATGCAGCTCCATAATAACCGCAATCTTCTAATCTCGCATTCAAGCCGAACTCATGCCAAAATATGATTGTCTACCCAAGAAGGATGTAGCTTCATCAATATTTGGGTTAAAATTTGAAGCCCATTGATTTAAAGGAGTAGTGTCAGTTATCGGAGCTGTTGATGGCAACGGTTGAGTGTATGCCTTGGGAGCAGAATTATTGTCGTGTAACTACGTATACAGCTCCGCAGCATGCAGGTCTCTAAAGTTGGTATATGCATATATCATTGCCTCCCCATCGTTATTGTTAAAAAGTTCCAATATTTTTTACGTCTGAGTATTGGATGCTGTAGGAAATCTATAATACAATTTTGAAATTGCTTTTCCACAATGACAAGATAATTTTTGTCTTTATTTCATCGAGTTTCGCAAAATTTGTAAAGCTTATGTCTACATAATGTCTGATTCAAAAGCAACACCAACATCAGAATCCATAATTTGTCCATCATAGTAGACGAATGTTCCGATCTGGTTGTTCATCTTTAATATAATTACAATTTAAATTAATATAGTTGTTAACAAACCCTAATAAGACTAATACCCTCTATATTTTAAGTTTCCATTGAATTAACAAACGAGTGTAGTTATAATAAAAAATAATTAAAATATTGATGCTAACATATGATATTAAAACTTCAACACTGTTTCCATATCATATAATAAAAAGACCAACTTCATACAATAACAGGGCCAAAATTTTCGATGCAAGATAATACATATCAAACATTAACCCTAGTTTCCTAGACCTTAATTACATAAACCCTTCACCATATACACATCCATCATTATTTGGTTTAATCTCCCTACAAAGCTTAGGAATGGAGTCGACAAAATTGTTCGGAGACCCTCTGATTTGGATTTCTCCTAAGGATATGGTTACCCATAATCAGTTGGAAAGTTCTCTTTGCACCATCTTTGGCGATGGCCTTCACAAATTATTTGATTAAAATCTCATACCATTTTGCTCTATTTTTCTTATTGGAAGATATCATCAACCATAGACTATATGTTTGACGTATATAAATGTTTCTCTTAGGAAACAAAATTTTTGAACTTCCCACCTAAGACCATTATAACATAACCAAATTAACTCCTACATAATGAGGTTAATAGCAATTATGTGGGCAACAACGCAGTCATTGTTTGGGTCCATCCTAAAATTTCTTAATTTTTCTACCAAATTGTCAACAACCTCTCGTTGCTATTCAGTTTTTATCTTTTTTAGCAATTCAGATACTGCTAATGGTTTTTCTTTGCACAAAAGATTTATAAAGCACTGTATTTATTAAAATATATACCCTAACCCTAAACCATTTGATCATATCAAATTAATCATATTTCATAAATTCTAAACCCTACTATCTTATGTCACAAACAAATACACATAATGTCATTTTATTCTATTCGTAAACTGTATAACCATAATGTAATTACATTACAAAGTTTTCTTACCTTTTTATCTTGGAACTTTCTCCTTTTTAACTTTGATCCTGAGAAAAAGATAGTACTTCCACCAATTAATACAATGGTAACCAATGAATTGTCTATAACATTTAGATTTTCTTATATTACCTAGGTATATTAAATTTTTTTCTATATAATTTGGAAAATAAAGCCTAAATAACATTTATAATTTTCCATATTTTTTACTTTAATAACTCAATTTTTGTTGAAAAAATAAAACATTTAAAATTGATATATCATTGTAGCATTTACAATTTCATATATTTTCTACATAAATTATTTTATTTTTACTGAAAAGAAGTTAAAAACATTTACAATTTAAACTAGTGACTAGTTTTCGACACTTGAAAATATTAACCAGCAAAACTATCTTCTAATAAATTTAAAAACTTTAATAACTACATGTTTTTTCCCCTTCACTTTAATTGTTTTTTTTTCAAAAACAACTCTAAATTATTTTTTGCAAACTGATACAAAATGGTCCCAAAAAAATTAGAGATTTTAAGGATCTCTGTATGGATAGATTTAGGAATCATGAACCTGTAGTCATGTTAGTGCAGGGGAGCAAAGATTTCATATTACCAATTTGGACTCCCTAGGTAGCAAGAAATCTCCGTCCCTCATACCAGTATGACAAGACATGAGAAAATCTGTATTATTTGAAGTCTCAATAAATCAGTTGCATCGATTTTAGCCGCATGTCGATTTGAATTCTGTTTTCATCTCTTATATTATTTCCGTAAAAAAGCCTGTATTATTTAAATATATAATTATTTTTTTGTATTATTCCAGAATAACCCTTCATATTTTTGAGTTTTTAAAGTTACACGACCAAAGCGCTTGTGTTGCACGCACGTGTGTTTAAAATTTTAAAAATTAAAATACTAATAATAAATTGTCAAAATGCAACATCGCTATTTAAATTTAACGCCGATTTCATAAAAAGAAAAGAAAAGAAAAGAATTTGAACGTCGATAATTTCTCTAGCAATGGCAACAATCAGGGCATCACCGTCGACCTCCTCCGCCACCACCACCCTTACCATCGACAACAACTCGGCTGCCTCATCCTCCTCGTCGCAACCTCAAGAAGCCCTCGTCCTCGAACTCCGCCCTAGGAAAAAGAGAGTTACCTGGAAAGAAGGAACCGTTGACAACGAATTCATGAACAAGAAGAGCTCCAAGATCTGCTGCATTTACCACAAAGAAAAGCCCTTTGATGAAGACGACAGTGATGATGATTGCCATGATCATCATCACCATCCATCCCACGGCAACCATTCCTCCAACGATGGCTGCAGGCTCAACCCTAGCAATAGCACCTAATTTGTTTGTTTTGAAATATGGGTTTATTACCCTTTATTATTGATGTAATGAACAAATTTGATGAAATTCTATATCGGTTCTATATATTTCCTATATTTCCTTTTATATATGTGTGTTGCTTTGGGAAATGATTTATTTTGTTTCTGAAAAATATATGCAATTGGTATGATTAATTAGTATGTGACAGCTAAAGATGAACTTAACCTAAGTTATTGCCATCAAGAATTAATGTTTGCCTAGTATTTGGGGGATAACTTTGAGAGATTGTGTGCTTCTAAACTATGTTTTGCGGATTTCAACTAGGTGTAAGTGTTAGATATAACTATGTGTCCTACAATTTAGCCTTTTCTGTGTATTTGGAGAGTCAGGTCTTTAGCTATGTCCAAATGTACCGGAAATGGGTGTTGTAAGTGGATACTTAAAGAAAATTAACGAGTTAGAGTAAAATATTTTCTTTTTTCTACCAGTTGATGAGATGATTCAAGAATTCCAGAATCAAGTGAGTAAGGTATGCTTCATACCTCCGTTTACTTTGTTTTGTAAGCATGTTTGATATTTGCTTCATTGATACCAATTATAACAAATGTAACTCTAATTTGCCTGTCATTGTTTTGACTCGGAATGGAAATATTGAGATAGAGAGAACTGCTATCCTTAGTTAACTGTTGATAGGGAGATGGAGAATCAAATTAGGAACAGCAATTAACCATCATGAAATATTGATTCCGTTTTTGTTTACAAATGCATCAAGCCACGAATCAAAGGCTTTTGATGTTGGGCATATGTCATTTTTGGATGTTTGCTAGCTGGGGAATGCAGTTTTCCTTGGTGTGAGTGTCTGTTCATCTATTTCTTTTCTAATGATCTTGGTGTTTCCCTTTGCATTAGCTTCTTTTGTCTGTTGTTGCTATTGCTGTATTGGCACAGTTTACTTATGTATTGTTGGATGGGCGGGAGGGGGTTCTAAAGAGTTTGAGGGTTGGTGAGAAGTCTGTGAAGGGCCGGGAGGGAGGAGATTTGGAGATCAGGGAGGGAACAGGGGACACCAAGTAAAACCTTTGTTAGCTATTGATGCTGGAAATGTGAGGCATTCCCACAAAACAGATTAAACTGAGTTATAGGAAGCATACCCTTTACTCTCTTGATGCAGGAATTCTTGGAAAAGCTTAACTAAGCAGCATGCTAAGTGAAAAAATGGAAAGTTGCCTGATACTGTTTTTGAGCTTAATGGAAATACTGAGATAGATGGCAATTATCCTAGTTAGCTGCAATTACGATAGTGGGGGAATCAAATTATGAACATGTGATTAACCATTAACAATCGTTAAATGTTGATTCCATTAAGCCACGTCTGATTTTCTACAGTTGGATTCATAATGGCCTCAAATTTGGATGTTGGCTTGCTTGAGATTACGGTTTTCCTTGGTGTCAGTTTCTGTTCATCTAGTCCTTGTTTGCCTCTTATTTTTTCCCTTTGCTTTATCATCTGATTTCTGTTCTTGTTATTGCTGCAGTATGGTTTACTTATTTCTTGTGTGTGTGGTTTAGTCCAAAGGGTTTGAGGGTGGGCGAGAAAAATGGAGACGTGGGAGGAGATTTGGAAATCAGAGAAGGGAATGAGAATGTGGTGTGAGGAATGGGGTCAGCTACGAGGGAGAGGTTAGAAAGAGAGAGAGATCGTTCAAAACCAAAAAGGAGAGTTGAGAAGTGCGCAGCTGTTAAATTGTTCGGATATGTGTCGGGCATGAGCACTTGAATAAAAATGAAGAGGGAAAGCAACATAGTTTATCACTTCTGTCTCTCAATCTTCTGATTTCTCTTCCTCAGTTATCTTGAATATGCCTCAATTTTTGGATTCTAATAAGTCAGTGGAAACTACTTGAATGGCTACCATCGGTTTTCCTGGTTCGGATGACTCCAACAAACAACTCTGAAATTTCTCTTCCTCAGTTATCTTGAATATGCCTCAATTTTTGGATTCTAATAAGTCAGTGGAAACTACTTGAATGGCTACCATCGGTTTTCCTGGTTCGGATGACTCCAACAAACAACTCTGAAATTGCTTTATCTTAGGATGAAGCTGCCAGCAAGATGCGTGGTGGAAAGCCATCTTGAATATGAATCGGTAACAATTACTTCAATGGCTTTTGAAGACTCCATGACTGCCTCAAACAGGTCTGTGCCATTGCTTTAGCTTATGGTGAAGCTGTCAGCACAATATATGATGAAGAATGCATCTTGAATGTACCTTATATTTCAGATTCTGATTAGGTGGCAGCTACTTCAATGGCGACTACAATTTGTGCTGGAAGAAATAATGTATGGGAAGGTGGAAACATATATATTTTACATTAATATTTGTATATTATATTAAATTTTTTTATATTTATAATTTTTATATACTTGTATCATGTTTGTGTTATTTTTTATTGGTCGTATTTTGTATGGTGTTCTAATTATTTATGGTAAAAAAAATTTCAAGCTTCTTGTTCAACTCAACCCAAAAAAATTAAAAAATTTAACTTTTGATTTTTCAAAAGCTAGTTTAGGTGACAAATTATAAATTTGCGATTCATTTATATTAACTATAAAAGATAAATATGATATATATTAACTATAAAAGATAAATTAAACTTTTCAAATATTTTATATTAATTTTAAAAAAGTAATTAAAATTTATATTTTATATACCACGATATTAACAATGAGTTATCAAAAATTATTTTTTATATTTGTATAATAACCTAAATTGAATATTTGTTAATACTAAAATAATAATAATAACTTAGCATCGTGCTAATAATATGTGAAAATGATATTACTTTGACTCAATTATAATTTTTATTGTAATTAATTATACCTTAAGTTTATATATTTTACATACCATCGTATTAACAACTTTAAGTTTATATATTTCATGTATTACCTATATCATAATATTGATTATTTAATAATTTAATTATAATTTAAGTTTATATATTCCATATATATTATAATATTAAAGAAATTAAATATCAGTTAAATACATATTTTCTACTTTACAATATGTCTAAAATAGATTTTTTATCTTTTGAAAAAAATATTTTTTAACGATAAACATTGCCAAACTTTTAAAAAGTATTTTCCAAAAATATTTTTTCACAATATTTTTCAACCTCAATGATAAACTAACCCTTAGTCTACTTTAAAATCTTAATTAAAAAAATATCATAAGATGGAAAGTTGACATAATTGAAGCATACAGAATTTGGTTGATTTTTGTAAGGTTAGAATGTGTTTCAAGTTGTGATAATACTCTAGAATGACATATTTTTATGTATTAATTACACATTTATTTTGAGTATGATCCTAATAATTTGAGCTATTTATGGTTTTTTATCTTGTAGGCTAAATTGAAGGCAAAAGGAAATTTGGGAGCAAAAAACATTAATTTAAAGATAAATTGGGCCAGCATGTGAAGTAAGAGAGAAGTGGTGCCGAAAATGCATAGTGTGGAAGATTTTGGGAGCAAAATGCAAAAGAGATTTTATAGCACAAGACTCTATTTAATTTTTAATTATATTAGGATAATTATTAAAGATTATTATTTAGATTTAATTTTAGCATTTATCTTTATTTATCTTTAATTATCTTAATTTATTTGTATTTATCTTTTAGAATTTAATTAGGAATAAACTAGGTTTCTTAGTACTATAAATAGGGGATGGAGTGACACAAATTTCACTCATCTTTTCTGAAAACACTTTCTCCCCCATAAAGTTTAGCCTTTTGTTCTTTCAATATTTTTCAATAAAAATTCTGTTTCCTTTACATTTATTTCCTTTTCTCCAAAAATCATGAGCCACTAAACTTATCTAGCCAAAAGTTGTCGAAAATCCCCAAAAGGGTTCATGAGGCTTAGAATCCGCGCTTAGCCTTCTCAATGAGTATTCATCGTTTCTCCGCATTACGAGGTTGACACTTCTGTCCATGTCCCTTAATAGGTGATTTTTTTCAACTTGTGCAAGGAACGACCGCTTTGTACGTTTTGGGAAGGTTGCACAGTCGATCCGTTAGCTTACTGCGTTAGAGGTTGGCGAGCCCAAGAGACAAATGGCGTGGTATTTGCCATTGAGAAGTGATGATCTAGCATAAGATGGTCCCACAAAAGCGATTGTTGGCTAGAGTCAGGTTTCGCTAAATCGTAAGTCTAAAATCTTGGAGCTGGTGATCGTAGGCGTCATCTTCCACTTTAACTGGCTTATTCTGTTTGAGAAGGATCACCTAAAAGCCGAGGATTGAACCCAAGGAGGATCGAGACAACCGAAGGCTAAAATCTCTCTATAAGAAACTTTTTCTCAACTCTATTTATCTCTATTATTTTTATTTTTATTTTAATTTTCGTAATTTCAATTCAATCAAAACTTTTAATTCTAATTTTATTTTATTTTTTTCCAGATCAAAACTTTTAATTCTGATTTTTTTCTAGGTACGTAGGTTTTTTTGAGCACGATTCTGTCCAGGATTTCGAGGAACAAGCAATTGTGCAAATTCGGTCCCTGAGGATTTGACCCTACTTCACTTATACTATTATTTTTTATTATTTTCATTATTTGATAGGGATAGGATATTTTTGGTGCTCTCAACGACCGCATCAAATTTTGGCGCCGTTGCCGGGGATTGGTAACGTACTAATCTTGTTTCTTTGTTTCTTATGACCAGATTTGCTCTAGGTATTCTTGCATTTGATTCAGAAATAGAGAAGACTGCGAGAGTTAATCACAATGAGACAAAGTTACAGAAAAAGCAGTCAGGAGTGGTTAGGACTCAGAGTAACCCACCACCAGAAATCGAAGTCGACTACGAAGTTGAGTCCAGGGTTAACAAAAACCCTACTCAAACACTTGAAAACAAAAAAATAGAAGTCGATTCACCAGAAGAAGTGTTTAATGCTAGGGTTAACGAAAACCTGAATCTAGCATATCAACCAATGGCTCAAACGATTCTGCAACTGGCCGAAGCTCCGGCAAAACAACCGCAATTATGCATCGCGTATCCTACTATGGATACTAATTTTGAACTGAAGTAAGGTTTAATCTAGTTACTACCAACTTTTCGTGGGTTACAAAACGAAAATCCCCACAAACATCTGAAAGAGTTTCATATGGTTTGTCTTAGTATGAAACCTCAGGTGGTAATTGAGGATCAAATCAAATTGCATGCTTTTCCTTTTTCCTTACCAGATTCTGCTAGAGAATGGTTGTTTTATCTTCCTCTTGGATCTATTACAACTTAGGCTGATTTTTCTTGTTTGTTTCTCAACAAGTTTTTTCTAGCATCACGTGTAGCTAAGTTAAGAAGGGAGATAGTTGGGATAAGGAAAAAAGAATCAGAGTCTCTTTACGACTATTGGGAGCAATTTAAGAAGTTGTGTGCAAGTTGCCCACAACATGGTATTACGGAACAGTCTTTGTTCCAATACTTTTATGAAGGCTTAAAGCCCATAGAGATGAATATGGTAGATGCCGCCAGTGGAGGAGCGAAACATGACTCCCTAACAAGCAAGGGACTTGATATCCATGATAGCTGCAAATACGCAACAATTCCTAGCCAATCCTGAACCCCCTAGAAGGGTTCACCAGCTAAGTAGTTCAACCTTAGAAGATAAACTTGATAGACTTACTAATATTGTGAATTCCCTTTTTACAGAAAAAACAAGACCGACCCGACTATGCAGAATATGTGCTACACCTGAGCATACAACTGATGTATGTCCTAGTTTGTATGATGATACTATGGCCCATTTGGATGCTGTGGGGAACATTCTTGGGCCACCACAAAGGCAAAATGACCCTTACGCTAATACCTACAACCCAGGATAGAGAGACCATCCCAACTTGAGTTATGGGGCAAACCCGCAGTATAATCAAACATACCAAAATTGGTTTCCATAACAAACGCAAGATTCAGGTACCTCTCTAGAAACCATGGTCAATAAATTAGTAGCTAATGTGTTTGATTTCCAACAGCAGCTACATCGGCAAACTTTGGTTTCCAACAGCAAATACTAAGGAAAACTTTTGATTTCCAAAAGGAAACAAAGTATTTTCAACAGAAAATCAAGGCGTCTATAAGAGAGTTGACCATATCAATTGAGAAAATGAACTCACAAGGGAGGTTGCCATCACAAATGGAACCTAATCCAAGACAACATGCAAATGCAGTGACGTTGCTAAGTGGAAGAGAACTGGAACCAATTCCTAGCAGAAATCTTGGCCAAGATTTCGCCCAAGAAAAGCACGGGAATGATGATTAGGTCAGAATGAAACCTCCATTTCCTAAAATTCAACCTCCATTTACAAGACGATTGAACCAATGTCAGAAAGGTGAAGAGGACAAAGAGATCCTCGAAACATTCAGAAATGTAGAGATCAACATGCCACTGTTGGATGCAATTAAACAAATTCCATGATATGCCAAGTTCCTTAAAGAGCTCTGCATCAACAAACGAAAATTAACTGGTAGTGAAATGGTAAGCGTTAGTGAGAATGTATCTGCAGTATTACAGCGAAAGATGCCAGCGAAATGCAAAGATAGGGGCATGTCTGCAATACCATGCAAAATAGGCCACTTAGGAATTAAAAAAGCTATATGTGATTTAGGGGCCTCCATAAATGTAATGCCTTTTTTTATTTATGAATCACTTAACGCGGGTTTTTTGACGAGAATAGGTGTTATCATTCAGTTAGCAGGCAGGTCTATTGTGCATCTCGAAGGATTCCTCGATGACGTATTAGTGAAAGTAAACGAACTTATATTTCCTGCAGACTTTTATGTGATAAAAATGGAAGAGGATAACACTCATTAATCTTCAGACATCTTGCTAGGCCGATCTTTCCTTAGTACTACAAATACTAAGATTGACGTGCGTAGCAGAACCCTCACGATAGAGTTTGACGGGGAGATCGTGAAGTTTAATGTTTACGATGCTATTAGTCACCCAAGTGAAATCTTGAACGTAAACCGTGTCGACATAATTGACTCATTAGTAGAAGAAACTTTTGAGTCATCTTATGGAGATAAATCTAAAACGATGTTTGATGATTTTGAATCTGTTAATGAATTGTTGTCTCCTATGGATACTAAACTTCTACCTTCTGTTGTGCAGGAACCAGATCTGGAATTCAAACCACTTCCCGAGCATCTCAAATACGTATTTTTGGAGAATGATGAGACCATTGCCAACTTAAAAGGAATTAACCCCCTGACAAGCACACAAAAGATTTTCTTGGAGGAAAATACGAAACCAAAGAAAGAGGTGTAGAGACGATTCAACCCAAATATGGTGGCTGTGATAAAAAGGGAAAATTTTCAAGCCCTTATTCTATCCCAATTCCAAGTAGGAATAGCGCGTCCCTGCTTTATACAAATCAAAACCTGCACCCAAACACTCCACCCTTAAGCCAAACACTCTACCTATACACCCTCAAGCCCTAAAAATTTATCTAATTTTTCACCCAAACCCCCACCAGCCACCGCACCTTCTTCTTTACCCCCACCACCGATTTTTCAAACACCATGGTAAGGACTAGCCCACGTCATCTCCATCTCCATCTCCATCTCCACCGCGCAACGCCAAACCTTCCCCTCCTTGCAGCTATGCATGAATAACAATGACTACATGAGGAGTTTTTCTAAACCCTTTTACTTTCACCTATTTTTCTTTTTCATTTTTCTTTCACATCGAGAACAATGTGTTTTAAGTAGGGGGAGACATTCCTCATTATTTCTTCCATTTTATTTGCTGATTTTACTGTTGTGTTACTGCTGCTGCCTTGTGCTCGTTTCTGCCCACATTTATTTTTTTAAGAATATTTTGCCTCTTTTCATGCACAAGATTTTTATCAGGACTTGCCCACTGTTTGACATGCGAGCATGATTCTTGTCTACTGAGTTCATCATGATTTTGCTAGTTTGATTTCGTCTCCACTGTTTTATTTCTATTAGGCTAAAATAATTATGATTAATAAAGTTAACCCTATCTTGCTTATAGTAAAATCGGTTAAGTCTAAATTCAAATAACACACTTCATATAATTGCATGCTAAAATTATGTTCATGTCTGTTAGGTAGTTGCTGAAACTTATTTTTGACACTTGATTGTTCTTCCTATTCCTCCTAATTAAAATTCTATTTCATTAAATTTTGATGTTTTCATGGTTATGAGTACAACTTAGACTGACTGAGTATCTGGGGTAGGGTGCTTGGGTTGTCATCCTATTTTATGTCAAAAGGTTGTGTGACGTGTTAGGTAAAACTCTGCTAACTGGAATTAAACTATGTTTTTTAGAAATATGTTGGGCTGAGTAACCGGGGTGAGGTGCTTGGCTATCATCTCTCTTCGCGTCAAAAGATTCGATATGTTCTTAAGAAAAAAAATAAATTAGGAGTATGTTGGGCTGAGTAACCGGGGTGGGATGCTTGGCTGTCATCTCTCTTTGTGTCAAAAGGTTAAATATATTCTTACACAAAAAAAAAAAGAAGAAGAAAAGGAAATGTATTAATAAATTTGCGTTAGGGGACTAAAGGTGGAAACAAATAGGGTGTCTTGGTAAGTTTAGTAAATTACCTGATTTTCATGAAATAATCCAAGTCGATTTTGTTTTTTGTATGTATTAATTGGAATACTTTTTCAGTTTTACTTAAAGCAAGCTAAGGGTTCTCTTTATTTTTCATATGCATTATGCCTACTTCTTATAAAACTTTAGACTGATATTTCTTTCATGGCAAAATTCTAAATTTCACAGTGGATAGGAACCATACTTGAGGGCAAGCATGGACTAAGTAGGGGAGAATGACATATTTTTATGTAGTAATTACACATTTATTTTGAGTATAATCCTTCTAATTTGAGCTATTTATGATTTTTTATCTTGTAGGGACTAAATTGAAGGCAAAAAGAAATTTGGGGGCAAAAGTGTTAATTTAAAGATAAATTGGGCTAGCATGCGAAGTACTAGAGAAGTGGTGCCGAAAATCCAAAGTGTGGAAGATTTTGGGAGCAAAATGCAAAAGAAGAGATTTTATAGCACAAGACTCTATTTAATTTTTAATTATATCAATGATTATTATTTAGATTTAATTTTAGCATTTATCTTTATTTATCTTTAATTATCTTAATTATTTTTATTTATTTGTATTTATCTTTTAGAATTTAATTAGGAATAGACTAGGTTTCTTAGTACTATAAATAGGGGATGAAGTGACACAAATTTAACTCATCTTTTCTGAAAGCACTTTCTCCCCCATAAAGTTTAGCCTTTTGTTCTTTCCATATTTTTCAATAAATATTCTATTTCCATTACATTTATTTCATTTTCCCCAAAAATCATGAGCCACTAAACTTATCTAGCCGAAGGTTGTCGAAAATCCCCAAAAGGGTTCATGAGGCTTAGAATCCACGCTTAGCCTTCTCAACGAGTATTCATCGTTTCTCCGCATTACGGGGCTGATGCTTCAGTCTATTGCCCTTAATAGGTGATTTTTTCATCTTGTGCAAGGAACAACAGCTTTGTATGTTTTGGGAAGGTTGCACAATCGGTTCGTTAGCTTACTGCGTCAGAGGTTGGTGAGCCCAAGAGACAAAATGGCGTGATATTCGCCATTGAGAAGTGATGATCTAGCATAAGATGATCCCACAAAAGCTGTAACATCCCAAAATAGGGCCTAAATGGAACAGTGGTTGCAAAACCACAAATCTGAGATAGAAAAGTTTATTACGATTAATTATTATGATTTACTGAGTGATTAAATACATGTGTTAGAGTATCGATAAGAAATTTTATTGATTGTATTCTTAAATTACCTATTAGGACTTGTTTGCAAAAGTTGCTAAATAGGGGTTCTAATTCATAGAGTAGTTGATTGAAATGGGGATTTGAAGTAGGAGTCCTTAAATGGTAATTAGACCATTTTATTTTCCATGGACAAAAATGAACATACGTAGATAAAAATAACTAAAGTTTTAATGAAGGGCATTTTAGTCATTTGGAATTAAAAAGGAATTGAAAAGGGAAAAAGATGGCAAAATGTTGTCCATCTTCTTCATTAGGCCGAAATTTCGAAGGGGACACCATAGCTAGGGTTTCTTCAACTTCTCAAGCTCATAGTAAGTGCATCTAAGCCCCGTTTTTAATGTTCTTTACGTTTTTGGAGTCCCGATAACTTGATTTAGCTTAATCTAGCAATAATTTAACCTAGGGTTCATATTTGGAAAAATGCCCATAGGTGAAATGTGTTTATTTTGATGTTTTGTGATATATTATGAAGTCTAAAATTATGTTAAACAATTTTTGCTAAGCGATTTTAAGTGAAAACGAGTAAAACGACTTAATCAGTAAAAATACCTAATGTTCACAAGTACATGTTAGAGTGAGAATTTGATGTTGTCATAGAAGGAAAAAATGATTAGCATGTCATAAAACATAAGAATAATGGATAAAGTTTAATTTTCGAGCTTTGGGGCAAATGTGTAAATATGTAAAAGTTTAGGGGCAAAAATTGTAATTTTGCCAAAGTTAGAGTTAAGGACTGTTTTAATAAATGTGAGTATTAAATAAGCTAAATTTTCTATTATAGATCAAGAGGAACGAAATCTGGAGTTAGACTGGGGAAAAAAAAAGATAGTGGACTAAATCAATATAGTTGATCGTATTTTGTTCTGAGGTAAGTTTGCGGTAAATAAATACAATATTCTATTATTTTACATTTAATACTATTAAATTCCAGCATTTACATATTTATTTTATAAATTTATCATTTAAAGACTCAATCATGAATTGACGGAGAAGCAATCTCAGAAAGTCCCGGTTGAACCTTAGGAATGTATAGGACACAAATGTCATGACATTAGGGTTTAAGGAAATCATGTAAGACCATATCAAGACAAGTTTCAAAAGGAAAGGTACCCATGTATCCTTAGTATTCCAAGTATACCAAAGGAAAGATAAGACAAGTTCATGCTAAAAAGATACAGGTAAGAATTCAAGACTTAAGTATATTGAGTTAAAGGCTTAAATGATCTTGATAAGAAAAGAATAAGATAATTCATTAAGAATGTTGTTATTCATTTACATGCAAACTTACTAGGCTTTATGCTTGCTCCCATTCCTTTCTCTCTTTTTATAGTATCGCAAGCCAACTCGAGGATCGCAAGGACGTCGGATATCGTTTCACACTATCAAAGGATTATTTCGGTATTTTATGACTCGAAACATTTTAAGTTATGGCATGTATAGGGACTTAGCTCTTTTGTGTGTATGCCCTTATGATATGGCTAAAGAATGGCTTGTAAATACTTGATAATGATTAGCCATTAAAATGGCTTATTAAGAACATGTTTTGGGTGTTATGCATGCCTAAATGATAGTTATTACAAAGAAATTATGAAAGAGTAAAATTTGCAATGGAACAGTTTTTGGACAGCAGCAGTGACGTGATTTTAAAAAATCACTAAGGATAGTAGAAATGAAATTAAGGCGTGAATGAGGTATAAAATTAAAGGTTATTGAGTCTATTTTTATATGAAAGAAACGGTGTAGGCAAAAGAATTGTATATTATGATATAATTGATTTTTAGTAAAGAGGGGTCAGAACCGTCAGACAGTGTAATAGGGGAGACTTTAACTAATAAACTGTACCTATTGGCCACACCAAAAATTTTGGAAAAGAAGATATATGAGTCTAGTTTCAAGGAAAATTTATAGATCTAAATTTTGAGTTTTGTAACTCGAGTTATAGTCAATTTAGTGACTATGACGCAAATGGACAGTTTCATTATGAATAGGGAAATAAATTGTTTTGATTTGTTTAAGAAATCGGATTTTTTTTAATGTTTCTGGTTTGGTCCCGAACCGTTTCAATTGCATGTTTTAGGGCCTCGAAGGCCCTATGTATGTGAACGAATTAATTTTAAAAGTAATTTTTTATGCCCCGAACTAGTAAGTTAAGTCTGGTAATGCCTTGTACTCGACTCTGGCGACGGTCTCGGGTAAGGGGTGTTACAAAAGCAATTGTTTGCTAAAGTCAGGTTCCGCTAAACCGTAAGTCTAAAATCTTGGAGTTGGTGGTTGTAAGCGTCCTCTTCCACTATAACTGGCTTATTCTGTTTGAGAAGGATCACCTAAAAGTCGAGGATTGAACCCAATGCGGATCGAGACAACCGGAGGCTGGAATTTCTCTATAAGAAACTTTTTCTCAACTCTATTTATCTCTATTATTTTTATTCTAATTTTAATTTTTGTAATTTCAATTCAATCAAAACTTTTAATTATATTTTTATTTTATTTTTTTTTCCAGATCAAAACTTTTAATTCTATTTTTTTTATTTTTTTCCAGGTACGTAGGTTTCCTTGGGCACGATTCTGTCCAGGATTTCGAGGAACAAAGCAATTGTGTAAATCCGGTCCTTGAGGATTTGACCCTACTTCCCTTATACTATTATTTTTTATTTTTTTTAATTATTTTATAGGGATAGGATATTTTTGGTGCTCTCAACGACCGCATCAAGTTGTTAAACTCTTATTCCCATGCAATACAAAAAAAATCTTTGAATTTGTATAAAGAAATTGATTGACCCATTCCAACAATTCAATGATTAGAAAAGGAATATAACATAGAAACCCTGTCTCACATTGAATGTATTCCCGCAATGAAGAACATCCAATTAGAATATTAAAATCCCTTTGAACATCCAAATTGATTTCAATCCCAACACTGTTCTCTGTCGTCTCCATTCCCTTTTCAGCTCGACCTTTGACTTGGTTCTCGAATGATTAGTTTCAGAGTATTAGATGATTCAAAGAATGCTAAAGCCAACCAGCCTAGCTACACTGAAGCTGAATCAGTCCAAGTGACTATATGATGGTTTTAGAATTGTCATGAGTCGTCAATGTGTTTGTTGAAGTTGGCCTGCATATAGCACATGAAGCATCAAGAAGCAAAACTGTAATATCCCGGGTCAGGGGCTATTTTGTTGTTGCATGTTATTGCATGTGTTTAGTGTGCTGTGTTGCTGTTTGTGTAGTTTCGGGGTTTAATTGTAGGCTAGAAGTAAGCCTGAGTAGGTAGGAAAATTTTAGTTTTTGGGCTTAGGTGAGAGGAGCTGAGGGAGTTGGGGTTTAAAGATTTTATTTGGTGTTTAGTTGCACAAAAGATGAGCTAGCAAAGTGGCAAAGCAAGACGCCACTTGGAGCTTGGAATGGCGTCATTTGCAGGAGGGAGAGGTCTTGAGTTCAAGCTGCAGAGTGCTCCCTTTTTGGTTTATTTTGACGGCATGGAGGAGGAGAGTTGTTGGTAGTTCAAACTCTACCATGGACTTGGTCAAATGATGAGTTGGTGGGTGGAGAGTGAAAGTAGGAGGGAGACTTGTTCAAACTATTTTAAACTTGTGGCTTGGAGTGGTTGTGGGGATTATGGCCGAATTTTAGGGAGTTGGGAGTGGGGGAGTGACGGCTTGGTGTGGGGAAGTGATAGTAGCCGAAATTCCCTTAGGCTTTTGTGCATTTTCGGTCTTTGGGGTGTCAAGCAAAAGTTCTTTCTTTGGTCTTTTGTTAGCCGAATTTTCTAAAGAGTGTTCTCTCGTTTTTCATTTTCCTTCTTGAAACCGAAAGTACTTACAACCTTCGCTTGCTTTGTTCTTTGCTCTTGACTTTCATTGATAGCCGAATGTCATCTTGAAGACACAATTGTGTTTTGCTTCTTTTGCTATTCACCCTTCCATTTCCTTGCTTCTTCACTTTGTGTCAAGCCGAATTTAGTATCTCTCCTTCTCACATTTTTCTTTTTCCCTTCTTAAACTTTGATAGCCAAATCTTATCCTCCAAAACACTTTCTTCACCTATTTGCTTCAAACCGAATCCTTCCATTGTTTCCTCCATTCATCTTCCCATTTCTTTGTGCCGAAACCATAACCACTTGCATCTCAAACTTTTACTTTCTTTTCTTATACATTATTGCCGAAACTTCATTCTCATCTCCTATTTTCTTTTCCTTTCTTTTCCATTCAAAACCGAACATAGGTGTGTGTTAAACACTTAGGCCGAATCTTCTTTTATTTTTGGGTTGCATCTTAGTCGAAACTCTTCTCTCCTAGAAGTCCTCTGTTGGCCGAATATAGTAGGTGTTGGGTAAGCCTTGGCCGAATGGTCATTTAATTTCTTTCTTTTTCTTAATCGACTTGGGTTTGATTAAAGGCCGAATTCAGCATTGGTTGAGGGGAACTAATCTCTTGTGTAATCGACTTTTGTTATAGGACAATTGGATTTTGGTCACAATCAAGTGGAGCCTTCGTTCTTGATTAACCGTTTGGGTAAGTATTGGTAAGGGCTAGTTCTATTAGTGAATTCTTTTATCTCGTTAAGCCAAGTTAATTATGGATTGATGGTTTTTCTTATTAGGTGGTGGCCGATTGACAAAGGGATCATTAGTTGGTTCGGGTTTGGTAGGAAACCAAACCAATAGCAAGGTAAGGGACCAACACTAACCCCTGTGGTTTATTTGGTCTTGGCCGAATGGTTTAAGTAATTAACCCATGGTTGGCCGATTGTTTTAGGAACAAGAGGATCGAGGGTTGTAGACGGGTTCTTAGGATTAAAACCTTCGCTTTACCAGGTGTGTAAACTAACACACTGATACTTAGTAATTGTTATTAAACCTGTTTGCCTATCAAAATCATGACAGTATGATGGATTATTGGATACCCAAATGGGGTATATGTACGGATCCGGGTAAGTCTGTAGCATTACGAGTTCTATTGATGATATGCTCAACATTATGATCTATGTTATGTATGCTATGAGATGTAATGCTAGACATGTTGGCATGATATGCATGACTTGTATGATATGCATGATCACATGAATATGGTATGATGATGGGTGATATGAGAGGAGGGAGGATATGATATCCGTGTCTTTGGGACACTGTGACTTTGGGTCACCAGAGGTTTGGCACCTCCAGTGGTTTGGTACCACAGATGATATTTTGTGACTTTGGGTCACCAGAGGTTTGGCACCTCAGCGTCTTGTCCCAGTGGCTTAGTACCACGGTGGGTTGGCCCCACAGTTGATATTACGGGATTGACGCCAGTGATTTGGTATCACACGATGGGTTGGCCCCATCATCGGATTTGTGACTGCGGTCACCAGTGGTTTGGTACCACATTGTGTCTTTGGGACACCAGAGGTTTGGCACCTCATTGCGACTCGTCCCTGTGGTTTGACACCACCGTGGGTTGGCCCCACTTGAGATATGGGATTGTCTGCTAGTGATTTGGTATCACACGATGGGTTGGCCCCATCATTGGATTTGTGACTTCGGTCACCAGTGTTTTGGTAACACATTGTGACTATACGTCACCAGTGGGTTGGCACCACACTTATGGATATCGTGACTTTGGGTCACCAGTGGTTTGGCACCACCAGTGGGTTGGTACCACACGGGGTAGAAAAGGCGATACGGATGGTTAGGATCGGGTTGCATTAATTGTATTGCTATGTATGATGTGTGTTAGCATAATGGTTTATCGGGAGCGGGATTTATGCACTGAGTCATTCGACTCACCCTCTCCTTTGACATTTCAGGTGACTCGTAGACGCGGACATGGAGCCGGGATGGACTCGGGGTGCACATGCCATGCTTTAATAAAAGTTTTGCTCAGACTATTCAACTTGGGTACTTTAGCTTATCTACTTTATTTGGGTTTTAATTTGGATTTGTAAAAGGCCTTTGATTTATGTTTTATGATGTTTATGTTTTAATTAGATTTTCATATGCCTTAACAAAATAATTTGGTATGAATTTTACTAAAATTTGGAAAGACAATGATTTCAAAATTATAACGCAATGTGTTTTAAACTATACCATCGGGTATCACACTATGCTTTGATATAAAGTAAACTCAAACAATTTCCCAAATCAAACTCGATTTTCTATTAAGTTCAAAAAAATACTTTAAGTAATACTAAGAAACTATTGAATTCCTAATGGGATGAACTCGTTTTAACTACACATTTTGGTTAAGTTTTCAAGACTTCCGGGTTTCAAATACACCATTTGATTTCAAACAAGTCTACTCAAATTTTCTTCAAATACACTATGTTTCCACCCAGCTTTTAAACGAAAAATCTAACCTCTCAAAAACGTTTTTCCCCGTAACATACCAGATTCAGACGTGATGTCTTGTCCGGGTTTGGGGTGTTACAAAAACAAGCCGCCTGAGTCATGCAGTAGCTGAAGCACATTGATATTGTTGTATTTCATTTTGTTTTGTTACTTTAATTGTTGTTTTGTAAGTTAGTCAGATTTGAACTAAGTAGGTAACATATTTTGATGTAATTAGGTGAAGCTTGAGCTGATAAATTAGCTTTACAAAGTGTGCAAGTCATGTTTTATAAGTTTCAATGTTACTTAGTGGTAGTAGGTAATGTTTAGGTGACAATTTACTTATTTTTTACCAGCTTATGTTTGGTATATGTATTGACATTATGCCCATCTTTCAAAGTTAATGAAAATTCTTCAGAATTCTTCATCCAGTTTTCTTTTAATTCTTTGCTTTCTTTTGTTCTTCATGCCCGATTCTTTTTTTGTTTGCACAATAAGTATTGAGCCTTCAAGCTCAAAAAACTGGTTTCATTTTTGTTCTTAGTTCCAACAATTGGTATCTAGAGCTCATCTTTCTAGTGGACCTATCATTTTTCATTCCTCAAAATCATGTCTTTATCAGGTTTCTCTCCAGCTACACTATCAATCTTTAATGGAGAAGGCTACCACATTTGGGTAGTAAAGATAAGAACCTACCTGCAGGCATTCGACTTGTGGGAAGTAGTTAACTCGAATGTTGAACCAGCACCTCTAAGAGCCCATCCCACAGTGGCTCAAATCAGGCAACACATATGATGTGATCCCGGCCGTATCATGTTACGACACAACTCGACGTCACTGAGATTGGCCTAAACACAATGGGCCCAAGTGCAAAATGAAATTTAATTTCAGTTTGTTAACTTGTGTGTAGGTTTTAATTGGGGTGGAAACCATTGCTGGAATAATTGAACAATCACAGATGTCTAGCTCATGTGTTCCATGCAACTTGAAACAAGCTCATTTATAGCTCATCCTAGCTCATTGAGCTCCACATTATTTGTTTTTAGCTTGTGCATCAATTTGCTGGAATATCTAATTAGACAATCCCCAGCCGAATGGGCACAAACATGCAACTTAATTGAGCTAATTAACACTACAAGACCTTTGATGAACTCTAAACATATGTAACGGCAATGGACAGCATGTTTAATCTTCCCAATCAGCTAATAATTGGCTCTAATGAGTTGAATAAATTTGGTTCAATGCTTAATAACAGCCTTTTAATTTCCCCTTTTGGCAGCCGAATGGACAGTAGCAAAAAAAATGAATGTCATGTGGCACATGAACAACGTTCTTTGTGTAAATGCTTAAATATAACCAACCAAAGGTGTAAATGGACGAATTGGAACAGCCACCATCATGTGAAAAACGTTTGGAAACTGAATGGCTTGTGTGAATAGCTCCTTGTCCATTAAACTCTCCAAACATTTATTTGGAAAAGCTCATAACAGCTGCTGACCTTTAATTCATCTTCATAATAGCTGGATTTATTCCTCTCTTTAATGTCGATCTATGCAACAGCTGGTTCCAATGATTAATTCACCTATAAGCACAATTAAACAAATTAAATGACTGTAGCAAATTATTTAAGCCGGAATATAATAATTGCCGAAATTATTTAAACAACTAAATAAATTTAAAATAACTTAATTACTTAAACTAAAATAACTAAACATATTACTAAGACTCATTTAATACTTAAACTAAATATTATTTAAGTTTATTCTAGCAACTAAATGAATAAACTAAAGAAAGCTATAATTGAGATATTCCAACAAATTGATGCACAAGCTAAAAACAAATAATGTGGAGCTCAATGAGCTAGGATGAGCTATAAACAAGCTAAATGAGCTTGTTTCAAGTTGCATGGAACATTTGAGCTGACATCCGTGATTGTTCGATTATTCCAGCAATGGTTTCCACCCCAATTTCGAATAATTAAAACCTGCACACAAGTTGACAAATTGAAATTAAATTTCATTTTGCACTTGGGCCCATTGTGTTTAGGCCAATTTCGGTGACGTTGAGTTGTGTCGTAACATGATACGGCCGGGATCACATCATATGTGTTGCCTGATCTGAGCCACTGTAGGATTGGCTCTTAGAGGTGTTGTTAAACATTCGAGTTTACTGAAGCAAGAATTGTAGAGAAGGTTATCTCAACCTTGCCTAAAAGATATGAGGAAAAAAATTCATCCCTTGAAGACTCGAGAGATATGAATAGCATCCCTTTGACTGAGCTGATTAATGCTCTTTATGCTCAAGAGCAAAGAAGAGCCAGCAAACAGGAGGAGCATCAAGAAGGTGCCTTCCAATCCAATAGCAGACCTGTCTCGAGCTCCTCTAGCTACAAAGGGAAGAAGACTTGGTCAGATAAGCCTAGGAAAGATGGAGCAAGAATAAGATATCCACCTTTCCCACATTGCAAAAGGCTCAATCATCAGGGTGAAAATTATGGGTTCAGGCCTGATGTGCAGTGCAAAATCTGTAAAAAGATGGGTCGTGTGAGAAGGTTTGCAAAAACAAAGGCAAGCTGAATCAAAACTAGCCTCAACAGCCTAGAGTTGAAACTCAAGTGGCAAAAGAAGGTAGTGACCAAGAAGAGCAAGTCTTTGTAGTCCCTTTCTCAGCTGCCAAAAGGAAAGATGGCTGATAGACAGTGGTTGCACAAACCACATGGCTCCAAATGCTGCCATTTTCAAAAACATCGATAGAAGTTTCAAAAAAAGAGTGAAAGTTGGAAATGGACACTTCATCAAAGCAGAAGGCAAAGGAGATGTGCTGATAGACACTCCTATAAGTACCAAACTAGTCTCCAATGTCTTGTTTGTGCCTAAAATTGATAGAAATCTGCTCAGTATAACTCAGTTGCTAGAAAAGGGTTATTTAGTAGTGTTCAAATGCAAAGAATGCCTGATTAGTGATACAATTGGATTAAAACTCATGTCAGTGACCATGGCTGACAGAAGCTTTTTAGTGGACTGGAATAAGAGCTCAGACACTACATATCCGCTGTTTTAGATTAATCCAAGCTGTGGCATAAGGGGCTAGGTGATGTTAACTATTAGTCACTGGTTCAGTTAACCAAATGAGACTTGGTTGAAAGCTTCTCCAAATTAGTTGAAAAAGAAGATGTTTGTGAAGTGTATTAGCTAGGAAAGTAAGCCAGATTGCCATTTCCTACAAACAAAGCCTGGAGAGCTTTTGAAAGGTTGCAGCTTGTTTACACTGATGTGTGTGGCCCTATGAAGATACTGTCTTTGAATAGCAGCAGGTATTTTATCCTTTTCATTGATGATTACTCTAGGTATTGCTGGATTTACTTTCTAAAGTACAAGTCAGAAGTGGCCTCAGTATCCTGAAAGTTCAAGGCTGTAGTAGAAACAAAAATAGGTTGCAAGTTGAAGACATTGAGGTCAGATAATGGGACAGAGTATACCTCAGCTATGTTTCAAAGTTTTTGTGATGAAGCATGCATCAAACACCAGCTCACCAACACCTACACACCTCAACAGAATGGTGTTAGTGAAAGAGAAAATAGAAGCTTGATGGATATGGCAAGATGTCTATTGTTTGAGAGGAATTTGCCCAAGACCTTATGGACTGAGGTAGTTAACACAGTTTTTTATCTTCAAAACAGGCTACCAACCAAGGCATTGGTTCATAAAACTCCATTTAAGGCCTGGTTTGGGTTTAAACCATCAATTGCTCACCTGAGGGTCTTTGGATGCATATGTTATGCATATGTTCTAGCAGTAAAAGGAGACAAGCTGGCCAAGAAGGCTCAACCTGGCATCCTGGTAGGCTACAACAGTGTCAGGAAAGGGTATAGGGTATTAGACCCTTCATCCAACAAAGTCTTTTTGAGTAGGGATGTTGTATTCGATGAGAAGTCAGGCTGAAACTGGGATAAAAATGAACCAGAGACTGCTGCTGAAGACCTAGTGAAAGATCAGACTGAAGCTGATCAAAATGATCCTGAAATGGACAATGATGATGTGCCAGCCAGGGGAACCAGACCATTGGCTGAAATGTATGAGATGGTTGATGTGGCTGCTGTTGAACTAAGTTGTTTTAAAGAAGCTGAAGCTCAACAAGGTTGGAAACAGGCTATGCTTGATGAATTGAGTATGATTGAAAAAAACGAGACCTGGGAGCTAGTTGTAAGACCAGCCAACAGGAAGGTCATTGGAGTGAAGTGGGTGTTTCAAGCCAAGTATAATGCTAATGGAACTTTAAATAAACTGAATGCGAGGCTGGTAGTGAAGGGATTCAATCAGAAGTATGACATTGACTACTTTGAAACATTTACACCAGTTGCCAGACTTGACACAATTAAATTACTAGTTGGTGAAGGGATTCAATCAGAAGTATGGTATTGACTAATTTAAAAAATTTGCACCAGTCGCTAGACTTGACACAATCAGATTACTAGTTACTTTGGCTACTCAGAAGCATTGGAAGATTCATCAACTCGATGTAAAGTCTACCTTTCTCAATGGTTTTCTTGAAGAAGAGATATATGTTGAACAAACTAAGAGTTTCAAAGTTGTTGGTTAAGAGGATAAAGTGTACAAGCTAAAAGAAGCCTTGTATGGCTTGAAACAAGCACCAAGAGCTAGGTATGACAGAATCGATTGCTATCTAGCTAGCCTGGGATTCAGAAGAAGCACCAGTGAGCCTACCTTGTATGTGAAGAAAGAAGGTGATGAAACACAGCTCATAATCTCCTTGTATGTGGATGATTTGTTGCTGACAAAAAGCAACAATGCCATGTTGGCTGATTTCAAAGAAAAAATAGAGAAGATGTTCAAGATGTCAGACTTGGGACAAATGTCCTACTTCCTTGGCATGGAAGTGTCTCAAACTCAGCAAGGGATCTTCCTAAGTCAGAAGGCATTTTCCTTGAAGATTCTGAACAAATTCTCCATACTGAACTACAAGGCAACAAGCACACCAGTTGCTGTTGGAGCGAAGTTATCGAGTCAAGGTGATTTCAAGAAGGTTTGTGAATCAACCTATAGGAGTTTGGTTGGATGTCTACTTTATTTGACAGCCACTAGACCAAACATTATGTTTGCTGTAAGTTTGCTATCTAGATTGCTACAATGTAAAGCATTTACAAGCTGCCAAAAGAGTTCTCAGGTACATTAAAGGTATACTGAGCTTTGGAATAATGTTCACCAAAATTGGTAGTGTGAAGCTACTTGGTTATGCTGACAGTGACTGTGATGGATTGATAGATGATATGAAGAGCACCTCAGGGTATCTGTTTACCCTTGGTTCAACCATTTTTGGTCAGAGCTTGGAGAAGCAAAATATTGTTGCTTAATCAACTGTTGAAGCTGAGTATGTAGTAGCTGCTAGTGCTGTTAACCAAGCCATTTGGCTAAGAAAGATTATGACAGACTTGCATCTTCACCAAAGGGAAGCAATAGAGATTAAATGTGACAACCAATCTGCTATTGCAATTGCAAATAATCTAGTGTTCAATGGCAGAACAAAGCACTTCAAGAATAAGTTTCATTTTGTTAGGGAGATGGAACAAGCTCAAGAGGTGAAACTGATTCATTGCAGTTCTGAGGATCAGCTTGCTGATATCTTGACAAAGCTCCTTAGTGTGTCAAAGTTCATGCATTTGAAAGTAAAAATGGGAGTATGCGGTATGCAAGCCAATGAGGAGTGTTGAAGTTGGCCTGCATGCAGCACATGAAGCATCAAGAAGCAGATCAAGCCACCTGAGCCATGCATGCAGCAGCTGAAGCACATTGCTGCTGTTGTATTTCATTTTGTTTTGTTACTTTAATTATTGTTTTGTAACTTAGTCAGATTTGAACTAAGCAGGTAACATATTTTGATGTAATTAGGTGAAGCTTGAGCTGATAAATTAGCTTTACAAAGTGTGCAAGTCATGTTTTATGAGTTTCAATGTTACTTAGTGGTACTAGGTAACATTTAGGTGACAATTTGCTTATTTTTGACCAGCTTATGTCTGGTATATGTATTGCTATTATGCCATCTTTCAAAGTTAATGAAAATTCATCAGAATTCTTCATTCAATTTTCTCTTAATTCTCTGCTTTCTTTTGTTCTTCAAGCCCAATTCTGTTTTTGTTTTCACAACAAGTATCAAGCCTTCAAGCTTAAGAAACTGCTTGTTTCATTTATCTTTGTTCTTAGTTCCAACAGTGTTATACTGTTGTGATTGGTTATTCATTTTTCCATTCTGCTATCATGCTTGTTATTTCATTTTGTTATCATTTGTTTGTATGTGTTGTTGTGGTCTTATATAAACCCTACTTCTTGTCTTTTTAATATATGGAATAATTACTCTCTTCTTCAATACTATTATATTTTCTCCTTTTTGAATATTTTTGTTATGGTATTAGAGCCAGGTTCCGATGACCGGTGATCAATTCTGTCCTTGTCAATCATAGAATCCTCTAAATCTGAAGCAGTGGAACAATCTCTCACAGAGGTTAATGGCCAGCCTTCATCGAAAACTACTCCCACCAGCACTATTTTTATATCAAAGAAAATATCTACTTTGGTTAATGAGAGTAACTTCTTAGCATGGAAACAATATGTGCTTATTGTAATAAAAACACATGGACAACAGAAGTATATTGATGGCACTATCTCTATTCCTCCTTTGATGATTACTAATGAAGAAAAATAGTTTGAAAAACCATGCATTCATTTATTATGAACAATACGATTCTACACTTGCTTCATGGCTTCTCTCCAACGTAATTTTAGCTTTACATAATCAACTGCTTGGTGTTGGGGTTTTGGCAGCAAAACAAAGCAAAACAAAAGCAAGAGCAAAATGAAAATAGAAGTAAAAATAAGGGCAAAGTGTTTGAACAAGAAGATAATCGAAAAATTCAAAGACAAATTTTCATTAAAACTTGAAAATATATATGAGTTACATAGTAATGGACAGTTACTTAATGTCATAACTGCTCCCACTAATACATGACTACTAAACTTGAATTACACACAAAGCAAGTTGGCTTATCAGCTATTACATAAACAACAAATCCTATAGAAATCCTGCTAACTTTGATAACAAGTTACAAAGAAACTAAGTTAAGTTACACAGTGACAAAATGAACAAAATGTTAAGGAAGCTGATGCACTCGGTTTAGCACCAATGTTGGTCCTTAGCTGATCAGCTGCTGGTCTCCTGTTGCATTGCAGGCCAATGCTCAACACTCCTCATTGGAATGTATGCAACAAACACCAATTTTACTCCTTAAAGCTTTAAATCTTGTAGTACCGAGTGGCTTAGTCAAAATATCATCCAATTGATTTTCTGAACTACGATGAAAAAGGCTGACTTCTTTTAATGGTTCAACTTCTCGAACAAAATGGGATTTGATTTTGAAGTGTTTGGTTTTACCATGAAAAACTGGATTTTTGGCTATGGCAACTGTTGATTGGTTGTCGACCCTGATTTCATTAGCTTCAACCTGTTCTTCATTCAAGTCACTTAGCAGCTTCCTAAGCCAGATTGCTTGATTTACAGTTGCAGCAGTTGCAAGATACTCTGCTTTAGCTGTCGACTGAGCAACTATTTGTTTCTTGTTTGAGCTCCAACAAGAGACACTTGAGCCAAGTGTAAAGAAGTAGCCAGAGGTGCTCTTCATGTCATCGACAGAGCCAGCCCACTCATTATCAGAATATCCAATCAGTTTAAGTTCATTTCCCTTTTCAAACTTCACTCTATAGCTCAAAGTCCCCTTGACATATCTAAGAATTCTTTTTGCTGCTTTAAAATAAAACATCACAATAGTGCATAAACCTAGATAGTAAGCTAACAACATACATGATATCAGGCCTGGTTGATATTAAGTAAAGTAAGCAACCTACTAGGCTTCGATATTCCTTTTCATCAACCCTCTCTTGATTTCCACTGCTAGTCAGCTTCTCCCCTTGAGCCACTAGTGTGCTGACTGTTTTGCAATTTGACATGCAGAATCTGTTAAGCATCTTTAAGGCAAAGGCATGTTGGCTTATGAAAATGCCTTGATCAAATTAGTTTACTACCATGCCAAGAAAGTATGTCATAACTCCCAAATTTTTCATTTCAAAAACATTTTGCATTTGCATTTTTAATTCAACAATCATATTTTCTTTGCTTCCAGTCACCAACAAGCCATCTACATAAAGTGAAACAATAAGCAATGTTTCATCTTCAGATTTCTTCACATAAAGTGTAGATTCACTCACACTTTTCTCGAACTCGAGCCTAGACATGTAACACCCCAAACCCGGCCTAGACGTTATGGTCGGATCTAGCATGTCACATCAAAAGGTAGTTTAAAAGATATGCGTTCGTTAAAAATTTTGCATCCTTCTTGAAACTCCGAATTTCGTTGTTTGTTTGTAAAGGCAAGGTTTGCTTAATGTGTATTCTTGTAAAGATGTTATTATTTTAGAAAACTTTGTTTGTTGCGAAAATCGAACTTGAAAAGTTGCGGAAACCTGATATTTTGAAAGCGGTTGTGAATATTTAAAAAAAACTTGTGATTAACTGATTAACAATTCATAATTAACAGGATTACCAAATGAAAGTTTTAAAAGAAATTCTCGAAGGCCTTATTACAACAAATATTAACCCAAATAAAGAAAATAATATAAAATAAGTTAAAACAGAATTTACTAAGCTTCGTTAGAAGCAAATCCGAAGTATAGCCACCTCCGAGTCCTTCGCGGCTCCAAATCCTCTAACGTTGGGGATTACCTACATGGTTAAAGGAAAGGGGGTGAGTTAGGAGAACTCAATATGTAATCCCCTATAAAGGTCACTATCTGGGCCTGAGCCCTTACGATATCGGTCTGGGCCTAAGCCCTAAAGTCATGATAATGCAAGCTAAAATACAGCCTAACCTAATCCAACCATCACACCACCCATACCAACCAATCGTACCATGTGGGGATCAAGTCAACCCACCCCGCCAAACGCACCAATATTGCAGTCAAGCTGCTAGTCACGGTATATATGGTTGAGCCACTAAAACGATATGTGGCATAGCCACTAAAATGGTATGTGGAAGAACCACTTAAAACAACACTTCCTCCAATCATCAAGCCCAACCCATGCAACATGGTATGAATACAGTGTAAAATATTTATAAATATAAATATAAATCACATACACGATATTTAACCACAATCGAGGGTATAACAGTAATTTTCACCCCTCTGGGGGTATTTCGGTAATTTTACCCATCGAGGGTATTTCAATAATTCACCTACTAAGGGCATTTCGGTAATTTACCCTCTAGGGGTATTTTAGTAATTTACCCTCTAGGGGTATTTCGGTAATTTTACCCATCGAGGGTATTTCGGTAATTCACCCACTAAGAATATAACGATAATTTTCACCTGTAATGGCCTTTTCGAAGGCCTAATGTCGCCTCGAACGACTCAGTTACCATTTTCGGTCGTTACAGGGCTATTGGGCCAAAACTCGATTTCGATCCATTCGGGCCCACACACTCGTATGGCCCATTTTGTTCATTTCTAGTCTCGGTTCTGCGGACTTTACAGTCGTATCAACTATTCGATCACTTTTCCATCGGTTTTGCCCGTGTGGGTCGGTTAGCCCATTGGGCCCACTTAGCCTGTTTCGGCTCGATAAGGCCCATTACGGCTTCAGATTCATGAGAGTGTTCGCGACACTCTCAACGATCTACCGCCATCACTAGTGGCTCGGTTTGTCACTATGAGCGTTCGCACGCTCGAGTGCCTCGGTTGCCGATACTCTGGCTTTTCAGCATTTCGGCTTATGCCTAAATCACAACACATCACATTATCACAAACAATGGTGTGAGATTACACACCTGATTACGAGTTGTACTTTCCAACGCCTTCCAAAACACCTATAGTGATAGTTGACAATAGGTTAGTCTCCACTTTGATACACGTAACTAGGAACACTTACTAGGCTAACTCCACTTACCACAACGCGATCTCTTGGCTAAAGCAAACGGATTCCTAAAATAATTGATGCACAAAAAGGGAGTTATCATCCACCAATATTCGGCAATAGGGTGAAACCCAGAATACGATTAGTACTACTTACCCTCAGATTCGACAAGGACAGATTCTTGAACAGAAAGGAGTTGAACATGCATGACCCTCAGAGATGATAATCAACTAGAAAGAAGAGGGAAAGGTTAGTTTCAGCTTGGCCAACTAGAGAACAAGAGATGAAGTGTTAGGGGAGAATAGATTTGGCCCTACTCAAAAAGGGGTCAAGATTGTAAGTATTTCGGCTTATGCTTTGAATGGAGAGGGAAAGAACAATAAGAGAAGAAGAATATGTTGTACTCGGCCAGGGAAGAAAGAGTAGTGTAACGAGAAAAGAAGAGAAAATGGAAGTGGAGGCTTACCTATTCGGCCACTAGCAGGAGAAGGAAATGATGTAGCAAAGTATATTCAGCACTTGACAAGAGAAAGTGAAAGAGACAAAAGGTTGAAGAAAAGATGCACGAGTGGTCAGTTCACAAAAGATTCGGTGAAGAACACAATTGAGAGAAGAAAAGAAAGGGGAAAAGAGTACCCAAAAACACCAAGGAAAAATTCGGCACTCTCCCCTCTCCCAAAACCGAATATACATTCACCACCCCACACCAGCCTAAATTCCCCTTAGCTAGCTTCCCACTTTCGGCCAACACTACACACACACACCTACTCCTTGATTTCCTCCCCTTTTTCCTCCTACAACCCCTCTCCTCCATCCATTTGAAACGTTTGACCCATTCTCCAACTCCCATAGAAGAGTTTTATCTAAACTCTGCTTCCTCCACTTATCTGACACAAAATAAAATCTCTATTTTACAAATTGTGGGATTCGAACCTCCAACCTCCTTGCACTCCCATTGACGCCACACCACCTTGCCACATGCTCAACTTGTGCTACACAAATATAGACAAATCTACTTAAGTCCTACCTCTTATAGCCTTCTCCACTTTAGGGCCAAAATCCATAATTTTTCTAGAGCTTGGGCTCGAACCCAGGCCTCCTTAGAGCCTCTAAACACCTTCAAATAACTAGCTATATCAGCCCAACACATGTAATTATGCAAAAATTACAAACCCCTAATTTTTGGGATGTTACAAGATAGGTATGTATCAACCCTGTCATACCAGGCCCTTGGTGCCTGCTTTAGGCCATACATGGCCTTTTTCAGCCTATAGACTTTGTCCTCTTCTCCTAGGACCTTAAATCTATCTGGTTGCTCAATATAAATCTCCTCTTTGAGGAAGCCATTTAAGAATGCTAACTTGACATCGAGCTAATGAATCCTCCATTGCTTCTGTACAGCCAAGGCAAACAGAAGCTTAATAGTGTCTAGCCTCACTACTTGAGTAAATGTCTCCATGAAATCAATGCCATATTGCTACTATAGCCTTTCACCACAAGCCTTGCCTTGTGCTTGTTCAATGAGCCATCAATATTCTACTTGGCTCTAAACACCCACTTGATGCCTATGACTTTCTTTCGTTCTAGTCTATTAACCAATTCCCAAGTGTCATTCTTGTGGATCATATCTAATTCAGCTTCCATGACCTTCTTTCAACTCTTGTCTTTGGCAGCTTCTTCAAAGTCTGAAGGCTCGATTATTGCAACTTCACATCTTTGGTAGATACCAGCAATAGTCCTTATGCCTCTCAAAGGAGCATCATCGAAATCTTTATTATTAGGCTCATTTTCAACTAGTTCCAGATTGCTATCAAGTTAATCTTCTTCAATTAAGCTGGCATCTGCACCATTCTAACTCCAAACTTTTTCTTCATCAAACCTCACATCCCTACTCACTAAAATCTTTTTAGTTAAGGGATCAAACACTCTATGGCCCTTCTTGGTGTTGCTATAACCAACAAAAATCCCTGGAACAACTCTTCTTTCAAGTTTAGTTCTCTTTTCAGCTGGAATGAGGGCATAACAGACACAGCCAAATACTTTCAAGTGTGAAATAGTTGGCTTGAATCCATGCCAGGCTTCAAAATGAGTCTTTTCCTTCGCAACATGAGTTGGTAGCTTGTTGAGTAGATATACTGAGGTGTTCATAGCCTCAGCCCAAAATTTGCTTGGCAGCTTGCTTCAAATAATAAACACCTGGCCATATCAAGCACAATTCTATTCTTTCTCTCACATACTCCATTTTACTGGGGAGTGTAAACTATTGTTAGCTGATGGCGAATCCCAGCTTGTTCACACAGCTTCTGAAACTTTTTAGTCAGGTACTTAGTGCCATCATCAGATCTCAAGCTCTTGATCTTACAACCAGACTGGTTTTTAGTTAAAGCTTTGAATTTGCACAATGCTTCAAACATTTCAGACTTGTGCTTTAAAAAATAGACCCAACAGAATCTAGTCAGATCATCTATAAATAGCACAAAATACTTGCTTTCATTCAATGAAGAAGTCTTCATTGGTCCGTAGACATCAGAACGGACCAACTCAAGTCTATCTTGAGCCCTCCATGCTTTGTTAATTAGAAAAAGCAATCTAGCCTGCTTACTAAGCTGGCAGACTTCACAAACAGTGTCTCTAGCCTCAACTTTAGACATGTCTTCTACTAAGTTCAGCTCATGTAACTGATCAAGTGATCAAAAATTAACATGGCCTAGTCTCCTATGCCATAGGCCAGCATTATCAGCAAGGCTGGTATAAGCCTTCTTCTCAAGTTGATTTACATTAAGCATAAAGAACCTATCTGCCATTGCTATTGTGATTAATTCTTGGCCATGAGGGTCTTCAGTAACACAGGAATAATTCTTAAAAGCAAGTGAGTACCCTTTTTCTATTAGTTGCCCAACACTAAGTAAGTTCTAATCTATATCAGGAACAAACAGTACATCGGAGATCACTTTATTACCTGAACAAGTGTTGATCACCACATTTCCCTTGCCTCTAGCTTCAATCAGGTTCCCATTGCCAATCTTGATCTTTGAGGCAAAGCTTCTATCGAGATCATTGAACAGCTTTTCATCAGTTGCCATATGGTGTGAGCAGCCACTATCCACTAGCCAATTACATCTGAATTTGTTTGAGGTTGCAAAACATGAAGCATTGAAGAGATGCTCCTCCTGAGCTTGAAGATCCTCAGTAGCTTAAGCTTGTATTTGGTGTTAAGCATGTGCCTTCCCTTTGCTCTTGCACACCTTATCAATATGGCCAAACTATTTTTAACTTTTCTGGTCTATACCAGCAGTACTTCTCCAAGTGTGTAGTCTTCTTGCAGTGAATGCATGGTAGAAACCTCTTCTTGCCTGCTTCCCTCCTTGGTTTCTCCCTTTTATCGAGCTAAGGCTTCTTCCCTTTATGGCTTGAACCTGAGCCTTCTTTGGCTCTTGCTTGGAAAGCTCCTTCTGGATGCTCCTCCAGCCTGTTGGCCCTCCTTTTCTCGAGTGCATATAGGGAATTTACCAACTTAGACAAAAAGATGGTTGATAAGTCCCTCGAGTACTCCAATGAGGAGATCTTTGACTCGAATTTCTCAAAGAGAGTGGTGATTACCTTTTCAACAACCCTACTTTCACTGAAATCTTCTCCAAGGAGCTTAATGCTATTGACAGTGGCCATTATCATGCCTGAGTACTGCTTGATAGTCTCTAACTCTCTCATCTTCAGGTTCTCAAAGTCTTTTCTAAAATTGATCAATTGTTGCTGCACTGTCTCATCTGACCCTAAGAACTCCTCCTTCAGCTTCTCCCATGCTTGCTTAGGTGAGTTACAAGCCATTATCCTAGTGAAAATCACATCAGATACCCCATTCTACAAGCAAGCCATTGCTTTATGCTTCTTGGTACACTCTTCACTATGCTGCCTAATTTGAGCAATAGTGGGATTGGCCCTCAATGGAGGTGGTTCAGCATCATTCTCTACCACATTCCAAAAATCGTGTGCTTGGAGATATGTCTTCATCTTTACCACCCAAATGTGGTAATTCTCACCAGTGAACACAGGTGGTGGAGGTGGTGTAAAGCTCATTCTGCAGCAACAAACTCGACAGCTTCTTGTTTCCTTTTTCTCAAATTGTTTTTCTCACAATAAAACAACCAACAACAGAGGCCCTCAAAGATGATAGGCTCTGATTACCATTTGTTGGGGTTTTGGTAGCAAAACAAAAGCAAGAACAAAATGAAAATAGAAGCAAAAACAAGAGCAAAGTGTTAGAACAAGAAGATAACCGAAAAATTCAAAGACAAATTTTCATTAAAACTTGAAAATATATATGAGTTACATAGTAATGGACAGTTACCTAATGTCATAACTGCTCCCACTAATACATGACTACTAAACTTGAATTACACACAAAGTAAGCTGGCTTATCAGTATTACATCTAGGGTTTCAAATAGCGGTCCGATATTGGAATAGCGGCCACTATATAGCGGTAGCGGCGCCGTCTGAAACCGCTATTGCTGAAAATAGCGGTGTGAAGCGGAGTCACACCGATAGTGGTGGATCGCGGCCGTAATTTAACGGGTAATGGCCAATTCCGGCAATAACGGGCCGCTATTCTTGTTATTTTTCATTACATTAAATTAAAAAAATACATATATTCTAAAACAAAAATCAACGGAAGCAGAATAAAACAAAAGGGAATATATTCCCTACCTGCAAAATCAGAGATTTTCAATCAAAAAAAAGGTAAAAAGAACTGTAAATAAACAGAAAAAAGCAATCAAATTCAAAACTTAAAAGCAATAGAAAATATGAAAATGATATGAAATTCTATTTCTCATTTTTAGCAAACAACACAAACAGCAACAACCAGCAGGTGAATGCGAGATTCTCTGATAATTTTCAAGTAAGTAGTAGAGTTACTAGAGTAGTACCTGAAATTTTGTCTTCTTGAACTCTTGATTCTTGCTTGCTTGCATGTGTTGAATCTGTAGCAGTGCATATATTTTCTTTAAACTTTAAGGATGAAAGCAGGGTTAGGGATAAAAACTCTTGATTTCTCCGATGAAGGGAGAACGGTGGAGATTGGAGAAGACACAAGTTGGGATTTGGTAACACAGAAAACTTTAGCCTTTAGGGATTTTACTTTTAGAACATAGAGGCAGAAGACATTTCTACTTCTACAATTTCATTTTGTTTTTCTTTTATATTTTTATTAAAGGTTATAATCAGATAGGAAAAGGGTATAAAAGATAGAGTTCATTTGGTATTTATTAATAATAAATAAATTAATAATTTTTTGAATGTTGTGTAACGTTTCTGCTTCTTCCGTTTCATTTTGTTTTTCTTTTATTTTTTCATTAAGGGTTATAATCAGACAGGAAAAGGGTATAAAAGAGAGAGTTCATTTGGTATTTATTAATAATAAATAAATTAATAATTTTATGAATGTTGTGTATTTATTTGGGCTTGGGTATGGATATGGATTAGGTAATAAAGTAATAATAAAATGATTTTTCTTAACCCATTTGTAATTAAATTGGCCTAATTTTAGTTTAGTCCATTTATTATGATTAGATTTAAAATATATATTATATAATATTGAATGATGGGGTCATAAAATTTAAATTTATCTGTCAATAGTTTTAATCACTTAATACAGATCAAGGCTTAAGAAATGATTATTATACTTTAGTTTGACATAATTTAATCATGTTTTTTTTTTTTTTTTGCAATATTATTAGTAAGTGCAAATCGATAACATAGTAAATTGGCATTAAAGTTATAACGTGAACTTTTTTAAGAGTTTATCTTAGATAGGATGATATTAAAAAATCTTCTTTTAATCACTCAATAATAATATACCACATCATATTTTTTTTAGAGTGCATGAATAATATAATAAATTAAAAAACATTAACTTAACTCTTATTACTGTTTTCAAGTCTAAAATAAATCTAATTTTATATAAAATTCTTAGATTTTAGAATTTTATATTATCTAAAATAATTTTTTATAATGTCATCCATTTATAAAATATACTGCAATGAGAGTGTTTATATATATAGATATTAAATAAAAACTATAAGGAAACAATTTAAATCTAAAATACTTCAACTAAAATTATAAAACTTCTAAAATTAAGGGTGGATTCAATAATTTTTTAGGGGCTGGAATTGAATAATAAAATTTTGAGAGATCAAAATATAATTTTACAATGTATTAATTTACGATTTCATATTTTTAAAAGAATTAAACATAATTTTATTTATTTTTAAGAGTCAAAATGTAATTTTACTACAAATTAATATTTAATTTAATAATTTAATACGGACTTATATGAAAAACTTCTATTTGAGGGGGGTCAAAGCCTCTGCCTACCCTTTCAAATTAACCCCTACCTAAAATTATCAACATTGTGATTTAAGCCAAAATTTCATTAATATTTTATAGGTCAAAACATACCATAAGTTCCTATACTCTTCACAAATTAAGAATTTAATATTTTTATTTTTATTTTTAAGAATTTAGACTCTTTATTTTTCAGATTTCAAAATTCATATCTAATTGTTAAAACTATTAATTTTTTTTTGTTAAATTTGTTGGCGTGACATTTTGAAATAAAAAAAAGTATCATTTGGTAGTCATGTAATTAAAAAAAATGACATTGTAATTAAAGCTGGATTTAACAAAATAGTTTCAACAGTGTTAACAATTAGTCTTAAATTTTGAAATCGAAAAAATAGAGAGACTAAATTCTTAGAATTAAAAGTATAATGACTAAATTTCAATTTTATGAAAAATATAAGGACTTATTGCATATTTTAACCTATTTTTTAAATATATTTTCACTTATGACTTGTATTATAAAAGGTAAAAAATCAAGACAAATTAATTCATTGTGTTTTTCTTTATCAAGTCCGATAGATGACTTCAATTCAACATTAGATAAATCTCTATTGATTTTAGTTTGCATAATATGAAAAACTTGAATTTTTAAATTTGATCCAATTTGAATTTAAATTTTATTAAGATGGAATGAAACAAAACAAACTATTTATACCAAAAACTTTGGAACTAAGTAAATAATGGGTTATGGTGTATCGTTGTTTTTAAAAAAATAAAATATGTATGGATTATGCAATAAATTTAAATTTTCCATGTTAATGATGTTTACTTCTTTTTTTGTATTATATTGTTGATAATATAAGTAATGAGTTGCTTATATTTCTAAATATAATTTTATGTTTCTTATATATAAATAAAAATAAAGCATGCCACCACGTGAAGAGTTCCCGACTAAAGGATTGGAGGGTGCACCAAGTAATGATATAGGTTGGCACTTTGGAACTCCAGTGCCAAATGTGAGAGGAAATATCGTGTGTAAACTTTGTGGCAAAGTTGTGAAAGGAGGAATAACACGATTTAAAAAGCACATTGCTCATAAAACCGGCAATATTGCACCATGCCCTAATGTTACTGGTATGTGATACTTCATTATTATTTTTAAATGTTATTTTAAATTTATCAATAAAGATTATATAATATTGATAATAATATAAAGTGTGAAAATTTTTTATTTTATTAACAGGTGTCATTAGAGAAAGTATGATGAATATACTGAAGGAAAGCAACACAAAGAAAATAGATAAAAAGAGGAGAAAAGATGAATTATTATCTCAATTAATAGAAGATGAGGATGAACACGGGGAATTCATTGATGAGGTTTCTACTATAAGGCAAGCAACTCGAGAAAGTATCCAATCACAACACGAGTGGCATAGAAGGGAAGAATTCAGACAAAGTACTGGTGGTTTGTGATAACATTTATGAAGAAGAGAGATCTTCTCATGGATCAACTAGAGAATGTCATAGAGAAAGAACAAATAAATCCATCCCAAGTGAACCTGAGTCTACCTTAAGGGGAGCTATACCTGAATTGGTTAGAAGCAAAAGTTCAAAGCAACCAAAGGTCAATGACTCTTTTTTAAAGAGTTTTCGAAGGAAGATAGGTGAAGCGGTATCTAATTTTTAAAATATGAAAGACTTCCTTTTCAATTAGCAAGCTCTCCATGGTTGTATAACTTATTCAAGTGTCAACAGAAGTTAGAAAAGGTGTAAAGCTCCCAACACCTTATGAGGTTTCAGATGTATATTTGGAGTTAGAGTATCAACGAGTTCATGATTGGGTAAACGGATTAAAGACTCATTGGAAAGAATTGGGTGCAACTCTAATGTGTAATGGTTGGACCAACAGTTTGAATCAAATGCACATCATTAATTTCCTTGTTTATTGCAGTAAAGGAACCATTTTTTGGAAATCGGTAGATGCCTCAAGTGTTCGTAGTAGAGATGCTGAATTCTACTACAGTTTGTTAGATTCAGTTGTAGAAGAAGTTAGAGAAAATTACATTGTCCAAATAGTGACTGATAATGAGGCAGCAATGAAAGCTGCTGGAAAAAAAAAATTAATGTTGAAAAGAAAACACCTATATTGGACCTCATGTGCAGTTCACTGTTTAGATTTATGCCTTGAAGATATTGGGAAAAAGCCCAGTGTAGCAAAAGTGTTAAATGAGTGATGGGCTCAAAACTAACTATTATTTTGACAAAGGCAAGCATATCGAACAACAGTATAGTTGTGGTGAGTCCGGAATATCGTATCCTCAAGGACTAAAATTACTAGTAATAACTATCTTTTTATTATCTAGCCTAATAATTAAGGGGATTTATTTTTAATCTAAATTTAACTAACTAACTTAACTAACTAAATGATTATGAACGTGACAGAGAGTGAATTGGGTTTGGAAAACTTATATGAGATAGGCAATACCTAAGGAAGAATCCACCTAGACTTCACTTATTACTTTTGTTTCATATGATTTATTCACTTGACTTAATCCGTAGAAATCCCTAATTTATGTTAATATCTCTTTCAAGACTAAAAACAACTGACTTTAGGTTGATTAATTGAAATCTCTTTCTAATTAAAACCCCTATTGTCGCATTAACTCGATCTATGGATTGCCTTATTAGATTTGACTCTAATCTGACAGATTTTCGTCGTCCTATTTCTAAGGTTGCAATCAACTCCGCTTAATTGTGTTGATCTTCTCTTAAACAGGGACTTTTGCTCCACTGAATAAGCACATTCGATTTTGAATCAATAACCTGAATTATCAAAACAATAATAAGAACTCACAATTAAGAATAAGAACAAGTATTTATCTTATAAATCAAACAATAATAAAATCTGTCTTAGGTTTCATCCCCTTAGGTATTTAAGGAATTTAGTTCATACTAATAGAGGGGAACATATTAGAATGGAGAAAACAACAAAACATAAGAAAACCGAAAAACTTCTAAAGAACTTGATGGGAGATCCTCCGTCTTGATGGAGATCCTTCTCCTAAGCTGCTCTCGATGGCTGTCTTGGAGTATTTTCTACCTTCTACTCGGCCTCCTCTTTTAGGTTACCCCCTAGGGTGTTTATATAGGCTTTGAGATGCCTTTCCTGGCCCACAAGTAACCTTTTCTGAATAGAATTAATCCTAGGGACGGTAGGGACATGCCCGTGTGACACGCTCATGGTGGACTCTTTCGGCCTTGGTTGATCCTGTTCGCCACACACGGCCGTGTGATTTGCCCGTGGTCGATAGTCCAAGCCGTGTGATTTTTGATGTAGGCCTATTTTGTCCCTTTTTGGCCCGTTTCTTGTTCTTTTCGACTCCCTGAGCTCTTCTGAGTATAAAACATGAAATTAAGAGATTAGAAGCATCGAATTCATCAAATTCAATGGAAATCATCCAAAATTAAGCCAAGCATGGGGTTAAAATATGTGTAATTTATTGTTTATCAAATATCACCACACTTAATTCTTTGCTTGTCCTCAAGCAAAATCCTCAACTCACAATTAAAATTAACTTTCTCAATTCATAATTCTTATCAATAATGTTTCATCATAATTCATAGATAATTCATACATTGATAATTTAACTAAAAGAGTCTTAAAGATTCAAACAATCTAAGTCATAAATTTTTATAGCACAAAAACATAGGTGTTTCCCCTTACCTAAATAATTACCTCTGATTCAAAACTGACAAGAATTGACATCTTTACTAAAGATTCACTCAAATCACTCAAGGTGTTTAAGGTTCAAATTAAGCACTCGAAAGTCAACATGAAAAGTTAATCCCATAGGCTTGCATAAAAATTAAATCCCCACCACTATAAAATGAGATGATACACAAATGAAAAGGTCTTAAAAAGGTTGTAATGGGGCTTGGGTTTAAGGTGTAGATACAGGTAGGGGTGAGCATTCGATCGAATCGAATCGAATCGAATCAAAAATTTTCGAGTTAATCGAGTTTTCGAATCGTATTTTATCATCCTAACCTAATTTGAAATTTTTTCGAATCGAGTCGAGTGAGACAAAATTCGAATCGAATCGAATCAAATATATTTGTTCGAGTTAAGTTTTAAAAAAATGACTTTAGTGTTTTTTATTTTTATGTAATTTTTCAAAAAAAAATTCTTCAAAGTTTTTAAACATGATCATATAACAAAAAATTTAAGTAAACGAGTAAATAAACAAAAGCAACACAACATCAATCTAAATTAACCAACAACAATAACAAACCAAACCAAACTAATAATAATAACACATCAGTTCAAAAACCATTATAGAATAGTTTAAGTTTCTTCTTGTGCTTCAAACACCGTTGGCATTGATAATCTTGAAACATCTAGTAAAAGTATTGAATGAGTTAGTTAAATGATATAAATGTTCGCAAAAAAAATTAAATAAACATTTAACTTTATAAACTAATGCTAAGTATATTACCTTCTTGATCTTCAGGTATTTTTGACAAGTCTAGCAAATTTAAAAACAAAAGTGTCAGTTAAATTATGCTTACTAATATAAATAACACAAAAGCTTATTTTATAAATTAAAATTTATATATTACCATCTTCCATGGTTTGAAGTTCATCAACATAATCTTCAAGATTGATGGGATCATTAGATTTCCGAAGCCAATCTTGTGTGCAAACCAAAGCCTCGACCATGAGAGGAGTAAGAGAACTTCTAAAACTATCGAGAACACGTCCACCCGTGCTAAATGCACTTTCCGAGGCAACTGTTGAAATAGGAGTAGCAAAAATATCTCGAGCCATTTGTGAAAGAATAGGGAATCTAGGACTGTTCATTTTCCACCACAACAGCAAATCAAATGAACTTGAATTGTTTACTTCTTCATCCTCACCCAAATATCTATCCAACTCAGATTTGCTTTCTAATCCAACTTGTTTCTTGTTCTGAAGGTATTTTTGTTTGGCCAAGCCCGTTTTCATTTCTGAATGATCTATTTCCATTGAACTACAAAGATTTGTCGAAGAACTAGATCTACCTTCAAACTGTTGAATTCTCCCGGCATTAGAAGAATACTCGTTGAACAAGCAATGCAATTCTTTATCAATCATTTTCATAATGTCATTAGCAACATTAGGGGAAAGCAAGTTGACCCCAAAGTTCCAAAAACTCATTTTACATCGTGGATCAAAGATGACCGCCAAGTAAACTAGCATGTTGATCTTGTTTCCTTCACCCCAATACTTATTATATTTCTCTCTCATTTTGGAAGTCATAGAAACTATGTCTAGATCTCCACAACTTTGCCACCCATCAAAAAGACAATGCACATCCGTCAATACTTCAAAAAGTGAATGAGAGGTAACATGCAAAGATCCAGACACCTTGGTGTAAGATGATAAAAGGCTCTAATACTTTTATAACTCTTGAACAATTTCCCAATCATCAAATGTAGGAACTCCATCTCCAGCAGTAAGGTCAAGAAAAAAATTATGGTCATCACGTACATATGATTCAAATGCACGCTCATATTTTTCGGCCACCTTTAACATCATATATGTTGAGTTCCATCTAGTAGGCACATCTAAACACAATTGAGCCTTACTATCTATCATTTCTTCTTTTACCCGTTGGTTGAATTTTATCAACCTCGATGGTGATGCTCTTATATACCTCACAAAGACCTCTAACTCGATCCACGATACACGAAACATCCTTAATACCGTATTGCACAATGAGATTAAGAATGTGTGCAACACATATCATATGAATAAATTTTCCATTTGCAACAGAAGCATTTCGATGATTCAATTTCTTTCTCAAATATTCAATGGCAACACTATTGGCGGATGCATTATCAACAGTAATAGTGAAGACCCTCTCAATCCCCCAATCTCGAAGACATTTTTCAATAGCTTGACCTATGCTTTCACCTCTATGAGCGGATATTGGGTAAAAATTTATAATTCTTTTTTGCAACCTCCACTCATCATCCACCCAATGTGCTGTTAAAACCATGTAAGATATCCTCTGCAATGAAGTCCAAGTATCTGTCGTCAAACAAACTCTACTTATATCTTTTTCAAAACAATTCTTCATCACACTCTTCATGGAGTTAAATAAATCAAGACAATCCCTTCTAATTGTCCAACAAGATGGAAGACTAAAACGTGGGCATGCTATAGAAAGAAAGTATTTAAAGCCCTCTCCCTCTACAATTTTAAAAGGTAGTTCATCCACAATCATCATACGAACCAATGCTTTTCTAATAGCATCTTTATCAAACACCTAAGTTGATAAATCTGTTGTTTCTTGCCTAACATTCACAAATGTTAATTCTGATTGCTTCGGATCAGAAGTATTACCTCGAGGTCTTTTTAGGCATGTTTTCAAATGGTTATTCAAATTTGTTGTAGAACCCATAGTTGTTTCCATGGTGTAAGTAACATCACATGCATTGCACCTTGCTCTCTTCTCCCCCTCTTTAGTCACATACTTGGAGTAATCTTTTTTCGAACATTTTCCTTGGTGATTGTTTGATCATCTCTACTTGGGGAAGAATTTTGTGAACTTTGAGTTGAACCATCTTGTTTTGGATCACTCATCTACAAGTAAACATTTGTTGCAATCACTAATGATGACCAATAATTGATTTAAAATCAAACTTAATAACATTTATGCTTTAATTCATTTTCTGAACCAAAGTTATCATTCAACCAAATTTTTACAATATTAAATCAAGTACTTGTTATACAAAGGAATATCTCAAATTTTTAATAAAAGAATTATACTTTTGAGACAAATTTGTTAACTCTAGTAAAGTTGAAAAACCTTTAAATAACAGGGAATTCAAACTTTTGAGACACTTTAACAGTGAATACAAAACTTAAGGTATAATGCAGCATAGCTATTTATTTTTAAATTATTGATTTTCCATATTTGATAAAGAAATTTTAAACTAGAGTTTCTTCTTATATTATTCATTCTATACATGTAGGATCTAGCGCATCAAATATAATTATCTGGTTATTCTGTCATCCACTTTAGATGAAATTTTTTGACTGAAAGGCCTAGTTTGCACGTTGCTTTTTCCATTAAATATGTGTTTTAGTTGTACAAACAGCATCAATATTTTACAAATTTTAGCAGAACTTTCTACATAAACAATTCTAATTCATCAATAAATCAGCATAATCAGAAAATTTTCAATACTCAGAATCAATATTAGAAACATAAACTCATGCAATGATAATGAAAATAATAAACAAATTAGAAACGAGAAATAACCCACCATATAAAGAAAGGGAAAAATGATGAAAAATTGAAAACACCCAATAAAAAGCCAAAGAAAAATGAGACTTTAAATTGGTTAAGAGGAGCTAATAAACAATCTCAATCATGGGACAAAAAGGGTCGTTTTCTTTGTGTTTATTGTCAAACTGATTCTCAAAAAAAAAACGATGAATAAGACACTCTAAAACTTGAAATGAAACCAGAAAAAAAAATATAAAAAGTAATATAAAATTATTATATATGAGAAAAAAGAAAGCCATTTCCAGTGTACCTTAGCAAATCGATGGCATAATTGTTTACCTTTAAAAGCAATTAAATTATAGTATCATTAAGATTAGACAAAATTATAGCAGACACATTTATTATTTGAGAATGCAATATTGTCATATTGTGGAGTAGATTATAATTTCTTTGTTTCAAGCTGGGTGGAGTTGAGCCACATTTATTGCTGCTTGAGGTGACTTTTTTTAATTTGCTTGTTTTTACTGTACAAGCGTGTGAGTGCCAACGAGTTTAATTATTGTCTAATCTTAATGATATTATAATTTAATTGCTTTTAAAGGTGAACAATTATGCCATCTAGAATTATATACTGGAATCCTATCCATTTAGTGCGATTTTTAGTATATTTATTCAGATTTTAGTGTAAAACAAATTTTCTAGCTCAATTAACAGAGAAGAGCGGAAGTGGCGAAAAGAAAATATCCTATGTTGTAGTTTACCAGTAAAATAGCTGCGCATAGGAGATCCTTACGGATGAGGAAAAACCCAAAAAAAAAAATTTGATTTACTGGCAACTTCAAGAACAAGTAGGATTGAATATAGAAGGGATTGAAAAAAAATACCTGGAATTGGATGAGATTGACCAGCGGCGGGAGGGAGACAGTTGAAGGTTGGAGACTTGGAGCGAAGACGGAAGAACGACAGTAGTGAGTAGCAGTGTACTGTAGCACAACGAAACCTAAGCAGCTTTTGAAAATGAAGACCATTGGAGCATGCTTGGGAAATGCTTTAGGGTCTTTGTTTTTTTAGTTTTCTTGGGCTTCTTTTCTTTTGTTATTTAGCCCAACAAAAAATGGGGCTGAGTGTGTGTGACGGGTTTGGGCCTTTGGGGGGAAATGGGTCGGTAAAATAAAAGCCCAAAATTTAAAAAAAATAAAAAAATATAATTTATATTCGGTTTATTCGAATTATTCGAGTTATTCGAATTCGAAAATTCAACTCGATTCGAACTCGAAATTCGAAACTCAAAATTCGAGTTGATTCGATTAACTCGATTAACTCGATTAACTCGATTCGAATAATTCAAAATTCGAATTTTTTTTCGATTTTTTCGAATCGAATCGAGTTTTGCTCACCCCTAGATACAGGCTGAATTAGAGGGTTAAAATCGAGATTGAATTGATAAATTACCTAACTAGAAAAGATCCCCTAATACTGAATTGATAAATTACCTAACTAGAAAAGAACCCCCAATACTGAATAATTATATCGATTGAAAACTTATCACTAATAACATGAGCTTCTTCTAAAGATATTAAATTAACAGTTTAAGCTCATAACACTAATAATGAATAAATTTCCAACTTTGTTTTTAAGAACAAGTATTTACAATAATAAGATAGAATTTATCAACTGAAATAAAGAAAATAGATAGACATCCGATCAAATCAAATCTCGAAAAAAGGGACATCAAAAGATTAAGGGAAGTAAAATTTTGGTTTTAGGTTAATATTAATGGGTGAGTCAAGAAACGGTTTATTAGGATTAAAGGGGTTCACTAGAGGTTAATTATGAAGGTAGGTTTTTTGGTGGATTAAGTGGGTTAAATCCTAGGTGCCTTTATCATCTCAGTATATCAAATCAAAAGTGTGGTCTCGACATGTATAATCGAAGCAAGTTCTAGAATAACAAATCAATGTTTGACACACTCATAATCAATAACGTGAGTAAGAAAAATATATGCTTTAAAAGGCTCAAAATCTCACAAAAATTATGGTTTTTTTTATGTCAACCTTATAAATTTCAAATTTTAAAGTAATATTTAAGATTAGGGAAACAGCCTAATAAAATTTTATATTACGAAAAATAGACTTATCATGCTTGATTCTCTAATGTCTTAAAGTTTAAACCATCAATGCACAATTATCTATGACTTACTCCGAAACATATCAATGAAAATCATAAATCAATAGAAGTTTCATTCTAATAGTAATATGAGAAAATTACTTAAGAACAAGGCATAATTCAGTATTGTTGACACCTCCCCACACTTAAGATGTACATTGTCCTCAATGTACAAAGATAGATATATACAATATATAAGATCATAAGATAGGGAAAGAAGTGAACTTCTTGAATTTTGAATGGAGTCAAGGAAAAGAAACGGTAAGTTAGGCATAGACGAACGCGGAGGTGGATACTCCGGTGGAGGTGTGGCCGTTCCTTAATAGCTCTTTGAACCTAAATTAAAGAAATCAAAATATAATAATATAAATAAAAGACAAGAAAGATAAAGGAACAAAATTTAAAATCAAAAATAAAAGAAAAAGAAAAAATAAATGGACTCAAAGGTCCTTGTCCTGTTGCGTTAATGAAGTGGCCGGCATGAACTTATGTAGATCAATCTCGCACGGGGAGACTGTGCTAGGGTCCTTTCACTTCTTCGACATGAGGATGGTGGTCTTGGTTTTGCTTTTAGTCATTGTGTGATTATGGTAAGGATGGTGAAAAAGGGATAAAAACTATGGTGGCTAGGGTTGGGAGGAAAGGGATTTAGGGGAGAAAGTGAGAAGAAGAAGGGTTTTAAATAGAAATGAGGGACCTGGTTGCTTCCCACGCCCGTGTGCCATAGGCGTGTTAGATAACACGGTCGTATCGCACGGCCATGTGGTGTTTTGTTCGTTTCTCCCACGCCTGTGTAGAGGTTGCCACGCCTATGTTGATAAGTGCGTGTCAACCATGGCCTAGGGACACAGGCGTGTCGCACACCCATGTCACTTTCTCAGTGTCGACCAAGGCCGTATCGCACGGCCGTGGCATTTTATCACCGCTCGTGATTTGAGGATTTTTTCGTCCTTGGTTTGTACGATCTCTGCCACGCTAATGTGCAAATCCGTGGTGTCCACGCGGCCCTGGCCACGCTCGTGTGCAACGCCGTATGGTAAGGAAACATACACTTCATTAATTTGGTTAGTTTTGAGTTATGTGCTAAAAATCGAAAATATGAATTTAGTGAAGTTAGTGCTCGGGTTGCCTCCCGAAAAGTGCTCGTTTAAAGTCTTAAGCTAGACTTACCCTTTATTCGCATAATCATGGTAGTTTGAGGAGTAGAAACTCTTCATTCCTGCTATCAGTTATTTTATCACTATATAGTTTGAGTCGAGTAGTGTTTACCTTAAAAGTGCCGAATTTAAGATTAGTTACCTCGACTGTTCCATATGGAAAGACATTCTAGATCAGGCCCACAAGTAACCTTTTCCAAATAGAATTAATCCTAGGGACGGCAGGGGCACGCCCGTGGTGGACTCCTTTGGCTGTGGTCGATCCTATTCGCCACACACGGCCGTGTGATCTGCCCGTGGTCGATAGTCAAGTCGTGTGATTTCTGATGTAGGCCTATTTTGTCCCTTTTTGGCTCGTTTCTCATTCTTTTCGACTCCCTAAGCTCTCCTGAGTATAAAACATGAAATTAAGAGATTAGGAGCATCGAATTCATCAAATTCAATGGAAAATCATCCAAAATTAAGCCAAGCATGAGGTTAAAATATGTGTAGTTTATGGTTTATCAATGAGGCAAAGAAAGTGACTTGTTTTATATACAATCACATTTGGACAGTTGATTTGATGAAGAAGTATACACAAGGGAAACAAATACTTCGACCCGCTCTTACTCGATTTGCAGCTCATTTCATTCAACTTGAAGAGATAACAAGATAAAAGCAAGATCTGAGAGAAATGTTTAATTCAAAGGTTAGTATTTTATAATTAGTTGATATAATTACTTAAATATAACAACCTTTAATGATTTTATTAGTTCCAAATAATTTAAATTATATTATTTTAAAAATTTTCTTATGAATATATAGGATTTTAAAGAATCAAAATGGGGACAGCAAAAGTCAAGGCCTACTTATGAAGCCAAAAAATTTGTTTTGGGAAAGGATTTTTGGAAAAAATCCAATGACCTCATAAAAGTTTACGAGCCCCTAGTAAAAGTATTGAGACTTGTGGATAGCCATGAAAAACCAATAATGGGCTTTATTTATGAGGCTGTTGATAGAGCTAAACAAGCAATTCAACAAGATTGTCGATATATCGCTAAGTATGAAAAGATTATTGACAATAGATGGAATTTTATGCATTCCGACTTGCATTCAGCTGGTAAGAAAAAATGTTTCATATAATTAAGAAATATTTTTATATTTTAAAATAATTTTTATATTTTATTATTTTAAGCTTTAGATTATTATTATTTGATGATATTCTTATAAATTATACTTAGGTTATTTTCTCAATCCTCAATTTCAATTGGGGTGGAGCATTCTGAGAATGTACTAATGGAAACATTAGAAGGTACACGATCATTAATTGAAAGATTAGAACCTTCTCTTGATAATCAAGTCAAAATGGTTAATCAGGTTAGATTCAAGTACTATTATTTGTAACTTAGTTACATGATTTGAAATAGAATTATTTTTTATTTTTACTCTATCTTTTATTTATGCAGTTGTAACTGTTTATAGATAAATATGAGACATTCGGTACTCCACAAGCACAAAGAGCTTGGAAGCAAATGAATCCGGGTAAATAGATAATTAAATTATTTAATTTAATTTATATTATTTAATTATATTGTACATTTTGAAGTTATGTTGAAATTTAAATAATATTATGCAGCTGAGTGGTGGATAATATACGGCACATGTGTTCCCGAATTACAAAAATTAGAAATTAAAGTGCTTAGTCAAACAACTTCAGCATCAAATTGTGAACAAAATTGAAGCACATTTAGTTATATTCACACCAAGGCAAGAAATAGGTTAAAGTATAAAAAACTTGAGAAACTAGTGTTTACCTATTATAATATGAGGCTTCAGATAAGGCATAAAAAAAGAATGAGCACTTATGATATAAACGCTAGTTTTAATCCTATCAGCCTTGATCATATCTTTGAAGATGTTGATCCACTATCAGAATGGCTTCATGAGAAAGAGAATCCATTATTAGATGGTGAAAATGTCGGTGTGTTGCCTGTGGATACCTCTAATGATGAAATGGATGTTAGTCAATCTCAACAACAAAAGTTGTCTCATTCAAGTTCTAGTTCAACGCCAAGTTAGAGTGGCGATGGACCCGATATGGTGGTTTAAGTCCAATTGACGAGGATGATGGATATAGTGGTGATAGATGAAATTAGATCTTCTAGCCAGTGTGGAGGAGAATATGGGGTTGGTACCACTGGTGGACATTTTCGTGATAGATCAGAGTTTGATGGAAATATGTTTCCTGAACCTAGGAGAGATAGAAGTGAACCTAGAGCTCCATCAAAAGGAAAAGGCAAAAAGCATACTTCTATAGGCACTTCATCTGATAGGAGATCGAGTTCTAGTAACCTTGGGTATAGCGATTCATCTACTAGCACTCAAGGTTTTTATCCACCAGAACAACCTTCACATGGTTATCCACAACCATATGGTTATTATCCACCATTTCCTAATTATGGTGTGCCATACCAGCCTCAAATGCATCCTCCACCACCAATGTATCACCCACCTCCACCTCTCATGTATCATCCTCCTCAAATATATCCTCCATATCAATTATATGAAAACCAAGGTGAATATGTTACTTTTTTTGGATATATTTTTGGACAAAGGCCAAGAGAATCAAGTCAAGCACGCTCTCAAAGTGAAGGTGAAGGATCTGATCTTCCTCGTCATTCCAGTAATTGGTGAAAACTAAATCGTACCACTACCATTATTTGTAAAGTATGTTTTTTTTAAAAGAAAACTTTTGTTAATGCTCTTAATTTTGATGATATTAAAACATTTAAAATATATCTTTAGATAAATGAATGGAGTATATTCTATGAAAAGATAATTAAGAATCAAAGCATGTTAAACTATATATGAAAGTAGAATGAGAGTGAGAATAAGTGGTAGGAAATAGAAATAATTAATGAGAATCTATACATTTATCTATTCCTTTTTTCCTTTTGCAGCATAGAATGTTTATATCTTCACCATCTTCAAAGCTATCAAGAAATATTGTATACATCTCTCAGGTATGAATTTTCAATTATTTTATCTATAAAAACTTTCAAACTTATTAAATATGATAAATGTTTAATACTTCTTTTTTTTACTTTGTTTTTAGTTAATATAACATTCTTAGAAAATTCGTATATAAATGTAAGAATATTTAATGATTATAAATGTTAGAATTAAGTGACCCGAATCCTTATTTAAATAAAATACATGGTAAAATAAAATAAAAGAAGAATCCCTATAGAATTACACTTCTTTTATTTTATTTTAAAGGTTTTTAAACCTTATTAAACTCCATCCATTTGATATTGATTAGAATAAGGAGTTTTTAATCTTACTACACTCCTATTAGAATATGGCTTTACAAGCCTATAAATAGACATGGTCTATTCCTCTTGTAATTGATTTGAATTCGACATAGTGAATTTTCTTCTCCTCTGCCCGTGGTTTTTTTCCTGAAAGGGTTTCCACGTAAAATATGTGTGTTCTTTAAATTTTTATTTCTTGTCATTACCGACGTTATATTTTTCACAAATTGGTATCCGAGCTTCCGGGTTTTTCATCTCGATCACGGTAATGGCATCTTTGAAGTATGAAATTTCGCTGTTGGATCGCAACACCAGATTCGCGTTGTGGTAGATAAAGATGCAGGCAGTTCTTGCACAGATGGATTTAGAGGAAGCCCTACTAGGGGTAGATAAGATGCCTTCGACATTGATGGAGGAAGAGAAGAAGTGCAAGGATCGAAAGGCGTTAACACAGTTACATCTGCATTTGTCTAACAAAATTTTACAGGATGTGATGAAGGAGAAGATCGCCACTGCATTATGGAAGAGGCTAGAACAAATATGTATGTTGAAAACACTAACTAGCAAGTTGCATATGAAGCAACGTCTTTATGCTCATCGTTTGGAGGAAGCTGCGTCTATGCACGAACACTTAACAGTGTTTAAAGAAATTCTCTCAAACTTGGAGGCTACGGAGGTTCAATATGATAAGGAAGATCTAGGGTTGATTCTACTTTGTTCGTTGCCCCTGTCTTATTCAGCCTTTAGAGACACGATTTTATATAGCCACGAATCTCTCACAATTGATGAGGTTTATGATTCTTTGACCTCATATGATAAGATGAAGCATCTTGTGGTTAAAACTGACTCTTAGGGAAAGGGTCTCACTGTTCGTGGGAGACAAGATCGGAATGCTGATGATGATCATGGAAGGACACAAGAACGGAATCCTCGTGGTAAATCTAAGGGTAGATCGAAGTCTTCAAACAGAGGTAAAACTTGTAACTTTTGCAAGAAGAAAGAGCACATTAAATCTGAGTGCTATAATGTAACAGTCCAAATTCGACCCTAACCAGAACGATGGTCTCGGGACCATGAATCTGAGTTAGTAGAATATTTTAATATTCTATATTAAGTCTATAATTTGTGAATGAGCATGTGTTAAATTTTGGTGAATTAATTTACTTGTTTGTATGTCTAAGTTGACTTAAGGATTAAATTGTATTAAGGTTAAAAGTGACCTTTGATGAATTTTGTGTCAAATTGGGATGGATTTATAAGGTGAAGTCCTTAAAGGACAATTAAGCCATGGTAAAGAAAGTGGAGGGCAACATGATGATATTAAGTCATAAAATATCATTATATTTTATATCATGATGGGTGGATATTAAATAAATAAAGTTTGGTAATTTTATACACTTATATTGATAAAACAAAGTGGAATGAAAGAGAAAAACATCTTGGTCATCTTCTTGGCCGAAACTTGAAGAAAGAAAACTCCATTTTTGGAGCTTGGGATCCGGCATTTGAGAACTCAAATTGGGGTATGTTTTATGCTTAGTTTTCAATTATTTTTACATTTTTGGAATGGTTGTTTTAAATACTACATAACCCATGGTGAAATTTTCGAGTTTATGACACTTTTATATTCAGTCATTGAAGTATCTTTATAGTGAGTAATGTTTGTTGATAAATTATTAATAATAAGGCTTAAACTATCATGTTTATTATTTGAAGTTTTAGTGAAATTGATTGTTAAGGGTTAAATTGAAAAATGAAAATTCTTGAAGGACTAAATCATGAATTAAATGACATGCAAGGCCTTGTATGAGGTCAATGAATATTCGGCCTTAGGTATAAGTGATTAAAATTGGTGTATTTTGTGTGGTGTCCAAATTGGACTAATTTGTAAAAGTGTGATATAAAGGGGGCAAAATCATAAATTGCGTATTTATATGTGTTGGGACCAAAATTGTTATAATGTGCTTAATTGAGTTTACTCTAATTTATTTAGATCAAGAACAAAAGGAGGTAGGATTGGATCGGGGAAAAAGTAAATTGATCGACTAACCGAGAAGTTGAATTTGTGAGTACTTGAGGTAAGATCTTAAGCATTTGAATTTAATTGAACTCGATTTAGTGTTATGTACTTATGTTGGATAATTGTGGCTTATAAATCATTATAATGCCGAATGGAATTGGGAAAAATTAGCTTGGTTAGTCGAACCTAAAGGTGAGGGAATGAGCATGTTTAAGTGAAAAATGAGATGATTATGGTTGCGGATAATACGATGGACTAATGTCTAAAAAGGGTGGAAATTTTTGTTATATGTATAGTGAGGTGCGGAATGTACTAGTAGGAGTTAAAAATGCATGGTTGTGGTATATATCTCCTCTAGTGAACATAATTGCTATTGATTATTAGAGAATATGTATGTGAATCACATTGGATAATAACAAATAAACATTGGCACTATGTGTGCGAGTTTATACCGAGCACTGTGAGTGCAAGATCGGTCAGGTAGCACTAAGTGTGCAGAAATGGATAAGGAACGGCACTAAGTGTGCGATACGTTACGAACAGAATTGGCATTAAGTGTGCAGAGTTGACTATTAACAGCACTAAGTGTGCAATATGTGACCAAATTAAATAATATGAGAATATAATTTGAGACTAGTTGGGATATACTATTTTTATTCAATGTTTTACATGTATGGAAATTCGGCAATGGATATTAGTTTGTGTTACATAGTAACGAATGGTTCGAAAAATAGAAGTATACTCAAGGTAAGTAATATTTACTTATGGGATAAAGTTGAGTAGTGGTTCGAATGTGGTTGATTAATTACTTTGCCTTGAGATGTATAAGACTCAATTTATATGGTGGTTATGAGCCTAGCTATGTGGGTTAGTAGATAACTTGAAATAAATGTAATTGAGTAGAGTTATTTCCTTATGAGTTCATGCATGCTTATGTGAATGTTTTCATTGCTTAAGTCTCACTAAGCTTTGGAAAGCTTACTTTATTTTGGTTAATTCTTGTGCGTATAGGTTACTTTTGGAAGTTCAATTTTGTGCTCAGGATTCGTCTCGGAAGTTCACCATACTATCTTCTCCTTTGGGTACACTTTTTGAAGTAGTAAATTATGTTATTATGGCATGTATAAGCTAAAGTATTTTTGGATTGATGTCAAGATGTATATAAATGTTTATGCCATGCGAAAATGGCTAAATATTAATCACTTGTGTGGTTTTGGGTTGATCTTGATGCTTGTTTATACGAAAGTGTAATTACTAAGTCTTAGAAGGTTGATATACGCAAATAGGGTGGTAAAAATGGCCATAATATTAATTATCTTAATATGATATGCTTATAAATGCTTGATAGGTATTATGGTGAGATGTCATTGTTACATGTTGTTTTAATATATAATCGATTGGGTGGTTGGTGCCATGGTGTGACATTGATGTTATATATATATGTATGATGCGTAATTGGTCTGTTGGTTGGTCCATCATAGTAATATGTAAGTAGTATGTTACAAGGATGGTGGAAACTTAATTTTGACAAATGGTTTGTAAAATCTTATGCCTATTTGGTTTTGTAGTGTTATTAGATATGTGTTTAAAAATGTGTTGCTGTATACTGGTAATTGTAAGTTTAAGTTATTGTACTTTGGGATGAACTAAGAGCTAAGGGTAGTATTAATGGATTAAATTAGTTCTTTCGGAAAAAAAAAGGCATTGAAATGGGTATTGCTTAGATTCGGTCAACTAGGGTTAATGTTATACATGTACATGTGATTCACTATTTGATGCTTATTCGTAAAAGATTTTTGCATATGCATGTTTGGCTTTTTTTTTTCCAAATGGCTAACGGATGATACTTTTGCCATTAGTTTTTAATTACCTTTATGTGTATTTGGTATAATGCTTGATAATTCTGGGAATAGGAGTACTTGTAAGTGCATATACATGTACATCTACCTTATTACATTTATACTTAAAATTTTTCAAATAGAATGGGTTGAGTAAAGCATGTTAACCGAATAGGGTAGGGTCATGAGATTGCTTGTTTGAGTTGTATAATTAAGGGTAATACCCGTAACCTTAATCCGAAAACAGAAAAGGGTTAGGGTGTTACATTTAATTGGTATCAGAGCTACGGTTTAGTCGGTTCTTGGACTAACGTAGCATATGTGAGTCTAGCTATACATGCCATAAAATATATGAATGATAGTATGATGACTTCTGATAGTGAAATGTTTTTATTTCTTACATATAGTAATGGATCCGGATCCTGAGCAAGCGTTAGCTGACGATGTCAAGAGTGTGGCGTCTGTTCCCGTGCAAGGGACCACGTCGGTAGAATCTCGACCTACTGCGAGTGACCCAGATGAGAGGGTAAAGCAGGCCTTCCATAATATGATGAACGATTGGTTCAGTTATTACTTACGAACCACTCCGACTGTTCAACCACCCCTAAATCCAAATGTTCCTCCTGTAACACCAATTGTACCTCTAGTTACCAATCTTGAAAGAGTAAATAAACCTCCAGTTGATCGCATTAGGAAGCATGGAGCTCAGGAATTTAGAGCTGAGGATGATGATGAAGCTGAGCGGGCTGAATTTTGGTTTGATAATTCGTGTTTTCGATGAATTATCTTGCACACCCGATGAATGTTTGAAGTGTGCTATATCTTTGTTACGGGATTCTGCCTATTACTGGTGGAACACGTTGGTGTCAGTTGTCCTGAAAGAAAGGATTACTTGGGACTTCTTTCAGATTAAATTCCGCAAGAAGTACATAAGTTAGCGTTTCATCGACTCCAAACGTAAAGAATTCATTCAGCTTAAACAAGGTCGTATGACTGTATCTGAATATGAGCGTAAGTTCGTGCGACTTAGCCGCTATGCTCGCAAGTGTGTCTCGTCAGAGGTCGCTATGTGTGTAAGATTCAAGATGCTTCGAATGAAGATATCAAGTTACTGGTTGGTATTCTTGAAATTAATGAGTTCGTTGTGTTAGTCGATCGAGCTTGTAAAGCTGAAGACCTGGGGAAAGAAAAACAGAAAGCAAAGCTAGATTCAAAAGATGTTCAGAAAAGATCCATGAGTAAATCTTCACAGTCGGTATTGAAAAAGTTCAAGAATGATGGTAGCCGATCCAGACTTAATACCGGGATTTCTATACGAGAGCGGCCACCAATGATTTCTTGGGCTACGTCAGTGGCTAATGTTAGCGACGCTCGATCGAGCAAACCCGAGTGTCAGTAGTGTGGTAGACGATATTTTGGGAAGTGCTGGGGTAAATCTATTAATCGCACTTGTTATAAGTGTGGTTCTCGAGATCATTTCATCCGAGACTTCCTAGGGGCTGATGATAAGAGTAATACTCAGGGTGCGAGACCAAGTGGCACTACAGCTAGAGATAGACCTTCCCGAGTTGGTAGAGGTAGAAGTGGTATTCAGAGGGGGCTACTGATGCGGATATTAGTTCAGAGACACGTGTACCGGCCAGAGCTTATGCCATCCGTACTAGAGAGGAAACCTCATCTCCAGATGTTATTACTGGTAATTTTACACTCTTTGATACTAGTGTAACTGCTTTGATTGATCCCGGTTCAACTCATTCGTATGTGTGTGAAACTCTAGTGTCCAGCAAGACTCTACCTGTTGAGTCTACTGATTTATGATTCGGGTTTCAAACCCCCTGGGTCGTTTCGTATTGGTAGACAAAGTATGTAAGAATTGCCCCTTAATGATTCGAGACATATGTTTTTTGGCTGATTTGATGTTGCTACCTTTTGATGAGTTTGATATTATTCTCGGCATAGATTGGTTGACAGTTCATAATGCGATAGTTGATTGCAGACGAAAGACTATGGATTTAAGAGGTCAGAATAATGAGAAAATTCGAATTGAGCCAGCAGATTTGAGTGGATTGCCTACTGTGATATCTCTGATGTTGGCTCAACTGTATTTGAAAAAGGGTTGTGAAGCCTATTTGGCATATGTAATTGATAGCAAGGTTATCGAAAGGAAGATTGAGTTAGTACCGATTGTTAGTAAATATCCAGATATGTTCCCGAAGGAATTACCAAGACTGCCGCCAGTTCGTGAGGTAGAATTTGGGATTGAGTTAGTGCCGGGGACTACCCCGATTTCGATAGCTCCATACAGAATGGCACCGACTGAATTAAAGGAATTAAAGACTCAGTTGCAAGAATTAATAGATAGAGGATTCGCTAGACCAAGTTTTTCTCCTTGGGGTGCTCCTGTTCTATTTGTGAAAAAGAAAGACGGAACTTTGAGAATTTACATTGACTATCGGCAGCTCAATAAGGAGACCATAAAGAACAAATACCCATTGCCGCGTATTGATGATCTATTCGATCAGCTTAAGGGAGCCTCTGTGTTCTAGAAAATTGATCTGAGGTAGGGGTATTACCAGTTGCGAGTTAGGGAGTTGGATATTCCGAAAGCTGCGTTTCGAACGAGATATGGTCATTATGAGTTTTTTGTGATGCCATTCGGGCTTACTAATGCCCCTGCTGTTTTCATGGATTTGATGAACCGGGTATTCAGACCGTATTTAGATCGGTTTGTAGTTGTGTTTATTGATGATATACTGATCTATTCGCGAAACAAAACCGAGCATGCTGAGCATTTGAATTTAGTGTTGCAGATTTTGCGTGAAAAATAATTATATGCAAAATTCAGTAACTGCGAGTTTTGGTTAAGTGAAGTCAGCTTCTTGGGACATGTTATATCGGCATCAGGTATTCGAGTTAACCTGAGTAAAATTTTGGCCATACTTGATTGGAAGCCTCCATGAAATATTTCTAAAATTCGCAGGTTTCTGGGACTTACCGGATCTATAGACGATTCGTGAAAGGATTTTCTATGATTGCAGCTCCGATAACCAAATTGTTGCAAAAAGATGTGAAATTTGAGTGGTCAGAAAGGTGTCAACAAAGTTTCGAGCAGCTGAAGACCTTGTTAACGGAAGCTCTGATACTTACTCACCTGAATCTGGTAAAGAATTTGTCGTCTATAGTGATACATCTCTAAATGGCCTAGGTTGTGTATTGATGCAGGGGGTAAAGTTGTAGCTTATGCATCAAGACAGTTGAAACCTCACGAAAAGAATTATCCAACTCATGACCTTGAATTAGCCGCTATAGTATATGCTTTGAAGATATGGCAACATTACCTTTTTGGTGAAAAATGCCACATCTTCTCGGGTCATAAGAGTCTAAAGTATTTAATGAATCAGAAAGATCTGAATTTGAGACAACGAAGATGGTTGGAGTTGTTAAAAGATTATGAGCTTGTAATTGATTATCATCCGAGAAAGGCTAATGTAGTTGCTGATGCGCTCAGTTAAAAATCGTTATTTGCTCTGCGTGCACTGAATGCAAATCTAGCTATGTCTGATGATGGTATTATCACAGCTGAATTAAAAGCGAGACCATTGTTTGTGCGGCAAATCTAGGAGGCTCAGCAGATCGATGATGATCTCAAAGCAAAAAGAAGACTGTGTGATGCAAGTGTGAATTCAGAACTTTTTTTAGATGACGAAGGGTGCCTACGATTTAGGAATCGGTTATGTGTGCCTAAGAACTCTGAGTTAGTTCGAATGATTTGTGAAGAAGCTCACAATAGCAAACTGTCGATTTATCCGGGTAGCACAAAAATGTATAATGACTTGAAATAGCATTACTGGTTGCATGGAATGAAACGCGACATCTCCGATTTTGTGTCAAAGTGCTTGGTATGTCAACAAGTGAAAGCTGAGCATCAGGTACCGTCGGGACTACTTCAAGCGACTTTGATACCTGAATGGAAGTGGGATTGAATCACGATGAATTTTGTATCGGGTTTGCCGTTGTCACCGAGTAAAAAGAATTTAGTCTAGGTTATTGTGGACAGATTGACGAAAGCAGCTCATTTCATCCTAGTGCGTATTGACTTTTCACTTGATAAACTAGCTGAGCTTTACGTATCGCAGATTGTGCGGTTGCACGGAGTACCGATATCTATCATTTCAGATCGCGACTCGAGATTTACGTCTCGATTTTGGAAGAAATTACAAGATGCTTTAGGTACTAAACTACATTTTAGTACAGCTTTTCACCCACAGACCGATGGTCAATCCGAGTGAATCATTCAAATACTTGAGGATATGTTGAGGTGTTGCGTCCTTGAGTTTGAAGGTACGTAGGAGTGATACTTACCTTTGGTTGAATTTGCTTATAATAATAGCTTTCAGTCCAGTATTAAAATGGCACCTTATGAAGCTTTGTACGGTAGTAAATGTCTTACACCATTGTATTGGACCGAGATCAGTGAAAATAAGATACACAGGGTAGATTTGATTAGAGAGGCTGAACAAAAGGTAGCATTGATCCGGGATAGTTTAAAAGCTACATTAGACTGTCAAAAATCATATGCCGATTTGAAACGTAAAGACATTGAGTTTCATGTTGGAGATCGGGTATTTTTAAAAGTTTCACCTGGAAGAAAGTACTCAGATTCGGTCTTAAAGGCAAGGTGAGTCCAAGATTTATTGGACCGTATGAAGTCACGGAGCGTATTGGGCCAGTTGCCTACAGACTGTAGTTGCCACCTGAGTTATAAAGGATACATAATGTCTTTCATGTTTCGATGCTCCGTAGTTATCGATCAGATCCTTCGCATGTGATTAGCCCGACATAAGTTGAGATTCAGCTCGATATGACCTACGAGGATGAACTGATTCGTATCTTGACTCGGGAGATAAAAGAATTGAGGAATAAAAAAATTCCCTTAGTAAAAGTGCTATGGCAAAAGCACGGATTTGAAGAAGCAACTTGGGAATCGGAAGAGACTATGAAAGAACGCTACCCGAACCTTTTTATCGGTAAGATTTTCGAGGACGAAAATTCCTAAGGGGGGAGAATTGTAACAGTTCGAATTCGACCCTAACCGGAACGATGGTTTCGAGACCATGAATCCGAGTTAGTAGAATATTTTAATATTCTATACTAAGTCTATAATTTGTGAATGAGCATGTGTTAAATTTTGGTGAATTAATTTACTTGTTTGTATGTCTAAGTTGACTTAAGGATTAAATTGTATTAAGGTTAAAAGTGACCTTTGATAAATTTTGTGTCAAATTGGGATGGATTTATAAGGTGAAGTCCTTAAAGGACAATTAAGCTATGGTAAAGAATATGGACGGCAACATGATGATATCAAGTCATAAAATATCATTATATTTTATATCATGATGGGTGGATATTAAATAAATAAAGTTTAGTAATTTTATACACTTATATTGATAAAACAAAGTGGAATGAAAGAGAAAAACACTTGGTCATCTTTTTGGCCGAAACTTGAAGAAAGAAAACTCCATTTTTGGAGCTTGGGATTCGGCATTTGAGAACTCAAATTTGGTATGTTTTATGCTTAGTTTTCAATTATTTTTACATTTTTGGAATGGTTGTTTTAATACTACATAACCCATGGTGAAATTTTCGAGTTTATGACACTTTTATATTCAGCCATTGAAGTATCTTTATAGTGAGTAATGTTTGTTGATAAATTATTAATAATAAGGCTTAAACTATCATGTTTATCATTTGAAGTTTTAGTGAAATTGATTGTTAAGGGTTAAATTGAAAAATGAAAATTCTTGAAGGACTAAATCATGAATTAAATGACATGCAAGGCCTTGTATGAGGTCAATAAATATTCGGCCTTGGGTATAAGTGATTAAAATTGGTGTATTTTGTGTGGTGTCCAAATTGGACTAATTTGTAAAAGTGATTTAAAGGGGGCAAAATCATAAATTGCGTATTTATATGTGTTGGGACCAAAATTGTTATAATGTGCTTAATTGAGTATACTCTAATTTATTTAGATCAAGAACAAAAGGAGGTAGGATTGGATCGGGGAAAAAGTAAATTGATCGACTAACTGGAAAGTTGAATTTGTGAGTACTTGAGGTAAGATCTTAAGCATTTGAATTTAATTGAACTCGATTTAGTGTTATGTACTTATGTTGGATAATTGTGGCGTATAAATCATTATAATGTCGAATGGAATTGGGAAAAATTAGCTTGGTTAGTCGAACCTAAAGGTGAGGGAATGAGCATGTTTAAGTGAAAAATGAGATGATTATGGTTGCGGATAATACGATGGACTAATGTCTAAAAATGGTGTATAGTGAGGTGCCAAATGTACTAGTAGGAGTTAAAAATGCATGGTTGTGGTATATATCTCCTCTAGTGAACATAATTGCTATTGATTATTAGAGAATATGTATGTGAATCACATTGGATAATAACATATAAACATTGGCACTATGTGTGCGAGTTTATACCGAGCACTGTGTGTGCAAGATCGATCGGGTAGCACTAAGTGTGCGGAAATGGATAAGTAACGGCACTAAGTGTGCGATACATTACGAACAGAATTGGCACTAAGTGTGCAAAGTTGACTATTAACAGCACTAAGTGTGCGATATGTGACCAAATTAAATTATATAAGAATATAATTTGAGACTAGTTGGGATATACTATTTTTATTCAATGTTTTGCATGTATGGAAATTCGGCAATGGATATTACTTTGTGTTACATAGTAACGAATGGTTCGGAAAATAGAAGTATACTCAAGGTAAGTAATATTTACTTATGGGATAAAGTTGAGTAGTGGTTCGAATGTGGTTGATTAATTACTTTGCCTTGAGATGTATAAGACTCAATTTATATGGTGGTTATGAGCCTAGCTATGTGGGTTAGTAGATAACTTGAAATGAATGTAATTGAGTAGAGTTATTTCCTTATGAGTTCATGCATGCTTATGTGAATGTTTTCATTGCTTAAGTCTTACTAAGCTTTGGAAAGCTTACTTTATTTTGGTTAATTCTTGTGCGTATAGGTTACTTTTGAAAGCTCGATTTTGTGCTCGGGATTCGTCACAAAATTTCACCATACTATCATCTCTTTTGGGTACACTTTTTGAAGTAGTAAATTATGTAATTATGGCATGTATAAGCTAATGTATTGCTGGATTGATGTCAAGATGTATATAAATGTTTATGCCATGCGAAAATGGCTAAATATTAATCACTTGTGTGGTTTTGGGTTGATCTTGATGCTTGTTTATACGAAAGTGTAATTACTAAGTCTTAGAAGGTTGATATACACAAATAGAGTGGTAAAAATGGCCATAATATTAATTATCTTAATATGCTATGCTTATAAATGCTTGATAGGTATTATGGTGAGATGTCATTGTTACATGTTGTTTTAATATATAATCGATTGGGTGGTTGGTGCCATGGTGTGACATTGATGTTATATATATATGATGCATAATTGGTCTGTTGGTTGGTCCATCATAGTAATATGTAAGTCGTATGTTACAAGGATGGTGGAAACTTAATTTTGATAAATGGTCTGTAAAATCTTATGCCTATTTGGTTTTGTAGTGTTATTAGATATGTGTTTAAAAATGTGTTGTTGTCTATTGGTAATTGTATGTTTAAGTTATTGTACTTTGTAATGAACTAAGAGCTAAGGGTAGTATTAATGGATTAAATTAGTTCTTTCGAAAAAAAAAAGGCATTGAAATGGGTATTGCTTAGATTCGGTCAACTAGGGTTAATGTTATACATGTACATATGATTCACTATTTGATGCTTATTCGTAAAAGATTTTTGCATATGCATGTTTGGCTATTTTTTTTCCAAATGGCCAACGGATGATACTTTTGCCATTAGTTTTTAATTACCTTTATGTGTATTTGGTATGATGCTTGATAATTCTGTAAATAGAAGTACTTGTAAGCCATATACATGTACATCTACCTTATTACATTTATACTTAAAATTTTTCAAATAGAATGGGTTGAGTAAAGCATGTTAATCGAATAGGGTAGGGTCATGAGACTGCTTGTTTGAGTTGTATAATTAAGGGTAATACCCGTAACCTTAATCCAGCGATGAAAAATGGTTAGGGTGTTACATATAAGCTACAGAACAAGATTAAAAGGGAGGCTGCGAATCAAAAGGGAAAACAACCAGAAAATTCCGGTGAAGCTGATGTTGTAGAAGACTACAGCGATGGTGAACTTCTAGTTGCTTCTGTCAACTACTCTAAAGAGAGCGGGAGTGGATACTTGATTCAAGCTGCACCTTCCACATGAGTCCCAATGGGGATTGGTTTTCAAATTACGAAACAGTGTCTGAAGGTGTTGTTTTGATGAGAAATAATGCTTCGTGCAAAATCGCAGGTATTGGAACAATTAAAGTTAAGATGTTTGATGGAGTTGTCAGAACACTTAGTGACGTACGACATGTTCCAGAATTGAAGAGAAATTTAATTTCGTTAAGTAATCTTGATTCAAAAGGGTACAAATACACAGCTGATAGTGGAATTTTGAAGATTTCCAAAGGTTCCCTCGTTGTGATGAAAGGGCAGAGAAAGACTGCCAAGTTATATGTTTTGCAGGTTCTACTGTTCTTGGTGATGCAGTTGTCGCTTCCTCTTCCTTGTTAGATGATGATATTACTAAACTTTGTCATATGTGCCTAGGGCATGTGAGTGAGAATGGCATGGCAGAATTGAGCAAAAGAGGACTTCTTGATGGGTAAGGAATTTGCAAACTGAAGTTCTGTGAGCACTGCGTTTTTGGGAAGCAAAAGAGAGTTCGAATCACCAGAGGAATCCATAACACGAAGAGAATGTTGGAGTATATTCATTCTGATCTGTGGGGGTCATCAAGAGTGCCTTCGAGAGGTGGAGCTAATTATATGCTAACTTTTATTGATGATTTTTCCAGAAAAGCTTGGGCATTCTTCTTGAAGCAGAAAAGCGATGTGTTTTCCGCATTTAAGTCTTGGAAAACTATGATTGAAAAACAGATGGGAAAACAAATAAAATACCTCTGCACAGACAATGGCTTAAAGTTTTGTTCTGATGAGTTCAATAAACTATGCAAGTCAGAAGGGATCGTGAGACACTTGACAGTTCATCATACACCACAGCAAAATGGCGTTGCAGAACGAATGAACAGAACGATCATGGAGAAGGTTCGATGTATGTTGTCAAATGCCAATTTACCAAAGTCGTTTTAGGCCGAAGCAGCCTCTACTACATGTTTTTTTATCAACCAATCTTCATCCATTGCCATTGAGAAAAAGACTCCACAAGAGGTATGGTCTGGTAATCCTGCTAATTATTTTGATTTAAAGATCTTTCGGTGTCCTGCGTATGCTCATGTTGATAATGGAAAGTTGGAACCGAGATCCATTAAATGTGTTTTTCTTGGTTATAAAGCTGGTGTAAAAGGGTATAAGTTATGGTATCCTGAAAATAGAAAAGTTGTGATTAGCAGAGATGTTATTTTTGATGAAACTGCTATGCTACCTAACTTATCTCTTAAAGACTCCTCCAATATGGAAAATCAAAAGCAGGTGGAGCATCAGATTAACACAGAGTCGACTCTTCAAGCCAGTACAAAAATTAAGAATAGAGTTGCTTCTTCACCACAATACTCTATCACCAAAAACAGAACTAGAAGAGAAATTAAACCTCCAAAGAAGTATGCCGAGCTGATCTAGTTGCTTATACTTTAAATGTGGCCAAAGATATAGATGCAAACCAAGAGTCTCTAATTATTCTGAGGCGGTTAGCTATGAAGACTCAGAAAAGTGGATGTTTGCTATGCAAGAGGAGATGGAATCACTCAATAAAAACAAAACATGGGATCTTGTGAAACTTCCTAAAGGTAAAAAGGTTATTTGTTGTAAATGGGTGTTTAAAAAGAAAGAAAGGACTCTAGGAGTTGAAGAACCCAGATATAAAGCAACGCTTGTTGCAAAAGGTTACAGTCAAATTCCAGGAGTGGACTTCACAGATGTGTTCTCCCCAGTTGTGAAGCATAGTTCGGTTCGAGCTTTGCTTGGTATTGTGGCCATGCATGATTTGGAGCTTGAGCAGTTAGATGTAAAAACTACATTTTTACATGGAGAACTTGATAAGATATTTACATGCAACAACCAGAGGGTTTTACAGTATCAGAAAAAGAGGACTATGTTTGCTTGCTGAAAAAGTCCCTTTACGGTTTGAAACAGTCACCAAGACAGTGGTACAAGAGGTTTGATTCTTTTATGACTTCTCATGGTTTTAAAAGTAGTTTTGACAGCTGTGTTTACTTTAAGAAAAACAGTGATGGTTCTTTTGTGTATCTACTTTTTTATGTTGATGACATGTTGATAGCAGCAAAAGATAAAGCAGAGATAAGAAAGGTCAAAGCCCAACTAAGTGAAGAATTTGAGATGAAAGATTTGGGACCAGCAAAGAAGATACTTGGTATGGAGATTCTCAGAGATAGAAAAACAAGTAAATTGTACCTAAGTCAGAAAGGGTACATTGAGAAAGTTTTTGCGGAGTTCAATATGCAGAGTGCTAAGCTCGTTAGTACTCTCTTTAGCAAATGCCCATTTCGGACTTTCATCGGCTTTGTCTCCACAATCGGATGATGAGATTGAATACATGTCACATGTTCCATACTCTAGTGCAAATGGGATCTCTCATGTATGCTATGGTTTGTTCACGTCCAGATTTATCATATGCGATCAAGTCTGCGATTAGCGAGATACATGACGAATCCGTGTAAAGAACATTGGAAAGCAGTTCAATGGATTTTAAGATACTTACGAGGTACTACTGATGTTTGCTTATAGTTTGGAAGAATTAGAGATGGAATCATTGGGTATGTTGATGCTGATTTTGCTGAAGACCTTGATAGAAGAAGATCTCTCACTAGTTATGTCTTTACAATAGGAGGCTGTGCAATCAGTTGGAAAGCTACTTTGCAAACTACAGTCGTTTTGTCTACCACTGAAGATGAGTATATGGCGATTACTGAGGCTTGTAAAGAAGCTATTTGGTTGAAGGGACTCTTTAGTGAGCTCAATGAAGACCTTCAAATCAGCACAGCATTTTGTGACAGCCAAAGTGCCATCTTCTTTACAAAAGATCAAATGTTTCATGAGAGAACAAAACACATTGATGTTCGATATCATTTTGTTCGTGATATTATTGCTCGTGGTGATATAGTTGTGAGCAAAATAAGTATTCATGAAAATCCTGCAAATATGATGACTAAGTCACTTCCTATAACCAAGTTTGAGCATTGCTTAGACTTGGTTGGTGTTCGTTGTTGAAGTTAAACCCTTAAGGGGTTTTATGGAAGAGGTGGAGAACTTGTTCGTTGAGAGTTCGCGATGAAGAACTTGTTTATTGAGAATTTGTGTCAAGGTGGAGATTGTTAGAGTTAAGTGACCCGAATCCTTATTTAAATAAAATACATGGTAAAATAAAATAAAAGAAGAATCCCTATAGAATTACACTTCTTTTATTTTATTTTAAATAAGGTTTTTAAACCTTATTAAACTTCATCTATTTGATATTGATTAGAATAAGGAGTTTTTAATCTTACTACACTCCTATTAGAATATGGCTTTACAAGCCTATAAATAGACATGGTCTATTCCTCTTGTAATTGATTCGAATTCGACATAGTGAATTTTCTTCTCCTCTGCCCGTGGTTTTTTTCCCGAAAGTGTTTCCAAGTAAAATCTGTGTGTTCTTTAAATTTTTATTGCTCTTTTCTTTGCGATATATTTGTCATTACCGACGTTATATTTTTCACAATAAAAGTTGTGTTCTCATATCATATTAATAAAAGTTCATAAGTGTTAGAAAATACTCTAAAAATAATTAAAAGTGACTTTTTATAATTATAATTATAATTATAATTATTATGTTTTATAATAAGTTGTGCAAATTTTAAAAAAATTCACAACCGCGTTACCCGCAATGACCGCAATAGTATCCGTTATGTCCGCAACCGCGATAAGCGCAACGCGACCGAAAACGTGACCGCCACCACAAATTAAATCCCTAATTACATCAACAACAAATCCTATAAAAATCCTACTATCTTTGATAACAAGTTACAAAGAAACTAAGTTAAGTTACATAGTGACAAAATGAACAAAATGTTAGGGAAACTGATGCATTCGGTTCAGCACCAATGTTGGTCTTTAGCTGATCAGATGCTGTTCTCCTGTTGCATTGCAGGCGAATGCTCAACACTTGGTAACAATACTGCTTATGAGATTTTGAGTGCCTTAAATCGTATTTCTGGAGCTGAGTCTCCCACAAAAGCAATGCAATACAATTGTTTGTTACACAACTTTAAGAAGAGTAATCTTTCAATGTCTGAATATCTTGCTAGGATCAAGCATCTAAGCGACAGTCTTGCCGGTTGTGGTCAATGAGTACCTGATGAGGAACAAAAGTCAGTCCTTCTCAATGGTTTGCCACCACTATGAGTCAGATTCTATTTGATTTGAAAAGGATTACCTTAGCTTTATTATATGCAGAAAGGCGACAAAAAGCTGTATTATCTTAGGTTCCAATTTCAGCTATATCATGGCTGTTAATACTCCAATTCTTCTAGTGTCTCTTCTCACCCACCTTTACGTATTCATCCTTGTTTTATTAAATATTAAGGGATATTTGTTCCACATTAGTAATTAGTTGAGTCATTATTTCTACCTCATTAATATCTAATCTCTCTTCAACTTTGTATTGAAGGTGTACATGGGATTGCCAGGGTGACATCTGTCCAGGGAAGGAAGTATCGTGAGCAGTTGGTGGAAATGAATAAAGGGTAATTCTACATTCAGTTCTTTAATTTGGAAATTCTAAACGGGAATGATGTTAGTATAAACTACTAAACTTGTTAAAAATATTAATGTACATTTACTCTATGGTCCTTAAACTTTAAGTCGCGTATTATTCAGATCCAAAATTCAAAAATCTATCTGCAAGGAAGTCTAATAATACGCGACCTCCTTGCCAACTTTCCAGCACATGAATGAGTGGCTCCTTGAAAAGCCAAAATCTATCTGCAATTTCTTGAACTCAGAAAGCTTGTGAAGGATATTTGCATCCATTCTCTTCATTTTATACCATTATGGTTATAACTTTGCAGCAATGTCCTCGCCTGCAACATGCTGTTGGAACTCAAGGGACATCAAAGCAACATGCTATCACGATAATACTTGAAAAAAAGGAGATTTTGAAGGGAATTATGAAGGGGGAAACTGGGTATTTATTCAAGCTAAGTCGATGACCAAATATCTAACCAGAAAGTGGAGTTCCATTCATGAAGAAGACAAAAGGAGAAGAAATGGATAGAAGAGTGGAAGGATTGAGTGTTCACCGCAAGTAACAAGTTTTTATGAAATTAGTTTTAGAGAAATTGAGGTTAGGAATTTCGTTATTTTCTTGTGAAGGAAGAGAAGTGTAATCTTAGAAAGCAGTTTCATTTATTATTATTATTATTCTGGCCTTTAAAATATGAAAAGGAATAATTGTTTCAAAGTCCCCCTACTTTGATTGAATGAGTTCTTTTCCTAACACAATTGCCACATGCTAACTCGTCATTGGGCTATGCGTCAAGTGAGGTTAGAATTTAACATTGTTAATGAGAGATACCATATTGATAGATGTAGCAAAAATATAGATACCATATTGAACAAATTGAAAGTACATGTACTACATTGATAATTATTATCCTTATAATTAGTTTAACATGTATTTACACCCATTGTAATTGAATTTCCAAAAAAAAAAAAAAATAATAATCACATTATTTATTATATGAATACTAAAAAGCATAAATTGTAGTATCTTTGCGCATTAATTAAGTCTACCTCATACTTCACATCTATTCCTCTTATTATTTGAGTTATAATACTCAGCACTTTGAAGTAGTTTTAGCAGAGAAAACTGAATTTCCATTTTTGACATAGTTTCAGAATATTGTTTTGAATTTATTTGCATCTCCGCTTAATCAACTTCCATTTTCATCTTCTACTTTTTCATTTCTCATAATCATGATTACAACATAAATGAGAAAGTGTTAATTAGGGAGTATGGAGTGCAATCTTACATAATATAATAGATTTACAACATAAATGTGGTTCTACAATTCCTTAATCCTAACTTTTTTGTTAATTAATTATTATTATATCAACAAAAACGACACTCTTGCCCATGGAAATAGGAAGATGTATAATTTTGCATTAAAACTTACATGTTGGTATTCATCACAAAATAACCAACCAGCACTTTGAATAAAGAATTTATGCTACTATTCCTATACAATGAACGGTTTAGATTAACATATAATTTCACCTTCTTCAATCTCTTCATCACGTGTTTGATGAACAACCCCAGTCCCAGGTGATGAAGAAGATCCAATCAGAATCTCAAATTCCCTCTCAGCTTCCCAATTGATCTCAATCCCAGCCGTGTTTTTCATGTTCTGTAATGCAATCCGAGCGGCTTTTCTGTCTCTTTCCCGTTGCCTTTTTAACTTCATCAACTCAGCTTCCAGCACCGACTTTTCGTCAACCAGTCTTCGTTCGAATCTTTCCTTTTCTTGTTTCAACTTTCTGGGATCCGCATTCTCGCCCTCACCCTTCATCTTCTGCTGAGCTTTGAAGATGGTGTCTGCAAAACGACACTTCAGCATTGCCGCCCGTAGGGCCTTGGGGTGTGATGTTGTAAACCCTAGACCTACGCCCTCTGCTTTGGCTGCAATATCTGTTGAAAACCTCAGGCCTTTTGCCGTTTTCGGTCTCTTCTCCGACGAAATACGGGTGACGACTGCCGTCTCTGCAATATCATCGATAAGGGTTAGATCATATAATCTTTGAAATTTCAAAATCCAAGAGGTTCTCAAAAACTCCTCGACGTACCTAGGGTTGGATGTTGCATGAGGGTTTTCACTACGGCCGAACACTGCGGACTGTCCACCACCGTCTTCGGCCTCTTCTCTGGCGGGCCACCGTCTAAAACCTCCGCTTCGAATCGGCGCTTGGAAGCAATTGGCGCTGAATTCTCTTTTGAAAATCGGAACTTGAGAGAATGTTTTACTGGAATCATTTCCATCCTGATTTCTTGATTTCAGAAAAGTTGAAAGCTTGATGAGGTGTGTACTTGGAATGGGTTCTCCGACGAAAAAAACTAAAATTGCATGTGAATGAAAGTAGAAGAAGCAGGAAATAGAAGAGAGTAATGAGCAAGAATGTTAATCTCTACTTACTGAGACGTTCTAATTTGGGTAAGTCGGTCTTGATTAATATATATATATATTTAAAAAAAGTAAAATAAAAGAAAAAAATGAGAGGAAAATAATTTTGTAAAATAGAAAGCGGATAAAACAATGAAAATAAATTTATTTAAGTGAAAAAGGTTAAATTACTAATTCAATCTTAATCGTATATGTTGTTTATTATACCTTTTGTAAAAACAAACATTGAAATAACTAAAAAAAAGTTATTAAAATCTAAAAGATATTTAAAATTGTAAAGAAGAAAATCTAAAAAAAAAAAATATATCCATTATCGCGACTGTCATCATCATCTAACCCAAACCAAAATTTGTACTTCCTAAATCTTCAATTATAGTTTCCATTTTTTCCTTAATTTTACCCATCATTTTAGTTCCTTACATCTAAAATTTTGATCCTACAAGAAGTCAAATGGGGTCAAGAACAATTGCTTAAGATATGACTCTTCGAAGCTTAGCAGCGATCAGTCAGCAAGATTCTGTGTAGCAATAGAGGAGTTTACATCCAGAAGAGAAGTGAAGAAATAAGGGGTTTTCATTACCAATCTTCTATTAATCACTTTCTAACATTTTGAAAATGAAATTGTTTGAAAAAGAAATAGGGTCATGACCAAGTCAACCAACCGCTGGAATTTCAGACATATTTTTTAAAAAAATATATATTTTTATGAACTTTTACATTTTTAAAATTTTTTTAAAATATTTTAACACTTTTGATTTTTTTAACAATAGGTAAAATTAATTTATAATATATATTGGTAATGTTTTAAAATCTTGATTTTAACACTGTTGTTGATTTGTAATGAAGTTGGTTTATCCCATTGCATTCGCTTCTTTGATCTGTTGTTGGTATTGGCAGAGTTTAGTTATGTATTGTTGGAGGCTAGAGCGGGGATTATGTATTTGCTCTTATGCATACCCACCTTCTTACTTCATTCTTTCTACCTCCTTTTTTTTCTTATTTCTGTAATCAAATTAATACTCAACACACATTATTCAATTTCCATTTTTCACAGATTTAAAAAAACTCATGATATGATATAATTTTTAATGTATTTATGCATTTTTATTTCAATTATATTTTTGTATCACATTTTAATTATATTTAATCATTTTATCATGACTGTCAAAAAAATATTAATTCATGTTTAAATGCTCAAATCCGCAAGTACCAACTGTAATTATACACAGTTGAAGTCATAAGCTTCCTATTAAGTTATCTCAACTTAAGGTAAGTAAGAATACAACTACTCATGTCTCAGATCATTCATCTAGTTTCAAAGCCTCGTCCGAAAAATGGAAGGTTTGAACAAAAAAATATGAAGCTCAAAAAATGGACTTTGATCAAATTTAATGCCCATTTTCTATATGAATTGAGTCTTGGGCAAGAATTTTTGGGCCAAGCTAGCCCCAAAAATATTAATTATATATGTTAATTAATTATATATTTATATTTATATTAAATCACTAACCCAACAACAATTAAACACTTTTCCCAAAACCTAAAAAAAAAAAAATTATCCAACTAAATAATCCAACCCAAAATATAAAATTTTAAAAAATATATTTAATACGATAAAACACTTATTATATTTATTTGTGTTTTTTTAATATAATAAAACATTTATTATATTTGTAGTAGTGTTTTTTTATATAAATTTTTTTTAATGGGTTAAAAAACTTTTATTTTAGTGCTTTTTAATACATTTAGTGTATTATATTTTCAAGAAAAATATTTTAAATAAAAAATCTGAAAAAAAAATAAAATATGGGTGGATCGAGTCGATTATAAATTATTATCTCAATATAATTCAAAATTTTACCTACATCATTCTTTGTAGGCACGCTTCAAGCAAAATTATTATCTCAAAAATTCTAGAATCGGTTATAAAAAAACTATATAAAGTCAACATTTAGGTTTTAGAAATATTCATTATGACAAATTTACAAATCTTAAAGCCATATAAAAATAATTTAACATCTCATCGAGTTAAGATTTCATACAAACTACATGCATCATGCAAAAACTGAAAATAAAATAAAATATCCAAAATTTGAAAAAAAAAACTACAAAAAATTCATGCAAACTAAATTGAATCAACTCTCCCGAACTTAAATCAAACATTATCCTCAGTGTTCCAAAAATAAGCAAAGAATTAGAAAACTTATTGTTAAAGTGCTCAGAAAATATATCAAAGTGAACCCATCATTTGCTCTTTTTGAAGCACCAACAACTCGTTTTGTTAAATTGTGGTGATACTTACGACACAAAATCAAATAAATCGTATCTATCTCTTATCCACGTGTTCATCAAACAAGTCCAACAAAAATGAAAAATTAATGAGAAAAAATCACATAACAAATAAAAAAGGTCTTACCAAATGTTCGAAGTCACTCCCTTTATATACTTTCGAAATTGTTCTTCTATTGTGCTTGGTTTTGAAGAAAAATAGAAAACCAACTAAAGTGAGTAAAACGGATATAAATTTTTGAAATACCAAAATATCCTTAAAATGTTCGGGCTGTCCACTCCACCAAAAAACACTAAAAAGATTGAGCTAGGAGGGTTTTCGTCGGCACAACCGCGCCGGATAGAGGCCGAGTTTCGAAGTTTGTGGCGTAGGGGCGCCGAGGTACCATCCTAAGTCGCGCACTAGGCGTTAACTCCGAAGCTAGGGCACTTTGTTTTGATGATTATACAAAATCTGAAAAACAGTAAGTGCACCAAATAACATACCACGTACATATGTACATGTATATGTATATTATATATATATATATATATAGACGTACGCGTATGTGTAAAGAGCTTACAAATTTCTCGCCAAGGAGGTGGCTGAAATTCCAGCAACGGACATTCACCACGGGTAGACAGTTGACAAACCTACGAGTCATTATATGGTCTTCCTTCGCATTTACACTATTTTTCTCTCAGCCAAATATAATTATATTAATAAACCCAGGAAGGGTGAAAAACTAACCAAAAGGTTAGTAAACAAGATAAGCTAAATACAAACACCTTTGAAGAAATCAACATCACTGCATCAAGGACACAACGGTACACCTAAATGAAGGACACTCCTAAAAACACCCAAGACACTCTTACGAGCATCCACATAAAGCAGCAGTGCCTCCAAAAAATCTCCAAACTTGTGCGGCAATGGCCACCTTAATAGATTGTGAACGCATAAAGAAAACATCAAAATACAAGCTGCGTTGGAACTCATTGATCAAACAAATTAAAGCCATCCATATGATCCGAAAGACAAAATACCAAATAATGAGAGTCAAAGCACATTTAGACAAAGATTTAAAGAATTAAATTACCACCCTGAGTAATTACCAATACCAACTCCTAGGCCATAGTCTCTTCACCTAAACCATACCCTTTGGACAAAGGTGAAGCCTTCAAATCACTCTTTTGTTCAATGTGACTCAATCAACTTCAACAAAATGGAGCCTCAAGCTGCTCTCACAACTCATCTCGGACCAGAGATTTGAGTGAAATCCAACTAATTTTTAAGGTAGTCTCGGGCTAAGGCTAAAAAGCATCCTTGTTCTTTCCATTGACAGAATCAGTGGTTGAAGCCCCTCATCTTAGTTGGAATAAGTAGGTGCTCACTTTGTCTGTCGTGGTGAGGATGACTGTAAATTCTATAAAAAAAAATTGATGTATGTTTTCCTTCTCAGTGTCTAACCAGAAAGCCTCAGTCACAGAAGAACATTGTCCTCCATTTAATTTTCCATCGCGACCGGCTTCACAATTGATAAACAGTTTGCCATGGCCAAACTCCTATTACAAGCTTCGGAATTGCTGATGTTAGTGAGGAGATTCAGAAAATCAAGTTAGCGGCAGAGAGTGGCAGGTACATCTTCAACAAGGATATTAATGAGTGCATCTCAAGACCATTGACAGCATCTGCGTCTTGTGCAAAGTACATGATTTTTAACCTTTCAGAAGAAAGGCAAACTGTGGAAGGACATCTTTACGGTGATAATGATCGAGCCAACAGGACAATAACCTAATGGTGGGAATAGCTATTTTGCTCCAATTCTTCATTTTTTTCAAGCACCCATATGTATCCAATGCATAAATGGACGTAGGTATAAGGATAGGACTCTCCAAGAATCCTCCAAATACATTATGTTTTTAATTAAAAAAAATTAAAAATCCCTATAGGCTGCATAGCTGTATCTGATCCAAATCAAAGTAATATAGGGGAATAGAAAACATTTGATTCCACCTTGTGTAGCAACACTTTGAAGAGCTCAGATAGAAGCTCCAAGAATTTAAAGGGCATTTGCGAATATACATTATATATAAATTATGAGAACGAAAAGTATACATTATATATAAATTAGTTATGGTTCAATGCGAATATACATGAAAGGTATAAACCATGAATTTCGAATTCACAAAAAATTTATAGGAATTTCAATACTAAATAGGCATCTATCTGATTTATGAGTTCGTGTTCCATTCACACAAGTTTTATTTCGAAATTCAAAAGTTCCTAAACTAACTTAAATGAACTAGGGAAAGAATTTTGTTTTATTTTTTTAAACCTAGAGATTCAGGAAAGATAGAACAAAGGCAAACTTAGAACAATTAAGACATTTCACAGGAAAACAGTTGATATTACTTTAGGCATAGAACATACAATATAATAATAATAATAATAATAATAATAATAATAATAATAATAATAATAATAATAAACAACAGAAACAATTGACCGCATCACATAGAACTGCACCAACAAATTGTAGCTATAGAAGGAAACTAGAAAACTTCAGACATACCTGAAATAGAAGAGTCAGGAGGAGCTTGCTTTATCAGTTTTATTTCCTCTGACAGATTGCCATTCGCCGCATTCACAACCGGAGGAATCAACCCTTTAGTTTTGCGCGCTATTTTGGCCTTTCTGTGAAAAATAATGACAAATAATGGGAAAGAAGGATCAAGTAATATTCCTCCACTAATCACATGGAGGTCTTTAACATATATAAGAATAAAATTAAATGTTTTGGCTCGTAAGTCTTACCTGATGAACTTTTGCTTTAAAGTGCCAGTTTTCAGCATTGATGTCCCTTTTACCAAACCATAGGAATATTATTTCATGTGCAAATTTCATCTTTTGGGATAAAGATATAATAAAGGAATATACTATAACTCTCACCTGATTTTGGAGCCAAAGGAGTTGAAGAAGGTTTTCGAACGCCCCTTTGCGCTTTAATAGAAGCAATGATGTTAGTGAGGAGATTCAAAAAATCAAGTTAGCGGCAGAGAGTGGCAGGGACATCTTCAACAAGGATATTAATGAGTGCATCTCAAGACCATTGACAGCATCTGTGTTGGAGTTTTTGCATCAAAAGAAAAACAAACAAAGCAAAAACAGAATAAAGGAACTTTGCAAAGGAAACTGAATGAATTCCTTCTCTTCAGTTTTTCATTCAAATTTGAAAATATATGTGAGAGTTACACAAATTTGATAGTTATCTAATAGTTAACTGCTCCCATTTAATACATAAACAAAAAACTAGCTTAACTTGTACATAAAAGATAGCTGGTATACCAGCTATTACATCAATACAAATCAGTCAACATATTCTACTAACTTTACTATCAAAGTACAAAAGAACTAGACAAAGTTACATAGGAACAAAACAATCAAAATATGTTGCTGCAATCGGACCAGTTCCATTTCTGCACTTCAAAACAGTGTTGCAGCTTAAGTTGAGCTTAATTTGCTGCTGGTCTTTTGTTGCAATGCAGGCCAAAGCTTAACACTCCTCCTTGGACTGTATGCAACAAACACTAATTTTTCCTTTTAAGGTTTCAAACCTAGTAGCTCCTTTCAAAAGATCTGCTGAAAATGGTGCACTTGTGTTGCTTGAAACTTCAGCGATTGCAGTAGAGTTTGCTTTCAACATTTCTGCAACCTGAGCTTGGTTTTGATACTGTGGTTGTGGTTTTGGCTTATTTTTGCACTCTTTTTCAATATGGCCAAATTGTTTGCAGCCTCTACACTGAACATCTGGTCTATACCAACAGTATTTTTCAAGATGAGTGGTCTTCTTGCAATGGACACAAGGTGGAAACTTATTCTTGGCAGCCTGTTTCTTTTTCTTTTCTGTCCAAGGCTTCTTACCTTTGAAATTCGAGGTTGAGCTTGAGCCCTCTCTACTTTTGGCTTGGAAAGCTCCCTCAAAGTGCTCTTCATTTCTGATGGCTGTTCTTTGCTCTTGTGCATAGAGAGCGTTTATCAACTCTGTCACAGGAATGGTTGATAGGTCCTTGAATCCTCCAAAGAAGAAATTTTTGCTTCATACTTCTCTGGTAAGGTTACTTTCTCAACTACCCTTTGATCACTAAACTCATCCCCAAGCAATCTTATATTGTTGACAGTAGCCATAATTTTGTCAGCATACTGCTTAATGGTTTCTGAGTCTTTCATTCTCAAATTCTCAAAGTCCCTTCTTAAATTGATTAGTTGCTGTTGTCTGGTCTTGTCTGACCCTTGAAACTCTTCTTTGAATTTATCCCAAGCCTCCTTTGGTGTGTCACAGGTAAAGGTGTGCATGGGCCAGGCGGGCCTGGCCCGAAGGCCCGCCCGAAATGTGGGAGGGTTTGAGCAAAAATATAGGCTTGAAAAATGGGCTTGGACAAAAAAATAAGGCCCGTTTAAAAAATAGACCGGGCTCGGGTAAGGCATTTTTGGCCCGGGCTTGGCCCGAATTCATTAAAGGAAAAAAATTTATTTTTTTAATATTATTTTCTTATTGTTTTTTTCCTTATTTTGCTACCATTTTACTATTATGTTTCTATTATTTTATTGTTATTGTTTAGATATTATATAAAACTTATTTTATTGTTAATTTTGTTATTATTTTAAAGACATTTGTTAATTTTGTTATTATTTTAGAAGCATTTTCTTGTTAAGTTGCATCTATTTTAGTGTTATTTAAGTCTACATATTTTTTAAAATTTATTTTCAATTTGTTGAAAAATATTTATTTTGATTTGTTTAATATTTTTGATGTATTTTATATATTTAAAAATTATATAAAATAATATAAAATATTAATACGGGCGAGTCGGGCCGGGCCCGGGTTTTAACATTTTTATATGGGCCGGGCTTGGGCAAAATTTTAGGCCCATTTTTTGGGCCCAGCCCGAGCCTAATGAACGGGCCTAATTTTTAGTTGGGCTCGACTCGAACCCGGCCCGGCCCGGCCCATGCACACCTCTAGTCACAGGCCATTATCCTTGTGAAAATAATATCAAAGACTCCACTTTGAAGGCATGACATGGCCTTGTACTTCTTGGCGCAGTCTTCACTATGCTGCCTGATTTGAGCGATAGTCGGATTGGCTCTCAACGGTGCTGGCTCAGTATCATTTAGAACAACATTCCACAAGTCATTTGCCTGCAGATATGTTCTCATTTTCACTGCCCAGATATTATAGTTTTCACCAACAAAAATAGGTGGAGGAGGTGGTGAAAAACTCATGTTTTGCAGCAAACAAAAAACAATCAACGAAACAGCTTCTGCTTCTTTGTTTCAAACACGATTAGCTTAGAAACAATGCACAACCAAGGCCCAAAGACAAGATTCCATTTGTTGGAGTTTTTGCATCAAAAGAAAAACAAACAAAGCAAAAACAGAATAAGGAACTTTGCAAAGGAAACTGAATGAATTCCTTCTCTTCAGTTTTTTATTCAAATTTGAAAATATATACGAGAGTTACACAAATTTGACAGTTACCTAATAGTTAACTGCTCCCACTTAATACATAAACAAAAAACTAGCTTAACTTGTACATAAAAGATAGCTGGTATACCAGCTATTACATAGCTGGTATACCAGCTATTACATCAATACAAATCAGTCAACATATCCTACTATCAAATTACAAAAGAACTAGACAAAGTTACACAGGAACAAAGCAATCAAAATATGTTGCTGCAATCGGACCAGCTCCATTTCTGCACTTCAAAACAGTGTTGCAGCTTAAGTGAGCTTAATTTGCTGCTGGTCTTTTGTTGCAATGCACTTAACAATCTGTCTCTTGTTCAATGTACATCATTTTTAACCTTTCAGAAGAAAGGCAAACTGTGGAAGGACATCTTTACGGTGATAATGATCGAGCCAACAGTACAATAACCTAATGGTGGGAATAGCTATTTTGCTCTAATTCTTCATTTTTTTTCAAGCACCCATATGTATCCAATGCATAAATGGACGTAGGTATAAGGATAGGACTTTCCAAGAATCCCCCAAATACATTATGTTTTTAATAAAATAAAAAAAAATTTAAAAATCCCTATAGGCTGCATAGCTGTATCTGATCCAAATAAAAGTAATATAGGGGAATAGAAAACATTTGATTCCACATTGTGTAGCAACACTTTGAAGAGCGCAGATAGAAGCTCCAATAATTTAAAGGGCATTTGCCGAATATTCTGACTTAGTCAATGTCGCTGAACTGTGTAATGTTGCAGGTCAAGTTTTATATGGTTTTGTGTTTGAGGATCGTAAATGGGATTGGTATGTCAGTATAGATTGTTAACATTGGGCTGTCTGGTACCTAAGTGTTGGGGTTATTAGGTAGGCCTTAAATGGCATATTTGTAATTACTTTAGCACAATATTGTACGGGAAATGAGAAATGGTGGCTGGGCAGGGTACCGAAAATTACAAAGAAAAACTTCCACATTTAATATTCTATTTTCTCTCTAACATTTGTTCTTCTGTTTCTAATTCTTTTTTTTTTTTCTGCTTCTATTCTTAAATCACTTTATTACTTGGAAATTGGGCACGCATCATGTAACTCTTATTAGATCTTCAGTTTCATAATCAATACACACACATATCCAGCTCATTGCTTCAACACCTCACTTTAGTTTTTTTGCCCTATGAAATGGAAGATTTTTCCTATATTCAGATTTCCCCTTTGAAAAATATTAACGTCTTCTACAACAACAGATGGATATAAGTACATTTTGATAAAATTCATTATCTTGGTTTTTCCATCACAATGCAATTCAAATCAAGAACAAACAAGTGCCAATAGCAACAGCTCCCCCATAATTTTTATAAGGAGAAAAAAACCTCTAACGATATGTTCGGAAACATGTGTTTGAAAATTCGGATTTAGATTTCACTTGTTTCATAAATTATGAGAACGAAAAGTATACATTATATATAAATTAGTTATGGATGCGAATATACATGAAAGGTATAAACCATGAATTTCGAATTCACAAAAAATCTATAGGTATTTTAAGTTCAATACTAAATAGGCATCTACCCGATTTATGAGTTTGTGTTCCATTCACACAAGTTTTATTTCGAAATCAAAAGTTCCTAAACTAACTTAAATGAACTAGGGAAAGAATTTTGTTTTATTTTTTTAAACCTAGAGATTCAGGAAAGATAGAACAAAGGCAAAATTAGAACAATTAAGACATTTCACAGGAAAACAGTTGATATTACTTTAGGCATAGAACATACAATATAATAATAATAATAATAATAATAATAATAATAATAATAATAATAAACAGAAACAATTGACCGCATCACATAGAACTGCACCAACAAATTGTAGCTATAGAAGGAAACTAGAAAACTTCAGACATACCTGAACTAGAAGCGTCAGGAGGAGCTTGCTTTATCAGTTTTATTTCCTCTGACAGATTGCCATTCGCCGCATTCACAACCGGAGGAATCAACCCTTTAGTTTTGCGCGCTATTTTGGCCTTTCTGTGAAAAATAATGACAAATAATGGGAAAGAAGGATTAAGTAATATTCCTCCACTAATCACATGGAGGTCTTTAACATATATAAGAATAAAATTAAATGTTTTGGCTCGTAAGTCTTACCTGATGAACTTTTGCTTTAAAGTGCCAGTTTTCAGCATTGATGTCCCTTTTACCAAACCATAGGAATATTATTTCATGTGCAAATTTCATCTTTTGGGATAAAGATATAATAAAGGAATATACTATAACTCTCACCTGATTTTGGAGCCAAAGGAGTTGAAGAAGGTTTTCGAACGCCCCTTTGCGCTTTAATAGAAGCAATGATGGAATCGGCAGTAGGTCCCAAACCCTTCCGTCCCACCAGCTTAATTCCCAGCTTTTCGCACAGATAGTTCAACCTCATCTCATCACCACCTCTCACTTCTCTCAGCTCAAATGCCTGTTTCTTTGATAACAATGTATAAACATGCAACTGTTGTTGCTGATTAAAATGTGATTGGAGCTGCTGAAAAAGCACCTTATTCGAATGTTGCTGAACAGTCTTTGAGCTTTCCAGATTCTTCTTTCGGGGCTCACTAATTGTCACCCTTAGAATGGCTGGTGACTTCGGATTAGCATTCTTTTGACAAAAAATAACAGAAAAACTCCCAAATTCTAGATCAGGCTCTCTGAATAAATCCATAAGGGCAGAAGCATAAGAATGAGCATTACTTGATGGACTCCAGTTGATCTTTTTCTTTGCAGTCCGAGACTTTGCATATTGAGCCATATTTGCAGCTTCCCGAAGTCCAGTAAGAAAAGCTCCATGCATGGTGGCAGGGTATCGCCTTGTAGTGGCCTCCCCTGCAAAGAAAAGCCTTCCGTCCCCCACACTTTCAGCTAATATATCATAGTCATCTCCGGATGCTCCCACTGCAACATTAGAGTATGAACCTAGGCTGAAGGGATCACCACCCCATCTGGTACAGACAGTTTGGAGGGGCTCGGGGACAGTGATACCTTGTGGTTCATATATACCTGCATGCAAAAATACACAAAGCACCAGGATTGTTTGACACAACCAACAATGCTTAAATTTTGTCATACAAGATGCGAACCATTAGCAGTTAACAATTATACGACCAAATTCGAAACAAGTTAAAAATGAACATAAAGTTTAATATATTAATGAGTTCACTTGATTGGCTCACATACAAAGGACACTTTGCCCTTTCTTTATATACTATGCACATCAAACAATGAGACAATCTGTGCTGTTATTTAATACTCAAGAAAGTTGCAACTAAAATGAAGCCCTTTGCAGGGAATATATATAAAAGATACAAAAAAAATTATCATAATGCCAGCCCTTTCTTTATAGCATGTGCATATAAAATCAATTAGAAAGTGCCTGGCTTATCAACTATTCAAGGAGGCTGCAATTAATTGAGCCATATGAGTAACCAATACATAAAGAAGATAAAAACGCATTGTTGCAGCTAATAAATGTATCTCAGTTTCAAGCTTAGATTAAAAAAGAAGCTGAATAGATAAAGCATGCTAAGTGTTGACACATAAAATCGAATTAAATACCCTTGAGAATTTGGAGAACCTGGGCCACGACATCTATAGGAGGCAGAGTCTCAAACCTGTGTGCAGCTTCTCCTGCTACTAAAGCAAGCAATAGAGGACCACCGGAAACTGTTGCATAGCTATAGAACAGAAAAAACTCCCCTCGATGGCTTGGATCATTAGTAAGATGCCCAAAGGTATCAAAGTCTGTACCCCAAAATACATAAGGAAAAAGCATTCCAACCTTATTCAATAACCCAAATCCCAACCTCTTTATTCCATCAAGCTTCCTCTGAGGCAACTCTGGGACAAACTTGATTGACCCACTCTTTAGAACTCCGAGAGGTACCGTACATAATGCCATATCACCTTCATACACCTGACTTCCTGTCATAACCTGCACTCCATCATTGCCATAATTGATAGTATGCACAGTTTTCTCGTACAAAATAGGCACATTCTCGGCCAGAGCTTGAACCAACCTTCCATTTCCTCCAGGCAAGAAACAATGATCCCCTCCCATATCATATGGATCATCTTGGTCCCAAAATGCAAGTGAAAGCTTTGAAACCAATCCGGCATTTGCATATTCTAAATTTGCAAGATGCCAATTGAACAAATTAATCTCTTCTTCAGTCACTGCATCCCTATAAACCTCTCTAAATGTCTCTAATGCAGCCCCAAGTGAAACATCCATAGAAACCTCCCCCATCAACTGCCTAAGCTCGCTAGCTTTATCCAAAAGCCTATTAAAAGCCATCTCCACCTTCATATCCATAACCGAATCCACCGGACTCCCATCTGTCCTGTAAAGTGGACATTTATCCCTCACCTTAAAAAGAGAAGAACCCAATTGTTTCGCTAGAATCCCTAACGGATTCCCCATGGTACCCGTTAACACACTCCCACCTAAATCAGCAGCTGCACTCACCCTATTCCCTCCCTCCATCTTCTTCGTATAAACCCTCCCGCCGGCTCGTTTCCTCCCTTCCAGAACCGTCACCTTAAATCCAAACCTCATTAACTGTCTAGCAGCAGCCAGTCCTGCTAACCCGGCACCAATAATAACCACATTACTTCTACTCGGTTCCGCAGGAATTTTTTCCTTAATTGCAGGGGCAATCCCAAAATTTATATATCCATACGTAACTAAATAATTATATGCAGAATTTAAAATCGTGCTACAATGTTTCGGTATAGAATCAACAAACATGTTTTTAGCCACCCAATTGGATGCATTTTCGCGCCATTTTGCAATAATGTGATTTCGAATGAGAATATAATTTACCTGCTCGATGCCACCAATGGAGGAAATGACGCCGAAATCAATTTCTTCTTCGGTGAGGGAATCTGCAGGGAATCCAGCAGAAAGAGCGGTGAGAGCCTCTGCCGTTGATTCCTTACTGATCACAATGATCTCGTCATCAGTTTTGGGTTGTGTAGTTTGTTCCGTCGCCGCTGATGATGAGGGTATTGAATTAAGGTCAAGGTTAGGATTAGAGTTCGGGAGGTTGGGGCTGAAGGAGCCATTGGTGAAGTCAAGGAACTGATACGCCGATGTCGCGCCACTGCGTTGAGGTCGGCCGCGTCGTCGTTTTTTGGGGGTTGGAAAGGAAATTAGATGATCATTGAGAGGAGGAGCGGCATTCGGGTTAAGGATTGGGATTGGATGGAAATTAGGATTAGAGGTAGGATTTGTTAAGGGAGGAGTGAGAGTAAAATGGGGAAGAGGGAATTGAGAGAAATCATCTGGGGTTTGATTTGGTGGATTCATCGAGAGTTTTCTTTCACACTAGTTAATGTGAGAAGAGGAGTGGGAGAACAGGGTGACAATGCCGGAAGAAAAGACGGTGTTTGTTTCCTGAGAAAACGAAGAATTACAGAAACAGTTTTGATTATTGAGTCGCAATTCAAAACGTGCCGTCAGTCACGAAAAAACAATTGTTAAAATTAGAAACAAGATCACTCCTTCTTGATACTAAACGCCCCGTATAACTAAAACGAAACTCACCGTTTTGACCCCTTTTAATTCCCCAACTAAACGCAGCGTAATAACAGTAACATAACTATTTCAACGGCTATAACTGAATTTCAAAAACAAACAGAAATAAAAGGTTCCTAACATTCTTTCAGTGATCCACAGTTCCAATTCTCTTCTTTTTCTTGTTCGTTCTTGATATATAGATTTTATTTACTTTTCATAAACTGATTGATCTCTTTTAGTTCTTTGAATCACATGATTTTCCGTGTTGAAATTTCAACTTTCTTTCGACTTCTTCTATTTATTCGGTGATTTTAATCAAACTTCGCATTGCTTGATATTTCGTCTGTTCTGGTGTTCTGCGTGCAGGATCTGAACTCGTTTCTCTTGATTTTAGGTTTTTATTTAACTAATTTTCTGTCTGTTGTTTGGTCACCGGTATAATAATGGAAATTGATTGGAAAGGAAATTCTGAAGTTTATAATTTTCTTTTCAGTAATTCCTTATCGTTTTTAGTAGCATAAAAAATTCAACCCAACTGTTCTCTTTCTTGCACTGATCTCTAAGAAAGTAGCTGAAATGATAAAATGTTTACTTTTTTATAGGCGATTTTTATTTATTTTTGTTCGGATTTTTCTTTTCAGGTGGATTAGAGGCTTTGCTGCCATTAGTTGTGTTCACGCTGTTCTTCGGAGGGGTTTTAGCGTGGGAGAAATGAAAGGCTTTTTGTGATGGGGATTTTTGATGGATTTCCAATTCATCCAGATAAATAAGTAAGCTTAATTCACTCTTCTTCTGGTCCTCAGAGTTTAAGCTTAATTCCTATACCAACGTCTGAATATGTGTTGGACACTAATACTTCAACAAATTGAGTTCAGAAAGTTTTAAGAGTATGAGCAACATAGTTTGTTGCTTTACTACTTTGTTTTTGCTATTGCTTGTGAAAGATTACCGACAAGCAGAATTCTGATAAGTTAGCCATGAATAAATGACCACAAAATAACATAATTCTAATATAGATTTTCTACATGTAAATGTCATGTGATTTGTTCTTAAGGGAAAAATGCAATAGTAATATAATATATAGTTATTCTTGAAAGCAACACTCTTCTCATATTCAAACAACTTCTTCTTCTTTCTTTCTTTCTTTCTCTCTTTTTTTTTTTTTTTTTTTTTTTTGCGTTTAGAAATAAAAACTAAGTAATAAAAGTAACAGCAAAATGGGGTCATTATTATTGCAAAATTTGGCAATCATCTTGAGGCTGGTGGAGTTGGAACAGCATTCTGATTGTTGCTATATATGGTTTAGATTAGGATGCTTTACTTAGATGGTAATATTTTTTTGATTGGTAGGCAGCTTCATTTGCTGTTATCAAGCACCTGCTTTTGGTGAAGAACAGTATTCTTAGATTACCCAATGTGTTTCAGTATATTTTTCATGTTTCTTCTTCTGATTTCTTACGATTAATTGCAGCACTTAAGGGATGAACTTTGTGGAATAGATGAGAGTTGGGCAGCTGCACGTTTTGATTCACTACCTCATGTTGTCCATATCCTGACATCAAAAGATGGTGAAGGTGAGCTCCAGTTTTTAAAGGAACAAAGTGATGTTGTAGATGAAGTTGTGCATGCTTATCACGAGGGGTTCAACAAAGCAATTCAATATTACTTTACAAACAGATGTCTCATTGTGTCTAATTTATTGTTCAAGAGGGATTCTTGCTGAGTTAGAAATGGATAGGGTCAAACATATGTTTCAGAGAATTTCGTATTAATTTTTCTTGCCTTGTTTTTTAATCTTATCGTATTAATTTATTGTTCAAAATCACATGGGAAAACACCAAACGCTATCCAAATATAGTAGTTTAAGAGCTTTTTTAGTATATTAGCCATTTTTTTTAATCCAATTTGTTTGATCCAGCAAGCAGTTCGAGTAGGAGAATTTTGTTATGCTGATTTAATTCTCTCTCTCTCTATATATATTGCTTTTTCTTTGTAGTAGCCATTCATTGTTTCTTTCTTTAAGTGTGGTGGTTGGAAACTTTTGTTTTCATTTCCTTGTTGAGTTGCAAATTTTGTAGGTGTAACTACTTTGACATGTTCAATTTGTTAATCGTCTCCTTATCAACATATATTATTGTATGCATGTCTACCATATAGGCGTTGATCTCATTCACCAAGGATGGAATAAGAAAGGTCCCAATGTTTCACAAGAAGGTTATGACTCTGCAACTGTATTGCCTAAACAAGGTATTTATCTAGCAGCACCTTTATACCGGCTCGTTCATCAGGTTTGGGACCATGAGAATCAAATATCTGTGTTTTCAAACTTTTCTTTTGTTACATGTTCATAGATGGGTCTGCAGATGCCTTCTGTAATCTGATATGTGGTGCAGTTTACTAAGTCTTTCCATGTTAGCCTGATTTGAGTTTCTTAGGAATAAACTTGGTGTGTGTAGCACTTGAGTTAGGAGGAGAATGTTAGTGTCTCAAAGGCTGCAAAGTCTTTTTGTCATTAAGAAGACTAAGTCTTAGGGAGACTGTTAGCTTGTTAGTAGGAGTAGGAAGCTAGGAGTTGTTAGAGTGTGTTAGCTTGAGTCATGTGTATAAACATTGTTTGATTAATGAATTTGATTATCTTTCCCCATTCTTGCTTTTTGTGCTTCCATTAGTTGTCTGCTAAATTATCTCTTTGATTCTAATTTGATCATTATTCAGATTAGTTTTTATTTAGTGTATTATCTCTATTCCTCTAACAATGTGAACAAACATCTGATTAGGCTTTGGCCGGCATGAAATCAATCAATTTGTTTGGAGTTCAACAGATATGTTGGAATTTAATTGCTCTAGGACAGGTTAGTATGTCTTTTTATTTTCAGATGGGATGGGGTGGGGTAGTGGGATGGCATTTATTTTATCTTTGAAAGTGCTTGAAATAATATGACAGTATTCCCTTTTTTTCTCTAGCTCATTGACTTTATTATGCAATTCTGTTGTGATTTTATTATCTGTTGAGTCTATTCTCAAGTTTTCTTTATATGAAGATTACTGTTAAGGAATGGCTTACATGCAGCTAAGTCAATTTTTTGTTGCATGCATGTTGTAGCAGGACAACATGCTAACCTTGTTTGTATTTTGTTACTTAGTTACATTTGAACTAAGTTGGTAATGTTTTTGTTTTGATTAGGTGCTGATTGAATTCATCAAATCAGCTTATCTATGTGTACAAGTAAAGTTTTAAAAGTTTCAAGATGAATTAGTGGTGTTAGGTATTTTTTAGTTGACCGTTTTGTTTTTACTCAAGCTGATTGCTTTTTTAAAAGGATGTAAACTTCAGTTATCAATGATGTTGAATCTTTCAGCAATTTTTCTTCTCGTTTTGGTTCTAAGATAAGCAGTTTCATTCTTAGTTCAAGAGCCTGATTCCTTTGTTGTGTACTGCAAGTCATTGAAGCTTGTTGCTTAAGACTGTGCTTTGTTTTCATCTCTGTTTTAGAACACCAAAAATTGGTATCTAGAGCCAACTTCTTAGAGGGCCCTTTTCTCTTTTTTGTTCTTAATTCAACATGTCTTCATCTAGTTTCTCTCCAACTCCACCATCAGTGTTTAATAGTGAAAGCTACCACATTTAGGTAGTAAAAATGAAGACCTACCTGTAAAAATGAAGACCTACTGCAAGCATTTGACTTGTGGGAGCTTGTCAATGTTGATCTTGAACCACCACCCTTGAGAGCTAACCCTACAGTAGCTCAAATCAGGCAACACTCTGATGATAGAGCCAAGAGATACAAGGCAATGTCCTGCTTTCAAAACAGTGCGTCGGACTTGATTCCAAAATTTCTTCCTTAGAAGACTCGAGAGATTTATCAACAATCTCTTTTACTGAGTTAATCAATGCTCTCTATGCTCAGGAACAAAGAAGAGCTAGAAGACAGGAGGAGCATTATGATGGTGCATTTCAAGCCAAAAGCAAAGCAACCTCGAGCTCCTCTAGTTACAAAGGGAAGAAGAGCTAGACAGATAACAAAAAGAAGTCTAAAAGAGATGGAGGAATGAGAAAATATCCATCATGCTCTCATTGTAAAAAGACTACTCATTTAGAAGCATACTGCTGGTTTAGGCTTGATGTGTAATGCAAAGCTTGTAAGTAGTTAGGCCATGTTGAAAAAGTTTGCAAGAATAGGGGCCAACAAAAACAACAACAACCACATCAGCTTAAAACTCAAGCTCAAGTAGCTGAAGAGAGTCATGCTCAGGAGGAGCAAATGTTTGATGTTTCTTGTTTAGCAATCAGGAGAAAGAACACAAAAGAATGGTTGATTGATAGTAGTTGTACCAACCACATGACTCCTGATGCTAGTATCTTCAAGTGGATCGACAACAACTTTAACTCAAAAGTGAAAGTTGGCAATAGACAGTACATAAAAGTAGAAGGAAAATGAGATATGTTAATTGACATTCCTTCAGGTACCAAATTTGTTTCAAATGTTCTCTTAGTAGTTGAAATAGATAGAAATCTGCTAAGTGTTGCTCAGTTACTTGAGAAAGGGTATTAGGTTGTGTTTAAGAACAAAGAATGCATGATTAATGATCCAAGTGGATCTAAGCTTATGTCAGTAGCCATGACTGATAGGAGCTTTGTTGTTGACTGGAATAAGGAAACTGCTAGTGCTTATGCAATTGCCTTAGATGAGTCTGAATTGTGGCATAGGAGGATAGGCCATGTCAATTATAGATCCTTACTTCAGTTATCTAAGGAGGATTTGGTTGATAATTTTACAAAATTGGTTGAACAACAAGGTGTTTGTGAAGTGTGCCAGTTGGAAAAGCAAGCTAAGTTCCCATTTCCAGCAAACAAGGCCTGGAGGGCTTCTGAAAAACTATAGCTGGTTCACATTGATGTGTGTGGTCCTATGAGGACTCAATCCTTGAATGGCAGCAGGTATTTCATCCTTTTTATTGATGATTATTCCAGGTTTTGCTAGGTTTATTTTTTCAAGTTGAAGTCAGAAGTTGCTTCAGTATTTTGGAAGTTCAAAGTAGCAATTGAGACTCAATCAGGTTGCAAGCTCAGAACTAAGATCATATAACGGGACAGAGTACACTTTAGATCTATTTCAAAGGTTTTGTACAGAGTCAGGTGTTGAACATCAACTCACCAACACCTACACACCCCAACAAAATGGTGTTAGTTAAAGGAAGAATCGAACCCTGATAGATATGGCCAGATGTCTGATGTTTGAAAGAAATTTGCTTAAAAGTTTTTGGGCTGAAACAGTAAACACTGTTGTTTCTCTTCAAAACAGGCTACCAATCAAAGCCTTGTTGGACAAAACTCCATTTGAATTCTGGTTTGGATGCAAACCATCAGTTGCACATTTGAGAATTTTTGTTGCATTTGTTATGTACATTTTCCTACTGTTAAAAAGGGAAAATTGGAAAAGAAGGCTCAACCTGGCATCTTTGTGGGCTATAGTAGTGTTAAGAAAGGCTATAGAATCATTGATCCTTCAACTTACAAGGTGTTTGTAAGTTGGGATGTAGTGTTTGATAAGAAGTCAACATGGAACTAGGATAAAGCTGAGCCAGAAAATGTTACTGAAGACTTAGTAACAAGGCCAAATGAAGCTAATCAGATTGAGCAAGAAATGGATTTTGATGATGTACCTGTCAAGGAACCATATTAATCAATGAAGCGTATGAAAGGGTTGACATAGCTACTATTGAGCCAACTAGTTATGAAGAAGCAGAAGCATTACAAGGCTAGAAAGAAGCCATGTTGGATGAAATGGACATGATTCACAAGAATCAAACTTGGGAGCTGGTTGAAAGGCCAGTCCATAAGAAAGTCATAAGGGTGAAATGGGTGTTTAGAGCCAAATATTATGCTGATGGAACCTTGAACAAGCTAAAGGCAGAGGGTTTCAGCCAAAAGTATGGTGTTGACCACTTTGAAATCTTTGCATCTGTGGCAAGATTAGATATTATCAAACTTTTGCCCAAAGGCAGTGAAAGATACATCAACTTGATGTAAAGTCTACCTTCCTCAATGGATTCCTCAAAGAGGAAATATACGTTGAACAATCTAATGGTTTCAAGGTGGCTGGTGTAGAAACAAAAGTGTACAAGCTTAAAAAGGCTTTGTATGGCTTAAAATAAACACCAAGAGCCTGGTATGATAGAATCAACAACTATTTGTCAAGCTTGGGCTTTGAAAGAAGCATTAGTGAGCCACCTTTGCATGTGAAGAAATCTGGAGATGAAACACTTCTAATAGTCTCCTTATATGTGGATGATTTGCTGGTGACTAGTGGGAATGATGATTTCTTAGCTGAATTCAAAAGGGAAATGGAAAATGTATTTGAAATGTCTAATTTAGGTGAAATGTCCTATTTTCTTGGTATGGAGGTATCTCAAACTTAGCAAGGCATTTTCATAAGTCAAAAGGCCTTTTCCTTGAAGATTTTAAACAAATTTTGCATGCAAAATTGCAAAGCAGCTAGTACTCCAATTGCTATTAGTGAAAAACTTACTAGCCAAGGTGATTTTGAAAGGGTAAATTAATCTAGTTATAGAAGCCTAGTGGGATGTTTACTCTATTTAACAACCTCAAGGCCTGATATTGTATTTGCTGTCAGCCTTTTGTCCAAATTCATGCACTGTTGCAATGTGACTCACTTTCAAGCGACAAAAGGGTTCTGAGATACATCAAAGGGACTCTAAGCTGTGGAGTCAAGTTCACCAAGGTTGATAACTTGAAGCTTGTTGGATTTGTATATAGTAATTGGTTGGATCCATTGATGATATGAATAGTATTTTAGGGTATCTGTTTACTCTAGGATTAGTTGTTTTTTGCTAGAGTTTGAAGAAGCAGACCATTGTAGCTCAATCAACAGTTGAGGTTGAATATGTTGCAACTGTTGCAGCTGTTAATCAAGCCATTTGGCTAAGGAAACTCTTGGTTGATTTGAACTTGCACCAAAGAAGAGCAACAGAGATTAAATGTGACAATCAATCTGCTGTTGTAATTGCAAAGAATCCAGTGTTTCATGGCAAAACAAATTATTTCAAGATTAAGTTTCATTTTTCAGAGAAGTGGAGCAATCACATGAGGTCAAGCTGATTCATTGCAGTTCTGAAGATCAGTTGGCAGACATCTTGACAAAGCCTCTTGGAACAGCAAGATTCAAGAACTCAAGAGTCAAGTTGGGAGTTTGCAGCATGAAAGCCAATGAGAGGTGTTAAGGTATTGCTTACATGCAGCTAAGTCAATATTTTGTTGCATGCATGTTGTAGCAGGACAACATGCTGACCTTGTTTGTATATTTGTTACTTAGTTACATTTGAACTAAGTTGGTAATGTGTTTGTTTTGATTAGGCGCTGGTTGACTTGATCAAATCAGCTTATTTATGTGTACAAGTTAGGGTGGGTTTGGATGGGCGATTAAGTGCGGTGCGGTTAGCTTACTTTTTGTCTCACGCTACAGTATCACTACAGTATCTAATCTCACCGCCACTGCTATTTTTACACTAACCGCAGGTAAACGCACCGCCAATCCAAACACACCCTTAAGTTTTATAAGTTTCAAGATTAATTAGTGGTGTTAGGTATGTTTTAGTTGACTGTTTTTTTTTTTACTCAAGCTGATTGCTTTTTTAAAAGGATGTAACTTCAGCTATCAATGATGTTGAATCTTTCAGCAATTTTTCTTCTCGTTTTGGTCCTAAGATAAGAAGTTTCATTCTTAGTTCAAAAGCTTGATTCCTTTGTTGTGTACTGCAAGTCTTTGAAGCTTGTTGCTTAAGACTTTGCTTTGTTTTCATTTCCGTTTCGAAACACCAACAATTACAGTCTTGACTTTTCCTTTACAAGCAAACTCTCAGTCTTGTCCTATGTTGCTCCGACTCTTCATTTTTCTTGAACCATCTCTGACACCAAGTCATACACATTTTCGGCCATGCGAATATGACCCTCCAAGCAGTAAAAATTGTCCGAGAAAGTAGCAGTTCCCTATTTGCAAAATTGTATGCTCACTTTCATCTTTTTTACCTTTACTTTTCTCATACAAAAGGATAATCGGTTCTTATGAAAAAGGCTATGCATTATTTTAGCATCAGTTGATAACCCTATCCTTTCGTGTAGTCTTGCTTGGTTTTGCTTTACGGTCTTAATGTTTTGCTGAGAGTTTGATTGAAAATAAGTTCCAAAGCTTTTTCGAAATACAACTGGTTCAGATGTATCCTTCTGATTTAGGTTTTGCATGTATGAAATGATCCTGATTTTACCATCTCTGCTATCATTACAGGCCCTTGCAGCTATCCCTTCAATTGACAGCGAAGCTGTACAACAGAGACTTGATCATGTTCGAACCTATTATGAACTGTTAAATATGCCATTCGAGGCAAGCTATCGGAACTCATAGTCCATTTTATTGTTGGTGAATAAACTTTTTTGCCATTCCAATTGATTCCTACTTTCCTTTATTGCAGGCCTTCATTACCGAGCACGAGCACTTGTTTACAGCTGCAGTGTAAGTAGGGTTAACTATTTCTTCTAGTTGAACCAAAATATTTGCCGTTAGTTTAGTGACAAATTATGCCTCGTTTTGACAGGTATCCTAATCTTCTAAAAGTCCAAGTCCCTGGAAGAGAGATACCTCCTGATGCACAAGATCAAATATCAGAGATTTTATCACGTTAGCAATCGAATTATATCTTCCAAATCATATGATTTTTGCTCACATGGTTAATTTCTGGTCTCCCTATCAGTACAGCAGTCTGTCAGCCTTTTCCTTTGAAGTTATCGTCCGTCATGCTCCAACTACGGGTATTTTTTTGTCGAATGCCAAAGATACGAGGTTTGTTTTATTGCATTCGTAATTATAATTTGCTCTTCGTGTAGTATCAATTTTTGTGAGCTGCGTGTTTCTTCATTTTTCTTTATTGCTTTTGATTAGTATCGATCACCCAAGGATTAAAAGTGAAAATTCCATGTTATGTTGTTAATCACATGCTAGTTGTCTTCTTGTTGTGGACATCGTACATCCCAACTTCGAATTGCTATAGGAAGTCCAAGTTGGATAAGAAACTTCTATTTTTTAACCCATGCTCAATCAATATGTCGATATGAGTATGAGAATATGGGCTTTCAACATCTATCTAACAACTTCCCCAAAAAAGTCAACATACACGTTAGGTATATACGTATCTCACATTTACACCTATAAATTAGTTATTGGATGTGTGGGAAAACCAAATCAAGAACCGGTAGCGTGTCCAATATATATGAACCGGAGAAATCATTAACTAGTTAAAGGCTGGTTCAACCGTTATAAAACTGGTTTGGACTAGTAAAATCTCAATTTTGTTATAAAATAAAAAGTAAAGAAGGTACAAAACAAGAGAAATAGGATAATAAAGAGAAGTACTTATTTTTATTTATCAATACAAATATTTATTATGTTTCTCTACAAAACTTCAGTTAAGGAAAAAAAAAAAAGGTATGTGCATCTATTTCCTTCCTGATAATATCACATAATATCTCATGCTTTACGTATTCAACTTAAAATATTAGTTTTTCAAATGATCATTTAGATTTTATAAACTTTTATCAAAACATTCTTTTGGAAGTTATGAGTGAAGAAGAATTTTGGAAAAATATATTTTGATGAGTTTTAACAATAATCATAACAAATGTTGACCATGATCCTTCAATAATCATAAACATGTTCAAATCAAATCAACGCAAAGATATCATACAATCTCTTAAGATTTTTTATATATTTCTAGCATTCTAAAACTTTTAAAAATATATAGTGATTTATATAAATATTGTAACAATAATTATTAGATGCATGTCAAATTTTTTGTGAATTATCAAATTAATAAGATATCTAAAAATTAATGTATTCATGTATTCATTATAAAATGATTACCATGTAATACTCAAAATTATTGTTAGATGTGTGGTTAGAATGAAGAAGATTCACTGATATCCTGATTTTTGAGTTTTTACCCCATTCCATGCGAGACTTAATTGAAGAGGATTATTTTAAATATTTAAAGACGAATGAGCCTATTTATTAGTTTTTCTTAATGTTATCTTGTTATATATATATATATATATATATATATATATATATATATAAAAGATTTGTACATGGAGTGTAGGTTCAAAGCCATTTGGGTTTAGAAGGGATTTTTTTCTTTTGGCAAATTTCTTTGCTAGTATGACCTTAATCAAGAAACCCATTTAATGAAGCGCTTGCTCGAGTCCAAGGAATTGGAAAATACTTCCAGTTCTGAAATTTTGGCCTTAAAAAGAGGTCATCACTTCGAGTAATTGGGGTATGTAAATGTAGGTTATGAAGATTTTGAGATGGGTTTTCTTCAATAGAATGATAATGGTTGTGGGGAAGTTGCAATTAATGATGACGCTACAGCCATTGTAGAATAAAAACAAGAATAAAGAATAGTATCCTGCGAATATTTATTTGCTAAAGAATTTTACAAATAATGTGTTATAAAATAAATAATAAGGAGAGTTTGTGTGTAGGGCGCTCACACCCTTCTATGAGATTGCACGATGTGGGTTCGCACCATCATATAGGCGAACCCACATCATTGTAGGGTACATGTCGATATGCATAGTAACCTACATATTATATCACATCTATAAACAGTAACTATATCATACAAATACATAGTTTAACCCACCTGAAGGGGACATACACAGAAATACTCAATAATTTGGTGTGGTGAGCGTGGACAGACTTTCGAACTCTAGATTTTCATATTGCTACAAAACCAAAATGACTCACCCCAACGAGAAATTCCCCACTAATTTCCCATAGGACAGTTAGGAGTTTCTAGCACTGGCAATCAGCCCAGCAAGATGAACCTTTTTGCTGACTGGTTTGTTGATCGATAAGAGAATTTGGGTAAATCAGGTCATGCAGTTGCTTCCAACTCTTTTGCTCTTAATGCTCCCTCTGGTCAGGGATCATCATTTCCCTCTGATCAGGGAGCATCGCCATAACAATTGTTCAGTTTGCAAGAACAGTTGAGGTTGATGAAGGAGCAAATGACTCGGCAAAGTGATTGGTTCAAACAACAAGTGTTTCAGCAGGAATTGTTAAGACAAAAAGAAGAGTTGAGGAGGAAGATGTTGTTTGAAAACTCTGATCTTCAAGATCATGTCATGCCTACCCAAGAGGAGGATGCATGAGCACATGCAAACCCATGGCAAAACGAATTGGATGCTCTGTGTAGGGATGTGTGAGCATTGCATCCTAATGTCCAGGACATGGATTTGTTGTTTTGTTCTAACAATCCACTAACTCCTGAGATAATAGCTGTGAGCCAACCAACTGAGTTTAAGGTTCCGAAAAAAATGTTTGAAAGAAGAAGAGATCCTTGAGCACATCTCATGCAATATAACGATTATATGAATGTGCTAGAAGCCCCCGATGCAACCAAGTGTAAAGCCTTTTCGACAACCCTTAAAGGAAGTGCGACATATTGGTATTTGTCTTTACCATAGGGCTCCATCTAAAGCTTCTCGCAGCTAGGCCAGATGTTCTTGGGAAGATTTCAAGCTCATAGAACAATAATGAGCTCTCCTATGGGTTTGATGTCATAAAATAAAGAGATGGAGAATCTTTGCAAGATCATGTTAAGCATTTCCATGCACCTACGTTAAACATAGAATTTGGAAGATCAGTGAGTCATTGATGCATTTATCATGAATGTTCAGAATGAACACATGCAATATTCATTTGGTTTTTCCTCCACTGGAGTGGTCACTTCACGGCGTTGTGAAAGGACGTCCTGAATGACACAACCACTTCCTCTAATCCTAACCATTGTGTTCTAATAAAACTAGAAAAAATCGCAAGAACTATAGAAATTTTAAGGAAATTACCTCTGAAATTGTTCTTCTCAACAATGGCTTCTTCTCCAAAATCTCATATTCAAACAGTGTAATTTTTAAGGCTCAAGTAACTTCCTTTTAAAAGGGTTTTTGCACTTTAACTATTCATATATCCGATAATAAGAGCACAATCAGTTGTGTATAACTGTATCACTTCTTAACACATGGTGAAGTGTATGTTGCAAGTTAAAATATAAGGCGTATCTAATAAGTTTCTCCTTATGTGACCTCTTATCTCATAAAACTAGGTTCCAAGAAGAGTCACTTTATAACTCTTTTTTGAACCAGGTGGGGGACAAATTGTTATGATACTCACTATTACCGACTTGCTATCCGTTTGAGTCTTGACCCGTACTCTACACTGTTTGCACTTCAAGTTCGCGTGTAGGGCGCTCACACCCTTCTATGAGATCGCATGATGTGGGTTCGCACAATCATATAGACGAACCCACATCGTATAAACACGTGTTAACCTTAGAGTAGTGTACGTGTTGACATGCATGGTAACCTACCTGTTATATCACATCCATAAATAATAATCATATCATATAAATACATAGTTCAACCAATCTAAAGAGGACATACCAAGAAATACTCAACAACACTAATTTTTTGACATAGATAAGTTAATGCATATAACCATACAAAAATATGCATTATAAAATTTAAGGTAAATTACACTATTAATCATTTAATTATGCGTAAAATTATGTTTTGATTACTCAATTATGAAAAATTACAATTTAATTATTCAATTATTTAATATAATAATTTTTATCACATAATCGTATATGTCATAAAAAGATGATATGGTCTTTTTTTAATTAGTATAATATCTTAATATTTACATATTATATCAATTTAGTTTTAATTTTAAAAAGTTTAGTTTTCATTGTTTATAAATTGTGTTGATTTTAATTTTAAAAATTTCAAAAAAAATAATGTAAATGTAAAATGAATTATATAATTGAATTAGTATTTGATATATTGGTAGTAGGAATTTTTGTTTAGTAAATTATAATAATAGGGCAAAACCCAAACAACAAACACAATTAGCGCGACTTGAACCCAGGTCATACCTAGGATAATGAACACCAACACCCTTGACCATCAAAAATTACCTTTCTTTTTTTATATTTTATTTTTGACTATATCCTAAAAGCTGTGTTACTTTTTTTTTTATTTTTATGTCTCATCCCTTTAAACCCTATTTAGCTAATTTTACACCAAGTGATTCTAATAATTTTGTATATAAGTTTCTGTATGAATGGACGACATTAGGGGTGAGCATTCGATCGAATCAAATCGAATCGAAAATTTTCGAGTTAATCGAGTTTTCGAATCGTATTTTATCATCCTAACCTAATTTGAAATTTTTTCGAATCGAGTCGAGTGAGACAAAATTCGAATCGAATCGAATCGAATATATTTGTTCGAGTTAAGTTTTAAAAAAATTGACTTTAGTGTTTTTTATTTTTATGTAATTTTTCAAAAAAAAATCTTTAAAGTTTTTAAACATGATCATACAACAAAAAAATTGAAGTAAATAAGTGAATAAACAAAAGCAACACAACATCAACCTAAAATTAAATTAATCAACAACAATAACAAACCAAACCAAACTAATAATAATAACACCAGTTCAAAAACGATTATAGAATAGTTTAAGTTTCTTCTTGTGCTTCAAACACCGTTGGCATTGATAATCTTGAAACATCTAGTAAAAGTATTGAATGAGTTAGTTAAATGATAAAAATGTTCGCAAAAAAAAATTAAATAAACATTTAACTTTATAAACTAATGCTAAGTATATTACCTTCTTGATCTTCAGGTATTTTTGACAAGTCTAGCAAATTTAAAAACAAAAGTGTTAGTTAAATTATGCTTACTAATATAAATAACACAAAAGCTTATTTTATAAACTAAAATTTATATATTACCATCTTCCATGGTTTGAAGTTCATCAATATAATCTTCAAGATTGATGGCATCATTAGATTTCCGAAGCCAATCTTGTGTGCAAACCAAAGCCTCGACCATGAGAGGAGTTAGAGAACTTCTAAAACTATCGAGAACACATCCACCCGTGCTAAATGAACTTTCCGAGGCAACTGTTGAAATAGGAGTAGCAAGCATATCTCGAGCCATTTGTGAAAGAATAGGGAATCTAGGACTGTTCATTTTCCACCACAACAGTAAATCAAATGAACTTGAATTGTTTACTTCTTCATCCTCACCCAAATATCTATCCAACTCAGATTTGCTTTCTAATCCAACTTGTTTCTTGTTCTGAAGGTATTTTTGTTTGGCCAAGCCCGTTTTCATTTCTGAATGATCTATTTCCATTGAACTACAAAGATTTGTCGAAGAACTAGATCTACCTTCAAACTGTTGAATTCTTCCGGCATTAGAAGAATACTCGTTGAACAAGCAATGCAATTCTTTATCAATCATTTTCATAATGTCATTAGCAACATTAGGAAAAAGCAAGTTGACCCCAAAGTTCAAAAAACTCATTTTACATCGTGGATCAAAGATGACCGCCAAGTAAACTAGCATGTTGATCTTGTTTCCTTCACCCCAATACTTATTATATTTATCTCTCATTTTGGAAGTCATAGAAACTATGTCTAGATCTCCACAATTTTGCCACCCATCAAAAAGACAATGCACATCCGTCAATACTTCAAAAAGTGAATGAGAGGTAACATGCAAAGATCCAGACACCTTCAGTGTAAGATGATAGAAATGCTTTAATACTTTTATAACTCTTCGAATGTAGGAACTCCATCTCCAGCAGTAAGGTCAAGAAAAAAATTATGGTCATCACGTACATATGATTCAAATGCACGCTCATATTTTTCGGCCACTTTAACATCATATATGTTGAGTTCCATCTAGTAGGCACATCTAAACACAATTGAGCCTTACTATCTATCATTTCTTCTTTTACCCGTTGGTTGAATTTTATCAACCTCGATGGTGATGCTCTTATATACCTCACAGCACCTCTAACTCGATCCACAGACAGAGAAACGTCCTTAATACCGTATTGAACGATAAGATTAAGAATGTGTGCAACACATCTCATATGAATAAATTTCCATTTGCAACAGAAGCATTTCGATGATTCAATTTCTTTCTCAAATATTCAATGGCAACACAATTGGCAGATGCATTATCAACAGTAATAGTGAAGACCCTCTCAATCCCCGAATCTCGAAGACATTTTTCAATAGCTTGACCAATGCTTTCACCTCTATAAGCGGATATTGGGCAAAAATTTATAATTCTTTTTTGCAACCTCCACTCATCATCCACCCAATGTGCTGTTAAAACCATGTAAGATATCCTCTGTAATGAAGTCCAAGTGTCTGTCGTCAAACAAACTCTACTTATATCTTTTTCAAAACAACTCTTCATCACACTCTTCATGGAGTTAAATAAATCAAGATAATCCCTTCTAATTGTCCAACGAGATAGAAGACTAAAACATGGGCATGCTATAGAAAGAAAGTATTTAAAACCCTCTCCCTCTACAATTTTAAAAGGTAGTTCATCCACAATTATCATACGAACCATTGCTTTTCTAATAGCATCTTTATCAAACACCCAAGTTGATAAATCCGTTGTTTCTTGCCTAACATTCACAAATGTTAATTCTGATTGCTTCGGATCAGAAGTATTACCTCGAGGTCTTTTTAGGCATGTTTTCAAATGGTTTTTCAAATTTGTTGTAGAACCCATAGTTGTTTCCATGGTGTAAGTAACATCACATGCATTGCACCTTGCTCTCTTCTCCCCCTCTTTAGTCACATACTTGGTAAAATGGTTCCAACAAGCTGCCCTTGGAGTAATCTTTTTTCGAACATTTTCCTTGGTTACTGTTTGATCATCTCTACTTGGGGAAGAATTTTGTGAACTTTGAGTTCAACCATCTCGCTTTGGATCACTCATCTACAAGTAAACATTTGTTGCAATCACTAATGATGACCAATAATTGATTTAATTCATTTTTTGAACCAAAGTTATCATTCAACTAATTCACAAGAAATGAAAACCAAGTCAATTCCAACCATTAAAAAATAAACAAATGAAAAGCAGTTTAATTTATTCTACAAAATTTAATCTGTAGTATTTAAAAAAAAATATTTGTTTATTTTTTAATGGTTGGAGTTGACTTGGTTTTCATTTCTTGTGAATTAGTTGAATGATAACTTTTTCATCTGTAGTATTTAATAAAGTAAATATTTAGAATGTTTCATAAATTAGGAAGTAAAGTAAAAGAAATCGTTCTTTGGACAAAAAGGGAAGGTCAAAGAAACCGTTTGATTTCAATGGGTAAGAGGGATACAATTCCATTAAAACAGTGAAAAAACCACCCAAAATTTGACCTTTTGACCGTTTGACCACCCAAACAGTGGTCTTAAACCTTTTGACTTTTTTGGACTGAGGATACAATCATACAAAGATAAATATATTATTTAATTGATATTAAAATTTCTAATGGAGCACCAATATTTTTAATTGATACTAAAATTTCTAAGGGTATCTTGTTAGATATTTTAGTATACCAGAAAATTTAACTAAATATTGAAATATATAAAATGATACTAATGTTCCCGATTGGTATTACTTAAAAATTTTGGTACACCTTAAAGAAACTTTGGTACCCTTCAAAGATTTCAGATATTTTAGTTTCCTTTCAGATTTTTGTATCCCTTAAAAAATACTGATATCCTTTAGAAGTCCAGGTATAGGATATATGAACCAAAATTTGATCCATACTAACAAATTCGGGTGTTATAATTTCATAATTTCATTGAAAATAAATTGTGATATATGTAAAAAAAATTGTTACACATTAAAAAAAATAATTTTTGGTGTATCAAAAAATTTTAATACGTAAAAGAATAAATTTTGGTTTGTTGGTAAACAAAAATTTTTAATCATACACCAAAATTCTATCGTGAACCAATATATACAAAAAATTTTAATCATATACCGTATAAGCATACTTAAAATAAACAAAAGAAACAAATCAAAACACTTACATTGGAGTAGGTATACACTTTAATATTAGTTGTTACATTCTAATTCTTCAGCTGGGTGTTAACATCAGCCAAAAATAGTTTGCCTTTCTTCGTTCTGATAGAGGTAATAGCCTAACAATAAAAAGGGGGGAACACCCATAATACCAGAGAATTAGTTGAAGTTCTTGTAGCAAATCAAGAATGGAACATCACACATGATACATAGCAATAAAAAAGAATGAGATACCCAAGCTTCGTAAGATTTAAAAAAAAAACTTAACTCTGCATCAACAGATAGACCTAAATTATCAAGTATAACACCAGCAACATTCCCACTATTACAAACAGTACCATTACAAGAAGAAGGACAGCCATTAAAATCAATGGATTCTTCATTCCATGAATCAATGACATAACCAGTAGGGTCATGTTTAATACCCTTTTTGAATTCAAGCAATGCTAATATGTCCTGTGAGGGAAGTTGTCCCGTTGCAGTAACTAAAAACAAGGCTAACACTAAAGTTCTAAACAATAACTAAAAACAAGAAATTGGAATACAACAAGCTTAATTTCAGACAAGGTTATGAAAGTTAAACACACATAGAAAAAAAAAACCTTTACAAACAAGCTCTTAAATCCATAGATTCAACCATTTTGAATCTATTTACCTGATGAAAGAGAACATTTTTTACAAGGCCAAGCTTTAAAAAAAAGGATGGAAGACACAGGTTTTTTTTTAACAAGAACCAATCTTTTTAGCTAACACAAAATAAGCTAAAGGGTAATGCATTTAATGACTGAAACAACTACTAGTCTGCTACAACAATGGGCCCCAAATCATGGATCTAAGATCTAACTATAGAGACATAAAAATGCAGCAATTTTCTTGCCAATATCCCTTCTTCATTTCACAATGCAGGCTTAAAAAGAAACTTATTGTATGTGAAAAAATAAGAAAAGCAAACCAGGAAATTTGCTTTGTAAAAAGAAAACGTTTGGTTTCCTTAGATCATAAACAAAGAATCGAGTTCTAACAATGTAAAAAATAAGCAGAAAGAATCTGGAAAGCTTTGTGTTTCAATCCGAAAATAAAGCAGGAAGAAGAGAAACTCAAGAAATATGGAATTGAAGAGTAGAAAAATAAATTAGATAACTTACCAGAGAAAGCAGCTGAGAGTCAGAAGAGAACAGATAAGAAGAAAATTAATTTGGGGTTTGGTTTGGAGAAGAAGAGTCTGCAGCACGACGATGATTGTTACGGTGTTACCTGCTGCTAGCTAGGGCTTGGGGTTGAGGGTTTGATTTAGGGGAGGAATTGAGCTGGGATTTGGGAAAAAAAATTTGGGCTGACGGGCTTGGGGGGAATGGGTCAATGGGATAAAATAAAAAAAATAAAAAAATAAAAAAATAAAGTTTATATTCGGTTTATTCGAATTATTCGAGTTATTCGAATTCGAAAATTCAACTCGATTCGAACTCGAAATTCGAAACTCAAAATTCGAGTTGATTCGATTAACTCGATTAACTCGATTCGAATAATTTGAAATTTGAATTTTTTTTTTGATTTTTTTGAATCGAATCGAGTTTTGCTCACCCCTAGACGACATAAAACTGAAAAATTTTGAGAATTAAAGCTGAAATATATGTTCTAAAATAACCTAAATTGAAATTTCTTAAAAGAACCCAAAATATAGTTTTTTTTTTTTTTTACATTTAAGTAAAAATTTTAATTTTAATTTAGTTACTATTTTTAAGAGAGAATAAATATAGAATTTAAAACACGGGCAAAGCCCTAGCGGTCCTGCTTGGGCCCGCATATGATATATATCTTACTTTTTTCTACAAGATGAACAATTTATTTATTTATTTTTATTTTTTTAAAATATTTTATTTTGACAGAATTATTAAAATGCCATTAAAAAGAGTAGTTTTGAATTTTGAATAATAAAAGCTGATGGGTGTTTGTTTCGAGGATATCTTACTTAGGGCTCGAGCTTTCTTTATCATTTTAAATGACACAACTAACTTAAATTATAGGGTCAGGTAACTAAATAAATTATAGGACCAGGTTTATAGAATTTTATAGAGAAAATTAGACATATCACAAAAAATTATTATTTCAACAAAACAAATAGGGTAATTTATGTATATATGTCGAAAAAAATCATTAATTGTGAAATTATGCTAAAATATTAGAAATTTACTGATCTACGTCATTTTTGGAGAGAGAAAGGACAGTAAAAACGCGCCCTCTCTAAGATGCATTTTCACTTTGCTAAAAATTATTTCTTTTTTTATTCTTGCTGTTAGAAATTAGAAATTTTTAGATTTATTTTTATCCGTGTTTGAGATAGACATAGTTACAATTTTAAGAAATGTTAAATTTTACGATGGTGCCGTAGAGTTGGGTAACCTACAAATTTCATCCATCATGTGAGTATAGAGTCATCTCTTGGGAAGCCGAATTACGTTGCAACTCAAGGTCCCAATTGACAGTGATTATACAGTCTGGGGTTGAAGTGAAACTAGCGCTTCAAGTTTACAAAGGTTATGCTGTCAATGAATGGAGTATAAACAGGGTCGTAGTTGACGATGCTTATGCGGGCACGACAACTAGTTTCTCATCAGAAGAGGATGCTTTATAAAACTTAAACATAAATATAAGAAAAACGCAGTGGCGTTTCAGTACAATCAAATAATGCGTCTTATTCACAACCACTGAAGGTGGTGACCCCGTTATTATAACCTATGACAACATTAGGGTGTAACAGGTTATACTAACAAGGTCATCGCCTTCGATGGTGGTGGACAACACGAATAATTCAATTTTATTGGAAGCCCCCTTGCATTTTCCTTACTCGCACCTGTGTTTGAGTTTTATGAAACATGCTCTTCTGACGAGAAGACTCCTTGTCATGCTTGTATTAGCATCGTTAACTACAACCCCATTTATGCGTAATCCCTTGATAGCCTAACTTTTGTAAAATTGAAGCCTTACTTACACTTCAACTGAGACGATATAATCACCATCAACTAGACCTCGAGTTGCAAAGCGATCCTGACTTCCTAAGTGATGACATCATACTCACATGGCAAGTGAAATTTGTAGGTTACCGATCTCTATGACATCATCGTGAACCCAAACACAACTTAAAGCTATGGCTACGTCTCCCTCAAAACGAAAAAGAAATAAATCTTTAAAACTAAAAATTTCAACACGCAAGAAGAAGGAAAAAAAACAATTTAAAGGAGATTGAGATGTGGTGAGTAAGGGGTGAAGAAGGGCATTCATATAGAGGATGAGGCGGGGTATAAAGGGGGAAAAATTATCCCAGGAATCCTAGGTTGCAGGGCTCAGAAGCAATCAAGTTGGGGTGGTTGAAATGGCTAGAGAGAAAATGTTCCATGCAGGGGACGTTTTCCTCAGACCTGTGGCTTGAAAACACGTCCTGTAGGAAGCATTTTCACTGCCATGTCAGATGAAAACGCCCCCTGCAGGGAGCATTTTCTTTCTAGCCATTTCAACCACAAAACTTGATTGCTTTGACATCCTATTTTATCATTCTAACTCAATCGAATCGAGTGAAAAAAATTTGAGTTAATCTATTTGACAAGTCATATTTTATCATCCTAACTCGACTTGAATTTTTTTCTAATCGAGTCAAGTGAAATGAAATTCGAGTCGAGTCAAACCGAATTGAGTGGAAATGTTCGAGTTAAATTAAACATGTCAAGTTAAAATCTTGTGCTGGTATAACTAATTCCATGTTAGAGCACATAATTTGAAACCATATATATTTGAAAACTTTTCCAAAGCAAAATAACAAAAAAAATACTTTAGTATGTTAAACTTGAATCGTTAACTAATTTAGTTAGGTTCCAAAATTATTATTTAGAAAGTTTTTAATTTTTTAACTTTCTTTGTATATTTTTTGTACTTTTTTTAATAATTTTTTTTGAAATTTTTATAATTTTACATATAAAATCTATTATTCGAATTCGAGTTATCTGAGTTGTTCGAATTGTAAAATTCAACTCAAATTGTAAAATTTTAACTCACAACTTGATTGCATACAAATCAAATAAAGTTAATAAATTTGTTTCGTACATTGTAACTAAGTGTACATTTCGGATTTAAAATAAAGTATATAAAAAATTACAAAATAATGTAATCATGGGCACGACAAATGCGTGCCATAACTAGGTGGGTGTCGAGCACGTCTATGGTTCTGCCGCCCTATTTGATTTGGTGATTGCTTGTTGACTTCAGCTTCACGTTGATATGGACGTCGGGGTTGATCGTTGACTTTGTCTCCTTCCTCCGTGGTTGAACCCGATTGTGTCCTAACTACCCATCGCAGATCCCCTTGGGCTGAGTCGACGGTTACGAGGATAACCCACATCGGTAGAACAACGATACTGGAGGTGTTTGTGACACTATCGATGGCCACTATATGGTGTCACCTGCCCCGCTTGCGGCTAGAATGAAGGAACTAAAGGCGATACCGACTGCGTCGATGTTATTTGTAACACCCTAAACCCGGCCTAGACGTTATGGCCGAATTCGGAGATGTCACAAAGAATAGGTTTTGTAACCGAATTCGTTACATTAAATCATCTCAGCTTAGTAACTCATATTCTTTTTATATCCACTGTCGAAAACGTTAATTAATTGGTTTATTTGCCAAAACATATTTTACAGCGAAAGTCTAATAAAACCGTTATATTTTGGAAATCCAAATTGCTTTTTCAAAAACCTTTCGTTTGAGTAAATCCGTTGTTTGCATAAACATTTTGTCAAGCCATGCCAATAAACAAGCAAACAAACCAAAACCAAAAGTTTTAAAACCGTCCAATCTAGAGAGTCCCATAAATTACAAACTCTCAATTAAGTCCGTTAAATTAAAACCATAATTACTGAGTATAATCAGTTCTCGCACGAATAGTCACCGCTGAGTCTCCGTTGCACCGATCTACCTACGACTATGGATTACCTGTACAGGACTGACAACAAATGTGAGTTTCCATAAACTCAGTGTGTAACCCAACAAAAATACGCAGGAAAAACATTCAGAAATCTCATGCTCAACTAGATACAAATACGGACTTATGTCCATTTTAGATAAAGAGAACAGATACAGATTTGCAGAACAAATATACAAGAATCCTACCCCCATCCTCTACATACCAACTCCGTCCATCCCAACAAACCATGTAGGGTTAAAAACACCCACCTATCCCTACACACCAATCATGCCATTACGACACATATCGAATAATATGCAGCCATGTTGCCAGAATATATGCGGTGATCACCATACAGAACACTTCCTCCACATATACAAATCCCACCCCAAAAACAGTTACAAAAATTAGATTCAAAAATTACAGATTAGACATGCTTAGCATGCTTATATATAGATAACAGTCATACATATAGCAGAATAGTCAGACATGCATAAAAGTGTCCTACTCAGAGCATACTATTAGAGTACCAGATCACATAAGCTAGGGTTTGGTTAACCCTTCCCGACCCTATGGTAGACCCACAGCCAATCAGAATGACCCCCGCGACACTAGGGAAAATTCCAAAAATTTGAGCCCACACGCCCATGTGACATGCCCGTGTAGGCCCACACGCCCAAATTGGCCTAGCCTGTGTGGCTCACATGGTCACACTCACACCATCACACGACCGTGTCTTACACACGACCGTATCTTCTTCAGACACATGGCTGTGTCTCGCACACGGCCAACCACACGGGTAACCACACACCACTGTGGTGTCGATAGAATAATTTTTTAGCTTTTGCCAAAGTTTGATTTTCTGCGTTTTGAGTACACACCTGGTTCATTTTAGATGCTACAATAATTTCGAGGTTAATGAAACCTAAGAAACAACATACCAAACACTGATTTAGCGGCTAAAATACGAATTCGTCAATAATAATCTGACAAAAATCGACTTACCGACGACGAAAACCACTGCTAACACCGTTCAAACAAATGGAGTAAAACTCACAGTTCAATGCCTTCTCCTACAACAAAATAATTGCACAAAAATTAGATTTCACACCTACACCAACCCATCTAAAAAAGAAAACCCATCTTACAGAAAATGAAAACTCCTACAGACACAACTCTACTTACCTTAACCTAGCGAGGAGCAATGAAATTCTAAAAAGCAATAAAAAGAGTTAATGGGTGATGGGCAAGATTGGGGAAACAAGAGAGGACAAATTTTTTTTCAAAGAAAGGAATAGGAATGTCAAAAAAAAAAAAACAAATATGACAAATTCCTAGATTTCCTCCAACTCTCCCACTAATCCACTAACTCTTAACCACCTCAGAATTCCAGTTCCACTGAAACTCTATCACATAACCCAGCAAAAATTAACATCCACGCTTGCACAGGGATTCGAACACAGGACTTCCAACACAATAGCCCCTTTACCACTCGAACCAGCAAGCTCATTCTGATATGGATTAACAGACAATTTTATAAAAGCCCATTCAACAAGGGTAAGACTTGGATAAAAAATAAAAAAAATTGCTAAAGGTAAGACTTGAACCCAAGACCTCATACACACCCCTAGAACACTTAACCACTAAAGCAGATAGATATTTATGTCAGATATTCACAGAGTCAGAAATAAATTATTTAGGGCGTTACAACTCTACCCCCTAAAAGAAATTTCGACCTTGACATTTACCTGATCAGAACAGATGAGGATACTACTGACGCATCGAGTCCTAAGGTTCCCACGTAGCTTCCTTAGAGCCGTGATTGCGCCACAGAACCTTTACTAACGGAATGGACTTCCTCCTTAGAACCTTAATATCACGATCCAAGATCTGAACCGGCTCCTCCTCAAAAGTCAAATCCGGTCTAATCTCGATCTCCTCAACAGAAACAACGTGAGATGGATCAAACTGATACCGCCTCAACATCGAGACATGAAAAACATCGTGGATACGATCTAACTCTGAAGGTAACTCTAACTGATAAGCAACCAGTCTCACGCACTTCAGAATCTGATACAGCCCAATAAACCTAAGGCTCAACTTGCCCTTACGACCGAACCTCATAATTTTCTTCCACGAATAAACCTTAAGAAAGAAAAAGTTATCCACAGAGTACTCAATATCTCTCATCTTCAGATCTGCATAAGACTTCTATCTATCAGAAGTCGCCTTCAAACGATCTCAAATCAGTCTAACTTTATCCTCAGTCTCGAAAACTAATTCAAGACCCAAAACCTGACGTTCACCCAACTCAGTCCAACATAGCAGAGTACGACACTTACTACCATATAAAGCCTATAAGGTGCCATTTGAATGCTAGACTGGAAACTGTTATTGTAGGCAAACTCGGCTAGCAGCAAATAATCCTCCCAACTACCTCGAAAATCTATTATACAACTCCGAAGCTTATCCTCCAGTATTTGAATCACCCTCTCAGATTAACTATCAGTCGGAGGATGGAACGCAGTATTGAAGACCAATCTCGAATGCAAAGCCTCATGCAATTTCTTCCAGAACCGAGAAGTGAAGCGAGGATCTCTATAAAAAAATAATCAAAACAGGAACCCCATGCAGTCTTATAACCTCGAAGATATAAAGCTTCGCTAACTTCTGCAGAGAGTAGTCCGTCCAAACAGGAATAAAATGGGCGGACTTAGTTAATCGATCCACGATAACCCAAACAGAATCCTTTCTTAGTGGGTGTCAAGGGAAACCCACTAACGAAGTCCGTCGTTACTCATTCCCATTTCCATAAGGGAATCTTAACGGGTTGTAACTAACCCGAAGGTAATTGATGCTTAGCCTTAACTTACTGGCACGTCAGACATCGAGAAACAAAATTTGTAACATCACGTTTTAAACTCGGCCACCAATATAATTCATGGAGATCTCGATACATCTTATTACCATAGGGATGCATAGTGTAAAGGCTACTATGCGCCTCCCTCATAATTGACTGCCTCAAATTAGGATCATTTGGCACACAGATCCGACCTCGAAAACACAGAACTCTATCGTTATTTAGCCCAAAGTCAGAAGTACTACCACTCTCAATCTGACGAAACCGTAAACCTAGAGACTCGTCCTCTAACTGGTTATCTCGAATCTGATCAACCCAAGTCAGCTTAACTTACAACTTGGTTAACAGACCTCCATCATCAAACAGACTAAGGCGAGCGAACATCACTCTCAAATTAGCCATCGTTTTATGACTGAGAGCATCAGCCACCATGTTGGCCTTACCAGGATGATACTCAATTGTGTAGTCATAATCTTTAAACAGCTCAACCCATTGCCGCTGCCTAAGATTCAACTCCTTTTGGGTAAGGAGATACTTGAGGCTCTTGTGATTAGTGTAGATAACACACCTCTCACCATACAGATAGTGCTTCTAGATTTTTAATGCAAAAACCACCTCCTCAACTCTTAGCTGATGGTACCCAGAACGGAGATCAATTTTTGAGAACACTAAAGCCCTTCAGAACTGATCAAATAAATCATCGATCCTCGGAAGTGGGTATTTATTCTTCACTGTCAGTTTATTCAACTGCCGAAAATCAATGCACATCCTCATGGAGCCATCCTTTTTATTTACAAACAAAACAGGTGCCTCCACGGAGACACACTAGGGCGGATAAAACCACAATCAAGTAGCTCTTGAAGTTTAGCCTTAAGCTCTGTAAGCTCCTTCAGTGACATTCAGTAAGGAGTGATGGATATCGGAGCTGTACTTGGTAAAAGCTCAATGTCGAACTCAACTTCTCGATTCGGAGGTAAACCCGGTAACTCATTGGGAAAAACATCTAGAAAATCTCTCACTGTTCTAATATCCAAATAGAAGAGTCAACAGAAGTAGAAACACTAACGTAAGCCAAATACACCTCATACCCTTTTCATACCAATTTTTTAGCCATAAGAGCGAAGATCACATTGGATAGATAATCTCAATGCTCACCGATCACAACCACCTCATTATCATCCTCGGTCCTCAGAACGACCCTCTTAGTCGCGCAATCCAAACTGACTCGGTGCTCAACCAACCAATCCATACCTAAAATCAAGTCAAACTCCCCAAACGGTAACTCCATCAAATTTTCCAGAAATACAACCCTTTACACCTCTAACGAAACATCCCTATAGAGTTTACTAACACGAACTGACTGCACGAACGAACTCAGTACAGTTATCTCACTAGAAGTGCTGTCAAAGGAAACCCCTAGATTTTCAGAATAGAACTAGCTACATAGGAGTGTGTAAAGCCTATGTCTATAGGAGCAGTATAAGGTACATCAAAAATAAAAAACGTACCCGTGACAATATCAGGATCGTCTCTATCCTCTCGGTGTCGAGCATAATAAACCAACGCAAGTTGCCTCACCTCAATCTGACTAGCACTTCTACCTGGTGCTTTCTGTCTACGTCCCAAACCATTAACACCCCTAGTTGGTCTACGACCCCTAAATGGCTGCTGAATTGCCCTCTGAGGCTGTGCAAAACCAGGTCTTGAAGCTTGCATCTAATCTACCCGCTCTGGACACTCCCTAATACGGTACTCTAGAGACCCACACCTCAGACAAGCCCCTATCTCTAACACTCGCCCAAATGACGCCTACCACAATCTCAACAAGGCTGAACCCTAGTAAAAGGAACAAGAACCCCCACTCTAACCGGCCAATCAAGTTTGGCCCTTTTTCTTAGGCCTCTGAATAGAACTAGAGGGCTCTAACTCCCTCTTATTCTTGCCTATCTCACGGTCCCTATTTTGGCGCTCTTCGCGTTTAACCTCTTTGGCGATCTTCGCATTGTCAATCAAAACCGTGAACTCTCGCTCCCTTTGTGAAGCAATCAGAACCCTCAAATTGTCTCTCAAAACATTCTCAAAACAAATACATTTCTTATACTTAGACGCCACCATGCCTCGAGCGTAACAGCTCAACCTCAAAAACTCGGCCTCATACTCGACCACAGATCTATCACCTTGCGTGAGATTCATGAACTCACGCCTACGAGCATCCACATAGCTCACCCCCAAATACTTCCTCTAGAAGGCAGTCTTAAAGAAATCTCAATTTCGACGATCTGGCTGAGTACCTTCCTCAACTGATAACCACCACTGATATACCTCGTCGTGAAGTAAAGAGACTGCACCCTTAAGTTTCTGCTCAGGAGTACAATCTATATCAGTCATGATCCTCTCGGTGGCCTCTAACCAATAGTCGGCCATAGTAGGGGCGACCCCAGTGACACCCCTAAACAACTCAGCGCCATTGAATCGGAGTCGTTCAGTTACCGATCCACGGCCCTCAGATCCAGAATGGGGTCCAACGACCCTCTCCAATACCCTCAACATAGTTTGGGACAGTGCGTCATCCCCAGCCTAACGGTTTTGAGACCCAGTCTCAATAGTAGATGAGACTGGTGTCTCACTCGTATCTAAGTTTAACATACTGCCTAGGGAGGAAGACTCAGCTCAAACCCCCTACGGCCTCTACCACAGCCACAAATACCACGTTCACGAGTTCCACAAGCACTCATCGTAAATTTTAAATTTTCATCTACATTATAAAATTTTATGCATCAGTTCCAATATTTATTAGCAGATATTTTATGCATAAGTTATCAGAAGTTTAGAGATGTTTTCAGAAGTTTCAGTCTCTAACTATTTCAGTACAGTCTTAGAAAGTACTAATTATAGTGTTTTCAGAATATATTATCTAAGTTTCCAAAATACTTATAGAATTGGCGTCGGAGACTCGGTATACCATATACTCTCCCAAATTATCTAAATTAATAATCAGTTCTTTTTGAAACAAAATTTTTGGAACCCAAAGTTTCACAGCCCGAGTTTTGCAAGTTGACTCTGATATCACTAAATGTAACACCCTAAACCCGACCTAGACATTATGGTTAAATCCAGAGATGTCACAAATAATATGTTTTGAAACTGGAGTCATTACGTTAAATCATCTTAGATTATTAACTCATGTTCTTTTTATATCCATTGTCGAAAACATTAATTAATTGGTTTATTTGCCAAAACATATTTTACAGCGGAAGTCTAATAAAATTGTTATATTTTGGAAATCCAAATCGCTTTTTCAAAAACCTTTTGCTTGAGTAAATCCATCGTTTGCATAAACAAACAAACCATGCCAATAAACAAGCAAACAAACCAAAACTAAAAGTTTTAAAACCGTCCAGTCTAGAGAGCACCATAAATTACAAACTCTCAATTAAGTTCGAAATTTAAATAAAAACCATAATTATTGAGTATAATCAGTTCTTACACGAGTGGTTACCGCTGAGTCTCTATTGTATCAATCCTCTTAAGTCTGTGGATTACCTGTACAGAATAGATAACAGATGTGAGTTTTCATAAACTTAGTGTAGAACCCAACAGAAATACATAGGCAAAACATTCAGAAATCTCATGCTCAGTCAGATACAAATACAGACTTATGTCCATTTTAGATGCAGATAACAGATACAGATTTACAGAACAGATATACAGAACCTTACCTCCATCCTCTACACACCAACTCCATCCATCCCAACACATCATGTGGGGTTAGAAATACCCACTCATCCCTACACACTATATCGTGCCATTATGACACATATCGGATAATATGCAGCCATGCTGCCAAAATATAGGCGATGATCGCCATACTGAACACTTCTTCCACATATACAAATCCTACCCCAAAAGAAGTTACAGAAATTAGATGCAAAAATTACAAATTAGACATGCTTTGCATGCTTATTTACAGATAACAGTCATACATATAGCAGAATAGTTAGACAGGCATAATAATGTCCTACTCAGAGCATACTATTAGAGTACTAGATCATATAAGCTAGGGTTTGGTTAGCCCTTACCGACCCTACGGTAGGCCTACAATCAATTGAAATGACCCGTGCGACCCTAGGGAAAATTTTAAAAATTTAGGCCCACATGCCTAATTTGGCCTTGCCTGTGTGGTCTATACGGCCTGGCCCAAAACCCACACGCCCTGTAACATGCCCGTGTGAGCTTACATGCTCGTGTGGCCCACACACCCAAATTGGCCTAGCCCCTGTAGCCCACACAGCAACACTCACACCATCACACGGCCGTGTCTTGTGCACGGCTGCACCTTCGTCAGACACACGGCCAACCACACGGGCGACCACACACCCGTGTGGCGTCAACAGAACAATTTTTCAACTTTTGCTGAAGTTCAATTTTCTGCGTTTCGGGTACACACCTTTTACGTTTTAGATGCTACAATAATCCCGAGGCCCCCAAAACCTAAGAAACAGCATACCAAACACTAATTTAGCGGCTAAAATACGAATTCATCAACAACAATCTGACAAACACTTGACTTACCGATGACGAAAATCATCGCTAACACCGTTCAAACAAATAGAGCGAAGCTCACAGTTCAACACTTTCTCCTACACCAAAATAATCGCAAAAAAATCAGATTTCTCACCTACGTCAACCCATCTCAGAAAGAAAACCCATCTTACAAAAAATGAAAACTCCTACAGACGTAACTCTTCTTACCTTAACCGAGCGAGGAGTAACAAAATTCCAAAAGTAATAAAAAGAGTTAACGGGTGATGGGCAGGATTGAGGAAACAAGAGAGAATAGAATTTTTTTTCAGAGAAAGGAATAGGAATATCAAAAAAATGGAGAGATTTTTGGAAAACAATAAAAATAAAATTTAAAAAAACAGATATGACAAATCCCCAGATTTCCTCCCACTTTCCCACTAATCCACTAACTCTTAACCACCTCAGAATTCCAACTCCACTGAAACTCTATCACATAATCGAGCAAAAATTAACATCCACACTTGCACAGAGATTCGAACACAGGATCTCCAACACAACAACCCCCTTACCACTCGAACTAGCAGGCTCATTCTAATATAGATTAATAAATAATTTTATAAAAGCCCACTCAATAAGGGTAAGGCTTGAATCAAAAATAACAAAATTTTCTAAAGGTGAGACTTGAACCCAAGACCTCATACACACCCCCAAAACACTTAACACTGAAGCAAACATATATTTATGTAAGATATTCATAGAATCAAAAATAAATTATTCAGGGTGTTACATTATTGGCAGGACCGACATGTAATATGGCACAGTGGATGACGGTCGTGCATAGTATATCATTGGAAAATGTGTTTATGTAGGGAATAATGGGGCATGTTGTGGTGCTTGTGTAAAATAAATTGGTGTTGAGTGTTGTGGTGGTTGTGTAAACTAAACCGAAAGTCAAGGTGATGATGCGAGGAATGAATGTGTGTGCTATGGTGGTTGTGAAAAAAAAAAGGTTAGAAGTAAAAATAAATTACCACATTGATCGGGAGGTCGCATGACAATCAGATCCTCTGATGCAGATGGAGCAGATGTTGATCGTGCCACTTCTCAATCTCCCAACCTAGGATTAATGGGCCATTGTCTTGGCCTCCTACGACGATGTTGCTGACTCCTCTCTGAATCTGGCAGTAGATATGGCTTATCATTAAGCTTAAACCAACCTATGTAATCTGTAACACCCCAAAATTTTAATTTTTAATTTCGTGTATGTGTGACACACAATGTCTATCTGCTTCAATGGTTATGTGTTCTGGGTGTGTATGTGAGGTCCCAAGTTCAAGCCTTACTTGGGTAAATTTTGGTATTTTTTTTATAAATAAAGCCTTAACCTTGTGCAAAGGGCTTAAATTTAATTGTTGGTAAGTTTATATCAGAATGAGTCTGCTGGTCTAGTGGTTAAGTGGAGTGTTGGAGTGTTGGAGGTCCTGTGTTCAATTCTCTGTGATGGCGTGGAGACGGTATTTTTGCTCCAATTTCGACTAAGAGTTATGTTGGGAAAAAATTCTAAGTAGTTGTGTTTTAATGGGTTGATAGGGAGTGATTTTAGGAGATAATTGGGGAGAGGTTATCAGAAAATAATCTGATTATCTTTTTGTTGCAAAAAAAAAAAGTAGAGTTTCAGTTTTCTCTTCAATTCCCCAAACTTTTTCTGACGTTTTCTTCTTCTTCTTTTTTTCCCTCCTCTGCCGATTCTTTCCCTTAGTAGCTGCCGAAATTTCCATTATTTTTTCCCCTTCTGTTTCTTTCCTTTTTTTTCCAATTGATTCGGTTGTTCATCGTTGGTTGCGCGTGTTCGGTAAGTAACGGTTTTGTCTATTGTTAATCGTTCTTGGTTAATCTCTAAAAGGGAGATTCCTTTTTGGTGTTTAAGAGTTAATTAAGGGGCTGGTGGTTTTGAATCAACGTTGTGATTGTGAGAAGTCGTGGTTACTCAAGTGAGATAAGGGTTTTGCTAGGTTTTTAGTCGAGTTCCTTCCAAAATTGGTTGATTAAAAACGAATTAAATGATTAATCTGGAGATATGTTGGTCAATTTTTAGGTTCTAGAGGCTTAGGAGTGCTTACGCATCAGAAACGGTATCAGGTGTGTACCCAAAACGTAGAAAATGGGATTTAGCAAAAAGTTGAAATTGCTTGCTGTTAAGAAATAAGAGAAATAAGAGAAAATGATGCGAAAAATTGTAGAGAAAGAAAATAATGGTGTTATAAACTTGGAAATCAACATTTTGCACTAAAATAGTTTTGGACAGCAACAGTAGTCTAATTTTGAAAAATCTTAAAATATAGTGGGAATTGAGTTAGAGATTGAATAAAATATGAAATTAAATTTTATTTAGTCTAGTTTTTAATGGAAGAAATAGTGTAAGCAATGGAATTATAAATCATGAGATATAATAAATTTTGTGAGACAAGGTCAGAATGATTTTGGGTTCCCCTGTTCTGACTTAGAAAAATCATAAAAAATTATAAAAAAAATAATTAGGAGTTTAAATTTATATGTTTAAATCCTTAATGAGTCTATTTTCAAGAGAAACAAACAAAAACATCATCTAAATTACGTACTAAGAGATAAATAATTTTTAGCAAGGAAAGGATGAAGCTGTCAAACAGCATAATAAGGATAACTTTAAAGATTTTACTGTACTTATTTTATAAACTATAAATTCTGGAAATTTTATGGTAGAAAGGTATTTGAGCCTAGTTTCAAAAACATCAAGCCGATCTTAATTTTGAATTCTGCAGCTCAAAATATAAATAATTTAGTGATAATGACTCAAGTAGATAGCTTTAAATGAACATATAAGTAAATAGTGAAAACATATATGAGTATTGAGCTAGCATTGGTTTCTTTAAAAATAGATCACACGGATAAGAAAAATTTGGGCCGAGTGAGCCACACGGGCGTATGGGCCCATTTTTATTGAAATGGTTTTAAGGTTGCACGAGTCGCCCAAGTCAACTGTGAACCTACTATAGGGTCGGTAAGTGCTACTTAGACCCCTAAATGTGTGAAATTGACTGAATGATATCTGTACTAGGCATGTTAATATCTAAACTGAATATATGTACTGAAATTGCATAATAGCATGTCATCCATTGTGTGTTGCATTGCATTGGGTTGGGGGTTGTTATTAGGAGGAAGTGTACTAAAAAGCTTTAAGCCTAATTTACTGGCAGCTCAGCTGCAAACTACTGTATTGTGCCACATTCAGTACTACTTGGAGTGTAGGGATGGGTGGGTTGATTATATTCCCACATGGAGTGTAGGGTTGGACGGAGATAGTGTGTAGAGGCTGGTTGGATAGGATTTTGCTTCTGCATAATTGCTACTGCTACTGATACTGTGATGGGCTAAGGCCCTACTACATTTTGACACTGTACTGAGATGGGCTAAGGCCCAAACTGTCACTGATACTGAAAAGGGCTTAGGCCCAAGACTATTCAACTGTGTACTGTGAATACTGATTGTTTGTTTGTTTCTGCGGGATTACACATTGAGTTTACGTAAACTCACCCTTTTTGTTTAATGTGCACAAGTAATCTCCAGACTTAGACGAATCGGTGCGACGGAGGACTCAGCGGTGACCACAGTACTTTTTGGGCTTCATGGTTTTCAATTTACGATTTATAATTTGATTATTATTGTTTATTTGGGTTGTAATTTAAGGAACCTCTAGGACTTTGGTTTTAAATTTGGGTTTTTATTTATTTATTTTAAACGCATGATCACCTAGACTGTTTTATTAAACCTTCCGCAACGAGGGATGTTTTAAAACAAATGTTTTAAATGAATAAAGACGACTCTCTAAGTTCTAACAAAGGTTTACTAAAGATAATAACATGGAATGTTTTCACCGTAACAACAAGGTTTCAAAAACACTATCGTGTGAAATTGCCAGATACGGTCATAACGTCTAGGCCGGGTTTGGGGTGTTACAAATCTAGAGACGTCGCCAACTCCAGTGTGAGAAATGGTTCACGCGTTGGCAAGAAATCGTACCTACACTCCCATATTTCAATAAACTTATTGTGGAAGGACGACAATCTTCCTCGAGTCTCACCCGCAAGTCAATCTTGTGCAGGACATCAAGATCCTAAGGTGGCGACGAAATACGTTGCGTACACCCAAACTATCGGATGACTGGTTGGATTAATGCATCTCAACCATTGCAAAAACTATCAACGGCTGTTTGACGTGCTAGATGTTGTGGTTGGCCAAAAATTCGACTGGGACGCATTCTTGAATCCTCAAATCCGTATATGGCATCTATACAAACTGTATTACTAATTTATAATTTTTAGTACATGCGTAATATTTAATTTCAAGTGCTAGAATACATATTATATAACTTTGAAATTCATAAACTAACCTCGTCTTCAGTTTCTTGATCTAGAGCTTGTAGGATATCCTCAAGCTCGGTCGGTATACCACTATGTCTCATGGGGTTGTTACACCTATTCAAATAATATGTTATTTCAAAGTTACAGCAATGAAAAATAAAAACGATAATGATTTTGTGGAATGAATTTTACCATATGACGAGTGAGAATTCGTACGGGAGTTCCACTTGGGGGTGTAAAAATGGCAGTTGATACCATACCTAAGATTCGAGAAAGAGCATGCAACCGTCGATTTTGGCTTTATTCGGTATCGTGGCTTGACACATGTCTCGATACAATGTTTCCAGGTTGATCCCTGACTAAATCGTCTCTATTCCTTCAAGTCAACTACTAGTAGTAGTAGTTACCTTAAATGTACCAGATTGCGAGATTTATCTGGCATTAGCAGACCCCCGATCAATCTCAAGATGAATGTGCGCGCAAATTGTTCCTTTTCGACGATTAATATAATGGTAATTATAATTAAGAATAATAAATCTAAAAAATAGCTTTTAAATATTTAGTGGCTTTTCAGATAAGAAACAATACAAGCATGGGATAGTTACGACGGTCTTTAAAAACGTTGCTAAGTGTTTTGTATAAAAACGATGCTGTATGTTACTGTTGTCTTTTTCTGTGATCCACTTTGCAATGGTTTGTAAATGCTACGAACTATTTTTGGTGGCATTTAGAAACGCCAAAAAACCAAAAAGTAAAAGACAATGTTGTTTCCTTAATTTGTTGTAGTGTATTCACATGCAATGCACATGATGTAAGAAACTAATATATTTAAAAGTACGAGTTTAATAGAAATATTGAACCCGACAAAAATATTCTTTATTATTCATCACATTACTAAATTGATACTAAAATAATATTATACTTTTATTATTAAATATTGAAAATATTTCATTAAAGTTTAAATTATATTTTTGTGTTCATGTTAAATTAGACATTTATCATGATTAAAATTATTCAGTTCTGAGTTATATATTTACTAATATTTTAATAATATAAAAATAAAACTTACCACTATAAAATAGATGTATTAATAAAGACATAAATACTTGTATAATAATATTTGTTGCAAGTTCAAGACTTGCATGGGCTATAAATTTATAGAAAGTGTTGGGTACAAAAAATGGTAAGGCACATTGCACACCTAGAGAAAGAACTCAAGGTTCAAAGTCTGAAGATGACATTGTTAAGAGAGATAACAATGAACCTCGAAATGACTAATTATCATAGATCGTAAAACAAACATGAAGAATATCTTAATTATACAAAAATAATATATATTAACAATTTTTATTTAGATATTTTCATTCAATTAATAACTCTAAAAATTCATAAAGAAGTTTGAATTTTATTATTATTTTCATTCATGTTTGAATTTTATTACTATTTTCATTCCAACTATCATTATAGTTTAAAAGTAATTTTAATAATATTTTAATTATCAAAATAGTTAATATATTTTAATTATGTTGAATAATTCAAATAATATCATTTCACATTAATTACATAAAATAAAAATGTTTTATCTAAGAAAATAAAAAAAAACACGTAAATCAAGTCTAATCATGGGCCATTTATCCAAAAATACCCTTTTTTTACATTATTTACGGAAATGGAATGAATTTTTAATTATTTACCGGAATGGGGCGACTTCCCCAAAAAAGCATCCACGTCAGTGCGATGTCAGGGGACGTGCCAGCAAAACGCGTCCCTGGGGGAGCGTTTTGTTCTCGTCAGCACAAAGCGCTTCCTTAGGGGCACGCTTTGTGCTGACGTGGACAAAACGCTCCCCAGGGACGCGTTTTGGTTAGGGTTTTCAACTTTTTTTAGGGTTAGGGTTAGAATTTTTAAGGAAAAAAATTAATAAAATTAAGGTTTATGGTTAATTAATTAAATTAGGGTTTAGGGTTTTTTAAAAATAATTTTGTGTTTAGGGTTTTGAGAAAAATATATTAGCAATATAATTCTTTTTATAGTAGTATCTGAAAAAATAATTTTGAGAAGATGTTTCTGAACAAATAGTGTCCAAAACGCTTCAAGCAGGATGCATTGTCAGTAAGATTACTGAAAAAAGCTCCCACATGGACGCTCTTTTTCTACAGTAATATCTAAAAAAATAATTTTGAGAAGACGTTTCTGAACAAATAGTGTCCAAAACGCTTCAAGCAGAATGCACTGTCAGCAAGATTACTGAAAAAACTCCCACGTGAACGCTCTTTTTCTACAGTAGTATCTCAAAAAATAATTTTGTAAGACGTTTCTGAACAAATAGTGTCCAAAATGCTTCAAGCAGGATGCACTGTCAGCAAGATTACTGAAAAAAGCTCTCACGTGGACGCTCTTTTTCTACAGTGGTTCCTATTTGGCCATAGACTATAAATGAGCCAAATTTCATTCTCAGGTTGCATAAGTTATAGCAAGAGAAATTGAGGCAAAAGTAGAATAGAAACTGAAGATGAGTGAACGTATTAGTGTTGTTATTTACTATGATGGTGAGGCCCGTGACACTGAGAACGACGTTGTTTTTTTATCGAAGAGCATAGTGCTACTGGTTTTTAACCAGAACATAGATTTGACAGAACTTCGTAAAAGAATTAGGCGTAAAATATTCAAAACGACGCCAATGAAAGTTTTGTCTATTGAGTATAGATTTTGTGCTTCGGTTGATCCCGTGAGATATGACTCATTCGACATCAAAGGTCCTCATAGCTTGGAGGAAATAGTGCAAACTCATCTTGCTAGTGGATCACCCTATCTTGTGGTATATGTACAATTTTCATCGCCAAATGATGAATTTGTGGCTTCAACATCTACTGCTGTTCGAGAGGAATACACGACCTAAAGCCGACATTCTATTAGTGGGAGGCAGAATATGGAAGCACCCGTGTTTGGTGGCAGTATAGAAAACACAACCCCTGCACGACACTCAGTTGGTGGATGGAACATGCATATCGATGGGTCGATGTTCGATGCTAGAAATACGTATTAGGGAATGATATCAACTTTTAGTGGTTGGCAATCCACATATGATTGAGGACGTTACGAAACTTTTTTAAGAAGGGATAATGTACTCCCTACGATGTCCACCGGCGAGGGGACCTCGTTCGTTGCAGATGATGGTGGGTCGGATGATGAGTCCGATGTGGATCCACCTCGAGAGCCCGGTTCCGATGGTACAGAAGTTGCTTCATATAATGAAGTGTGGCAGTGGTGTCAAGTGCTGGAGAAATATGTCACAGGCTGCATAACAGACCTTGAAACGGCACCTGCGTACTACAACGACCGATTGCTCCGTGGATGCCAAGTGTTCAAGTGTCTGTTCTGGAGCTTTAAGCAATGCCGAGACGCATTTCTATACTTCAAGTCATTGGTACAAATTGACGGTACCTTTATGTATGGTAGATATACCCATCGGCTATTGCTAGCTGTGGCACAGGATGGCAATGAGAGAATCCTTCCAATTGCGTTTGCAATAACACTGGGGGAGTCAGCTGATGATTGGGATTTCTTTCTTTCTAGGTTAAGGAGGCATGTCTACCCCCAACCTAATATCTGCGTTATATCGGATCGAGGCCCTAGAATACTAGCCGCAATTGAGCGACAAGAAAGCCTATGGCATCGCACACACCATCGGTATTGCCTAAGGCATGTTGTGTCGAACTATTACGGGCAAAATCGACCTACAAGTGAACGACGACAAGTGACCAACATGGGTATGTAATCTTTATTAATATAATTTCGTTTGTAATATTCAATTTATTCTTAATGGAAGAGTGGTATGTAATATTCGCTATCAACTTACATTGGCAGGCTATAAGATAAGTAAGGACCGTTTTTATGAGATGTTGGCGGTTTTGCATTCAGTTAAAGAAGAAGGCGCAAACTACCTCTGTAACATACCTTTTGAGCAGTGGACACAAGCATGCGAAGGCGGCCTACGACATGGTCATATGACCTCAAACCTAGCTGAATGCATAAATTATGTTCTAAAAGGAATACGTCATTTGCCGATAACATCGATTGTGCGAGAGACATATTTTCGTTTACCGGCATTATTTCCAAAACAAGCAACGAGTTATAAAGGCCAAATACAGGGAGGCCCATGTATGATACGCGAAGGTATTGCAAGAAATTGACAAGGTGAAGGTAGGGGCCAACACCATGCACACAGTGTGTCACGATCGCGACAACCTATGGTTTCGTGTGACGGAGTTTGACAGACTGAACCAAGGTATTATTGGAGGGCAATATCGTGTACACTTGAGAAATAGGAGCTGCGACTGTGGGATATTTGACACACTTCGTTATCCATGCGCTCATGTAATTTCAGCTTGTCAGAATCTCCGCCTGGATCCCATGAGCTATGTCGACGAAGTGTACAAAATAGGATACATGTACAACGTGTGGAGACACGTATTCCCACCAGTCCTAGATGAACGTAAGTGGTCGTCGGTATTGCTTGCTCCGTTTAAGCTGTTATCTGATAGAGAACTGTGTCGCAAACCAAAGGGTCGACCTTGCTCGACTAGAATACGTAACAATATGGATATCCAAAAAACTGCCAACCAACAGAAGTTGTGCGGATGGTGTAGGAAACCAGGCCATACAACTCTATCATGTCCAAATCGGAATATTTGATAGTTGTTATAATAAAATTATGTTGCATTATTTATATTTTATAAAAAATATAAAAATATTAAAAATATTGCCCTATTCAAAAGAACTTTTATTTTATTAAAAATATAAAAAGTAAATTACAATTAAAATATAAAAAACAACTTTTATTTTAGTAAATGAAACAATATAAAAAAGTTTGTACAAATATATTAACAAAAATCAATGTTGGTGCCGGTCGGAATCAGTGCCACATGGGGGTGGTCGATGGTTACGCGCTTGATTCCTCCTTGGTTCAACTTTCGACGGGGGTTGTGGTTGCTCTGGCGGGGATTATGGTTCTTCCGACAGGGGATCTGGTTGTGGGTGTTGGGAAGATGACCCACCTTGATAGAATAATGAATGTGGAGGTGTTTGCATCACCCATGGCGGAGGTTGTAACAGCCCGATTTTGACCCTAGTCAGAATAGTGGTTTCGGGACAACAAATCCTAGTCTGAAAAATATTTTAAAATTATTTTTCGTGTTTATTATGTGTGAATTTTTTTTATTAAATTTTCGTGAATTAATTTTGTCGTTTAGGTGTCCGATTAAATAAAAGGACTTAATCGCGTAAAATGTAAAAGTTACAAATTAAAGTGTAAAGTGCTTATTTGATAGTGGCTTTTTAATATGAGGTCCTTAAAGAGCAATTAGCCCATTTAAGGAGATAGTGGACGACACTAGGCTTATATTATATAGTTTTCATATTAATGATAAAGGTTATAATAATAAATAATATATTATAATATTGTTATAATAAAACAAACATAAAATAATTAAAAGCCATGATCATCTCTTATCTTTCTTATGACCGAAATACAAAGAAAAGAAAAAGAAATAAAGAATATTAGGGTTCGGCACTTTTGAAGCTTGATTCAAGGTGAGTTCTAGCTCCGTTTTTGATAATTTTTACGTTTTTGAGATCGTTGCTAAGTTATCTACAAGACCCGTGCTTGAATTTTTTATCTTGGTGAATATTTTGAGTTATGCTATTGTTGAAAGTTTGTGATTTTTGTTGTTTGATGGTAGAAAATAAAAGATATGTGTTAGATTAACAAGTTTTGTCTTTGAATTTTTGATGAATTTGAGTAATTAGGACTAAATTGAAAAAAATAAATTTTTGAAGGACTAAAATGTGAAATAAATGAAATTTATGGACTTGTATGAGGACTAGGAATATTTTTTCCTTAAGGTGTATAGCCAAATTTTGTGTATTTTGTGTTTTGTGTAAAAAGGACTAAATTGTAAAAAGTGTGAAATGTTAGGGGAAAAATTATAATTTGCCCATTTATATGTTTTTAGACTAAATTGAGTGTAATGGTGTTTAAATAAGCTTAATTTGAATATATTTAGATCAAGAATTAAAGAAATCAGAATTTGATTGGGGAAAGACGAAAGTGGTCAAGTAGCTGATTTAATAGTCGACGACATCCGAGGTAAGTCAATAAGCATTTAAATATTGAAATAACCATGGATATGTACTTGTTATGTATTAAAATGAATTATTTGAATTTATATATGCTATGGCCGAATACGGGTATTATGATTTAGCTAACTTTTGAGCTTGATTTGACCAAGATTCGACGTCCGTAAGCCCTGGATGAACCTTAGGAATAGGTAGGATACATATGTCATGACATAGGATATCCGTTATGTGTTACCGAGTAAGACCACGTTTGGGATGTTGGCATCAATTTGTGTTTACGTGTAAGACCTTATCTGGGACAGTGGCATCGATATGTGATTACATGTAAGACCACATCTGGGACGTTGGCATTGTACGAGCTTCCAACTATCCGCGTATCCTTTTTAATTCCAAACGGTTCAACGGGTATGTGTAAGTGAAGGACAAATGTGAAATTCGAACTAAAAGAACCCAGGTACGTATATAAATTGTGTTATAAAGAGAAAGGTAAGTTATATGTTTAGTTCACTGTACCAAGGTTAATGTATAAATATGTGAAATATGTATAATTATTCAGCTATGTGTATTCGGCCAAAGGGTATATTGTGTGACTTTGATATTGAAATTCGATTAATTATTTGTGATTGTATACAATTTACTACTTGATATAACTTTGTATATTTGATTTTGCTAAGCTGGTTGATAATACTTCGCTTTTGACTTACTAAGCTTAAATAGTTTACTTTGTGTGTGTTTTTGTTTATCTTTGTTTTATAGATTTTGGATTCGTGTTACAAGCTCAGGGATCGTCAGCAAAGCCTATCACACTATCAACTCTTTTCGGTATTTTGTTAAGTTTGAAATTGAACTTATGGCATGTATAGTCTAGTCGAAATGTCTGAATTTGGGGCATGTATATATAAAGCCATGCGAAAATGGCTTGTTCATTTTGGTTAAGCTTGGTTTATATGTTTGTGGTTAAATGCTTAATGAGTTTAATTATATTTGATTATGATTTAAGTTTATTTGGGAAGTAATATCATGGATATATAATATGGTGCATGGTTAAATGTTTTGGCAATAAGATATGTAGTGAATGTGATTTGATTTTGGCTTATTATTGACTCATTTATAAAGTATAATTTAATTTGTGAATAAACTCGAAGGTGATAAACAATGTGCAAATATATTCAGCTAATGATGGGTAAGACAAATAGATATATCTACGATATGTTTGATTGTGGTTCATTATTTAAAAGTTCAATGATTGATTACGAAATATGACAAATATGAGATAGTAAATTCAGCCTTAGAAATTGATTCAATTTGACAAGTATGTAAATTTTATAGGTAATTTGATAGCCGATTAAATAGGGAGATGTATGGTTTGGTATATGAAATTTTGAATCTATTATTGAACATGTGGATTGAGTGTAACATGATTTGCCTATTCATGACTAAATATGATTAATAATAATACTAATGTAAATATATATATATGATTGGTAATGAATAAGATATTATTAGACTAATTGGTAATGCTTGCTAATATTATATGTATGGATATTGAACAGGCTAAATTATATGTTTTGTTTTGACTTAATGAGTGAATTTGCATAGGTACATAGATTGATATGTTTGATATTTAACTTTTGAAATGGATGTTTATAAATAGGTGGATTTATGTATGCGGTATATATGAAATATAATAGAATTGATTATTGATTAAGAATTCGAATGCCATGAACTTTGGTCATAAGGTTTGGCTATTGAAGTTATATAATATATGTGTTATGATATGATGTAAATTAGTTGTGTTGAATTAATGATTAAACTATTATTAATGTTTATACGATTAAATTTTTAAAGCATGAATTGGTTATGTATTATAAGTAGTAAAGTATATTTGATTTTATGTCGATCAGGTGTTACATTTGATAATATATATATATATGAATGTCTGTTTTAAGTTGTAATTTGCTTAGTAATACCTCGTAACCCCATTTCGGTGACGGATTCGGGTTAAGGGGTATTACAGAGGTGTTTGAATCCCATAAGGCGATGGGGATTGGTAAAAAAGAGAGCTCCCCGACGGTGCCTCGTGCGATCCCTCATGCGACGGTGACCTATAAATCGGCGGTCCATTCGGAGTAATCGGGAACGTAGATGAACCAGGCCATGCATTCCAACCTGCTATAGGACTGGAAAAAGGAAACATATAAGAGTTACGATACATAAAAGGGCTAGGATACGCACCTGGCATAATCTGAAAAGGCTGTGATGTGGGTGTCGTCAGTTGAAGTGTTGGACCCGGTGATTGTGTGGGTGCTGTTGATGGGCCCGGTGATTATGTCGATGCTGTTGATGGGCCCGTCCCATCATCCCTTCTCCTTGGATTTAAAGGGCCCCGTCGTTCCCTTTGTACACGAATTTGCCGTCACCTATCTTCTTTCGACAATAAATATGGCTTGCCATAGATCCTAAACCATGACATGTATTCCGGTTGCACGCTAACTCAGGAACGATGATCGGTTCCCGAGTAGGTATATAATCATACCGATTTTTCCACATTTTGATATATGCTGACCAAAATCTCGGCCAATCCGTATGCAACTGCCGTAAGTCGACTTTGTGCTCATCATCGAGCACCTCAAGTGCCACGAAAATCGGTTGTCAGAATCCAAATTGTCGCAATACTCGATCTGACTGGTGCATCTCCACAGTGGCATAGTTGACCAATGGGACATTCACATGCCAAATGTTTGGATTTTGAAAGCATTCATCTAGAATTACTGAACGATTTGCCGGATCCTCGTATGATGTCCATTGAAACTATATGAACATGATAAAAATATTAGTTATATACATAATATTAAATACTAAATACGAAATGAATATTTTATTATGTATATATATTTTATTTAATACTTACTTGTGCTTCCGACCGTTGGTCTAATAGAAGCCGTATATCTTCAAGAGAGGTAGGTATTCCAACATAACTCGCCGAATGGTTCCACCTAATTAAATAAAATTTTAACATACAATTATATTTTAAATCTACGTAATAATTATAAAATCTAATATAAAATTTACCTCGTTATGAGTGGAATGTATATGGGTGGTCCACTCGAGGACGTAAAAATGGAAAGCGAAGCCGTGCCCATGATTATAGTAGTGATAGGCAACCTCCGATTTTGACTTTATTCGGTCGCGTCGCCCCCCACATTTCCCAGTACAATTTTGCTAACAAGGCAGACCCCGAACTAAATTCACCGGTTGCTCTAAAATCAACGAGTTTCAGCAGCCATCTCAGATGTACATGGTTTCGTGCCAAGTCCGGCATTAGATAACCTCCAATCATCTCAAGAATGTATGCCCAAGCATATCGTATTCTTTCTAGTTCAGTCGAATCATTATTCGGCTCCTGGAATGTGTCTCGTAACCAGCCCATCTCGATTCGACCTCCATTAATATTATCCGGAATAGCACCAAAAAGCTCGTAACATATGGCTCCCCAATCAGCAGAAGTTGTAGACCCGGTGACTACGTACCCACCCATCGGCAATCCAATTGCAACTGCACGTCTTTCAGAGTGATAGTAGACTCTCCGCATGGAAGATGGAAAGTGTGCGTCTCGGGTCTCCACCTCTCTATCAACGCATTGATTAGTTTCGGGTCCAACTTGTACCCCCGGCCTATCGTGGCCACGTGCCAAAAACCCGCTTCCCGCAAGTAATTCTCTATCAACGGCGATGGCGAACTAGGCATATTACGAATATAGCATTGCAACTCCTGATCTACAGAATGTTATAAAAAATTATAAAATTAAAATAAATTAAAATTGCATAAATAAAAAAAATATTAAATAGTATTGAAAAATTAAAATTATAACTTACCATTGTCATTTGATCGACGGAGATGTGTTTATTATCGAGACGAATTAATTCTTTGGCCATTGCTAACACGATCGAATATTTTTTAATTTAAAAAAACTAATTCAAAAAAATTTTAAACAGAGCTTTTTTGCAAAAATTAAAGGACTTTTGTGAAATTTGAGAGAAAATTTGAGAGGACTTTTGTGTGAAAAAAATGGAAGGGGGCCTTTTATAGATATTTTTTTTTTGACTGTTGGAGGCCAAACGGTAAAAAAAATAGCCGTTGGGAGTTAAAAACACGGGCAAAACGCGTCCTTGGGGAGCGTTTCGCCACATCAGCACAAAGCGCGCCCTCAAGGAAGCGCTTTGTGATGACGTGGACAAAACGCTCCCCTAGGGATGCGTTTTGCTGGCACGTCCCCTGACATCGCGCAGACATGGACGCGTTTTCGGAGAAATTGGCCCATTCCGGTAAATAATCAAAAATTCGGTCCATTTCTATAAATAAGGTAAAAAAAGGGCATTTATAGGTAAAATGGCCCTCATCATGTGCCATTAAGAATCAATATAATATAAAGTATTAATTATGAAATTTTATATAAGTATATGAAAAATCTAACTATAACATGTAAAATACACAAATATAATATAAATGTATCGATTGCCAAATCTCATTAATAAGAACATAGTTTTGCTCTTTTAGGATTTCATTCTATATAAAATTTTCCTTTTCCTGATGAGAAACTTCATTGTTATGAAAAGTTCCAAAAAATAAAGAAAGAATGTCGGAAGGCTCCCAATACAAAGGAACAAATAAGCTCAAAGTTCAAAGCTAAACATATAATAGATAATCGATATTGATTGTCTGCAAAGGCAAACTCAAGAATTTTATTAGGGGTTAAAATAAAATTGTAAAATTTTGAGGATTTAAAGTTAAATATATTGTGTTAAAAGTTATTTATTTTTTAGAAAAGCCAAAATTTGGTTTTTTTTTCATTTAACTAAATACTTAAAATGGTTAAATTTAATATTTTATCTATAGAAAGATCTTATATAGTAATTTCACCATTAAGCTAAAAAAGTTCAAAGCCTCTCGCTATGCCTCTTATTGCCTGACCAAAAGTAAGGTCATATGATTGAACATGGATGAAGATGAAATCTTTATAGTAAAATTTTCTAGATATCAAAAGCATACATAGAGTTGTCGTAACTATTTTTTGTAAAACGGGGTCGACTTGAATTTTTGAAAATGAAAACGAAAAACTTGGGAGTCGCCACCAATCCTTTTTGATGAGGTGTGATCGGGTCACCTCGTAAAACGGTTGTTTTTAATAAACAGTTTGATTTATCAAAACAACGAATTCGGTCTACGAAACTCTGAAAATGGACTCGGGAGTCGGTTACGTACGAGGAAGGGTTAGCACACTCGATACGCCCAAAATTAGTACCTAATTGATTAATTAATGTCTTAATGTCGAAAATTTGAAAAGATTTTAAAATACGAATCCTTTAGAAAATGTTTGGATAATTCGAATTGGATATCGAAATTCTCTTGTTCCGAAAAGATGAAATACCACATCCAGCACGTTAGGACAAGATGTTTCAACCCTCGATACCAAGATCATTTCATGATTTCCAAAATTCATGGATTGCAATTCTAAAAGGGTATTCCACTATTTGGCCAAACCAAAAAACCGAAACCCAGCACGATTGGGCACGATTTCTTGGATTTCCAAAACGCGGAATATCGCCTTATTCTTTAGAAATCTTTATCTCGAGATAACTAAACGTCACATCCAATGAGTTAGGACACAACGTTTTTTAATGCCAGAGGATAGGTTTTTTATTCAAAATTTAGTTATTGATTTTTAAAAAGAAAATAATAGGTTCCTTAGATTCGATAAGAAAGATCGAAACCCAGTAAGTTAGGGTACGATTTCTTTCGAACCTTAGAACGCAGAGTATTCGATTATTTTAAAAACAAAAATTTTAATGGATCGGATAAAGTGAAATATGATATTATGGCAAGATGTAAAATGAATTTCGATGCCAATATATGTAACAAAATAATGATGATGACAATAATGAATATAAGTATCGACAATAAAATTTCAAAGTATGTGCAACAAGATATAAATATATAAATGAAAACAAAATATAAATACATAAATAATGAAATAATGAAATGGCAATAATAAGTGTAAAATTTTAAAATAAAGCAAATTGAAATAAAAAATAACAAGGGTAAAAATAAAAATAAGATAAAAATAAAAACGAATAAAGAGCAAATTAATTATGAAGAAAGAGTAATTAAATGTTTAAAAAATAATGATAATAGTAATAAAAATAAAATAATAATAATAATAGTAATAATAACGGTAAAGAAAATAATAATAGCAACAAAAATAATAATAATGATAATAATAATAATAATAATAATAATAATAATAATAATAATAATAATAATAATAATAATAATAATAATAATAAAATAGTTATAAAATAAAAATGGTGAAAATAAGAAATAGCGATAACAAAATAATACTGATGATATTAGAAAGAAAAAATAAAATAATAATAGTAATAATAATGGTAATTAATAAACAAATAATAAGAAATATATATAATATAATAATAGTAATAATAATAATAATAATTAATAAACAAAAGATAAGATATATATATATATAAATAATATAATAATAGTAATAATAATAATAATAATAGTAGTAGTAGAAGTAATAATAAAAACATTAATTGTATAATAATAAAAATACTAAATAGTAGTAATAATAATAAAAATACTAAATAGTAGTAATAATAATAAAAATTGCAAAATAACTAAAAAAGAGACTAAATTGAATTTAAAACGGAAGTTTGGGGCTAATTCGAAATAAATACAAAAGGGAAAAGGACCCCATTGAACTCGTGAATAATAGGGAGGGGCTAAAGGGGAAAATATCCCCGGCCCCTAAAACGGCGGCGTTTTACACGGGGCTAAAATGAAATCGAAACAAAATTTTAGGGCCAAATTAGAAATGAAAGAAACTTAATCGCAAAACCATAAAAAAGCGGAAGGACCAAATGCGCAAATTTCCCAGTAATAAAAACACGCGGATCCTCTCAGCGGGTCGGGTCAAAATCAAATTAAGGGATAAAATGGCGTCGTTTTGATGTGTAAAGCTTAAGCCCAAAACGACGTCGTTTTGATGGGCTATATAAGTGAAAATTTTGAGAAAAAAAAAATTATAACCATTCTAAAAAAAAATAGATTTCTTTTAAAAAAAAACCTCTCCCCGATCCAAGTCCGACGAAATTCCGGTCATCGACCGATCGTCGGACCACCGTCGTTCGCCACCAGAGCCACCGCCGTTTGCCGCGCACGGTGGCTGAAATTCTAAAAAAGGTAGATTTTTTATTTTTTTATATTCTTAATATATGTATATATATAAGTAGATTCGAAAAAGGAAAAATAAAGATAAAAATAACCTTGAAACATTTTGAACTCTTTCCTCTTCACTGCTTGGTATTCTTTTGTATTCCAATTTCTATTGTTTGTATTTGATTTCTTGTTTTTTCGAAGATTTGTATTCTGTGCTTGAATATCTCTTTTTTATTTAAAAAAAAAAAACCATCCCTTTACAATCTATTTCAATGGCTTTTTATAGCCATTTTTACCACTTGATCAATGCTCTGTCTTTTCTATTTATTGTTGCAGGTGGCGGTGCAAGTGGTGTCGGCGGTGCAGAGGCGGTGGATGGGACTGCTAGTCAGAAGGCAGACACCCTAGGTGCGGCGCACCTAGGGTTTCTTTTTGCTGTTTTATTTTTTTCTGTTTAATTTTGGTATTGGGCTAAGGTTTGGGCTTATATTGTAAAGTGGGCTGTTAATTGGGTCATTTGGGGTTTAAATTTGGATTTAATTTTGTAGAATGGGCCCCGAGCAAATTGGGCCTTCTACAGCTGCCTCTCTTTGCTTATTGTCGTGCAACGGGAATAGAGCAAAGACATAAAGAAGGGTCAATTTTGCCCGGTCTTGCTGAATCCTGACTCTTTGGTGTTCCTCTTCTTCATGTAGCTTTATTCCAGTCCACTGTATCTTGTTGCTGCGATCCACTTCACTGCAACTTTGAAAGATGAGATTTGTAGTCATAGTAGATCCCACCAACTGCAACTTCAGAGGTATAGGATTCGTCATTTTAATCCGCTCCACTGCAACTTCAGGAAGATAAGGCCTGATGTCTTCAATCTGCTCCTGCAACTTCAGGAATGCCAGATCTGCTATCTTCGATTTGCTCCGCTGCAAACTCAATGAGACAAGATTTGATGTCTTTGATCTACTTCCTGCAACTTCAGGAATGCCAATCTGCTCCACTGCAAACTCAGGGAGACAAGATTTGATGTCTACGATCTACTTCACTGCAAACTCAGGGAGACAAGATTTGAAGTATTCGATCTGCTCCACTGCAAACTCAGGGAGACAAGATTTGATATCTTCGATCTACTCCTGCAACTCATGAATGCCAGACCTACTATCTTCGATCTGCTCCTGCAACTTCAGGAATGCTAGACCTGCTATCTTCAATCTGCTCCTGCAACTTCAGGAATGCCAGATTTGATATCTTCGATATGCTCCAGCAACTTTAGGAATGCCAGATTTGATATCTTCAATTTGCTCCTGCAACTTCAGGAATGCCAGACCTGCTATCTTCGATCTGTTCTTGCAACTTCAGGAATGCCAAATTTGCTATCTTCAATCTGCTCCTGCAACTTCAGGAATGGCAGATTTGCTATCTTCGATCTGCTCCTGCAACTTCAGGAATGCCAGATTTGATATCTTCGATCTACTCCTGCAACTTTAGGAATGTCAGACCTGCTATTTTCAATCTACTCCTGCAACTTCAGGAATGCCAGACCTGCTATCTTCGATCTGCTCCTGCAACTTCAGGAATGCCAGACCTGCTATCTTCAATCTACTCCTGCAACTTCAGGAATGCCAGATTTGATGTCTTCGATCTGCACCTGCAACTTTAGGAATGCCAGATCTGCTATCTTCAATCTGCTCCTGCAACTTCAGGAATGCCAGTTCTGCTATCTTCAATCTGCTCCTACAACTTTAGGAATGTCAGATCTGCTATCTTTAATCTGCTCCACTGCAAACTCAGGGAGACAAGATCTGAACTTTCCAATTTGCTTCCTTACTATCTCAGAAAGACTTCAATCTCTAGTCTGCCCCACTACCATCTTGAGGGAACATAAACTGAACTTTCCAATTTACTTTCTTACTATCTCAGGAAGACTTCAATCTCCAGTTCTGCTCCACTACCATCCCGAGGGAACAAAATCTGAACTTTCCAATTTGCTTCCTTACTATCTCAGGAAGACTTCAATCTTCAGTCTGCTCCACTACCATCTCGAGGGAACAGATCTGAACTTTTCAATTTACTTCCTTACTATCTCAGGAAGACTTTAATCTTCAGTCTGCTCCACTACCATCTCGAAGGAACAGATCTAAACTTTTCAATTTGCTTCCTTACTATCTCAGGAAGACTTCAATCTTCAGTTCCGCTCCACTACCATCTCGAGGGAACAAAATCTGAACTTTCCAATTTGCTTCCTTACTATCTTAGGAATACTTCAATCTTCAGTCTGCTCCACTATCATCTCGAGGGAACAAAACCTGAACTTTCTAATTTGCTTCCTTACTATCTCAAAAAGACTTCAATCTCCAATCTGCTCCACTACCATCTCGACGGAACAAAATCTGAACTTTCCAATTTGCTTCCTTACTATCTCAGGAAGACTTCAATCCTTAGTCTGCTCCACTACCATTTCGAGGGAATAGATCTAAACTTTCTAATTTGCTTCCTTACTATCTTAGGAAGACTTCAATCTTCAATCTGCTCCACTACCATCTCTAGGGAAAAAAATCTGAACTTTCCAATTTGCTTCCTTACTATCTCAAGAAGGCTTCAATCTTCAGTCTGCTCCACTACCATCTCGAGGGAACAAAATCTGAACTTTCCAATTTGCTTCACTGTCCTCTAAGAGACATATCCTGTAGACTCAAATGTATTATGGATGACATTTACATGAATGCAGAATGCCATGAGAATGATCCCATTTTTTAAATGTATAATGATTATGATGCAATGATCGAAATGAATCTAATGCTCCTAACTAAATGATATTAAGGATGACATTTGCTGAATGCAGAATGTCATGAGAATGATCTCCATCTTTTTTTTTAATACAATGATTAGGATACAATGATCAAAATGAATCAAATGCTCCTAATTGGAAGTGTATGAATGATATTTACATGAGAATGATCCCTTTTGACTGTTTGGGTTATCACTGTTCATAATTCATCAAGGTTCTATCACTGATGTATTACCATGCTTTCTCGTTCAGCTGGTACCACTCACTGCAACTTCAGGGGAATAACATTTGGTTTCTTCCATCCATCCAGTTACCACTCAGAGGTATGGAATTTGTATTATCGACTTGATCTGTTACATCATTCCCTGGTAGTAATGACCAGATGAATGCAGGGTATCTTTTTCTTTTCCCGAGAATGATCCCCTTCTACACCTGGGTTGACACTGCTCGTCATTTGTCGAGATGATATCACTTAACAAAATGTCTTGTATTTTTGTTCAATCACTAAAAATCCAAAAGGGATAATCATCATAAAATATTTCAAACCCTTAGGCTTGGTGAGTTTTAAATAATAGTCCCGTTTCAGATCCTTGTATTATTTAGAAGTTCCTAGAGTAATATGCAAAACTCCTTTTGTGAAAGTGTTGTGTAACAGCTCGAATGTGACCCTAATCAGATTGGAGGTTTCGGGACCACCATTCCAAGTTAGAAAATATTTTTAATATTTTATTTGATATCTGAGTTATGCGTGTGAACATGAGTTAAAATATTGTAGAATTATTTGTATGTTTGAGTGGCTATTTTATTTTAAAAAAAAAGTTTAAATTGAATAAGCATGAAAATAGCTATTGTGGAAATTAGGGCCAAACTGATTAGTTTTCTTTTTACATGAGATTTAAGTTGCAATTTAGCCCATAATTACCTACTAGTGGACGGCAATGACCATGAATTGTCTGTATGTTATATTTTATATATTATTATTATTAGATAGTGGGATGATATTCATTAAAGTATTATTTGATAAAGAAATAATAAGAACCACATTTTTCTTCCCACTTTCTTCATCTTCCCCACGAAAACAAAGAGAAAAAGAGAAGAAAACTTAAGCTCCATAGTTCGGCCATTGCATGTCTTCTTAAGGTGAGTAATCAAGCTTAATTTTTGTAAATTCTTGCATGGTTGTGCTAGTTATCTTGAATACTATAAAGTCCATGTGGAAATTTTGGGGTTTGAAGCTTGTGCTAGGTTCAACCATGGATTACTTTGATATGTATTATGTTTGATGAAAAAAAAATGCTAAGCATAGATTAGACTTCAACGTGTATGAATAGGAATTTAGATGAAATGGATGTGAGAAGGTCTAATTTATGAAAATAAATAGTTGAGGGTATAAATTCATAAATAAATGGTTTATATGGACTTATTTATGAATGAAGAAAATTTAGCTCTTCAGGGGGTTAGTCCGAATTTCATGAAATTCTTGTGTTTTATGCTTGGGGACTAAATTGTAAGAAAGTGAAACTAGAGGGGTAGATTTACAAATTGGTAAATTACATGCTATGAATTATTTTAATGTTATAAAGAGATTTAAATAAGCTTGAGGAGTAATCGGCTTTAGATTAAAGGTGTATAAATTTTTATATTTATATATATGTTTAAATGAATGAAAAGAACTAGTATTGAATTGTAAAAGTTTCAAATTATGAATGATAGATTGGAAGCATGGTATAAGTATGTGTTTCGAATGGAGACGAATGAAATTTATTTGAATAGGCTCTTTTAAATTTGGTTTTAGATCAAGAAGGAAATATTTGGAAACGGATCGGGGGAAAGCTAAACTAGACGAGTAGCTGGAACATCCTTACCTTTTGACTATCAAAGTAAGTTTTTAAGCAAATTTGTTAAGCCGATGTCTTTTATATATATATGAGTATCAATGTAAAGGTAATTAATGAGAATGGCATATTGCCGAATGTGATGGTGAATTGGATATATATATATATGTGTGTGTGTGTGTGGCTTAATATGTTTCCTTTTGGGGTTTTTGGATATGAATTTATGAGATGAATAATTGAATTGTTAATGTTGCATATAGTCTGAGAAGTATTAAACTATGACGTGCATGGATTGGATGTTGATTCGACTATATGTTATTGAATTGGCCGAATATTATATCTCTGATTTGGACATTGAATTGCTAGGTTATGTTTATATGTAATGCGGTGGATTTGATCTTGGTATTTATATGGTTGCACAATTACACAATTTACAGGACCATAGAAAAACTACTAAGTGTACAAAACTATCACCGGACACTTAGTGTGCGGTACCGGTCATATAGCACTAAGTGTGCGGATATGTTAAGTAACGGCTCTATGTGAGCGATACATTACGGTAATGACTCTATGTGAGCGATACGTTACAGAAAATTTGCACTATGTGTGCAGGTCATCGGATTTTCTCAAGAACACACAAATACTTTTAATAAGGTAAATGGAAAATTCGGGTAAGTATATAGAAGAGAAATAAATATTTCATCTTGGTATAAGTTATGCATGCTATTTTCGATCCACATATTAGTTATGAAAATGTTTGGTTTTGGTGACACAATGAGTTGGCATTTCATGAATGGTATCTTAAGGCTCGTAATGAAATTGAAATTTTTGCTATATTTAATATAAGTTAGACGAGGGAAGTATCTGTATTTTTTTTATTCGATGTTATACTTTCATCTTTGCTTATAACTTACTAAGCTTTAATAGTTTACCGTTGTGTATTTGTTGTTCTTGTGCTAGATTTTTAAAGTTGAAGCTCGTACTCGTGGATCCTGTCGAAGTCTAACACATTATCACTTATCTTAGTATTATCCTTTTTGTCAATAATCCTTAGGAAAAATTATGGCATGTAATAGCTTGGATATTTTGGTCTCTTTGGTTGGATGTAATTATGTATACCATGCGAAAATGGCTAAGTTTTTGGTTGTTTTGAACTTTCATTTTCTCGGCTGTGGTTTAAGTTCTATGGATTGATATGTTATGATGAATGGTGTTCTATGTGGTTTTTATAAGATAATCTAAATGCTTATATAGTTTAGAATGGTGATTGACAAATTCGGCATATGGTTATAAGTATGACTAAGTGATTATAAATCATGGATAAAAGTTATGTACTATATTTGTAAATTGGTATTAATGATGTATATTCGGCCTTGTTTGTTTTTATGAATGTTTTTGTTTTTTAAAACAAATATACAATTGTAGGAAGGAATGGTAAGAAGTATGCATGCAATAATTGAATCGTTATATGCATGAGTAAGATGCCGAATATGGTATGGTAAGATGTCAAGGAATGAGTTATTTGGGTTAATAGAATAACAAGATAGTAAAATGAGATATGCCGTAAATAGAAGTGAATCTATGTATATAAATGATGTGTGTTTGATCATATTCCTCTTAATAAAGTTCGACATGCATTTGTCTTGATAACTGTTCTTAAAGAGTTCTTAAAGCTTGTGTGAGGTAATGTAATGTCTGTAAACCTATTCCGACGACGGATACGGGTTTAGGGTGTTACATTTTATTAGTATCAGAGCTACAGTTTAGTCAGTTCTCGGACCAACGTAGCGCGTGTGAGTCTAGCTATACTTGCCATATTTTGTGATATGATAATGTGATGACTTCTGACAGTGAAACGTATTTGTTTCTTTTATATAGTAATGGATCCCGAACCCGAGCGAACTATAGCCGACGACGTCGAGAGTGTAGCGCCCGTTCCCATACAAGGGATCGTACCAGAGGGATCTCGATCGGCTTCGAGTAATCCTGATGAGGGGGATAGAAATACCTTCTATAGTATGATGAACGATTGGTTCAGTCATTATATACGAACCAATCTGGCTGTTCAACCACCCCAAAATCCGAATGTACCCCTTGTAGTACCGGTGGTACCTCCAGTTGCCAATCTTGTAAGTGTAACTAAACCTTCGGTTGATCGTATTAGGAAGCACGGAGCCCAGGAATTTAGAGCTGAGGATGACGATGATGCAGAGAGAGCCGAATTTTGGCTCGATAACACCATTCGTGTTTTCGACGAACTGTCCTGCACACTCAATGAGTGTTTTAAGTGTGCTATATATTTGTTATAGGATTCTGCCTACTACTGGTGGAGTACGCTTGTGTCAGTTGTTCCGAAAAAAAGGGTTACTTGGGATTTCTTCCAGACAGAATTTCGTAAGAAGTATATTAGTCAGCGCTTTATTGACTCCAAGCGTAAAGAATTTCTCGAGCTCAAACAGGGTCGTATGACCATATCTGAATACGAGCGAAAGTTTGTGCGACTTAGTCACTACGCTCGCGAGTGTGTTTCGTCAGAAGCTTTTATGTGTCAGAGATTCGAGGATGGTTTGAATGAAGATATAAAACTTTTGGTTGGTATTCTTGAAATTAACGAGTTCATCGTGCTAGTTGAAAGAGCTTGTAAGGTGAAAGAATTGGGGAAAGAAAAATGAAAGGTTGAACTTGAATCTAGAGATTTTCAGAAGAGATCGACAGGTAAACATTCACAGACGATAACAAAAAAGTTCAAGAATGATGGTAGCCGATTCAAACCCAACACTGATATTTCTATACGGGAACGACCCCCAGTGAGTTCTCGGGCTACATCAGTTGCTAGTGTTGATAATGAGAGATTGAATAAACCTGAATGTCAGCAGTGTGGTAGACGGCATTTCGGAGAGTGTTGGGGTAAGTCTGTTTCTCACACTTGTTACAAGTGTGGCTCGCAGGACCATTTCATTCGGGATTGCCCGGAGACTACTGAAAAGGGTACTGCTTAAAGTGCGAGACCTAGCGGCACTACAACTAGAGGCAGATCGTCTCGTTATGGGGGAGGTAGGAGTGGTGCACAGAGAGGGACTACAGATGCAGTTGTTCGATCAGATACTCGTGTACCAGCTAGGGCGTACGCCATCAGTGCTACAGAGGAAGCTTCATCCCTGAATGTCATTATCGGTATTTTCACCCTCTTCGATTCTAATGTAACTGCTTTGATTGACCCCGGTTCAACCCATTCATATGTGTGCGAGACATTAGTATCCAGTAAGACTCTACTTGTTGAGTCTATTGAATTTATGATTCGGGTTTCGAACCCCCTGGGTCGGTGTGTGCTCGTTGATAGGATATGTAAGAATTGTCCTTTAATGGTTCGAGACTCGTGTTTTTCGACAGATTTGATGCTGTTACCGTTTGATGAATTTGATATCATCCTCGGTATGGATTGGTTAACTGTACACGATGCAGTAGTAAATTGCAGACGTAAGACTATTGATTTAAGGTGTCAGAATAACGAGATACTTCGGATTGAATCTGCGGATTTATGTGGGTTACCGACTGTGATATCATCAATATTGGCTCGGCAGTATTTGAGAAAGGGTTGTGAAGCTTATCTTGCGTATGTGATTGATAGCAAAGTAACAGAAAAGAAGATTGAATCTGTGCCAATTGTTTGTGAATATCCGGATGTGTTTCCGGAGGAATTGCCTGGATTACCACCTATTCGCGAAGTCGACATTGGAATTGAGCTAGTGCTAGGAACCACCCCTATTTTGATAGCTCCATACAGAATGGGGCCAATGGAATTAAAAGAGTTAAAGAATCAGTTGCAAGAGCTGACAGATAGAGGTTTCGCCAGACCGAGTTTCTCTCCCTGGGGTGCGCCTGTTCTGTTTGTGAAGAAGAAAGACGAAACTTTGAGAATGTGTATTGACTATCGACAGGTCAATAAAGTGACCGTAAAGAACAAATACCCGTTGCCACGCATCGATGATCTATTCGATCAGCTTAAGGGAGCCTCAGTGTTCTCGAAAATTGATTTGAGGTCAGGATATTATCAGTTGCGAGTTAAGGAATCAGACATACCGAAACTGCATTTCAGACAAGATACGGTCATTATGAGTTTTTGGTGATGCCGTTTGGGCTCACTAATGCCCCTGTGATTTTCATGGATCTGATGAATCAAGTATTTAGACCGTATTTAGATCAGTTTGTGGTTGTATTTATAGATGATATACTGATATACTCCCGAGATAAAACCGAGCATGTGGAGCATTTGAGGCTAGTGTTACAGATTTTGCGTGATAAACAATTATACGAAAAATTCAGCAAATGTGAGTTTTGGTTGAATGAAGTTAGCTTTCTGGGGCATGTTGTTTCAGCATCGGGCATTTGGGTAGACCCAAGTAAAGTTTAAACTATACTTGATTGGAAACCTCCACGAAATATTTCCGAGATTCATAGCTTTCTGGGGCTTGCTGGATACTATAGATGCTTCGTGAAAGGGTTTTCTATGATAGCGGCTCTAATGACAAAATTGCTACAAAAAGACGTTAAATTCGAGTGGTCAGAAAGGTGTTAAAAGAGTTTTGATCAACTGAAAGCTTTGCTAACGGAAGCTCCGATACTTGTTCAACCAATGTCGGGTAAAGAATTTATTATTTTCAGTGATGCATCCTTAAATGGACTAGGTTGTGTATTGATGCATGAGGGCAAAGTTATAGCCTACGCTTCAAGATAGTTGAAACCGCATGAGAAGAATTACCCGACTCACGACCTCGAGTTGGCCGCTATAGGCTTTGCTTTGAAGATATGGTGACACTATCTTTTCGGTGAGAAATGCCACGTCTATTCGGATCATAAAATCTAAAGTACTTAATGACTCAAAGGGATTTGAATTTGAGACAGCGGCGATGGTTGGAACTGTTGAAAGATTACGAGCTCGTGATTGATTATCACCCGGGAAAGGCTAATGTAGTTGCTGATGCACTTAGCCGAGAGTCGTTAGTTTCTCTTCACGCAATGAATATGAATATAGCCATGAATGAGGATGGTGCTATTATTACTGAATTGAAAGTGAGACCCTGGTTTGAACAGCAGATTCGAGAAGCTCAAGAGTTGATGATGTGCTAAAAACAAAGAAAAACCATTATGGCACGAGTACGGATTTAGATTTTCAAATTGATGCTGAAGGGTGTTTACGGTTCAAGAATTGAATATGTGTACTGAAGAACCCTGATTTGATTAGAATGATTTGTGATGAAGCTCATAATAGTAGATTGTCGATCCATCCGGGTAGCTCAAAGGTGTATAATGACTTGAAACAGCATTATTGGTGGCACGGTATGAAACGAGACATCTCGGATTATGTGTCGAAGTGTTTGGTATGCCAGCAAGTGAAAGCTGAGTATCAAGTGCCATCAGGACTTCTTCAGCCGATTATGATACCTGAGTGGAAGTGGGACCGAGTCACTATGGATTTCATATCGGGTTTGCCTTTGACGCCGAGCAAGAAAGATTCAATCTGGGTTATTGTTGATACATTGACGAAATTGGCTCATTTCATTCCGGTTTGTACTGATTTTTCACTTGATAAATTAGCTGAGTTGTACCTATCCCAGATCGTACGGTTACACGGAGTACCTGTCTCTATTGTTTCGGATAGAGACCCGAGGTTCACATCACGGTTTTGGAAGAAACTGTAGGATGCTTTGGGCACCAAGTTACACTTCAGTACAGCTTTTCACCCTCAGTCGGATGGTCAATCCGAGCATGTTATTCAAGTACTCAAGGATATATTGAGATGTTGCGTTCTTAAGTTTGAGGGTACATGGGAACAATATTTGCCTTTGATTGAATTTGCGTATAATAACAGCTTTCAATCGAGTATTAAAATGGCACCCTACGAAGCTTTGTACGGTCGTAAATGTCGTACACCATTATACTGGACCGAGCTCAGTGAAAACAAGATACATGGGGTTGATTTGATTAAAGAGACTGAACAGAAGATGGTAGTAATCCGTGATAGTTTAAAAGCTGCGTCAGATCATCAAAAGTCATATATCGACCTGAAGCGTAAAGACATTGAATTTCAGGTTCGAGATCGAGTATTTTTGAAAGTTTCACCATGGAAGAAAATACCCATATTCGGCCATAAGGGAAGCTGAATCCTTGGGCCATATGAGGTTATAGAACGTATTGGACCGGTTGCGTACAGGTTAGGATTGCCATCTGAATTAGATAAGATTCATAATGTCTTCTACGTGTCGATGTTACGACGTTACAGATCCGATCCTTCTCATGTGATTAGTCCATCAGAGGTGGAAATTCAGCCTGATATGACTTATGAGGAAGAACCGATTTGCATCTTAGCTCGTGAAGTGAAAGAGTTGCAAAATAAGAAGATTTCCTTAGTTAAAGTATTGTGGCAAAGGCACGGAGTTGAAAAAGCAACTTGGGAATCAGAGAATACGATGAAAGACCGCTATCCGAACCTATTTACTGGTAAGATTTTCGAGGACGAAAATTCCTAAGGGGAGAGAGTTGTAACAGCCCGAATGTGACCCTAATCGGAATAGTGGTTCCGGGACCACGATTCCGAGTTAGAAAATATTTTTAATATTTTATTTGATAACTGAGTTATGCGTATGAACATGTGTTAAAATATTGTAGAATTATTTTTATGTTTGAGTGACTATTTTTAAAAAAAAAAGTTTAAATTGAATAAGCATGAAAATAGCTATTGTGGAAATTAGGGCCAAATTGATTAGTTTTCTTTTTACATGAGATTTAAGTTGCAATTTAGCCCATAATTACCTACTAGTGGACGGCAATGACCATGAATTGTCTGTATGTTATATTTTATATATTATTATTATTAGATAGTGGGATAATATTCATTAAAGTATTATTTGATAAAGAAATAATAAGAACAACATTTTTCTTCCCACTTTCTTCATCTTCCCCACGAAAACAAAGAGAAAAAGAGAAGAAAACTTAAGCTCTATAGTTCGGCCATTGCATGTCTTCTTAAGGTGAGTAATCAAGCTTAATTTTTGTAAATTCTTGCATGGTTGTGCTAGTTATCTTGAATACTATAAAGTCCATGTGGAAATTTTGGGGTTTGAAGCTTGTGCTAGGTTCGACCATGGATGAGTACTTTGATATGTATTATGTTTGATGAAAAAAAATGCTAAGCATAGATTAGACTTCAACGTGTATGAATAGGAATTTAGATGAAATGGATGTGAGAAGGTTTAATTTATGAAAATAAATAGTTGAGGGTATAAATTCATAAATAAATGGTTTATATGGACTTATTTATGAATGAAGAAAATTTAGCTCTTCAAGGGGTTAGTCCGAATTTCATGAAATTCTTGTGTTTTATGCTTGGGGACTAAATTGTAAGAAAGTGAAACTAGAGGGGTAAATTTGTAAATTGGTAATTTACATGCTATGAATTATTTTAATGTTATAAAGAGATTTAAATAAGCTTGAAGAGTAATCGGCTTTAGATTAAAGGTATATAAATTTTTTATATTTATATATATGTTCGAATGAATGAAAAGAACTAGTATTGAATTGTAAAAGTTTCAAATTAAGAATGATAGATTGGAAGAATGGTATAAGTATGTGTTTCGAATGGAGACGAATGAAATTTATTTGAATAGGCTCTTTTAAATTTGGTTTTAGATCAAGGAAGGAAATATTTGGAAACGGATCGGGGGAAAGCTAAACTAGACGAGTAGTTAGAACATCCTTACCTTTTGACTATCAAAGTAAGTTTTTAAGCAAATTTGTTAAGCCGATGTCTTTTATATATATATATGAGTATCAATGTAAAGGTAATTAATGAGAATGGCATATTGCCGAATGTGATGGTGAATTGGATATATATATGTGTGTGTGTGTGTGTGGCTTAATATGTTTCCTTTTGGGGTTTTTAGATATGAATTTATGAGATGAATAATTGAATTGTTAATGTTGCATATAGTTTGAGAAGTATTAAACTATGACGTGCATGGATTGGATGTTGATTCAACTATATGTTATTGAATTGGCTGAATATTATATCTCTGATTTGGACATTGAATTGCTAGGTTATGTTTATATGTAATGCGGTGGATTTGATCTTGGTATTTATATGGTTGCACAATTATACAATTTACAGGACTATAGAAAAAGTACTAAGTGTACAAAACTATCACCGGGCACTTATTGTGCGATACTGTAACATCCTGAATTTTTGGGCCTATGCGTTTAATGGGTGGATATGTTTAATGTGTTAATTTAAGTGTTAGGGATCCAAATTGAGCTCAGGCTTAGGTAGAGGCCTTGATTAAAATTATTTGTTTGGGCATTATAGGGTTTAAAAGGTAGTATCTATGTTTAAAATACCAAAGTGGGCTTGTGGCCCAATCTTAGGAGGTGACGCCACACAAGGGAGTAAGGGGCCCAAATTTAAGTTTCATGGAGCCCAATTCTTTTAATTTAAGTTAGCTAAATTTTGGGCATTATGATTAGGTGGAGTGGATGGCAACAAGGCTAAAATTTAGGGGGTTTTAATGTTTAAAATATGTGGATAATAAGCAGATAAAGGCTATTATTTAGGAATTTATTTTATGTGGATAATAAACAGATAAAGGCTAAAATTTAGGGATTTTAATGATTAAAATATGTGGATAATATGCTGATAAAAGAGGGAGGAGTTAGAGATAGTTAAGTCTCTTTTAGATGAGCTAGTAGATTAAGATAAAGGAGAAAAGATAGGATTTATCTGTAAGGTTAGGTAAGTGTCGAAATTTCTATAAATAGGGGGAATATCTCTTCAATTTCGGCATTTGGGATTTTCTCTCATTCTTTTCTCTTCTTCTCTGAGTAAAAGCCGAAAACTCCTAAAGTTCCATCTTCTTCTTCATTCTCTGCAAAAGCCTAATCCCTCATCTTCACCTTGATTCAAAAGCAGAAACTCTTTCCATTCTTTTTCTTCCTAGCCGAAATCTTCAAGTCCCTTTCTTGTTTTCTTTTCTTCTTCTCTTTTCCTGTCAGAAACCGAAATTCTTCACTCAAGTATTTTAAAAGCCAAAGACACATCAGCCTTCTCTTGTTTATACTTTTTCCAGGATTTTCCTAAAAGCTGAAATCCTTAGATCACATCTCTTGTGATTGCCAAATTGCTTCTGTGGCGCCTACTTGTGCCGAAATCTGAAGGGAGCTTTAGTGGAGTCAATCGCATAGATCTCTAAGTTATAGATTGGTAGCACTCGAATCGTGTTACTTTCGAGATTTCAAGGTAAGAAGATCTATTAGTTTCAACGTGTAAATTCGAGATTTACTAACCCTTGACCAAATATAGGAGAGGCCCTATTTTCATATCTTTCTGGCTTTTTGAGCAAAGTTGTAGATCGATCTAGCAAGGGTATCGACATTAATCAGGTGTGTAACTCTCCACACCATCTAGATCTATTTGTTAAATATATGATTATAAGTTTTATATGTTCTGTTAAATGCCGAAATCTCGGCATAATGTTTAAAACCCAATAAGGGTAAAAGCGAATCACCAGGTTAGTGATCTCTATCATTCCTAAGTGAGTGTTCCTATTAAGATGACATATGTGATAAGTATGCTGTTTTCTGATTGCATGGGTTGGGTTTGATGAAAGGAGGAAGTTATATGTTGTAGCGGTTCCTTACCGTGATCTGTTGTAGCGGCTTTTGCCGTGATCTATTGTAGTGGCTATGGCCATGATCTGATGATGAGCAGCACGACTACCGTCAAGGCGTGTAGCAGTATGGGTTGATTGTAGAAATCCCTAATGGTGTGAATGGCTGGTATGGGGGCGTGTAGCGGATGGAAACCTAGGATTTGGGTTGGGCTTTGCATATTATTTTTGTTATGTAAATAAATTATTCTGTTTTATGGGGCTAAAGCCCAAATCTAATGGTGCATGAGGGTTGCACACTGAGTCTCGCGACTCACCCTTTTAATTTAACACTTTCAGGTGACACCTAGTGCATCGGACCGGGCTGGAGAGGAACGTGAGGTGGCCATGCAAAAGAGAGCAATTGGATTCAACTAAAAGGCTTTAGTCCGTTATTTTATATTTTGCAGATTTTAAGTATGGTTGTAATAAGGACACCGCCCACTAGACTATTATTTTTGATTGGGTTATGTTGTTTTTTTTTTTTAAGTTTTATGTTTTCAATTAAGTTAAGACATGTATGAAATTTCAGTTTTTATTTAAAAATCCATCAAGATAATTTATAACTTAATATTTTATACTTTAATGAATTATTAAGCTTTCGGAATAAAGGTTTAAACCTAGTAAATGATTTCCAAAATGCGACATGTTTTGTAAAATCCCTTAAGTGACATACCAGATCCGGTCATAGCGTTTGGGCTGGGTTTGGGGTGTTACAGATACCGGTCATATAGCACTAAGTGTGTGGATATGTTAAGTAACGACTCTATGTGAGCGATACGTTACAATAAGTGGGCACTAAGTGTGCGATTATATTAAGTAACGGCTCTATGTGAGTGATAGTTACGGTAACGGCTCTATGTGAGCGATACGTTACAGAAAATTTGCACTATATGTGCAGGTCATCGGATTTTCTCAAGAACACACAAATACTTTTAATAAGGTAAATGGAAAATTCGAATAAGTATATAGAAGAGAAATAAATATTTCATCTTGGTATAAGTTATGCATGCTATTTTCGATCCACATATTAGTTATGAAAATGTTTGGTTTTGGTGACACAATGAGTTGGCATTTGATGAATGGTATCTTAAGGCTCGTAGTGAAATTGAAATTTTTGCTATATTTAATATGAGTTAGACAAGGGAAGTATCTGTATTTTTTTTATTAGATGTTATACTTTCATCTTTGCTTATAACTTACTAAGTTTTAATAGCTTGTCGTTGTGTATTTGTTGTTCTTGTGCTAGATTTTTAAAGTTGAAGCTCGTACTCGTGGATCCTGTCGAATTCTAACACATTATCACTTATCTTGGTATTATCCTTTTTGTCGATAAACCTTAGGAAAAATTATGGCATGTAATAGCTTGGATATTTTGGTCTCTTTGGTTGGATGTAATTATGTATGCCATGCGAAAATGGCTAAGTTTTTGGTTGTTTTGAACTTTCATTTTCTTGGCTGTGGTTTAAGTTCTATGGATTGATATGTTATGATGAATGGTGTTTTATGTGGTTTTTATAAGATAATCTAAATGCTTATATAGTTTTAGAATGGTGATTGACAAATTCGGCATATGGTTATAAGTATGACTAAGTGATTATAAATCATGGATAAAAGTTATGTACTATATTTGTGAATTGCTATTAATGATGTATATTCGGCCTTGATTGTTTTTATGAATGTTTTTTTTTTAAACAAATATACAATTGTAGGAAGGAATGCGAAGAAGTATGCATGCAATAATTGAATAGTTATATGCATGAGTAAGATATCGAATATGGAATGAGTTATCTGGGTTAATAGAATAACAAGATAGTAAAATGAGATATGCCGTAGATAGAAGTGAATCTATGTATATAAATGATATGTGTTTGATCATATTCCTCTTAATAAAGTTCGACATGCATTTGTCTTGATAACTGTTCTTAAAGAGTTCTTAAAGCTTGTGTGAGGTAATGTAATGTCCGTAAACCTATTCCGGCGACGGATACGGGTTTAGGGTGTTACATGTCGTTAGTCCACTAATCGTTATTTCAATGCGAAATGCTTGAAATAGATCATAACTATAGATAAGAATGAAATTAATCAAGAGCATAGCTCGAAACAAATAGGTTAAAGCATAGCTCGAAACAAATAGGTTAAACAAAGATAGCAAATGCAATCAAGAAGGAAATTTATTGGTAATAATTAAAGATAGCAAATTCAAAATGGGTAAGATGGAAACTAGGTGCCCCAGATATCGCAGCCTGAGCTTCTCTGTTCAAACTTTTTGAGGACCATTTTGAAGTTCAATATGTGTTTAGAGGATCCGAAGTACTATCGATGCCCCAAGACGTAACATACTTCCTTAATGTTAATTCAAGTGTAGCAAGACTACTATATGCCTTACTTTTGATCAAAATTTGAGTCGCCCTTTTCGAGTTTTCAACTCAATTCCCCTTTGGTCTCAAGGCACCCTTTGCAGGTTGTTGCCTTTTGCTCTCCTTGTTCTTCTTTTTTCTTTTTTTTCCTTTTTTGTGTTTTTTTTTGTGTTGTTTTTTTCTTTTTTCTTTTTTGGAAAACTTTTTTATTGAATCTGAACTCACCGGATTGGGCAGGTCCTTGCCATCCATCTCGGCTAATATCCATGCTTCCCCAGAACAGGCCTTCTTTGCTGCATAAGGCATTTACTTTCCTCTGGAGTCCTTTTGGATAAGAAGAATCCTTCTTAATGCCAGGTCCCCCTCCTGAAATTCTCTTGAGTGAATCTTTTTTTTTTTTGTCATAAGCCCGTATCATCCATTTTGGTACATGCTGAATACTTTCAATCAAGCTTACTGGAGACATTCTGCTTCATCCAATTCAATCAAAGCTTGGAGAAAAGGAATCTTAACTTCCAACAATTGTTTCCCTTTCATAACCTAATAAGAAAGATGTTGCCCCGGTGAAGGTTCTGGCCAACGTTCAAGAAGCATAGAGGGTAAATGGTAACTTCTCTATGCCAACCTTTACAAATCTCAGTCATTTTTCAAAGAATTTGAATGGTTTTTGGCTGCCTTTGCTGCATTGGTATGGTGTCTGATCTTTGAAAGACTATAAATCTTTGACACTATGCAATTATGCATTGTTAAACATGATTTGTTCTGGCATTCCTTGTTGGCATCTGATTTTTTTTTGCATTGAGAGTGGGATTTGATAATTGTCGACTTTGTAATATTCGCATAGGAAGTGACCTTTACCCTTTTAGTGAAGTAACCAGCGACCATGAATATGAATCGATGTTGGCTAAAAGCTTTTGAAGAGATTGTCTTGATAACGTCCATACCCCATATTTAGGGAATCTATGAAGGAATAGAGGAGGTGCATAAGTCCTGTATTCATCCATCTGGCATTTACGGCATAACTGATGCAATTCCCCTTTCTCAGTAAACTAGTAGCCTGAACCTCTTGATTAGCCTGGCCATTGTAGAACTATTAGCATGTGATTCTTCAAATGCCCTTATGGACTTCTTCTAGGAATTCCTTAGCTTTGACAGCATACTCGCGCCTCATTAGTCCAGGCGTGTCTTAATGTGATCATGCGAAAACATCTTTGAATTCTTGGAGATAACTCAATGATGCCTTGCCTTATTCCTGTGGTAAGCTAAGCTTTCATCTTCATCTCTTTCGCTAGCTTGTAGTGTCCGCTGACACTTCGTAAGGTAGGATCTATCATTCTTAACAAATTAGGAAATAAGTTGTAATCTTTGTCATCTTCAAATTCCTTAGATCCCTCTAGACACATATCTCACTAAAAAGGGAGTCAGTAACAGCGTCGCTCATGTCATTGATATCTGGGGACTCATTGTGGGTATGGAGGTAAATTCCAGAGAATAAATGATTCCCAGAATGATTATTTGCACGGTATGATCATGAATAAAGAATGAAAAAATATTTGAATAGAAATCCAAGGTACAAAAGAATCTATAAATAGAAAGAATGGAAAAATATTTGCTCAAAAAGATGCATTTTATTGAAATAGAGATTCTGGACGCAAGCCTATTTCACAAAAGGACTCTTATTGCCTTTAGGCTTAAAGCAACAAGCGTGTTTCAAACATTACTCTGAGTAAGCTTTAAAAATACATGAATCTCTTCCACAATCCTATTGTTTAAAACACTCCCAAACATGCAAGGGCTTGGGTTCTACAAATTTTAATGCACATGATGAGATTTAATGCGAATGCATGCAATGCAAATGCATGGAACGAATGTAAAAAGAAAGAGAGGCGTTGATTCTGAATTCAATTCCATTAGAAGAACTTTTCTAGAAAATAAATTCCTTTACATAAAACAGATTAAGTATGCGGCTTTGTCCTCATAGTTCAGGTGAAGCCACCAATCCTTTTTTTCGTATCCGGATGTTATGGTTGTGTCCCGTGAACTTCCAATAGATGTCTCTTCTAGCTCCTTTTTGTTTGATCCAGGCCGTGACTCTTCACTCACCTATCCCCCATGATACTCATAAGCTTCTTTAAGAAAGTCGAGACGTGGCGGCTCTTGAATAGTCTTTGTCGGCTTGAATCCTTGGGCAAAGTCTTGTATTCTTCTGTGGACCATCAGCCTTCTCTCGTTGTTTATTTGGACTATATTCGAACGATCGTATTATAATCCACTTTATCAAGCAATTCATTTCTTTATGACAAACTCTTCTATTTAGCAATCGAATATGAATCAACACCTCCTTTCTATGATGACAAAATACAGTGCAGTCAAAACAAAAGAAACACGTTAGCACAAGAGAAATAAATAAAATAGAGTACCTATCTAGGTGACCACTAGGGGTTTGGTACAACTCTACCTAGGGTAGGCTCCTAGGGCTCACTATATGTGGTTCGGTTCTAAGGTAATGGTACCCAAACCGGTAGATTCCTCGATCCTCACCCATTATAGGCTCATATGGATCAAGTTCGGTTCAGGGAAATACATTTCCCTATGGTCATGCGGAGGTGAAAACCTCACGAAGACATAGGTACAGATGTATCCCGGAAGCAATCCACTAGCCCATGCGGAGGTGAAAACCTCACGAAGGCATAGTTTCTCACTCCCACTCAAAGGTGCGACCACAACGGTCATGCAATGCAATGTGCGCAGGAAAATAACAACCATATGCAATGACAAAAACAAATGCAACAAAAGGATCGTAATTTTCAAATCAAAATTTCAAATCGAATTTTCAAATTTTCGACAAAAGACAGAATAAATCAATTTATGACCAGGCTCTCTTTACATTCCCAAGCGGAGTCGCCAAGCTGTCGTAACCATTTTTTGTAAAATGGGGTTGACTTGAATTGTTGAAAATGAAAACGAAAAACTTGAGAGTCGCCACCAATCCTTTTTGATGAGGTGTGATCGGGTCACCTCGTAAAACGGTTATTTTTAATAAACAGTTTGATTTATCAAAACAACGATTTCGGTCTACGAAACTCAGAAAATAGACTCGGGAGTCGGTTACGTACGAGGAAGGGTTAGCACCCTCGATACGCCCAAAATTGTTACCTAATTGATTAATTAATGTCTTAATGTCGAAAATTTGAAAAGATTTTAAAATACGAATCCTTTAGAAAATGTTTGGATAATTCGAATTGGATATCAAAATTCTCTTGTTTCGAAAAGATGAAATACCACATCCAGCACGTTAGGACAAGATGTTTCAACCCTCGATACCAAGATCATTTCATGATTTCCAAAATTCATGCATTGCAATTCTAAAAGGGTATTCCACTATTTGGCCAAACCAAAAAACCGAAACCCAGCACGGTTGGGCACGATTTCTCGAATTTCCAAAACGCGGAATATCGCCTTATTCTTTAGAAATCCTTATCCCGAGATAACTAAACGCCACATCCAATGAGTTAGGACACAACGTTTTTGAATTCTCGAGGATAGGTTTTTTATTCAAAATTTAGTTATTTATTTTTAAAAAGAAAATAATAGGTTCCTTAGATTCGATAAGAAAGATCGAAACCCAGTAAGTTAGGTACGATTTCTTTCGAACCTTAAAACGCAGAGTATTCGATTATTTTAAAACAAAAATTTTAATGGATCGGATAAAGTGAAATATGATATTATGGCAAGATGTAAAATGAATTTCGATGCCAATATATGTAACAAAATAATGATGATGACAATAATGAATATAAATATCGACAATAAAATTTGAAAGTATGTGCAACAAAATATAAATACATAAATGAATAAATAATGAAATGGCAATAATAAGTGTAAAAATTTAAAATAAAGCAAATCGAAATAAAAAATAACAAGGGTAAAAATAAAAATGAATAAAGAGCAAATTAATTATGAAAAAAGAGTAATTAAATATTTAAAAAATAATGATAATAGTAATAAAAATAAAATAATAGTAATAATAATAGTAATAATAACGGTAAAGAAAATAATAATAGCAACAAAAATAATAATAATGATAATAATAATAATAATAATAAAATAGTTATAAAAATAAAAATAGTGAAAATAAGAAATAGTGATAACAAAATAATAATGATGATATTAGAAAGAAAAAATAAAATAATAATAGTAATAATAATGGTAATTAATAAACAAATAATAAGAAATATATATATAATATAATAATAGTAATAATAATAATTAATAAAACAAAAGATAAGATAATAATAATAATAATAATAATAATAGTAGAAGTAATAATAAAAACATTAATAATATAATAATAAAAATACTAAATAGTAGTAATAATAATAAAAATTGCAAAATAACTAAAAAAGAGACTAAATTGAATTTAAAACGGAAGTTTGGGGCTAATTCGAAATAAATACAAAAGGAAAAAGGACCCCATTGAACTCGTGAATAACAGGGAGGGGCTAAAGGGGAAAATATCCCCGCCCCCAAAACGGCGGCGTTTTACATGGGGCTAAAATGAAATCGAAACAAAATTTTAGGGCCAAATTAGAAATAAAAGAAACTTAATCTCAAAACCATCAAAAAGCGGAAGGACCAAATGCGCAAATTTCCCAGTAATAAAAACACGTGGATCCTCTCAGCGAGTCGGGTCAAAATCGGGTTAAGGGATAAAACGACGTCGTTTTGATGGGCTATATAAGTGAAAATTTTAAGGAAAAAAAACCATTTGTAACCATTCTTAAAAAAAAAAACAGATTTCTTCTAAAAAAAACCTTTCCCATTTCCAAGTTCGACGGAGTTTCGGTCATCGATCGATTGCCGAACCACCGCCGTTTCCCTATCGGAGCCACCGCCGACCACCACACACGGTGGCCGGAATTCTAAAAAAGGTAAATTTTTTTATATTCTTAATATATGTATATATATATAAGTAGATTCAAAAAAAGGAAAAATAAAGATAAAAATAACCTTGACACGTTTTGAACCCTTTCCTCTTCACTGCTTGTTATTCTTTTGTATTCCAATTTCTATTGTTTGTATTTGATTTCTTGTTTTTCGAATATTTGTATTCTGTGCTTGAATCTCTCTTTTTTATTTCAAAAAAAAAAAACATCCCTTTACAATCTATTTCAATGGCTTTTTATAGCCATTTTTACCACTTGATCAATGCTCTGTCTTTTCTATTTATTGTTGCAGGTGGCGGTGCAAGTGGCGTCGGCGGTGCAGAGGCGGTGGATGGGGCTTCTTTGGTCGAGAGTAGACACCTAGTGTGGCGCACCTAGGGTTTCTTTTTGCTGTTTTGTTTTTTTCTGTTTAATTTTGGTATTGGGCTAGGGTTTGGGCTTGTACTGTAAAGTGGGCTGTTAATTGTGTCATTTGGGGTTTAAATTTGGATTTAATTTTGTAGAATGGGCCTCGGGAAAATTGGACCTTCTACAAGAGTAACATAAACCTCCATGTGAATGATTGCATTTAATATAATTTTCATTCGGTCAAATAAGTTGAATCAGAAATAAGTTTGAGTACTAATTTAAATTGAAGGGCCAAATTAGTTTATCTGTGAACCGACTAAATTGACCGAATTGACCGATCGATTCAATCATCGGTTATGTTTTGAAAAACTTATTTGTCACAGAAGAAACATATATAAAGATAGACCAAGAAAGAGAAAATGGTTTAGAGCGAGAAGTATCATTTAATACAATCTACAATTTTCATCATCATCATCATCTTTTAATTTTACATTTGAAAACAACATTTTGAAATAAAAGTTTCCAAAAATACCTATGTATATTTTGTTTTTTTAGCTTAAGAGTTGTTTAAGGTGACCATGAGTTGTTTCGGGTCATGACTTGGTTCTTTAAAAAAGGGCTTAATGATAAAAAAGTCCTCAATCAAAAATTAAAAAAATCAATTGAGTCATTATGAAAAAAGTGCACTCAACTGAGCTCCCAGTGACCTAAAAAAATTCTATTGGCCTCTTCCATTAATGGAAATCATCAGTTGATCAGTTTGACTGTTAACATCGTTGACATGGCTGATGAAAGCCACTAGAAATTGAAGGCTCAATTGATTTTTTGGAGTCATTGAAGGCTCAATTGATTTTTCGATTTTTTAATAAGGGCTTTTTTTACCCTTAAGCCATAGTAAAAAAAATTGGGTTAAATTATTATTTGGGGCTTGAACTTAACAACAACTCCCACATTGTATTTTAATTTTTTGTTGTCTAAATTAGCCCTTGAACTCGGTAATTGTACCCATATTAGGGCTTGAACTAGGCAATTCTTCCCACATCGGGGATTTACTTTTGTTTTTTTTAGGTTAGTCCTTAAACTTGGCAATTGTTATCATATTGGACCTAAATTGTAGGGTTTTCAAAGAAATTTTAGGGACTAACTTGGATAAAAAAAAAGTTAGGCTCCACTGTAGGAACAATTGTCAAGTTTCTAGACTGACTTGGATAAAGAAAAATTCGGACCCCAATGAGAGAGTAGTTGACAAGTTCAGGTCTCAAAAGGTGATTTAACCCAAAAAAATGTATATAGATGCTAGAATCTAGCTATAATTACATGATACAAATATGCCAATATGTCAAAATTTATATAATACAATTTGTTGTATCAAATTTTATGTAAATGCAAAATATTTCAAATATACAACGATAAAATATATTAACACAATTTGAATATATGAATAATTAAATTTACAAGTAAAATATTAATAAGTGGTTGAAAAAAATTGAAGTGAATTTTTTTCAATCATTTTAACAAAACTTAAATTTAAATATCATCTAATTTTAAATCGTAAAACAGATAAAGAAGTATATGATTATACAAAAAAATAATCTACTAGTAAAATAGCTTTTATAGCTAAGCAATATAGATTTGATTTATTTCAAATATACATATAAATATTATATGGTTAGATTGTAACCCAACATGCATCCCATTTTGATAAGGTCGAAAAAATTTCCAACAATTTTCCCAAATTATTGCAAGGTTGATTGGGCCATGCTGCCTAAAGGTAGACAAATCTTAATAAATATATATATGATGTTGATTGATCAAAAACACTTATGATGTTGACAGTTTTATCTTTTCAATGCCCCACTTATCTTTGAAAATATTGTAATTCAACGCTCCAAACTTGTTTTGCCTCCAAAACAATATGCATATTTCAACAAAAGAAAAAAAAGAAGCAATATATATGAGGATAATTATTTTATTCACATTTTTAATTTATATTTAACAATATGCATGACATAACACGAATGTTTAAATATAGTATTGATACATGAAAAGTCTCTAGATGAGTTTGATTAGGGTGAATGTATCTAATAGGTTTTTCTATTATAGGGATTTGATCAAATTAATCTTTTTATTATTAAATGGGTCAATTTATTTCTTTTACTATTAAAAAAGAATCAAATAAGATCAAATTGGAATGAAATTAACATTTATTGTTTAACAAAACTTAATTTTTTAAAAAGTTTTTATAGTTCTGTAAATGAAATATTTTGTCTAGAATTAAGCTGCAATTGGAAAAAAATTTCTAGACATTTTTATATAGTAGATGATAACGCTATTAAAATTTAGACTTATTTGATTCTTTTTTAATAGTATAGGAACTAAATTGATCTATTTAATAATAGAGTGACTAATTTGATCTAGTCCTTATAATATAGGGACCTCCTAAGTACTTTAACATTTGATTAGACTAGTTAATATAATACAAAATAAAATTAATATAATTATAAATATATTACGACATTTATAATTTTTAATATTCAAATTTCTAACCACCATGTTTTTAACCATAAACACCTCATTTTAAATTTATCCTTGATATTTTTTAATTTCTACTTGCGGGTAGTAGAGGTTCTTTCAAAAATATAAAAATATGATAATAAATTTAAGATTTTTTATTTCGTATTTGATATACTATACTTTCATAAATCTAAATGTGATAAACAAATATCTTTATTATTAATAAATGTGATTTATTCTTTTTTTAAAAATAAATGTGATTTACACATATCTATAAAGAATGATTTTAGAAAGGAAAAGATTATTAAACCGACAAAATTACATTTATTGTTATTTGTATCACTAAATTAACATTTAAAACACTATTTCTTAAATAATTATAACAAGATATTAATTTCTTGATTTTATTATAACATTATAAACAATAATTAATAATAAATAAATTCGTATCACAACTCTTATTGCGCATAATTTTTAGTTTTTAATTAGTAATAGTGATTTATTTTTAAGTAATCCTAAATTACACATATTATTTTAAATTAATTTTTATTTAATTAATGTTACATTTATATATAAATTAAAATTACACTTTATTATAAATTAAAATCTGATAAATAATGAATTAAACTTTCATTATAATTTAAACTATTCAAAGAAATAATATCTTATTATTTTAAATTATTTTTACTTGAGATAAGAAAATTATTTTTACTATTATATTAAAACTAAATAAAATTTTTGACTAGATAAATTGTGATAAAATATGAAATTACACTTTATACTCATATTGAATGATATTTTTATTGTGATTTGAACTAATTAAAATTTATAATTAATATCTCATTATATTTTAATTACTTTATATTACATAAAATAAAAACAAGCATTTGTGAATATATGCCCAACAAAAAGGGTAATTTACGGAAATATACCAAAAAAATTAAAAAATTACGGAATTGAGCCGATTTCTAGAAAATTTATGGAAAAGAGCCATTTCCCCTCAAAACGCGTCTACGTCAGCCCGTTTTGAGGGGAAATGGCAGGAAAGCGCGCCCCTGGGGACGCGCTTTGTGCCACATCAGCAAAGCGTGCCTACGTGGACGCGTTTTGCTGACGTGGCACAAAACGCATCCCCAGGGGCTCGCTTTAGCGCTTTAGCCTGCAATGATAAAAAAAAAAGGGGGTCAAATTTTTTTGACCGTTGGGGGCCCAGCGGTGAAAAAAAAAACCTATAAAAACCCCCAACCCTTTTATTTTTTTCACATTTTAATCATTCTCTCAATTTTCTCTCAAAATCCTTGAAATTTACTTTCAAATTTTAAAATAGTCATTTACTATTTACAAAAAAGTCCTTTTAATTTTTTTAATATATTTTTTTTTGGAAAATTTTAAAATTTTCGATCGTATTACAATGGCCAGGGAATTACTTCGTCTAGTCAACAAGCACATCTCCGTCAAGCAAATGCAAATGGTAAGTTTTAATTTTAATTTTTTAATATTATTTAGTATTTTTTAGGTCTATGCAATTTTAATTAATTTTTATTTTATAATTTTTTAAACAGTCTGTAGATCGGGTGTTGGAATGTTATATTCGCAACATGCATGGTCCCCCATCACCGTTGATCGAGAATTACCTGCGGGAAGCAGGTTTTTGGCACGTCGCTACGATAAGTCAGGGGTTCAAGTTGGAGTCGCCTTTGATCAGTGCGTTGATAGAGAGGTGGAGACCCGAGACGCACACTTTCCATCTTCCATGCGGAGAGTGTACCATCACTCTAGAAGATGTGCAGTTGCAGTTAGGATTGCCGGTGGACGGGTCGGTAGTCACCGGGTCCGCAACTTCTGGTGATTGGGGAGCCATATGCTACAAGCTTCTGGGTGCTATTCCGGATAAAATTCAAAGAGCTCGGATCGAGATGGCTTGGTTACGAGACACATTCCTGGAGCTGAATGAGGGTTCGACCGAAATAGAAAGAATACGGTATGCTCGGGCATACATTCTTCAGATAATTAGAGGCTATCTGATGCCGGACCTTTCTAGAAACCTCGTACACTTGAGATGGCTGCTGAAACTTGTTGATTTCAGAGCAGCCGATGAATTGAGTTGGGGGTCTACCGTGCTATCGAGGTTGTATCGGGAGATATGCGGGGCGACGCGGCAGAGTAAAGCGAAAATCGGAGGTTGTCTATCACTACTGCAGTCATGGGCATGGTTTCGATTTCCATTTTTACGTCCTCGACTCGACCAACCATATTTATTCCCACTGATAACGAGGTAAATTTAATGTTATATTTTACAATTGTTACGTAGATTTATAGTATAATTGTATGCTAAAAATTTATTTAATTAGGTGGAACCATTCGGCGAGTTATGCTGGAATACCTACCTCGTTTGAAGATATACGACTTCTATTGGACCAACGGCTGGAATCACAAGTAAGTTTCGAATTTCGTATTTGTAATTTAGTATTTCGTATTTAGTGTTTAGTATTATGTATATAACTAATATTTTTGTAATGTTAATATAGTTTCAGTGGACACCGTACGAGGATCCGGCAATTCGAGCAGTAATTCCGGAGGAGTTCTTGCAAAATCCAAACTGTTGGCACGTGAAGGTCCCATTGATCACCTATGCGACCGTGGAGATGCACCAGTCAGATCGAGTTCTGCGACAATTTAGATTCCGGCAACCGATTCCCGTGCCACCTGAGGTGTTTGATGATGAGCACAAAGTGGACTTACAGCAGTTGCACATGGATTGGCCAAGATTTTGGTCAGCACATATCGAGACGTGGGAGAACCGGTATGACTATTTACCTATCCGGGAATCGATCGTTGTTCCTGAGTTAGCGTGCGTGCCGAAATACATGCCATGGTTTAGGATCCATAGTAAGCCGTATTTGTTGTCGGAAGAAGAGAGGCGACGGCAACTTCGTCAATAAAGGGAACGTCGGAGCCCTTTAAATCCAAGGAGAAGGGGTGATGAGACGGGGCTATCAATAGCGCCGATACAGTCACTGGGCCCATCAACAGTGCCCACACAGTCACCGGGCCCACCAGTTCAGCCGACGACACCGACATCACAGCCTTTACCCTTTATGTCAGGTGCGTACCCTACCCCTTATATGTATTCTCCTAACTCATATATGTTTCCTTTTCCCAGTCCCACCCCAGGTTGGAATACATGGCCGGGTTCGAGTCTGTTCCCGACTACTCCGACTGGCCAGCCGATCTTGAGGCCGTCGTCGCGTGAGGAATCACATGAGGCGCCGTCGGGGAGCACTTCTTTTTACCAGCCTCCTTCGCCATACGGGATTCAGACACCCCCGCCGTGGTTTATGCAAACACCTCCGGGGCTGTTATTTTATCAAGGTGGGTCATCCTCGCAACACCCACAACCAGACCCACTGCCGGAGGAACTAGAATCCCCGCCCGAGGTTCCACGACCCCCGCCGGAAGCTAGAAGAAGGAGGAATCTAGCGCGTAACCGCCGACCGCCCCCGTGTGGCACTGATTCCAACCGGCATCAACACTGATTCCGACCGTTTTATTTTTTTGTAATTTAGTTTTAATATATTTAATAAAGTAATAGTTGTTTAATTTTTTTATTGTAATTTAATTTTAATATCTTTAATAAATTAGAAATTGTTTAATTTTTTAATTGTAATTTAATTTTAATATATGTAATAAAATAAGAAGTTTTCTTTATTTTTTATTTTTTATAATTTAGTTTTAATATATTTAATAAAATAAGAAATTTTTTTATTTTTTTTGTAATTTAGTTTTAATATATTTAATAAAATAATAGTTGTTTAATTTTTTATTGTAATTTAATTTTAATATCTTTAATAAATTAGAAATTGTTTAATTTTTAATTGTAATTTAATTTTAATATATGTAATAAAATAAGAAGTTTTCTTTATTTTTATTTTTTTGTAATTTAGTTTTAATATATTTAATAAAATAAGAAGTTTTTTTTTTGTAATTTAGTTTTAATATATTTAATAAATAAGAAGTTTTTTTTATTTTTTTATTTTTTTAGTTTTAATATGTTTAATAAATAAGAATTTTTATTTTTTATTTTTCTGTAATTTAGTTTTAATATATTTAGTAAAATAAGAAGTTTTTTTATTTTTTATTTTTCTATAATTTAGTTTTAATATATTTAATAAAATAAGAAGTTTTTTTATTTTTTATTTTTCTGTAATTTAGTTTTAAAATATTTAGTAAAATAAGAAGTTTTTTTTTATTTTTTATTTTTCTGTAATTTAGTTTTAATATATTTAATAAAATAAGAAGTTTTTTTATTTTTTATTTTTCTGTAATTTAGTTTTAATATATTTAATAAATAAGAATTTTTTTAATTTTTAATTTTTTTATTTCATAAAATAATAGTTGTTTATATGTTTTTGTAATTTAATTTTAATATCTTTTATAAAATAGAATTTGTTTAATTTTTTGAAATTTAATTTTAAAAATAAATATTCAATATTTGAGGAAAGGGGAAAGCGCGCCCCCGCCGTTTCTCCTCAAAATGCGCTAACGTGGACGCGTTTTGATGGGAAATGACCATTTTTCGTAAATTTTCTAGAAAGCAACCCAATTCCATAATTTTTTAATTTTTTTGGTATATTTCGGATATTTACCCCAACAAAAATCTTAGAAGTTCCTCTTTTTTTTCATTAAAAATTATTTTTTATGTGACACGTGTCAAAACCCGACCATTGATTGATTATGAGAAATCAGAGCCCTCCATTAATGTTTTCTCACATGAAAGCATGTGATATCAGCCAAGTACTACCAAAGTAGCATTTTGGACTTATTATAATAAAATAAAACAAAAATGCAAATTTAAAAAAAAAAAAAAGTAATCATTTTAAGTCAATCGAACCGTCCTTCCGTCAATAGGAACATGATTATTTATTATCACACTAAATGATTTTTTTTTATAAATACAATGAATGGTGTATTCCTTTCGAATTTTCATATTTTAAATTTTTTAATTTATTTTATATTTTAATAAAATTCATAAGTATTTTTTACAAGAATAATATTTTTATTACATCACATTTTAATTATTTTTATTTCGAATGAATAACCATATCACATTTAAAAATCTATTATTTTCCGATAAGACACAATTCAGTGTGTCCATGTTCATCTTACACTTTGAGGACCCCACATGGTAAAAATGCAAAAGAAAAGCTAACTGAAATAAGTACTGAATTGAAACTAAATAAGTCAACCAACCAGTCCTTTGGTAGATAGAGATATTATTTGTTTATTTATTTATTATTTACTATTTTTTTTATGTTACTGTTCTTCTTTTTAAAAAAAAACGTATTATATTCTACCATCAATATTTGGTAATTCTAATTAGCATATCAGAAACAATTCAATTAGGGGAAGTTTTTGTTTTAGTCATTTAATTAAAAAAATTATAATTTAATTATTAAATTATTCAAAAGTTTTTATTATTTGTATATGTATTAATAGAAAGCTCTCTTTCTCTTCCTCTTCTACAATTAAATTTTTTTATGAAACAACTTTAGACGTAAGGAATCTTCGAATTAAAATTTAGACTTTTTTCTCTATTCTCTAACATTTACTATTAGATTAACTTGGATTTAAGATATGTTTTTCTACTTGTCGATTGGTACTGATCTACCATATCAATCATCGAATTGTTACTTGAAATTTGTTGGCGGGACTTAAAAAAAAAAAGCTTAACAACTCAATGACTTATTAAATAAAAAGCCCTTTGAATAGTTCAATCACTTAAATGAAAACTTTCAAATAGTTCAATGATCAAATTATAACTCTTTTAATTAAGTGACCAAAATAAAAATTTATTTTTCAATTTATTTAATTTTGGTTCTTTAACCGATCTAATTATCATTTTATTTTATTTTTTCCATTTCATTTCATAGATATTAGGCTCCCGTGAGTGACCAAAGAGGTTAAAAATAAACACTTTTGAACACCAAATCCATTTTACAAATTACTGATTATTTAAAATAATATAATCCATTGCAAATTTCAGATAGTATAAAAATGAAATTATTAAATGTAATAATAATTTAATTGTAATATGTAAGAAATTACATCACAAAAAGAATTTATCTTTTCTCTTTTACCAAGTTGCATTCAATGTGAAAGTAGTTTTTTTATGACCAAAAAAGAAGATTGGGCAGAGTTTGTTAACTATTTGCAGAATAAAGATTAGTGTGGTGTTCGGTTAAATTCCCTTTTTTTTTTCTGTATCATTGTCATGTGATGTCATTCCTTTTCCTCTATAAATTCTCACACACAACCCTCTACTTATATTAAATTTGTATATTTTCCCCTGGGGAAATCCTTTTAAATGTTTTCCGTAAAATTTTGTAAGTAATAATGATGTCTACCAAAACTATTTAATATCAATAATAAAATATTAATGAATTTCATTCAAACATATTTTTTATCCCTAATTTTTTTACAATTAAATTAACCTTTTTATAGAAAAAAATCAAATGATAAATAATTGTGTTAGACATAAATTGATTTAGATCAAATAATGGTTATGGTTATGGTTATGGTCTATTTACTGTGTTTAAATTTAGAATTCAGTATCTATTTTTTAATTTGATATAATTTTGATTTTTGGTTTCTCTATCTAATATTATTAGTTAGTTGAAATAATTGATACCCTTAATTATTTTGCTCAAAATGTTGAGTTTGATTTTTTTTTTTACTAAAAATACTCATTCCAACTTTATGCATATATATATTTTGTGTTAGAAAGATGATTTCACGAGAAATTCACGTAATCATTTTTATCGATATAGTTAAGGATTCTAATTATTTGAGCTAACAAATGTCATTGTAAAAATAGATGATCAAATAATGTCAAATTAAAATATAGTGACTGAATCTCAAATGTGAGCATAGTAAAAGAATGGAAGCTGCAACCATTATATTATAATGACTAAAAAAACCAATGTCATATTTCAAATTATAATATAATTTACATATGACATAAAAAATTAATCAAAATAATTGAGAGTGATAATTATTTAGACTAACTAATATCATTTGTTAAATTAAAATATAAAAACCAAATCTCAAATGTTATTATAATAAAGAGACCAAAACTATAAATTTACCATTATAATTATGATACGGAGAACGTAGTTATCGAATGGTTTGTGAAATTTTCTGCAAATTATCCAATAATATATTTTTTTTCTTGAAAAATTATTGTACAAAGATATGCATAATAAAAACTAAAAGAATATTTAAGAAAATCAACTTGATAAAGAGAAAATAAAGAAATAATGATTGACTGAAATATGTCAATTATTAAAGGGCGACTATAACAATGTTAACTTTTGTATTGTAAATTATGAATAAAAATCATCTCAAAAAGAGCAAAACGAGAAACACTTTTGTTGGGTTTCGAAAACCGAAGTACTATGTTTGGTTCCCTAGTGGTAACCTTAAAACCAAAGAACAGCTGAAAGCTAACAATACCACCGGCATTGGCGTTGGATACTCAGTTTCTATTTTGATTTTATTTAATATTTTAATCTTTTGTTGTAAAAATGAAATTACATCTTTCTAAAATTTTACAATTCATTTTATGAGATTAAACCTATTATTTGTTATAAAATTTTAATTAAAAAATATACAAATATTTTTGTTAATTTTTTATGTACATCTTATAATCATATCCAGTCTAAATTACTGCATTTTTACCCACAGGAAGAACAACAGTGGACAAAAACAAAAAAAAAACCCATATCATGTTCAAATGTGAATCCAGAAGCCGTAAAACACAGTGGATTATGTCTTGTCAGCCAAAAAAAAAACTTTTTTTTTTTTTTATAGTATATATATAAAGAAGAATGCAGTGAAGTGGAGTCTATCAACCCATACCTCGTCAGGTCATCTTTTTGGGTCCCATCTCCCATCTCCCAACCCCCCCCCCCCCCAACCCCCAATTTCAACGCTGTTTCTTCTTTTTTGTTAGCCCCCAAAATACTATAGACAAAGACATAGAAAGAGAAAATCTTGTTTCTATAAACATTGTGTTCTTTAAAAAGACAAGAAAAAAAAGACAGAGAAACAAGCAAAACAAGTGTGTGTTTTTAGGACAAGTTGAGGCTTTTGGTTTTCGGATGCCATTACCAAATCTTGGGTTCTTTCTGTTTTCAACTTTTCAGTAAGGTAATCTTTGATTCTTGGCAACATTGTTCAAAATCTTTGCTTTGTTTAATCTGTTTCTGAGAATGGTTTTTTATCAAATCTAAGTTTTAATGGTTAAACTAATTCCTTTGCTTCGATTTAGCTTCTGTAGAACTTTGTCTATTTCATTGTCGAACTCGAAAATGTTATCAATTTTGCCATAAAAAATACATCTTTTTTATATATTTTTTGGCTAATTATTTGCTTTGTTTTGCAGTTTTGTGAAGCTAAATTTGTTTCTGATCGATTCGGCAGACATTTTTTGAAGCCAAGTAAGTTCCTCAGATCTGAAAATTGCTTCTTTAGATCTGTAATGTTCTAGAGCTTAAACTCTACTCATTACTTTCATGTTTTTCTTTTCATTTTTTTTGATTTTTCGAACTATGTTAGTCGGTTGTGAGCATCGGATTTGAGTATGTTCTAATGTATCAAGAAAAATGAGGAGTCTTTGAATAAATCTATGCTTCAATTTAGCCTTCTTTAAAGCCATTTTTGTTAGTCTGATTCATATTCTTTGTGTTTCAAAGATTTGAAATATTTATTTCAGAGTTTTGCTTTGAAAATGTATGAATTTGGTGTCTGTAATTGTTAGTTTTTGTTTACTATAATGACATTGATGTTTGTTAAATAAAACATCGCTGGTATGGATTTGGTTTCGGACAAAATAAATACATGTCTTTCTTTGGTGTTTTCATGTTTTCTTATTGTTTAATTTCAATCCCTTTTTGTTTCAGATTGGCTTCTCATACATTGATTGCACTTATGGGATCTGGCTCGAGAGAGGAAGTGTCTTAAATATGGATCTCGGAGAAGATAGCGGCCGGTTGGGGTCGCTACCGTCGACAACGTCTAGAACTATGTCATCATCTTTGTCGGCATTCTTTTCTGCAAATCAGTCACCGTTCTTTTCCCCGAGATCATCGACCTGTCAGTTGTCTGAATCAGCACGGTTTGATTTTCAATGTGATAGTACTAATTTAAGTGCTGGTCCTCCAAGTTCGAGTTCTGGAATTCCAGATCCTGAATGCCTTGCAAATGTTGGATTTGCTGTTTCGGACGCGTCATTAATGCCGGCTGCTTGTGTTTCAAGTGATTTCCCGAAATTCGACCACTCGTCATGCACTTATGGCCATTTGCATGACAGTGGTTTTTCTGGTATTATAGAGAAACACAGAAGGCATATAAGAAGCCATGATATGATGTTTTCCCCTGTTCCAATATCATTATCATCTTATCAGCAAAGTAGTTACGACGTGTACATCGGGTTACATGGTCGGAAACCTTCCTTGCTGAGGTTCACGAATTGGCTCCGTGCTGAGTTGGAAGTTCAAGGGATGAGTTGCTTTGTATCCGATAGAGCTCGTTTTAGGAACTCGCGTAAGCATGGACGTATAGAAAGGGCAATGGATGTTTCTTCCTTTGGTGTTTTGATTCTAACAAAGAAGTCATTCAGGAATCCATATACTATCGAGGAGCTTAGATTTTTTTCGAGCAAGAAAAACTTGGTTCCAATCTATTTTGATTTGAATATGGGTGATTGTCTTGTCCGGGATATAGTTGAGAAGAGGGGAGAGCTATGGGAAAAACATGGGGGTGAGTTATGGATTTCGTATGGAGGATTGGAGAAGGAGTGGAAGGAAGCCGTTAATGGCCTTGTTCGAGCCGATGCATGGAAACTGGAAGCTCTGGAGGGTTGTTGGAGAGACTGCATATTACGAGCTGTAACACATTTGGCAATGCGGTTAGGAAGACGAAGTGTTGTAGATCGGTTAACGAAGTGGAGAGAAAAGGTAGACAAAGAGGAATTCCCGTTTCCTCGAAATGAAAACTTCATCGGCAGGAAGAAAGAATTGTCTGAGCTAGAATTTATACTTTTTGGTAACATTTCCGGAGAATCCGAAAGAGATTATTTCGAACTTAAGGCTAGATCAAAGAGAAAGCATTTGACAATCGGGTGGAGTAAGAGCAGATCATTGGAGGAAAGACGTAGGGAATGCAATTGGGAGAATGGTAGCCGGAAGGGTAAAGAACCAGTCATTTGGAAGGAGTCGGAAAAGGAGATCGAGATGCAAAGCACCGAAAGGCAGCGCTATCAAAGACCAAGAAGCAGTGGACGGAATTCACGAAGAAAGAGACCAGCGAAATTCATATATGGAAAGGGTATTGCCTGTGTAACGGGGGACTCCGGAATAGGGAAGACTGAGCTTCTTCTCGAGTTTGCCTACAGATATCACCAGAGGTATAAGATGGTTCTGTGGATAGGTGGGGAAAGCAGGTACGTTAGGCAGAATTATCTAAATCTATGGTCGTTTTTGGACGTCGATGTCGGGGTTGAAAACTGCATAGACAAAAGGCGAATGAAAAGCTTCGAGGAGCAAGAGGAGGTGGCCATTTCTCGAGTCCGAAAAGAGCTAATGAGAAACATACCTTTTCTGGTGGTGATTGATAATTTGGAGAGTGAAAAGGATTGGTGGGATCAAAAGTTTGTAATGGATCTTCTTCCTCGTTTTGGCGGAGAGACTCACATTCTAATATCAACTCGCCTTCCCCGTGTGATGAATTTAGAACCTTTAAAACTCTCGTACTTGTCTGGAGTAGAGGCGATGTCATTAATGCAGGGAAGTGTAAAAGACTACCCTATTGCAGAGATTGATGTTCTCAGAGTCATTGAGGAGAAAGTCGGAAGGCTAACTTTGGGCCTAGCGATTGTAGGCGCAATCTTATCCGAGCTACCTATAAATCCGAGCCGGCTACTGGATACCATCAACCGGCTGCCCTCAAGAGACTTCTCATGGAGTGGTAGGGAAGCTCATTCATTGAGGAAAAACACATTCCTCCTGCAACTCTTCGAGGTATGTTTTTCGATATTTGATCATGCGGATGGACCAAGGAGCTTAGCAACGAGAATGGTTCAGGTGAGTGGTTGGTTTGCACCTGCTGCGATTCCGGTTTCCCTGTTAGCACTAGCTGCTCACAAGATACCTGAGAAACATAAAGGAACCCGGTTTTGGAGAAAACTATTATGTTCCTTGACTTGTAGTTTTTCTTCGTGTTACTCCAAAAGTCTTGAGTCTGAAGCATCTTCCATGTTACTAAGATTTAATTTAGCAAGAAGTAGTACCAAGGAAGGTTATATCCATTTCAACGAAGTCATCAGGATGTACGCTCGGAGGAGAGGAGTTACTGGCGTTTCACATGCCATAGTTCAAGCTGTAGTCAGTCATGCGTCATTATCCCACCACTCAGAACATATATGGGCAGTATGTTTCTTGCTATTCGGATTTGGAAATGATCCAACAGTTGTTGAGCTCAGGGTGTCGGAATTATTGTACATTGTCAAAGAAGTGATTTTGCCTCTTGCAATTCGGACATTCATGGTATTCTCCCGGTGCAGTGCTGCTCTGGAACTCCTCCGACTATGCACCGATGCGTTGGAGGCTGCAGACCAGGCATTTGTTACCCCAGTCGAGAAATGGTTGGACAAATCACTTTGTTGGGGGCCTATCAGAACGAACGCACAATTGAATCCATGTCTTTGGCAGGAACTGGCATTAACGAGAGCCACTGTGCTAGAAACCAGGGCGAAGTTAATGCTAAGAGGGGGGCAATTCGACATAGGAGATGACCTAATCCGGAAAGCCATTTTTATTCGGAACTTGATCAGTGGTGAGGATCATCCGGATACAGTATCCGCTCGTGAAACTCTGGGCAAACTCACCCGGCTTCTAGCAAATGTTCAAGCTCATACTTCACCATAGATCCCTATATTTCGTTGTTAGCAAAATTTACAGTGTAGATTATACAAAGTTTACAAATAAAACTCTTGTAAACAGCAATTCATAGAATTTTTTTGGTACCATTTTAACTTAGAATGAGATGCCTGACAGTTTTGAATTTACATTGTGTTTGAAATCTACTGATTCAACCTCCCAGTAAGTTCAATTCTTGTAATTTTGGAATGGGTATACCTATGCTCCTGAGTTATTTAAGTTTAATTTGTGAATCGAATTTGAATATTTTAATACTTAGGCATGGATATTTCATTTCGAGTGGGATTAAGCCTAAGTCTTAAATATCGAAAATATGAAGTTAATAAAAAAAAAAAACAACCAATCCTTTACATATTATTACAGAGTTTTTGAATAAATAATAAATGAGAATATTTTACAGAAAAATCATTAAAATTAAAGAAAATTCAAAAATTATTATTTTTTAAAAATATGAAACAAATAAGTTTAAATGGACTTGGAATTAAAAATTAAATTATTAAGAAATACAGTTACGAACTTCAAAAACATTGGTAGAAGAATACATTCCATTAAATCTTAAGAGATCCAATATATTTACCGTGAAGGGAATAGACGTGCGAATCACTTAACTAATTGAAACAAGAGAATCTCAAAGCATTTCACCGTTGTTACAAGTGTATGCTTGTGAAAGGGTATTATTAAATTTTAGTTTTATATTTCGTTTTGAACTAATAAAATAAAATGGATATGAATGATACATTAATTTTAAAAAAATAATGTAAGTTAATTAATATTCGATGTGAAACTTTAAAAAAAAAATGTCATAGTACAAAAAGTAACATGAATATAATATGAATAAGTAATTCAAAATTTACATGAATATTTAATAGGTAAAGTAGTAAAATGTTTATGATTAAACCTTCATTAATCTTGGTTATATTCGGTTTTTAATTATTTTATATAAATATTTTTAAGTAAAAGATAAAAATATTATTATTTTTATTAAAATAATTTTAAGTAATTTTCTTTATTAAATTGGTGTTGAGTTTTCTCATGACATCAATTTAGTCAAACATATAATAGAATACTAACTTATGGTGCACCTACGATATGAGTGAAAATATTTATGTAACAAATATATTTATAAAAAAATATATTAAAAACAAAGGTTAACTATACTAGAGATCATTGAATTATGTTTTTTTTTCCCTTTTTTGGTTAATTTATTATGAAAAGTACAAAATGATCATCTAACTATTCAATTTTATTCTTTTGGTCATTAATTGATTAACGTAAAAATGAAAACACCCAAAAATTCAAGATAGTTAGGTGACCAAAAAAGACAAAATTGAAGAGTTGAGTGACTATTTTGTAACTTTTTATAATTAAGTGACAGAAAAAGAAAAAGAAAATATAGTTCAAAAAAAAAAAATATAATTGAGTGACTACTAATATAGTTTACTCTAAAAACAAAGGATGTATTAATTAAAATGGTTAAGATGCTGAAAAACAATATTATCTTAGGTTTAAATCTCAGTGTTTTTTAAGATTTAATATAAAAATATAAAAAAGAAATAAATATCTTCTTAATAACATCTATTACTTAATAAAAAGAAGAGTAAATTACACCAATAGTCACCCAACTTTAGGGTAGCTGACAAAACAGTCACTCAGGTTTCAATTTAGTCACTCAACTTTCAAAAAATAACAAAATAGTCACCACTAACCATTTTTCGTTACAGACGTAACGGAGCTATCCTTTTCCATTATTCACTTAACAGAAACGCCATTTTCCATCCCTCCCCCTCTTCCCCACCATCCCTCCCCCTATCACAAGCACCTTTACTGTTTTGCAGACTTTCCCACCATTGTCCTCTCCCCTTCTTCTCTCTATTCCTTCTTCACCATTATTTCTCTAACCCTCAACAAAGCTGCCATGTCTAAAGGAATGAGCCACTTTGTCCTTGTCGTCTACTCAAATGCTTTGGCTTCTCTCATTCTTCTTCCAACAGCTTTTTTCTTCACAAGGTTCTCATCTATCTATCAATTAAATCCATGGATGAGCAATTAATGGTATTTATTTGTGTTTTGGGACTTCTTTATATGAAAGAAAAAGCAGCTACCAATTACTTTATCTTTTTTGTGCAAAATTTTCTGCTTAAGCATTGCTGGGTATGAAATTAAATCTAAACAGAGTTCAATAATTTCTTTATTGGTGAAAAAATTGGGTTATAAAACTGATTTTTTTGCAGGATCACTTTGATGCAGAACTGTGTAATCATTGGTGTAAGATACAGCTCTCCAACCCTTGCTTCTGCTCTTGCCAACTTAATCCCAGTTTTCACTTTCTTGCTTGTTGTTATCTTCAGGTTCGTCTCTACTGCTATGCCATTTGTTTTTGTAGTATAAGGCATAATTAACTGTCTTTGTTCTTTGCTGCTATGCCAATACTTTCTCCATGAAGTCAACCGCATTTACACCCATCTCCTTCTACCATGTTAACAACATCTAACAATTGGCTCATAGGTGGCCTCTTCATCGCTACTGCCTCTTTGTCACTTTCAACAAAAATCATTGGTCAGGTAATTTAATATGCTATTTCATAATCCACGATGCTTGGCTACTTCAAATTGATACTTTCCCTACTAAATTTGAAGGCTATAGTTCTGAAAGGGTATCCATTAGAGATAATGTTGGTTTCCTTCTATTGCCTCTTTGGGTCCATTCAATCTGCATTGGTTACTTTGATTTTGAAAGAGACCCAAACGCTTGGATGTTGAGTCTTGATATCGAGCTCATTTTTGTGGTCTACTCAGTAAGCAAACTGCAACTCCCCATGTTAGCTTTGTCATTTTGGCAAATCGAAGCTTTGTAATTGAAACCAATTTCATTTCAGGCTTTATTTGGAAATGTGGTAACATTTAGCGTGCAAGCATGGTGCATATGGCATAAAGGTCCGGTCTTTGTGGCCACACTTTTGCTGCCTTATTGGGGTTTATTTTCCTTGGGGATGATGGTGAAGAAGGAATAGGGGGAAGAGAGGGAGAGGGCAATTGTGGCGAGGTCTGCAAAAAAGTAAAAGGGTTTGTGATAGGGGATGGATGGTGGGGAAGAGGGAGGGGGATGGGAGAGGGATGGAAAATGGTATTTCTGTTAAGTGAATAACGGAGAAGGATAGCTCCGTTACAGACGTAATGAAAAATGGTTAGTGGTGACTGTTTTGTTATTTTTTTTAAAGTTGAGTGACTGAATTGAAACCTGAGTGACTGTTTTGTTAGCTACTTCAAAGTTAAGTGACTGTCAGTGTAATTTACCCTAAAAAGAATAAATTTTTGATAATTTTATAACGTAAGTGACACCTAATTAATAGTCACACTAACTTAGCCAAAGACATGAATAATAACATGTACTTCCCCAAAAAGCAATCTTAGAATTTTTCATAATAAAAGTTTTATGGTAATTTATTTCTTATAAGGAATTAGTGGACATGTCAATAGATCCAGCAGCTTGTAAAGTTCAGTAGACTTGGCTCGTTTTGAATCAACAACAATTTTTATATCATGAATCGAATTAAAATATATTTTTATTTTTAATTTAATTATAAATATATATATAAATAGTAATATAAAATAAATTTTAATATTTATTAATTTTTAGATAATAAAATCGGTCAACAAGTTTGACAGGGCCAACCCGAAGGCTTTAAATTTTTTTAAACTAAGCGTCACACAATATAATTGGTATTTTTTCCTTAAGTAAGTATAATCGGTATATATAAATATATTTTTGATTTTCCAAATATATAAAAAAATTAAAAAAATTAAATGACATCTATAACTAACCATAAAAGTTAAGGTAAATTTTACTAATAGTACTAGTAGTTACTCAACTATTAGTAAATTATTTTTGATCATCCAATTATTCAATTTTAATCACTACTTGGCTAACAGTGGGAACAGGGGTGAAGCCAAGGGGCTTGGCATGGGTCCCGGCCCCGCTAAAATGTAAAATTGCTATTTAGTTCCTTAAAATTTTTTAAAAATTTTAAATTAGTAAAGGTAAAATTGCACTTTGGCCCTCCTAAAATTATAAAAATTTGATTTAATCCTTTACAAATTATAAAGATATAAACTATAAAAAATTAAAATTTTATCTGGCCCCCCTAAAAAATTGTTCTAGCTTCGCCTGTAACACCCCAAACCCGGCCCAAACACTACAACCGGGACTGGTATGTCACTTGAGTGATTTTACAAAGTATGTCGCATCTTGGAAAACAATTACTAGGTTTAATCATTAATACCGAAAACTTAATAATTTATTAAGGCATATAAGCTATAAAGTTATAAATTGCCTTAGTGAATTTTAAATAAAAACCGAAATTTTGTACATGTCTTAGCTTAACTTTAAACATAAAATTAAAATGTCTAATAATAAAACCCAACATAAACCCAAAAACATAAATAATAGTCTAGTGGCCCATGGCCTTATTACAACGAGATTTAAACCCATTAAATAAAAATATAAAATAATAATCTAAAGTCTTTTTGCTGAATCCAAATGTTCTTTTGCATGGTCACCTTGCTCTCCTCTCCAGCCCGGTCCGATGCACTAAGTGCTACCTGAAATTGTTAAAATAATAAGGTGAGTAGCGAAACTCAGTGTGCAACCCTCGTGCACCATCAGACTGGGCCTTAGCCCACAGATCAGAATATAAAACATAATATAAAAGATAACATACATAGAACCCAACCCAATCCTAGGTTTCCATCCGCTACACACCACCCTTACCTGCCAATCACACCATTGGGGATTTCTACAATCAACCCACATCGCTACACACCATCGATGGCAGTCATGCTGTAGTTAGCTGCTCATCGTCAAGTTGTGACAGAGTCACCAGGCTGAAATGGCATAAGCCACCAGAAATAGAGTTGTGATAGAGTCACCAGGCTGAAATGGCATAAGCCACCAGAACAGATCACTTCCCCTTTTCATCAATCACCCAACCCCAAGCATACATAGAAATCAACGTATAAAACATATCGTTTTTAACAGAAACATTCACTGAGGAATGGCAGAAAACACTAACCTGATATTTAACCTTTACCCTTCTCGAGTTTCAAACGTTATGCCGGGATTTCGACATTTAACAAAGTGTAGCAGATTTATTACTTATGTATATATATATTAACATTCAATCTAATGGTGTGAGAAGTTACACACCTGATATACTTTTAGTCGATATTCCTGCTACCCAGATCTACTACCTCTAGTCTATAACCTTGCTTAAAAGTAGGAAAAACATGGAGATTTGGCCTCCCCTATAATCGGCCAAGGGTTAGTAAATCCCGAATTTACCCGCTAAAATCAATAGATCTCCTTACCTTGAAATCAAAAAAGTAACACGATTCGAGTATTACTCAACTTATGACTTAGATATCTACGCGATTGACTCCTCTTCAGATCCCGAAATGCCGAAAATAAGAGAGAAATAAGAGATTAGTTTCTAAATTGCCATTCGACTAGGGACTTTGAAAAGTCGAAGAAGATTTGGTTTCCTCAAATCAACACTTACCTAAAGTTTCCTTCAGATTTCGGCACAAGTAGAAACCCCAGAGTAATTTCGGCACACACAGAAAACTAGATCTCACGATTTCGGCTTTTATGAAAAATCCCGAAAAAGATAAACTATTGCGTTTTCGGCTTTTTCTTTTAGAAGATCTGGGTGGTATGTTTCAGCTAACAAGGGAAAGTGAAAAGAGAGTAAAGAGAGGCTTGATGATTCGGCTAAGGTGTCTCAAAGAGATGAGAAAGAGAGAATTCGGCCAACTGAAGAAAAAGAAAGGAGAGGGAGAATAAAGTAGAAACTTCGGCAGAGAAAAGAAAAATGATGAGAGCTTTAGCAGCAAATTTTGGCACCCCCTCTACATATAGAAAACCGATTCCTCCCCTTAGCAAGATTGATTTTCGGCCAACACTGCAACACATGATAGCTCCTATCCTTTTCCCTTATCTTAATCTGTTATCTCCTCAAAAATGGCCTTTATCTGCTTATTATCCACATAAAATAAATCCCTAAATAATAGCCTTGTGCCATCCCCCCTTACTCTTTTAAGTATCGAAATTTAGCCATATAACTTGGGCTTCAAGCAACCACAATTTGGGCCTTCCTCATGCACTAGTGACGCCACCCTCTTCCTTCCTTGTGGCGCCTCCTAACTTTGGGCCCCAAGCCCAATTTGACATTTTTAACATAGATACCTACTTTTAAACCTTATAATACCCAAACAGAATATTTTAACTGAGGTCTCAGCCCATTCCTGAGCCCAATTAGTGCCTCAAATCCTCAATTTAATATCTTAAGCACACATTACACAAAATGCACAAGCCCATAAATTCAGGATGTTACAGTTCTACCCCATTAAAATAAATTTTGGCCTCGAAATTTACCTATTTAAAAGAGATAGGTATACTGCTGTCGTATCACATCCTCTGGCTCTCATGGTGCTTCCTCTGCTCCGTGGTTTCGCCACAAGACCTTAACCAAAGAAACAGACTTACTTCTCAACACTTTTATGTCTCGATCTAAGATTTGCACTGGCTTCTCCTCAAAGGACAAATCTGGCCTTACTTCAATCTCTTCCACTGGCACAATGTGTGAAGGATCAGAACGGTACCGTATTAGGATCGAGACATGGAACACATCATGTATCCGTTCTAACTCTGGCGGCAACTCCAATCGATAAGCCACTGGGCCTATGCGTTCCAATACCTGATAAGGCCCAATAAACCGAGGACTTAACTTACCCTTCCGTCCAAACCTCATTACCTTCTTCCATGGAGGTACTTTCAAAAAGACTTGATCTCCTACTGCAAATTCCATCTCCTTTCGCTTTAGATCCGCATAAGATTTTTGCCGATCAAACACTTCCTTCAACCGTGCTCATATTAACTTAACTTTCTCCTCCATTTCCGAAACTAGTTCTGGACCCAACACCTGACGTTCACCCAACTCTGTCCAACAAATTGGGGTACGACATCTCCTTCCGTATAACGCTTCATAAGGTGCCATCTGAATACTAGCTTGATAACTGTTATTATACGCGAATTCTGCCAAAGGTAGATACTCCTCCCAACTACCCCTGAAATTGATGATGCAACCCCTTAGCATATCCTTCAAGATCTGAATTATCCTCTCAGACTGACCATCAGTCTGTGGGTGAAAAGCGGTACTAAAGTCTAACCTTGTTCCCATTGCTTGATGAAGAGCCTTCCAAAATCGTGACGTGAACCTAGGGTCCCTATCTGATATGATCAACACAAGTACACCATGTAATCTCACAACCTCAGCCACGTACAACTTAGCCAACCTTTGCAGAGAGTAGTCAACACGAATCGGTATGAAGTGAGCAGATTTCGTCAGTCGATCCACAATCACCCATATTGAGTCATTCTTAGTGGGTGTAAGGGGTAACCCACTAACAAAATCCATCGTGATCCTCTCCCATTTCCACTGTAAAATCTTCACCGGTTGCAACAATCCCGAAGGCACTTGGTGTTCAGCTTTAACCTGCTGACACGTCAAACACTTCCCCACATATTCCGTAACTTCTCGCTTCAAACCTGGCCACCAGAATTGCTCTCGTAAATCTCGATACATCTTAACCCCTCTAGGATGCATAGCATAAGGACTACTATGCGATTCCTGAAGAATCATCTGCCTTAACTCCTTATCTTTTGGCATGCAAACCTTCCTACAAAAACACAAAACTCCATCATTGTTCAGACTATAATCCTCCATTCCACCATCCCGTACTTGCAAGAGTTGAGCACTCAGAACATCATCCATTAACTGTTTCTCTTTAACCTGACTCATCCATGTCGATTTTACTTGCAACTCAGCTAGCAAACTCCCGTCGTCAAATAAACTCAGATGGGCGAACATCGCTCTTAGTTCCGATACTACCTTACGGCTTAACGCATCTGCCACCACATTTGCCTTACCCAGATGGTATTCGATCGAGCAATCATAGTCCTTCAAGAGCTCGATCCACCTACGTTGTCTTAAATTTAACTCCTTCTGGGTAAGGAGATACTTCAGACTTTTATGGTCGGTGTAAATTACCGACTTTTCCTCGTAAAAGTAGTGCCTCCGAATCTTTAAAGCAAACACTACCGTCGCCAATTCCAAATCATGCGTAGGGTAGTTCAATTCATGCGGTCTCAACTGTCGAGACGTATATGCAACAACTTTTCCATCTTGCATCAACACACACCCTAATCCTGTGTGTGATGCATCACAGTAGACGGTAAATTCTTTTCCCGCCTCTGGCTGAATTAACATTGGCGCTTCTGTCAAGATTCTCTTCAGCTTCTCAAAACTCTCCTACTGTTTGTCAGTCCATACAAACGATACTCCCTTCCTTAACAACTTAGTTAAAGGTGCCGCTATTAACGAGAACCCCTCACTGAACATTCAATAATATTCTGCTATTCCTAAGAAACTTCGAATCTCCGCCACAAACTTCGGCGGTTTCTAATCCAATACAACTTCTATCTTCCGAGGGTCAACCCTAATTCCCTCTGCGGAAACCACATACCCTAAGAAAGTCACTTCCTTCAGCCAGAACTCACACTTGCTGAACTTCGCAAACAACTGCTTCTCCCTCAAAGTTCGCAACACTACACGAAGATGTTCGTCATGTTCCTTCTCAGACTTAGAATAAACCAGGATGTCGTTGATGAACACCACCATTAATCGATCAAGGTAGGGTTGAAACACTCAGTTCATCATATCCATAAAGGCTGCTGGCGCGTTCGTCAACCCGAATGGCATCACCAAGAACTCATAATGACCGTAGCGTGTTCGAAACGCCGTCTTATGGATGTCCCCTTCCTTCACCTTCAACTGATGATAAACTGACCTTAGATCAATCTTAGAGAAAACTGAAGCTCCTTTGAGCTGATCGAACATGTCATCAATTCTTGGCAATGGGTACTTGTTCTTAATCGCCAACTTATTCAGTTGACGATAGTCCACGCACATACGCATGGATCCGTCCTTCTTTTTCACGAATAGGACCGGCGCTCCCCATGGAGACACACTCGGTCGAATAAACCCTCGATCCAACAGTTTCTGGATCTGAGCTTTAAGCTCCACCAGCTCCTTCGGCGCCATTCGATAAGGAGCAATGGATACCGAAGCCGTACCCAGAATTAGTTCTATTCCAAACTCAACTTCGCGATCCAGGGGTAATCCTGGCAACTCCTCCGGAAAGACATCCGCGAAATCCTTGACTGTTCGAACCTTATCGACAGTCACCTCCCTAGTATCCAAAGCACTAATAAAAGCTAGGAATACGTTGCATCCCTTCCGAATCATCTTAACAGCCTTCAATGCCGATACTACGTTGGACAAATAGTTCCTTCTTTCCCCTAACACAACCACCTCCCCGCCTTCCGGGGTATTCAACACTACACGTTTGGTCTCACAATCCAACTTGGCATGATGCTTAGTCAACCAATCCATCTCTAGGATAAGATCAAACTCTCCAAATGGCAATTCCATTAAGTTTGCCGGAAACACTACCCCTTGAGTCTCTAACGGCACATTCTTAAATAGTTTATCCACTACCCTAGATTGTCCTAGAGGACTAACCACAGTCATCTTCCTAGTGGTTGTTTCAGAGTCTATACTTAGGGTCTCAGATACTGAACATACAACATAAGAGTAGGTTGACCCAATATCGATCAAGGCAAGAAAAAGGTTACCAATAATAAGAAACGTACCGGTTATGACGTCCAGTGCATCACCATCCTCCTGCTGATGAACTGTATAAACTAGGCCCGTGTAATATCCGAGATTTGGGGGTTACGTATTTTAATTCATATCTATGTGGTGGTATGCTTTGTGTGCTGTTTGTGTCTGTTGGGAGGCTTCGGGAAACCTTGGGGTTAGGTAGGGGCCTTAGTGAAATTTTTGGGTTGAACCTGATTAGGGGAGGGCTAGGGAAGCTAGGCCTTAAGGGAATAAATGTGAAGTTTATGACACAAGAAAGGTAGCGGTGGAGTGGCAAGGTAACACAAGGGAGCAAGGGGGAGAGTTTGCGTCAGGAGGAGTTCCAAGGGGGAGGAGGTTCGAGCTGCGGAGATAGCATTTTGGAGTTTATTTTTGTATCAGGGGGAGGAGGAGTTGGAGTTGGCGTGGGCACTTGAAGATAGGAGGTTTGAAATGGTCAAACATTTCAAATGTGTGGCTATGAAGAGAGATAGGAGTGTGAATCATTCAAATGGGTTTGAATGAGTGGAATGGAGGAAAGATAGGAAAAAAATAAGGGATAAGGTGAGGGGTGTGAGAGTTGGCCAAAATAGGGGTTCTTGGTGGTGGCATTTTTTGTTATGTATGGAGGGGAGTAAGTGCCGAATTTGCTTAATAGTTGTAGTGTGCATCTTTTGTTTTTTTCCTTCTCTAGTCTTGTGCCGAAAAGTGGTAGTCAAAACTCTTTAATTATTTTCTGTTCAGATGGCTTAAAAATGAAAGTGTAAGTGATCTTTGAGGTGCATTCTTGATTCATTTTTGCTCCTCTTTATTTCTTCTCTAAACCGAACTATACCCTCATTCCTATTCTCTTTTTCTTTTCATACTTGTGCCGAATCTTTCTCTTCATTTTCCCCATAGTCGAAACCTCTTAAAACTTCAACCCTCTCTTCTCTTTTCTTTTGCTAAAAGCCGAATAACCCTCATAATCATTTAAACCTTGGCCGAATCTCCCATTTACCTTTTCTTCTCTCTTTTTCATCTATACCATTTTCTTCTTCGATTTGAATATTTTCTCAAGCCTCACCTCTGTGCCGTCGGTCATCTCTTGTCGCTTCTTCCAATACGGTTCCTAATAATAGTGGTAAGGTTTTCTATAAACTTTTCATTCTTCTTTCTCTTTGGGTTGCCGAAATCTAGAAGTGTAACTCTGTGCTTTTATGTGTGGCCGAATATATACAAGGCCTTAGATTCGTGACTCTTTTGTTGAAGCCAGCGTTAGGGGCAGTGGAGATCTTCCGGGATTTGGACATTCGAGGTAGGCAGGATATAACATTAGGCCGACGGCCACTTCTTTTCATCTATTAATGTTAGAGCCGAATCTAACATAAGTCATGTAGGGATTTTGACAACTTTCAGGGTCAAGTGATAATCTTCGGGATTGAGATCGACTTTGGTAAGATTACTCGATTAAGATATTATTGGAGTCTCGTTTAGATTTGAGCTAACGTTTAACCCGGGTCTTCTGATTAAGTTATTATTCAATGGATGCGAGTACCAGTCGAGGAGAGAAAGGGGTGGTCTCTACCCCTAAGTTCAAGAAACATTCGGTTTCTGTGGTTCGGGATTGGCCACCAGGGTGTAGGCCAGCGCCGAAAAGAGACAAGCAGATCACTGTAGTCTGTTCGCGTGAGGACGCTAGGGAAATCGAAAGTGTGGTGCTTCGAGTTATCAGATGTGTGGTTAATTCGCAATTTCCCTGTTAGTTAATTAATTGTATGCGTTATGTGCATGATAGCCAACACAGTGGCTGTGGTGGAATGGATACCCTTAATGGGTATGTCGGTAACCAGGTTAGTACCTTAATATTGGTGTGGTTGTGGTTATCTACTGTGGTTATACATAAGCATGTCATATGCCTATTAAACATGTTCATGCATTATCCTGCCATGTCATTATAATATGTTGCATATGCATGGGGTGGTATGTATAAATATCGAATGAAGGACAGGGTGTACATTTATGTACATGGTTTAGTAATGGCCTCGAGTCTCACGTGGATTGATGATCAGCTTCGTGCCACATCGTGGTTGGTGTAGGCTATGTGCCACATCGTGGTTGGTGATGGTTATGTGCCACATCGTGGATTGATGTTAGCCTTGAGCTACATCGTGGATTGATGTTGACCATGGGTCACGTTGTGGCATTTTGTGATTTAATCACGTGGACCAGTGGCTAGACCAATGAGTGGACGGCATTGATTACCGAATTGGTGTGTAGCGGATGGAGGGTCGATTTAGTAATCCCCTGGTGTATGGTGGCTGGATATGGGGGTGTGTAGCGGATGGAGACTAGGCTGGGTTGGGTGCATTTTGCATTATTACATATCGTATGGATTGGTGTGGTTTTGGGCCAAGCCCAATAGTGGAAATTCGTGGATTAATTACACACTGAGTCGGTTTGACTCACCCAATTTGTACCAAACAATGCAGGTGATACATGATGTCTTGGACCGGGCTTGGAGGGGATTCGAGATGGCCATGCAGATGTGATTCTACTTGTTTAGAAACATTTTCTTTTCATTTCGGTTTCTTTGGGATGATTTTATTATAATAAGGCCATTTCAAGTATTTGGGTTTTTTTTTATTATGTTTTATGCTAGATCGACTATTGATTAGTAACTGCAAATGATTTCGAAATTAATTTTTACAACTTAAAAACTTAAGCTAAGGTTTTCGAATCTGGATACTTGTAACAATTCGACTTTCTTAAATTACCAGACGTATATTGCTTTAAACTACACACGACCTTCAGACTTGTATTTTTTTTCCCGGCAAACTTTTTTTTAAAAACATCAACACTCTTGTATAAACAGGATTAACTTTCACAAATAGAGAATTAGTTTTGAACACATGTTTTTACTCTTTACTCAAACTCTGTTTTGAACTTACATTTTCATCATTTAACTGATTTTTTTTCAAACATTTCCCAAGAACATTTCGAATTCGACAGTGATGTTTTGGGCCGGGTTTGGGGTGTTACAGCTCGGCTGCCTTGCGTCTACATTACCTGCACTTCTACCAGGTGCCCCACGACCTCGACCAGCCTCATTTCCTCCTCTACCTGGCCCACGACCCCTCTGTACTGGCTGACCACCTCTCCCAGCCTGATCAGAACTTCTGTGGACAGTCCTTAATCATATGCTCCATGGATCCACACCTGAAGCATCCACCAGTTCTTCTTCTACACTCCCTAGAATGTACTTTCCTGCACTATTTACATGATCGATTCTGACCCGTCGGAGCACGAGCTGGCCCATCAGTCCTAGGCCTTTTCTGAAAATTCCCAGATGCTCCTGACTGCCCAAAACTTCTCTTATTCCTTCCCCGCTCCTTATCTCTTTCCTGTCTTTCAGTCCGTTTTACCTCTTCAGATATCTTAACTTTCTCAACCAGATAAAGCAAAGTCCTCTCACATCGCGTGAGCTATCAATACCCTTAACTCATTCCGCAGTCCATCCTCGAACCGCACACAATGTTCATATTCAGTTGCTACCATTCCTCGAGCGTAGCGGCTCAAACGCAGGAACTCCACCTCATATTCAGCCACAGATTTACTTCCCTGCACCAAATTCAGAAATGCCTTCCTCTGACCGTCCACATAGCTAGCCCAACATACTTCCCTTGAAACGATTCCTTAAAATAATCCTAGTCAATCTGATTTATGGCAGTACCCTCCTTCACCGTGAGCCACCACTGATAAGCCTTGATACGAATCGTCTCGGGTTTGAAAATGAATCGTAAATGTTGCCTGATCGTAAATTAGGTAGTTTTTTTTTGAATAACAAAAAGAATAATTCTTCAAGGGTAAAGATAGGTACGGGGTGAGATGGATATGTATTTGAAACAAGAAAGAACCTTTAATAAAAATTAAAGACCCGAATCTTATAAGTTTCAAATTGATGAAAGGAGTTTTGAAATAAAACCGAGAACCCCTATCTAGCAAGATAGGAACCAACGGTATAGGTAAATGAACGCCACACCCGAAAGGATGATAAGTTCAAAACAAGGATAAAACGACGCCACTAGAAAACTAGATAAGTCAATTCAAACCTTGAGAATTAGGAGAGTGAATACTCACCAAAAGGAATTCTTCTTTCCTTCAAATTCAAAAGTTTTTCCTCATGAAGAACAATGACAAATATTTATAGGCTAAATCTCGGTAGCCCAATGTCTCAAACAAATTAAAGGAAATTAAAATTATTCAAATTGTGACCGTCCATGCTAGGTGCCAAATGCTTCAGGTTGTTGTGCCATTTTTGCTCCACTAGGATCATCATGTTGATTAATCAATTGCTTGTGCCATTTATGCACCACACACCCAAATGTTTGATTTTATTCTCCACCATCGCCGTCCATCATGTTCATAAGAAGACAAGGCCTATGTTTATTTTATTCAACAAACATGCCGTCCAAGCTTCCACTTTGCTTATCCTCCCATTTGTTTAATCACCACTAATTGTTCATGCCGTCCATGCCTTATACCACCAAGCTTATTAAAACAAAACAAGTATGCTCCATTTAAGTTGCCATTGCCGTCCAAGTGCTCACCCATGCCTTGATGGTCTTCATTTATTTATTCCTTGGATATATTTAATTCCCCCACACGCATGCCTTAAAAAAAATATTCAAGACTATTCTTTTGTGCCGTCCAACATAATGCCATCTCCACTTGACTTTGGTTTATTTTATTCATGCTCACCCTTCATGGCCGCCCATAAGCTTCAAGTTGCTCCCAATATTTATTCCATTAAAATAATGGAGCATGCTGTCCCATTCTTTCTTATTTTAATACTAGTGCCGTCCCTTGCCTTTAAGCACAATAAATAAATGATTCCATGCATCAAAACGTGGAGCATTCCTTCATGGCCTCCCATAAGCTTCAAGTTGCTCCCAATATTTTAATCAATTCCATTAAAATAATGGAGCATGCCGTCCCATTCTTTCTTATTTCAATACTAGAGCCGTCCCTTGCCTTTAAGCACAATAAACAAATGATTCCATGCATCAAAACGTGGAGCATTCTACAAACATAAAAAAAAACCCACAATATTAGTAAATTTTCGGATGAGCACAGTTAGCACACACTTCAATTACTTTATTTGAAACACTAGCAAAACAAACACACTAACATTCAACTATGACAAAGGACTTATTAAAAACTCGTGCTATCTAAACAAATTATTATGAATTAAGAAAATACAACAACTTCTGAAAACATGCGTAATTTAAAGTGTTAAATAAACTAGCAGTCGGACTAGCTAGTATATTCAACTTCAAATAAATTGTAATAGTTCAGCATGTTTTTGGGCTCTTTTCTATCGTCATTCCAAATTTGTGCCACCAAAACCATTGCGGCATCTTTGAATTATTTGGCACGGGAACATGTAATTGGTCCATTAGGTAGCTCAATCGGGTCATGGTTGACGTCCGTCACAGGCTTCGTAGGTGAGTTCGTATCATCCCCTCCCTCTTTAAGTTGATTCGTCCTCGAATCGTCACCTACATCGAAAGGAGAAAGATCAAAAACATTAAAACTTGCACTCACATTATACTCACCTGGTAAGTCCAATTTATAAGAGTTGTCATTTATTCGCTCAAGGACTTGAAATGGTCCATCTCCCCTAGGAAGAAGTTTAGATCGTCTTTGCGTTGGAAACCTTTCTTTTCGCATATGAACCCAAACCCAGTCCCCCGGTTCAAAGTGAATGTGCCTACGGCCTTTGTTGGCTCGTTGCTCGTATTCCTTAGTTTTTGCCTCTATGTTGTCCCTAACCTTTTGGTGCAACTGCTTAACATATTCAGCTTTGCGTTTTCCATCTACATCATAAGTTGATTAGAAGACAAAGGTATTAGATCAAGCGGTGTTAATGGGTTAAAACCATACACAACTTCAAATGGGGAAAATTTAGTAGCAGAGTGTATAGAGCGATTGTAAGCAAACTCCACGTGTGGTAGGCAGTCTTCCCACGTCTTTAAATTCTTCCGAATGATTGCTCGTAGCAATGTTGAGAGAATTCGATTTAGCACCTCGGTTTGGCCTTCCGTTTGCGGGTGGCAAGTGGTAGAGAATAGTAACTTGGTTCCTAACCGTCCCCACAGTGTTCTCCAAAAAATGGCTAAGAAATCTTGCATCCCGATCAGATACGGTCGTCTTAGGCATGCCATGCAACCTAACCACTTCCTTAAAGAAAAGATTAGCAATATTCACAGCATCATCAGTTTTATGTCAAGCTATAAAATGAGCCATTTTAGAGAATCTATCCACAACCACAAATATTGAATCTCGTCCATTCTTGCTCCTTGGCAAACCTAGCACAAAATCCATAGAAACATCAGTCCAAGGAGTTTCAGAAATGGGTAAAGGTTTGTATAAACTGTGCGGGTTAGTTTGAGATTTAGCCCTTCTACAGACAATGCATCTCTCACAACATCGTTCTACATCTCGTCGCATCTTAGGCCAAAAGAAGTGCTCTTGAAGGGTGGCTAAAGTTTTAGCAATTCCAAAATGTCCCATCAATCCACCACTATGAGCTTCATCTACTAGCACTTTTCGTACAGATCCTTGCGGAATGCATAGTTTACCTTTTCGAAACAGATATCCGTCATGGCGGTAGTATTTCTCGTAGGCTCCCTTTTCACATAACTTGAAAAATTCACCAAAATCAGTATCATTCGCATAAAGGTCCTTAAGAAATACAAACCCCATCAGTTTAGAATCCAACACATTTAACAAAGCATACCTTCGGGATAGTGCATCAGCTACTACATTTTTCTTACCTTTTTTGTATTTAATGACATAAGGAAAGGGTTCGAGAAATTCTACCCACTTAGCGTGTCACTTGTTGAGTTTATGCTGCCCCCTTAAATACTTCAATGACTCGTGGACGGTATGAATCACGAATTCTTTGGGCAGAAGGTAGTGTTGCCATGTCTCCAAGGCTCGAATTAGAGCATACAATTCCTTGTCATATGTTGAATAGTTTAAGACAGCACCGTTGAGCTTTTCAATGAAGTACGCAATGGGGCGTCCGTCTTGCATAAGTACATCGCTAATACCTAACCCTGAGGCATCACATTCTAACTCGAAAGTTTTGTCAAAGTTTGGTAAAGCTAATAGTGGTGCTCGAGTCAAACAGTCTTTAATTATCAAAAATGCTTTCTCTTGTTCTTCTCCCCAAACAAAGTTAGAATTCTTACGGATTACACCAGTCAATGGTGCGGCCAATGTGCTGAAGTTCGGAACGAATCGTCGATAAAAACTAGCCAATCCATGAAAGCTCCGAACTTGGGAAATATTTGTCGGACGGGGCCATTCTTGGATTGCCTTAACCTTCTCTTGATCAACTTCAAGGCTTTCCGAACTGACAATAAAACCTAAAAACACAATTTTGTTAGTACAAAAATCACATTTCTGTAAATTTGCATATAAGGTCTCTTTTTGCAAAACTTCTAGGACAGATGTTAAATGTTTCACGTGCTCATCTAAAGTTTTACTATAGACAAGTATGTCGTCAAAGTATACGACACAAAATCTATAGATGAAAGATCGCAACACGTGGTTCATGAGTCGCATGAACGTGCTTGGGGCATTTGTTAGCCCAAATGGCATAACGAGCCATTCATAGAGTCCTTGCTTTGTCTTGAAAGCAATCTTCCACTCGTCACCCTTGCGCATACGTATTTGATGATATCCGCTTTTAAGGTCGATCTTTGAAAATAAGCTTGCTCCACTTAATTCATCGAGCATGTCGTCCAATTGTGGGATAGGGTGTCAGTACTTGATCATGATTTTATTGATGGCTCGGCAATCTACGCACATCCTCCATGTCCCATCTTTCTTGGGAACTAACAAGACGGGCACAGCACAAGGGCTTAAGCTCTCGCGTACATACCCCTTTTCAAGAAGTTCATTCACTTGTTTTTGGAGTTCCTTCGTCTCTTCCAGATTGCTTCGGTAAGCTGGTCTATTTGGAATTGTGGCTCCCGGTGCAAAGTCTATTTGATGTTCTATTCCACGAATAGGGGGTAATCCGCTTGGAATCTCTTCCGGAAATACGTCTCAAAATTCCTGTAATAGAGACAAAATAGAGGAAGGTAACTTGTCATCAAAATCGTTAGTTCCAAAGAGACTTTCCTTGTACATAAGTACCAACAGTGGTTGTTTTAACAACATAGACTTCCGGATTTCTCTCTTTAACATAAAAACTTTCCTTTTCACTCTCGTCTTTCATTTCTTTTTCTTTTTGTTCCCACTCTTTTTTTTTATCACTCATTTTCTTACTCTTCTTCTTTTCTAAATTCTTTTCTTTTTCTTTCTCATTTTTCCGCTCACTTTCTTTTGATTTTTCAATCTAAGCCTTCATCTTCAATTGATCTTCGTAAACTTGCTTGGGTGTTAGCGGAGCTAGTGTCACGTTCCGACCCAAGTGTTTGAAAGTGTACCAATTAGTGTAGCCGTCATAGATTACTTACTTGTCAAATTGCCAAGGTCGTCCAAGCAAGAGATGTCCTGCTAGCATCGGAACCACATCGCACAAGACCTCATCTTGATACTTCCCTATTGCAAAGGAAACTAAAACTTGTTTTGTGACCTTAAGTTCTCCCGCATCGTTAAGCCATTGTAATTTATACGGATGGGGATGTTTGGTGGTAGACAATCCGAGTTTCTCCACCAATATGGTGCTAGCCATATTAGTACAGCTTCCTCCATCAATAATGACGCAACAAATCTTCCCTTGCACTTGGCAACGTGTATGGAAGATGTTTTCGCGTTGTTGTTCATTTTCGACACGTTGTAAGCTAAGACTCCTTTTTATCACCAAGATCTCTCCATTTTTGGCTTGTTTTACTTCTTCCTCGTCTTGGTACGTCTCACTGGCATCATCTTCCTTTTCACTTTCGGATTCAATCTCGCCATTATCTCGAATAAACATAGTGTTTCAGTTTGGACATTGACTTGCAATATGGCCTCGTCCCAAACATTTGAAACACTTAATGTCTCGGGACCAATTCGGAATAGCTTCCATTTTGCCGTTGCTTGTCTCACCAATTGGCTTGTTAAACTTGGGTAAGCCACTTGTTTCTTTAGCTCGGCTCGGTATGTCCCGTTTTTTGGTCACTTGCCCCCACTTAGATGTTGAAGCATGATTGGGGGTTGCTCTAGGCGTAGTTCTTTGTTTTAGCTATTTTTTGACCTTTATTGCCATGTGAACCATTTCAATGATATCGATGTAATGGTGTAATTTTATAACATTTGCGATATCTCGATTAAGGCCGGCGCTAAAGCGTGCCATTGTGGCTTCTTGGTCTTCCTCTACATTGGCTCGGATCATGGCCACTTCCATTTCCTTGTAGTAATCCTCCACGCTTCGATGACCCTGAGTTTGGCTTTGCAACTTTTGATGCAACTCGCGATGATAGTAGGTTGAGATGAATCTCTTTCGCATTAGTGCCTTCATTTCTGCCCATGTAGATATTGGATGTTCACCATTCCGTCTTCGGCTCGTTGCTAATTGATCCCACCAAATAATGGCATAATCAGAAAATTCGATGGCAGCAAGTTTCACCTTCTTATTTTCTGAATAATTATGGCATTCAAAAATTAAATCCACCTTCTTTTCCCACTCAAGGTAGGCTTCCGGATCAGACCGCCCTTGGAAAGCAGGAATCGCCATTTTAATATTCTTCAAGTCGTCATCGGCCTATTCTCAATCTCTTCGCTCTCAAACTCGTGGACCTCCTCTTCGTTCGTTGTGTTCAAAAGCCGGATTACTGTCGGCTTCACTTGGTTCGTAGATGTCGTTGTCATGTAACCAAAGTTGTTCTCGTCCCCTTCTCGAAATTGGAGGGGTGTTTGCTCGAGGCCTCCATTCATCTCTTCGATCCAATCGTTCATTGATTGATTGGACCAAACGTGTGATTTCACGCATTATTGTTTGCAAATCCGGATCTCTCCCTTCGGGATCATTCCTTCGGGGTTGCAATCCTCTTCCACCTCCGGCGGCGTCGAATGCTTCGTCGCTTATTATTCGACGTTCGGGACTCTTAGACATGTTAAACAGAATTAATGAATCCTCACTTGTTCACTCACAAAGAAATTATCAACACTTACACTCGTGTTCTCGCTCAATTTCTGGCTTTTTCCTTAATGTAATCACTCTTGCCTTTTACCGCTCGAATTCACTCTTCTAGATTCTAGAAGGTTGTCTTCGACTTACTAGCAACTCGTAGGTCATTTCAAGAGAAAGAGGTTAAAAATTGGTTTCGAAAAAAAAAAAGTAGGCTTTGAAAGGGTAGAAAGGTTGATAGGTGATGGTTCGGAAAATAAGGGTCGACAGTAGATATGGTGAATTATGAAGAGTTTGAAAATCAAGATACTACGATACTTTTTTTTTTGACTTGAATTTTTTTTAAACTTACTCAGAAAAACTCGAGATGATCAAAACGTGCCTAATTTGATTGGCTCTGATACCAACTAATACGAATCATCTCGGGTTTGAAAACGAATCGTAAATGTTGCCCGATTGTAAACTAGGTAGTTTTTCTTCTGAATAACAAAAAGGATAATTCTTCAAAGGTAAAGATAGGTACGGGGTGAGATGGATACGTATTTGAAACAAGAAAGAACCTTTAATAAAAATTAAAGACCCGAATCTTATAAGTTTCAAATTGATGAAAGGAGTTTTGAAATAAAACCGAGACCCACTATCTAGCAAGATAGGAACCAACGGTATAGGTAAATGAACGCCACACTCGAAAGGATGATAAGTTCAAAACAAGGATAAAACGATGCCACTAGAAAACTAGATAAGTCAATTCAAACCTTGAGAATTAGGAGTGTGAATACTCACCAAAAGAAATTCTTCTTTCCTTCAAATTCAAAAGTTTTTCCTCATGAAGAACAATGACAAATATTTATAGGCTAAATCTCGGTAGCCCAATGTCTCAAACAAATTAAAGGAAATTAAAATTATTCAAATTGTGACCGTCCATGCTAGGTGCCAAATACTTCAGGTTGTTGTGCCATTTTTGCTCCACTAGGATCATCATGTTGATTAATCAATTGCTTGTGCCATTTATGCACCACACACCCAAATGTTTGATTTTATTCTCCACCATCGCCGTCCATCATGTTCATAAGAAGACAAGGCCTATGTTTATTTTATTCAACAAACATGCCGTCCAAGCTTCCACTTTGCTTATCCTCCCATTTGTTTAATCACCACTAATTGTTCATGCCGTCCATGCCTTATACCACCAAGCTTATTAAAACAAAACAAGTATGCTCCATTTAAGTTGCCATTGCTTAGTCAAGTGCTCACCCATGCCTTGGTGGTCTTCATTTATTTATTCCTTGGATATATTTAATTCCCCACACGCATGCCTTAAAAAAATATTCAAGACTATTCTTTTGTGCCGCCCAACATAATGCCATCTCCACTTGACTTTGGTTTATTTTATTCATGCTCACCCTTCATGGCCGCCCATAAGCTTCAAGTTGCTCCCAATATTTATTCCATTAAAATAATGGAGCATGCTGTCCCATTCTTTCTTATTTCAATACTAGTGCCGTCCCTTGCCTTTAAGCACAATAAACAAATGATTCCATGCATCAAAACGTGGAGCATTCCTTCATGGCCTCCCATAAGCTTCAAGTTGCTCCCAATATTTTAATCAATTCCATTAAAATAATGGAGCATGCCGTCCCATTCTTTCTTATTTCAATACTAGTGCCGTCCCTTGCCTTTAAGCACAATAAACAAATGATTCCATGCATCAAAATGTGGAGCATTCTACAAACATAAAAAAAAACCCACAATATTAGTAAATTTTCGGATGAGCACAGTTAGCACACACTTCAATTACTTTATTTGAAACACTAACAAAACAAACACACTAACATTCAACTATGACAAAGGACTTATTAAAAACTCGTGATATCTAAACAAATTATTATGAATTAAGAAAATGCAACAACTTCTGAAAACATGCGTAATTTAAAGTGTTAAATAAACTAGCAGTCGGACTAGCTAGTATATTCAACTTCAAATAAATTGTAATAGTTCAGCATGTTTTTGGGCTCTTTTCTATCGTCATTCCAAATTTGTGCCACCAAAACCATTGCGGCATCTTTGAATTGTTTGGCACGGGAATGTGTAATTGGCCCATTAGGTAGCTCAATCGGGTCATGGTTGACGTCTGTCACAGGCTTCGTAGGTGAGTTCGTATCAAGCCTCGTCTCGAAGAAGAGACACAACCCCCTTCAACTTCTCCTCCGCCGTGAAATCCAAATCATTCATTACACACTCAGTCGCATCCAACCAATACTCAGCTGTGTTAGGGGCTACGCCAGAAACTCCCCTAAACACTTCTGCCCCATTGGCCCTAAGCCGCTCCGGCACAGATTTCCGGGCTCCTGTGGCCATGCCTACTCCAGCAACCCTCTCTAAAACCCTTAACATCGCCTGAGATACAGCATCATCTCCGGGCGCCTCATCCCGAAATTCTCATAGCATACAGATCCAGATCAGGCATCTCGTTTTCACGACCGTGGCCAAACCTCACGGCTCGACACGGTCCTCCTACCCCTACTGCGTCTACGTGGCGGACGTTCTCTACCCCTTGTACTCATTCATCCGTTCATCGTTTATCTGATTAAGAATTTTATGTGTCATTAATTTCTTTCACTGATTAACCACGAGCAGTCTTATGAACAGTAGTTAAGAGTAATTCTTTCGAATTCGCAACTACATTTACAATTCAGCCTCAAATTCAAATCTCCTAGTTCTAGAAACTACATACATTCAACAAGCAACATACAGACAACATCCATACACCTAGATTTAACACTTAAGGGTATTTTCGTTATTCCTCTTTCCAGGGGTATTTTCGTAATTTTATCCTACAGAGGTATTTTCGTAATTTTCCAAAATAGGGTTTCTTGGTGATTTTTTGAAATAAGGTATTCTGGTAATTTTGCAATCCGGGGGTATTTTGGTAATTTTGAAATCAGGGGTACTTTGGTTATTTTAAAAATCAGGGGCATTTTGGTCATTTTGTAAATCAGGGGTAATTTGGGTAATTTTTACAAATCAAAGGTATTTTCAAAAATTTTACGAAACTAAGGTTTTTTCTTTTTTTTTTTTAAAAACAGGGGTATCTTAGAGAATTGATTTCAAAAGAATAATAGTGGCGTTCAAGTGTTTGTGGTTTTTGAATAATGTTGTGTGTTGTATGTTTTTTGTACAAAATTCCGTTGACTTTGTAAATCGAGGTATTTCCGTAAATCTGAGGGTATATTTGCAAATCATGGGTATCTTGGTAGTTTTCAAAATAAGGGCATTTTCATAATTTTGTGAAAATAGGGTGGCTAGCCCTTTCGGGTTTTAGTTATGGATTTTGGCCCGTCAACAAATCCTCGCGGCTAGGGTGAGCAGTCAGTCCTACGCACCAAGTAGGATTCAGCGAAGAGGAGGTGAGTCACTAGGATCGCTTAAGTACTGTGCTCTTAGGATCCAATCCTAGACATGCGCATGCCTGTTGCCACATCCTAGTCTTGCGACTCGTTGACGGGTTTGTTTAGTGAAATTAAGTCTTATGAGATTTTAAGAGTTGTTTCAACTAGGCCTAAAGTCCATCAAGTTCTAATCTATATTGTCTACATCCCATAAAGCCCATAAAGCCCATATATATTTCACACAATGGTTTAGAATACTTACCTGGCGGACTTGGGCCGGAGACGCAGGTGCCATGCTGAGAAAACCCTCCTGTATGATTTATCAATATATAAAAAACCTATTTTGAGAAAACGTTTTGAGCCCAAAACCCCAAGGTCGAGTTTTGAACCGGGTTTAATACCAATTTGTAACACCCCAAACCCGGCCCAAACACTACAATCGGGACTGGTATGTCACTTGAGTGATTTACAAAGCATGTCAAATTTTGGAAAACAATTACTAGGTTTAATCATTAATACCGAAAACTTAATAATTTATTAACGCAGATAAGCTATAAAGTTATAAATTGCCTTAGTGAATTTTAAATAAAAATTGAAATTTTGTACATTTCTTAGCTTAACTTTAAACATAAAATTAAAATGTCTAATAATAAAACCCAACATAAACCCAAAAACATAAATAATAGTCTAATGGCCTATGGCCTTATTACAACGAGATTTAAACCCATTAAATAAAAATATAAAATAATATTCTAAAGTCTTTTTGCTGAATCCAAATGTTCTTTTGCATGGTCACCTTGCTCTCCTCTCCAGCCCGGTCCGATGCACTAAGTGCTACCTGAAATTGTTAAAATAATAAGGTGAGCCGCGAAACTCAGTGTGCAACCCTCGTGCACTATCAGACTGGGCCTTAGCCACAGATCAGAATATAAAACATAATATAAAAGATAACATACATAGAACCCAACCCAATCCTAGGTTTCCATCCGCTACACACCACCCTTACCTGCCAATCACACCATTGGGGATTTCTACAATCAACCCATACCGCTACACACCATCGATGGCAGTCATGCTGCAGTTAGCTGCTCATCGTCAAGTTGTGACAGAGTCACTAGGCTGAAATGGCAAAAGCCACCAGAAACAGAGTTGTGACAGAGTCACCGGTGACGTAAAGCGAGTTGTGACAGAGTCACCGGTGACGAAAGAGAGTTGTGTGAGTCACCGGTGAAATGGCATAAGCCACCAGAACAGATCACTTTTCCTTTTCATCAATCACCCAACCCCAAGCATACATGGAAATCGACGTACAAAACATATCATTTTTAACAGAAACATTCACTGAGGAATGGCAGAAAACACTAACCTGATATTTAACCTTTACCCTTCTCGGGTTTTCAAACGTTATGCCGGGGTTTCGGCATTTAACAGAGTGTAGCAGATTTATTACTTATGTGTATATATATTAACATTCAATCTAATGGTGTGAGAAGTTACACGCTTGATATACTTTTAGTCAATATTCCTGCTACCCGGATTTACTACCTCCAGTCTATAACCTTGCTTAAAAGCCAGAAAAACACGGAGATTTGGCCTCCCCTACAATCGGCCAAGGGTTAGTAAATCCAGAATTTACCCGCTAAAATCAATAGATCTCCTTACCTTGAAATCTCGAAAGTAACACGATTCGAGTATTACTGAACTTATGACTTAGAGATCCACGCGATTGACTCCTCTTCAGATCCCGGAATGCCGAAAATAAGAGAGAAATAAGAGATTAGTTTCTAAATTGCCATTCGACAGGGGACTTTGAAAAGCCGAAGAAGATTTGGTTTTCTCAAATCAACACTTACCTAAAGTTTCCTTTAGATTTCGGTACAAGTAGGCACCCTAGAGTGATTTCGGCACACACAGAAAACTAGATCTCACGATTCCGGCTTTTATGCAAAATCTCGAAAAAGACAAACTATTGCGTTTTTGGCTTTTTCTTTTAGAAGATCTGGGTGGTATGTTTCAGCTAACAAGGGAAAGTGAAAAGAGAGTAAAGAGAGGCTTGATGATTCGGCTAAGGTGTCTCAAAGAGATGAAAAAGAGAGAATTCGGCCAACTGAAGAAAAAGAAAGGAGAGGGAGAATAAAGTAGAAACTTCGGAAGAGAAAAGAGAAAAGATGAGAGCTTTAGCAGCAAATTTTGGCACCCCCCTCTGCATATAGAAAACCGATTCCTCCCCTTAGCAGAGATTGATTTTCGGCCAACACTGCAACACATGATAGCTCCTATCCTTTTCCCTTATCTTAATCTGTTATCTCCTCAAAAATATCCTTTATCTGCTTATTGTCCACATAAAATAAATCCCTAAATAATAGCCTTGTGGCGTCCCCCCTTACTCTTTTAAGTACCGAAATTTAGCCCTATAACTTGGGCTTCAAGCAACCACAATTTGGGCCTTCCTCATGCACTAGTGACGCCACCCTCTTCCTTCCTTGTGGCGCCTCCTAACTTTGGGCCCCAAGCCCAATTTGACATTTTTAACATAGATACCTACTTTTAAACCATATAATACCCAAACAGAATATTTTAACTGAGGTCTCAGCCCATTCCTGAGCCCAATTAGTACCTCAAATCCTCAATTTAATATCTTAAGCACACATTACACAAAATGCACAAGCCCATAAATTCAGGATGTTACATCGCCCCTGAGTGGGAAACTTTGAAAATTGGCATAATAGTAAATTTAACCCTTAACATTTATACATTATGTTAATTTGTCTCTATTCTAAAAAATCTAACTCTAAACATTTACACATTGTGTAATTTGGCCTTTTTTGTTTTTATACTTTTCTTTGTGGCCATTTCACCTGAAAAACTAAAAAAATATCAACTAAATTTGGTTGAAAATATACAAAACATGAGAATACCCAGAAATTCAAGATAATAATTTTCATATTTTCTCATTCTTTTAAAATTAACCATCAACACCACAAAGAAAAACAAAATTGCAAAAAAAAAAAAAAGAAAAAGAGAGAGACCAAATTACACAATGTATAATTCTTGAGGATTATTTTTTTAGAATCTAAACTTGTAACACCCCAAACCTGGCCTAGACGTTATAGTCGAATCTGGAAATGTTACGTGAAATTGATTGGAATCTGACTTCCATTTTTTTTTGAAAACATCGTATAACTTTTTGTTATACTTATTAGTTAAACCATCACTTATTTACATTTTCAAAATAAGTCGAATAATTTGTAGCGGAAGTTCTTAAGAAGTTGTATTTTGGAAAACCGATTTTGTTTTCTCGAAAATGGTTGAATGCTTAAAAACGGTTATTTTCGTAAAGTTGTTTAATCAAACGTCATGCTAGAAACCCCAAATTAAAATCCAAATCCAAAATAAAACCTAGAAATCTAGAGAGTCCAAATTTTACAAAACTCTTAACCTAGAATTTAAATAAGTTTAATTTAAGTAAAAAATAATTTACGAAAGAATGGACATAATCGAGCTTCCATCGCATTGATCCGCCTAAGTCTGAGGGTTACCTAAAATTATCAGACAAACAAAGAGTGAGTTTTTATAACCCAGTGTGCAACTCATAAGAAATAGAATCTCAAATTCAGTTACATGGCAGATTAGATACAAACTTATTTCATAAACATAACCAGAATCATATCAGAATAATACATATATAGATATATATAATCTACCCCATCCTATACACACCAACTACGACCATCCCAACACCCCACGTGGGGTATAAAACAACCACCTAGCCCTACACACTGCTTAGTGTCCATACGACACTTTTTAGAATAATCGCAGCTATGCTACAAGTATAATGGCAAGATATCACCTCATACAGAACACTTCCTCCATATAATACATACCCCAACCCATAATCAGACATAAACAGAAAATAACAGATTTTCGAATACACATATCAAACATACTCGTACAATAGAAGCAGAACATGCTTTGTACATAACAAATCGTACATGTTAAACGTTATTTACGTCAAGATTCACATCATCAGACTAACAGAAATCATGCTTAATAGCTTATATTAACACATACCGACCCCACGGAAGGCCCATAGTCGATCAGGATGAAGTGTACGGCCTTAGAGAAAAATTATGAAATTTGGGCCCACACGCCCCAAAATGGCTTGCTCAGGAGAGCCCACACACCTAAAATGGCCTTCCCCGTGTGGCCCACATGGCATGGCACACAGCCTAAAATGGCCTAGGCCGTGTGGCATCGACAAACCCTAATTTTGGCTTTCGTCGATCACCATTTTTCGAGTTTCTCGTTACACACCTAGCTTGATTTTGATGCAAAAACAACCACGAGACCTTCGAAATCGCCAACGAATAGCAATCACACCCATGAGTTAGGTCGTTGGAGTAAAATCCTTAATCTTCTCCAATCCGAATGAAGAAAATCGGGAAATTCAAATAGCAGCAATTCAATTGAATGATTTGTGAGTAGAATGAAAAGAAGAAACAAAAGAGATTTGTGGAGAAAAGAAAAAGAAAAAATTTCAAGAAAAAGAGGAATTTTGGGAAACAAAATAAATGTAAAAATAAAATTAAAGCTAAAAATATATCTTAACTCCCCGCTACATCACTAACAACCTAATCCCACCAAAACTGACATATTGATCCTCATCCAACTACCTCCGAATTTCAATTCCAGCAAACCTCTACTACACAACTAGCATACACACATAGAAGCAAAAATTATTGCCAAACACTCATTCGAGGATTCAAACACAGGACCCTAGGGCAAACTAACACTTACCACTTGAACCAACAAGCTCATTTTGATATGAGTTGACTGAAAATATAATATAAGTCAAGCAATTAAGGATAAGGCTAGGAACAAAAATAGCAGAATTTCCAAAAGTGGGACTTAAACCCAAGACCTCAAACACACACACACATCACTTAACTACTGAAGCAAATACTTATTTATGACAAAATTCATAAAAACAAAATTTAATAAATCAAGGCGTTACAACTCTACCCCCTAAAAGAAATTTCAACCTCGAAATTTACCTGATTCAAACAGATGCGGATATTGTTGATGGATCAAGTCCTCAGGTTTTTACGTGGCTTCTTTAGTGCCTTGATTCAACCACAGAACCTTCTCTAATGGAATAGATTTCCCCCTCAAGACCTTAAAATCTCTATCCAAAATCTGAACTGGCTCCTCCTCGAATGTCAAATCCGGTCTAACCTCGATCTCCTTAACAGGAAAAATATGAGATAGGTTTAACTGATACCGCCTTAACATAGAGACATGGAACACATCATGGATACGATCTAACTCTGAAGGTAGCTCTAGCTGATAAGCAACCGGTCCCACATGTTTCTGAATTCGATACAGCCCAATGAACCTAAGGCTCAACTTGCCCTTACGTCTAAACTATAGAAATTTCTTCCACGAAGATACCTTAAGGAACACATAATCACCCACAGAATACTAAATGTCCCTACTCTTCAGATCTGTATAGGACTTCTATCTATCAAAAGCCGCTTTAAGGTGATCCCGAATTAGTCTGACTTAGTCTTCAGTCTCAGAAACCAACTCAGAGCCCAAAATATGTCGCTCACCTAACTCAGTCCAACGTAAAAGGGTACGACACTTAGGACCATACAGAGCCTCATAAGGTGCCATATGAATGCTAGATTGGAAACTATTATTGTAGGTGAACTCGGCTAATGGCAAAAAATCCTCCTAAATTCCTCAAAATTTGATCACACAACTTTGAAGCATATCCTCTAGTATCTGAATCACCCTATCAGATTGACTATCTATCTAAGGATGGAAAGCAATACTGAAGTCCAATTTGGAACCTAAAGCCTCATGAAGTTTTCTCTAAAATTGAGAAGTGAGACGAGGATCCCTATCAGAAATAATCAAGACCGGTACCCCATGAAGTATCATGATCTCATAAATATATAACTTGGCTAACTTCAGAAAAGAATAATTCATCCAAAAAGGAATGAAGTGGAAAACTTGGTCAACCTATCTACGATGACCCATACAGAATCCTTCTTAGTAGGTGTTAGGGGCAACCTACTAACGAAGTCCATAGTCATATGCTTTTATTTCCACATGAGAATCTTAACGAGTTGAAGCAAACCCAAATGCAACTGATGCTCAGTCTTCCCGTTTCAAACCAAGCCACCAGTACAGTTCACGAAGATCTTGATACATCTTATTTCCACAGGAATGCATAGCATAAGGGCTACTATACGTTTCCCGTAGAATAGTTTATCTCAAACTAAAGTTGTTAGGCACACAAACCTGTAATTGAAAACACAAAACCCTGTCACTATTCAATCCAAAATCAGACGTACTACCATCCTTCACCTGATAGAACTATTAAACCAGAAAGTCATCCCCCAACTGTTTATCCCAAATTTGATCGATCCAAGTCGGGTTAACTTGCAACTCGGCTAATAGACCCCCATCATTGAACAGACTTAGGCGAGCAAACATCGCCCTCAAATTAGACATGACGTTACGACTAATAACATTGACCACCATATTAGCCTTACAGGATGATACTCAATTGAGCATTTGTAATCCTTAAGCAATTCAACCCATCTAAGCTGCCTAAGGTTCAACTTCTTCTCGGTAAGGAGGTATTTAAGGCTCTTATGATCGGTATAAATAGTACACTTTTCACCATATAATAGTACCTCAAAATCTTTAAGGAAAAGGCAACAACAACTAACTCGAGATCATGCATCGGATAGTTTCGTATGACTTAAGTTATCGAGATGCATCAGTCACAATCTTGCCATCTTGCATTAGTACACAACCCAAATTGACATGATACGCATCATTATATACCACAAACTCCTTACTAGATTCAGGCTGTATCAGAACATGAACCTGAGTCAAAACAGATTTGAGTTTCTCAAAGCTCCATTATTGCTCATCAGTCTAGACAAAAGGGGTGTTTTTACACAACAACTTAGTTAGAAGATATGCAATTAACGAGAACCCCTTGACAAATCTCCGATAATAGCTCACAAGACCCAGAAAACTGCGGATCTCAGAAACATTCTTGGGCTATTTCACTCAAGCACAACCTCAATTTTCCTAAGATCCACTCATATTTTCTCTACAGAAACCACATGCCCCAGAAAAGTTAGTTCCCTTAACCAGAATTCACAGTTGCTCAACTTAGCATAAAGTTGTTTCTCTCGAAGTATTTGAAAGACTGCTCTAAGATGCTCATCATGATCACCTTCGATCTTAGAGTATATCATAATATTGTCGATAAAGGCTACAATGAATTGATCCAAATACGACTGGAAAACCCGGTTTATCAGATCCATGAATGCAGCCAGAGCATTTGTCAAACCAAATGGCATGATTAGGAACTCGTAGTGCCCACAGCGAGTCCTAAAAGTAGTCTTGTGAACATCAACTACCTTAACCTTAAACTGATGATTCCCAGAACAGAGATCTATTTTGGAAAACATAGAAACCCTACAAAACTGATCAAATAGGTCATCGGTTCTCGAAAGTGGGTACTTATTCTTCATCGTTAACTTATTTAATTGATGGTAGTCGGTACACACCGGTGCCCCCCATGGAGACACACTAGGATGGATGAATCCATGATCAATAAGTTCCTGAAGCTGAGCCTTTAACTCCATAAGCTCTTTCGGTGCCATATGATAATGGGTGATGGACACTGGAGCTGTACCCGGTATAAGCTCAATACCAAATTCAACTTCCTGTTTCAGAGGCAAACTCGGTAATTCCTCAGGGAAAACATCCAGAAATTTCTTAACTGTTTGGATGTTCCCAATAGAATAGTCCATGGAAGCTGAATCGCTTACAAAAGACAAATACACTTCACATCCCTTTCAAACCAGTTTTTTAGATACAAGAGCGGAGATCATATTAGATAAGTAATCTCGACGCTAACCGATCATAACCACCTCTACATCATTCTTAGATATCAGAACTACCCTCTTAGTGGCATAATTCAAACTAACTCGATGCTCTACAAACTAGTTTATTCCTAGAATTAGATCAAATTCTCCAAACGATAGTTTTAGTAAATTAGCTAAAAAACCCCTTGTACCTCTAATGGTACATTCCTATACAGTTTATTGACCCGAAAAGATTGGCCCAATAGACTAAGTACAGTAATTTCATCGAAAGTGCTTTCAACCAAAACCCCTAAGTTCACAGAGATAGAGTTAGCTACATATGAGTGTGTTGACCCTATGTCTATTAGTACAAAGTAAAGGACATCATAAATAAGGAATGTACCCGTAATCACATCAGTGATGTCTCTGTCCCCATGACATCGAGTAGCATAAACCAACGTAGGCTGCCTTGCCTCAGTTTGATTAGCACCTCTGCCCGGTGCTCTTTGCTCCTACCGATATAATTACCACCCCTGGATGGACCACAGCCCTTAGATGGCTGGTGAACTGCCCGCTGAGGCTGGACAAAACTCAAAGCTAAAGCTTGCATCTAATCAAAACACTGTGGGCAATCTCTGATACGGTGCTCCATCGACCCACATCGCAGACATGCTCCCAACCTCCTCCAACACTCGTTCGGGTAGCATCTACCATAATCTCTACATGACAGAGCCACAGTAGGAGTAACTGAGACCCCAACTCTCGAAGGCCCATCAGATCTGTCCTATTTCTTAGGCCTCTAAATCCCTCCTATTCTTACCTCTCTCACAGTTCCTATTATCACACTCCACTCGCTTAACCTCCTCAGCAATCTTAGCATTGTCGACTAAGACGACGAATTCTCGCTCCTTTTATGGAGTTATCAAAACTTTCAGATTATCCTTTAAACCATCCTCAAAGCAAACATATTTCTCAAACTCAGTCTTCACCATCCCACGAGCGTAACGGCTTAATCTAAAAAATTTGGCCTCATACTTGGCCACAGTCCTATCCCCTTGAGTGAGGTTCATAAAATCGCATCTACGGGCATCCACATAACTCGCCCCTACATATTTACTCTGGAAGGTAGTCTTAAAATACTCTCAAGAAATTTGACCTGGTTGAGTACCCTCCTCAACCATTAACCACCATTGATACGTCTTATCGTAAAGCAAAGATACTGCACCCTTCAATTTTTGCTCAAGGGTACAGTCAATATCATTCATAATTCTCTTGGAGGCCTCCAACCAATATTCGACCATAGTAGGGGCGGCTCTAGTGACACCTTTAAACATCTCAGCACCATTACACAAGAGTCTTTTAATTACCGACCCACGGCTCCTAGAACCAGAAGGGGGTCCAGTGACCCTCTCCAACACTCTAAGCATGGCTTGGGACAATGCGTTGTCCCCAATCGAGTGACTATGAAACCCAGTTTTAGTAGTAGGTGTAGCCGACTCGTATCCAATTTAGGCATACTACCCATCGAAGATGACTTAGCTCGAGTCCCTCTATAGTGACTGCCACACCCATGAGTACCCGACTACGTGTTCCAAGAGCACTCATTGTAATCACAATTTTATCTACATTACAAAGTTTTATGTATCAATTTCATTGCTTATTAGCAAGTATTTTATACTTCATGTAACACCCCAAACCCGGTCTAGACTTTATGGCTGAATCTGGTGACGTCATATGATAGTGCTTTGGAAAACATAACTACGTTAAAACCATTTTTGGATATCTTGGGCTTTTGTCAAAACATGTCGTTTAATTATTCATTATCCATTTTCAAAACATTATCTGTTGTGGAAGCTTTTAAAATTATTTGCAAAGTTTTACGCATTTTATTAAAATATTTGTTTATTTTGAAAACTCGCGTCTCATCCTACTGCTAGCAGTTCATAAAATAAAAATATCAAATTTTAAACAAAAATCCAAAAGGCCTTATTACATAAAATTTACCCAAATATAACCAAACCATAATTAAAAATAAACCGTAAATAAGTGTCTGGAACCGTGGCCACTGTCGAGTCCTCTGCTGTACCGATCTGTCTACTGCTAGAGATTACCTAAACAGATTAAACAGAAAAGGGTGAGTTTTTGCAAACTCAGTGTGTAATCCCCACAGAAAACATTCACACAGTCATATCAGAAAACATACATAAATTCATAGTTTGGGTCTGAGCCCCTTCAGAAACAGTGTGGACTTTAGCCAACTTAGATACAAAATCAGACTTATTACAGGGCCTTAGCCCATTTCAGATAGAATATGCAGAAAATAGTGTCCTACCCACTAGCCTCTATACACCAACTCCGTCCAACCCTACTGATGGGCTCGAAACTAACTAATATTTCTACAAAGGCAAGCGCACCTATCGAACAGTAGTATAGCTCTGATGAGTCTAGAATATCGTATCCACAAGGACTAAAATTACTAGTATAAACTATCTTTCTATTATTTAGCCTAATAATTAAGGGGATTTGTTTTAATCTAAAAATTAACTAACTAATTTACTATGAATGCGGCATAGAGTGAAGAAAGTAATCAATTAAACCAATGAATAAAGACAATACCAAAGGAAGAATCCACCAAAACTTCACTTATTATTTTGACTCTGAATTGAATGATTTATTCACTTGTCTTGATCTGTAGAAATCCCTAAATTATGTTTATTATCTTTTTCGAGACTAAGAACAACTGACTTTAGGTTGATTAATTGAAATCTCTTTCTAATTAAAACCCCTATCGTCGCATTAACTCGATCTATGGATTCCCTTATTAGATTTGACTCTAATCTGGCAGATTTATGTCATCCTATTTCTGAGGCTGCAATTAACTCCACTTAATTATGCTAGATCTACTCTTAAACAGGGACTTTTGCTCCATTGAATAAGCGCATCAAACTTGGATTAATATCCTGAAAATATTAAAGCAAGGGTTAAAAACACATAATTAAGAACAAGACAAGTATTTATCATGTAATTTAGATAATTAAATAATAAGATTCATCTAGGTTTTATCCTCCCTAGGTATTTAGGGAGTTTAGTTCATAACGTAAAAGGAAAACATCTCAGAATAAAAAAAACAAAAAGACATAAAGAACTCAAAAACTCCTAAAGAACTTGATGGAGATCTTTAATCTTGGAGTGGATCTGCTTTCAAGATGAATCCAACTATTTCTTTCAAGTAATTTCTTTGTTCTACTCTGCGTGTTCCCTTAGATCTTCCTCTGGTGTGTATTTATAGACTTTAGAATGCCCAGAAACCCTAAAAATTGGCTTTTTCAGCGTGAAAATAAAGCAGGGTGCAACAGGGACACGGGCGTGTGATTAGCCCGTGTGAGAGTGCCTAGGCTGTGTGTAAATTTTGGTGGCTCGCGATCGACACAGGCTGGCACACGGGCGTGTGTCCAGCCCGTGTGTTTCACACTGGCTTGTGCTCAGCCTGTGTGGTACGGGTTTGGCTGTATGGATCCTTAAGATGGCCTGTTTTATTTGATTTTGGCCCGTTTTTCGTTCCTTTCACTTCCTTATGCTCTCCTAAGTATAGAAACCTGAATTTAATTGATTAGGAGCATTAAATTCATAAAATTGTATAATAAAACATCCAAAAACATGCTAAGCATGAGATTAAAATGTGTTACTTTTATGGTTTATCAAATATCCCCATACTTAAGCGTTTTCTTGTCCTCAAGCAAAATCCTCAACTTACAATTAAAATTAAATTTCCTCAGTTCATAATTCTCATCAATAATGTCTTATCATAATTCACAAATAATCACACATTGATAATTTAACTAAAAGAAAACTAGAGAGTCAAACAATCCAAGTCATACATTTTTATAACATGAAAACATAGGTGTTTCCCCTTATCTAAATAATTACCTTTAATTCAAAACTGACAAGATTCAACATCCTCACTAAAGAGTCGCTCAAATCACTCAAAGTGTTTAAGGTTCAAAAATTAAGCACTCGAAAGTCAATCATGAAAAGTTATTACCATAGGCTTGCTTGAAAATCAAATCTCCACCACTATAAAATGAGATGATACTCAAATCAAAAGGTCTTAAAGAGGTTGTAATGGGGCTTGGGTTAAAGGTGTGGATAAAGGCTGAAAAAGAAGGTTAGAATCGAGATTGAATTGATAAATTACCTTCTAGCAAAAATGCTAATACTGAAAAAGTACATCAATCAGAAATCATGAGCTTCTTCCCACAAAATGAAATTAGTTACTTAAGCTCAAACTCTAATAATAATCAACATAAATGAATATAAATATATCTAATTTTTTTGATAAAAAGAGAGAATTTAACAACTGAAATTAAAAGAACATAGTTAGGCAACTTAACCAAATCAAATCTCGACAAAAAGGGAGTCAATAAAATAGGAAAAACGAATCAAAAATGAGTTTTGGGTTAATGTTAATGGGTGAATCAATAAACGGTTTATTAGGCTCAAAGGGGTTCATAGGGGTTAATTATGAAAGTAGGCTTTTAATGGAATAAGTGGGTTAAAACCTAGGTGCCTTTATCATCTCAGTATATCAAATCAAATGTGTGGTCTCAACATGTATAATCGAAGCTAGTTCTAGAATAACAAATCAATATTTGACACACTCATAACCAATAATAAAATGAGCAAGAAAAGTGAATACTCTAAAAGGTTCAAAATCTCACAAAAAATTATGGTTTTTGATGTCAATCTTGCAAATTTCAAACTTCAAGGTAATATTTAAATTTAGGGCAAACAACCTAACAAAATTGAATTCTAAAAATAGATTTATCATGCTTGATTCTCTAATGTCTTAAAGTTTAAACAATCAATGCACAATTACCTATGACTTAATCCAAACATATCAATAAAAATCATAAATCAATAAAATTTTCATTCTAATAGTAATATGAGGAAATCACTTAAGAATAAGACATAATTCAGGGATTTTCTGATAATGATATAATTAACATCCCCACACTTAAGATGTACATTGTCCTCAATGTACCAAAATAGATAATTAAAAATAATGAGAAAATCATAAGAGAGGGAGAGAAGTGAAACTTCCTGAATTTTGGATGAAATCCGTGGGATAGTGAGCGCGGAATTGTAGATAAAGCAAAGTGAAGTGCATGATTCTGAGCAACTATTAAGAAAATAAACACAACTGTGGAAGAAGATTAAGGGATTACTTGATTAGGAACAATTATAAAAACTAAAATAAAGTTCAAAAGATAAAAGACAAGTCTTTGAAAAGATAATAAAAAAAAATCAAAGGGAAATAGACTAAAAATGAAAATAAAAAGAAAAATAAAAAAGAAAGATAAAAAATAAAATAAATGGACTCAAAGGTCCTCATCGTCAGATGCGTCGTGAGTCGTCGGCGCTGAAGATGAAATATGGAGATGGTGGCAGATCTACTGTAATGTGGCTTAGAGACTGTCGAACCGCTGAAAGCACTGCCGCTCGAAGCGAGTGAGACGCTCAGATATGTCTGTCAAAGTAGGAAAAAAAGAAGGAGGTCGGTGACTTGGAGATGAAGGATGAGGTAGATCCTCATGAGTGAGAGGAACATCAGCAATGAAGTCCTCGGGATCGTCCTGATCATCAGAACGAGACAATCGGTACTGAGGAGGATCAAATCCATGACGCCGCTCGATCATCCTCAGGTGTAGCATGCTTGAGATACCTTGAGATGACATCTGGCCAACAAGTGTGAGTGTAGAGGACTACTCCGGTGTGTCGAGGAGACCGAAGTGTCTAGCTAGATGAGTCATGTAAGGGTCTAAGCAGATGGGTCCTTTCCTATGGCGGTCAGTTTGATGGCGGAAGGATAAACCGATGAAGTACGCCAGATCAAATATATGGCCATGTGCCATGCTCCATAAAAAATATGCGTCATGAGTGGTGATGACTCTGGTGCTCTCTCTCTCTGTCCTGTCAAAGTATGAGCTAAAAGGGCGTGAATATATCGTAGAGCTAGAGAGAGAGAAGTCACTTTCGAGTGGCTAGCGTCATAGTTTGTCAGGCTGCCCGCGAGGTCAATCCAATAACGTGAGGGCGAGTGATGAGTATAGTGATGGAGCTGAAGAAAGTCCTCTGCGCTCATGAACTCCTCTGTGTATAGTCCTAAGGTAGCACCAAATTCTAGGATGCTCATATGACACACCAAACCACTAAGGCGAAAAGTGATGGTGCCTGGCTCATCATGGACCGACATGACGTGCTGAAGGTGAAATGTCGAGCAAAACTCCAAGGTAAGCTCCATATACGTGGGCTCAACGATACTGAAGAAACGGTCCCATGAGGCTATGATGATGAAAGCGCAAACCTCATCAGCGAGGTAGACCTGCTCCAGCACGGCCCAATCAATGCATCGGTCCAAACTTAGGGGTCGTACGCGAAGGAATTGAAATAAGTCCTCCGGTGGGTCCGTGGAAAATTTGAGGATGGCAAACTTCAGCGGAGGCACTGGAGGAGGTCGCGCCAAGACCATTCTGCTTTTTCGAAGTGAGGACGGCGACCTTAGTCTTGCCTCGAGTATTTTTCATGATGTACCTGAAAACGTAAAAGATTTTTAGTAAATAAATCAAGCATCACCAAATTTAAGGATGTAAGATCCCATTAGTCCAAAATAGCAATGTACTGCTAAAATAATAAAGAATCATTATATTCTAAAAATAAAAAATAAGTAAATAAATAATCCCAATGCTAAGAACTAAGAACACACCATTTAACCTAATAAATTAAAAACTAGTAAGCAAAGAATAATAGTAAATAGCAAATAATAGTAAATACATTAAGAATGCATTATGACTAAAAAAATCAATATTAACAATGAGTTACTAAAGAATAATAGTAAATAGCAAATATATGGTGAAAAGAAGGATTAACTAGCTAACAAGATACTAAGAATAAATAAATAATTTAAGGAATTAATAATAGGAGTAAAATAATTAAATAAAGAAAATAAAAATAATAAAATAATAATAAGCCTAATCTAAATAGAAATAATAATAAAGATAATAATAATCAACAAAATAAAGAAAGATATACATAAAAATAAATAACAGAATAAAATAAATAAAAAGAATGAACAAAATATTAGAGGGAAAGAAAATGGTGACCGACGATGGGGTGGTGGACGGAGGCTCAACGGTCAACTGGGCAATAGTGATTCAGGTCGAGGAGGGACGGCGAGGGGGTCGGTGGTGGCTGGTGTGGGCGTGGAGTGGTGGGTGGGTGGTGTTTGGGCGGTGGCTTTAAAGAGAAAAAGATGGAAAAAGAGGGAAAGAATAATAGAGAAAAGGGGAAGAAAAGGGAGGGGGTTTCAGTTTGGGGAAGAAGGGAAAAGGAGAAAAGAGGAGGGATCGACGGTGGCCGGAAGTGGGGAGGGGCGGCTAGGGTTTGGGAGGAGTTTTGGAGGAAAAAAAGAAGAAGAAGGAAAAGAAAAATGGGGATTTATAGGTGACACAGTCATGTAATGGCTCGTGTTGGGCCATACGGCCATGTCACATGCCCGTGTGGTCTATCCCCCAACTCGTGTTCGTTATGAAATTTAAAAGCCCAGTATTCACTAAGCCGTGGACACGCCCGTGTGTCTAGGCTGTGTGGTCCTCACGGCCGTGTGCGAAGTTCTTCGTTTCTCCCAAGCCCGTATGGCCTCACACATGGCCGAGTGTATTGCCCGTGGAGCCCCTTGACTTGTTTTAAATTTTAAATTTTGAAAAATTAGGTTCCAGCTTTCACACGGCCTAGGACACGCTCGTGTGTCCAGGTCGTGTAGACCACACGGCCGCATAGCACACTCGTGTGGACTATATTCAGGCCGTGTCTCTGTCAATTTTTTGGGAATTTTAAACTCCAGGATCCACACAGCCAAGGACACGCCCGTGTGTCCAGGCTGTGTGGGTGACACGGCCATGTCGCCAGGCCGTGTAACCCTCCGTCAATTTATTTAAGATTTAAAAATTAAGTCCTAGGATCCACAAGGCCAGGGACACGCCCGTGTGTCCAGGCTGTGTGGGTTTTTCAAAACACATTTTTTAATTATTTAATTAAATATCATACAATATAATTAGTAAATTAGGAATGTTAATGCTCGGGTTGCCTCTTGAGAAGTGCTTGTTTAGAGTCTAAGCTCAACTTACCTTGTTTTCGCTCAGTTACGTCTATTCACGGAGTCGAGACTCCTCTTTCTCACTATCAATTCTATTATCAACATACGGTTTGAGTCAAGTAGTATTTACCTTAAAAGTGCCATAATTAGAATGAGTTACCTCGACTGTCCTGTATGGGAAGACATTGAGTACTGTAAAAGGAGTCATTCCGTTTGCATTAGGCTCTGAAGTGGTTATTCGAGGGTCATTTCATCTAACAGTACCTGGTCCGTAACCTTGAAGTGGTTCGTTTCACCTTTAAGCTCATCGTGGAGTTGCTTCGGTTTTGCTTCGTGTATTCTCGGTTTCTCCTTACCATGTGTCCTCCATTCGTCTAGTTTATCGATCTGAAGCCTTTGCTCCTCATGAGTCGTTCTGTGTTTGTCACGTAGGATAGAATGTGGCTCCATCATTTTCTTCCTAGGGATTCCTGCAAAAAAGTTTGAGCCACAACATTACTTACATTAACAGAACTCGTAAAATCACCTCGATCACTAGATATCCTAACAGTATCATGAGCTTGGAGTTTAATCGTGTCATCACTACAAGAAGTATCAATTCACCTGTGCCAACATTGATGATAGTTCTAGTAGTTGCTAAAAAGGGTCGTCCTAAGATTAAAGATGCGTTACTGTTCTCATCCATGTCTAGAACAACAAAGTCAACTGGGAATATAAATTTATTGATTTTTCACAAGCACATCCTCAACAATTCCCCTAGGAAATCTAATAGTTTTATCTGCCAGTTGAATGCTCATCCTAGTTTGTTTAGGTTTCCCAAGACCTAGTTGCTTAAACATTTTATAGGGCATGACATTAATGCTTGCCCCTAAATTAGCCAATGCATTATTATCATCTAAACTACCAATTAAACAAGGAATAGTAAAACTCCCTAGATCCTTTAATTTGTTGGGTAGTTTATTCTGTACAGTGGCTGAGCAGACTGCATGTAGCTCCACGTGCGACGCATCATCTAACTTCCGTTTGTTTGCTAAAAGCTCCTTTAAAAATTTAACTGAGTTGGGCGTCTGCGAAAGAGCTTCAATAAATGGTAAGTTAATATGTAACTTTTTTAAGAGTTTAAGAAATTTACCAAATTTCTCATTGGTATGGTCTTTCTTCGTCGCGTTAGGATATAGCACACAAGGTATATGCTCTTAACTTACCGGTTTTTGTGCACTATGACTTACCTCAACTTTACCATCGCTTACCAAAGGTTCTTACCTTAGTTTTGGTTTAGGTTCTACTAACCTTTCTTCGTCGCACACAGTGATGGCATGGAGTTGATCCATTGGGTTAGGTTCGATATTACTCAGCAAACTACATTGTGGTTATTCTGAGATTAGCTTAGCAAGCTGACCTATTTGGTTATCGAGTCCTTGAATTGATGCTTGCTGATTTTTTAGTGCTGTTTCAATGTTTTGAAAATGGGTTTTTGACACCGAGATGAATTTTGTTAGCATCTCTTTAAGGTTCGGCTTCTTCTCCTATTGGTAGGGTTGTTGTTGAAAGCTTGGTGGAGGTTGTTGCCTCTGATTTCCTTGACCACCCCATGAGAAATTGGGATGGTTCCTTCAACCAACATTGTAAGTGTTACTATAGGGATTATTCTGAGGTCTAGAAGTGTTACCCATATAGTGAACTTGTTCATTCTCTGTGCTCGGGTTGTAGGATGGATATTCTGTGGTGTTCATCCCTCCTCCATTTGTGTCGCATTGCATCATCGGTTTTACCTGCGTAGAAACATATAAACCATCAATATCTTTGTTTAAGAGCTCTACCTAATTTGATAACATGGTGACTGCGTCGAGGTTGAAAACACCGGCGGCTTTTGTCGGCTTTGTTCTCATGACTTGCCAATGATAGTTATTTAGTGACATCTCCTCTATAAACTCATAAGCCGCTTAAGGTGTTTTGTTATTTAGAGTTCCACCGGTGGTTGCATCAATTAATTGCCTAGTTGAGGGGTTCAAACCGTTGTAGAAGGTTTGAACCTGTAGCCATAAAGGTAACCCATGGTGAGGGCACCTTCTCAATAAGTCGTTATACCTTTCCCATGCATCGTAAAGAGTTTCTGAATTCATCTGCATAAAATAAGAAATATCATTCCTCAACTTTGCCGTTTAGCCGGTAAAAAATATTTTAATAAAAATTTCTCGGTCATCTGTTCCCAAGTAGTGATGGAACCTCATGGTAACGAGTTCAATCACTGTTTAGCTTTAGTTCTTAAGGAAAAAGGAAATAACCAAAGGCGAATGGCATCATCAAAAACGCCATTAATTTTGAAAGTGTCGCAAAATTCTAGGAAGTTGGCTAAATGAGTATTTGGATCTTCATCCTATAAACCATCGAACTGAACATATTGTTGGATCATCTGAATAGTGTTCGGTTTCAGCTTGAAGTTATTTGCAGCAACAGCAGGCCTCACAATACTCGATTTAGCCCCATTGAAATTAGGCTTAGCATAATCGTACATAGTACGGGGAGCAAGATTTGCGGTAACCACAGGAGGTAGTGGATTATTATCAGCCATCTCTTCGGTACTATGGGTATCGTCCTCTTTGTTCATCCTCTATATACTGTAGACTTTGCCTTATTTCTATACGGTTTTTGCAAATTGCATTTTCAATCTCATTATCAAAAAGCAATGGTCCTGACGGGTTCTTTTAGTCATAAACTAAAAGTACCTGCCAGAAGCAAATAAAAGAAAAGTCAGTAAATTAAAATAAAAACACAAATAAATTGAAATAAAAATAAAAATGGCTAAAGTAATAAAAATTAAGTGTTCCTAATATCTTAGTCCCCGACAACAGCGCCAAAAACTTGATGGGCTCGAAACTAACTAATATTTCGACATAGGCAATCGTACATATCGAACAGTAGTATAGCTCTGATGAGTCCATAATATCGTATCCACAAGGACTAAAATTACTTGTATGAACTATCTTTCTATTATTTAGCCTAATAATTAAGGGGATTTGTTTTAATCTAAAATTTAACTAACTAATTTACTATGAACTCGACAAAGAGTGAAGAAAGTAATCGATTAAACCAATGAATAAAGACAATACCCAAGGAAGAATCCACCTAGACTTCACTTATTATTCTGACTCTAAATTAAACGATTTATTCATTTGTCTTGATCCGTAGAAATCCCGAAATTATGTTAATATCTCTTTCGAGACTAAGAACAACTGACTTTAGGTTAATTAATTGAAATCTCTTTCTAATTAAAACTCCTATCGTCACATTAACTCGATCTATGGATTCCCTTATTAGATTTGACTCTAATTCGACAGATTTATGTCATCCTATTTCTGGGGTTGCAATCAACTCCGCTTAATTATGTTAGATCCACTCTTAAGCAGGGACTTTTGCTCCACTGAATAAGCATAACAAACTTGGATTAATATCCTGAAAATATTAAAGCTTTAAAAACACATAATTAAGAACAAGACAAGTATTTATCATGTAATTCAGATAATTAAATAATAAGATTCATCTAGGTTTCATCCTTCCTAGGTATTTAAGGAGTTTAGTTCATAACGTAACAGGAAAACATCTCAGAATAAAGAAAACAACAAGACATAAAGAACCCAAAAACTTCTAAAGAACTGGATGAAGATATTTAATCTTGGAGTGGATTTGCTTTTGAGATGAATCTGATGACTTCCTTTGAGTAATTTCTACGTTCTACTCTGTGTGCTCCCTTAGGTCTTCCTCTGCTGTGTATTTATAGACTTTAGAATGCCTAGAAACCCTAAAAATTACCTTTTTTCACGTGAAAACAAAGCAGGGTACAACAGGGACACTAACGTGTGATCAGCCCAAGTGAGAGTGCCCAGGCCGTGTGCAAATTTAGGTGGCTCACGATCGACATGGGCTGGCACACGGGCGTGTGTCTAGCTCATGTGGTTCACACGGGCATGTGCTCAGCCCGTGTGGTACGGGCTTGGCCGTGTAGATCCTTAAGATGGCCCATTTTATCTGATTTTGACCAGTTTTCCGTTCCTTTCGCTTCCTTATGCTTTCCTAAGTATAGAAACTTCAATTTAAATGATTGGGAGCATCGAATTCACAAAATTGTATAATAAAACATCCAAAAACACGCTAAGCATGATATTAAAATGTGTTACTTTTATTGTTTATCACCTACACACCATGTTGGGATCAAATCAACCCACCCAGCCCTACACACCAGGTTGTACCGAATACGACACATAATCAGAAATTTACAGCTGAGCGCTAGATAAATGGCTTAAGAGCCTTTCAGATACTTCCTCCAGTCATAATCAACCCACCTCGATGCAATGCAACATACAAGGATGACATGCTATTATGCAATTAAACTCATATATTCAGATCAGTATACATGCTTAGCACAGAAATCAGATAGGCAGATCATTTATTTAGGGGTCTAAGTATTGCTTACCAACCCTACCATAGGTCCACAGTCGACTTGGGCGACCCGTGCAACCTTACAGAGTTTTCAAACAAATGGACTCACACGCCCATGTGGCTTGCCCGTGTGGGCCTACACGTCTGTGTGGCCCACCTGACCCAAATTGGCCTTGGCCGTGTGGATCACACGGCCTTGCCCAGAATCCCACACTCCCGTATGGCCCACGTGTGTCGCACACGGCCCAGCATCTCATGGCCGTGTCACTTGTGCACGGCCTGACTCGTCGATCACACGGTCGTGTGGTGACTAGCAGTCTTGCACACGGGCGACCACACGTCCGTGTGGCGTCGAAAGTAAGGTTTTTGGCTTTTGCTGAAACCTCGTTTTCTGTATTTTCGGGTACACACATGGTTTGTTTTCTCTCTTTATGCACTCTCGAGATCACTAGAACCTAAGATTAACCAATCAAACCTTGAATTAGTCTCTTAAACCAATATTAAACCGAAACATCTCGCAAAGGACAACCCTTTGATGAACCAAAAACCCTTACCTTAGCACGAACAACAATGCTTACAAAACAATTAAGGCACTGATTGCAAACCTCCAGCCCCTTGAATTCCCCCTAATCATAAATGAATTCCATTAAACCCAAAGTTATTAACCAATCAACAAGAATCGCACTCACCACACTTATCGAAACGTGCAACGAAACAGAAATAACGAATCTGATGTGTGACGACCGATGAACAAGAATCGAAAACAAAAAATGAAGCGAAAAGAATAGGAAAAATAGCAGGGCAACAGGGTACCAATGTCGGTTTTTTAGGAGAAATGTGAAATTTTACAAAAAGAAAATAACATAAAAGATATCTCCTTTTTCTGATAACCCCCATATCTCCTTACTATCAGATTTCTAATCCAACACAAACTCTTTAGAGATGATAGTTAAAAATAATGCTCACACCGGGATTCGAAAACAAGACCACCAACACCCCAACACTTCACTTAACTACCAGACTAGCAGGCCCATTCTGTTAATTACTTACATGCTTTAACTCATAAGCCTATTAACCAAAGTTTGGGCTTTATTCATAAAAATGCCAAAATTTGTCCAGGTCCAGGCTTGAACCCAAGACTTCTAAGACACTCCCAGAACACATAACCACTGAAGCAAATACACTTTTTTGTTAAAAAAAATTTGCAAAAGCCGAAATTACAGAAAACCCGGGGCATTACAACTCTACCCCCTAATTATTACATTGCGAAAACGTGTGTTATACTTATTAGTTAAACTGTCAATTATTTACATTTTCAAAATAAGTCAAATAATTTGCAGCGGAAGTTCTTAAGACATATTTTGGAAAATTGATTTTGTTTTTTTTTTCAAAATGGCTAAATGCTTACAGACAGTTGTTCAGTAAAGTCATTTAATCAAATTAAATCCGAATCCAAAATAAAACCCATAAATCTAGAGAGTCTAAAATTACAAAACTGTTAACCCATAATTTAAATAAGTTTAATTGAAGTAAAAAATAATTTACGGAAGAATGGACATAAGCGAGCTCCCGTCGCACCGGCCTACCTAAGTTTGAGGGTTACCTGAAATTATCAGACAAATAGAGAGCTAGTTTTTATAACTCAGTGTGCAAACCATAAGAAACAAAATCTCAAATTGAGTTACATGACAGATCATGTATAGACTTATTTCATAAACATAATCAAAATCATATCAGAATAATACAGATACAAATGTATATAATCCTACCCCCATCCTCTACACATTAGCTCTGACAATCCCAACACACCACGTGGGGTATAAAACACCTACCAAGCCTTACACACCGCTTAGTCTCCATACGACACTTTTTAAAATAATCGCAACTGTGTTGCCAGTATAACGGCGAGGTATCACCTCACATAGAACACTTCCTCTACATAATACATATCCCAACCCATAATCAGACATAAACAAAAAAAATAGATTTTCTTATATACATATCATACATACTCATACAACAGAAGCAGAACATGCTTTGTACATAACATATCATACATATTAAACGTTATTTACGTCAAGATTCACACTATTAGACTAACATAATTCATGCTTAATAGCTTATATGAACACATATCGACCCCACAGAAGGTCCATAGTCGATTGGGACGACGTGTACGACCTTAGAGAAAAATTCTAAAATTTGGGCCTACACGGCCCATAATGGCTTGCCCGTGTGAGCCCATACGCCCAAAATGGCCTTGCCCATGTAGCCTACACGACCTGGCGCACAGCCCACACATGCTCGTGTGGCCCACATAGCCTAAAATGATTTAGGCCATGTGTCGCACATAGCCTACCATATGGCAAGGCACATAGCAGTGTGGCGTCGACAGGCTCCAGTTTCGACTTTCGTCAGCCGCCATTTTTTAAGTTTCTCGTTACACACTTGGCTCGATTTTGATGCGAAAACAACCACAAGACTTCTAAAACTGTCAACGAACAATAATCACGCCCACGGATTAGGTCGTTGGAGTAAAATTCACTAATTCTCAATTTTCTTCAAGCCGAACGAAGAAAATCGAGAAATCTGAATCGCAGCGATTTAAATGAACGATTTGTGAACAAAATCAAAGGAATAAGCAAAAGGGATTTGTAGAGTAAAGAAAAAGAAAAAAGGTCAAAAAGAAGAGGAATTTTGGGAAACAAAATAAAAATAAAAATAAAAATAAAGTTATGAAAATAATTTCAACTCTTCACTACCCCACTAACAAATCAACCCCACCAAAATCGACACATTGATCCTCATCCAACTACCTCCTAATTTTGATTCCACCAAACCTCTACTACACAACCGACACACACACAGAAGCAAAAATTATGCCAAACACTCACCCTATGGCCAACTAACATTTACAACTTGAACCAACAGGCTATTCTGATATGTGTTGACCGAAAATATAATATAAGTCACGCAATTAAGGATAAGGCTAGGAACAAAAAGAGAAAAATTTCTAAAAGTGGGACTTGAACCCAAGACCTCAAACACACACCCACATGACTTAACCACTGAAGCAAATACTTATTTATAATAAAATTGATAAAAACATAATCTAATAAATCAGAGCATTGCAAAACTAAATTGACATAATTTATAATTGTTGAGGGTTAAAGTTGTTGTTATGCCAATTTTAAAAGATGTCACTGTTAGGCCGTCGGTGATCGAAAAAGACAAAATTCAATAGTTGAGCAATCATTTTGTAACTTTTCATAATTGATTGACCAAAAAAGAAATTTACTAATAATTGGGTGATCATTTTGTAACTTTCCATAATTGAGTGGGGATGGAAAAACCTAAATCTTCCAATGGATTTCGATCCAATCCACTCCATATGGAGTGAGTTTTCTTTTTTGAAAAGTGGATATAGGGCGGGGTGAGGTGGAGTGGGGTGGATTTTTTTTAGATAGTGTGTATGGAGCGATTATGGTAATTGTTTGTGTTGCTCCACTCCATTTTATTAAATTACCATTGTACCTTTATATTAACTATTAAAAGGATAAAAATGTGACAATGTATTATACAAAATTTCATATATTTTAAATTTAAATATTTTTCTAAAGAATTATGTTTAATTATTTATCTGACTTTAAAATTATTGAAAATATTAAAGATAAGTAGTAAAAATTAAATTAAAGCGGAGTTAGGTGGAGCTGAGATGGATACATCTAATACCGGTGGAGGTGGTAGTGGATTCCAAAATTATACATCCATAGTGAGTGGGTCTCGGGAGAAAACCCAACAATTGAGTGAAGAGAAGAAATACTAATAATTAGGTTATTATTAATATAATTTACCCTAAAAATGATGGCAGGCAACGAGGTTGAACGATTAAACTGGCAAGGGGGCTTCGGTGGACAAGTAATCCTAAACATAATTTGGGATAGAAAGGGTTGTTGAAACCATTTTTTTTTGAGTTTGAAAAATGGGGATTGTAACACCCCAAACCCGGCCCATACGTTTCGACCAGATCTGGCATGCTACGGGTTGTACATTAAAATCTTTTGCTTTGTTGGTTTCGGAAATCGTAAGTTAATTAGACAATATTTGAATAAATAGGTGACTTTTTGAAAATAAAACCTTGTATTATTATTATTTTGAATAATTAAACCTTTGACAAAAATTCATAAGTTGCAAATATTAAAAACTAAGCAGTGAAATATAAACTATGGGGCCTTATTACTTAAATAGTCCAAAATAAATTAAAACTTAAAGAAAAGCCGAAATAATCTATAAAAAAAATAAAACTTGATGGCCCCTCGAGTCCGTCTCGGCTCCCATGTCCACGATCTACTGCTCATCTAAAAGAGTGGAGAAAAATGAAAGGGTGAGTCACCAAGACTCAGTGTATAAATCCCGGACACACTGACCTAAGGCCCACAAACACATTATGAGCCCCGGCCCATACATAAAGGCAACAATCATAATTACATGAAAATAATGAATGATGAATAGCCCAACCTATCCTAGAATTCCATTCTCTACACACCAACCCGTACCAACCATCACACCTTGGGGATTTCTACAATCAACCCTCCATCCGCTACACACCATAACGACAGCCATGCTGCCTATTCCTATTAATCAGGAATCATTAAACGTGGCATAGCCACCGATCACTATGTGACCTATCATTTGAAGTTGTGGTTTAACCACTGATCACCAAGTGACCTATCATGCACTTCCCCTTTATTATCATAATCCCACCCCATGCATACACACATAAGGAAAACATCACACAGGCTTTCATATATATATTTCGATACACATAGAGATTTCTACGATTACTACCTGGCATCCTTGCCTAACCCCTGTTAGGGTTTCATTCGACTATCTACACAGCCTCTTTCTGGCTTTTTAGCCCATAATATATATATAGACATACATACAGGTTTAATAGTGTGTTAGAGATCTACACACCTGATTATCGGTAGAACAAGACTTTCTACGTCGACGCTATCCATAGCCGACACAACCGCTATCTGTCTAAGGTGTTGTTCAGAGGCTTGAAATCCCGAAAAGTGATATGAGTTCAGGGGCTAGTGTTTCTGGCTTTTAGATCTAAGAGATCTTTACATAAAGAATTCGACTACCCCTTAGAGATTCCGGCTTTTTGAGAAGATCAGAAGAGAAGAAGAAATCTAAGTAGTTTTGGCTTTTTGGTTGAAGAAATCGGCAAAAAGGAAATAGGGGTATTCGACTATGGAGATGAGAAGAGAGTTCAAGGTTTCGGCTTTTGAAAGAAAAGATGTTGAGAAGATTGGAAGGTTTAAACCACAGAAGAAATCAAAAGAAAAGAACTTGCAGAGGAGACCGAGAATTTTACTGAGGGAAAGAAGAAAAGAATAGGGTTCCAAATGCCGGAATTGATGAGCTATCCCCCTATTTATAGAAGTTTCGGCACTTACTTATCAAAAATTGAAATTGCCCTTTCTGATAACTAAGAATTAAGCAAATAAAAAGGGAAAATTCGGCACCCCTTTGCCATAAAGAAACCGATTTCTTCCCTCCTCGAGGTGATAGAATTTCGGCCAACACCTAACCTTGTAGATAGCTCCTATCTTTTCTCCTTTTATCTTCCATATTATCAACTATAATATCTACATTATCCCATTCACATAAATCCTCCTATTTTTGAGCCTTGTTGTCGTCCACTCCACCTAACCCTAATGCCGAACAGTAGCTAACTTAAATTAAAAGAATTGGGCTCCTTGAAACTTAAATTTGGGCCTCTTACTCCCTTGTGTGGCGTCACCTCCATGCCCTCTAAGTGGCGCTACTGACCACTGGGCCACAAGCCCATTTGTGTTTTAAAACACAGCTAATATCTGTTATGCCCTAACTTAACAAGCTTTCCACTAAAGGGTTCAAACAAGAATTTTAACTACAGCCTCGGCCCAAACCTGAGCCCATTCTGAACCCCTAATACTCAACTTAACTCATTACACATATTCACCCATTAAACGCATGGGCCCAAAAATTCAAGATGTTACAGGGATTGACATTTGAAATGACAGATAGAGTCGCCACCAATCTTTTATTCGAGGTGTGATCGGATCACCTTAAGATGCATTATTTTAATAAAACATTTTGCTTTATTAAAACAATAATTTTGGTCTACGAAATCTAAGAAACAGGTTCGGGAGTCGGTTACGTACGAGGAAGGATTAGCTCCATTGCAACACCCAAAATTGGCACCCAATTGATTAATTAATGTCCTTGTGTCGAAAATTTAAAAAGATTTTAAAACTATGATCTTCTTTGCCCCGTTTGGAGATATCAAAATTTGAATAATAAGATTCTCTTGTTCCGAAGGAATAAAATATCACATCCAGCATGTTAGGATACGATAATTTAAGTCCTCGAATTCAAGATCATCCTAAAATTCTCAAAACTTATGCATTGAAATTTTGAAAGGGTATTTAGTTATTTGGACGAATGAAAAATCGAAACCCAGCACATTAGGGTACAATTTTTCGGATTTCCAAACACGAAATATTGCCTTATCTTTTAAAAGGAAAACACGGACAAAATTACGAAAGGATACCTAGTTATTTGGTCAAATGGAAAATCGAAACCCAACACGTTAGGGCACGATTTCTCAAATTTCCAATCACTAAATGTTGCCTTGTTTTGAGAATTTTTAAAATATGCAATCACAACACCAAATCTCAAAGTGCATTAATCAATTAGGGAAACGAAACATCTATTATAGGAGTTGAAAACCTTGGAATTTAAACCACAAAGCAATATCAAGAAAAAACACACATAGCCTTAAGTCTAAACTAATAAGCGAACTCAACATTATGCAAATGAATAAGGATAATATAAACAAAAAATATAAATACACAATAGCAATTATTTCATGGCATATTCTATTTCAAAAGGCACATTCCAACAACCGAAGACAAATAAAATAAAAGATATAGTAATCCTACAAAATTTACAAGGCAAATTAATACAAAATAAATTTTAAATAATAGCAAACAGATTTAAAACAACCTAAAAATATTTGAAACTAATAATTTATGAAACAATTCAAAAATCGATGTAATAATTTGCAAATAAATTATTGAAACGATTATCATAAAATATGTATATACATATTAAAAAATATATATACATACTAAATTATGAAAGAAAATGTATATTACATAAGTAGTTTTAAAAGGAGACTTAATATATACATAAATAGATTAAAAAAATATATAATATGAACTTGATAATATATACACAAGAATAAAATAATTTTAATACAAATTATATATATACGAATATTAGGAAATAGTTTAATTTAAATAGTATATAAAAAATAATGATGTATAAAAGCATTTAAAAATATTATATAAATCTTTAAATCAAAGAGATATACATAAAAGAGAATTTTAAAATGAACAAATTACATTAAAATAAGTTTAAAAATAAACAACTTAAAAACAAAAAAACAAAAAAAAAAACTAGACAATTAGTACAATATTCCAAAATAATATGTTAAAACAATTAAACAAATATGAATAAAATTAATTAAGAAAAATAAAATAGAATAATAGAAAAAGACCCCAATTGGAATAAAAACAAAATTAAAAGAGCAAATTTTAAACAAATAAAATTGTGAAGACAGAATCAGGGACTTTAGTAAAATGCGCCTAAATGGTTAGGGATTAAAATAGCAAATATTTGAATAGTCAAAACACATTGTGTAGACTAGACTAAATTAAAATGCGTGCAACATTTAAGGGGAAAAATTGAAGAACACAAGAAATAAAATCGGAGCTCAATCGATTGATGGCGCAAAATGTAGGGACTAAATGCACAAATACACCTTCGGAGAACAAAACGCGCGGATCTCAGCCGCATATGGGTCGGGTCATCGGGTGGTCACGGGTAATGGCCTATACGGCACCGTTTTAGAGCCACTGAAACAGGCCCTAAATGGTGTCGTTTCATATGTCTTAATAAACTAAAAAACTTAATCCCTCAGCCATTTAAAACGAAAACTTAAGCACCCCTAACCTTTTCTCTGTTCGGCCGCCTCAAAATTGAAATTGGAGGAGGCTTCGATTTCCCCCTTGGGCGCGATTTCAGCGAAGGAGACAAAGCTCCGAGGACGCTGCCCAAAACAGGTACTCTCCTCCTCCTTTCTTTTTTATTTCTCACATGCATAAAAGAAAAAAAAGGAAAAACGAATCGATGACTAGTCGAAATTGGATTTGAGATTCGAAAGGAATTGAGATCGAGAATCACCTTAAAAATTGTTTTCTGATTTCTTTGTATTTCTCTGTATTTAGTGTGCGTAAAAAAATGTTACAAGATGTTGATAGCTTTTGATAGCCATCGAAATAGAGAAATTTTTTCTGGTGTATTTTTTGCATATTTTGTTGTTTCTCTACTATTAGAGGCCCTGTTTGTAGGTACGGATGGCGTGGACGTAGCGTACGGAGGCGCGTGGGGCATGCGGAGACACGAGCAGTGGAGTGCGTGGAGGCACGCGCGGAGGAGGCTGCTGAGGCGCTGGACAATGCTGGAAGCTCCCCTAGGGTTTTTTGCAAACTTGAAATGTTTGGGCCATTTGGGCCGTATAATTGGATTGGGCTCATTTATTTGGGCCTTAATGTGGCTCATTGTAATTGGGTTTGCGATTTTGTAATGAACTGAACATTCAATTTTTGGTGTTTTATTATTTCACTTATTTTTTTTTAAATTTCCTACAGCTGCCCCTTTTTGCTCGTTGTCGTGTAACGAGAATGGAGCAATGATTTGAAAAAGAACCATTTTTGCCTGATTTTCAAATTTTTGACTTCTTTTGGTGTTTTTCTTCTTCGAGTAACTTCATTTTATCCCACTGCATCTTCAAGGGTATAGGAACTAGCGCTTCAATCCAATTCAATGAGATTAGACTTGTAGTTTGAATCTTCTCTGCCGCAACTTCGGGGAGATGAGACTTTCTATGGTAAATTCTGTAACACCCCAAACCCGGTCTATGCGTTTAGACGAGATTTGGTTTGTCACACCAAACATATTTTCGTTTCTTTTCAAGATTTACGATAATTTAATGCTACAAAAACTTTTGAAAATCGAGTTTAATAAAAATTTAGTACGAGGATTTGAGATTTTGGTGTTTACAAGAAAAATAATTGTTTGAAAACTTAACGTCAAAATATAATTGTCAAAATCTTAAGATAATAAACTTTGAAGAAATTTAAAATAATTTATAATGTCCAAAAATTTTGTTATAAAACCAATGTTCTTCAGAAAACTTAGTATATATAAGATAAAACCATATTAAGAGTTTAGAAATAAAATTTAAACCATCCACACAATAAAATCCATAAAACATACTTAGAGGCCTTATTACATCAAAACCAATAATAGTAATTAAAATAAAAACTTAAATAAAGTCATAGTTCATAAAACCCAAGTTCGTAGTATGGCCTCCACCAAGTCATCTCCGGCCCAAGTCCACGTCAATTTCCATTACCTGGAATGGTTAATAAAAATTTGGGTGAGTTACAAAGAACTCAGTGTGCAATTCACTTACCACCATTTTTGGGCCAGATCGTCAAGATATCAAGCTGGGCTTGAGCCCATTTACAGAATTCAACCATACATCATAAAATAACATAATAAAAAAAATAAATAAATGCATGTAAAATGAATTTCCCAAACCAACCTAGTATCCATCCGCTATCACCCCCGTACCAACCAACACACTGTGGGGATCAAGTCAACCCACCCCGCCAAACACACCAAACATGGGCTTAAAGCCCTTAAATAATTTTGTAGTGCACTCATCGAACTAGATTGTGACATTGTCACCGAACTAGAGGCATTAAGCCAAATTTGTGGCAGAGCCACCGAACTAGATATTTGGCAACTGGCCATTCTTCTCTTCATATATCCCACCCATGCAATTATGCGTGTATAACAAAATATAATCATATAACAGATTTTCAATTAAACCATAACATCGGTGGGTTTATCATTAATCATTTCATTAGGCCCATATAAATAAATAATTTAGTAATTTGCCCATTTAATGACTTAGTGGGCTTTGGCTTTTTCGAGCTAAAGTATTTTGGCCCAATTTATCGAACTAGAGTATTTTGGCCCAATTTATCGAACTAGAGTATTTTGGCCCAATTATCGAACTAGAGTATTTTGGCCCAATTTATCGAACTAGAGTATTTTGGCCCAATTATCGAACTAGAGTATTTTGGCCCAATTTATCGAACTAGAGTATTACCGGCCCATTTATCGATTTAACAGTTTTTCGCATATTTCTCGATTTTAACCGTTTGCATGCATTTTCACAAAAGTATCAATTACTATAAAATTTCCGGATTTACCATTTTCACGATTTTATCGCAATACTTATGATTAGAAATCTAACCCGAAAATGAGTGTGAATTTACACACCTGGTTATGGAGAGAACTAAACTTTCCCGCTCTTCAACACCTATACGTATTGTGTTAATTAAAACACTATAATCTATAATAAAACCGATCTAAATATAGCGATCTAGAAATTTACCCTCGGATTTCCGTAAGACTTCTACTTGCGATTTTTCTCCGATCGATGGTTCGCTAACCGAATCGAATCCACAAACAAATAATGGTTCGGGAGTACGAACGACTTGAACAATTGATTTTCCTCCTCGGTTGAACGTCCGCAAACCGGTGAAAATCCCGGATTCCCGAAATAGCCCTTTGCTTGTACTTAGGGGGAATAATAGAACCTCCCTTCTTCCGAAGGCTAAACACCGCCCTTTTCTTCCCTATTTTGAATGTCTTTAAAGGCAAAGAACATTAATCTAATGATATCGAAATAATTCTAAAGTTTAAAAGATGTGATTTCCTTACCACGAGAATCGATTCCTATGCTTTGTCACCCACAACTTCTTGATTCCAACTTTCCGTTATCGCACTAAAGTTTAACAAAATAAACGTTAATAAAATAAACGTTTATTTCGATCCAAATAATGCCTTCAAGCTAACATTAATATTCGGCACTAACCACAAATAACTAATCGAAACGAAAAGAACTCTTACCTATATTCCACGTCGAAAAGAAAGGATTTGAGAACAGGATGGATTTAAGAAGGATTCGGCTATGAAGATTCAAAGAAAAAGAGAAGATAAAAATCGACTATAAATCCTCAAATATTCGGCCATGAAAGTGTAGGTAAAGAGAATTTCGATTGAAAAGAATAAAATAGGAGAAAGATGGTGATGATGTTGCTTTGATTTCAAAGTGAATAGAAGAAAAAGGAAAGAAAAAGATGAGCTTTAAGATAGGTGCATATTCGGCTATGGTAGAGAGAAAAGAAAAAGAATAAAATGGTCTCTTTAGGTTTTGGTAAAATCGGCACAAAGAGAAAACACAAAATTGGCACAAAGTGTAGAACAAAATGACCAAATGGTCAAAAGAAACTAGGCTTACCAAGTGCACAAATTCGGCCAAAGGGAGAGAGTTTTGAGAAAATTTGCAAAACTTGCACAAAACAAAAATGACCAAAAACTAAAACTAAAACTCTAGCCAAAACTATCACCAAAATTCGGCTCCCCCCCTATAGCCATATTGCCGTCCAAGTACATGGTCTTTAGGCCAAGATATTGTTTCCAAAAATACTTCCTTGATTCTTGCCTCATATCCTCACATTTTCCTTATTCTTTTGATACCCTTCCTTAAGTTCAAAATTTCCTTATTCTATTGATATTCTAACCAAAAATAACAAGTCAACACCTTCCATAAAAGCTCTTGGCCGACAGATGCTATATATGTGCATAAAAATTCAAAATAAAATTCACCTAGATGCTAAACATGGGATTCGAACCTTCAACCTCATGCACAAGCTCATGCGCCATCACCACTTGTCCAATAACTCATCTTATGCTTCACTTTGACACTTAAATTAATTTATGTGTCATAGCCACTTAATCCACTTCCATAAATAATTTCTCAAAATTAATAATATTCCATCTAATAAAATTTTAAATCCTTCATCAGGACTATACTAACCACGAAAATAAATCAGAAAATTTTACTTCCTAGAATAATTACTCAAAGCACACAAAGAAAATAAATTACTCAAATTTTCAGGGTGTGACAACTCTACCCCCTAAAAGAAAATTTCGTCCTCGAAATTTACCTGGCTGAAAAAGGTGAGGGTATTGTTGTCGAATTGCATCCTCAGGCACCCACGTAGCTTCCTCCACTCCGTGGTTACGCCATAACACTTTGACCAACGGCACCGTCTTCTTTCTTAGTACCTTAACGTCTCGGTCTAAGATTTCCACTGGTTCTTCCTCAAAAGACAAATCCGAATTCAACTCCACTTCTTCTACCAGTACTATGTGCGAAGGATCCGATCTATAGCGCCTCAACATGGACACATGAAAAACATTATGAATTTGACTCAATTCTGGAGGTAATTCGATTTGATAGGCCACTGGACCAACTCGTTTCACCACACGATATGGTCCAATGTATCTAGGACTCAACTTGCCCTTCTTCCCGAATCTGAATATCTTCTTCCAAGGTGAGACCTTCAAGAAGACTTGATCTCCTACGACATACTCGATATCCTTACGTTTCAGATCCGCATACGACTTCTGTCTATCCGAAGCTTCCTTTAACCGTGCTCTAATAGCTTTCACTTTTTCTTCCGTTTCAGAAATCATCTCAGGTCCTAACAACTGCCGATCGCCCAACTCAGTCCAACAAATAGGAGAACGACACCTACGACCATACAATGCCTCGTAGGGTGCCATCCGAATGCTAGGATCGGTAATCGTTGTTGCACGCAAATTCTCGCTAACGGTAGAAAATCCTCCCAACTACCTTTGAAGTCGATTACACATCCCCTTAACATGTCTTCCGTAATCTGAATCACTCTCTCCGATGACCATCGATCGAGGATGAAAAGCCGTCTTGAAGTTAAGCTTTGTACCCAAAGCTTCATGCAAAGCTTTCCAAAATCGAGATGTAAACCTAGGATCCCGATCCGATATAATCGATCTGGTACCCCATGCAACCTCACGATTTCGGATACATACGCTTACCGCCAACCACGCAGAACGAGTAGTCCGCATTTAACCGGTAGAAAATGAGCGATCTTCGTTAAGCGATCAACAATTACCCAAACGAGTTTTTCTTAGTAGGCGTTAAAGGTAACCCACTAACAAAATCCATTATTATCCGCTCCCATTTCCAAAGAGGAATCTTAAGCGGTTGTAAAAAGACGACGGCAATTGATGCTCGCCTTCACTTGCGACAAGTTAAGCATTTTCCCACAAATTCCAAATCTCCGCTTCAATCAGGCCACCAAAACCGTTCACGAAGATCCCGATACATCTTATTTCCTCCGGGATGCATAGCATAAGGACTACTATGCGCCTCCCGCAAAATCATTTGCCTCAGATCTCGAGTCCTAGGCATCTGAGACTCTTCCACGAAAGCACAATACACCTTTCGAATTTATTCCAAAATCCTCAATTTCATCATTTTCCACTTCTTTGAATTAAAAGTCTCAACTTCTCATCTAACATCTGTTTTTCCTTAATTTGTTCCAACCACAAAGGCTTCACTTGAAGTTCGCTATCAAACTACCATCCTCATACAAACTCAAATGGGCAAACATAGCTCTCAAATCGAGATACCACCTTACGACTTAATGCGTCCGCCACCACATTAGCCTTTCAGGATGATACTCAATAGAGAAATCATAGTCCTTTATGACTCCACCCATCTCCGTTGTCTCAAGTTTAACTCCTTTTGAGTAAGAAGATACTTAAGACTCTTGTGATTCGTATAGATGATAGACTTTTCACCATAAAGGTAATGCCTCCAAATCTTCAAGGCAAACACCACTGCTGCTAACTCCAAATCATGAGTAGGGTAGTTCACTTCCCGTGCGGTCTCAATTGACGAGAAGCATAAGCTACAACTTTCCCACTTTGCATCAATACGCAGCCCTAAACCCGTATGTGACGCATCACAATAAACTGTAAACTCCTTCCGACCTTAGGTTGAATCAATACTGCAAGGCCAGTTAAAACCTTCTTCAATCTCTCGAAACTTTCTTTTGTTTTGTCGGTCCATACAAACGGCACTCCTTCTCTGCAAAAGCTTAGTTAGAGGTACAAAGCAATCAACGAGAATCCTCAACAAAGCGTCTATAATATCGACCAAACCCAAGAAACTCCGAATCTCCGCTACCGACTTTGGTGGTTTCCAATCCAATGCGACTTCAATCTTCCGAGGATCCACCCTTATTCTTCTGGTGATACAACATGACCCAAGAAAGTCACTTCTCTTAACCAAAATTCACATTTCTTGAATTTGGCATACAATGATTATTCAAGCACTTGCAATACAATCCGCAAATGCGAGTCATGTTCTTCTTCGCTCCTCGAATAAACGAATGTCATCTATGAATACCACTACAAACCGATCTAAGAATGGTTGAAAGACCGGTTCATCATATCCATAAATGCAATTTGGTGCATTGGTCAACCCAAACGGCATCACCAAAAACTCATAGTAATAAAGTAGCGGGTTCGGAACGCATTTGTCTTGTGAATATCCGCTTCTTTCACCTTAATTTGGTGGTAACCCGACCTTAAATCAATCTTGGAGAAGCGAAGCTCCCTTCAATTGATCAAGCAGTCGTCAATCCTCGGCAGAGGGTACCGATTCTTGATCGTCGACTTATTCAATTTCCTATAATCGATACACATACGCATCGACCCATCCTTCTTCTTAACAAACAAAACCGGTGCTCCCACGGAGACACACTCGGTCGAATAAAACCCCGATCTAGCAGTTCTTGAATTTGGGCTTTAAGCTCCGACAACTCCTTCGGTGCCATTCTATAAGGAGCAATGGACACCTGGAGCGTTTCTGGGCAAAAGCTTAATACCAAATTCCACTTCCCGATCTGGAGGTACACCGGGAAGTTCTTCAGAAAAACATCCGAAAATTCCTTCACCGTTCTCACATCTTCCACTGACATCTCTTTGGCATCTAAAGCACTAATAAATGCTAAAAATGCTCCATATCCTTTTTCGTACCAACTTCTCCGCCTTTAACGCAGAAATCACGTTTGCCAAGAAATTTCTCCGCTCGCCTATCATAACTACCTCCTTATCCTCCGCAGTTCTTATCAACATCCGCTTTTCAGCACAGTCCAATTGCGCCCGGTGCTTAACCAACCAATCCATGCCCAGAATGATATCGAATTCGCCAAAAGGCAATTCCATCAAATTTGCCAAAAATGTTTCTCCTTGAATAACTAAGGGCACGCGTCTCTAAAGCAGTTTATTAACCACCACCGAAGTGACCTAAGGGACTAATCACCCTCATCTCATTATCGGAAATTTGAGTCTAATTTCAAGTTTCCGTTATGGTACTAGCAACATACGAATGAGTAGAACCAATATCTATTAAGGCAATAACGGGTACATCGAAATGAAGAACGCATCGATTATCACATCAGTGCATTGCCATCCTCACGACGTCGACCGCATACACGATCCGGGTGTCTTTGCGTCGCGTTGCCTCTAGGACCATTGCCTCGACCCATCGCACCTTGACCACGTCCGGCCCCATTACCACCACGACCGGTCCACGACCTCCGGTGGTTCTTTGAGCTCCTCTTGCGGTGGTGCATCGGTAGCACGAACTTCTTGAGTTGTGTCCATACGTCGAGGGCAACTCCTATATTGATGCTCCGTCGATCCACATTTATAGCAAGCACCCGTCTTCCTCCAACATTCTCGGGATGTCTTTTTCCACATTCAAAGACAGTCTCGACTACGATTAACGACTACAAGTATCCTACCTGAGTGATTCATCATTCCGAGACCTCTTCTTGAAACCTTCTCGAAGAGCCCGAATTCTTGAGATCTCTCTTGCCTCGAACTTGCTCCGGTTTTGGCGTTAGAGTTCTTAGCCTCTTGGCTATCTTGGCCTTTTCTACAAGAGCGGCAAAAGTTCTAACTTGTTGTGGGGCTATCGAAACCGCAACTCGTCTTTCAATCCGTCCTCGCGCGCACACACGCGCTCATGGTCCGTTGCCACTATCGTTCGAGCATAGCGACTCAAACGTAAGAACTCGACCTCATATCTTTGCCACCGTCTTATTTCCTTGCACCGATTCAAAAATTCCTTCCTTCGGGCATCCACATAGCTTGTTCCCACATATTTCCCTTGAAAGGAAGCCTTAAAGAACTCCCAATTAACCAAAGCGACATCGGTGCCTTCTCGGATAGTAAGCCACCATTGGTAAGCCGTCTCTCAACAAAGATACCGCTCCTCTTAGCTTTTGTTCCACGGTGCACTCAAGATCGTCCATAATTCGCTCTCTCGCCTCAAGCCAATATTCAGCGACATTGGGAGCTACACCGAGACACCTCGAAAACCTCGGCTCTTTGGATTTGATCGCTCCGATATCGACCCACGAGCCGTTGGTCGATTCGGATCCAAATGACCCTTTCAAGTACTCGCGGCATTGCTTGTGTAAAAAGCATTATCCTCTTCCATATGGTCGTGCGATCCCGTCTCACTCTCGAGTGACGCAGGTGCATCCATTTCCGGCATATGACCCGGCACATCAGTTACGCCCCTAACACCTCGTCCTCTACCACGGCCACGCCTACCGCGTCCACGACCACGTCCTCTAGTGCTCATAGCGACTAATTCGATTTAATCTGATTAAGAGTTTTATGAATCAGAATAATATTTCAGTTGTTTATTAACGATGTCTTATGATATGAAAGAGATAGAATGTTTTCGCAACAATATCCTATTGTCTCAATCTCTACGGTTTTAACACCTAAAACTAGAAGTTCTAGAGTGTTTCTTATAATCATATCATAATCGTAACAGACAATCAGTATACAGATACTTACTTGACTTGGCGCGGGATGCTCATGGTGCCATACTACCTTTAAATCAAAAGTCTAGATATTTAAATTATTTTTCAAACAGATTTCATTATCGACCCAAACCACAGCCGAGTTTTGAAACTGGGCTCTGATACCACTAAATGTAACACCCCAAACCCGGTCTATGCGTTTAGACGAGATTTGGTTTGTCACACCAAACATATTTTCGTTTCTTTTCAAGATTTACGATAATTTAATGCTACAAAAACTTTTGAAACTCGAGTTTAATAAAAATTTAGTACGAGGATTTGAGATTTTGGTGTTTACAAGAAAAATAATTGTTTGAAAACTTAACGTCAAAATATAATTGTCAAAATCTTAAGATAATAAACTTTGAAGAAATTTAAAATAATTTATAATGTCCAAAAATTTTGTTATAAAACCAATGTTCTTCAGAAAACTTAGTATATATAAGATAAAACCATATTAAGAGTTTAGAAATAAAATTTAAACCATCCACACAATAAAATCCATAAAACATACTTAGAGGCCTTATTACATCAAAACCAATAATAGTAATTAAAATAAAAACTTAAATAAAGTCATAGTTCATAAAACCCAAGTTCGTAGTATGGCCTCCACCAAGTCATCTCCGGCTCAAGTCCACGTCAATTTCCATTACCTGGAATGGTTAATAAAAATTTGGGTGAGTTACAAAGAACTCGGTGTGCAATTCACTTACCACCATTTTTGGGCGGATCGTCAAGATATCAAGCTGGGCTTGAGCCCATTTACAGAATTCAACCATACATCATAAAATAACATAATAAAAAAAATAAATAAATGCATGTAAAATGAATTTCCCAAACCAACCTAGTATCCATCCGCTATCACCCCCGTACCAACCAACACACCTGTGGGGATCAAGTCAACCCACCCCGCCAAACACACCAAACATGGGCTTAAAGCCCTTAAATAATTTTGTAGTGCACTACCGAACTAGATTGTGACATTGTCACCGAACTAGAGGCATTAAGCCAAATTTGTGGCAGAGCCACCGAACTAGATATTTGGCAACTGGCCATTCTTCTCTTCATATATCCCACCCATGCAATTATGCGTGTATAACAAAATATAATCATATAACAGATTTTCAATTAAACCATAACATCGGTGGGTTTATCATTAATCATTTCATTAGGCCCATATAAATAAATAATTTAGTAATTTGCCTATTTAACAGCTTAGTGGGCTTTGGCCCGTTTTTCGAGCTAAAGTATTTTGGCCCAATTTATCGAACTAGAGTATTTTGGCCCAATTTATCGAACTAGAGTATTTTGGCCCAATTATCGAACTAGAGTATTTTGGCCCAATTTATCGAACTAGAGTATTTTGGCCCAATTATCGAACTAGAGTATTTTGGCCCAATTTATCGAACTAGAGTATTACCGGCCCATTTATCGATTTAACAGTTTTTTGCATATTTCTCGATTTTAACCGTTTGCATGCATTTTCACAAAAGTATCAATTACTATAAAATTTCCGGATTTACCATTTTCACGATTTTATCGCAATACTTATGATTAGAAATCTAACCCGAAAATGAGTGTGAATTTACACACCTGGTTATGGAGAGAACTAAACTTTCCCGCTCTTCAACACCTATAGGTATTGTGTTAATTAAAACACTATAATCTATAATAAAACCGATCTAAATATAGCGATCTAGAAATTTACCCCTCAGTTTCCGTAAGACTTCTACTTGCGATTTTTCTCGATCGATGGTTCGCTAACCGAATCGAATCCACGAACAAATAATGGTTCGGAGAGTACGAACGACTTGAACAATTGATTTTCCTCGGTTGAACATCCATGACTCGGTGGAAAATCCTGATTTCGAAATAGCCCTTTGCTTGTACTTAGGGGAATAATAGAACCTCCTTCTTAGAAGGCTAAACACCGCCCTTTTCTTCCCTATTTTGAATGTCTTTAAAGGCAAAGAACATTAATCTAATGATATCGAAATAATTCTAAAGTTTAAAAGATGTGATTTCCTTACCACGAGAATCGATTCCTATGCTTTGTCACCCACAACTTCTTGATTCCAACTTTCCGTTATCGCACTAAAGTTTAACAAAATAAGCGTTAATAAAATAAACGTTTATTTCGATCCAAATAATGCCTTCAAGCCAACATTAATATTGGCACTAACCACAAATAACTAATCGAAACGAAAAGAACTCTTACCTATATTCCACGTCGAAAAGAAAGGATTTGAGAACAGGATGGATTTAAGAAGGATTCGGCTATGAAGATTCAAAGAAAAAGAGAAGATAAAAATCGGCTATAAACCCTCAAATATTCGGCCATGAAAGTGTAGGTAAAGAGAATTTCGATTGAAAAGAATAAAATAGGAGAAAGATGGTGATGATGTTGCTTTGATTTCAAAGTGAATAGAAGAAAAAGAAAAGAAAAAGATGAGCTTTAAGATAGGTGCATATTCAGCTATGGTAGAGAGAAAAGAAAAAGAATAAAATGGTCTCTTTAGGTTTTGGTAAAATCGGCACAAAGAGAAAACACAAAATTGGCACAAAGTGTAGAACAAAATGACCAAATGGTCAAAAGAAACTAGGCTTACCAAGTGCACAAATTCGGCCAAAGGGAGAGTTTTGAGAAAATTTGCAAAACTTGCACAAAACAAAAATGACCAAAAACTAAAACTAAAACTCTAGCCAAAACTATCACCAAAAATTGGCTCCCCTATAGCCATATTGCAGTCCAAGTACATGGTCTTTAGGCCAAGATATTGTTTCCAAAAATACTTCCTTGATTCTTGCCTCATATCCTCACATTTTCCTTATTCTTTTGATACCCTTCCTTAAGTTCAAAATTTCCTTATTCTATTGATATTCTAACCAAAAATAACAAGTCAACACCTTCCATAAAAGCTCTTGGCCAACACATGCTATATATGTGCATAAAAATTCAAAATAAAATTCACCTAGATGCTAAACATGGGATTCGAACCTTCAACCTCATGCACAAGCTCATGCGCCATCACCACTTGTCCAATAACTCATCTTATGCTTCACTTTGACACTTAAATTAATTTATGTGTCATAGCCACTTAATCCACTTCCATAAATAATTTCTCAAAATTAATAATATTCCATCTAATAAAATTTTAAATCCTTCATCAGGACTATACTAACCACGAAAATAAATCAGAAAATTTTACTTCCTAGAATAATTACTCAAAGCACACAAAGAAAATAAATTACTCAAATTTTCAGGGTGTGACAAATTCAATCTGACCTACTACAACTTCAGAGGTATAGGATTCGTCGTTTTAATCCGCTCCACTGCAACTTCAGAGAGATAGGATTGTTTTGATCTGCTCGATTGCAACTTCAGGGAGATAAGACTGGTGGTTTCAACATGCTCCACTGCAACTTCAAGAAGATAAGGTTTGTTTCGATCTGCTCTACTGCAACTTCAGAGAGATAAGATCTGAAACACCCCACACCCGGCCCACGAGCCTGAACCGGATCTGGTATGTTCCTTAAGTAAACCGGTTTCAAAGTTCTTTATTACTTAGGGAAAATATGTGTAATTTTAGAAAAATATCGTTTTGGATTGGGCTTAGAGCGAAAACCCATTTATTTTACTTAGAAATCATTTAATTATGGTGACAAAACAATTTAGGGTTTATTTTTAAAATAAATCTAATTGAACTTAATTAAAAGTAATTCGTAACATAATAATTAAAAATAAAAGCAAAGAAATAAAACTATCCAACTTGGGCCTTATGGCCTTATTACATCAACCAAAACCCAAAAATAAAATTAAAGTACTGAGTAAAATAAAAGTCCAAAGCTTTAAATTTCTCCTTGCGATGCATGGCCACCTTTAGCTCCTGCCGACCCGGTCCATTATTGCTCATCACCTGAAAAATATTTCCCACAACGGGGTGAGTCAAACTGACTCAATGTGTAACCAACACTACAATTTAATAAATAAAGGCATACCGAACATAACATGTTTATACATTAATTCAAAATAATGATGCAATCCCGAACCCAAAACCTAGATGCCATCCGCTACACACCCCCGTACCTACCAAACACACCGTGGGGACTACTAAGTCAACCCTCCTTCCGCTACACACCAAATTGCGGGCTTAAGTCACCGCATCTGTGGTCTTAGGTCACCACTTTTCAGATTATTGTGGTCTTAGGTCACCACTTTCAGACATCGTGGTCGTAAGTCACCACTTTTCAGACATCTTGTGGTCTTAAGTCACCACTTTTCACTTCCCCTTTCAATATACAACCATATGCCCCATATATTAATAAGCATAATATACCAGAGTTCACAATCGTATAAAATTCTCATGTTACGAATAACATATTTCATATTCCTAGTAGAAGTAGGAAACGTACCTGAGTACTTTTGTACCACATTTGGGTACTTAGCCAGATTCACATTCATATATATATCCATAGATTAAAATATTGCCATGTGACATATTAAAAGATAGTGGGGATTACACACCTGATTCGCTTAATGAAGTCCTTGAAATCCCGAAGAAAACTGATTTACAGATTTAGATCTTTAACTCCTATATTCGGTCAATCATTTAAACATATTAATAAACCTTTTCAACCACAATCCAAATCCTAGTAGGATTTATACACTTACCTTGGTGTCGATTTCCTTTTTGTCTAAATCCCAAAAACCTTGCCTTATAAGTCTGTCGAAAATCCTATAAGCACATGTTAGATTGATTTCTAACACTTAATCATCTTTAAATGGCCTATGGCCGAATATTCATATGACTTACCTTGAGTCTTAGAAATCCCGAAACTTCGTTGTACTTCTCCTTGTAGTCGACAACTACTAGATCCCGAAGAAAACCTTCCAAGTTTCAGCCATGGAATTCTAAAGGAGTTAGATTCCTATATTCGGCTAAAAAGAGAGATTGAAAATCAAATAATAGCTAATCTTACCTTTTTGAATGAAATCGGCAACACCCTTCTGTCACAAAAAAGATTCGACTTTGGCAGAATTTCGGCTTGGTTGGATTGTGTTTTTGGTTTTGAATAAAAGAGAGAAGAGGCTAGGGAATTCGGCTAGATAAAGGAAAAGAGAAAAGAAGAGGAGAGAACCATAAGAATTTCAGCAGAGCAGAGAAAAAAAAACTGATGAATATCCCTCCTTCCTTCCTTTCATAGAAGAAATTATCAGCTAAGGAGTCCCTTACTTGGCCACCACTCTTCAATTTGATAGCTTTATCCTTTAATTATCATAAAATAAAAGAGTTTAATCCAGCCTTTATCTCATGGAAATTATGATAAATAAATTCCTTTTTGAAAATACTTAAGATAAATCATCATTTATCTCTTCAATTTAAAAAAAATCCTTTATTTATCCTTAATAGCCGAATTTTAAAGAGGATAAACCTCCCTTTTTCTAGAAGCCCTGCCGTCCACTCCTTGGCTTATGGAAGCAAAAATAAAACCTCCTTTATTTGCTTCCCAAGTGACTCGAACTCAGGCCGAACACCTTGCATGTGGCGCCATTTCCAGAGGCCCTAAGTGACATCTTCAAGCCACTTTTCCAAGCCTGTTTGTGTGTCAAATTCCACCAGCTTTTTCTTTTAAGGCCACCTTGCCTTAATTTCCTATTTTAAACTTTAAAACTCGACATTTCTAAGTCATTTCTAAGTTTCCTAAAATTTTCGATTGGCTCTGTAAACTTGCCATTTCCTTACATTTCCAAGTTTCCAGAAATGTGTACTTCCCATTTTTGAATCATTTCCTTACATTTCCAGGTTTCCAAAAATGTTCATGTCTATGCATTTCTAGGTTTCCAAAAATGTTCATGTCCATGCATTTCTAGGTTTCCAAAAATGTTCATTTCCATTTCATTTTCATACATTTCTGAGTTTCCAAAAATATCAAGAATTTATTCATAGTGCTTAAGACAGGTTATTTCGTACACTTAAACCAAAAATGCATAGGCCCTTTCCAGGATGTTACAATTCTTCCCCCCTTAAAATAATTTCGAACTCGAAATTTTCTAACTAAAATAATTGAGGGTATTGTTGTCGCATTGCCTCTTCTGGTTCCTACGAAGCTTCTTCTGATCCATGATTGCGCCATAACACCTTGACTAGAGGAGCTGTTTTCCTCCGTAGCACTTTCACGTCATGTTCCAATATCCGAATCGGCTCTTCCTCGTAGGATAAGTCTGGCCTTAGCTCCACCTCTTCAACAGGTACCACATGGGACGGATCCGATCGGTAACGACGTAGCATAGATACATGGAATACGTCATGCATCTGTTGCAACTCTGGTGGCAACTCCAATTGGTATGCCACTGGCCCAACTCACTTCAGTACTCGATAGGGCCCTATAAACCTTGGGCTTAACTTCCCTTTGCGACTGAACCTCATAACCTTTTTCCAAGGCGAGACTTTTAGAAACACTTGGTCTCCCACTTCAAACTCTATTTCCTTCCGTTTAAGGTCTGCGTATGATTTTTGCCTATCAGAAGCTTCCTTCAATCGTGCCCGAATTAACTCAACTTTCTCTTCAGTTTCTGCCACTAACTCTGGACCCAAAACTCGACGTTCTCCTAACTCGGTCCAACAGGTAGGTGTTCTACACTTCCTACCATACAATGCTTCATATGGTGCCATCCGAATGCTAGCTTGATAGCTGTTGTTGTAGGCGAACTCAGCTAAAGGCAAGTAATCTTCCCAACTTCCTTTAAATCCATCACACAGCCTCTCAGCATGTCCTCCAACACTTGTATAACCCGTTCTGACTGCCCGTCTGATTGTGGATGAAAAGCCGTAGTGAAGTCCAACTTAGTGCCTAAAGCTTGCTGAAGTGCCTTCCAAAACCGAGACGTAAATCTTGGGTCTCTATCGGAGATGATTGACATTGGTACTCCATGTAACCTCACGATTTCCGCCACATATAACTTAGCTAACTTTTGAAGAGAATAATCCACTCTTACTGGAATAAAGTGCGCGGACTTGGTCAAATGATCCACTATCACCCATACCGAGTCCTTCTTAGTTGGCGTAAGGGGAAGCCCACTAACGAAGTCCATGGTAATTCTCTCCCACTTCCATTGCGGAATCTCAATTGGTTGAAGCAATCCTGATGGGACTTGGTGTTCAGCCTTAACTTGCTGACACGTCAGACATTTTCCCACGAATTCCGTCACTTCTTGTTTAAGATCAGACCACCAAAATTGTTCCCTTAGATCTCTATACAGCTTAATGCCTCCGGGATGCATAGCATAAGGGCTACCATGCGCTTCCCGAAGAATCCTTTGTCTCAACTCCTTGTCCCTCGGCATACAGACCTTTCCTTTGTAGCACAATACTCCTTCATTGTTGACGCCATAATCCTTTAATTCTCCATTCTGAACTTGCTGTAACTTAGCATTTAGGTCCTTATCAGCCAACTGTCCCTCTTTCACCTCCTTTAGCCATGTGGGCTGGACTTGTAACTCTGCCAACAGGCTTCCATCATCATCAGAGACTTAAGTGGGCGAACATAGCCCTTAGATCCGCCACAACCTTCCTACTTAGAGCATCAGCCCGGATGATACTCTATCGAACAATCGTAGTCCTTCAACAATTCCACCCACCTTCGCTGCCTTAAGTTCAACTCTTTCTGAGTCAACAAGTACTTAAGACTTTTGTGGTCTGTGTAGATAATCGACCTTTCTCCATAAAGGTAGTGCCTCCAAACCTTAAGGGCGAAAACCACTGCTGCTAGTTCCAAGTCATGGGTTGGATAATTAACCTCATGCGGCCTTAACTGCCGAGACACATAAGCGACTACTTTACCTTCTTGCATTAGCACACAGCCTAATCCCGTATGCGAAGCGTCACAATACACCACAAAATCTTTTCCTGCTTCCGGCTGAATTAACACTGGAGCTTCCGTCAACACATTTTTAAGCTTTTCAAAGCTCTCCTGCTGCTTATTAGTCCATTCAAAGGGTGTAACACCCCAAACCCGGCACAAACACTATGGCCGAATCTAGTTTGTTACAAAAATTTTTTTTTTTGAAAAAACCCTTTTTCAATCAATTTAAGTTGTCGAAAACCTTTTAGTGACCTTGCTAAAACCATACTTGGATTTAATTTGGAAATTTATTTCAGTCAAGTTATTATACGAATTTCAAATGTGCCCGATGGCATGATAAAAACATTTTTCGGTTTAATTTGGGAAAACATGTGAATTCAATTCAGTATTAGTAATATAGTTTAAAATAGAGTATCCAACATATGAGGAATAACAGAATAAAACATCAGGAGGCCTTATTACATCTGAAATAAAATTTAACCAACAGTAAAAATAAATAACTAAGTTGAAAGTTCATTTAATTCAAATCCACTGCATGGCCACCTCGAGTCCATCCGGCTCCACATCCGCAATTTATGTGTCACCTGAAAAAGTAAAGGAGAAGGTGAGTCACCAAGACTCAGTATGTAACCCTTCCCCCGATTTAAGTAATTTCATACACAACATATAATTAACCAACATGTACCAAAACATGCACCCAACCTAGCCAACCAAACACCTCTGTCTACCCCGTGTGATACCAAACCACTGGTGACATATAGTCACAGATGTGATGTCAAATCACTGGAGGTGCCAAACCTCTGGTGTCCGTAGACACAATCGATTGATGGGGCCAACCCATCGTGTGATGCCAAATCACTGGCGTCAATCCCTTATTATAATATGTGGGGCCAACCCACCGTGGTGCCAAGCCACTGGGACAAGACGCGATGAGGTACCAAACCTCTGGAGGTACCAAACCTCTGGTGACTGTAGTCACTTTGTGTTACCAAAACACTGGTGTCCGTTGACACAATATCACTGCCCCCTCCTCTCATCAACCCATACCAAACAATCACAATATTCATACCATCATGTGTCCAATCACATATAACAAATTTATCATTAATCGTAAACCACATATCATGCTTCCCAAAAGCATCATAAAATCACATAATCAATCAGGGACTTACCCAGATCCTTGCTTATACCATTCATGGTATTAAATCCAAATCTACATAGATCAGGTTAGCACACACAACAGTTTTAGTACATCTAGATAATCATAAGTGTGTATGTACACACCTGACGTCGACGATAGTCCTAAACCCGAATAGACAAATCAGCCACACAAGCTTTTCTTTGTCCCTATATTCGGCCAAACATGGGAGTTAGTACTATGGCCTATTCGCCCAAACCAAATATTTAAAAGGGGTTCTCTTTTTGAACCCGAATCCTTACCCGGGTGCCTTTAAATAATTACTCCAAGCGTTCTGCTTTCCTACTAATCGGCAACCTTATGTTAGTAATTTTCGGCTTATAATCACTAACTAAATAACTTGCTTAAATTAGATCTTACCATTACTTACCAAGATCGAATACTAGAGATCGTATTCTGAATCGATCGCTTTACGTTTCTCGAGTACCTAGAAGAGATCGGTTACCAAAAGTGTTTAGAAGCCTTCGTTTAACAATCGCTAGGAATCGGCACTTACCCTTAATAGAAATCGGCAAGGAACTGAGAAGAGGAACTATAGAGTTTCGGCTATGAATACTTACCTACTCTCAAGACCGATTGAAGAAGAAGTTGAAGGAGATCACCCTTGCTTGAGATTCGACTAAAGTTTAACAAAAGGGGAAGAAGAGAGTTCGGCTAGTGTGGAAAAGAGAAGAAAAGAAAGTGAAAGTGGGAGAGGGATTCGGCAAAGAGGAGCAAGGTGAGTTTCGGCACAAGGGTTTTATGAAAGAAAGAAAAATAAAAGAAGGAGAGGAATGAGAGGGAGGAATGTTCGGCTTTGAGAAAGAAAAGGAAAAAGGAATGGTAAATGGGAAGAATGCTAGCCGAAATTGTCAAGTAAATGGCTAAAAAAAATTCGGCACTCCCCCTTCACAAAGACTCCATGCCGTCCACTCTACTCCAACAAGGAGTTCAATTTTCGGCAACCTCCTTGATTTTATCTTAGCCACCCAATTGAAAGTATTCAAAATAATTTGAATATCCTAATGCCTATATTTCCTCTGGCCAACACTTAAAGATTAATCCATTAATTAATCTAATTAAAATCTAATTTAATCCTATCAATATCCCCATTATCCCTTGTTATCAAAAAGAGTTTTAAAAGGAGAAATTCTCTCCCCCCTATTGCCGTCCCAATTTAAGGAGCAAAAAGAGAATTTCGCGACTCGAACATAGGCCCCCTTGATCTCCTTGTGGCGTCACCTGTAGCTCCCAAGTGACCTCACTTTTGCCACTTTGGCAAGGCCCATTTTGTGTCAACAAATCCTCTATTTATTCTTGTATCCCCTACTTGCTAAGGCTCCTTGTCTTTAAAGCTTAAAAATAAAAAATAATATTTTCTACTAAACCGAGCCTACTCAAGGCCTTTAATTAAGCCTTATTATTCCATAAATCATGTTACAGAAATTCCAACTCAGGCAAAACAATGCAAACACGAATAACCCCTAATTTTAGGATGTTACAAAGGGTACTTCCTTCCGTAGCAACTTTGTCAAAGGCGCGGCTATTGACGAGAACCCTTCCACAAACCTTCTGTAATAGCCTGCCAAACCTAAGAAACTTCGGATCTCAGCCACGGACTTAGGTGGTTTCTAATCCAACACTGCTTCGATCTTCCTAGGGTCCACTCTTATTCCCTCTGGGGATACTACATGTTCTAGGAATGCCACCTCCTTAAGCCAAAATTCACACTTGCTGAATTTGGCATAAAGCTTCTTCTCCCTTAACACTTGTAACACAACTCGGAGATGCTCATCATGCTCCTCTTCCGATTTAGAATACACCAAAATATCATCGATGAACACAACGACGAACCTATCCAAATAGGGTTGGAAAACCCGATTCATCATATCCATGAACGCGGCTGGAGCGTTCGTCAATCCAAACGGCATCACCACAAACTCAAAATGGCCGTATCTTGTCCTAAAAGTGGTCTTATGGATATCAGCCTCCTTCACCTTCAACTGATGATATCCCGACCTTAAGTCGATCTTTGAAAACACTGCGGCCCTCTTCAGCTGATCGAACAAGTCATCGATCTTTGGCAAAGGATACTTGTTCTTAATGGTCAGCTTATTCAACTGACGGTAATCTATGCACATACGCATAGTTCCGTCATTCTTCTTCACAAATAGGACCGGTGCTCCCCATGGAGACACACTGGGTCGGATGAACCCACGATCCAACAACTCTTGGATTTGAGCCTTGAGCTCAACCAACTCCTTTGGCGCCATTCGGTATGGAGCGATTGACACCGGGCTGTTCCCGATAGCAAATCTATTCCAAATTCCACCTCCCTATCTGGGGGTATTCCTGGTAATTCCTCCGAAAATACATCCTCAAAGTTCCTTACAGTTCTAACTCCTCGAACACCTTCTTCTTTCCCACCTAACACACTTACGAAGGCTAAGAATGCCTTGCACCCTTTCCTAACCATCTTCTCAGCCTTCAGCGCCGAAACTACGTTAGACAAGTAGTTCCTCATTTCTCCGATCATTACTACTACTTCATCCTCCGGGGTTCTTAGTTCCATACGTTTAGCCGCACAATCCAACACAGCTCGGTGCTCTACTAACCAATCCATTTCGAGTATAAGTTCAAACTCTCCAAAAGGTAATTCCATTAAGTCAGCCCGAAAGTTCACTCCCTGAATCTCTAGGGGTACATTCTGAAAGATCTTATCGATCATCACTGTTTGGCCTAATGGGCTTACTACAGTCATCTGCCTATCAGAAAGTTCAGAGTCTAGGCCTATTGTTTCCACTATGCTATATGCAACATATGAATGGGTCGAGCCCACGTCAATTAGAGCAATATAGGGCTTGTCAAAAATAAAGAACGTACCGGTTATAACATCCAGCGCGTCTCCATCCTCCCTCCGGTGAACCGCATAAACCAAACCTGGTTGCCTTGCCTCAGCATTAGCAGCACCGCGGCCCTGTGTTCCACGGCCTCTGCCAGCACCATTACCTCTGTTGCTCAAACCACGGCCTCGTTGAGGCTGCGGTCCTCCTCTACCCGCCTGACTAACATTCTGAGTTGCCGGTCGGCTTTCATCTAAGTTCATAGGACATTCCTTGACCACATGGTCCTTGGACCCACACCTAAAACATCCTCATGTTCTCCTCCAACACTCTCCCAAGTGCTTCTTTCCACACACATCACAAGGTTGATACTGCCCTTCTGATCCAGCTTGCTGACCTCGCGGCTCATCAACTCTAAGCCTCTTATGAACCTTTCCAGATGACCCAAAACTTCTCTTGGGCCTATTTCTATCCATAGCCTGCTTTGTAGAATCTTTGATTCCCTCGGCCACCTTGGCCTTTTCTACCAAAGCAGAGAATTCCCGCTCCTGATGCGGTGCTATCAACAGTCTCAGATCATCCCTTAGCCCGTCCTCAAAACGGACACAGCGCTCATGCTCAGTCGCCACGACACCTCGAGCGTACCGGCTCAACCTCAGGAATTCAGCCTCATATTTTGCAACCGACTTGTTTCCTTGGATCAGCCCCAGAAAAGCTTTCCTTTGCTCATCAATGTACCTGGTTCCCACATACTTCTTTTGGTACGCTTCCTTAACGTACTCCCAGGTCAGATCCTCAGCCGTGGCACCATCCCGCACAGTTAACCACCATTGATACGTTTCATCGCAGAACGATTGCCACCATTCCTTTAACTTTTCCTCGTGGGTCGATCAAGCTCATCCATGATGCGCTCCGTTGCTTCCAACCAAGATTTCACCAGATCTTTGCGCGCTACTCGAACACTCTCAAACATCTCGGCTCTATTAGCTTGGAGCCGTTCAGGCACAGATTTTTGGGTTCCCAAATTTCCTCCTGCACCAGCCACCAATTCCAAAACTCGCAACACGACTGCGACACAAAGATCTTCCCCGTCTCGAGCTTCTTGCTCAAAGACCATAGCTGGGGGTGGTGGTGGCGGTGGTATCAGACCCTTGACCCGATCTAACAGGTTCCGACACGGTCATCCTTCCTCTACCTTGTCCACGACGACCACGTCCTCTAGAGCTCATTTCTAGCGTCGAGATCTGATTAAGAAGTTTTATGAATTAGTCATTGTTCTACTTATTTACTCGCGAATGAGTTTTATGAAAAAGGATTTAGAAGTGGTTCTTTCGTATTCATACAAGCATACAGTCTTTCCATTCATTCATCCATCAAACAAGTATGAACTTTCGTTCACTCAGAGAAACGTTGTAGTTCTCATTGTTATTGTTTTTCCACTACCCAGGGGTATTTTCGTAATTTGTCCTACAGGGGCATTTTCGTAATTTTTCAAAATAAAAAGTTATTCGGTGATTTTGTCAAAAGTATTTTGGTAATTTCAAAGCCCCGGGTAATTTTGGAAAAATTTTGAAATCCAGGGGTATTTCGGTAATTTTTGACCTCGGGGTATTTCGGTAATTTTCCACAAACCGGGGTAAATTTGTAAAATGTAATAAGTCAGGGGTATTTCAAAAGTTGTAAAACTTTGAGGGTTCTTTTTGAGGATTTTACTTTTCAAAACGATGATGTTGCAAAAATTTTGGAAATCAGGGTCATTTTGGTAATTTTGTAAGTTAGGGGAAATTTTGAATTTTTTTCAAAATCAAGGTATTTTTGATGGTTTACAAATTAGGGTTTGTGAATGTTTATAAAATAATGAAGTTTGGCAAAACCGTTGAGAAGCTTGACATTTTGTGAATCAAGGGCATTTTGGTAATTTTACCACTAAGGGCATTTTTGTAATTTTCACCAATCGAATTTTTTTTTTCGAAAAATTTTGTAAGGATGGTTTTCACAAATTTAAAAGAAAGTTTTAAAGGTTTTGAAAAAACTAGGGTTTTGTTGTTTTCTGTTTTTTTTTTAAAAAAAAACATGGCTAGTTCCCTTTCGGGTTTTAGTCATTGTGTTTAGCCTATGACCGAGCCCTCTTGGTCAGGGTGAACCAAAGCTACGCACCAGGCAGGATTCGAGTGGAGAGGAGGTGAGTCACGCGGACTACTTAAATACCAAGCTCCTACCGAAACCATTCCTAGACATGCGCTCAGAGGTTGCCACACCACTGAGCCCTCTGAGTTAGGGTGAACCGAAGCTACGCACCAGGTAGGAGTCCTATGAAGAGGACGTGAGTCACTAGGACTGCTTAAATACCAGGCTCTTCCGGATCCAATCCTAGACATGCGCACAGGGGTTACCACACTCTAGCTCAGTGACTTAGCCATAGGTTTGTTTAGTGTGTTAAGTCTTATGTGTTTTGTGTTTAGGTAGTCTAACCCTAGGGTTCAAGTTCCTATCATACTATTCTACGTTCCATGCCTTTTCTACCCTTATACAATTCATAAACCACATAATCGCCCAAATAGTTAGAGGTACTTACCTGGTGGACTGCGGGTCGGAGACTTAGGTGCCATGCCAGAAAACCTGCTTATTTCATAAAAACTCATTTGGGCTCGCTTTGAAAACGTTTTGGGCCTTAGCCCACAGGCCGAGAGTTTAAAACTGGGCTCTGATACCAAACTGAAACACCCCACACTCGGCTCACAAGCCTGAACCGGATCTGGTATGTTCCTTAAGTAAACCGGTTTCAAAATTCTTTATTACTTAGGAAAAATATGTGTAATTTTAGAAAAATATCGTTTTGGATTGGGCTTAGAGCGAAAACCCATTTATTTTACTTAGAAATCAATTAATTATGGTGACAAAACAATTTAGGGTTTATTTTTAAAATAAATCTAATTGAACTTAATTAAAAGTAATTCGTAACATAATAATTAAAAATAAAAGCAAAGAAATAAAACTATCCAACTTGGGCCTTATGGCCTTATTACATCAACCAAAACCCAAAAATAAAATTAAAGTACTGAGTAAAATAAAAGTCCAAAGCTTTAAATTTCTCCTTGCGATGCATGGCCACCTTTAGCTCCTCGCCACCTCGTCCATTATTGCTCATCACTGAAAAATATTTCCCATAACAGGGTGAGTCAAATCGACTCAATGTGTAACCAACACTACAATTTAATAAATCAAGGCATACCGAACATAACATGTTCATACATTAATTCAAAATAATGATGCAATCCCGAACCCAAAACCTAGATGCCATCCGCTACACACCCCGCACCTACCAAACACACCGTGGGGACTACTAAGTCAACCCTCCTTCCGCTACACACCAAATTGCGGGCTTAAGTCACCGTGATCCGTGGTCTTAGGTCACCACTTTTCGGACATCGTGGTCTTAAGTCACCACTTTTCACTTCCCCTTTCAATATACAACCATATGCCCCATATATTAATAAGCATAATATACCAGAGTTCACAATCGTATAAAATTCTCATGTTACGAATAACATATTTCATATTCCTAGTAGAAGTAAGAAACGTACCTGAGTACTTTTGTACCACATTTGGGTATTTAGCCATATTCACATTCATATATATATATCCATAGATTAAAATATTGCCATGTGACATATTAAAAGATAGTGGGGATTACACACCTGATTCGCTTAATGAAGTCCTTGAAATCCCGAAGAAAACTGATTTACAGATTTAGATCCTTAACTCCTATATTCGGTCAATCATTTAAACATATTAATAAACCTTTTCAACCAGAATCCAAATCCTAGTAGGATTTATACACTTACCATGGTGTCGATTTCCTTTTTGTCCAAATCCTGAAAAGCTTGCCTTATAAGTCTGTCGAAAATCCTATAAGCACATGTTAGATTGATTTCTAACACTTAATCATCTTTAAATGGCCTATGGCCGAATATTCATATGACTTACCTTGAGTCTTAAAAATCCCGAAACTTCGTTGTACTTCTCCTTGTAGTCGACAACTACTAGATCCCGAAGAAAACCTTCCAAATTTCGGCCATAGAATTCTAAAGGAGTTAGATTCCTATATTTCGGCTAAAAAGAGAGATTGAAAATCAAATAATAGCTGATCTTACCTTTTTGAATGAAATCGGCAACACCCATCTCTCACACAACAAAGATTCGGCTTTAGTGAAATTTTTGGCTTAGTTGGATTGTGTTTTTGGTTTTGAATAAAAGAGAGAGGAGGCTAGGGAATTCGGCTAGACAAAGGAAAAGAGAAAAGAAGAGAGAGAACCCTAAGAATTTCAGTGAGAGCAGAGAAAAAGAAAAGCGATGAGTATCCTCCTTCCTTCCTTCCTTTTATAGACGAAATTATCACTAAGGAGTCCCTTACTTGGCCACCACTCTTCAATTTGATAGCTTTATCCTTTAATTATCATAAAATAAAAGAGTTTAATCCAGCCTTTATCTCATGGAAATTATGATAAATAGATTCCTTTTTGAAAATACTTAAGATAAATCATCATTTATCTCTCCAATTAAAAAAAAAATCCTTTATTTATCCTTAATAGCCGAATTTTAAAGAGGATAAACCTCCCTTTTTCTAGAAGCCTTGCCGTCCACTCCTTGGCTTATGGAAGCAAAAATAAAACCTCCTTTATTTGCTTCCCAAGTGACTCGAACTCAGGCCCAACACCTTGCTTGTGGCGCCGTTTCCAGAGGCCCTACGTGACATCTTCAGGCCACTTTTCCAAGCCTGTTTGTGTGTCAAATTCCACCAACTTTTTCTTTTAAGGCCACCTTGCCTTAATTTTCTATTTTAAACTTTAAAACTCGACATTTCTAAGTCATTTCTAAGTTTCCTAAAATTTTTGATCGGCTCTATAAACTTGCCATTTCCTTACATTTCCAAGTTTCCAGAAATGTGTACTTTCCATTTTTGAATCATTTCCTTACATTTCCAGGTTTCCAAAAATGTTCATGTCTATGCATTTCTAGGTTTCCAAAAATGTTCATGTCCATGCATTTCTAGGTTTCCAAAAATGTTCATTTCCATTTCATTTTCATACATTTGTGAGTTTCCAAAAATATCAAGAATTTATTCATAGTGCTTAAGACAGGTTATTTCATACACTTAAACCGAAAATGCATAGGCCCTTTCCAGGATGTTACAAGATCTGTAATTTATAGTTTCAATCTGTTCCACTGCAACTTCAAGGAAATAAGATTCACTATCTTCAGTCTACTCTGTTGCGACTTCGGGGAGAGAAGGCTCGTATGGTAAATTCAATCCTACCTACTGCAACTTCAGAGGTATAGGATTTGTCATTTTAATCCTCTCCACTGCAACTTTAGGGAGATAGGATTAACTATCTTCAGTCTGATCCACTACAATTTCAGGGAGATAAGACTGGTGGCTTCAACCTGCTCCACTGCAACTTCAAGGAGATAATGTTTATTTTGATCTGCTCTACTGCAACTTTAGAGAGATAAGATCTATAATTCATCGATCTTGTTACACCATCCTTTGGGGAACATGACCTGTAGAATCGGTTTATGGATTTATGCTTATGCATAATGATTAGGATGCCATGATCTGAATGAATCAAATGCTCGTAGATAAATATATTATGGATGACTTTTGCATGCATGCAGAATGTCATGAGGATGATCCTGTGTAGAATGAATTGAATGCTCCTAGCTAAATGTGTTTTGCATGAATGCAGAACTTCATGAGAATGATCCTTTTTTAAACATTTAGGGTTGTCATTGCTTCTTGCTCTTTAAGGTTGTATCACTGACGTAATATCCTGTCTTTTATTCACCCAACATTTTGATAGCAAATTCGAAGAAATGGTCACTGTTTAGAGTTTCCTTCTCAAAGATTTCCAACCCTTAGGCTTGGTGAGTTCTAAATAAAAGTCCTGTTTTAGGTTCTCGTATTATTTATAAGTTTCCAGAGTAATATGCAAAACTCCTTTTACGAAAGTATTATTAGTCCATTAATCGTTACTTCAATACAAAATGCTTGAAAATAATCATAAATGATGGAAAAAATGGAAATTTATCAGAAATGAAATTTGAAAAGAATAAGTTAATTAAAGGAAGCAAGCATTGCTGGAATACAAACTGACCAGGGGACAAGATAGGTGCCCCAGATATCGCAACCTGAGCTTCTCTGTATGGACTTTCTGAAGACCATTTTAAGCTCAATATGTGTTTAGTAGATCGAGAGTACTCTATTGACGATCCAAGACGTAACATCTCTCATCCTTCTTAATTTAGATATGACAAGATTACCGCATGCCCCAGTGTTGATTGCAATTTGAGCCACCCTTTTCGGGTTTTCGACTCAAAACCCCTTTGGTCTTAAGGCGCCCTTTGCGAGTTTTCACCTTGGCCTCTACATTTTCATTTTCATTATTTTTTGGAATTTTTTTAAAAGGTCTCAAAGTGCCATTTGCGGGTTTTCACTTTGGCCTCTTTTCCTCTTCAAGTATAGTATTTCTTGACTGAATCTGAATTTACAGGATTGGACAAGTTTTTCCCATCCATTTCGGCTAAGATCAATGCTCCTTCAGAGAAATCCTTTTTCACCACATAAGGTCATTCCCAATTTGGCATCCGCTTTTCTCTGAAATCCTTTTGTATGGGGAATATCTTTTTCAAAACTAAGTCCCCCTCATGAAATTCTCTTAGGTAAACCTTTTTGTCATAAGCTCGCATCATCCTCTTTTGGTACGTCTGACCATGAGGAATAGCCCTTAGCCTGTTTTTCTCAATTAAGTTCAGCTAATCATATCGAGACTGGATCTATTCGGCTTCATCTAATTTGAGCTCTGACAAGACTTGAAGGGAAGGAATTTCAACTTTGATAGGTAACACTGCCTCCATTCCATAAACCAATGAGAACGGAGTTGCCCCGGTGGACGTCCTAACTAATGTTCGGTAAGCTTAGAGAGCAAATGGTAATTTCTCGTGCCAATCTTTATAGGTTTTAGCCATTTTCCCCACAATTTTCTTAATGTTTTTATTAGCTGCTTCCATTGCACCATTCATTTTTGGACGATATGGCGACAAATTGTGGTGTCTAATTTTAAATTGATTGCAGACCTCTGCAATTATGCTATTGTTCAAGTTTACTACATTGTCAAATATGATCCTCTTAGGCATTCTGAAACACCTCACACCCGGCCCACGAGCCTGGACCGGATCCGGTATGTTCCTCAAGAAAACCGGTTTCAAAGTTCTTTGTTACTTAGAGAAAATTTGTGCGATTTTAAAAAAATATTGTTTGGGTTGGGCTTGTGTTGAAAATTAATTTGATTATTATATTAGAAACCCTTTTTAAGCTTAAGTGACAAAATAGTTAGGGTTTAGTTTAAAAGAAATTTTACTTAATCTTTAATAAATAAACCCCATAACACAATAAATAAAAATAAATGTAAACAATTCAACTATGGCCTTATGGCCTTATTACATCAAGTAAAATCCCAAAATAAAATTCTAAAATACTTAAATAAAATTAAATATCCATATTGAATAAAACTTCAAGCTGTGCATGGCCATCCCTAAGCTTCTACCGAACCCGGTCCATTATTGATCGTCACCTGAAAAATGTTCCCCTACGGGGTGAGTCAAACAGACTCAATGTGTACACGACACTAAAATTCAATAGATCAGGCATACATTTTCATATCAAATACTTACTCATATAACAGATAAAAATGATGATGCAACCCAAACCCAAACCTAGATGCCATCCGCTACACATCCCCGCACTCAACTCGCGCACACCGTGGGGACTACTAAGTCAACCCTCCATCCGCTACACACCTTCAAGGCGATCAGCTGCAATCGACGTGCTCATCGCCCATATAAAATTCGTGGCATAGCCACTCAGATATAATTGTGTCAAGAGACACGATTCGAGATAATGTAAAAGTTACCACATTCGGATAATGTGACCGAAGTCACCACATTCGAGATAGTGAGACCGTAGTCATCACATTCACTTCCCCTTTCTCATATATCCCGAATGACCCATATTATTCATATCATGCATATCATTCTTAAATTCACATTCATATAAATTTTCACATGTTATAAATAACATATTTCATAATCCTAGCGGGAGTAGGAAACGTACCTGAGTATTTTGTACCATAACACGGTACCTTAGCCATATTCATATTCTTATAATCATGCATATATTACATATTACCATAATCGTATTAAAAGTTAGTGTGGGGTACACACCTAATTAACTTATCGAATTTTTCATATCATGCATATCATACTTAAATTCACATTCTTATAAACATACACATATTAAACATTGCCATAAATCTTATTAAAAGTTAGTGTGGGGTACACACCTGATTCGCCTAACAAAGTCCTTGAAATCCCGAAAAGCTTGATCTAATGCTTAGATCCTTAATCCTTACATTGATTTATCACTTATTACCTGAATAAAAAGCCATTCGGCCAAAATTCCAAATCCTAGTAGGATTAGTATTCTTACCTTGTTTGCCGATTTGATTAATAATCAAATCCCGAAATTTGTAGTATTCCTTCCTTAAAAATCGGCTAGCCACCAAATCATTTAACTAGGTCATTTCAGACTTTTGAATAAATAGGAAATAATTCTAAATACCAAAAATAAGCCTTGGCCGAATACTTCATATGCTTATCTTGTGGATTTTAAATCCCGAAACTCACCGAATAACTAGGGAACACGTGGCCTATGGTGTACCTTCTGGAAAAGAACTTCTCCTTCCTTGTAGTCGACACTTAGTAAATCCCAAAAGATCTCTTCAAAGTTTCGGCAACAAGATATTAATGGGGTTAGTCCTAGATTTTGGTAAATCTTAAAAGAAAAAAGGATGAAATCGAATGAGATCTTACCTTACTTGAAGAAATCGATTGCACCTTCACTTCAATCTTCAGAGATTCGGCTATGGCTAGATGATGATCTCACAACTTTCGGCTTTTGGAGGGATTAGAAAGAAAAGAGAAGGAAGAATAAAGATGGAGGATTCGGCTAGAACACAAGGTATTTCGGCTTGGCAAAAATAAAAGAAGAAGAAGATTTGGTGAAGAGAATTCGGCAGAGGCTTTCAAAGAAAAGAAAATAATGCAGAATGGCCTCTCTTTTCCTTTTATAGCGAAATTACTAACTTAGAGTCCCTTACTTGGCCATCACTCTACTATGTTAATAGCTTTATCTCTTTAATTATCACTTAAAATAAAAGATAATTCAAAGTCCCTTACTTGGCCATCACTTCTCCTTTATTTTCCTCTTTATCTCTTTATTCAAATTAAAAGAATTTAATCCAACAATTATCTCTTGAAAATAATGATAAATAAATCCCTTATTTATCCACTATTTATAAAAGAATAAAAACTCCTAATTTATAGCCATGTGCCGTCCACCTCTCTGCTCCTTGTAGCAAAATAAAATTTCTTTTATTTGCTTCCCATGTGACTCGAACTTAGGCCCAATACCCTATTATGTGGCGCCATTTCCATAGGCCCTAAGTGACATCTTGAGGCCACTTTTTCAAGTCGGTTTGTGTGTCAAATTTCACCAACTTTTTCTTTTAAGGCCACCTTGCCTTTATTTTCTCTTTTAAACTTTAAAACTCGACATTTCTAAGTCATTTCTAAGTTTTCAAAAATTTTCGTTCGGCTCTGTAAACTTGACATTTCCTTACATTTCCAAGTTTCTAGAAATGTTCACTTTCCTCTTTTGAATCATTTCTAAATCATGTCCATACATTTTGAGTTTCCAAAATGTTGATTAGGATCATTTCCATACATTTTGAGGTTTCCAAAAATGTTCATTTCCAAATCATTTTCATTCATTTCCAGGTTTCCAAAAATATTCAAAATTTATTCTTAGTACATAAAACATGTCACTTCGTACAATTAAACCAAAAATGCATAGGCCCTTTCCAGGATGTTACACATTCCATATCGACATACTATTTCCTTTTTTAGGAATCTGCTGACTGCCGGCTTAGTAAGATTGGCATATAAAGCAGCTTCTACCCACTTGGTGAAATAGTTGATGACTACAAAGATGAACCGATGCCTATTGGTAGCTTTTGGAGAGATCGGCCCAATGACATCCATGCCCCACATAGAAAAAGGCCACGGGGAAGTCATAACATGCAGAGGCGAAGAAGGTACATGAATTTTGTCTCATAGATCTGGCATTTGTGACATGTTTTAGCATAATTGATGCAGTCTCCTTCCATAGTAGACCAATAGTATCCAAATCTCATAATTTGTCTAGCCATTGTGAAACCATTGGCATGTTTTCCACAAACACCCTCATTGACTTCTTCCAAAATTTTCTTAGCTTCAACAGCGTCCACACATCTCAATAGTAGCTGATCCTTTCTTCTTTTATACAGGATCTCCCCGTCTAAGACATAGTCACAGACTAGTCTTCTCAACGTCCTCTTATCGTTCTCAGTCGCTTGTTTAGGATATTTGCGAATTTTTACGTATCGCAATATATCTTGGTACCAGGGGTGATCAACTTTTTCTTCTTCCTTCACATTGTAACAATGAGATGGGGCCTCGTAAATACTCATTTGAATGGGTTTTACATCCTCTTGCTTGTTTACTTTAATCATGGAAGCCAAAGTAGCCAAAGCATCAGCCATTTGGTTTTCGTCTCGCGGGAGATAATTAAAAGTAATGTCATCAAACTCTTCAATCAACCCCAGAACTATCCTTCGATAATTGTTCAATTTGGGGTCTCTTGTCTACCATTCACCTTTCAGTTGGTAGATCACCAATACAGAATCTCCATATACTTCCAATACTCTAATTTTACGTTCTATGGCTGCACGGAGTTCCACGATACATGCTTCATACTCCGCCATATTATTCGTACAATCAAAATCCAATTTACACAAGAATGGATAATGATCTCCATTTGGGGATACCAAGACTGCCCCAATTTCCAAAGGTGATCTACCAAGACTGCCCCAATTTCCAGAGGTGATCTTTCGTAGCGTCTTCTTCAGTAGTTGCCACATACATTAGTTTTTCATTGGGGAAGTCAAAGTTTAGAGGCTCATACTCTTCTAGAGCTCTACTGGCCAGAAAATCTGTTATTACACATCTTTTTACAGCTTTTTAGCTCACATAAACTACGTCGAATTCAGAGAGCAGAATCTGCCATCTAGCCATCCTTCCATTCAAAGCGGTTGACTCTATCATGTACTTTAGAGGGTCTAACTTTGAGATTAACCAGGTCGTGTGGTACATCATGTATTGCCTCAACTTCCGAGTCGTCCAAATCAAGGTACAACACAATTTCTCGATTGGTGAATATCTCATCTCACATTCAGTGAATTTCTTACTAAGGTAGTATATCGCCTTTTCTTTTCTTCCCGAAAATCTCGATTCCCTTCTCGCTAACTATGAAGCCCATCAATTTTCTAGATCTAGATCCAAAAGTACATTTCGTTGGATTGAGCTTTAACTGGAATTTCCTCAACCTTAGGAACAGTTTCCTCAAAACTCGAATGTGTTCCTCTTCTGTTCTGGACTTCGCAATAATATCATCAACATAAACTTCAATTTCTTTATGCATTATATCATGGAACAAAGTTACCATGGCCCTTTGCTATGTAGCTCCTTCGTTTTTCAACCCAAACGGCATCACTTTATAGCAGAATGTTCCCCATAATGTAATGAAGGTAGTTTTTCCATGTCCTGAGAATGCATCTTTATCTGATTGTACTCCGAGAACCCATCCATGACTGAAAACAACGAATAGCCTGTCGTATTATCCACTAGAGTATCAATGTGGGGTAACGAAAAATTATCCTTTGAGCTAGCCTTATTTAGGTCTCTATAATCTATACACATTCGCGCTTTCCCATCTTTCTTAGGGGCAGGCACGATGTTGGCTACCCATTCTGAATACTTGATTTCTTGCAAGAATCCGGCATCAAACTACTTTTTGACTTCTTTCTTTATTTTTAGCACAATATCCGGCCTCATCCTTCGGAGCTTCTGCTGGACTGGCTTGCAATCCTCTTTTATGGGAAGGCGGTGTGCTATAATGTCAGTGCTTAACCCCTGAATATCTTGGTATGACCACGCAAAGACATCTTTGAATTCTTGAAGTAAATCTACGAGGTCTCGCTTTGTTTCTTTGGTTATGACCGTTCCAATTTTCACAGCATTTCCTTCTTCCAAAGTCACGACCTCCACTATCTCTTCATGAGGTGAAATTCGTCTTTCCTCTTATTTTACCATTCTTAACAAGTCCAGAGATAAGCCACAGTCTATGTCATCTTCAAAGTCTTGGGATCCCTCTAAACACATGTCTTGCTCAAAAGGGGATTCTGATCCAGTAGCAGCATCACTCATGTCGTTGATATCCGAGAATCTGTTGTAGGTACAAAGGAATATATAAAAAATGAATAAATTTAAGAATAATTATTTGTATAGTATGATCATGAATGAAGAATGAAAGAATATTTGGAATAAAGAATAATTGTCTTTATGGATGAATTGGAAAGAATAAAGAATATTTGCTCAAAAAATGCATTTTCATTGAATTAAAGATTTTTGGGCCATAAGCCTATTTCAAAAAAGATGGTTATTACTCCTAGGATTAGAGAAATAAGTGTTCTGGGACATTACTCTGAAATAGTTCAAAACACTACAGGAATCTCTTTCGCAGTCCAATTGTCCAGAACGCTCCCTGGCTCAAAGGGGCGGATGTCCAACAAGTTTCTTCTTCCAGTTCCCTCCTCGGATATGGCATTGATGTATGAGTTTTCCAACGTGACCCACATGGTTCCTTTTCTTGGGGTCCCTCGTTCAGGGTGGATGATTCCTCCTGATACAAATATTTTGGATATATGGGGAAAAATCATTGGCTCCCACTTGATTTCCTCCCTGCTCAATCGTGCTCTTCTCCTCTCTTGTCTTCTTTCCAACTCATTCCTTCTTTGTCTAGCGTCTGGCTTGTACCCCAAGCCATAGTGGTCTTGCTTGTCTTTCAACATCGGTGCTACAATTCTCCCCTGAAGATCTTTTCTATGCCCTTTTCCCAGCAAAGCTCCTTTTCTTATGGTCATCTGCAATCCCATTTTTGTGGTTTTAGAGATTTTTTGTACCAGAATTCTGTTTCCTTCTGTAATAAAAGTTGCATTCATGAATTCCAAGGATCAAAAATAGCACTCAATCGCCTCGTCGTTCGCCTCCAGATATGGTGCATCACTGGTTTAAGCTGCGATAATATCCTCTTCGACATTTACTGTCACTAACCGACCCAATGATACTAGCTTTAGTTTCTGATGCAATGATGAAGGTACCGCCCCTGCTAAGTGGATCCACGGTCTTCCCAATAAGTAATTGTAGGAAGGTTTGATATCCATTACCAGGAAATCCACATCATATGTTGTCGGACCAACTAATAAGGGTATCTTGATTCTCCCCATGACTTTTCTTTGCTTGCCATCAAACGCCTTCACTATGTTCCGACACTCTTTCATGTGTGAACTATCCAATAGTAATCTGTTTAATGTGGATAAGGGTAATATGTTTAACACCGACCCATTATCTATCAAGGCCCCCGGCAGTGTGTACCCTTTGCATCTAGTGGTAATATGCAAAGCCTTAGTGGATCCCCTGCCGCCTGGCGGAATTTCATCATTATTGAAGTAAATGAAATTGTCAGCACTTATGTTACCAATCAATCTATCTAGTTTATTAACCGAGATATCGTTGGCCACATAAGTCTCATTCAAAACCTTCATTAGTGCATTTCTGTGTACCTCCGAACTCTAAAGTAAAGCTAACACAGATATGCGTGCTGGCTGTTTGTTCAGCTATTCTACAACACAGTATTCATTGTGTTTCAAAAATTTTAGGAACTTCCTAGCTTCATCCTCTCTCACTGGCTCATTGACGGGCGATTTGGGCTCGACTGATTTTTCTTTCTCTTGCTCCACCATCGGAGCTTTCCCTTTACCAAATCGTAGCCTCTCCCACTACGAGTATGAGAACCTACATCTTGATCTTCCTTTGAAGCACTAGCTGGATTTTCTTTTCCTTGAATTGCCATATTACAGTCATAGTTCAAAGGGACTTTCTTGCTATCCCTATACGGAAAAACTGTTGGTTTTGAATTATGACTCGCGGTGCTACCTGTGTTCTAGCTTCATTGAATCTTGGCTTCGAGATGATTACTACTGAGCGGTTTCCCTTTTGAACCTTTTCCATTGATCCTTCCTCTGAAGCATAAACCTCCTGTTCTTCTGATCTCTCAATCTCCTCGTAAAATTCCATCTCTTTATTATCCATCAAATTTTGCACTATGGCTCTGAACTCAGTGCATTCCTGGATTCCATGCCCCTCTCTATTATGGAACTCACAATGGTTCCTCTTTCCTTCGGACCTCTCTTCCAAATTCAATGTGATCAGTCCTCTCTCCACCATCTCCTTCCAAAATTGTCTCAATGGGGTTTTGACTTCTGCAACCACATATTTGACTTTCCTGCCCCCATCTTCATTTATTCCATTTATTCATCGATCAGTATGATTAGGTAAGGGGTTTCCCGCTATATTTGGTACGGGTGGGTCGTCAAACTTTACGATCCCTATTTTTATTAGCTTTTCGACTACTTTCTTGAACGCGGTGTAATTTTCAAATGAATGCCCGGCGATTCTAGCATGATATTCACATTGGGCGTTTGAGTCATACCACTTGGGAAACGGGGGTTGCAGCGGTGTTAAGTAGAAAGGGGCCAACATATGTGCATCAAAGTGGTTCTGGTACAGCTCTCTATACGTAATGGGTATAGGTGTGAACTGTGTCCTTTTGGTGTTCGCCCTTGTGATGGATTCCTGTCTCGGGGGACCCTGATGATTAATGGTTGTTGTTTTTGGCTGGCTCACCGTGATTGCTCTCGAATGACCCTTGTTATGCGTACTCTTGTTATTCACCTCATTCTCCCTCCTTCTCGGGGTTAATCTCTTGGTGCCTTCCCCTACGTCAATCTTTCCATATCTTATCACGTTTTCTATCATCTCCCCAGACATTACGATAACAAAAAAGCTTTTAGTAGCGCTTCCTAACATATGGTTGATAAATGGAGCTTTCAAAGTACTGATGAGGAGCATGATCGTCTCTTTCTCTAAGAGTGGTGGTTGGACTTGCGCCGCCACCTCCCTCTATCGCTGGGCATACTGCCTGAAGCTCTCATTTGTCTACTTTTCCATGTTCTGGAGTGTAATCCTATTGGGTGCCATGTCTGTCATGTGGTTGTATTATTTTTTGAATGCTTGAGGCAAATCACTCCATGAACCTATTTTGGCACGACTCAACTGGTTATACCATTTGGCTGCTGCTCCCACCAGGCTATCTTGGAAGCAATGGATCAACAATTGATCATTATTAATGTACCCCATCATTCTTCTACAAAATATGGTAATATGAGCTTCGGGACAATTATATTTCTCAAATTTAGGCATTTTGAATTTGTATGGGAGCACCAAGTCTGGGACCAAGCTTAAACCTTTGGCATCAATTCCATAACAGCCATCATCCCTTTCTATTACCTTAAATTTCTCCTCCAACCATTTACATCTATCTTCTAACTGCTTTGGTAATTCTACTTTTATCCTCTCTCCCTTCGCTATTTCATCCAAATCAGGGACATTAGCATTGATTAGATTATCTCTTGAACCTGAGCCAGGTTGGAGATTCATTGAAGCACCAGCTTGGAATTGTTGAGGCCTGATCATGACAGATGGCCTTTGTAAAGTTACTTCAACTTGTGTTGGCACATGTGGGGGAGTAAAACTAGGGGTACATTGAGGATACTCAGTATTCTCCTCAACATTAACCATGGGGCTCTTTCCTTTATCCATAAGCCCATTTAACAGCTACGTTATCTGAGTTATTTGGGTCATCATATTCCTCTGAAATTCCATCATTTTGTCCATCATATCCTGCTGGATCTTAACCAGCTGCTCTTACATTTGTGCTTGCATCTATTCTTGCATTTCCTTCTACATTTGTTCCAACCTTTCTAGTCTTTTATCCATTGTTTTAGTTTTTCTCCTTGTACCGTAAGGGTGCGTGCTTGGTTAATTTTTGTCGGTTTCTAGATTACTGAAATAATGTTTTTCAATTAGAATCTTTTAATGACCTTTAATGCATATGAATGAAATAAAAATGAATGCAAATACATGAATGCAAATAAGGTTTCAATTCTGATTCAATTTCATTTAAAAACCTTTACTAAAAAACAAAATCCTTTACATAAAATTGAGTTACAAATAAGGCCTTACCCTAGCACCTAAAGCTTTAACTTTCCTAAGCAGTGAAGCTAGCTCCTGTCCCCAATCTGACTGCAACTCATACTTCACACTCAGTATATCTGCTTGTACTGCCAAAGTTTGTAGGTGATCAGCTGTCTTTCGAATTTGGGTTATAGCTTCTCCCATAATGTAATCCCTGCTTCCGACTTGACTCTGCGACTGATGAAGCTGCTCCCTCCACCGTTCTTCCCTTGCTTCGAAGGACTCAATCTGCATTTCATAGTTCCGTAATGTTGCCTCTAATCCTTCTATTTTCCCTTTTATTTCTTCTATCTTATTTAAGCTTGCACTTAATTCTTTCACAGAATTACGACTTCGGTGATGATGAAGAGATTTCTCGAGTTCTGCGACTCTAGCCTTTAACTCGCTTCGTTCATTTTGGCTTTCTGAGTGGCTTTTTTTCCATAGATTCATTTCATGCTTGTGCCTTTCAGAATTTCACCTCCCATTGATCAACTTTAGTCCTTTCGCCTCGAATCTCCTGACGTCACTGCTCTAAAGTTTTTCCTAAGCCAGTGGTCCTCATCGATAGACGCATCTTCTTATAGTCTATCTTTAAACTATCCAGATCTTCTTTAACCCAGTTTTTTCCTTTTCTTAACTTCTCAGCTTCTGCCTTCTGCACTTCCACATCTAATCTCAAGTGCATTTTATCTTCCTCCAGCTGCTCAATCCTTTTCCCAAACTCGAGACTCTTCTTTTCAAAGTCTTGTCTTATAATTTCTAGCTCTGACGGGACAACTTGTAAGCTTTCTTCCATTGATCGAGCACCCTCTAAACTTGGCCCAGGAATACTATCATTAATCCTTCGGCTAAACCAATCATTATATTTAGGCGGCGTCGTAGGGCCGACAGCTAATCTCTTCATCCGGCGAGTCTGCTTCCAAGCATCTGAAATCTCCCGAACCTTTTTCTTATAATTGTCCCCTTTATATGAGAACTCAAATTGAGCAAGCCCATGAGTCACCTGTATAAATTGCCTCGACTTGTATTGCCTTACTGCAAGCAACGGAGTGTATCCAATGACCCCCCAAATTTTAGAAAGAGGCACATAATTAAAACTCCCACACCGATAAAGGATCTCATCAGGGACCATCCAAAAGGCTCTCCATTCGATATCCTCCTCTTTGAGATTTTGAAGAATTGCCATCCATCTTTCTTCTGAGATATCGCTTCTCCTTTGCGTAGCTACTTCTTCCTTTAATGGGGAATAACTTTCGGAGAAGACCCAGTAAGAGACCTTCTCCACCTTCCAGAAGTGTCCGTGAAACCATACCAGTAACAACTGTGCACATCCAACAAATCTGCCTTCGACTGCCTTCCGACACAAGCTCAAAGATCTGAACATCTCGGCTAGAATTGCAGGTATCGGTGTGATTCTTTTATCCAAACGATCGAATAAGTCAGTAATTGCTTCATCTATATGCCTTAGAGCTTTAGGAAAAATCACCAAACCATAAATGCTCAAGGCGACGATATCCACTTTCTTCCCTACATCCGGATGTGTTAAGATCAAGTCTCTCATAATCACCCAAGGAATACATTTACCATCCCCTTTCTGCTGAATTCGAGCCGTAACCCAAGGCTCACTCATCCCGGTAATACTCATTAACTTCTTCACGAAAGTCAGGTCATTAGCGGCCCTAGAGTAAGATTTGTCGACTAGGATCCTTGGACAACAAAGCAAGGTCATATACTCCTCCATAGTGGGCACTAAATCTACCTTCCCGAAAGTGAAATAATTATACGTAGGATTCCAAAACTGGGTCATAGCCTGAAACAAATGCTTGTCTACCTTGACATCCAGTAAATAGGGTATATCGCCATAATTCTGGTAGAACAATCGCTTAGTTCCCTCATCCCAATGGGCCCATATATCTCTCAACTCTTGCAGCTCATTTTGTATCACACTGATGCGAGTAAAGTCCTACAGCTCCAATGTGTATCCTTTAGCCAGACTGTCCCCTTTCTCTAGTTGTAGCTTCTCTGACCATGTGCGGACGGCCGCATTGTCCTCGACTCTATCAAAAAATTCATTCTCCATGTAAAGCTTTCTAACTTAGTAACTAAACATGGATCAACTCCTCCTTAAATATGCAATGTCATGCAATCACAAACAAAATACACAAGTCAGTATCAAATAACAAGATTTAAGGCAAACGAAAAATAATCAAACATCTATATGGTTAACCACTAATATTTAGCACTACAACATCTAGTGGGTTCCTATGGTCCACTATATGAGGTAAAGTTCTAAGGAGAAGGGTACCCGAACCAGCAGATTCCTTAATCTTCACCCATTATAGGCTCATATGGATCAAGTTTGGTTCAGGGGAATACATTTCCCTATGTCCATGCGGAGGTGAAAACCTCATGAAGACATAGGTACGGATGTATCCCGGAAGCAGTCCACTAGCCCATGCAGAGGTGAAAACCTCACGAAGGCATAGTTTCTCACTCCCACTGAAAGGTGCGACTACAACTGTCATGCAATGCAATGTGCGCTAGAAAATAACAATCATATGCAATGGCACAAACAAATGCAACAAAAAGATCGTAATTTTCAAATTAAACTTTCAAATTGAATTTTCAAATTTCTGAAAAAAGACAGAAAATAATCAATTTTACGGCTTGACTCTCTTGCCAAGCTGTCGAAACCATTTTTTTCGAGTTTGAAAAATGGGGATCGACTTTTAAAATGATAGATAGAGTCGCCACCAATCTTTTATTCGAGGTGTGATCGGATCACCTTAAGATGCATTATTTTAATAAAACATTTTGCTTTATTAAAAAAATAATTTTGGTCTATGAAATCTAATAAATATGTTCGGGAGTCGGTCACATACGAGGAAGGATTAGCACCCTCGCAACGCCAAAAATTGGCACCCAATTGATTATTTAATGTCCTTGTGTCAAAAATTTAAAAAGATTTTAAAATTATGATCTTCTTTGCCCCGTTTGGAGATACTCGAATTTGAATAATAAGATTCTCTTGTTCCGAAGGAATAAAATATCACATCCAGCACGTTAGAATACGATAATTTAAGTCCTCGAATTCAAGATCATCCCAAAATTCTCAAAGCTTATGCATTGAAATTTTGAAAGGGTACTTAGTTATTTAGATGAATGAAAAACCAAAACCCAGCACATTAGGGTACGATTTTTCAGATTTCCAAACACGAAATATTGCCTTATCTTTTAAAAGGAAAACACAGACAAAATTACGAAAGGATACTTAGTTATTTGGTCAAATGGAAAATCGAAACCCAGCACGTTAGGGCACGATTTCTCAAATTTCCAATCACTAAATATTGCCTTGTTTTGAGAATTTTTAAAATATGCAATCATAAAACCAAATCTCAAAGTGCATTAATCAATTCGGGATAAAATGAAACATCTATTATAGGATTTGAAAACCTTGGAATTTAAACCACAAAGCAATATCAAGAAAAAACACACATAGCCTTAAGTGTAAACTAATAAGCGAACTCAACATTATGCAAATGAATAAGGATAATATAAACAAAAAAATATAAATACACAATAGCAATTATTTCATGGCATATTCTATTTCAAAAGGCACATTCCAACAACCGAAGACAAATAAAATAAAAGATATAGTAATCCTACAAAATTTACAAGGCAAATTAATACAAAATAAAATTTAAATAACAGCAAACAGATTTAAAACAACCTAAAAATATTTGAAACTAATAATTTATGAAACAATTCAAAAATCGGTGTAATAATTTACAAATAAATTATTGAAACGATTATCATAAAATATGTATATACATATTATATATATATATATACATATTAAATTATGAAAGAAAATGTATATTACATAAGTAGTTTTAAAGGAGACTTAATATATACATAAATAGATTAAAAAAATATACATAATATGAACTTGATAATATATGCACAAGAATAAAATAATTTTAATACAAATTATATATATACGTATATTAGGAAATAGTTTAATTTAAATAGTATATAAAAAATAATGATGTATAAAAGCATTTAAAATTATTACATAAATCTTTAAATCAAAGAGATATACATAAAAGAGAATTTTGAAATGAACAAATTACATTAAAATAAGTTTAAAAATTAACAACTTAAAAACAAAAAAAAATAAAAAAACTAGACAATTAGTACAGTATTCCAAAATAATATGTTACAACAATTAAACAAATATGAATATAAATTAATTAAGAAAAATAAAATAGAATACACAGATTGAAATAGAAAAAGACCTCAATTGGAATAAAAACAAAATTAAAAGAGCAATTTTTAAACAAATAAAATTGTGAAGACAGAATCAGGGACTTAAGTAAAATGTGCCTAAATGGTTAGGGATTAAAATAGCAAATATTTGAATAGTCAAAACACATCGTGTAGACTAGACTAAATTAAAATGCGTGCAACATTTAAGGGGAAAAATTGAAGAACACAAGAAATAAAATCGAAGCTCAATCGATTGATGGCGCAAAATGTAGGGACTAAGTGCACAAATATACCCTCGGAGACCAAAACGCGCGGATCTCAGCCGCATATGGGTCGGGTCATCTGGTGGTCACGGGTCATGGCCTATACGGCACTGTTTTAGAGCCACTGAAACAGGCCTTAAATGGTACCGTTTCATATGTCTTAATAAACTAAAAGACTTAATCCCTCAGCCATTTAAAACGAAAACCTAAGCACCCCTAATCTTTTCTCTATTCAGCCGCCTCAAAATCGAAACTGGAGGAGGCTTCGATTTCCCCCTTGGGTGCAATTTCAGCGAAGGAGACGAAGCTCCAACGACGCTGCCCAAAACAGGTACTCTCCTCCTCCTTTCTTTTTTATTTCTCACATGCATAAAGGAAAAAAAGGAAAAACGAATCGATGACTAGCCGAAATTGGATTTGAGATTCGAAAGGAATCGAGATCGAGAATCACCTTAAAAAATGTTTTCTGATTTCTTTGTATTTCTCTATATTCAGTGTGTGTAAAAAAAATGTTACAAGATGTTGATAGCTATTGATAGCCATCTAAATACAAAAAAAAATTTCTGGTGTATTTTTTGCATATTTTGCTGTTTCTCTGCTATTGGAGGCCCTGTTTGCAGGTACGGATGGCGCGGAGTGGCGTATGAAGGCGCGTGGGTCGTGCGGAGGCACGTGGGGCATGCGGAGACACGAGCAGTGGAGCACGTGGAGGCACGCGCGGGGGAGGCTGCTGCGGCGCTAGACAATGCTGGAAGCTCCCTTAGGGTTTTCTACAATCTTGAAATGTTTGGGCCATTTGGGCCGTGTAATTGGATTGGGCTCATATATTTTGGCCCTAATGTGGGTCATTGTAATTGGGTTTGAGATTTTGTAATGAACTAGACATTCAATTTTTGGTGTTTTATTATTTCACTTATTTTGTTTTAATTTTGGTATAGGCCCGGGCATAAATGGGTTCCTACAAAGGTAATTGTGGGGAAAGAAAGATGAAAAAAAAAAATGAAAAATGATAGAAACATGGGTATATTACATTGTATTAAGTTTCTTCAAATTTTTTTTTAAATTTTTGTGTCTTTTATATGGTTACGTACAAGAGATATGTTCAAATCTGTTTCATATCTCTCATCATATTCTTTTTATCATAATTGTATTTAAAAATCTTATATTATGTATACGTGGGTATATATAATCGTAAAATATAATAATTATTAAAAAATTATTAATATTAGAAATTTTATCATACGCAAGTGTATATGTGTAGAATTCATATATTTAAAACACATATATATTTAACAATTACATACAATGTTAGAAATAAGTGACCCAAATTCTTATTTAAATAAAATACAATGGTAAAATAAAATCCCTATGGAATTACACTGTTTTATTTTATTTTGAATAAGGATTTTAAACCTTATTAAACTCCATCTATTTAATATTGATTAGAATAAGGAGTTTCAATCTTACTACTCCTATTAGAATATGGCTTTATAAGCCTATAAATAGACATGGTCTATTCCTCTTGTAATTGATTCGAATTCGACATAGTGAATTTTCTTCTCCTCTGCCCGTGGTTTTTCCCGAAAGGGTTTCCATGTAATATCTGTGTGTTCATTATTTTTATTTCCTTTTTTTTCTTTGCGATATATTGTCATTACCGACGTTATATTTTTTTACAAATTGGTATCCGAGCTTTAGGGTTTTTTTTTTCATCTCGATCACTGTAATGGCGTCTTTAAAGTATGAAATTTCGCTGTTGGATCGCAACACCAGATTCGCGTTGTGGTAGATAAAGATGCAGGTAGTTCTTGCACAGATGGATTTAGAAGAAGCCCTGCTAGGGGTAGATAAGATGCCTTCGACATTGACGGAGGAAGATAAGAAGCGCAAGGATCGAAAGGCACTAACATAGTTATATCTGCATTTGTCTAATGAAATTTTGCAGGATGTGATGAAGGAGAAGACTGCCGCAGCATTATGGAAGAGGCTAGAACAAATATGTATGTCAAAAACTTTAACTAGCAAGTTGCATATGAAGTAACATCTTTATGCTCATCGTTTGGAGGAAGGTAAATGTCATGTAACGAACACTTATGATGTTTAAAGAAATTCTCTCAAACTTGGAGGTCATGGAGGTTCAGTATGATAAGGAAGATCTAGGGTTGATTCTACTTTGTTCGTTTCCCCCCTCTTATTCAACCTTTAGAGACACGATTTTATATAGCCACGAGTCTCTCACAGTTGATGAGGTTTATGATTCTTTGACCTCGTATGATAAGATGAAGCATCTTGTGGTTAAACCCGACTCCCAGGGAGAGGGCCTTATTGTTCGTGGGAGACAAGATCGAAATGCTGATGATGATCGTGGAAGGACACAGGAAAGGAATCCTCGCGGTAAATCTAAAGGTAGATCAAAGTCTTCAAACAGAGGTAAAACTTGTAACTTCTGCAAGAAGAAAGGGCACATTAAATGGACGAGTGCTATAAGCTACTGAGAACAAGATTAAAAGGGAGGCTGCGAATCAAAAGGAAAACAAACGGAAAATTTTGGTGAAAGCGATATTGTAGAAGACTACGGTGATGGTGAACTTCTAGTAAACTACGTCAACAATTCTAAAGAGAGCGAGGAGTGGATACTTGACTCAGCCGCACCTTCCACATGAGTCCCAATCGGGATTGGTTTACAAATTACGAAACGGTGTCTGAAGGTGTTGCTTTGGTGGTCATGTAAAATCGCAGGTGTTGGAACAATTAAAGTTAAGATGTTTGATGGAGTTGTCAGAACACTTAGTGACGTACGGCATGTTCCAGAATTGAAGAGAAATTTAATCTTGTTGAGTACTCTTGATTCAAAAGGGTACAAATACACAGCTGAAAATGGGTTGTTGAAGATTTCCAAAGGTTCCCTCATTGTGATGAAAGGGCAGAGAAAGACTGCCAAGTTATATGTTTTGCAGGGTTCTACTATTATTGGTAATGTAGCTGTCGCTTCCTCTTCTTTGTCAGATGATGATATTACTAAACTTTGGCATATGTGCCTAGGGCATATGAGTGAGAATGGCATGGCAGAATTGAGCAAAAGAGGACTTCTTGATGGGCAAAGAATTTGCAAACTGAAGTTCTGTGAGCATTGTGTTTTTGGGAAGCAAAAGAGAGTTCGATTCACCAGAGGAATCCATAACACGAAGAGAACATTGGAGTATATTCATTCTGATCTGTGGGGGGCCATCAAGAGTGCCTTCGAGAGGTGGAGCTAAATATATGCTAGCTTTTATTGATGATTTTTCCAGAAAAGTTTGGGCATTATTCCTGAAGCAGAAAAGCGATGTGTTTTCCGCATTTAAGTCTTGGAAAACTATGATTGAAAAACATACGGGAAAACAAATAAAATACCTACGCATGCGGACAATGGCTTAGAGTTTTGTTCGATGAGTTTAATAAAGCGTATGTAAGTCGGAAGGGATCGTGAGACACACTTGATTCGTCATACACCACAACAAAACGGCGTTACGGAGCGAATGAACAGAACGATTATGGAGAAGGTTCGATGCATGTTGCCAAATGCCAACTTACCAAAGTCATTTTGGGCCGAAGCAGCCTCTACTGCATGTTTTTTGATCAACCGATCTCTATCCGTTGCCATTGAGAAAAAGACTCCACAAGAGGTATGGTCTGGTAATCCTGCTAATTATTACGATTTAAAGATCTTTGGGTGTCTGCGTATGCTCATGTTAATAATGGAAAATTGGAACCAAGATCCATTAAATGTGTTTTTCTTGGTTATAAAGTGGTGTAAAGGGTATAAGTTATGGTGTCCTGAAAATAGAAAAGTTGTGATTAGCAGAGATGTTGTTTTTGATGAAACTGCTATGCTACCTAACTTATCTCTTAAAGACTCTTCCAATAAAGAAAATCAAAAGCAGGTGGAGCATCAGATTAATACAGAGTCAACTCCTCAAGCCAGTACAAAAATTGAGAATAGAGTTGCTTCTTCACCACAATACTCTATCGCCAAAAACAGAACTAGAAGAGAAATTAAACCTCCAAAGAAGTATGCTGAGGCTAACTTAGTTGCTTATGCTTTAAATGTGGCTGAAGATATAGATGCAAACCAAGAGCCGTCAAATTATTCTGAGGCGGTTAGCTGTGAAGACTCATAAAAGTGGATGTTTGCTATGCAAGATGAAATAGAATCACTCCACAAAAACAAAACATGGGATCTTGTGAAACTTCCTAAAGGTAAAAAGGTTGTTCCCTGTAAATGGGTGTTTAAAAAAGAAAGAAGGGACTCAGGAGTTGAAGAACCAGATATAAAGCGGGCTTGTTGCAAAGGGTTACTGATCAAATTCCAGGAGTGGACTTTCTGAGATGTGTTCTCCCAGTTGTGAAGCATAGTTTGATTCGAGCTTTGCTTGGTATTGTGGCCATGCAAGATTTGGAGCTTGAGCGATTAGATGTAAAAGCGCATTTTTGCATGGAGACCTTGGGGAAGATATTTACATGCAACAACCAGAGGGTTTTTCTGATCTCGTAAAAGAGGACTATGTTTGTTTGCTTAAAAAAGTCTTTATACGGTTTGAAATGATCACCAAGACGAGTGGTACAAGAGGTTTGATTCCTTTATGACTTCTCATGATTTTAAAAGAAGTAGTTTTGACAAATTTGTGTTTATTTTAAGAAAAAGCAGTGATGGTTCTTTTGTGTATCCGCTTCTTTATGTTGATGACATGTTGATAGCGAGAAAAGATAAAGGAGAGATAAGAAAGGTCAAAGCCCAACTAAGTGAAGAATTTGAGATGAAAGATTTAGGACCAGCAAAGAAGATACTTGGTATGGAGATTCTCAGAGATAGAAAAACAAGTAAATTGTACCTAAGTCAGAAGGGATACATTGAGAAAGTTCTTTGCAGGTTCAATATGTAGAGTGCTAAACTGTTAGTACTCTCCTTTAGTGACCATTTCGGACTTTCATCGGCTTTGTCTCCACAATCAGATGATGAGATTGAGTACATGTCACATGTTCCATACTCTAGTGCAATGGGATCTCTCATGTATGCTATGGTTTGTTCACGTCCAGATTTATCATATGCAGTCAGTGCAATTAGTAGATACATGGCGAATCCCGGTAAAGAATATTGGAAAGCAGTTCAGTGGATTTTAAGATACTTACGAGGTACTACTAATGTTTGCTTACAGTTTGGAAGAACTAGAGATGGAGTCATTGGGTATGTTGATGTTGATTTTGCTGGAGACCTTGATAGAAAAAGATCTCTCACTGGTTATGTCTTTACAATCGGAGGTTGTGCAATCAGTTGGAAAGCTACTTTGCAAACTACAGTCGCTTTGACTACCACCGGAAGGTGAGTACATGGCACCATCTGAGGCTTGTAAAGAAGCTATTTGGTTGAAGGACTCTTTAGTGAGCTCAATAAAGACCTTCAAATCAAGCACGAAATTTTTTGTGACAGTCAGAGTGCCATCTTCCTTACAAAAGATCAAATGTTTCATGAGAGAACAAAACACATTGATGTTCGGTATCATTTTGTTCGTGATATTATTGCTCGTTGTAATATTGTTGAGAGCGAAATTAGTACTCATGAAAATCCTACAGATATGATGACTAAGTCACTTCCTATAACCAAGTTTGAGCATTGCTTAGACTTGGTTGGTGTTCATTGTTGAAGTTAAACCCTTAAGGGGTTTTATGGAAAAGGTGGAGAACTTGTTCGTTGAGAGTTCGCGATGAAGAACTTGTTCATTGAGAATTCGTGTCAAGGTGGAGATTGTTAGAAATAAGTGACCCAAATTCTTATTTAAATAAAATACAATGGTAAAATAAAATCCGTATAGAATTACACTTCTTTTATTTTATTTTGAATAAGGTTTTTAAACCTTATTAAACTCCATCTATTTGATATTGATTAGAATAAGGAGTTTCAATCTTACTACTCCTATTAGAATATGGCTTTATAAGCCATAAATAGACATGGTCTATTCCTCTTGTAATTGATTCGAATTCGACATAGTGAATTTTCTTCTCTTCTGCCCGTGGTTTTTCCCGAAAGGGTTTCCACGTAAAATCTGTGTGTTCTTTTTTATTTCTTTTTTTTTCTTTGCGATATATTGTCATTACCGACGTTATATTTTTTTACATACAATAAATAATAAAACATATAGTTTGAAATTAATTAATAATAACAATAAAATATTTACAATATTAAAATGAAAAAAAATAAAACGAAATTTAAACATACAAATATATCATATTATATATTAACCAATAACATTATCAATATATATAATTGATGGAGATAATAAATTATTCATAATAGAATTAAAATATAAATATTTTATTAAAATAAAACTTTGGTTTTGTGATAATATTAATGTTTTATTAAATTAAATAACAATGATTCAAATCCTAACATGTCAAGGGATTAAATCTGTGTTTAATGGATTTATAAACAAATTCTTTACCACCACACTAATAATAATTTTTAAGTACAACTTTTAATAAAATTAACTTCTAACATAAAAGATTTTTTCTCACCAAATTTGTGTATATAGATAATGTCACTAATTTTAACACCTCATACCCGACCTAGAAGTTACGACCAAGTCTAGAGGCTACATCAATTGATATTAAAATAAATTAATCTTCAACTACTTGAAATTTAACTTTCAAAAATCACATAATTGATCAAACCAAACATAGTAGTTCCGACTTTGAAATGTAATCCAAAATAAACACACAGTAGCATAAATAATTAAAAACACTAAAATAGTTAGGGAGTATTGTAACAGCCCAAACCCGGCCTAGACATTATCGCCGAATTTAGCGATGTCACATGGAATGGTGGTCACCCGTGTGGTAGGCCGTGTGTGATGACACAGCCGTGTGATTGACGAAGGCCAGGCCGTGCGCAAGATACGGCCGTGTGATGGCCAGGGTGAGGCCGTGTGACCCACACGCTACGCCAAATTGGGCGTGTGGGCCCATACGGGCACGACACACGGGCGTGTGATATCTGGGCCAGGCCGTGTGATCCACAAGGGCATGTAGGCCCATTATATTGAAATTTTTTGTAGGGTTACACGGGTCGTTCTAATCGGTCATGGACCTACCGTAGGGTCGGTAAAACTTACTAACCTTAAAACTGTATGATCTGTTTCACTGATAGTCTATACTGAGCATGATAGTATATGCATGTTATATCTGTGATCTGTAAAGAAAGCATGTTAAGCATGATTTATCCGTTAATTCTGTATGCATATTCTGTATCTGTGATTGGGGTGGGATATTGTTTATTGGAGGAAGTGTTCTGAAAGGCAGATTACGCCTAATATCTGGTAGTACAGCTGCATTATATCTTATATGTGCTGCATAGGTACAACATGGTTTGTGGGGCTGGGTAGGTGTTTTAAGCCCCACATGGTTTGTAGGAATGGTCGAAGATGGTATGTAGAGGATGGGGGTAGGATATCTGATTTCTGATTCTGATCTGCCTATCTGTATATATATTTGAAATGGGCTTACCCCCAAATTTGCATCTATAGAGGATGGGGGTAGGATATCGGATTCTGTTTTCTGTGTGCATGCTTAATTCTGTGGGGATTACACACTGAGTTTACGTAAACGCATTCCTTTCTATTTAATCTGTACAGATAATCCACAGGGTTAGGCAGATTGGTGCAGCGAAGGACTCGGCAGTGACCACTCGCTAAATCTGTTTAACTTATTTTAGTTTTTATTTAAGTTTGGCGTTAAGATTTGAGAGTTTGTATTTTTTGGGACTCTCTAGACTGTTTTAAACTATTTAGTTTTTTTTTTTTGGTTTTATTTATTTATAATTGTGATGATTTTCCAAAATCAATGATTTCTAAAATCACGAAGGGGTTTTACTTAAATACAATGGTTTTCGTAAACTTCCGCCTATCAACACTTTTACAGAAAGTTAATTAAATAGGAATGATCATTTTGATAATAATTCTATGCAAATTGAGTTAGCAGATCCAAATAGTTTCACCGTGCTAGTTGTTTCCATGTGACATTATCAGATTCAACCATAACGTCTAGACCGGGTTTAGGGTGTTACACTTAGTGGTATCAGAGCTAGGTTACAAAACTCGGCTGTAAATTTTAGGTTCCAAAATTTGGTTTTAAAGAATTGGTTTTCAAAAAGATTTTAACTACTCTGATTGAGTATGTGGTACACCGAGTATCTGGCGCCAATTCTGTAAGTATTTCTATCCTTAGTTAAACTATTTTGAAACACTATAATTAGTACACTCTGAAACTGTAGTGAAACTGATTGAGACTGAAACTTTTGAAAACAACTCTGAAATTCTGATACTTTATGCATAAAATATCTGGTAATAAAAACTGAAACTGTTGCATAAAATTCTTAATGTAGATAAACTCGATTAGACAATGAGCGCACGAGGTATCCGTGGACGTAGTACTCGAAGCCGAGGTAGAGGCCAAAAGGGTACTCGAGCTGAGTCCTCATCTCTGGGTAGCATGTCGAATCTGGACAGGAGTGAGACACATGTGTCACCTGCTACTGAGACTGGGTCTCAAAGTCTATCTGCTGAGGACGTTGCACTATCCCAAGCCATGCTGAGGATATTAGAGAGGGTCACTAGGCCCAATTCTGGATCTGGGGGCTGAGGGTCGGTAACTGAGCAACTCCGATCTAATGGAGCTGAGTTGTTTAGAGGTGTCATAGAAGTTGCCCCTAATGTGGCTGAGTATTGGTTAGACGTCACAGAGAGGATTATGGACGATCTAGACTACACCCTCGAGTAGAAATTGAAGGGTACGATCTCTTTGCTTTGTGATGAGGCTTATCAGTGGTGGCTGACTGTTAAGGAGGGTACTCAGCCTGACCGTCTGACTTGGGAGTTCTTTAAGACTTCATTCTAGAGTAAGTATGTGGCAGCTAGCTATGTCGATGCTCGCAGGCGTGAGTTTATAAACCTCACGCATGGTGACTGATCTGTGGCCGAGTATGAGGCTGAATTCCTAAGACTGAGTGCCGCTATGCTCGAGGTATGGTGGCATCAGAATATGAGAGGTGTATTCGCTTTGAGGATGGACTGAGGGATAATTTAAGGGTTCTGATTGCTCCACAGAGGGAGTGAGAGTTTGTTGTACTGGTGGAGAAAGCTAAGATAGCTGAGGATGTTAAGTGGGCAGAGTGCCAGAACAGGGACCGTGAGAGAGGTAAGAACAAGTGGGATTCAGAGCCCTCTAGTTCTATTCCGAGGCCTAATAAAAAGGTCAAATTTGATGGGCCAGTTATAGTGGCGGCCCCTGTTAATTGTTGTTCCTGTTAGGTTACAGCCATGCAGTGACCGTGGGAGAAGCCATAAAGCCATCCGGGCGAGTGTTGGAGAAGGATTGGGGCTTGTTTTAGGTGTGGGTCCCTTGAGCACTGCATTCGAGAGTGCCCACTAAGGGCTGATCAAGTGTAAGCTCTGGCATCAGGTCTCGCGTAGCCATAAAGAGTTGTTTAGCAGCCACCTAGGGGTCGTGGTCAGGCCAGGGGTGGTAATGGTGTGGGCTGAGGGCAGTGAGCACCGGGCAGCGGTGCTCATCAGACTGAGGTGAGGCAGCCTGTTCTGGTTTATGTTGTACGTCACTGAAAGGGCAAAGATGCTTCTGACGTCATCACCAGTACGTTCTTTATATTTGATGTACCCTACTTTGCTTTGATAGACATAGGGTCTACTCACTCTTACATGCTAGTACTGTATCTGGAAACTTAGGGATTTCGATTGAGAGCACTACGAGTGAGGTCACTGTATTGAGTCCATTGGGGAAATCTGTACAAGTTAGCAAGCTGTATAGAGACGTTCCCTTAGTGGTGCAAGAGACGATATTTCTGGCTAATCTTATGGAGTTACCATTTGGGGAATTCGATCTGATTCTGGGTATGGACTGGTTGGTCAAGCACCGGGTTAGTTTAAATTGTGCGACGAAGAGGGTCATTTTGAGAACTGAGCAAGATGAAGAGATGGTTGTGATCGGAGAGCGTCGGGATTATTTGTCCAACGCGATCTCCGTGTTTATGGCTGAGAAATTGGTCCGGAAAGGGTGTGAGGTGTATTTGGCCTATGTAAGTGTTTCTGGTTCTGGGGACTCTTCTGTTGGGGATATCAGAATTGTGAAAGATTTTCCAGACGTCTTTCTTGAGGAGTTACTGGGATTACCTATGAATTGAGAGGTTGAGATTGGGATCGAGCTTCTTCCGGGTATAGCTCCGGTGTCCATCGCTCCCTATCGAATGGCATTGAAAGAGCTTACAAAGCTTAAAGTTCAATTGCAAGAATTGTTGGACCATGGTTTCATTCGTTCCAGTGTGTCTTCGTGGGGAGCACCAGTTCTGTTTGCTAAGAAGAAGGATGAGACCATGATGATGTGTATAGATTATCGGCAGCTGAGCAAGCTGACCGTTAAGAATAAGTATCCACTTCCGAGGATCGATGACTTATTCGATCAGTTCCGAGGGGCTTCTGTGTTCTCTGAGATTGATCTTCAGTCAGGGTATCATTTGTTGAGAGTTAAGGAGGCTGATGCTCATAAGACTGCAGTTAGGACTCGTATGGGCACTACGAGTTCCTAGTTATGCCTTTTGGGTAGACGAATGCACCGATCGCATTTATGGATCTGATGAATCGAGTATTTCAGCCTTATTTGGATCAGTTTATCATGGTATTCATCGATGACATTTTAGTTTACTCTAAGACTGAAGAGGAGCATGATGAGCATCTTAGAATGGTACTTCAGATTCTCCGAGAAAAGCAGCTCTACGCTAAGTTGAGTAAGTGCGAGTTCTAGTTGCGAGAGGCAACCTTCTTGGGGGATGTGGTTTCTACTGAAGGGATTCATGTAGATCCAAGGAAGATTGAGGCTGTACTAGATTGGAACAACCTAAGAATGTATTTGAGATCTATAGCTTTTTGGGTTTGGCAGGATACTATCGGCGTTTCATTGAGGGGTTCTCTGTGATTGCTGTGCCATTGAGTATACTTCTGCGTAAGGGTGTGCCGTTTATCCAGGCTGATGCACAATAATTGAGCTTTGAGAAGCTTAAATCTATTCTGACTCAGGCTCCTATTCTAATACAGTTTGAATCTGGAAAGGAGTTTGTAGTATACAGTGATGCATCGCATGTCGGTTTAGGATGTGTTCTGATGCAGGATGGTAAGGTTATGGCTTATGCGTCTCATCAGCTTAAGACATACGAGGGGAACTATCCGACGCATGATCTCGAGTTGGCTGCTGTGGTCTTTGCACTAAAAATTTAGAGGCATTATCTGTATGGTGAGAGGTGAATCATCTATACCGATCATACGACCCTTAAGTACCCCCTCACTCAGAATGAGTTGAATCTTAGATAGCGTTGATGGGTTGAGCTGCTTAAAGACTACGACTGCACGATAGAGTATCATCCTGGTAAGGCCAATGTGGTGGCCAATGCTCTGAGTCGTAGGGCGATGTCTGATTTGAGGGCAATGTTTGCTCACCTTAGTTTTTTGATGATGGGAGTCTATTGGCTGAGTTGCAAGTTAAGCTAGCTTGGATCGAGCAAATTCAAGATAAGCAGTTGGGGGATGAGTCTCTGAGTTTACGGTTCCGTCAGGTTGAAAGTGGCTGCACTTTGAATTTTGGGCTGAATAATGAGGGGGTACTCTGTTTCCGTGGTTAGATTTGTGTGCCGAATGATGAGGGTCTTAGGCAGTCTATTATGAGGGAGGTGCATAGTAGCCCCTATGCTATGCTTCCCGATGGTAATAAGATGTACCGCGACCTCTGTGAGTTGTATTAGTGGCTGGGATTGAAACGTGAAGTTATCGAGTCTGTTGCTCGTTGTTTGACTTGTCAGCAGGTTAAGGCTCAGCATCAATTACCTTCGGGTTTGTTACAGCTAGTCAAGATTCCCTTATGGAAATGGGAACGAGTGACTACGGACTTTGTTAGTGGGTTGCCATTGACACCCACTAAAAATGATTCTGTTTGGGTTATCGTGGATCGATTGACCAAATCTGCTCACTTCATTCTGGTTTGAACTGATTATTCTCTGTAGAAGCTAACGAAGTTGTATGTTTCCAAGATAGTTAGACTGCATGGGGTTCTAATGTCGATTATCTCTGACAGAGATCCTCGTTTCACATCTCGGTTTTGGAAGAAACTACACTAAGCTCTGGGTTTGAGATTGGACTTCAGTACTACATTCCATCCTCAGACCGATGGTCAATCTAAGAGGGTGATTCAGATACTGGAGAAGATGCTTAGGAGCTGCGTGATCGATTTTCGAGGCGGTTGGGAGGATCACCTGTCGCTAGCGGAGTTTAGCTGCAATAACAGTTTCCAAGCGAGTATTCAGATGGCACCTTATGAGGCTCTATATGGTCGTAAGTGTCGTATTCCGTTATGTTGGACTGAGTTGGGCGAACGGTGAGTTTTGGGTCCGGAGTTGGTTTTTGAAAATGAGGATAAGGTTTGACTGATTCGAAATCGACTGAGAGTAGCATCTGACAGATAGAAGTCTTGTACAGATCTGAAGAGATGTGAGATTGAGTACTCTGTGGGGGACTTCATGTTTCTTAAGGTCTCTTTGTGGAAGAAATTTTTGAGGTTCAGTCAGAAGGGCAAGCTGGGGCCTAGGTTTATTGGACCATACCGAAGTCTAAAGCGAGTTGGACCAGTTGCTTATCAGTTGGAGTTACCTCCTAAGTTGGACCATATTCATGATGTGTTCCACGTCTTGATGTTGAGGTGGCACCGATTTGATCCGTCTCACATAGTTTCTATTAAGGATATCGAGGTTAGACTAGATTTGACCTTTGAGGAGGAACCGGTTCTGTAACATCCCGGTTTAGACCCTAGTTGGAACAGTGGTTTGAGACCACAAATCTGAGGTCGTAAAAATATTTTAATGATATTTTCTGTGTGAATGATATGTGATATAGTCTGTGTGAAAATTCTGTGTGATAATTTGATCGTTTGTGTGTCGAATTAAGAGAAATGACTTAATCGCGTAAAGTGTAAAAGCTATGTGCTAATTTTTAATTACCTAAGTGTTGTTGTCTTTATAAAGAGGATGCCTTATGTTGCAAATAGCCCATTAATAAAGAAAGTGGGTGGTAATGGTAAAGAATGACCTTATATCATATGTTATATATATTTTATACTGAAGGTTAGTTTTGTAATTTAATAATTATGTTTGTTATAACATAGTAAAACATGAAATAGTTATCATCTTCTCTATGTTCCACCGATTTTAGAAAGAAAAAGAAAGGGTTTAAGCTTCCATGATATTTGACACTTGCTTAGCTTAATTAAGGTATGTTTTGGCTTCGGTTTTTGATAATTTTTACGTTTTCGTTATTGTTGCTTTGTGCTCTAGCTAACCCATGTTGAAATTTCATGAATTGATGATGTTTTGTGATGAGCCATTGATGAGCATTTGAGCTATGTGCTATTTGTTAGTAAAATATGAGAACTTGGTGTTTGATTAACATGTGTTGTTTTTTGAATTTTTGGTAAAATTAGCTAATTAGGGCTAAATTGTGAAAATAGTAAATTGAAGGGTTAATATGTGAAATAAATGAAATGTGTAGGTTTGTATGGATATTAGTAAAATTCGGCTAAGCTTGTGCTAGGTGAAATTTGGTGAATTTGATTATTTTGTGAAATAGGGACTAAAGTGTCGAAATGTGAAAATATAAGGGCTATTATGAAAAATGCCCTAATCGTGTGTGTGTGGACTAAATCGAATGAAATGGTGATTGAATGGATTGATTTTAAATGTGTATAGACCAAGAGAGAAGAGGTTCGGATCGAGATCGAGGCAAAGGTAAAGTGCTCGATTAATCGACCATATCGATAGTCGACGTCCGAGGTAAGTTCGGATATAATACATGTTATTAAGATATGTTTAGTATTATGAGATAAATGTGTATATGTGGATGAGATCGAGATGTTATGTGCAAGGATAAGCTGATGGCACTAAGTGTGCGAAATGAAAAATTGAAACAGAAACGAATGGCATTGAATGTGCGATGATACGAAAGCTACGACTTATTGACTTGACACTGTGTGTGCGACACCGAGACAGGTCGGTTAAGAGACTAGGCACTAAGTGTGCAATAACAAAAATGTTATGATTATGCATATAGCACTATGTGTGCGATTATATTGAATGGAAATTAAAGGATGATCAACAAGTATTATCGAGCTTTGAATAGTTTGGTGGTTTAACAGCTATGTGTAGCTAAGTAATGTGTTGAACCTTTGTGGTTGATGAGTATAATGTGAGAAATGATCTTTATGATGGCTATTGTATATGTTAATTTGAATTGATGATATTATGTATTATGTTAAGAACTTACTAAGCTTTATAAGCTTACTGTGTGATTTGTTTCTCTGCTTTGCAGTGTCAGTAAAGCTAGCTCGGATCAGGGGACCGTCAGCTTCTCAGTCACACTATCAGCAATCTATTTTGGGGTATTTTGGAAAGATGTATATAGTTAAGATATGGCATGTATAGGCTAGTCATTTGAATCACGGTTGAGATTTGTAGTAGCCATGAGATGTGGCTAGACATGTGTTAGTTTTAGCATGAATGACTTGGTATATATGTGATGCATCGTTTGGCATGGTTTGTGGTTTGAGAAGTTGATTTATGAATGGTAACTTGGTGTTGTTAAATTGCTAATATGAATTAGTGAATTGAGAAGAAATGATGTTTAGTATTGATTGTAATATGCTTGTGATGATATGAGTTTTAGTCTTTGATATTGACATGGTGGGAATTGGTATTGAATGCATGATTTGAATGGCAATTTGGTATGTTTTTGGTTGCCATATATGCTTGATAAGTGTTGGTAAATGATGCTTATAGGTTTGAATCATTTGGTTGGCATGTTGGCCTTGTAAATGGCCTATAATGTCACACGGTTGTGGCACACGGGCGTGCCTTAGACCGTGGGTAAATTGACAGGATGCAGCCTAAAATCACACAGCCTCGACACAGGCGTGTCATCTGGCCGTGATGTGCAAGTCAGTAGCTAACATAAAAATACACGGCTTAGACACGGGCGTGCTTGGTGGCCTGGAGAGGAAGTCAGTATATGATCTAAAAGTGCACGGCCATGGCACACGGGCATGCCTAATGACCGTGTTGGTATAGTTATATAGACACAGAAGGACACGTGGGTGTCTAGAAGCCGTGGAGGGAACACGGTCTCCTCCTATGGGCGTGTCTCCCTTGTATTTTAGAAAAGTTTCAAATTTTCATGGAATTTTGTATGTGTTTCGGCTTAGTCCCGACTCAGTTTATAAGTATGCTTAGGGTCTTGATGACTCATTTAAGGGACACTATGTTTGTAAATAAATGAAAACAGTAATTATTGACTTTGTGTTGAAATTTCTGGATGTTAAAGGTTTCGTTTGATTGGTAATGCCTCTTAACCCTGTTCCGGCGACGGTCTCGAGTTAGGGGTGTTACAGGTTCAGTTTCTGGATCACAATGTTAAGGTCTTGAGGAGGAAGTCCATTCCTTTAGTGAAGGTACTGTGGCGGAATCATATCACTGAGGAGGCGACTTGGGAACCTGAGGACTCGATGTGTCAGCAGTATCCTCATCTGTTCTGATCATGTAAATTTCAAGGTCGAAATTTCTTTTAGGGGGTAGAGTTGTAACACCCCAAAATTTTTACTTTTGCTCTTGTGAAAATGTGACACAAATATTTGTCTACTTCAGTGGTTAAGTGTTCTAGGTGTGTGTGAGAGGTCCCAAGTTCAAGCGCCAGCTTGGGCAAATTTTGTTATTTTTGAAATTAAGCCCTATCTCTGTTCAGTGGGCTTATATTAAATTATTTGTAAAACCATATCAGAATGAGCCTACTGGTTCAAGTGGTAAGATTGTTGGTGTGTTGGAGGTCCTGTGTTTGAATCTTTGTGTTAGCGTGAGTACTTATTTTTTCTCGGCTTTAGGAAAGAGTTTTGATTGCATTTGAATTTTGAGTAGTGGGTGGTTGAGAATGAGAGAATAGTGAGGCGTTATTAGAATTTGTTGTTATCTTTTTGTGATTTTCCAAAATTCAGTTTCTTTCAATCTGAAAAGTAAAAATTTGACATTGGAGACCCCTATTCTCTGTGTTTTCTACCTTTTGGCAATTTCTCTCTTTTACTCTCTATTATCGATCAAGTTAATGTGTCAATCATGGTTTTTAGCTTTTGCGATTCTTTGGGATCGATAATTTTGGTTGCGTTGGATATGGCAGGGCTGCTGTGGAGTTCGTTTCAACGGTTTGATTTGTGCATTCGGTTGTTTAGTTAACGTTCTTGGGATAGTTTTCGCATCAAATCGATACTAGGTGTGTACCCGAATCGTAGAACAATGAGGTTCGGTAAAAGTCGAAAAATGAATTTGTCGTCACCACACGAGCGTGTGGTCACTTATGTGATAGGCTGTGTGCGACGACATTGCCGTGCAATCGACAAAGGCTAGGCCGTGAGCAAGACATGGTTGTGTGATGGCTAGGGTAAGGCCGTGTGATCCACACGGGTTGCGCTAAATTGGGTTTGTGGGCCACACGGGCATGTAGGCCCACATGGGTACGCCACACGGGTGTGTGTGATCCACACGAGCAAGGTCAATCTGGGCGTGTGGGCCCACACGGGCATGTAGGCCCATTATACTGAAATATTCTGTAGGGTTGCACGAGTTGTTCTAATCGGCGGTGGACCTACCGTAGGGTCGGTAAAGACTTACTAACCCTAAAACTGTATGATCTGTTTGACTGATAGTCTACACTGAGCATGATAGTATATGCATGTTATATCTGTTATTTGTAAAGAAAGCATGTTAAGCATGATTTATCCGTTAATTCTGTATGCGTATTCTATATTTGTGATTGGGGTTGGATATTGTTTATTGTAGGAAGTGTTCTGAAAGGCAGATTACGCTTAATACCTGGCAGCACAACTGTATTATATCTGATATGTGCCGCATCGGTACAACATGGTGTGTAGGGCTGGGTGGGTGTTTTAAACCCCACAAGGTGTGTAGAGATGGTCGAAGATGGTGTGTAGAAGATGGGGGTAGGATATCTGATTTCTGATTCTGATCTGCCTATCTGTATATATATTTGAAATGGGCTTAGGCCCGAATTTGCAGCTATATCTATAATAGGCTTAGGCTTGAATCTGTATTTGACTGATTTTGTTTTCTGTGTGCATGGTTAATTCTGTTGGGATTACACATTGAGTTTACGTAAACTCATTCCTTTTTGTTTAATCTGTATAGGTAATCTATAAAGTTAGGCGGATCGGTGCAGCGGAGGACTCGGCGGTGACCACTCGCCAAATCTGTTTAACTTGTTCTAGTTTTTATTTAAGTTTGGCATTGATTTGAGAGTTTGTATTTTATGGTACTCTTTGGACTGTTTTAAACTATTTGGTTTTGGTTTTATTTATTTATAACTGTGACGATTTTCCAAAAGAAATTATTTTTAAAATCACGAACGAGTTTTACTTAAATACAATGGTTTTCGTAAGCTTCCGCCTATCAACACTTTTAAGGAAAGTTAATTAAACAAGAATGAACATTTTGATAATAATTCTATGCAAATTGAGGTAATAGATCTGTAATAGTTTCACCGTGCTAGTTGTTTTAAAAATCCATTCCATATGACATCACCAGATTCGACCATAACATCTAGGCTGGGTTTGAGGTGTTACAAGTATTGACCAAGCTCTTGCCATGCCGTCTGGCCTAAGTTTGTGGGTCACTTGAAATCCAACGAAACATACTAAATGAGTTTTAACTCGGTGTGTAACTTACATTCAACAATAATGGTAGTACAACATATATGATTTCAGTCGTTCATAATTTAATCATTTCTCAGACTCAATTACAAAATAAAAAACAGAGAATATCAGATATAGATGCAGCATATTAGATACAGATGTAGGTTCCTACCCCAATTCGCTACACACCATCTCCGTCCATCCTAACATACCATATAGGGCATCAAGTACCCATCCATCCCTACACATTGCGTAGTGAATATATGTCACGTTTTAGAATAATTGCAGCCTAGCTGCCAAATCAGAATGCGATAAATCGCCAAAATCATAAATAATTGTGGCTTAGCCACCAAAGTTGGCAGATTATTAAACTGCTCACACTTCCTTCTTTATACAGTCCCGATCTCGATGCATATGCAAATTTAATAGATACCAGATATGAGTACACAATAATACAATTTCAGATCGTGCTCATGTAATGTTATCACACTTACTTTTCAGATCTCATAACAAATGTGTATATATATATATATGTCAGAATAACAAATTATTCAGTAACAAATTGTCACATAACAATTTCAATGTCTAATTCAGATCATACGGACCCTACGGTAGGCCTATGTTCGATTCGAATGGCGATTACGGCCCTAGGGAAAAATCTTGATTTTTAGCCCACACGCTGTTGTGGATTGTAACGCCCCAAAATATTAATGTTTAGTTTTGTTGGGTTTTGTCATGTGATTTGGTATGGTTGGATGGTTAAACACTTGGTGTATCTGCTTAAGGTTCTATGTTCGAGTATTCGTATGCGTAAGGGATGTTTTTATTCTTTTTATCAAGTTGGTTAATAACTCTTTTTTAAGATAATATTTAGGTTAGTAGGATTAAATTTGCTACCTATGTTTAGTAAATAACCCTGATATGGTTATTTTTTTTAAAAAACAAACAAACCCACATTTTTCCCTACCCACATTCACGCCGCCACTTCAATTTTTTTGCCACTACCATTTTGCTCATTCTTTCTTTTATTTTATTTATTTTATTTTGCTTTTAATCTTTATCTTGGTTCCCTATTATGCCATTATTTCTCCTTTTGTTCTTGTGGCCTCATTGCACATTTGTTACTATTTCTGTTGTTCTTGATCCTATTTGTTTTGTTGGGTTTTAAGTTTGTAAAGGTAATTTTCGTTTGTTTTTCTTTGTTCTTTTAATTGGAATTGTTGTGGGTAGTTTTTGGGAAGACTGCAATTTTGGGTTTTTGTGTATCGTTCTAAATTAATTGAATCGTTTTAGGAGAAGATGGTGAGACAGTTGGCGTCCCTCCAGCAACTCGAATCACTTGGTTGCTGTTCATTCTTCGATAAGGGTTTGATTATGTTTGGGGAATTGATTAAGGGTTTTGCGTGTTATATGTTTACTTGGTTTAATTTTGTGAATCGTTGCAAAGTTGATGAATTGAATTCTATTTTTAGGTCTCGGGAGTGTCGTATGGTGAATTCGTATCAAAGTCGGACCAGATGCGTAACGAAAAATAGCAACCGGTGAAAGCCAAAAAACTGCCCAGTTGACGCCATACAGTCGTGTGGTAGGCTATGTGTGACACACGACCGTGTGACAGATCGTGTGCTAGACCGTGTGTGACACACGATTTGGACTATTTGGGCTGTGTGGACCAAACAGGCGTGTGTTGGCCCAAAATTCAAGATCTTTCTCGAGGGCCTTACACGTCGTCTTGATCGACCATGGGCCTTCCTTAGGGTTGGTATGTGATTAAATGTACTATAAAATATGAAATATGGTCATCTACTAGTGTAAATTATGTTATCTAAAAGTATTTTTGAGATGCCATGTGATAAGTAAACCCAAAAAATGTTATGAATGTGATTTGTATCTGATATGTCATGCATATAAAACTATAGCATGTAAGGATTCTACTTTGATTATGTCTGTTTCTGGGATGGGCTATATTATGGGAGAAAGCGTTTCTGTGAGTGGCGATACTCGCCCATTATACTGGCAGTAAATATTCTTGAAGTACCTTAATGACACTAAGTGGTGTGTAGGGTTGGATGGGTGTTTCATACCCCATATGGTGTGTTGGGATGGTCAGAGATGGTGTGTAATAGACTTGATCATGGGTCGGGCCACCTGGCTCGGCTCGAAGGCCTGCCCGAAATGTTGGAGGGTTTGGCAGAAATATAGGCTCGAAAAATGGGCTTGAAAAAAAATAAGGCCCGTTTAAAAAATGGGTCGGGCTTCAGGTAAGGTATTTTTGGCCTGAGCTCGGCCCGAATTCACTAAAAGACAAAAAAAATCTGCTCTTTTTTTTTTGAATGTTATTTTCTCCCTATTTTACTACCATTTTACTATTATGTTGCTACTATTTTATTGTTAATTTTGTTATTATTTTAAAGACATTTGTTAATTTTGTTATTGTTTTAGAGGCATTTGCTTGTTAAGTTGTATTTATCTTAGTGTTATTTAAGTCTACATATTTTTTAAAATTTTATTTTCAACTTGTTGGGAAATATTTATTTTGATGTTTTTAGTATTTTTGATGTATTATATATATTTAAAAATAATATAAAAATTAATACGGGAGGGCTGGGTTGGGCTCGAGTTTTTGCATTTTTATCCGTGTCAGGCTTGGAAAAAATTTTAGGCCCATTTTTTGGGCCAGGCTCGGGCATAGTGAATTGGCCTAAATTTTTAGTTGAGCCTGGCTCGAACCCAGCCCGGCCCGGCCCATGAACACCTCTAGTTTGTAGCGGATGGGGGTGGAAAATATATCTGTATATGTACTGTTTTGTTAAGACTCTATACTATTAAATCTGTCCGATATTAATTATCTGTTTGAGCTATTTGTTGCACACTGAGTTTCAAAAACTCACTTTCTGTTTGACTGTTATTTCTAGGTAACCCTTAGACTTTGGCGGATTGGTGCATTCGGGAACTCGGTTAAATCATTATTTTCTTAATTTGACTTATTTAAATTTGGGTTTTATAGTTATGTAAATTTTGGACTCTTTGGATATTTTGGACTGTTTTGAGTTTGGAACTTTACTTTATTATTTTTCTTAATATCGTTTAAATGTTTAATCGACAATATTAATTTTTCTGCAAAATTAATGGTTTTCAAACAACGAACAGTGTTTTTCAAATATCACTTTTTAAGGAATGCCCGCTGCAAAATTATAAGTTTTTAGAAAATGTAATCAAATAATGTTTTCAATAATAAAATTTTGGTAAGATATGTTTTCGAATAATCCGGGTTTTTAAGAGTTTATGACTATTTTCAAGAATTACAAAAATTTAAATTTTTAATCAAATTATGTAACACTTCATGATCTGACACTTCATGAACTGGCCATAACATCTAAACCAGGTTTGGGGTGTTACATGGATTCACACAGCCTGGGTGGTTGGCTCCTGTAACGGCCCAAAATCCGTGGGCACCAGAAAAATGTGTTATCGGGCCTCCATCTTAGTAAATCGAGTTAGTAAATAATTATTAGGAGTAATTATGAGTTTAATAGTGTGTTTAATTAGATTTTTATTTAGTGAATTTAGTTTAATTTAAAGTAATTAGGAAAAAGGATCAAATTGAATAAAGAGTGAAAGTCTAATTATAGATTAAAAGAAAGTAAAAAGGGCTAAAATGGCAATTAAGCCATTTAGCATAAGTTGAGGCGGCATACATGCATAAAAATCTAAGATTTTATTTAAGTTATATAAAGAGATATATATATTATATTATTATAACAAAAAGAAAGAAGAAAAGAAACAAAACAAAGAAATAGAGAGCATATGAAACAGGGGAAAGGAAGGAAAGAAAAGAAAAAGGAAAAACTAGGGATTTAAAGCTTGAAGTTTAAATTGGTAAGTCAATCAAGTCCTATTCCCTTAATTTTGATGTTTTAGAAGCTTTAAAGCGAGATTTTGATGAAACTAAGTTGATATTTTGAGAGTTTTTAGGTTCTTAAGTATAGTTGATGTTGAAGAAAAAGATGAATTAAAGATTAAATTGAATGAAATCAAATTAGAATTAGTGTAACAACCCAAACCCTGCCCAAACACTATGGCAGAATCCAGTTTGTTACAGGGAAAAATATTTTGAAAATCTTCTTGAAACCGATTTCAGTTTGGAAAAACCCTTCATTTTAGTGGTCATTTTAAAACCATACTTAAGTTTAATTTGGAAATCAATTAAGTCAAGTTATTTTTGAAGTTCCAAATGTGCCCGATGGCACGGTAGAACATTTTCGTTTACTTGGAAAACATGTGATTTTAATTCAATAATAATAACATAGTTTAAAACGAGTATCCAACATATGAAAAATAGCAAAAAAAATAAAGTGTCAGGAGGCCTTATTACATCCAAAATAAAATTTAAATCAACAATCCGAGAATAAATAAGCTAAAATTCAAAGTCTATTAAAATTTAAATCCCACTGCATGGCCACCTCGAGTCAACCCGGCTCCACATCCGCGATCTACGTGTCACCTGAAAAATATAAAGGAGAAGGTGAGCCACCAAGACTCAGTATGTAACCCTTCCCCCGTTTTAAAAACATTCTCATACACAACATATAACAATTAATATGCAGAATACTATGTACCCAACCAAGCCAACCAAACGCCACTGTCTACCCCGTTGGGGTACCAAACCACTGGTGGTGCCAAACCACTAGTGACATATAGTCACAATGTGTTACCAAAACACTGGTGTCCGTAGACACAAATCGATTGATGGGGCCAACCCATCGTGTGATACCAAATCAGCCGCGACGATCCCATATCTCAAGTGGGGCCAACCCACGGTGGTGTTAACCACAGGGACGAGTCGCTATGAGGTGCCAAACCTCTGGAGGTACCAAACCTCTGGTGACCGTAGTCATAGTGTGTTACCAAAACACTGGTGCCCGTCGGCACAATATCACTGCCCCCTCCACTCATTAATCCCACATCAGTCACATATGTATATGTTTCATGTCATCACATACTTAAATCTCATGTATCAATACATCATGCTTCCCAAAAGCATCAAATAACAAATTCATATTAACAGGTACTTACCTGAATAACCATCTATACCTATATGGTATATTATCCAATGCTACATAAAATAAAGATAGTATTCACAACAATCAGCACATTTAACAAGTTATACGTGTGTATGTACACACCTGTCACCAACGAGGAGTCTAAATCCCGAAAAGAGAAGTCGGCCTCCCTAGATCTACTTGTTCCTATATTCGGCCAACACTTGGGTTAGTATTATGGCCTATTCGGCCAAACCAAATTATTAGAAGGGGTTCCTTATGAACCCGAAATCTTACCTTTCCTCGGTTGGATGCTAATCGCAACACCAAACTCCCGAATCTGTTTCTGATTCCATGAATCGGCACTCAAAAAGTTAGTAGCCTTCGGCTAAAACGAATATCAACTGACTAACTAAAGTAGATCTTACCATTACTTACCAAAAATCGAATACTAGAGATCGGGCTGTGAGTCGACTGCTTTACTCCCCTGAGTACCTAGCAAAAATCGGTTACTACTCGTTTAGAAGACTTATAACTATCACCGAAATCGGCACCTTTCCTTGTAAAAAGCCGACAGAAAAAGAAAGAAAAGGGGAGATAGAAATTCGGCCATCACTTACCTTATCAACCGATTGATAACAAAGAATCTGAAGAGATTTATGTTCCTTCCAATATTCGGCCAAAGTACAATAGAATAGAGGAAGGAATTTTCGCAAACCACACTGGGTTGTATTCGGCCAATGGTGAGTTTAATAAGAGGAAAAGAAATCAGCACTTCCAAGGGAGTGTATTCGGCCAAGGGGAGAAAGAAAGTAATGGGAAAGAAAGGTGCTAGGAATTTCGGCTTGAAGGGGTTTGAGGGAATAGAGAAAATACAAGAAGAACAAAGGAGGGTTTAGGGATTTCGGCACTTAGCAAAAATGACAAAAGGAAAAGCAAGGGGGTCAACTGATGCTTTTATAGGCATTCGGCACCCCCCTTCAAGCTTGCCGTCCACTCCTTTCAACAAGGAGTTCAAATTCTAATCAACCTCCCCAATTTACTCCAAGCCACCCATTTGAATTAAATCAAATTAATTTGAATTAATCCCCATTAATCAATTAATAATCTTAATAATCCAAATAATATCCCTCTTTATCTCTTATTATCTAAAAAAAAATCTAATTAAAAGAAAAGCTCATATTATCCTTTAATAAAAAGAATTTAAAGAGAGAAAAACTCTCCACTTGTGCCGTCCAACCATAGTGCAAAAAGAGGGATTGTGGTGACTCGAACCAAGGTTCTCCCTTGCTCCTTGGTGGCGTCACATGTAGTCCTCTAAGTGGCCTCACTTTTTGCCACTTTACCAAGGGCTTTTTTAGTGCCCAAATTCCTTCATTTATTCTTATAACACCCTCCTGCTAAGGCTCCCTGCCTTTAAAGTTAACAACTAAAATTTTCTACCAAACCGTGCCAACTCAAAGCCTTAATTAAGCTCTATTATTCCATAAATAATATTACAGCAGTTCATACATAAGAAAAATAATTAAATTCCAAATAGCCCCATTTTTAGGATGTTACAATTAGTAAAAGCATTAAATTGTAAAGTAAGCTATAAGTTTTCTACTATAGGGATTAATTTGGAAGAAATTATAAATTAGGGTTTTATTATGAAAATTATATAATCAAGTTGAATATAGAAGGAATTTAAGTAGAATCAAAGCATGAATTAAGTTAAGAAAATAAGTAAACTTAACTAGGATTTAATTGCAAAATAAGTCATAAGAAAATAGCTTTAGGACAGCAGCAGAACGGTAACTTTGAAAAATCAGAAAAAATGGTAGAAATGGAAGTAGAAGTTGAACAAGATATTAAATTAAAGCTTATTGAGTCTATTTTCATATGAAAGAAACAGATAAAGCAAATAAGTTTTGTATTGTGAGATAATTAGATTTTGGTGAGACTGGTTTAGAGTGATTTCGAGATCCTCTGTTCTGACTTGTAAAAATCATTAAACATTGTATAAAAATAATTTGGGAACATAATTTATATTTTTAGATTCCTTAATTAGTCTAGTTTTATAATAAATAAAATATAACATCATTTGAATTCTGTACAAGAAGATAATTAAATTTTAGTAAAGAGTGGTCGAAACTGTCAGACAACAGAACAGGGGTGAATTCAAAGAATAAACTGTACTTATTGGCTAAATAAAAAATTCTGAATATTTTATGGCAAGAAGATATGTGAGTCTAGCTTCATAGAAAATTTATGGATCTTAATTTGGAATTCTGTAACTCAAGATATAGATGATTTAGTGACAATGACTCAGGTAGACAGCCTAGAAAGAACTTATAAGTAAATAATAGAATTGTATATAAAGAATGTGGAATGAAGAGGAAGAGTAGAAATTGAATAAAATTCAATTATTTATTGTAATTTAATGTTGTAATTAATAATGTAAATTATTATTATTTTCGTAGCTAAAAACGAACTCGAGGCATCAACCCACAAAGGGAAGGAGAAGGTTACCGAGGAATAATCAAGCAAATTCAGGTTTGTATTACTATAATTCAAATTATTTATTTATTCATTAAATGTTAAATTAATTTATGTATATGGTAAGTAAATTATAAGGTAAGTGTTTTTATTGAATTGAATGGAAATTGAGTTGAATGATGAATATGTATTGAAATGGAATTGTATGTGAGTTGAAATGGAAAAGTGTAATTGATATTGAAATTGAATTTATTATGAAAATGAAAATGAAATTGAGAACCGAAATACCTATTAACTAGTCGGGCTGAGTCGGATATAATTGGCATGCCATAGGATTTGGAAGAGTACGGGATTTATCGGCTTTGCCGATCAGTCACTTTATGTGTCGTATATCAGGCACTTTATGTGTCGTATTTCATGCACCTCGTGTGTCATTTCAGGCACTTATGTGTCGTATACTGATCAGGTACTATGTGCCGTTTTAGGCACAATGTGCCGTACTGGTGTGTTTGGGTTGGAATCCGTGTATCCGTTAAAGTCCGAGTCTGTTAATAGGGGTAAATAAGGAAAAGGTTAAATTGAATAAAATGAAATGGTTGAGCCATTGGAAGAAATGCGAAAATAGAACATGAACTGAAAAATGTGATTGGAATATGAGAATGAGAATGGAAAATATGAACCATTGGTTCAAGAAATGGATAGTGGCTCAACATGATTGTGTATTATTTCAATTGTTGAATAGCTAAAATTGAATTGTATGAATATATTGAGAAAGACAAACTTATATAAAAGTTATGTTTGAATTGGTTTAGTAAAATTAAAGTTATATGATTTAATGATATGATTATTATGTTTATAATTTGAATTATGGTAATACCACTCGAGTATATGTATACTACACATAATCACGGTTGTTTCCGTCGTGCGCAGTTGTAGAAGTCAAATCATCGAACCAAACATCCAAAAGCGGACCGACTTGACAAACTTTTGGTGATGTATATTTCCTTTTGATAATATGGCATGTACGTAGGTTGTGTATAAAGGTTATTATGTTTTGGATGTAAATGGTTAAAAATGTTAGTATTACAAGTTTAAGAATTATAATGAAAAAGTATATTATTTAAACTAACTAATACTTTGATAAATTTAAGTTGATATTATATTGAGGAGTTTGATTAGAAGGTATTTAGAATAGAAAATGAATATATGAAATGAATTGGTTGAATTGGTTATGATTGAAATGAATACGGTTTAATTTATCTGTGGGGTTTTATATGATAATAGCGGTAAATGTTGCCGATATTTATATTAAACAAAATATATTCGAAATACTTAAACGAGTCCCATTTCACTTTTAATACTGGACTTTAGACTTTGAAAGTTCATAATAGGGATCGATTATTAAAATTATACTAGGAATGTTATTTTTTGAATTAATTGCAAATTATGCAGTATATGCAGTAATGCCTCGTAAACCTGTTTGGCGATGGTTCGGAGGTTAGGGTGTTACAATTATTGGTATCGAGCTATCGAGTTTAGTCGATTCTCGGGCTAAATCGGGCTCGAAAGTGAGTCTAGAAGTACATGCCACTACCGAGTCGAAATTTGAGTCGGGTTTTGGATCTTTGATATATATTTATTTGATTTTGTTTTATAGATAAAATGTCGAGACGAAAGAATGTATGATGTTGAACAGGAAATGCATACTGGAAATCGAGAAATTGAAGAAACTGAATCTATTACACCTACTGCAAATCTGATAGATAACCAACCTCCTAATGTAGGAGAAGAAAGAGATAACTCACAATTGTTAAGAGCTATAGCCAATGCATTACAACATGTAGCTGGCTGCACTGCTACTACATCGGTACCCTCATTGTTAGACGGGCCCCAATTAAAGAGTTAAGAAAATATGGTGCCACGGAGTTTTCGGGACTAAGAGGTCTTGATCCGTCTACTGCTGAAAATTGGATAGAATCAACAAAAAGAGTTTTGCAACAATTAGATTGCACCCCCCGAGAGAATCGATATGTCTTTGTATCATTGTTACAAGGGAAGCATATCTCTGGTGGGAATCTGTTGTTAGACATTTACCGGATGATCAGGTAACCTGGGATTTGTTTCAAAAAGAATTTCAAAAGAAGTATATTGGGGAAATGTATATCGAAGAAAAAAAGCAAGAGTTTTTAATGTTGAAACAAGGTAATATGTCAGTATTGGATTATGATCGAGAGTTTACTAGATTGAGCAGGTATGCTTCAGAATATATTCCAACAGTGGCTGATAGTTGTAAACAATTTTTACGGGGATTAAGAGATGAAATAAAACTACAATTAGTGTCCCAGCGAATTACTGAATTTGTTGATTTGATCGAGCGAGCCAAAATGGTAGAGCAAGTCTTGGGACTAGACAAAAGGTCAGAAACAGTTGGATTGACCAGGAAACGAGTAGGAGCAACTAGTTCAAATCCACTACCAAAAAGATCTAGAGAATCCAGAAGTGGTTGGAGACCTAGTTTTAGATTTGATCGAGGGGATATAAGCCAAGGAAAACAGACGACGGTATCTACTGGTAGTGTAAAAGGTCCATTCAAGGATACAGAAATTCCAGAATATGGATATTTTGGCAAGAAACATTTAGGTGAATGTTGGAAAGTAACCGGAGGCTGCTTCCGTTGTGAGTCGGTAGAGCATTTTGTTAGAGATTGTCCGAAGAATAAAAATATTACACCTACAACATCCCAAAAATCAGTGTCTACTGCTCGAGGTAAAGATTCGGGTAGAGGTGGTTCTGTATTCAGAGGTGGAGGTGTACAAAGGGGCAGTGATATAGTTACACAGCAGTCGGAAGCCAGAACACCAGCCAGGGCCTACGTGGTTCAGACTCGGGAAGAAGGTGATGCACATGATGTCGTGACAGGTATATTTTTATTGTATTCTGAGCCTATTTATGCTTTGATTGACCCGGGTTCATCACATTCATATATTAATTTAAAATTAGTTGAATCTGAGAAGTTAGAATCTAAAATGTCTAAAGTTTTCATAGAGGTGTCTAGCCCTTTGGGACAAACAGTGTTAGTAGATAGAGTATGCCGGAGGTGCCCGTTAATAATACATGATAAAATGTTTCCTGTGGATTTGCTGATCATGCCTTTGGCGATTTCGATATCATTTTGGGTATGGATTGGTTATCTGAACATGGGGTAGTTTTGGATTGCTATAAAAAGAGGTTTAGTATTCAGGCAGAAAACGAGGACAGAATTGAAGTGAATGGCATCCGTACCAGTGGTTCGACACGTATCATTTCAGCTACAAAAGCTAACAAATTATTACAGCAGAGGTTGTTCAAAGCGTATTTGGCATATGTTATTAATTGATTCGATTGGTGGGAGTCAATGCGGCCAGATTAGGATGTATGCGAGTTTCGGATGTATTTCGGAAGAACTACCGGGTTTACCACACGATAGAGAGGTTGAATTTGCTATTGAGGTGTATCCAGTACAAGACCAATTTCTATACCTCCGCATCGAATGTCGCCATCGAATTGAAAGAGTTGAAGGTGCGATTCTGAGATTTATTAGATCGAGGCTTTATCCGACCAAATATTTCACCTTGGGAGCTCGGTATTGTTTGTTAAAAAGAAAGATGGTTCTATGCGGTTGTGCATTGATTATCGATGATTGAACAAAGTGACGATCAAGAACCGGTATCCTTTGCCTCGTATAGACGACTTGTTTGATCGGCAAGGAGCTTGGTATTTTCTAAAATTGATTTGAGATCCGGGTATTATCAGCTGAAGGTGAAGGAAAATGATGTGCCTAAGACTGCCTTCCGTACTCGTTATGGCCATTATGAATTTTTGGTAATGCCGTTTGGATTGACCAACGCTCTAGCTGCTTTCATGGATCTGATGAATTGCATTTTCCAGCCGTACCTAGATCAGTTTGTGGTGGTTTTTATTGATGATATATTGGTATATTCGAAGACAGAGGCAGAACATGATCAGCATCTTCGAAAAGTTTTACAGATTCTGCGGGAAAAATAGTTGTATGGGAAATTAAGTAAATGTGAATTCTGGTTGTCTGAAGTGGTATTTTTAGGACATGTGGTATCTGCCGATGGGATTAGAGTTGACCCGAAAAAGATCGAAGCAATTGTTCAGTGGAAAGCGCCAAAGAATGTGTCTGAGGTATGTAGTTTTCTCGGTTTGGCTGGATATTATCGAAGATTTGTAAATGGATTCTCGAAAATAGCAATGCCAATGACTAAACTACTGCAGAAGAATATTCCTTTTATCTGGGATGATCAGTGCCAGAATAGTTTTGAGACTTTGAAGCAAATGTTCACAGAGGCACCGGTATTAACATTGCCAGGGTCGGGGAAAGATTTTATTGTGTACAGTGATGCTTCTTTGAGTGGTTTGGGTTGTGTATTGATGCAAGATGGAAAGGTTATTGCATATGCATCTAGACAGTTGAAGCTGCATGAACGTAATTACCCGACGCATGATTTGGAGCTAGCTGCAGTAATTTTTGCTTTAAAGATTTGGAGGCATTATCTTTATGGTGAGAAATGCTACATTTACACAGATCATTAAAGTCTCAAATATCTTCTGTCACAGAAAGATTTAAATTTAAGGCAAAGACGGTGGATCGAGCTTCTAAAAGATTATGATTGTGTTATAGACTATCATCCAGGAAAAGCAAATATGGTAGCTGATGCATTGAGCAGGAAAGCTGCGATTGAATTACGAGTAATGTTTGCTCAGCTCAGTGTTAATGATGATGGAAGTTTGTTAGCTGAGTTAAGGGTTAAGCTGATGATGTTAGATCAGATTAGAGCAGCTCAGATGGAAGATGACAAATTATTAAAGAAAAGAGAAATGGTTCAGAATGGTACAGTTGAGAGTTTTAGTATTGATGAACATGATTGTTTGAGGTTTCAAAATCAGATTTATGTTCCAACTACTTCTGAATTAAAGAAGATGATTCTTCAAGAAGCACATGATGGCACTTTTGCATTGCATCCTGGTGGAACAAAAATGTATCGTAATTTACGGGAGCTTTATTGGTGGCTAGGGATGAAGAAAGATATAGTTGGATATGTCAGTAAATGTTTGACTTGTCAACGAGTAAAGGCAGAACATCAAGTACCAATAGGGTTACTCCAGTCTATTAGTATTCCTGAATAGAAATGGGATAGTAAACAGGGTTACTCCAGTCTATTAGTATTCCTGAATGGAAATGGGATAGTATTACTATGGATTTTGTTACGGGGTTGCCACTGTCAGTGAGCAAAAAGAATGCCATTTGGGTGATAGTTGATCGGCTTACTAAGTCCGCTCATTTCATAGCGATCGGGGTCGATTGGTCTTTTCTGAAGCTTGCTGAAGTTTATATCTGAGAAATTGTGAGACTGCATGGTATTCCAGCATCTATAATTTCCGACCGGGATCCACGATTTACAACGAGATTTTGGAGGCAGTTACATGATTCTTTGGGTACTCGGCTTAATTTTAGTACTGCATTTCATCCACAAACCGACGGGCAATCAGAACGGGTAATTTAAATTTTAGAAGACATGCTTCGGGCTTGCATTATTGACTTTGAAGCAAGTTGGGAACGATACTTGCCGTTAGCTGAATTTGTTTATAATAATAGTTACCAATCTAGTATTCAGATGGCTCCATATGAAACATTATATGGTCGAAGATGTCGATCACCAGTATGTTGGACAGAGTTGAATGAGAAAAAGATAGTTGGACCGGAATTAATTCAGGAGACAGAAGAAGTAGTTAAAAAGATCAGAGACAGGTTAAAAGTAGCTTTTGACAGACAAAAATCCTATGCAGATATGAAGCGGCGGGATATAGAGTATTCTGTAGGTGATAGAGTGTTTTTAAAGGTATCACCTTGGAAGAAAATTTTGAGATTTGGTCGCAAGGGAAAATTAAGTCCTCGTTACATTGGGCCGTATGAAGTAGTTGAAAGAATCAGACCGGCTGCCTATAGACTAGCTTTACGTCCGGAATTACAGAAAATTCATGATGTTTTTCATGTTTCCATGTTACGAAGGTATCGATTAGATCCATCTCATGTTATTTCTACTGAAGACATTGAGATTAGACAGGATTTGTCATATGAAGAAGAACCAGTTCAAATACTAGCTCGAGAAGTGAAAGCATTAAGAAGCAAACGAGTCCCTTTGGTAAAAGTATTGTGGAGAAGCCATAGTATAGAAGAAGCAACTTGGGAACCGGAAGAAACTATGAGAGCACAGTATCCTCAACTATTCTCAGGTAAATTTCGAGGACGAAATTTATTAAGGGGGGAGAAATGTAATGTAACACCCCAAACCAGGTCTATGCGTTAAGACGAGATTTGGTTTGTCACAATGATCGAACATCCATTTACTTCTCTAACGATTTAAGTAAAACAGTACTACGAAACCTTTTGGAAATGAAGTTTAATAAAAATTTAGTACAATGATTTAAAATTGATGATTTAAGAAAATACTTGTTTTCAATCTTATAAATTGTAATATAGTTGCCAAAACCTTAAAATAGTTTTTAAAAGAATTTTGAACGAATTTAAAAGAGTAATTTAGGTGTTCAAAATGTTATAAAACATAATATTTTAAGAAAACTTTAAAAATTTAACCTAAGCCCATATTGACAGTCTTTAACAAAATTAAATCCATCCACACAATAAAATCCATAAAAACATAATTAGAGGCCTTATTACATCAACCCAAAATAGTAATTAAAATAAGTAACTTAAATAAAGTTCATAGTTTATAAAACCCATGCTCGTAGTATGGCCTCCACCAAGTCATCTCCGGCCCAAGTCCACATCAATTTCCATTACCTGAAATGGATAATAAAACGGGGTGAGTTACAAAGAACTCAGTGTGTAACTCACTTACCATCTTTGTTGGGCCAGACCATCGAGGCATTTATTTGGGCTTGAGCCCAATTACACATTTCAACAATATAAACTGAAATACTATATAAAATGCATGTAAAATGAATTTCCCAAACCAAGCCTAATTTCCATCCGCTACACACCCCCCGTACCAACCAACACACCTGTGGGGATCAAGTCAACCCACCCCGCCAAACACACCAATCGTAGGCATTTAGCCTTTTAAAATAATATTGTAGTGCACTACCGAACTAGATTATGACATAGTCACCGAACTAGAGGCATTAAGCCAAAATTTGTGGCAGAGCCACCGAACTAGATACGTGGCCACAGGCCTTTCTTCTCTTCATCACATCCCATCCCATGCAATTATGTATGAATAACAAACTTTAATCATAACATGATTTATCAAGTAATCCATATTATAGATAAGTCTATAATTTAACTTTTCATTTGGGCCTATTAACAACATAGTATCTAGCCCATTTAGCAATCTAGAGATCTTTGGCCCATTTATCGAACTAGAATATTTTTGGCCCATTTATCGAACTAGAATATTTTTGGCCCATTTATCGAACTAGAATATTTTTGGCCCATTTAAAATATATCGATCTAGCAGTTTTATGATCCAAATTATCGATCTAGCAGTTTTTCGTAAAAACTTAGCAATCTAGCAATTTTTCGTAAATTTCTCAGTTTTTACCGTTTTCAAGCATTTACACAAAAGTGTTAATATCACAAAATTTTCGATTTTGCCATTTCTACGATTTATCGCTATACTTACGGTTTAGTATCTAACCCGAAAGATAAGTGTGAAGTTACACACCTAGTTATGGTGAGAACTAGACTTTCCTGCTCGTCAACACCTATACGTATTACGATAATTTAGAACACTATAATTTATTAATAAAACCGATCTAAAAAATAACGATCTAAAATTTTACCCTCAAATTTTCGAACTACTTCTACTTGCGGTTTCTCCCCGATTGATGGTTCGTTAACCGATGCAAATCCACGAACGAATAATGGTTCGGGAGTACGAACTACTTCAAACAAATGATTTTCCTCGGATGAACGTCCGCAACCCGGTGGAAAATCTTGGATTCCCGAAATAGCCCTTTGTTTATACTTAGGGGGAATAACGGAACCTCCCTTCTTCCGAAGACTAAACACCGCCCTTTTCTTCCCTATTTTGATTGTCTTCAAAGACAAAAGATCGTTAATCCAATCTAATATTACATCGAAATATGACTAAGGGTTTAAGGGTGAAATTTACTTACCACAAAGATCCTTGTTCCAAAATATGAGAATCAATCAAAACGATCCTTTATCACCTTAAATTGATTCCAACGTTCTATGTTCGTCACGAACACTTGATTTTCGGTCTTCTACTATCGCACTAAATTATAACCATTGGAAACGTTTAAGAGATGGAATGGTAAAATTTCAATCCAAGAAATCCTTTTTACCATCATCAATATTCGGCCATAATAACTATTAACCAAAATGAACTAAAAAGAACCCTTATCTATTATCCACGATTGAAAGAAAAGATTGAGAACGATGTTTGTGAAAGATGGAGGATTCGGCTATATGACCAAAGAAAATAGAAAAATGATTCGTCTATGGGTACATCAACATTCGGCCATGAGAGAAAATAATAGAGAAAGTATGAGTGTCAAGAATAAAAGATGAGAGAAGAATGATGATGATATTGTTTAAATTTTCAAAAAGAATAAAAGAGAAAGAAAGAAAGAAAGAGATGAGTTTTGGGAGAGATGTATATTCAGCAATGAGGAGAAGAAAAGAAAAAGAATGGCCTTTTTGTGTTGGTAGAATCGGCACTATGAGAAAGGCACAAAATTGAACACTAAAGTGAAAAGCAAAAATGACCAATTGGTCAAAATAATCAAGGCTTACCAAGGATCAAATTCGGCCAAAGGAAAAGAGGTTGAGAGAGAAGTTGCAAAACTTTGCACAAAAATTAAAAAAATGACCAAAGTAAACTCCTAAACCTTACCAAGCTACTAGCAAAATTCGGCCAACCTCCCACCTAGCCATATTGCCGTCCAAATTCATTGGTCAAATGACCATGAATTTGTTTCCAAAACACTTTCCTTGATACTTGCCCTATGTCTCCATATCTTTCCATATTTTCTTGATTCCCTACCATAAATTCACTCTTACCTTATTCCTTTGATATACTAACCAAAAATAACAAGGTCAACACTTACCTTAAATAAGCTTGGTCGACACTTACCATAGAAGAGCAAAATAAAAGTTGTCAAAATGCCATCCAAGGGATTCGAACCTCTCCCCTCATTCTATAACCCATGCGCCAACACCACCTTGCCATTACTCATCTTATGCTACACTTTGACACTTTAATTAACTTAAGTGTCAATGCTACTTGCTCCACTTCAATAAATTCTCAAACTAAAAATTTATTCCTTACCCGAATAATTCTAATTCTTCTTCAGGACTATAATAAGCACGAAAAGAAATAAGAAAATTTTCCTTTATAGACTTAGCACCAAAACATGCAATATATCGATACTCGGATTTTTAGGGTGTTACAACTCTACCCTCTTTAAAGAAAATTTCGTCCTCGAAATTTACCTGGTTGAAAGAGGTGAGGGTATTGTTGCCGAATTGCATCCTCAGGTTCCCACGTAGCTTCCTTCGCTCCGTGATTACGCCATAAAACTTTGACCAACGGCACAATCTTCTTTCTTAGCACCTTAACATCTCGATCTAAGATTTCCACTGGTTCCTCCTCAAAAGACAAGTCTGAATTCAACTCCACTTCTTCTACCGGTACTATGTGTGAAGGATCTGATCTATAGCGCCTCAGCATGGAAACATGAAAAACATTATGAATCTGACTCAACTCCAGAGGTAATTCGATCTGATAGGCCACTGGACCAACACGCTTCACCACACGATATGGTCCAATGTATCTAGGACTCAACTTGCCCTTCTTCCCAAACCTGAAAATCTTCTTCCAAGGTGAGACCTTCAAGAAAACTTGATCCCCCACAGCATACTCGATACTTCTACGCTTCAGATCTGCATACGACTTCTGTCTATCTGAAGCTTCCTTTAACCGTGCTCGAATAGCTTTTAGTTTTTCTTCTGTTTCAGAGATCATCTCAGGACCTAACATCTGTCGTTCGCCCAAATCAGTCCAACAAATAGGAGAACGACACCTACGACCATATAATGCCTCGTAGGGTGCCATCTGAATGCTAGACTGATAGCTATTGTTGTAAGCGAATTCTGCCAACGGTAGAAAATCCTCCCAACTACCTTTGAAATCGATTACACATCCCCTTAACATGTCTTCCAGAATCTGAATTACTCTTTCCGATTGACCATCTGACTGAGGATGAAAAGCCGTACTAAAGTTTAGCTTTGTTCCCAGAGCTTCATGCAAAGCTTTCCAAAACTGTGATGTAAACCTAGGATCCCTATCTGATATAATAGACACAGGGTACCCCATGCAACCTCACGATTTCAGATACATACAGCTTAGCCAACTTCTATAACGAGTAATCTGTACGAACTGGTAGGAAATGAGCAGTCTTCGTCAATCGATCAACAATTACCCAAACAGAATTTTTCTTAGTAAGTGTTAAAGGTAACCCACTAACAAAATCCATTGTTATCCGCTCCCATTTCCAAAGAGGAATCTTTACCGGTTGTAATAAACCTGACGGAAATTGATGCTCCGCCTTCACTTGCTGACAAGTTAAACATTTTCCCACAAATTCAAAAATCTCACGCTTCAACCACAGCCACCAATCTCATTTCACGAAGATCCGTCATGACTTATTTTTCTCCGGGTGCATAGCATAAGGGCTACTATGCGCCTCCCGTAGAATCATTTGCCTCAGATCTGAGTCCTTAGGCATACAAACTCTTCCTCGAAAACACAACACACCTTCCGAGTTTATACTAAAATCCTCTATTCCACTATTTTCCACTTGTTGAAATAAAAGTCCCAACTTCTTATCTGATATCTGTTTTTCCTTGATTTGTTCTAACCATAGAGGCTTCACTTGAAGTTCCGCTATCAAACTACCATCCTCATACAAACTCAAATGGGCAAACATTGCTCTCAAATCAGATACCACCTTACGACTTAACGTGTCTGCTACCACGTTAGCCTTTCCCGGATGATACTCGATTGAGAAATCATAGTCCTTTAACAACTCCACCCATCTTCGTTGTCTCAAGTTTAATTCTTTCTGAGTAAGAAGATACTTAAGACTCTTGTGATCCGTATAGATGATAGACTTTTCACCGTAGAGGTAATGCCTCCAAATCTTTAGAGCAAACACTACTGCAGCTAACTCCAAGTCATGAGTAGGGTAGTTTACTTCGTGCGGTCTTAGCTGACGAGAAGCATAAGCCACCAGTTTCCCACTTTGCATCAATACACATCCTAAGCCCGTATGTGACACATCGCAGTAAACTATAAACTCCTTTCCAGCCTCAGGCTGAATCAGTACTAGTGCTTCCGTCAAAATCTTCTTCAATTTCTCGAAACTTTCTTGCTGTTTATCCGTCCATACATACGGTACTCCCTTTCGCAAAAGCTTAGTTAAGGGTGCAGCAATCAACAAAAACCCCTCAACGAAGGGTCTATAGTAACCAGCCAAACACAAGAAACTCCGAATCTCGGCTACTGACTTTGGTGGTTTCCAATCCAAAACAGCCTCAATCTTCTGAGGATCCACCCTTATTCCTTCGGCTGATACCACATGACCCAAGAAAGTCACTTCTCTTAACCAAAATTCACATTTACTGAATTTGGCATACAGTTGATTACCTCAAAGTAACTGTAATACAATTCGCAAATGCGAGTCATGCTCCTCTTCATTCCTTTAATATACCAAAATGTCATCTATGAATACTACTACAAACCGGTCTAAATATGATTGAAAGACCCAGTTCATCATATCCATAAATGCAGCTGGTGCATTGGTCAACCCAAACGGCATCACCAAAAACTCATAATGTCCATAACGAGTTCGGAAAATCGTCTTGTGAATATCCGCTTCTTTCACCTTAAGCTGGTAATAACCCGATCTCAAATCAATTTTGGAGAAAACCGAAGCTCTCTTCAATTGATCAAACAGGTCATCAATTCTCGACAGAGGATACCGATTCTTGATCGTCAATTTATTCAATTGCCTGTAGTCAATACACATACGCATCGACCCATCTTTCTTCTTAACAAACAAAACCGGTGCTCCCCACGGAGACACACTCGGTCGAATAAAACCCCGATCTAGCAATTCTTGAATTTAAGCTTTAAGCTCCGACAACTCCTTCGGTGCCATTCTATAAGGAGCAATGGACACTGGAGCCGATTCGAGCAAAAGTTCAATACCAAATTCCACTTCCCGATTCGGAGGTACACCGGGAAGTTCTTCGAGAAATACATCCGGAAATTCCTTCACTGTTCCCACATCTTCCACTGATAACTCCTTGGCATCTAAAGCACTAATAAATGCTATAAATGCTCCATACCCTTTTCGCACTAACTTTTCCGCCTTTAGCGCAGATATCACATTAGCCAAGTAATTCTTTCGCTCGCCAATCATAATTATCTCCTTATCCTCCACAGTTCTTATTGACATTTGCTTTTCCACACATTCCAATTTTGCCCGGTGCTTAACCAACCAATCCATGCCCAAAATAATATCGAATTCGCCAAAAGGCAATTCCATCAAATTTGCCAGAAATATCTCTCCTTGAATTTCTAATGGCACGTCTCTAAATAGTTTATTTACCAACACCGACTGTCCTAAAGGACTAATTACCTTCATCTCACTATCGGAAATTTCAGATTCTAAATTCAAGTTTCCAGATATGGTGCTAGCAACATAAGAGTGGGTAGAACCAATATCTATCAAAGCAATAACATGTACATCAAAGATGAAGAACGTACCAGTTATCACATCAGGTGCATTGCCCTCCTCGCGGCGTCTGACTGCATAAACCAATCCTGGCTGTCTTGCATCTGTGTTGCCTCTAGGACTATTGCCTCGACCCGCTGCACCTTGACCACGTCCAGCCCCATTACCACCACAACCTGGTCCACGACCTCTAGGTGGTTGCTGAGTTCCTCTTGCCGGAGGTGCATCAATATTACGAGCTTCCTGCGTTGTGTCCATTCGACGAGGGCAATTCCTATATTGATGATCCATCAACCCGCATTTATAGCAAGCACCCGTTTTCCTCCAGCACTCTCCAGAATGCTGTTTTCCACAATCAGCACAGTCTCGACTCTGATTAACAGCTACAGGCGTTCTACCTTGAGCTGGCTCATCATTTCGAGGCCTTTTCGGAAACCTTTTTGAAGAACCCGAATACTTCATATCTCTCTTGCCTCTAGCTCGTTCCAGATTCTGACGTTTTGAGTTCTTAGCCTCTTCGGCTATCTTGGCCTTTTCCACAAGCGTGGCAAACGTTCTAACTTGTTGTGGGGCTATCAAAACCTGCAACTCATCATTCAAGCCATCCTCAAAACATACACAACGCTCATGATCTGTTGCCACTATTGTTCGAGCATAGCGACTCAAACGTAAAAACTCAGCCTCATATGCCGCCACTGTCTTATTTCCTTGAACCAGATTCAAGAATTCCTTCCTTCTGGCATCAACATAACTCGTTCCTACATATTTCCCTTGGAAGGAAACTTTAAAGAATTCCCAATTAACTAATGCGACGGTGCCTTCTCGACGATAAGCCACCATTGGTATGCTTCGTCCCTTAACAAGGACATCGCTCCTCTTAGTTTCTGATCCACCGTGCACTCAAGGTCGTCCATAATTCGCTCCACTGCCTCAAGCCAATATTCAGCAACATTGGGAGCTACTCCTGAGACACCTCTGAAGACCTCAGCTCCATTTGATTTCAATCGTTTCGATATCGACCCACGAGTTGTTGGCCCAGTTCTAGCTTCAGCGACCCTTTCAAGGACTCGCAGCATTGATCGTGTCAAAGCATTATCTTCTTCCATATGATCATGTGATCCCGTCTCACTTTCGAGTGACGCAGGTGCATCCATTTCTGGCATATAATCCGGCGCTTCAGTTGCGCCCCTAACACCTCGTCCTCTACCACGGCCACGTCTACCGCGTCCACGACCACGTCCTCTAATGCTCATGACGACTAATTCAATTTAATCTGATTAAGAGTTTTATGAATCAGAATACTATTTCAGTCTTTATTAACGATGTTTTATGATATGAAAGAGATAGAGTTGTTTTCGCAATCATATCCTATTGTCTCAATCTCTACGGTTTTCAACACCTAAAACTAGAAGTTCTAGAGTGTCTCTATGATCATATCACAATAATAATAAATAATCGATATACAGGTACTTACTTGACTTGGCGTGGGATGCTCATGGTGCCATACTACCTTTAAATCAAAAGTCTAGAAATTTGAATTATTTCTCAAACAAATATCGTTGTTGAACCCAAACCACAGCCGAGTTTTGAAACTGGCTCTGATATCATTAAATGTAACACCCCAAACGAGGTCTATGCGTTAAGACGAGATTTGGTTTGTCACAATGATCGAACATCCATTTACTTCTCTAACGATTTAAGTAAAACAGTACTACAAAACCTTTTGGAAATGAAGTTTGATAAAAATTTAGTACAATGATTTAAAATTGATGATTTAAGAAAATACTTGTTTTCAATCTTATAAATTGTAATATAGTTGCCAAAACCTTAAAATAGTTTTTAAAAGAATTTTGAACGAATTTAAAAGAGTAATTCAGGTGTTCAAAATGTTATAAAACATAATATTTTAAGAAAACTTTAAAAATTTAACCTAAGCCCATATTGAGAGTCTTTAACAAAATTAAATCCATCCACACAATAAAATCCATAAAAACATAATTAGAGGCCTTATTGCATCAACCCAAAATAGTAATTAAAATAAGTAACTTAAATAAAATTCATAGTTTATAAAACCCATGCTCGTAGTGTGGCCTCCACCAAGCCATCTCCGGCCCAAGTCCACATCAATTTCCATTACCTGAAATGGATAATAAAACGGGGTGAGTTACAAAGAACTCAGTGTGTAACTCACTTACCATCTTTGTTGGGCCAGACCATCGAGGCATTTATTTGGGCTTGAGCCCAATTACACATTTCAACAATATAAACTGAAATAATATATAAAATGCATGTAAAATGAATTTCCCAAACCAAGCCTAATTTCCATCCGCTACACACCCCCGTACCAACCAACACACCTGTGGGGATCAAGTCAACCCACCCCGCCAAACACACCAATCGTAGGCATTTAGCCTTTTAAAATAATATTGTAGTGCACTACCGAACTAGATTGTGACATAGTCACCGAACTAGAGGCATTAAGCCAAAATTTGTGGCGAGCCACCGAACTAGATACGTGGCCATGTGCCTTTCTTCTCTTCATCACATCCCATCCCATGCAATTATGTATGAATAACAAACTTTAATCATAACATGATTTATCAAGTAATCCATATTATAGATAAGTCTATAATTTAACTTTTCATTTGGGCCTATTAACAATATAGTATCTAGCCCATTTAGCAATCTAGAGATCTTTGGCCCATTTATCGAACTAGAATATTTTTGGCCCATTTATCGAACTAGAATATTTTTGGCCCATTTAAAATATATCGATCTAGCAGTTTTATGATCCAAATTATCGATCTAGCAGTTTTTCGTAAAAACTTAGCAATCTAGCAATTTTTCTTAAATTTCTCGGTTTTTACCGTTTTCAAGCATTTACACAAAAGTGTTAATATCACAAAATTTTCGATTTTGCCATTTCTACGATTTATCGCTATACTTACGGTTTAGTATCTAACCCAAAAGATAAGTGTGAAGTTACACACCTGGTTATGGTGAGAACTAGACTTTCCCGCTCGTCAACACCTATACGTATCACGATAATTTAAAACACTATAATTTATTAATAAAACCGATCTAAAAAATAACGATCTAAAATTTTACCCTCAGATTTTCGAACTACTTCTACTTGCGGTTTCTCCCCGATTGATGGTTCGTTAACCGATGCAAATCCACGAACGAATAATGGTTCGGGAGTACGAACTACTTCAAACAAATGATTTTCCTCAAATGAACGTCCGCAACCTGGTGGAAAATCTCGGATTCCCGAAATAGCCCTTTGTTTATACTTAGGGGGAATAACGGAACCTCCCTTCTTCCAAAGACTAAACACCGCCCTTTTCTTCCCTATTTTGATTATCTTCAAAGACAAGAGATCGTTAATCCAATCTAATATTACATCGAAATATGACTAAGGGTTTAAGGATGAAATTTACTTACCACAAAGATCCTTGTTCTAAAATATGAGAATCAATCAAAACGATCCTTTATCACCTTAAATTGATTCCAACGTTCTATGTTCCTCACGAACACTTGATTTTCGGTCTTCCACTATCGCACTAAAATATAACCATTGGAAACGTTTAAGAGATGGAATGGCAAAATTTTGATCCAAGAAATCCTTTTTACCATCATCAATATTCGGCCATAATAACTATTAACCAAAATGAACTAAAAAGAACCCTTACCTATTATCCACGATTGAAAGAAAAGATTGAGAACGATGTTTGTGAAAGATGGAGGATTCGGCTATATGACCAAAGAAAATAGAAAAATGATTCGGCTATGGGTACATCAACATTCGGCCATGAGAGAAAATAATAGAGAAAGTATGAGTGTCAAGAATAAAAGATGAGAGAAGAATGGTGATGATATTGTTTAAATTTTCAAAAAGAATAAAAGAGAAAGAAAGAAAGAAAGAAAGAGATGAGTTTTGGGAGAGATGTATATTCGGCAATGAGGAGAAGAAAAGAAAAAGCATGGCCTTCTTGTCTTGGTAGAATCGGCACTATGAGAAAGGCACAAAATTGAACACTAAAGTGAAAAGCAAAAATGACCAATTGGTCAAAATAATCAAGGCTTACCAAGGATCAAATTCGGCCAAAGGAAAAAAGGTTGAGAGAGAAGTTGCAAAACTTTGCACAAAAACTAAAAAAATGACCAAAGCAAACTCCTAAACCTTACCAAGCTACTAGCAAAATTCGGCCAACCTCCCCCGTAGCCATATTGCCGTCCAAATTCATTGGTCAAATGACCATGAATTTTTTTCCAAAACACTTTCCTTGATACTTGCCCTATGTCTCCATATCTTTCCATATTTTCTTGATTCCCTACCATAAATTCACTCTTACTTTATTCCTTTGATATACTAACCAAAAATAACAAGGTCAACACTTACCTTAAATAAGCTTGGCCGAAACTTACCATAGAAGAGCAAAATAAAAGTTGTCAAAATGCCATCCAAGGGATTCGAACCTCTCCCCTCATGCTATAACCCATGCGCCAACACCACCTTGCCATTACTCATCTTATGCTACACTTTGACACTTTAATTAACTTAAGTGTCAATGCTACTTGCTCCACTTCAATAAATTCTCAAACTAAAAATTTATTCCTTACCCGAATAATTCTAATTCTTCTTCAGGACTATTATAAGCACGAAAAGAAATAAGAAAATTTTCCTTTATAGACTTAGCACCAAAACATGCAATATATCGATACTCGGATTTTTAGGGTGTTACAACTCTACCCTCCTTAAAGAAAATTTCGTCCTCGAAATTTACCTGGTTGAAAGAGGTGAGGGTATTTTTGCCGAATTGCATCCTCAGGTTCCCACGTAGCTTCCTCTGCTCCGTGATTACGCCATAAAACTTTGACCAATGGCACAATCTTCTTTCTTAGCACCTTAACATCTCGATCTAAGATTTCTACTGGTTCCTCCTCAAAAGACAAGTCTGAATTCAACTCCACTTCTTCTACCGGTACTATGTGCGAAGGATCCGATCTATAGCGCCTCAGCATGGAAACATGAAAAACATTATGAATCTGACTCAACCCGGAGGTAATTCGATCTGATAGGCCACTGGACCAACATGCTTCACCACACGATATGGTCCAATGTATCTAGGACTCAACTTGCCCTTCTTCCCAAACCTGAAAATCATCTTCCAAGGTGAGACCTTCAAGAAAACTTGATCCCCCACAGCATACTCGATACTTCTATGCTTCAGATCTGCATACGACTTCTGTCTTTTGCCACATTCACGCTGCCACTTCAATTTTTTTGCCACTACCATTTTGCTCATTCTTTCTTTTATTTTATTTATTTTATTTTGCTTTTAATCTTTATCTTGGTTCCCTATTATGCCATTATTTATCCTTTTGTTCTTGTGGCCTCATTACACATTTGTTACTATTTCTGTTGTTCTTGATCCTATTTGTTTTGTTGGGTTTTAAGTTTGTAAAGGTAATTTTCGTTTGTTTTTCTTTGTTCTTTTAATTGGAATTGTTGTGGGTAGTTTTTGGGAAGACTGCAATTTTGGGTTTTTGTGTATCGTTCTAAATTAATTGAATCATTTTAGGAGAAGATGGTGAGACAGTTGGCGTCCCTCCAGCAACTCGAATCACTTGGTTGCTGTTCATTCTTCGATAAGGGTTTGATTATGTTTGGGGAATTGATTAAGGGTTTTACGTGTTATATGTTTACTTGGTTTAATTTTGTGAATCGTTGCAAAGTTGATGAATTGAATTCTATTTTTAGGTCTCGGGAGTGTCGTATGGTGAATTCGTATCAAAATCGGACCAGATGCGTAACGAAAAATAGCAACCGGTGAAAGCCAAAAAACTGCCCAGTTGACGCCATACAGTCGTGTGGTAGGCTATGTGTGACACACGACCGTGTGACAGATCGTGTGCTAGACCGTGTGTGACACACGATTTGGACTATTTGGGCTGTGTGGACCAAACAGGCGTGTGTTGGCCCAAAATTCAAGATCTTTCTCGAGGGCCTTACACATCGTCTTGATCGACCATGGGCCTTCCTTAGGGTTGGTATGTGACTAAATGTACTATAAAATATGAAATATGGTCATCTACTAGTGTAAATTATGTTATTTAAAAGTATTTTTGAGATGCCATGTGATAAGTAAACCCAAAAAATGTTATGTATGTGATTTGTATATGATATGTCATGCATATAAAACTATAGCATGTAAGGATTCTACTTTGATTATGTCTGTTTCTGGGATGGGCTATATTATGTGGAGAAAGCGTTTCTGTGAGTGGCGATACTCGCCCATTATACTGGCAGTAAATATTCTTGAAGTACCTTAATGACACTAAGTGGTGTGTAGGGTTGGATGGGTGTTTCATACCCCATATGGTGTGTTGGGATGGTCAGAAATGGTGTGTAATAGACTTGTTCATGGGTCGGGCCACCTGGCTCGGCTCGAAGGCCCGCCCGAAATGTTGGAGGGTTTGGCAGAAATATAGGCTCGAAAAATGGGCTTGAAAAAAAATAAGGCCGTTTAAAAAATGGGTCGGGCTTCAGGTAAGGTATTTTTGGCCTGAGCTCGGCCCGAATTCACTAAAAGACAAAAAAAATCTGCTCTTTTTTTTTTGAATGTTATTTTCTCCCTATTTTACTACCATTTTACTATTATGTTGCTACTATTTTATTGTTAATTTTGTTATTATTTTAAAGACATTTGTTAATTTTGTTATTGTTTTAGAGGCATTTGCTTGTTAAGTTGTATTTATCTTAGTGTTATTTAAGTTTACATATTTTTTAAAATTTTATTTTCAACTTGTTGGGAAATATTTATTTTGATGTTTTTAGTATTTTTGATGTATTATATATATTTAAAAATTATATAAAAATAATATAAAAATTAATACGGGAGGGCTGGGTTGGGCTCGAGTTTTTGCATTTTTATCCGTGTCGGGCTTGGAAAAAATTTTAGGCCCATTTTTTGGGCCAGGCTCGGGCATAGTGAATTGGCCTGAATTTTTAGTTGAGCCTGGCTCGAACCCAGCCCGGCCCGGCCCGGCCCATGAACACCTCTAGTTTGTAGCGGATGGGGGTGGAAAATATATCTGTATATGTACTGTTTTGTTAAGACTCTATACTATTAAATCTGTCCGATATTAATTATCTGTTTGAGCTATTTGTTGCAATAATCGAGTTTCAAAACTCACTTTCTGCTTGATTGTTATTTCTAGGTAACCCTTAGACTTTGGCGGATTGGTGTATTCTGGAACTCGGTTAAATCATTATTTTCTTAATTTGACTTATTTAAATTTGGATTTTATAGTTATGTAAATTTTGGACTCTTTGGATATTTTGGACTGTTTTGAGTTTGGAACTTTACTTTATTATTTTTCTTAATATCGTTTAAATGTTTAATCGAAAATATTAATTTTTCTGCAAAATTAATGGTTTTCAAACAACGAACAGTGTTTTTCAAATATCACTTTTTAAGGAATCCCCGCTGCAAAATTATAAGTTTTTAGAAAATGTAATCAAATAATGTTTTCAATAATAAAATTTGGGTAAGATATGTTTTCGAATAATCCGGGTTTTTAAAAGTTTATGACTATTTTCAAGAATTACAAAAATTTAAATTTTTAATCAAATTATGTAACACTTCATGATCTGACACTTCATGAACTGGCCATAACATCTAAACCAGGTTTGGGGTGTTACATGGATTCACACAGCCTGGGTGGTTGGCTCGTGTAACGACCCAAAATCCGTGGGCACCAGAAAAGTGTGTTATCGGGCCTCCATCTTAGTAAATCGAGTTAGTAAATAATTATTAGGAGTAATTATGAGTTTAATAGTGTGTTTAATTAGATTTTTATTTAGTGAATTTAGTTTAATTTAAAGTAATTAAGAAAAAGGATCAAATTGAATAAAGAGTGAAAGTCTAATTATAGATTAAAAGAAAGTAAAAAGGGCTAAAATGGAAATTAAGCCATTTAGCATAAGTTGAGGCGGCATACATGCATAAAAATCTAAGATTTTATTTAAGTTATATAAAGAGATATATATATATATATATTATATTATTATAACAAAAAGAAAGAAGAAAAGAAACAAAACAAAGAAATAGAGAGCATACGAAACAGGAGAAAGGAAGGAAAGAAAAGAAAAAGGAAAAACTAGGGATTTAAAGCTTGAAGTTTAAATTGGTAAGTCAATCAAGTCCTATTCCCCTAATTTTGATGTTTTAGAAGCTTTAAAGCAAGATTTTGATGAAACTAAGTTGATATTTTGAGAGTTTTTAGGTTCTTAAGTATAGTTGATGTTGAAGAAAAAGATGAATTAAAGATTAAATTGAATGAAATCTAAGTTAGAATTAGTAAAAGGATTAAATTGTAAGGTTAGCTATAAGTTTTCTACTATAGGGATTAATTTGGAAGAAATTATAAATTAGAGTTTTATTATGAAAATTATATAATCAAGTTGAATATAGAAGGAATTTAAGTAGAATCAAAGCATGAATTAAGTTAAGAAAATAAGTAAACTTAACTAGGATTTAATTGCAAAATAAGTCATAAGAAAACAGCTTTAGGACAGCAGCAGAATGGTAACTTTGAAAAATCACCAAAAATGGTAGAAATGGAAGTAGAAGTTGAACAAGATAAGAAATTAAAGATTATTGAGTCTATTTTCATATGAAAGAAACAGATAAAGCAAATAAGTTCTGTATTTTGAGATATTTAGATTTTGGTAAGACTGGTTCAGAGTGATTTTGAGATCCCCTGTTCTGACTTGTAAAAATCATTAAAACTTGTATAAAACAAATTTAGGAACATAATTTATATGGTTAGATTCCTTAATGAGTCTAGTTGTATAATAAATAAACTATAACATCATTTGAATTCTGTACAAGAAGATAATTAAATTTTAGCAAAGAGTGGTCAAAATTATCAAACAACAGAATGAGGGTGATTTCAAAGAATACACTGTACTTATTGGCTAAAAAAAATTCTGAAAATTTTATGACAAGAAGATATGTGAGTCTAGTTTCATAGAAAATTTACGGATCTTAATTTGGAATTCTGTAACTCAAGATATAGATGATTTAGTGACAATGACTCAGGTAGACAGCCTAGAAAGAACTTATAAGTAAATAATAGAATTGTATATAAAGAATGTGGAATGAATAGGAAGAGTAGAAATTGAAAAAAATTCAATTATTTATTGTAATTTAATGTTGTAATTAATAATCTAAATTATTATTATTTTCGTAGCTAAAAAGGAACTCGAGGCATCAACCCACAAAGGGAAAAAGAAGGTTACCGAGGAATAATCAAGCAAATTTGGGTTTGTATTACTATAATTCAAATTATTTATTTATTCATTAAATGTTAAATTAATTTATGTATATGGTAAGTAAATTATAAGGTAAGTGTTTTTATTGAATTGAATGGAAATTGAGTTGAATGATGAATATGTATTGAAATGGAATTGTATGTGAGTTGAAATGGAAAAGTGTAATTGATATTGAAATTGAATTTATTATGAAAATGAAAATGAAATTGAGAACAGAAATACCTATTAACTAGTCGGGCTGAGTCGGATATAATTGGCATGCCATAGGATTTGGAAGAGTACGGGATTTATCGGCTTTGCCGATCAGGCAACGGGATTTATCGGCTTTGCCGATCAGGCACTTTATGTGTCGTATATCCGGCACTTTATGTGTCGTATTTCAGGCACCTCGTGTGTCGTTTTCAGCACTTATGTGTCGATATCGATCAGTACTATGTACCGTTTTAGGCACAATGTGTCGTACTGGTGTGTTTGGGTTGGAATCCGTGTATCCGTTAAAGTCCGAGTCTGTTAATAGGGGTAAATAAGGAAAAGGTTAAATTGAATAAAATGAAATGGTTGAGCCATTGGAAGAAATGCGAAAATAGAAAATGAACTGAAAAATGTGATTGGAATATGAGAATGAGAATGGAAAATATGAACCATTGGTTCAAGAAATGGATAGTGGCTCAACATGATTGTGTATTATTTCAATTGTTGAATAGCTAAAATTGAATTGTATGAATATATTGAGAAAGACAAACTTATATAAAAGTTATGTTTGATTTGGTTTAGTAAAATTAAAGTTATATGATTTAATGATATGATTATTATGTTTATAATTTGAATTATGGTAATACCACTGAGTATATGTATACTCAGCGTGCGGTTGTTTCCGTGTGCAGGTTGTAGAAGTCAAACATCGAAACAAACATCCGAAGCGGACCGACTTGACAAACTTTTGGTGATGTATATTTCCTTTTGATAATATGGCATGTATGTAGGTTGTGTATAAAGGTTATTATGTTTTGAATGTAAATGGTTAAAAATGTTAGTATTACAAGTTTAAGAATTATAATGAAAAAAGTATATTATTTAAACTAACTAATACTTTGATAAATTTAAGTTGATATTATATTGATTGAGTTTGATTAGAAGCTATTTAGAATAGAAAATGAATATATGAAATGAATTGGTTGAATTGGTTATGATTGAAATGAATACGGTTTAATTTACAGGGGGTTTTATATGATAATAAGCAGAAATGTTGCCGATATTTATATTAAACAAAATATATTCTAAAATACTTAAACGAGTCCCATTTCACTTTTAATACAGACTTTAGACTTTGAAAGTTCATAATAGGGATCAGTTATTAAAATTATACTAGGAATGTTATTTTTTTTGAATTAATTGCAAATTGTCTGGTATGTCTAGTAATGCCTCGTAACCCTGTTCCGGAGATGGTTCAGGGTTAGGGGTGTTACAGCTCGTGTGGCCCATATGGCCAAACACATGCCCGTGTGGCCCTCTTAATGTCACACACGACTTGTCACATGGCCTGACATAAGACCGTGTGGCTCAAAATAGTGAGTTACATGGCCTGGCACACGGTTGTGTGACACCGACAACCATGTTTTTCAACGTTCACAAATCACAAAAAATTGAGTTTTTGTTAGACACCTAGTATAGTTTTAACGTAGGAACAACACAGAAGAATTTCGAGACCTAAAACAACCATTCAATAACCAATTAAATGACCTAATCGAAAAAATTCATACGACTTAGCACTTCACTAACTATGTTGAAAGCTTCGATGCAAAACCTCTAGATGAAACTAACACTTACTGATGAGTCAATGGCAATTACTTGAATTAGCACATTGGAGATTGTTACCTTCGATATCTACGCCTAAAAAGAAAAATCAAATGCACACTTAACAGATAATTAAAGCAAATTAAACAAAAACCAACTTCGACAAAAACGGAAAAAAACGAACGTTTAACAGAAATTATACAATAAATCTCACGCAATTAACCTTTTAGTCGACGAACAATGAAATGCGCACTTCCCTGAATACACAGTAGCAAAAGATTTAATGACAAACTTCAACGATTGAGAAAACAAAAAAATAAAATAAAATAAAAGAAGGGAAAATGAAAGAATGAAAAGGAAAGAAATAACGTAAAAGAAAAAAAAGTTCAAGAAACCATTTAATTTTTAAAACGAAACTAATTCTGCAGAGTGGCAAAAACATATCCCCGTTTCGCTTATGCAGAGACTCGAACACAAAACCAAAAAATATACAAAAACTTAATCATCGAACAAGCAGACTCATTCTTAACATATATTAACACCGAAATAAACTTAAGTCAAATGTTCAAGGATAAGGGTAAAATCAAACAAAATAACAAATTTTCCAAAAGTAAGGTTTGAACCCCTGACCTCCAACACACAAACATAGCGCTTAGCCACAGATACAGAGATTTAATGAAATTAAAAATTAACAAACAACACTCAAATTTTTGAGGCGTTACACTGAGTGCATTGATATCATAAGTCAACTCAATATTTAAATTTTTAAAAGTATAATTTTAATATTAATTTTTTTTCACGAACTTAAATAACTTTTTGATGTGCATTTAATATTATTAATATGATATTATCCCAACTTTAGAACTATTATGTTATCTTTCCATCATCCAAATAATAGAACTAAACAAAATAAGACAAATCCAATCAGTTGCATGGTCAGTTCATAATTTTTTTAAGAATATAATATTTTATTACTTAATAACAAAAAAAATTCATCATAATTGAAAGACCTATTATTTACCCATATATAATATATATAATTAGAAATAAAAGGTATTTGGTAAAAACATTACGGGAAAATAAAATTGAAACTCTAAAAACAACGTTATATAAAAAAGAACATAAACCATAAAACTAACATTTAAAATACAAAAAAGTCCATGCACGAATTACCTAACATGGTTAGAATACGAGTAACATATATTGATGCGACATAATTGTAACACCCCTAACCCACCTTCATTGTCGGATTAGGGTCACGGGTATTACTAATCAATCAAAACATTTAATTTCAACATAATCAAAGGTGCATGCTAACTATTAACATTCATATTATACAGAAAGCAGAACATGCTAATCTAATACTTCCATAATACAAGCGAGTAATGAGATATCGTAAATTTAGTCTTCCACTATTTACACTCTGACCACTATTTATCCCCTCTTAAAAGCTAGAAGTTGGATACCAAACAAGACTATTCCAATTATTAGCATCAGAGTATGGGACTATACTTTGGCTATCTATTTTCAATGATATTAGTAGAATGACCTACTTCACCCAGTTAAATTTCATCACTTCATTTAAAATTAGTGTAAAAATACTCTTGTAGACATTAATACGAGTTTACGAGACCAAAAATAGAATCAGAAAACAAATAGGGACTAATTTGAAACAATTCAGAAGCAAATGCACCGTAAAACTCAAGTTTAGCAGTTCATACTTACTTGGACACTAAGCAACCCAATTACTAGCCATTTAACCTGTTCAAACACAATTTAAACATGCTTAAAACATGCCAAAACATCCATATTAAGTGACTAACCAATGTACCCTCATTGGTACAACATTTTATATTTTTAAACATATCAATACGACATCAACCATCCAAACATTCATTCATACCAAATGACCATAATTGAACTAATATTTTAGCTATTTAGGCTACCAAGCTCAAAACTAAAATACATAAGAAACATTAAGATTGACTATAATACAAAAACATAGTTTAAACCTCAACTTTATGAACACATAAATAACATTACACATAGGACTCCTAAAATCATCATATTACATAACAACTATCATTCCAAAGACCTCATAGGTACATGCCATTACAAAATAAAACATCACCACACTTGAGTCCGAGATTGTTGTTGGATGCTGAGTCGATGATAAACTGGGAAGTACCTAACCTGTGCATAGGAAACAAAACCGCATACTGAGTACAACTCAGTGGTATTTCTATAATCCAAAAAATTAAAGCTTGATTGTAACACCCAAACCCGGCCTAGAGGTACATCCAAATCTGACGATGTCACATGGAATAGAATTTGAAATCGCATTTACCAAGTTAAATCGTTTCCGTTTATTAGCTTTTATTTATCTCTTGACAATTTCAAAATCATTTTCTCATTAAATTGGTTTCATTTTAAAAACACTTGTGTAGCAGAAGCTTTTAAAACCGTGATATTTGAAGAAACTGTTCACGTTTAAGAAAATGTTATTTTATATTAAACCAGGTTTTCATTGAGTTTTGCAGTCTTAAATCCATGAACACAGTTAAAATCCAAAATAAAGGCAACAGTCCAAAATTCCAATTTATATAAAAAATAACCCAGAAGATAAATAAGAAATAAATACCATAACTGAAATTAAAATAATTCAGAAATCATGTGGTCACCGTCGAGTCCTCCGCCTTAACGATCCGTCTAAGTCTGGGGATTACCATTACAGATAAAATGAAAAAGGGGTGAGTTTACGTAAACTCACTGTGTAATCCCCACAGAAGACATGCATACAGTCAAACACAACAAACAGTCAAATGCAGTCTGGGCCTAAGCCCATTTTAGTTTTAGTAGCAGTTTGGGCCTTAGCCCATTACAGTTTTAGTATCAGATATGCATTAGGTCTTTAGCCCATCACGATGATCGATAATGCAAAGCGAGAATCGATATGAGTCCTACCCACCAGCCTCTACACACCATCTCCGTCCATCCCTACACTCCATGTGGGGTTTAAAAAACCCACCCATCCCTACACTCCGAGTTGTACCGAATGCGCCACATATTCAATATATTACAGTTGAGCTGCCAGATAATAGGCTTAAAGCCTTTCAGTACACTTCCTCCAAATATCATCATCCCAACACAACCTAATGCAATGCAAATATACAATATGTCATGTAATATCCTAAATATAGGCCTATGCATTTATATGTGGCACTTGATTAATCTGTAATTTAAGAAGTTGAGGTTGATTGAGGCCTTGATTAAATATTTGGATTAGGATTTAGATTGATGTTCTGGGTAATTTAAGTAATATTTTAGGCTTTAAAAATTTGGGTTAGGTGGCTAATAAATGGTGTTAGCTCATAATTTAAGTAGATAGTTAATTAAGTGACAAGCTGGGCTTGTGGCCCAAAGATCTGAGGAGTTTAAGTGGGCATAAGGTGGCGTCATAAGGGGGGAGGAGTTTGGGCCAAGTGAGGGCTACTTAGAGCCCAAGTTTTGGTAAAAAATTTGGCACTTAGGAACCTTAGGAGTGGATGACACACTAGCTACAAAATAGGATTTTAAGTCTTTTATTTTATTGATAAATAGGAAGATAATGAAGAGAAAGATGAGGGCTATTTTTGAGGAGATAAGGGATTAAGATAAAAGCTATCAGATGATAGCAGAGTTGATCAAAAATCCAACTCTGGGAAGGGGGCATTGCCGAAATCTATATAAGCCAAGTGATCATCCATGCTTTCATTCTTTTTCTTCCTCACCTAGTTAAATTTCTCTTCTTCTTTTCTCTCAAAACCTTTTCTTTGCCGCAACTCTCCAAACACAGTTACTTTCCCCTCTTCTCTTCTCAAAGCCGAATCTACAAGTGAAATCTTTGTTTCCCGAAGGTGCACCGTAAGCCGTATACTCCTCTTTAATCCGGTGAGTTTCGAGATTTCTCCTTTTTCTGTGATTCCTTTATTTTTATCAAGCTCCTAATTCAAATCATTATTTCAAAGACCCTGTCGATTATACTCTTTATCCCTAAAAGCTGAGTCTATTCCATTAAAGCCGATTTGGTGGAAAAGCAGAAGGTAAGGAGGTGACATTTCTTAGGGATTTTCGGGATTCGACAAATAAGGCTCTACGTTAAGGATAATAGATCTTCGCGGTAACAGGTGTGTAATACTTCCCCACCATCTATATCTAATCATAAAATGCATGATCATAAGATTTATATGTTTTGATAATTGCCGACATCTCAATTTATTGATGAAAGCCCAAGGAGGGTAAAAGCGGTTCACCAGGTTAGTAACTAATCTGTTTATATGTTATAAGTAAAATGCTTGTATGTGATTGCATGGTTGGGTTGATGAAAGGAGGAAGTTATATGATATATGTGTAGCGGTTTTATCGTGATCTGATGTAGTGGCTAATGCCGTGAATTGTTATACAGGATTCGGCCGTTATATGTTATAAGGGCTTCGGCCATCATATGTGGATGAGCAGCATGACTACCATCATGGTGTGTAGCGGTGTGGGTCGATTGTAGAAATCCCCAATGGTGTGTATGGTTGGTACGGGGGCGTGTAGCGGATGGAAACCTAGGCAAACGGGTTGAACCTTGCATATTATTTGTTATAAATTCTTATTATGAGTATTAAACTGTTTACTTTGTGTAACAGGCTTAAGGCCCAAAATCTAGTGGTGCATAAGGGTTGCACACTGAGTCTCGCGACTCACCCTTTTAATTAACATTTCAGGTGATACCTAGTGCTTCGGACCGGGCCAGAGAGGAACGTAAGGTGGCCATGCAGAAGAATATGTAGATTTAGCAAAAAGATTCAAGTCATTATTTTATATTTTTATTTGGTGGATTTTAAAATTTCGTTGTAATAAGGCCATGGGCCACTAGTTTATATCTTGTTTTACTTTTGGGCTTTAATTACTTTTAGTTATTTATTTTTTTTATTTTAATTAAACTAAGGCATGTAATTAAGTTTGGTTTTATTTTACAAAGGCATATTCTATATGAAATATATTTGGGCTTTTCGAAAAAATACGATATGTTTGACAAAAATTTTCTTAGTAACATACCAGATCCGGTCGTAGCAATTGGGCCGGGTTTGGGGTGTTACATGTCATGCTTTTATGCAACCATCAGTCATACGTATACATACATATATATATATATATCAATAATCATGCATAATTTATCATGCATCACATACACTCAGATCATACATTTAGGGGTCTAGGTAACGCTACCGACCCTGCAGTAGGTTCACAGTCGACTTGGGCGACCCGTGCAACCCTAAGAATCATTTCAGATAAATGGGCTCACACGCCCATGTGGCTTGCCTGTGTGGCCCACACGCCCAGATTGGCCTTGGCCCGTGTGGATCACACGGCCTGGCCCAACGAATGTGTGGACTCCCTGTGTGGACGTGTGGCCCACACCGTCTAAATCAGTCTAGCCCGTGTATCGCACACGGCCTACCTGGCCATCACATGGTCATGTCTTGTACGACGACCTGGCCTCGTCGATCAAATGCCCATGTTATGACACATGGCCTACCACACAAGCAACCATACGCCGGTGTGGCCTCGACGGTGGGGTTTTCAGCTTTCTCTGAAACCCCGATTTCTATGTAATCGGGTACACACCTGGTATCAAATTGATGCAAACGCAATTCTTGAGCCTTTAGAAACCTAATAACAACAATCCAATGCCACTTAGTAACAATTTATGAGCCAACACTAACTCCCAAAAATTACACAAGTGACTTACCGAAGAAACAGACACTCCTTAGTGCGATTCAGGCTAACTGAACGTAACTTTACTGCCTACCACGTTCACCTAATCCATAATTATGTAGAAAAGTTCCTTAACATATATACAAAAAATGTCAACATAGCAATTACGCTTAACCAATATGTTGAAAAACGAACTAAGTTCCAGAACCAAAAGCCCACTTACTAGAATTGTGCAAAATACTAAAATAACGAGATAAGAAGGACAACGATTCGAGGAAGGAAGAAGGAAAACAGAAAAGAGGAAGACGCAGAGAGAGGGGAAAAAATACATTTTTTCTGGAAAGATAAAATTAGAAAAACCTTACTAGAATTATCCGCAAATCCCCCCTTTTTCTCCACCCATCCACTAACTTTCAACCTCCTCAGACTCCCAGTCCAACCGAAACTCCGTGAGTCGACCGATCAAAAATAAAATCCTACGCTTGTTCAGGGATTCGAACACAGGATCTCCAATAAATCAACTCACATTTTGACCACCAGACTAGTAGGCCCATTCTGATATGGTTTTATAATTAATTTATTATAAGCCCACTGAATAGGGATAGGGCTTATATCAGAAAAATACCAAAATTTTCCAAAGTTAAGGCTTGAACTTGGGACCTCACACACATACACCTAGAACACTTAACCACTGAAGCAGATACACAATTTTTTCCTATTTTTATAGAAACAGAAATAGAAATTTTTGGGGCGTTACAACTCTACTCCTTAAAAGAAAATTTTGGCCCCAAAATTTACCTGATCAGAATAGATGAGGATACTACTGATGCATAGCATACTCAGGCTCTCATGTGTCCTCCTCAGTGCTATGATTCCGCCACAACACTTTCACTAACAAGATAGACTTCTTCCGAAGTACTTTTACATTGCGATCCAGGATCTGAACCGGTTCATCCTCAAAGGTTAAGTCCGGCCTAACCTCAATCTCCTCAACAGGGACAATATGCATGGGATCAGAGCGGTAGCGCCTTAACATCGAGATGTGGAACACATCATGAATACGGTTTAACACTAGAGGTAGCTCCAAATGATAAGCAACCGGTCCCACTAGTTTCAGAATCTAGTACGGCTCAATAAACCTATGATTCAGCTTGCCCTTATGACCGAACATGAGAAATATGAAGTCCCCCACAGAATATTTAATCTCACATCTCTTCAGATCCGCATAAGATTTTTGTCTGTCCGATACCGCTTTCAATCAATCCCGAATCAATCTAACCTTATCCTTAGCCTCAGAAACCAACTCAGGACCTAAAACACGTTGTTCACCCAACTCTGTCCAACGCAAGGGAGTGCGACACTTACGATCATACAGAGCCTCGTAAGGTGCCATTTGAATGCTAGACTAAAAACTGTTATTATAAGCATACTCCGTTACCGGTAGATACTCATCCCAACTGTCTCAAAAATCGATAGCACAGTTCCTCAACATATCCTCCAGTATCTGAATCACCCTCTCCGATTGACCATCGGCCTAAGAATGGAACGAAGTATTGAAGTCCAACCTTGAACCTAGAGCCTCATGTAGCTTTTTCCAAAATCGAGACATGAAGCGAGGATCCCTATCAGAGATGATCGAAATAGGTACCCCATACAGGCTCACTATCTTGGAAATATAAAGCTTCGTTAGCTTCTGCAAAGAATAATCTGTCCTAACTGGGATGAAGTATGTTGGTCAATCAATCCACTACGACCCACACTGAATCCTTCTTAGTGGGTGTTAAAGGCTACCCACTAATAAAATCCATCATTACACGCTCCTATTTCCATAACAGAATCTTAACCGGCTACACCAAACCCGAAGGCAACTGACGCTCAGCTTTAACCTGCTGGTATGTTAGACATCTAGCCACAAAATTGGTAAGATCTTGCTTCAATCCTGGCCACCAATGCAACTCTCGAAGATCTCTGTACGTCTTATTCCCACCAGGATGCATAGCATAAGAACTACTATGCGCCTCCCTCAAAATCGACTGTCTCAAATCAGAATCGTTTGGCACACATACCCGGCCTCGGAAACATGACACACCTTCAGAGTTCAACCCATAGTCTGTAGTGCTACCACCCTCAATCTATCAGAACCAAAGACCCAAAGACTCATCCTCTAGATGTTTACCCCTAATCTGATCGATCCAAGTTGTTTTGACTTGTAACTCAGCCAATAAACTCCCATCGTCGAACAGCCTAAGTCGAGCAAACATCGCTCTCAGATTAGTCATAACTCTAAGGCTCAGTGCATCTGCCACCACATTAGCCTTTCTTGGATGGTACTTAATGGTACAGTCGTAATCCTTAAGCAGCTCAACTCATCTACGCTGCCTAAGATTTAGCTCTTTCTGAGTAAGGAGGTACTTGAGGCTCTTGCGATCAGTGTAAATGACACACTTCTCACCATACATATAGTGCCTCCATATTTTTAGAGTAAAGACTACGGCGGCCAATTCCAAATCGTGCATCTGGTAGTTTGCCTCGTGCGTCTTAAGCTGACGTGACGCATATGCTATCACCTTACCAATCTGTATCAACACACATCCCAAATTGACATGTGATGCATCATTATAAATCGTGAACTCCTTCCTCGATTCAGGTTGTATCAGAATAGGAGCCTCAGTTAGTACAGTCTTGAGCTTCTCGAAGCTCTCCTGCTACACATCAGACCAGACAAATGGTACACCCTTACGTAGCAGCTTAGTTAAGGATGCTGCAATTAGTGAGAAGCCTTCCACAAACTGCCGATAATAATCTGCCTGAGGTGCTCGTCATGCTCATCCTTAGTCCTTGAATAAACCAATATGTCATCGATGAACACCACCACAAACCGATCTAGATGGCGATGAAAAACTCAGTTCATCAGATTGATGAAAGCTGTCGGTGAATTAGTCAGACCAAATGGCATCACTAGGAACTCATATTGACCATAAAGAGTTCTAAATTCTGTCTTATGCTCATCATCCTTCTTAACCCTCAACTGATGATATCCAGAACACAAGTCAATCTTTCCTTGGTAACGGATACTTGTTCTTGATAGTCAACTTATTCAGATGCCAGTAATCAATACACATCCTCATGGATCCATCCTTCTTCTTACCAAGCAGTACTGGCGCTTCCCACGGAGACATACTAGGGTGGATGAACCCACGATCCAACAACTCCTGAATCTGAGCCTTAAGCTCCGTAAGCTCCTTCAATGCTATTCGATAAGAAGTGATAGACACTGGAGCTGTACCAGGGAAAAGCTCAATCCCAAACTCCACTTCACAATTCAGACGTAAACCCGGTAGCTTCTCATGAAAGATGTATGCAAAATCCCTTACAGCACGGGTATCCTTTATACTAGAGTCCCCAGAAGTAGAAACACTTACATAGGCCAAATACGCCTCACATCCCTTGCGAACCAGTTTCTCAGCTACCAGTGCAGAGATCACATTAGCTGATCGTGTCTGAAAGTCATAATATTTATATAATGAATGATCGAGCCTAGAAACTAACTATGAAAACGATTGAGGCAAGCGCACCTATCATTTGGTAGTATAGCTATGGTAAGACCGAAAATATTGTATCCTCAAGGACCAAGAGTACTAGTAATTACTATCTTTCTATTATTTAGCCTAAGAATTAAGGGAATTCTTGTTTAATTTAAAACTAACTAACTACTAAGCTAAAGATGCTAAGACACAGAGAATGAATTGGGGAAAAATACTTTTGGGAAAACCAATTGATTAAGATAATACCCGAGGAAGAATCCACCTAGACTTCACTTTTTATTTAACCCTGAACCAGACGATTTATTCACTTGACTTGATCTGTAGGATTCCCTAATTTATATTAATACCTCTTTTGAGGCTAATAACGTCTAACCTTAGGTTGATTAATTGAAATATCTTTCTAATTAAAACCCCTAGTGTTGCATTAACTCAATCTATAGACTTCCATATTAGGTTTGACCCTAATCTAGTAGATTTTCGTCGTCCTATCTCTAGGAGTGCGATCAACTCCACATAACTATGCTAGATCTACTCTTAAACAAGGACTTTTGCTCTACTGCCTAAGCACATAAATACTTGAATCAATATCCTGAAATATTAAAGCAAGAATTAAGAACACATAATGAAGAACAAATCAAGTATTTATCATATAGTTCAGAAAACAATTACAAGATCCGTCTTAGGTTTCATCCTCCTCAGGTATTTGAAGGGTTTAGTTCATATTTATAAAAGAATACATATCAGAAGAAAGTTTAAAACAAAACATAAGAAAAACCCTAAAACCCCCTGAAGGAAATTAAAGTGAAGATCTTCCGTCTTGAGTATGATTTCAACTTCTTGAGATGGATCAACTAGCTGTCTTCGAGTAAATCCCACAATCCGACCCTCTCTGGCTTGGCTCCTCGGCCTACCTGAACGCCCTCCTTTAGGTTTCCCTCTAGGGTGTTTATATAGGCTTTTGGAATGTCTTTCTTTACCTCTAAGTACCCTTTTCCGAGTAGAATTAAAACAAGTCACGTCGGGACACACCCGGGTGGCACGCCAATGTAAATCGAGCCTAGGCCGTGTTTAGTTCTACTAAAGAGGCACAGCCGTGTGGCGAACTCCAGGTCGTGTAAATTTCGTACTTTGGCCCATTTTCTCTGTTTTTGGCCCATTTCTCATTCTTTTCATCCTCCGGTGCTCTCCTAAGTATAAAACATGAAATTAAAGTATTAGGAGCATCAAATTCCACAATTTAGGGGATAAATCATCCAAAAGTATGCCAAATGTAGGATTAAAATATGTACATATTACGGTTTATCAAATACCCCCACACTTAAGCATTTGCTTGTCCTCAAGCAAAATTCTCAACTTACAATTAAAATGAACTTCCTCAATTCATAATATTCATCAATAATGTTTCATCATAATTCATAGATAATTTATACATTGATGATTTAAGTAGATGGGTCCTAAAGGTTCAAACAATTAAAGTCATTGTAACACCCCAAACCCGGTCCAAACACCACGACCGAATCTGGTATGTTACGGGGAAAACGAGTTTGAAAATTTCGAGGTTGCACTAAATAGATTTCATAAAACTTTGTTCCGTTTAAAAAAAACAGTTGTTTAATTTCGTTAATAAAACATTTAATCTTAGTAAAAATTTGATTTCAAGTTGGGAGACAATGGATTTTCATTCATTTATAAAGTCAGTGTGATACCCGATGGTATAGTTGAAAACATATCGTGGAAATTTTGAAATCGTTGTCATATTAAGTTTTAGCAAATTAACTCAATTATTTTGTTAAAGCATGTAAAAATCTAACTTAAAACATAACATCATAAGGCATAATTTAAAAGCCTTTTACAAATCCGAAATAAAATCCAACCGAAAGTAAATAACTAAGTACCCAAAATGTAAAGTCTGAGTAAAACTTTTATTCAGCATGGCATGAGCATCCCGAGTCCATCCGGCTCCATGTCCGCGTCTAAGAGTTACTGAAATGTTAAAGGAGAGGGTGAGTCGAGTGACTCGGTGTGTAAATCCGGCTCAGAAGAAGAAACAACATGCTAACACACATCATACATAGCAACATAATTAATGCAACCCGATCTTAACCATCCATATCGCCTTTTCTACCGTGTGGTACCAAACCACTTTGGTGGTGCCAAACCACTTGGTGACATATAGTCACAATGTGTTACCAAAACCTTTGGTGTCCCAAAGACACAATATCCGTCAATGTGGTACCAAACCACTTTGGTGTCCCAAAGACACAATTGTGCTACCAAAGCACCGTAACCAAGTCACAAATCCAATGATGATGGGGCCAACCCATCGTGTGATACCAAATCACTAGCGCAGACGATCCCATATCTCAAGTGGGGCCAACCCACGGTGGTCAAACCACAGGACAAGTCGCAATGAGGTGCCAAACCTCCGGTGTCCCAAAGACACAATGTGCTACCAAAGCTTTGGTGACCGTAGTAGTCACAAATTTGATGATGGGGCCAACCCATCGTGGTGATACCAAATCACTAGCGCAGACGATCCCATATCTCAAGTGGGGCCAACCCACGGTGGTCAAACCACAGGGACAAGTCGCAATGAGGTGCCAAACCTCTGGTGTCCCAAAGACACAATGTGCTACCAAAGCACTGGTGACCGTAGTCACAAATTTGATGATGGGGCCAACCCATCGTGTGATACCAAATCACTGGCGTCAATCCCGTATCTCACAAGTGGGGCTAACCCACGGTGGTGTTAACCACAGGGACGAGACGCTGAGGTACCAAACCTCTGGAGGTGCCAAACCTCTGGTGACCCAAAGTCACAAAGTTGTGTTACCAAAACACTGGTGCTCACAAAGACAAAAATACCACCGCCTCCTCCACTCGTATCACCCATCAACATACCATACTCATGTAATCATGCATATCATACAATCATGCATCTCATGCTATTATGTCTAATCTCATATCCGTGCCACATATATCCACATCATGGTAACATATAGATCATCATTAAACTCATAATAATAATTGACTTACCCGAGTCGTAATCATACCCATTAAGGTATCATATCAAACATCACTGTTTCTTTAATCATCACACAGGTTATCAATCATATTACTAAACGGTAGTGTGTTAGTTACACACCTGGTAAAAACGAGTCTAGAATCCCAACGAAAACGATCTAAATCCCTTGATTCCTAGATCCTACAATCGCCCAACATAGGGGTTAAGCATCACTAGCATTCGGCCAACAACCATTAACCAAGGGATCAACATTAAGCCATTACCTTACACTTGCGAATGGTTTGGTTTCCAACCAAACCCCGAACCAGTAGTGGTTCTCCTAGACAATCTGCCTCCACCTAGAAAAAGAACCATTAATCCCTAATTAACTTGGCTTAATGAGATAAAGGAATCAACTAATAGAACCGGCCCTTACCAATACTTACCCCACTTGGCTGATCAGAGAACGAAGGCTCCACTTGTTCGTATCCAAAAATCCAAATGACCTATAATGCAATCGGTTTCAATACCAAAGGTTAACTCTCAACAACAAGGCCACATTCGGCTCTTAAACAACCAACATCGACAAAGCCTAAGGAGAAAAAGGAGATGGCCATTCGGCCAAGAACTTACCAATCTCCAAACGATTGAAGCAAACCACAACACCAACAAGATTCGGCCAAGGTTTTTGAGAAGAAGAAAGAAAGTGATTATGAGGTAGGTGCTTGTCGGTTTTGAGAGAAAAGATAATATGAAATGAAAGCAAAGTTTCGGCAAGAGTTGAGAAGGATGAATGGAAGAATCGGTTGGGAAGAAAATGGTAAGTTCAGCTCTTAAGAAAATAAGAGAATTATGAGAGGGAGAGAAGAGAGTATTCGGCTTACAAAGTAAAACAAAGCAAAGCAATTTCGGCTACCAAATATTCAATGAAAGTTGGAAAAACAAAAGAATACCACTTTCGGTTTGAGTAAAGAAAATGTGAAGAAGCTCTTTGGAAATTCGGCTTAGCTCAAATGAAAGAAAGAAGGAAAAATGGGGAGTAGCATTCGGCTAACAAGGAGAGTTAGAAGAAAACAAACAAACTTTCGGCACAAGCACTTGGACTTTCGGTTTTAACCAAATGAAGAAAATTGAGAGAAAAACCTTGGTAAAACTTCAGCTAACCGAACCAAAATGGACACTTTTACCTACCAAAAAGAAGACCGAAAATGTACCAAAACCAAAGTACATTCGGCCTCCCCCCCTACACTAAGCCGTCCACTCCCCCACTCCAAACACCCACAAAATCGGCCAAAATCCCACCAAACACTCCACTCCTCACATTTCAAACGTGTGGACCAAGTCTTCCTCCACTATTTACTCTCCACCTTCCATTTGAATGGGAAGACCAAGTCCAAGCGAGTTCAAATTTCACACACCTCTTCCCTCCTATGCCAGTCCAAAATATAAGCCAAAAAGGAAGATTTTGCAGCTTGAACTCTGGACCTCCCACTCTTGCAGTTGGCGCCAACCACTAGCTCCCAAAGTGGCGTCACACTTGCCACTTTGCTAGCCTTATTTTTATGATCCAAAACACCCAATAAAACACATATGGCCCAAAGCTCCTTTCAGCTCCCCTCATATAAAGCCAAAATTAAAATTTTTCCATACACTCGAGCATACACCTAGCCTACAATTAAGCCCCTAAAACATAAAAATAGCAACATAGCACACCAACATATGCAAAACATGCCATAACAAAAATAGCCCCTAACCGGGATATTACAGTTCTACCCCCCTTAAAGATAATTTCGGCCCCGAAATTACACAGTCAAAAGAGTTCGGGTATTCTTTGTCTCATCACATCCTCGGGTTCCCACGTAGCTTCTTCCACGCCATGGTTCCGCCTAAAGTACCTTAACGAGGCACAGACTTCCCTACGCGGGACCTTCACATCCCGATCAAGAATTTGCACAGGTTCCTCTTCCATAGTCAAATCTGGATTTACCTCGATCTCCTCCACCGCTACTACATGTGATGGATCTGAACGGTACCGTCGAAGCATCGACACGTGAAAAACATCGTGAATCTGGCTAAGCTCGCTGGCAACTCAAGGCGATCACGCCATGGTCCAACTCGTCTCAATACCTTATACGCCCAATAAACCTCGGACTTAGCTTGCCTTTTACGCCAAACCTCGGCACCTTCTTCCAAGGCGAGACCTTTAAGAAAACCCAATCTCCCAATGAACTCTATATCTCTTCGCTTAAGATCGGCATAAGACTTTTGCCGGTCCAAGCTTCCTTTAAACGAGCTCTGGATCAACCTAACCTTGTCCTCGGTCTCAAGAACCAACTCGGGTCCCAACAAGCGACGTTCACCTAACTCTCGTCCAACATGTAGGTGGCGACACTTCCTACCATACAAATACTCATATGGTGCCATTTTGATGCTTGCTTGGTAGTTGTTGTTATAGGCGAACTCGCGGCTACGGCGAAACTCTTCCCAAGCGCCTCGAAGTCAGAACACAACCTCTCAACATGTCTTCCAAGATCCGAATAACCTTTCACGATCGCCGTCGATCATGGGTGAAAAGTCGTCTTTGAAATCAAGCGCGCGTGCAGAGCCTGATGCAACGCTCTCCAGAACCTCGACGTAAACCTGGGATCCCTATCCGAGATTATCGAAACTGGTACACCGTGTAGCCTTACTATCTCTGACACATAAAGCTTCGCCAATCTCTGAAGTGAATAGTCCACTCTCACCGGAATGAAATGGGCCGACTTAGTCAGACGGTCCACAATAACCCAAACTGAATCTTTCTTGCTTGGCGTAAGCGGTAAACCACTGACGAAATCCATAGTTATCCTTTCCCATTTCCACTGAGGGATTTTCACAGGCTGAAGCAAACCCGACGGCAACTGATGTTCAGCCTTGACCTGCTGACAAGTCAGACATTTCCCAACAAACTCTGTCACCTCTTTCTTCAAGCCAGGCCACCAAAACTGCTCTCTAAGATCCCTATACATCTTACTACCTCCAGGATGCATAGCATAAGGACTGCTATGTGCGTCCTGAAGAATCTTCTGCCTCACTCAACATCTTTAGGCATACAAGCCTTACCTTGAAAACACAGAACCTTATCACTAGACAAGGCTGTAACCCTCCAAACCACCATTCTGCACTTGTAACCTTCGCGCACTCAGAACCTCATCCTCTAAGCGCTTTTTCTCTGATCTGCTCAACCCAAGTAGGCTTAACCTGCAGCTCTGCCAGAATACTCCCGTCGTCATACAAACTCAAATGGGCAAACATCGCTCTTAAGTCCGAAACAACCCTACGGCTCAACGCGTCTGCCACCACGTTAGCCTTGCCCGGGTGATATTCAATCGAACAGTCGTAGTCCTTGAGCAACTCAACCCATCTACGCTACCTCAAATTCAGATCCTTACGAGTCAATAGATGCTTGGACTCTTATGATCCGTGTAGACTATTGATCTCTCACCGTACAAGTAATGCCTCCAGCATTTTTAGAGCGAAGACTACTACCGCTAGCTCTAAATCGTGCGTCGGATAGTTGACCTCGTGTGGCCTCGACTACCACAGAAGCGTAAGCCACAACCTTACCCTCCCGCATCAAAGACACAACCCAATCTCGTATGTGATGATGCGTTACATCGTGAATTCCTTACGACCTCGAGTTGAATTAAAGCAGAGCCTCGGTTAAGATCTTCTTCAACTTATCAAAACTCTCCTGCTTTGTTTCTCACCCAAACGAAGCGGAACTCTCTTCCTAATGACTTAGTCATCGGTGCGCAATTAACGAGAAACCTCAACAAATCTTGGTAGTATCTTGCCAAACCCAGGAAACTCCGAATCTCAGCGACTGACCTAGGAGGCTTTCAATCCAAAACCGCCTCAACCTTCCGAGGATCTACTCTAATCCCCCCAGCTGATACTACATGACCTAAAAAGCGTCACTTCACTAAGCGTAACTCGCACTTATCGAACTTAGCATAGAGTTGCTTCTCTCTCAAAATTTGCAACACCACTCTTAAGTGTGCATCATGCTCTTCTTCTGACCTTGAGTAAACCAAGATGTCGTCAATGAAAACCACGACAAAACGGTCCAGATACTGCTGAAACACCCTATTCATCATATCCATAAAAGTGCCGGAGCGTTAGTCAACCCGAACGGCATTACGAGAATTCGTAGTGCGTGCATCGAGTCCAAACAACGTCTTATGGATATCCGCTTCCTTAACTTTCAACCGATGGTACCGGACCTCAAATCGATCTTGAAAAACACCGATGCACCTTTGGTGATCAAACAAGTCATCTATCCATGGTAGCGGATACTTGTTTTTAATCGTCGACTTATTCGGTTGGCGTGTAGTCTATACACATCCGCATCGCACCGTCCTTCTTCTTGACGAATAATACCAGGCGCTCCCCACGGTGAAACACTTGGCCTAATGAAGCCTCGATCCAACGACTCACGAATCGAGCCTTAAGCTCCACCAATTCCTTTGGCGCCATCCTATATGGAGCAATAGACTTTGGCGCGATCCCCGGTAGCAGATCTATCCCAAACTCTACCTCACGATCCGGTGGCAAACCGGAAGCTCCTCTAGAAACACATCAACAAATTCCTTAATGATGCGAACCTTCTCAACAGCAGACTCTTTAGCCTCCAAGGCATACACATGAACCACATACGCTTCACAATTTCTTCTTCGACCATCTTTACGACTTTTAATGCCGATACCACATTGGATAAGTAATCTCTCCTATTACCTATCATAATCACTTCATCTCCCTTATCCGTCGATAGAACCATGCGCTTTAGCGCACAATCCACCTTGGCACGGTACTTAACCACCGGTCCATCCCAAGAATCGGATCGAACTCCCCAAACGGCGGTTCCATCGGATCAAGAAAAAAATGACCCCTTGGAGTTCTAGGGTACATCCTTATACTGACTTATCTACCACTACTGAGTGACCTAGAGGGCTAAATACGGTCATTTGTCTGAAGCGGTTTACGAGTCTAAGTCCATGGTCTCAACTATACTACTAGCAACATACGAATGCGTGGAACCCAAGTCAATTAAAGCAAAGTATAGGAGAACCAAAAATCAAAAGCGCACGGTGATTACGCCCGGTGCGTGTCGCTCTCTCGCGGCGCCTAGCTGCATACACCGCACCAGCCGTCGTGCCTCGTAACTACCCGCGCCTCGCCGCGGTGCTCCACGACCTTGACCAAATCCATTACCACCTCTCGCCATTACCACGGCCCCTGCGTGGTGGCGGTCCATTACCTCTCGAACCGACACGGCCGACGACTCGATGAATCCTGGCCATCCTACGCGGACAGTCCCTAATGCGATGATCCAGAGAACCACACTCGAAGCAACCTTTTCCACCAGTCCAACAACCACCCCAATGAGATTTCCCACACTGATTACACTGCGGCGGTCCCTGCCTAGCAGCAACAAACCTAGCGGTGATCGATTACGCCCACTCGGTCTAGCCTTCTTACGTGGATTACTGACGATCCAGAAGACCCAAAGCTCCTCTTAAGCCTACTCCTGTCCATGCTCTGTCTTACCGACTCTTTAACACCCTCGGCTACCTTAGCCTTCTCAACTAAGACAGCAAACTCGCGCTCCTGCTGTGGAGCAATCAGCAGCCTCAACTCGTCTCGCAGACCATCCTCGAAACGAACACACCTCTCATGCTCAGTGGCTACAATGCCCCTGGCATACCTACTCTCGACTTCAAGAACTCACCTGCGTACAAGAAACATGATTTACTCCCCTGAACAAGCCTCAGAAATGCCTTTCGCTGGGAGTCGATGTAACTAGCCCCGATGTATTTCTTTTGATATGCAGCTCTGAAATAATCCCATGTCAAATCTTCTGCGGCCACACTATCCCGAACCGTGAGCCACCACTGATATGACTCATCCGAAGAAGTGATACGATGCCCTTCGACTTCTCTTCACCGTCAGTCTAGATCATCCATGATCCGCTCGATTGCTCCACCAATATTCGGCAGATGCTAGGAGCAACACCCGATACACCTCGGAAAAATTCGGCCCCATTAGCCCGAGTCGCCAGAACAGATTTCCTAACTCCCGCACCACCACCTACACCAGCTACTCTTTCCAACACCCGCAGCATCGCCTGTGACATTGCATCGTCCCCGGTCGATCTTGGAACTCACCACCACCGGTGGTGGCGAATCCCAGTATCTCATTTTCTCGACCCTTGACCGGATCCTACGGGTTCGTAAAAGCGTCATCCTACCTCGACCTCGACCACGAGTATTACGGCCACGTCCACCTCGAGTACTCATGACTAAACGATCTACGTCTCTGGTTAAGAAGATTTTTATGCATTAGTATCGTTCCACTTTCTTAACCGCAAAGAAATTTTATGGATGGAGTTTAATCAGGGGTTCTTTCGAGCAACCAAGGTTTCAATCTTCTATCCTATTCACCCAAAAGAGGTCATACATCCATTCCTTAACCCTTTCCATACCTATTCACTCTTCGGACATTGCTGCCCATTTCTAGCCCAAGGGTATTTTCGTCCTTTTCCCTACAGGGTATTTTTTTGTAATAAAAGATATTTTAAAACTTTCTTAAAACTAGTCACTTTGGAATTCCAAAAATTTGAGAGTGTTCTTTGAAAATTTTGTAAAATACTTCGTTTTGGAAACTAGGGGTATTTTAGTAATTTTCACAGACTGAGGGCGTTTTCATAAATTTCCAAAATCAAAATTTTCGATTGATATTTTGTAAAACAGAGTGTTTGAATTTCGTACAAATTTATTGAGTTCGAGATTTTATAAACCGGGGCATTTTAGTAAATTTACCCCTAAGGGCATTTTTTGTAAATTTTTTTTTTTTTTTTACAAATCGAGAAATTCGTTGTAAAAGTGACATTCTCAGTTTTGAAAGAGTTTATTGCAAAAAGTTTGAAAACATTAGGGTTGTTGTATTTTCGAAAACCTGGCTAATTCCCTTTTCGGGTTTTAGTCGTTAGGTTAAGTTCATGTCGAGCCTTCTTGGTCGGGTGAACTCGAGAGCCACGCACCGGGTGGGATACTGCGAAGGAGGTGAGTCACGAGGATCGCTTAAATACCAAGCTCTTAGGATCCTTTCCTAGACATGCGTGCACAGGAGTTACCACACCCTAGCCCCGTGGCTGAGTCATAGATTGGTTTAGTGCTTTAAGTCTTATGCTTTAGTTCAAGTGTTTGAGTGACCTAATCCTAGGGTTCAAGTCCTATAAATCTATCTACGTTCCATATCACCTACCCTTCTACAAATAGTAATTCACGTAAGAGTTTAGAACTACTTACTTACAGGCGGCCCAGTGCAGGAGACTCGGTGCCATGCCTTGTAAACCATGCCATGTCTTTAACCCAAAATATTTAAAACAGACTTTTGAAAACAGTTTGGGCCTCAGGCCCACAGCCGAGCTTTTGAACCTGGCTCTGATACCACAATTGTAACACCCCAAACCCGGTCCAAACACCACGACCGAAACGGTATGTTACTGGGGAAAACGAGTTTGAAAATTTTGAGGTTGCACTAAATAGATTTCATAAAACTTTGTTCCGTTTAAAAAAAACAGTTGTTTAATTTCGTTAATAAAACATTTAATCTTAGTAAAAATTTGATTTCAAGTTGGGAGACAATGGATTTTCATTCATTTATAAAGTCAGTGTGATACCCGATGGTATAGTTGAAAACATATCGTGGAAATTTTGAAATCACCCACGGTGGTCAAACCACAGGGACAAGTCGCAATGAGGTGCCAAACCTCTGGTGTCCCAAAGACACAATGTGCTACCAAAGCACTGGTGACCGTAGTCACAAATTTGATGATGGGGCCAACCCATCGTGTGATACCAAATCACTAGCAGACGATCCCATATCTCAAGTGGGGCCAACCCACGGTGGTCAAACCACAGGGACAAGTCGTAATGAGGTGCCAAACCTCTGGTGTCCCAAAGACACAATGTGCTACCAAAGCACTGGTGACCGTAGTCACAAATTTGATGATGGGGCCAACCCATCGTGTGATACCAAATCACTGGCGTCAATCCCGTATCTCACAAGTGGGGCTAACCCACGGTGGTGTTAACCATGGGACGCAGACGCGAGGTACCAAACCTCTGGAGGTGCCAAACCTCTCGTGACCCAAAGTCACAAAGTTGTGTTACCAAAACACTGGTGCTCGTCAGCACAAAATACCACTGCTCCCTCCATTCGTATCACCCATCAACATACCATACTCATGTAATCATGCATATCATACAATCATGCATCTCATGCTATTATGTCTAATCTCATATCCCGTGCCACATATATCCACAGTCATGGTAACATATAGATCATCATTAAACTCATAATAATAATACTGACTTACCCGAGTCCAGAATCATACCCATTAAGGTATCATATCAAACATCACTATTTCTTTAATCATCACACAGGTTATCAATCATATTACTAAACGGTAGTGTGTTAGTTACACACCTAGTAAAAACGAGTCTAGAATCCCAACGAAAACGATCTAAATCCCCTTGATTCCTAGATCATACAATCGGCCCAACATTAGGGGTTAAGCATCACTAGCATTCGGCCAACAACCATTAACCAAGGGATCAACATTAAGCCATTACCTTACACTTGCGAATGGTTTGGTTTCCAACCAAACCCGAACCGAAGAGTGGTTCTCCTAGACAATCTGCCTCCACCTAGAAAAAGAACCATTAATCCCTAATTAACTTGGCTTAATGAGATAAAGGAATCAACTAATAGAACCGGCCCTTACCAATACTTACCCCACTTGGCTGATCAGAGAACGAAGGCTCCACTTGTTCGTATCCAAAAATCCAAATGACCTATAATGCAATCGGTTTCAATACCAAAGGTTAACTCTCAACAACAAGGCCACATTCGGCTCTTAAACAACCAACATCGACAAAGCCTAAGGAGAAAAGGAGATGGCCATTCGGCCAAGAACTTACCAATCTCCAAACGATTGAAGCAAACCACAACACCAACAAGATTCGCCAAGGTTTTTGAGAAGAAGAAAGAAAGTGATTATGAGGTAGGTGCTTGTCGGTTTTGAGAGAAAAGATAATATGAAATGAAAGCAAAGTTTCGGCAAGAGTTGAGAAGGATGAATGGAAGAATCGGTTGGGAAGAAAATGGTAAGTTCAGCTCTTAAGAAAATAAGAGAATTATGAGAGGGAGAGAAGAGAGTATTTGGCTTACAAAGTAAAAGAAAGCAAAGCAATTTCGGCTACCAAATATTCAACGAAAGTTGGAAAAACAAAAGAATACCACTTTCGGTTTGAGTAAAGAAAATGTGAAGAAGCTCTTTGGAAATTCGGCTTAGCTCAAATGAAAGAAAGAAGGAAAAATGGGGAGTAGCATTCGGCTAACAAGGAGAGTTAGAAGAAAACAAACAAACTTTCGGCACAAGCACTTGGACTTTCGGTTTTAACCAAATGAAGAAAATTAAGAGAAAAACCTTGGTAAAACTTCAGCTAACCGAACCAAAATGGACACTTTTACCTACCAAAAAGAAGACCGAAAATGTACCAAAACCAAAGTACATTCGGCCTCCCCCCCTACACTAAGCCGTCCACTCCCCCACTCCAAACACCCACAAAATCGGCCAAAATCCCACCAAACACTCCACTCCTCACATTTCAAACGTGTGGACCAAGTTTTCCTCCACTATTTACTCTCCACCTTCCATTTGAATGGGAAGACCAAGTCCAAGGCAGAGTTCAAATTTCACACACCTCTTCCCTCCTATGCCGTCCAAAATATAAGCCAAAAAGGAAGATTTCTGCAGCTTGAACTCTGGACCTCCCACTCTTGCAGTTGACGCCAACCACTAGCTCCCAGTGGCGTCACACTTGCCACTTTGCTAGCCTTATTTTTGTGATCCAAAACACCCAATAAAACACATATGGCCCAGCTCCTTTCAGCTCCCCTCATATAAAGCCAAAAATTAAAATTTTTCCATACACTCAGGCATACACCTAGCCTACAATTAAGCCCCTAAAACATAAAAATAGCAACATAGCATACCAACATATGCAAAACATGCCATAACAAAAATAGCCCCTAACCCGGGATATTACAGTCATAGTTTTTGTAGCATGGAAATATAGGTGGTTCCCCTTACCTAAATAATCACCTTTAATTCAAAATTGACAAGGGTTGACATCTCACTAACGATTCACTCAAATCACTCAAAGTGTTTAAGGTTCAAAATTAAGCACTCAAAAGTTGAACATGAAAAGTTAATCCCATAGGCTTGCATGAAAATCAAATCTCCACCACTATAAAATGAGATGATACACAAATCAAAAGGTCTTTAAAAAGGGTTGTAATGGGGTTCGGGTTAAGGTGTGGATAAAGGCTGAATTAAAGGGTTAGAATCGAGATTGAATTGACAAATTACTTAACTAGCAAAAAAAACTAATACTTGAATAATTACATCAATTAAAACTTCATTACTAATAATACGAGCTTCTTCTCAAGATGTGGAATTTAAACGTCTAAGCTTACTTAATCAGAGAACTAATAATGAATATAGTTCGATTTTTTTAGTTAGTTTTTTTAAGAACAAATCAAGTAATTATATTAACAACTAGAATGAAAAGCATAGTTAAGCTAAGTAATTTGTTCAAATCAGATCTCGACAGATTAGGGGTCAAATTAATTGAAGGGATATTAACAAAAGGTTTTTGGTTAATGTTGAGGATAAATCGATGAAAGGGTTGTTAAGATCAAAGGGGTTTACTAAGGGTTAAATATAAAGGTAGGCTGTTTGGGAGTAAGTGGGTTAGAACTTAGGTGCCTTTATCATTTCAGTATATCAAATCAATAATGTGGTCTTGACATGTATAATTGAAGCAAGTTCTAGAATAACAAATCAATGTTGACACAATCATAATCATTAAAGTGAGCAAGAAAAGAATGTATGCTCTAAAAGGCTCAAAAGCTCACAAAAAGTATGGGTTTTTGATATCAACCTTGTAATTTAAAACTTCAAAGTAATAATTAGGTTCAGGTAGACAACCTAACAAGTTTTTTTTTTTTATTTTTGAAAATAGACTCATCATGCTTGATTCTCTAATCCTCTAAAGTTTAAATCATCACTGTACAATTATCAATGACTTAATCCAAAACATATCAATAAAAATCATGACTCAAAGGAAATTTCATTCGAATAGTAAAATGAGGAAATTACTTAAGAACAAGATATAATCCAGAGATTTGAGAATAATGCAAAAAGTTAGGAACTTTTCAAAATAAAATTCACTCCCACACTTAAACTGTACATTGCCCTCAATGTACAAAGATATATATATAGCATGAAATTAATAGCATTTATTATAAGAGATAGGGGGAAGTGAAACTTCCTGAATTTTGGATGGATTCCTTGAGTTGGAGGGGTAAGGCGTGGCTGATTTTCCTCTTGAAGTTGGATATTCCATAGTGTTATTTTTGGTTGTTTTAAATAAAGATAAAAGAAAAAGGACTCAGAATTCCTCATCGCCAGATGGCTCACGAGGTGGGGGCGGCGATGAAATGTGAAGGTGCTGACATATCTGGTGTAGGGTGGCGTCAATGTGATCAAAGCGTTGGAAGCATTGCTGCTCGAATCATGTTAGGTGCTCAAATATGTCTAAAAGAGAAGCTGCTGTATGAACTGGGCGATGGCTCAGTTGTGGCCTCTCGTGTGGTGAAGGACATCGTCAGTAAGGTCCTCAAGATCCTCCTCCTCAGTAGTATGAGCTAGACGATATTGGGGAGGGTTGGTCCTACGGCGACGCTAGTTATCCTCATGTGTAGCATTGTCTGGATGCCCTGTGGAGACATCTGGCCCATCAGGGTGAGTGAGGATGATTGTGCTGCGGTGTTGAGGAGACCAAAGTGTCTTACGAGGCGTGTTACATAAGGCCCCATGGAAATGACCCCCTTACGATGCTGTTCCATCTGATGCTAAATCGCGAGAGCGATGAAATAGGCAAGGTTGAGCACATACCCGTTTTCCATACACCATAGGAAGTAGGCGTCGTGAGTGTTGACAACGCCAGTGCTTTCTCACCTTCTTGTCAGTGTATGAGCTAAGAGAGCGTGTAAGTATCTCAGGGATGGGGTGAGAGTCGTCGCCTTGGAGCGACTGGGGTTGTAGGTGGCTTAAATGAGGCTATGTTGTTCCAACATTTGAAAGGTGAATAGTAAATGTGGCGGTAAAGGGTGTCGAGTTCATTCTCCTCCATGAACTCTTCTGTGTATAATCCTAGAGCCACTCCAAATTCTGGGACACTTAAGTCGCAAACCATACCTCCTAGGCAGAATTGTATGGTGCTTCGGTCATCATGGTTCTTCATCACTACCTGTAAATGAAAAGTAAAGCAAAGCTCTAAGGTTAGTTCGAGGTATGTTGGCTCGACAAGACTGAAGAACCGCTCCCAAGTGTTAGTAGACAGTAGGGCCCGAACGACATATGCAAGTTGTACTTGTTCCAAGGTGGCCTAGTCGATGCATCTGCCTGTACTGGTAGGTCGTGCTCGTAGAATATGATAAAGTTCCTCTTGAGGTACCAGAGGAAATTGTAAGAATAGGTGTCGCACTTCGGCAGATGCTCTTGTCGATGATGAACTGGGCCCCTTTCATTTTTTTGAAGCAGGGATTGTGGTTTTCTTGCCGCGGGAAGAAGACATTATGTTCTTGCAAAATAAATGATATTAATAATTCAAGTGTTATTAGCAGCCCAGTCATGTGTTCTATCCTAGTATAATCCTATTTCTAATATATTATAGAATGTAAATACTGGTTCAAATTTGAAGTAAGTTTGATAACATTGGTAAAACTAAGATAATGAACTATTAAACTAAATAAAACATAAAAATGAAAATATAAACAGAAAATAAATAAATAAAATTTAAATGAATAGATAATCAATGGTGGAGAAGGGGAATTGATGGATGTGCTGAAAGAGGTGGTACGGTCAATGCGGTGGTACAAGAGCATAGCCTGCGGGGCTGGAGTTTTCACGGACGTGGATTGTGGTTGCACGGGGGTGGTCTGGTGTGCGTGGAGAGGGAAAAGGAGAAATAAAGAAGGGAAAGGGAAGGGATATGAGAGAATAAGGGAGGGGGTGATGATGGTGGTGGCCGGATTTAGTAGGGGAGAGGGGGGAAAACGACTAGGGGTTGGGGAGAAGATTTTGGGGAAGAGATGATGAATAGTGAGGGGTTTATGTAGGAAATAGGGTACATGGGTGTGGAATCATTTGTAGCCCGTTTTTTTTGAAAATTGGGGTTTTGGTGCGTCTAGTTTGTGGCCCATGCTCGTGTGTTGTGGGCGTGTTGTCCTGCACGATCGTGTCGTATGGCTGCGTCGAGCTTCATTTGCTTCTCACACACCCGTGTTGTAGGCCCCACGCCCATGTTATTTTTGACATACTCGACCACGGTTTCAAGGCACAGGCGTGTTGCACACCCGTGTGACTTTGACAGTTTTGACCACGGTCGCATCGCACGGCTGTGGTGTTTTATCGTAGCCTGTGTTTTGGGAAAAAGTTTCTCCCTTTGCTCACATGCCTCCGCAATGCCCATGGCTCTCCCCGTGGTTTCCACACAGCCTTAGCCCCACCCGTGGGCTATGCCGTGTGGATGAGAAATCCTGCATCTGTTAAAATTGATTAGTTTTTAGTTAAATGCTAAAACTACAAAAAATATGGATGTTAGTGGTATTAGTGCTCGGGTTGCCTACTGAGAAGCGCTTGTTTAAAGTCTTAAGCTAGACTTACCCTATTTTCATTCCTGAATGAAGGTTCACGGAGCTGAAGCTCATTTCTTAGATCCCTAAAATCCTCACAATTATAAATTTTCAATCACTGACCATTTACCTTGAATGTGCCATGACTCGGATGAGTTACCTCGATTGTGCCTTTGGAAAAAATAGTTTTGATTACAAATGGACCTGACCATCTTGATTTTAGCTTTCAAGGAAATAATTTGAGCGTTAGAATTGTATAGTAGGACTAAATCTCCTACTTCTAATTACCTTTATTGCTTTAAACAAGCATCATGGTGTCGTTTTGTTGCCTCTTTATATAGACGTGAGTTGTCGTAGACATTAGATCGCCATTCATCTAGCTCGTTCAACTGCATCATTCTCTTCTCACCTGCAGGTTTAAGATCGTAATTTAAGAATTTTATTGCCCAAAAAGCTTTGTGCTCTAATTCAAATGATAGATGACAACTTTTTCCGTAGACAAGTCTATATGGGGATGTTCCTACAGGGGTTTTAAATGTTGTTCTATAGGCCCATAAGGCATCATCTACTTTTAATGTCCAATCTTTCTTGTTGGATTCAACTATTTTCTTTAAAATACGCTTAAGTTCTCGATTTGCTACTTCCACTTGTCCACTGGTTTGAGGGTGATAAGGGGTAGCTGTTCTGTGGCTACTCCATATTTCTTTAAGACCTTGTCAAATTGAATACTACAAAAATGAGTACACCTATCACTAATAATTTCTCTGGGTGTTCCAAATCGAGAGAAGAGTTTCTTAAGAAATCTAACTACCATTCTAGCATCATTAGTAGGTAGAGCTTGAGCTTCCACCTATTTTGACATATAGTCCACTGCTACTAAGATGTATTTATTCCCAAATGAGCTAGGGAATGGGCCAATAAAATCAATACCCCATACATAAAAAATTTTGCATGATAGCATGTATGTTTGAGGTATTTCATCGCGTTTAGAGATATTACCTGTTCTCTGACATCTATCACATGAAGCAATATACTTATTAGCGTCTTTGAACAAGGTAGGCCAATAAAAACCTGATTCGAGCATTTTATGTGCTGTTCTGATCCCACTGTAATGTCCTCCTGAAGGTCCTGAATGGAAATGTTCTAAGATTTTGCTTGTTTCTTCTTTTGTAACATATCTCTAAATTACTTGATCTGCACATAAACAGAAAAGAAAAGGATCCTCCTAAAAATAGTTTTTCACATCAGCAAAGAATCGCGTCTTTTGATGATGTGTTAACCTTTTTGGTAAGATGTTAGCAGCTAAGTAATTTGCAATGTCTGCAAACTAAGGTACCTCGGAGTTAGATATAGCAAATAGATGTTCTTCAGGAAATGAGTCATTTATCTCACTCTCATCGAGTTCTTCGATATGTGGATTTTCAAGCCTAGAAAGATGATCTGCCGCAAGATTTTCAGCTCTTTTCTTATCTTGAATTTCCAAATCAAATTCCTGTGAGAGTAAAATCCATCTTATGAGTCGAGATTTTGCATCGGATTTAGTTAAAAGATAACGAGGAGCTGAGGTCAGTGTAAACAACAACTTTAGATAAATACTGTCTAAATTTATCGAATGCAAAAGCCACGGCTAGTAATTCTTTTTCTGTGGTGGTGTAATTTTCTTGTGTTACCGTCAATGTTTTGCTAGCATAATAAATTGGCTGAAAATGCTTGTCTCTTCGCTGTCCAAAACTGCACCTACTGCAAAGTCTCTCGTATCATACATTAGTTCAAAGGGTAAATTCCAATCAGGTGCAATTATAATTGGGGTGTTTATCAATTTATTTTTGAGGGTATTAAATGCATCTAAACATTCCTGATCAAAATCGAAAGACACATCTTTCTCTAGTAGTTTTGTTAAAGGATTAGCTATTTTAGAAAAATCCTTAATAAATCTTCTATAAAATCCAACATGTCCTAAAAAGCTTCTAATAGCCTTAATTGAACTAGGAAGAGGTAATTTTTTTATGGTTTCAACTTTTAGTTTATCAACCTCAATCCCTTTACTAGAAATTTTGTGGCCTAACACAATCCCCTCTCGAACGATAAAGTGACACTTTTCCTAATTAAGCACAAGGTTCGTTTCCTCACATCTCATTAGAACTCGTTTTAAATTTTTAAGGAGAAGATGGAAAAAATTACCAAATACCAAAAAGTCGTCCATAAATACCTCCATAATGTCTTTGACAAGTTTATCAAAGATGGCTAGCATACAATGTTGAAAAGTAGCAGGAGCATTACATAATCCAAAAGGCATTCTACGATAAGCAAACGTACTGTATGGACATGTAAATGTTGTCTTTTCTTGATCCTCACGAGCTATTAGGATTTGGAAGTAGCCAGAGAATCCGTCTAGGAAGCAGTAGTACATATGCCCAGATAATCTTTCTAACATCTGATCAATAAATGGTAAAAGGAAGTGATCCTTTCTCGTGGCGTCATTCAACTTCATATAGTCAATACAGACTCTCCAACCCGTAACTATTCTTGTAGGAATCAAGTCATTCTTTTCGTTAGCTACAACAGTCATGCCTCCTTTCTTTGGAACAACCTGCACAGGACTTACCCAAGTACTGTCAGAAATAGGATAAATTATTCTAGCATCTAGAAGTTTAATTAGCTCAGCTTTAACAACTTCTTTCATGTTAGGATTCAATCGTCTTTGAGGTTGCACACATGGTTCATACTCATCTTTCATTAAAATTTTGTGGGTGCAAAATGATGGACTTATTCCTTTAATGTCAGAAATCTTCCAAGGTATGGCTCTTTTATGTTCCCTTAGTACCTGTAGCAACTCGTCTTTCTCTTTGGGTTCCAGTTCTGAAGAGATGATTACTGGTAGCGTAGAATTGTCCCCGAGAAATGCATATTCTGAGTGATTTGGCAACTGTTTCAATTTTAATTTAGATGGCTCTTCAATAGAGGGTTTTTGTTTTAGTTCATAGTTGATTTCAATGCCCTCGTCTTTCCTTTGTCTAGAGGAAGATGTATTAGAATTCAACTTGTCGGTATCATCATTTACCCCTCACCTTGGGTAAGACACAGTTCCATCGTTTCGTCATGTATGATTTCCTACAAAGAATCTTGAATAAAATGATCAATGGCATCAATAAAAAAACAGGAATCATCTTGTTCTCTAGAATATCGCATAGCATCATAAATTTGAAAAATAATTTCCTCGTCGCCTACCCTTAGCGCAAGTTTACCATCTCTTACATCAATAACGGCCATAGTAGTAGCTAAAAAGGGGCGTTCCAAAATTAAAGGTACCTCAACATCTTCATCTATGTCAAGCACAACAAAATCAACAAGGAATATAAATTTATGAACTTTTACCAGAATATATTCAATAACTCCCCTAGGATATTTAATAGATCTGTCAGCTAACTGAATACTCATCCTAGTGGGTTTTGGTTCCCCAAGACCAAGCTGCTTAAACATTTTATAAGGCATTAAATTAATACTGGCACCTAGATCAGCTAGTGCTTTCTCAATGTTTAAACTACCAATTAAATAGGGAATAGTGAAACTTCCTAGATCTTTCAATTTGGTTGGTAGCTTGTTTTGGAGGATGGCGAAACATTCTTCATTAAGTTCCACTGTTGATATCTCTTCAAACTTCCTTTTATTTGTTAGAAGCTCTTTTAGGAATTTTGCGTACGTCGGCATCTGTAAAATGGCTCAACAAAAGGTAAGTTAATATGTAATTGTTTAAATGGTTCAAGAAATTTTCCGTATTGTGCGTCTAAGTGATCTTTCTTCAACTTTGCCAGATATGGGATCGATGGCTTAAATTCTTCACGTACCGATGTTACATTCTCAATTTCCTCACTTTTTTTCTTATTAGTTTCTTGTGGCATCTTCTTTTCTGCTTCAACCAATTCCTTCCCACTCCTTAATGTTACTGCCTTCACTTGCTCTTGTGGTTTAGGTTCGGTATTATTAGGTAAATGACCTGGTTGCCTCTCATAAACTAACTTGGTTAGCTGTCCTAGTTGATTTTTAAGCCATTGAATTAATGTTTGCTGATTATTCAACGTCGTTTCGGTATACTAAAAATGAATTTCTGACGCTGAAATGAATTTTGCTAGCATATCCTCAAGGTTTGGCTTTTTGTCTTGTGGATAAGGTTGCTGTTGGAAGCTTGGGAAGGGTTGTTTTCTTTGGTTTCCTTGACCACCCCATGAGAAATTGGGGTGGTTCCTCCAACCTGGATTATAAGTATTACTATAAGGGTTATTTTGAGGTCTAGAATTATTACCCATATAGTGGACTTGTTCGTTTTCAACGCTCAGGTTGTAAGGTGGATATTCTGTATTGCTCATCCCTCCTCCATTCGCATCGCACTGCATAACTGGATGTACATGCGAAGAACCATACAAGCCATCAATCTTTTTATTTAACATCTCTACCTGATTTGATAGCATGGTCACTGCGTCAAGTTTGAAAACACTGGTGGCTTTCGTTGGCCTTGTCCTCGTGACTTGCCACTGATAGTTATTTAATATCTCTTCAATGAATTCGTAGGCAACCTCAGGTGTTTTATTTTTCAGGGTTCCGTCGGCGGCTGAATCAATCAACTACCTCGTTGAGGGGTTCACACCATTGTAAAAGGTTTGAACCTATAACCACAAGGGTAACCCATGGTGTGGGCACCTTCTCAATAGATCTTTGTATCTCTCCCATGCATCGTAAAGTGTCTCTAAATCCATCTACACAAAAGAAGAGGTATCATTCCTTAACTTAGTCGTTTTAGCTGGCGAAAAATATTTTAATAAAAAATTTTTGGTCATTTGTTCCCATCTAGTGATTGATCCTCGCAGTAACGAGTTCAACCACTGTTTAACTTTGTTTCTCAATGAAAAGGGAAACAACCGAAGATGAATGGCATCATCAGAAATGCCATTAATTTTGAAAGTATCGCAAAATTCTAGGAAATTTTCCAAGTGATTATTTGGATCTTTATCCTACACACCATCAAACTGAACAAACTGTTGTATGATCTGAATTGTGTTAGGTTTCAGTTCAAAATTATTTGCAGCAATAGCGGGTCTAACAATACTTGACTCAGTTCCTATTGAATTAGGTTTGGCATAATCATACATAGTACGAGGAGTGGCCACCACCGGAGGTAGCGGATTATTATCGGCCATCTCTTCGGTAGTATTAGTTTCGTCTTCTAGCTCTTCTTGTATGTATTGTAGGCTACACCTTATTTCTCTTCTGTTTCTGCAAACGGTACCTTCTATATCACTGTCAAAAATCATGGGTCCTGATGGGGTCCTGACGGGGTCCTGACGGGTTCCTTCTTGTCATAAACTAGAAAAACCTATCAGAAGCAAATAAAAGAAAAATTAGAAAAGTAAAAATAAAAAAAATACACTGCAATTAAAAATAATGGCTAAAGTAATAAAAATCAAGTGTTCTTAATATCTTGGTCCCTGACAACGGCGCCAAAAAACTTGATCATGTCTGAAAGTCTTAATATTTATATAATGAATGATCGAGCCTAGAAACTAACTATGACAACGACTGAGGCAAGCGCACCTATCGTTTGGTAGTATAGCTATGGCAAGACCGAAAGTATCGTATCCTCAAGGACCAAGAGTACTAGTAATTATTATATTTCTATTATTTAGCCTAAGAATTAAGGGAATGCTTGTTTAATCTAAAACTAACTAACTACTAAGCTAAAGATGCTAAGACACAGAGAATGAATTGGGGAAAAATACTTTTGGGAAAACCAATTGATTAAGACAATACCCGAGGAAGAATCCACCTAGACTTCACTTGTTATTTAACCCTGAACCAGACGATTTATTCACTTGACTTGATCTGTAGGATTCCCTAATTTATATTAATACCTCTCTCGAGGCTACTAGCATCTAACCCTAGGTTGATTAATTGAAATCTCTTTCTAATTAAAAACCCTAATGTTGCATTAACTCGATCTATGAACTCCCATATTAAGTTTGACCCTAAACTGGCAGATTTTCGTCGTCCTATCTCTAGGAGTGCGATAAACTCTGCTTAACTATGCTAGATCTACTCTTAAATATGGACTTTTGCTCCACTGCCTAAGCACATTAATACTTGAATCAATATCCTGAAATATCAAAGCAAGAATTAAGAACACATAATTAAAAACAAATCAAGTATTTATCATATAGTTCAGAAAACAATAACAAGATCCGTCTTTGGTTTCATCCCCCTCAGGTATTTGAGGGGTTTAGTTCATATTTATAAAAGAATACATCTCAGAAGAAAGTTTAAAACAAAACATAAGAAAAACCCTAAAACCCCTTGAAGGAAATTGAAGTGAAGATCTTCCGTCTTGGGTATGATTCCGGCTTCTTAAGATGGATCAACTGGCTGTTTTCGAGTAAATCCCACAATTCGGCCCTTTCTGGCTTGGCTCCTCGGCCTACCTGAATGCCTCCTTTAGGTTTCTCTCTAGGGTGTTTATATAGGCTTTTGGAATGTCTCTCTTTACCTCTAAGTACCCTTTTTTGAGTAGAATTAAAATAGGTCATGTTAGGAACACGCCCGTGTGGCACGCACGTGTAAATCGAGCCCAGGCCGTGTTCGGGTCTGCTAAAGAGGCACGGCCGTGTGACGAACTCCAGGTCGTGTAAATTTCCTACTTTGGCCCATTTTCTCCATTTTGGCTCGTTTCTCGTTCTTTTCATCCTCCGGTGCTCTCTTAAGTATAAAACATGAAATTAAAGGATTAGAAGCATCAAATTCCACAATTCAGGGGATAAATCATCAAAAGTATGCCAAATGTGGGATTAAAATATGTACATATTGGTTTATTATTGGCCAAGTAGTTCTGACGTTCTCTAATCATGACTACCTCATCCTCTTCCTCAGTTATCAGTACGACCCTCTTAGTCGCACAGTCCAAGCTTACACGATGCTTGACCAACCAGTCCATCCCCAGAATCAGATCGAACTCCCTAAACGGAAGCTCCATTAAATCGGCTAAAAAGATCACCCCTTGAACGTTTAACGGTAAATTTCTGAATAACTTATTAACCCTTATAGATTGCCCCAACGGACTCATTACAGTAACCTCATTCGTGGTGCTCTCAACCGAAATCCCCAAGTTTCCAAATATGTTACTAGCTACATAGGAATGTGTGGAACCTATTTCTATCAATTCAAGATAAGGTACATCATAAATTAAGAACGTACCCGTGATGACATCTGGAGCATCTCTGTCCTCTCAACGACGTGCAACTTAAACAAGAGCAGGCTGCTTCGCCTTAGTCTATCTAGCACCTCTACTCGGTGCCCTTTGTCAATGACCCATGCCATTACCACCCTTAGCCTGACCATAGACCCTCGGTGGCTGCTATGCTACTCTCTATGGCTGCGTCAGTACTAGTACTCTGAGCTTGCATCTGATTGGCCCTCAACGGACACTTCCTAATGCGATGATCCAATGATCCACACCTCAGACACGCCCCAGTCCTCCTCCAAAACTCACCCTGATGGCGTCTACCACAATCGGCACATGGCTGTAGTCCATTAGCAGTAACAAGGGGCCCAGCTTTAACTGGCCCATCAGGTCTGGCCTTTTTCTTAGGCCTCTGTATAGAACTCAAGGGCTCCGAATCCCTTTTGTTCTTACCCCTCTCTCTATCTCAATTTTGGCGCTTAGCAATGAAACACCCCACACTCGGCCCACGAGCCTGAACCGGATCTGGTATGTTCCTTGAGTAAACCGATTTTCAAATTCTTTGTTACTTAGAGAAAAATTTGTAAAATTTAGAAAAAATTATTGGTTTGGGTTGGGCTTAGGTTGGAAACCCCTTTAATCAATTTTTTTTCAATCCAATTTAACTAGGGTGACAAAATAATTCTAGGGTTTATTTTTTAAGGAAATAAATTTTTACTTAACTTTAAAACAACATAGTTCGTAACATAATAATTAAACGTAAAGTAAAAGTATAGAAATCCTCTTGGGCCTTAGGGCCTTATTACATCAAATAACCCAAAAATAAAATTAAAAGTACTTAGAAAATGTGAAGTCCAAATTCTAAATAAATTCTTCAAGTGATGCATGGCCACCTTTAGCTCCGCCGACCCGGTCCAGTACTGCTCATCACCTGAAAAATAGTCCCTCAAAGGGGTGAGTCAACGGACTCAATGTGTACACAAACTAACAAACAATATTTCAGGCATACATATTCATATCAGAACATATACATATCAAAATGATGCAACCCAAACCCAAGCCTAATTATCCATCTGCTACACACCACCCGCATTCGCCGGTCCACACCGTGGGGACTACTAAGTCAACCCTCCTTCCGCTACACACCATCGAAGGCGATCATTTGCGATCGACGTGCTCATCGCCCATATACGTTGTGTCATTAGACACTATGTTCAGATAATGTAACTGAAGCTACCATGTTCACTTAATAGGACCGTAGCCACCATATTTCGTTGGTGAGACCGAAGTCAACACCTATTCTTCCCCTTTCACATATATCCCATATGCCCCAAATATTTATATCATGCATATCTTATTTCTCATTCATATCACATATTCAAAAATATATATATATCGTATTTGTAATCCTATCGGAAGTAGGAAACGTACCTGGGTACTTTTACCTCATTTGTGACACTTAGCCGCATTCTTATTCGCATGCACATTCATATATATACATATAAAATAATTGCCATAATATATTGGGAGTTAGTGTGGGTACACACCTGATTCGCTTAAGGTTTCCAATCCAAATCCCGAAAAGCTTGATCTAATGCCTTAGATCTTAATTCTCTACATTCAATCATTTAATACTTAGTAAAGAGCCATTCGGCTATAAATCCAAATCCTAGTAGGATTAGTATACTTAAAACTTACCTTGAAACTCTCAAATCCCGAAATCCTTGTATCCCTCTGTCGAAATCCCTATAACTACATGTTAGATCAATTTCTAACATTTATTCACAACAAATAACCCTTAGCCGAATGTTAAATATGACTTACCTTAGATTCTTAAATCCCGAAATTCACCGAATAACTAGGGAACACGCGGCCTATGGTGTACCTCCGGGAAAAGAACTTCTCCTTCCTTGTAGTCGACACTTAGTAAATCCCGAAAGATCTCTTCAAGGTTTTAGCAACCATGAACATTAATGGAATTAGCCCTAGATTTCGATAAGTATAAAGTATAAAAGAATGGAAACCAAACTTGGATCTTACCCTTATTTGAATAAATCGATTGCACCTTCACTTCAACCTTCGGCTATGACCTTGATCTTAGCAAGCTTTCGGCTTTTGGAATATTGAGAGGAGAAGAATGAAGAAGAAAAGAATAGGGGTTGTAGAGAAAATTAGTGAGAGGTTATCAAGGAAGAGTAAATAATCTTTGAATGGCCTCTCTTTTCCTTTTATAGCCAAATTTACTAGGCTAGAGTCCCTTACTTGGCCACCACTCTTCTATTTTGATAACTTTATCCTTTAATTATCATAAATAAAAGAGTTTAATCCAACATTTATCTCTTCAAAATAATCCAATTTAAAAACCCTTTATTTATCACCTTTTTAATCGAATATTTATGAAAATAAAACACCTCCTTTCTAGAAGCATGTGCCGTCCACCACAGTCTTCTGGAAACAAAAATAAAACCTCCTTATTTGCTTCCCAAGTGACTCGAACCTGTGCCCATTCCTCTTGCATATAGCGCCATTTCCATAGGCCCTAAGTGACATCTTGAGCCACTTTTCCAAGCTTTGTTTGTGCGTCAAATTTCACCAACTCTTTCTTTTAAGGCCACCTTGCCTTAATTTCCTATTTTAAACTTTAAAACTTGGCATTTCTAAGTCATTTCTAAGTTTCCTAAAATTTTCGATCGGCTCTGTAAACATGCCATTTTCTTACATTTCCAAGTTTCAGAAATGTTCACTTTCCATTTTGAATCATTTCCTTACATTTCCTAGTTTCCATAAATGTTCACTTTCCTCTTTATTCCTTTACATTTTCAGGACATTTCCTACATTTCCAAGACAAGACATTTCCTTACATTTCTTGCATTTCTTACATTTCCATACATTTCCTCACATTTCCTTACAATTCCTTACATTTCCATACATTTCCATACATTTCCTTACATTTCTTACATTTTCTTACATTTCCTACATTGCCTTACATTTCCATACATTTCCACACATTTCACACACATTTCCATACACTTCCATACATTTCCATATATTTCCATACATTTCTTATTTCTAGAATTCACATAACACATTCATAATTCATAAAACATGCCATTTTACCACATGGTTCCTTGTGTCATGCTTCACACTGAGTTTCTTTTAAAGCCTCATTTACCTAGCTCCCTTTTTACTTAAAAACCAATAATTTTCCAAAGCTTTCTTCTTCCATCCTAAAATTCTAAAAACCCTTAATACACTTCCAACACTGCCAAAACCTACTAACTCATGAATTATGCACAAACGCATAACCCCTAATCTAGGATGTTACAAGCAAGCTTAACATCCTCTCAATCTTCACCTTCTCAACTAGAATAGAAAAATCTCGCTCCCTTTGCTGAGCTATCAGAACTCTCAAATTATCTCTGAGGCCATCCTCAAAGTAGACACACCTCTCATATTTTGATGCCGTCATACCTCGCGCATAGCGGCTCAGCCTTATGAACTCAGCCTCATACTCGTCCACTGGTTGATCCCCCTTAGTAAGATTCAGAAACTCCCTCCTACGAGCGTCCACATAACTGGCTCCCACATATTTCCCCTGGAAGGTGGTCTTAAAGAACTCCCACGTCAGACGTTCGGGCTGAGTGCCCTCCCTAACAGTCAGCCCCCATTGATAAGCCTTGTCTTGTAATAGAGAGACTGCACCATTTAATTTTTGCTCAGGGGTGCAATCTAAGTCATCCATAATTCGCTCCGTACCCTTTATCCAATACTCGGCCACATTAGGGGCGACTCTAGTGACACCTCTAAAAAGTTTAGCTCCATTAGACCGGAGTCGTTCCGTAATCAACCCACGGCCCCCAGATCCTGTATTGGGTCCAACTACCCTCTCCAGTATTCTTAGCATAGCCTGGGACAATGCATCGTCTGAGCCATGCGATCTTGAGACCCAGTCTCAGTAGCAGGCGACACTGGTGTCTGACTCATGTCTAAATTTGGCATACTTCCCAGTGAAGAGGACTTAGCTCGAACCCCTCTACGGCCTCTTTCTCGGCCTCTAGTACCTTGTTCACTGATACCTCGTGCGCTCATCGCAGATTCGTGATTTTATCTACATTAATAGTTTTATGAATCAGTTACAGTTTCGATATTTATTAACAAATGTTTTATGTAAACAGTTTCAGTAATTCAGAGTGATTTTCACAAATCGCAGTCTCTATCAGTTTTGCTACAATCTCAGTTTTACTACAGTTTCAATATACACTACTAAAGTGTTTTCACAGTATACTACCTACAGTGGTTTCAAAATATGCTATCTACAGTTTTTCCAGTTTAACCTATCATAATTTCAGAATATTTATAGGATCGGCGCCGGAGACTCGGTGTACCACATACTAAGTCAGATCATTTCAAATAATTTCGAGATTAACTCTTTAAAAACAAATTTTTTGAAACCCAAAATTCACAGCTGAGTTTTGTAACTTGACTCTGATACCACTAAATGTAACACCCCAAACCCGACTTAGACGTTATGGCTGAATTTGGCGATGTCACATGGAATAAAATTTGAAATCGCATTTACCAAGTTAGACCATTTTCGTTTATTAGCTTCTATTTATCTCTTGACAATTTCAAAATCGTTTTCTCATTAAATTGGTTTCATTTTAAAAACACTTGTGTCGCGGAAGCTTTTAAAACCATGATATTTGAAGAAACCGTTCGCGTTTAGGAAAATGTTACTTTATGTAACACCCCTTACCCGTATTCAATGCCAGAACAGGGTACGAGGTGTTACCGGACTTATATATAAGCAATCATACAAAATCAAGACATGAACTTCTATCCAAATTTAAAACTTTTCATATACATTTATATTGTTCCTAATACAAGCCTACGAGGCCCAAAACATGCATCGGAAGTGGTTCGGGACTAAACTAATAACTTTAGAAACTTTTGGAAAACTTAGACAATTTTTCATGAAAAAGGGGTCACACACCCGTATGGTTTCAGGACACGCCCGTGTGACCCAAAGACACCCCCGTGTTCAAATTAGAGAGCATTATGTTTATGAAGTCATCATCAAAATTAGGTCACACGGCCAAGTCACACACCCGTGTGCTTAAGTCGTGTGCTCGATTAAAATTTTATAATTTTCATAAAATAGGTGCAAACTTCACATGGCTGAGACATACACTCGTGTCTCTACCGGTGTGCTCAATACTGAGCATTCTGTCTTGCAACAATTAAGGTACAGGGGACACACGACCAGGACACACGCCCTTGGGCAAGCCGTGTGTCAAACATGGCCTAGACAAATGCACGTGTAGACAAAAATAAAGCTATTTTCAAGCCATTTTGTCACCCTTACTTGCACAAACCTACACAACCACAAGCAACACAAATCCAAGCATATACATACAACCAATTCAACCACAACCATGTCATCCACACATCAATTACATGCTAATTCCTATCACCGACAACATCTCATGTCTAATCATCTCAAACTATACAAAATCCACATCCATGAAAGACATTAAAATATGCATATATATATACTTAACCAATATTAGCCAATTTCAATGGCCATTAACAAAATGAATCATTAACCATTATAAGCCAACACATTTGGCCAAATTGAATATCACACATAACAAAATGACCAAGTCCCTATACATGCCATAAATCAAAATAATGTAATCATAAGTACCCAAAGTGTTAAATTGATAGTGTGAATGGATCTCTGACAATCTTTGTAACACCCCAAACCCGGCCTGACGTTATGGCCAAATCTGGCGATTTCACATGATAGTGCTTTGGAATACATAACTATGTTAAAACCATTTTTAGATATCTTGGGCTTTCGTCAGAACATGTCGTTTAATTATTCATTATCCATTTTCAAAATATTATCTGTTGCGAAAGCTTTTAAAATGATTTGCAAATTTGTACGTATTTTATTAAAACATTTGTTTATTTTGAAAACTCGCGTCTCATCCTACTGCTTTTACACAAATATAAACAAATTATAATTAAAAATAAACCGTAAATAAGTGTCCAGAACCGTGGTCACCTCCGAAGTCCTCTCTCTTTGACCGATCCGTTTCATCGGCTTTGAGATTATTACGAATGCATTAAACAAAAAGGGTGAATTTTCGTAAAATCAGTGTGTCATCCCCATAGATAACATTCACACATTCATATCAGAAAACATATATAAATTCATAGTTCGGGTCTGAGCCCCTTTCAGAAATGGTGTGGACTTTAGCCCACTCAAATACAGAATCAGACTTATTACAGGGCCTTAGCCCATTTCAGACAAAATATGCAGAAAACATTGTCCCACCCACCAGCCTCTACACACCAACTCTGTCCAACCCTACACACCATGTGGGGATCAAATCAACCCACCCAGCACTACACACCAGGTTGTATTGAATACGGCACATAATTAGAAATTTACAGTTGAGCTGCCAGATAACTGGCTTAAGAGCCTTTCAGATACTTTCTCCAATCATAATCAACCCACCCCGATGCAATGCAACATACAAGGATGACATGCTATTATGCAATTAAACTCATATATTCAGATTAGTATACATGCTCAGCATAGCAATCAGATAGACAGATCATTCATTTAGGGGTCTAAGTATTGCTTACTGATAAACCGTAAAAGTAACATATTTTAAGCCCACATTTAGCATGCTTTTGGATGATTTAAGCCTTGAATTGTGTAATTTGGTGCTCTTAATCCTTTGTTTTCATGTTTTATACTTAGAAGAGCATCGGATGATCAAAAGAACGAACAATGGGCCCAAAATGGAGTAAATGGGTCATATCACGAAATCCACACGGCCTGAGCCCAAAACCACATGGCCGTGCCCCATTCAACAGTCTCGAACACGGCTTGGCCACGACTTACACAGGCGTGTGCCATGGGCAGGTCCCTGTCATTGGAAGGAAGAGTTTCACTCGGATTTGGATACTTATGGGCAAAGAAACATATTCAGAAGCCTATATAAACACTCTAAGTATGACCAGAAAGAGGAGAGCCCAAGGCTTTAGTCAGGGGGCGTCCAGCTAGGCCAAAGGAGGCAGAGTTGTAGGAATTTACTCGAAGATAGCCAATTGATCCATCTTAAGAAGCTGGAGTTATACTCAAGACAGAGGATCTCTCCTTCAATTCCTTTAGGGGCTTTTAGGGATTTCTTATGTTTTGTTTTATCTTTTCTTTTGAGATGTTTTCTTTTATTGTTATGAACTAAACCCTCAGATGCCTGAAGGGGACTAAACCTAATATGAATCTTGTTATCGTTTGCTGAACTATATGATAAATACTTGACTTGTTCTTAATTCTTGTGTTGATATTTCCGGGATATTAATTCAAGTATGATGTGCTTAGGTGGAGGAGCAAAAGTCCCTGCCTAAGAGTAAATCTAGCATAATTAAGCAGAGCTGATCGCGCGCCTAGAGATAGGGTGACGAGATTTTGCCGGATTAGGGTGAAACCTAATCTGGGAGTCCATAGATCGAGTTAATGCGATTCTAGGGGTTTTAATTAGAAAGAGATTTCAATTAATCAACCTAGGGTTAGACGTTAGTAGCCTCGAGAGAGGGATCAATATAACTTAGGGAATCCTACGGATCAAGTCAAGTGAATAAATCGTCTGGTTCAGAGTTAGATGACAAGTGAAGTCTAGGTGGATTCTTCCTTGGGTGTCATTTTAATCAATTGGTTTTTGCTCAAGTTATTTTCAAAATTTCATTCTTTTTTGTCTTAGAGTCTTTAGTTTAGTAGCTAGTTAATTTTAGATTAGATAAACAATTCCCTTAATTCTTAGGCTAAATGATAAAAAGAGAGTTAGTATTAGTACTTTTGGTTCCTTTGGGTTCGACATTCCGGTCTTGCCTTAACTATACAATTGTTCGATAGGTGTGCTTGCCTTAAATCGTTGTCATAGTTAGTTTTCAGGTTTGATCATTCTTTTTATAAATTTTAAGACTTTTACATTGCATAAAACAATGACCAAGTTTTTGGCATCTTTGCTGGGGAACTGAAATATTAAGAAAGCTTAATTTTTATTACTTTAGCCATATTTATTCCTTCTTTTGTTCCTTTCAGATACCTTTAGTTTATGACTAGAAGGAACCCGATAGGACCCTTACTTTACAACGGTGATATTGAAGGTACCATTAGTAGAAATAGCAGAGAAATAAGGCGAAGCTTAAACTACATAAAAGACGAGCAAGAAGCCAAAATTAATACTATAGAATAGATGGCTGAAAATTATTCGCCACCTCTAGAGATGGCCGAACATCATGCTCCACGCACTATGTATGATTATGTTGAGTCAAGTATTGTTAGGCCTACTATTGCTGCAAATAATTTTGAACTGAAACCTAACACTAAACAGATGATACAACAGTTTGTTCAGTTTGATGGTTTGCGAGATGAAGATCCTAACAAACACTTAGCGAATTTTCTAGAATTCTGTGATACCTTCAAGATAAATGGTGTTTCAGATGATGCCATCTGTCTTCGGTTATGTCCCTTTCCTCTGAGAAACAAAGCCAAACAGTGGTTGCATTCTCTTCCACGAGGGTCACTACATGGGACCAAATGACCGAAAAATTTTTATTCAAATATTTTCCACCGGCCAAAACGGCCAAATTGAGGAATGATATCTCTTCTTTTGTGTAGATGGATTTAGAGACACTTTATGATGCATGGGAGAGATACAAAGAATTGTTAAGGAGGTGCCCACACCACGAATTACCTTTGTGGCTGCAGGTCCAAACTTTTTACAATGGTGTGAACCCTTCAACAAGGTAACTAATTGATTCAGCTGCCGGTGGAACTCTGAACAACAAAACTCCTGAAGCAGCCTACGAGTTTATAGAGGAGATGTCACTGAATAACTATTAGTGGCAAGTTACAAGGACAAGGCCAGCCAAAGCAACCGGAGTTTTCAACATCGACGCAGTAACTGCACTATCAAATTAGGTAGAGTTGCTACATAAAAATTTGATGGTTTATATGTGATAAACCATAAAAGTAGCATATTTTAATCCCACATTTAGCATATATGTGATAAACCATAAAAGTAACATATTTTAATCCCCACATTTAGCATACTTTTGGATGATTTATCCCTTGATTTATGTAAAAATGTGCTCTTAATCCTCTCTTTTCATGTTTTATACTCAGGAAAGCACCTGAGGATGAAAAGAATGTGAAACGGGCTTAAATCGGACTAAATTGAGCCAAGTGAGAAATCGACACGGCCTGGCCCAAAGACCACACGACCGTGCCTCATTAAAAGTCTCAATACGGCCTGACCATGATTCACACGAGCGTGTTCCATGGCCGTGTCCCTGTCGCTGGAAAGAGCAATTTTATTCGAAAAAGGACACATGGAGGCAAAGAAACACATTCCAAAGCTGATTCAAACACCCAAATAGGAATCCTATTCGGATTAGGATACTTGGAAGCCAAGTAAGGCATCTCAAAGCCTATATAAACACCTTAGGAGGCAACTTGAAATGGAGTCCGCCAGAAGCCTTCTGCCAGGGCTTTTGTCAGGGCAATTAGCTAGGCCAATGAGCCGAGTCAAAAAGGTCAGTTTGTGGGAAATCACTCGAAGATAGCCAATTGATCCATCTCAAGAAGCCGAAGTTATACTCAAGATTGCGAATCTCTCCTTCAATTCCTTCAAGGGGTTTTAGGGATTTCTTATGTTTTGTTTTATCTTTTCTTCTGAGATGTTTTCTTTTATAGTTATGAACTAAACCCTTCAGATACCTGAAGGGGATGAAACCTAAGACGGATCTTGTAATCGTTTTCTGAACTATATGATAAATACTTAATTTGTTCTTAATTATGTGTGCTTAATTCTTGTCTTGATATTTCGCGGATATTGATTTAAGTATGATGTGTTTAGGTGGTGGAGCAAAAGTCCCTACTTATTCATAGATCTAGCATAATTACAGCAGAGTTGTTCGCGTGCCTAGAGATAGGGTGACAAAATTTTACCGGATTAGGGTGAAACCTAATATAGGAATCCATAGATCAAGTTAATGCAATTCTAGGGGTTTTAATTAGTAAAAGATTTCAATTAATCAACCTACGGTTAGACGTTATTCACCTCGAGAGAGGGTTTAATATAAATTAGGGAGTCTTACGAATCAAGTCAAGTGAATACATCGTCTGGTTCAGTGTTAGATAACAAGTGAAGTCTTGGTGGATTCTTTCTAAGGGCATCGTCTAAATCAACTGAATTTTCTCCAGGAGTATTTCCCCAATTCATCCTTTTTGTCTTTGCGTCTTTAGCTCAGTAGTTAATTAAGATTAGATTAAACAACAACTTCACTTATTTTAGGCTAGATAATAAAAAGAAAGTTAGTATTAGTACTTTTAGTTCCTTTGGGTTCGGCATTCCGGTCTTGCCTAAGCTATACTACTGTTCATAGGTGCACTTGCCTTAATTCATTGTTAGAGTTAATTTCTAGTATCGATCATTCTTTTTTTATAAATTTTAAGACTCGACAACCACGATCAATATGGTTCTTCATAGGCACATCCAGTTATGCAGTGCGACGCAAGTGAAGGAGTGGCGAATCCTGAGTACCCACCTTACGAGCAGGGCAGGGAGAGCGAACAAATGAACTATATGGGTAACAATTTTCGATCAAACAGTAACCCTTATAGTAATACTTATAATCTAGGTTGGAAGAACCACCCCAATTTCTCATGGGGCGGTCAAAGAAATCAAAGGCAACAACCATCCCAAAACTTCCAACAACAGCCCTACCCACACGAAAAAAAGCCGAACCTTGAAGAGATGCTGACAAATTTCATAGTGGCCTAAGAAACACATTTCCAAATGGTAAAAACAAAACTTGAATTATTGTCACAGGAGTTCAAGGATCAATTCGGGCAACTTGCTAAGCAGATTTTTGAGAGACCATAGGGAAGACTACCGAGCAACACTGAGACCCAAGGGAGCAAGTTCAAGCCATAACAGCTCAAGATAGTGAAGGGTTAGACGCGCCTAACTCAAAACAAAAGAAGGTGGTAGAAGAAGATATGGTTGAGGTCAATAACAAGCTGAAACCGGTAATCAAAGAGTACAAACCTCGCATATCATATCCCCAAGTAATAATGAAGGACGACAAAGAGGAACAGTTAGGTAAGTTTCTTGAACTTTTAAAGAAATTACATATTAACTTACCGTTTCTTGAAGCTCTTTCGCAGATGCCAGATTCCAGGAAATTTTGAAAGAAGCTATTGACAAACAAGCGAAAGATTGACGAGGAATCACATGTGGAACTAAACGCAGTATGCTCAGCAATGTTGCAAAATAAACTACCATAGAAATTAAAAGATCCAGGGAGTTTTACAATTCCATGCTTAATTGGTAGTTTAACTATTGATAATGCATTAGCTGATTTATGGGCAAGCATAAATGTCATCCCTTATAAATTGTTTAAACAACTAGGTCTAGGGAAGCCCAAGCAAACTATGATGAGCATTCAATTAGCTGATAAAACTATTAGAATTCCTAGGGGTATAATTGAAGATGTACTTGTAAAAATTGATAAATTCGTATTCCCAGTAGACTTCTTCATTTTAGACATGGATGAGGACAATACAATTCCCCTAATTTTAGGAAGACCATTTTTAGCAACTGCCAGGACTAAAATTGATGTCGACGCAGGTGAACTCATACTTTGTGTAGGTGATGAGACAGTCACTCTTCAAGCCCTCGATTTAGCTAGAACATCGAATGGCCAAGGTGAGAAAGTAAATTCTATTAATAACCATTTGGTTAACCCTTCTTTTCAGGAAGCACCACAAAAGAACACAACTGAGTCTGATCCTAGACCCTATGCTAACAAAGAAATAACTCACGAGGAACAAAGGATTCAGATCGATAAAGTAGAAGAAGAGAAGACGCATCTTAAAGAAGAATTAGGGATACATGAAATAGAACCGAAGCCACTTCACAAGGAAGATAGGTTCAATATCAGATATTAGGTACTATTAGACAAAGCAGACCCACGAATATCTCAATCTGATTCTAACACAAGCAAGGAGATCCCTTTTAAGATAATCGATGTTTTTTCGTACAAAACAGTCGAGGTAAGTAACCCTATGTTCGGCATTTTGAAAATAAACGCTACTCGTCTTAAACTCTATCATGATAATGGAATTGCCAGCACGAGGAAGGACTTTCAACTCCTCAAACCACCATGAATATACAAATGAGAGGAGAGTCTAGCTTAAGGCTATAAACGAGCGCTTCTCGGGAGGCAACCCGAGTACTAACCCCATTAACTTCTATATTTTTCATTTTTATTTTATTTATTTTATTCTTTCCTTATAGCACCTAATTGTAAACTAACCAAAAATGCAGAATCATAAACCACACGGCCTTGCACACGACCGTGGCCATGGCCATGTGAGTACATTGAATCCCCGTACTGACATGGCAGGATGGTACGAGTCAGAACAAATCGTATTTTCAAGTCACGGACTCAACTACCATGCCACGGCCGTGCGATGGGTTGTGGCGGACACTGCTAGATCATACACGGGCGTGGAAACTAGAATACGGGCATTGGAGAAGCGAACAAAGCACAACACGGCTGTGCAATATGGCCGTGTGACACATCACGCCCTTGGTACACAGACGTGGGAAAGTACTAGGCCCCAGAATCCTATTTAAAACACCTCTCCCCCGTTCTCACCCACTCTCCATTCACTCTTCACCCCTTCATATTCACTCTTCTCCTTCTTCATTCTCTAAAGCCTCAATCTACGCTTCAACGATGTCAAAGAAGCGGAAGGATCCCAACTCAGTCTCCCTTAGGGAGACAAATCTACATAAGTTCATGCCGGCCGCTTCATCCACTTGACAAGCCAAGTATCTTTGAGGCCATTTAATTCTTCTTCTTCTTTACTCTTCTCATTTATTTTCCTTCTCTTTGACTATCTTATGCTTAATTTAGTTTATTTTATCTTAGTTTCTTAGTGTCAGTTCTAAAAGGCTACTAGGGAATTACACCGGAACCACGACCACTGCCTTACTACAACCTTAGAGGTCACACCCACCTCTCGAACCATCCAACAATAAGGACTCTTCGGTCCATTCATCTTTCATTTTAATTTTATTCACATTTCTATTTTCTTTTTGTTTTTCTTTCTTATCTTTAATTATATATTTAGTTTATTGTAAATGTGTCTTAATATTTCCTGGCTAAATTTCTACGAGCTTCCCAATTTCTTCATCTAATGCAGAGTCGGTAGCAGCCACCACACCTCGGGACTCCCAACTCAAGGAAACCATCCAAATTCAGAAAGTTTCACCTTTCCCTCACTCTTAAATTTCATATACATCTTTGTACATTGAGGGCAATGTACATCTTAAGTGTGGGGGGTGAATATTTATTTCGAGAAAGTGCCTAACTTTCTGCATTATTCTCAAATCCCTGAATGATATCTTGTGTTGAAGTAAGTTTCTCCTATTATGATTAGAATGAAATTTTCTTTAATTTATGATTTTTATTGATATGTTTGGGATTAAGTCATTGATAATTACGCATTGATGATTAAATTTGAAGAATGCTAGAGAATCAAGCATGATAAGTCTATATTTCAAAATTAAAATTTTTCTAGGTTGTCCATCTGAATTTGAATATTACTTTGAAGTTTGAAATTTACGAGGTTGACATCAAATACCCATAATTTTTGTGAGATTTTGAGCCTTATAGAGCATATATTCTTTTTCGTGCTCATTTTTTTATTATGAGTGTGTCAACATTGATATGTTATTTTAGAACGTGCATTGATTATACATGTCGAGACCAGACCTTTGATTTGATATATAGAGATGATAAAGGCACCTAGGTCTTAACCCACTCACTCCACTAAAAGACCTACCTTCATAATTAACCCCTAGTGAACCCATTTGATCCTAACAACCCTTTTTTATTGACTCGCCCACTAATATTAACCCAAAACCCTTTGTATTTGTTAGCACCATTCTTCTTAAATAACCTTTTTGTCAAGGTTTAATTTTTGAGCAGTTGCCTAACTATGTTCTATATTTCAGTTGTAAAAGTTCTTTCCTACTATTATTTGACTTGTTCTTAAATAAAAATAAGTATATTAATTATTATTAGTTCTAATAAGTGAGCTTACATTTCAAATCTTAAAGCTCGTCTTGTTAGTATTCAATTTATTAGTTCATTTTTCTAGTTAGGTAAATTGTCAATTCAATCTCGATTCTAACCTTCTAATTCATCCTTTATCCACACTTTTAACCTAAGCCCCGTTACAACCCTTTTTAAAGACCTTTTGATTTGTGTATCATCTCATTTTTACAGTGGTGGAGATTTGATTTTCATGCAAGCCTATGGGATTAAGTTTTCATGTTTGACTGTTGAGTGCTTAATTTTGAACCTTAAACACTTTGAGTGATTTAAGGGAATCTTTAGTGAGGATGTCAACTCTTGTCAATTTTGAAACAGAGGTAATTATTCAGGTAAGGGGAAACACCTATGTTTTCATACTATAAAAACTATGACATTGATTGTTTGAATCTTTACGACTCTTTGAGTTGAATTATCCATGTATGACTTATCTTTGAATTATGATGAAACATTATTGATAAATATTATGAATCGATGAAGTTCATTTTAATTGTGAGATAAGAATTTTGCTGGAGGACAAGCAAAAGCTTAAGTGTAGGGGTATTTGATAAACCGTAAAAGTAACATATTTTAAGCCATATTTAGCATGCTTTTGGATGATTTAAGCCTTGAATTGTGTAGTTTGGTGCTCTTAATCCTTTGTTTTTATGTTTTATACTTAGAAGAGCACCGGATGATGAAAAGAACAGAAAATGGGTCCAAAACAGAGTAAATGGGCCATATCACGAAATCCACACAGCCTGGGCCCAACACCACACGGTCGTGCCCCATTCAACAGTCTCGAACACGGCCTAGCCACAACTTACACGGGCGTGTGCCATGGGCGTGTCCCTGTCGTGGGAAGAAAGAGTTTCACTCGGATTTGGATGCTTAGGGGCAAAAAACATATTCAGAAGCCTATATAAACACGCTAAGTATGACCAGAAAAAGGAGAACCCAAGGCTTTAGTCAGGGGGCGTCCAGCTAGGCCAAAGGAGGCAGAGTTGTGGGAATTTACACGAAGATAGCTAGTTGATCCATCTCAAGAAGCCGGGGTTATACTCAAGACAGAGGATCTCTCCTTCAATTCCTTCAGGGGGTTTTAGGGATTTCTTATGTTTTGTTTTATCTTTTCTTTTGAGATGTTTTCTTTTATTTTTATGAACTAAACCCTTAGATACCTGAGGGGGATTAAACCTAAGATGAATCTTGTTATCGTTTGCTGAACTATATGATAAATACTTGACTTGTTGTTAATTATGTGTTCTTAATTCTTGTATTGATATTTCCGGGGTATTAGTTCAAGTATGATATGCTTAAGTGGAGGAGCAAAAGTCCCTGCCTAAGAGTAGATCTAGCATAATTAAGCAGAGTTATCGCGCGCCTAGAGATAGGGTGATGAGATTTTGTCGGATTAGGGTAAAACCTAATATGGGAGTCCATAGATCGAGTTAATGTGATTCTAGGGGTTTTAATTAGAAAGAGATTTCAATTAATCAACCTAGGGTTAGACGTTAATCGCCTCGAGAAAGGGATTAATATAACTTATGGAATCATACGGATCAAGTCAAGTGAATAAATCGTCTGGTTCAGAGTTAGATAACAGGTGAAGTCTAGGTGGATTCTTCCTTGGGTGTCATCTTAATCAGTTGGTTTTTCCTCAAGTTATTTTCACAATTTTATTCTTCTTTGTCTTAGAGTCTTTAGTTTAGTAGCTAGTTAATTTTAGATTAGATAAACAACTCCCTTAATTCTTAGGCTAAATAATAAAAAGAGAGTTAGTATTAGTACTTTTGGTTCCTTTGGGTTCGACATTCTGGTATTGCCTTAACTATACTACTGTTCGATAGGTGCGCTTGCTTTAAATCATTGTCATAATTAGTTTTCAGGTTTGATCATTCCTTTTATAAATTTTAAGACTTTGACGTCGCATAATACAACGATCACTTACAACCCTACAGTAGGTCCATAGTCGAGTTGGGTGACCCATGCAACCTTATAGAGTTTTCAAAAACATAGGCTCAAACGCCCATGTGGCCTACCCGTATGGGGCCATACGCCCGTGTGGCCCACCTGTCCCAAATTGGCCTTGGCCGTGTGGATCACACGGCCTGGCCCAGAATCCTACAAGCCCGTGTGTCGCACACGGTCGTGCCCAGCCATCACACAGTCGTGTCACTCGCGCACGACTATCACTCGCGCATGACCTAGCTCGTTGTCACGTGGCCATGTGGTGACTAACAGTCTTGCACAAGGCCTACCACACGGGCGACCACACGCCCATGTGACGTCAATAATAAGGTTTTTGGCTTTCGGAGAAACCTTATTTTCTGCATTTTCGGGTACATACCTGGTTCGTTTTCTCTCTTTATGCACTCCAGAGATCACCAGAACCTAAGATTAACCAATCAAGCCCTGAATTAGTCTCTTAAACCGATATTAAACCGAAACATCTTGCAAAGAACAGCCCTTTGATTAACCAAAAACCCTTACCTTAGCACGAACAACAATGCTTACAAAACAATTAAGGCTTATTCCCCCTAATCATAAACAAATTCCATTAATACCAAAGTTATTAACCAATCACAAGAATCACACTCACCACACATACTAAAACGTGCAACAAAATAGAAATGACGAAACTAAGGTGTGAAGGCCGACGAATAGGAATCGAACACAAAAAGGAAGCGAAAAGAATAGGAAAAATGGCAGGGCAACAGGGTACCAATGTCAGTTTCTTAGGAGAAGAGTGAAATTTTTCCAAAAAGAAAATAACAAAAAAGATATCTCCTTTTTATGATAACCCCCAAATCTCCTTACTATTAGATTTCTAATCCAACACAAACTCTTTGGACGTGATAGATAAAAATAATGCTTATGCTGGGATTCAAACACAGGACCACCAACACTCCAACACTCCACTTAACCACCAGACCAACAGGCCTATTTTGTTAATTACTTACACGCTTTAACTCATAAGCCTATTAACCAGAGTTTGCGCTTTATTCATAAAAATGCCAAAATTTGTCCAGGTCCAGGATTGAACCCAAGACTTTTTAAACACTCCCAGAACACATAACCACTGAAGCAAATACACATTTTTGTCAAAAAAAAATTGCAAAAGTCGAAATTACAAAAAACTTGGGGCATTATAGTCTTCGATCCCTGAGCTGGCTTGGCGTCACTATAAGACAAGGGAAAAAGAAAGGGAGTAAGCTTTAAAGCTTAGTAAGTTCCTATGCAAATAATAAACATCACAAAGTCACTTCAACATATACTTAGCATGTAATAAATTCACATAAATGTCATAGTAAATCTCATAATCAAACTTGGCATAGATGATATTAAAACCTTAACATCATAACTTACTCAATCAAACCAAGCTGAGGGTTTATCACATATCGAGCTCATTAAGCATGAGTTTTATGTACATACCTGTACTAACTTGTAACTTACCATGATCTTTCACAACATACCATAGTCTTTCTCAACTTTAACATTGCTGTTAAGTTTCCCGTTGAACCACTTGGAAAAATAAAGGATACTCGGGAAATCTCACATACATAGTACCATACCAATGCAATATCCCAGATATGGTCTTACATGGGATCTCATATCGATGCCAATAGCTCAACTATGGTCTTACAAGAAATCTCATATCGATGCCATATCCCAGATATGGTCTTACACGAAATCTCAATAACCCTAATGTCATGACATTTGTATTCTATCTATTCCTAAGGTTCAACTGGAACTTTCTAGGTTATCAAACTTTGTCGAATTTAGTCAAAGAGTAAATTACAATTCATAAAATAATAACTCAAGTAAAACATAAATATTAATGCATCATTTACATACGAACTTACCTTGGTACAAAAATAGTAGAATAGGGATTTAATTGTCAAATAACTTATTCTTTCCCTGATCAAGGTCCAAATCTCGTTTCTCTCGATCTATAATACAAATTTAGCTTATTTAATAGTCACATTACTCAATTTAGTCCAAAAGTCATATTATGGAAAAATTACATTTTTACCCCTAAACTTTGACATATTTACATTTTTCCCCTAGGCTCAAAAAATGAAATATTCAATTTCTTCAATTCCCAAGCCTAGTCGAACCTCCTTTATACTTATAGAAGTCCACAATTTTGTTTTAATCACACTTTTACGCACATTTTGAAATCTTTTTACAAATAGGTCCTTTTGTCAATTTTCACCAAAAATCACGTAGCAAAAGTTGTTTATCTAACATTAAACTTGCATAATCTACCATTAGACATTAAAATACATGCATGTCACACATGGTTAAATTTTTAAACATGAACCATACTTCAAAATAATAGTAGAAATAGGTAATTGGGTGATAACGATCTCAAAAACATAAGGAGCATTAAAAACGGGGCTGGGATGCACTTACTATCAAGCTTGAAAGATGTCGAAACTCTAGCTATGGTGAGCTTGAGATTTTCGGCCAAGGTTGAAGAAGATGGACAAAATTTTGGCTTGATTTTCCCTTTTTATTCTTTTGTTTACCAAATGATCAAAATGCCCTTAATGCATTTCTTTGAAATTTTACCTATCCATGTCCTTTTTTGTCCATAAAAATAGAAATTGGTCAAATTTCTATATAAGACCCTCTAATTAAAAATCCATGGCAATTTCATGCTTAAAGCTTTTAGAATGTATATTTTGCAACTCATTCAATTTAGTCCTAAAATTCGAATTAGTCACTTTATGCATACAATTTCTTCATGAAATTTTCACACAATCATGCAATCATGTTATAGGCCTCAAAATGTTCATAAAATAATTATTTCTACTTCAGATTTGTGGTCTCAAAACCACTATTCCGACTAGACCCAAAATCAGGATGTTACAACTCTCCCCCTTAGAGATTTTCATCCCCGAAAATCTTACCAAAAAAGAGGTTTGGGTATTATTTTCTTATGGTTTCTTTGGGTTCCCACGTAGCCTCTTCTACCCCATGTCTTTGCCATAGTACTTTTACGAGGGTTATACTTTTATTTCTCAACTGTTTAACTTCCCGTGCTAAGATCTTGATCAGTTCTTCACCATACGCCATATTTGGTCGAATCTCAATCTCTGTTGGAGAAATCACATGTGAAGGATCAGAACGATATCGTCACAACACCAACATATAAAACACATTATGAATTCTCTCCAAATCTGTCGACAAAGCTAACCGATAACCCACCGGTCCTATTCTTTCAATAACTTCATACGACCCAATGAAATGTGGACTCAACTTGCCCTTACAACCAAATCTCAGAATCTTCTTCCACGGAGATACTTTCAAAAATACTTTGTTACCAACCTAAAACTCAATCTCTTTTCTTTTCAAATCTGCTTACGCCTTTTGTCGATCTTAAGCTACTTTCAAGTAATCACGAATTACCTTTAGTTTTTCTTCGACTTCTCTAACCAAGTCAGCCTTATGAATTTGTTTCTCATTGTGTTCGGTCTAATAAAATGGTGTTCGGCACTTGCGGCCATACAATGCCTCATAAGGTGCCATCTTTATACTCGATTGAAAACTATTATTATAGGCAAATTCGACCAATGGTAGATATTTTTCCCAACTACCCTCGAACTCTAGAACACAACATCAAAGCATATCTTCAAGCACTTGAATCGATCTCTCGATTTGACCATCGGTTTGCCAATGAAAAGCTGTACTAAAGTTCAGCTCCGTACCCAAAGCTTCTTGCAACTTTTTCCAAAACTGCAAAGTGAATCTCGAATCTCTATCCGATATGATCGAAATAGGCACTCGATGCAATTTAACAATTTCACTAATGTACAAATCAACTAACCTATCAAGTGAATAATCAGTACGTACCGGGATGAAGTGTGCCGATTTAGACAATCTATCAACAACTACCCGAATGATATCTTTCTTCTTTGGAGTTAAAGGTAAACTCGATACAAAATCCATGGTGATGCTATCCCAATTCCATTCAGGAACCATCACGGGCTGAAGTAATCCCGAAGGCACTTGGTGCTCGGCTTTCACTTGCTGACAAATCAAACATTTCGACACAAACTCAGAAATATCTCTTTTCATACCTGGCCACCAATACATCTTCTTCAAATCATTATACATTTTCATACTACCTGGATACACAAATAAACAACCATTATGCACCTCATGAAGAATTTTCTGAATAAGTTCTTCATCTTTTGGTACACAAACTCTACCTCAGAACATCAAACAATCATGGATCCAATATGAAAATCTAAATCACTAACCGATCCACAATGAATTCTCTTGGCTTACGAGCTTCACAAATTTGTTGAATAAACATCGGCTTAGCTCTCAACTCAGCTAGAATCGAACCATCATCGAATAAAGTCAATCTTTTGTTCATTGCTCTCAAGGCAAACAAGGATTTCCTACACAAAGCATTGACGACTACATTCGCTTTACTCGGGTGATAGTCAATCACTAACTCATAGTCTTTCAGTAACTCAAGCCATCTTCATTGTCATAAGTTCAAATCTTTTTGAGTCATCAGATACTTTAAACTCTTATGGTCAGTAAAAACATGATATTTTTTACCGTACAAATGACAAATCTTTAAAGCGGATAGAATAACGGCTAATTCCAAATCATGCCTTGGTAATTCTTCTCATGTGGCTTCAATTGTCTCGAGGCATAGGCTAATACTTTGCCCTCTTGCATCAATACACATCCTAATCCATTTAGTGACACGTCGCTATAAATTACAAATTCTTTTCCCAGTTTAGGTTGCACTAAAATCGGTGCATCATCAATAGTGCCTTCAATTTCTCAAAAATTTGTTGACACTTTCCAGACCATTCAAACTTAACGTCTTTTTACAATAGTCTCATCATAGGAGTAGCAATCATCGACAACCCTTTGACAAATCGATAGTAGTATTCAGCTTTGCCCAAAAAGCTTCTAACTTCAAACACATTCCGTGGTGGTTTCCAATCAACAATTACAGAAGTCTTACTTCGATCAACCCGAATAGCATCACCTGAGACAATATGTCCTAAAAATCTGACTTTTCGGAGCCAAAACTCACTTTTATTGAACTTAGCATACAATTCTTATTTCTCAAAGTCTGGAAAACAATTCTCAAGTGTTCGGCATGCTCGGACTCATCAGGAGAATAAATTAAAATATCATCAATAAACACAACCAAAAACTTGTCCAAATACGGTCTAAAGATTTGGTTCATTAGATCCATAAAAATTGCAGAAGCATTCGTTAATCCAAAGGCATAACTAGGAAATCGTAGTGTCCGTACCTTGTTCTGAAAGCGATTTTAGGCACATTCAACTATTTTACTTTCAACTGGTAGTAACCAGATCTCAAATCTATCTTTGAGAACACTGTTACACCTTTCAGTTGTTCAAATAGATCATTAATCCTCGGTAAATAATTCTTGTTCTTTATAGTTGTAATATTCAGTATTTGGGGGTCATGCATTTTAATTTGTATCTGCGTGTTGGTGTGCTCTGTATGCTGTTTAGATGTGTTTGGGGGCTTTGAGAAACCTTAGGCTTGGGTAGGAGCCTTAGTAAAATTTTTGGTTTAAGCTGGTTAGGGGGGAGCTAGGGAAGCTAAGCCTTAAGGGAATTAATGCATGGTTTATGACACAAGAAGGGAGATGGTGGAGTGGCAAGGGAGGCGCCACTTAGAGTTCAAGGGAGTGACGCGCCAGGGAGCTACAAGGGAGAAGGTTCGAGCTGTGGAGTTAGCATTTTGGCATTTGTTTTGCGTCAAGCAGAGGGGAGAGAGTTGAATTCAGCTATGGCACTTGGAAGGTGAGATTTGACTGAGTCAAATTATTTTTAATTTGTGGCTATGAGGGGAGATAGAGGTTTGAAGCAGTCAAACTCATTCGAATGTGTTGTGTTGAGGAAATTTAGGAGAGAAAAGAGGGGATGAGGAGAGGGGCGAGAGTTGGCCGAATGCGGGACTTTGGAGGGGGCATATTTCGGTCGTGTAAGGGGGAGCTAGGTGCCGAATTTGCTTAAGGGCTATAGGTGCAACTTTTGTGTTTTTTTTCCTTCTTGAGTCTTGTGCAGAAAGTGGTAGTCAAAATTCTTCAATTTTCTTTTCTATTTTTGTTCATTAGCCGAAACTTGGAAGACCATTAAGCCCACTTTCTTCCATCTTTCTCTTCTCCTCTATGTTCTTCTCTAGGCCGAATCTATCTCCCTCTTCTCTTTTCTATTGCTAAAGCCGAAACATACCCTCCATTCTTACCAAAGCCGAAACCACACAAACTCTAACCCTTTTCTTCTTCCTTGCAACAATTCTTCTGTCTTCAAAAGCCGGAAGCACTTCTTCCATTTGCTGAGACCATAGCCGAACCTCTTTGAGTCTCTCCACTAATTCTTCTTCTCTTACTTTTCTTCAAGCCGAAAGTACCTTGGCCGAATCTTCCATCTATCGTGTCTCATTCTTTTCTATTGCATCGATTCTCAAGGGTGGTCGTTAAGCCGAATCGGGATAGTAGCGCGGTAATGATCTCTCCTTTGACCAATTCTCTTTTCTTTTTTCTTCTTGGTTTCGAAACCAGGAAATATAATCCTATTCATTCTTTTGGCCAAAACCATGAAAGGTTGGGTTCGGGTTCTTTGTAGCCAGCGTTAGGAGCAAGATCTTTTGGGATTCAACCAGGTAAGGTAAGAGGTTGTGATATTCGGCCAAAGGCCATATCTTTTATCTATGGGTGTTAGCCGATTCTAACTAGGCTGATGTAGGGGATTTCGACAAAGGTTAAGAAGGAGCCTTCGGGATTCGGATCTACTTCGGTAAGAGTATTCAATTAAGATTAGGTCTATATCTCATTTAGATTTGATTTATCGATTAACCGGGTATCCTAATTAAGTGCTATTCAATGGATACGAGTACCAGTCAAGGAGAGAAAGGGGTGGTCTCTACCCCTAAGTTCAAGAAACATTCAGTTTCTACGGTTCGGGATTGGCCACCGAGGTGTAGGCCACCGTCAGAAAGAGACAAGCAGATCGCCGTGGTCTCTTCGAGTGAGGACGCTAGGGAAATCGAGAGTCTAGTGCTTCAGGTTATCAGGTGTGTGGTTAATTCGTAGTTTCCCCGTTAATTAATTAGTTGCATGTATTATGTGTGTAATGGCCGATACAGTGGCTGTGGTGGAGTTATTACCATTAATCAGTATTTCGTTAACCAGGTGAGTATTTTATTTATAGTGTGGCTGTGGTTGATTACTGTGGATACACGTAGCAAGTCATATGCCTATTTAATCTGTTCATGCATTATTTGGCTATATCATTATAATATGTTGCATAAGCATGGGGTGGTATATATGTATCGATTGAAGGACAGAGTGTACATTTATGTACGTGGTTTAGTGATAGCCTCGAGCCTCACTATGGACTGATGTTGGCTATGTGCCACATCGTGGTTGGTGTTGGCTGAGTGCCACATCATGGTTTGGTGTTGGCTATGTGCCACATCGTGGATTGATGTTAGCCTTGAGCTGCATCGTGGATTGACGTTGACCATGAGTCACGTTGTGGATCTTGTGATTTAATCACATGGACCGGTGGCTAGACTACTAAATGGACAGCATTGATTGCCGAATTGGTGTGTAGCGGATGGAAGGTCGATTTAGTAATCTCCTGGTGTGTGTTGGCTGGATACGCGGGTGTGTAGCGGATGGACACTAGGCTGGGTTGGGTACATTTTGCATTATTACATATCAGGTGGATTGGTGTGGTTTTGGGCCAAGCCCAATAGTGGAAATTCATGGATTACTTACACACTAAGTCGGTTTGACTCACCCTATTTTTACCAAACATACAGGTGATACATGATTTTCGTGGACCGGGTTGGGCTGGATTCGAGATGGCCATGCAGATGCAATTTTGTCTATTTAAATACATTTTCTTTTAATCTCGGTTTCATTGGGATAATTTTATTGCAATAAGGCCATTTAAAGTATTTGGGGATTTTTATTTTGTTTAAACTAGTTTGACTATCGGATTAAAAACTGGAAATGGTTTTGGAAACAATTTATGTAAGTTAAAAACTTAAGCTAAGGTTTTCAAATTTGAACACCCGTAACAACTCGACTTTCTTAAATTTTCAAGCGTATGTTGTTTTAAACTAAAAACGACCTTCAAAGTTTCTTGTTCTCCTTGGAAAATTTATTTTAAAAGGTCAAACTCCTTTATAACCAAGTTAACTTCTATAAATTGAAAATAGGTTTTAAACTCAAACATATATTTTCATCATTTAACCGATACTTTTCAACGGTTTTACCCAGTAACATTCTGAATTCGGCCGTGGTGTTTTGGGCCAGGTTTGGGGTGTTACAATTTGGTATCAAAGCCAGATTCTAAACTCAGCCTATGGATTTTGAGGCCCACAAATGTTTTGAAACTCTATGTTTTAGAAGGTTAAAGAAATTTTCCATGAAAAAGGGTTTTTTTATGAAGCATGGCACTCGAATCTTCCGGCCCAGGTCTGCCAGGTAAGTCTTCTGACTTGTTAAATGCATTAAGATGAATATGTAATGCATTATGATAGATGTGGACATTAGATGTAAGGCATTCTCTTTAGAGACTGAGACTCTAGGATGTGTGTTCTTGCGAAAGAATAACTTGAACCCCTATAACATAAAACTACTCTTTTAATCAATAAGTGGAAAGAATCTAATACATAAAATTTCTTAAAACAGATTAAGATACGACGTTAGATATGAGTTTTAGGCGACACGATCGCAATACCCGTGGATGTGGTAGAGGCAGAATGACCGTATGAGAACCCGTTGGGTCTGGTCAGGGTTCTGAGAACGAGGCGCCGCCACCGGCTGTAGGAGCAGAATTCCAGGACCAAACGGGAGGAGATGACGCAGTGTCATAGGCTATGCTGCGGATTTTGGAAAGAGTCGCAGGAGCTAATATGGGTACTGGGGCTCGGAAGTCCGTGTCTGAGAGGCTTCGAGCGAATGGAGCTGAGGTGTTTAGAGGGGTATCTGGGGTAGCTCCGAATGTGGCAGAGTATTGGTTAGAGGCGGTCGAAAGGATCATGGACGACTTGGACTGCACTGCTGAGGAGAATTTGAGGGGCGCTATTTTTTTACTGCGGGATGAGGCCTACCAGTGGTGGCTCACTATCAGAGCGGGTACTTCGGCAGACCGGGTGGATTACAGTTTCTTTAAAATTAAGTTTGAGGAAAAGTACGTTGGGGCTAGTTACGTGGACGCACAGAGGAAGGCGTTCCTGAATTTAGTGCAAGAGGGTAAGTCAGTAGCGGAGTATGAAGCAAAATTCTTGCGGTTAAGTCAGTATGCCAGAGGGATTGTTGCTACTGATTATGAGCGCTGTGTCAGATTTGAAGATGGGGTGCAAGATGAGCTGCGGGTGTTGATAGGCTACTCTGGTAGAGAAAGCTAGGATAGAGGAGGAGGTTAAGCGAACTGAGAGACAGAACAGGGATAAGGACAGAGGCAGGAATAAGAGGAGTTTTGGACCATAGCATCATCTGGGGGTTTTCAGAAGAGACTGAGGGTTGAGAATTCTGTTCACACTCCTGTGCCAGCTGCTGGGAATCAGGCTCGTCCATGTGCTCAGTATGGGATGGCTCATGCAGGAGAGTGCTGGGGAAAGAGTAAGGAGTGTTTCAGGTGTGGGTCCAAGGCTCACTTGGTTAGGAATTTTCCTCAAGAGATGGATAGGGCTCGAATGGTAGGTCAGGGGCACGTGCAGGCCAGAAGGGGTGGTCAGTAGGTGATGAGGGGTTGTGGTCTGAACCATGGAGAGAATGGTTCCGGCCGAGGTCGTGGAGCACCAGGCAGACGTGCTGGGAGCTCAGATATAAGGCAACCAGGGTTGGTTTATGCAGCCAGGCGTCGTGAGGAGGGGGATGCGCCAGATGTGATCACGGGTACTTTTCTTATTTTTGAATTACCCTTTACTGCTTTAATAGATGTTGGGTCGACTCATTCTTACATTGCTAGTATAGTGTCTGGAACTTTGAATGTAAACTCTGAGACTGTCCCTAGGAAGATGAGTGTACTTAGTCCTTTAGGGCAATCAGTAGTAGTAAACAAACTCTTTAGGGAAGTGCCTTTAGAGGTTCATGGGACGGTGTTCCCGGCTAACTTGATGGAGCTACCATTCGAGGAATTTGACTTGATCTTAGGCATGGACTGGTTAATAAGGTAACGAGCGAATTTGGACTGTGCTGCTAAGCGTATGTCGCTGAGGACTCCCGAGGACAATGAGATTGTGGTAATAGGTGAGAGGAGGGACTACTTTTCTAATGTAGTGTCTGCTCTTTAGGCGGAAAAGATAGTGAAAAAGGGATGTATAGCTTTCTTGATGTTTGTTAGTGCCTTGGAGGCCAAGGAAGTAGCTGTAGGAGAGGTTAGGACAGCGAAGGAGTTCGTGGATGTTTTTCCAGAAGAAATTCCAGGGTTGCCTCCGGATCGCGAGGTAGAGTTCGGAATCGATTTGTTGCCAGGTACAACGCCAGTGTCTATCGCTCCGTACAGGATGGCACCAAAAGAGTTGGTTGAACTCAAGGCCCAGATCCAAGAGTTGTTAGATTGTGGGTTTATCCGACCCAGTGTGTCTCTGTGGGGAGCACTGGTTCTATTCGTGAAGAAGAAGGATGGGACTATGCATATGTGCATAGATTATTGCCAGTTGAATAGCTGACAATCAAGAACAAGTACCCACTATTGAGGATAGATGACTTGTTTGATCAGCTCAAAGGGGCTGCATTATTTTTAAAGATAGATCTGCGGTTGGGGTATCATCAGCTCAAGGTGATGGAAGCGGATATCCATAAGACAGCTTTGTGGACTCGATACGGGCATTATGAGTTTCTAGTAGTGCCGTTCGGTTTGACAAACGCCCCAGCCGCGTTCATGGATATGATGAACCGGGTTTTCCAACCCTACCTGGATCAGTTCGTCGTGGTATTTATAGACGACACCCTGGTATATTCCAAGTTTGAGGAGGAGCACGATGCGCATCTACGGGTAGTGTTGCAGACTTTAAGAGAAAAGAAGTTATACGCCAAATTTAGCAAGTGCGAATTCTGGTTAAAGGAAGTTACTTTTCTGGGGCATGTGGTGTCAGCGGAAGGGATAAGAGTGGATCCCAGGAAAATTGAGGCAGTATTGGACTGGAAACCACCTAAGTGTGTGGCTGAGGTTCGCAGTTTCTTGGGGTTAGCAGGCTACCACAGGAGATTTGTTGAAAGGTTTTGGTCAATAGCAGCACCTTTGACGAAATTGTTGAGGAATGAGGTACCTTTTGTGTGGACAGATAAACAGCAGGAGAGTTTCGAGAAGTTGAAGAGGGTTCTGACAGAGGCTCCGGTTTTGATTCAGCCTGAGGCAAGGAAAGACTTTATGGTGTACTGTGATGCTTCTCACACGGGGTTGGGATGCGTACTGATGCAAGAAGGAAAGGTGGTTGCTTATGCGTCTCGATAATTAAGGCCTCATGAGGTTAACTATCCGACGCATGATCTGGAATTGGCTGCTGTGGTTTTCACGTTAAAAGTGTGGAGGCATTATTTGTACGGAGAGAAGTCGGTGATCTACACGGACCACAATAGCCTAAAATATCTACTGACAGAAGGAACTGAACTTGAGACAGCGAAGGTGGGTGGAGCTGTTAAAGGATTACGACTGTTCGATTGAGTATCACCTGGGTAAGGCAAATGTGGTGGCAGATGCTCTAATTTGGAAGGTAATATCGGATCTGAGGGCGATGTTCGCACATCTTAGTCTCTACGATGACGGGAGTCTGTTGGTGGAGCTGCAGGTGAAGCCGACATGGATAAGTCAGGTGAAGGAGAAACAGTTGGTAGATGATGATCTAAGTGCTAAACTACTGCAAGTTCAGAACGAGGGGTTGGAAGACTACAGTGTGAACAGCGACGGAGTGTTGTGCTTCCGGGGTAGGATATGTATGCTGAAGGATGTGGAATTAAGGCAGAAGATTTTTCAGGAATCGTATAGTAGCCCTTACACTATGCATCCTGGAGGGAGTAAGTTGTATAGGGATCTACGGGATCAGTTTTGGTGGCCTGGACTGAAGCGGGAAGTTACGGAATTTGTAGGGAAGTGCTTGATGTGTCAGCAGGTAAAAGCTGAACACCAAGTGCCTTCAGGGTTGCTGCAACCAGTGAAGGTTCCGCAGTGGAAGTGGGAGAGAATCATGATGGATTTCGTTAGTGAGCTTCCCATTACGCCTACTAAGAAAGACTCGGTATGGGTGATCGTGGATTGGTTGACAAAATTTGCTCATTTCATACCTGTTCGTGTTGACTATTCTCTACAAAGGTTAGCGAAGTTGTATGTGGAGGAAATTGTAAGACTGCATGGGGTGTCGGTATCGATTATATTAGATAGAGACCCTAGATTTATGTCGCGGTTTTGGAGGGCGTTGCATCAAGCATTAGGCACCAGGTTGGACTTTAGTACGGCATTTCATCCGCAAACGGATCGCCAGTCTGAAAGGGTAATTCAAAAATTGGAAGATATGCTGAGGGGATGTGTTATTGACTTTAGAGGTAGTGGGGAGGAATTCTTGCCTTTAGCAAAGTTTGCGTACAACAACAGTTATCAAGCTAGTATTTGGATGGGCCGTATGAAGCATTGTATGGGCGATGGTGTCGGACTCCTACTTGTTGGACGGAACTAAGTGAACGTCATGTTTTGGGTCCAGAGATAGTGGCAGAATCAGAAGAAAAGGTTAAGGTAATTCGGGCACGGTAGAAGGAGGCATCTGACAGGTAAAAGTCTTATGCAGATCTCAAACGGAAAGAGATAGAGTTTGCAGTAGGTGACTATGTGTTTCTGAAATTTTTGCCGTGGAAGAAGGTGATGAGATTTGGACGTAAAGGTAAGCTAAGTCCCAGATTTATAGGGCCTTATCGGGTTTTGAAGCGGGTTGGACCAGTGGCATATCAGTTAGAGTTGCCTTCAGAGTTAAAGCAGATGCATGACGTGTTTCACGTTTCGATGCTACATCGTTACCGATCAGATCCATCTCACGTGGTGCCAGTTGAGGAAGTGGAGTTGAGACCAGACTTGTCTTACGAGGAAGAGTCGATTCAAATCTTAGAGCGGAATGTGAAGGTATTACGAAGGAAATCCGTTCCTCTAGTCAAGGTGTTATGGTAGAATCATGGAACAGAAGAAGCTTCGTGGGAGCCAGAGGAAGCAATGCGACAGCAATACCCTCACCTATTTTGACTAGGTAATTCCGAGGCCGAAATTATTTTAAGGGGGTAGAACTGTAATATCCAGGATTTGGGGGTCATGCATTTTAATTTGTATCTGTGTGTTGTTGTGCTTTGTATGCTGTTTGGATGTGTTTGGGGGCTTCGGGAAACCTTGGGCTTGGGTAGGAGCCTTAGTAAAATTTTTAGTTTAAGTTGATTAAGGGGGAGCTAGGGGAGCTAGGCCTTAAGGGAATTAATGTGTGGTTTATGACACAAGAAGGGAGATGGTAGAGTGGCAAGGGAGGCGCCACTTAGAGTTCAAGGGAGTGACGCCCCAGGGAGCTACAAGGGACAAGGTTCGAGCTGCTGAGTTAGCATTTTGGCATTTGTTTTGCGTCAAACGGAGGGGAGAGAGTTGGATTTGGCTATGTCACTTCGAAGGTGGGATTTGACTAAGTCAAATTATTTTTAATTTGTGGCTATGAGGGGAGATAGAGGTTTGAAGCATTCAAACTCATTCGAATGTGTGGTGTTGAGGAAATTTAGGAGAGAAAAGAGGGAATGAGGAGAGGGGTGAGAGTTGGCCGAATGTGGGACTTTGGAGGGGGCATATTTCGGTCATGTAAGGGGGAGCTAGGTGCCGAATTTGCTTAAGGGCTATAGGTGCATCTTTTGTGTTTTTTTTCCTTCCTGAGTCTTGTGCCGAAAGTGGTAGTCAAAATTCTTCAATTTTCTTTTCTATTTTTGTTCATTAGCCGAAACTTGGAAGACCATTAAGCCCACTTTCTTCCATCTTTCTCTTCTCCTTCATGTTCTTCTCTAGGCTGAATCTATCTCCCTCTACACTTTTCTATTTCTAAAGCCAAAACATACACTCCATTCTTACCAAAGCTGAAACCACACAACTCTAACCCTTTTCTTCTCCCTTGCAACGATTCTTCTGTCTTCAAAAGCCGGAAGCACTTCTTTTATTTGCTAAGACCATAGCCGAACCTCTTTGAGTTTCGAAAGTAATTCTTCTCCACTAATTCTTCTTCTCTTGCTTTTCTTCAAGCCAAAAGTACCTTGGCCGAATCTTCCATCTATCGTGTCTCATTCTTTTCTATTGCATCGATTCTCAAGGGTGGTCGTTAAGCCGAATCAGGATAGTAGCGCGGTAATGATCTCTCCTTTGACTAATTCTCTTTTCTCTTTTCTTCTTGGTTTCGAAACTAGGAAATCTAATCCTATTCATTCTTTTGGACGAAACCATGAAAGGTTGGGTTCGGGTTCTTTGTAGCCAGCGTTAGGAGCAAGATCTTTCAGGATTCAACCGGGTAAGGTAAGAGGTTGTGATATTCGGCCAAAGGCCATCTATGGGTGTTAGCCGATTCTAACTAGGCTGATGTAGGGGATTTCGACAAAGGTTAAGAAGGAGCCTTCGGGATTCGGATCAACTTCGGTAAGAGTATTCAATTAAGATTAGGTCTATGTCTTGTGTAGATTTGATTTATCGATTAACCGGGTATTCAAATTAAGTGCTATTCAATGGATGCGAGTACCAGTCATGGAGAGAAAGGGGTGGTTTCGGGATTGGCCACCGAGGTGTGGGCCAGCGTCGAAAAGAGACAAGCAGATCACCGTGGTCTCTTCGAGTGAGGATACTAGGGAAATCGAGAGTCTAGTGCTTCGGGTTATGAGGTGTGTGGTTAATTCGCAGTTTCCCCGTTAATTAATTAGTTGCATGTATTATGTGTGTAATGGCCGATACAGTGGTTGTGGTGGAGTTATTACCATTAATGGGTATTTCAGTAACCAGGTGAGTATTTTATTTATAGTGTGGCTGTGGTTGATTACTGTGGATACACGTAGCAAGTCATATGCCTATTTAATCTGTTCATGCATTATTTGGCCATATCATTATAATGTGTTGCATATGCATGGGGTGGTATATATGTATCGATTGAAGGACAGGGTGTACATTTATGTACGTGGTTCAGTGATGGCCTCGAGCCTCACTGTGGACTGATGTTGGCTATGTGCCACATCGTGGTTGGTGTTGGTTGAGTGCCACATCATGGTTTGGTGTTGGCTATGTGCCACATCGTGGATTGATGTTAGCCTTGAGCTGCATCGTGGATTGACGTTGACCATGAGTCACGTTGTGGATCTTGTGATTTAATCACGTGGACCGGTGGCTAGGCCACTGAGTGGACAGCATTGATTGCCGAATTGGTGTGTAGCGGAATGAGGGTCAATTTAGTAATCCCCTGGTGTGTGGTGGCTGGATACGCGGGTGTGTAGTGGATGGACACTAGGCTGGGTTGGGTACATTTTGCATTATTACATATCAGGTGGATTGGTGTGGTTTTGGGCCAAGCCCAACAGTGGAAATTCGTGGATTAATTACACATTGAGTCGGTTTGACTCACCCTATTTTTACCAAACATACAGGTGATACATGATTTTCGTGGACCGGGTTGGAGTGGATTCGAGATGGCCATGTAGATGCAATTTTGTCTATTTAAATACATTTTCTTTTAATTTCGGTTTCATTGGGATGATTTTATTGTAATAAGGCCATTTTAAGTATTTGGGGATTTTTATTTTGTTTAAGCTAGTTTGACTATCGGATTAAAAACTAGAAATGGTTTTGGAAACAATTTATGCAAGTTAAAAACTTAAGCTAAGGTTTTCGAATTTGAAAATACGTAACAATTCGACTTTCTTAAATTTTCAAGCGTATGTTGCTTTAAACTAAAAACAACCTTCAAAGTTTCTTGTTGTCCTCAGCAAATTTATTTAAAACATCAAAGTCCTTTATAAGCAAGTTAACTTCTATAAATTGAAAATTGGTTTTAAACTCAAACATATATTTTCATCGTTTAACCGATATCTTTTCAACGGTTTTACCCAGTAACATTCCGAATTTGAACGTGGTGTTTTGGGCCGGGTTTGGGGTGTTACAATAGTTACCTTATTGAGCTATCGATAATCTATGCAAAGTCTCATAAATCTGTCTCTCATCTTTACAAACAATATCGTAGCACCCCAGGGAGAGTAGCTCGGTCTCGTAAAACCCTTATCTGTCAACTCTTGCAACTGAGCCTTTAGCTCTTTCAATTCAGTTGGGGCTATCCTATAAGGGGCAATAGATATGGGTGAAGTACCAGAGACTAACTCTATGCAAACTCAACTTCTCTAACTAGATGTAACCCAGGTAATTCTTTCGGGAACACATATGGATATTCACACACTGTCGGCGCTGAGTCAATTTTCAATTCAGACTCCTTTGTATTCAACACATAAGCTAGATAAGCTTCACACCCTTTTCTTACATATCTTCGGGCAGTCTATGAAGAAATTACAACAGGTAACTCACCCAACTCATTTGAATCAATTCGAAGAGTTCCACCATTTTCATGTTTCAATTCAATAATTTTGCTTCCACAACTTACTACCACATCATGAATAATCAGCCAATCCATACCAAGTATTACATCAAATTCATCGAATGATAAAAGCATCAGATTAGCCGAAAAACAATGACCTCAAATCATCAAAGGACAATTCTTACAAACCTTGTCAACTAGCACATACTTGTCTATGGGGTTTGACACTTTTATCACAAATTATGTAGACTCAATAGGCATATTCATACTAGACACCAATTTCATGCAAACATAAGAATGGGTTGATCCCGGATCAATCAAAGCGACAACATGAGTATCATTGAGAGAAAAAGTACCCATAATCACATCAGAAGATGAAGCCTCTTCATGAGCACGAATGGCGTAAGTCCTCGCAAGTGCTCTACCCTCGAATCTCACAGCCAAATCTCTAGGTGCACTCTTGCTACTTGCCCCATTTCCCGGATTTCTCTATGGCCTTCCTCTAGAAGCAGTATTACTAGATCTCGCACTCTGAAATTTCTCTTTTTTAGCTATCTCAGGGCAATCTCTATTGAAATGATCTTGGGAACCACACTTGAAACAAGTTCGATCATTCACTCGACACTCACCGGGGTGATGTCTACTACAATGTAGGCATTAAGGTCTACTAGGTCGAGCATTACCCACACTCGCTATCGAAGTAGTCTGAGCCATATGTTCTGATTATTGTTTCCTATGGTTTTTGTTTGAATACCCAACTGAAGCATTTGATCGAGTATTAAACTCTCTCAATTTCTTAGATGAGGACAGGAATGACTTACCCATTTGTCTTTTCCTCGAGTCTCGAGACTCAAACTCAGCTTTTCTTTTCTCTTTTTCCAACTCTTCAACCTTACAAGCTCGCTCGACAAGTACAACAAATTCTTATAATTCTAGAATGCCGACCAACAATCTAATGTCTTCATTCAGTCTATCTTCAAATCTCTTACACATGATAGCTTCAGTCGAAACACATTCCTGAGCTTATTTGATACGTCTCACAAACTCACGTTCCTACTCCATCACTGTCCTTCGGCCCTGTTTTAACTCAAGAATTTAATTTCATTTCTGATCGATAAACCTTTGGCTAATATACTTCTTATGGGACTCTTTCTGGAAGAATTCCCAATTAACCCGCTATCTTGGTACTACCGACACAAGAGTGTTCTACCATTGATAGGCCGAATCTCTTAGGAGTGACACAACACATCTCATACATTCTTCAGGTGTGTAGGATAGCTCATCAAAGACCCTAATGGTGTTCTCGAGCTAGAACTTGACTTTCTCAGCATCATCATCAGAATTGCCTCAGAATTCTTCGGCCCCGTGCTTTCAAACTTTATCAATCAGAGGCCTGTTCAATCTCATAAAGTCTATAGCTTGAGGTGCTACAGGAACTAGCTGAGGAATAGTTGGAGGGAGGGGGTTGAGCATTCGGGTTCGTTCGAACGAACTCCGTATACCATGTATTCATCATATGGAGAAAGGCTTCCTTAGCCCCTTCTCCTCCTCCCTGACTCACAGTTATGGGTCTACTTTCAACTGGAGCTGCCCCTTGAACAGGAGCCGACGCATTACTTTCTACTTCTATTACTGTATGAAAACACAATTTAAAGTTGCTAGGGGTCATCAAACTATCATAGTTCTTTTATGGCATGTATAGCTAGACTCTTACACACGCTACGTTAGTCCATGAGTCGACTAAATCGTAGCTCTGATACCACTAAATATAACACAATTTACCCGTATTTGACACTAGAACAAGCTACGAGACGTTACCAGACTTATATGTAAGAAATCATGCAAAACCGAGCCATGAATTTCCATCCAAATTTAAAAATTCTCATATACATTCATATCATCCCTAATATGAGCCTATGGGGCCCAAAACATGCATCGAAAGTGGTTCGAGGCTAAACTGATAACTTTAGAAACTTTTGGAAGACTTAGAAAATTTTTCATGAAAAAGTGGTCACACGCCCATGTGACCTTAAGACATGCTCGTGTTCAAATTAGAAGGCATTCTATTTATGACGTCATCATCAAAATGAGGTCACACGGCCAAGTCACACATCCGTGTGCGCGATTAAAATTTTATAATTTTTCATAAAATAGGTGCAAACTTCACACAGCCAGGGCACAAGCCCATGTTCATGGCCATGTCATCCACACGGCTGAGACACAGGCTCGTGCCTCCACCTGTGTGCTCAATACTGGGCATTCTATTTTGCAACAATTAAGGTGCAGGAGACACATGACTAGGACACATGCCCTTGGGCAAGAAGTGTGTCACACACGGCATAGACACACGCCCGTGTGTCTACCCATGTAGACAAAAATAAGGCTATTTACCAAGTTATTTTGCCACCCTTACTTACACCAACCTACACAACCACAAGCAATACAAATCCAAACATATACATAAACCAATTCAACCAAAACCATGTCATCCACACATCAATTACATGCTAATTCCTATCACCTACAACATCTCATGTCTAATCATCTCAAACTATACAAAATCCACATTCATGAAAGACATTAACATATGCATATATATATATACTTAACCAATATTAGCCAATTTCAATGGCCATTTACAAAATGAATCATCCACCATTATAAGCCAACACATTTGGCCAAATTGAATATGACATATAAAAAAAATGACCAAGTCCCTATACATGCCATAACTCAAAATAATGTAATCATAACTACCCAAAGTGTTAAGTTGATAGTGTGAATAGATCTCCAACAGTCTTCGATCTCCAACAGTCTTCGATCCCCGACCTGGCTTGGCATCAGTATAAGACAAGGGAAAAAGAAAGGGAGTAAGCTTTAAAGCTTTGTAAGTTCCTATGCAAATAATAAGCATCACAAACACACTTCAACATATACTCAGCATGAAATAAATTCACATTTTGAAATCTTTTTACAAATAGGTCCTTTTGTCAATTTTCACCAAAAATTACCCAGAAAAAGTTGTTTATCTAGCATTAAACTTGCATAATGTACCATTAGACATTAAAATACATGTATGTAACACATGGGTAAATTTTTAAGCATGAACCATACTTCAAAATAATAGTAGAAATAGGTAAACCGAGTGATAACGATCTCAAAAACATAAGGAGCATTAAAAACAGGGCTAGGCTGCACCTACTATCAAGCTTGAAAGATGACAAAACCCTAGCTATGGTGAGCTTGAGATTATCGGCCAAGGTTGAAGAAGATGGACAAAATTTCGACTTGATTTTCCCTTTTTATTCTTTTGTTTACCAAATGACCAAAATGCCCTTAATGCCTTTCAGTGAAATTTTACCTATCCATGTCCATTTTTGTCCATAAAAATAGAAATTTGTCAAATTGCTATGTAAGACCTTCTAATTAAAAATCCATGGCAATTTCATGCTCAAAGCTTCTAGAATGTATATCTTGCAACTTATTCAATTTAGTCCTAAATTTTGAGTTAGTCACTTTATGCATAAAATTTCTTCATGAAATTTTTACACAATCATGCAATCATGTTATAGAACTCAAAATGTTCATAAAATAATTATTTCTATTTCAGATTTGTGGTCTTGAAACCACTATTCCGACTAGACCCAAAATTGGGATGTTACACTTTATATTTAACCGGGTTTCCATTGAGTTTTGCAGTCTTAAATCCATAAACACATTTAAAATCCAAAATAAAAGCAACAGTCCAAAAGTCCAATTTACATAAAAAAATAACCCAGAAGATAAATAGGAAATAAATACCATACATGAAATTAAAATAATTCAAAAATCATGTGGTCACCCTCGAGTCCTCCACCGCAATGATCTGTCTAAGTCTAGAGATTACCTGTACAGATAAAACGAAAAGGGTTGAGTTTACGTAAACTCAGTGTGTAATCCCCACAGAAGACATGCATACAATCAAACACAACAAACGTCAAATTCAATCTGGGCCTAAGCCCATTTCAATTTCAGTAGCAGTTCGGGCCTTAGCCTATTACAGTTTCAGTATCATATATGCATTAGGGCTTTAGCCAATCACAGTATCAGTAATGCAAATAGTAATCAGTAATAGAGTCCTACCCACCAGCACTCCATGTGGGGTTTAAAACACCCACTCATCCCTACACTCCAAGTAGTACCAAATGCAGCACATATTCAGTATATTGCTGTTGAGCTTCCAGATAATAGGCTTAAAGCCTTTCAGTACACTTCCTCCAAATATCATAATCCCAACCCAATAAAATACAAACATACAATATGTCATGCTTTTATGCAACCATCAGTCTTACACACACACACACACACACACACATATATATATGTCAGTAATCATGCATAATTTATCATGCATCACATACACTCAGATCATACATTAAGGGGTCTAGGTAATGCTTACCGACCCTACAGTAGGTTCACAGTCGGCTTGGGCTAGTCATGAAACCCTAGGAATCATTTCAGATAAATGGACTCACAGGCCCATGTGGCTTGCCTGTGTGGGTCCATACGTCCAGATTGGCCTTGGCCCGTGTGGATCACACGGCTTGGCCCAAATTCCTACACGTCCGTGTGCCCATACGTTCCAAATTAGTCTAGCCCATGTATCGCACACAGCCTACCTAGCCATTACACATCCGTGTCTTGTGCGCACGGCCTGGCCTTATCAATCATACGCCCGTGTTATGGCACACAGCCTACCATACGGGCAACCACATGCCCGTGTGGCATTAACAGTGGGGTTTTCATATTTTACAGAAACCTCAATTTTTACGTAATCGGGTACACACCTGGTATTGAATTGATGCAAACACAATTCTCGAGCCTTCAGAAACCTAAAAACAGTAATCCAAGGCCACTTAGCAACAATTTACGAGCCAACACTAACTCCCAAAAATTACAAAGTGACTTACCGATGAAACGAACACTCCCTAGTGTGAGTTAGGCTAATCGAACGTAACTTTACTACCCACCACGTTCACCTAATCTATAATTATGCAGAAAAGTTCCTTAACATATATACCAAAAACGTCAACACAACAATTACACTTAACCAACGTGTTGAAAAACAAACTAAGTAACCAAAACCCCACTTACCAGAATTGTGTACCTAAATAATGAGCCAATAAGGACAACAATTCAAGGAAGGAAGAAGGAAAAAGGAAAAAAGGAAGACACACACACACAGAGAGAGAGAGAGAGAGGAAAAAAACGTCTTCTTTTGTCTAGAAAAAGAAAATTGGAAAAACCTTACTAGAATTATCCCCAAATCCCCTCTTTTTCTCCACTCATCCACTAACTTTCAACCTCCTCAGACTCCTAGTCCAATCGAAACTCCGTCAGTCAACCGAACAAAAATAAACTCCCATGCTCATGTAGGGATTTCAACACAAGACCCCCAACACATCAACTCACATCTTAACCACTAAACCAGCAAACCCATTCTGATATGGTTTTATAAATAATTTATTATAAGCCCACTGAACAGGGATAGGGTTTATATCAGAAAAAAACCAAAATTTGCCAAAGCTAAGGCTTGAACTTGGGACCTCACACACACCCAAAACACTTAACCACTGAAGCAAATACACAGTTGTGTCCTATTTTTACAAAATAGAAATAGAAATTTTAGGGCGTTACATTGATTTAAATAGTTAAGATGTAAAATGCAAATAAGTAATGTTATAACACACTTGTATCAAGTCAATAATGCTAATTTACTTATTCTTTATTTTTAACATCCTGGAAAGGGACTATGCATTTTCGGTTTAATTGTACGAAATGACATGTCTTAAGTTTTATGAATATATTTTTAACATTTTTGGAAACATGAAAATGCATGGAAATGGGAATGGAAATGAACATTTTTGGAAACCTAGAAATGCATGGAAATGAAAATGGAAATGAACATTTTTGGAAACACCGAAATGTAAGGAAATGATTCAAAATGGAAAGTAAACATTTGGAAACTTGAAATGTAAGGAAATGACAAGTTTACAAAGCCGATCGAAAATTTTTGGAAACTTAGAAATGACCTAGAAATGACGAGTTTTAAGGTTTAAAAGGGGAAATTAAGGCAAGGTGGCCTTAAAAGAAAAAGTTTGTGAAATTTGACACACAAACAAAGCTTGGAAAAGTGGCTCTCAAGATGCCTCTTAGGGCCTATGGAAATGGCGCCATATGCAAGAGGAATGGGCCGAGTTCGAGTCACTTGGGAAGCAAATAAAGGAGGTTTTATTTTTTCTTCCGTAAGACCGAGGTAGACGGCACATGCTTCTAGAAAGGAGGTGTTTTATTTTCATAAATATTCGATTAAAAGGTGATAAATAAAGGATTTTTAAATTGGATTATTTTGAAGAGATAAATGTTGGATTAAACTCTTTTATTTATGATAATTAAAGGATAATGTTATCAGATAGAGGAGTGGTGGCCAAGTAAGGGACTCCTTAGATGATAATTTCGGCTATAAAAGGAAGGAAGAAGGGCTACTCATCAATTTTTGCTTCCTCTCTCTCTCGCCGAATTCTTAGTGCTCTCTCTCTCTTCTTTTCTTTACTTTTGTCAAGCCGAAATTAAGTAATTGTTGGAACCTAGCCGAATATTTTCCTCTCCATTAGAAGCCATAGCCGAATCTCCCTGTGAATCTAAGCAAGGAAGCAGTCGACTGAAGTATTAAGGGGATCTCTCGGGTTTCTACAATTGTCCACTACAAGGAGGAATATTTCAGGATCTAAGGTAAGAAAATATAAGATCCAAAGGTCTTGTTTTAAGTTTTAATGTTAGATTAAACCTAACATGTGATTATAGGGATTTCGACATCCCTAGGAAAGCAAGGATACTTTTCGGGATTTGAGATCATAAAGGTATGTGTTTAAGACATTCGGCCAAGGCCTATTTTAAGTATTTGGATTTATTCCCAAAAGCCGAAACTAACCTATGATGTGTTTTAATGTTGGCCGAATGCAAGAAGGAATACAACAAAGTTTTGGGACTTGATTCTTAAGTCAATCGGCAATAAAGTAGGTTTTCAGTATACAAATCCTACTAGGATTTGGTTTTAAAGCCAAAAAGGTTTATTAATGTGTTTAAATGATTAGCTGAATATAGGAGTTAAGGATCTAAATCAGTAGATCGGTTCTTCAGGATTTCAAGGACTTCGTTAAACGAATCAGATGTATACCCCACACTAACTTTTAATATGATTATGGTAATATGTAATATGTGCATATGGATAAGGTACCGTGTTATGGTACAAAGTACTCAGGTACGTTTCCTACTTCCACTAGGATTATGAAATATGTTATTTATAACATGTGAAAATTTTTAAGAATGTGAATTTAAGTATGATATGCATGATATGGATAATATGGGTCATTCGGGATATATGAAAAAGGGGAAGTGAATGTGATGACTACAGTCTCACTATCTGAATGTGGTGACTTCAGTCACATTATTTAAATGTGGTAACTTCGGTTACATTATCTAAATCTGGTGTCTCTTGACACAATTACATCCGGTGGCTATGCTACAAATTTTATATGGGCGATGAGCACGTCGACTGCAGCGACTGCCTTCGATGGTGTGTAGCGGATGGAGGTTGACTTAGTAGTCCCCACGGTGCGCAGGTTGGTACGGGGATGTGTAGCGGATGGCACCTAGGTTTGGGTTTGGGTTGCATCATCATTTTTATCTGTTATATGAATAAGTATTTGATATGAAAATGTATGCCTGATCTATTGAATTTTAATGTTGTGTACACATTGAGTCTGTTGACTCACCCCATTGTGGGACTATTTTTCAGGTGACGATCAATAATGGACCGGGTTCGGCAAAAGCTTAGGGATGGCCATGCTCAGCTTGAAGTTTTATTCAATATGGATATTTAATTTTATTTAAAGTATTTTAGAATTTTATTTTGGGATTTTACTTAATGTAATAAGGCCATAAGTTACATTTCTTTACTTTTATTTTTCATTACTATGTTACGAATTATTTTCAATTAAAGTTAAGTAAAATTTATTCTTTGAAAATAAACCCTAATTGTTTTGTCACCTTAATTAATTGGATTTTAAAATAAGATAAATGGGTTTTTAACTCAAGGCCAACCCAAAACAATATTTTTTTAAAAATCGCACAAGTTTTCCTCTAGAAATAAAAGAATTTTGAAACCGGTTTACTTAAGGAACATACCAGATCCGGTTCAGGCTCGTGGGCCGAGTTTGGGGTGTTTCAGTTTGGTATCAGAGCCTAGTTTTAAAACTCTCGGCCTGTGGGCTAAGGCCCAAAACGTTTTTAAGACGAGCCCAAATGATTTTCTTATGAAATAAACAGGTTTTCTAGCATGGCACCTAAGTCTACGACCCGCAGTCCACCAGGTAAGTACCCCTAACTATCTGTGTGATTATATGATTTATGGATTATGAAAGGGTAGAAAAGGCATGGAACGTAGAATAGCATGATAGGAACTTGAACCATAGGACTAGTCTACTCAAACACAAACACATAAGACTTAAGGAACGTTGAACAAACCTATGGCTAAGTCACTGAGTTAGGGTGTGGTAACCCCTGTGTGCATGTCTAGGATTGGATCCGAAAGAGCTTGGTATTTAGGCAGTCCTAGTGACTCACCTCCTCTTCGCAGGAATCCTACCTGGTGCGTAGCTTCGGTTCACCCTAACCCAGAGGGCTCAGTAAGTGTGGCAACCTCTGTGCGCATGTCTAGGAACGGTTTTGGTGGGAGCTTGGTATTTAAGTAGTCCGCGTGACTCACCTCCTCTCCATTCGAATCCTGCCTGGTGCATAGCTTTGGTTCACCCTGACTAAGAGGGCTCGGTCATAGGCTGAACACAATAATTAAAACCCGAAAGGGAACTAGTCATGTTTTTTTTTTAAAAAAAAAAAGAGAGAAAAAAAAACCCTAGTTTTAAAACTTTTAAAATCACTCTTTTAATTTGTGAAAAGTATCTTTACAAAATTTTTCGAAAAATTTTTGATTTATGAAAATTACAAAAATACCCTTAGTGGTAAAATTACCAAAATGCCCTTGGCTTATAAAATGTCCAACTACCCAACAGTCTTACTAAAATTTCATTATTTTAAAAGTATTCAAAAACCCTAATTTGCAAACTATCAAAAATATCTTGGTTTTGGAAAATTACGAAATTGCCCTCAACTTACAAAATTACCAAAATGACCCTGATTTCTAAAATTTTTGCAACATCATCGTTTTGAAAAGTACAATTCTCAAAGAGAACCCTCAAAGTTTTACAACTTTTGAAATATCCCTGATTTATTAAATTTTACAAAATTACCCCGGTTTATGAAAGATTACCAAAATACCCCTGAGGTCTAAAATTTCTAAAATACCCCCGGATTTCAAATTTTTTCCAAAAATACCCTCGGAATTTAAAAATACCAAAATACTTTGTGACAAAATCACCAAGGAACTTTTTCTTTTGAAAAATTATGAAAATACCCCTGTAGGATAAATTACGAAAATACCCCTGGGTAGTGGAAAAACAACAACAATGAAAATTACAACGTTTCTTTGAATGAACAAAAGTTCATAATTGTTTGATGGATGGATGAATGAATGAAAGACTGTGTGCATGTATGAATACGAAAGAACCACTCCTAAATTCCTTTTCATAAAACTCCTTCGCGGGTAAACAAGTGAAACAAAAGTACTAATTCATAAAACTTCTTAATCAGATCATGACGTTAGAAATGAGCTCTAGAGGACATGGTCGTCGTGGACGAGGTAGAGGAAGGATGACTGTGTCAGAACCCGTTAGATCGGGTCAAGGGTCTGACAATGAGATACCACCGCCACCACCACCTTTGTTGTTGGTGTTGAGCAACAAGCTCGTCGACGGAAGATGCCGTGTGTCGCAGTCGTGGCCGCGAGTTTTGGAATTGGTGGCTGGTGCAGGTGGAAATTCGGGAACACGTAAGTCGCGGCTCGAACGGCCCCGAGCTAATGGAGCGGAAATGTTTCGAGGAGTATTCGAGTGGCACCAAAGATACCGAAAATCGTTGGAAGGAACAGAGCGCATCATGGATGAGATTGATTTGACCCCTAAGGAAAAGTTGAAAGGGATGGTGGCACTGTTAAGCGATGAAGCGTATCAATGGTGGTTAACTGTTCGGGATGGTGCCACGGCTGAGGATCTGACCTGGGAATATGTTAAGGAAGCATTTCAGAAGAAATATGTGGGAACCAGGTATACAGATGAGCAAAGGAAGGCTTTTCTGGAGCTGGAGCAAGGGAGCAAGTCTGTTGCGGAATATGAAGCTGAATTCCTAAGGTTGAGCGGCTATGCTCGAGGAGTAGTAGCAGCTGAGCATGACGCTGTGTCCATTTTGAGGACAGACTGAGAGACGATCTGAGACTGTTGATAGCACCACATCAGGAGCGGGAGTTCTCTGCTTTGGTAGAAAAGGCCAAGGTGGCCGAGGGGATTAAGGATTCTACCAAGCAGGCTGTGGATAGGAGTAAGCCCAAAAGAGGTTTTGGACCATCTGGAAAGGTTTATAAGAGGCCTAGAATTGATGGGCCGCGAAATCAGCAAGCTGGTACAGGATGGCAGTATCGTCCTTGTGAGCATTGTAGAAAGAAGCACTTAGGGAGGCTTTGGGAAAAAGACGGAGGATGTTTTGGTGTGGGTCCAAGGACCATATGCTCAAGGATTGTCCCAAGAAACCAGATGAGAGTCGACCGGTAGCTCAGACTGTTAGTTAGGCTGGTAGAGACGGACAGCAGCCTCAACGGGGTCGTGGTTCGGGCAACAGAGATAATGGTGTTGACAGAGGCCGTGGAACACAGGGCCGAGGTGCTGCTAATGCTGAGGCAAGGCAATCGGGTTTGGTTTATGCGGTTCGCCGGAGGGAGGATGGTGACGCGCCGGATGTTATAATTGTACGTTCTTTATTTTTGACAAGCCCTATTTTGCTCTAATTGATGTGGGCTCGACCCATTCATATGTTGCATGTAGTGTAGTGGAAACACTAGACCTAGACTCTGAACTCTCTGATAGGTAGATGACTGTAGTAAGCCCATTAGGCCAAACTGTAGTGGTAGATAAGATTTTTCGGAATGTACCCCTAGAGATTCAGGGAGTGAACTTTCGGGCTGACTTAATGGAGCTACCCTTCAGAGAGTTTGAACTTATCCTCGGAATGGACTGGCTAGTAGAACACCGAGCCGTGTTAGATTGTGCGGCTAAACGAATGGAACTAAGGACCTCGGAGGATGAAGTAGTAGTAATGGTTGGAGAAAGGAGGAACTACTTGTCTAACGTAGTTTCGGCGCTGAAGGCGGAGAAAATGGTTAAGAAAGGGTGCAAGGCATTCCTAGCCTTCGTAAGTGCGTTGGTGGAAAGGAAGAAGGTGTTAGCCGAGTTAGAACGGTCAAGGACTTTGAAGATGTATTTCCGGAGGAACTACCAGGAATATCCCCAGATAGGGAGGTGGAATTTGGAATAGATTTGCTACCGGAAACAGCTCCTGTGTCAATCGCTCCATACCGAATGGCGCCAAAGGAGTTAGTGGAGCTCAAGGCTCAAATCCAAGAGTTGTTGGATCGTGGGTTCATCCGACCCAGTGTTTCTCCATGGGGAGCACCGGTCCTATTTGTGAAGAAGAAGGACGGAACTATGCATATGTGCATAGATTACCGTCAGTTGAATAAGCTGACCATTAAGAACAAGTATCCTTTGCCAAGGATCGATGACTTGTTCGATCAGCTGAAGGGGGCCGCAGTGTTTTTAAAGATCGACTTAAGGTCAGGATATCATCAGCTAAAGGTGAAGGAGGCTGATATCCATAAGACCGCTTTTAGGACAAGATACGGCCATTTTGAGTTTGTAGTGATGCCGTTTGGGTTGACGAACGCTCCAGCCACGTTCATGGACATGATGAATAGGGTTTTCCAACCCTATTTGGATAGGTTTGTCGTTGTGTTCATCGATGATATCTTGGTGTACTCTAAGTCTGAAGAGGAGCACGATGAACATCTCCGAGTTGTGCTGCAACTATTAAGGGAAAAGAAGCTTTATGCCAAATTCAGCAAGTGTGAATTTTGGCTTAAGGAGGTGGAATTCTTAGGACATGTGGTATACGTAGAGGGAATAAGAGCGGACCCTAGGAAGATCGAAGCAGTTTTGGATTGGAAACCACCTAGGTCCGTGGCTGAAATTCGAAGTTTCTTAGGTTTTGCAGGCTATTACAGAAGGTTTGTGGAAGGGTTCTCGTCTATAGCCGCGCCTTTGACAAAGTTGCTAAGGAAGGAAGCACCCTTTGAATGGACTAATAAGCAGCAGGAGAGCTTTGAAAAGCTTAAAAAGGTGTTGACGGAAGCTCCAGTGTTAATCCAGCCAGAGGCAGGAAAAGATTTTGTGGTGTACTGTGACGCTTCGCATACGGGGTTAGGCTGTGTGCTAATGCAAGATGGAAAAGTGGTCGCTTATGCATCTCGGCAATTAAGGCCGCATGAGGTTAACTACCCAACTCATGACTTGGAGCTGGCAGCAGTGGTTTTCGCCCTTAAGGTTTGGAGGCACTACCTTTATGGAGAAAGGTCAGTTATCTACACAGACCACAAGAGTCTTAAGTACTTGTTGACTCAGAAGGAGTTGAACTTGAGGCAACGAAGGTGGGTGGAATTGTTGAAGGACTACGATTGTTCGATAGAATATCATCCGGGCAAGGCGAATGTGGTAGCTGATGCCCTAAGTAGGAAGGTTGTGTCGGATCTAAGGGCTTTGTTCGCTCACTTAAGTCTGTATGATGATGGAAGCCTGTTGGCAGAGTTGCAAGTCAAGCCCACATGGCTGAAGGAGGTGAAAGAGGGACAGTTGGCGGATAAGGACCTAAGTGTTAAGTTACAGCAAGTACAGAACGGAGAATTAAAGGATTATGGCGTCAATGATGAAAGTGTATTGTGCTACAAAGGGAAGGTCTGTATGCCGAGGGACAAGGAGTTGAGACAGAGGATCCTTCGGGAAGCGCATAGTAGCCCTTATGCTATGCATCCCGGAGGCATTAAGCTGTATAGAGAGCTAAGGGAACAATTTTGGTGGTCTAATCTTAAACAAGAAGTTACTGAATTCGTGGGAAAATGTCTGACGTGTCAGCAAGTTAAGGCTGAACACCAAGTCCCATTAGGATTGCTTCAACCAATCGAAATTCCACAATGGAAGTGGAAGAGAATTACCATGGACTTCGTTAGTGGGCTTTCCCTTACGCCTACTAAGAAGGACTCGGTATGGGTGATAGTGGACCGTTTGACCAAATTCGCGCACTTTATTCCAGTAAGAGTTGATGATTCTCTTCATAAATTGGCTAAGTTATATGTGGCGGAAATCGTGAGGTTACATGGAGTACCGGTATCAATCATCTCTGATAGGGACCCAAGGTTTACGTCTCGGTTTTGGAAGGCACTTCATCAAGCTTTAGGCACTAAGTTGGACTTCACTACGGCTTTTCATCCACAATCGACGGCGATCAACGAAAGTTATACAAGTGTTGGAGGATATGCCGAGAGGTCAGTGATGGATTTCCGAGGAAGTTGGGAAGATTACTTGCCTCTAGCTGAGTTCGCCTACAACAATAGCTATCAGGATAGCATTCGGATGGCACCATATGAAGCATTGTATGGTAGGAAGTGTAGAACACCTACTTGTTGGACTGAGTTAGGAGAACGTCGAGTTTGGGGTCCAGAGTTAGTGGCAGAAACTGAAGAGAAGGTTGAGTTAATTCGGGCACGGTTGAAGGAAGCCTCTGATAGGCAGAAGTCGTACTCAGACCTCAAGCGGAAGGAAATAGAGTTTGAAGTTGGAGACCGAGTGTTCTTGAAAGTCTTGCCTTGGAGGAAGGTTATGAGGTTCGGTCGCAAAGGGAAGTTAAGCCCAAGATTTATAGGGCCCTATCGAGTACTGAAGCGAGTTGGGCCAGTGGCATACCAGTTGGAGTTGCCACCAAAGTTGCAGCAGATGCACGACGTATTCTATGCATCCATGCTACGTCGCTACCCATCAGATCTGTCTCATGTGGTACCTGTTGAAGAGGTGGAGCTAAGGCCAGACTTATCCTACGAGGAAGAGCTGATTTGGATCTTGGAACGTAATGTGAAAGTACTACGAAGGAAGTCAGTTCCTCTAGTCAAAGTGTTATGGCGCAATCATGGATCGGAAGAAGCTTCGTGGGAGTCAGAAGAGACAATGCGACAACAATACCCTCAATTATTTTAGTTAGGAAATTTCGAGCACGAAATTATTTTAAGGGGGGTAGAACTGTAACATCCTGGAAAGGGCCTATGCATTTTCGGTTTAATTGTACGAAATGACATGTCTTAAGTTTTATGAATACATTTTTAACATTTTTGGAAACATGGAAATGCATGGAAATGGGAATGGAAATGAACATTTTTGGAAACCTAGAAATGCATGGAAATGAAAATGGAAATGAACATTTTTGGAAACCTGGAAATGTAAAGAAATGATTCAAAAATGGAAAGTAAACATTTCTGGAAACTTGGAAATGTAAGGAAATGACAAGTTTACAGAGCCGATCGAAAATTTTTGGAAACTTAGAAATGACCTAGAAATGACGAGTTTTAAGGTTTAAAAGGGGAAATTAAGGCAAGGTGGCCTTAAAAGAAAAAGTTTGTGAAATTTGACACACAAACAGGCTTGGAAAAGTGGCTTGAAGATGCCTCTTAGGGCCTATAGAAATGGCGCCATATGCAAGAGGAATAAGCCTGAGTTCGAGTCACTTGGGAAGCAAATAAAGGAGGTTTTATTTTTGCTTCTAGAAGACTGAGGTGGACGGCACATGCTTCTAGAAAGGAGGTGTTTTATTTTCATAAATATTCGATTAAAAAGGTGATAAATAAAGGATTTTTAAATTGGATTATTTTGAAGAGATAAATGTTGGATTATACTCTTTTATTTATGATAATTAAAGGATAAAGTTATCAGATAGAGGAGTGGTGGCCAAGTAAGGGACTCCTTAGATGATAATTTCGGCTATAAAAGGAAAGAAGGAGGGCTACTCATCAATTTTTGCTTCCTCCTCTCTCTGTCGAATTCTTAGTGCTCTCCTCTCTTCTTTTCTTTTCTTTTGTGAAGCCGAAATTAAGTAATTGTTGGAACCTAGCCGAATATTTTCCTCTCCATTAGAAGCTATAGCCGAATCTCCCTGTGAATCTAAGCAAGGAAGCAGTCGACTGAAGTATTAAGGGGATCTCTCGGGTTTCTACAACTGTCCACTACAAGGAGGAATATTTCGGGATCTAAGGTAAGAAACTATAAGATCCAAAGGTCTTGTTTTAATTTTTAATGTTAGATTAAACCTAACATGTGATTATAGGAATTTCGACATCCCTAGGAAAGCAAGGATACTTTTCGGGATTTGAGATCACAAAGGTATGTGTTTAAGACATTCGGCCAAGGCCTATTTTAAGTATTTGGATTGATTCCCAAAAGTCGAAACTAACCTATGATGTGTTTTAATGTTGGCCGAATGCAAGAAGGAATACAACAAAGTTTTGGGACTTGATTCTTAAGTCAATCGGCAACAAGGTAGGTTTTCAGTATACAAATCCTACTAGGATTTGGTTTTAAAGCCAAAAAGGTTTATTAATGTGTTTAAATGATTGGTCGAATATAGGAGTTAAGGATCTAAATCAGTAGATTGGTTCTTCGGGATTTCAAGGACTTCGTTAAACAAATCGTGTGTGTTTTACACTAACTTTTAATATGATTATGGTAATATGTAATATGTGCATATGGATAAGGTACCGTGTTATGGTACAAAGTACTCAGTGCACGCGTTTCCTACTTCCACTAGGATTATGAAATATGTTATTCATAACATGTGAAAATTTATAAGAATGTGAATTTAAGTATGATATGCATGATATGGATAATATGGGTCATTCGGGACAGATGAAAAAGGGGGAAGTGAATGTGATGACTATGGTCCACTATCTGAATGTGGTGACTTCGGTCACATTATCTGAATGTGGTAACTTCGGTTACATTATCTGAATCTGGTGTCTCTTGACACAATTACATCTAGTGGCTATGCCACAAATTTTATATGGGCGATGAGCACACGATCGCAAATGTGGCGCTTCGATGGTGTGTAGCGGATGGAGGGTTGACTTAGTAGTCCCCACGGTGTGCAGGTTGGTACGGGGATGTGTAGCGGATGGCACCTAGGTTTGGGTTTGGGTTGCATCATCATTTTTATTTGTTATATGAATAAGTATTTGATATGAAAATGTATGCCTGATCTATTGAATTTTAGTGTTGTGTACACATTGAGTCTGTTGACTCACCCCATTGTGGGACTATTTTTCAGATGACGATCAATAATGGACCGGGTTCGGCAAAAGCTTAGGGATGGCCATGCTCAGCTTGAAGTTTTATTCAATATGGATATTTAATTTTATTTAAAGTATTTTAGAATTTTATTTTGGGATTTTACTTGATGTAATAAGGCCATAAGTTACATTTCTTTACTTTTATTTTTCATTACTATGTTACGAATTATTTTCAATTAAAGTTATTACGAATTATTTTCAATTAAAGTTAAGTAAAATTTATTCTTTGAAAATAAACCCTAATTGTTTTGTCACCTTAATTAATTGGATTTTAAAATAAGATAAATGGGTTTTTAACTCAAGGCCAACCCAAAACAATATTTTTTTAAAAATCGCACAAGTTTTCCTCTAGAAATAAAAGAATTTTGAAACCTGTTTACTTAAGGAACATACCAGATCCGGTTCAGGCTCGTGGGCCGGGTTTGGGGTGTTTCATTATTCACATCCAATAGATTCCATAAGTTCTTGTACATGGCAATAGCATTTCATATGACAATTTAGTAAATCAACTCATACAATGGCACAATTCATCTCTATTTCCATTTCATGAATTCATTGCTAATAATTCAATCAATATTCACAACAAAAACTACCATTTCATAATCCATTTCACATTTCATTTCCTTTTCTCAACCTTGTTATTCCAATATCAAACACATCGATTTTATTGTTTATTTTCCCTTATTAACACGACTCAGACTCGGACGGATACACGGATCCAACCAACACACCAACACACAAATTTGGCACCCAATGCCTCATCGTATAAATCTGAAGCAAGTTGCGCACAACGCCATATTAAGTTGACACCCAGTGTCTCATCAGTTAAACCGAAGTAGATTGGCAACCAATGCCTCATTGACTCAAGGTCAAAGAAATCTCTAAACTCTTCTTATCCTATGGCATGCCATCTATATCCGACTTAGTCTAAAATAGTTAATATGGTTTCATTTCACTTTTCAATACAACCAATATCCCAATTTCATATATGTACATGATTACATATAAGCATATATTCAAGTTGGTAGCAACCACAATTTCTCAATACACATATTTATTTCAATATTCATAAAAGCACCACATTTCTTAATATTCATAATCAGTTCATTTTAATCATCAATTGATTCAATTTAGCCCAAAATACAAGAGTTCTCACCTCAAATACTTACCATATGCAAACAAATCAATAAGCAATAATTTGTTATTTATTTCAGATTATAAAAACACAAATTGTATATTCCGAGCTACTCGATGTTGACCTTGTCTTTCCCCTTCTTACTCGAGGATTCTGGAATGAAGTTCACTATGGAATAAAATAATTACAATAGATTAAGAATATACAACTCAATTTTTATTAAATTTCAAATTTTATACTATATTTTGCTTAATCTTCAATTTAGCCCCTAAATCGAGACTAATTAAATCTCTACATTTAACCTCAAATTTTTATACTAATTTCACTCTAAGCTAATTTTTCTCCTTATTTTCAATTCTACCCATAAAATTTGAATTTTTCAAAATTTGGTCCATATTGTTCAAAATCAACAATTAACTCTACAATTTAGTCCTTTTTCATTTCTAACATTAAAATCTATCAAATTAACCATTAAAATTCTAACAAATCAACAATGGTAACGTCATCAGCCTTGAACAATGCTAAAAATTATAACATGGGTCGGCTAACTCTAAGTACTGGGATTCCAAAAACATAAAAATTACAAGAAAATGGACTAAATTGACTAACCAATTTGGATTTGAACCCCTAGCCATGCGTCTCCCTTGCTATTTTGTTTCTTTCTTCTTTCTTTTAATGTTTACATGAAATAAATCCATCCCCTTCCACTTTCATTCTTATTTCACTTATTTTACTTTAATTTTTTATTTATTATTATAATATATATTAAAGCTAACTTAAATGTATAATATATATAATATACATAACATTAATGGCCTTCCACTAAAACTAAACTGAGGGTATAATTGCTACTTTAGCCCCTTTAATTTATTTTAAATCTATAATTCAACTTTTAGCCCTTACGCAATTTAGTCCTTGTACCTTAATAGCTCATAGTTTCCTAAAAATTACTAATCCAAAATCAAAAGATTAATTCATATCTAATATAATTACGTAAATATCTAATAAAAATATTTATCGATTCGATCTACAGAAATTGAATCCCAAAACTACACTTTTCGTCTCCCCTAACTATTGAGTCATTACAATTCTCCGCCGAATAAATTTTGTCCCCAAAATTTACCTAAAGAGATAGGGATATTGGAAACTCATCATCTCTTCTGGCTCCCAAGTCACTTCCTCGACACTATGACTACGCCAAAGAACTTTCACTAACGGAACATGTTTATTACGTAACTCTTTTTCCTCATGAACTAAAATTTCAACCGATTCCTCTTCATAAGACAAATCCGATTGAATTTCTATATCTTCCATTGAAATAATGTAGGACCGATCTGATCGATACCTCCTAAGCATTGACACATGAAATGCATCGTGCATTTTCTATAATTATGCAGGTAAAGCCAATCGATAAGCAACAGGTCCAACTCTTTCTGTGATTTCATATGGCCCAATAAAACGAGGACTTAGTTTCCCTTTTCGATTGAACCTTAGGACTTTCTTCCATGGAGAAACCTTTAGAAATACCTTGTCTCCAATAGAAAACTCAATATCTTGATGTTTCAAGTCTGCGAACGATTTCTGTAATAGCCCATTTTGAGTTAAATCAGAACAGTGGTTTTGGGACCACAAATCTAAAGTTGAAATAATTATTTTATTATTATTTTAGTATTTGTGGCATGATAATATGTTTTTGTGAAAATTTCATTAAGAATTTTTATCATTTGATTGGTCAATTTGATAAAAGGACTAAATTGCATAAAGTGAAAAAGTGATGTTCTAATAGTTAAAGGTATTAAATGTCTATGGAATATTAAAGTGGAGGTCCTTATATTGTAATTTGACCATTATAATGGTGAGTGGACAAAGATGGACTTTAAAGGTTAATGTGTAAAGTTAAATTAGTAATTTATGTGTTAAAGTTAATATAATAAAACAAATAAAGCAATTTAGTGCTTTCATCTTCTTCCCTAGTCGAATATTGAAGAATAGAAAAGCAAAAATTTAGGTTTCATTCGACCATGCATGTATAGCTAATTAAGGTATGATTTTCGTCATGTTTTTAATGATTTCTATGTTTTTGAGATCGTTGCAGCTTAGTCTAGCTAGCCCAGGGACTATTTTGCAAATCTGTTAAATATTTTGAATGTTTACATTGATTAATACATGTGTGTTTTGATGTTTTGTGATAGATTATGAATGGTTGTTGATAGATAAACAAGTTTTGTTAAGTGATTTTTGGTAAAAATTGAAAATAGGGATTAAATTATGAAATGTAGAAACTTTGTGGTTAAAATGTGAAATGAATGAAAAATATGGGCTGCTAAAGACCTAATTGAAATTCGTCTAGCATGGGTTGTGATTGAATTGTGTGAATTTGTGATTTTATGAAATAGGGACTAATGTGTAAAAATGTGAAACATTAGGGGGAAAAGTATAAATATGCCTAAATGTGTATTTTGGACTTAATTGAATAAAGTAGTGATTGAATAAGCTAAACTTGATATTATATAGATCAAGAAAAGTGTTATACGAACATAGATCGAGGAAAGAAGAAGATCTCGGATTAGTTGACCTGTGTCATCGTTTTTACGTCTAAGGTAAGTTCGTATGTAATAAGCATTGTTATAATTATTCTTTAAATTCTTTGATAATGCGTAAATTGTGTATACTAGACTACAATCATGTTTGACGATGATTCGACTACTTGTGGGCACTTAGTGTGCTATATTGAGATAGATTTGGCTATGTATGGCACTTAGTGTGCGAGATTGAGATAACTTTGGCTATGTGTGGCACTTAGTGTGCGAGATTGAGATAGCTTCAACTATGTATGGCACTTAGTGTGCGAGATTAAAATAGCTTCGGCTATGTATTGGCACTTAGTGTGCGAGATTTTGAGTATTCAACATTATTCCTTATAGGTATGAGTTTGTTACGGATTGGTACAGGTTTGTATATGAATCATACGAGCTTTAAATTGAAGAAGTTATGAAGTTTGCATATAAGCATATGATTAAGCATGTGGAAGGTTTGTTAGTTATCATGAATTACATGTTAATAAGTTGAAATTGATGATTTGTGTATTTATGATTTGTTGAGTTTATTTGATATGGGCTTACTAAGCTATAAAGCTTACTTTGTTTATTTTTTTCATGTTTTATAGTGATTTCAAAGTTAGCTCAGATTCGAGGATTGTCGGAGACGACGTTACACTATCCAACCATCACTTTGGTACTTTTGAGCTTATGGTTTGGTCATATGGTATGTATAGGATTATGGTCATTTTGATACGTATTTTGGTCGTGAGTTTTGCCATTAGAGATGGCTTGTGAATGGTCATGTTTTGGTTTTTATATATAGCCATGAGACTTGGCTTAACTTGGTTAGTTTGGTTATGTATATATATAAGTGTGCATATGGTTTGTGTTATGTGATTGAGGTTGGTTTTGCAATGTTATTGGTAGTTGAAATTATAGATGTCAAATGGTTGATAATTGAGAAGTTATGTGCTTGTGAATTGGTGCATGATGATGCATATTTGGAAAGGTTTAATTAGATGATTTGAATATGTGAAGTTGGTATGATTTGAATAAGTAAAACATGAGATAATAAGCATGTTAGTTGTTGCAATTGAAATGGTATGTTTTAGTCTTAATTGCGATTGAATTGGATGTCCACTTATGTTATGAATTAGTACCATTTGAATTGTGTAGGTGTGCACAAATTTGGGTGCAAATTGGCTTGGTAAATAGCCTATTTTTGTCCACACAGGCAGAGACACGGACGTGAGTCTCAGCCGTGTGTGACACACAGTCATGTTACATGGTCGTGTGTCCCCTAGTGTGGAAATTAAAATCAAGTCAGTATGCTCCACACAACCTCACACACGGGCGTGTGACTTGGCTGTAACAGCCCAATTACGACACTAATCGGAACGGTGGTTTCGGGACCATGAATCCGAGTTCAAAAAAAAATACTTAAGAATTATTTTCGGTGTTAATTATATGTGAATTAGTATGTGTGAAAATTTAATATTAAATATTTGAATGTTATGTGTTTAATTGAATAAAAGGATCAAATAGTTAAAGTAGTAAAAGTGGTGAGTATGAAATTGGAAAGGTCAATTGAATTGTCTTATTTCATGTGAGGACTTGCATGTCAATTTTCCCATATTCCATAATAGTGGACGGTAATGATGATGGGGAAAGACATTTAAGCATTTTAAAATTTTAGTTATTATATTTTAAGAATATTATAATATGTATTATATTGATAAAAATAAAAGAACATGGAAAATTCATTTTTCTCTCTCTTTCTTTCATCTTCCTCACAGATTTCTTCAAGAAAAGAAGAAAATGGATGCTCCCTCATTCGGCCATTGCATGTGTTTGTAAGGTAAGGAATTGAGCTTTATTTTTGAAAATCATAACATAATTGAGTTGGTTACCTTGAGTACTATCAAAATCCTTTAAAAAATTTTAAGGTTAAGCATGTTTAGATTCGACCAAGGGGGTGCATTTGTGGTTTGTTGTGTCGATGAATACAAGCCGAGTTGAGGAAAAGATTTAGATGAAATGGAGATTAGATTTTAAATGGTATGGATGCTATGGAGGTTATTTAATTTGAGCATAGAGATGCTCTTTACATTCGGCTAAATGTTGGTGTGAACATGTATGAAGTTTATTTAGTTAAATTGTTTGGTTATATATGTATATATATTGAAACATGTATGGATTGAAATGGCATATTCGATCATAGGGATGAAGAAATAAATTGTTTTAGATTATATATATATATTAATGAAATGTCGAAAGGGTTAAGATGCTAATCAAGGGAAAATTGAATTGATGAAAGGGCTAGAAGTATTCGGACCTCATTAAATATTAGTTATATCTTGAATTTTGTAGTTTTGCTGCTTTGAGGACTTGCGAAAAAAAAGGGGGTAAACTATAAGAGTAAAATGGTAGAATTTTATAATTCTTAGTATTGAATTAAATTGAATAGAAATTATTTTTAAATGAGCTTAATTGAACTCTATTCTAGACCAGGGCGAAAAGAACAGGAATCGGATCGGTACAACTAAATTAATCGAGTAGTAGGAAGATTTTTAACCTCTCAATTACCAAGTAAGTTTATAAGTAATTAAATTTAAACCAAGTAATTCTTATAGTAGAATACTTACTCTCAATCGAAAATGTATGTATATATATATATATACAAATTTTTATTGCCGAATGAGACATGGAACTTAATTGTGTTGGCTGATCGATATGTATTGGTTATTAGATATTTTGATTTGTGGAATTGAGTATATTGGTAGGTAAATTGCCGGAAGTAACATAATATGGAAATTCATTATATATATAATTGATTTAGAAAGGAGCTAAATATGAATATGTAATGAGATGGATATTTGTACCTAATGTATGATCAATAATACATATTTCTGTATATGTATTTGGGTTGTGCCGAATGTGAACGTATGACCTATGGAAATTGGATTGTTGTTATTGGGTAATTATATATATACACACATGAGTATGAAATTTTGATAGGTTTGGATTGTATAAATAATTATGGGTTGATTAGTATTTAATTGTGGAATATGAAGTGAGCAATGGTAGTGATTGAATAAATAACTACACGCTTAGCTAAGCAATGACTCTATGTGAGCGATACTATTTAGAAGTGGCACTGTGTGTGCGGACATGTTATGTAACGGCTCTATGTGAGCGATACGTTATAAAAAGTGGCACTGTATGTGCGAACATGCTAAGTAACGGCTCTATGTGAGCGATATGTTATAGGAAATGGCACTGTGTGTGCGGAAAATGCTAAGTAACGGCTCTATGTGAGCGATACGTTACGGGAAGTGGCACTGTGCGTGCGGTCATGTTAAGTAACGGCTCTATGTGAGCGAAACGTTACGTGTTTGTACTACGTGTGCGGATTTTCAGATTTTCCTAAAGACGGAAACACTTAGTGGAAGTAAACGGAAGTGTCAGGTATTTATGTTATACGATAGTTCACTTTCAATGTAAATCGGGTAAGTTATTTTGTGTGGAAATTCAATATGTGATTACTTGGATTTATTTGATGACCAAATATGTATGATTTTGATTGATGATGATATGTTATGTGTATGAATGTTGCAACCTAATCCATATTTGAGTTAAGTAAATGAGACACTGTTAAGTTGCTTGTATATAGAAATACTACCTCTTTGCTTATAACTTACTAAGCTATAATAACTTACATGGTGTGTTTGTTATAACGTACCATAGGTGTTTCGAAGTCAAAGCTCAAGCTCGGGAATCCCTGTCGAAGTCAAGCATACTATCAACTATTTTGGTACCTCTTTTAAGAATGAACTTATGTAACACCCCTTACCCGAAACCATCGCCGGAATTGAGTAAGAGGCATTACTAGACTTGACTACAAATTCAGGACATAAAAACTTAAAGCTGTCAAAACTGCATCATGCTGGATAATTTGACCATAACTCGAGTTACCCAACTCGAAATTTAGATCCGTAAATTTTCCTAGAAACTAGACTCATATAAGAATTTTCCATAATTTTTCCAGAATTTTTGGTCTGGTCAATCAATACCAGATTTTTCTTAAAGTTTCCCCTGTTTCACTGTTGATGATTCTGACCTGTCTCTACAAAAATACAGTTATCTCATTGCAAAAATTTCCTATAATGTTCTTGTTTATACCAATGAAAAATACACTCATTAAGGGTTTTACACATATAAACCATGCTTCCTAATTATTTTTGTACAATTTTTGACAATTTTTCCAAAACAGAACAGTGACTCACGAATTCGTTCAGAGCAGGTCTCACTAAAACTGAATTACCTCATAATATATAAATCTTTTGCCTACTCTGTTTCTTTCATGTAGAAATAGACACAATAAGGTTTAATTCCATATCTCATTCACCTTTTAATTCAATATACCCTATTTTTAGTGATTTTTCTAACTCACACCACTGCTGTTACTACAAGCTGTTTTGTTGCATTTTATGAAAGACTAGCTTCTAACCGAACCTACCTACATTCCTAATTCAAGGATTCATTTCGTATATAAACATTTCCTTAACAAAATGATTAAACTTTGATTAAGAAAGCATAAACCTTGCCATCAAGAACCAACATACACATCAAAAACACAACAACGCATTTAACTAGAAATTTAGCCATATTCGCATGGCCATTATATACAAGAACCTTAAAATTTCATCAAGACAAAGACCAAGTCCTTCCTATACATGCCTTCATTTAAAACCAAAATAAAAGAGTACCCAAAATGTAGATTGATAGTGTGAGCGACTTTTCCGAACGATCCCGACGAGCTTGTAGCTTGCCTAATCTATAAAACAGAGGAAACATTTCACGATATAAGCTTGCTAGCTTAGTAAGTCCTAATTTCATAAAAATATAACATTGAAACACTAACAATTCAATTTCTACAACTCAACTTGTACTATGCTCATTTTCATTATCAAGCTTTCAATTTCATATCCATGTAACTAAGTATGAGATTGATAGGAAAGTTTCTCCTTACCCACATATTTATGATCAAAATATTCGTTCGTAATCCGATCTTTAAAACCCAATGTGTCATCATATAACCATAGGTACCATTATTCATATACTTGGATATCAATTATTATAACATGTTATTAATTATACAACCACTCTTGTGGCCGAATACACCTAGTCTTATATTTACATATTAAACGGCCAAAATCACGATACCACATCATTTATCAATAGAACCGAGAAATACATACCATTGGTAATAATCACTGAATCACTAGTTTACCTTATCTTAATTAAGTAAGAAACTCATTCCTACTTTACATACTCACCTGAGCCGTTAACTCGACATATTTGCTTTAATTCGCCTTGAACATAAATTTCGGTTTCTATTTTGTAAAGCACATCACCGGCATCAAGCCTGCTAGGCGTAGAAGCCCGAATAATAACACCGGCACAAGGCCTGCTAGGCATAAAAGCTCGATAAATAACACCGGCACAAGGCCTGCTAGGCGTAAAGCCCGATAAATAACACCGGCACAAGGCCTGCTAGGCATAAAGCCCGATTATGTCACCGGCACGAGGCCTGCTAGGCATAAAGCCCGATTATGTCACCGGCACGAGGCCTGCTAGGCATAAAGCCCGATTATGTCACCGGCACGAGGCCTGCTAGGCTCGAAGCCCGAATGTCAGAATATTTTTACATGCTTTTCAAATTTCACTATACATATCGAATCATATACATTTATTCCCATTGCATTAAATAAATTTGAAATCAATCCAATCCATCATTATCACATTCGGCCAACTCATGGTTTTACACCAAGCTTATACAAATTTTATCATTCACTAGATATGTAAATGATCTTTAAATATAAAGTAGCTCAAGAACTTACTTATTCACCTTACATTAGCCAAAATAATTTCCATCACATACTCAACATAAATCATCAACCAATATATCAATATACATTCGGCCATGAGGTAATTGGATACTAACATTCATAAAATTTTTTTAATAGTCAAGATAACCATAATTAATTCTTTGACATGATTTAACTAAAGGACTTACCTTAGAAGTCGATAGATTCGAAATCTCCAACTATTCGTTTAGTTTACCTTTTCCTCGCTCCAAATTCTTCTCCTTTTGTCCTTGATCTAATTCGGTTCAATTAAACCAATTTAACCACATTTTCATTCAATTTAAAAACAAAATCATATAATATAAAATTTGTAACCAAATATAATAGCTAAATTTTCATTTCATCTCAATTAAATCCATGAATACTTGATTGCACATTTTACCCTTTTTGTCCCCCGACATTTACAACTCTTCCAATGAAGTCTTTAAAGCACAAAACACAAATTACATGGAATTTAAGTTCCTTCCTCAAGAGCCGAATGTATCTCTAGCTAATACAAGTCCTTACAAACTATTTTTTTTTTGTTTTCATTTTAATTCCCCAACTAATTATTCTAACTTCCCCATTTTCACTAAAAGTCCAAGAACAAAATTTACTACTTTATCACCTATCATCAAAATTTTACCATTTAACAACTAAATCATCAAGCTTTCTTCCATGGTACTTCATGAAAATCACAACCAAAACGCATTTTTTTTTTTACATGGGCTATATAAAGCTCTTGATAACCATTTCAAAATGCCATCAATTATCAAAATTATCAAACACACATACCTATTTTAGCTTGAAGTAGCCGAACATGAGAGAGAGCTTTTTCTCTTCTTTTTCCTTTAGCAAATTTTCGATAATAAAGAATAAAGGAATAAAGATGAACCCCCTAGTTGTTTTATGTTTCTTTATTTTATTAACATGCTCACCTTATTAACTTATTATTATAACATATAAACTACTAATTTCTTAGCATGCTTACCTTATTAACTTATTATTATAACATATAAACTACTAATTTCTTAGCATGCTTACCGTCCCTCTACTTTGCTTTTTAGGAAATTTGACATGCAAATCTATTCTTGCAAGAAACAATTCAATTTGCCCCTTTTATTAGCTAATAATCGGCCATGAGAGAATGAAGGAGATAGTGGCCTTATTTTATGTTTTATCTAACATTTACACTAACTTTATTTCTTTATAAAAGTACTAACATAAGCATAAAATAAAAATTTAATTAAACTAGCATATATATCTAGCATAACTTGGCCAATTGCCGTCCATCACTATGGTCAATGGGCTAATTGCCCTTTTAGGACACCCACTTAAAAAGCCACAAGCAATTTAGTACATTACACCTTAGCATGCAACATTTACGCTTTTCGCGATTAAATCCTCTTTACCAAATTAAGCACTTAAACGATAAAATTTTTCTACGACATTTTCACACATATTAATTCACATATAATAAACATAGAATATAACACCAAAATATTTCTCGGGCTCGGTGTAATATCCCGGGTTAGGGGCTATTTTTGTCATGGCATGTTCTGCATGTTGTTAGTATGCTATGTTGCTGTTTGTGTAGTTTCGGGACTTAATTGTAGGCTAGGAGTGTGCTTTGGTACCACATTTGTGTCTTTGGGACACCAGAGGTTTGACACCCGATTATTGTGGCTTCGGTCACCAGTGGTTTGGTACCACATTTGTGTCTTTGGGACACCAGAGGTTTGGCACCTCATTGCGACTCGTCCCTGTGGTTGGACACCACCGTGGGTTGGCCCCACTTGAGAGATACGGGATTGTCGCTAGTGATTTGGTATCACACGATGGGTTGGCCCCATCATCGGATTTGTGACTTCGGTCACCAGTGATTTGGTATCACAAACGTGTCTTTGGGACACCAGTGGTTTGGCACCACATTGACGGATATCGTGTCTTTGGGACACCAGTGTTTTGGTAACACATTGTGACTATATGTCACCAGTGGTTTGGCACCACCCAGTGGTCCAGTACCACGGGGTAGAAAAGGTGTATGGATGGTTAGGATTGGGTGCATATTGATTGGATGCATGATGGTTATGTTTATGTTGCATATGATATTTTGCTAATCCAGGAAAAAGGGTGGCACACTGAGTCTTGGTGACTCACCTTTTTCCTTTAACCATTTTCAGGTATTGCATAAGGCTGGACCGGGATCGGAGAGGACAAGGTGGCCTATGCTGAAGATGATGATTTAATATTTTATGTTTGGATTTGATATAAGTACTTTATTTGAATTATTGGGTTGTAATAAAGGCCATTTTATTATTTGGTATTACTTGATTATGGTTTTGTTATTTTAAATTCTTATTAACTCAAAAATGTTTTCACACAACAAAAGAAATTACATAAGTTTTAAGTAAGAGGAATTGCTTTTACTCACATATCGATATAGTTTTCAAAATTGAATTCTTTCATGCTTTATGCTAAGTTAACGAGGTTTTTCAACCGTCTTTCCGCAATAACATAAACAGATTCGGTCGTAGTGAATGGGCCGGGTTTGGGGATGTTCTGATTTAATATCGAGCCAAGTTCAAAAGCTCATTTGTGGGCCCGAGGCCCAAACTGCTTTTCCAAAGTCTGCTTTTAAGTGTTTTGGGGTTGAATGCATGGTTTATAAGGCATGGCACCGAGTCTCTGACACCGGTTCGCCTGTGTAAGTAGTTCTAAACTCTTTTGTGAATTACTATTTGTAGAAGGGTAGGTGGTATGGAACGTAGATAGATTTATAGGATTTGAACCCTAGGAATAGATTACTCAAACACTCACACCACAACATAAGACTTAAAGAACTAAACCAATCTATGACTCAGTCACTGAGTTAGGGTGTGGTAACCTCTGTACGCATGTCTAGGAGAGGATCCGGAAGAGCTTGGTATTTAAGCAGTCCTCGTGACTCACCTCCTCTTCGCAGGTATCCCACCTGGTGCGTAGCTTTGGTTCACCCTGACCAAGAAGGCTCGGTCATAGGCTTAACCTAATGATTAAAACCCGAAAGGGAATCAGCCATATTTTCGAAAAAGAATGAAACAACAACCCTAATGTTTTCAAACTTTTGCGATAAACTCTTTAAAACTGAGAATGTCATTTTTACAACAATTTTCTCGAAAAACCTGATTTGTGGGAAATTACAAAAATGCCCTTAGGGGTAAACTTACTAAAATGCCCTCGGTTCATAAAATATCAACTCAATGATTTTGCCCAAAATTTCAATGATGTTACAAAATTCAAAAACCTGCTTTACAAAACATCAATCGAAAATTTTGATTTTGGAAATTTACGAAAACGCCCTCAGTTTGTGAAAATTACCAAAATACCCCTGGTTTCCAAAACGAAGTATTTTACAAAATTTTCAAAAACATTCTCCAATTTTGAAAATTTCAAGTGACCGGTTTTACGAAAGTTTTAAAATATTTTTATTACAAAAATACCCCTGTAAGGAAAATGACGGAAATACCCCTGGGATAGAAATGGGCAGCAATGTCCGAAGAGTGAATAGGTATGGAAAGGGTTAAGGAATGGATGTATGAACTCTTTTGGGTGAATTAGGATAGAAGATTGAAACCTTGTTTGCTCGAAGGAACCCCTGATTAAACTCCATACATAAAATTTCATGTGTGGTTAAGAAAGTGGAACGATACTAATGCATAAAAATCTTCTTAATCAGAGACGTAGAGCGTTTAGTCATGAGTACTCGAGGCAGACGGGGTCGTAATACTCGTGGTCGAGGTCGAGGTAGGATGACAGTTTCTGAACCCGTAGGATCGGGTCAGGGGTCAGAAAGTGAGATACCGGCACCACCAGCTGGAGGTGGTGAGTTTCGAGGATCGATCGAGGACGCAGCGAGTGTCACAGCGAGCGATCTTTGCGAGTTTTGGAAAGGGTAGCTGGGATAGGCGGAGGAGGAGCTCGCAAATCTGTGCCTGAGCGACTCCGGGCAAACGGGGCTGAATTCTTTCGAGGTGTTTCTGGTGTTGCTCCCAGCACTGCTGAATATTGGTTGGAGGCGACAGAGCGGATCATGGACGATCTGGACCTATCTGCTGAAGAGAAGCTTAAGGGGATTGTATCGCTTCTTCGAGATGAGTCATACCAGTGGTGGCTCACGGTTCGGGACAGTGTAGCAGTAGAGGATTTGACATGGGACTATTTCAAGGCTGCATATCAAAAGAAATACATTGGAGCTAGTTATATTGACTCCCAGAGGAAGGCATTCTTAAGGCTTGTATGCCTAAAGATGTGGAGTTGAGACAGAAGATTCTTCAGGACGCGCATAGTAGTCCTTACGCTATGCATCCTGGAGGTAGCAAGATGTATAGGGACCTTAGAGAGTAGTTTTGGTGGCCTGGCTTGAAGAAAGAGGTGACAGAGTATGTTGGGAAGTGTCTGACTTGTCAGCAGGTCAAGGCTGAACATCAGTTGCCATCAGGGTTGCTTCAGCCTGTGAAGATTCCTCAGTGGAAGTGGGAAAGGATAACCTTGGATTTCGTCAGTGGATTACCGCTTACGCCAAGCAAGAAAGATGCAGTTTGGGTTATTGTGGACCGTCTGACTAAGTCAGCCCATTTCATTCCAGTGAGAGTGGACTACTCACTTCAAAGGTTGGCAAAGCTTTATGTGTCAGAGATAGTGAGGCTGCACGGTGTACCAGTTTCGATTATCTCGGATCGAGATCCCAGATTTACGTCAAGGTTTTGGAGAGCATTGCATCGGGCTCTGGTACTCGCTTGATTTCAAAGATGACTTTTCACCCGCAATGGACGGGCAAGGCGAGAGAGAGTTATTCGAGATCTTGGAGGATATGCCGAGGGGGTTGTGTTCGGACTTGGGGTAGTTGGGAGGAGTTTCTACCATTGGCGAATTTGCTTACAACAACGATTACCAAGCAAGCATCAAGATGGCACCATATGAAGCGTCATGCGGCGAGAAAGTGTCGCCACCTACATGTTGGGCGAGTTAGGTGAACGCGGTTGTTGGGACCCGAGTTAAGGTCGAGACCGAGGACAAGGTTAGGTTGATCCGCACTCGTTTGAAGGAAGCCGGATCGGCAAAAGTCTTATGCCGACCTTAAGCAAAGAGATATAGAGTTATTTGTGGGAGATCGGTATTCTTGAAGGTCTCGCCATGGAAAAAATGTACCGAGGTTCGGCGAGAAAAGGCAAGTTAAGTCCGAGGTTTATTGGGCCGTATAAGGTACTTCGGCGAGTGGGACGATGGCGTATCGGCTGAGCCGCCTGCAGAGCTAAGTCAGATTCACGACGTCTTTCACGTTTCGATGCTTGGCGTTATCGTTCGATCCGTCGCATGTGGTAGCGATGGAGAGATCGAGGTAAATCCGCATTTGACTATGGAAGAGGAACCTGTGCAGATTCTTGATCGGGATGTGAAGGTTCTGCGGAGAAAGTCCGTGCCTTTGGTTAAGGTTATTTGGCGGAATCATGGCATGGAGGAAGCCACGTGGGAACCCGAGGATGCGATGAGACAGCAATATCCGCAACTCTTCTGATCAGGTAATTTCGAGGTCGAAATTATTTTAGGGGGTAGAACTGTAATATCCCGGGTTAGGGGCTATTTTTGTCATGGCATGTTCTGCATGTTGTTAGTATGCTATGTTGCTGTTTGTGTAGTTTCGGGACTTAATTGTAGGCTAGGAGTGTGCCGGAGTGATAAGAAAAATTTTAATTTTTGGCTTTAAATGAGAGGAGCTGAAAGGAGCTGGGCCATATGTATTTTATTTGGTGTTTTTGAGCACAAGAGTTGAGCTAGTAAAGTGGCAGAGCTTGCGCCACTTGGAGCTTGGTTTGGCGTCATGTGCAAGGGGGAGGTCTTGGGTTCAAGCTGCGAAAATCCCCACTTTTTGGCACTCATTTTTGGACGGCATGAAGGAAGAAGTAGAGAGTAATTTGAATTCTTCCTTGGACTTGGTCATACTATTCAAATGGGGGGTTGAGAGTAAATAGTGGAGGAAGACTTGTTCAACCCATTTGAAATGTGTGGCTTGGAGTAGTTGTGGGTGTGATGGCCAAATTTTAGGGAGCTTGGAGTGGGGGGAAGTGGATGGCTTGGGGTAGGGAGGTGATAGCCGAAATTCATTTGGCATCTTGGGCATTTTTTTCGGTCACTTTGTTTTCAAGCCAAAGTTCTTCCTTGTGTGATTAGCCTAAGCCGAATTCTCTCCAAGTAAGTTTTTCATTTCTTCCTTTTCAAAACCGAAAGCTTTAAGCAATTTCACCCTTTCCGAATTTGCTTGTTTCCCTCTTGACTTTCATTGATAGCCGAAACCCATCCTCTAAAACTCTCTCCATTTCTTCTTCCTTTCAAAACCGTAAGTACTCTCCCTCTACCCATTTTTGTCTTGTTATTTTTATTTTCCTTCTATTTCAACACTTTGGAGCCGAATCTTCCTTCCATTGTTGGCCGAATACCAACCCCCTTCTGTACACCTTTCTCTGGTGTTTCTTCTTTGGAATAAGCTGAATTCTTTCTTCATCTGGTTCTAAGAGTTGGCCGAACCTCTCCTCTCCTTGTAGTCTCTAGGCCAAATATTGGTTGGTGTTGGGTAAGTGGTTGGCCGAATGGCCATCTTCTCTAGTTCTGTGTGGAATTCGGTTGGATTAAAAGCTTATGTTTTGTTGTGGTTGGAAGGGTATTAACCTTTTGTTAATCATCTTGTGATAGGGCCTTGGAGATTGAAAGGTAGCCAAGAAGAGTCTCCGACTCTTTGAACCGATTGGTTGGCCGATTGTCAAAAAAACCCACTATTTGGTTCGAGATTTGGTAGGAAACCAAATCGAGCATAAAGGTAAAGAGTTAGCATTAGCCCCTTTGGGTTAATAGATGTTGGCCGAATGCTATAGATACCTAACTCCTATGGTTGGCCGATTGTAGGAGCAAGGCCATCAAGAGGACTTAGATCGTTTCGTTGGGATTTTAGACTTGTATTTACCAGGTGTGTAAACTAACACACTTCTTGCTTTGTATATGTTTGATAAACTGATTGATTGGTAAAATCGAAACAGTATGGTTGAGTGATATGATACCCTATGGGGTATGTGCACGGATTCAGGTAAGTCCGTTTCATTATGAGTACTGTTATTGATACATGATGTTATGATTTATGATGTATGTGCTATGAGATGCAACGTTAAACATGTTTGCATGATTTGAATACTATACATGAGTTGGTATAATGATGGGTGATATGAGAGGAGGGGCGGTGATATTTTGTGCCGACGAGCACCGGTGTTTTGGTAACACAACTTTGTGACTTTGGGTCACGAGGTTTGGCACCTCCAGAGGTTTGGCACCTCAGCGTCTCGTCCCCGTGGTTTCGCACCACAGTGGGTTAGCCCCACAAGGCGGTATTGAGGGATTGACGCCAGTGATTTGGTATCACACGATGGGTTGGCCCCATCACCCGATTATTGTGGCTTCGGTCACCAGTGGTTTGGTACCACATTTGTGTCTTTGGGACACCAGAGGTTTGGCACCTCATTGCGACTCGTCCCTGTGGTTGGACACCACCGTGGGTTGGCCCCACTTGAGAGATACGGGATTGTCGCTAGTGATTTGGTATCACACGATGGGTTGGCCCCATCATCGGATTTGTGACTTCGGTCACCAGTGATTTGGTATCACAAACGTGTCTTTGGGACACCAGTGGTTTGGCACCACATTGACGGATATCGTGTCTTTGGGACACCAGTGTTTTGGTAACACATTGTGACTATATGTCACCGGTGGTTTGGCACCACCGGTGGTCCAGTACCACACGGGGTAGAAAAGGTGTATGGATGGTTAGGATTGGGTGCATATTGATTGGATGCATGATGGTTATGTTTATGTTGCATATGATATTTTGCTAATCCGGGAAAAGGGTGGCACACTGAGTCTTGGTGACTCACCTTTTCCTTTAACCATTTTCGTGTATTGCATAAAGGTCGACCAGGGATCGGAGAGGACAAGGTGGCCTATGCCGAAGATGATGATTTAATATTTTATGTTTGGTTTTGATATAAGTACTTTATTTGAATTATTGGGTTGTAATAAAGGCCATTTTATTATTTGGTATTACTTGATTATGGTTTTGTTATTTTAAATTCTTATTAACTCAAAAATGTTTTCACACAACAAAAGAAATTACATGAGTTTTAAGTAAGAGGAATTCGTTTTACTCACATATCTGATATAGTTTTCAAAATTGAATTCTTTCATGCTTTATGCTAAGTTAACGAGGTTTTTCAACCGTCTTTCCGCAATAACATAACCAGATTCGGTCGTAGTGAATGGGCCGGGTTTGGGGATGTTACACTCGGATTCGTGGTCCCGAAACCACCGTTCCGATTAGGGTCAAAATTGGTCTGTCACAACTTAAGAACTATGGCATGTATAGGCTAAAATTTTTTTTGAGTTGACTCAACAATATTTTGGTGAATGTATTTATATATTAAAATGCCATGTGAAAATGGCAAAATTCCTATGACTTTGGTTGATTGATTCTGTTTCGTTTAATCATACATGTATGGTTGTATTATAGGTTCGGCTTAAGCAGGTTTTAAAAGAAAATGAAAGAGTTGGTTTGATGTTATTAAATATGAAGTATTCGTTTTGAGCATATCACATTTATGGTATTATGAAATGTGATGAATTAGTATATATATATTCGGTCATGTCTAAATCTTAATATTATGGATACTTGTAAAGTCTATTATGGTATTTGTTAGTATGGAAATAAATTACATGAAGTATATATATATGTTCATGGGTAACGAAATGGGTGAATGCTTTGGATAGTTGGTATTGAAATTGTGGTACCTTAGATTCGGTTAAAAGGATTTTTGCCATGTGTGTGTATTCGGCATTAGTTGACAACTTGTTTCGGTAAAGCAATTATGCGATTATGCATGTGCGGTTATTATAACTTAATGACCAAATGAATAGTATCTCTGCTATTTGATTTAAATTTCTTTCATGCGAAGTTGGTAATATAGATGTGTGATATATTCATTAAGTTCTAATCTTACTATGGTAGTGTAACTTTATCAATAGTACATTCGAATATGATAGTGAAATTTATAGATAATACCCGTAACCCTAATTCGACGACGAATACGAGTTAGGGGTGTTACATTTTATTGGTATCAGAGCTACGGTTTAGTCGATTCTCGAACTAACGTAGCGCATGTGAGTCTAGCTATACATGCCATAAATTATAATGTGATAGTGTGATGACTTCTGACGGTGAAATGTGTTTATTTCTTATATAGTAATAGATTTCGATCCCGAGCGAGCTATAGATGATGATGTCGAGAGTGTGGCACCCAATCCCGCGCAAAGGACCGTGCCCGAGGGATCTCGACCGGCTACGAGTAGTCCTAATGAGGGGGCTATAAATGCCTTCTATAGTATGATGAACGATTGGTTCAGTCAATACATACGAACCAATCCGACCGTTCAACCACCCCAAAATCCGAATGTACCCCTTGTAGCACCGGTGGTACCCTATGCTACTAATCCTGAAAGAGTAATTAAACCTCCGGTTGATCGTATTAGGAAGTACGGGGCTCAAAAATTTAGAGTGGAGGATGACGATGATGCTAAGAGAGCCGAATTTTGGCTTGATAATACCGCTTGTGTTTTTGATGAACTGTCCTGCACACCCGATGAATGTTTGAAGTGTGCTATATCATTATTATGGGATTCTACCTACTATTGGTGGAATACACTTGTTTTGGTTGTCCCAAAAGAGAGGGTGACATGGGATTTCTTTCAGATTGAATTTCGTAAGAAGTATATAAGTCAACGCTTTATTGACTCTAAGCGTAAAGAATTTCTCGAGCTCAAACAGGGTCGTATGACCGTATCTAAATACGAGCACAAGTTTGTGCGACTCAGTCGCTACGCTCGTGAGTGCATTTCGTCGGAAGCTACTATGTGCCGTAGATTTGAAGATAGCTTAAACGAAGATATAAAGCTTCTGGTAGGAATTCTTGAATTCAATGAGTTCGTTATGCTAGTTGAACGAGCTTGTAAAGTAGAAGCGCTGGGAAAAGAAAAGCGAAAAGCTGAGCTTGATTCTAGAGATATTCGAAAGAGATTTACTAGTAAGTTCTCGCAGATGACGACGAAGAAGTTCAAGAATAGTGGTAGTCAATCCAAACCCAACACCGGGATTTCTATACGAGAACGACCACCGGTGAGTTCTCGAGCTACGTCAGTTGCTACTGTTGATAATGAGAGATCGAGTAAACCTGAGTGCCAGCAGTGTGGCCGACAGCATTTTGGGGAGTGTTGGTAAATCCATTGCTCGCACTTGTTACAAATGTGGCTCGCATGATCATTTTATTCGAGATTGCCCAGAAACTACTGGAAAGGGTACTACATAGAGTGCGAGACCTAGTGGCACTTCAGCTAGAGGCAGATCGTCTCGTTTTGGGGGAGGTAGGAGTGGTGTATAGAGAGGAACTGCAGATACAGTCGTTTGATCAGATACTCGTGTACCGGCTAGGGCGTACGCCATCCGTGATAGAGAAGAGGCCTCATCCCCAGATGTCATTATCGATATTTTCACCCTCTTTGATTCTAATGTAACTGCTTTAATTGACCCCGATTCAACTCACTCATATGTGTGCGAGACATTAGTATCCAGTAAGACTCTACCTGTTGAGTCTATTGAGTTTGTAATTCGGGTTTCAGACCTTTTGGGTCAGTAGGTATTAGTTGATAAAGTGTACAAGAACTGCCCCTTAATGATTCGAGAGATGTGTTTTTTTCGATTTGATGCTATTACCTTTTGATGAGTTTGACATTATTCTCGGTATGGATTGGTTAACCATTCACGATGCAGTAGTCAATTGCAGACAGAAGACTATTGATCTGAGATGCCAGAATAATGAGATAATTCGAATTGAATTAATGGATTTGAATGGATTACCGGCTGTTATATCTTTGATGTTAGCTAGGCAGTATTTGAGACAGGGTTGTGAAGCTTATATTGCATATGTGATTGACAGCAAGGTAGCCAAAAAGAAGATTGAATTAGTATCGGTTGTTTGTGAATACCCAGATGTATTTCCGGAAGAATTACCGGGGTTGCCCCCTGCTCGTGAGGTAGAATTTAGTATTGAATTAGTACCAGGAACCACTGTGATTTCGATAGCTGCATACAGAATGGCACCGACTGAATTAAAAGAATTGAAGTCCCAGTTGCAAGAATTGAAGAATAAAGGTTTTGCTAGACCATGTTTCTCTCCCTGGGGTGCGCCTGTATTATTTGTGAAAAAGAAAGACGGAACCTTGAGAATGTGCATTGACTATCGATAGCTCAATAAGGTGACTGTAAAGAACAAATACTTGTTGCCACGTATAGACGATTTATTCGATCAACTCAAAGGAGCTTCAGTGTTATCAAAAATTGATTTGAGATCAGGATATTATTAGCTACGGGTTAGAGAAGCGGATATACCAAAGACTGCTTTTCGGACGAGATATGGTCACTATGAATTCTTAATGATGCCGTTTAGGCTCACTAACGCCCCAGCAGTTTTTATGGACTTGATGAATCGGGTATTCAATCAGTATTTAGATTGATTTGTGGTTGTCTTTGTAGATGATATACTGATCTATTCGCGAGATGAAACCGCATAAATGAAATTATCCGACGCATGACCTCGAGTTGGCTGCTATAGTTTTTGCTTTGAAGATATGGTGTCACTATCTTTTTAGGGAGAAATGTCACATCTATTTAGATTATAAGAGTTTAAAGTACTTAATGACTCAAAAGGATCTGGATTTGCGACAGCGACGATGGTTGGAACTGTTGAAAGATTACGACCTTGTGATTGACTATCACCCGAGAAAAGCTAACGTGGTTGCGGATGCACTTAGTCAAAAATCACTATTTGCTTTAAGAGCGATGAATACAGTTGTAACTATGACTGAGGATGGTGCAATTTTTGCTGAGTTGAAAGTGAGACCATTGTTTGAACAACAGAGTCGAGAAGCCCAAGAAGTTGATAATAATTTTAAAAACAAAGAAAAGCCATTGTGGCTTGAGTACGGATTCAAACTTTCAAATTGATGCAGAAGGATGTTTACGGTTCAAGAATCGAATGTGTGCACCGAAGAATCCTGAATTGATTCGAATGATTTGTGAGGAAGCTCACAGTTGTAGGTTGTCGATTCATCCGGGTAGCATGAAAATATATAACGACTTGAAACAGTATTATTGGTGGCAAGGTATGAAGCGAGACATCTCGAACTATGTATTGAAGTGTTTAGTATGTCAACAAGTGAAAGTTGAGCATCAAGTGCCTTCGGGACTACTTCAACCGATTTTGATTCCTGAGTGGAAGTGGGATTGAGTCACCATGGATTTCGTACCAGATTTACCTTTGACACCAAGTAAAAAGGATTCAATTTGGGTTATCATAGATAGATTGACGAAATCGGCCCATTTTATCCTGGTGAGTATGGATTTCTCACTCGATAAATTGGCTAAGTTGTATGTATCGCAGATTGTTCGGTTACACGAGTACCTATTTCTATTGTTTCGGATAGAGATCCGAAGTTCACATTACGGTTGTGGAAGAAACTGCAAGATGCTTTAGATACTAAGTTACATTTTATTGGTAGATTAAAATGACACCCTATGAAGCATTGTACGGTCAAAAATGCCGTACACCTTTATACTGGACCGAACTAAGTGAAAGCAAGATATACAGGATTGATTTAATCAGAGAGACGGAACAAAAAGTTAAAATAATCTGAGAAATTTTGAAAGCTGCCTCAGATCGTCAGAAATCGTATGCGAACTTGAAACGGAAAGATATAAAATTTCAGGTAGGTGACAGAGTATTTTTGAAAGTCTCACCGTGGAAAAAGATAATGAAATTTGGTCGTAAAGGAAAGTTGAGCCCGCGTTTCATTGGGCCGTATGAGGTTATTCAACGTATCAAGCCGATTACATATAGACTGAGGTTGCCGTCTGAGTAGGAAAAGATTCATAATGTCTTTCATGTATCGATGCTTCGACGATATCGATCCGATCCTTCTCATGTGATCAACCCTTCAAAGATTGAAATTCAGCCTGATTTGACTTGTGAGGAAGAACCGATTCGCATCTTAACTAGTGAAGTGAAAGAGTTGCGAAAAAAAATATCGCTAGTTAAAGTTATGTGGCATAAGCACGGGATAGAGGAAGCAACTTGGCAGACAGAAGAATCAATGAAAGAACCCTATCCACACCTATTCGTCGGTAAGATTTTCGGGGACAAAAATTCCTTGAGGGGGGGAGAGTTGTAATAGCCCAATTACGACACTAATCGGAACGGTGGTTTCGGGACCATGAATCCGAGTTCAAAAAAAAATACTTAAGAATTATTTTCGGTGTTAATTATATGTGAATTAGTATGTGTGAAAATTTAATATTAAATATTTGAATGTTATGTGTTTAATTGAATAAAAGGATCAAATAGTTAAAGTAGTAAAAGTGGTGAGTATGAAGTTGGAAAGGTCAATTGAATTGTCTTATTTCATGTGAGGACTTGCATGTCAATTTTCCCATATTCTATAATAGTGGACGGTAATGATGATGGGGAAAGACATTTAAGCCTTTTTAAATTTTAGTTATTATATGTTAAGAATATTATAATATGTATTATATTGATAAAAATAAAAGAACATGGAAAATTCATTTTTCTCTCTCTTTCTTTCATCTTCCTCACCGATTTCTTCAAGAAAAGAAGAAAATGGATGCTCCCTCATTCGGCCATTGCATGTGTTTGTAAGGTAAGGAATTAAGCTTTTTTTTTTTGAAAATCATAACATAATTGAGTTGGTTACCTTGAGTACTATCAAAATCCTTTAAAAATTTTTAAGGTTAAGCATGTTTAGATTTGGCCAAGGGGGATGCATTTGTGGTTTGTTGTGTCGATGAATACAAGGTGAGTTGAGGAAAAGATTTAGATGAAATGGAGATTAGATTTTAAATGGTATAGATGCTATGGAGGTTATTTAATTTGAGCATAGAGATGCTCTTTACATTCGGCTAAATGTTGGTGTGAACATGTATGAAGTTTATTTAGTTAAATTGTTTGGTTATATATGTATATATATTGAAACATGCATGGATTGAAATGGCATATTCGGTCATAGGGATGAAGAAATAAATTTTTTTAGATTATATATATATATTAATGAAATGTCGAAAGGGTTAAGAGGCTAATCAAGGGAAAATTGAATTGATGAAAGGGCTAGGAGTATTCGGCCCTCATTAAATATTAGTTAAATCTTGAATTTTGTAGTTTTGATGCTTTGAGGACTTGTGAAAAAAAAGGGGTAAACTATAAAGTAAAATGGTAGAATTTTATAATTCTTAGTATTGAATTAAATTGAATAGAAATTATTTTTAAATGAGCTTAATTGAACTCTATTCTAGACCAAGGACGGAAAGAACCGGAATCGGATCGGGGTAAAGCTAAATTAATCGAGTAGCCAGAAGATTTTTAACCTCTCAATTACTAAGCAAGTTTATAAGTAATTAAATTTAAACCAAGTAATTCTTATAGTAGAATACTTACTCTCAATCGAAAATGTATGTATATATATATACAAATTTTTATTGCCGAATGAGACATGGAACTTAATTGTGTTGGCTGATCGTTATGTATTGGTTATTAGATATTGTGATTTGTGGAATTAAGTATATTGGTAGGTAAATTGCCGAAAGTAACATAGTATGGAAATTCATTATTTATATATATATAATTGATTTAGAAAGGAGCTAAATATGAATATGTAATGAGATGGATATTTGTACCTAATGTATGATCAATAATACATATTTCTGTATATGTATTTGGGTTGTGCCGAATGTGAACGTATGACCTATGGAAATTGGATTGTTGTTATTAGGTAATTATATATATATACACATGTGTATGAAATTTTGATATGTTTGGATTGTATAAATAATTATGGGTTGATTAGTATTTAATTGTGGAATACGAAGTGAGCAATGGTAGTGATTGAATAAATAACTACACGTTTTGCTAGGTAACGGCTCTATGTGAGTGATACGTTACGAGAAGTGGCACTGTGTGTGCGGACATGTTATGTAAAGGCTCTATGTGACCAATACGTTATGAAAAGTGGCACTGTGTGTGCGAACATGCTAAGTAACAGCTCTATGTGAGCGATACGTTACAGGAAATGGCATTGTGTGTGCGGAAAATGCTAAGTAACGGCTCTATGTGAGCGATACGTTACGGGAAGTGGCACTGTGTGTGTGGTCATGTTAAGTAACAGCTCTATGTGAGCAAAACGTTACGTGTTTGTACTATGTGTGCGGGTTTTCAGATTTTCCTAAAGACGGAAACACTTAGTGGAGGTAAACGGAAGTGTCAGGTATTTATGTTATACGATAGTTCACTTTCGATGTAAATCGGGTAAGTTATTTTGTGTGGAAATTCAATATGTGATTACTTGGATTTATTTGATGACCAAATAGGTATGATTTTGATTGATGATATATTATGTGTATGAATGTTGCAACCTAATCCATATTTGAGTTAAGTAAATGAGACACTGTTAAGTTATTTGTATATAGAAATACTACCTCTTTGCTTATAACATACTATGCTATAATAGCTTACATGGTGTGTTTGTTATAACGTACCATAGGTGTTTCAAAGTCAAAGTTCAAGCTTGGGAATCCCTGTCGAAGTCAAGCATATTATCAACTATTTTGGTACCTCTTTTAAGAATGAACTTAAGAACTATGGCATGTATAGGCTAAATTTTTTTTTTAGTTGACTCAACAATATTTTGGTGAATGTATTTATATATTAAAATGCCATGCGAAAATGGCGAAATTCCTATGACTTTGGTTGATTGATTCTGTTTCGTTTAATCATACATGTATGGTTGTATTATAGGTTCGGCTTAAGCAGGTTTTAAAAGAAAATGAAAGAGTTGGTTTGATGTTATTAAATATGAAGTATTCGTTTTGAGCATATCACATTTATGGTATTATGAAATGTGATAAATTAGTATATATATATATATATTCGGTCATGTCTAAATCTTAATATTATGGATACTTGTAAAGTCTGTTATGGTATTTGTTAGTATGGAAATAAATTACATGAAGTATATATATATGTTCATGGACAACGAAATGGGTGAATGCTTTGGATAGTTGGTATTGAATTTGTGGTACCTTAGATTAGGTTAAAAGGATTTTTGCCATGTGTGTGTATTCGGCATTAGTTGACAACTTGTTTCGGTAACGCAATTATGCGATTATGCATGTGTGGTTATTATAACTTAATGACCAAATGAATAGTATCTCTGCTATTTGATTTAAATTTCTTTCATGCGAAGTTGGTAATATAGATGTGTGATATATTCATTAAGTTTTAATCTTACTATGGTAGTGTAACTTTATCAATAGTACATTCGAATATGATAGTGAAATTTATAGATAATGCCCGTAACCCTAATTCGACGACGAATATGAGTTAGGGGTGTTACGTTGGCCGTGTGGCATAAGTCAATATACCCTACAGGTTTGGCACGGACTAGCTATACGGGCATGTGTGTTGGCCGTGTGACCCATGTCAAAGAGTTACACGGGGTTGGGCACGGGCTGAGACCCGGCCATGTGATCCCATTTTGAATGTCCACACGGCCTGTGACACGGACGTGTCTGTTGGTCATGCTAGACACACGGCCGAGCCACACGGGCGTGTGTCCCCTGTTTTTGAGAAAATTTTATAAATGTTTGAAAAGTTTCCAAAGTTATCGGTTTTGTCCTGAACCACTCCCAATACATGTTTAGGGCCTTGTAGGCTCGTATTAGGGACAATGTGAGTGTATTTGAATGAATTTTAATTGGTTGAGGATTTATGATTTAAATTGTATGATTGTATCTGTTGTAATTTTGGTAATGCCTTGTAACCCTATTTTGGCATTGAATACAAGTGAGGGGTGTTACAATTACTGTCTATCAAAGGCTTCTTTCAATCTATCCTAGATTATTTTAACAATATCTTCCATTTTTTGAATGAATTCCTACCCAACAACTTTTCTTTCACACAATTCCAACCAGTAAACAGGTGTTCGATACCTATGCCTATACAAAGCTTCGTACGGAGCCATTTGAATGCTTGGTTAGAAACTGTTATTGTATACAAATACAGCCAAAGGTAAATAACATTTCCAACTTGATCCAAAATCGATTACATAGGCTCGAAACATATCTTCAAAAATCTAAATAACACGCTTAGATTGTCCATCCGACTGCCGGTGAAAAGCTGTGCTGAAATTAAGTCTCCTACCAAGAGATTCATGTAACTGTTTCCAAAATCTTGAAGTGAATCAAGGATCTCGATCTGAGATAATCAATATAAGGACATCGTGTGTAACGCCCCAAAAATCTAAGCATTTTTTTGTATGTTTGTAACACAAGTACTTGTCTGCTTCAGTGGTTAAGTGATGTGGGTGTGTTTGGGAGTGTCTGAGAAGTCTAGAGTTCAAGCTTGGGCTTCTGCAAAAGGTTTTTGTTTTAAGAAATAAATCATTGCCTATAGTTAGTAGGCTTTTAAATTATTATAGGTAAAAGCAAGACCTAAAAAGCATGCTGGTCTAGGGGTAAGTGGTGTGTTACCTATGCTAGTGGACTGATGTTTGAATCTTGGTGGAGGAAAGGGAGTAATTATTTTTGCTGTTGTGCCGTGAGGGGAGTTGTAGTTTAACTGACACACTGAAGTGTTTAAAAAGAATTCAAATTGAGTGGTTGAGGGGAGGTGTGATTGGGTGGGGAGATTTGAGGAGGAATTTTAGGAGAAAATCAAGGGAAGTCAGTGGAGAGGAAGTGTTGTGCCAAAATTGGACTCTGGCACTCAAGAAATTCGGTTAGAGTGGTATACTCCTCATTTCAGTTTTTCTTGGGATTTTCTTTTCCTTTGTTGCTTGAAGGTCGAATGTGGTGGGGGTTCTCTTTCACCTCTTTTGTTTTCTTTTTGATAACCATTTCTTTGGCCGAATTCTTCCTCTTTCAATTACTTCTTTTTAGTTTCTTTTCCCTTCTTTTTCTGTTGTTTGGCCGAATATACCATATTCCCCTCCTTCGTGTTCTCTTCTCCTTTCTCCCCTAAACCGTTTCTCTTCTTTCTCTCCCTCTAGTTTTGTGCTGCCGATTTCCCAATTCTAATCACTGCCGAAACCATTCCTCTTCTTTTGTCGATTGATTTTGCTCCTTTCTTCTCTCAAACATTCTGAGCCTCCATCTTGTTTAACGATTTATTGCACTTTTTCGGTAAGTGAGTTTGGCACTTGAAGTTTAAGCTTTTGAGTTACTAAATTGTGGTTTTTTTAACTATTTTTGACAACTATAAATTGAGGGTGAGGGGCTGTGCTAGTGCTGAATCCTTCCACTATTCAGTTCTCCTGCTCTCTTTCGATGAGTGCTATAGACGAATCATTATTCCCTTTCTTCTTCTGCCTCAAGTGGAAACTGATAGCAATTGTATGGCAATTAAGGAAGGATTCAGGGAACTCTTAATCAATCGCTAGAGATTAAGATTCGTGGGAATCACAGTGGTTCTATTGAAGGTAACGCTACTCTATTCTATGAATGGATTGTTGGTTTTGAGTTTCTTTTTAATCGTAAAGTAGGATTGATGGTGGTGTTTGATTGACCAAATGTAGGTTGGTGAGTGGTTGAGCGACTATTCGTGATGAATCAAAACAATGTGTGTAAACACTACCCAAATCGTAAATCGGAAAAAGCCAAAAAAAAATATGACACGTGCGTGCGCTCGCTCAGAAAGAGCTAAATCTTAAGCAGGATAGATGGCTTGAGCTACTTAAGAATTATGACTATTCGATTGAATACCATCCTGGTAAGGCCAATGTGATGGCTGACGCACTGAGCTGTAGGGCTACGGTGGATCTGAGGGCGATGTTTGCTCCTCTTAGCTTATTTGATTATGGTAGTTTGTTGGCCGAACTTCAAGTGAAATTGTCATGGATTGAACATATTAAGGGTAAACAATTGGAGGATGGGTCTTTGGGTCCTCGATTCCTACAGATTGAAAGTAGGGAAACTTCAGATTTTGGACTGAATAGCGAAGGGGTACTGTGTTTTCGTGGAAGAGTCTGTGTACCAAGGGATACTGATTTGAGGTAGTCTATACTACGAGAGGCATATAGTAGTCCTTATGTTATGCATCCTGGCAGGAATATAATGTACCTAGACCTTCGTGAGTTATATTGGTGGCCAGGTCTTAAGTGTGAAGCTACCGACTTTGTGAGTAAATGTCTGACTTGCCAGCATATTAAAGTTGAACATCAGTTACCCTCAGGGTTGCTTCAGCCAGCTAAAATTCCATTTCGGATGTGGGAGCGAGTAACTATGGACTTTGTTAGTGGGCTGCCCTTAACGCCTACTAAAAGGATGCATTATGGGTCATCGTGGATCGGTTGACCAAGTTAGCCCATTTCATACCATTTCGTACTGATTACTCTTTGCCGAAATTGACTAAACTATATGTGGCTGAGATAGTGAGACTACATGGGGTACCGGTTTCCATCATATCAGATAGAGATCCTCGCTTCACATCTTGATTCTAGAAGAAGTTACAAGAGGCTTTGTGTGCAGGATTAGACTTCAGTACTACATGTCATCCCTAGACAGATGGTCAATCAGAAAGGGTGATTTAAATACTGGAAGACATGTTAAAGTGCTGTGTAATAGATTTCCGAGGCTGTTGGAAAGACTATTTGTCATTGGTAAAGTTTGAGTATAACAATAGCTACCAATCTAGCATACAGATGGCACCGTATGAGGCATTATATGGCCATAAGTGTCGTACTCCTTCATGTTGGACTGAGTTGGGTGAGAGGTGTGTTTTTGGCTCTGATTTGGTTTTTGTTACCAAGGACAAAGTTTGATTAATTTGGGATCGATGAAAGGCAGCATCTGACAGACAGAAATCATTTGTGGATTTGAAGTGCAAGGAGATTGAGTATTCTGTGGAGGACATCGTTTTTCTTAAGGTCTCGCCATGGAAGAAGGTACAAAGATTTGGACGGAAGGGCAAGTTGATCTCTAGGTTTATTGGGCCATATCACATACTGAAACGTGCGGGACCAATTGCCTATCAACTTGAGTTACCTTCGGAGTTGGATCGAATTCATGATGTGTTCCACGTCTCTATGCTGAGATGTTATCGCTCTAATCCCACACACATGATATCGACTGAAGAGATTGAGGTTAGATTGGACTTGACTTTTGAGGAGGAGCCGGTTTATATTTTAGATCGTGATGTGAAAGTTTTGAGGAAGAAGTCTATCCCACTGGTTAAGGTACTTTGGCGCAATCACAGTTCAGAGAAGTCCACGTGGGAGCCTGAAGAGGCGATGTGTCAACAATAGCCCCATCTATTTTGATCAGGTAAACTTTGAGGACAAAATTTTCTTTTAAGGGGGTAGAGTTATAACGCCCCAAAATCTAAGTATTTATTTTTTGTATGTCTGTAACACAAATACTTGTCTACTTCAGTGGTTAAGTGATTTGGGTGTGTTTGGGAGTTTCTGAGAAGTCTAGGGTTCAAGCCTGGGCTTGTGCAAAAAGTTTTGTTTTTAAGGAATAAACCCTTGCCTATAGTTAGTAGGCTTTTAAATTATTGTGGGTAAAAGCAAGACATAAAAAGCCTGATGGTCTAGGGGGTAAGTGGCGTGTTACCTATGCTAGTTGACTGAGGTTCGAATCTTGGTAGAGGCAAGGGAGTATTTATTTTGCTACTGTGCCGTGGGGGGGAGTTGTAGTTTGACTGAAACACTGAAGTGGTTGAGAAGAATTCAAATTGAGTGGTTGAGGGAAGGTGTGATCGGGTGGAGAGATTTGATGAGGGATTTTAGGAGAAAATCAAGCGAACTGAGGGGAGAGGGAGTGTTATGCCGAAATTGGACTCTGGCACTCAAGAAATTCGGCCAGAGTGGTATACTCCTCATTTCGGTTTTGCTTGAGATTTGCTTTCCTTTGTTGCTTGAAGGCCGATTGTGGTAGGGGTTCTGTTTCACCTCGTTTGTTTTCTTTTTTTTAACCATTTCTTTGGCCGAATTCTTCCTCTTTCAATTGCTTCTTTTTAGTTTCTTGTCCCTTCTTTTTTCTATTGTTGGCTGAATATATCATCATCCCCTCCTTTTTGTTCTCTTCTCCTTTCTCCCCTAAACCGTTTCTCTTATTTCTCTCCCTCAAGTTTTGTGCTACCAATTTCCCAATTCTGATCATTGCCGAAACCATTTCTCTTCTTCTGTCGATTGACTTTGCTCTTTTCTTCTCTCAAACATTCTGAGCCTCCATCTTATTTAGCGATTTATCGCACTTTTTCGATAAGTGAGTCTGTCACTTGAAGTTTCGGCTTTTGAGTTACTAAATTGGGCTTTTGTTTAACTATTTTTGACAGCTATAAATCTATGGTGAGGGGCTGTGATAGAGCTGAATCCTTCCTCTATTCGGTTCTTTTGCTCTCTTTCGGTAAGTGCTGTAGACAAATCATTATTCCCTTTCTTCTTCTGCCTCAAGTGGAAAACTGGTAGCAATTGTATGGCAGTTAAGGAAGGATTTAGGGAACTCCTAATCAATCGCTAGAGACTAAGATTCGTGGGAATCACATTGGTTCAATTGAAGGTAACGCTACTCTATTCTATGAATGAATTGTTAGTTTCGGGTTTCTTTTAACCGTAAAGTAGGACTGATTGTGGTGTTTGATTGACCAAATATAGGTTGGTGAGTGCTTGAGTGACTGTTCGTGATGAATCAAAACAAGGTGTGTAGATATTGCCCAAATTGTAAACCGACAAAAGCCAAAAAAATATGACAATTGACGCTACACAAGCGTGCGCTTGCTCGTGTCATAACCTGAACGCATAAAACGTAAGTGTTAGGCTACCAAGACCACCATGAGAGATTTCGTGGTCCTAGGCCGTTTTGGGCCATGTTGGGCCGAAATGGGTTGTATAGGCCTAACGGGCTTGTGGGCCCTACACGAGTAAACCACACGAATGTGTGGAGAATATTGGGCCAAACTGTGTAACTTTTATGACCGAGACCAATTCTAGGCTGTGTGGGCCCACACGGGCATGGGGCCGCATTATGGGACTTGGCCCATTTTCACTATTTGACTGTAAAGGTTGCACGGGTCGTCTGAGACAACTGTGGACCTACTAATGGGTCATTAAGTATTCCTAGACCCTCAAACTGATATGAAATGACTGTTTTGCCCCTATGACTTAAAATGACTGTTATGCCACTATGGTATAAAATGACTGTATGCCTTATGTTATGTATGACTGTATATGAGCATGCCACGATATATATGTTGCATACATGTGTGATATGTTGCATGGGATGGGATTGTTACGATTGGAGGAAGTGTACTGTACTGGCAGCCCTATTTCAAATATTGTTTAATGCCACAACCGGTGCTAATTCTTAGAGTGTAGGGATGGGTGAGTGATTTTATCCCCACATGGAGTGTTGGGCTGGACGGAGTGGCGTGTAGAGGCTGGTTGGTTAGGATTTCTGATTACATGCCTAAACCATATCGCACATGCCCTTTGAAGCGGGCTAAGGCTCACATCGACATCGACATCTTTGAATGGGCTTAGGCCCAACTAATCTGAATCACATCGATTTGGGCTTAGGCCCGATCAGTTTTACCTACGGCCTGATTGGCCATTTTGCTTATATGGGGTTACACACTAAGTTTTCGTAAACACACCCCTCTATTTATCTATACAGGTAATCCCCAGTCTTAGGCAGATCGGTGCCGCGAGGGATTTGGAGGTGGCCACACAACCGCACTTGCTTTTATATTTGAGTTTTATTTCCAAGAAATTTAATTTGGGTATTTGTTTTGTAATAAGGCCTCTTTAAATTTTAACTTTTAATTTGGGGATTTTACTCACTTTAATTAACATTTAAGAGTAGTAGGGCGCGGATTTTCAAAAGATAAATGCTTTTCAAAATACCACGTTTTCGTAACATACTATAAGAGCTTCCGCATCAAACACTATTTTGAACTATAGTAACAGACCAATATGATTAATATTCTGCTAAAAACAACTTGAGTTTTAAATGAATCGGATACCCTTAAATTGTCATTAAGATCATAAACGAGATTTAATAATAGAACGGATTTTCCAATGTAACTATGTTTTCGAAAAACACTTCAATGTGACATCGCCAGATTCGGCCATAAGTCTAGGCCGGGTTTGGGGTGTTACATTTAGTGGTGTCAGAGTCGGTTTCAAAACTCGGCTATGGTATTTAGGTTTCTTCTAAAAACTTAGAATTTTCAAAAAGAACTGTTCTAAAAGATTTGGAAGTATTTTGAAATATTTTTACTGATGTGTGGTACACCGAATCTCCGACACCGATCTGGTAAGTCATTTGAAACTTCTGTATGTTTGAAGTGAAATATTGAGACTACTATAGGTAGTAGACTGTACTAAAATATTCTGGTTAGGGAAAACTAAAACTGTAGTAAGACTGTGTTCTGCGAAAAAAACTCTTAAATACTGATATTGCTTTCCATAAGATATCTGCCAATCAACATTGGAACTGTAAATTGATGCATCAAATTGTTAAAAATAGATAATACACAAATAGATAATGAGCACCAGAAGTCCTAGTGGAAGGGGTACAGGAGGCCTTCGGAGGCCGTAGAGGTGCTTGGGCAGGGTCTTTGTCGTCAGGCCACATACTTAACGCTGAAGCTAGAGAAGTATCAGCTTCACTTGTGACTGAGACTAGGTCTCACGATCGAGTGGCTGGGGATGACGTATTGTCCCAAGCTATGTTGCGAATTCTAGAGAGGGTTGCTGGGCCCAATATTGGTACTGTAGGCCGTAGTCGGTCACGGGACGACTCTGGTCTAATGGGGTTGAGATTTTTAGGGGTATTGCTGGAGTTTCCCCTAACATGGCTGAATATTAGATTGAGGCCACAAAGAGGATCATAGATGACCTCAACTGTACCCTCGAACAAAAACTAAAAGGTGCAGTGTCATTGTTACGAGATGAAGCCTATCAGTGGTGGCTTACAGTTAAAGAGGGTACTCAGGCTGTGTAATATCCCTGATTTATGGCTTGTGCATTATTGCTTAATTGAATGTGAAAGCATGCCTTTGTGTGTTATGAATGTGTTTTTAGGAATTTTGGGAACCCTAGAATATAGGAGAATGACTTAGAAAATATCGTATTTTAAGTTTCAAAAAGGGAGCTAAACTTGATAGGGCCTTAAGTGAATTTGTAAGGGAATTATAACACAAAAATGGGCTTGGAAAAGTGGCAAGGAGGCACCACTTAAAGCCCAGTAAGTAACGCCACAAGGAGGTGCAAGGGCCTAGGATCGAATCACAAAGGAAGCAAAATAAAAGAGTTTTATTTTGCATCAAGGAGCGAGAGAGGTGGACGGCATAGGGACTTCATTTAGATGAGGATTATCCTTTTTAAAATTTAGCTAAGATAAGGGATAAATGATGGATTATTTCTATTAATTTTAAATGAAAAGATAAAGAGAAAAATAAGGGATTTGATAGTGAGAGGGGGGATTTTGCCGAATAGGGGACTCTTGGGGTAGTAATTTTGGCAGAAAGGGGAAAATAAGGCCATTCTTCATTCTTTCTTTCCTTTTGAGCCTCTGTCGAACTCTCTCTGCAAACCTTTCTCTTTTTCTTTTCAATTCTCCAAAAGCCGAAAATAGGATCCCCTAGTCTTACCTATTTTTCTAAAGTCCTATACTTTTCTTTAAAGTCGATTCCTTCACTTGATCAAAGGCTGGAATTTGTTGATCATTCTCTAAGCCTCAAAGCCGAATCTCTGTGGTGGTGGGCATAGGTGCTGTCGATTTTCTGTGGTAAGGGTAAGAATAAATGCCATACAATTTCCTTTCTTTTTCTTTTTAGCCGAAACTTAAGGACTAATCCATTAATGTTCTTGGCGGAAACTCTGAAGGAGGGTTTTGGGATTCTGTTAGTGTCGACTACAAGGGAGAAGACCATTCGGGATTTCAGATCTGAGGTAAGCTATAAGGAAATATTCGGCCATAGGCCATTTTAATAGATTTGGTGCAAAAGGCTGAATCTAACATGTATCTGTAGGGATCTCGACATTATCAAGAGCAAGAAGTACTTTTTGAGATTTAAAATCGCAAGGTAAGTACATATGTACATTCGGCCAAGGCCATACTTAGGGATTCCGATCTGTTTCTTAAATGTTTAAAAGTCGAAACTAACCAAGTCAAGTGATTGAGTGTTAGCCGATTGCAAGGAAGAAAGACTACAAGTTTCAGGATCGGATTAGTGAACAAATCGGCAGCAAGGTAAGGATTTAAGTTGTGATAATCCTTCGGGATTTGGTTATATAGCCAAATAGGCTTTTGCTAAAATACTAATTGTTGGCCGAATGTAGGAACTTGAGATCTAAAGCAATAGATCAGATTTTCGGGATTTGAAGTGAACTCGATAAGTATACCAGGTGTGTACCCCGCACTTAATCTTAATAAATTATGGCTTTAATTTAATATATGTGTTAATAAGAATGTGAAAGATATGGCTAAAGTACCATGCAATGGTACAAAGTACTCAGGTACATTACTCTCCAAAACTTTGTTTATAGTATTATAAATCTTGAATGTGGCCCAAATAATAATTTGGCTAAGAATGTGAACTAAGACATAAGACGTGATATTTGCATGATTTGTATGACATGAGGCATTTGGGTGATTATGAAAGGGGAAGTGATTTGGTGGTTTTATACCACATCTGAATGTGGTGACTTCGGTCACATAATCTGAATGTGGTGACTTATGTCACAAAATATATTATCTGGTGGCTATGCCACAAAATTATAAGAGGCGATGAGCACGCCGCCGTGCAATGAGCGCCTTCGGCGATGATGTGTAGCGGATGGAGGGTTGACTTAGTAGTCCCCACGGTGTGATGGTTGGTACGGGTGATGTGTAGCAGATGGTTATCTAGGTTGGGTTCGGGTTGCATCATTAATTATAACTTGTGATATGTATGTGAATGATCTGATATGCCTGAATCTTTAGGACTTAGTGTTGGTTATACACACTGAGTCTGTTTGACTTACCCCGTTGTGGGATATTTTTCAGGTGACACTCAGTGATGGACCGGGTCGGCAGGAGCTTAGTGGTGGCCGTGTTCAGCTCAGACTTTATTTTATTTGGACTTTCTTCATTTTAAATATTTTGGATTTATTCGGATTTTGCTTTGATGTAATAAGGCTTTTGCTATTAACTGTTTATGCATGCATTTTTAATTATTATATTATGATACAATTTTTATTAAATTAAACCTTGAACGATTTTTCTTAAATAAAAAAATAAATCTTTAAATGTTTTGACACCTAATACAAATGATTTTCAATTTAAATGGTAAACTCTCAAAACTCGATTTTTACCTTCAACTTGTAGTTTCAAGATATAACAGAAAAGTTTTATAAAACCTAGATTTTAAGAATAAACTTGTTTTCAACTCGAACTCAACACAAAGTACAAATTTCTTTCAAATCCATCCAAGTTTTCCAAAGTATTCAAGAAGTTTTGAACCGTTTTACAAGAGGAACATACCAAATCTGGTCAAGGCTCGTGGGCCAGGTTTGGGGTGTTTTAGGCCGACCGGTTGACATGGGAATTCTTCAAGACTACTTTCCAAGGGAAGTATGTGAGCGCTAGTTATGTAGATGCCCAGTGGAGGGAGTTTCTAAATCTCACTCAGGGGGATAAATTAGTGGTCGAATATGAAGCTGAATTTTTGCGATTAAGCCGCTATGCGCATGGGATGGTGGCAACTGAATATGAGCAGTGTGTTCATTTCAAAGACGGCCTCAGGGATAGTCCGAGAGTTTTGATAGCTCCACAGAGGGAGAGATATTGATAAACTGTAAAAGTAACATATTTTAAGCCCACATTTAGCATGCTTTTGGATGATTTAAGCCTCGATTTATGTAATTTGGTGCTCTTAATCCTTTGTTTTCATGTTTTATACTCAGGAAAGCACCCGAGGATGAAAAGAACGAGAAACGGGCTTAAAACAGACCAAATTAGGCCAAAATAGAAATCGACACCACACGGCCGTGCCTCATTAAAAGCCTCGACACGGCCTGGCCACGACTTACACGAGTGTGTGCCATCGCCGTGTCCTTCTTGTAGGAAAGAAGAGTTTCGTTCGAATTTGGATACTTAGGGGCAAAGAAACATATTCAGAAGACTATTAAACTCCCTAAGTATGACCAAAAAAAGGGGGAACCAACGACTTTAGTCAGGGGGCTGTTAGCTAGGCCAATGAGCCGAACCAGAAAGGTCAGATTGTGGAAATTTACTCGAAGATAGCCAGTTGATCCATCTCAAGAAGCCAGAGTTATACTCAAGACGGCGGATCTCTCCTTCAATTCCTTCAGGGGGTTTTAGGGATTTCTTATGTTTTGTTTTATTTTTTCATTTAAGATGTTTTCTTTTATAGTTATGAACTAAACCCTTAGATACCTAAGGGGGATGAAACCTAAGATGAATCTTGTTATTGTTTTCTGAACTGTATGATAAATATTTGACTTGTTCTTAATTATGTGTTCTTAATTCTTTTGTTGATATTTTCGGGATATTGATTCAAGTATGATGTGCTTAGGTGGAGGAGGAAAAGTCCCTACCTAAGAGTAGATCTAGCATAATTAAGCGGAGTTGGTCGCGCGCCTAGAGTTAGGGTGATGAGATTTTGCCGGATCAGGGTGAAACCTAAAATGGGAGTCCATAGATCGAGTTAATGCAATTCTAGGGATTTTAATTAGAAAGAGATTTTAATTAATCAACCTAGGGTTAGACGTTATTCGCCTCGAGGGAGGGTCTAATATACATTAGGGAATCTTATGAATCAAGTCAAGTGAATAAATCGTCTGGTTCAGAGTTAGATAACAAGTGAAGTCTAGGTGGATTCTTCCTTGGGTGTCGTCTTAATCAATTGGTTTTCTCTCAAGTTATTTTCTCAATTCATCCTCTTTCTCTTTGCATCTTTAGTTTAGTTGTTAGTTAATTTTAGATTAGATAAATAAATCCCCTATTCTTAGGCTAGATAATAAAACGAGAATTAGTATTATTACTTTTGGTTCCTTTGGGATTTGACATTCCGGTCTTGCCTAAACTATACTACTGTTCGATAGGTGAGCTTGCCTCAAATCATTGTCATAGTTAGTTTTCAGGTTTGATCATTCTTTATATAAATTTTAAGACTTTGACAGGAGATCAATTTTTTGGCACCGTTGCGGGGGAACTGAAATATTAGGAACACTTAATTTTTATTACTTTAGCCATATTTTTTTTTATTTTTGCTATTAAATTTTATTTTGTTTTTCTAAATTTTCTTCTTTTACTCCTTTCGAGTACCTCTAGTTTATGACTAGAAGGAACCCAACAGGACGCTACTTTACGACAGTGATATTGAAGGTACCATTCGCAAAAATCACAGAGAAATAAGGCGAAGCTTAAACTACGTAGAAGAAGAGCAAGAAGCCGAAATTAATACCACAGAAGAGATGGCTGAGAACTATCCGCCACCTCAAGAGATGGCCGAACATCATGCTCCACGTACTATGTATGATTATACTAAACCTAGTTTAACAGGAACCGAGTCTAGTATTGTTAGGCCTACTATTGCTGCAAATAATTTTTAACTAAAACCTAACAATATACAGATGATACAACAGTTTGTTCAGTTTGATGATTTGCAGGATGAGGATCCTAACACACACTTAGCGAATTTTTTAGAACTCTGTGATACCTTCAAGATAAATGGCGTTTCTGATGATGCCATCCATCTTCAGTTATTTCCCTTTTCATTGAGGAATAAAGCCAAACAGTGGTTACATTCTCTTCCACGAGGGTCAATCACTACATGGGACCAAATGACCGAAAAATTTTTGTTAAAATAATTTCCACCGGCCAAATTAAAGAATGATATCTTTTCTTTTGTGTAGATAGATTCAAAGACACTTTATGATGCATGGGAGAGATACAAAGAATTGTTGAGGAAGTGCCCACACCACGGATTACCTTTATGGCTACAGGTTCAAACTTTTTACAATGGTGTGAACCCTTCAACAAGACAACTAATTGATTCAGCTACCGGTGAAACCCTAAACAACAAAACTCCTGAAGTGGCTTACGAGTTTATAGAAGAGATGCCACTGAATAACTATCAGTGGCAAGTTACAAGGACAAGGCCAGCCAAAGTAGCCGGAGTTTTCAACCTCGACGCAGTAACCGTGCTACCAAATCAGGTAGAGTTACTACATAAAAAATTTGATAGTTTCTATGGTTCTTCGCAGGCACATCCAGTTATGCAGTGGACGCAAGTGAAGGAGTGGCGAATCTTGAGTACCCACCCTACGGACAGGGCATGGAAAGCAAGCAGATGAACTATATGGGTAACAATTTCCGTTCTAAAAATAACCCTTATAGTAATACTTATAATCTAGGTTGGAAGAATCACCCCAATTTCTCATGGGGCGGTCAAAGAAATCAAAGGCAACAACTTTCCCAAAACTTCCAACAACAGCCCTACCCACAGGAAAAGAAGTCGAACCTTGAAGAGGTACTGACAAACTTCATAGCAACCTCAGAAACACGTTTCTGGAAAGCAGAAACAAAACTTGAAGCATTGTCACAAGAGTTCAAAGATCAATTCAGGCAACTTACTAAGTTAATCTCTGAAACACGATCAGAATGCTTATCAAGGGAAACAGAGCAGATACAGGCAGTAACACTAAGAAGTGGAAGGGAATTAATCGAAACGAAGAAAGAGGCACCACATGAAACCAAGAAAGCAAAGATAATACCAACCCATGAGGAGATCAAACCAACAATCCCATACTCAGCAAAGTTAAAGAAAGACCACTTAGACGCACAATATGATAAATTTCTTAAACTTTTTAAACAGTTACATATTAACCTACCTTTTTTTGAAGCTATTTCGTAGATGCCAACATATGCAAAATTTTTGAAGGATCTAATAGATAAAAGGAAGTTCGAGGAAATTTCAACCGTGGAGCTTAATGAAGAATGCTCAGCTATCATCCAAAACAAGCTGCCAACCAAATTGAAATATCCAGGAAGTTTCACTATTCCTTGTTTAATTTGTAGTTTCAGCATAGAAAAAGCATTAGCTGATTTAGGTGCCAGTATTAATCTAATGCCTTATAAAATGTTTAAACAACTTGGTCTCGGGGAACCAACACCCATTAGGATGAGTATTCAGTTAGCTAACCGATCTGTTAAGCATCCTAAGGGAATTGTTGAAGATGTTCTGGTAAAAGTATATAAATTTATATTCCCTGTTGATTTTGTTGTGCTTGACATGAATGAGGACGTAGAGGTACCTTTAATTTTGGGTCGACCCTTTCTAGCTACTGCTAGGCCTGTTATTAATGTTGGTTAGGGTAAACTTGCATTAAGGGTAGGAGATGTGGAAATTGTTTTCCAAATTTATGATGCCATGCAATATTCTAGAGAACAAGATGATTCTTGTTACTTTGTTGATGCCACTGATCACATTTTTCAAGAATCTTTGCAGGAAATCATGCACAGTAACACGATGGAACTGTGTCTTTCACAAGGTGAGGGGAAAGATGATGATACCAATGATGAGAATCCCAATGCATCATCCTCTAGACAGATGAAAATAGAGGACATCGAGATCAATAACAAACTAAAACAGAAACCCTCTACTGATGAGCCGCCCAAGTTAGAACTAAAATAATTACCAAAGCATTTAGAATATGCATTCATGAGGGATAATTCTACACTACCAGTAATCGTCTTTTCAGAACTAGGACCTAAAGAAAAGGAAGATTTACTAAGAGTACTAAGGAAGCACAAAAAGGCCATAGCATGGAAAATGTCAGACATTAAAGGAATAAGCCCATCATTTTGCACCCACAAGATTTTAATGGAAGATGAATATAAACCATGTGTGCAACCTCAGAGACGTTTAAACCCCAATATGAAAGAAGTTTTCAAAACCGAGATAATTAAAATTCTAGATGCAGGAATAATTTATCCTATTTCTGATAGCACTTGGGTAAGTCCTCTGCAGGTAGTTCCGAAGAAAGGAGGCATGACTGTGGTAGCCAATGAAAAGAATGAATTAAATCCCACAAGAACAGTCACAGGTTGGAGAGTCTGTATAGATTATAAGAAGCTGAACGATGCCACCAGAAAAGATCATTTCCCTCTACCCTTTATAGCTCATATGTTAGAAAGATTGTCTGGACATATGTACTACTGCTTCTTGGACGGACTCTCCGGTTACTTCCAAATCCCAATAGCTCCTGAAGATCAAGAGAAGACAACATTTACATGCCCATACGGTATGTTTACTTATCGTAGAATACCTTTTGGATTATGTAATGCTCCTACTACTTTTTAGAGCTGCATGTTGGCCATCTTTGATGAACTTGTGGAAGACATTATGGAGATATTTATGGACAACTTCTCGGTATTCGGTAATTCCTTCCACCTTTGCCTTAAAAATTTAGAACGAGTGCTAATCAGATGTGAAGAAACGAATCTTGTCTTGAATTGGGAAAAATGTCACTTTATGGTTAGAGAAGGGATTGTGTTAGGACATAATATTTCTAGTAAAGGGATTGAGGTAGATAAAGCAAAGATTGAAACCATAGAAAAATTACCTCCCCCTAGTTCAGTTAAGGCTATTAGAAGATTTTTAAGACATGTTGGATTCTAAAGAAGATTCATTAAAGATTTCTCTAAACTAGCTAAGCCTTTACAAAATTACTAGAAAAAGATGTTCCTTTCAATTTTAATCAGGAATGTTTAGACACATTGAATATCCTCAAAGATAAACTAATAAATGCTCCGATCATAATTGCACTTGATTGGAATTTACCCTTTGAACTAATATGTGATGCGAGTGATTTTGCAGTAGGTGCTGTTCATGGACAACGAAGAGACAAGCATTTTCAGCCAATTTATTATGCTAGCAGAACATTGACACCCGCACAAGAAAACTACACCACTGCAGAGAAAGAATTACTAGCCGTATTTTTTACTTTTGACAAACTTAGGCAGTATTTAATATTATCTAAAGTTGTCGTTTCCACTGACCATTCAGCTCTTCGTTATCTTTTAACTAAATATGATGCCAAACCTCGACTCATATGATGGATTTTACTCTTACAGGAATTTGATTTGGAAATCCAAAACAAGAAGGGAGCTGAGAATCTTGCAGCGGATCACCTTTCTAGACTTGAGAACCCACATATCGAAGAGCTCGACGAAAGTGAGATAAATTACTTGTTTCCTGAAGAACAACTTTTTTCTATAACCAACTCTGAGGTACCATGGTTTGCAGATATTGCAAATTATTTAGCTGCTAACATTTTGCCGAAAGGATTAACATATCACCAAAAAAGCAATTCTTTGCTGATGCAAAAAACTATTTTTGGGACGATCCCTTTCTTTTCTGTATATGTGCAGATCAAATAATTCGAAGATACGTTACAAAGGCGGAAGCAAGTAAGATCCTAAAACATTGCCATTCAAGACCTTCAGGAGGACATTACAGCGGGATTAAGACAGCACACAAAACGCTCGAATCAGGATTCTACTGGCCAACTCTTTTCAAAGATGCCAACAAGTATGCCGCTTCATGTGATAAATGCCAGAGAACAGGTAATATCTCTAAACGCGATGAAATGCCTCAGACATATATGTTATCATGTGAGATATTTGATGTATAGGGTATTGACTTTATGGGTCTGTTCCCTAGTTCATTCGGAGATAAATACATCTTAGTAGCAGTAGATTACATGTCAAAATGGGCGGAAGCCCAAGCTTTACCTACTAACGAAGCTATAGTTGTAGTAAAGTTTCTTAAGAAACTTTTCTCTCATTTTGGAACACCCAGAGCAATCATCAGTGATAGGGGCACTCACTTTTACAATACTCAATTTGAAAAAGTCTTAAGAAAATATGGAGTACACCACAGAACAGCTACCCCTCTCAAACCAGTGGGCAAGTGGAAGTGGAAAATCGAGAGCTTAAGCGAATCCTAGAGAAAACAGTTAAATCAAATAGGAAAGATTGGGCAGTAAAAGTAGACAATGCTTTATGGGCCTATAGAATAGCATTTAAAACCCCTTTAGGGACATCCCCGTACAAACTTGTTTACGGAAAAAGTTGTCATCTACCATTCGAGTTAGAGCATAAAGCCTACTGGGCTATAGAATACTTGAATTACGATCTTAAAATCACAGGTGAGAAGAGGATGATGCAGCTAAATGAATTAGATGAATGGCGAGCTGAGGCCTATGAGAATTCACGACTATATAATGAGGCAACAAAATGACGCCATGATGCTCGTTTAAAACAATCAAAGCAATTCGAAGTAGGAGACTTAGTCTTGCTGTATAATTCAAGGCTCAAACTATTTCCTGGAAAGCTAAAATCAAGGTGGTCAGGCCCATTCGTGATAAAATCTATTTTTCCCTACGACACAGTCGAGGTAACCTATCCAACTCAAGGAACATTCAAGGTAAATGGCCATCGGCTAAAACTGTATAATGGTGAAGATTTCAAGGAATTGAGAGAGGAGCTTCTGCTCCGTGAATCTTCTTTCAGAAATGAAAACAGGGTAAGTCTAGCTTAAGACTTTAAACGAGCGCTTCTCGAAAGGCAACCCGAGCACTAACTTCACTAACCCTATTAATTTTCATATTTTAATTTTATTTTTACTTTTAGCACCTAAACCAAACTAACTGATTTCGTAGAGTGCAGGTTTCCTACCACACGGCCTTACACACGGGCGTGCCCGTGGCCGTACCATCACCATGCGATGAAAAACAGGCGTGCAGGTAGAGGTACGAGAAGAAGAGGAAAAAGTTTCCCCAACACGGGCTGTGATAAAAAGACCACGGCCGTGCGATGCGACCGTGGTCTATCCTGAGTAAACCAACACAGATAAGAGCCACGCCCGTGCCTACCAACCGTGCGCAACACTGACTATATGAACACGGGCATGGCAAACTTAGCACGGGCGGTGGGAGAAGCGAACATGATCATACACAGCCTATAAGTACGGGCATGGGCAACATCGCAAACGCGTCCAAATTTGAAAATCATGAAAAATAAGGGCCAAATAATAGACACATGGGCGTGGCTTCTGCCCGCATCCCCTTCCCTATTTAAAGAAACACAGCCCCAGTTTTCCCCAAATTTCTTCCCCAAACCCCAACCCTAGCCATTCTCTCTCAAAAAACCTCTGCCCCACTCCGGCCACCATCAAAGAAACACCCATCCTTGACTTTCCCTATCTGTTCTCACTATCTCTCTCCCACATACACATAAAAAACCGGTCTACGCCCATGCCAAACCAACACACGCTCACCCCACAGGTGTTCCACTGCCATGTCACTTTGACAATTTATAGAACACGCTCGTGCCTCAAGTCTACACGCTCATGCTCCGCCCATCCACGTTGCCACGCTCCAAAAACACCACTGGTCACCCCTCACTATTCTATTTTCATCTATTTAACTATTCTAAGCGTAGAATTACATTTAGTTAAGTCTCTTTTTTATTGTTTATTATTAAGTTAAACTTTAGAATTTTAGCACTAATTAGATCTTGAATACTTTAGTCATTGCTTAAATAGTTGATTAGAACTAGAAAGAACCAATCATTGTTAGAATGCTTACTCATGGTTGAATTTTCTTATGAATTTAGTCTTTGAATATTTTTGGATATTGATCGAAGTACTTGATATATTTTGGTAGAAAATTACTTGAACTTTTAGGTTTACAATGTCGTCATCTGAAAGAAAGAAAATGACAGCCCAAGTTCTAAGAAGCGAAAGGGACGCGGTTCATCCTCCGTAAGCACATCCATCGAAGTGCGCCACCCGTTCCCACAATTTCCCTCAATGGCCCAAGAATACCGTTATAAGAAACTCCGCACACGATCCCTCGGTACTAGGAGATGTATCGATTGAGCCGCTTTGTAACAGGTCTATCTTTCCGACGATGTGTGAGCTCTCTTAACAACTGATCCATGGAACCAATTCTTTAACATAATCGAGCCGACCTACCTAGAGCTCACTCTAGAGTTTTGCTCAACGTTCCAACTTCAGACAGTGATGACACAACACGATAATCCGGGTACAATACAATTCCGTCTCAGAGGCACTATACGACAGCTGAACGTACCACAGTTTGGAGCCGTACTAGAACTTTATACAGAAGACTTTGTAGTAGAGAATGATCTCTTCGAGCTATACCGCCATATTCATCACACCCCCGTAAGCTATTGGTACAACATTGCCCCTGGCAGAGGCAATTACGACCCCAGCCTTTCCAAGGCGATAGCTCTTGTCCCGCCCCCAAGGTACGTACGTGCTATTCTAGCCCATACACTTACAAGTTGGCGAGAAAGCACTGGCGTCATCAATACTCACGAGGCCTACTACCTGTGGTGCATGTCGAACGGACACATTTTTGACCTACCTATTTCATTGCCCGCGCCATTCAACACCAAACAGAGCAACACAGGAGAGGGATCATATTTATGGGCCCGTACATCACACGCTTGGCTCGACATTTTGGACTCCTCAACACTGACGCACAGACATCCTCACTCACCCAGATCGATCAGATGTCCCCACAAGGCATCCAGACTATGTTACACATGAGGATGATCCAACATTGACGTGGAACTGATCCTCCTTAATATCGACTTAAACCCACCACCGATGAGGAGGAGCCTGGGGACGTTCCTGAAGATGTTCCTCTACCACAGGAAGCACCACAACAGAGCCATCTTCGGCTGTTTCACTCTCATACATTTTTGCACATCTCACTCAGTTCGAGCATTACTATACGCAGCAATTTAATAACACCGCTCGACGATTCGACAGCATTGATGTGACTCTTCAGCAGATCTGTCATCACCTTCATATCTCATCGCCACAACCACCTCAAGACCCAGATGGTGTAGAGGACTTCTGAGTCCTTTTTTTTATGTTTATTTTCATTTTTATTTTTATTATTTTCATTATTATCTTTCTCCTCTATCTTTACTTTTATTTATGTTGATTCTATTTTAGTTTATTGTCTAAAGACTTGAAAGTTTCATCAGGATTATTGTTCTCACTACATCATTGGCCATCAAACCCTAAGTCTCCATAATTACATCCATTCATTAAATTTAATTGATGACTTCGCAGATTAAATAGATTTAATATACTACTCGAGGAACGAAAACATCACTTATACCTAGTCATCACATTCGTTATGGAATATCCTCCAAGGATCTCATCCATAACTCAGGAAGTTTCACTTCTTCCCCTCTCTTATAATTTCTACTACTATGTGCTATTATCTAATCTTTGTACATTGAGGGCAATGTACATCTTAAGTGTGGGGGGTTAACTATAGTATTATTTGAAAATCCCTGAATTATGCTTTGTTCGAAAGTAAAAGTCTCACATATTATGATTAGAATGAAAAATCCTTTGATTTATGATTTTTATTGATATGTTTTAGAGTAAGCCATTGATAATTGTGCATTGATGAATAAATTTGAAGGATACTAGAGAACCAAGCAGGATAAGTCTATTTTTCAGAAAGGTTGTCTACCTGAATCTGAATGTTACCTTGAAATTTGAAATTTACAAGGCTGATATCAAAACCCATAATTTTTGTGAGATTTTGAACCTTTTAGAGCATACATCATTTCTTGCTCACTTTATTGATTATGAGTGTGTCAACATTGATTTGTTATTCTGGAACTTGCATCTATTATACATGTCGAGACCACACCTTTGATTTGATATACAGAGATGATAAAGGCACCTAGTTGTTAACCCACTCATTCCACTAAAATACCTACCTTCATAATTAACCCCTAGTGAACCCCGTTTAATCTTAACAACCCTTTTTATTGACTCATCCACTAACATTAACCCAGAACCCTTTGTATTTTTTATCACCATTCCTTGACTACCCTTTCTGTCGAGATTTGATTTGATCGGTTGCCTAATTATTTTATTTCAGTAGTTGAATTCACTTTTTATTATGCGTTTGGCTTGTTCTTAATATATATATATATAAATTTCATTATTAGTTCTACTAAGTGGGCTTACATTTCAAATCTTAAAAGCTCGTATTGTTAGTTTTCGATTGACTAGTTCATTTTTCTAGTTAGGTAAATTGTTAATTCAATCTTGATTCTAACCCTCTAATTCAGCCTATATCCACACTTTTAACCTAAGCCCCATTACAACCCTGTTAAAGACCTTTTGATTTGTGTATCATCTCATCTTATAGTGGTGGAGATTTGATTTTCATGCAAGCCTATGGGATTAACTTTTCATGTTTGACTTTTGAGTGCTTAATTCTGAACCTTAAACACTTCGAGTGATTTGAGTGAATCTTTAGTGAGGATGCCAATCCTTGTCAATTTTAAATCAGAGGTAATTATTTAGATGAGGGGAAAACATATGTTTTGTGCTACAAATGTATGACTTTGATTGTTTGAATCTTTAGGACCCTTTTATTTAAATTATCCATGTATAAATTATCTTTGAATTATGATGAAACATTATTGATAAATATTATGAATCGAGGAAGTTCGTTTTAATTGTGAGTTGAGAATTTTGCTTGAGGACAATCAAAAGCTTAAGTGTGAGGGTATTTGATAAACCGTAAAAGTAACATATTTTAAGCCAACATTTAGCATGCTTTTGGATGATTTAAGACTTGAATTGTGTAATTTGGTGCTTTTAATCCTTTATTTTCATGTTTTATACTCAGAAGGGCACCGGATGATGAAAAGAACGAAAAGCGGGCCCAAATGGAGTAAATGGGCCATATCACGAAATCCACACGGCCGTGCCCCATTCAACAGTCTCGAGCATGGCCTGGCCATGACTTACACGGGCGTGTGCCATGGGCGTGTCCCTGTCGTGGGAAGGAAGAGTTTCACTCGGATTTGGATACTTAGGGGCAAAGAAACATATTCAGAAGCCTATATAAACACCCTAAGTATGACCAAAAAGGAGGGACCCAAAGCTCTAGTCAGGGGGCGTCTAGCTAGGCCAAAGGAGGCAGAGTTGTGGGAATTTACTTGAAGATAGCCAGTTGATCCATCTCAAAAAGTCGAAGTTATACTCAAGACGGAGGATCTCTCTTTCAATTCCTTCAGGGGGTTTTAGGGATTTCTTATGTTTTGTTTTATCTTTTCTTTTGAGATGCTTTCTTTTATTGTTATGAACTAAACCTTCAGATACCTGAGGGGGATGAAACCTGTAACATCCGTAAATCGGGGTTCTGCATTTCACTTGTGCTGCATTGTTGAATTGTCTTTAAGGTTCATTTGTCATGTTCTGGGGTCTAGTTATAACCTTGGGTCAGGCCTAAGTAGGGACAGAAAATTTTGTTTTGGTACTTAGGAGGAGGGAGCTAGATGAAGTAGGGGTTAAAGCAATTAATTGGAGGGTTGTGACACAAGAACACCAGTGGAAAAGTTGCAAGGAGGCGCTATTAAGGTGTTCAAAGGATGACGCCATAAGCAGGAGGGAGTGCCTGTGTTCGAGCAGCAAGAATGGCACTCCCTGCTATTTCTTTTTGACGCCAAGGAGAGGGAAGAGTTGTGCTCAGCACAAACTCTGGCGGATGAAGCTTGGACTCAGTCAAATTGATTCGAATGTGTGGCAGAGAGAAAATTTAAGAGGTTGATGAGTTCAAACTGATTTGAATTGGTGGTCAGGAGAGAATTTAGGTGGTTGCCGAATTTTGAACTCCTCCTTGAAGGAGTGTTCGATTTTGGAGAGTTAAGTAGGGGGGTTGCCGAAATTCTTTTTGGGTGACTAGATGACACTTTCGGCTAGCCTTTGTTTTGTGTCAAAAGCCGAAGTTCTCTTTGAAGCTTTGTCGATACCACCTTGGTGCACCATAGTGAACTAAAAGCCGAAACTCCTTAGGTGAATGTCGATTTCCCCTCTCTATCTTTTGGCCAAATCTTCATTGGAGCCTTTTTCATCTTTCTTTACTTGATAGCCGAAAATTAACTCTCTTATCTTTATCTTTTCCCCTTCTTAAGAGCTTGGCCGAACCCTCCCCTTCTCCACCTTTCTTCTTCTTCTTTTCATAATTGGTCGAAGTAACATCTTCCTCTTTACTTTCTTTTGCCGAAACCCCTTAGTCCCTTCTTGTTAGACCCTAGGCCGAACACCATTTATACTCCTTCTTTCTCTTTCTTTTTGTCTTAGCCGAATATTGATTGCTTCTTTTCCATCAACCTTAGCCGAAACTCCCTTCACCATTCAACCCTCTGTCGAAATTCCTTTTTTCTTTCTTATATCGCTTTGGCCGAATATCATCAAGGGGGGATCTTTTGGGTCTTTTCTCTAATCGGTTCTGAAGAAGGGTAAGTGCCTTGGCCGAATCTCTTTCTATCTCTTCTCTTTGTCAATTCTCCTAGAAGTAGAAACCGATTTTGGCATTTAGTAGCGAGGTTCCTAATCATCTATAGAAACTGATTATTGTAGGGCCTTCGGGATTTTGGAAGCAATCGACCTAAGTCTTCATTCTCTGACAACCAGCATCGGTAAGTCAGTGGTAAGGGCCTATAGTGATTTAATTACTCTCCTAGTTATTTGGTTAAGCTGAAGGCTATTGGAAACTAAGTTGTGATGTTGGCCGATTGTACGGGAAAGATCAGTCTCACCTATCCTGTTCGTGATTAGCGTTCGTAGGGCAAAGGGTAAGGGTTATAGTGCCATGCGTTATCTCAATCCTTCGAGATTTAATGGTATGGCTGAATGGCCTTGTTAATAACCTTATAGTTTTGCCGAATGTAGGGTCAAGGGATCTAGTACTGTAGATCGGGTCTTCGGGACCTAGTGCTTGCGTTAATAACAGGTGTGTAAACTCTTACACACTTTATTAGTTTAAACGATGCTTATTGTGTTACTGTATAACCTGTGTGTGTTAGCGACTTTGCCTTGTGGGTATAAGCTTGGATTCCGGGTAAGTCCCTTATTACGTGATATACGATGTATGTTTGTATATGCTATCATGTGCTGTTATATGCTGTGTCAAACATCGATGCATGATATATAGGATTATGATACTTATGAGATGAGCATGATGATGATGGGATGATGAGAGGAGGGGGATGATACATATATTTTGGACTTGTCACTAGTGGTTTTTACCACAAGATGGGTTGGCCCCATCAGTTGATTTGTGACCACGGTCACCAGTGGTTTTGACCACACTATTGATATGATTTGTGACTAGTCCCAGTGGTTTTGACCATCAGTGATTTTGACCACACTTGCGATATTTGTGACTACGGTCACCAGTGGTTTTGACCACATATTGATATTGTGACTTGTCCTAGTGGTTTGGTACCACAGTGGGTTGGCCCCACATGATATATTACGGGATTTTCATCAGTGCTTTTGACCACACGATGGGTTGGCCCCATCACTTGATATAATTGTGACTTCCGTCACCAGTGGTTTTGACCACCAGTGGTTTTGACCACACGGGGTAGTTAAGGTGTTTGGATGGCTAGGTTATGGGTTGCATAGTCTGCATGTTTTACTAATGACCTGTGTAAGTGCTTGTTAACTCGGGTCGGGGATTTGTACACTGAGTCTCGGTGACTCACCCCTTCCCTTATATTTTGCAGATGAGGCATAGATCGCGGATATAGAGCTGAGGGGGACTCGAGGTGGCCATGCATCCTAGTTGGGTTTAAACTTTGAACTATATTTTTAATTTTATTTATTTCCTTTAAATTTGGTTTTGGGATTGTAAGAAAGCCGCTAAGTTTTATTATTTTGGGTTTTATAATTCGCTTTTACTTTCATTAAAATCAACACATGTTGGATACCATGACTTGTAAAATTAACCGGTTTGAAAGTAATGATTTCAAAAATATAACTCTTACGGGTTTTAAAAATGTTACCATCGGGTAACAAAGCTCACTATTTAATGAAGTATCTCGGATGTTTTCATAACTTCAATTTTCACATGAATTTAAAAGCAAACGGTTTTAACTCAATCATATTCCTCACAGTTCAGTTTTATTAAATATGAGATGTTTTCAAGAGTTCATACCAAGCAACGATTTTCAAACATACGATTCTTTCGAAGATTTACACCAACTATCTATTGTTAACATCACCTATCACTAAGTTTTTCAAAAAGTAATACGATAAAAGGGTTTTCATAAAATTTAACCAGCAAATTGTGTCTTCCACAAACGATTTCACTTCGTAACATACCAGATTCAGTCGTGGTGTGTTGGCCGGGTTTGAGGTGTTACAATTGTGGTATCAGAGCCAGGTTCAACAGCTCGGCTGTGGGCCGAGGCCCAAAAATGTTTTAAAGTGATTTATGAAAGGCTTTTATGGGAAGATGTACAGTGGTGAAAGCATGGCACCGAGTCCCCGGCACCAATCCACCCAGGTAAGTACCCCAACCTATGGCTTTTGATGATATTCTTATATGAGTATAATGGTGACATGGTTAAATAGTAGTAGGGACTACTTTAGAGACATGAACCATATATGATGTGTACTCACAAAACAACCCTTATTAAAACTTCTCATAAGACTGTGCTTTAAAAGACAGTGGAATAAGTGTCTAACGCATAAAACTTTTAAACAGCTTGAATATATCGGTAGAAATGAGTGGATGGGGATGTGAGCGTAACACTCGTGGACGAGGTAGGGGTAGGATGATGGTCTCGGAACTAGTAGGGTCCGAACATGGGTCGAAGAACGAGGTACCACCATCGCCAGCTGTGGGTGCGGAGTATCAGGAACAGACAGGCGGTAATGACGTAATGTCGCAGGCTGTGCTGCGGGTGCTGGAAAGGGTTGCGAGTGCGGGCGTTAGAACGAGAGCTAGGAAATATATGGTCGAGCAACTTAGGGCTAATGGTGCAGAGGTGTTCAGAGGTGTGTCCGGGGTGGTACCTAGTGCAGCGGAATACTAGTTAGAGGCGACAGAACGTATCATGGATGACCTGGATTTTTCAGCTGAGGAAAAGCTGAAGGGCATAGTATCTCTGCTGCGGGATGAGTCATATCAGTGCTGGCTCACGGTTAGGGATGGCGCGATAACAGACGATCTTACCTAGAAATTCTTTAGAACAGCCTATCAGAGGAAGTACATAGGGGCTAGCTATGTTGATGCGCAGCGCAGGGCCTTCTTGAACTTGGTTTAGGGTAATAAGACTTTAGCGGAGTATGAGGTGAAATTTCTCCGGTTAAGTCGGTATGCTTGGGGTATGGTGAGTACAGAGCATGAGCGCTGTGTCAGATTTGAGGATGGGCTGAGAGACAAGCTGAGGATGATGATAGCCCCACAGCAGGAACGGGAGTTCACCGTTTTAGTAGAGAAAGCCAAAGTAGCTGAAGGAGTAAGATAATTTATAAGGCGGAACCAGGATAGGGGTTGGAACAAGAGGAGTTCTGGACCCTCTAGGTTTTCTAGGAATCAACAGAAAAGGGTTAGGTATAGTGCGCCGAATCAAGCTGCTAGACCTGTTGCTACAAATACTCAGTGGTCGTCGCGGTGTGCTTGGTGTGGAAAGTCACACACAGGGGAGTGCTGGACTGGAAACAGAGGTTGCTTCGAGTGCGGATTGATGGGGCACCGAGTTAGAGATTGTCCACAAAGATCAGCTAGGCTGCAGTCTGAGAATTAGGATCGTGCCCAGCATAATAGGGATAATCAGTAGCCATAGAGGGGCTGAGGTTCAAGCAGAGGGTGGTAACGGCTCTGGTAGAGGCCGTGGAGAACCGAGCAGAGGTGCAGGTGGTACAGAGGCGAGACAGCCTAGTTTAGTCTACGCTGCGAGGTGTCGAGAGGAGGGCGACGCACCGGACGTCATAATCGGTACGTTCTTAATTTTTGGAGTACCTTATAATGCCTTAATTGATGTGGGTTCGACACACTCGTATGTTGCTAGTAGGATAATAGAAACTCTGAACTTAGACTCTGAGACTGCTGCTAGGAAGATGACTGTGATAAGCCCTCTAGGTCATTCTGTAGAAGTAAGTAAACTGTATAGAGATGTACCTCTAGAACTCCAAGGGGTCGTATTTTTGGCTGATTTGATGGAACTACCGTTCGGGGAGTTCGATCTGATTCTCGGAATGGACTGGCTAGTAAAATATCAAGCTAACTTGGATTGTGCAGCTAAGCGCATGGTGTTGAAGACCATGGAAGGCAATGAGGTGGTGATGATAGGTAATAGGAGAGATTACTTATCCAATGTGGTTTCGGCACTGAAGGCTGAGAAAATGGTTAGGAAGGGTTGTAAGGCATTCATAGTGCATGTTTGTGCTATGGAAGTTAAGGATACAGTGGTGAAGGATGTCCGAACTGTAGGAGAATTTGCAGATGTGTTTCCTGGGGAACTCCCAGGTATACCTCCTGATCGTGAGGTTGAGTTTGGTATAGACTTCTTACCTGGAACCGCGCCAGTATCTATTGCTCCATATAGGATGGCGCCGAAAGAGTTGGGGGAGCTAAAGGCTCAGATTCAAGAGTTGATGGACAGAGGTTTTATTCGACCGAGTGTATCACCTTGGGGAGCTACAGTGCTTTTTGTTAAGAAGAAGGATGGTACGATGTGAATGTGTATAGACTACCGCCAGCTAAACAAGTTGACAATCAAGAACAAGTACCCGTTACCGAGGATTGACGACTTGTTTAATCAACTCAAGGGTGCATCAGTCTTCTCTAAGATTGACCTTAAGTCGGGGTATCATCAGCTCAAAGTGAAGGAGGCTGATATTCATAAGACGGCATTCCGTACTCAGTATGGACACTACGAGTTCCTGGTAATGCCTTTTGGTTTGACCAATGCCCCGGCAACATTTATGGACATGATGAACCAGGTGTTTCAGCCATATTTGGACCAATTTTTCGTGGTGTTCATAGACGACATCTTGGTGTATTCTAAATCTGAGGAGGAGCATGACGCGCATCTTCGAGTGGTTCTACAAGTGCTGAGGGAAAAGCAGCTGTACGCCAAGTTTAGTAAGTGTGAGTTCTGGCTGAAGGAGGTAACTTTCTTGGGTTATGTTGTATCAGCTGAGGGGATTAGGGTGGATCCTCGTAAGATTGAGGCGGTACTGGATTGGAAACCACCTAAGTTAGTTGCAGAGTCTCGAAGTTTTTTGGGTTTGGCAGGATATTACCAAAGGTTCGTAGAAGGATTCTCGTTGATTGCAGCGCCTTTGACTAAGTTATTGAGGAAAGGAGTTCCGCTTGTGTGGACTGAGAAACAGCAAGAGAGTTTCAATAAGTTGAAGAAGATTCTGACTGAAGCTCCAGTCTTGATTCAACTTGAGGCAGGAAAGGAATTTACGATCTACTGTGATGCATCACATACTAGCTTAGGGTGTGTGTTGATACAGGACGGGAAGGTGGTAGTGTATGCATCTAGGCAGTTGAGGCCTCATGAAGGTAACTACCTGACTCACGACTTAGAATTGGCTGCAGTGGTTTTTACCTTGAAGATTTGGAGACACTACTTGTATGGGGAGAAGTCAATAGTGTATACGGATCACAAGAGTCTGAAGTACCTTTTGACTCAAAAGGATTTAAATTTGAGGCAGCAAAGGTGGATCGAGTTGTTGAAAGATTGCGACTGTTCGATTGAGTATTACCCGGGTAAGGCTAACGTAGTAGCGGATGCGTTGAGCCGTAAGGTGATAGCGGACTTGCGAGTGATGTTTGCTCACCTTAGTCTTTATGATGATGGGAGCCTTCTAGCAGAATTGCAAGTTAAGCCATTGTGGATTGATCAGGTTAAGGAGAGACAGCTGTCAGATGAGGTTTTGAGTAGTCGGAGGTTACAAGTGCAGAATGGTGAATCTGAAGGTTTCAGCTTGGGCAGTGATGGAACACTGTGTTTTCGGGGAAGGTATGTATGCCTAAGGATGTTGAGTTAAGACAGCAGATTCTTTAGGAAGCCCATAGCAGCCCATATGCCATGCATCCTGGAGGTAGTAAGATGTACCGTGACTTGAGAGAGCAGTTCTGGTGGCCGGGACTTAAGCGTGAAGTAACTGAGTCTGTGGGTATGTGTTTGACATGCCAGCAAGTTAAGGCTGAGCACCAGTTGCCATCAAGGCTGTTGCAGTCGGTGAAGATACTACAGTGGAAGTGGGAAAGGATTACGATGGATTTTGTTAGTGGACTTCCCCTTACACCTAGCAAGAAGGACTCAGTTTGGATTATAGTGGATCGTTTGACTAAGTCGGCTCATTTCATACCGGTGAGGGTGGATTATTCGCTTCAAAAATTAGCCAAGTTGTATGTGGTAGAGATAGTGCGGTTGCATAGGGTGCCGCTGTCCATTATCTCAAATAGGGATCCCAGGTTCACGTTGAGGTTTTGGAAAGCCTTGCATCAGGCTTTGGGGACCAGATTGGATTTCAGCACGGCTTTTCATTCGCAGTCTGATGGACAATCGGAAAGGGTAATTCAGATTCTGGAGGATATGTTAAGGGGCTGTGTTCTGGACTTCAGTGGTAGTTGGGAGGAGTACCTACCTTTGGCGGAGTTCGCTTATAACAATAGTTATCAAGCGAGTATTCATATGGCACTATATGAGGCGCTATATGGACGGAGATGTCGTACTCCGACGTGTTGGACATAACTGGGTGAACGACAGATGTTGGGCCCCGAGTTAGTGGCAGAAACTGAGGATAAGGTTAAGGTGATTCGGGCTCGTCTTAAGGAAGCAGCGGACAGGTAAAAATCCTACACCGATCTTAAACGCAGGGATATTGGGTATGCAATGGGTGAGAAGGTCTTCCTGAAGGTATCGCCTTGGAAGAAAGTGTTGAGATTTGGTAGGAAGGGCAAGCTAAGCCCTAGGTTCATCGGGCCTTATACTGTGTTGAAGCGAGTGGGATCGGTAGCTTATCAGCTCGAGTTGCCAGCAGAGTTGAGACAGATCCATGACGTCTTTCATGTTTCAATGCATAGACGCTATCGATCAGATCCCTCACATATTGTACTAGTCGAGGAGATAGAGGTGAGTCCTGATTTGTCTTTCGAAGAAGAACCAGTACGAATTTTGGACCGGGAGATCAAGGTTCTGCGACGAAAGTCAGTTCCCCTGGTGAAAGTATTATGGCAAAACCATGGTACGGAAGAGGCTACGTGGGAGCCAGAGGATGTGATGCGGCAGCAATACCCTCAACTCTTTTGACCAGGTAATTTCGAGGCCGAAATTATTTTTAAGGGGGTAGAACTATAACATCCTTAAATCGGGGTTCTACATTTTACTTGTGTTGTATTGCTGAATTGACTTTAAGGTTCATTTGTCATGTTCTGGGGTCTAGTTAGAACCTTGGGTTAGGCCTAAGTAGGGGCGGAAAATTTTGTTTTGGTACTTAGGGGGAGGGAGCTAGATGAAGTAGGGGTTAAAGGAATTAATCGGAGGGTTGTGACACAAGAACACCAGTGGAAAAGTGGCAAGGAGGCGCTATTAAGGTGTTCAAGGGATGACACCACAAGCAGGGGGTAGTGCCTGTGTTCGAGCAGCAAGAATGGCACTCCCTACTATTTCTTTTTGACGCCAAGGAGAGGGAGGAGTTGTGCTCAGCACAAACTCTGGCGGATGAAGCTTGGACTCAGTCAAATTGATTCGAATGTGTGGCAGAGAGAAAATTTAGGAGGTTGATGAGTTCAAACTGATTTGAATTGGTGGTCAGGAGAGAATTTAGGTGGTTGCCGAATTTTGAACTCCTCCTTGGAGGAGTGTTCGATTTTGGAGAGTTGAGTAGGGGGGTTGCCGAAATTCTTTTTGGGTGGCTAAATGACACTTTCGGCTAGCCTTTGTTTTGTGTCAAAAGCCGAAGTTCTCTTTGAAGCTTTGTCGATACCACCTTAGTGCACCATAGTGAACTAAAAGCCGAAACTCCTTAGGTGAATGTCGATTTCCCCTCTCTATCTTTTGGCCAAATCTTCATTGGAGCCTTTTTCATCTTTCTTTACTTGATAGCCGAAAATTAACTCTCTTATCTTTATCTTTTCCCCTTCTCAAGAGCTTGGCCGAACCCTCCCCTTCTCCACCTTTCTTCTTCTTCTTTTCATAATTGGTCGAAGTAACATCTTCCTATTTACTTTCTTTTGCCGAAACCCCTTAGTCCCTTCTTGTTAGACCCTAGGCCGAACACCATTTATACTCCTTCTTTCTCTTTCTTTTTGTCTTAGTCGAATATTGATTGCTTCTTTTCCATCAACCTTAGCCGAAACTCCCTTCACCATTCAACCCTCTGTCGAAATTCCTTCTTTCTTTCTTATATCGCTTTGGCCGAATATCATCAAGGGGGGATCTTTTGGGTCTTTTCTCTAATCGGTTCTAAAGAAGGGTAAGTGCCTTGGCCGAATCTCTTTTTGTCTCTTCTCTTTTTTCAATTCTCCTGGCAGTAGAAGCCGATTTTGGCATTTAGTAGCAAGGTTCCTAATCATCTATGGAAACCGATTATTGTAGGGCCTTCAGGATTTTGGAAGCAATCAACCTAAGTCTTCATTCTTTGACAATCAGCGTCGGTAAGCCAGTGTAAGGGCCTATAGTGATTTAATTACTCTCCTAGTTATTTGGTTAAGCCGAAGGCTATTGGAAACTAAGTTGTGATGTTGGCCGATTGTAAGGGAAAGATCAGTCTCACCTATCCTGTTCGTGATTAGCGTTTGTAGGGCAAAGGGTAAGGGTTATAGTGCCATGCGTTATCTCAATCCTTCGGGATTTAATGGTATGGCCGAATGGCCTTGTTAATGACCTTATGGTTTTGCCGAATGTAGGGTCAAGGGATCTAGTGCTGTAGATTGGGTCTTCGGGACCTAGTGCTTGCGTTAATAACAGGTGTGTAAACTCTTACACACTTTATTAGTTTAAACGATGCTTATTGTGTTACTGTATAACCTGTGTGTGTTAGCGACTTTGCCTTATGGGCATAAGCTTGGATTCCGGGTAAGTCCCTTATTACGTGATATACGATGTATGTTTGTATATGCTATCATGTGCTGTTATATGCTGTGTCAAACATCAATACATGATATATGGGATTATGATACTTATGAGATGAGCATTATGATGATGGAATGATGAGAGGAGGGGGATGATACATATATTTTGGACTGTCACCAGTGGTTTTTACCACAAGATGGGTTGACCCCATCAGTTGATTTGTGACCACGGTCACCAGTGGTTCTGACCACACTATTGATATGATTTGTGACTAGTCCCACTGGTTTTGACCAACAGTGGTTTTGACCACACTTGCGATATTTGTGACTACGGTCACCAGTGGTTTTGACCGCATATTGATATTGTGACTTGTCTCAGTGGTTTGGTACCACAGTGGGTTGGCCCCACATGATATATTACGAGATTGTGATCAGTGGTTTTGACCACACGATGGGTTGGCCCCATCACTTGATATAATTGTGACTTCGGTCACCAGTGGTTTTGACCACCAGTGGTTTTGACCACACGGGGTAGATCAAGGTGTTTGGATGGCTAGGTTATGGGTTGCATAATCTGCATATTTTACTAATGATCTATGTAAGTGCTTGTTTACTCGGGTCGGGGATTTATACACTGAGTCTCGGTGACTCAGCCCTTCCCTTATATTTTGCAGATGAGGCATAGATCGCGGATATGGAGCCGAGGGGGACTCAAGGTGGCCATGCATCCTAGTTGGGTTTAAACTTTGAACTATATTTTCAATTTTATTTATTTCCTTTAAATTTGGTTTTGGGATTGGAATAAGGCCGCTAAGTTTTATTATTTTGGGTTTTAGAATTCGCTTTTACTTTGATTAAAATCAACACATGTTGGATACCATGACTTGTAAAATTAACCGGTTTAAAAGTAATGATTTCAAAAATATAACTCTTGCGAGTTTTAAAAACGTTACCATCGGGTAACAAAGCTCACTACCTAATAAAGTATCTCGGATGTTTTCATAACTTAAATTCTCACATGAATTTAAAAGCAAACAGTTTTAACTCAATCATATTCCTCACAGTTCAGTTTTATTAAATATGAGATGTTTTCAAGAGTTCATACCAACCAACGATTCTCAAACATACAATTCTTTCGAAGATTTACACCAACTATCTATTATTAACATCACCTATCACTAAGTTTTTCAAATAGTAATACGATAAAAGGGTTTTCATAAAATTTAACCAGCAACTTGTGTCCTCCACAAACGATTTCACTCCGTAACATACCAGATTCAGTCGTGGTGTGTTGACAGGGTTTGGGGTGTTACAAAACCTAAGACGAATCTTGTTGTCGTTTGCTGAACTATATGATAAATATTTGACTTGTTCTTAACTATGTGTTCTTAATTCTTGTGTTGATATTTTCGGGATATTAATTCAAGTGTGATGTACTTAGGTGGAGGAGCAAAAGTCCCTGCCTAAGAGTAGATCTAGCATAATTAAGTGGAGTTGATCGTGTGCCTAGAGATAGGGTGATGAGATTTTCTTGATTAGGGTGAAACCTAATATGGGAGTCCATAGATCGAGTTAATACGATTCTAGGGGTTTTAATTAGAAAGAGATTTTAATTAATCAACCTAGGGTTAGACGTTAGTCGCCTCGAGAGAGGGATTAATATAACTTAGGGAATCTTACGGATCAAGTCAAATGAATAAATTGTCTGGTTCAGAGTTAGATAACAAGTAAAGTCTAGGTGGATTCTTTCTTAGGTATCGTCTTAATCAATTGGTTTTTCCTCAAGTTATTTTCACAATTTCATTCTTCTTTGTCTTAAAGTCTTTAGTTTAGTTGTTAGTTAATTTTAGATTAGATAAACAATTCCCTTAATTCTTAGGCTAAATAATAAAAAGAGAGTTAGTATTAGTACTTTTGGTTCCTTTGGGTTCGACATTTCAGTCTTGCCTTAACTATACTACTGTTCGATAGGTGCGCTTGCCTCAAATCATTGTCATAGTTAGTTTCCAGGTTCAATCATTCTTTTTTATAAATTTTAAGACTTTGACATCGCGAAAGCAACGATCACTGGTTAAGTATCAAGTGAATTTGGATTGTGCTATTAAACGGGCGGTACTAAAAACTGTGGAGGGTGATGAGGTGGTGGTAATAGGGGAACGTCAGAATTATTTGTCAAATGTGATTTCTACCCTAAAGGCCGAGAAGTTGGTTCGTAAAGGTTTTGAGGCTTATATAGCCTATATTGATGTTTTTGATTATGAGGTTTTATCTGTTAAAGATATCGAAACAGTCAAAGATTTTTTGGATGATTTTCTCGATGAACTGCCTGTACTACCTCCAAACCGTGAAGTTGAATTCGGGATTGAGCTCCTATTGGGTATAGCTCCGATGTCCATCACTCCCTTTAAAATGGCACCAAAGGAGCTAGTGGAGCTTAAGGCTCAGGTTCAAGAGTTACTGGATCGAGGGTTCATCTGCCCTAGTGTGTCTCCATGGAGAGCACCGGTGTTATTTTTGTAAAAGAAGGATGGATCCATGCGCATGTGCATAGACTACCGGCAACTGAATAAACTGACTTTTAAGAATAAGTACCCCCTGCCAAGGATTGATGATCTATTTGACCAGTTTTGAAGAGTTTTGATCTTTTCTAAGATTGATCTCCGATCAGGGTACAATCAACTGAGAGTCAAAGAGGCTGATGTTCACAAGACAGCGTTTAGGACTCGTTACGATCATTATGAGTTCCTTGTGATGCCATTTGGACTGGCGGATGCACTAGCAGCTTTTATGGATCTGATTAACCGAGTCTTCTAGCCTTGTTTGGATTAATTCGTAGTGGTTTTTATAGAAGACATCTTGGTGTATTCGAGAACTGAGGACGAACATGATGCACATCTCCAAGTTGTTCTGCTGATTCTGAGGGAGAAACAATTATACGCTAAGTTCAGCAAGTGTGAATTTTGGCTACGAGAGGTAACATTTCTGAGCCATGTGGTATCTACTGAAGGGATTAGAGTTGATCCTCAGAAAATTTAAGCAGTTTTGGATTGGAAGCCACCTAAGACGGTATCTGAGATTCAAAGTTTTCTAAGTCTGGCTGGGTATTATAGATGTTTTGTCGAAGGGTTTTTGTTGAATGCTGCACCTCTAACTAAATTGTTGCGTAAAGGGATACCATTTGTCTAGATTGATAAGCAGCAAGAGAATTTTGAGAAACCTAAGAAGGATCTAGCGGAGGCCTCTGTCTTAATACAGCCAAGTCTGGGAAAGAATTCACTGTGATGTGTCTAAAACTAACTATGATCACAATAAAGGCAAACGCACCTATCGTTTAATAGTATAGTTATGGTGATCGTTGTTTTCACGATGTCAATGTCTTAAAATCTATAAAAAGAATGATCAAACCTGGAACCTAACTATGACAACAATTTGAGGGAAGCGCACCTATCGAACAGTAGTATAGTTAAGGCAAGACCGAAATGTCGAATCCCAAAGGAACCAAAAGTACTAATACTAACTTTTTTTATATTATTTAGCCTAGGAATTAAAGTGATTTTTTATCTAATCTAAAGTTAATTAACAAATAATCTAAAGACTCTAAGACAAAGAAGAATGAAATTGGGAAAATAATTTGGAAGAAGAACCAATTGATTAAGACGACACCCAAAGAAGAATCCACCTAGACTTCACTTGTTATCTAACTCTGAACCAGACGATTTATTCATTTGACTTGATCCGTAAGATTTCCTAAGTTATATTAATCCCCTTCTCGAGGCGACTAACGTCTAACCCTAAGTTGATTAATTGAAATCTCTTTCTAATTAAAACCCCTAGAATCACATTAACTCAATCTATGGACTCCCATATTAGGTTTCACCCTAATTCGGTAAAATCTCGTCACCCTATCTCTAGGCGCGTGATCAACTCCACTTAATTATGCTAGATCTACTCTTAGGCAGAGACTTTTTCTCCTCCACCTAAGCACATCATACTTGAATTAATATCCCGGAAATATCAACACAAGAATTAAGAACACATAATTAAGAACAAGTCAAATATTTATCATATAGTTTAGCAAAAGATAACAAGATTCATCTTAGGTTTCATCCCCCTCAGGTATCTGAGGGTTTAGTTCATAACAATAAAAGAAAACATCTCAGAATAAAAGATAAAACAAAACATAAGAAATCCTAAAACCCCTTGAAGGAATTGAAGGAGAGATCCTCCGTCTTGAGTATAATTTCGGCTTCTTGAGATGAATCAACTGGCTATCTTCGAGTAATTTCCCACAATCTGCCTCCTTTGGCCTAGCTGGACGCCCCCTAACTAAAGCCCTAGGTTCCCCTTTTTTCTGGTCATACTTAGGGTGTTTATATAGGCTTCGGAATATGTTTCTTTGCCCTTAAGTATCCAGATCTGAGTGAAACTCTTCTTCCCTATGGCAGGGACACGCCCATGGCACACGCCCATGTAAGTCGTGGCCAGGCCGTGTTCGAACCTGTTGAATGGGGCACAGTCGTGTCGATTAGGCCCAGGCCGTGTGGATTTCGTGATATGGCCCATTTACTCCATTTTCTATTCTTTTCGTCATCCGGTGCTCTCCTGGGTATAAAACATGAAAAAAAAGGATTACGAGCACCAAATTACTTAATTCATGGCTTAAATCATCCAAAAACATGCTAAATACGGGCTTAAAATATGTTACTTTTACAGTTTATCAAATACCCCACACTTAAGTTTTTGCTTGTCCTCAAGCAAAATTCTCAACTTACAATTAAAACGAACTCCCTTGATTCATAATATTCATCAATAATGTTTTATCATAATTCAAAGATAATTTATACATGGATAATTCAACTCAAAGAGTCCTAAAGATTCAAATAATCAAAGTCATACATTTATAGCCCTGAAAACGTTAGTTGTTTTCCCTCAGCTGAAGAATTACCTCTGATTCGAAATTAACAAGAGTTGATATCCTCACTAAAGATTCACACAAATCACTCAAGTGTTTAAGGTTCAAAACTAAGCACTCAAAAGTCAAACATGAAAAGTTAATCACATATGCTTGCATGAAAATCAAATCTCCTCCACTATAAGATGAGATGATACACAAATCAAAAGCTCTTTAACAGGGTTGTAACGAGGCTTAGGTTAAAAGTATGGATAAAGGCTGAATTAGAGGGTTAGAATCGAGACTGACTTGACAAATTACCTAACTAGAAACACGAACTAATAATAATTACACCAATTGAAAACTAATAATATGAGCTTTTTCTTCAAGATTTGAAATTTAAACATATAAGCTCACTTAATTATAGATCTACTAATAAATATACTTCGTTTTTTTTATTGTTTTTCTTTCAAGAACAAGTCAAATTTAATCAAAATAGATAAAATAGTTAGGTAACTTATCAAATCAAATATCGACATAAGGGTAGTTTAAAAAAGATGGTGATAACAAATACAAAGGGTTTTTGGGTTAATATTAGTGGGTGAGTCAATAAAAAGGGTTGCTAGGATCAACGGGGTTCACTAGGGGTTAATTATGAAGGTAGGCTTTTTAGTGGAGTATGTGGGTTAAAACCTAGGTGCCTTTATCATCTCTGTATATCAAATCAAAGATGTGGTCTCGACATGTATAATCGATGCAAGTTCTAGAATAACAAATCAATGTTGACATACTCATAATCAATAAAATGCGCACGAAAAAGAATATATACTCTAATAGGCTCAAAGTCTCACAAAAATTATGGGTGTTTGATGTCAACCTCGTAAATTTCAAACTTCAAAGTAACATTCAGATTTAGGTAGACACCCTAGAAAAAATTTTAATTCTGAATAATAGACTTATCATGCTTAATTCTCTAGTATTCTTTAAATTTAATCATCAATGCACAATTATCAATGACTTAATCCAAAACATATCAATAAAAATAATAAATCAAAGGAAATTTCATTCTAATCATAATATGAGACACTTATTTCAAGACAAGATATCATTCAGGGATTTTCAAATAATTCTATAGTTAACCCCCCACATTTAAGATTTACATTGCCCTCAATGTACAAAGATAGATAATAACGTTTAGTAGATAATCAAAAGAGAGGGAGAGAGGTGAAACTTCCTGAATTATTTTGGATGAAATCCTTGGATCGGAGGTGTGGAAATTTGATGCGGAGGTGAAAGATAAGTTGGAGGAGTCGCCTCTAATTCCTGTGCTAGATGAAGAAATTGGGGACCTCGTGAAGAGTTAGCCAGGAAGTATTAAGATACTTTTAAAATAAACTAAATATATAATTAAATATAAGAAAGATAAAGGGAAAGGAAACAAAAATGTAAATAAAATGAAAATGAAAGATGAATGGACCGAAGAGTCCTTATTGTTGGATAGTTCACGAGGTGGGTGTGACTTCTAAGGCTGCGGTGGTGCTGGCGGTGGCGGAAGTGGCGTGATTCCCAAGTAGCCTTTAGAACCTGACACTAAGAAACTAAGATAAAATAAACTAAATTAAACATAAGATAGTCAAAGAGAAGGAAAATAAAGGAGAAGATAAAAGTAAAACAAAAGATAAATGGTCTCATAGACCCTTGGCTTGTCGATTGGATGAAGCGGCCGGCATGAACTTATGTAGACCGGTCACCATGAGGGAGACTGTGCTGGGATTCTTCTGTTTCTTTGACATAGATGTGGTGTAGTTCGATGGTTGTGGGCAAGGGTTAGAAAAGCAAAGTTGGGAGACGTTTGAGAAAGAAAAGGAATATTAAATGGGCTAAATGGGTGAGAAGAGGGAGGGTGGGTGGTTTAAATAGAATTTTCAAGTCAGGTACATTCACATGCCGTGTACTCTAGGCGTGTCGATTCACACGGCCGTATCGCACGGTCGTGTTTCACTTTCTTTGTTTCTCTCATGCCCATGCTCAGGTCGCCACGCCCGTGTGTGATCTATCAGTGTCGACCACGGCTGCATCACACGACCGTGGAGTTTTGCCGGTGCCCATGGTGTAGAGGTTGGAGTCCGTGACTTGAAGATTTAATTTGTTCTAACTCGTACCATTTCTGCCATGTCAGTACGGAGATTCGTAAGGTCTACACAGCCACAGCCATGTGCAAGGCCGTGTGGTCTGGAAATTTATACTTTTTGGTTAATTTACAGTTAGGTGATGAAAGGGAAAGAAAAATAAAATAAAATAGAAAGGTTAATGGTGTTATTACTCGGGTTTCCTCCCGAGAAGTGCTCGTTTATGGTCTTAAGCTAGACTTTCCTCTCATTTGTGTATTCATGGTGGTTTGAATGGGTGAATATCTTCTGTCATACTATCAATTCCACGATAAAGTTTGAGTCGAGTGGTGTTTACCTTAAAAGTGCCAAATTCAGAGTTACCTCAACTGTTCCGTATGGAAAGACATTACATACCTCAAGAGGGATTTCTTGTTCTGTGTTCAAGTCTGATGTGGTGATTCTAGGGTCTCCTTTATTTAACAATACCTGGTCTCCTATTTTGAAGAGATTGGATGTCCCTATGAGCTCTTTTGGGGGCTCATTCGGTTTTACTTTGTGTAGTTGTGATTTCTCTTTAAAGTGTTTCTTCCACTCGTCTAGTTCGTCGACCTTAAGGCTTCGTTCCTCATATAATTCTTCTTTATTGGCACGAGGTCTATGATCCAGCTCATGTTTATTGTTTCGTGGTGCTTCCTAAAAAGAAGGTTTAGCGGAAAGTTTTTCAATAGAATTTACCTTCTCACTTTTGTCATTTGATGTCCTAGCCGAGTCGAGAGCTTGTAGACTGATTGATTCACCACCTACACAAAGTATGAGTGTACTTGCACTGACATCAATTTTAGTCGTGGTTGTTGCCAAAAAGGGCCTTCCTAAAATTAAGGGGATACTATTGTCCTCATCCATATATAAAATGACAAAGTCTACTGGGAATATGAATTTATCAATTTTTACTAGCACATCTTCAATTATACCCCTAGGAATTCTAATAGTTTTATCAGTTAATTGAATGCTCATCCTAGTTTGCTTGGGTTTCCCTAGACCTAGTTGTTTAAACAATTTGTATGGCATGACATTTATGCTTTCCCCTAAGTCAGCTAACGCATTATCAATAGATAGACTACCAATTAAGCATGGAATCGTAAAACTCCCTGGATCTTTTAATTTCTGTGGTAGTTTATTTTGTAACATTGCTGAACATACAGCATTCAGTTCCACATGTGATTCCTCGTCAATCTTCTGCTTGTTTGTCAATAGCTTCTTTAAAATATTCCTGGAATCTAGCATCTGCGAAAGAGCTTCAAGTAACGGTAAGTTAATATGTAATTTCTTTAAAAGTTTAAGAAACTTACCGAACTGTTCCTCTGTATCGTCTTCATTATTGCTTGAGGATATGGTATACGAGGTTTGTACTCTTTGATTACTGGTTTCGGCTTGTTATTGACCTCAACCATATCTTCTTCTATCACCTTCTTTTGTTTTGAATTAGGCGCGTATAACCCTTCGCTTTCTTGAGCTGTTATGGCTTGAACTTGCTCTCTTGTGTTAGTCTCGGTGTTGCTCGATAGTCTTCCCTGTGGTCTCTCAAACATTTGCTTTGCAAGTTGCCCGAATTCCTTGAACTCTTGCGTTAATGCCTTAAGTTTTGTTTCTATCTTTTGGAAACGTGTTTCTATATTTTGAGACCGTATTTCTGAGGCTGCTATGAAGTTTGTCAGCATCTCTTCAAGGTTCGGCTTCTTTTCCTGTGGGTAGGGCTATTGTTGGAAGTTTTGGGATGGTTGTTGCCTTTGATTTCTTTGACCGCCCCATGAGAAATTGGGGTGGTTCTTCCAACTTGGATTATAAGTATTACTATAAAGGTTATTGTTAGATCAGAAGTTATTACCCATCTAGTTCATTTGTTCGCTCCCCATGCCCTGTCCGTAGGGTGGGTACTCAGGATTCACCACTCCTTTACTTGCGTCGCACTGCATAACAAGATGTGCCTGCGAAGAACCATATAAACCATCAAATATTTTATGTAGCAATTCTACTTGGTTTGATAGCGCGGTTACTGCATTGAGGTTGAAAACTCTGGTTGCTTTGCCTGGCCTTGTCCTTGTAACTTGCCACTGATAGTTATTCAGTGACATCTCCTCTATAAACTCGTAGGCTTCTTTAGGAGTTTTTTTGTTCAGAGTTCCGTTGGCAGCTAAATCAATTAGTTTCCTTGTTGAAGGGTTCACACCATTGTAAAAAGTTTGGACTTGTAGCCACAAAGGTAATCCGTGGTGTGGGCACCTCCTTAACAAGTCTTTGTATCTCTCCCATGCATCGTAAAGTGTAACGCCCCATAAATCTAAGTATTTATTTTTTGTATGTTTGTAACAAAATACTTGTCTACTTCAGTGGTTAGGTGATTTGGGTGTGTTTGGGAGTGTCTGAAAAGTCTAGGGTTCAAGCCTAGGCTTGTGCAAAAATTTTTGTTTTTAAGGAATAAACCCTTGCCTATAGTTAGTAGGCTTTAAAATTATTTTGGGTAAAAGAAAGACATAAAAAGCCAGCTTGTCTAGGGGGTAAGTGGCATGTTACCTATGCCAGTGGACTGAGGTTCAAATCTTGGTGGAGGCAAGGGAGTATTTATTTTGCTACTGTGTCGTAGGGGGAGTTGTAGTTTGACTGAAACACTGAAGTGGTTGAGCAGAATTCAAATTGAGTGGTTGAGGGGAGGTGTGATCAGGTGGAGATATTTGTGGAGGGATTTTAGGAGAAAGTCAAGAGAAGTGGGAGGAGAGGGAGTGTTATGTCGAAATTAGACTCTGGCATTCAAGAAATTCGGCCTGAGTGGTATGCTCCTCATTTTGACTTTGCTTGGGATTTACTTTTCCTCTATTGCTTGAAGGCCGAATGTGGTAGGGGTTCTGTTTCACCTTGTTTGTTTTCTTTTTGATAACCATTTCTTTGGCAGAATTCTTCCTCTTCAATTGCTTCTTTTTAGTTTCTTGTCCCTTCTTTTTCTGTTTTTGGCCGAATATACCATATTCCCCTCCTTTGTATTCTCTTCTCCTTTCTCCCCTAAACCTTTTCTCTTCTTTCTCTCCCTCAAGTTTTGTGTTGTCGATTTCCCAATTTTGATCACTACCAAAACCATTCATCTTCCTCTGCTGATTGACCTTGCTCCTTTCTTCTCTCAAACGTTTTGAGCCTCCATCTTGTTCAGCGATTTATCACACTTTTTCGGTAAGTGAGTTTGGCACTTGAAGTTTAGGCTTTTGAGTTACTAAATTTGGGTTTTGTTTAACTGTTTTTGACAGCTATAAATCGAGGGTGAGGGGTTATGCTAGTGTCGAATCCTTCCACTATTTGGTTCTCTTGCTCTTTTTCGATAAGTGCTATAGACGAATCATTATTCCTTTTCTTCTTCTGCCTCAAATAGTAACTGGTAGCAATTGTATGGCAGTTAAGGAAGGATTCAGGGACTCCTAATCAATTGCTAGAGACTGTGATTCGTAGGAATCACAGTGGTTCAATTGAAGGTAACGCTACTCTATTCTATGAATGGATTGTTGGTTTCGGGTTTCTTTTTAAACGTAAAGTAGGACTGATGGTGGTGTTTGATTGACCAAATGTAGGTTGGTGAGTGCTTGAGCAACTATTCGTGATGAATCGAAACAAGGTGTGTAAACACTACCCAAATCGTAAACCGGAAAAAGTCAGAAAAATATGACAATTGACGCTACACGAGCGTGCGCTCACTCGTGTGGTAATCCGAACACATAAAACGTGGGCATTAGGCTACCGAGGCCACCATGAGCGATTTCGTGGTCCTAGGCCGTTTTGAGCCATGTTGGGCTGAAATTAGTCGTGTGAGCCCAACGGGCTCGTAGGCCCCACACGGGTAAACCATACGAACGTGTGGAGAATATTGGGCCAAACTATTTAATTTTCATGCCTGAGACCAATTCTGGGTTATGTGGGCCACAGGAGCGTGTGGGCCTACATGGGCCCGCATTATAGACTTTGGGCCCATTTTCACTGTTTGGTTGTAAATGTTGCACGGGTCGCCCAAGACGACTGTGGACCTACTGATGGGTCGGTAAGTATACCTAGACCCTCAAACTGATATGAAATGACTGTTATGCCCTTATGACTTAAAGTGACTGCTATGCCCCTATGATATAAAATAACTGTATGCCTTATGTTATGTATGACTGTATATAAACATGCCACGATATATACGTTGCATACATGTGTGATATGTTGCATGGGATGGGATTGTTATGATTGAAGGAAGTGTATCAGATCGTGACTCGCTGCTTTGCAATCTTTATTTAATGCCACAACCGGTGCTAATTCTTGGAGTGTAGGGATGGGTGGGTGATTTTATCCCCACATGGAGTGTTGGGCTGGACGGAGTGAAGTGTAGAGGCTGGTTGGGTAGGATTTCTGATTGCATGCCTGAACTGTTACTGTCACTGAAATGGGCTAAGGCCCACATTGATACTGATATTGTAATGACCTAAGGCCCAACTGATCTGAACTGTTATTGATTTGGGCTTAGGCCCAGACTGTACTTGCCTACGGCTTGATTGGCCATTTTTCTTATATGGGGTTACACACTGAGTTTTCGTAAACTAACCCCTCTGTTTATCTGTACATGTAATCCCCAGTCTTAGGTGGATCAGTGCTGCGAGGGATTCGGAGGTGGCCACACAACCGCACCTGCTTTTATATTTGAGTTTTATTTCCAATAAATTTAATTTGGTTATTTGTTATGTAATAAGGCCTCTTCAAATTTTAACTTTTAATTTGGGGATTTTACTCAGTTTAATTCACATCTAAGAGTAATAGAACGTGAATTTTAAAAAGATAAATGTTTTTCAAAGCACCGCGTTTTCATAACATACTATAAGAGCTTCGGCATCAAACACTGTTTTAAAGTATAGTAAAAGACCAATATGATTAATATTCTGCTAAAAACAACTTGAGTTTTGTAATAACCATTACCCGTATCCTACACCAAAATCGGGCACGAGGCATTACCGGACTTAACTCACTTGGTCATACAACTTTAGTCTATAAAATTTCGTTCCAACTTAAAATATCTCTTTCACCATCAAAACATTCTCATTAAGGACCTACGAGGCCTTAAACATACATACGGAGGGTTTCGGAACCCAACCAGAAACTTTTGTGCACTTAAATTTTTTTTACCGAAATAGGGGCCACACGCCCGTGTCAGTAGGCCGTGTGGTCACACACGCCCATGTCCCTAACCCGTGTGGGATTTATTTTCATTTCGAACCTACAGGGGTTTTCACACAAGCAAAATGCTTACATTATTTAACACACATCCCTACACTTATCACCACATGATCGCATGAAACAACACTTAACAATTTCACAATAAGCCATTCCTATTAATACCAAACACTCGGTGGTTTCGCACTCAGCCCACCATTAATCTTTAACAGGGTGGTATTGCACATAGCCCACCATCGAGAATATTTACGGTGGTATCGCACATACCCCACCAAATGATATTATAAATGATGGTATCGCACACAGCCCATCATGAATAAGTAATAAGGTGGTATCACACATAGCCAACCAACAATAATTTTTAAGGCGGTATCGCACACATCCCACCATTAATTACTACGGGTAATATTCCACACTTACATATCTATTTCAATGTTCACACGGAAATTATTCATTATCTACCAAATTCAATCCACTTGAATCATATATGTTCTCAATCATACAATGAACCAATAAGTAACAACATGTGTATTTAAGATGCATCGTTTACACATAAACTTACCTAGGTGCAAAATGCGTTAAGTTGTGGTTTAATCCGAAACCTTACCTTTTCCCCGGTCAAGGTTAATTACGTGCTCTTCTTTATCTATAATAGCAAATTTCACTCATTCAATCATTTTATAGTTATAATACATCATAATCTCTACTTAGGCAAAAATGACCATTTTGCCCTTGTACTATGGCAAAATTACAATTTTGCCCCTAGGCTCCTAAATCATTTTTCATCACATTTTCTTATTAAACAAGCCTAGCTGAATATTTATTCCTCTTACAACTACTCACAAATCCAAGTATTTCATGCATTTATTACTAAATCACAACATTTACAACTTGGTCCCATTTAGATGTTTTCATGATAACACCTTTCACAAAAGTTGTTTCTCATCTCATTAACATTCATTTTCTTCCATAAATACTCAGCAAACAACATAAACACTCATTGGCCTTTTTCTTACTTCTCGAGCCTCATTCACGGCTTTCCTCTTTTTCTTATTCAGCTCCTCAGCCTTACATGCCCAATCCACCAACACCACAAATTCTTTTAGCTCCAAAATCCCAACTAAAAGTCTGATATCCTCATTCAGCCCATCTTCAAACCTTTTGCATGAGATTGCTTCTGTAGACACACATTCTTGTACGTACTTACTGAGCCTAACAAATTCGCGCTCATATTCTGCCACAGTCATTTTTCCTTACTTTAACTCAAGGAATTCTTTCCATTTCTGGTCAAAAAAATAGCTGACTTATATACTTCTTTTGGAACTCTTCCGAAAAGAAGTCCCACGTCACTCTCTCCTTTGGAACCACTGACATCAACTTTTCCACCAACGGTATGCCGAGTCCCTCAGCAAAGACACGGAGCATTTTAAGCTCTCCTCAGGTGTGCAAGAGAGTTCATCAAATACTCTCATTGAGTTCTCAAGCCAGAACTCCGCCCTCTCAGGTTCATCGTCTATGTTAGCTCTAAATTTCTCGGCCCCTTGCTTTCGAATCTTATCTACCGAGGGCTTGATTATTCTCACTAAATCTATACCTTGAGGAGCCACAGGAATTGGCTGAGGTATAGGAGGGGTGGAGGAGGTTGAGCATTAGGGTTTGCTCGTACATACTCCGTGTACCAATTACTTATCATTTGGAGAAAGGCTTCCCGGGCCTCTTCTCCTTGACCCATAGTCTCGGGTCCACTCTCTACATGCACAGTCTCTTGCGCGAGAGCCGGCGCGTTACTAGCTGCATCATCAGCAGCCACTCGATCGGGATCCATTTACTATATAAAAACAAAGTTTAAAATTGTTAGAAGCCACCACACTATCAATATACGCTTATGGCATGTATAGCTAGAATCTTACACATGCTACGGTAGTCTGGGAACAGACTAAACCATAGCTCTGATACCACTAAATGTAACACCCTTACCCGTATCCTACGGCGGAACCGGGCACGCGGCATTACTGAATTTAACTCACTTGGTCATACAACTTTAGACTATAAAATTTCATTCCAACTTAAAATATCTCTTTCACCATCAAAACATCCTCATTAAGGACCTACGACGCTTAAACATGCATACGGAGGGTTTCAAACCCAACCAGAAACTTTTGTGCACTTAAATTTTTTACCTAAACAGGTGCCACACACCCATGTGAAATGGGACACGCCTGTGTGGGCAGGTTGTGTGGACACACATTCCCATGTCCCTAACCTGTGTAGGATTTATTTTTATTTTGAACCTACAGGGATTTTCACATGGCTGGACATACGCCGTGTTCTTTGCACGTGTGCTCCACACGGCCTAGACACACCCGTGTCCTAGCCCGTGTGCAAAAACCTGGTTTTTCTATTTGTGAAATCATCAACTTCATATGGGACACACGACCTAGGCACATGCCCGTGTGGCTAGCCTGTGGTCGACACTGACTTGCAACACTAACATGCAGGGAACACACGGTCTGGTCACACATCCATGAGGCTGGTCGTGTGTCACACACGGCCTAGACACACGACCGTGTGCCTACCGTGTGGACAAGAACAAGGCTATTTGCCAAGCTCTTTTCACCACCCTAGTGTACACAACATAATCTCATTCGACAAATCACTAAGCAACTCGGATTTGCAACATACCTTTCACAAAAGTTGTTTCTTATCTCATTAACATTCATTTTCTTCCATAAATACTCTTCAAACAACATAAACACTCTCATGGAAAGTCCCTAAAATTTCAAACATATTACAAACTAGTCCCCTCATTAGCTAGCTTAAGCTTTGGGGGTCCTAAAAATACAAAAATCATCAAGAAAGACCTCTAAAATCACTTACTTGTAAGGAGATAGCTTGGCTGAAAGTTTGAACTCCAAAAACCTCTATTTTATCTTCAATTTTCAATGGAAGAAGAAGGGTGAATAGTGAAAGATGATTTTTTTTCTTTTTATCTTATTTTATTCATCTTTTTTATCACCTAATTTCACCCAATTTTGACCAAAAATTTAATGCCCTTGTGTCCTTGTCTCTATGGCCGGCCAACACAGCTATAATGGCCTAATTGCACTTTAAGGACCTCTAATTTAATATTCTATGGCTATTAGACACCTCTACCTTGAAAAATAGAACTTTCACACTTTGTGCGATTTAGTTATTTTTCACAATTAAGCATGCAATCATTAAAATTAATGCACCAAAATTTTCATATATGCATATATTAATGTCTAACACATAAAATAATATCAAAATAATTTTCCTCAATCTCAGATTAGCAGTCTCGAAACCACTGTTCTGATTAGCCCCGAAATCGGGCTGTTACAAGTTTTAAATGAACCAGATACCCTTAAATTGTTGTTAAGATCATAAACGAGATTTAATAATAGAACGGGTTTTCCAATGAAACTATGTTTTCAAGAAACACTTTAATGTGACATCGCCAAATTCGGCCATAATGTTTAGGCCGAGTTTGGGGTGTTACACTGTGCAATCTAAAAACTTATATTTAAGAAGTTTTTGAAGTGACCAATCAGTTCTAACTTCAATAAAATGAGTTGATTTCGTAAGTCGATCAATTATAACCCAAATAACATGTTTTTTACTTGGGGATAATGGTAACTAGAAATCCATCATTATGCGTTCCCATTGCCACTCCAGAATTGAAATATGCTGAAGTAATCCTGTGGGAGCCTGAAGTTCTGCCTTAACTCGCTGACAAGTTAAACATTTAGCTACGCATTTAACTATTTCTCTTTTCATTCCTGGCCACTAATACAATTCTCGCAGATAGCGATACTTTTTCATTCTTCCAGAATGTAAGGCAAAAGGGCTATCGTGAGCTTCACAAAGTATCAACTATTTTAATTCTGCAACACCTGGAACATAGATTCGATTATGAAACCTCAAAAAATTGCAATCATCAATATTGAAATTTTCTATTGAGTCCTCTTTAACCATTTCTCTTTTTTTCATTAATTTGGCATCATCTAATTGTGCTTATTTGATCTGATCAAACAACACAGGTTTGATTTTCAATTCAGCCAACAAGCTTCCATCATCATTGATACTAAGTTGAGCAAACATCGATTGTAATTCAACTACTGCCTTTCTGCTCAATGCGTCAACTACGACGTTAGCTTTGCCAGAATGGTAATCAATAACACAATCATAATCTTCTAGAAGTTCCACCCAACGATGCTGTCTCAAATTTTAACTCTTTTTAAGTTAGGAGGTATTTAAGACTCTTGTGATCAATATAGATGTAACACTTTTCACCGAACAAATAGTGTCTCCAGATCTTTAGACAAAAACCATAGCAACTAACTCTAAATCGTGCATTAGATAATTACATTCATGTATTTTTAGTTGACGAGACGCATACACAATCACTTTCTCGTCTTGCATGATAACACAACCGAGACCACTTAAGAAAGCATCACTATAAATGAAAAAATCTTTTACTGATTCCGGTAAAGTTAGAACTAGCGCTTCAATCAACATCTGTATCAATTTCTCGAAACTTTCTTGACAATGATAACTCCAAATGAATTGAACGTTCTTTTGCAATAGCTTTGTCATTGGAAAAATTATCTTAAAAAATCCTATTATAAATTTTCGATAATAACCAGCTAAACCAAGAACATTACGGACTTTTGACACATTTCTCGATGCTTTCCACTAAACAATGACCTCAATCTTTTTTGAATCCACACTAACTCCATCCATCGAGATAACATGTCCTCAAAACACAACCTTCGATAACCAAAATTCGCATTTACTAAGTTTTCCATATAATTATTTCTCTCACAACAATTGCAAAATGATTCTAAGGTGTTGCTTATGCTCGGATTCAGATTTTGAGTAGATCAAGATGCCATCAATGAAAACTACCACAAATTGATCCAAATGAGGTTGGAAGATACGATTCATAAGATCCATAAATGCCGCAGGAACATTAGTCAACCCAAAAGGCATCACCAAGAATTCATAATGGCTATAACGCGTATGAAATGCAGTCTTAGGTATGGCACTATCTTTTACTTTCAGCTAATGCTAATTATATCTCAAATCGATCTTAGAAAAGACAGAAGCTCCTTTTAGTTGATCAAACAAGTCATCGATACGAGGTAGGGGTATCGATTCTTAATTGTCACCTTATTCAATTGTCGATAGTTTATAGAAAGTTGCATCGAGCCATCTTTCTTTTTAACGAATAATACTGGAGCTCCCCAAGGTGATATACTAGGGCGTATAAAGTTGCAATCTAGTAAATCTTACAATTGCAACTTCAATTCCTTCAACTCTGTGGGTGCCATCCAGTAAGGAGACATTGACACTGGAGTTGTACCAGGAAACACTTCAATTGCAAATTCAACCTCTAAATCTGGTGGTAATCCTGGTAATTCTTCAGGAAACAGTCAGGGAATTCACAAATAGTACAAATCTTGCTGCTCTGACTATCACCAGAATTCTAGTTAATGAAATAGGCCAAAAAAGCTTCATAGCCTTGATTGAGAAGTCTATTAACTCGAAATGTTGAAATGATATGAGTCAAATCACTCGTTCGAACACCATTCACCTTAATCATGTTACCGTCTGCACTCTGAACCATAAACTTCTTTTTACGATAATCTAGAATCACTCCATGTCCAGTAAGTCAATCCATACCCAAAATCAGATCAAAAGCACCAAATGGCACTATCAACAAATCAACAGGGAAAGATACATTCTGAATTTCTAGCGGACATCACTTACACACTTGGTCAACTAATATGGACTGTCCCAAAGGACTTGACACAACCATAGATACTCTAGATGTCTCAGATTTTAAACTTCCTGATTTGACTAACTCAGCATTAATATAATAGTGTGAAGATTCCGGATCTATCAAAGCATAAACAAGTTCTGAAAGTAATAAAAAATGTAACACCCCTAATCCGTATCCGTCGCTGGATTAAGATTAAGGGGCATTACCAAACTAAACTCAATTCCAGATAAGCATTTTCTTAAATTTTAGCACAAACACTGCAATTTATAAGTATACATTTCAAGATAATACCCAAACCACAAATCTTAACAACCATGAATCTATACACCTTAACAAAACCTCACTTGTATCTTTTTAACCCATGTTGGACATAACTCAATTCACATATAACAAAAATATAAACATGATCTAATTGTTTCCTTATAGTAACTAATTATTAATACCAAATTCACATAGCTTGAATCTTGCTTCCACATAACCGAAAACATGCCAACTAATTCACATTAACTATACACTTATTTATTAGGCCGAATACACAAAGTCTTTTTCAAGGAATTTCATGTTCATTACATATCACAAACTAAGTTTGATAACATCATACACTCAATTCAAAATAAGAAATCTCACAAGCCAATTACATACAGGTATATAAATGCATACATCATAGTTATACACATTTTTATTTTATATTCGGTTATGAATCTAAGCAAATAATTCCTTAAGCATATTAATTATATTTGACTATAACACATAGACTTGACTGAATACACCTGCATGCAACTCACAGTATATATTTACATTTTGTAATACATTTACAGTTGGCATACCCACACACATGTACGAATTCAAATGATGTTTGGCTAATACATAATTACCATGACTCATGCCATTGACCCATATTAATGTTTTAGCTTGCTAAATGACATCATATAATACACAATCAAAAGTCTTACATATCCATACTCATTCCGTATCTAACGTTCTGTTACTCATATCAACTTATCAAAAGTTAACAAGGCACATATATTAAAAATGTCTTCAGAATATTTATCCTATAGAAACGTAGCTATTTAATATAACTAACCATACCAAAACCTAAATTTTTATCCAAGCAAAACGAATACCGAATGCATCAAAGATAGAGTATACCATAAAATATGTTTGTTTGACACTTAGCCATTTTCGCATGGCTTAAATATATTTTTCACAAAACATCATTCAAATACTTAGCTAGTCTATACATGCCTTTTCTTGTTCAAAACTAGTTTAAATGTACCAAAAAGAGAGGTGATAGTGTGATTGACTTCGACGACGATCCTCCGAGCCCGTAGCTTGATCTATATCTATAAACAAAACATTAAACATAAACAGAGTAAGCGTACTAGTTTAGTAAGTCTCAAGCAAATTCAATAACCAACTAAACATTTGAGCGTTAATATACAAATATAAGTGACATTCTGCACATAATAACAATTACAATGATTTAACTAATAAACTTCACTAATGCCGTATGTCATTATCTTCATTTAACATTCACTAACTATATCCTTTAAACATACAAATCTCTAAAACATTTTAGTAGCAAAGATATTTGCTTAATCAAGGACTATCAACTATAATATACATGTTACTCATATACGACTAGCCATTCATATAAATGCAAATACTTCCAGCATTCAATGTAATACTTTTGCTTTCTCATGAACTTACTCATTAATTTCATATGCAGCATATAAGTATGAAATACATACCTCAAGGTCAAATTAATATGAGTCATTTTCAAAAGCTTAGATTTACTCAATTTGTTTCATAACTTTGTTGTTACATACTCTGATCTCGAAATTTCAGTTCTTCGATTTAGAACCTACTAGGCATTTTTCCCGTATCTCACATACACCGGCACTAGGCCTGCTAGACTCAAGGCTCGAAGTTAAGCACCGGCATTAAGCCTGCTAGGCAATAAGCCCGAATTATTTCACCGGCACGTGGCCTGCTAGGCTCGAAGCCCGAATAACTCATCGGTACAAGGCCTGCTAGGCTCGAAGCCCAAAATAATAATATGATCAATCTATCAAATTACATTTCTTAACACTATCATCACTAACGAATCATATACACAAATCATATTCACATATCATATCGAACGTACTAATTCATGTTGCATTTACAAAAACATATCCGATCCATTGTAAAACCTTTATATTCGGCTAATACATATATGCATATTCAAATTTATCAAATAACTTCATTAAACTTATTCATAATTAATTCTTTAATATACTTTAGCTTAAGGACTTACCTCGATTATCGACGGACAACTTAAGCCGACTATTTAACGACCTTCGTCTTTCCCCAATCCAAACCCATTTTTCTTTGTTCTTGATCTAAACATATCAAAATAAGCTCATTCAAGGAGATTTCATTTCAATTTAATCCCAAAGCACATAAATGGGCAAATTACCATTTTACCCCTAATGTTTCACATTTTTATAATTTAATCCTATTTGCATTAAACACAAAATACACAAAATTTCTCAATACCACTCAAGGGCTGAATATTCATAAGGACTATACAAGTCCATATCTTTCATTTATTTTGCAAATAAGTCCCTCTAAAATTTTATTTTTACAAATTAGCCCTAATTACTCAATTTCACCAAAAATTTCAATACAAAATATACTAATCTTTAACATATCTTTAATTTAAAATCATCAAACGTAAAAAATCACATGAACATGATAATGGTCAAACATCAAGCATGCTTAGATTTGAAAATTTTAACATGGGTTAGCTACGGCTCGAAGCAACGATCTCAAAAACGTAAAAATTTACAAGAACCGAGCTAGTTGCATACCTTAAATTAGCCAAATAAGTGCCAAAATTCAAAGCTTCCTTAGCCTTTTTTCTTTAGCTCCATTCGACCATGAGAGAAGTGAAGATGATAATGGTTTTGATTTTAGTTGATTATGACATATATTATTTATTTATCAATTTACTAATCTAACCTTTATAATAAAATAAAACTAACGTATATATTATGTCTAAAACCGTCCATCAACCCTCCACTATCTCTTTTATGGCATATTTCTACTTAAGGACTTCATATTAAGAAACCATTAACAAATAAGCACTTTCTACTAAATTTTGTAACTTTTACGCTTTACGCGATTAAGTCCTTTTTGTCAAATTGAACATTGAAACGATAAAATTTTTCCACGAAACTTTCACACACATTAATTCACACATAATAAACATAAAATATAATATTTAATTATCTCTCAAACTCAGATTCGTGGTCTCGAAACCATCATTCTAATTAGGGTCAAATTCGGACTGTTACAAAAAAGATACATGCAACAATATCGGTAGTGTCACCTTCCTCACTTGTTCATACAACATATGCTCGGGTTGGCGCTCTAGCCTTGGTCTGATGAGTAACAGTATCACTTCACTTTCTAACAACGCCTCTGGCAAAAGAACCACCACGAATTGATCCATAACTCTTAGACGCAGGTATAGACTTCTGAGAAGAAACATTGGTAGCATTATCACTTTTCAAACACTCTCGAGTGAAATGCTCAGTCGATCTATAGTGAAAACAAGCTCGTATTAGTTTCCAAGATTCACCCTTATGCTTTTTCCCACAGTGTGCACAATTTGAAATTTCAATATTTTGGGACAGGCCTTGTACACTATCCAAAGACATAGTCAATTGTCGATCTCAGTTTCTATCAGATCTGTCAAATTAAAGGTTGATTTCCAGCTACCACGAAAATCTTTAGTTTACTTAGATTGTGGATGTGAACTAGCAGCTCTTAACCATTTTCCAACTGTGTGAGTAATCTTAGCCTTTTTATCAAGACCCAAAGCTTGTTCTACCATTTTTGCCCGTTCAACTAGATCAACAAACTCTGTGATTTGATATGGTACTAATTGTACTCGAAGTTCATCATGTAGCCCACACAAAAATCGTTTACAACTTTCAATTTCAGATGGCACAAATTTAACAGCATACTTACTAAGTCGTAAAAACTCCCGTTAATAATCGACCATCGTCATCCTGCTCTACTTTAATAGTAAAAACTCTTGTTTCCTATCTTTGAGATATAATTCTCTGATGTATTTCTTTTGGAGTTCCTTTTGAATGAATTCCCAATTAGCTCATGCGATAGGTACATGGCGTGTTACTGACTGCCACCAAGTATACGTTTCTCATTGCAGTAGAGAAACAACACAAGTTACACTTTCGCAAAGGTTGCATTCGAGTTTTTGTAAGATGCGTTTAGTAGATTCAATCCTCACTTCAGCTGTTGAGGGGTCAACCCTTTTCAACCCCAAAAACTCAGTCTCACCATATCTCCACAACTCTTTTATTAGAGCCCGTCGAACAATTGGTACAGGTACTGTAGCAGAAGTAGTTCCTGCAACAAGCTGGAGAGCATCAGTTATAGCGCGAAATAAATATGAATCACCTACTCCTTCATTATTACCTCACTCAACATTAGATTGTTAAGCACCAACTGGGTTAGCACTCGGTGTTACCTACTCAGTTTCTTCATAATCCTTAGTATAATCATTGCTAGAGTAAAACTCTTAATCAACTTTATTATCTAATTCAGTTGCCATGTTTTAACTATAAAACAAAAATAATTACAATCAGCATCCAAATCCTGACTCAGACTTAACTTAATGTTAACACCTTAACCCACTTTCACCGTCGGATTAGGGTCACGAGCATTAGTAATTGATCAAAACATTCAATTTTAACATAATCAAAGGTGCATGGTAACTATTAAAATTCATATTATACAGAAAGCAGAACATGCTAATCTAATGCTTCCATATTATTATCTTATACAATCGAGTAATGAGATATGCTAAATTTAGTCTTCCACTATTTACACTCTTACCACTATTTATCCCCTCTTGAAAGCTGGAAATTGGATACCAAACAAGACTATTCCAATTATTAGCATCAGAGTATTGGATTATATTTTGGCCATATACTTTTAATGATATTAGTAGAATGATTTACTTCACCCAGTCAAAGTTCGCCATTTCATTTAGAATTAGAATAAAAATACTCTTACAGTCTTTAATACGAGTTTATGAGACCCTAAAAAATAAAAAAATAAACAATGACTAATTTGAAACAATTCAAAAGGTTTTGGGAAATTTTCAAAAATATTAGAAATAGGAGTCACAAGGCAGTGTGATATGCCCCATGTTGCATGGCTTTAGAAGTTGGGACACATAACCATGTCCCAAACTGTGTCTCCATCTGTGTAACTCTTTGATTTAAGACACACGGTCATGTCCCAGCCCCTGTCTCTACTCGTGTAACTCACTGACTTGGGTCACACGACCATGTCGCAAGCCGTGTGCAAGACCACGCGAAACTTGCAATAAAATTTACAAGACACGCGACTATGTGGCCAGGTGTGTGTGTCACACGGCCGTGTGTCCCAATTTCGAAATCCACACAGCTGTGTGATAGATCGTGTCTCAGGTGTGTGTACCTAAATGCACCTTAAAACTCAAGTTTACCAGTTCATGTTTACTTGGACACTAAGCAACCCAATTACTAGTCATTTAACCTATTCAAACACAATTTAAACATGCTTAAAACATGCCAAAACATCCATCTTAAGGGTATAACCAATGTACCCTCATTGGTACCATATTTTATATTTCCAAACATATCAATAAGACATCAACCATCTAGACATTCCTTCATACCAAATGACTATAATTAAACTAATATTTTAGCTTGTAACACCCTTATCCGTGTTCGAAGTCGGAACTGGATACAAGGCATTACCTAACTTAACTTGCTTAAACATAACACATCGGGCTATAAAATTTTGCTGCAGCTTAAAAACTTTCCATTTAAACTCATAACCTACTCATTCTGGACCTATGAGGCCTTAAACCTACTTCCGGGAGGTTTCAGAATTAAACTGAGAACTTTTACTTACTTAGAAAAATTATTGTCCAAATAGGGGCCACACGCTCGTGTTGTTCAAGGGACATGCCCATGTGTTCTTGAGACATGCCCGTGTTCTTCACCCGTGGTCGACACTGACTTATTTCACACGGCCAGACACATGCCCGTGTCATTAGCTCATGTCCCTCACACGTCCTTGACACGCCTATGTCTTAGCCCGTCTGCCAAAACCTTGGCATTCTGTTTATGACGTCATCACCTTACTAAGGTCACACGGCCAAGGCACACGCCTGTGTCCTTAGATAGTGTGTCGAATTAAATTCCACATTTAAAGTGCAGACTTCACATGGCCTGGGCACACGCCCATGTCCAAGGCCGTGCCTTCCACACGGCTGAGACACACGGTCGTGTCTCTGCCTGTGTGTTTACTACAGAGCATCCTAACTTTGTAAACTGATGGGCTCGAAACTAACTATTATTTTGACAAAGGCAAGCGCACCTATCAAACAGTAGTATAGCTATGGTGAGTCCAGAATATCATATCCTCAAGGACCAAGAGTACTAGAATTAACTATCTTTTTATTATCTAGCCTAATAATTAAAGGGGTTTATTTTTAATCTAAAATTAACTAACTAATTTAACTAACTATGAACGCGACAGAGAGTGAATTGGGAAAATACTTTTGGACAACTTATATGAGATAGGCAATACCTAAGGAAGAATCCACCTGGACTTCACTTATTACTTTTGATTCGTGCAATTTATTCACTTGGCTTAATTCATAGAAATCCCTAAAATATATTAATACTGCTTTCGAGGCTACTAACAACTGACTCTAGGTTGATTAATTGAAATCTCTTTCTAATTAAAACCCTTATTATCGTATTAACTCGATCTATGGATTCCCTTATTAGGTTTGACCCTAATCTAGCAGATTTTCGTCGCCCTATATCTAGGGTTGCAATCAACTCCGCTTAATTGTGTTGATCTACTCTTAAACAGGGCTTTTGCTCCACTGAGTAAGCACATTCAACTTGAATCAATAACCTGAATTATCAAAACAAGAATAAGAACTCACTATTAAGAATAAGCACAAGTATTTATCTCATAAATCAAATAATAATAAGATCTGTCTTAGGTTTCATCCCCTTAGGTATTTAAGGGAATTAGTTCATACCAATGAAGGGAAACATATTAGAATAGGGAAAACAACAAAACATAAAAAACCCAAAAACTTCTAAAGAACTTGATGGGAGATCCTCAGTCTTGATGGAGATCCTTCTCCCAAGCTATTCTCGACGGCTGTCTTAGAGTATTTTCTCCTTCTATTAGGAATCAATTCGATGTCGTGTCGACTCCCCTTTTAGGTTGCCCCCTAGGGTGTTTATATAGGCTTCGAGATGCCTTTCTTGGCCCAAAAGTATCCTATTCCAAATAGAATTCATCCTAGTTTCATCAGGGACACGCCCGTGTGACATGCCCATGGTAGATATCCCAAGCCGTGTTCGATCCTGCTTGTCGCACACAGCCGTGTGGTCCGCCCGTGTGCAATGGTCCAGGCCGTGTAGGCCTATTTTGTCCCTTTTGGCCCGTTTCTTGTTCTTTTCGACTCCCTACGCTCTCTTGAGTATAAAACATGAAATTAAGAGATTAGGAACATCGAATTCATCAAATTCAATCTAATTTCATCCAAAAGTAAGCTAAGCATGGGGTTAAAATATGTGTAAATTATTGTTTATCATAAATGTAGCATGCAGAGGACGCACGGTCGATCAACACGCCCATGGGGCTAACCGTGTGTTCCACACTGCCTAGACACACACCTGTGTGTCTACCCGTGTGCACATAAAAAGGCTATATTCCATGCCAAATGCCACCCTGTATAGTAAACATACTAACTCCAACTCATATAAACATTATTCATGACCCAAAGGCACATCTAAGAACTCAATTCAAAGCATTCACACAAGTATAAACTTCATAATTTCATTATCATTTAATATATATAAACTTATCAAGTGTTGGCCCATTTCCGATGACCATTTACAAAATGAGTTTGATAACATACATAGCCAACACTTTGGCTAACAATTACGACCTAATAAAATACCCAAGTCCTATACATGCCATACTCAAAATAAGTCAAAATTGTTATACCAATGTGATGTTGATAGTGTGATTTTTGAACTCCTGCGTCTCACGATCCCCAAGTTATCTTGGCAATACTACAAGGAAAAGGGAAATGAGAGGGGTAAGCACAAAGCTTAGTAAGTTTACATGAAAATAAATAGCAACAATGAGGTCATAATGACATCAATCCATGGCATTTGATAACCACACAAGGTCATAAATACTTTTCCATAACTTACTCGTACCCATTCTTATCTATAACATACCATGCCACATATCGTAACATTCTCGTGAATTTCTCACAGGTACCTATATTCACTCAATCACATGACTTTAGTACTAATCTCATTTCTATTTCCAAGCTTATCTACTTATCCCATTAATCACTAGGGATACTCAAGGACGCATACTCATCATTATTATTATAAGCGTGAAGCCAATCTCATATCCCAGATGTCGTCTTACATGGGGTCACCTCTGAGTGTCGATGCCATATCCTAGATATGGTCTTATACGAAATTCTCACATCAAGCATCGAGGCCATATCCCGGATATAGTCTTATACAATTCTCAAATTCAATACCAAAGCCATATCCCAGATACGGTCTTACACGGGATTTCAATTCGATGCCAAGGCCATGTTCCCAACATGATCTTATACGGGACCTTATCCATCTCATGTCTCAATGATAGTGTTTTCACATTCATAATAGTCCAACTAGGACTTCAATAACTCAACTTACTCATTCAACATCAATTACTCAATTAATAGAATATCATGTATCATCATAATATTAAACATTCCCAAGCATGCTGGCATAATTGTTGAATTTATCACATACAAACTTACCTCGATTTTAAAGTAAGCTAGATCGTCAATCTAGCCTGAGACTTTATTCTTGCCCCGATCAAGGTTGATTCTTGGTTCTTCTTGCTCTATAATAGCAAATTATCTCATTTTAATCATCACATTAATAAAAGCATTTCAATAATCATGCCTCGATAAAATTACTATTTTGCCCTTAAACCTTTGGCAAAATGATCATTTTACCCCTAGGCTCGAAAATCAATTCTAATCAAATTTCTACCTTTAATGAGCCCAGGTGAACATTTATTTCTCTTATAGCTATCATCAAAACCCAACATTTCACACATTTACAACAAATTTTGCAACCTTTACAAAAAGGTTCATTTAGGTGTTTTCATGGCAACACCTTTCACAAAAGTTGTTCATCTAACAACCAAGACTCATTTTATTCCATAAAAATTCAGCAAATAACAATGAAAGATCTCATGGAAAAACTCTAATCTTTTCACCATATTGCTATATAGTCCCCTCATTAGAAAGCTTAAGCTCTAGAGGTTCTAAAAGTACAACTATCTTCAAGAAAAACCATCACTTACTTGAATGGAGATGAGTTTGCTAAAATTTTGAGCTTTCAAAAACCCTATTTTGCTTGCTATTTTCGGTGGAGGAAGATGGAGAGAAAAGATGATATCTTTTCTTTCTTTATTTTATTAATACAAGTTAATTTAGTCACCAACTTTTACCAACTTTGACTAATTTTGTCAATTTTTGTCTCCTATGGCCGGCCACTATATTCTTAGGGGTCTAATTGCACTTTAAAGACCACAAATTAATATTCTATGGCTATTAGGCACCTTTAGCTTATAAAATAGAACTTTCACACTTTATGCGATTTAGTCCTTTTTAGCGATTAAGCTTAAAATCGTTAAAATTAAAGCACCAAAATTCTCATGCACTTATATAATCATGCTCTAACTCATAAAATAACATGAAAATAATTTTATCTAACCTCAGATTAGTGATCCCAAGATCACTATTCTGACTAGCCCCTAAATCGGGCTATTACATAGCTATTAGGCTACCAAGCTCAAAACTAAAACACATGCAAAACATTCAGTTTGACTAACATACCAAAACATAGATTAAGCCTCAACTTTATGAACACATAAATACCATTACACATAGGACTCCTAAAATCATCACATTACATAACAACCATCATTCAAAAGACTCCGGGATCGTTGTTGGATGTTGAGTCGACGATAAACTAAGAAGTACCTAACCTGCACGCGGGAAACAAAATCGCACGCTGAGTATAACTCAGTGGTATTCTATAATCCAAACAATTAAAACTTGATGTAAATAATTAAGATGTAAAATGCAAATAAGTAATGTTATAACATATTTGTATCAAGTCAATAATGCTAATTTACTTATTCTTTTATTTACATCCAATAGATTCCACAAGTTCTAGTACATGGCAATAGCATTTCATATGGCATTTAGTAAATCAACTCATAATATGACATAATTCATTTCTATTTCCATTTCATGAATTCATTGCTCATAATTCAATCAATATTCACAACAAAATCTACCATTTCATATTCCATTTCACATCTCATTTCCATTTCCCGACCTTGTCATTCCAATATCAAACACATCAATTTTATCATTTATTTTCCCCTATTAACACGACTCGGACTCGAACGGATACACAGATCTAACCAATTTTAGATTTCGCATCTAATTGACTTGCGGAAATATGATAATTTCCTTCATGAATTATTATAATCCAACTCGTTGGATTCACGGGTTACCTAATTTTCCGTTTCTAGGCCCAAGCCAATACCTCCAGGAATTTGAGGAATTTTCTATTGCATGAGACCTGGTTATACATCGACAAGCAAGAAGAAGAAAGAAATTATCTAGCACTTCACGTCAATATCTTTGTTTGAAATTGCGTTGTTGTGTCGAGAAGAAGGATAGCTATCTTGATTCGGTATACTCTAAAAATACCTTTGGTACAATATTGACGATCTCACAAAGATTGAGTTTGGTGAATTCCCATTTCTCGATCCCATCTTTTATGGATCGATCCCCTACAAGAATATGTGGAGCTCGGCATGTCGGAAGCACGGGAGAACGTTCTTTTCTTCGATATTATTACCAAGATTCGATACTCGGTCATTCATAGTATTACTATGCCTTCCCTATTCATCGCGGGTTGGTTATTCGTTAGCACAGGTTTAGCTTATGATGTGTTTGGAAGCCCTCGTCCAAACGAGTATTTTACAGAGAGCCGACAAGGAATTCCATTAATAACTGGCCGTTTTGATTCTTTGGAACAACTCGATGAATTTAGTAGATCTTTTTAGGAGGACCCAATGACACACTAGTTTGGCACCCAGTGCCTCATAAGATAAATCCGAAGCAAGTTGCGCACAACGCTATATTAAGTTGACACCCAGTGTCTCATCAGTTAAACTGAAGTATATTGGCATCCAGTGCCTCATCGACTCAATGTCGAAGAAATCCCTAAACTCTTCCTATCCTATGGCATCCCATCTATATCCGACTTAGCCCAAAACAGTTAGTAGGGTTTCATTTCACTTTTCAATACAACCAATACCCCAATTTCATATATGTACATAATTACATATAAGCCTATATTCAAGTTGGTAGCAACCATAATTTCTCAATACACACATTCATTTCAATATTCATAAAAGCACCACATTTCTTTATATTCATAATCAGTTCATTCTAATCATCAATTGATTCAATTTAGCCTAAAATACAAGAGTACTCGCCTCAAATACGTACCATATACAAACAATTCAATATACAATAATTTGTAATTTATTTCAAATTATAGAAACACAAACTGTATATTTCGAGCTACTCGATGTTGACCTTGTCTTTTCCCTTTTTACTCGAGGATTTCGGAATGACGTTCGCTACGAAATAAAATAATTACAATAAATTAATAATATACAACTCAAATTTTATACTACATTTTGCTTAATCTTCAATTTAGTCCTTAAATCTAGACTAATTAAATCTCCACATTTAACCTCAAATTTTATACTAATTTCACTCTAACCTAAATTTAGCTCATTATTTTTTAATTCTATCCCTAAATTTCCAATTTTTCACAATTTGGTCCATATTGTTCAAAATCAATAATTAACTCCACAATTTAGTCATTTTTCATTTCTAACATTAAAATCTACCAAATTAACCCTTAAAACTCTAACAAAATCAACAATGGTAACATCATCAATCATGAACAATACTAAAAATTATAACATAAGTCGGCTAGCTCTAAGTATTGAGATTTTAAAAAATGTAAAAATTGCAAAAAATTGGACTAAATTAACTAACCAATTTGGATTTGAATCCCTAACCATGCATCTCCCTCGCTATTTTCTTTCTTTCTTCTTTCTTTTAATGTTTGCATGAAATAAATCTATTCCCTTCCACTTTAATTCTTATTTCACTTATTTTACTTTAATTTCTTATTTTTTATTATAATATAGAATAAAGTTAACTTAAATGTATAATATGTATATATATAATATACATAACATTAATGGCATTCCACTACAAATGATGATATAATTGCTACTTTAGCCCCTTTAATTTATTTTAAATCTATAATTCAACTTTTAATCTTTACGCAATTTAGTTCCTGTACCTTAATAGTCCTAATTTCATAAAATTATTTATCCAAAAACAAAAGATTAATTTGTCTCTAATATAATTCTGCAAATGTCGAAACCTCTTCTTTTGAAAGGGTCGACTTTTTATTTAGAAAACAAAAATGGGAGTCGCCTCCAATCTTTTTATATGAGGTGTGATCGGATCACCTCGTGATTTGATCATTTTAATAAAAGTCTAAATTTACTAAAACGATAAATTTTTTTGGTCTAAGAAATTCAAGAAAACGGGTTCGGGAGTCGGTTACGTAAGAGGAAGGATTAGCACCCTCGTAACGCCCAAAATTGGTACCTAATTGATTAATTAATGTCTTAATGTCGAAAAGTTGAAAACCCAAAAAAATTAAAATATGATCCCTTTTTTTAATATTAATTTTACTAGAAAAACACTTGAATAAATTGAAACAAACGTTAAAGACTCTCTCTCCTCGAAATAAAAAAATGTCACATCCCGTAAGTTAGGACAAGACATTTTGAATCCTCGAGAACAAGCTTGCCTTTTAAATTTTTTTTTAAAAACTTGTATATTCTAATTTTAAAGGATATTCTGCCATTTAGGTTTAACGAGGAAATTGAAACCCCGTAAGTTAGGGTACGACTTTCTCGAAGCTCCAAATACGGAATATTGCCTTTATTTTCGAAATTTTCCTTTTTTTCATGAATTTGGGTAAAATTAATATAATATTTAAAATAATATACATTTAGTTTATTCAAGTATGGCTAAAATTGTAACACCCCAAACCCAGCCTAGAAGTCTAGACCGAATCCAGGATGCTACACTGATCACCAAAGTGATCGTAGGAAAATTTAACCATAAACTAGTGGTTCAAAATTCCATTTCTGAAAATATTTATCTCAAAACAAACCAAAACGTTTAATCGTTTAAAAATACCATTCACAAACGTAACAAAACATAATGTACGAACAAAGTTTAGAAAACAGTAATGGTACCACCGTATTATAGATCTTTCCAGTTCAAAATCAAATCTAAAAACTAGAAAAAAAATCGCTCAATTCTTTGTGACACAAGCCTGCTCGAGACCTCCGCATCATGAGCCCAATGAGTAATCGTAATGCACTGAAAGGGAAACAGAAGAGGGGGTGAGCTACTCGAGCTCAGTGTGAGATCAAACCAGCTAAACTACAGAAGCAGAAACAGAGAACTAGAAGCAGTTCAAACTAGAACATACTTACAGACAGATAATAGTTAAGTGAGTTCGCCCAACATCAAACACACACTATATGTACCTTAAAGTCATATGGAACAAACAGACACACCTAACCTCACGTGCTATTCAATTACAATAGCAACCATTCACAAATCAGTCTCATTATCACAATAACAGTTCAGTTAGACATTTATAGAGAAAGTCAACAGAAATCGCATAGCCACACGTGCCTTTCAGTCGATCAGTAACATATTCAGTCATATTATCACATTCAGCCAAACTGATCAATCAGACATTTCAGTCAAATAGTACAGTCACATTCAGTCACATAGATTCATTTAGATGTATATGATTGCAAATGAGTTATAAAGTAACCCACTCATCTAGCCAACACACCATCTCTGTCCAACCCTACACTTAATGTGGGGATTTAACCAACCCACCCATCCCTGCACTCCAGATAGGAACTCGAAAAGCCCATCCAATCTTATACTCCATAGGATGTCATCCCGAGTTGCCCAGCAACTATGATCATCAACATTGTCCTTGACCCTCAGGGAATTGGGACCGCCCTCAACCCTCTTGGAATTGGGGCTAATAGTGTGCAGATAAACTGCCGGTCTCATAAAATACGTAGCAAAGCTAGCGTATAAGTTGTACTGTGCAATACGGTAAACCGCATTACAAACATACAGTATGAACTACCAGATCAGATAGTGGTACGTAGCGTAGCTAACGTACATGCGATACAATGCAATACGGTAATCCGCTATACCGATGAGTTGCAATAAAACTGCCAGATCAGATGGTGGTACATAGTGTAGCTAATGTACATGCGGTACTGTGCAATGCGATAATTCGCTATACCGATGAGTTACTGTAACACCCCAAACCTGGCCTAGAAGTTAGGCCTGAATCTGTCGTATCACATGGAAGTGTTCTTCGAAACCATATTTCTTATTGTTAAAAATTGTTTGAGAGTTAAAGCCTCTTTGTTAAAACTCAAAATACTTAAGCAATTGTTGTCCATTTGAAAGCGTAACTACTTTTAAAACCTTATCTGTTGCGGAAGCATATTTAAAATAAATAATTTACGAAAAGGTGATGATTAAAAATTGAGTTGTAGAAGCATTTTGAAAACATTGTGGAAACGTAGTGTTTTGAAGACAGTTATCATTTTGGAAATCGTATTCCACTTTTAGCAGTTAGAAAACATCATAAATAAATATCACAAATAATAAGTTAAAAATAGAGAGGCCTTATTACAGCCCAAATCAAAATATTTAAAAGTAAATAATCAAAACGGAAAGCATAAGCAGTGTGTGGTCTTCTCCGAGTCCCTCGTAGTTCTAAACTGTCTAAGGCTAAGGATTACCTGCACAGTTAAAAATGGGGTGAGTTTACGAAAACTTAGTGTGTAATCCCCTATTACGGTCACAGTCTGGGCCTGAGCCCATACAGTATCAGTCTAGGCCTAAGCCCTAAATCATATCAATGCAAACAGACATGTAACCCAACCCTTAAAAGTCAACTCACGACCCGTACCAACCATCTCTCCATGTGGGGACCAAGTCGACCCACCCAGCCAACTCTCTAATAATGCAACCTAGCTGCTAACAACGATATACGTGGTTGAGCCACTAGGATCAGAATACGTGGCGATGCCACTATAACGGTACTTCCTTCAAATCAGAAAAACACAACCCAATGCAGTATGTCATATTGTAACTAACCCATTTATGCAGTGAATCACAATCATAATCAATCATACAATTATTACACATACATCGCTGGTACTACCGCTAAGGGTATAACGGTCATACAACCACAATCAAATTAGTCAACTCATAGTCTAAGTCAGTCATTTACCCACAAGGGTAAAATAGTCATTTTACTCTATAAGGGTATTTTGGTGATCCTACCCTATAGGGGTAATTCAGTAATTCTACTCTACAAGGGTATTTTAGTAATTTTGTAAACCAAGAGTATTTTAGTAATTTTACAAACCGAGTGTATTTAAGTTATTTTGCAAACTGGGGGTATTTCGGTAATTTAACAAACTAGGGGTATTTCGGTAATTTTACAAACCAAAGGTATTTCTATGATTTTGCAAATTGAGGGTATTTTGGTAATTTTACAAATTGAGGGTATTTTGGTAATTTTGCAAACCAAGGGTATTTCGATAATTTCACAAACCAGGGGTATTTCGATAATTTTGCAAACCAAGTGTATTTCGATAATTTTGTAAACCGGGGGTATTTCAGTAATTTCACAAACTAGGGGTATTTTGGTAATTTTGAAACCAAGGTTATTTCAGTAATTTTGCAAATTAGGGTATTTCGATAATTTTGCAAACCAAGGGTATTTTGGTAATTTTGCAAACTAAGGATATTTCGGTAATTTCACAAACCAGGGGTATTTCAATAATTTTGCAAACCAAGGGTATTTCGATAATTTTACAAACTAAGGGTATTTCGGTGATTTTGTAAACCAAGGGTATTTCAGTAATTTTGCAAATTAGGGGTATTTCGGTAATTTTGCAAACCAATGGTATTCTAAACAGAGATAATGATGCGAATGGGCCTAGAGCCCATTCTTAGCCCAAATGGGCCCACGCTCGTGTGGCCCATTTAGCCCAAATCTAGCCACAAATATGAGATTCACATAGTCCAGTCCAATATTTTCTACACAATCATACAACTTATCTGATTGGTCCCATTGGCCCCACATGGCTCAACAGCCTAAACCCACAAGAACACTCATGATGGCCTCAACTATCGCATCGAAGCTCCCACACGTGCGCTCGCACACTCGTGTGGCTACCATCGTCGTGTGACCGGCATTTCGGCATTTGCCGCTCTACAGTTAGAGTAGTGTGAAATACACACCTTATAGGAATCTAGAATTAATCCGCGATCCAAACACTCCTATGCCCAAACGCCAACCAAAGTATGCTTACTGTCCTCATAGATCGCTCTATTTAAAGCCAGCTTCTCGCCTACTCTCATGCTAGCTTCCCGATGTGGGATCCCTCCTTTAGCAGAGTTTAATTCCATCACAACCACCTATCGTCCCAACTTAGCAAAATAAATATCCTTTTTTGCTTGCAATGGGATTCGAACCCTTGCCCTCTCCTATGCTCCAGATGCTACATGCCACCACAACACAAGCTCCTTTTGTGACTTAAAACATTTGCAACTAAATATAAGTTTATGGGCCAAAGTCTAAGTTCATTTAAAAGGAAATCAAAATGAATTACAAGCGCCAAGACTTGAACCGAAGCTCTCCCTTACTCCCTTAATGACGCCTTGCCACTAGACAACTCCCTTCATTGTGCCATTTTTTTCTATATTTTATTGTTAAAGCCTACATACTTACACCTAGGGTTTTATTCACCTAAAACCAAATTTTTTCCTAAAGCCCAGGTTTGAACCCCGGACTTAATGGAAGCCCCCTAACCTTCCAAAATCACTCATCTAATAGGTCCAACTTGCATTAGTGTCGTTCTCTTGTTCTCAAAAATTTTAAACACTCAGATGCCCAAGGCCCAATAGGCTCAATTCTACTTGGCCAAAAAATTCAGGGCGTTACAGTTGCAGTAAAACTGCCAGATCGTAAATCTTTCTTCTCTTCAAAATCCCAACCCAAAATACTTTATATGTAGATGTATGAATACAGATGCACCAATTCAGAATACAATTTCAGGTAGTCATTCAGAAGTAGTCACTTATAGTCAGTCAATTAGTTACAAAAATGTGCACCCTTATGCACTCAAATTCAGTACCTAACATAACACACATTCACTTACAAGCATACATAATTCAAAGTCAGAACAGAATCGTATTCACCCTCAGTAAGCTTAGTCGAGGGGTTGGAACACATAGACTCACAATGGCATTCTACTTGCCCTAAAATTAGAATTTGGTGAGTTAGGGCCGTATGCCCGTGTGCTCCAGCCGTGTGGAGCAATCCAGGCCATGTGGGGATCCAAACGCCAGTGTGAAGGGTGGCACATAGCTGTGTAAACAGGCCATGTAACTCACTGTCCAATTTCCATAAAATTAAGTGCAGGGCAAACATGGCTGTCTGAAGGTGTCACACGCCTGTGTGGCCATCAGACACGAACTTTTGTTCCAAAACACACACCCGTGTGGGATCCCTAAATCCCCAAATCAGTCACACGGCCGTGTGGCCAAGCCGTGTGACCCCAAAACTCTGAATCCTTAATTCCCAAATCCACACGCCCGTGTGCCCAAATGTCACGATCGTGTGAAAATCGACAAAATCCTCAAAATCAACCACACATCTGTGTGGCCAGCTATGTGGCACCCAAAATCGATCGGAAACCCTAATTCACAAATCCATACGGCCGTGTGCACGGAACCACCCCAATTCAACCCCCAAAACACTATTTTGACCACCAGAACCGTCCCTAACCTTTACCCTATCAAAGTATACCTGAAAGTAGAGATTTCTCATCACTTCCATCGACTAAAACTCAAAATCCTCGGTTTGACATTCACTTAGGAAAACATGAATCATAAGTTTACAAAAACCATTAAGCAAATTATGAAAAAACAATGTAGTTACAGTTCAAATCCCACACCTATTTGCGATCGAAGAAGACGACAAATGTGCAAAATTCTTGAATCCACAAACCAACCATTTTAAGAATATTTAAAAAGCAGAAGAGAGGGGATGAAAGGAGAACGTGAAACCAGAAAAGCCAAAAAATAAAAATAAAAAGAAAAAAGAAAATCAAATTTAGTCATAAAACTAATAATTTAATAATTATAAATAATTATAATTATTAACTAAAAACAAAACAAAATAAAATACCTACCAAAACGTTCACACTAAGACTTGAACCCAGAACCATGAGATTCCCTAACACTCCAACACTCCACTTAACCACCAGACCAGCAGGCCCATTCTAGCACTAAATTGCACAACTTAACTTTTGTGTGCGGCCTCCTCGCTGTCACTACACTCAAAACCAGAACTTCTAGGCCCAAAATTCGGGGTGTTACAATTCACCCCTCCTAAAAGAAATTTTGTCCCCGAAATTTCCAACTAACAGAGCAGTCATATAAAAAAACTACACCACTATGCTCCTGCTGCGCACTCTAATTCCAAAACACTATCACGCTAAACTTGAACTTGGAACCTCCTACACACACCTATAACACTTAACCACTGAAGTAGATACACATTTGGACACACACAAATTACTATGCTCAAAACAACACATCCAAACATTTCCAACCATAATTGACTCAAAAGCGTCGAGGACAATCTAAAACCCGATGCTCCTTAGACCCGCATCTTGGACACGCTCTTGACTTCCTCCAGCAATAGCTCGCATGGCGCCTCATACAGTGCTCACAAGACGGTCTGCTCGTGACCACTAGCACTTCTTTTACTATCAGTTGAATGCGTCCTAACACGCTTCGTAGCTCGAGGCTCCAACCTCAGAGAATTGTGATCTCTCTTTTTCCCACAGTCCATGCACCTAGCCTGAAGCATCTCACTAATCTCCCTTATCCTAGCTCCAAACACTTCCTCTAGCACTTCTCTCACTATCCGAGTCAGTGCCTCAGTACCAACCTCTAGGTTATCGCTACCTAGGGCTGGCGAACTCACATTGACTACTGGTTCCTGAACAGTCTCACACCCCGGAGGAGTAGACGACTCATCGCCATCCTATTTACCCTCAAATTCCATGTAAGTCGTATGGCTAACTCTGAAAATCTACATTTTCAGAACACACACAAAATAAATATAAAAATCTAAATGTTCAAATATCACATTTTCAAATTTCTACCTAGACCAGCATCCCAGTCTTAGACAGGACTTTTCCGTAAATCACTTTACAAAATTCAAACCAGTTCAATTTCCTATGGTACAGTTTTTCAAACAATTTTCAAAATCATTTATTTGCACACACGTCTACTTAAAAAACACAGGCCGAGTTTTTGTAAACCTGGCTCTAATACCACTAAATGTAACACCCCAAACCCAACCTAGAAGTCTAGATCAAATCCAGGATGCTACACTGATCACCAAAGTGATCATAGGAAAATTTAACCAAAAACCAGTCATTCAAAATTCCATTTCTAAAAGTATTTATCTCAAAACAAACCAAAATGTTTAATCGTTTAAGAATACCGTTTTCAAACATAACAAAACATAATGTACAAACAAAGTTTAAAAAAACAGTAATGGTACCACTGTATTATAGATCTTTACAGTTCAAAACCAAATGAAAAAACTAGAAAAAAACAAACTGCTCAATTACTGTTCACAAGCCTATCTGAGACCTCCGCATAGAGCCCAGTTATAGAATCCAGAACTGTACCTGAAAGGGACACAGAAGAGGGGGTGAGCTACTCAAGCTCAGTGTGAGATCAAACCAGCTAAAATACAAAAGCAGAAACAGGGAACTAGAAGCAATTCAGAACCAGAACATACTTACAGACAGATAATAGTTAAGCGAGTTCGCCCAACATCAAACACACACCATATGTACCTTACATTCATATGGAACAAGTAGACACACCTAACCTCACGTGCTATTCAATTACAATAGCAACCGTTCACAAATCAGCCACACTATCACAATAACAGTTCAGTCAAACATTTATAGAGAAAGTCAACAGAAATTGTATAGGCACACGTGCCTTTCAATTGATCAGTAACACATTCAGTCATATTATCACATTCAGCCAAACAGAGCAATCAGACATTTCAGTCTAATAGTATATTCACATTTAGTCACATAGATTCATCCAGATGCATAAGAGTGCAAATGAGTTATAAAATAACCCACCCATCTAGCCAACACACCATCTCCGTCCAACCCTACACTTACTGTGGGGATTTAATCAACCCACCCATCCCTGCACTCTGAGTAGGACCTTGAGAAGCCCATCCAACCTTATACTCTATAGGTAGTCATCACAGGTTGCCCGGTAATGATGATCATCAGTATTGTCGTTGACCCTCAGAGAATTGGGATCGCCCTCGACCCTCTTGCAATTGGGGCTAACAGTGTGTAAATAAACTGCAAGTCTCATAAGTTACACTACAAAGCTAGCGTATAAGCTATACTGTGCAATACGGTAAATTGCAGTACAAACATGCAGTATGAATTGCTAGATCAAATAGTGGTACGTAGCGTAGCTAACATACATGCGGTACAGTGCAATACAGTAATCCACTATACCGATGAGTTGCAGTAAAACTGCCAGATCAGATAGAGGTACGTAGCATAGCTAACGTACATGCGGTACTGTGCAATGTAATAATCCACTTTACCGCTTCCTTCTCTTCAAAATCCCTATCCAAAATACTTTATATGCATATGTATGAATGTAGATGCACCAATTCAGAATACAATTTTAGGCAGTCATTCAGAAGCAGTCACTTACAGTCAGTCAATCAATTACAGAAACCTGCACCCTTATGCACTCAGATTCAGTACCTAGTATAACACACATTCACTTACAAGCATACATAACTCAAAGTTAGAATAGAATCGTATTCACCCTTGGTACGCTTAGTCGAGGGGTTGGAACACATAGACTTACAATGGCATTCGATTTTCCCTAAAATCAGAATTTGGCGAGTTAGGGCCACACGCCCGTGTGCTCCGGCTGTGTGGAGCAATCTAGGCCATGTAGGGATCCAAACGCCCATGTGAAGGGTGGCACACAGCCGTTGACTGAGGCACACGCTTATGTTGAAACACCCCACACCCGGCCCACGAGCCTGAACCGGATCTGGTATGTTCCTTAAGAAAATCGGTTTTGAAGTTCTTTATTACATAGAGAAAATTTGTGTATTTTTAGAAAAGATATTGGTTTTGGGTTGGGCTTAGGTTGGAAACCCATTTATATAATTTTAAAAAAATAATTATTTTAAGTGACAAAAACAATTTAGGGTTTATTTTTAAAGAAATAATTTTACTAAAACTTAAAACCAAAAATAGTTCGTAACATAGTAAATAAAAATTTAAACAGAAATAAAGAAATCCAGCTTGGGCCTTATGGCCTTATTACATCATATAATTTCCAAAATTAAAATTCAAAGTACTTTAGAAATAAAATGTCCAAATGAAGTAAAATAATCCCTTCTTGAGCATGGCCACCACTAAGCTCCTTCCGGCCGGTCCATTCTTTGTTCATCACTGAAAAATAGTCCCACAATGGGGTGAGTCAATGAGACTCAATGTGTACACAATACTAACAATCAACAGATCGTGCATACATGTTCATATCAAGTACATATTCATAACAAAATGATGCAACCCAAACCCAAGCCTATTTGTCCATCCGCTACACACCACCGTACTCGCCGGTCACACCGTAGGACTACTAAGTCGACCCTCCTTCCGCTACACACCATCGAAGACGATCAGCTGCGATCGGCGTGCTCATTGCCCATATAATTTGTGTCATTAGACACCATGTTCGAATAATGTAACCGAAGTTACCATATTCAAATAATGTAACCGAAGTTACCATATTCAGATAATGTGACCGTAGTCACCATATTCAGATAGTGAGACCGAAGTCAACACCTTCACTTCCCCTTTCACAAATATCCAATGCCCCAAATATTTTTATATCATGCATAACATACTTATTCCTTATTCATGTTACTATTCACATGTTCAAAATATATCATATTAAGTAATCCTATATCAGTAGGAAACGTGCACAGGTACTTTTTACCACATTTGTGATACTTAGCCACATTCTCATTCTTATGCATATTCATATATTAAAATAATTGCCATATGATATATCAAAAATTAGTATGAGTACACACCTGATTTGCTTAATAGATTCCTTGAAATCCCGAAGAATGATCTATAGACTTAGATCTCAAATCCTACATCAATTAATCACTTACTATTTAAAAGACCATTCGACCATTATTCCAAATACTAATAGGATTTGTATTACTTACCTTGTTGCCGTATGGAATGATTGAAAATCCCAAAAATTGATAGTATCCCTTTTTCTTGAAATCGGCTAGCACTAAAATCGTAATTATATCAATTTCTGACTTTTGAATAAATGAGAAATAATACCAAAATAAGCCTTGGCCGATTGGATCTATGTACTTACCTTAAATTTTCCAAGTCCCGAAAATATTCCTTGTTTGTATGTCTGTCGAAAACCCTATAGTTCCATGTCAGATTTAATCTAACATATAAAACATAACCTTCGACCAAATATATATTTATCTTACCTTAGATCCTTGATCCTTGTTTTCAACAAGTGTAGAAACCTGAGAGACCCCTTGCACTTAGATCCTTGATCCTTGTTTTCAACAAGTGTAAAAACCTGAGAGACCCCTTGCAGATTCGGCCAAAAAAACAAGAATAGGGATTAGACTCTTCTCTTTCGGCAACTAGAAAAGAAAAGAATTTGAATAGCTTAACCTTACCTTTAATGCCTTTAATCGATTGCTTCCTTGCCTAGAGTCACAGAGATTCGGCTATGGAGTTTAATCAGGTATCAAAAGAAAAGACTTTTGGCTTGACAGATGAAGAAAAGAGAAGAAGAGAAGAGGAAAAGAAAATTCGGCAGAGAAAGGGTTTGCTTAGGGAAATTTCAGCCACACTTGGAAAAGATGAGAGAAAATCTTTTAATTCTCCTTCTTTAGCCGAAATTACTAGGCCAAGAGTCCTTGACTTGGCCACCACTCTTCCTTGTGATAATATTATCTCTTTTATTTAAAAATAAAAGTGTTTAATCCATCATTTATCTCCTCAATAATAAAAAGAAAATCCTTTATTTATCACTTATTATTCACATATTTATGAGAATAAAACACCTTTATTTCTAGAAGCATGTGGCGTCCACCCCCTTGCTCATGGAAGCAAAAATAAACCTCCTTCATTTGCTTCCCAAGTGACTCGAACTCAGGCCCATTCCTCCTGCATGTGGCGCCATTTCCATAGGCCCTAAGTGGCATCTTCAGGCCACTTTTCCAAGCCTGTTTGTGTGTCAAATTTCAACAACTTTTTCTTTTAAGGCCTCCTTGCCCTAATTTCCTATTTTAAACTTTAAAACTCATCATTTCAGGGTCATTTCTAAGTTTCCTAAAATTTTCGATCGGCTCTGTAACTTGCCATTTTTCTTACATTTCCAAGTTTCCAGAAATGTTCAGGTTACCAAAAATGTTCAGGTTTCCAAAATGTTCAGGTTTCCAAAAATGTTCAGGTTTCCAAAATGTTCAGGTTTCCAAAAATGTTCAGGTTTCCTCTTTCGAATCATTTCCATTTGCATGCATTTTTAGGTTTCCAAAGATACCAAAAATTTATTCATAGTGCTTAAGACTTGTCATTTCGTACAATTAAACTGAAAATGCATAGGCCCTTTCTAGGATGTTACAGTTCTACCCCCTTAAAATAATTTCGTCCCCGAAATTCCTAAACTAAAATAGTTGAGGGTATTGCTGTCGCATTGTCTCTTCAGACTCCCACGAAGCTTTTTTCGATCCATGATTGCGCCATAATACTTTGACTAGAGGCATTGACTTCTTTCGTAGTACTTTCACATCACGTTCCAAGATTCAAATCGGCTCTTCCTCGTAGGATAGGTCTGGCCTTAGCTCCACTTCCTCGATTGGTACCACATGGGACGAATCCGATTGGTAGCGACGTAACATGGACACATGGAAAACATCGTGCATTTGCTGCAACTCTGGCGGTAACTCCAAGCGATATGCTCATCGGCCCAACTTCGCTTCAAGACTTATATAGGCCCTATAAACCTTGGACTTAGCTTCCGCTGCGACCAAACCTCATTACCTTCTTCCAAGGTGAGACCTTCAGAAACACTTGGTCTCCTACTTCAAACTCTATCTCCTTCCGCTTAAGGTCGGCGTACGACTTTTGCCAATCAGAGGCTTCCTTTAATCGTTCCCGAATTAACTCAACTTTCTCTTCAGTTTCTGCCACTAACTCTGGACCCAAAACTCGACGTTCTCCTAACTCGGTCCAACAAGTAGGTGTTCTACACTTCCTTCCATACAGTGCTTCATATGGTGCCATCCGTATGCTAGCCTGATAGCTGTTGTTGTAGGCGAACTCAGCTAAGGGCAAGTAATCTCCCTAACTTCCTCGAAAATCCATCACACAGCTTCTCAGCATGTCCTCAAACACTTGTATAACCCGTTCTGACTACCCGTCGGATTGTGGATGGAAAGCCGTAGTGAAGTCCAACTTAATGCCTAAAGCTTGATGAAGTGCCTTCCAAAACCGAGACGTAAACCTTGGGTCTCGATCGGAGATGATCGATACTGGTACTCCATGTAACCTTACGATCTCCGCCACATATAACTTAGCTAACTTCTGAAGAGGATAGTCAACCTTCACCGGGATAAAGTGCGCGGTCTTGGTCAAACGATCCACTATCACCCATACCGAGTCCTTCTTAGTAGGCGTAAGGGGAAGCCCACTAACGAAGTCCATGGTAATTCTTTCCCACTTCCATTGGGGAATCTCAATTGATTGAAGCAATCCCGATGGAACTTGGTGTTCGGCCTTAACTTGCTGACACGTCAGACATTTTCCCACGAATTTAGTCACCTCTCGTTTAAGATCGGACCACCAAAATTGTTCCCTTAGATCCCTATACAGCTTAATGCCTCCGGGATGCATGGCATAAGGGCTACCATGTGCCTCCCGAAGAATCCTTTGTCTTAACTCCTGGTCCTTTGGCATACAGACTTTTCCTTTGTAGCACAATACTCCTTCTTCATTGACGCCATAATCTCATAATTCTCCGCTCCGTATTTGTTGAAACTTAGCACTTAGATCTTTATCAGCCAATTGTCCCTCTTTTACCTCGTTCAGCCACGTGGGCTTGACTTGCAACTCTGCCAACAGGCTTCCATCATCATACAGACTCAATGAGCAAACAAAGCCCTTAAATCTGTCACAACCTTCCTACTTAGGGCATCAGCTACCATATTCGCCTTGCCTGGATGATATTCTATCGAACAGTCGTAGTCCTTCAACAATTCCACCCACCTTCGTTGCCTTAAGTTCAACTCCTTCTAAGTCAACAAGTACTCAAGGCTCTTGTGGTCTGTGTAGATCACCGACCTTTCTCCATAAAGGTAGTGCCTCCAAACTTTAAGGGCGAAAACCACTGCTGCTAGTTCCAAGTCATGAGTTGGGTAGTTAACCTCATGAGGCCTTAACTGCCGTGACGCATAAGTGACCACTTTTCTGTCTTGCATTAGCACACAGCCTAACCCCGTATGCGAAGCGTCACAGTACACCACAAAATCTTTTCTTGCCTCCGGCTGGATTAACACTGGAGCTTCCATCAACACCTTTTTAAGCTTTTCAAAGCTCTCCTGTTGCTTATCCGTCTATACAAAGGGTACTTCCTTCCTTAGCAGCTTTGTCAAAGGCGCGGCTATTGACGAGAATCCTTCCACGAACCTTCTGTAATAGCCTGCCAACCCTAAGAAACTTCAGATTTCAGCCACAGACCTAGGTGGTTTCCAATCCAACGCTGCTTCCATCTTCCTAGGGTCCACTCTTATTCCTTCCGCGGATACCACGTGTCCTAAGAATGCCACCTCCTTAAGCCAAAATTCACACTTGCTGAATTTGGCATAGAGCTTTTTCTCCCTTAACACTTTCAACACCATTCGGAGATGCTCATCATGCTCCTCTTCTGACTTAGAATACACCAAAATATCATCGATGAACACCACGACGAATCTATCCAAATAGGGTTGGAAAACCCGATTCATCATGTCCATGAACGAGGCTGGAGCGTTCGTCAATCCAAACGGCATCACCACAAATTCAAAATAACCGTATCTTGTCCTAAAAGCGGTCTTATAAATGTTAGCCTCCTTCACCTTCAACTGGTGATATCCCGACCTTAAGTCTATCTTTGAGAACACAGCTGCCCCTTTCAGCTGATCGAACAGGTCGTCTATCCTTGGCAAAGGATACTTGTTCTTGATGGTCTATTTATTCAACTGACGGTAATCTATGCACATACGCATAGTTCCATCATTCTTCTTCACAAAGAGGACCGGTGCTCCCCACGGAGACACACTAGGTCAGATGAACCCACAATCCAACAACTCTTGGATTTGAGCCTTGAGCTCCACCAACTCCTTTGGCGCCATTTGATATGGAGCGATTGAGACAGGAGCTGTTCCCGGTAGCAAGTCTATTCCAAATTCCACCTCCCTATCTGGGGGTATTCCTGGTAATTCATCTGGGAACACATCTACGAAATCCCTTACCGTCCTAACTCCAAGGACACCTTCATCTTTTCCACCCAACGTACTGACAAAGGCTAAGAACGCCTTGCACCCTTTCCTAACCATCTTCTCAGCCTTTAGTGCCAAAACTACGTTGGACAAGTAGTTCCTCCTTTCTCCGATCATCACTACTACTTCATCCTCTGGGGTTCTTAGTTCCATACGTTTAGCCGCACAATCCAACATGGCTCGATGCTCTACTAGCCAATCCATTCCAAGTATAAGCTCAAACTCCCCAAAGGGTAACTCTATTAAGTCAGCCCGAAAATTCACTCCCTAAATCTCTAGGGGTACATTCCTAAAGATCTTATCTATCATTACTGTTTGGCCTAATGGGCTTACTACAGTCATCTGTCTATCAGAAAGTTCAGAGTCTAGGCCTATTGTTTCCACTATGCTACATGCGACATATGAATGGGTCGAGCCCACATCAATTAAAGCAAAATAGGGCTTGTCAAAAATAAAGAACGTACCGGTTATAACATCCGGGGCGTCTCCATCCTCCCTCCGGCGAACTGCATAAACCAAACCCGGTTGCCTTGCCTCAGCATTAGCAGCACCCCAGCCCTGTGCTCCACGGCCTCTGCCAGTACCATTACCTCTGTTGGCCGAACCACGACCCCGTTGAGGCTGCTATCCGCCTCTACCAGCCTGACTAGCATTCTAAGCTGCCGATCGGCTCTCATCTGGTTGCTTAGGACAATCCTTAAGCATATGGTCCTTGGACCCATACTTGAAACATCCCTCCGTCTTTCTCCAACACTCTCCCAAGTGCCTCTTTCCACAATGCTCACAAGGGCGATACTGCTAGCCCGTACGAGCTTGTTGATTTCGTGGCCCGTCAACTCTAGGCCTCTTATGACCCTTTCCAGATGGTCCAAAACCTCTTTTGGGCTTATTCCTATCCACAGCCTGCTTGGTAGCATCCTTGATTCCCTCAGCCACCTTGGCCTTTTCCACCAAAGCAGAGAATTCCCACTCCTGATGCGGTGCTATCAACAGCCTCAGATCGTCCCTCAGTCCGTCTTCAAAACGGACACAGCGCTCATGCTCAGTTGCCACTACTCCTCGAGCATAGCGGCTCAACCTCAGAAATTCGCCTCATATTCTGTGACAGACTTACTCCCTTGCACCAACCCCAGAAAAGCCTTCCTTTGTTCATCTGTATACCTGGTTCCCACATACTTCTTTTAAAATGCTTCTTTAACATATTCCCAGGTCAGATCTTCAGCAGTGGCACCATCCCGAACAGTTAACCACCACTGATACGCTTCATCGCGTAACAGTGCCACCATCCCTTTCAACTTCTCCTCAGGGGTCAAGTCGAGCTCATCCATAATGCGCTCAGTTGCTTCCAACCAGTACTCAGCTGTACTGGGTGCTACTCCAGACACTCCACGAAACATTTCAGCTCTATTAGCTCGGAGCCGCTCAGGCACAGACTTACAATTTCCTGAATTCCCTCCTGCACCAGCCACCAATTCCAAAACTCGCAGCACAGCCTGCGACACAGCATCTTCTCCCGTCTGAGCTTGCTGCTCAACACCCACAGCTGGGGGTGGTGGTGGCGGTGGTATCTCATTGTCAGACCCTTGACCCGATCTAATAGGTTCTGACACGGTCATCCTTCCTCTACCTCGTCCACGATGACCACGTCATCTAAAACTCATTTCCTAGTGTCGAGATCTGATTAAGGAATTTTATGGATTAGTCATTGTTCCACTTATTTACCCGCGAAGGAGTTTTATGAAAAGGGATTTAAGACTGGTTCTTTCGTATTCATACAAACACACAGTCTTTTCTATTCATTCATTGATCCATCAAACAAGTATGAACTTTCGTTCATTCAGAGAAACGTTATAGTTTTCGTTGTTGTTTTCCACTACCCAGGGGTATTTTCGTAATTTTATCCTACAGGGGCATTTTCGTAATTTTTCAAAAGGAAAAACGTTCCTTGGTGTTTTTGTCGAAAAGTATTTTGAGAATTCAAAGTCTCGGGGTAATTTGGAGAAATTTCAAAATTCGGGGGTATTTCGGTAATTTTCGACCTTAGGGGTATTTTGGTAAATTTTCACAAATCAGGGTAAATTTGTAAAATTTAATAAATTAGGGATATTTCAAAAGTTGTAAAACTTTATGGGTTCTTTTTGAAAGTTTTATTTTCCAAAACGGTGATGTTGCAAAAATTTTCAAAAACCAGGGTCATTTTGGTCATTTTGTAAGTTAGGGGCAATTTTGTAAAATTTTCCAAAATCAAGGTATTTTTGATGGTTCGCAAATTAGGGTTTTTGTATGTTTATAAAATAATGGAATTTTGGTAAAACTGTTGAGTAGTTGGACATTTGATAAACCAAGGGCATTTTGGTAATTTTACCACTAAGGGCATTTTTGTAATTTTCACAAATCAGAAATTTTTCGGGAAATTTTGTAAAGATAGTTTTTACAAATTTAAAAGAAAGTTTTAAGAATTTTAAAACTAGGGTTCGTTGTTTTGTTCTTTTTTTTTTTAAAAAAAAACATGGCTAGTTCCCTTTCGGGTTTTAGTCATTATATTTAGCCTATGACCGAGCCTTCTTGGTCAGGGTGAACCAAAGTTACGCACCAGGCAGGATTCAAGTGGAGAGGAGGTGAGTCACGCAGACTGCTTAAATACCAAGCTCCCATCGAAACCATTCCTAGACATGCGCACAGAGGTTGCCACACCACTGAGCCCTCTGAGTTAGGGTGAATCGAAGCTACGCACCAGGTAGGATTCCTGCGAAGAGGAGGTGAGTCACTAGGACTGCTCAAATACCAGGCTCTTCCGGATCCAATCCTAGACATGCGTACAGGGGTTACCACACCCTATCTCAGTGACTTAGCCATAGGTTTGTTTAGTGCATTAAATCTTATGTGGTTTTGTGTTTGAGTAATCTAGCCCTAGGGTTCATGTTCCTATCATTCTATTCTAAGTTCCATTCCTTTTCTACCCTTATACAGTTCATAAATCACAGAATCACACATAAAGTTAGGGTACTTACGGTGGATCAATGGTCGGAGACTTAGGTGCCATGCCGAACACTGCTTTATTTCAAAAAAATCATTTGGGCTCGAATTAAAAATGTTTTGGGCCTTAGCCCACAAGTAGAGAGAGTTGGCGGGCTCGATATCAAATGAAACACCCCCACACCCGCCCACGAGCCCGAACAGGATCTAGTATGTTCCTTAAGAAAATCGGTTTTGAAGTTCTTTATTACTTAGAGAAAATTTGTGTATTTTTAGAAAAGATATTGGGTTTGGGTTGGGCTTAGGTTGGAAACCCGTTTATATAATTTAAAAAAACAATTATTTTAAGTGACAAAAACAATTTAGGGTTTATTTTTAAAGAAATAATTTTACTAAAACTTAAATCCAAAAATAGTTAAGTAACATAGTAAATAAAAATTTAAACAGAAATAAAGAAATCCAAACTTGAGCCTTATGGCCTTATTACATCATATAATTTCCAAAATTAAAATTCAAAGTACTTTAGAAATAAAATGTCCAAATGAAGTAGAATAATCCCTTGCTGAGCATGGCCACCACTAAGCTCCTACCAGCCCAGTCCATTACTGTTCATCACCTGAAAAATAGTCCCACAATGGGGTGAGTCAACAGACTCAATGTGTACACAATACTAACAACCAAATGATCGAGCATACATGTTCATATCAAGTACATATTCATATCAAAATGATGCAACCCAAACCCAAGCCTATTTGTCCATCCGCTACACACCACCCGTACCTGCCAGTCACACCGTGGGGACTACTAAGTCGACCCTCCTTCCGCTACACACCATCGAAGCGATCATTGCTGCAGCTTGACGTGCTCATCGCCCATATAATTTGTGTCATTAGACACCATGTTCGAATAATGTAAACCGGTTACCATATTCAAATAATGTAACAGAAGTTACCATATATCGAGATAATGTGACCGTAGTCACCATATTCGAGATAGTGAGACCAAGTCAACACCTTCACTTCCCCTTTCACAAATATCCAATGCCCCAAATATTTTTATATCATGCATAACATACTTATTCCTTATTCATGTTACTATTCACATGTTCAAAATATATCATATTCGTAATCCTATCAGAAGTAGGAAACGTACCTGGGTACTTTTTACCACATTTGTGGTACTTAGCCACATTCTCATTCTTATGCATATTCATATATTAAAATAATTGCCATATGATATATCAAAAATTAGTATGAGTACACACCTGATTTACTTAATAGATTCCTTGGAATCCCGAAGAATGATCTATAGACTTAGATCTCAAATCCTACATCAATTAATCACTTACTATTTAAAAGACCATTCGGCCATTATTCCAAATACTAATAGGATTTGTATTACTTACCTTGTTGCCGTATGGAATGATTGAAAATCCCAAAAATTGATAGTATCCCTTTTCCTTGAAATCGGCTAGCACTAAAATCGTAATTATATCAATTTCTGACTTTTGAATAAATGAGAAATAATACCAAAATAAGCCTTGGAGGATTGGATCTATGTACTTACCTTAAAATTTCCAAGTCCCAAAAATATTCCTTGTTTGTATGTCTGTCGAAAACCCTATAGTTCCATGTCAGATTTAATCTAACATATAAAACATAACCTTCGACCAAATATATATTTATCTTACCTTAGATCCTTGATCCTTGTTTTCAACAAGTGTAGAAACCTGAGAGACCCCTTGCAGATTCGGCCAAAAAAACAAGAATAGGGATTAGACTCTTTTCTTTCGGCAACTAGAAAAGAAAAGAATTTGAATAGCTTAACCTTACCTTTAATGCCTTTAATCGATTGCTTCCTTGCCTAGAGTCACAGAGATTTGGCTATGAAGTTTAATCATGTATCAAAAGAAAAGACTTTTGGCTTGACAGATGAAGAAAAGAGAAGAAGAGAAGAGGAGAAGAAAATTCGGCAGAGAGAGGGTTTGCTTAGGGAAATTTCGGCCACACTTGGAAAAGATGAGAGAAAATCTTTTAATTCTCCTTCTTTAGCCGAAATTACTAGGCCAAGAGTCCTTGACTTGGCCACCACTCTTCCTTGTGATAATATTATCTCTTTTATTTAAAAATAAAAGTGTTTAATCCATCATTTATCTCCTCAATAATAAAAAGAAAATCCTTCATTTATCACTTATTATTCACATTTTTATGAGAATAAAACACCTTTATTTCTAGAAGCATGTGGCGTCCACCCCCTTGCTCATGGAAGCAAAAATTTTCGACTCTGTAACTTGCCATTTTTCTTACATTTCTAAGTTTCCAGAAATGTTCAGGTTACCAAAAATGTTCAGGTTTCCAAAATGTTCAGGTTTCCAAAAATGTTCAGGTTTCCAAAATGTTCAGGTTTCCTCTTTCGAATCATTTCCATTTCCATGCATTTCTAGGTTTCCAAAGATACCAAAAATTTATTCATAGTGCTTAAGACTTGTCATTTCGTACAATTAAACTGGAAATGCATAGGCCCTTTCTAGGATGTTACATGTGTGGTGCAGGGACACCGTCGTGTGAACAGGCCATGTAATTCACTGTCCAATTTTGATAAAATTAAGTGCAAGGTAGACAAGGCCGTGTGAAGATGTGACACGCCCATGTGGGATCCCTAAATCCCCAAATCAGTCACATGATCATGTGACCCCAAAACTCTGAATCTCTAATTTCCAAATTCACACGGGCGTAGGCTACGGAACCACCCCAATTCAGCCCCGAAAACACCGTTTTGGCCACCAGAACTGTCCCTAACCTTTGCCCTATCAAAGTATACCGGAAAGTGGAGATTTCTCATTACTTCCAACTACTAAAACTCAAAATCCTCGGTTTGACATTCACTTAGGAAAACCCAAATCATAAGCTTGCAAAAATCGTTAAGCAAATAAAAAAACAATGTAGTTACAGTTCGAATGCCACACCTGTTTGCAATCGGAGAAGACAGCAGAGGCACAAAATTCCCGAATCCACAAACTAACCATTTTGAGAATATTTAGAAAGCAGAAGAGAGGGGAGGAGAGGAGAACGTGAAACCAGATAAGCCAAAAAAAAAAAGAAAATAAAATCAGCTTTAGTCATAAAACTAATAAATTAATAATTATAAATAATTATAATTATTAACTAAAAAAACAAAATAAAATACCTACCAAAACATTCACACTAAGACTCGAACCTGGAACCATGAGGTTCCCTAACACTCCAACACTCCACTTAACCACCAGACCAGCAAGCCCATTCTGACACTAAACTGCACAACTTAACTTATGTGTGCAACCTCCTCGCTGTCACTACACTCAAAATCCAAAACTTCTAGGCCTAAAATTTGGGGCATTACAAAAACGTAAAAATGTCATATTTCACGAGCAATAATGCGACATAAATTTATAATGAACTAATACAGCATAAAAATGATAATAAAAACATAACAATAATATGCATAATAGAATAGTATTAATAATGAAAAATGATAATAATGATAATAATAATGATGATGAAGGTCAAGGATAAAATAAAGTAAAATAAATAAAATAAAATAAAAGCATCTTTAAATATGAAAATTAAAATAAAAAAGGAAATGGTAAGCAAATGAATAAAACACAACAAAAAAAAAGAAAATAAAACCTAGATAGAGCTAAAATGGGATTAAATTGACATTGAAATAAAATTAAGAGTCCAAATCCTATTAAAATAAGTTTATGAATATAAGAGGGGCTAAAATTATAATAAAATAAACGCAAAAGGACTAAATTGATGTTTAATGGGAAATCTGGGTAAAAATCAAGAATGAAAATAAGGTGAAGGACCAAGTTGTAACGCGTGAATAACAAGGAGGGATCAAATGGGCAATATTCCCTGTCCACCAAAATGCTCAGTTTCAATATGAACTAAAATGAAATAGACTCAAAAATTATGGGGTAAACTTAAAAAGCAAAAGAAGGAATAGGATCTGGACCCAATTGTGAGCCATGCAAAAAGTGGAAGGATTAGGGTTGTAATTATACCTTAGTCCAAAAACACGTGGATCCTGAGGCTTTGGTTCGGGTCAAACGTGGGTTGGCCAAAACAGCGTCATTTTGGCGCCTGGAGTTAGGGCCCAAAACGGCGTCGCTTTAAAAGTCTATAAAAGCCATTTAAAAAAAATCATTTTCTTCAAACCCCTTCACAAAAAAACTAAAATATCTCAAACTTTCTCACCCTCTCCCCACTCTAGCTATCATCCGGTCGCTGAACCACCGTGGTGGTCGTCGGTCGCCGCGATGACGCCGCTATCCACGGTGGCTAGAAAATCGAAAGAAGGCCATTTTTTTGCTTTTCAACTCCCCGAGCCCATTAGACATCGATTTTCATCTGAACCAATGAACCTCGGCCACCTACAGCGACGCAAATGCAAAAAAGAGGTAAGATTCGACTCTTTTCTTTTATTTTTTTCTTCTTTAAAATGAAAGCAAATATAAGATAAAACAAAAATAAAAACAGATATAGAAAGGCAACCTTTTGGAACTTTTTTTTTTTGATTGATTTCTCAGTTTTTGTATTTCAATCTCTGTAAAAAAATTACAACTTGTGTGTGGTGGGTTTTTAAAGCCGAAATTACATTTCATTACAATATTTTGTTTGTCTTTACTACTATTTATTTTTGCTCTGTATCTGATGTGCTTTTTTGTCTTGTTTGTAGGTACTGGGCAAGGACGTAGGAGTGGCATGCGGTGGTGGCAGAGGCAGACGGGTGCGAGGAGGCGCGGCGCAAGAGGAACCCTAGGGTTCTCCATTTTTCTGAAAATTTTGGGCTTAGGGCTTAGGGTGGTTTTGGGCTAGGCTTTTTTTTTTTTTTTTGTAATTTGGGTTTAGTCTTGGGTAGTATATTGGGCTACAATTTTGTATTTGGGCTTGTGAAAACTTGGACTGTATAATTTTTGGACCCTTTTTATTTATTTATTTTTTGTATTTGTATTTGGGTTTCTGGTTTGTTAATTGGGCCCGGGAAAATTTAGGCCTATATAACTACCACTCTTTGCTCATTATCGAGTAACGAGAATGAAGCAAAGACCGTAAAAAGGGCCAAATTTTCCTAGTCTTGCAGAATCTCGACCTCTTTGGTGTTTTTCTCTTTCAAATAGCTTCATTCCAACCCACTGCAACTTCAAGGGTATAGGAATTGTCGCTTCAATCAGCTCCACTGCATCTTTAGGGAGATAAGATTTGTTGTTTTTAACCTGCTCCAATGCAACTTCAGGGAGATAAAGTTTGGCTTTGGCAGATTTGATCCTACCTACTGCAACTTTAGAGGTATAGGATTTGTGACTTGTAACTTTAATCTGTTCCACTGCAACTTCAAGGAAATAAGATTTGCTATCTTCACTCTGCTCCACTGCAACTTCAGGGAGATAAGATTTGTAACTTCAATCTACTCCACTGTATCTTCAGGGAGATAAGATTTTCCATGATAATTTCAATCCGTCCTACTGTATCTTCAAGGGCATAAGATTAGTGGATTCAATCTGCTCCAATGCATCTTCAAGGAGATAAGATTCGCCCTAATGATTTCAATCCATCCCACTACATCCTCAGGGGTATAGGATTTATGGTTTCTCTGATCTGTCACACCATTCTCTAGGGAACATGACCTATAGAGTCTATTTCATGGGCCTTTTCATGCCAAGTGATTAGGATTTCATGATCAGAATGAATCAAATGCTCCTAACTAGACGTGTATGAATGATATTTGCATGAATGAAGACTGTTATTTTTAGCATGATCTTCTTTTAACGCTTGGGTTGACATTGCTCGTTGTTCATCGAGGTTTTATCACTGATGTGTTACGCTACCTTTTTGCTCAACTGGGTTCTTTGACAGAAAACCCGAAGAAATAATAGCAATTTGGGCTATTCTTCCAAATGTTCCAACTCTTAAACTTGGTTAGTTCTAACTAGTGGTCCCGTTTTGGGTCCTTGTACCATTTAGAATCTTTCAGAGCAATATGCAAAACTATTTTTACTTGAATATTATCAGTACATTAATCGTTATTTCAATGAAAAATGCTTGAAAAAGGTCGTAACAATGGACAAGATTGAAATTGATTGGGAGCAGAGCTTGAAATGAATAAATTAATCAAAGATAGCAAATACTGCTAAAGTACAATATATGTAAGATGAAAACTAGGTACCCTAGATATTGCAGCATGAGCTTCTCTTTTCAAACTTCTTGAGGACCATTTTGAGCTAGATATGTGTTTAGGAGATCTAAAGTATTTGTTGATGCCCCGAGATGCAACGGTCCTTCTCCTTGTTAATTCTGATAAGACAAGACTACCACATGCCCCATCTTCGATCAACATTTGAGCTGCCTTTTCCTGGGTTTTCAACTAAAAACCCCTTTGGTCTCAAGGCGCCCTTTGCGATTTTCACCTTGGCCTCTCCCTTTTTTTTAAGTCAAGTACTTCTTGACTGAATCTTAATTCACAAGATTAGACAAGTTTTTACCATCCATCTCGGTCAAAATCAGCACTCCTCCAGAAAAGGCCTTCTTTACCATATAAGGTCTTTCCCAATTTGGCATCCATTTCCTTTTGAAATCCTTTTGTATGGGAAGGATCTTTTTCAATACCAAGTCCCCCTCATGGAATTCTCTAGGGCGAACCATTTTTCATAAGCTCGCATCATTCGTTTTTGGTACATCTAACCATGACAGATAGCCCTTAGCCTCTTTTCTTCGATCAAGTTCAACTGATCATATCGAGACTGGATCCATTCTGCTTCATCTAACTTTAGTTCTGACAAAACTTGAAGGGAAGGAATCTCAACTTCAATAGGCAAAACCGCCTTCATTCTATAAACCAAAGAGAAAGGCGTTGCCCTAGTAGAGGTCCTGACAGGCGTTCGATAAGCATAGAGGGCAAATGGTAACTTCTCATGCCAATCTTTATAAGTCTCAGTCATTTTCCCCACGATATTCTTAATGTTTTTATTGGCTGCCTCCACTGCACCATTCATTTATGGGCGATATGACGACAAGTTGTGGTGTTTGATCTTAAATTGACGGCAGACTTCTGCTATCGTACTGTTGTTCAAATTCAGCCTATTGTCAGATATGATTCTTTCTGGCATTCTATATCAACATATGGTTTCTTTCTTCAAGAATTTGCTGACTAACAAATTTATGACATTGGCATATGAAGTGGCTTCCACCTATTTGGTGAAATAATTGATGACCATGAAGATGAATCGATACCCATTCGAAGCTTTTGGCGATATCGGCCCAATGACATCCATACCCAACATAAAGGCCATGGAGAAGTCATGACATGAAGCGGTGAATGAGGTACATGAATTTTGTCTCTGTAAATTTGGCACTTATGACATCTCTTGGTGTAACTAATACAATCTCCTTCTATGGTGGACTAATAATACCCGAATCTCATGATTTCCTTGGCCATTGTAAAACCATTAGTATGCGTTCTGCAAACACCCTCATGGACTTCTTCCAAGTTTTTTTTAGCCTAAATAGCGTCCACACATCTTAGTAGACCTGATCCTTTCTTTTTTTGTATAGGATCTCCCCATCTAAGACATAGTCACTGGCCAGTCTTCTCAACATCCTTTTATCATTCTCAATTGGTTAGGTACAGAGTATTCACGATTCTTCACATACCGCAGTATATTGTGGTACCAAGGGTGATCGTCCTTTTCTTCTTCCTCAATATTGTAACAATGAGATGGAGTTTCAAAAATACTCATCTGGATAGGTTTTACGTCCTCTTGTTTGTTCACTTTGATCATGGAAGCTAAAGTAGCCAATGCATCAGCCATCTGGTTTTCATTTCGCGGGAGGTAGCAGAAAATGATGTCATCAAACTCTTCAATTAGCTCCAGAACCAGCCTTCAATAATTGATCAATTTATGGTCTCTCGTCTCCCATTCACCTTTGAGTTAATAGATCACTAGTGCAGAATCCCCATATACCTCTAGTACCTTGATCTTGCGTTCTATGGCTGCACGGATGCCCATAATGCATGCTTCCTATTTTGCCATATTGTTTGTGCAATCAAAATGCAATTTACTAGTAAAAGGATAATGATCTCCATTTGGGGATACCAGGACTGCCCCAATTCCGTTACCCATAGTGTTAGAGGCCCCATCAAATTTTAATTTCCACGGATGACCTTCTTGAGAGCCTTTTTCAGTGGTTGCAACATACATTAGATCTTCATTCAGGAAATCAAAATTCAAAGGCTTGTAATCTTCTAGAGCTCTACTAGCTAGAAAATTTGCTATTGCGCTCCCTTTTAGTTCATTCTAGTTCACATAGACTATATCAAATTCGAAAAGTAGAATTTGCCATAGAGTAATTCTTCCATTCAAAGCAGTCGACTCCATTATGTATTTTAGAGGATCCAGCTTTGAGATGAGCCAAGTTGTATGCTACAGCGTGTACTGTCTCAATCTCTGAGTTGTCCATATTAAGGCGCAACACAACTTTTCAATTGGTGAATATCTTGTCTCATATTCAGTAAACTTCTTACTGAGGTAATATATCGCTTTTTCTTTTCTCCCTGACTCATCATGTTGGCCAAGCACGCATCCCATAGAATTTCCAAGTACAGTATCAGCGGCTTATCTAGGTTAAGTGGCATCAACACTGGGGCATTGGACAACTAATGTTTGACCTTGTCAAAAGTTTTCTGGCACTCCTCATGCCATACACCTTGATTATGTTTCTTAAGGAGACGGAATATGGGGTCACATTTCTTAGTTAGTTGTGAAATGAACCGGGCAATATAATTTAGTCTTCTTAGGAAACCTCGAACTTCTTTTTGAGTGCGCCAAGGAGGAAACTCTTGTATAGCTTTGACTTTGTCTCGGTCGATCTCAATCCCCTTTTCACTAACTACAAATCCTAGCAATTTCCCCGACTCAGCCCTGAAGGTACATTTTGCTGGATTAAGCTTTAGCTGAAATTTTCTCAACTTTAAGAACAATTTCCTTAAGACTTGCCCATGCTTTTTTTTTCTGTTCTGGATTTTGCAATCATGTTATCGACATAAACTTCAATTTCTTTGTGCATCATATCATGAAACAAGGTTACCATGGCTCTTTGATACGTTTCTTTGTATTTTTTAGTCCAAATGACATCACCTTATAGCAAAATGTTCCCTACATCGTTACGAATGTGGTATTCTCCATGTCTTTAGGATGCATCTTTATCTGGTTGTATCTCGAGAAACCATCCATAAAGGAGAATAGCGAGTAACTTGTCGTGTTGTCCACTAAGGTATCAATATGAGGCAATGGGAAATTTTCTTTCGGGCTGGCTTTGTTCAAATCCCTGTAGTCTATGCACATTTGTACTTTCCCATCTTTTTTAGGGACGGGGACGATATTAGCTACCCATTCTGAGTATTTAACCACTTGTAAGAAACTAGCATCGAATTGTTTCTTAACCTTCTCTTTTATTTTTAGTAGGACGTCGGGCCTCATCCTTCGGAGTTTCTATTGAACTAGCTTGCATTCTTCCTTTATGGGGAGCTGGTGCACCACAATATCAGTATTGAGATCAGGCATGTCTTGATACGACTATGTGAAGACATCTTTAAATTCTTGGAGTACTCAACGAGGTCTTGCCTCGTCTCTGCAGTGATGAAATTTTTTATTTTCACCTCTTTCTTTTCTTATTTGTCTCCTAAGCTCACAATTTCTACTGACTTTTTGTGAGGTAGAATCTTTTTCTCCTCTTGTTTTACCACCCTTAACAAATCAAGAGATAGGTTACAATATTACTCATCTTCAAAGTCCTGAGGTTCCTCTAGACACATATCTTTCTCAAGAGGAGATTTCGAGTCAGTAGTAGCGTCACTCACATCATTGATATCTGGAGGCCTATTATAGGAATGAAAGAAGACCCAAAGAACCAATGAATCTAAGAATGACTATTTACGTGGTATGAGTATGAATAAAATGGAAAGAACAAAAGAACGTTTGCCAAAACGAGACTCAAAGATGCATTTTATTGAAATAAAAATAGTGGACATGTGCCTTTTTCACAAAAGGATACCTATTGCTCTCAGGCTTAGAGCATCAGATGTGTTCTGAATATTACTCTGAAATGGTTCTAAAAACTACAGGGATCTCCTCCACAGTCCAGTTGTTTAGAATACCTCTGGGGATGTAGGAACAAGTTCTTGATAGGTTTTTTAGTTCCCTTTCCAAACCCTTGATATTTTTAAAGAATTCCAACTCTTTGTTATCTATCAGGCTCTGTACTAGAGTTCTAAACTTGACGTACTTTTGGATTTCATGAAATTTATTGCATGCAATGAAATGTCATGTTAATGAATGAAAAAGATGCATGTAAAAAGGCGTTGATTCTAGTTCAATTCCATTAGAACAACTTTACTAGAAAACAAGTTTCTTTGCATAAAGCAGATACATATACAACCTCGCTTTCACACTCAAAACCTTAACTTTCCCAAGAAACAAAGCTAATTCTCGGCCCTGATCCAACTCTGATTCAGATTTTAGACTTTGAACGGCTGGGGTTTGCAAGTGGTTAGCCACTTCTCATACTCGAACCAAAGTTTAGCTCATAACATGGTCCATATCTCTGACTTGCCCCTCTCACAGGCTCTCACCTTTCTCTTGTTACATTTTCTTGAACAATATTCGTGAGGCCGTGTTGTCTTCCACTTTATCAAGAAACCCATTTTCTATGACAAGCTCTCTATTTAGCAACCGAACGTGAATCAACACCCTTTTTTATGATGAAAATGCAATGTAATCATAGCCAAAACAATACGAAACAAGTCAGTACATTTCATACAAAGCTAGAATTTAAAACAAGAAAGAAATAATACATAAAGCACCTATTCAGGTGACCACTAGGGTTTGGTATGGTCCTACCTGAGGTAGGCCTTTAGGGCTCATTATATGTGGTTCTGTTCTACAGAAAGAATACTTGAGCCGGTAGATTCCTTGGTCCTCACCCATTATAGGCTCATACAGACCGAGTTCAGTTCAGGGGAATAAATTTCCCTATGGCTATACGGAGATGAAAATCTCACGAAGGCATAGGTACGGATGTATCCCGAAAGCGATTCACTATCCTATACGGAGGTGAAGACCCCACGAAGGAATAGTTCTCACTCCCACTTAAAAGGGTAAAATCGACCGATTATGTAAATGCAATATGCAGAAAACACACAAAAATAAATTTTTGAACCAATAAAACAGATATAATATATCGCTATACAACCCAAGTTATCAAAACATGAGGGATGAAATGCAACAAAGGGATCATAAATTTAAACCAAATTATCAATTGTCGACAAAAAGACCAAAAGTAATCAACTTGTGGCTTGACTCTCTTATTTGTCCCTAGTGGAGTCGCCAAGCTGTCGTAACCTCTTTTTTTGAAAGGTCGGCTTTTATTTAAAAAACGAAAATGTGAGTCGCCACCAATCCTTTTTTTATGAGGTGTGATAGGATCACCTCGTGATTTGATCGTTTTAATAAAAGTCTAAATTTACTAAAACAATAATTTTTTTTTCTATGAATTTCAAGAAAACAGGTTCGGGAGTCGGTTATGTACGAGGAAGGATTAGCACCCTCGTAACGCCCAAAATTGGTACCTAATTAATTAATTAATTTCTTAATGTTGAAAAGTTGAAAACATGAAAAAATTAAAATACGATCCCTCTTTTTTAATGTTAATTTTACTAGAAAAACACTTGAATAAATTGAGACGAACGTTAAAGACTCTCTCGCCTCGAAATAACAAAATGTCACATCCCGTAAGTTAGGACGACATTTTGAACCCTCGAGAACAAGCTTGCCTTTTAAATTTTTTTTAAAAAAATAAACTTGTATATTCTAATTTTAAAGGATATTCCGCCATTTAGGTTTAACGAGGAAATCGAAACCCCGTAAGTTAGGGTACGACTATCTCGAAGCTCTAAATACGGAATATTGCCTTTATTTTCAAAATTTTCCTTTTTTTCACGAATTTGGGTAAAAATTAATGTAATATTTAAAATAATATGCGTTTAGTTTATTCATGTATGGCTAAAACATAAAAATCTTATATTTCACGAACGATAATGAGACATAAATTTATAATGAACTAATAAAGCATAAAAATGATAATAAAATCATAACAATAATATGCATAATAGAACAGTATTAATAATGAAAAATGATAATAATGATAATAATAATAATAATGAAGGTCAAGAATAAAATAAAGTAAAATAAATAAAATAAAAGCATCATTAAATATGAAAATTAAAATAAAAAAGGAAATGGTAAGCAAATAAATAAAACATAACAAAAAAAAAAACCTACACAGAGCTAAAAGGGGATTAAATTGAAATTGAAAAAAATTAAGAGTCCAAATCCTATTAAAATAAGTTTATGAATATAAGAGGGGCTAAAATTATAATAAAATAAACGCAAAAGGACTAAATTGAAGTTTAATCGGATATCTGGGTAAAAATCAAGAATGAAAATAAGGTGAACGACCAAGTTGTAACGCGCGAATAACAAGGAGGGATCAAATAGGCAATATTCCCTATCCTCCTGTACAGACCCAAATTTTCCCGGGCCCAATTAACAAACTAGAAACCCAAATACAAATACAAAAAAGAAATAAATAAAAAGGGTCCAAAAATTAAACAGTCCAAGTTTTCACAAGCCCAAATACAAAATTGTAGCCCAATACACTACCCAAGACTAAACCCAAATTACAAAAAAAAAAAAAAAAAAAAAAAAAGAAAAACCTAGCCCAAAACCACCCTAAGCCCTAAGCTCGAAATTTTGAGAAAAATGGAGAACCCTAAGGTTCCTCTTGCGTCGCACCTCCTCGCACCCGTCTACCTCTGCCACCACCGCATGCCACTCCTACGTCCTTGCCTAGTACCTGCAGACAAGCCAAAAAAGCACAACAGACACAGAGGTAAAAAGAAACAGTAGCAAAAACAAACAAAATATTGTAACGAAATGTATTTTCGGCTATAAAAAGCCACCACACACAAGTTGTAATTTTTTACGGAGATTGATATACAAAAACTGAGAAATCAATCAAAAAAAAAAAGTTCCAAAAGGTTGCCTTTCTATTTTTGTTTTTATTTTTCTTTTTATTTGCTTTCATTTTAAAGAAGAAAAAAACAAAAAATAAAATAAAAGAGTCAAATCTTACCTCTTTTTTGCATTTGCGCCGCAGTAGGTGGCCGAGGTTCGTCGGTTTCGATGAAAATCGACGTCTAATGGGCTCGGGGAGTAGAAAAGCCAAAAAAATGGCCTTCTTTTGATTTTCCAGCCATCGTGGATTGCGGTGCCATCATCGGCGACCGGCGGCCACCACGGTGGTCCAACGACCGGAGGATGGTCGAAGTGGGGAGAGGGTGAGAGAGTTTGAGAGATTTTAGTTTTTTTTAGAAGGGATTTGATGAAAATGAATTTTTTTTTTAAAAAAATTTAGTTTTTATAGACTTTTAAAACAACGCCATTTTGGGCCCTAACTCCAGGCGCCAAAACAACTTCGTTTTGGCCAACCCACGTTTGACCCGACCCAAAGCCTCATGATCCGCGTGTTTTTGGACTAGGGTATAATTACTGCCCTAGTCTTTCCACTTTTCACATGGCTCACAATTGAGTCCAGATCATATTCCTTCTTTTGCTTTTTAATTTTACCCCGTAATTTTTGCTTCTGTTTCATTTTAGTTCATATTGAAACTGCGCGTTTTGGAGGACAGGGAATATTGCCCATTTGATCCCTCCTTGTTATTCGCGCATTACAACTTGGTCCTTTACCTTATTTTCATTCTTGATTTTTACCCAGATTTCTAATTAAACTTCAATTTAGTCCTTTTGCGTTTATTTTATTTTAATTTTAGCCCCTTTTATATTCATAAACTTATTTTAATAGGATTTGGATTCTGAATTTTATTTTAATGTCAATTTAATCCCTTTTTATCTCTGTCTAGGTTTTATTTTCTTTTTTTGTGTGTGTTTTATTTATTTTATTTATTTGCTTACCATTTCCCTTTTTATTTTAATTTTCGTATTTAATGATGCTTTTATTTTATTTTATTTATTTTACATTATTTTATTCTTGACCTTCATTATTGTTATTATCATTATTACCATTTTTCATTATTAAAACTGTTCTATTATGCATATTATTGTTATGATTTTATTATCATTTTTATGCTTTATTAGTTCATTATAAATTTATGTCGCATTATCGTTTGTGAAATATGAGATTTTTACGTTTTAGCCATACTTGAATAAGCTAAACGTATATTATTTTAAATATTACATTAATTTTTACTCAAATTTGTGAAAAAAAGAACAATTTCGAAAATAAGGGCAATATTCCGTGTTTGGAGCTTCGAGAAAGTCGTACCCTAACTTATGGGGTTTCGATTTCCTCGTTAAACCTGAATGGCGGAATATCCTTTAAAATTAGAATATACAAGTTCTTTTAAAAAAAAAATTTTAAAAGGCAAGCTTGTTCTCAAGCGTTCAAAATGTTGTGTCCTAACTTACGAGATGTGACATTTTGTTATTTAGAGGCGAGAGAGTCTTTAACGTCCGTCTCAATTTATTCAAGCATTTTTCTAGTAAAATTAACATTAAAAAAGAGGGATCGTATTTTAATTTTTTCAGGTTTTCAAATTTTTGACATTAAGACATTAATTAATCAATTAGGTACGAATTTTAGACATTGCGAGGGTGCTAATCCTTCCTTGTACGTAACCGACTCCCGAACTCGTTTTCTTGAATTTCGTAGACCGAAAAAAATTATCGCTTTAGTAAATTTAGACTTTTATTAAAACGATCAAATCACGAGGTGATCCGATCACACCTTATAAAAAGGATTGGTGGCAACTCCCATTTTTGTTTTTTAAATAAAAAGTCGACCTTTAAAAAAAAAGAGGTTTTGACAGTAAATATTTAATAAAAATATTTACGAATCCGGTTTATGAAAACGGAGTCCCAAAATTATACTTTCCGTCTCCCCTAACTAACGGGTCGTTACAATTTTTTTCTCATAAATAATGCGTGTAGCTTAACATGAATTGAAATTTTCAATCACATAACTACGCCCTTTGTTTGTGTTTTTTTTTTTCCTTAGGAATCTGAATAGTCTAATATTTTGATAGGAAAAGATGAAAGGAAAGTGGAAAAAGCTGCAGATTCTCCATTGTTACAACCTTTTTTATCATTTCCCTTTCAACAAGGCGAAAAACATGTAACGCCTCAAAATTCTAATTTTTAATTTCATGTATATGTGACACACAATGTCTATTTGCTTCAGTGGTTATGTGTTCTGAGTGTATGTGTAAGGTCCCAAGTTCAAGCCTTGTGAAAATTTTGGTATTTTTTATAAATAAAGCCTTAACCTTGTGCAAAAGGCTTAAGTTTTACTGTTGGTAAGTTTATATCAGAATGGGCCTGCTAGTCTGGTGGTTAAGTGGAGTGTTGGAGTGTTAGAGGTTTTGTGTTCAATTCTCTATGATGGCGTGGAGATAGTATTTTTGCTCCAATTTCGGCAAAGAGTTGTGTTGGGGCAAAATTCTGAGTAGTTGTGTTTTAGTGGGTTAATAGGGAGTGATTTTAGGAGATAATTGGCGAGAGGTTATCAGACCACCAGACCAGCAAACCAATTCCGAAAATCTCTCCCCAATTATCTTCTAAAATCACTCCCTATTAACCCACTAAAACACAACAACTCAGAATTTTGCCCCAACACAACTCTTAGCCAAAATTGGAGCAAAAATATTGTCTCCATGCCATCACAGAGAATTGAACACATGACCTCCAACACTCCAGCACTCCATTTAACCACCAGACCAGAAAATCCATTCTGATATAAACTTACCAACAATTAAACTTAAGCCCTTTGCACAAGGTTAATGCTTTATTTATAAAAATACCAAAATTTTCCCAAGGCTTAAACTTGGGACCTCTCACACACACCCAGAACACATAACCATTGAAGCAGATAGACATTGTGTGTCACACATACACGAAATCAAAAATTAAAATTTTGGGGAGTTCCAAATTTATTTAATTAATTTTGACTATGAATGTTACTAATTCAGTACTTTATTGACTTTCAAAGGCTTGAATTTTTTTAATATTATTTTCATTATAGATTTTTATAATATTTGTTCTTTTTGATACAATGCTTAAAATTATCCAGTCTCTTCTCAACTCATAAATAGGTTGATAATGCGTTTCAGCGCACTCGAACTCACGTCCTCCTGCATTGGCAACAATGTCAATACCAATCAAGTTAAGACTCAATCGGCTCAAAAACTTCAATTTTATGACAACTAAATTATGGAAATTTTTAGTGTGATAGGGGTAATTAAGTCATGTTATTTTCATAGTAAAAAAAAGAAAAAGCTAATATATGAAGAGAACATGAATTATTTAATAGTTTACATATAAGAAAAAAAGGGTATATAAGCTATAATAATTTATTTATATAAGTCGTTATGATTCCTTCTTTTTTTTTTTCGAAAAGTAGATGTGGGAAGAGGTGAATTTCTTTTTTTAGACAGTGAATCTGGAATGGTAAAAATGAGATAATAAATAACTGTTAAAAGATAAAATGTGATAATATATTATAGAAATTTTCATTTATTTTATGTTCAAATGTTTTCATGAAAAATTATGTTTAATTATTTACTTGACTTTAAAAATATTGATATTAAAGATAAATAGTAAAAATTAAATTAAAACGGAGCTAGCTGGAGCCGAGATGGATGCATCCAACATTCATGGAGGTGGCAGTGAATTCTTAAATTATACACCTATAGTGGAGCGGGGCGAGTCTTGGAAGAAAGCGCGTCAATTGTGAAACAATGATGAATTTAGTAACATCCACTCTCATATTACTCCATTGTTATCCCTACAATAATTAGGTAATTATTAATATACTTTACCCTAAAAATTATTTTAGGCAGCGAGGTTTAACTATTTCAAATGGCAAGGGAGCTTTGGTGGACAAGTAATCCTAAACATAATTTAGGATGGAAAGGGTAATTGTGGGGAAAGAAAGATGAAAAAATTGAACATGAAAAATGAGAGAAACGCGGGTATATTATATTGTATTCAAATTACTTTTTTTATTTATTTAAATTTTGTGTCATTTATATGGTTACGTACAAGAGATAACAACGCTAAAATAATGCTAAAATAGCTTTCAAATCTGTTTTCATATTTCTCATCATATTCCTTTTATCATAATTGTATTTAAAAATCATAAATTATGTAAACTGTGACATGCTAATAATAGTTACATAGTGGTCTTTTTATATAATTTTTATGTCATGGTTTAGTTATTTTTTTAATATTATTATGATGTCACATATAAAACCAAATTTCAACGTGTTTGATTTGATTATATTTTATTCAATTTTAATTTACTCTTTAATTAATAGTTTTTTTATTTTAAATTTAAAAATATGTTTAAGATATAAAATGTTTAAATTTGGTTTTTTTTGGAAAAATTTAAAAATTAGTTTCAAAAATTTAAATAAACGTTTTCCATTATATTTAAAAATATTTAATTTGAAAAATTTTAATACTTTAAAATTTTAATATTAAATTATACTTTTATATTCATCTTGATCTACACTTACATTATAGTTAAACTATTTAAATCTATAAATAAGAAATATTTTATTACCTTATATTACTTTTTGACTAAACAAAATGTTATTATTATGTTAAAAACTAAATTTTTGAATAATTTAAGTCTCATAAATATTAAATCATGCTTTTTATTCATATAGAATCACACTTTTACTATGATTTTAATTATTATTTATATTATTATATTAAAACTAAATAAAGTTTTTAAATAAATAAATTCAGATGAATATTAAATTTCATTTTATATTTTTTTATTATAAAATAAAAAATTTAAGTGTACTAAGCACTTGCATTATTTAAATGAAATAAAAATATACAATGAATTAAATAAGAATAATTTAAAAACATATGTAACACAAGAAACTAGTAACCTAAAAATAAAATACATTAGCTCAGTCAATGGCAAAGCTAAGGGGGACTGGTAGGGACTCCGGTCCCCCAAAAATGGAAAATTTTCGATTTAGGCGTTTTTTAATTTATAAAATTTAAATTAGTAATGATAAAATTGCACTTTGGTTCCCAAAAATAATAAAATTTTAATACTCCTTTAAAAATTATAAAGATATAGACTATTAAAATGGTAAAATTGAATTTTTACTATTATAAAAATATAAAATTTAATTCCGGGCCCCCCAAAAAGAACTTGTTGCATCCTCCATTAAGTTTCAGCCCCCCAAAAAGAACTTGTTGCATCCTCCATTAAGTTTAGTATTGCTTCTTAGAAGCACTTTTAGGTTAAAAAACACTTCTAAACAAAAGCTAAAATTTTATGCTTCTACTTTCTAGATGCACTTTTGAAAAGCACAAATGTATCTTATTTAACAATGCTTTTATTTCAAAAACGCTTCTAAAAGCTAATGGTAAATTAGCCCTAAATTATTTTAGTCTATAAATCATCAATAAAATAATTTGTGATGGGTTTTTGTTTTTTTTGGAAAAAAAAATAATTTGTGATGGTTAGTAATAAAGACTGAAGTCAAATATGATGGCTGAAGAGTTGTACCACTCTTTTTTTTCCATTTCTATTTAAACATATAGAAAATATCTATAAAAAATTGATAATTGATATATAAATGTATAAGTAAAAAGGGGAAGCAATAGACAATATAAGCATATCTTTTATGTGAATAATTAACAAGAATGTCACTTTTAGCAACAACTCTTCTCACAGTCCTTGCAGTTCTCTGCTCTTTCTTCTACATTCTATTTTACATTTCATCAAGGAAACATGGCAAAGAAAAAGGGAAAGCCCTCCCTGGTCCTCGACCCTTGCCAATCATTGGAAATCTCCACATGTTAGGCATGCTTCCACACCAATCCCTTTATCACTTGGCCAGGAAACATGGTCCTATGATGTCCATAAGGCTAGGTTCTGTGCCAACTGTTGTTGTTTCATCCCCTCAAGTTGCCGAGATGTTTCTTAAGACACATGACGCTATTTTCGCAAGTAGGCCAAAAGTTCAAGTCCTACAATCAATTTCTAATAGCCAAAGGGGCATAGCATTCACAGAACATGGACCATATTGGCGCAGTGTGAGGAAGATTTGTAATATGCAACTTTTTACTACATCAAAAATTGAATCGTTTGCACCTACGAGGAAGGAAGTGCTAATGCATTTCACTGAATCTTTGAAGGAAGCTGCAACAGCAAAGGAAGTGGTTAACATCAGTAAGAAGCTAGCAGAAATTAATGGAGAAATGACTTTGAAAATGGTTTTGGGGCCTGTGAAGAAGTATAAGGAATTTAACCTCAACGAGCTTATTGAAGAGCTTACTAAAATTGCAGGAGTTTTCAATCTTGCAGATTTTGTGCCTTTTCTTGGTGCTTTCGACTTACAGGTATGGTGTTTCTATGTATTTTAATATATCATATCAAAACAAATTAGCAATATACATTACGAACAACCACTGAGTGAATGGTGTTGATTATTTTCAACTATGTAGGGAATTAAAGCCTCCACACAGACACTTGGTGAAAAACTTGACAATGCCCTTGAGACGATCATTAAAGATCATCTACAGAAAAAGCAAGATGATTTCGTCAGTACGTTGCTTACAGAGTTAAATCAAACAATAAATCCCAATGGTGATATAATGGATCGGAATAGCATCAAAGCCATAACATTAGATATGATTGTGGGTGGCTTCGACACTTCAGCTGCCACATTAGAATGGGCATTATCAGAGCTCATAAGGCATCCGAGGGTAATGCTGAAACTCCAACAAGAGTTAGAAAGCATTTTCGGGAATAAGAGAATTGTGGAGGAAAATGATTTACCAAAATTGGAGTACCTAGACATGGTTGTGAGAGAAACTTTAAGGTTGCATCCTATTGCACCTTTGCTAATTCCTCGTGAGTCAATGGAGGACATAGTTATTGATGGTTATTACATACCAAAAAAGTCTAGAGTCTTAGTAAACATTTGGGCAATTGGGAGAGATCCTAATGTTTGGTCCAATAATGTTGAAGAGTTCTCTCCAGAAAGGTTCATTAATAGCAATATAGACCTTCATGGACATGATTTTGCACTCATTCCATTTGGTGCAGGACGTAGATTATGCCCAGGGAAGAAATTAGGGTTAATCACAGTTAAACTTATTCTAGCTCAATTGGTCCATTGTTTTGATTGGGAGCTACCTGGTGGAATGTCGTTAAATGAATTGGACATGACTGAGGACTTTGGTGTCTCGTTGCCTAGGAAAACTAGTCTTTGTGTGAAGCCTATTTATCGCATGTATGAATATAATGTTTAAGATAATGTTTATGATATGTATTTGATATGTTGTCACAATATAAATATTTATATTGACAATGTATCACACTTAAGAAAATCCCTCAAAATTTATTTAAATTTTGTGTCATTTATATGGTTACGTACAAGAGATAACAACGCTAAAATAATGCTAAAATAGCTTTCAAATCTGTTTTCATATTTCTCATCATATTCTTTTTATCATAATTGTATTTAAAAATCATAAATTATGTAAACTGCGACATGCTAATAATAGTTACATAGTGGTCTTTTTATATAATTTTTATGTCATGGTTTAGTTATTTTTTTAATATTATTATGATGTCACATATGAATAATGTGTTTATGATAAGTGCGAGTTAAGTTGAGAGGCGTAATGAATTTTTTAAATTTTTAAATTTTTTTTATAATCCATTATTTATTATTGTAAAACTTTTTAAATAAATAATCAAACAATAAAAATATTTTAATACAATATAAAACCAAATTTCAACGTGTTTGATTTGATTATATTTTATTCAATTTAATTTACTCTTTAATTAATAGTTTCTTATTTTAAATTTAAAAATATGTTTAAGATATAAAATGTTTAAATTTGGTTTTTTGGAAAAAATTAAAAATTAGTTTCAAAAATTTAAATAAACGTTTTCCATTATGTTTAAAAATATTTAATTTGAAAAATTTTAATACTTAAAATTTTAATATTAAATTATACTTTTATATTCATCTTGAACTACACTTACATTATAGTTAAACTATTTAAATCTATAAATAAGAAATATTTTATTACCTTATATTACTTTTTGACTAAACAAAATGTTATTATTATGTTAAAAACTAAATTTTTGAATAATTTAATTCTCATAAATATTAAATCATGCTTTTTATTCATATAGAATCACACTTTTACTATGATTTTAATTATTATTTATATTATTATATTAAAACTAAATAAAGTTTTTAAATAAATAAATTCAGATGAATATTAAATTTCATTTTATATTTTTTTATTAGAAAATAAAAAATTTAAGTGTACTAAGCACTTGCATTATTTAAATGAAATAAAAATATACAATGAATTAAATAAGAATAATTTAAAAACATATGTAACACAAGAAACTAGTAACCTAAAAATAAAACGCATTAGCTCAGTCAATGGCAGAGCTAAGGGGGACTGGTAGGGACTCCGGTCCCCCAAAAATGGAAAATTTTCGATTTAGGCGTTTTTTAATTTATAAAATTTAAATTAGTAATGATAAAATTGCACTTCGGTTCCCAAAAATAATAAAAGTTTAATTTACTCCTTTAAAAATTATAAAGATATAGACTATTAAAATGGTAAAATTGAATTTTTACTATTATAAAAATATAAAATTTAATTCCGGGCCCCCCAAAAAGAACTTGTTGCATCCTCCATTAAGTTTAATATTGTTTCTTAGAAGCACTTTTAGGTTAAAAAACACTTCTGAACAAAAGTTAAAATTTTATGCTTCTACTTTCTTGAAGCACTCTTGAAAAGCACAAACGTATCTTATTTAACAATGCTTTTATCTCAAAAACGCTTCTAAAAGGTAATGGTAAATTAGCCCTAAATTATTTTAGTCTATAAATCATCAATAAAATAATTTGTGATGGGTTTTTCTTTTTTTGAAAAAAAAAATAATTTGTGATGGTTAGTAATAAAGACTGAAGTCAAATATGATGGCTGAAGAGTTGTACCACTCTTTTTTTTCCATTTCTATTTAAACATATAGAAAATATCTATAAAAAATTGATAGTTGATATATAAATGTATAAGTAAAAAGGGGAAGCAATAGACAATAGAAGCATATCTTTTATGTGAATAATTAACAAGAATGGCACTTTTAGCAACAACTCTTCTCACAGTCCTTGCAGTTCTCTGCTCTTTCTTCTACATTCTATTTTACATTTCATCAAGGAAACATGGCAAAGAAAAAGGGAAAGCCCTCCCTGGTCCTCTACCCTTGCCAATCATTGGAAATCTCCACATGTTAGGCATGCTTCCACACCAATCCCTTTATCACTTGGCCAAGAAACATGGTCCTATGATGTCCATAAGGCTAGGTTCTATGCCAACTGTTGTTTCATCCCCTCAAGTTGCCGAGATGTTTCTTAAGACACATGACGCTATTTTCGCAAGTAGGCCAAAAGTTCAAGTCCTACAATCAATTTCTAATAGCCAAAGGGGCATAGCATTCACAAAACATGTGTAACATCCTTAAATAGGGGCTATTGTGTTTGAATTGTTTTGCATGTGCATGGGTTGATTGTGTTATTAATTGGGGTGTTCTAGGGTCTAGGTATAAGCCAAGGATAGGCCCGAACTATAGGAAAAATTTTGTTTTTAAGCTTTGGTTAAGGGGAGTTGAAAGAGCTAGAGGTTAAGTATATTTCGTGGTAAAATTAAGGACAACAATTGCCGTGGTAAATTGGCAAGGAGGCGCCACTTAGGGCCTTATGCGGTGGACGCCACAAGCAGAGGAAGGAGCTCAGTTCGAGCAGTGAGAAATCCCATTTTCTCGCTTACCATTTTGACGCCAAGGAGGGAAGAGTTGTGCTCACTCAAACTCGCTTCGGATAGTGTTGATCAAGTTAAACTAATTTAAACCGGTGGAGAAGAGAGAATTTAGGAGCTTGAGAAATTCAAACTCATTTGAATGGTTGGCCAGGAGAAGTTTGTAGATTTTGCCGAAATTTAATTTGTGGGGGAGGAGTGTTCGGTTGGGGAGCTTGCTAGGTGTGCCGTCCCTCTATAGTCAGCTTAAGAGGACATTTTCGGCTAGTCTAGGCCTTAGTGCACTTTGGGAACCAAAAGCCGAAACCCTCTTAGCTTTTTCCGATTTCTCCCTTAGTGCCTTGTTATACCAAAAGCCGAAAGCACCTTAGGCTCTTGTCGTTTTTCCCTCTAAAGCATCTAGCTGAATCCCCACAAGAACCATTTGAAGCTCTCTCTTTTTCTCCTTTGAAACCGAAACCCCATAGGCACCTTCTTGCTCTTCTCTTTTCGGCAATAAGGGGGCTTAGCCGAATCTTGTGGGTTACTTCTTTGGTGAGCCGAAACTTGGTTTCATTTCTTCTTCTCCATTAAAACTCAAAGCCGAAAGCATTCCTCTCCCCTTCATCTTTCTCTTTTCTCAACCTCTTTGAGCCGAAACTTTCTTTCTTCTCCCTTTGTTGAAACTCCCTTAACCTCTTTTCTCTAAACCAAAGCCGAATAACATTCATCTTTCTTCCATTCTCTCGTTCCATTTTGGCCGAATATCAACTAACCATAGGTCTCTCGTGTGATCTTCTCTAATCGGGTTTGAAGAGGGTAAGTGTTCTTGGCCAAAACTCTATTCTCATTTTCTTTTCTCTCTGTCGACATGTATAGACAAAAGCTAAATTTTGGCATTTGTCTTGACTTTTAATCAACCATACAATCAGTTTTTTTTAGGATCTCTGGGATTTTGAAGCTGTAGATCAGAGTCATCTATTCCCTGTCAATCGATTTCAGGAAGTTAGTGGTAAGGTTTCATATCGATTCATTCTTTCCCTTATTCTTTTGAAAGCTGAAGGCTATTGCTTTATGTGGTTGAATGTTGGCCGATTGTAGGGGAAGGCTTAGATCTCGTATATTTCGGGTTGTGGCTAATATTCGAAAAGCGTTAAGGTAAGGTGGGTTGCTAGATGTTTCGAGAATTACAAGTGAAGCCGAATGGCTTTTTCTAATGATCTTGGTTGGCCGAATGTAGGATAAAGGGGATCTAGTGTGTTGGATCGGGATCTTCGGGATTCAGTAATCGCGTTAGTAACCAGGTGTGTAACTTACACACTTCATAATCTAAGTAAATATGCTAATAACCTAAACATGTTAAAAGTCGAAACCTATGTAGATTTCGATATGATACCTTTATGGGTATGAGCAAGGATTTTGGGTAAGTCCATTTTTGATGATATTATGCTATACAAATCTTGATGCTATGATTTACGTTATATTTGATATATGTTTAATATTAAATCATGTTGGCATGATTTATATACGTATTGCATTGTTATGGGTGATATGAGAGGAGGGGGAAGATTGATATATGTGACTTTGGGTCACTAGTGGTTTGCCACCACCAGTGGTTTGGTACCACAGTTGATTTCGTGACTTTGGGTCACCAGAGGTTTGGCACCTCATAGCGACTCGTCCCAATGGCTTAGCACCACAGTGGGTTGGCCCCACATTTGATAAACGGGATTGTCGCCAATGATTTGGTATCATAACATGGGTTGGCCCCACAATTGGATTATTCGTGACTTTGGGTCACCAGTGGTTTGGCACCACCAGTGGTTTGGTACCGCACGGGGTAGAAAATGGAGTTGTGGATGGCTAGGTTTGGGTGCATGATATGTTTGCTTGATTATGATTTGTGTAAGCATGTTGCAATAATTGGGAGAAGAATTATGCACTGAGTCTTGGTGACTCACCTCTTCCCTAATGTTTTCAGGTGACTCGTAGATCGCGGATGAGGAGCCGGGTAGAATCGAGGTGGCCATGCGATATTTGCTTTTGGTTTTACATGGACTTTTTTTGACTTGGGTACTTTACTTTAAATTTCGGTTTTATTTGGGTTTGTAATAAGGCCATTGGTTATTTTTGTTATTATTTTTATCTGCTTTGGATTTGATTTTAAATATGATTAAGTAAATTATTTGACTTGTTTTAATAACTTGAAACACAAAGTTTTCTGAACTATAATACGCACTGGGTTTCTAAACTTTACCATCAGGTAATACAATTCACATGATGACAAAGCCAACCTAAATGATTTTCTAAGTTAAGTTTTCAAAGCTCAAATACAAACGGTTTTAATTAATTAAGTTAAATTCACTCGGGGGTCAATAGTCATAAACGTTTTCTTAAGTAATGAATCACGAAAGAGTTTAAAAAGACTTTTCGGGATTTCAAAGCCAACTTAACGTTTTCAACTTTACATGCACAAGTTTTCCCCAAACACAAATCAATAAAAGGCTTTTCAATGAAGATAAACCGCTAACTCGTTTTCATCAAAAAGTTTTCACTCTGTAACATGCCATATTCGGTCGTGGTGTGGTGACCGGGTTTAGAGTGTTACAACATGGACCATATTGGTGCAGTGTGAGGAAGATTTGTAATATGCAACTTTTTACTACATCAAAAATTGAATCGTTTGCTCCTACGAGGAAGGAAGTGCTAATGCATTTAACTGAATCTTTGAAGGAAGCTGCAACAGCAAAGGAAGTGGTTAACATCAGTAAGAAGCTAGCAGAAATTAATGGATAGATGACTTTGAAAATGGTTTTGGGGCCTGTGAAGAAGTATAAGGAATTTTACCTCAACGAGCTTATTGAAGAGCTTACTAAAATTGTAGGAGTTTTCAATCTTGCAGATTTTGTGCCTTTTCTTGGTGCTTTCGACTTACAGGTATGGTGTTTCTATGTATTTTAATATACCATATCAAAACAAATTAGCAATATACATTACGAACAACCACTGAGTGAATGGTGTTGATTATTTTCAACTATGTAGGGAATTAAAGCCTCCACATAGACACTTGGTGAAAAACTTGACAATGCCCTTGAGACGATCATTAAAGATCATCTACAGAAAAAGCAAGATGATTTCGTCGGTACGTTGCTTACAGAGTTAAATCAAACAATAAATCCCAATGGTGATATAATGGGTCGGAATAGCATCAAAGCCATAACATTAGATATGATTGTGGTTGGCTTCGACACTTCAGCTGCCACACTAGAATGGGCATTATCAAAGCTCATAAGACATCCGAGGGTAATGCTGAAACTCCAACAAGAGTTAGAAAGCATTTTCGGGAATAAGAGAATTGCGGAGGAAAATGATTTACCAAAATTGGAGTACCTAGACATGGTTGTGAGAGAAACTTTAAGGTTGCATCCTATTGCACCATTGCTAATTCCTCGTGACTCAATAGAGGACATAGTTATTGATGGTTATTACATACCAAAAAAATCTAGAGTCTTAGTAAACATTTGGGCAATTGGGATAGATCCTAATGTTTGGTCCAATAATGTTGAAGAGTTCTCTCCAGAAAGGTTCATTAATAGCAATATAGACCTTCATGGACATGATTTTGCACTCATTCCATTTGGTGCAGGACTTAGATTAAGCCCAGGAAAGAAATTAGGGTTAATCACAATTAAACTTATTCTAGCTCAATTGGTATATTGTTTTGATTAGAGCTACTGGTGGAATGTTGTTAAATGAATTGGACATGACTGAGGACTTTGGTGTCTCGTTGTTTCTAGGAAAACTAGTCCCTTTGTGTGAAGCCTATTTATCGCATGTATGAATATAATGTTTAAGATAATGTTTATGTTATGTACTTGATATGTTGTCACAATATAAATATTGATATTGTCAATGTATCACACTTAAGAAAATCCCTCAAAATCAAATAAACATAATCAAACTTCTTCTTTTTTTTGTAATTTAATTAAACTTTTTTAGTAGGTAATTACAATTTTTAACACATTGCATTGCTTAATTTATTTCCATATATAAATTTATACATCAGAAATACATTAAATATAGATTCGTTTAAAAATGAAACAAGTCATTAAATATAATGATTGGCAATGGCATGGAAAGAAAGGGAAAAAACTTAATAAAAAAATTCAATGAATATGTTTTTAGTGTTATGAATATCTTATTAAGTGGATGTCCATCATGATCAAGATAAAGTTTTGATGTACTTTAAATTCTAATAGTTATTAGAATTAGATCTCTACTTCTTTTATACTTCTTATGCCTATAAATATAGACTGATGAAGCATTGTAATCACCCTTTTTGATCAATAAAGTACATTCTCTATTCCTTTCGTTTTTTCTTTGTTCTTTACTCTTTTCATCTCTCTTTATTTTATAACATGTTCAGCACGATGATTCTCTATTTTTTCAAAATCTTTCAAAGTCATCCCACAAATCAATCTTCAAGATGTTGAAGATTCAATCTCAGAATGGATGCTCGAGATAATAGTCAAGGTGATGACGATGATGTTAAAGATCTCGAGGTATATTTTGCTATGTTTTATTTATTATATCATATTTATCATAATTGGAGAATAATCATGACAACATGAATGGATAGATTCGATTTAAAATCCGTGATATGTTTACGATGTTGATTATGAAATAAAAATCAACAGAGACGTTTAGAATTCCATCATACCAGATTTGTTGCATTCCCCGAAGTGAATGTAAACATAAAGAAAATAAAATATATACTCATGGACCACTAAAAGTGAAAACTTAGTAATAAATAAGAGAACAATAAGAGTTCTCAAGATAACTCTTCAAAGGGTAAAGATCACTTATGTTACCAATGTGATACGAAATATTATTGACCACATATGATACTTTGTTTTTGTTAATATTCTTTGAGGAAGGATATGAGAATATAGTAATAAATTCTATCATTATAGATAGAAAGTATTTATCTTATTTGGTACTAAAACAAACAAATATTAGTTCAATATTTGATAGTGCAAAATTAGTCGAGAGCTCTAGAAGAGCTAATATATTAATATCTTGTGATGGTTAATCCATTGGTTTTAAAAGATATTTATAATGGATCTTATATTAAGATTTTGAATAAGGAAAATATTATATTTCATATGAATCACTATTGCTATGTAACACCCCAAACCTGGCTTAGACGTTATGGCCGAATCTGGCCATGTCACATGATAGTGCTTTAGAAATTGCAATGACGTTAAGACCATTTCTCCGTTTGTACCACTTTTTATTATCCTATGCTAACTTCAAAAACGTGTCCTTTGTTTTCAATCTTTATCCATTTTCAAAACGTTATACTTTGTGGAAGATTCTAAAAATAGTTTGTGAATTTGTGTGTATTTTGATAAAATGTTTGTTTGTATTTAAAACTTGAGTTTTCCTACTACTAGCGGTAAAACCATAAACGTTGCAAATCCCAAATTTAAACAAAAATCCGCAATTGCCATAATTACAAAAAACTTTTCCCAGATATAATCAGAACCATAAATAAGTATAAAAACCATGAATGTATTATGAAGCAGAAGCAGTGGTCACCGTCGAGTCCTTTGCTACACCGATCCGTCTAATGCTGAGGATTACCTGAACAAATTAAATAGAAAAGGGTGAGTTTCGCAACTCAGTGTGTAATCCCCACACAGATATCAAATGTACAGAGCATCACCAGAAATCAGAAATCACAGACTAGGCCGGAGCCCATTACAGAAATAGTTTGGGCCTTAGCCCTTTCGGATGCAAAATCAGATATATATATATATATATATATATATATATATATATATATAACAAGGCCTCAGCCCAATCAGATACAGAGCTAGAAAGATATTAGGGCCTCTCACCAATCGGGGATACAAATACAAAATGCATAGCAGAGTATCAGAATCCTATCCACTAGCCTCTACACACCATCTCCGCTCAAATTTCTACACACCATGTGGGGATATAATCAACCCACCCATCCCTACACACCATACTATACTTTGAAATGCAAAGACATAACAGAATAATGCAAATTGAAGCCATGATAACAAAGCTTAAAGCCTTTAGACACTTCCTCCGAAACATTATCAACCCTCCCCAATACAATGCAACATACCAAATATGACATGCAACATGTAAATAATCGCTCATACACTCGGGTTCAATACAAATATCATGCTCAATCGGACACCATATAATCGGATCACATAAATAGTGGTCTAAGTAATGCTTACCTACCCTACGGTGAGGTCCACAATCGACTTAGGTGACCCGGTAACCTTACTGGATCATTTCGTAAAAATGGGCTCACATGCCCATATGGCGATGCCTGTGTAGGCCCACACGTTCAGTATGGCCCCCACACGGCTTGGCCAAAAATTTTACATGCTCGTATGAACCACACGGCCCAATAGGTCGAGTTCGCAGGTGTTACCCACGGCCTGCCCGCCATCACACGACCACGCCACTTACGCATGGCTCGGCTCGTTGATCACACACCGCAGTGTTGTGGCTCACAACCTGCAGATACTGACCTACCACACAGCCTACCACAAGGCCGTGTGGCATCGACAGAATCGCTTATCGGCTTTTGCCGATTCATGTTTTCTATGTTTCTGAGTACACACTTGGTTTTGTTTGAAGCTAAACCGAACTCCGAGCACTCTAGGACCTAAATATTGACCAACAAACACTGAATTAATCAGTTTTAATGCGAACTTAACTCAAACACGAAATGAGGAACGCATCCCTTAAGCGATGGAAAACCTCCCGACAACGAAACGAAACCCCCAATGGCTCAAATCCCTGATGAAGCACCGATTAATTAATGCTCTTAACCTAAACCGAAAGAACCATAACAGCTTTCAATCAGAAAACAATTATGGAACCAATATGATTTTTGTAACGTAAAACGATCGAGTAAGCGAAACGAATGAGGTAGGGAAAAAAAGAGATGAATCAAAAGTAAAAACGCCAGAGAGGGGTAGGGGAGAAGAAGGCAAAAATCGGCAGAGAAGCACAAAGAAAAAAAATGACAGGAAAATTTTTGGAAGAACTGGAGAGAAACCAAAACTGTGCTTTTCTGGGGAACACTCAGAATATTTGCCGATAATCCCGAAATCTCAACCTCCCCCCACTAACTTCACCAACCCACTATCATCAGAATTCCAATTTTACTCAAACACCTACAAGGCACCCAGTAAAAAAATTTAATTCCCTTACTGCTGTGAGGATTCGAAACACAGGACCTCTTGCAAACTAACACTCCACTTAACCACGCACTCAAAGAGGGCCCATTCTAATATGTTTTTAGAAAAATTAAACTTAAGCCTATTAAACAAGAGTAAGGCTTTATTCATAAAAATACTAAACTTTTCCCAAGGCAAGGCTTGAACTTAGGACCTCCCAAACACTCCTATAACACATAACCACTAAAGGTGACAGATATTTGTTACAAAATTACAAAAGCCAGTATAAGAAAATTAGGGCGTTACAACTCTACCCCCAAAAAGAAAATTTCGGCCTCGAATTACCTGATCAGAATAGATGAGGATACTGTTACCGCATCACATCTTCAGGCTCCCGTGTAGCCTCCTCAGTGCTATGGTTCTGCCACAACATCTTCACTAAGGGAATAGATTGCGTCCGTTGAACTTTAATGTCGCAATCCAAAATCTGGACCGACTCCTCCTCAAACGTCAGATCTAGTCAAACATTAATGTCCTTTACCGGAATAATATGCGTGGGATTAAAGCGGTAGCGTCTCAACATCGAAACGTGAAAAACATCATGAATACGATCCAACTCCTGAGGAAGTTCCAATTGATATGTGATTGGCCCCACTCGTTTTAGAATACGGTACGGCCCAATAAACCAAGGGCTCAGCTTACCCTTGCGACCGAACCTCAAGACCTTCTTCTATGGTGAGACCTTGAGAAAAACTAATTCCCCCACAAAATACTCAATATCCATTCTCCTCAGATCAGCATAAGACTTCTGCCTATCAGATGCCACTTTCAGTTGATCTCGAATCACTCGAACCTTATCTTTAGTCTCAGATACCAGTTCAGGACCCAGTAAACATTGCTCACCCAACTTAGTCCATCACAAGGAAGTGCGACACTTACGACCATACATGGCCTCGTAAGGTGCCATTTGAATGCTAGACTGATAGCTATTGTTGTATGCGAACTCTGCCAACGGCAAATACTCCTTCCAACTACCTCAAAAATCTATAACACAGCTCCTCAACATGTCCTCCAGTACCTGAATCACCCTCTCTGACTGACCATTTGTCTAAGGATGGAAGGCAGTACTGAAGTCCAACCTTGAACTCAGATCCTCATGCAATTTCTTCTAGAACCGAGATGTGAATCGAGGATCCATGTCAAAGATGATCGAGACAGGAACCCCATGCAGTCTCACTATTTCAGATATATATAGTTTAGCCAATTTCTGGAGAGAAAAGTCTATCTTGACCGGGATGAAGTGAGCAGACTTGATCAATCAATCCACGATGACCCAGACAGAATCATTCTTAGTGGGCGTTAAAGGTAACCCAATAATGAAGTCCATCGTTACTCGTTCCCATTTCCACATAGGTATCTTTACCGGTTACAGCAACCTAGAAGGCAACTGATACTCTGCTTTAACCTGTTGACAAGTCAGACAGCGAGCAACGAAGTTAGTAACCTCACTCTTCAACCCTAGCCACCAGTACAACTCTCGGAGATCTCGGTACATCTTGTTCCTACTGGGATGCATAGCATAGGGACTACTATGCGCCTCCCTCAGAATAGACTGCCGCAACTCATTATCACTCGGTACACAAATCCAATCGCAGAAACAAAGTCCCAAAATCAATAGCATCACCAGTCTCAACCTGTCAGAAACGCAGCGTAAGCGTCTTATCCCCCATCTGTTTACCTCTAATCTGATCAATCCATGTAAGCTTAACTTGAAGTTCCGCTAACAGACTCCCATCTCGAATAAATTGAGTCGAGCGAACATCGCTCTCAGATCGGTCATAGCCCTACGGCTTAAAGCATCTGCCACCACATTGGCCTTACTAGGATGGTACTCGATGGTGCAGTCAAAATCCTTAAATAGTTCAACCTATCTACGTTACCTAAGGTTTAACTCCTTTTATGTGAATAGATATTTGAGGCTTTTATGATCAGTGTAGATAGTACACTTCTCACTGTATAGGTAGTGCCTCCAAATCTTTAAAATGAAGACTACAACAGCCAATTCCAAATTATGAGTAAGACAGTTTACCTCATGTGTCTTTAGCTAACGTGACGCATAAGCTACAACCTTACTATCCTGCTTTAGTACACAACCCAAACCCACATGCGATGTAACATCCCAAAAATGGGCCTAGTAGGATTGGGCCCAATGGGCCTTAGGCGTAGTAGCATTTAAAATTTTTGAGAACGGCATTAATGCAAGTTAGACTTATTAGGTAAGTGATTTTGAAAGGTTAGAGGGCTTCTGTGAAGTCCCGGGATCGAACTTAGCTTTGGGGAAATTTTGGTTTTAGGTAAAAAAAAAAACCCTGGAAGTTGGCAGGTAGGCCTCAAGAATAAAATGTGGAGGAAAATGACACAAGTGGAGTGTGTGGTGTAGTGGGAAAGTGACGCCACTTAAGGAACAAGGGGGTGAAGCCACAAGGAAGGAAGGAAGTCCAAGGTTCAAGTCTTGGCTTTTGCATTTTGGTTTTCTTTTTACTTGGACCTTAGAATTTGGCTATAAATTTTATATTTAGTTGCGCGTGGTTTAAGATACAAGAGGAGTTTGTGGCCAAGTGGTTAGCGGCGTGGATTATGTTACAAGGGAGCCGGGGTTTGAATCTCATGACAAGCAATGGAGTATTTATTTTGCGGATAGACATTGTGTGTCACACATACACGAAATCAAAAATTAAAATTTTGGGGAGTTCCAAATTTATTCTAATTAATTTTGACTATGAATGTTACTAATTCAGTACTTTATTGACTTTCAAAGGCTTGAATTTTTTTAATATTATTTTCATTATAGATTTTTATAATATTTGTTCTTTTTGATACAATGCTTAAAATTATCCAGTCTCTTCTCAACTCATAAATAGGTTGATAATGCGTTTCAGCGCACTCGAACTCACGTCCTCCTGCATTGGCAACAATGTCAATACCAATCAAGTTAAGACTCAATTGGCTCAAAAACTTCAATTTTATGACAACTAAATTATGGAAATTTTTAGTGTGATAGGGGTAATTAAGTCATGTTATTTTCATAGTAAAAAAAGAAAAAGCTAATATATGAAGAGAACATGAATTATTTAATAGTTTTATATATAAAAAAAAGGGTATATAAGCTATAATAATTTATTTATATAAGTCGTTATGATTCTTCTTTTTTTTTTTTCAAAAGTAGAGATGGGAAGAGGTGAATTTCTTTTTTTAGACAGTGAATCTGGAATGGTAAAAATGAGATAATAAATAACTGTTAAAAGATAAAATGTGATAATATATTATAGAAATTTTCATTTATTTTATGTTCAAATGTTTTCATGAAAAATTATGTTTAATTATTTACTTGACTTTAAAAATATTGATATTAAAGATAAATAGTAAAAATTAAATTAAAACGGAGCTAGCTGGAGCCGAGATGGATGCATCCAACATTCATGGAGGTGGCAGTGAATTCTTAAATTATACACCTATAGTGGAGCGGGGCGAGTCTTGGAAGAAAGCGCGTCAATTGTGAAACAATGATGAATTTAGTAACATCCACTCTCATATTACTCCATTGTTATCCCTACAATAATTAGGTAATTATTAATATACTTTACCCTAAAAATTATTTTAGGCAGCGAGGTTTAACTATTTCAAATGGCAAGGGAGCTTTGGTGGACAAGTAATCCTAAACATAATTTAGGATGGAAAGGGTAATTGTGGGGAAAGAAAGATGAAAAAATTGAACATGAAAAATGAGAGAAACGCGGGTATATTATATTGTATTCAAATTACTTTTTTTATTTATTTAAATTTTGTGTCATTTATATGGTTACGTACAAGAGATAACAACGCTAAAATAATGCTAAAATAGCTTTCAAATCTGTTTTCATATTTCTCATCATATTCCTTTTATCATAATTGTATTTAAAAATCATAAATTATGTAAACTGTGACATGCTAATAATAGTTACATAGTGGTCTTTTATATAATTTTTATGTCATGGTTTAGTTATTTTTTAATATTATTATGATGTCACATATAAAACCAAATTTCAACGTGTTTGATTTGATTATATTTTATTCAATTTTAATTTACTCTTTAATTAATAGTTTTTTTATTTTAAATTTAAAAATATGTTTAAGATATAAAATGTTTAAATTTGGTTTTTTTGGAAAAATTTAAAAATTAGTTTCAAAAATTTAAATAAACGTTTTCCATTATATTTAAAAATATTTAATTTGAAAAATTTTAATACTTTAAAATTTTAATATTAAATTATACTTTTATATTCATCTTGATCTACACTTACATTATAGTTAAACTATTTAAATCTATAAATAAGAAATATTTTATTACCTTATATTACTTTTTGACTAAACAAAATGTTATTATTATGTTAAAAACTAAATTTTTGAATAATTTAAGTCTCATAAATATTAAATCATGCTTTTTATTCATATAGAATCACACTTTTACTATGATTTTAATTATTATTTATATTATTATATTAAAACTAAATAAAGTTTTTAAATAAATAAATTCAGATGAATATTAAATTTCATTTTATATTTTTTTATTATAAAATAAAAAATTTAAGTGTACTAAGCACTTGCATTATTTAAATGAAATAAAAATATACAATGAATTAAATAAGAATAATTTAAAAACATATGTAACACAAGAAACTAGTAACCTAAAAATAAAATACATTAGCTCAGTCAATGGCAAAGCTAAGGGGACTGGTAGGGACTCGGTCCCCAAAAATGGAAAATTTTCGATTTAGGCGTTTTTTAATTTATAAAATTTAAATTAGTAATGATAAAATTGCACTTTGGTTCCCAAAAATAATAAAATTTTAATACTCCTTTAAAAATTATAAAGATATAGACTATTAAAATGGTAAAATTGAATTTTTACTATTATAAAAATATAAAATTTAATTCCGGGCCCCCCAAAAAGAACTTGTTGCATCCTCCATTAAGTTTCAACCCCCCAAAAAGAACTTGTTGCATCCTCCATTAAGTTTAGTATTGCTTCTTAGAAGCACTTTTAGGTTAAAAAACACTTCTAAACAAAAGCTAAAATTTTATGCTTCTACTTTCTAGATGCACTTTTGAAAAGCACAAATGTATCTTATTTAACAATGCTTTTATTTCAAAAACGCTTCTAAAAGCTAATGGTAAATTAGCCCTAAATTATTTTAGTCTATAAATCATCAATAAAATAATTTGTGATGGGTTTTTGTTTTTTTTTGGAAAAAAAATAATTTGTGATGGTTAGTAATAAAGACTGAAGTCAAATATGATGGCTGAAGAGTTGTACCACTCTTTTTTTTCCATTTCTATTTAAACATATAGAAAATATCTATAAAAAATTGATAATTGATATATAAATGTATAAGTAAAAAGGGGAAGCAATAGACAATATAAGCATATCTTTTATGTGAATAATTAACAAGAGTGTCACTTTTAGCAACAACTCTTCTCACAGTCCTTGCAGTTCTCTGCTCTTTCTTCTACATTCTATTTTACATTTCATCAAGGAAACATGGCAAAGAAAAAGGGAAAGCCCTCCCTGGTCCTCGACCCTTGCCAATCATTGGAAATCTCCACATGTTAGGCATGCTTCCACACCAATCCCTTTATCACTTGGCCAGGAAACATGGTCCTATGATGTCCATAAGGCTAGGTTCTGTGCCAACTGTTGTTGTTTCATCCCCTCAAGTTGCCGAGATGTTTCTTAAGACACATGACGCTATTTTCGCAAGTAGGCCAAAAGTTCAAGTCCTACAATCAATTTCTAATAGCCAAAGGGGCATAGCATTCACAGAACATGGACCATATTGGCGCAGTGTGAGGAAGATTTGTAATATGCAACTTTTTACTACATCAAAAATTGAATCGTTTGCACCTACGAGGAAGGAAGTGCTAATGCATTTCATCGAATCTTTTGAAGGAAAAGCAACAAAGAAAAGGAAGTGGTTAACATCAGTAAGAAGCTAGCAGAAATTAATGGAGAAATGACTTTGAAAATGGTTTTGGGGCCTGTGAAGAAGTATAAGGAATTTAACCTCAACGAGCTTATTGAAGAGCTTACTAAAATTGCAGGAGTTTTCAATCTTGCAGATTTTGTGCCTTTTCTTGGTGCTTTCGACTTACAGGTATGGTGTTTCTATGTATTTTAATATATCATATCAAAACAAATTAGCAATATACATTACGAACAACCACTGAGTGAATGGTGTTGATTATTTTCAACTATGTAGGGAATTAAAGCCTCCACACGCATTACTTGGTGAAAAACTTGACAATGCCCCTGAGACGATCATTAAAGATCATCTACGAAAAAGCAAGATGATTTCACAAGACGCTGTTTACAGAGTTAAATCAAACAATAAATCCCAATGGTGATATAATGGATCGGAATAGCATCAAAGCCATAACATTAGATATGATTGTGGGTGGCTTCGACACTTCAGCTGCCACATTAGAATGGGCATTATCAGAGCTCATAAGGCATCCGAGGGTAATGCTGAAACTCCAACAAGAGTTAGAAAGCATTTTCGGGAATAAGAGAATTGTGGAGGAAAATGATTTACCAAAATTGGAGTACCTAGACATGGTTGTGAGAGAAACTTTAAGGTTGCATCCTATTGCACCTTTGCTAATTCCTCGTGAGTCAATGGAGGACATAGTTATTGATGGTTATTACATACCAAAAAAGTCTAGAGTCTTAGTAAACATTTGGGCAATTGGGAGAGATCCTAATGTTTGGTCCAATAATGTTGAAGAGTTCTCTCCAGAAAGGTTCATTAATAGCAATATAGACCTTCATGGACATGATTTTGCACTCATTCCATTTGGTGCAGGACGTAGATTATACCCAGGGAAGAAATTAGGGTTAATCACAGTTAAACTTATTCTAGCTCAATTGGTCCATTGTTTTGATTGGGAGCTACCTGGTGGAATGTCGTTAAATGAATTGGACATGACTGAGGACTTTGGTGTCTCGTTGCCTAGGAAAACTAGTCTTTGTGTGAAGCCTATTTATCGCATGTATGAATATAATGTTTAAGATAATGTTTATGATATGTATTTGATATGTTGTCACAATATAAATATTTATATTGACAATGTATCACACTTAAGAAAATCCCTCAAAATCAAATAAACATAATCGAACTTCTTTTTTTTTTTTGTAATTTAACTAAACTTTTTTAGTAGTTAATTAAAATTTTTAACACATTGCATTGCTTAATTTATTTCCATATATAAATTTATACATCAACAATACATTAAATATAGATTCGTTTAAAAATGAAACAAGTCATTAAATATAATGATTGGCAATGGCATGGAAAGAAAGGGAAAAAACTTAATAAAAAAATTCAATGAATATGTTTTTAGTGTTATGAATATCTTATTAAGTGGATGTCCATCATGATCAAGATAAAGTTTTGATGTACTTTAAATTCTAATAGTTATTAGAATTAGATCTCTACTTCTTTTATACTTCTTATGCCTCTAAATAGAGACTGATGAAGCATTGTAATCACCCTTTTTGATCAATAAAGTACATTCTCTATTCCTTTCATATTTTCTTTGCTCTTTATTCTCTTCTTCTCTATTTTTTTCAAAATCTTTCGAAGTCGTCCCACAAATCAATCTTCAAGATGTTGAAGATTCAATCTCAGAATGGATGCTCGGGATAATAGTCAAGGTGATGACGATTATGTTAAAGATCTCGAGGTATATTTTGCTATGTTTTATTTATTATATCATATTTATTATAAAATAAAAAATTTAATGTACTAAGCACTTGCATTATTTAAATGAAATAAAAATATATAATGAATTAAATAAAAATAATTTAAAAACATATGTAACACAAGAAGCTAGTAACCTAAAAATAAAATACATTAGTTCAGCCAATGGCAGAGCTAAGGGGGACTGGTATGGATTCCGGTCCCCTCAAAAATGGAAAATTTCGATTTAGGGTTTTTTTAATTTATAAAATTTAAATTAGTAATGATAAAATTGCACTTTGGTTCCCCAAAAATAATAAAAATTTAATTTACTCCTTTAAAAATTATAAAGATATAGACTATTAAAATGGTAAAATTGAATTTTTACTATCATAAAAATATACAATTTAATTCCGGGCCCCCTAAAAGGAACTTTTTGCATCCGCCATTAAGTTTAGTATTGCTTCTTAGAAGCACTTTTAGGTTAAAAAACACTTTTGGAGAAAAGCTTAAATTTTGTGCTTCTACTTTCTAGAAGCACTTTTGAAAAGCACGAAAGTATCTTGTTTAACAATGCTTTTATCTCAAAAACGCTTCTAAAAGGCAATTCTAAATTAGCCCTAAATTATTTTAGTCTATAAATCATCAATAAAATAATTTGTGGTGGGTTTTTATTTTTTTGAAAAAAAAAATAATTTGTGATGGTTAGTAATAAAGACTGAAGTCAAATATGATGGCTGAAGAGTTGTCCCACTCTTTTTTTCCATTTCTATTTAAACATATAGAAAATATCTATAAAATATTGATAGTTGATATATTAATGTATAAGTAAAAAGGGGAAGCAATAGACAATAGAAGCATATCTTTTATGTCAATTAATTAACAAGAATGGCACTTTTAGCAACAACTCTTCTCACAGTCCTTGCAGTTCTTTGCTCTTTCTTCTACATTCTATTTTACATTTTATCAAGGAAACATGGAAAAGAAAAAGGGAAAGCCCTCCCTAGTCCTCGACCCTTGCCAATCATTAGAAATCTCCACATGTTAGGCATGCTTCCACACCAATCCCTTTATCACTTGGCCAAAAAAAACATGGTCTGTAACGCCCCAAAAATATTTAATATTTATTTTTGTATGGTTGTGACACAAATGTGTATCAGCTTCAGTGGTTATGTGTTCTGGGAGTGTCCCAAAAAGGTTACTTCCCGAAGGCAGAACTTACACTTACTGAACTTCGCATACAACTGTTTCTCACGAAGAATCTGTAATACCACTCTGAGATCCTCATCATGCTTTTCTTCAGTCTTAGAATACACTAGGATATTATCGATGAATACCACCACAAACTAGTCCAGATAAGGCTGGAACACACAGTTTATCAAATCCATAAATGCCTCTGGTGCATTGGTCAACCCAAAAGGCATAACCAGGAACTCGTAATGTCTATAACGAGTCCTAAATGTCGTCTTATGTACATCGACCTCCTTAACCTTCAATTGATGATATCCTGAACGTAGGTCAATCTTGGAGAACACAGAAGCCCCTCTGAACTGGTCAAATAGATCATCTATCCTCGGAAGTGGGTACTTATTCTTGATTGTCAGTCTATTCAACTGATGATAATCGATGCACATCCGCATTGTCCCATCCTTTTTCTTAACAAATAGTACCGATGCTCCCCATAGAGACACATTTGGACGGATGAAACCACGGTCTAACAGTTCTTAAATTTGAGCCTTAAGCTCTGTAAGCTCCTTCGGTGCCATTCGTTAGGGCGCGATAGACACCGGAGTTGTACTCGAAATGAGTTCAATCCCAAATTCTACTTCTCAGCTCGGAGGCAGACCTGGTAGTTCCTCAGGAAAAATATTCGGAAAGTCCCTCATGGTTCTGATGTCCTTAACTAAAGAGTCCCCAGAGTCAGAAATACTGATGTAGGCCAAGAACGCCTCACACCCTTTCCGCACTAACTTTTTTGCCACCAACGTAGAAATCACATTAGCCAGATAGTCTCTTCGTTCCCCAATCAAAACTACCTCGCTGTCTTCCTCGGCCATTAAAACAACCCTTTTTGTCACACAATCCAAACTTACCCGGTGTCTAACTAGCCAGTCCATTCTCAGAATCAAATCAAACTCCCTAAATGAAAGCTCTATCAGATTAGCCAGAAATACTATCCCTTGAACCTCTAACGGGGCGTCTCTGAACAATTTACTCACTCGGATAGACTGCCCCAACAGACTCACAATAGTTACCTCACTAGAAGTACTCTCAACCGGAATCCCCAAGGTTTCAGACACAGTACTGACTACGTAAGAGTGTGTAGAGCCTATGTCTATCAATGCAAAATAAGGTACATTATAAATTAAGAACATACCCATGATGACGTCCGGAGCATCTCGGTCCTCACGGCGACGAGTAGCATAAACTAGTGCGGGTTGTCTCACCTCAATCGGTCTAGCACCTCTGCTCGGTGCTCTCTGTTCTCGACCCATATCGTTACCACCCTTGGCCTGACCTCGGCCCCTAGGTGGTTGCTGAACTACTCTCGGTGGCTGCTCAGTACCAGTACCCGTAGCTTGCATCTGATCGATTCCCAGTGGACAATCCCTGACACAATGCTCAGTAGAGCCACATCTTAAACAAGCCCCAGTAGTCCTCCAACATTCGCCTGGATGACGTCTACCACAATGTCCAGAAAGTGCCACCCTAGTAGGTGCAAAAGGAGGCCTAACTATCACTGGCCCATCAGATCTGGCCTTTTTCTTAGGCCTCATCACAAAACTCGAGGGCTCTGATTCCCTCTTATTCTTTTCTCTCTCTCAGTTTTGGTGCTCAGCGGGCTTAACTTCCTCGGCGATCTTCGCCTTCTCAACCAAAGTAGAAAAATTATGCTTCCTTTGCGGAGTTATCAGAACTCGCAAACTGTCCCTGAATCCATCCTCAAAATGGACGCATCGCTCATACTCGGTCGCCACCATGCCCTGCGCATAACGGCTCAATCTCAGGAACTCAGTCTCATACTCGACCACTGAACGGTCCCCCTGTGTGAGATTAAGAAACTTACGCTTCTTAGCATCGATGTAACTAGCTCCCACATACTTACTCTGCAAAGCCGTTTTAAAGTAATCCCAAGTCAGTAGGTCGAGTTGAGTGCCTTCCTTAACTAGTAGGCTTCATCGTGAAGTAGAGAAACAACCCACTTAAGCTTCTGCTCAGCGATAAAATCCAGGTCGTCCATAATTCTTTTCGAGGCCTCCATCCAATATTCAGCCACATTGGGGGCGACTCCACTGACACCCCTAAATAACTCAGCCCCATTGGACTGGAGTTGTTCTGTAACTGACCTTCGGCCCTCTGACCCGGTGTTAGGCCTAACGACCATCTCTAGAATCCGTAACATGGCTTGGGACAGTGCGTCCTCCTCAGCTGCACGATCATGAGACCCAGTCTCTGTAGCAGGTCAGACTGGCGTCTCACTCGTATCTAGATTAGGTAGATTTCCAGATAGCCCCTCTACGGCCTCTACCATGGCCTCTTGTACCCCGTCCGTGAGTACCTCATGTGCTCATCATAAATTTGGAGTTTATCTGTATCAATAGTTTTATTCATTAGTTTACAGTTTTGATATTCATTAACAGATATTTTATGCAGACAGTATCAAAAGTTCAGAATTTGTTATCGTGAATCGCAGTCTCACTAAGGTTTTCAGTTTCGCTACAGTTTTCAGTGCGCACTACCTAGAGTGTTTTCAATACAGTATACAACCTATTGGTTGTTTCAAGCATGCTAGTAGTATTTTCAGACAAATCTAAACAGAGTTTTAGAACACTTACAAGATCAGTGCCAGGGACTCGGTATACCACATACTCAGTTCAAAAACATTTCAAATTACTTAAAAATAATTTCTTAAAACCAATATTTATAACCCAAATCCACAACTGAGTTTTACAACCTGGCTCTGATACTACTAAATGTAACACCCCAAACCCGGTCTAGATGTTATGGCTGAATCTGGCGATGTCACATGGTAGTGCTTTAGAAATCGCAATGACGTTAAGACCATTTCTCCTTTGTACCACTTTTCATTATCTTATGCTAACTTTGAAAATGTTTCATTTGTTTTCAATCATTATCCATTTTTAAAACGTTATACTTTGCAGAAGCTTTTAAAATAGTTTGCAAATTTGTGTGTATTTTGATAAAATGTTTGTTTGTGTTGAAAACTCGAGTTTTCCTACTAATAGTAGTAAAACCATAAATGTTTCAAATCTCAAATTTAAACAAAATACGTAATGGCCATAATTACATTAAAATTTCCCAAATAAAAATTAAAACCATGATAAGTATAAACCATAAATTTATCGTGAGGCAGTACCAGTGGTCACTGTCGAGCCCTCAGCTACACCGATCCGTCTAACGCTTGGGATCACCTGGACAGATTAAACAGAAGAGGGTGAGTTTCACAACTCATTGTGTAATTCCCACAGATATCAAACGTACAGAGAAATTACCAGGAATCACAGACTGGGCCGGAGCCCATTACAGAAATAGTTTGGGCCTTAGCCCACTCAGATGCAAAACAGATATGTATATATATAATAGGGCATTAGCCCAAACAGATACAAAATCAGAAATATATTAAGGCCTCAGCCCAATTAGATACAGAATGCAGATCAAAATATCAGAATCCTACCCACCAGCCTCTACACACCATCTCTGTCCAACCCTACACACCATGTGGGGATATAATCAACCCACCCATCCCTATACACCATACTGTACCGAAATGCGGCACCTAAATAGAATAACGCAGCTGAGCTGCCAGATAACAGGCTTAAAGCCTTTCAGACACTTCCTCCGAAATATCATCAACCCTCCCCGATGCAATGCAACATACCAAATATGACATGCAACAAGAAAATAACCGATCACATTCAGTTCAGTACAGATATCATGCTCAGTCAGACACCATATAATCAGATCACATATATAGAGGTTTAAGTAACGCTAACTGACCCTACAGTAGGTCCACAGTCAACTTAGGTGACCCGTGCAACCTTACAGATTATTTCAGAAAAATGGGCTCACATGCCCATGTGGCCTGCCTGTATGGACCCACACGCCCGTGTGACCCGCAAGGGCTAAATTGGCCTTAGCCGTGTGATCCAGAATTCCACACGCTCGTATGAGCCCACATGGTCCAATAAGTCAAGCTCGTGTGTCGCACACGACCGTGTCACTTATGCACGGCCTGGCTCGTCGATCAAACGGCCGTGTTGTGGCTCACAGCGTTGCACATGGCCTACCACAAGGCTGTGTAGCATAGACAGAATCATTTTTTGGCTTTCACCGATTCTCGTTTTATGTTTTTGGGTACACACATGTATCAAATCTAACGCGTAAGCACTCCCGAGCTTTTAGGAACCTAATATTGAAATTTCAAAGCCAAATTTTAGTGTTAAAATGAGTCTTAAATGAAACTAAACCGAGATATTAAACTCAAGACCTTCATCCTCCTTACCTTCACTTGAGTGATAGTATAACCACATCGCTTCAACGTTAATCGATACAGTCCAGCCCTTAACCTTCTCCCATGAAACAGTAGACCAAGTTACTAAAAATCCATACCAAATTTACACTACAGTTACAAAAGACTTACCAACAATGCACAAAAGAGCAACGGAGAAGACGAAGACTAGAGGTCGACAACAAAAATTAAAACAGTAGATGGGGCGGTAGCAAAAGAAAAGTGGTGTGAGAACAAAGTAGGGAGAAATTGAAAATTTGGTGTTTTTTGGAAAGAAAAGATTGATCAGAAAAGAAAAACGTTAACCCCCAAAACCACATTCCTTAATTCTCTCTACCAAATCCCCATCACTTAGAATTCTATCGCCACTCAAACTCCTCCCCATAATCGTGCAAACATGAAGCCAAAGCAGGGAATCAAACTCAGGACCTCATGCAATCAAACACTTCACTTAACCACCAGACCACAGGCCTATTCTGATATCATTTTACCAACAATAACTTAAAAGCCTACCGACCCTAGTGAGAGCTTTATTCATAAAAATGCCAAAATTTACCTAAGTTGTGACTTGAACTTGGGACCTCACACACACACCCAGAACACATAACCACTAAAACAGACAGATATTTGTGTCAATTAATTTCAGAAACACATACAAACATTTTTGTGCTCCAAAATCACATAAGCCGAAATCAGAGAAACTTGGGGCGTTACAAGAATCATGATTAAAGTTTGTCATAATTATTGTTGAATCTCCTAAAGAGATCAAAATATATTTCCCCAAATTTCCCTCACACATGACTGTTAAAAGAATAGCAATATAAATGCTTAGCAAATACATTCAAATAGTCATTTGAAAAACTAGTATTCATGATTGAATACGTAGAATATGATAAAATATGTGATGTTTTCATGAGGGGAAGTAAATACGCGTTGTACTCTTTTTCCCTTAATCGAGGTTTTGTCTCCTTGGGTTTTCTTAATAAGAATTTTAATGAGGCATCATATTATGCGTATTATAGATTGTGTAGTCTTTTTCGTTCATTAGGTTTTTATCCCACAGGGTTTTTCCTAATAAGGTTTTAACGAGGCACTTATCTACCAATGGACTTCCAAGGGGGAGTGTTATGAATATCTTATTAAGTGGATGTCCATCATGATCAAGATAAAGTTTTGATGTACTTTAAATTCTAATATTTATTAGAATTAGATCTCTACTTCTTTTATACTTCTTATGCCTATAAATAGAGACTCTGATGAAGCATTGTAATCACCATTTTTTATCAATAAAATACATTCTCTATTGCTTTTATATTTTCTTTATTCTTTATTCTCTTCATTTCTCTTTATTTTATAACATTTAGTAAATTTGTAATACCCCAAACCTTGCTTAGACGTTATGGCCGTATCTGGCAATATCACACGATAGTATTTTTGAAACCTCGTTGTTACGATGAAAACATTCCATGTTATTATATTTAGTAAACCTTTGTTAGAACTTAGGAAGTCATTTTTATTCATTTAAAACATTTGTTTTGAAACATCCCTCATTACGAAAGCTTTAATAAAACAGTCTAAGTGATCATGCGTTTAGAAATTACTTTAACTTTTTGAAAACCGAATTTCCTACGACCAGCAGGTATAAATTTATAAAGTAGAATAAATAAATAAAAACCCAAATTTTAAACCAAAGTCCAAGAGGGTCCTTTAATTACAACCCAAATAATCAATAATAATCAAATCATAAATCATAAATTGAAAACCATGAAGTCAAAAAATTACTGTGGTAACTGCTGAGTCCTCCGTCGCACCGATCCGTCTAAGTCTGGGGATTACCTGTGCACATTAAACAAAAAGGGTGAGTTTACATAAACTCAGTGTGTAATCCTATAAAAACAAACAAACAATCAGTATTTAAAGTGCACAATTGGACAGTCTTGGGTTTAAGCCTTTTTCAGTATCATTGACAGTTTGGGCCTTAGCCCATCACAGTATCAGTAGCAGTAATAGTTATGCAGTAGCAAAATCCTACCCAACCAGCCTCTACACACCATCTCCGTCCAACCCTACACTCCATGTAGGGATATAATCAACCCACCCATCCCTACACTCCAAGTAGTACCAAATGCGGCTGTCTGATAGTTTTGCGGTGAGTTGCTAGTAAATTAGGCTTAAAGCCTTTCAGTACACTTCCTCCGAATAACATCCCCCAACCCAATGCAATGCAACACACAATGGATGGCATGCTATTATGCAATTTCAGTACATATATTCAGTTCAGATATTAACATGCCTAGTACAGATATCATTCAGTCAATTTCACACATTTAGGGGTCTAAGTAGCGCTTACCGACCCTACAGTAGGTTCATAGTCGACTTGGGCGACCCGTGCAACCTTAAAAACATTCCGGTAAAAATGGGCCCACATGCCCATATGATATGCTCGTGTGGGCCTACGCGCCCGTGTGGTCCACTCGACCCAAATTGGCCTTGGACGTGTGATCCATTTTTAAAGTAGCCCATGCTAGCTCAATACTCATATATGTTTTCACTATTTACTTATATGTTCATTCAAAACTGTCTCCTTGAGTTATTATTACTAAATTATTTATATCTTGAGATACAGAATTTCAAATTAAGATCTGCTTGATGTTTTTAAAACTAGACTCAAATACCTTTCTACCATAAAATTTTTAGAATTTATAGTTTATCAAATAAGTGTAAAATCTTTAAAGTTACCCTTATTCTGCTGTTTGACAGCTTCATCCATTCCTTACTAAAAATTATTTATCTCTTAGTACGAAATTTAGATGATGTTTTTGTTTATTTTTATTGATAATAGACTCATTAAGGATTTAAACATATAAATTTAAGCCTATAATTAATTTTTTAAAATTATTGATGATTTTCCTAAGTCAGAAAAGGGGAACCCAAAATCATTCTAACCTTGTCTCACCAAATTTATTATATCTCATGATTTACAATTCCATTGCTTACACTGTTTCTTCCATGAAAAACTTGACTCAATAAACTTTAACTTCGTATTTTGTTCAACCTATAACTCAATTCTTACTATTTTTGATGATTTTTCAAAATTAGACCACTACTACTATCCAAAACTATTTTAGTGAAAAATGTTGATTTCCAAGTTTATAACACCCTTATTTTCTTTCTCTATAATTTTTCGCATCATTTTCTCTTATTTCTTAACAGCAAGCAATTTTGGCTTTTTGCCAAATCCTGCTTTTTGCGTTTCGGGTACATACCTGGTATTGTTTCTGATGCGTAAGCACTCATAAGCCTCTAGAACCTAAAAATCGACCAACATATCTCCAGACTAATCACTTAATTTGTTTTTAATCAACCAATTTCGGAAGGAACTCGAGTAAAAACCTAGCAAAACTCTTACCATGCTTGAGTAACCACGACTTCGCACAATCACAGCATCGATTAAAAACCACCAGCCCCTTGATTAACTCTTAAACACCAAAAAGGAATCCCTTTTTTAGAGATTAACCAAGAACAATTAACACTAGACAAAACCGTTATTTATTGAACACGCCCAACAAATGATGAACAACCAAATCAATTGGAAAAAAAAGAGAAAGAAACATAAGGGGGAAAATAATGGAAATTTCGGGCAGCAACTAGGGGAAAAAATCGGCAAAGAAGGGAAAAAAGAAGAAGAAGAAAAAGAAATGTCAGAAAAATTTGGGGGACTTGGAGAGAAAACCGAAACTCTTCTTTTTTATTCTTTTTGCAGCAAAAAGATAATCAGATTATTTTCTGATAACCTCTCCTCAATTATCTCCTAAAATCACTCCCTATTAACCCACTAAAACATAACTACTCAGAATTTTGCCCCAACACAACTTTTAGCCGAAATTTGAGAAAAAATATTGTCTCCATGCCATCACAGAGAATTGAACACTGGACTTCCAACACTCCACTTAACCACCAGACCAGCAAACCAATTCCGATAATCTCTCCCCAATTATCTTCTAAAATCACTCCCTATTAACCCACTAAAACACAACAACTCAGAATTTTGCCCCAACACAACTCTTAGCCAAAATTGGAGCAAAAATATTGTCTCCATGCCATCACAGAGAATTGAACACATGACCTCCAACACTCCAGCACTCCACTTAACCACCAGACCAGAAAATCCATTCTGATATAAACTTACCAACAATTAAACTTAAGCCCTTTGCACAAGGTTAATGCTTTATTTATAAAAATACCAAAATTTTCCCAAGGCTTAAACTTGGGACCTCTCACACACACCCAGAACACATAACCATTGAAGCAGATAGACATTGTGTGTCACACATACACGAAATCAAAAATTAAAATTTTGGGGAGTTCCAAATTTATTTAATTAATTTTGACTATGAATGTTACTAATTCAAGATTTTTATTGACTTTCAAAGGCTTGAATTTTTTTAATATTATTTTCATTATAGATTTTTATAATATTTGTTCTTTTTGATACAATGCTTAAAATTATCCAGTCTCTTCTCAACTCATAAATAGGTTGATAATGCGTTTCAGCGCACTCGAACTCACGTCCTCCTGCATTGGCAACAATGTCAATACCAATCAAGTTAAGACTCAATCGGCTCAAAAACTTCAATTTTATGACAACTAAATTATGGAAATTTTTAGTGTGATAGGGGTAATTAAGTCATGTTATTTTCATAGTAAAAAAAAGAAAAAGCTAATATATGAAGAGAACATGAATTATTTAATAGTTTACATATAAGAAAAAAAAGGGTATATAAGCTATAATAATTTATTTATATAAGTCGTTATGATTCCTTCTTTTTTTTTCGAAAAGTAGATGTGGGAAGAGGTGAATTTCTTTTTTTAGACAGTGAATCTGGAATGGTAAAAATGAGATAATAAATAACTGTTAAAAGATAAAATGTGATAATATATTATAGAAATTTTCATTTATTTTATGTTCAAATATTTTCATGAAAAATTATGTTTAATTATTTACTTGACTTTAAAAATATTGATATTAAAGATAAATAGTAAAAATTAAATTAAAACGGAGCTAGCTGGAGCCGAGATGGATGCATCCAACATTCATGGAGGTGGCAGTGAATTCTTAAATTATACACCTATAGTGGAGCGGGGCGAGTCTTGGAAGAAAGCGCGTCAATTGTGAAACAATGATGAATTTAGTAACATCCACTCTCATATTACTCCATTGTTACCCCTACAATAATTAGGTAATTATTAATATACTTTACCCTAAAAATTATTTTAGGCAGCGAGGTTTAACTATTTCAAATGGCAAGGGAGCTTTGGTGGACAAGTAATCCTAAACATAATTTAGGATGGAAAGGGTAATTGTGGGAAAAGAAAGATGAAAAAATTGAACATGAAAAATGAGAGAAACGCGGGTATATTATATTGTATTCAAATTACTTTTTTTATTTATTTAAATTTTGTGTCATTTATATGGTTACGTACAAGAGATAACAACGCTAAAATAATGCTAAAATAGCTTTCAAATCTGTTTTCATATTTCTCATCATATTCTTTTTATCATAATTGTATTTAAAAATCATAAATTATGTAAACTGCGACATGCTAATAATAGTTACATAGTGGTCTTTTTATATAATTTTTATGTCATGGTTTAGTTAATTTTTTAATATTATTATGATGTCACATATGAATACTGTGTTTATGATAAGTGCGAGTTAAGTTGAGAGGCGTAATGAATTTTTTAAATTTTTAAATTTTTTTTATAATCCATTATTTATTATTGTAAAACTTTTTAAATAAATAATCAAACAATAAAAATATATTAATACAATATAAAACCAAATTTCAACGTGTTTGATTTGATTATATTTTATTCAATTTTAATTTACTCTTTAATTAATAGTTTCTTATTTTAAATTTAAAAATATGTTTAAGATATAAAATGTTTAAATTTGGTTTTTTGGAAAAAATTAAAAATTAGTTTCAAAAATTTAAATAAACGTTTTCCATTATGTTTAAAAATATTTAATTTGAAAAATTTTAATACTTAAAATTTTAATATTAAATTATACTTTTATATTCATCTTGAACTACACTTACATTATAGTTAAACTATTTATATCTATAAATAAGAAATATTTTATTACCTTATATTACTTTTTGACTAAACAAAATGTTATTATTATGTTAAAAACTAAATTTTTGAATAATTTAATTCTCATAAATATTAAATCATGCTTTTTATTCATATAGAATCACACTTTTACTATGATTTTAATTATTATTTATATTATTATATTAAAACTAAATAAAGTTTTTAAATAAATAAATTCAGATGAATATTAAATTTCATTTTATATTTTTTATTATAAAATAAAAATTTAAGTGTACTAAGCACTTGCATTATTTAAATGAAATAAAAATATACAATGAATTAAATAAGAATAAATTAAAAACATATGTAACACAAGAAACTAGTAACCTAAAAATAAAACGCATTAGCTCGGTCAATGGCGAGAGCTAAGGGGACCTAGTAGGGACTCAGGTCCCCCAAAAATGGAAAATTTTCGATTTAGGCGTTTTTTTAATTTATAAAATTTAAATTAGTAATGATAAAATTGCACTTTGGTTCCCAAAAATAATAAAAGTTTAATTTACTCCTTTAAAAATTATAAAGATATAGACTATTAAAATGGTAAAATTGAATTTTTACTATTATAAAAATATAAAATTTAATTCCGGGCCCCCCAAAAAGAACTTGTTGCATCCTCCATTAAGTTTAGTATTGTTTCTTAGAAGCACTTTTAGGTTAAAAAACACTTCTGAACAAAAGCTAAAATTTTATGCTTCTACTTTCTTGAAGCACTCTTGAAAAGCACAAACGTATCTTATTTAACAATGCTTTTATGTCAAAAACGCTTCTAAAAGGTAATGGTAAATTAGCCCTAAATTATTTTAGTCTATAAATCATCAATAAAATAATTTGTGATGGGTTTTTGTTTTTTTGAAAAAAAAAATAATTTGTGATGGTTAGTAATAAAGACTGAAGTCAAATATGATGGCTGAAGAGTTGTACCACTCTTTTTTTTCCATTTCTATTTAAACATATAGAAAATATCTATAAAAAATTGATAGTTGATATATAAATGTATAAGTAAAAAGGGGAAGCAATAGACAATAGAAGCATATCTTTTATGTGAATAATTAACAAGAATGGCACTTTTAGCAACAACTCTTCTCACAAATCCTTGCAGTTCTGCTCTTTCTTCTACATTCTATTTTACATTTCATCAAGGAAACATGGCAAAGAAAAGGGAAAGCCTCTCACGGTCCTCGACCCTTGCCAATCATTGGAAATCTCCACATGTTAGGCATGCTTCCACACCAATCCCTTTATCACTTGGCCAGAAACATGGTCCTATGATGTCCATAAGGCTAGGTTCTGTGCCAACTGTTGTTGTTTCATCCTCAAGTTGCTTGAGATGTTTCTTAAGACACATGACGCTATTTTCGCAAGTAGGCCAAAAGTTCAAGTCCTACAATCAATTTCTAATAGCCAAAGGGGCATAGCATTCACAAAACATGTGTAACATCCTTAAATAGGGGCTATTGTGTTTGAATTGTTTTGCATGTGCTTGGGTTGATTGTGTTATTAATTGGGGTGTTCTAGGGTCTAGGTATAAGCCAAGGATAGGCCCGAACTATAGGAAAAATTTTGTTTTTAAGCTTTGGTTAAGGGGAGTTGAAAGAGCTAGAGGTTAAGTATATTTCGTGGTAAAATTAAGGACAACAATTGCCGTGGTAAATTGGCAAGGAGGCGCCACTTAGGGCCTTATGCAGTGACGCCACAAGCAGAGGAAGAGAGCTCAGGTTCGAGCAGCAGAAATCCCATTTTCTGCTTACCATTTTGACGCCAAGGAGGGAAGAGTTGTGCTCAGCTCAAACTCTGTCGGATAGCTGTTGATCAAGTCAAACTAATTTAAACTGGTGGAGAAGAGAGAATTTAGGAGCTTGAGAAATTCAAACTCATTTGAATGGTTGGCCAGGAGAAGTTTGTAGATTTTGCCGAAATTTAATTTGTGGGGGAGGATTGTTCGGTTGGGGAGCTTGCTAGGTGTGCCGTCCCTCTATAGTCAGCTTAAGAGGACATTTTCAGCTAGTCTAGGCCTTAGTGCACTTTGGGAACCAAAAGCCGAAACCCTCTTAGCTTTTTCCGAGTTTCTCCCTTAGTGCCTTGTTATACCAAAAGCCGAAAGCACCTTAGGTTCTTGTCGTTTTTCCCTCTAAAGCATCTAGCTGAATCCCCACAAGAACCATTTGAAGCTCTCTCTTTTTCTCCTTTGAAACCGAAACCCCATAGGCACCTTCTTGCTCTTCTCTTTTCGGCAATAAGGGGGCTTAGCCGAATCTTGTGGGTTACTTCTTTGGTGAGCTGAAACTTGGTTTCATTTCTTCTTCTCCATTAAAACTCAAAGCCGAAAGCATTCCTCTCCCCTTCATCTTTCTCTTTTCTCAACCTCTTTGAGCCGAAACTTTCTTTCTTCTCCCTTTGTTGAAACTCCCTTAACCTCTTTTCTCTAAACCAAAGCCGAATAACATTCATCTTTCTTCCATTCTCTCCTTCCATTTTGGCCGAATATCAACTAACCATAGGTCTCTCGTGTGATCTTCTCTAATCGGGTTTGAAGAGGGTAAGTGTTCTTGGCCAAAACTCTATTCTCATTTTCTTTTCTCTCTGTCGACATGTATAGACAAAAGCTGAATTTTGGCATTTGTCTTGACTTTTAATCAACCATACAATCGGCTTTTTTTAGGATCTACGGGATTTTGAAGTCAGAGATCGAGTCATCTATTCCTCGTCAATCGATTTTTGGGAAGTCGGTGGTAAGGTTTCATACCGATTCATTCTTTCCCTTATTCTTTTGAAAGCTGAAGGCTATTGCTTTATGTGGTTGAATGTTGGCCGATTGTAGGGGAAGGCTTAGATCTCGTATATTTCAGGTTGTGGCTAATATTCGAAAAGCGTTAAGGTAAGGTGGGTTGCTAGATGTTTCGAGAATTACAAGTGAAGCCGAATGGCTTTTTCTAATGATCTTGGTTGGCCGAATGTAGGATAAAGGGGATCTAGTGTGTTGGATCGGGATCTTCGGGATTTAGTAACCGCGTTAGTAACCAGGTGTGTAACTTACACACTTCATAATCTAAGTAAATATGCTAATAACCTAAACATGTTAAAAGCCGAAACCTATGTAGATTTCGATATGATACCTTTATGGGTATGAGCAAGGATTTTGGGTAAGTCCATTTTTGATGATATTATGCTATACAAATCTTGATGCTATGATCTACGTTATATTTGATATATGTTTAATATTAAATCATGTTGGCATGATTTATATACGTATTGCATTGTTATGGGTGATATGAGAGGAGGGGGAAGATTGATATATGTAACTTTGGGTCACTAGTGGTTTGCCACCACCAGTGGTTTGGTACCACAGTTGATTTCGTGACTTTGGGTCACCAGAGGTTTGGCACCTCATAGCGACTCGTCCCAATGGCTTAGCACCACAGTGGGTTGGCCCCACATTTGATAAACGGGATTGTCGCCAATGATTTGGTATCATAACGTGGGTTGGCCCCACAATTGGATTATTCGTGACTTTGGGTCACCAATGGTTTGGCACCACCAGTGGTTTGGTACCGCACGGGGTAGAAAATGGAGTTGTGGATGGCTAGGTTTGGGTGCATGATATGTTTGCTTGATTATGATTTGTGTAAGCATGTTGCAATAATTGGGAGAAGGATTATGCACTGAGTCTTGGTGACTCACCTCTTCCCTAATGTTTTCAGGTGACTCGTAGATCGCGGATGAGGAGCCGGGTAGAATCGAGGTGGCCATGCGATATTTGCTTTTGGTTTTACATGGACTTTTTTTGACTTGGGTACTTTACTTTAAATTTCGGTTTTATTTGGGTTTGTAATAAGGCCATTGGTTATTTTTGTTATTATTTTTATCTGCTTTGGATTTGATTTTAAATATGATTAAGTAAATTATTTGACTTGTTTTAATAACTTGAAACACAAAGTTTTCTGAACTATAATACGCACTGGGTTTCTAAACTTTACCATCAGGTAATACAATTCACATGATGACAAAGCCAACCTAAATGATTTTCTAAGTTAAGTTTTCAAAGCTCAAATACAAACGGTTTTAATTAATTAAGTTAAATTCACTCGGGGGTCAATAGTCATAAACGTTTTCTTAAGTAATGAATCACGAAAGAGTTTAAAAGACTTTTCGGGATTTTAAAGCCAACTTAACGTTTTCAACTTTACATGCACAAGTTTTCCCCAAACACAAATCAATAAAAGGCTTTTCAATGAAGATAAACCGCTTAACTCGCTTTTCATCAAAAGTTTTCACTCAGTAACATGCCGATTCGGTCGTGGTGTGGTGACCAAGGTTTAGAGTGTTACAACATGGACCATATTGGTGCAAAGTGTGAGGAAGATTTGTAATATGCAACTTTTTACTACATCAAAAATTGAATCGTTTGCTCTACGAGGAAGGAAGTGCTAATGCATTTAATCTGAATCTTTGAAGGAAGTCGCAACAAAGAAAGGAAGTGGTTAACATCAGTAAGAAGCTAGCAGAAATTAATGGATAGATGACTTTGAAAATGGTTTTAGGGCCTGTGAAGAAGTATAAGGAATTTTACCTCAACGAGCTTATTGAAGAGCTTACTAAAATTGTAGGAGTTTTCAATCTTGCAGATTTTGTGCCTTTTCTTCGTGCTTTTCGACTTACACGTGTATGGTGTTTCTATGTATTTTAATATACCATATCAAAACAAATTAGCAATATACATTACGAACAACCACTGAGTGAATGGTGTTGATTATTATCAACTATGTAGGGAATTAAAGCCTCCACATAGACACTTGGTGAAAAACTTGACAATGCCCTTGAGACGATCATTAAAGATCATCTACAGAAAAAGCAAGATGATTTCGTCGGTACGTTGCTTACAGAGTTAAATCAAACAATAAATCCCAATGGTGATATAATGGATCGGAATAGCATCAAAGCCATAACATTAGATATGATTGTGGTTGGCTTCGACACTTCAGCTGCCACACTAGAATGGGCATTATCAAAGCTCATAAGACATCCGAGGGTAATGCTGAAACTCCAACAAGAGTTAGAAAGCATTTTCGGGAATAAGAGAATTGCGGAGGAAAATGATTTACCAAAATTGGAGTACCTAGACATGGTTGTGAGAGAAACTTTAAGGTTGCATCCTATTGCACCTTTGCTAATTCCTCGTGAGTCAATAGAGGACATAGTTATTGATGGTTATTACATACCAAAAAAATCTAGAGTCTTAGTAAACATTTGGGCAATTGGGATAGATCCTAATGTTTGGTCCAATAATGTTGAAGAGTTCTCTCCAGAAAGGTTCATTAATAGCAATATAGACCTTCATGGACATGATTTTGCACTCATTCCATTTGGTGCAGGACTTAGATTAAGCCCAGGAAAGAAATTAGGGTTAATCACAATTAAACTTATTCTAGCTCAATTGGTATATTGTTTTGATTAGGAGCTACCTGGTGGAATGTTGTTAAATGAATTGGACATGACTGAGGACTTTGGTGTCTCGTTGCCTAGGAAAACTAGTCTTTGTGTGAAGCCTATTTATCGCATGTATGAATATAATGTTTAAGATAATGTTTATGTTATGTATTTGATATGTTGTCACAATATAAATATTGATATTGTCAATGTATCACACTTAAGAAAATCCCTCAAAATCAAATAAACATAATCAAACTTCTTCTTTTTTTTGTAATTTAATTAAACTTTTTTAGTAGGTAATTACAATTTTTAACACATTGCATTGCTTAATTTATTTCCATATATAAATTTATACATCAGAAATACATTAAATATAGATTCGTTTAAAAATGAAACAAGTCATTAAATATAATGATTGGCAATGGCATGGAAAGAAAGGGAAAAAACTTAATAAAAAAATTCAATGAATATGTTTTTAGTGTTATGAATATCTTATTAAGTGGATGTCCATCATGATCAAGATAAAGTTTTGATGTACTTTAAATTCTAATAGTTATTAGAATTAGATCTCTACTTCTTTTATACTTCTTATGCCTATAAATATATAGATGATGAAGCATTGTAATCACCCTTTTGATCAATAAAGTACATTCTCTATTCCTTTCGCTTTTTCTTTGTTCTTTACTCTTTTCATCTCTCTTTATTTTATAACACGCTCAAAGACGATGATTCTCTATTTTTTCAAAATCTTTCAAAGTCGTCCCACAAATCAATCTTCAAGATGTTGAAGATTCAATCTCAGAATGGATGCTCGGGATAATAGTCAAGGTGATGACGATGATGTTAAAGATCTCGAGGTATATTTTGCTATGTTTTATTTATTATATCATATTTATCATAATTGGAGAATAATCATGACAACATGAATGGATAGATTCTGATTTAAAATCCGCATATGTTTACGATGTTGATTATGAAATAAAAATCAACAGAGACGTTTAGAATTCCATCATACCAGATTTGTTGCATTCCCCGAAGTGAATGTAAACATAAAGAAAATAAAATATATACTCATGGACCACTAAAAGTGAAAACTTAGTAATAAATAAGAGAACAATAAGAGTTCTCAAGATAACTCTTCAAAGGGTAAAGATCACTTATGTTACCAATGTGATATGAAATATTATTGACCACATATGATACTTTGTTTTTGTTAATATTCTTTGAGGAAGGATATGAGAATATAGTAATAAATTCTATCATTATAGATAGAAAGTATTTATCTTATTTGGTACTAAAACAAACAAATATTAGTTCAATATTTGATAGTGCAAAATTAGTCGAGAGCTCTAGAAGAGCTAATATATTAATATCTTGTGATGGTTAATCCATTGGTTTTAAAAGATATTTATAATGGATCTTATATTAAGATTTTGAATAAGGAAAATATTATATTTCATATGAATCACTATTGCTATGTAACACCCCAAACCTGGCTTAGACGTTATGGCCGAATCTGGCGATGTCACATGATAGTGCTTTAGAAATTGCAATGACGTTAAGACCATTTCTCCGTTTGTACCACTTTTTATTATCCTATGCTAACTTCAAAAACGTGTCCTTTGTTTTCAATCTTTATCCATTTTCAAAACGTTATACTTTGTGGAAGATTCTAAAAATAGTTTGTGAATTTGTGTGTATTTTGATAAAATGTTTGTTTGTATTTAAAACTTGAGTTTTCCTACTACTAGCGGTAAAACCATAAACGTTGCAAATCCCAAATTTAAACAAAAATCCGCAATTGCCATAATTACATAAAACTTTTCCCAGATATAATCAGAACCATAAATAAGTATAAAAACCATGAATGTATTGTGAAGCAGAAGCAGTGGTCACCGTCGAGTCCTCTGCTACACCGATCTGTCTAATGCTGAGGATTACCTGAACAAATTAAATAGAAAAGGGTGAGTTTCGCAACTCAGTGTGTAATCCCCACACAGATATCAAATGTACAGAGCATCACCAGAAATCAGAAATCACAGACTAGGCCGGAGCCCATTACAGAAATAGTTTGGGCCTTAGCCCTTTCGGATGCAAAATCAGATATATATATATATATAACAAGGCCTTAGCCCAATCAGATACAGAGCTAGAAAGATATTAGGGCCTCAGCCCAATCAGATACAAATACAAAATGCATAGCAGAGTATCAGAATCCTATCCACTAGCCTCTACACACCATCTCCGTCCAGCCCTACACACCATGTGGGGATATAATCAACCCACCCATCCCTACACACTATACTATACTGAAATGCAGCACATAAACAGAATAATGCAGCTGAGCTGCCAGATAACAGGCTTAAAGCCTTTAGACACTTCCTCCGAAACATTATCAACCCTCCCCAATACAATGCAACATACCAAATATGACATGCAACATGTAAATAATCGCTCATACACTCAGTTCAATACAAATATCATGCTCAATCAGACACCATATAATCAGATCACATAAATAGTGGTCTAAGTAATGCTTACCTACCCTACGGTAGGTCCACAGTCGACTTAGGTGACCCGTGTAACCTTACAGATCATTTCAGAAAAATGGGCTCACATGCCCATATGGCCGGTCTGTGTAGGCCCACACGTTCGTATGGCCCACACGGCTTGGCTAAAAATTTTACATGCTCGTATGAACCACACGGCCCAATAGGTCGAGTTCGTGTGTTACCCACGGCCTTGCCCGGCCATCACACGACCACGTCACTTACGCATGGCCTGGCTCGTTGATCACACAGCCGTGTTGTGGCTCACAACCTTGCACACAGCCTACCACACAGCCTACCACAAGGCCGTGTGGCATCGACAGAATCGCTTTTCGGCTTTTGCCGATTCATGTTTTCTATGTTTCTGAGTACACACTTGGTTTTGTTTGAAGCTAAACCGAACTCCGAGCACTCTAGGACCTAAATATTGACCAACAAACACTGAATTAATCAGTTTTAATGCGAACTTAACTCAAACACGAAATGAGGAACGCATCCCTTAAGCGATGGAAAACCTCCCGACAACGAAACGAAACCCCCAATGGCTCAAATCCCTGATGAAGCACCGATTAATTAATGCTCTTAACCTAAACCGAAAGAACCATAACAGCTTTCAATCAGAAAACAATTATGGAACCAATATGATTTTGACAGAACGAAAACGTATCGAGTAAGCGAAACGAATGAGGTAGGGAAAAAAAGAGATGAATCAAAAGTAAAAACGCCAGAGAGGGGTAGGGGAGAAGAAGGCAAAAATCGGCAGAGAAGCACAAAGAAAAAAATGATAGGAAAATTTTTGGAAGAACTGGAGAGAAACCAAAACTGTGCTTTTCTGGGGAACACTCAGAATATTTGCCGATAATCCCGAAATCTCAACCTCCCCCCACTAACTTCACCAACCCACTATCATCAGAATTCCAATTTTACTCAAACACCTACAAGGCACCCAGTAAAAAAATTTAATTCCCTTACTCGCGCAGGGATTCGAACACAGGACCTCTTGCAAACTAACACTCCATTAAACCACCAGACCAGTAGGCCCATTCTAATATGTTTTTTAGAAAAAATTAAACTTAAGCCTATTAAACAAGAGTAAGGCTTTATTCATAAAAATACTAAACTTTTCCCAAGGCAAGGCTTGAACTTAGGACCTCCCAAACACTCCTATAACACATAACCACTAAAGGTGACAGATATTTGTTACAAAATTACAAAAGCCGGTATAAGAAAATTAGGGCGTTACAACTCTACCCCCAAAAAGAAAATTTCGGCCTCGAATTACCTGATCAGAATAGATGAGGATACTGTTACCGCATCACATCCTCAGGCTCCCGTGTAGCCTCCTCAGTGCTATGGTTCTGCCACAACATCTTCACTAAGGGAATAGATTGCGTCCGTTGAACTTTAATGTTGCAATCCAAAATCTGGACCGACTCCTCATCAAACGTCAGATCTAGTCAAACATTAATATCCTTTACCGGAATAGTATGCGTGGGATTAAAGCGGTAGCGTCTCAACATCGAAACGTGAAAAACATCATGAATACGATCCAACTCCTGAGGAAGTTCCAATTGATATGTAATTGGCCCCACTCATTTCAGAATACGGTACGGCCCAATAAACCGAGGGCTCAGCTTACCCTTGCGACCGAACCTCAAGACCTTCTTCTATGGTGAGACCTTGAGAAAAACTAATTCCCTCACAAAATACTCAATATCCATTCTCCTCAGATCAGCATAAGACTTCTGCCTATCAGATGCCACTTTCAGTTGATCTCGAATCACTCGAACCTTATCTTTAGTCTCAGATACCAGTTCAGGACCCAGTAAACATTGCTCACCCAATTTAGTCTATCACAAGGAAGTGCGACACTTACGACCATACATGGCCTCGTAAGGTGCCATTTGAATGCTAGACTGATAGCTATTGTTGTATGCGAACTCGCCTTAAGCAGCAAATACTCCTTCCAACTACCTCAAAATCTATAACACAGCTCCTCAACATGTCCTCCAGTACCTGAATCACCCTCTCTGACTGACCATTTGTCTAAGGATGGAAGGCAGTACTGAAGTCCAACCTTGAACTCAGATCCTCATGCAATTTCTTCTAGAACCGAGATGTGAATCGAGGATCCATGTCAAAGATGATCGAGACAGGAACCCCATGCGATCTCACTATTTGGATATATATAGTTTAGCCAATTTCTGGAGAGAAAAGTCTATCTTGACCGGGATGAAGTGAGCAGACTTGATCAATCAATCCACGATGACCCAGACAGAATCATTCTTAGTGGGCGTTAAAGGTAACCCAATAATGAAGTCCATCGTTACTCGTTCCCATTTCCACATAGGTATCTTTACCGGTTACAGCAACCTAGAAGGCAACTGATACTCTACTTTAACCTGTTGACAAGTCAGACAGCGAGCAACGAAGTTAGTAACCTCACTCTTCAACCCTAGCCACCAGTACAACTCTCGGAGATCTCGGTACATCTTGTTCCTACTGGGATGCATAGCATAGGGACTACTATGCGCCTCCCTCAGAATAGACTGCCGCAACTCATTATCACTCGGTACACAAATCCAATCGCAGAAACAAAGTATCCCATCACTATTAATCCCAAAATCAATAGCATCACTAGTCTCAACCTGTCAGAAACGCAGCGTAAGCATCTTATCCCCCATCTGTTTACCTCTAATCTGATCAATCCATGTAAGCTTAACTTGAAGTTCTGCTAACAGACTCCCATCGTCGAATAAATTGAGTCGAGCGAACATCGCTCTCAGATCGGTCATAGTCCTACGGCTTAAAGCATCTGCCACCATATTGGCCTTACTAGGATGGTACTCGATGGTGCAGTCAAAATCCTTAAATAGTTCAACCTATCTACGTTACCTAAGGTTTAACTCCTTTATGTGAATAGATATTTGAGGCTTTTATGATCGGTGTAGATAGTACACTTCTCCTTTGTATAGGTAGTGCCTCCAAATCTTTAAAATGAAGACTACAATGACCAATTCCAAATTATGAGTAAGACAGTTTACCTCATGTGTCTTCAGCTAACGTGACGCATAAGCTACAACCTTACTATCCTGCTTTAGTACGCAACCCAAACTCACATGCGATGTAACATCCCAAAAATGGGCCTAGTAGGATTGGGCCCAATGGGCCTTAGGCGTAGTAGCATTTAAAATATTTGAGAACGGCATTAATGCAAGTTAGACTTATTAGGTAAGTGATTTTGAAAGGTTAGAGGGCTTCTATGAAGTCCCGGGATCGAACTTTAGCTTTGGGGAAATTTTGGTTTTAGGTAAAAAAAAAAAACCTGGAAGTTGGCAGGTAGGACTCAAGAATAAAATGTGGAGGAAAATGACACAAGTGGAGTGTGTGGTGTGGTGGGAAAGTGACGCCACTTAAGGAACAAGAGGGTGAAGCCACAAGGAAGGAAGGAAGTCCAAGGTTCAAGTCTTGGCTTTTGCATTTTGGTTTTCTTTTTACTTGGACCTTAGAATTTGGCTATAAATTTTATATTTAGTTGCGCGTGGTTTAAGATACAAGAGGAGTTTGTGGCCAAGTGGTTAGCAGCGTGGATTATGTTACAAGGGAGCCTGGGTTTGAATCTCATGACAAGCAATGGAGTATTTATTTTGCGGATTGGACGGTAAGAGTTTCAGTTGAATTTAAACTCTACTGACGAAGGGATCTCACATCGGAAAGGTACAAAGAAGGAAAGTGAAGAGCTAGCTATATAAAGAGCATTACAGGAGGAGAGTTAACATACCTTGGTGGGCGTTTGGGCACAGGAGTGGTCGCAGCGCGGTTTAACACCAGACTCCTATCAGGTGTGTAACTCTCTCTACTCTAGTTGTAGAGCGGCAAATGCCAAAGTGCTGGTCACGGTAATACTATCCTGCTTTAGTACGCAACCCAAACCCACATGCGATGTAACATCCCAAAAATGGGCCTAGTAGGATTGGGCCTAATGGGCCTTAGGCGTAGGAGCGTTTAAAATTTTTGAGAACGGCATTAATACAAGTTAGACTTATTAGGTAAGTGATTTTGGAAGGTTAGAGGGCTTCTATGAAGTCCCGGGATCAAACTTTAGCTTTGGGGAAATTTTGGTTTTAGGTGAAAAAAAAAAACCCTAAAAGTTGGCAGGTAGGCCTCAAGAATAAAATGTGGAGGAAAATGACACAAGTGGAGTGTGTGGTGTAGTGGGAAAGTGACGCCACTTAAGGAACAAGGGGGTGAAGCCACAAGGAAGGAAGGAAGTCCAAGGTTCAAGTCTTGGCTTTTGCATTTTGGTTTTCTTTTTACTTAGACCTTAGAATTTGGCTATAAATTTATATTTAGTTGCGCGTGGTTTAAGATACAAGAGGAGTTTGTGACCAAGTGGTTAGAGGCGTGGATTATGTTGCAAGGGAGCCTGGGTTCGAATCTCATGACAAGCAATGGAGTATTTATTTTGCGGATTGGACGGCAAGAGTTTCAGTTGCATTTAAACTCTACTGACGAAGGGATCTCACATCGGAAAGATACAAAGAAGGAAAGTGAAGAGCTAGCTATATAAAGAGCATTACAGGAGGAGAGTTAACATACCTTGGTGGGCGTTTGGGCACAGGAGTGGTCGCAGCGCGGTTTAACACCAGACTCCTATCAGGTGTGTAACTCTCTCTACTCTAGTTGTAGAGCGGCAAATGCCAAAGTGCCGGTCACGGTAATAGTAGCCACACGAGTGTGCGAGTGCACGTGTGGGGCTTCGACACGATAGTTGAGTCCACCAGTAGTATTCTTGTGGGTTAAGGCTGCTTGGGCCACGATGGGCCAAAGTGGGCCCAATGGGCCCATGGGCCCAATTGAATAAAATTGTATGATGATATAGTATATAGTGAACTAGACTAGGTGGAACTTATGTACATGGCTAGATTTGTGTTAGGTGGGCCACATGAGCGTGTGGGCCTAAATGGGTCAAAATCGAGTTTTAGGCCCAACAGTCTGGTAAAGACCGGAAATGGTAGTTGAGTCGCTCAGGGCGATACTGGGCCTTCTGAAATACCCTTAGTGGGTAAATTACCAAAATACCCCTGAAAGGTAAATTACGGAAATGCCTTTGGTAAGTAAAATTACGATATACCCTTAGAGGTTGATTAGCGTGATTATGTTGTTTTATGTCTATCTGATTATGATGGTAATTCATGTTATACTTATATTTGATATATGTCTAGCATACATGACATACTACATACACGAATTATTATGTCATACTGCATGGGTATGATGAGAGGAGGGGGAAGATATGAATATCAGACTGTCACTAGTGGTTTGGTACCACATAGTGGGTTGGCCCCACTTCTCATTACTTTGTGACTAAGTCTCAGTGGTTTGGCACCACCAGTGGTTTGGTACCACATATATTATTTGTGACTTTGGGTCACCAGTGGTTTGGCACCACATATGATATCTTTGTGACTCGTCCCAGTGGCTTAGTACCACAGTGGGTTGGCCCCCACATATTCCATTAAAAAGGGATTGTCACCAGTGGTTTGGTACCACAAAGTGGGTTGACCCCACATATGGTTAACTGTGACTTTGGGTCACCAGTGGTTTGGCACCACCAGTGGTTTGGTACCACACGGGGTAGGATATGGAGTTTTGGATGGCTAGGTTTTGGGTTGCATGACATGCATATTCTCATATGAAATTGTAAGGGTTTAACACCCGTTGGATAGGGATTTACACACTAAGTCTTGATGACTCACCCCTTAGTTAAATTTTGCAGGTAATCATTAGATCACGGATTTGGGAGCTGAGGTGGACTCGTGGAGGCCATACATATGTTTACTCGTAAATTCATTTCTTTTATTTGGACTTATTTTTATTTGGGTTTTTGTTATGTGTTAAGGCCTTCAGTATTTTATTTGGTTTCAGCTTTCAATTTGTTTACTGCTTATTATTAAATGATCAATATGGGATTTTACTAAAATGATAATAAACCGTTTCTTATTCAAAATTACTTAAACTCGATTTTTCACAACAACTATAAAGAATACAAGCTTTTTAACGAACGCACAGTTTTTAGACATTCCTTTCATGTGACATGCCAGATCCGGTCGTAACGTTTAGGCCGGGTTTGGGGTGTTACATACGATGCATCACTGTATACGACAAAATCCTTCCTAGATTCAGGCTGTATCAGAATTGGAGCCTGAATCAAAATAGATTTGAGCTTCTTGAAGCTCTCTTGTTGCTTATCAGTCCAGACAAAGGGAACTCTCTTGCGCAGAAGCTTGGTTAACGGTGCTGTGATCAAGGAGAACTCTTCTACGAAGAGTCGATAGTAACCCGTCAGCCCCAGAAAGTTGTAGATTTTAGACAGATTCTTTGGCTATTTTCAATCTAACACAGCCTCAATCTTACGAGGATCAACACAAATACCTTCCGTAGAAAACAAATGTCCTAAAAAGGTTACTTCCCGGAGCCAGAACTCACACTTACTGAACTTCGCATACAACTGTTTCTCACGAAGAATCTGTAGTACCACTCTGTGATGCTCATCGTGCTCGTCCTCAGTCTTAGAATACACTAAGATATCACTGATGAATACCACCACAAACTGGTCCAGATAAGGCTGGAACACACGGTTCATCAAATCCATAAATGCCGCTGGTGCATTGGTCAACCCAAAAGGCATAACCAGGAACCCGTAATGTCCATAACGAGTCCTAAATGTCATCTTATGCACATCAGACTCCTTAACCCTCAATTGATGATATCCTGAACGTAGATCAATTTTGGAGAACACAGATGCCCCTCTGAACTGGTCGAATAGATCATCTATCCTCGAAAGTAGGTACTTATTCTTGATTGTCAGTTTGTTCAACTGTCGATAATCGATGCATATCCGCATTGTCCCATCCTTTTTCTTAACAAACAACACCGATGCTCCCCATGGAGACACACTTGGATGGATGAACCCATGATCTAACAGTTCTTGAATTTGAGCCTTAAGCTCTATAAGCTCTTTCGGTGCCATTCGATAGGGCGCGATAGACAGTGGAGCTATACCCGAAATGAGCTTAATCCTAAATTCTACTTCTCAGCTCGAAGGCAGACCTGATAGTTCCTTAGGAAAAACATCTGAAAGGTCCATCACAATTCTGATGTCATTAACTGAAGAGTCCCAGAGTCAGAAATACTGATGTAGGCCAAGAATGCCTCACAACCTTTCTTTACTAACTTTTCTGCCAGTAACGCAGAAATCACATTAGTCAAATAGTCTCTTCGTTCCCCAAACACAACTACCTCGCTGTCCTTTTCAGCCCTCAAAACAACCCTTTTTGTTGCACAATCCAAACTTACGCGGTGTTTAACCAGCCAATCCATTCCTAGAATCAAATCAAACTCCCCAAATGGAAGCTCTATCAGATTAGCCAGAAATACTGTCCCTTGAACCTCTAAGGGGACGTCTCTAAACAGTTTGCTCACTCGAATAGACTGCCAAAATGAACTCACCACCGTTACCTTACTAGAAGTACTCTCAGCCGGAACCCCCAAGGTTTCAGACACAATACTGGCTACGTCAGAGTGTGTAGAGCCTATGTCTATCAATGCAAAATAAGGTGCATTATAAATTAAGAACATACACGATAACATTCGGAGCATCTCAATTAAAAGGTTTAGATGAGGAATGATATTTCTTCTTTTGTGCAGATGGATTTAGAAACACTCTACGACGCATAGGAGAGATATAATGACCTACTAAGAAGGTGCCCTCACCATGGGCTACCTCTATGGCTACAGGTTCAAACTTTTTACAACGATGTGAACCCTTCAACTAGGCAATTGATTGATTCAGCTACCGGTGGAACCCTGAATAATAAAACACCTAAGACTACCTATGAATTTATTGAAGAAATGTCACTAAATAACTATCAATTGCAAGTTACAACGACAAAGCCGACAAAAGATGCTAGCATTTTCAACCTCGACGCCATAACCATGCTATCAAACCAGGTAGAACTTTTGACTAAGAAAATTGATGGTTTGTGTGGTTCTTCACAGGTACATCAAGTTATGCAGTGTGATATGAATGGAGGATGGATGAGCAATACAGAATATCCACCTTACAACCCGAGCGTTGAAAACGAGCAAGTTCACTATATAGGTAATAATTTTATACCTCAAAATAACCCGTATAGTAACACTTATAATTCAGGTTGGAGGAACCACCCAAATTTCTCATGGGGTGGCCAAGGAAATCAAAGACAACAACCCCTCCCAGGCTTCCAACAGCAACCCTACCCACAAGAAAAGAAGCCGAACCTTGAGGAGATGCTAACAAAATTTATAACAGTGTCAAAAACCCGCTTCCAAAACACCGAGACAGCACTCAAAAATCAATAAGCATCGATTCAAGGGATCAAGAACCAATTAGGTCAACTTGCTAAGTAGTTCTTTGAACAATCACAAGGAAGCTTGCCAAGCAACACTGAGACTAACCCGAAGGAATAACTTCAAGCAATAACCGCTCATGATAGTGAAGGGTTAAATGAAACAAAATTGAGGTAAGAGAATGTGGTCGAGGAAGGTAAGGTTGTGGTAAGTCATGATGAGCCAAAACCGATAATTAAAGAGTACCAACCTCGTGTGCCATACCTCAATGCAATGAAGAAAGACAACACCGATGAGAAATTCGATAAATTTTTTAAACTTTTAAAGAAATTACATGTTAACTTACCATTTCTTAAAGCTCTTTCGCAGATGCCAGATTCAAGGAAATTTTTAAAAGAGCTTTTGACAAAGAAATAGAAGTTAGACGAAGAGTCGCATGTGGAACTAAATGCAGTGTGCTCAGCAATTTTGCAAAATAATGCTTAATTGGTAGTTTATCTGTTAATAATGCTTTAGCTGATTTAGGGGCAAGCATCAATGTTATGCCTTATAAAATGTTTAAATAGCTAGGTCTAGGGAAACCCAAACAAACTAGGATGAGCATTCAATTAGCTGATAAAACTATTAGAATTCCTAAGGGTATAATTGAAGATGTACTCGTGAAAATTAACAAATTCATATTCCCAGTAGACTTTGTTGTTTTAGACATGGATGAGGACAACAATATTCCTTTAATTTTAGGAAGACCCTTTTTAGCAACTGCCAGAACTAAAATTGATGTTGGTACAGGTGAACTCATACTTCGTGTAGGTGATGAAACGATCACTCTTCAGGCTCTTAACTCAGCTAGGACATCAAGTAATCAATGTGAAAAACATAAATTCTATTAATGACCATTTGATTAAGTTTTCTTTTCATGAAGTACCACAGAACTACACAAGTGAGCCAGATCCTAAACCTCATGCCAAAAAGGAAATAACTCATGAGGAATGAATGCTTTAGATCGATGAACTAGATGAGTGAAAGACACATTTTAAGGAGAAATTAGTAACACACGAAGCAGAACCAAAGCAAAACCATGTCAAACTTAAGGATGAGCCAAACTAATTTAAAATCAGAGATCAGGTACTGTTCGATAAAACAGATCCTCGGATTGCCACTTCAGATCTTGATACAAAGGAAGAAATTCCTTTTGAGGTACTGAATATCTTTCCACACGGAACAGTCAAGGTAACTAATCCCAAGTTCGGCACTTTTAAGGTAAACACTACTCGACTCAAACTATATAGTAATCATAGAATTGATAGCAGGAATGAGGAGTTTCAACTCCTAAAACCACCATGATTATGCGAATGGAAGGTAAGTCGAGCTTATGACTATAAACAAGCGCTTTTCGGGAGGCAACTTGAGCTCTAACCATACTAATTAATTTGCTTTTACCTTTATTTATGCTTTAAGTGTATGTTGCACCTCCACACGGCCTTGCACACGGGCGTGGTCGTGGTCGTGTGGATGCCACGAGTAAGTATATCAGCGTGGCAGAAATAGTGCGATGTGGCCGTGGTCGAAGCTGAGAAAGGCATCAGGCATGGCAAGACTGACATGGGCGTGCCTCTGGACTAGGGTTGATACTGTTAAAATGACACGGGCGTGCGACATGCCCATGCCTACAAACTGTGGCCAAACCTGTTGCATTAATACGAGCATGGTCAATAATGACACGGGCGTGGGAGAAGCGAACGAAGCTCAGTATGACCGTGCAACACAACCGTGTGGGCCAACACGTCCACAGCACACGGACGTGGGCCGCAAAACCAGGCGTGCCAAAACCCTAATATTTGAAGCACACGGGCTCAAAAAGAGTTACACGGGCGTGCGACACGCCCGTGTACCACTATTTCTATATAAACCCTTCACTATTCATCTTCTACACCAAACATTTTCTATCAACCCTAGCCACCATAATTTTTCTTCCTTCTTCACCATACTCACCACCATCCCCATGTTAAAGAAACGAAAGGATCCTACCAAAATCTTCCAGTGCAAGATCGATCTACATAAGTTGATGCCAGCCGCTTCATTTCTCCAACAAGCCAAGGACATTTGAGTCCATTTAATTTTTCTTTTTCTTTTCTCTTCTCTTTATTTCTTTTGTGCTTAATTTAGTCCATTTTATTTTAGACTCTTGATTTTAGGTTCTAAAGGCTGCTTGGGAATCACCACACCACGACCATTACCAACTCAAGGAATCCATCCAAAATTCAGGAAGTTTCACTTCTCCCTATCTCTTATGATTTCATGCTATTAATCTCTAGATTTATATCTTTGTACATTGAGGGCAATGTACATCTTAAGTGTGGGGGGTGAATTTTATTTTAAAAAGTTCTTAACTTTTTGCATTATTCTCAAATCCCTGAATTATGTCTTGTTCTTAAGTAATTTTCTCATATTAATATTAGAATGAAATTTCCTTTGATTCATGATTTTTATTGATATGTTTTGGATTAAGTCATTGATAATTGTGCAGTGATGATTTAAACTTCAGGAGACTAGAGAATCAAGCATGACGAGTCCATTTTCAGAATTAAAAACTTGTTAGGTTGGCTACCTGAATCTAATTATTACCTTGAAGTTTGAAATTTACAAGGTTGATATAAAAAACCTATAATTTTTGTGAGATTTTGAGCCTTTTAGAGCATACATTCTTTTCTTGCTCACTTTATTGATTATGAGTGTGTCAATATTGATTTGTTATTCTAGAACTTGCTTCGATTATACATGTCAAGACCACATCATTGATTTGATATACTGAAATGATAAAGGCACCTAGGTTTTAACCCACTTACTCCTAAAAAGCCTACCTTCATGTTTAACCCTTAGTAAAACCCTTTGATCCTAATAATTCTTTCATTGATTTACCCTCAACATTAAACCAAAAAAAACTCATTCTTTTTTATTCATGAAGATTTTTTCCTATTGAATTAACTCCTTTTTGTCGAGATTTGATTTGAGAAGTTGCCTAACTAGGTTTTTCCATTTTAGTTGTTAAATTCTATTATTGAATTTGATTTGTTCTTAAAAAAAATCAAAGTATTTTCATTATTAGTTCTATGTTAATTGAGCTAGCTTATACGTTTAAATTCCACAAATTGAGAAGAAGCTCGTGTTATGAAATTTTAATTGATGTAATTATTCTAGTCTTAGTTTGTCTTTCTAGTTAGGTAATTTATCAATTCAATCTCGATTCTAACCTTTTAATTCAGCTTTTATCTACACCTTTAACTGAAACCCCATTACAACCCTTAAAAGACCTTTTGATCAGTATATCATTTCATTCTATAGTGGTGGAGATTTGATTTGCATGCAAGCCTATGGGATTAACTTTTCATGTTCGACTTTTGAGTGCTTAATTTTGAACCTTAAACACTTTGAGTGATTTGAACGAATCTTTAGTAAGAATGTCAACCCTGTCGATTTTGAATTAAAGATAATTATTTAGGTAAGGGGAAACACCTATGTTTTCGTACTTTAAAAACTATGACTTTGATTGTTTGAATATTTAGACCCCTTTTTGGTTAAATTATCAATGTATGAATTACCTATGAATTATGATGAAACACTATTGATGAATATTATGAATTGAGGAAGTTCATTTTAATTATGAGTTGAGAATTTTGCTTGAGGATAAGCAAATGCTTAAGTGTGGGGGTATGTGATAAACTGTAATATGTACATATTTTAATCCTACATTTATGCATACTTTTGGATGATTTATCCCCTGAGTTGTGGAATTTGATACTCCTAATCTCTTAATTCCATGTTTTATACTTAGGAGAGCATTGGAGGATGAAAAGAACAAGAAACGGGCCAAAAAATAGAGAAAATGGGCCAAAATAAGAAGTCCACACGGCATGGAGATAACCACACGGTCGTGCCACTTTAGCAGACCCGAACATAGCCTAGGCTCGATTCACACGGCTGTGCCACACGGGCGTGTCCCTGCCGTGACCTATTTTAATTCTACTCAGAAAAGGATACTTAGAGGCAAAGAAAGACATTCCGAAAGCCTATATGAACACCCTAAGTGTAGCCAAAAAGGGAGAGGTTGAGGAGCGAAGCCAGAGAAGGCTGAATTGTGGGATTTACTCGAAGACAGCCAATTGATTCATCTCAAGAAGCCGGAATCATACTCAAGACGGAAGATCTTCCGTTCAATTTTCTTTAGGCGGTTTTAGGGTTTTTCTTATGTTTTGTTTTATACTCTCTTTTGAGATGTATTCTTTTATAAACTAAACCCCTCAAATACCTTAGGGGGATGAAACCTAAGACAGATCTTGTTATTGTTTTCTGAACCATATGATAAATACTTGATTTGTTCTTAAATATGTGTTCTTAATTCTTTCTTTGATATTTTAGGATATTGATTGAAGTATTGATGTGCTTAGGCAGTGGAGAAATAGTACCTATTTAAGAGTAGATCTAGCATAATTAAGCAGAGTTGATCGCACTCCTAGAGATAGGATGACGAAAATCTGTCAGATTAGGGTCAAACCTAATATGGGAGTCCATAGATCGAGTTAATGCAACACAAGGGGTTTTAATTAGAAAAGGGTTTCAAAGTCTTATGAAAAGGATTAATGACTGTGTAATATGTCTTATAAAATTCTACTATGCTAGGAATGATAAATATGTGTGCTGTTGATGGACTTACTCACTTGTGAGTTAATGTTTATAGTTTGATAAATCTTGTAGCATTGGTATAGGTTTATGTTCACCTATAAAGTTCATTATTGAAATGAAATGTTATGTTTAGGTTTATATGAGCTTACTAAGCATAAACTGCTCGACCAGGTTGGAAGTTCATCGGAGATCTATCACACAATCTAGCGATTATATCGGTAGATTTGATATCTTGGTCAAGGTTATAATGACATGTATAGGTGAATTGTGTTTGATGAGATGTTGTTATGTTTGGCTTGTCAATGTGGTATTATGGTTTATGAACTATTAGTAAAGTGATGCTTTAATGGTTGGTGTTGAAATGGTCAAATGAAGGTATGTTTTGAATTACTAATTTGGTATGTTTTAATTTAATTTGACATGTGGTCATTGTGGCAAGTTTAGTATGGAAATAGGATAAAAATGTATGGGTGAGAAATGGATAAATTGTGCATATGTTTAAGTATGTTTGGTTGTTGTGATTGAGGTGCCTTTTCGGGCATATTGGTTGTATGGTTAAATGACCTATTGCATTGGTCTTATTATGCATGTTTTAGGCTTATTTTAAAGGCTTGATTGTATGTGCAAATGACTTAGGTTTGTACTTAAATTGGGTGAAATAAATGGATTCAAATTGGCCATTTTCTTGTCCACACGGCCTAAGACAAAGGTGAGTGTCTTAGCCGTGTGTGACATATGGCCTTATGACATGACCGTGTGTCCCCTATAGATTTTAAGAGTTGTTTTTCGAGAGTTACATGGCTTGGCACACGGGCGTGTGTTTTGGCCGTGTGACCCAAGTCAGAGAGTTACGCGGGCACGGACACGGGCTGGGACACGGCTGTGTGTCCCTATTTCAAGAGTTACACAGCTTGATACACAGGAGTGTGTCTCATCCATGTGAGTCACACGGTTGTGTGACCCCTACGGTTTGAATTTTTCTAAGTTTTTTTCGTATATTTTTGATTTAGTCCCGAATCATTTTTAAAGTGTTTTTAAAGCCTCATGGGCTCGAATAAAGGACAATATGCATGCTTTGAATGGACTATGATATGATTTATGAAATGTTTTGAAATGAACGATTTAAGTTATGTTTTTACGATAATGCTATGTAACCCTATTTCAGCAATAAATACGAGTTAGGGCTGTTACAATAATGATTGGATGGCTTGATTTTTAAATGAGGGAAGAATTATATGGTAATTAAACCATAGTAGAATTTGATGGATGGATTTAGACTTTGAATTAGTTAAAATGCATGATAATTAAAGGGTAAATTTGTAATTTAATAAATAAAACTTAAGTAAAACAAAAAAATATATAGTAAACATCATCTTCACCTTTCCTTCAATTCTACTTAAAATAGAAAACCAAAAACTTCATTGAAGGAGCTTGAGATTCGGCCAAGCATAGGTACATGCATGGTAAGCCATTTTTACCCTTTTTTTTTGTAATTTTTATGTTTTTGAAATCGTTGCAACTAGGTCCAGCAAACTCGTGCCTTCATTTTTTAAACTGTTAAAGATTTTAGATTTTACCATTAATGAATCTCAGTTATTCTTGATGTTAAATGAGGAATTTTTAGTTATGGTTATTGATTTATATTAATTAGAAATTGGGTTTTGAAACCAAGAGTGGTCATCCCTTGATTTTGAGTTTGGATTTTAGAAATTTTGAACAAAGAGATTGATCTGGTTCAGTGGTTAAGTGTTCTGGTTATGTGTGTAAGGTTCTTGGTTTGAATCTTATTTCATGAAATTTTGCTATTTGATCAGACCCTTATTCTTAACCATCTGGCATAAGTTCTATTTTCGATCAACTGATGACAAGAATGATACTACTGGTTCAATGGTTAAGCTTCCCTCTGGCCTTGTGTTTGCGTCTCTGCATAAGCAATGGGGAAATATTTTGTGCTATTCCGTAATTTAGTTAGTTTTGTTGGTTTAAAAAAAGGTAAGTTAAATAACTTCCTTTTCTCCATTTTTTTCCTAGTATGTTCTCTTCCCTTTAATTTCTCTCTCTCTCTTTTTTTTTTTTGCTTTTGTTTCGACCAGCTATACTTTTATTTTATTTTGCTACAACATTTTGAGTCTTTCCGTATTTGTTATGTCAAGTTCCTCTGTGCTTTCAGTCTTCAGGCGTATTGTAAGTGATCCTGATTCAATCTTATTTGCTTAAGTTGATGATGGTTGAAGTTACATTTTTTTAATTTGGAATGGATTTCTGATTTGTATAAGTCTTTTTCAGATGAAGTTCTCAAGAGTAATGTTCTTCCAATGTTCTAAGTTTGTACTGTTGATTTCATGCGAGGGTAAGCATTGGTTTTCATTTTGAGATTTCGTGTTGAAATTCTTCGACATAATTTTAGGATTGGATGCTAATCTTAATGATTTGTTTCATAAAAGTCATCTGATCTGTGGTTGTAATGTCGTTTTAGGAATGGAAATTCATCCTTGGTGTTTTTGCATTGAATCCGTATCAAGTAGGTACCAGGAACCCCTTCTTCTTTGAGTTTTAATCGTCGAAAAACGGAACTGTCGAAGCCATACGACCGTGTGGTAGGCCGTGTAACTGACTATTCACAAAAATTGGGGGCAAATGGGTGTGTGCCCAGACCATGTATGTGGTTATATGCTGTGAAGGGTTCAAACGGGCTAATGACACGGGTGGGTGTCCAAGCCATGTAACTCACCATTTGCGAATAAAGACCACAAAAGCAGCTAACACGGGCGTGTGTCCAGCTGTGTGGGACACACGGATAAGTACACAAGCGTGTATCAGACCGTGTAGAGTCACACGGGTCAACATTCCAGGCTGTGTGAAACCATATGGGCATATGGATCAATATTTGGAATTTTTCCCTCAGGCCACAAATGTCGTTCAAAATTAATGTAGGCCTACTGTAAGGTCTATACAATCTGAATTAGGTTACATAACATGATATTTGATGATCTCATGATGAACAACTTGTAATTCGTACATATATCCACTATGTTCGAACCTAAGTAAGTAGGATCTGTCAGAACATAATGTGCTTGTGTTTAATGTGTGTGAATTATCCAGGTTCAATCTGTAGTTTGTTAAGTTTGATGATACGCCTCTATGTTACTCTATTGCCTAAGAACATGTGATATTGAATATGATGAATTGATTGGCACTGATTTTGATTTATGATCATGCATGTGACTTCATGGCAAATCTGATATTATTGTTAAGTTTTGAGCAATTTGTTTTAGTGCAATCAAGGTTGGTCATAATACGCTCAGTAGCCTTGAGCCAATACTCAGCAACAGTAAGAGAAACTCTTATGACGGCCATGAATAATTTATCCCCATTCGACCGGATTTGTTCAGTAACTGACCCTCAGCCTCCCGATCCTGAATGGGTCTCTACGACCCTGTCCAATGCTTGAATCATGGCCTGAGACAATGCGTCGTCCCCAGTCATAGGAGTCTGGGACTCCGTCTTAGCAGTGGGAGTACCAACTGTCTCACTGGTCTCCAGACTGGGCATACTACCTTAAGAGGATGACTCCGCTCGAACTCCTCTTTGGCGTCCTCAACGCCCACGAGTACCACATCCTCGACTACCACACAAACTCATTTAGCAATCTAGCTACAATGTCAAAGTGCACAGATCAGTTCAGACATCAACAGGATGATTTCACTAGTTCACATCAAAGCATTTAACCAAATAATAGTTCAGGTAACACAATCATTATAACAGAACATAAATACTTACAGGGTCAGCGTCGGAGGCTCGATCATTTGCTAAAGTTTCAGTTTCTAGATTAATTCAGATAATAAATTATCACCAACTACTTTTTATCACACATTATGAGCCCAAACACAGTCTGAGTGTTGACAAACTTGACTCTGATACCACTACATATAACACCCTAAACCCGGCCTAGACCTCTAGACCAAGTTCAGAGAGTTACATCATTAGTACTACAAATACCACAATTATAACGTAGTCCAAATAAACCATTCATCACATAATATCCATCACAATAATTACTAATCACACAATCTTCACAAATACCATAACATCATAGAATACCGAAATTCCTAGTAGTAATACTTAAAAGAAAGATAAAAGCTTGACCGAGCTCCCACAACGTCAAGATGTTCAAGTCTGGGAACCACCTGAAATGCAATTAATAACAGAGTTTGTTGTGAACTTAGTGCATAAAAGAAGTTGGTTTAATTTGAACACATTTATAAGATAGTTTCCAATTTCCAAGATTCAGTTTAATAACAAAAGCAATTTCAGTTCAGATTCAAGACAGATTAGTACATCTGCTAAAGTAATTTCAGTATCAATACAGAACAGATCAAATACAGATGCAAATATCCCTACCCCATCCACTACACACCATCTTCAGCCATCCCAACACACTGTTAAGGGCATTCAATGCCTATCCAACCTTACACACCACAGAGTGTCTGTCTGACACGTTTACAAAGATGCAGCTTAGCTGCTAGATGGAAATGCGACAAAGCACTAGATTTAGAGATTCAGATTTATAAGCATTATGGCTTAGCCACCAATTTAGAATAGATTACTTCCTTCTTAACAATATCCCAACCCATGAACATGAAAAAAAAATGTCTACAATACTTATTGTGTTCGGAAGAACAAGCTAATTCCTCAGAAACTCTTATTGTGTTCTGAAGCCAACACTCAGCTTTGATAGGATCATCATCTGAACTACCTTAGAATTCTTCGACCCCACATTTTTTAAGTTTTTCGATCGTAGTACGTTTACTGGATTCAACCACCGGAGGAGATGAAGGTGCAATCGGAGGCACTTCAGACGGTACAGTAGGGGGAGGAAGTTGTTGAGCCAAGTTTCTTTCTTGCATAAACTCATTAAACCATTGGTTCATAAACCCAAAGAACACATTTTTAAGCTCTTGTTCTTGAGCTGGAGGAATTGGGACGTTACTACTTGTCCCATGTCTAGATGTTTGTACTCTACTATTAGCCTCGTCATGTTCAGCATGTTCAAATCTATCTGACATCTTTACAATCTATAAGAAAGATAAGGGTTAGATCGGATCATACACATCACACTATCACAGATTTATATGACATGTATTTCTAGACATTTTACACACTACATTCATTCTGAGAATTAACTAAACTGAGCTCTGATACCACTAAATGTAATACCCTTAACCTTTATTCGTTGCTAGAACAGGATTACGAAGCCTTACTTAATTTTACATATTTAACACAAACATTTCACAACACTCAATATACATATCAAGAACCATTCATAAAACACTCATATTATCCCTTATATGGGCCCTCGAGGCCCAATATACACCTTAGGAATAAACCAGGACTAAACCAGATACTCAGGGAATTCTTCTTAAAATTTCAAAAATTTTCTTAGGAACAGGGGACACATGCCCGTGTGGCTCACAAGGCCAGTAGGCATGCTGTGTCTTAGGCCGTGTGGGCATTCAATGTGAGACACACAGCCATGTCCCAACCCGTGTCCATACCCATGTTGTAACACCCCTAACCCATATTCGTTGTCGGAACAGGGTTATGGAGCATTACCAAAGTTTACAGTTCAGTTTCAGTTAATTTATATCATTTACTATTCATTTCCAAAAATCAATCACAATCAATCATAATATCTCTCATATGGGTCTTTGAGACCCAAAATACATATTAGAACTGAGTCGAGACTAAACCAGGATCATAGAAAATTTTTCATGAAATCTCAAAATTTTTCTTAAGTGTAGGGGACACATGCCCGTGTGGCCAGGCCGTGTGGCTCACACGACCAATGACACACCTGTGTATCAGGCCGTGTGCGCATTCGATGTGATACACACGGTCGTGTCCCAGCCCGTGTCCTTATCTGTGTAACTCTTTGACTTAGGTCACACGGCCAGCCATATGCCCGTGTGCTGTGCCGTGTGGTCAATTTAATTTTCGAAAATTAAGTGCAGGTTTCACACGGCCAAGACACGTGTTCGTGTTCTAGGCCGTGTGTCACACACAGCTAAGACACACGCCCAAGTCTTTGCCCGTGTGACAAATTCTGAGCATTCTGTTTCTAAATTTTTAAGATGTAGGGGACATACGACCAAACCACAGGCCCGTGCACATAGCTTTGTGTCACACATGGTCGAGACATGCGCTTGTGTGTTTGCCCATGTGGACAGATTAAGGCCATTTTCCAAGTCTTATTTCTCACCATTTTTATCTTGTACCTACATCAACAATTCAATATATTCACCAACCAATTCAAGGCATATAAATCAATCTAATGGTCAAGTTTTAAGCATGACATGTTTGCTCATACTTTCTAGTATTCATTTTATCCTTTTCTAGTCATATACTTACCCAAATTTGATTTTATCTAAGTTACTAATCCAAACATACTCAAATACCAATCATGATATAACTTCCATACATAAGTATATTAAATATGTTAACACTAGCCATTTCAATGGCTAATTACAACCAAAACATTTATATACTCTTACTTGTTACCATTAGCCTATACATGCCATTATACAAAAGTAAGTTTCCTATTTATACCAAAACGAGCTGGAGGATAGTGTCATGATGCTCTGATTGATTCCAACCTTTACGAGCTTTCGAGCACTATAAATAGAAAAAATAAAACCAAGTAAGCATTTCAAATGCTTAGTAAGTTCGTATAACAGGAAATTAACTTACCAATCATATTCATTTAAAGTGAACATAAAAACATGCACCCAAAACTATGTGGCCAATTGCCTAGACACATGCTCACATCAAACAAGTTAGCCATGAAATTTTATATAATTATCAAGAAAACAGAGATGAGCTCATCATAAAACCATTTCCATATATTTTTGGGATATTCAAGATATAATTCATTTAATTCTCATATTTTCTCATATTAGGAGTTTTGCATGTTGAATCATTGAAATACCGATGGATACTTAGGTAGTACACACAACATGTACTAATTATTAATATGCCAATTCATATACGGAGGTACTCTTTAGAGTACATAATCGGGAAGCACACTCTCAAGCCTTGTAATGGGAAGCCCACAAAAAGCCTTTTGGGAAGCTTATCTGGGCTATATAACAGAAAGCTCACAAGAGCCATAATCGGGAAGTTCACAAAGAACCATATCGGGAAGCTCACAAAGAGCCATATAACGGGAGCTCCGGATAGCCATACATCGAGAAGTTCAAGCGAGCACTATCAGGAAGATCACAAAGAGCCAATTTAATAAGAAGCTCACGAAGAGCCTATAATCAGAATGCTCATAAGAGCTAAGGTGTGTCCACAAAAAATGTAGGATCACAGCCTATCGGGAAGCTCCGAAGAGCTGTAACGGGAAGCTTGCAAGAACCATATACGGGAAGCTCGAGAGGGCTAATATCGAGATGCCATTTTGAGCTATGGTGTGTCTGCAACATATGCAAAACTACAACCAATACAAGAAACTTGTATCCATCGATTTTCATTTGTTCAAACAGAATTTTACAATTCTCGGTATGTCGGATATATAATTATTTTCATTTATATAACAAATTCATAATTCACATATGCAACATTCATTTCAAACATAAAAATGTACACAATTTAGTTACATGAACTTACCTTGATACTTGTTTGTATGTGAGAATCTACTAATCTGAAACGTTTTGTTTTCCTCGATCCAACTCAGTATTAGGTCTTTCTAGATCTATATAAATGAATCTTAACGTCAATTTAATCCATTTCATACTCAATTTAATTCAATTTACATCCTAGGAATAATTACCATTTTGCCCCTATACTTTTCATAAATGACGATTTCGTCCCTAGGATCAGAAAATGAAATTCATGCAATTTAATCCTTATTCCGAGCCTAGTCGATTTTTACATGTTTTTAATAAAATCCAGTGAATTTCACAAAAATTATAATTTTTCCATGGGTTTTACCATTTTTAAATTTAGTCCCTAAATCATAATTTCATCAAAATTCTCTTTGTAAAAGTTGTTTATCTATCAACAACCTTTCATTTTCTACCATAAATTTCAAAATTTCAGTATATTCATCCACGGAAAAATTTCTATACTTTGATATCTTTACAAATTAATCCCCAAAATAGATAGATTAAGCTATTTCGATCTAAAAAATATAATAAATACTAAAAACGGGACAAGATTACTTACCCAATTAAGCCAAGAAAGCTTGCTTTCTCTTTCCTAGGGTTTCTATGTGTTTTTGGGGAAGATGATGAAAATAAGACGATATTTTTTATTTACTTTAGTTATCATCTTTTGATTTTTCCACTTTCTAATTTAGTCCTTTTCTTTTTCTAATTTTCCATGGATGATTCATCATAAATATCTACTAACTTTTTTTAATGGTCTAATTACCATATAAGGACCTCAAGTTTTGAATTCTATAGCTATTTAATCCTTCTAGCTACTAGAATTCAACTTTTGCATTTGATGTAATTTGGTTCTTTTTATAATTAATCATGAAATCAGTAAAATTTTCTTATCGAAATTTTCATACATCTTTCCTATCATAATACAGACCATGCAATAATATTAAAATAAATTTTCATTATGACTCAAATTTGTGGTCCCGAAACCACTGTTCTGATTTCACTGAAAATGGGCTGTTACACGTGTAACTCTCTAACTTGAGTCACACGGCCAACCACACGCCCGTGTGCTAGGCCGTGTGTAAAAACCTGGGCATTTTGTTTTGAAATTTTAAGGTGCAGGGGACACATGACCATACCACACGCCTATGTGCCAGGCTGTGTGTCACACACGACTGAGACACATGTTCGTGTCTCTGCCCATGTGGACGAAAATAGGCCATTTTAAAGCCACTTTTCTCACTCTTTTGATATCAACTTATCCACAACATTTCAATACATCAAATGGCCCCAATCAAATAATCAACACAAGCCAAAAATCATGTTTTAAACATAATATATCATCACAAACTCAATAACCTAAACTTACAAAAATAACTTTATTCATTGATTTACCAAAATCTACTACTAAATACATGCATACTAACATGTGTGTGTGTGTGTGTGTGTGTGTGTGTGTGTGTGTGTGTGTGTGTGTGTGTCATTCATAACCATACTTCAAATTTAGCTCTTTTTCAATCCAGCCCTATACATGCCATATAAACCATAAAATGTATAACACAATCTACCAGAGCAAACTGGATAGTGTGGCTCGATGTGTTGATCCAATCCTCCGAACTTCTTGAAAATCTACAAAAAAACATTAAACGACACAGTAAATTTAATGAAGCTTAGTAAGTTTGTTGTTAGTAAGTTTGTCGGCTTTGAATATAAATCTTACCGAACATACTATAATAATTCATTTAGGTAAATCAGTTTACAAACATTTCCTGCCAATCACAACTTTGATTGATGAATTCACTTATTTGAGCTTAATATCAATAATAACTTTAATTCTTTCACATTAATTCCATATGGCACTTACCAATCATTTTCAAATCAAAGAACGTCTTACAGATTTGAGTACATCACAAACAGAAGCCCGAAGGCTGCACTGAAGTATATAAGTGCTAAACAAAAACTTGTAAGGGTTAAATGGAAGCTCATAGGAGCTGAACAAAAACCCATAAGGGTTAATCTGAAGCTCAAAAGAGCTGAACTAAAATCCATTAGGGTTAAACAAAAACTCATATGAGTTAACTGAAACTCATGAAAGCTAAATGGAAAGCAAACACAGAAGTTCGCAAAAAATGTTGAACCTCGATTTACTTGGGTAATTTACCGTCAATTCCTCTTTTGCACTGAACGACTGTACTCAATCCCGCATCCCGTTCACTTCGAAATTCACTTCAATTTAGTGATTTTAACAATAATTTGATTTTCAACAAATAACATGAATAATTACATAATATCATTCATCAATTTAACATTTAACATTAAAGTTTAACCATACGAACTTACCTGGGCTAAATTGTAAGTTTGTAGTAGTTAGGGACTATTCTGCTAAATTCCCTTTTTCTTATTGATCTACGGGCTCTAGATCTAAAAAATATATAAAATTACTCATTCATTAGCACATATTTAAATTCTAATTCACTTCACAATTTATATCCCTCAATTTCCAAAATTGCACAATTACCCAAATTTTTACAATTTTTGCAATTTATTCTCTCACCAATTATCCTATCAATTGAGTAATTTTTTCTTAATTGAAAATTTATCTAAATATTCTAAGCTATCATACAGCCTTTGATAAACATTATTTATTAAAGAAACCATAATATCTAATCTTTTTCACAATTTGGTCCTAAAATCAATTTCAATTGAAATTACTTGATAAAATCATCATATAACAAAATTAAAGCTTCAAATCCATGTTAATTCATCATAAACATTCAACACTCATCATGGTAACTTTCAAAATTATCCATAAAATCAAAAACTAATGAATTAGATAGTTGGACCTAATTGTAAAAGTCTTAAAAATACAAAAAAAGAGCAAGAATTGAACTCGCATGTAGCAAAATATGAAAACAACTTCTTAAGGGTTCTTCAATGGTGTTTTTGGCTGAGAATTATGAAGAAATGTCTAGATATTCAATTAAATCATATTTTTAACTATTAAGTTTTATTTCATTTCCAATTTTACCCCTTGTTCACACTAATTTCATGATATTTCTACTCATGCCGTTCAGCCTCTTATTTTAGGCTTATTTACCCTTCAAGTCCTTCCTCACTTAACATTTAGGCTATTTTATCACTTTAGCAAGTTTTACACCTTTTCCAATTTAGTTCTTTTCATTTAATTAACTATCAACGCGTTAAAATTTTCTAGCGAAACTTTAATACTAACTGAAACACCCCAAACCCGGCCCACGAGCCTTGACCAGATTTGGTATGTTCCTTAGGAAAAACCGGTTCAAATTCTTTTGTTACTTAGGAAAACTTGTGTGTTTTGAAAGAAAGATTGTGTTGGGTCGGGCTTGAGTTGAAAACAGGTTCATTTTATATTGAAATCCCTTTATTTACGGTAACAAAACATTTAGGGTTTAGTTTAGAAGAAATTTACTTAAACTTTAATAGATAAAGATTCATAAACATAATAAATAAAAATAAATGTAAAATGGTTCAACTATGGCCTTATTACATCAAATAATTTCCAAACTTTAAATTCGAAGTAATTAAAATATAAAAGCCCAAAATTAAATAAAATTCAAGCTGAGCATGGCCACCATAATCTCCTGCCGACCCAGTCCATCACTGTTCGTCACCTGAAACATGTTCCCACAACGGGGTGAGTCAACAGACTCAATGTGTACACAACACTAAGTCCAAATATAATCAGGTATAACAAATAATACACATTCATATCATAGTATACAATTAATGATGCATTCCCAACCCAAGCCTAATTAGCCATCCGCTACACTTCCCCGTACCAACCTGCACACCGTGGGGACTACTAAGTCAACCCTCCATCCGCTACACACCATCGAAGGCAGTCGCTGCAGTCGACGTGCTCATCGCCCTTATAATTTTGTGGTCTTAGGTCACCACATTTAGATCTCGTGGTCTTAGGTCACCATATTCAGTTATCGTGGTCTTAGATCACCACATTCAGATATGGTGGTCTTAGGTCACTACATTCACTTCCCTTTTTCAATAACCCATATGCCCCATATCATACATATTATGCATTAACATGCCAAATTTCATATTCTTATCATTGTTCTCATGTTACATCTAACATGTATTCATAATCCTAGTATGAGTAGGAAACGTACCTGAGTACTGTGTACCATTGCATGGTACTTTAGCCATACTTTTCACATTCTTAACATTACATACATATATTTATTAATCATTGCCATAAAACTTATTAAGAAATAGTGTGGGGTACACACCTGATTAACTTATCGCTTTCACTGAGATTCCCGAAAATCTGATCTAATGCTTTAGATCTTCAATACCTATATTCGGCCATTACTAGGCATATTAGCAAAACCCTATTCGTTTATGTAACCAAATCCTGAAGGATTAACACACTTAATCCTTACCTTCCTGTCGATCAAAACCCGAAACTTCGTAGAGTTCCTCCTGGTAATCGGCCAAGCACTAGATTACTTCACGGGTTAGTTTCGGCTTTTTAAACAAATAGAAATAGATCTAGATCATGGTTATAGCCTTGGTCGATTGTACATATGTACTTACCTTTATGATTTGAAATCCCGAAACCTTGTGTACCACTGTCGACTGCCCCTACACATCCATAGTTAGTTTCGGCCCTTTACACAAAAATCTATTAGAATGGCCTATGGCCGAATACATGCCTTACCTTTAAATCTTAGAAATCCCGAAACCTTCCTCCTTGTAATCGACAGTCACAGAATCCCGAAGCTTTCCTTCAAAGTTTCGGCCAACATGTATATGGCATTAGAATCTTGACTTTCGGTTTAAAGAAGAAAGGAAATAATAGCAATAGATCCTTACCCTTACTTGAAGAAGTCGACAGCACCAAAGCTTGAAGTCCCAAAGAGTTTTGGCTCTTGCTTAAAGAATCAATTCGGCTCCTAAATGATGGGAGAGCATTCGGCTATGGCCACCACACAGGGGATTCGGCTTGAATAAGGAAAAGAGAAGAGATGGTGTTAAGGTTTGAAGAATCGGCAATGGTGGATAATGAGGAAGTAGATTTCGGCTTTGGCAAAAATAAAAGAAGACGAACAAAGCTCTAGGAAATTCGGCAGAGAGAGGAGAATTTGCTTAAGAATTTCAGCAAAGGAGGAGTGAATGAATGAATGGCCTCTTTTCCTCTAGTAGCCGAAATTACTAGCTAGAGTCCCCTACTTGGCCACCACTCTCCCTTATTCTGATAGCTTTATCCCTTGAATTATCCCTTTATTCAAATTAAAAGAATTTAATCCCACAATTATCTCTTGAAAAAAAAAGATAAATAAATCCCTTATTTATCCACTAATTATAAAAGAATAAAATCTCCTAATTTATAGCCTTGTGCCGTCCCTTGCTACTAATCCCTGCTGAAAAATAAAACTTTTATTTTGCTTCCCCTGCAGCTCGAACCTTGGCCCAATACTCCTGTATGTGGCGCCATTTCCAGAGGCCCTAAGTGGCATCTCCAAGCCACTTTTCCAAGTCCGTTTGTGTGTCATATTTCACATATATTTTTTCTTAAGGCCACCTTGCCTTAGTTTCCTCTTTTAGACTTTAAAAATCAACATTTCCTAAGTCATTTCCTTACATTTCCAAGTTTCCAAAAAACGTTCATTTTCCTCTTTTAAACCTAACATTTCCATACATTTCCAGGTTTCCAAAAATGTTCAAAATATATTCATAACACATAAGACATGTCATTTCGTACAATAAAATCGAAAATGCATAGGCCCTTTTCAGGATGTTACAGTTCTACCCCCTTTAAAAAAAATTTCATCCTCGAAATTTCCTAGCTAAAATAATTGAGGGTATTACTGTCGCATTGCCTCTTCTGGCTCCCACGAAGCTTTTTTCGATCCATGATTGTGCCACAACACTTTGACTAGAGGAACTGACTTCCTCCGTAGCACTTTCACATCACGTTCCAATATCTGAATCGGCTTTTCCTCGTAGGATAAGTCTGGCCTTAGCTCCACTTCTTCAACTGGTACTACATGAGATGGATCCGATCGGTAACGATGTAGCATGGATACATGAATACATCGTACATCTGCTGCAACTCTGGTGGCAACTGTAACTGGTATGCCACTGGTCCAATTCGCTTCAACACTCGATAGGGCCCTATAAACCTTAGGCTTTACTTCCCTTTGCGACCAAACCTCATCACCTTCTTCCAAGGCGAGACTTTCAGAAACACTTGATCTCCCACTTCAAACTCTATTTCCTTCCGTTTAAGGTCTGCGTACGACTTCTGCCTATCAGAGGCTTCCTTTAACCGTGCTCGGATTATTTCAACCTTCTCTTCAGTCTCTGCCACTAACTCGGGACCCAAAACTTGACGTTCTCCTAACTCAGTCCAACAAGTAGGAGTTCGGCACTTCCGACCATACAATACTTCATATGGTGCCATCCGGATGCTAGCCTGATAGCTGTTGTTGTAGGCGAACTCTGCTAAAGGCAAATAGTCTTCCCAACTTCCTCGGAAATCTATCACACAGCCTCTCAACATATCCTCCAACACTTGTATAACCCGTTCAGACTGCCCGTCTGATTGTGGATGAAAAGCCGTAGTGAAGTCAAAAAGCCGTAGTGAAGTCTAACTTAGTGCCTAAAGCTTGATAAAGTGCCCTTTAAAATCGAGACGTAAACCTTGGTTCTCTATCGGAGATGATCGATACCTAAAGCTTGATCGGTTATAATGTTTGAGTTGGGATTTAATGAGAAGGCATGAAAGCATTTATGATACACTTAACATATTTGTTACAAGTAAAAAGTGGAAAGGAATGATGAATATGAATTAATTTTAAATGATATTATGTATGTTATTGGTCATATTATTAAGTCAATGTGTTAGACATGATTTAGGAATATTGAGTGTACAAATGTATTGGTTGAAATATTAGTATCGGATTGGTTTCGGTTTAAATTTTCAGGGTTGGCTAGGTTAGTATAAAAGGCTCATATGAAGTTCACACGGCCTGGCACACGGGCGTGTGACCAGACCATGTGATACAAATGGCTAGCACATGGGCGTGTAGTCTGGTTGTGTGTCCCCTACAACTTAAATTTTAGAAACAGAATACCCAGGTTTTAGCACACGGGCAGAGACACGGGCATGTGTCTCAGCCGTGTGAATGACACGGCCTTGAACACGGTGTGCGTCATGACCGTGTGAAAACTACACTAGATTCAAATTGAAAATATATCCACATGGGCTAAGCACACGGGCATGTGGCTTAGCCATGTGAAATTAATTTGTTCATGAACAATAAGTCAGAGAGTTACACGAGCATGTCCTAGTCGTGTGAACCACACGATATGTCAACACGGGCGTCTCATGGAGACATACAGGCGTGCCGCTGACCTACACGGGCGTGTGAGCCCTGCACCTCAGAAAAATTTTAGAAATTTACAAAAAAATTTTGGAGAATTCGAACAAGTCCAGATCAACTCCTAATACGTATTTTGGGCCTCGAGAGTCCATTACAAGAACTTAATGATTAAATTATACTATGTATGTTATTTATTTATGAATTATTCGTAAAATGTCCGATATGTCCGGTAATGCTCCGTAACTCTGTTCTGGCAATGGTTTAGGGTTAGGAATGGTTATAGTTGTTGGTATCAGAGCTATTCAGGTGTAGCCGATTCTCAGGACAAATCGAGTTTAAAAGTGAGTCTAGAGGTACATGCCATGTTGAGTTGAAACTTATTCGGAATTTGGATGCTGACCTATTTATTTGTTTCTGTTTATAGATTAAAAATGTTGGATGAACGAATAAATGATACTGACCAAGAAATGTACACTGGAGACGAAGAATCATACGGATTAGATGAAACTAAATCAATAACACCTAGTATAAACCCGATGAGAAATCAACCCCCTAGAGTAGATAGGGGAAATGTCAGAGATAGGGATGATTCTGATTTATTAAGAGTAATTGCTGATGCCTTACAAAGGGTAGTGGGAACTGCTCCTGCTACGACATTCACACCTACTCCGAGACGAGCCCTAATAAAAGATCAAGAAAATACGGTGCCACTGAATTCTTGGATCTGAAAGGAGTCGATCCATTCACAGCAGAGAATTGGATGGAATCAACTAAAAGAGTTTTGCAACAATTGGAATGTACCCCCCAAAAATGTCTGATCTGTATTGTTTCTCTACTGTAAGGTGAAGCTTATTTATGGTGGGAATCTGTAATTCGATATCTACCAATAGAACAGGTAACATCAGATTTATTTCAGAAAGATTTCCAGAAGAAATATGTCAGGGAATTATATATTGAAGACAAAAAGCAAGAATTTTTTAATGTTGAAACAATGTGATCTATCAGTGGTAGACTATGAATGGGAATTTTCTAGACTCAGTCGATATGCTTCAGAGTTTATATCGAAAGAGGATGATAGTTGTAAGCGGTTCCTACGAGGTTTAAGAGATGAAATCAGGGTATAGCTAGTATTCTATCGAATTACAGAGTTTGTAGACTTGGTCGAGAGAGCAAAGATGGTAGAGCAAGTTTTGGGTTTGGATAAAAAGCCTGAAATTACTAGATCAACCGGGAAACGAGCTAGAACTACTAGTTCAAATCCTCTACCAAAAAGATCCAGAGAATCCCAGGCGTGTCATGGAGACACACGGGCGTGTCCCTAACCTACACGGGCGTGTGAGCCCTGCACCTTGGAAAAATTTTAGAAATTCACAAAAAAATTTTGGAGCATTCGAGCAAGTCTCGATCCACTCCTAATATGTGTTTTGGGCCTCGAGGGTACATTACAGAGACTTAATGATTAAATTATATTATGTATGTTATTTATTTATTAATTATTCGTAAATTGTCTAATATATATGGTAATGCTTCGTAACCCTGTTTCGGCGGCAGTTTAAGGTTAGGGGGTGTTACAGACACTCCGTAAATATTTATAAAAATATTTACAACTCGATTTATGACATTGAGGTCTCGATACCTCGTTTTCGAGACCACTTAACCTAATAAATTCTTATAAAACATAGATCACTATTTCAAAAGTCTTCCTAAAATCACATTTGACTCATAAATACTAAATATTAAAATTTTTGAACTCGTCGGATTTAGTGGTCTCAAACTGTAACGCCCCAAAATTTTTATTTTTTCTTTTGTGAAAGTGTGACACAAATGTGTATCTGCTTCAGTGGTTAAGTGCTCTGGGTGTGTCTGAGAGGTCTTGAGTTCAAGCCTTATATTTGGTAAATTTTTGGAATTTTTCTGACTTAAGCCTTTTACTTGCTCTATGGGCTTATACTGAATTAATTGTAAAATCATATCAAAATGAGCCTGCTAGTTTGAGTGGTAAGAGAGTCTGTATAACAACTCAATTTTGGCTCTAGTCAGAACAATATTTTTGGGACCACAAATCTGACGAAGAAAATTTTATTTTTATTATTATTTTATGGTCTATAGTTTTATGAAATGATTTCGTGAAAATTTCATTCGAAAATTTTGACGTTTAGGCACTCAATGTAGTTAAAGGGACTAAATTCCAAAAAGTACAAAAATTGAGTTCTATATGTTAAAGGTGTCCAATTGCTATGAGATCTTAAATTAGAGGTCCTTAAATGGTAATTAGACCATTATACTAGTATGGACATGGATAGGCGAAATTTTGAAGTTTTTCATTAAGGGAATTTGTAACACCCGAAACCCGGCGTGCACGTTATGGCCGAATCTGGCGATGTCACATTGAAGTGTTTTTCATAAAACAAGTTGTTATTAAATAAAAACCCTCTTTTCTATTAGTCCTCTTTTTATTACCTTTCATTGATTCTAAGATGTGTCCTTCATTTCCAAAACGTGAATCATTATCAAAAAGTTATTTATTTTCAGAACGTTATTAATTTTCAAAACGTCACTTATCGCGGAAGCTTTAAAAATACTTTGCGTATTCGTGTGCAATTTATTAAAAAGGTTTGATTTTTGAAAACTCGATTGTCCCTACTACTAGCAGTTATAAATCAAAACAATAAAATCCCAAATAATCCATGAAAACCCAAAGAGGCCATTATTACAATAAATACCCCAACATAAAATCAAAATTATAATTAATTACTAAAATAGTATGAAATGAGTCGTGTGGTCACCGTTGAGTTCTCCACTGCACCGATCCACCTATGTCTGGGGATTACCTGTACAGATAAAATAGATGGGTGAGTTTACGAAAACTCAGTGTGTAATCCCATATAAAACAACCAGACAGAAAGCAATCACAATCTGGGCCTAAGCCCATTTCAGTAACGATTTCAGTTTCAGTTAGGGCCTTAGCCCATTACAATATCAATATCAGTTCGAGCTTTAGCCCATCTAAGTAACAGTAACGATAACCAATATGAAATTAGGAAATCCTACCCAACCAGCCTCTACACTCCATCTCAGTCCAAACCTACACTCCATGTAGGGATATAATCAACCCACCCATCCCTACACTCCAAGTAGTACGGTTGCGGCACTAAAGCAGTAGTTTGCAGTTGAGCTATAGTAAATTAGGCTCGAGGCCTTTCAGTACACTTCATCTGAACAAAATAAACCCCCAACCCAATGCAATGCAATATGTAAATATAACATGCTATAACAGAATATCATACATGTAGTCAGGGCATATAGTATCAAATCAGTGGAACATCATCATGCTTATTCATATCAGTCATACAATCAATTCAGTCAATTAGGGTTTAGGTATGCTTACCAACCCTACAGTAGGTCCACAGTCGACTCGGGTGACCCGTGCAACCTGAGCAGTCAAATAGTGAAAATGGGCCCAGATAGACCAAAATGGCCTTGGCCGTGTAGATCACATGGCCTGGCCCAATAATTCCACACGCCCTGTGGTTCACCTGTGTAGGGCCTACACGTCCGTGTAGCCCATGCTACCCAATTCGGCCTAGCCCATGAATCGCACATGGCCAGACTCGAAGATCACACACTCGTGTTGGTTTACGGCTTACACACACCTGACGATCATGACGCTAAATGCATCGCATCGACTTTTCACGTTTTTTAGATTTTTACCGATTTCTATTTTCAAAGTCGTGTTTACACACATGGTATTGGTTCGAAGGTAGCACAACCACGAGTACTCAAGCACCTATTATTTTCCATTAACACATCAATTAAGTTATTGGCCGATAACTTCAACGAAGTCGCACACTTACAAATACATTACCTTGAAAGAACGATGGTAATTCCTCACTTCTTCAGCACCGAACGAACCTCCTTAGTTAATTATCGATTAGCTATACATGATTTAAGCCTCCATTAGAAAACGATTCATCAATCTAAAACAGTTTCCACTCTTACCAACCTTACCTAAAATGCACAAAAGCATCGATATAACGAGACGCGGTGACTGAGAATTTGATGACGAGTCAAATACCAAATTGGGCAGCAAGTAAAAGGAAAAGTATAGTAGAGAGGGAAAAGATCAACAGAAATTCGGCCAAGGGGAACAGAGAAGAAACGAACGTCGATTTCCCATTTTTAGAGAGAAATTGAAACTTTGGAGTGGAAAAGAACAAAAATTCAACAGCAATCATAAAAAGGAGACCAAAAAATAATAGGGAAGATTTGGCAGAGGTTTACGGAGAGAAGAAGAAGAAAAAGGATTGCATGAATAAAATATAAAAAAAGAAAAAGATGAATATGAAGTGATAGAAAGTAGAAAATCGGTGGCGAAGGGAAGAGTTTGGGCAGCAAACAAATTCGACAAAGAAACTATAGGTAGAGAAGGAAAAAAAAACTATCAGGAAAGAAAATTTAGGAGAATGAGGAAGAGTAGCTGAATTTCCACTACCAATTTCGGTTCTATCACAACTCCACCCTCCACATTTTCCCCATATCACTCCAACATAATCCCCTCAACCACCGAATTCAAATCCCACCCAAACTCTGCAGAATTTTAATTAAACACAACTCTTCCACGGCCAAGCAGTAAAAATAAATCCCATTTGAATGCGCAAAGATCTGAACCCCAGACCCCTAGCCACTTAACACTCCACTTAACCACTAGACCAGTAAGCCCATTCTGACATATTTTACCATCATTTATTTATAAGCCTACTGATTAGAGATAAGGGTTTATTCAATTGAAAACAAAATTTTTTCCCAAGCTAAGGCTTGAACTTGGGACCTCTCAGACACTTCCTAGGACACTTAACCACTGAAGTAGACATGTATTTATGTCACAAACATACGAAAATAAATATCTAAGGGATTTTTGGGGCGTTACAGAATTTTATTCATTTGGATAATAAAGATAAATTAAAACAAATAACAGATGTCATCTTCTTCAAATTAGTCCCCATGGCTGAAATTTACAAGGAGAAGACATAGCTAGGGTTTGTTCATCTTCCAAGCTCAATTATAAGTCCGTTCTTGCCCCCTTTTTTAACAATTTTTGTATGTTTGAGATCGTTGTAGCTTGATTTAGCTATTTCAAGGACTAATTTGAAAGAAAGGTGAAGTTTAAAATTTTACCCATGTTGAATATGTGTGTATTTGGATGTTTGATGTGGTAGAAAATGCATGTTTGTTGTTTGTTAAATGACTTTTGCTAAGTGATTTTTAGTAAAAATGTCAAAAAGGACTTATTTGTAAAACTTTATAAAATGAGTAGAAAAATGTGAATAAATGGAAAATATGGGCTGTAATGATTATGAAAGTGGTTCGGCTAGACTTGGGTTTTGAAGAAATTGAATGAAATTCATTTTACGAGCCTAGGGACTAAAATGTAAAATGTTAAAAGTTTAGGGGCAAAAATATAATTTTTTTCATAGTGTGTTTTTGGGCTGAAATGAATAATGTGATGACTAAATGAGATGAATTTGGTATTTTAGATCAAGAAAAACAAAGTTCGAGTCTAGATCGGGGGAAAACCAATGTGTTTAACGATTTGGTCCATTTTCGCTATTTTTGTACCGAGGTTAGTTAGTATGTAAATAATGCATTGTTATATTTATGTTTTAAATGCTTTAATATTGTATGAATTGGGATTGATTCTTTGGACATATTCGGCAAAGATTCGACAAATGAGAAATCCCAGTTGAACCTTAGGAACAAAATAGGATACTAGTGACATGTCATTAAGAACCCATGTGTATATGTGATTATGTGATCCGGGTGCTGGTCTTGTACGTACTACCAGTGGCTGGGTAGTCCGACATGTGTTGCAGAAAGTTGATAGCTTGTGTGAGCAACATTGTGTAGCTACGTCTTGACTGACAGCTTGTGTGAGCAGGCCGGTGAATAGCTCGAAAGCGAGCCTATATGTATTATGAGATATGAGGTAGCTTTAGCTACATATATGGAACTTACGTGCAAGATTTTTTGAGTATCTGTTAATATTCTGAGTGTTCAATGGGAATTTCAAAGTTGTGAAAGGATATGGCTACGATGTGAGTTGGTATAGGTATGCACGTAAAACTCATAAGTAATGAGCTCGATATGTGATGAACCCTTGGTAAGAATTTGATTGAGTAAGTTGTGCTTATGAAGCTTAAATGACATTTATGTTGATATATGTTAAGCTATTCATATGATGAACTATTAGTAAGAATGAGATTGAGTAAGTTATACTCATGAAGTTTAATGACATTTATGTTGATATATTTTATGTTATTTATATGATAAGCTATTGGTGAGAATGTAATTGAGTAAGTTGTGTTTAAGAAGTTTTAGTGACATTTATGTTAATATATGTTAAGTTAATTATATGTCAAATGTATGAATAATGTTTTGTATTACTTGCATATGAACTTACTAAGCTATATAGCTTACCCCCCTTTTCTTTCCTTTATCTTATAGTGTTACCAAGTTAGCTTGGGATCGGAGATCGTCAGAGATTCACATCACACTATCAAACCCTCTCGTTTTGGGTATTGATGATCTTAGTATTTTGAAAGTGTGGCATGTATAGGGACTTAGTTATTTTGTTATATGTGTCATTATGATTGTAGCCAATGTGTTGGCTTGTAATTGTCAAAGGCTTGTTTTGATATTTGGCCATGTAGATTGGCTTATTTGCGCTATCATGATTGTACGCCTAAGTATAGATATATACATATATATGTGTGTGTGTGTGTGTGTGCTAATTTCTTTGGTGATATGTTCATGGTATACTTGGTGAATGATAGAAATTTGATTTATGACATGAATGTGAAATGTTAGGCAATGTGGTTATTTGATGAGATGATAAAGTGGTGTACAATTAGGTATCTTGAAAGTAGTCAATTGTGGCTTACTACATGTTATTAGTATGATAGATTTTGATATTGTATTGGCATGTGTTGGTCATAATTGTGGATGTTTTGGTTGCCTAAGCATGTTATGTTATGTGCCTTTGAATTGGTGTAAGTGTACGTGTGAATAAGGCTAGCAAATGGCTTGGTAAATAACCTTTATTTTGCCCACACGGGTAGACACATGGGCATGTGTCTAGGCCGATGTGATTCGAGTGTATGTCCCCTGCACCTTAATTTTGAGAAACAGAATGTATAGAATTGAGCACACAGGCAAAGACAAGAGTGTTTGTCTAAGCCATGTGTGCTACACGGCCTAGCACACAAGCGTGTGGCACAAGTTAGAGAGCACCCTAAATCAAACACTGTCTGAAGCACAGGCGTGTCCCAGGGTCACACAGGCGTGTCCCTTGGACCACACGGGCGTGTGAGCCCTGCAGTTAGCAAAAATTTTCCAAGTTTTATAAAAAATCCCTAAGTTCTCGGTTTAGTCCCGAACTACTTCCAATACATGTTTTGGGCCTCGCAGGCTTGTATTAGGAACATTATATTGAATATGAATGGTTTTAATTTGGATGCCAATTTTATGATTCGATTCGTATGAATATTTGTGTTGTATGTTCGATAATGCCTCGTACTCTATTCTGACGTTGAATACGAGTAAAGGGTGTTACAATGTGTAGTGTGGAGGTCCTGTGTTCGAATCCCCACGCAAGCAAGGGAGTTTATTTTTGCTCGGTTAATTGGAAGAGTTTCAGTAGAGTTGGGTTTCTGTGCAGTTAGGTGGTAGTGGGGAGTAATATGAGGGATTTGGGAGTTATCAAATATTTTTAATTCTTATTTTTATTATTTTACTTTATTTTTCCAAAATTTTTCTCTCCTGCAAAGAATAATCACATCAAAAATTTCTTTTGTTTCCCCTGTAACAGCTCAAACCCGGCCCACAAGCCCTGACCAGATCTGGTATGTCACGGAGTAAAAATGTTTTGAAAGATTTTGATTAATAGTAGAAATCTGAAAAGTATTGTTGAAGTTATAAAACGGTGTTTACTAAAACTCAGATGGGTTGATTTGATAAACACGATTTAGTTGAAACCTTTTTCTTTTGAAACCATTTGATCATTTAAATTTTTAGAACCATCAGAGTTATTGTTAACTTAGAAAATTTTGCTACCCGATGGTAACATCTTTGAAAACGCGTACAAGTACAAATTTTGGAAACGTTACTATTAACCGATTTACTTAACAGTTTATAAGTTCATTACAAATAAAGTAAAAGCAACTACTCAAACATCCAAAATAATAACTAGCGGCCATATTACAAACCAAACCAAAATTTAGTAAATAACAAACTTTAACGATGCGAAATAAAATTTCAAATCCAAGGAACAAGCATGGCCGCCTCGAGTCCTCTCCGGCTCCATCTCCACGATCTACTCACCTGCAAAATGATATGGGAAGGGGTGAGTCACCAAGACTTAGTGTATAAATCCCCAACCCGAAAATGCAACTCATACACAAGATATTAGTAAAATATGCAAACATGCAACCCGAGCTAGCCATCCATACTCCTTTTTCTACACCGTGTGGTCAAAACCACTGGTGGTCAAAACCACTGGTGACCGAAGTCACAAATATATCAAGTGATGGGGCCAACCCATCGTGTGGTCAAAACCACTGATGACCATAGGTCACAAATATCAACATGTGGTCAAAACCACTGGTGGTACCAAACCACTGGGACTTAGTCACAAATCATATCAACGGTGTGGTCAAAACCACTGGTGGTCAAAACCACTGGTGACCGAAGTCACAAATAAATCTGATGGGGCCCACCCATCGTGTGGTCAAAACCACTAGTGACAGTCCATAGAGATCATCTCCCTCCTCTCATCAATCCCACCATCATCATGCTCACATAACAGTATCATGATCCCATATATCATGCATTTATGTATATCATATCATTTAACAGCATGTGATAGCATACACGAACATATATTGTAGATCACGTAATAGGGAGCTTACCCAGGATCCAAGCTTATGCCCACAAGGCAAAATTTACTACACGAGAGGTTATGCAGCAACATTTTAAACAATCTATACTAATAAAGTGTGTAAGAGTTTACACACCTATTTAACCGAAGATCTAAAGAGAAATCCCGAATCTATCACAGAAATCCGAAATGTGGGCCTTTACTCCTCCAACGCGATTTGAAATCCCGAAAGCCTCAGTTTTCCTGAGCCGATTAACCCCGAAATCCCGAAGTTGTCACTTGACTTGTCGAGATCCCTACCAAAACATTTGTTAGAATCGGCATGCATACTTATATCCATGATTAAAGCCCTTGGCCGAATGGCATAATGCCTTACCTCGAAGAATAGATTCCCGAGAGGCTCCTCTAGCTTATTGGTGTCTACTACACTCAAAAATTACATATTAAGACACTCACGCATATTCGGCCAATCATTACTAAGACTTGGATGCTAGCATTCGGCACATTAAAATAAAGGACCAAAAACTGATTGCTAGGATAGAGAACTTACCACTACAAGCTCGCGAAGACTACCAGAAAAAGAGTTTCGGCCATAGCAATATGTATGAGAGAAAGAGGGGTTGATTAGAGAGAAAAGTGCTCTAGAACAAAGAAACAAAAATGCCAAAACTTCACTCATGTACATACGGCTCCCTCCACCCCTTCACTTGGCCGAAAATGCCACACAATGAGCCCTTCATTCGGCCACATCTCTCTCTCTTTTTTCGGCCAAGAGGAATTTGGAAAGAAAAGAAGAACACAAAGATGAATTTTGGCACCTCCCTTTTTGACTTGAAAACTGAAATGAAGGTCCCTAGAGAATGCTTCACATTCGGCCATGCTCCTTTTTTTTTGTGATAATTTCATCACCCAAAAACAAAATATTGTTTATTCACTTACCCATCACTACCCCATCACCATTTAAAAAAATTAAAACTTTGTTTAACAAAGTTCCCATCACCAACCCATCTTCCATTAAAATAATAAAATAAAAATAAAAATAAACCCCATACTTTCAACAACTTTTGAAAGCAACCCAATTTGTTTTCTTCAGCCCCTAGGTGCCGTGCCCATGCGCAGACCACCCTCACGCCAGCAAAAGGAAAAATTAAACCTCCAATCTTGCGCCTCAGGTCTCGAACCCGAGACTGTAAGGCATCCCAATGCGGCGCCTTAGCCACTCGGCCAAGTGTGTCTTTGTGACATAAACCCGTCAAAATTTTCTTTAAGGGTTCCCTTGTCTCAACGCCAAAACCAAAATAAGAGCGCCCAACTGCTGCTCCCACTCTTCGAACTCGAGACCTGCTGGAGCTTCACTGCAGGTAACGCCCCAGCCAACTCCACCAGACCGACTTTCATGTCCATCAATGCTCACAAATTCCTTTTGAAGCCTCCTTAGCCCCCTTCCTTTTTAGCGCCTAAAACCCAAAAATTAAAACACTCCCAGCGTGACTCGAACTTGAGTCCAAACGCCCCCAGGCCCTTAAGTGGCGCTCCCAAGCCACTTTGCCAGGCCGACTTTCATGCCATAACCTTGTCAAAAATATTTTTAAACCCTCCTTCACCTAGCTCTCCTTCAACGCCAAAAATAAAAACTCCCCAACGCGATTCCTGGGGTTCGAACCCCTACCTTGCCGCACCATTCAAGCACCCTAGGTAGCGTCCCGACCATTCTACTAACTGCTTCCTTGTGGCAAGCTACTTCAAAAATTTTTCTTAACCCCTATCTCATATTGCTTCCTCCTCTAAAGCACTAAAAGGAATTTTAGCCCTAAACCCGACCTAACCCGGGGTTATGACCAGACCCTAAAACAACCGTAACATATGCATTTCTTCAGACAATTACTTAAAAATAAAATAAAACACAAACAACCCCTAATTCGGGATGTTACAGTTCTACCCCCTTAAAATAATTTCGTCCTCGAAATTACCTGGATCAGAAGAGTTGGGGGTATTGCTGCCGCATCACATCCTTGGGTTCCCACGTGGCCTCCTTCATACTATGGTTTCGCCATAACACCTTTACCAACGGTACCGTCTTCCTCCTCAGAACTTTGACATCTCGATCCAAAATTTGCACCGGCTCCTCCTCAAAAGCTAAGTTCGCATTCACCTCAATATTCGTAATCGGCACGATGTGTGATGGATCTGATCGATAGCGCCTAAGCATTGACACATGGAAGACGTCATGAATTTGACTTAATTCTGTAGACAATTCGAGCTGGTAAGCTACTGGTCCCACACGTTTCAACACTGTGTACGGCCCGATGAACCTAGGGCTTAGCTTGCCCTTTCGGCTAAACCTCAGCACCTTTTTCCAAGGTGATACCTTCAAGAAGACCTTATCACCCACTGCATACTCCACATCCCGGCACTTAAGATCAGCGTAGGATTTCTGCCTGTCCGATGCCTCCTTCAGACGAGTCTGAATTACCCTAACCTTATCTTCCGTTTCTGCCAGCAACTCTAGACCCAACATCTGAGCTCACTCAGTTCTGTCCAATAGGTAGGAGTACGGCATTTCCGACCATACAGCGCCTCATACAGTGCCATCTGAATACTCGCTTGATAACTGTTGTTATAAACGAATTCTGCCAAAGGTAGGTACTCCTCCCAACTACCATGGAAGTCCAAAACATATCCCTATAAATATCTTCCAAAACCTGGATTACTCTCTTAGATTGTCCATCAGACTGTGGATGAAAAGCCGTGCTGAAATTCAACTTCGTACCCAACGCCTGATGTAAGGCCTTCCAGAATCTTGACGTGAACTGGGGATCTCTATTTGAGATAATGGACACAGACACTCTATCCAACCGCATTATCTCAGCTATATACAACTTGGCTAACCTTTGAAGCGAGTAGTCAACCCTTACCGGTATGAAATGGGCCGATTTAGTTACCCGATCTACTATCACCCATATTGAGTCTTTTTTACTGGGCGTAAGGGGAAGCCCACTCACGAAATCCATCGTAATCCCCTCCCACTTCCACTGTGGGATCTTTACCGGCTGTAATAGCCCTGATGGCAACTGATGCTCAGCCTTAACTTGCTGGCATGTCAGACACTTGTCTACTAACTCGGTTACTTCCCGCTTAAGACTCGGCCACCAAAACTGCTCCCTTAAATCCCGATACATCTTGCTGCCTCCAGGATGCATAGCGTACGGGCTGCTATAAGCTTCTTTAAGGATACGCTGCCTCAAATCATCATCCTTAGGCATACATACTCTTCCCTGAAAATACAACACTCCATCACTACCTAAGCTGAAACTTTCGGCCTCACCACTCTGTGTTTCCAACCTCCGAGTACTCAAAACTTCGTCAGTCAACTGCCTCTCTTTAACCTCATTGATCCAAGACGGTTTTACTCGCAATTCCGCCAGAAGACTACCATCCTCATAGAGACTTAGGTGAGCAAACATTGCTCACAATTCTGCTACCACTTTACGACTCAAAGCATCAGCGACTACGTTAGCCTTGCCTGGATGGTATTCGATAGAGCAATTGTAGTCCTTCAGCAACTCAATCCACCTCCGCTGCCTCAGATTTAAATCTTTTTGGGTCAAGAGGTACTTCAGGCACTTGTGATCCGAGTACACCACTGACTTCTCCCCATACAGATAGTGCCTCCAAATTTTCAAGGCAAACACCACAGCAGCCAGTTCTAAATCATGTGTCGAATAGTTACCTTCGTGAGGCCTCAACTGCCGTGACGCATAAGCGACCACCTTTCCTTCTTGCATCAACACACACCCTAAACCAGTATGCGATGCATCACAATACACAGTAAATTCCTTTCCTGTCTTAGGCTGAGTCAAGACTGGTGCTTCTGTCAAAAACTTCTTTAATTTGTCGAAACTCTTTTGCTGCTTCTTAAACCACACAAACGGGACTCCTTTTCTCAACAACTTGGTCAACAGGGCTGCGATTAAGGAGAAATTTTCCACGAACCTTCTGTAATATCCTGCCAACCCCAGAAAACTTCGAATTTTCGTAACCGACTTTGGTGGTTTCCACTCCAATACTGCCTCAATCTTGCTAGGATCTACCTTGATTCCCTCAGCTGAAACAACATGCCCTAGGAAAGTTACCTCCTTAAGCCAGAACTCACACTTGCTGAATTTGGCGTACAACTGTTTCTCCCTTAGCACTTGCAAAACCACATGAAGGTGTGCGTCATGCTCCTCTTCAGACTTCGAGTACACCAAAATGTCGTCTATAAACACTACGACGAACTGATCCAGATAGAGCTGGAAAACCCGGTTCATCAAGTCCATAAACGCGGCTGGTGTATTCGTTAACCCAAAAGGCATTACCAGAAACTCGTAGTGCCCATACCGAGTACGGAATGCCGTCTTTTAGATATCCACTTCCTTTACCTTAAGCTGATGATACCCCGATCTAAGATCGATCTTAGAGAAAACTGATGCACCCTTGAGTTGATCAAACAAATCATCAATCCTGGGCAAAGGATACCTGTTCTTTATTGTCAACTTGTTCAGCTGTCGTAGTCTATGCACATCCTCATTGTTACATCCTTCTTCTTGACAAAAAGCACTGGAGCTCCCCAAGGCGATACACTCGGTCGGATGAAACCTCTGTCCAACAACTCCTAGACCTGAGCCTTCAACTCCACTAATTCTTTCGGTGCCATCCGATACGGAGCTATAGATACTGGCGCGGCTCCGGGTAACAAATCTATACCAAACTCAACCTCACGATCAGGAGGTAGACTAGGGAGTTCTTCAGGAAACACATCAACATACTCCCTTACAGTTCGGACATCCCCAATAGCTGCATCCTTAGCTTCCAAAGCACGAACATGTACTACATATGCCTCACAACCCTTCCTAACCATCTTTTCCGCCTTCAATGCAGAAACCAAATTAGATAGGTAATCTCTCCTCTTACCTATCATCACTACCTCATCTCCTTTCACGGTCTTTAACACCATGCGCTTAGCTGCGCAATCCAGGCTAGCTTGATACTTTACTAGCCAATCCATCCCAAGAATCAGATCGAACTCCCTAAACGGTAGTTCCATCAAATCTGCCAAGAACACGACCCCTTGGAGTTCTAGGGGTATATCCCTATAGAGTTTACTTACTTCTACAGAGTAACCTAGAGGGCTTAACACAGTCATCTTCTTAGAAGTAAGCTCAAAGTCTAAGTTCAGAGTTTCCACTACGCTACTAGCAATGTATGAGTGTGTCGAGCCAACATCAATCAAGGTGCTATAGGGTACTCCAAAGATCAAAAACGTACCGGTTATGACGTCCGGTGCGTCGCTCTCCTCTTGACGTCTCGCGGCATAGACCAAACCAGGTTGCCTAGCCTCAGTACCACCGGTACCTCCACTCGATGTCCCACGACCTCTGCCAGTACCATTACCTCCCCTTCCTACACCACGACCTCTCAGCGGCTGTTGGTTATCCCTCCTATTCAGTGGACGTTCCTGACCCTCAGACCTTAGCCTAGCTGCCTTTTTTGGACAGTCTCTAACTCGATATGTCACTGATCCACATTTGAAGCATCCCCGAGTACCATTCCAACACTTTCCCGTGTGAGATTTTCCACACCGAGCACACCGTGGCGGCCATTGAGTATTAGCAGCAGTAGCAGCAGGCCTAGCAGCTTGATCTGACCCACCATACCTTATCCTCTTCATCTGATTCCCAGAAAACCTCGAAGATCCGGAGCTCCTCTTATTCCAGCTCCTATCCTGATTCCTTCTAAAAGACTGTCTTACCCCTTCAGCAACCTTAGCCTTCTCTACTAGAACAGCGAACTCCCGTTCCTATTGCAGAGCTATCATCATCCTCAGCTCATCCCGCAGCCCATCCTCGAATCTGACACAGCGTTCATACTCAGTACTCATAATACCACGAGCATACCTACTCAATCAGAGAAATTCAGCCTCAGACTCTGCCACTGTCTTATTACCCTGAACCAGGTTCAAGAAAGCTTTCCGTTGCGCATCCACGTAGCTAGCTCCTATATATTTCCTCTAGTAGGCTGCCCTAAAGAATTCCCATGTGAGATCCTCCGCTATCGCTCTGTCCTTTACGGTGAGCCACCACTGGTATGACTCATCCCAAAGTAAAGAGATTATACCCTTCAACTTTTCCTCAGCTGAAAAATCCAGGTCATCCATGATCCTCTCAGTTGATTCCAGCCAATACTCCGCAGTACTGGGGGCCACACCTGATACACCTCAGAATATCTCCGCCCCATTCACTCGGAGTTACTCGTGGTCTGATTTACGAGCTCCTGCACCCCTACCGCCCTTGACCATCATCTCAAGAGCTCGCAAAGACACGACTGCGATCATCGACTCGCCTCCTGTCTGATCCTGTTGTCCAACACCAAATGTTTGGGGTGGTGGTGGAGGTAGCATCTCAATATCAGACCCCTGGCCCGACCTAACGGGTTCTGACACAGCCATCCTGCCTCTACCGCGTCCACGACGGCCACGGCCTCTAGAACTCATCTCTTATCGCGCGATTTGTCTTAAAAAGTTTTATGAGTTAGCCATTGTTCCACTGATTATTAGCGAAGAAATTTTATGAACGGAGTTTAAAAGTTGTTCTTTCAATCAAACAAGTTTCAAGTCTTCTATCTTGATTCAAAGATACACATTCACTTATTCCATCACCTATTTGTCCTATTCCTATCCCGGGGGTATTTTCATCATTTGCCCTACAGGAGTACTTTGGTAATAAACTAGGGTAAATTTGTAAATCTTAATAAATCAAGGGTATTTTAAAATTTGTAAAACTTGGGGGTTCCTTTTGGAGAATTTGATTTCCAAATTGGCAGTGTTGCAAAAATTTTAAAATTTAGGGTCATTTTGGTAATTTTGTAAGTTAGGGGCAATTTGGTAAATTTTCCAAAATCATGGCATTTTTTATATTTACAAATTAAGGTTTTTGGGGTACGTTTGTAAAATAAGAAAATTTTTGTTGAATTTGGGGGTAGCTTAGTAGTTTTTGAAACCATGGGCATTTTTGTATTTTTTTACCACTAGGGGTATTTTTGTAATTCCATAAATTAAGATTTTTTTTTTGACCAATTTTTGAAAAGAGTTCTCACGAGTTAAAGGGTAATTTTTAAGAGTTTTAAAACTAGAGTTTTTATAAAAAATACGGCTAGTTCCCTTTCGGGTTTTAGTTATTGGGTTTAGCCTATGAACAAGTCCTCATGGTTAGGGTGAACCGAAGCTACGCACCAGGTAGGATTCCTGCGAAGAGGAGGTAAGTTGCTAGGACTGCTTAAATACCAGGCTCCTCCGGATCCAATCCTAGACATGCGCACAAGGGTTACAACATCCTAGCTCGGCGACTTAGTCATAGGTTTGTTTAATTAGGCAATTAAAAATCTTACGCGATTGTTGGGGTAAACTAGTCCTAGGGTTCACATACCTTTCATACTTTCTACGTTCCATTTCTACCCCTTTACAGATAATCATTCACACAAAGGTTAGAAGTATTTACCCGAGCGGATTGGTGCCGGAGACTCGATGCCATGATGTTTAAAACAACACCATTTTCATAATAATTCACAGAGGCCAATCAAGAAAACATTTTTGGGCCTTGGGCCCCCGCAGCCGAGTTTTGAACCTAGCTCTGATACCAAATTTGTAACACCTCAAACCCAGCCCATGAGCCCTGACCGGATCTGGTATGTCACGGAGTAAAAACGTTTTGAACGATTTTGATTAATAGTAGAAATCTGAAAAGTATTGTTAAAGTTATAAAACGGTGTTTATTAAAACTCAGATGGGTTAATTTGATAAACACGATTTAGTTGAAACCTTTTTCTTTTGAAACCATTTGATCATTTAAATTTTTAGAACCATCAGAGTTATTGTTAACTTAGAAAATTTTGCTACCCGATGGTAACATCTTTGAAAACGCGTACAAGTACAAATTTTGAAAACGTTACTATTAACCGATTTACTTAACAGTTTATAAGTTCATTACAAATAAAGTAAAAGCAACTACTCAAACATCCAAAATAATAACTAGCGGCCATATTACAAACCAAACCAAAATTTAGTAAATAACAAACTTTAACGATGCGAAATAAAATTTCAAATCCAAGGAACAAGCATGGCCGCCTCGAGTCCTCTTCAACTCCATCTCCGCGATCTACTCACCTGCAAAATGATATGGGAAGGGGTGAGTCACCAAGACTCAGTGTATAAATCCCCAACCCGAAAATGCAACTCATACACAAGATATTAGTAAGATATGCAAACATGCAACCCGAGCTAGCCATCCATACTCCTTTTTCTACCCCGTATGGTCAAAACCACTGGTGGTCAAAACCACTGGTGACCGAAGTCACTAATATATCAAGTGATGGGGCCAACCCATCGTGTGGTCAAAACCACTGATGACCATAGGTCACAAATATCAACATGTGGTCAAAACCACTGATGACCATAGGTCACAAATATCAACGTGTGGTCAAAACCACTGGTGGTACCAAACCACTGGGACTTAGTCACAAATCATATCAACGGTGTGGTCAAAACCACTGGTGACAGTCCATAGAGATCACCTCCCTCCTCACATCAATCCCACCATCATCATGCTCACATAGCAGTATCATGATCCCATATATCATGCAGTTATGTATATCATATCATTTAACAGCATGTGATAGCATACACGAACATATATCGTAGATCACGTAATAGGGAGCTTACCCGGGATCCAAGCTTATGCCCACAAGGCAAAATTTACTACACGAGAGGTTATGCAGCAACATTTTAAACAATCTATACTAATAAAGTGTGTAAGAGTTTACACACCTATTTAACCAAAGATCTAAAGAGAAATCCCGAATCTATCACAAAAATCTGAAATGTGGGCCTTTACTCCTCCAACGCGATTTGAAATCCCGAAAGCCTCTGTTTTTCTTAGCCAATTAACCCCGAAATCCAGAAGTTGTCACTTGACTTGTCGAGATCCCTACCAAAACATTTGTTAGAATCGGCATGCATACTTATATCCATGATTAAAGCCCTTGGCTGAATGGCATAATGCCTTACCTCGAAGAATAGATTCCCGAGAGGCTCCTCTCGCTCCTTGGTGTCTACTACACTCAAAAATTACATATTAAGACACTCACGCATATTCGGCCAATCATTACTAAGACTTGGACGCTAGCATTCGGCACATTAAAATAAAGGACCAAAAACCGATTGCTAGGATAGAGAATTTACCACTATAAGCTCGCGAAGACTACCAGAAAAAGAGTTTCGACCATAGCAATATGTATGAGAGAAAGAGGGGTTGATTAGAGAGAAAAGTGCTCTAGAACAAAGAACCCAAAAGTGCCAAAACTTCACTCATGTACATACGGCTCCCTCCACCCCTTCACTTGGCCGAAAATGCCATCACAATGAGCCCTTCATTCGGCCACATCTCTCTCTCTCTTTTTTTGGCCAAGAGGAATTTGGAAAGAAAAGAAGAACACAAAGATGAATTTCAGCACCTCTCTTGTTGACTTGAAAACCGAAATGAAGGTCCCTAGAGAATGCTTCACATTCGGCCATTCTTCTTTTTTTTTTTTGTGATAATTTCATCACCCAAAAACAAAATATTGTTTATTCACTTACCCATCACTACCCCATCACCATATAAAAAAATTAAAACTTTGTTTAACAAAGTTCCCATCACCAACCCATCTTCCATTAAAATAATAAAATAAAAATAAAAATAAACCCCATACTTTCAACAGCATTTGAAAGCAACCCAATTTGTTTTCTTCAACCCCTAGGTGCCGTGCCCATGCGCAGACCACCCTCACACCAGCAAAAGGAAAAATTAAACCTCCAATGCTGCCCCTAGGTCTCAAACCCGAGACCTGCAGAAGGCACCCTAATGCAGCGCCCTTAGCCACTCGGCCAAGGCGTTTTTTGTGACATAAACCCGTCAAAATTTTCTTTAAGGGTTCCCTCGTCTCAACGCCAAAACCAAAATAAGAGCGCCCAACTGCTGCTCCCACTCTTCGAACTCGAGACCTGCTGGAGCTTCACTGCAGGTAATGCCCCAGCCAACTCCACCAGACCGACTTTCATGTCCATCAATGCTCACAAATTCCTTTTGAAGCCTCCTTAGCCCCCTTCCTTTTTAGCGCCTAAAACCCAAAAATTAAAACACTCCCAGCGTGACTCGAACTTGAGTCCAAACGCCCCCAGGCCCTTAAGTGGTGCTCCCAAGCCACTTTGCCAGGCCGACTTTCGTGCCATAACCTTGCCGAAAATATTTTTAAACCCTCCTTCACCTAGCTCTCCTTCAACGCCAAAAATAAAAACTCCCCAACGCGATTCCTGGGGTTCGAACCCCTACCTTGCCGCACCATTCAAGCACCCTAGGTAGCATCCCGACCATTCTACTAACTGCTTCCTTGTGGCAAGCTACTTCAAAAATTTTTCTTAACCCCTATCTCATCTTGTTTCCTCCTCTAAAGCACTAAAAGGAATTTTAGCCCTAAACCCGACCTAACCCAGGGTTATGACCAGACCCTAAAACAACCGTAACATATATATTTCTTCAGACAATCATTTAAAAATAAAATAAAACGCAAACAACCCCTAATTCAGGATGTTACATCCCCTCTCTGACGTTTGTCTTCCATCTCTAAAACTCTATTTGGTATTCTTTCGTGCGACTCGTGAACCCGTTGTTTGATTATACCTTTAGAATTGTCGGATCCACCTTTTGGTGTTGTAAGTAGAACTCTACTATTGTTGATTTTTGGTTTGAGTTTTGTTGAGCAATGATAATCTGGGGAGATTCATTGATGGATTCAATATTTAGGTGAAGATTGGGAAATAGGGAATTCTATTTCAGCAGTTTAGTGCATGTTGGTGGCATTTTTGGCATCGGTGGTGACTCGGGTTCTTGTTGATTCTTGTGTCAAAATTCGTTAATCAATTGCTAAATCGATGTTGTGTAACAGCCCGATTTTGGGTCTAGTCGAAACAGTGGTTTCGAGATCCACAAACCCGACGAAGAAAAATTTATTTTTACTATTATTTTATGGTCTATAGTTTTATGGAATGATTTTGTGAAAATTTTGTTAAAAAATTTTGACGTTTGGGCACTCAATTTAGTTAAAGGGACTAAATTATAATAAATGTAAAATGTTTGTTCTAGAAGCTAAAGGTGTTTAAATGCTATGAGATTCAAATTAAAGGTCCTTAAATGGTAATTAGACCATTATACTTCATAATGGACAAAAATGGACATGGTTAGCTAAATTTCCAAAGTTTTGCATTAAGGGCATTTTGGTAAACTAGTTATTAAATGAATTAATAAGTAAAATAAAAATCAAATTTTGTCCAACTTCTTCCTCCCTTGGGCGAAAATTTGAAGGGAACCATAGCTAGGGTTTGTCAAGCTTTTAAGCTCGATTGTAAGTTCGTTCTTGCTCCATTTTTAATGCTCTTTACATTTTTGAAATCGTTGTAACCTGATCTATCAATTTCTACCACTAATTTAAGATATGATCAAGGTCTAGGGTTTTACCCATGTTGAATATATGTGTATTTTGATGTTTGATGGTAGAAAATGCATGTTTGTTGTATGTTAAATGACTTTTGCTAAGTTATTTTAGGTAAAAAAAAGTCAAAAAAGGACTTATTTGTAAAAGTTATAAAATAAGTAGAAAAATGTGAACAAATGAGAAATGTGAGCTGTTATGAGTATGAAAATTGTTCTTCTAGGCTTGGGTTTTGAAGAAATTGAATGAAATTCATTTTACGAGCCTAGGGACTAAAGCGTAAAATGTTAAAAGTTTAGGGGCAAAAATATAATTTTTCCATAATGTGACTTTTGGGCTGAAATGAATAATGTGATGATTAAATGAGATGAATTTGGTATTATAGGTCAAGAAAAACGATCTAGATCGGGGGAAAACCAAAGTGTTTGACGATTAGGTCCATTTCCGCTATTTTTGTATCAAGGTAAGTTCGTATGTAAATAATGTTTCATTATATTTATATTTTAAATGCTTTAATATTGTATGAATTGTGATTGACTCTTTGGACGTATTCAACAAAGTTTCGACAAACGAGAAATCTTAGTTGAACCTTAGGAATAGAATAGGATACGAGTGACATGTCACTAGGGACCCATGTGTGTATGCGATTATGTGATCCGGGTGCTAGTCTTGTAAGTCCTACCAGTGGTTGGGTAGTCCGGCATGTATTGCGGATACCTGATAGCTTGTGTGAGCAGCACTGTGTAGATTCGTTCTGACTGATAGCTTGTGTGAACAGGCCCGTGAATAGCTCAAAAGCGGGCCTATATGTATTATGAGATATGAGGTAGCTTTAGCTACATATATGGCACTTATGTACAAGATTTCCGAGTATCCGTTAATATTTCAAGTGCTCAATGGGTATGTCAAAGGGGAGAAAGTATGTGATTATGTTATGAGTTGGTATAGGTATGTACGAAAAACTCAATATAAATGGATTCGGTATATGATGAACTATTAGTAAGACTATTATTGAGTAAGTTATACTTATGAAGTTTAATGACATTTATGTTGATATATGTTATGTTATTCATATGATGAGCAAGTGGTGAGAATGTGATTGAGTAAGTTGTGTTTATGGAGTTTTAATGACAATTATGTTGATATATGTTAAGTTATTTATATGTCAAATGTATGAATAATGTTTTGTATTATTTGCATATGAACTTACTAAGCTATATAGCTTACCCCCATTAATATTTTAAGTGTTCAACGGGTATGTCAAAGGTGAGAAAGCATGTGATTATGTTACGACGGTGCGGCACAAGTCAGAGAGCACCCTAATTTAAACACGGTCTGAAGCACCGGCATGCCTCAGGGTCACACGGGCGTGTCTCTTGGACCCCACGGGCGTGTGAGCCCTACAGTTAGCAAAAATTTTCTAAGTTTTATAAAAATTTCTAAAGTTCTCAGTTTAGTCCCGACCCACCTCCAAATCATGTTTTGAGCCTTGTAGGCTTGTATTAGAGACGTTATGATTGAATATGAATGGTTTTAAATTAGACACAAATTTATGACTCGGAATTGTGTAAATGCTTGTGTTGTAAGTCCGGTAATGCCTCGTACCTTGTTCTGGCATGGAATACAGGTAAGGGGTGTTACATTTAGTGGTATCAGAGATATGGTTTTGTCAATTCTTGGACTAACCTGGCATGTGTAAGAGTCTAGCTATACATGCCTTATATAGATTGTGATAGTGTGACGACTCTTGACAATTTAAATTGTGTTTTCACTTAGTAACTGGATCCCAACCGAGCTATTTTCGATGGTATTGGAATTGATACTCAAGTATTTGAGTATACATGAGAATTGATACTCATAAAGGTATGGATAAAATTTTATAATATTACGTTGATGATAAATATTATGTTATATGTGTGTATACAAGAGAGTCAAATTTAGAGGTTTTACGATCTTCACCCCCTTACCAGTATAGTATGGTACAATAAAATCCACAAGATTTATATTTAATAAACTAGCAAGTGTAAAACCAAAGAGTTCAGTGGCAGAATGATTAATAATGCGGTCAAAGCTGAGAATGGGTTATCGAGTTAGGACAAATCTAGAAGGGGATATCAGGTTCTTCAGATTCGGATTACATATTGTCACTTTTAAATAAGAAGTTAATCTCTACTAATCGATTCATTCAGGTATGATGTCTATAGAATGTGTTAACCGAAACTTCTGCTGAATTGATTTTCGTTAGTAAATGGAATATTGTGGAAATAGGCATGACTGTAATAATCAGTGGAATGATATTTGAGTTGTAAAGATATCTGAGTACAACAGTTATAGTTGAATAGATTATGACGATCTCTTTCAGGTATTCTATTTGTTCATTTATTTTTAGATGTATATGTAACTGTTCATTTTCAGATGAAATTCCTATCATATGAGAATGCTAGCTAACTATAATGTTAGACGAAAGCACTGTTGGCCTGGTTGTTTTATGATCGGCATTTCTTTATCTTTCTTTAGGATTTTAATCTATTAAGTTTGGTATAAAAGTTGACGGTGAAATTTATATGAGGCTATTATTTTGTTTCTACTGGTTGTTGTTTTGTTTTATATATATATATATAAATATGGAAAATATATTGTCTCTGTCACACCTAATTTCTATGCGTATAAGCAGTGTTTTTCTCCTGGTTTTTTTCGAAGGAATCATTAAGATCTTTATCATTCAATATTGGTTGAGTTCTCAGAAATTCAGTATGGTCTCACATCTTGGATTTCATTATCTCAGTTTTCTTATTGTTCTTACTGTTTAATTTATCAAACATAGCCCATCTGTAAAGGTATTCATTGATCGAAAATAATTATATTTATTTCAGTTATAATTTCTAGTTTGATCGTGGGAGCATGGTGATGCTAAAATTATATTTTTCTAGTTTTCGTAAAAGGGATTGATGTTAAAAAAAGTATAGACGGTGGAAGCTCAAATGAAACACCCCAAACCCGGCCCACGAGCCTTGACCGGATCTGGTATGCTCCTCGAAGAAAACCGATTCAAATACGTTACACTTTGAAAGGAAAACCATGTGTTTTGTGAGAAAAAAATTATTTTGGGTTGGGCTTGAGTTAAAAATAAGTTTATTTCATTATTAAAATCCTTTACTTTAGGTGATAAAACGTTTGGGCTTTGTTTTGAATAAATTTACTTAGTCCATTAATTAAATATAATTCGTAGCAATAATAAATAAAAGTAGAAATAAAGAAAATTTAACGATGGCCTCATTACATCAAACAAATCCCAAAAAATTAAAAAAAAAAACCAAAGTACTTAAATAAAATGTCCAAATAAACTTAATTTCTTGCTGAGCATGGCCATCCCTAAGCTTCTGCCGAACCCGGTCCATTACTGATCGTCACCTGAAAATAGTCCCACAACAGGGTGAGTCAACGACTCAATGTGTACACAAACACTAAGATTTAACATTTCAGGCATGTATTATCATATCAAATACATATTCTTATCACAAATAAAAATAATGATGCAACCCAAACCCAAACTTAGTTAGCCATCCGCTACACTTCCCCGTACCAACCTGCACACCGTGGGGACTAGTAAGTCAACCCTCCATCCGCTACACACCATCGAAGGCAGTCGCTGCAGTCGACGTGCTCATCGCCCTTATAAATATTGTGGTCTTAGGTCACCACATTCAGATATCGTGGTCTTAGGTCACCACATTCAGTTATCGTGGTCTTAGGTCACCACATTCAAATATCCTGGTCTTAGGTCACCACATTCACTTCCCCTTTTTCAATAACCCATATGCCCGAATCATACATATTATGCATAAACATGCCAAATTTCACATTCTTATCACTGTTCTTATGTTATTTAAAACATGTATTCCTAATCCTAGTAGGAGTAGGAAACGTACCTGAGTACTTTGTACCAATGCATGGTACTTAGCCATATTTTCACATTCTTAATATCATATTTAATTTAAAACATAGCCATGAATATCAAAAATTAGAGTAGGGTACACACCGATTCGCATCGCTTTCACGAGAACCCGAAACCCGATCTAACACTTTAGATCTCAATTCCTACATTTGGTCAATCACTTTGTTGTTTAGCAAAAGTCTATTCGGCTATGAGATTAAATCCCGAAGGATCTTGGTGACAAAAATCTTACCTTGTTGCCGATTTGTTTCTTAAACAAATCCCGAAACTTGTAGTGTTTCCTCTTTATAATCGGCTAACCACTAGATCTATTAGCTTGGTTAGTTTTCGGTTTGAACAGATAAGAAACAAGTCTAAATACTGAAATAGGCCCTTGGCCGAATGTACTTACCTTCCAAATCTTAAATCCTGAAACACCACTTGACTATGGAGATGTTGAAATCCCTATGCACATATGTTAGATCCGATTCTAATAAACATGATCAATGGCTTTTGGCCGAATACATGACTTACCGTAAATCCTTGAAATCCCGAGGATCTTCCTCCTAGAAATTGACAATAGGCCAAAATCTCGAATCTCTCCTTAAGATTTCGGTCAAAGAATAATAGTAGGATTAGTCTTTAATTTTCGACAAGTCCTTAAAGAAAAGAATAGAAACCAACTTGAATCTTACCCTTATTTGAAGAAATCGATTGCACCTTTGTTTGAAGCCCTTCAAAGGTTCGGCTATGAGGACTTAGAGACTAGATGGCTATAGTCACCTATGTATTCGGCTTCAACTGAATTGAAAAGAGAGGGATATGCACTTAGGGAGAATCGACAATGGTGGACTCAGGGAGAAGAGGATTTCAGCTCTGGCAAAAACAAAAGAGAAAGAAGAAAGTTTCCTAGGGAATTTTCGGCAGAGACTTAGTTGGGAAGAAAAGAAAATAGGTAGAATGGCCTCTCCTTTCCTCTAAATGCCGAAATTACTAGGCCTAATATCCCTTACTTGGCCATCACTCCTCTTATCTTTATCTCTTTAATTTTAAAATTAAAGAATAATCCCTTATTATCTCCTTGAAAAATAATTTAAGATAAATCATCATTTATCCACCTATTAGCCGAAATTTTAAGAGAATTTAAACTCCTCCCTTGGGTTCCTTAGTGCCGTCCACTTCTCTACTTCTGGAAGCAAAAATAAAACTTTATTTTGCTTACCATGTGACTCGATCCTTGGCCCCTTTTTCCTTGAACATGGCGTCACTTGCTAGGCCCTAAGTGGTGCCTTGTAGCCATTTTACCAAGGCTATTTGTATGTTATATTTCACATACATTTTCTTTTAAGACCACCTTGCCTTAGTTTCCCCTTTTTAAACTTTAAAACTTAACATTTCTATGACATTTCCTTGCATTTCCAAGTTTCCAAAAATTTTCGTTTCCTTCTTTAAACTTGCCATTTCCTTACATTTCCTAGTTTCCAAAAATGTTCACTTTTACATTTCCTAGTTTCCAAAAATGTCCACTTTAAACTTAACATTTCCATACATTTCCAGGTTTCCAAAAATATTCAAAATACGTTCATAACACATAAGATATGTCATTTCGTACAATTAAACCAAAAATGCATAGGCCCTTTTCAGGATGTTACAGTTCTACCCCCTTAAAATAATTTCGTCCTTTAAATTTTCTAGCTAAAATAATTGAGGGTATTGCTGTCGCATTGCCTCTTCTGGCTCCCACGAAGCTTCCTTCGATCCATGATTGCGCCTTAACACTTTGACTAGAGGGTCCGACTTCCTCCGTAGCACTTTCACATCACGTTCTAATATTTGAATCGGCTCTTCTTCGTAGGATAAGTCTGGCCTTAGCTCCACTTCTTCAACTGGTATCACATGAGATGGATCCGATCGGTAACGACGTAGCATGGATACATGGAATACGTCGTGCATCTACTGCAACTCCGGTGGCAACTCTAACTGGTATGCCACTGGTCCAACTCGCTTCAACACTCGATAGGGCCCTATAAACCTTGGGCTTAACTTCCCTTTGTGACCAAACCTCATCACCTTCTTCCAAGGCGAAACTTTCAGAAACACTTGATCTCCCACTTCAAACTCTATTTCCTTCCGTTTAAGGTCTGCGTACGACTTCTGCCTATTAGAGGCTTCCTTTAACCGTGCTCGGAGTATTTCAACCTTCTCTTCAGTTTCTGCCACTAACTCGGGACCCAAAACTTGACGTTCTCCTAACTCAGTCCAACAAGTAGGTGTTCGACACTTCCGACCATACAACGCTTCATATGGTGCCATCCGAATGCTAGCCTGATAGCTGTTGTTGTAGGCGAACTCTGCTAAAGGCAAATAGTCTTCCCAACTTCCTCGGAAATCCATCACACAGCCTCTCAACATATCCTCCAACACTTGTATAACCTGCCTGCATCTGCCCGTCGATTGTGGATGAAAAGCCGTAGTGAAATCTAACTTAGTGCCTAAAGCTTGATGAAGTGCCCTCTAAAACTGAGACGTAAACCTTGGGTCTCTATCGGAGATGATCGATACCGGTACTCCATGTAACCTCACAATTTTCGCCACATCTAACTTGGCTAGCTTCTGAAGAGAATAATCAACTCTTACCGGGATGAAGTGCGCGGACTTGGTCAAACGGTCCACTATTACCCATATCGAGTCCTTCTTAGTAGGCGTAAGAGGAAGCCCACTAACGAAGTCCATGGTAATTCTCTTCCACTTCCACTGCGAAATCTCGATTGGCTGAAGCAATCCCGATGGAACCTGGTGTTCAGCCTTAACTTGCTGACACGTCAGACATTTTCCCACGAATTCAGTAACTTCCCGTTTAAGATCAGGCCACCAAAATTGTTCCCTTAAATCTCTGTATAGCTTAATGCCTCCGGGATGCATAGTGTAAGGGCTACTATGCACTTCTCGAAGAATTCTCTGTCTTAACTCCTCGTCCCTCGGCATACAGACCTTTCCTTTGTAGCACAATACTCCATCATCATTAACGCCATAATCCTCTAACTCTCCGTTCTGTACTTGCTGCAACTTAGCACTTAGGTCCTTATCGGTCAACTGTCCCCTTTTCACCTCATTCAGCCATGTGGGCTTGACTTGCAACTCTGCCAACAGGCTTTCATTATCATACAGACTCAAGTGTGCGAACATAGCCCTTAAATCTGACACAACCTTCCGACTTAGGGCATCAGCCACTACATTTGCCTTGCCCTGGTGGTACTCTATCGAACAATAATAATCCTTCAATAAATCCACCCACCTTCGCTGCCTCAAGTTCAACTCCTTCTGAGTCAACAGATACTTAAGGCTCTTGTGGTCTGTGTAGATTATCGACCTTTCTCCATAAAGGTAGTGCCTCCACACTTTAAGAGCGAAGACCACTGCCGCCAATTCCAAGTCATGAGTTGGGTAGTTAACCTCATGAGGCCTTAGTTGTCGAGACGCATACGCGACTACCTTTCCATCTTGCATTAGAACACAGCCTAATCCCGTATGCGAAGCATCACAGTATACCACAAAATCCTTTCCTGCCTCAGGCTGAATCAAAACTGGAGCTTCCGTCAAGACCTTCTTAAGCTTCTCAAAGCTCTCCTGTTGCTTATCCGTCCATACAAAGGGTACTTCCTTCCTTAGCAACTTTGTCAAAGGCGCGGCTATTGACGACAACCCTTCCACGAACCTTCTGTAATAGCCTGCCAAACCTAAGAAACTTCGGATCTCAGCCACGGACCTAGGTGGTTTCCAATCCAATACTGCTTCGATCTTCCTAGGATCCACTCTTATTCCCTCTGCGGATACCACATGCCCTAAGAATGCCACCCCCTTAAGCCAAAATTCACACTTGCCGAATTTGGCATAGAGCTTCTTCTCCCTTAATACTTGTAACACTATTCGCAGGTGCTCATCATGTTCCTCCTCCGACTTTGAATACACAAGAATGTCATCGATAAACACGACGACAAACCTATCCAAATAGGGTTGGAAAACTCGGTTCATCATATCCATGAACGCGGCTGGCACGTTCGTCAACCCAAACGGCATCACTACAAACTCAAAATGGCTGTAACTTGTCCTAAAAGCGGTCTTATGGATATCTGCCTCCTTTACCTTCAACTGATGATATCCCGACCTTAAGTCTATCTTCGAGAATACTGCAGCCCCCTTCAGCTGATTGAACAAGTCGTCGATCCTTGGCAAAGGATACTTGTTCTTAATGGTCAGCTTGTTCAACTGACGATAGTCTATGCACATCCACATAGTTCCATCCTTCTTCTTCACAAACAGGACCGGTGCTCCCCACGGAGACACACTTGGTCGGATGAACCCACGGTCAAGTAACTCCTGAATCTGAGCCTTGAGCTCAACTAACTCCTTAAGTGCCATTCGGTATGGAGCGATTGATACAGGAGCTGTTCTCGACAGCAAATCTATTCCAAATTCCACCTCCCTATCTGGGGGTATTCCTGGTAACTCCTCTGGGAACACATCTTCAAAGTCCTTTACGGTTCTAACTCCACTGACACCATCTTCCTTTCCACCTAACACACTTACAAAGGCTAAGAATGCCTTGCACCCTTTTCGAACCATTTTCTCAGCCTTCAGTGCCAAAACTATATTAGACAAGTAGTTTCTTCTCTCTCCTATCATAATAACCACCCCACCCTCCGGGGTCCTTAGTTCCATTCATTTAGCCGCACAATCCAACACGACCCGGTGCTCTACTAACCAATCCATACCAAGTATGAGGTTAAATTCTCCGAAGGGCAACTCCATTAAGTCAGCCCGAAAGTTCACTCCCTGAATTTCTAAGGGTACACTCCGAAAGATCTTATCCACCATTACAGTTTGGCCTAACGGGCTTACTACAGTCATCTGCCTATCAGAAAGTTTAGAATCTAGGCCTAGTGTTTTCACTACACTACATGCAACATAAGAATGAGTCGAGCCCACATCAATTAAGACATAGTAAGGCTTGCCATAAATAAGGAACGTACCGGTTATAACATCCGGCGCGTCTCCATCCTCCCTCCGGCGAACCGCATAAACCAAACCCGGTTGCCTTACCTCAGCATTAGCAGCACCTCTGCCCTGGGTTCCACGTCCTCTGCCAGCACCATTACCTCTGTTACTCGAACAACAACCTCGTTGAGGCTGTTGTCCACCTCTGCCAGCCTGACTAACATTCTGAGCTGCTGGTCGACTTTCATCTGGTTTCTTAGGACAATCCTTGATCATATGGTCCTTGGACCCACACCTAAAACATCCTCCCGTCTTTTTCCAGCACCCCCTAGGTGCTTCTTTCCACACAGATTACAAGGACGATACTGCCCTCCTGTACCAACTTGCTGACCTCGCGGCCCATTAACTCTAGGCCTCTTTTGACCCTTCCTAGATGATCCAAAACCTCTCTTTGGCCTATTTCGATCCATAGTCTAGTTTGTAGAATCCTTAATTCCTTTAGCCACTTTAGCCTTTTCCACTAACGCAGAAAATTCCCGCTCCTGATGTGGTGCTATCAACAACCTTAAATCATCCCTTAGTCCGTCCTCAAAATGGATACAGCGCTCATGCTCAGTTGCCACTACTCCTCGAGCATACCGGCTCAACCTCAGAAATTCAGCTTCATATTCTGCAACGGACTTGTTCCCTTGAACCAACCCCAGAAATGCTTTCCTTTGCTCATCAGTATACCTGGTTCCCACATATTTCTCCTGATACGCTTCCTTAACATACTCCCAGGTCAGATCCTCAGCTGTGGCACCATCCCGAATAGTTAACCACCATTGGTACGCTTCATCGCGTAGTAGTGCCACCATCCCTTTCAACTTCTCCTTAGGGGTCAGTTCAATCTCATCCATAATGCGCTCAGTTGCCTCCAACCAGTACTCAGCTGTACTGGGTGCCACTCCAGATACTCCACGAAACATTTCAGCTCCATTAGCTCAAAGCCGTTCAGGCACAGACTTCCGAGTTCCTGAATTTCCTCCTGCACCAGCCACCAACTCCAGAACTCGCGACAGACACTGCGATCACGGCATCATCCCCGTCTCTGCTTGCCGTTCGGTCACCATCAACATTGGGGGTGGTGGTGGCGGTGGTATCTCATTGTCGGACCCTTGACCCGATCTAACGGGTTCTGACATGGTCATCCTTCCTCTACCGCATCCACGACGACCACGTCCTCTAGAGCTCATTTCTAACATCGTGATCTGATTAAGAAATTTTATGAATTAGTCTTTGTTTCACTTGATTATCCGCGAAGAAGTTTTATGAAAAGAATTTTAGGAGTGGTTCTTTCGTATGCACACAGTCTTTACATTCATTCATACATCCATCAATCAATTATGAACTTTCGTTCATTCAGAGAAATGTTGTAGTTTTCATTGTTGTTGTTTTCCCACTACCCAGGGGTATTTTTCGTAATTTCTCCAAAAGAAAAAGTTCCTTGGTGGTTTTGTCAAAAAGTATTTTGGTAATTTTAGATTCCCGGAGGTATTTTGGAAAATTTTTTTGAAATCCAGGGGTATTCCGAAAATTTTTAATCTCAGGGTATTTTGGTAATAAACCAGGGTAAATTTGTAAAGTTTAATAATTCCGGGGTATTTCCAAATTCTGCAAAACTTTGAGAGTTCTTTTTGAGAATGGTACTTTCCAAAACGGCGATGTTGCAAAAATTTTAGAAATCAGGGTCATTTTGGTAATTTTGTAAGCTAGGGGCAATTTTGTAATTTTTTTCCAAAATCAAGGGTTTTCGATAGTTTGCAGATTAGGGTTTTTGAACTTGTTATAAAGTAATGAAATTTTGGTAAAATTGTTGGGTGGTTGGACATTTTATAAACCAAGGGCATTTTTGTAATTTTACCACTAGGGGTATTTTTGTAATTTCATAAATCAAAAATTTTTCGAAAAATTTTGTGAAAATAGTTCTCACAAATTAAAAAGGAAATTTTAAAAGTTTTTAAAACTAGGGTTTCTGTAAAAACACGGCTAGTTCCCTTTCGGGTTTTAGTTATTGTGTTTAGCCTATGACTGAGTCCTCTTGGTCGGGGTGAACCAAAGCTACGCACCAGGTAGGATTCGAGTGGAGAGGAGGTGAGTCACGCGGACTACTTAAGTACCAAGCTCCCACCGAAACCGATCCTAGACATGCGCACAGAGGTTACCACACCCACTGAGTCTTCTTGGTTAGGGTGAACCGAAGCTACGCACCAGGTAGGATTCCAGCGAAGAGGAGGTGAGTCACTAGGACTGCTTAAATACCAGGCTCTTCCGGATCCAATCCTAGACATGCGCACAGGGGTTACCACACCCTAACTCGACGACTTAGCCATAGGTTTGTTTAGTTAGGCATTTAAGTCTTATGTAGTTGTGTTTGAGTAGACTAGCCCTACGGTTCAAGTACCTATCATACTATTCTACGTTCCATCTCATTTCTACCCTTCTACAATTCATAAAGCACACAGATGGTTAGGGGTACTTACCTGGTGGACTGCGGGTCGGAGACTTAGGTGCCATGCCAGAAACCTGCTTATTTCATAAAATACTTAAAGCTTACTTGGGCTCGATTTGAAAATGTTTTGGGCCTTAGCCCACGGGCCGAGAGTTTTAAAACTGGGCTCTGATACCAAATTAAAACACCCCAAATCCGGCCCACGAGCCTTGACCGGATCTGGTATGCTCCTCGAAGAAAACCGATTCAAATACGTTACACTTTGAAAGGAAAACCATGTGTTTTGTGAGAAAAAAAATATTTTGGGATAGGCTTGAGTTAAAAATAAGTTTATTTCATTATTAAAATCCTTTACTTTAGGTGATAAAACGTTTGGGCTTTGTTTTGAATAAATTTACTTAGTCCATTAATTAAATATAATTCGTAACAATAATAAATAAAAGTAGAAATAAAGAAAATTTAACGATGGCCTCATTACATCAAACAAATCCCAAAAAATTAAAAAAAAAAAAACCAAAGTACTTAAATAAAATAGTCCAAATAAACTTAATTTCTTGCTGAGCATGGCCATCCCTAAGCTTCTGCCGAACCCGGTCCATTACTGGTTGTCACCTGAAAATAGTCCCACAACGGGGTGAGTCAACAGACTCAATGTGTACACAAACACTAAGATTTAACATTTCAGGCATGTATTATCATATCAAATACATATTCTTATCACAAATAAAAATAATGATGCAACCCAAACCCAAACTTAGTTAGCCATCCGCTACACTTCCCCGTACCAACCTGCACACCGTGGGGAGTAGTAAGTCAACCCTCCATCTGCTACACACCATCAAGGCGCCATCGCGATCGACGTGCTCATCGCCCTTATCAATATTGTGGTCTTAGGTCACCACATTCAGATATCGTGGTCTTAGGTCACCACATTCAGTTATCGTGGTCTTAGGTCACCACATTCAAATATCATGGTCTGAGGTCACCACATTCACTTCCCCTTTTTCAATAACCCATATGCCCGAATCATACATATTATGCATAAACATGCCAAATTTCACATTCTTATCACTGTTCTTATGTTATTTAAAACATGTATTCCTAATCCTAGTAGGAGTAGGAAACGTACCTGAGTACTTTGTACCAATGCATGGCACTTAGCCATATTTTCACATTCTTAATATCATATTTAATTTAAAACATAGCCATGAATATCAAAAATTAGGGTAGGGTACACACCTGATTCGCTTACTGCTTTTGTAACACCCTGGTTTTACGGGTTAGGCTTTTGGTGCTTAGCTCAGGTATTGGCACACTTTAGTGTGTGGTTGGGTAAGTTTTAGGGGTCCGGAGAACCCTAGGTAGTGGTGGAATGCTTTGGAAAATTTTTAGTTTTAGGGGTTAAAAGGGGAGCTTGGATAGAGGGTGTCTTAAGAGAATTAATTGGGAGATTAAGACACAAGAATTCCTTTGGCAGAGTGGCAAGGAGGCGCCACATAAGGCATGGAGAAGTGACGCCTCAAGAGTGCTTTGGGGTCTCAGGTTCAAGCTGCAAAGGCAGCATTTTCTTTTGTTTTTGCATCATGAGCAAGGGGGAAGTGCTGGATTCAGTTTTGGCACCTTAAAGGAAGGATTTTGACTTGTTCAAAATTATTTTGAATGGATGGCTAGGAGAAAAGATGAGTTGGAATTTAGTTTGAATTTTTGAAGGGTTGGTGTAGAGTGAAAGTAGGAGAAATTTTTGGGGATTTTGATGGGGGTTGAGTGTTTGGCCGAATTTTGCTTCTTTAGGGGGGAGCTTGGCCGAATGTTATAAATAGGGGGAGAGGCTCACCTTTTTGGTTTTTCACCATTTGTGCTTCCTTGCCGAAACTTGTTTCCCATTTCTTTGTGTGCCGAATTCCTTTGGTCCCTTTGCCGAATCCTAGTTTCCTTCTTAAGCTTTCATCCAGTTGTCTTCCATACTCTACCATTCCTTCTAGTCACCTAGGCACTTTGGCCGAAACTCCAAGATCACATAGCCGAATTTTTTCCCATTTGTTTTCTCCCCTCTTCTCAAACCTCTTTGGCCGAAACTACTATTCCCTCTCCTTGATTTTCTTGTTAGCCGAATCTACACCACCTTTGTGCCGAATATTCCTTCCCTCAATTTGGTAGTACTATTGGCCGAATGTTAGCTTAGACCTCTTCGGGTTCCGTTGCGATCGTTATTAAGGGTACTCTGGGGTTAAGTAGTCAGTCAAGCCTCCGTTGGTAGCAGTCAACTTGGTAAGTGGTGGTAAGGTTTTGGTAAGCTATGTATATGGTATTTCGATTAAGTCTAGATGGTTAAGTATTTGATGCTAAGGCCGATTGTAGGGGGAAAAGAGCCTAGCGCAGGAGACCTTTCGAGAGTCGGTTAGTCAGCATTTGCAGAGGCATTAAGTAGTGTCTCGAGAGTGGATCGTTTGTGCTATTAAGGTGCGTAATCATCGCACTATTTCTTTGGTTTTGGGTTTGCTAATGTGTTTACATATTCGTGATGTGTGAAGGCCGATTATAATGACTTGAATGGTGAGTTATTTATGATATATACATACATGATATGGTATTTAACATGAGATGCCTACTCTATTGTTGTGATTTGACATGTTACTTCTTACATACATACATGGGAGGTGGATTGATCAATGAAGGAAGGAGTGCACACATGGTGTACGTGGTCTAATGTTAGCTCAGGCTACATTAGCGCTTGAGGGTTAGCTGTGTGCTACCTCAAGGGAGGTGTGGCTCAGTGCCCATCTCGGCGGTTGATGGCTATGTGCATCACCGTAGACGGATTTTGATATCGGGATCACTTTGATTGATCGGTGGCTCGGCCACGGCCTTGAGCAGCGAGTTTGCCGAGGTAAGGATTATAGATCACGATGTGACCAGTGGTGGTTTATCCACGGCCTTAGGCAGGGAGTCTGCTAAGGTTGGCATACGGTTGGATAGTAGGTTGGGCTGAAATGCATTCTTGCATGATTTGTTTTGAGGACTGTGTGGGTATAGGCCAAGCCCATACGTGTGGAAATCTGTGTTGTGGTTATGCACTGAGTCTGTGGACTCACCCAATTATTTTCCTAACATTTCAGGTGATTCATGAGATGGACCGGGTTCGGAGAGGACACATGGTGGCCCATGCAGAAAGAAGAGTTTAAATATTTTAAGTTTATTTATGCTGAGTACTTGATCTTTTAAATATGGATGTAATAAGGGGCTTTTGACTTTTATTTATTTTTGGGAATTATTTTATTATTACTTTAAGTGATGATTGGATTATATTAAATTACCATGTGAAGACAAATTTTTCTAACAACTTGATTATTCAATTGGTTTTTTTTTGTATATATATATTCATTAAAGTTCAATTTTGGGCAATATAATAAAGTCAAAGTTTTTCATACAATATCAATTAAACATGGTTTTTCAAAGGTTAATAAATTTGCTGTTTTATTTTTAAGTCAAAAAGAATTTTCCACTGTCTTTTCCGCAGTGACATAACCAGATTCGGTCGTAATGAATGGGCCGGGTTTGGGGCTGTTACAAATTGGTATCAGAGCTCGGTTCAAAACTCAGCTTTGAGGGTTTGGGCCCAAAACAGTTTTCAAAATGGGTTTTTGGAAAGTGGGCTTTTATAAAAGTTTTTCAGGTTTATTCTGGCATGGCACCTGTACCTCCGACCCGAAGTCCACCAGGTAAGTACTTCGAACTTTTGAAGTGATTTTTTTTACATGAATTGTTATGGGCTTAGGTTGGGCTCGTAGATTAGAATATTAAGACTTTTTGGACCCTAGGATTAGTCTACTCAAACATATGCATAAAACTTAAAGCTCTTAAACAAACTGTGAAGTAAGTCAGGTTAAGGTGTGGTAACCCCCGTGCGCATGTCAAGGATTGATCCGAAAGAGCTTGGTACTTGCTTGAGCCCTCGTGACTCACCTCCTCTTCGCAGAATCCTACAGTGCGTAGCTACGGTTCACCTTAACCAAGAGGACTTGTTCATAAAGCTAAACCGATTATTAAAACCCGAAAAGGATTTGGCCTCGATTGTTTTAAGATTCCCCTGCTTTAGTATTTTCAACTTTACCCTTTGGGTTGTGAAACCCTAAATTTGATTTTTGAAAGACATTTTCTCGATTTATAAAATTACCAAAATGCCCCTAGTGGTAAAATTACAAAAATGCCCATGTGTTATAAAAATTACCGTACTATCCTCAATTATTTATTTTTTTTTGATAAAATGCTCTTTATTTTGCAAAATACAAAAATCCGAGTCTTCAAAATATTAGGATACTCTGATTTATGGAAATTTACGAAGATACCCTTGGTTGATAAAATTACCAAAACGCCCTTGGTTTCTAAATCTTCATATTTCTCTCGATCTTTTACTGAAATATCTCTATTTTAGCTTTGTGAAACACTGTGATATTCTGATTTGGAGAATTTACGAAAATGCCTATGATTTACAAAATTACAAAAATAACCCTGCTTCTTGAAATTTTTGCAACACATTTTGGGTTGGAAAACAAAATTGGTTCAGGATGACCCTGAGATTTTGTAAATTTTGAAATATCTTTAAGTTGGAATTTTATTTTCAAAATTTACCCTGAGTTATTACCGATATACCCCTATAGGAAAATGACGAAATTACCCCTGGGTAGGGAAGGAAACTTTGATTGCTCGAAAGAACTACTCTCGGAAACTTCATTGCATAAAATTGCTCGTGGATAAAACAGTGGAACAAGAATTTCTAACGCATAAAACTTTCTAAACAGACTAAATCGAAGCGCTAGATATAAGTTCTAGGGGGCGTGGTCGCAATACTCGTGGGCGTGGTAGAGGCAGGATGTCAGTATCGGAACCAGTTGGGTCACGCCATGGGTCAGAGAGCGATGCACCGCCACCAGCTGTTGAGGTTGAACAGCAGGATCAGACTGGAGGAGACGACGTAGTGTCACAAGCTGTGCTGTGAGTGCTCGAACGAGTGGCAGGAGCCAATGTGGGCAATAGGACTCGGAAGTCAGTGCCCGAAAAGCTTAGGGCGAATGGAGCCGAGGTTTTCAGAGGAGTGTCCGGGTAGCTCGAACGTGGCGAGCATCGCTTGAGGTCGTTGAAAGGATTATGGACGACTTAGACTTAACTGCTGAGGAGAAGCTTAAGGGTGTTGTTTCGTTGCTACGGGATGAAGCCTACCAGTGGTGGCTCACTGTTAAGGAAAGTATCCCTGCGGATCGAGTGGACTGGGGTTACTTTAAGGTCAAGTTTGAGGGGAAGTATGTCAGAGCGAGCTATGTGGATGCTCAGAGGAAGGCATTCCTCAACTTGGTGCAAGGTGACAAGTCAATAGCGGAGTACGAAGCTGAGTTTCTGCATTTGAGCCGGTATGCTCGGGGCATCGTGGCAACGGATTATGAGAGATGTGTCAGATTTGAAGATGGTCTACGGGATGAGTTACGGGTTTTGATTGCTCCGCATCAGGAAAGAGACTTCGCCGTTTTAGTGGAGAAAGCTCGAATAGCTGAGGAGGTCAAGAAGGCTGAGAGACACAACAGAAAAAGAAACCGTGATAAGAGAAGGGTTGGATTGCCAAGAGTGTTTGAGAGGGTTCAGAAAAGACCGAGGGTTGAGACTCCTGTTCATATTACTAAGCCAGCCGCCGGAAATCCAGATCGTCCGTGTACGAGTGCTGGAATCAGGTTCGAGAATACTTTAGATGCAAGTCCAAGACTCATCTGGTTAAGGATTGTCCCCAGGATCCGAATAGGACTCGGATAGTGGGTCAAGGTTATGTGCAACCAGGCAGAGGTGGTCAGCAGGCGACGAGGGGTCGTGGTCCGAACCATGAAGGAAATGGTTCCGATCGAGGTCATGGAGCAGTAGACCGCGGCAATGGTAGCACCGAGGCAAGGCAGCCAGGTCTGGTTTATGCAGCCCGTCCGAGGGAGGATAATGATGTGCCTGATGTGTCAGCTGGTAAGTTCCTTAAGTCTGGAATATTCTCTGTTGTTTTGTTCGTTTGGGTGGCTGTTTGTTTTGTTGCTCGTAAGTGTTGGGACTTTGAGTAGGAACTTAGAATCTGTGCCTAGATATATGTTAGCTCTTAAAGATCAGAGTGCGCAGCCATAGCGTAGTGGGAGGAATTGAGCCGTTAGTTTAGACAAGTAATTTCGAGGATGAAATTATTTTAAGGAGGGTAGAATTGTAACACCCTGGTTTTAGGGGTTAGGCTTTTGGTGCTTAGCTCAGGTATTGGCACACTTTAGTGTGTGGTTGGGTAAGTTTTAGGGATCCAGAGAACCCTAGGTAGTGGTGGAATGCTTTGAAAAATTTTTAGTTTTAGGGGTTAAAAGGGGAGCTTGGATAGAGGGTGTCTTAAGAGAATTAATTGGGAGATTAAGACACAAGAATTCCTTTGGCAGAGTGGCAAGGAGGCGCCACATAAGGCATGGAGAAGTGACGCCTGAAGAGTGCTTTGGGGTTTCAGGTTCAAGCTGTAAAGGCAGCATTTTCTTTTGTTTTTGCGTCATGAGCAAGGGGGAAGTGTTGGATTCGGTTTTGGCACCTTAAAGGAAGGATTTTGACTTGTTCAAAATTATTTTGAATGGATGGCTAGGAGAAAAGATGAGTTGGAATTTAGTTTGAATTTTTGAAGGGTTGGTGTAGAGTGAAAGTAGGAGAAATTTTTGGGGATTTTGATGGGGTTGAGTGTTTGGCGAATTTTGCTTTTTAGGGGAGCTTGGCGAATGTTATAAATAGGGGAGAGGCTCACCTTTTGGTTTTTCACCATTTGTGCTTCCTTGCGAAACTTGTTTCCCATTTCTTTGTGTGCCGAATTCCTTTGGTCCCTTTGCGAATCCTAGTTTCCTTCTTAAGCTTTCATCCAGGTTGTCTTCCATACTCTACCATTCCTTCTAGTCACCTAGGCACTTTGGCCGAAACTCCAAGATCACATAGCCGAATTTTTTCCCATTTGTTTTCTCCTCTTCTCAAACCTCTTTGGCGAAACTACTATTCCCTCTCCTTGATTTTCTTGTTAGCCGAATCTACACCACCTTTGTGCCGAATATTCCTTCCCTTAATTTGGTAGTACTATTGGCCGAATGTTAGCTTAGACCTCTTCGGGTTCCGTTGCGATCGTTATTAAGGGTACTCTGGGTTAAGTAGTCGATCAAGCCTCCGTTAGTAGTGATCAACTTGGTAAGTGGTGGTAAGGTTTTGGTAAGCTATGTATGTGGTATTTCGATTAAGTCTAGATGGTTAAGTATTTGATGCTAAGGCCGACTGTAGGGGGAAAAGAGCCTAGCACAGGAGACCTTTCGAGAGTCAGTTAGTCAGCATTTGCAGAGGCATTAAGTAGTGTCTCGAGAGTGGATCGTTTGTGCTATTAAGGTGCGTAATCATCGCACTATTTCTTTGGTTTTGGGTTTGCTAATGTGTTTACATATTCGTGATGTGTGAAGGCCGATTATAATGACTTGAATGGTGATTTATTTATGATATATCAATACATGATATGGTATTTAACATGAGATGCCTACTCTATTGTTGTGATTTGACATGTTACTTCTTACATACATACATGGGAGGTGGATGCACACATGGTGTACGTGGTCTAATGTTAGCTCAGGCTACATTAGCGCTTAAGGGTTAGCTGTGTGCTACCTCAAGGGAGGTGTGGCTCGGTGCCTATCTCGGCGGTTGATGGCTATGTGCATCACCGTAGACGAATTTTGATATCAGGATCACTTTGATTGATCGGTGGCTCGGCCACGGCCTTGAGCAGCGAGTTTGACGAGGTAAGGATTATAGATCACGATGTGATCAGTGGTGGTTTATCCACGGCCTTAGGCAGGGAGTCTGCTAAGGTTGGCGTACGGTTGGATAGTAGGTTGGGCTGAAATGCATTCTTGCATGATTTGTTTTGAGGACTGTGTGGGTATGGGCCAAGCCCATACGTGTGGAAATCTGTGTTGTGGTTATGCACTGAGTCTGTGGACTCACCCAATTATTTTCCTAACATTTCAGATGATTCATGAGATGGACCGGGTTCGGAGAGGACACATGGTGGCCCATGCAGAAAGAAGAGTCTAAATATTTTAAGTTTATTTATGTTGAGTACTTGATCTTTTAAATATGGATGTAATAAGGGGCTTTTGACTTTTATTTATTTTTGGGAATTATTTTATTATTACTTTAAGTGATGATTGGATTATATTAAATTACCATGTGAAGACAAATTTTTCTAACAACTTGATTATTCAATTGGTTTTTTTTTGTATATATATATATTCATTAAAGTTCAATTTTGGGCAATATAATAAAGTCAAAGTTTTTCATACAATATCAATTAAACATGGTTTTTCAAAGGTTAATAAATTTGCTGTTTTATTTTTAAGTCAAAAAGAATTTTCCATCGTCTTTTCGCATGATGACATAACAGTCGATTTGGTCGTAATGAATGGGCGGGTTTGGGGGTCATATTCTGACTTTCCGAGAACCCAAACCCGATCTAACACTTTAGATCTCAATTCCTACATTTGGTCAATCACTTTGTTGTTTAGCAAAAGTCTATTCGGCTATGAGATTAAATCCCGAAGGATCTTGGTGATAAAAATCTTACCTTGTTGCCGATTTGTTTCTTAAACAAATCCCGAAACTTGTAGTGTTCCTCTTTATAATCGGCTAACCACTAGATCTATTAGCTTGGTTAGTTTTCGGTTTGAACAGATAGGAAACAAGTCTAAATACTGAAATAGGCCCTTGGCCGAATGTACTTACCTTCCAAATCATAAATCCTGAAACACCACTTGACTATGGAGATGTTGAAATCCCTATGCACATATGTTAGATCCGATTCTAATCACTTAAACATGATCAATGGCTTTTGGCCGAATACATGACTTACCGTAAATCCTTGAAATCCCGAGGATCTTCCTCCTAGAAATTGACAATAGGCCAAAATCTCGAATCTCTCCTTAAGATTTCGGTCAAAGAATAATAGTAAGGATTAGTCTTTAATTTTCGACAAGTCCTTAAAGAAAAAAATAGAAACCAACTTGAATCTTACCCTTATTTGAAGAAATCGATTGCACCTTTGTTTGAAGCCCTTCAAAGGTTCGGCTATGAGGACTTGGAGACTAGATGGCTATAGTCACCTATGTATTCGACTTCAACTGAATTGAAAAGAGAGGGATATGCACTTAGGGAGAATCGGCAACGGTGGACTCAGGGAGAAGAGGATTTCAGCTTTGGCAAAAACAAAAGAGAAAGAAGAAAGTTTGCTAGGGAATTTTCGGCAGAGACTTAGTTGGGAAGAAAAGAAAATAGGTAGAATGGCCTCTCCTTTCCTCTAAATGCCGAAATTACTAGGCCTAGTATCCCTTACTTGGCCATCACTCCTCTTATCTTTATCTCTTTAATTTTAAAATTAAAGAATAATCCCTTATTATCTCCTTGAAAAATAGTTTAAGATAAATCATCATTTATCCACCTATTAGCCGAAATTTTAAGAGAATTTAAACTCCTCCCTTGGGTTCCTTAGTGCCGTCCACTTCTCTGCTTCTGGAAGCAAAAATAAAACTTTATTTTGCTTCCCATGTGACTCGATCCTTGGCCCCTTTTTCCTTGAACATGGCGTCACTTGCTAGGCCCTAAGTGGTGCCTTGTAGCCATTTTACCAAGGCTATTTGTATGTTATATTTCACATACATTTTCTTTTAAGACCACCTTGCCTTAGTTTCCTCTTTTTAAACTTTAAAACTTAACATTTCTATGACATTTCCTTACATTTCCAAGTTTCCAAAAATTTTTGTTTCCCTCTTTAAACTTGCCATTTCCTTACATTTCCTAGTTTCGAAAAATGTTCACTTTTACATTTCCTAGTTTCCAAAAATGTCCACTTTAAACTTAACATTTCCATACATTTCCAGGTTTCCAAAAATATTCAAAATACGTTCATAACACATAAGATATGTCATTTCGTACAATTAAACCAAAATGCATAGGCCCTTTTCAGGATGTTACATCAAAGCTCAAACTTGTATAATGGTTTTCCTTTCTCAGGTAAGCTTGATTAAGGTCAAGGAGTTCAATCGAGATATTATGCTTCATTGAGCTAATACATTTTGTAAAGATCTTTGACTAGCATGCTAAAGGAATTATGAAGAATTGTATGTTTGAGTTGCTCTAACAACATGAAGAAGAGATTACTTTAAAATATTATTGTTTGATAGTTGAGATCGACTCAATTGTTTCAAATAGAATGGTTATTTAGTTGAAAAGGATTTTTAGTTATATGCATGTAAGTTTATCTTCAAGTATGGAAATAAATTTCGTACATTCATGGGTAAATAGATGAATAGTTGAATAAATAATCCATGTTCTAGGAGACATAATACAGAAACATATGTCTATTAGATTATTTTTAATTGAAAGATGTATTATGAGTTAAAGTTGTTCTGATTAATAAAGTTATCGCATTTGTGAAGTTTGAATGGTCGGATACATGTTAGTAAAGTTTTAAATAGTGAAAGCATTGTTAATCGAAGCACTAGTTCTAGTTCGACCTGAATTGGGTGAAGAATTCGTGATTTTTAGAAATGCGCCATTGAACAGATTGGGATATGTTTTAGTACAAGTATGTAAAGTAGTAGTTTATTTTAAAGTCATATTAAAAAGAATTAGCCGACACGCAACTTAGAGTGGGTCGTTATTGTGTTTGCATTGAGAATCTAGCAACATCTTTTGTTCAGTGAAATGTGTCACATGATTGATGATTATAAGAGTTTAAAATATCTGATGATATAGATAGATCTAAATCTGAGATAGCGGAGATGCCGTGAACTATTGAAAGATTATGAGTAGTTATTGATTAACCTTTGGGAAAAGAAAATATAGTTGCAGAGGCTTGAGTGGAAAATTTTGTTGACCTTGTAAACAAGGGTTACACGATTGATCTTGCCTGATGAGAGTTTGATCCTAGCTGAGTTAAAAGCTAAATTGATGTTTTTATTGCAAATCTGAGAAGCTCAGAAATATGATAGGGAATTGCGAGTTAAATGAGTATAGTGTGAGTCGACTTCTGATTCTAAATGTCAGGTCGGACTTGATAACTGTTTATTATTCTGAGGTAGAAATTGTGTACCAAAGAATTCAGAACTTATACGAAAAATTTTTGCACAAAGCTCACAGAGGTAGCTTGTTTATTTATTTGGGGAAAAATAAATTGTATAGTGATTTGAGACAAATGTATTGATGGTTGGGTATGAAACGTGAGATTTCTGACTTTATATCCACATGTTTGATTTGTCAATAGGTTAAAATCGAAAATCAAGTACCCTTAAAATTGTAACATCTAGTGATGATGTTGGAACACAAATGAGATATAAGTTCCTAAAATTGTCAAGCTATCTGGAATGCCAGTCTTCAATATATTCATTAGAAATCTACAATTTACGGTTCACTTCTTGATTCTGGAATTAATTATAAGAAGTTTTGGGTAAGCAGTTACAAATATTTGATACCACATTTTTGCTTTCCGGTTGATGGTCAGTTTGAGTGTGTTATTCAGATTCTTGAAGATATGTTTTGATACTGTATTTTAGAATTTGAAGGCAAACGGAAAAAGACATAATTGCTGTTAGTCAAAATTGCATGTCACAATAGTTTTCAGTTAAGTACTTAAGCGGCATTATATGAGATTCGGTAGAGCTACAAATGTAAAACTACATATTATTGGATTAAGTTCGATAAGAAAAGCTACATGGAATTGATATGATCCGTGAAACAGAAGGAAATGTAAAAGAGATCCGAGATAGGTTTAAAGCAGCCTCTGATTGTCAAAGATTTTATGTGAATTTTTAATGAAAATAAATAAAGTTTTAAAATGGTGACAAAGTGCTTCTGAAAAAGTTGCCATGGAAGAAAGTATTTCGACTTGGTCGTAAAGGAAAGTTGAGTCTGTGATTTATCGAACCGTACGCGATTATTGTGAAATTTGGGCCAGTGACACATCGATTTGAATTACCGTCAAAACTTGAGAAGATTTATATGTGTTTCATGTGTTATGTTATGATGGTACCGGTCAGATCCTCCACGTAAAATTTCTCAAACAAATGTTGAGATTTAGTCATGTTAGATAACGAAGAACAAATTCGAATTATGACACGTGAGATTAAAGAGTTAAGAAACAAAAGCATAGCTTTAGAGAAGATTCTATGGAATCGTCATGAGATAGAGAAAACTATGAAAAAGCAATACCCAAACCTCTTTTCTGGTAAGATTTTCGGGGACGAAAATCTCTAAAATGAGAGAGCTATAACAGCCCGATTTTGGGTCTAGCCAGACCAATGGTCTCGAGATCCACAAACTCGATGAAGAAATTTTTATTTTTATTATTATTTTATGGTCTACAGTTTTGTGGAATGATTTTGTGAAAATTTTGTTCGAAAATTTTGATGTTGGGCACTCAATTTAGTTAAAGGGACTAAATTGTAATAAATGCAAAATGTGTGTTCTAGAAGCTAGAGGTGTTTAAATGCTATGAGATTCAAATTAGAGGTCATTAAATGGTAATTAGACCATTATACTTCATAATGGACAAAAATGGACATGGTTAGGTAAATTTTTCAAAGTTTTGCATTAAGGGCATTTTGGTAAACTAGTTACAAAATGGAATTAATAAGTAAAATAAAAATCAAATTTTGTCCATCTTCTTCCTCCCTTGGCCAAAAATTTGAAGGGAACCATAGCTAGGGTTTGTCAACCTTTCAAGCTTGATTGTAAGTCCGTTCTTGCCCCATTTTTAACGCTCTTTACATTTTTAAAGTCATTGTAACTCGATTTATCTATTTCTACCACTAATTTAAGATATGATCAAGGTCTAGGGTTTTAACCATGTTGAATATATGTGTATTTTGATGTTTGATGGTAGAAAATGCATGTTTGTTGTTTGTTAAACGACTTTTGCTAAGTGATTTTCGGTAAATATGTCAAAAAGGACTTATTCGTAAAAGTTATAAAATGAGTAGAAAAATGTGAATAAATGAGAAATGTGGGCTGTTATGAGTGTGAAAATGGTTTTTCTAGGTTTGGGTTTTGAAGAAATTGAATGAAATTCATTTTACGACCCTAATGACTAAAGTGTAAAATGTCAAAAGTTTAGGGGCAAAAATGTAATTTTTTCCATAGTGTGTTTTTGGGCTGAAATGAATAATGTGAGGATTAAATGAGATGAATTTGGTATTATAGATCAAGGAACACAAAGTTCAGGTCTAGATCGGGGGAAAACCAAAGTGTTTGACGATTAGGTCCATTTTCGCTATTTTTGTATCGATGTAAGTTCATATGTAAATAATGCATCGTTATATTTATGTTTTAAATGCTTTATATTGTATGAATTGTGGTTGACTCTTTGGAAATATTCAACAAATTTTTGACAAACGAGAAATCCCGGTTGAACCTTAGGAATAGAATAGGATACGAGTGACATGTCACTAGGGACCTATATGTATATGCAATTATATGATCCCGGTGCTAGTTTTGTATGTCCTACCAGTGGCTGCATAGTCCGTCATGTGTTGCGGATACCTGATAGCTTGTGTGAGTAGCACTGTGTAGCTTCGTCCTGACTGATAGCTTGTGTGAACAGGCCCGTAAATAGCTCAAAAGTGGGCCTATATGTATTATGAGATATGAGGTAGCTTTAGTTACATATATGGCACTTATGTGCAAGATTTTCGAGTATCAGTTAATATTCCGACTGTTCAACGGGTATGTCAAAGGTGAGAAAGTATGTGATTATGTTACGAGTTGGTACAAGTATGTACGAAAAACTCAATATATATGGATTCGGTATATGATGAACTATTAGTAAGATTGTGATTGAGTAAGTTATACTTATGAAGTTTAATGACATTTATGTTGATATATGTTATGTTATTCATATGATGAGTAAGTGGTGAGAATGTGATTGAGTAAGTTGTGTCTATGAAGTTTTAATGACAATTATGTTGATATATGTTAAGTTATTTATATGTCAAATGTATGAATAATGTTTTGTATTATTTGCATCTGAACTTACTAAGCTATATAGCTTACCCCCTTTTCTTTCCCCTATCTTATAGTCAAACGATTATTTTGGATATTGATGAGCTTAACATTATGAGTATGAGGAATGTATAGGGACTTTGTCATTTTGTTATATGTGTCATCATCATTTTAGCCAATGTATTGGCTTGTAAATGTCAAAGGCTTGTTTTGATATTTGGCCTTGTAAATTGGTTTATTATGGGCTAACATGGTTGTAAGCCAAAGTATATTTATATATGTGCCAATATCTTTGGTGATATGGTCATGATATGATTGGTGAATAATGAAAAGGTGATTCATGACATGTATGTGAAATGTTTGGCAATGGGGTATATTAATGAGATGATAAAGTGGTGTACAATTAGGTACTTGAAAGTAGTCAATTATGGCTTAATAAATGTTGTGAGTATGATAGATGTTGATATTGTATTGGAATGTGTTGCCCATAATTATGGATGTTTTGGTTGCCTAAGTATGTTATGTTTTTGTGCCTTTGAAAGTGTAAGTGTATGTGTGAATAAGGGTGGCAAACGGCTTGGTAACTTGCCTTTATTTTGTCCACACGGGTAGGCACATGGGCGTGTGTCTAGGCCATGTATGACACACGGTCTGCCCCACAGGCATGTATTCCAGCCTTGTGTCCCCTGCACCTTAATTTTGAAAAACAGAATATCCAAAATTGAGCACAAAGGCAGAGACACGGGCGTATGTCCCAGCCGTGTGTGCTACACAGCCTAGCACACTGTCATGTGGCCCGGCCGTGTGGCAAAAGTTAGAGAACACCCTAATTTGAGCACGGTCTGAAGTAAGGGCGTGTCCCAGGGTTACACGAACGTGTCCCTTGGACCACACGGATGTGTGAGCCCTGCAGTTAGCAAAAAATTTCTACGTTTTATATAACTTTCTAAAGTTCTCGGTTTAGTCCCGAACCACCTCCAAAGCATGTTTTGGGCCTCGTAGGCTTGTATTAGAGACGTTATGATTGAATATGAATGGTTTTAAATTGGACAAAAATTTATGTCTCGAAATTGTGTAAATGCTTGTGTTGTAAGTTCAAGTAATGCCTCGTACCTTGTTCTGGCGTGAAATACGGGTAAGCTGTGTTACATGTTGGGTACTCTGGTTATAGGTTCTGGTGGTCTTGAGATTGCGTTAGCTGCGAAAAGTGAACCAGGTGTGTACCCGAAAAATAGAAAAATGGGATTCAGCGAAAGCCAAAAAACCCCATTGAAGACGCCACATGGCCGTGTGGTAGGCCATGTGCGATGACACGACTGTGTGATCAACGAAGGCCAGGCTGTGCACAAGACACGGCCGTATGATGGCCAGGGTGTAGCCCACACTCAAAAATGGGCGTGTGGGCCATACGAGCATGTGGGTCATTATATTGAAATATTTCATAGGGCCGCATGGGCCGTCCTAATCAACTGTGGACCTACCGTAGGGTCGGTAAAGGCTTGCTAACCCTAAAACTATGTGTTCTGCTAGACTGATGTACTGTTCTGAGCATGTATGTGCCATGTATATCTGCTATTTGTTTTTATAAGCATGTATTATCTGTAATTCTATATGCATGTTCTGTTTTGTTACTATTATTGGGTAGGGATTGTTTTAATGGAGGAAGTGTTTTGAAAGGCAGTTTTGCATATTATCTGTCAGTATGGTTGCATATATTTGTCATGTGCCGCATCGGTATGATATGGTATGTAGGGCTGGGTAGGTGTTTTAAACCCCACATGGTGTGTTGGAATGGTCGGAGATGGTGTGTAGAGGATAGCGCTAGGATATCTAATTTCTAATGATGACTGTATTTCTATATCTGTATCTGAGATGGAATTAGGCCCGAACATGCATTTGTGGCTGTAATGGGCTGTGGCCCGAGTCTATATTTGTCTGATTCTAATTTTCTGGTTGTGTGCATGCTTAAATCTTTTGGGTTACACACTGAGTTTACGTAAACTCACCCCTTTCTGTTTAATCTGTACAGGTAATCCACAAAGTTAGGCGAATCGGTGCTACGGAGCACCTCGGCGACCATATGTTCAAATTGGTTATAAATACAATTACATTTCATGTTTTAGTTTAATCTGGGTTGTTTTTATGTAATTCGGACTATACACACTGTTTTGTTCTAATTTGGGATAGACTGTGATTTCACGACTTTATAACTGCAAAATGTGATATAACTCGGATTTGTTTTCAAAAAGCACAGGATCCTAAAATCTTAAATGGATTTTACAAAAAAAAGTTTTCTTTTAAGAAAACGGGTTACTAAAAACAGGGTTTTTTAAAAATGTGAGTTGTTTTCCCTAAACGTGACGATTTTTCTAAGCTTCCGCTAAAATTATATGTTTTGAAGTAAGTTGACTATCTGAAATTATAATTTGAATTAACTAAAAGTAAATAATGGTTTATGAGCTTTAAGTTTTATCGAGTTAGTCTCATTTTCAAAAACCCTTTTATGCGACATCGTCAGATTTGGCCATAACGTCTAGGCCGGGTTTAGGGTGTTACATTTAGTGGTATTACAGCCAGGTTGCAAAACTCGGCTGTGGATTTTGGGTTTTAATATTTTTAAAGAATTGGTTTTCAAAACATCTTAACCATTCTAAAGTAAGTATGTGGTACACTGAGTCTCCGGCGCCGATCCTGTAAGTATTTCTGAATTCTGATAGAAAATTTTGGAAACACTATAGTTAGCACACTCTGGAATTGTAGTGAAACTGATTGAGACTAAAACTTTCGAAAACAACTCTAAATTTCTGATACTTTATGCAGAAAACATCTGTTAATAAATATAGAAACTGATGCATAAATTTTTTAATGTAGATAAAACTTCTAAGTCATAATGAGCACACAAGGTATCCGTGGACGTGGTACTCAAGGCCGGGATAGAGGCCGTAGGGGGGTTCGAGCTGAGTCCTCATCTCTGGGCAGCATGCTGAATCTGGACACGAGTGAAACACTTATGTCACCTGCTACTAAGACTGGGTCTCAGATTCATTCGGCTGGGGATGACGCACTATCCCAAGCCATGCTGAGGATATTAGAGAGGGTCGCTGGGCCCAATTCTGGATTTGGGGGCCGAGGGTCGGTAACTAAGCGACTCTGGTCTAATGGAGTTAAGTTATTTAGAGGTGTCACAGGAGTCGCCCCTAATGTGGCTGAGTACTGGTTGAAGGCCACTGAGAGAATCATGGATGACTTGGACTGTACCCCCAAGCAGAAATTGAAGGGTGCAGTCTCCTTGCTTCGCGACAAAACATGTCAGTGGTGGTTCATAGTTAAGGAGGGCACTCAGCCTAACTGTCTGACTTGGGAGTTCTTTAAAACTTCATTCCGGAGCAAATGTGTGGGAGTCTGCTACATTGATGCTCGCAAGCGTGAGTTTTTGAACCTTACCCAATGTGATAGATCTATGGCCAAATATTAGGCTGAATTTCTGAGGCTGAGCTGTTATGCTCAAGCTAGGGTGGCATCGAAGTATGAGAGATGTGTTAGGTTTGAGGACAGCCTAAGGGATAATCTGAGGGTTCTGATAGCTCCGTAGAAGGAGTGTGAGTTCGTGGTACTAGTAGAGAAAGCAAAGATTGCTGAGGATGTTAAGTGCGCGAAGCGCTAGAACAGGGACCGTAAGAACGGTAAGAACAAAAGAGATTTAGAGCCCTCGAGTTCTGTGTAGAGGCCTAAGAAAAAGTCCAGATCTGATAGACCAGTCAGAGTGGGGGCACCTGTTCCTTCTGTTGCTTCTACTAGGTTACAGTCGTGCAGTGATTGTGGTAGGCGCCATCCAGGCGAGTGTTGGAGGAGGATTGGGTCCTGTCTGAGATGTGGATCTTTAGAGCATTGTATCAGAGATTGTCCACAGCGGGCAGATCAGACTCAAGTTCTGAGTTTTTTGCAGCCTCAGAGGGCAGTTCAGCAGCCACCTAGGGGTCGTGGTCAGGCTAAGGGTGGTAATGCTATGGGACGAGGCCAGAGAGCACCAGGCAGAGGTACAGGTCAGACAGATGTGAGGCAACCTGCTTTGGTTTATACGGTATGACACCGAGAGGATAGAGATACTCCTGACGTCATCACCGGTATGTTCTTTATATTTAATGTACCCTACATTGCTCTGATAGGCGTAGGATCTACTCATTCCTATATAGCTAGTTCAGTTTCTAAAAACCTGGGGATTACGGTTGAGAACACTACGAGTGAGGTCACTGTACTAAGTCCGTTGGGGCAATCTATTCAGGATAGTAAACTCCATAGGGATAAGGATGTACCCTTAGTGGTGTAAGAAACTGTTTTTCTAACAACTCTGATGGAGCTTCTGTTCGAGGAGTTTAATATAATTCTAGGAATGGACTAGTTGGTCAAGCACCGGGTTAGTCTGGATTGTGTGACTTAAAAGGTTGTTCTGAGAACTGAGGAAGATGAAGAGGTGGTTGTGATCGAAGAGCGTCGGTATTACCTATCGCATGTGATCTCCATACTAGTAGTTGAGAAACTGGTCCGAAAAGGGTGCAAGGCATATTTGGCTTACATCAGTACTACTGCTTCTAGAAACTCTTCGATTGGGGATATCAGAACGGTGAGGGATTTTTTGGATGTTTTCCCTGAGGAATTACCGGGATTGCCTCTAAATCGAGAGGTTGAGTTTGGGATCGAACTTCTTTCGGGTACAGCTCTGGTGTCTATTGCTCCCTATCGAATGGCATCGAAAGAGCTTGCGAAACTTAAGGCTTAACTGCAAGAGTTGTTGGACTGTGGCTTCATCCGTCCGAGTGTGTCTCTGTGGAGAGCATTAGTGTTGTTTGTTAACAAGAAGAATGGGACCATGAGGATGTGCATAGATTATCGACAATTGAACAAGCTAACAATTAAGAATAAGTATCCGCTTCCGAGGATTGACAACTTGTTTGATCAGTTCAGAGGGGCTTCTGTGTTTTCGAAGATCGATCTGCGTTCTAGGTATCATCAGTTAACGGTTAAGGAGGCTGATGTTCACAAGATTGCATTTAGGACTAGTTATGGACATTACGAGTTCCTAGTTATGCTTTTTGGGTTGATAAATGCACCGGCCTCATTTATCGATCTGATTAATCCATCGTGCTCTTCATCGATGACATTCTGGCTTACTATAAGACTGAAGATAAGCATATTAGAGTAGTGCTTTAGACTCTACGTGAGAAGCAACTTTACGCTAAGCTAAGCAAGTGTGAGTTCTGCCTTCGTGAAGTAACTTTTCTAGGGCATGTGGTTTCTGTTGAGGGGATTCACACTGATCCTCAAAAGATTGAGATTGTGCTGGATTGGAAATAGCCTAAGAATGTAAATGAGATCCGTAGCTTTCTGGGTTTGGCGGGATACTATTCATGTTTCATTTAGGGGTTCTCTTTGATTGCCGCACTGTTAACTAAGCTTCTGCGTAAGGGTGTGTCCTTTGTCTGGACTGATGCGCAGCAATCAAACGTTAAGAAGCTCAAATATATTCTAACTCAGGCTCCTGTTCTGATACAGCCTAAATCTTGAAAGGAGTTTGTAGTGTACAGTAATGCGTCGCACGTTGATTTGGGTTGCGTTCTGATGCAAGATGGTAAAGTTGTGGCTTATGCGTCCCGTCAGCTTAAGACACGCGAAGGGAACTATTCGACGCATGATCTTGAGTTGGCTACAATGGTCTTTGCATTGAAAATTTGGAGACATTATCTGTATGGTGAGAGGTATATCATCTACACCGATCACAAGAGTCTTATGTACCTCCTTACTCAGAAGGAGTTGAACCTTAGACAGCGTCGATGGATAGAGCTGCTCAAGGATTACGACTACACAATAGAGTATCATCCTGGTAAGGCCAATGTGGTGGCCGATGCTCTAAGTCGTAGGGAGATGTCTAATTTGAGGGTGATGTTTGGTCGCCTTAGTCTACTTAATGATGGGAGTTTGTTAGCCGAGTTGTAGGTTAAGCCAACTTGAATTGAGCAGATTCAAGATAAACAGTTATTGGAAAAGACCCTGGGTGTACGGTTCTGTCAGGTGGAGAGTGGTACTACTTCTGATTTTGGATTAAACAGTGATGGTGTGTTGTTTTTCTGTGCAGAATGATTCTGACTTGAGGCAGTCTATTCTGAGGGAGGAGCATAGTAGCATTTATGCTATGCATCCCAGTAGTAATAAGATGTATCACGATCTTCGTGAGTTGTACTGGTGGCCGAGGTTGAAGCGTGAGGCTACCGACTTCGTTGCTCAGTCTTTGATGTGTCAACAGGTTAAGACTGAGCATCAGTTACCTTCGGGTTTGTTACAGCTATTCCCCTTTAGAAATGGGAGCGTGCAACACCCTAACCCTTATCCGTTGTTAGAGTAGGGTTATGAGGTATTACCGATCAATACATATTATTTAACAGACAATACTTATACATTTACGCATTCATACTCAAATTACATTCAACACAATCATAGTGTCCCTTATAATGGCCTACGAGGTTCGGGACTAAATCGATAATATACGAAAGTTTTGGAAAACATAGAAAATTTTCTTCCATCCAGAGGTCACACGCCCGTGTGAATAGGCCGTGTGCCTCACACGGCTCTTGACACGCCTGTGTCTCAGGCCATGTGAAAACAGGGCATACATATTGACTTGGGTCACATGGTAGACCACACGTCCGTGTGTCTAGCCCGTGTACTCTTCGAAGTGGCCACACATGCCCGTGTGTCAGGCCGTGAGTTAGGTCGTGCCAAACCAGTAGGGTATACTAACTTATGCAACGTGGCCAAGTCACACGCCCTTTTGCTAGGTCGTGTGCCATTTAGGAGGGTATACTGACTTGTACCACACGGCCATGCACACGCCCGTGTGTGAGACCGTGTGGAGCATATTGACTTCAATTTAATAACAATACAAGGGGACTGCTGTGTAACATGACCGTGTGTCGCACACGGCTGAGACACACACCCGTGTCTCTGCCTGTGTGGACAAAAATAGGCCACTTCCAAGGCCAATTTGCCACCCTTTTTGCACATACCTATATAAGCTCAACTGGTACCATTTCAAGACACAAATATGCAGCAAAAAGTCATCAACCAATACACAATCATACCATATACATTTCAACCAAATTCAACGCTCAATTTAATGAAATTTACCTAATTAAAAATTTATCAACTCAATTTCTAAAATCATACTTCATCTAAGCATTTTTCAACCTTTTAGACCCATAAATCAATTAACCACAAGAACAACTATAAAACCATAATCACATCATACCAAAACATACCAAAACATATACATTTATAAGACATTTCAAATGGCCAAACACACATTAATATTAACATCATTTACAAGCCAACTCTCATGGCTATAATCACAACCAAATATCACATCTAGCTCATACATGCCATATTCCATATATGTAACTTAAAAGTACCAGCTTAGATATTTGATAGTGCGATGATGTTCCTGACGACTCCCAGATCCGAGCTAGCCTTGATTCACTATAAAACATAGAAAAATAACACAAAGTAAGCTTCATAGCTTAGTAAGTTTGTATTAATGTAATGAGCAACTTTACCATTCATTCCCAATTCAAACAATATAAATACAAGATAACAGAAATACATTAAATCTCAAGTCATTTGATCATTCATTCATTAGCTTACCAAGAATTCATCCATTTCATATAATCAATGTTTATAAACTTTACTCACATACCTGTACCAACTCGTACCAATCTCATTCTGATTCATATCTTTCATTTTCCCGTTAAGCCATTCGAAATAGAAGTCTGATACACAAGAATCTCAATCAATAAGTACCTATACAAAGGCCTGTAGCCAAATTAAGGCATAATTCACACCTGAAGTTCTGATATCATGGCCCGAAGCCAACTTAATACCCTAATGACATGTCATTAATATCTTAGACTATTCCTAACGTTCAACTAGGATTTTCCAATACCAAATCATAGTCGAATCATTTCGAATTATTGTCAAATCGTTGTCAAATCATAGTCGAACAAGTTCGTAGTCTAGAACTTATAATAGAGCTCGTTACATACAAACTTACCTCGCATTCAGAATTGACGGATCGGATCAACTACTCGATAACCTTGCTTTTTCCCCGATCTAAATTCGAATTCATTCTTTTTTAATCTATATGTATTCAAAATTAACTCATTTAATCATCTACTCGTTCAAGTTACTCCGAAAACACACATTTAGGCATTTTTACACATTTACCCCTAATGTTTCACAACTTTGACAATTTAGTCCTCATTTCCTAAAATCACAAATTCATGCAATTTATCCAATTTCACCATAGCTGAATTTCACTAGTGTCCCTAGTAGCCCACATATTTCATTTTTTCACAAATTTACCACATAAATTTCACATATTTCAGATTAGTCCCTTTTTGACATTTTTGTCAAAAATCACTTAACAAAACATGTAAAACTATCATCAAGCTTTCATATTTCAACATTAAACATCAAAGAACACAAAGCTTCAACAATGGAAACTCTCAAAATCTTAACAGTTTCGAAATTAAAGGTACGGGCTAGCTAGAATACGAAGAAACGATCTCAAAAATGTAAAAATCATCAAAAACCAAGCTCAAAACATACCTAATTGCTTGACTTTCCTTAGCCGAATGAAAAACCCTATTTCTCTTCATGTACACCTCTAATTTCAGCAATAAGAAGAAAGTTGAACAAATGTTTTGATTTTGTTTTATTATAATAACCTTTATTAACCAAATTACTTATTTAACCTTAATAAACATTAATAATTTCAAATTTACCAAGCCACTATCATCCACTATCATGTTAATGGTCTAATTTCAACATAAGGACCTTAAATTTAATATTCTATAGCTATTAGGCACTTTTAGCTAATAGAACACAAGTTTTGCAATTTACGCGATTTAGTCTTTTTTCTCTAATTAACTATTTAAACGATAAAATTAGCTCACGAAATTTTCACACATATCAAATGACATGCTGTAAACACATAAAATAATATTAAAATAATTTTTGACATCAAATTTGTGGTTCTGAAACCAGTGTTCTAATTTAGCCAAAAGCAGGCTGTTACAACTCTCCCCCCTTAGGATTTTCGTCCCCGAAAATCTTACCAGTGAATAGGTTTGGGTATTGTTTTGTTATAGCATCCTCGAGTTCCCATGTAGCTTCTTCAACCCCGTGTCGATGCCATAATACTTTCACTAAAGCGATTTTCTTATTTCTCAGCTCTTTGATCTCACGAGCTAAAATTCGAATTGGTTTTTCAGCATATGACATATCAGACTGAATTTCAACCTCGGTCGGGGAAATTAAATGTAAAGGGTCGGATCGGTATAGTCAAAGCATCGAAACATGAAACATATTATATATTTCTCTAACTCAGACGGTAAAGATAGTCGATAAGCAACTGGCCCGATTCGCTCGATAATCTTGTATGGTCTGATGAATCTCGGACTTAATTTTCATTTTCGACCAAACCGCAATATCTTTTTCCACGGTGACACTTTTAAAAACACTTTATCCCCAATCTGGAACTCAATATCTTTTCGTTTCAAGTCTTCGTATGATTTCTGTCAATCCGAAGCTGCTTTTAAACTATCATGAATCACCTTCATTTTTTCTTCAGTCTCTCTGATCAGATCAACCCCGTGAATCTTATTTTAACTAAGCTCATTCCAGTACAACGGTGTTCTACATTTACAATCGTATAGAGCTTCGTATGGTGCCATCTTTATACTCAATTGAAAGCTATTATTGTAAGCAAATTCAATCAGCGGTAGATATTTCTCCCAGTTACCTTTAGACTCAAGAATGTAACATCGCAACATATCCTCAAGTACCTGAATAACTCATTCAGATTAACCATCCGTTTGGGGGTGAAATGCAATGCTAAAATGCAGCTTTGTACCTAAAGCTTCTTTCAATTTCTTCCAAATTCGCGAAGTGAATCTCAGATCTCTATCCAAAATAATAGATAGTGGCACACCGTACAATCAAACAATCTCTGAGATATACAACTCATCCAATTTATCAAGTGAGTAATCTGTACGTACCAGAATGAAATGAACTAATTTTATCAATTTATCAACAACAACCCAGATCTCATCTTTATTTTTCAGAGATAAGTGTAAACCCGATACAAAATCCATTGTTAGTCTATCCCACTTCCACTCAAGAATTATAATAGGTTGTAATAAACCTGACAGCACTTGATACTCAGCTTTAACTTGCTGACAAATCAAACATTTCGAAACAAATTTTGAGACATCTCGTTTCATGTTGTTCCACCAATAAAGCTATTTCAAATCTTTATACATTTTCGTGCTTCTCGGATGCACTAATAAACAACTACTGTGTGCTTCGTTTAGAATCTTCCGAATGAGCTCAGAATTTCTTGGTACACATATTCTGTCACAAAACATCAAGCAGTCATCAGGCCCTGTTTGAAACTCTGAATCAGAAATCGACTCACACTGAGCTCGTTTTGCTTGCAATTCATTATCAAATTTTTTAGCCTCATAAATTTTCTGTAGAAACAATGGTCTCACTTTCATCTCGGCTATTATCAAACTGTCATCAGACAAAGCTAATTGTGTGTTCAAAGCACGTAAAGCAAATAAGGACTTTCGGCTCAAAGCATCAGCGACTACGTTCGCTTTCCCCGGATGACAGTTAATCACCAATTCATAGTCTTTTAGAAATTCTAACCATCTTCACTATCTCAAATTCAAATCTTTCTAAGTCATCAAATATTTCAAGCTTTTGTGGTAGGTATAAAAATGGCATTTCTCACCAAACAAATAATGACGCCAAATTTACAATGCGAACACTATCAGGGCTAACTCTAGATCGTGCGTCGAATAATTCTTTTCGTGCGGCTTCAATTGTCTCGAGGCATAAGCTACAACTTTTCCTTTCTGCATCAAAACACAACCCAGATCATTTAACGATGCATCACTAAAAACTACGAATTCTTTACCAGACTCAGGCTGAACTAATATTGGTGCATCTGTCAATAATGCTTTCAACTGCTCGGAACTCTGCTGACACTATTCTGACCACTCAAATTTAATATCTTTTTGAAGCAATATTGTCATCGGAGTCGCAATCATTGAGAAACCTTTCACAAATCTTCTATAATAGTAGGCTAGTCCTAGAAAACAATGGACTTCGGATACATTTCTCGGAGGCTTCCCATCTATAATCGTAGAAATTTTACTCGGGTCAACTCGGATACCCTCAGTTGAAACTATATGTCCCAGAAAACCAATCTCTCGTAACCAAAACTAACATTTGCTGAACATTGCAAACAACTGTTTATCTCTCAAAGTTTGTAACACTATTCTCGAATGCTCGGCATGCTCAGATTCATCACGAGAGTAAATCAAAATATCATCAATAAACACAACTACGAATCGGTCTAAGTATGACCTGAAAATCCGGTTCATCAAGTCCATAAAGATAGCAGGTGCATTTTTTAGTCCGAAAGGAATAACAAGAAATTCATAATGTCTATACCTTATTCTAAATACAGTATTTGGCACATTGGAGTCTTTAACTCACAACTGGTAATAACCCGATCTCATATCAATTATCGAAAACACTGTTGCCCCTTTTAACTGATCAAACAAATCATCTATTCATGGAAAAGGGTATTTATTCTTGATCTTCACTTTGTTGAGCTGCCGATAGTCTATACACATTCTCATCGTGCCATCTTTCCTTTTCACAAATGACACCGGTGCACCCCAGGGAGAAAAACTCGGTCTCGTAAAACCTCTATCTGTCAATTCTTGCAACTAAGGTTTCACTTCTTTTAACTCTGTAGGATTCATTCTGTACGGAGCTATCGATATCAGCGTTGTTCCCAGTACTAATTTAATATCAAACTCAACTTCTCTGATAGGTAGTAAACCTAGTAACTCTTCAGGAAATACATCTGGATATTCGCATACAACTGGTACTGATTCAATCTTTATTTTTGTCACTTTCGTATCAAGTACAGAAGCAAGGTAAGCTTCACACCCCTTTCTCACAAATCTCTAAGCTAACATAGACGAGATCACAACTGGAAAACTATTCAAATCATCAGATTCAATTCTAATAGTCTCATTATTCTGATATTTCAATTCAATTGTCTTTCCTCTACAATTCACTATAGCTTTAAGCAACGTTAGCCAATCTATACCCAAAATCACATCAAATTCATCGAATGGCAACAACATCAGATTAGCCGAAAAATAGAAATCTCGATACATTAACGGACAATTCTTACTAACTTTGTCAACCAAAACACATTTGCCTAAAGGGTTCGATACTCTAATCACAAATTTAGTAGACTCTACAGGCAAATTCTTACTAGATACTAAATTCATACATATATAAGAATGAGTTGATCCTGGATCTATCAATGCAATCACATTAGTATCATAGAGAGTGAAGGTACCGGTGATAACGTCTGGCGATGATGCCTCCTCCTGTGTACGGATAGCATAAGCTCGAGCAGGTGTTCGTGCCTCAGATCTCACAGCAGAATCTCTTGTAGCACCTCGGTTACCACTTGTATTTCCAGTGTTTCGGGGTGGTCTCCCTCTAGTAGCTATATTACTAGGTCTCACATTCTGAACTTTATCTTTCACATCCAACTCAGCGAAATCTCGGATAAAGTGATCTAGCGAACCACATTTGTAACAAGCTTTATTACTTTTATTCCAACATTCCCCAAAATATCGTCTCCCACATTGCTGACATTCGGGTTTGTTGTCTCTCACATTGCCAACACTCGATACTGATGTAGCTTGAGCTTCAGAACCTGAGTATTGTTTTCTACAATCTCTGCTTGAATATTCATTTGAAGCATTTGGGCGAGCATACGAATCTCTGGATTTCTTCGATAAAGATTAATACGGCTTACTCATTGATCTTTTTCTCTAGTCTTTAGCTTCTGAATCTATCTTTCTCTTTTCTTTGCTAACATTTTCGGCTTTATAAGCCCTTTCAACTAGAACGAAAAATTCTTTCAACTCTAGAATTCTGACTAGTAATTTTATATATTCGTTCAGCCCATCAACAAACCGCTTGCACATTATTTCTTCAGTAGACACATACTTTCGAGCGTACTTGCTTAACCGTACGAATTCTCTTTCATACTCGGTTACAGTCATGAAGCCTTGTTTCAATTCTAAAAATTCTTTATGCTTTTGATCCAGAAACTGTTGATTGATGTATTTCTTTTAGAATTCAGATTGAAAGAACTCCCAAGTAACCTATTCTTTCGGAACCACAGATATCAACGTGTTCCACCATTAGTACACGGTGTCTCTCAGCAAAGATATAACATATTTAATACATTCTTCAGGAGTATAAGACAATTCATCAAATACTCGAATTGTATTTTCAAGCCAGAGATCAGCTCTCTCAGTATCATCATCAGTGATAGCCTGGAACTCTTCAGCCCCATATTTACGTATCCTATCTACTGGTTGCTTATTCAACCGTATCAGATCTAATACTTGAGAAACAATAGGGATTTGTTGAGGAATAGGTGGGGTGGAGGTTGTTGAACATCCAAATTTGTCTGGACATACTAAGTGAAGCACTCGTTCATCATCTGGAAAAAGACTTCTTTAGCCTCACCTCCGTGACTACTCGACACGGGTCTAGATTCAGTAGGTGCTATCCTTTGAACGGGAGTCGGCGCATTACTCTCTACATCATAAGCTACAGCTCGTTCGGGATCCATTACTATATGAAAACACAATTTAAGCTATCAGGAATCATCATACTATCGTAGAGTATATATGGCATGTATAGCTAGACTCTCACAAACACTACGTTAGTCCTAGAATCAACTAAATTGTAGCTCTAATACCAATTAAATATAACACCCCTAACTCGTATCCTTCGTTGGAGTAGGGTTACGAGGTATTACCGATCAATACACATTATTTAATATACAATACTTATACATTTACGCATTCATACTCAAATACCATTCAACACAATCATATTGTCCCTTATAATTACCTACGAGGCCTTAAACATACTTTAGAAGTGGTTCGGGACTAAACCGATAACATACGAAAGTTTTGGAAAACTTAGAAATTTTTCTTCCATCCAGAGGTCACACGCCCGTGTGAACAGACCATGTACCTCACACGGCAACAAACCCGCCCGTGTCTCAGGCCCGGTGAAAACAGGGCATAGATACTAACTTGGGTCACACGGCCGACCACACGCCCGTGTGTCTAGCCCGTGTACCCTTCAAAGTGGCCCCACACGCCCGTGTGCCAAGCCGTGTGTTAGGCCGTGCCAAACCTGTAGGGTATGTTAACTTATGCAAGACGGCCAAGTCACGTGCCCGTGTGCTAGGCCATACGCCATTTAGGGGGTATACTGACTTGTACCACATGGCCAGTCACATGCCCGTGTGTGAGACAGTGTGGAGCATACTGAATTTAATTTAATATCAATACCATGGGACACACGACCGTGTAACATGACTGTGTGTCGCACACGGCTAAGACACACGCCCGTGTCTCTGCCTGTGTGGACAAAAATAGACCATTTGCAAGGCCAATTTGCCACCATTTTTGCACATACCTATATAAGCTCAATTGGTACCATTTCCAAACACAAATATGCTGCCAGAAGTCGTCAACCAATACACAATCATACCATATCCATTTCAACCAAATTCAATGCTCAATTCAATGCCATTTACCTAATCAAATACTTATCCACTCAATTTCTAAAATCATACTTCATCAAAGCATTTTTTAAGCTTTTATACCCACAAATAAATTAACCATATGAACAACTATAAAACCATAATCACATCATACCAAAACATACCAAAAAATATACATTTATAAGCCATTTCAAATGGCCAAACACATATTAATATTAACATCATTTACAAGCCAACTCTCATGGCTATAATCACAACCAAATATCACATCTAGCCTATACATACCATATTCCATATATGTAACTCAAAAGTACCACCTTAGATATTTGATAGTGTGATGATGTTCCCGATGACTCCCGGATCCGAGCTAGCCTTGATTCACTATAAAACATAGAAAAATAACAAAAAGTAAGCTTTACAGCTTAGTAAGTTTATATTAATGTAACGAGAAACTTCACCATTCATTCCCAATTCAAACAATATAAATACAAGATAACATAAATACATTAAATCCCAAGTCATTTGATCATTCATTCACTAGCTTACCAAGAATTCATCCATTTCATAGATTCAATGTTTGTATAAACATTACTCACATACCTGTACCAACTCGTACCAATCTCATTCTGATTAACATCTTTCATTTTCCCGTTGAACTATTTGGAATAAAAGTCGGATACACAAGAATCTCAATCGACAAGTTCCTATACCATGGCCTGTAGCCAAATCAAGATAACTTATTCCCAGAGTACCTATACCATGGCCCATAACCAAATCAAGGTAACTCCTCCAAAGTGCCTATACCATGGCCCGAAGCTAAATCAAGGCAAAAATCACACCCAAAGTGCTGATATCATGGCTCTAAGCCAACTTAATACCCTAATGACATGTCATTAATATCCTAGACTATTCCTAAGGTTCAACTGGGATTTTCCAATACCAAATCATAGTTGAATCATTTCGAATTACTGTTGAATCGTTGTCGAATCATAGTTGAACAAGTCCGTAGTCTAGTATTCACAACTTGTGCATAATCAAAGAATTTAAATACAACTATAATAGAGCTCATTACATACGAACTTACCTCGTATTTAAAATTGAGGGATCGGATCGACTACTCGATAACCTTGCTTTTCCCTCAATCTAAATCCGAATTATTTCTTTCTTGATTTATATGTATTCAAAATTAACTCATTTAATCATCTACTCATTCAATTTACTCCGAAAACACATATTTGGGCATTTTTACACATTTGCCCCTAATGTTTCATAACTTTCACAATTTCGTCCTTATTTCCTAAAATCACAAATTCATGAAATTTATACAATTTCACCATAGCCAAATTTCACTAGTGTCCCTAGTATCCCACATATTTCATTTTTTTCACAAATTTACCACATAAATTTCACATATTTCACTTTAGTCCCTTTTTGACATTTTTGTCAAAAATCGCTTAACAAAACATGTAAAACTGCCATCAAGCTTTTTATATTTCAACATTAAACATCAAAGAATAGATAGATTCAACAATGGAAACTCTCAAAATCTTTAACATTTTCAAAATTAAAGGTACAGGCTAGCTAGAATACGAAGCAACGAACTCAAAAACGTAAAAATCATCAAAAACCGAGCTCAAAACATACCTAATTGCTTGACTTTCCTTATCCAAATGAAAAACCCTATTTCTCTTCTTTTTCTCCTCTAATTTTGGTAATAAGAAGAAAGATGAACAAATGTTTTGATTTTGTTTTATTATGACAACCTTTATTAACCAAATTACTTATTTAACCTTAATGAACATTAATAATTTCAAATTTACCAAGCCACTATCATCCACTATCATGTTAATGGTCTAATTTTAACATAAGGACCTTAACTTTAAGGTTCTATAGCTATTAGACACTTTTAGCTAATAGAACACAAGTTTTGTACGTTACTCGAGTTAGTCATTTTTCTCTAATTAACCATTTAAATGATCAAATTAGCTTACGAAATTTTCACACATATCAAATGACATGTTGTAAACACATAACATAATATTAAAATAATTTTTTGACATTAGATTTATGGTTCCGAAATCACTGTTCTGATTTAGCTAAGACCGGGCTGTTACAGAGCGAGTGGCAATGGACTTCGTTAGTGGGTTGCCTTTAACACCCCCTAAGAAGGATTCTGTTTAGGTCATCCTGGATCGATTGACCAAGTCTGCTCACTTCATTCAAGTTCGGACGAACTTTTTCCTTCAGAAGTTGGCGAAGCTGCATATCTCCGAGATAGTTAAACTGCATGGGATTCCAGTGTTGATTATTTCTAACAGAGATCCTTATTTTACATCTCAGTTTTGGAAGTTACATGAAGCTCTGGGGTCAAGGTTGGACTTTATTACTGCATTCTATTCTTAGACCGATGGTCAATCTAAGAGGGTGATTCAGATACTAGAGGATATGCTTCGAATTTGCATGATTAATTTTCAAGGTAGTTGGGAAGATTATTTGTCGTTAGTCGAGTTCGCTTATAATAACAATTTCCAGTCTAGTATCAGATGGTACCTTATGAGGCTCTATGTGGTCGTAAGTGTCGTACTCCGTTGTGTTGGTGTAACACCCCAAACCCGGTCCAAACACCACGACCGAATCTGGTATGTTACGGGGAAAACGAGTTTGAAAATTTCGAGGTTGCACTAAATAGATTTCATAAAACTTGTTCCGTTTAAAAAAAACAGTTGTTTAATTTCGTTAATAAAACATTTAATCTTAGTAAAAATTTGATTTCAAGTTGGGAGACAATGGATTTTCATTCATTTATAAAGTCAGTGTGATACCCGATGGTATAGTTGAAAACATATCGTGGAAATTTTGAAATCGTTGTCATATTAAGTTTTAGCAAATTAACTCAATTATTTTGTTAAAGCATGTAAAAATCTAACTTAAAACATAACATCATAAGGCATAATTTAAAAGCCCTTTTACAAATCCGAAATAAAATCCAACCGAAAGTAAATAACTAAGTACCCAAAATGTAATGTCTGAGTAAAACTTTTATTTGACATGGCATGAGCATCCCGAGTCCATCCGGCTCCATGTCCGCGTCTAAGTGTCACTGAAATGTTAAAGGAGAGGGTGAGTCGAATGACTCGGTGCATAAATCCCGCTCCCGATGAAACAACATACTAACACACCTCATACATAGCAACATAATTAATGCAACCCGGTCCTAACCATCCATATCGCTTTTCTACCCGTGTGGTACCAAACCACCTGGTGACATATAGTCACATGTGTGTACCAAAAACATTGGTGTCCCAAAGACACAATATCCGTCAATGTGGTACCAAAACCACCGTGTCCCAAAGACACAATTGTGCTACAAAGACTTTGGTGACCGAAGTCACAAATCCCATGATGATGGGGCCAACCCATCGTGTGATACCAAATCACTAGCAGACGATCCCCTATCTCAAGTGGGGCCAACCCACGGTGGTCAAACCACGGGGACAAGTCGCAATGAGGTGCCAAACCTCACGGTGTCCCAAAGACACAATGTGCTACCAAAGCACCGTGTGACCGTAGTCACAAATGCGGTGATGGGGCCAACCATCGTGTGATACAAAAATCTTTGGCGTCAATCCCGTATCTCACAAGTGGGGCTAACCCACGGTGGTGTTAACCACGAGGACGAGACGCCGAGGTACCAAACCTCTGGAGGTGCCAAACCTCGTGACCCAAAGTCACAAAGTTGTGTTACTAAAACACTCGGTGCTCGTCAAGACAAAATATACCCTTTCCTCCACTCGTATCACCCATCAACATACCATACTCATGTAATCATGCATATCATACAATCATGCATTTCATGCTATTATGTCTAATCTCATATCCCGTGTCACATATATCCACAGTCATGGTAACATATAGATCATCATTAACCTCATAATAATAATACTGACTTACCCGAGTCCAGAATCATACCCATTAGGGTATCATATCAAACATCACTGTTTCTTTAATCATCACACAGGTTATCAATCATATTACTAAACGGAAGTGTGTTAGTTTACACACCTGGTAAATACGAGTCTAGAATCCCAACGAAAACGATCTAAGGCCCCTTGATGACTAGCTCCTACAATCGGCCAACATAGGGGTTAGGCACTAAGACCATTCGGCCATAACCAAATGAACCACAAGGGTTAGCGTTGAGCCCTACCTTCTTGCTCTTGGTTTGGTTTCCTACCAACCCGAACCACAATGGCCCCTCTAAGACAATCGGCCTCCACCTTGAAAAGAATAGCAGTTAATCCTTTATCATTCATGACTTAATCGAAACCAGAAGATTAAACTAACAACAACCAATTACTTACCCCTTACTACACTTACCACTCGGTTAACAGAAAAACGGCTCCTCTTGCTTGCTTCCGCAATTAAAAGACCCTACAACGAACACAATTAACATCCTTCTATAATTGCCATATTCGGCCCTTAACCCATCCATAATCAATGGAGGACACAAGAGGGAAAAATGGCCATTCGGCCAGCCACTTACCTTGTTCAAAGATTGAACAACCAACCAAGATCCACCCTTCACTGATATTCGGCCAAAATGACAACACAGGCTAGAAGGAAATTTCGGCAATTACCAAGGGAGGGTTCGGCTAAAGTCTCAAAATGAAACAAAAGAAAAGATATGTTTAAGAAGAAGGAGAAGAAGAAACGGCCAAAGGTCAGGGGAGGAAAAGAAAATGCACAAGGTAGATGCTTTCGATTTAAGAAGAAAGGAATGGAGAAAGTGTTTTTGGGAGGGTAAAATTCGGCTACCAAAAGATGTTGAGAGAACAAATGCACAATCGGCTAAGTGCAAAAGAAATGAGAAGAAAACGGCAATGTTTGCTTTGGTCTTACGGTTTTCAAGAAGTGAAGAAAAATTTGAGAGAATCCTTTAGAATTTCGGCTTTGGTGTTTTCAAAAGAGAGAATTTGGTTTGGTCTCCTAATGACCGAATATGCACTACCTCTCACAAGGAACATTCGGCCTACTCACTCCCCACTTCCCAAAACCGGCCAAACTCTCCCCCCACTCCCCCAACATTCGGCCAAATCCCTCCATTAACTCCCCTCCACTCATTTGAAATGTGTGGACCAAGTCACCCTCCTATCTTCACTCCCCACCTTCCATTTGAAAATGAAGACCAAGTCATAGGAGGAATTCAAGTTGCTCTCAACCTCTTCCCCCATGCCGTCCAAAATAAAACCAAAATAGAGGAATCTCATTGTTGAACACTTTGGACCTCCACCCTTGAGGTTGACGTCAAACACTAGCTCCGGTGGCGTCACACATTGCCACTTTGCTAGCCTTATTTTTGTGATCCAAAACACCCATTAAAACACATATGGCCCAGCTCCTTTCAGCTCCCCTCATAAAAACCAAAGATTAAAATTCTTCTTATCACTCAGGCACACTCCTAGCTTACAATTAAGCCCCTAAAACATAAAAATAGCAACATAGCACACCAACATATGCAAAACATGCCATAACAAAAAATAGCCCCTAACCCGGGATATTACAGTTCTACCCCCCTTAAAGATAATTCTGGCCCCGAAATTACCTGGTCAAAAGAGTTGCGGGTATTGCTGTCTCATCACATCCTCGGGTTCCCACGTAGCTTCTTCCACGCCATGGTTCCGCCAAAGTACCTTAACCAGAGGCACAGACTTCCTACGCAGAACCTTCACATCCCGATCAAGAATCTGCACAGGTTCCTCTTCCATAGTCAAATCTGGATTTACCTCGATCTCCTCCACTGCTACTACATGTGATGGATCTGAACGATACCGCCGAAGCATCGACACGTGAAAAAACATCGTGAATCTGGCTAAGCTCTGCTGGCAACTCCAGCTGATACGCCACTGGTCCAACTCGTCTCAACACCTTATACGGCCCAATAAACCTCGGACTTAGCTTGCCTTTTCTGCCAAACCTCAGCACCTTCTTCCAAGGCGAGACCTTTAAGAAAACCTGATCTCCCACAGCGAACTCTATATCTCTTCGCTTAAGATCGGCATAAGACTTTTGCCGGTCCAAGCTTCCTTTAAACGAGCACTGATCAACCTAACCTTGTCCTCGGTCTCCGCAACCAACTCGGGTCCCAACAAGCGACGCGTTCACCTAACTCTGTCCAACATGTAGGTGAGCGACACTTCCTACCATCTGACGCCTCATATGGTGCCATTTTGATGCTTGCTTGGTAGTTGTTGTTATAGGCGAACTCGGCTAGCGGCGAAACTCTTCCCAAGCGCGCCTGAAGTCGAACACAACCTCTCAACATGTCTTCCAAGATCTCGAATAACCTTTACGATCGCCCGTCGATCGCGGGTGAAAAGTCGTGTCTTTGAAATCAAACGCGCACCCAAAGCCCGATGCAACGCTCTCGAACCTCGACGTAAACACGGGATCCCTATCCGAGATTATCGAAACTGGTACACCGTGCAGCCTTACTATCTCTGACACATAAAGCTTCGCCAATCTCAAGTGAATAGTCCACTCTCACCGGAATGAAATGGGCCGACTTAGTCAGACGGTCCACGATAACTCAAATGAATCTTTCTTGCTTGGCGTAAGCGTAAACCACCGACGCGAAATCCATAGTTATCCTTTCCCATTTCCATCGAGGGATTTTCACAGTGAAGCAACCACGTGAGAATCGATGTTCAGCCTTGACTGTGACAAGTCGGACACTTCCCAACAAACTCTGTCACCTCTTTCTTCAAGCCGAGGCCACCAAAATCGCTCTCTAAGACCCTATACATCTTACTACCTCCGGGATGCATAGCATAAGGATCTCGCTATGTGCGTCTGAAGAATCTTACGCCTCGGACTCAACATCTTTAGGCATACAAGCCTTACCTTGAAAACACAGAACCTCATCACTAGACAAGTCAGTAACCCTCCAACCCACCATTCTCGCACTTGTAACCTTCGCGCACTCGTAACCTCATCCTCTGCTCTTTTTCTCGATCTGCTCAACCCAAGTAGGCTTAACTGCGGCTCTGCGAATAATACTCCGTCGTCATACAAACTCAAATGGGCAAACATCGCTCTTAAGTCCGAAACAACCTACGGCTCAGCGCGTGCGCCACCACGTTAGCCTTGCCGGATGATATTTAATCGAGCGATCGTGAGTCCTCGAGCAATTCAACCCATCTACGCCGCCTCAAATTAAGATCCTTCGAGTCAATAGATACTTGGACTCTTATGATCTGTGTAGACTATTGATCTCTCACCGTACAAGTAATGCCTCCATTTTTAGGCGAAGACTACGGTGCCAGCTCTAAATCGGCGTCGGATAGTTGCCCTCGTGTGGCCTCACCGCCGAGAAGCGTAAGCCACAACCTTACTACCCTCCCGCATCACACACAACCCAATCCCGTATGTGATGCATCGCAAGACACCGTGTGAATTCCTTACCGGCCTCAAAGTTGAATTAAAGCAGAGCCTCGGTCAAGATCTTCTTCAACTTATCAAAACTCTCCTCATTGTTCCTCGGTCCAAACGAACGGAACTCCCTTTCTAATGACTTAGTCATCGGTCGGTGCATTAATTAACGAAACCCTCAACAAATCTTGGTAGTATATCCGCCAAACCTGGAAACTCCGAATCTCTCGTGACCCGACTTAGGAGGCTTCCAATCCAAAACCGCCTCAACCTTCCGAGGATCTACTCTAATCCCCCCAGCTGATACTACATGACCCAAAAATGTCACTTCACTAAGCCAGAACTCGCACTTACTGAACTTGGCATAGAGTTGCTTCTCTCTCAAAATTTGCAACACCACTCTTAAGTGTGCATCATGCTCTTCTTCCGACCTTGAGTAAACCAAGATGTCGTCAATAAAAACCACGATTTAAACGGTCCAGATCATCTTTGAAACACCCTATTCATCATATCCATAAAAGCTGCCGGAGCGTTAGTCAACCCGAACGGTATTACCAGGAATTCGTAGTGCCCGTACCGAGTCCGAAACGTTGTCTTATGGATATCCGCTTCCTTAACTTTCAACTGATGGTACCCAGACCTCAAATCGATCTTTGAGAACACCGATGCACCTTTCAGCTGATCAAACAAGTCATCTATCCGTGGTAACGGATACTTGTTTTTAATCGTCAGCTTATTCAGTTGGCGGTAGTCTATACACATCCGCATCGTACCGTCCTTCTTCTTGACGAATAATACGGCGCTCCCCACGGTGAAACACTTGGCCTAATGAAGCCTCGATCCAACGGCTCACGAACCGAGCCTTAAGCTCCACCAATTCCTTTGGCGCCATCCTATATGGAGCAATAGACACCTGCGCGCTGATCCACGGTAGCAGATCTATCCCAAACTCTACCTCACGATCCGGTGGCAAACCGGAAGCTCCTCTCGGAAACACATCAACAAATTCCTTAACAAGATGCGAACCTTCTCAACAGCGGACTCTTTAGCCTCCAAGGCATACACGTGAACCACATACGCTTCACGACCCTTCCCGACCATCTTTCTGACTTTTAATGCCGACACCACATTGGATAAGTAATCTCTCCTATTACCTATCATAATCACTTCATCTCCCTTATCCGTCGATAGAACCATGCGCTTAGCGCGCAATCCACCTTGGCACGGTACTTAACCAACCAGTCCATCCCGAGAATCGATCGAACTCCCCAAAGCGGCGGTTCCATCGGATCAAGACAAATACTACCCCTTGGATTTCTAGGGGTACATCCTTATCTGACTTATCTACCACTACTGAGTGGCCTAGAGAGGCTAAGTACGATCATTTGTCTAGAAGCGGTTTACGAGTCTAAGTCCATGATCTCAACTATACTACTAGCAACATACGAATGCGTGGAACCCAAGTCAATTAAAGCAAGTATAGGAGAACCAAAAATCAAAAGCGTCACCGGTGATTACGTCAGGTGCGCGTCGCCTCTCTCGCGGCGCCTATTTGCATACACGCATCAGCCGTCGTGCCTCGAACTACCCGCACCTGCGCGGTGCTCCACGACCTCGACCAAATCCATTACCACCTCCGCCATTACCACGGCCCCTTTGTGGTGGCGGTCCATTACCTCTCGAATCGACACGTACCGATTCTCGATCGAATCACGGCCATCCCTACGTGACATCCCTAATGCGATGATCCGAGAACCACACTCAAAGCAACCCTTTCCACCGGTCCAACAACCCCCAATGAGATTTCCCACACTGCGATTACATCTGCGGCGGTCCACGCCTAGCGCGACAACAAACCTAGCGATCGATTACGTCCACTCGGTCTAGCCCTCTTCTGCGGATTACCAGACGATCCAGAAGACCCAAAGCTCCTCTTAAGCCTACTTCTGTCCATGCTCTGTCTTACCGACTCTTTAACACCCTCGGCTACCTTAGCCTTCTCAACTAAGACAAACAAACTCGCGCTCTGCTTTGTGGAGCAATCGGCGACCTCAACTCGTCTCGCAGACCATCCTCGAAACGAACACACCTCTCATGCTCAGTGGCTACAATGCCCCTGGCATACCTACTCAGCTTCAGGAACTCAGCCTCGTACTCAGCAACAGATTTACTCCCCTGAACAAGCCTCAGAAATGCCTTTCGCTGGGAGTCGATGTAACTAGCCCGATGTATTTCTTTTGATATGCGGCTACGAAATAATCCCATGTCGGATCCTCGGTGCCACACCTGTCCCGAACCGTGAGCCACCACCGATATGACTCATCCCGAAGAAGTGATCGATGCCGCCGACTTCTCTTCACCGTCAAGTCCAGATCATCCATGATCCGCTCGGTTGCCTCCACCAATATTCAAGCGAGTGCTAGGAGCAACACCGATACACCTCGGAAAAATTCGGCCCCGTTAGCGAGTCGCTCGAGAGCGATTTCCTAACTCTGCACCACCACCTACACCAGCTACTCTTTCCAACACGCGCAAAGATCGCTGTGACCTTTGCATCGTCCTCGGTGCGATCTTGGAACTCACCACCTCTCGGTGGTGGCGAAGCCAGTATCTTATTTTTCGACCCTTGACGAGATCCTACGGGTTGAAAGCGTCATCCTACCTCGACCTCGACCACGAGTATTACGGCCACGTCCACCTCGAGTACTCATGACTAAGCGATCTACGTCTCACGATTAAGAAGATTTTTATGCATTAGTATCGTTCCACTTTCTTAACCGCAAAGAAATTTTATGGATGGAGTTTAATCAGGGGTTCTTTCGAGCAACCAAGGTTTCAATCTTCTATCCTATTCACCCAAAAGAGGTCATACATCCATTCCTTAACCCTTTCCATACCTATTCACTCTTTGGACATTCTTTGCCCATTTCTAGCCCAAGGGTATTTTCGTTTCTTTTCCTACTGAGGTATTTTTAGTAATAAAAGATATTTTAAACTTTCGTAAAATCGGTCACTTTGGAATTTCAAAAATTTGAGAGTGTTCTTTGAAAATTTTGTAAAATACTTCGTTTTGGAAACCAGGGGTATTTTAGTAATTTTCACATGATCGAGAGCGTTGCCAGTAAATTTCCAAAATCAAAATTTTCGATTGATATTTTGTAAATCGAGTGTTTGAATTTCGTACAAATTTATTGAGTTCGAGATTTTATAAACCAGGGCATTTTAGTAAATTTACCCCAAGGGCATTTTTGTAATTTTTACAAATCGAGAAATTCGTTGTAAAAGTGACATTCTCGATTTTGAAAGAGTTTATTGCAAAAAGTTTGAAAACATTAGGGTTGTTGTTGTATTTTTGAAAACATGGCTAATTCCCTTTTCGGGTTTTAGTCGTTAGGTTAAGTCTATGGTGAGCCTTCTTGCAGTCGGGGTGAACTCAAGCTACGCACACGGTGGGATACTGCGAAGAGGAGGTGAGTCACGAGGATCGCTTAAATACCAAGCTCTTAGGATCCTTTCCTAGACATGCGTAAGAGTTACCACACCCTAGCCAGTGGTGAGTCATAGATTGGTTTAGTGCTTTAAGTCTTATGCTTTAGTTCGAGTGTTTGAGTGACCTAATCCTAGGGTTCAAGTCCTATAAATCTATCTACGTTCCATATCACCTACCCTTCTACAAATAGTAATTCACGAGAAGAGTTTAGAACTACATACACAGGCGGCTGGTGCAGGAGACTCGGTGCCATGCCTTGTAAACCATGCCATGTCTTTAACCCAAAACATTTAAAATGGACTTTTGAAAGCAGTTTGGGCCTCGGGCCCACAGTAAAAAGCTTTTGAACTTGGCTCGATACCACAATTGTAACACCCCAAACCCGGTCCAAACACCACGACCGAAACGGTATGTTACTGGGGAAAGCGAGTTTGAAAATTTCGAGGTTGCACTAAATAGATTTCATAAAACTTGTTCCGTTTAAAAAAGCAGATTGTTTAATTTCGTTAATAAAACATTTAATCTTAGTAAAAATTTGATTTCAAGTTGGGAGACAATGGATTTTCATTCATTTATAAAGTCAGTGTGATACCCGATGGTATAGTTGAAAACATATCGTGGAAATTTTGAAATCGTTGTCATATTAAGTTTTAGCAAATTAACTCAATTATTTTGTTAAAGCATGTAAAAATCTAACTTAAAACATAACATCATAAGGCATAATTTAAAAGCCCTTTTACAAATCCGAAATAAAATCCAACCGAAAGTAAATAACTAAGTACCCAAAATGTAATGTCTGAGTAAAACTTTTATTCAGCATGGCATGAGCATCCCGAGTCCATCCCGGCTCCATGTCCGCGTCTAAGTGTCACCTGAAATGTTAAAGGAGAGGGTGAGTCGAATGACTCGGTGCAAAAATCCCGCTCCGATGAAACAACATACTAACACACCTCATACATAGCAACATAATTAATGCAACCCGGTCCTAACCATCCATATCGCCTTTTCTACCCCGTGTGGTACCAAACCACTGGTGACATATAGTCACAATGTGTTACCAAAACACTGGTGTCCCAAAGACACAATATCCGTCAATGTGGTACCAAACCACTGGTGTCCCAAAGACACAATTGTGCTACCAAAGCACTGGTGACCGAAGTCACAAATCCCATGATGATGGGGCCAACCCATCGTGTGATACCAAATCACTAGCAGACGATCCCCTATCTCAAGTGGGGCCAACCCACGGTGGTCAAACCACAGGGACAAGTCGCAATGAGGTGCCAAACCTCTGGTGTCCCAAAGACACAATGTGCTACCAAAGCACTGGTGACCGTAGTCACAAATCTGGTGATGGGGCCAACCCATCGTGTGATACCAAATCACTGGCGTCAATCCCGTATCTCACAAGTGGGGCTAACCCACGGTGGTGTTAACCACAGGGACGAGACATTTGAGGTACCAAACCTCTGGAGGTGCCAAACCTCACTGGTGACCCAAAGTCACAAAGTTGTGTTACCAAAACTGGTGGTGCTCGTCAAGACAAAATACCACTGCTCCCTCCACTCGTATCACCCATCAACATACCATACTCATGTAATCATGCATATCATACAATCATGCATTTCATGCTATTATGTCTAATCTCATATCCCGTGTCACATATATCCACACGATCATGGTAACATATAGATCATCATTAACCTCATAATAATAATCTTGACTTACCCGAGTCGAATCATACCCATTAGGGTATCATATCAAACATCATTTGTTTCTTTAATCATCACACAGGTTATCAATCATATTACTAAGCGGAAGTGTGTTAGTTTACACACACAGTAAATACGAGTCTAGAATCCCAACGAAAGCGATCTAAGGCCCCTTGATGACTAGCTCTACAATCGGCCAACATAGGGGTTAGGCACTAAGACCATTCGGCCATAACCAAATGAACCACAAGGGTTAGCGTTGAGCCCTTACCTTGCTCTTGGTTTGGTTTCCTACCAACCCGAACCACAATGGCCCTCTAAGACAATCGGCCTCCACCCCAAAAAAGAATAGCGATTAATCCTTTATAATTCATGACTTAATCGAAACCAGAAGATTAAACTAACAACAACCAATTACTACCCCTTACTACACTTACCACTCGGTTAACGAAAAACGGCTCCTCTTGCTTGCTTCCGCAATTAAAAGACCCTACAACGAACACAATTAACATCCTTCTATAATTGCCATATTCGGCCCTTAACCCATCCATAATCAATGGAGGACACAAGAGGAAAAATGGCCATTCTGGCGACCACTTACCTTGTTCAAAGATTGAACAACCAACCAAGATCCACCCTTCACCGATATTCGGCCAAAATGACAACACAACAGCTAGAAGGAAATTTGGCAATTACCAAGGAGGTTGGCTAAAGTCTCAAAATGAAACAAAAGAAAAGATATGTTTAAGAAGAAGGAGAGAAGAAACGGCCAAGGTTGGGGAGGAAAAGAAAATGCACAAGGTAGATGCTTTCGATTTAAGAAGAAAGGAATGGAGAAAGTGTTTTTGGGAGGGTAAAATTCGGCTACCAAAAGATGTTGAGAGAACAAATGCACAATCGGCTAAGTGCAAAAGAAATGAGAAGAAAACGACAATGTTTGCTTTGGTCTTACGGTTTTCAAGAAGTGAAGAAAAATTTGAGAGAATCCTTTAGAATTTCGGCTTTGGTGTTTTCAAAAGAGAGAATTTGGTTTGGTCTCCTAATGACCGAATATGCACTACCTCTCACAAGGAACATTGGCCTACTCACTCCCCACTTCCCAAACCAGGCCAAACTCTCCCCACTCCCCAACATTCGGCCAAATCCTCCATTAACTCCCCTCCACTCATTTGAAATGTGTGGACCAAGTCACCCTCCTATCTTCACTCCCCACCTTCCATTTGAAAATGAAGACCAAGTCATAGGAGGAATTCAAGTTGCTCTCAACCTCTTCCCCCATGCCGTCCAAAATAAAACCAAAATAGAGGAATCCTGCTGTTCGAACACTGGACCTCCACCCTTGAGGTTGACGTCAAACACTAGCTCCCAGTGGCGTCACACTTGCCACTTTGCTAGCCTTATTTTTGTGATCCAAAACACCCAACAAAACACATATGGCCCAGCTCCTTTCAGCTCCCCTCATAAAAACCAAAGATTAAAATTCTTCTTATCACTCAGGCACACTCCTAGCTTACAATTAAGCCCCTAAAACATAAAAATAGCAACATAGCACACCAACATATGCAAAACATGCCATAACAAAAAATAGCCCCTAACCCGGGATATTACAGTTGGACTGAGTTGGGCGAACGACGAGTTTTGGGTCCTGAATTGGTTTCTAAAACTGAGGATAAGGTTTGGCTGATTCGAGATCGACTGAAAGCTGCTTCTAATAGACAGAAATCTTATGCAGATCTGAAGAGACGTGAGATTGAGTATTCTATGGGGACTTTGTGTTTCTTAAGGTCTTTTTGTAGAAAAAAGTTATGAGGTTCGGTCGAAATGGCAAGCTGAGCCCTAGGTTTATTAGACCGTACCGAATTTTAAAGCGTGTGGGACTAGTTGCTTATCAGTTGGAGCTATCCCCTAAGCTGAACCATATTCATGATTTGTTTCACATCTCAATGTTGAGACGGTATCGATCTAATCCATCCCATATTGTCCCGATCGAGGAGATCGAGGTTAGGCCGGACTTGACTTTCGAGGAAGAGCCAGTTTAAATTATGGATCGCGATGTTAAGGTCCTATGAAAAAAGTCCATTCCGTTAGTGAAGGTGTTGTGGCAGAATCATAGCACTGAGGAGGCCATGTAAGAACCTGAGGACTCGATACGTCAGCAATATCCTCATCTGTTCTGATCAGGTAAATTTCAAAGTTGAAATTTCTTTTAGGGGGTAGAGTTGTAACGCCCCAAAATTCTTATTTTTGATTTTGTGAAAGTGTGACACAAATGTGTATCTGCTTCAGTGGTTAAGTGCTCTGTATGTGTCTGAGAGGTCTTGAGTTCAAGCCTTGTATTTGGTAATTTTTTGGAATTTTTCTAACTTAAGCCTTTTACTTACTCTGTGGGCTTATATTGAATTAATTCTAAAATCATATCAGAATGAGCCTGCTGGTTTGAGTGGTAAGGGAGTCTCTGTGTGGTGTGGAGGTCCTATGTCCAAATCCCTATTTTTGCTCAGTTAATTGGAAGAGTTTCGGTGGAGTTGGGTTTTTGTGAAGTTCGTTAGTAGTGGGTTAGTAGGGTGTAATCTAAGGGATTTGGGAGATATCAAATATTTTTAATTCTTATTTTTATTATTTTATTTTATTTTTCCAAAATTTTTCTCTCTTCTGCAAAGAATAATCACATCAAAAATTTCTTTTGTTTCCCCTCTCTGACGTTTTTCTTCCATCTTTGAAACTCTTTCTTTGGTTTTCTTTCGTGCGACTCGTAAACCCGTTGTTCGATTATACCGTTGGAATTGTCGGATCCTCCTTTTGGTGTAGTAAGTAGAACTCTACTATTGTTGATTTTTGGTTTGAGTTTTGTTGAGCAATGATAATCTGGGTAGATTCATTGATGGATTCGATATTTCGATGAAGATTGGGAAATGGGGAATTCCATTTCAGCGGTTTAGTGCACGTTGGTAGCGTTTTTGGCATCGATGGTGAGTCGGGTTCTTGTCGATTCTTGTGTCAAAATTCATTAATCAATTGCTAAATGGATGTTAGGTACTCTGGTTATAGGTTCTGGTGATTTCGGGATTGCTTTAGCTGGAAAACGAACCAAGTGTGTACCCGAAACGCAAAAAAATGGGATTCAGCGAAAGCCTAAAAACCAATTGTCTACGCCACACGACCGTGTGGTAGGCCATGTGGTAGGTCGTGTGCGATGACACGACCGTATGATCAACAAAGGTCAGGTCGTGTGCAAGACACGACCGTGTGATGGCCAATGTGTGGCCATGTGGGCCACACAGGCTACGCCAAAATGAGCGTGTGGGCAACACGAGCGCGTGGGCCCGTACGGGCACACCACACAGGTGTGTGATATCTGGCCAAGCCGTGTGATTCACACGGGCAAGGCCAATCTTGGTGTGTGGACCCATATGGGCATATGGGCCATTATACTAAAATATTTCATAGGGCAACACGGGTCGTCCTAATCGACTGTGGACCTACCATAGGGTCAGTAAAGGCTTACTAACCCTAAAACTATGCGTTCTACTAGACTGATGTACTGTTCTGAGCATGTATGTTCCATGTATATATGTTATCTGTTTTTATAAGCATGTATTATTTGTAATTCTGTATGCATGTTCTGTTTTGTTACTGTAATTGGGGAGGGATTTTTGTAATGGATGAGTGTTCTGAAAGGCAGTTTTGCCTATTATCTGGCAGCATGGCTGCGTATATCTGTTATGTTCTACATCGGTACGATATGGTGTGTAGGGCTAGGTGGGTGTTTTAAACCCCACATGTTGGGATGGTTGGAGATGGTGTGTAAAGGATGAGGGTAGGATATTTGATTTCTGATGATAACTGTATTTCTGTTTCTATATCTGAGATGGGCTTAGGCCCGAACATGTATCTGTGACTGTAATGGGCTTAGGCCTGAGTCTGTATCTATCTGATTCTGATTTCCTGGTTGTGTGCATACTTAAATCTGTTAGGTTACACACTGCGTTTACGTAAACTCACCCCTTTCTGATTAATCTGTACAGGTAATCCACAGAGTTAGGCTGATCAGTACTGCGAAGCCCCTCGGTGACCACATGTTCGAATTGGTTATAAATACAATTACATTTCATGCTCTAGTTTAATCTGGGTTGTTTTTATGTAATTCGGACTCTACAGACTGTTTGGTTTTAATTTGGGATAGACTGTGATTTCGCGACTTTATAACTTCAAAATATGATATAACACGAATTTGTTTTCCAAAAGCACGGGTTCCTAAAATCTTAAATGGATTTTACAAAAAAGTTTTCTTTCAAGACAACAGGTTACTAAAAACAAGGTTTTCTAAAAATGTGAACTATTTTCCCTAAACGTGACATTTTTTCTAAGCTTCCACTAAAATTATATGTTTTGAAGCAAGTCGACTATCTGAAATTATAATTTGAATTAACTGAAAGAAAATAAGGGTTTATGAGCTTTAATTTTTATCGAGTTAGTGCCGTTTTCAAAAACCCTTTTTATGTGACATCGCCAGATTCAACCATAATGTCTAGGCCGGGTTTGGGGTGTTACACGACCCACTATTTTCTAACACCACTGAAAATTGGGTTGTTACTAAATAATACTAGAGCCAAAAATTGGTACTATTTTTGTAGCAAAGCTTAAGATAGTCAAAGTTGGCGTTGTCAAGAATTATATAGTTTGGTTAATTCAGTTAATTATATAGCTTGATGGTTAATTATATAGTACCAGTCAAGAATAGACTGTTAATTCGGTTAAAAATATACTTTAGGGACAACTTTTAAATTTATACATGAACTTTGGTCTAATGTATAATTGTATACATGGATTTTGATTTTATGTAATTTTATACATGAAATTTTGATTTAATCTGTAACACCCCAAACCCGGCCTATGCGTTAAGACCAGACTTGGCATGCCACACAATTCGAACTTACGCCCAATCATCAATGCTTTTAATGAAAACAATTCTTGAAAACGATTTTAAAGATGGAGTTTATCAAAAATCGAGATTTATTTGAAAAACATGATTTTAAAACATAAGAGTTTACAATTTGATTTACAGAGAGATAATTGGTTAAAAATCTAAATAATTGGTTGAAATGAATTTATAAAAAAAATTCACAAAATTTTACGAGTGAGTGATATTTAAGAAAAACCCCCTTTTTATACGCAAGTTTAAGAAAACATTTATAAAAATTAAACAACCACATTTAAGTAATTAAAACATATTAAAAACCATCCATATTAAAAACCATCCACAAATAAAAATCCATAAAAATAATACCAGAGGCCTTAGTACATCGCAATTGAAATAGTACTTAAATAAAAATACTTAAAAGAAGTTCAAAGTTTTTATAACTCATCACTCGTAGTATGGCCTCCACACGAAGTCATCCCCGGCCCAAGCCTCCATCAATTATTATTACCTGAGAAGGGTAATTATTATTACCGTGTTCACTGGGCCAAAACTATTTAAGCATTTATTTGGGTCGGAGCCCATTTACAAATATAACAATTTAACATGTATAGCATGCATGTGATATGCAATTCCCAAACCAAACCTAAATTTCCATCAGCTACACACCACCCGTACCAACCAGCACACCTGTGGGGAGCTTTAGTCACCCACCCCGCCAACACACTAACTGGGCATTAAGCCATATATTAAGGTGGGCATGAAGCCATTTAACTGGGCGCAAAGCCATTAACTGGGCACGAAGCCATTAACTGGGCACAAAGCCATTAACTGGGCACGAAGCCATTAACTGGGCACAAAGCCATTAAACTGGGCACAAAGCCATTAACTGAGCACAAAGCCATTAACTGGGCACGAAGCCATTAACTGGGCACGAAGCCATCTTCTCTTCGTCAAAAATCCCAACCTATGCAATCATGTATATAAAATGCATGACAATTCATTTATATGATAATTCCAACATAAGGCCCATAAATAAATAAAATTATTACAAATCTGGCCCATTTCACTATTTGGCCCATTTATCACATATCAATATGGCCCATTTATCAAATAACACATTTGGCCCATACAGCAAATTATCAAATTGGCCCATATAGCAATTTATCAAATTGGCCCATTAAGCAAATTATCAAGTTGGCCCATATAGCAATTTATCAAGTTGGCTCATATAGCAATTTATCAAATTGGCCCATTAAGCAAATTATCAAGTTGGCCCATATAGCAATTTATCAAATTGACCCATATAGCAATTTACCAAATTGGCCTATATAGCTATTTATCAAATTGGCTCATATAGCAATTTATCAAATTGGCCCATTAAGGGCATTTTTGTAATTCGGCCCGTAAGAGCATTTTTATAATTCCGTAATCGTACCCACTAAGGGTAATTCGGTAATTTATCCTCTAAGGGTATGATGGTAATTTTCGCAACCTAGGCTTAATTATTAATTAGGGGCATAAAAATAAAACTGTCCATCTGTGTCGTATTGACTAAACTGACTATAACTCGAGTTGGGAAACTCAAATTTTAGATCCGTAAATTTTCCTTGAAACTAGACTCATATAACTTCTTACTGTAATTTTTCCAGAAGTTTTGGCTTAGCCAATTAGTATAGTTTATTCTTCAAAATATCCCTTATTTCACTGTTTGACAGTTCTGCCCTCTCTTCACAAAATCTCAGATATCTTATTGTACAGAACTCAAATGCTGGTTTCGTTTGATCCAAATAAAAATAGACTCACTAAGGATTCTATTAATATAAATCATGTCCTGTAATTATTTTTGTACAATTTGTAGTGATTTTTCGAAGTCAGAATAGAGGATCTCGAAATCACTCTAAACCAGTCTCACAAAAATCTAAAAATCTCAAAATATACTAATCTTTTGCTTGCTCCGTTTTTTTTATAAGAACATATACTCAATTATCTTTCATTCCATGTCTCTTCCACTTTATAATTCAATTTATACTAGTTTTAGTGATTTTTTAAAATCACGTCACTGCTGCTAACCAAAACTACTTTGTTACAAAATATGGTTACCACTTCGAACATGCGTACGCCCGAGTGGCCATAGATGCTGGTTTGCGGCTTTTCAGTCTTTCGACCGAATCACAGAACATTTCATGCAAACATTTAGAGAGGTATGAGATTACACACCCCATTTCAAACATGTATTCAAAAAGTAAGTGATTACACACTTGATTTCGGTAAGGACTAAACCTTCTTGATAGTCGGCACCTACGACACCCACTATTTCCGAAGGATTAACAAATAGAGAATATCGAGTGACTTTGTCCCTAAAAATAATCGATTAGTCAAAAATTCGATCCGATTTGCAACATAGCTGAATAGAGATATAACGAAAAATTCCAAGAAGAACTCCTTACCTTAACACTTCGATTTGATTTCTAGCGATTCACGATGATTACGAATATTCCGAGTTCGGCCATCTTTATAACACGGTTGCTTAAACGAAGGTTGAAAGAATAATCAACAAAACAATATCGATGAAGAGAAGATTCGGCTTTGATAAAAATAAAGGAGAGAAAAGATTGGTTCGACTATGGAGGTAGTCTAACATTCAGCCATGTAAGAAAATAAATGATGAAGGAAGTATGGTTGAAAAGAAAATAAGTCAAGAAAGAAAGAAAATGAGGATGTGAGGTTTATGATTTAAATTTTCAAAGATAAGAGAAAAGCAAAGAGAGCGGGTTTGAAATAAAGGTGCATTCGGCCGTGGGAGAGAAGTTTTAGAGAGAAAAGAAAATAATGCATATAATTGCTAAAAAAATTTGACCAAAGGAAGAAAACAAAATGTTCACAAATGCACAAAAATGCATTCGGCTAGGGAGAGAAAAAGATGAGAAGAAAAGCTTTTGTAAAAAGCACCAAATAATCAAATCAAAGTGACCCAACTTGCTACACATCCTTACAGAAGCTTCCAACAATATTTGGTCACCCCCCCTAATCCCCAAACCGTCCAAGTTCATGGACAAAGTTTGGTCATTCCAAACTTTCCATAAAAAAGTCTTCCTTGTTTCATGCCTTATGTCCTCCACTTACATGCCTTTTCCTTAATTCACTCTTAGCCATTTCTCTTTTCCCCCACTTACATGCCTTTTCCTTAATTCACTCTTAGCCATCATACCATAAAAAAAAAAAAAAAGTCTATCCTACCATAATTACAACCATGGCCAACACTTAGGAAGGAAGTACAAAAATTAAATCAACAATTTTGCACTCCATGGGATTCGAACTCCTCCCCTCAAACCCATACATGCAACACCGCACCACTCCTCTACTAGCTTCACTTGTGCTAACAAAATGCACACTTATGTCCTTAAGCCTTGATGCCACTTACTATCTCTCCTTAATAAGCTTAAATACAAATTTTATTACTAGGGCCCAATTCAACCCCGAGCCCTCATTGAACCCCTAAACATACACAATTACTATTGTTAACTAGCTTAACGTAATAAATAGTGCAACAATTAAAATTCCAAATTTTTGGGATGTTACAATTCTACCCCCCTTAAAGAGAATTTCGTCCTCGAAATTTACCTGATTAAAAGAGGTGAGGATATTGCTGTCGCATCACATCCTCTGGCTCTCACGTGGCTTCCTCTGACCCGTGGTTACGCCATAGCATTTTGACTAACGGAACCGACTTCTTTCCCAGCACCTTAACATCCTGATCTAAAATCTGTACTGGCTCCTCTTCAAAAGACAAGTCAGGTCTTATATCAACTTCCTCTAACGGTACTATATGAGACGGATCCGATCGATAGCGCCTTAACATTGAGAAATGAAATACACTATGTATCTGACTCAGCTCCGAGGTAACTCAGTTTCGATAAGCCACCGCCTAACATGCTTCAAACACACATGCGGTCCAATGAACCTAGGGCTCAACTTGCCCTTCCTTCCAAATCTGAAAATCTTCTTCCAGTGTGAGACTTTCAGAAAGACCTAATCTCCCACTGCAAATTCAATATCCTTATGCTTCAGATCCGCATACGATTTTTTTGTCGATCCGAAGCTTCCTTTAACCGCGCTCGAATCACCTTTACATTTTCATCCATCTCAGATATCAACTCAGGACTCAACAACTATTGCTCCCCCAATTCAGTCCAACAAGTAGGGGTACGACACCTACAACCATATAAAGCTTCATAAGACGCCATTTGAATACTGGATTGGTAACTGTTATTATACGCGAACTCTGCCAACTATAGGAAATCCTCCCAACTACCTCTGAAGTCGATTACACAACAACGTAACATGTGTTCCAAAATCTGAATTACTCTTTCTGACTGACCATCTGACTGAGGATGAAAAGCCGTACTAAAGTTTAACTTTGTTCCCAAAGCCTCATGTAAAGCTTTCCAAAACCGTGATGTAAACCTGGGATCCCTATCCCATATGATAGACACTGGTACCCCATGCAACCTCACGATCTCAGATACATACAGCTTAGCCACTTTCTGCAGCGAGCAATCTGTACGAACTGGTAGAAAATGAGCAGTCTTCATTAATTGATCAACTACCACCCAAACAGAATTTTTCTTAGTAGGTGTTAAGGGTAACCCACTAACAAAATCCGTCGTCATCTGTTCGCATTTTCATAGAGGAATCTTTACCGGTTGTAATAATCCTGATGGTAATTGATGTTCCGCCTTCACTTGTTGACAAGTCAAACATTGTCCCACAAAATCAGTAACCTCCCGTTTTAACCTTGGCCACGAATACTACTCACGGAGATCCCGATACATCTTATTTCCTCCGGGGTGCATAGCATAAGGGCTACTATGGACCTCTCGTAGAATCATTTGTCTCAAATCTGAACCATGGGCATACAAACTCTTCCACGAAAACACAGTACGCCATCCTTGTTCAATCCAAAGTCCCCTATAAAACCACTTCCAACTTGCTGCATTAAAGGACCCAACTTTTCATCCGATAATTGTTTTTCCTTGATCTGTTCTAACCACAATAGCTTCACCTGAAGTTTCACTAGCAGACTGCCATCCTCATACAAACTGAGATGAGCAAACATTGCTCTTAACTCTGACACTACCTTACGACTCAATGCATCTGCCACCACGTTAGCTTTTCTAGGATGGTACTCGATTGAGAAGTCATAATCCTTTAACAACTCCACCCATCCCCGTTGTCTCAAGTTTAACTCCTTTTGGGTAAGGAGGTACTTAAAACTCTTATGGTCCGTATAAATGATCGACTTTTCACCGTAGAGATAGTGCCTCCAAATCATTAAAGCAAACACCACCGCAGCCAACTCCAAGTCATGAGTAGGATAGTTGACTTCGTGCGACCTTAACTGGTGAGAAGCATAAGCCACCACTTTTCCATCTTGCATCAGCACACATCCTAAACCCGTGTGTGACGCATCACAGTAAACAATAAACTCTTTTCCAGCCTCAGATTGAATCAGTACTGGCGCTTCCGTTAAAATTTTCTTTAATTTCTCAAAACCTTCTTGTTGTTTCTCTGCCCACACAAACGGTACTCCCTTTCGCAACAGTTTAGTTAGGGGTGCAGCAATCAATGAAAACCTCTCAACAAAATACCGGTAATAACCAGCCAACCCTAGGAAACTCCGAATTTAACTTCAATGGTTTCCAATCCAACACAGCCTTTACTTTTCGGGGATCAACTCTAATTCCTTCGGCAGACACAACATGCCCTAAGAAGGTCACTTCTTTCAGCCAAAATTCACACTTACTGAATTTGGCATAAAGTTACTTTTCCCTCAATATCTGCAATACCACCTGCAGATGCGAATCGTGCTCTTCTTCATTCTTGGAGTATACCAAAATGTCATCTATGAAAACCACTACAAATCGGTCTAAATAGGTTTGGAAGACCCGGTTCATCATGTCCATAAATGTAGTTGGTGCATTGGTTAACCGAACGGTATCACCAAGAACTCATAGTGTTCATAACGAGTTCGAAATGCTGTCTTATGAATATTCGCCTTCTTAACCTTGAGTTGATGATAACCCGATCTCAAATCTATTTTTGGAGAAAACTGAAGCTCCTTTCAACTGATCAAACAGGTCATCTATTCTCGGTAATGGATATCTGTTCTTGATCGTCAATTTATTTAACTGCCTATAATCAATGCACATACGCATTGACCCATCCTTCTTCTTGACAAACAAGATCGGTGCTCCCCATCGAGACACACTCGGCACCATTCTATAAGGAGCAATGGACACCGGAGTCGTTCCGGGCAAAAGATCAATGCCAAACTCTACCTCTCGGTCTGGAGGCAATTTAGGAAATTCTTCGGGAAAGATGTCTGAAAACTCATTTACCGTTCTAATGCCTTTCACCGATAATTCCTTGGCATCCAGAGCACCAATGAAGGCTAGGAATGCTCCATACCCTTTCTAGGACTCGCAACATTGCTTGGGTCAAAGCAATGTCCTCTCTCATGTGGTCGTGTGATCCAGTCTCCCTCCCGGGTGACACAGGTGCATCCATTTTCGGCATAAGACCCGGCGCTTCAGACGCAACCCTAGCACCTTGGCCTCTACCACGGCCACGTCTACGTCCTCTAGTGCTAATATTGGGTACTTCGATTTAATCTGATTATAAGTCTTATGAATCAGTATACTATTTCAGTGTTTATTAACGATATTTTATGAGATATAAGAGATAGAGTTGTTTTCGTAAACGCATCCTATAGTCTCAATCTCTATAATTTCAACACCTAAAACTAAGAGTTTTAGAGTGTTCCTATAGGCATATCACAATAATAAGAATTATTCAATTCACATACACTTACTTGACTTGATGCCGGATACTCGTGGTGCCATACTACCTTTAAAAACATAAGTTCTATAATTCAAAACAGTTTTGTACCATAAATATTTTTGAACCCAAACTACAGCCGAGTTTTGAAACTTGAGCTCTGATACCATTAAATGTAACACCCCAAACCCGGCCTATGCGTTAAGACCAGACTTGGCATGCCACACAATTCGAACTTACATCCAATCATCAATGCTTTTAATGAAAACAATTCTTGAAAACGATTTTAAAGATGGAGTTTATCAAAAATCGAGATTTATTTGTAAACCATGATTTTAAAACATAAGAGTTTACAATCTGATTTACAGAGAGATAATTGGTTAAAAATCTAAATAATTGGTTGAAATGAATTTATAAAAAAATTCACAAAATTTTACGAGTGAGTGATATTTAAGAAAAACCCCCTTTCTATACGCAAGTTTAAGAAAACATTTATAAAAATTAAACAACCCCATTTAAGTAATTAAAACATATTAAAAACCATCCACAAATAAAAATCCATAAAAAAATAATACAGAGGCCTTATTACATCGCAATTGAAATAGTACTTAAATAAAAATACTTAAAAGAAGTTCAAAGTTTTTATAACTCATCACTCGTAGTATGGCCTCCTTTGAAGTCATCCCAGCCCAAGCCTCCATCAATTATTATTACCTGAGAAGGGTAAGGAAACGGGGTGAGTTACTTAGAACTCAATGTGTAACCCACTTACCGTGTTCACTGGGCCAAAACTATTTAAGCATTTATTTGGGTCGGAGCCCATTTACAAATATAACAATTTAACATGTATAGCATGCATGTGATATGCAATTCCCAAACCAAACCTAAATTTCCATCAGCTACACACCACCCGTACCAACCAGCACACCTGTGGGGAGCTTTAGTCACCCACCTCGCCAACACACTAACTGGGCATTAAGCCATATATTAAGGTGGGCATGAAGCCATTTAACTGGGCGCAAAGCCATTAACTGGGCACGAAGCCATTAACTGGGCACGAAGCCATTAACTGGGCACGAAGCCATTAACTGGGCACAAAGCCATTAAACTGGGCACAAAGCCATTAACTGAGCACAAAGCCATTAACTGGGCACGAAGCCATTAACTGGGTACAAAGCCATTAACTGGGTACAAAGCCATTAACTGGGCACGAAGCCATCTTCTCTTCATCAAAAATCCCAACCCATGCAATCATGTATATAAAATGCATGACAATTCATTTATATGATAATTCCAACATAAGGCCCATAAATAAATAAAATTATTACAAATTTGACCCATTTCACTATTTGGCCCATTTATCACATATCAATATGGCCCATTTATCAAATAACACATTTGGCCCATATAGCAATTTATCAAATTGGCCCATATAGCAATTTATCAAATTGGCCCATTAAGCAAATTATCAAGTTGGCCTATATAGCAATTTATCAAATTGCCCCATATAGCAATTTATCAAGTTGGCTCATATAGCAATTTATCAAATTGGCCCATTAAGCAAATTATCAAGTTGGCCCATATAGCAATTTATCAAATTGACCCATATAGCAATTTATCAAATTGTCCCATATAGCAATTTATCAAATTGGCTCATATAGCAATTTATCAAATTGGCCCATTAAGGGTATTTTCGTAATTCGACCCGTAAGAGCGTTTTTATAATTCAGTAATCGTACCCACTAAGGGTAATTCGGTAATTTATCCTCTAAGGGTATGATGGTAATTTTCTCAACCTAGGCTTAATTACTAATTAGGGGCATAAAAATAAAACTATCCATCTGTGTCGTACTGACTAAACTGACTATAACTCGAGTTGGGAAACTTGAAATTTAGATCCATAAATTTTTCCTGAAACTAGACTCATATAACTTCTTACTGTAATTTTTCCAGAATTTTTGGCTTAGCCAATTAGTACAGTTTATTCTTCAAAGTGTCCCTTGTTTCACTGTTTGACAGTTCTGCCCTCTCTTCACAAAATCTCAGATATCTTATTGTACAGAACTCAAATGCTGGTTTCATTTGATCCAAATAAAAATAGACTCACTAAGGATTCTAATAATATAAACTGTGTCCCGTAATTATTTTTCTACAATTTATAGTGAGTTTTCCAAGTCAAAACAGAGGATCTCGAAATCACTCTGAACCAGTCTCACAAAAATCTAAAAATCTCAACATATACTAATCTTTTGCTTGCTTCGTTTCTTTTATAAGAAAATATACTCGATTATCTTTCAGTCCATGTCTCTTCCACTTTCTAATTCAATTTCTACTATTTTTGGTGATTTTTTCAAAATCACGTCACTGCTGCTAACCAAAACTGTTTTGTTACAAAATATGGTTACCACTTCGAACATGCGTACGCCCGAGTGGCCATAAATGCTGATTTGCAGCTTTTCAGTCTTTCAACCGAATCACAGAACATTTCATGCAAACATTTAGAGAGGTATGAGATTACACACCCCATTTCAAACATGTATTCGGAAAGTAAGGGATTACACACCTGATTTCGGTAAGGACTAAACCTTCTTGATAGTCGGCACCTACGACACCCACTATTTCTGAAGGATTAACAAATAGAGAATATCGAGTGACTTTGTCTCTAAAAATAATCGATTAGTTGAAACTTCGATCCGATTTGCAACATAGCCGAATAGAGATATAACGAAAAATTCCAAGAAGAACTCCTTACCTTAACACTTCGATTTGATTTCTAGCGAGTCATGATGATTACGAATACTCTGAGTTCGGCCTTCTTTACAACACGGTTGCTTAAACAAAGGTTGAAAGAATAATCAACAAAACAATATCGATGAAGAGAAGATTCGGCTTTGATAAAAATAAATGAGAGAAAAGATTGGTTCGACTATGGAGGTAGTCTAACATTCGGCCATGTAAGAAAAATAAATGATGAAGGAAGTATGGTTGAAAAGAAAATAAGTCAAGAAAGAAAGAAAATGAGGATGTGAGGTTTATGATTTAAATTTTCAAAGATAAGAGAAAAGCAAAGAGAGAGGGTTTGAAACAAAGGTGCATTCGGCCATGGGAGAGAAGTTTTAGAGAGAAAAGAAAATAGTGCACATAAGTGCTAAAAAAATTTGACCAAAGGAAGAAAACAAAATGTTCACAAATGCACAAAAATGCATTCGGCTAGGGAGAGAAAAAGATGAGAAGAAAAGCTTTTGTAAAAAGCACCAAATAATCAAATCAAAGTGACCCAACTTGCTACACATCCTTACAAAAGCTTCTAACAATATTTGGTCACCCCCTTAATCCCCAAACCGTCCAAGTTCATGGACAAAGTTTGGTCATTCCAAACTTTCCATAAAAAAGTCTTCCTTGTTTCATGCCTTATGTCCTCCACTTACATGCCTTTTCCTTAATTCACTCTTAGCCATTTCTCTTTTTCCCCACTTACATGCCTTTTCATTAATTCACTCTTAGCCATCATACCATAAAAAAAAAAAAAGTCTATCCTACCATAATTACAACCATGGCCAACACTTAGGAAGGAAGTACAAAAATTAAATCAACAATTTTGCACTCCATGGGATTCGAACTCCTCCCCTCAAACCCATACATGCAACACCGCACCACTCCTCTACTAGCTTCACTTGTGCTAACAAAATGCACACTTATGTCCTTAAGCCTTGATGCCACTTACTATCTCTCCTTAATAAGCTTAAATACAAATTTTATTACTAGGGCCCAATTCAACCCCGAGCCCTCATTGAACCCCTAAACATACACAATTACTATTGTTAACTAGCTTAACGCAATAAATAGTGCAACAATTAAAATTCCAAATTTTTGGGGTGTTACATAATCCAATTTTCACAAATTATTAACAAAATTATCAATATAACATCATTTTATGTTTATATATTACTTGCACAAATAATTATATTTATTCAACATAAAAATAAATTGATGCATTTATTTCTTTAAATGTGTATAATTGAATCAAAGCTCATATATCAAATTGCACATTAAATCAAAATTCATATATGCTTTTGATATTTGCCCCTATATTTTATTAAGTTTATAATTTAATATTTAAAGTAGTATGCTGATATGTTACTTAATAGGTCGAATTAGGATCTATGTAGGACTGATTCAATAAAAAAATTCAAAAAAATATTCATTATAAATTTCATACACAACAAATTTTTATGCATATCACTTTTCTTGTTTCAATTATAAATTTCATAAAGTTTACAATTTAATCCTTAACATCATGAAGATTCATTATTTACTACAATTTCACCTTAACATCACTTTATAATCAATTCACTACTTCATTTAAACTCTTTATCATAAATCTAAAATGCATGTTTGTTTAATTGAAAACAAATTCTAAGAAATATTTTCAGGAAATCTGCCAAACAACAGAAAATATTTTACACAAATTCATTCAAACACTAGAAAATATCAACTTTTCTAAAAAAGTAAGTCATTTTTCAGAAATCATTTTCCGAAAATTAATTTTTAGCGAAACAAACTGATCTTTAGTTAGAGTTTGAAAGGAGATGAGACAAAATTGTTTTGAACAAAAGAAATTTGTTCGTAGGGAATTGAAAAGGAAAAAAAAAATATATTATGAAAATATAACTCGTAAAATATCACTAAAAATTATATATAAAAAATGAAAGAGTCTATGTTACAATTTTTCTTTCCATAAATGCTTTCTTTCTTCTTCCTTTTTGGTCACATGTACATAGTTCTAAGCTTTTGAAAATGCATTTGGCCAAAAAATACTAATAAATTTCAATACAATATTCAACGATGCGGCTTTTTATAATTAATTTGTGGAAAGAAAAAATATCTTTTTTTTGTTTTTTAGATGCCATTGAAACAATGGCATTGACCTTTAGGCATTGTAAACAAAGGATATGAGCACAACATGCACGCAATACTTAGTGTTTGCTTTTGACTGAAACTGAAAGTGATATATACTTCACTATTTCTTTTCCACACATTTTGGTAAAATAAAATGGCTTACTTGGAATTTGTTATCCAATTTCAAAATGTCATTTTGAAAATAACCAGTAAGTTGTATTCCATTTGTTATCTAATTTCAAAATGTCATTATAATCTAAAATGGCTATTTGAGATGCTCCCTTGAGTTAAAAATCAAGTTTAGTTTCAAAAGCACGTGTATAAGACGAAAGGCATCATTTCATATCCTTGAAAACTTTAAATCTCAAATTTAATATAATTGGTGTGAAAACCATTTTTTTATTGGGTTTTAGAAAACGGGAATCGACTTCTAAAAATATGGAGTCATTACCAATCCTTTTTGTTTCGGTGTGATTGGGTCACCTATAAAAATGTTTTGGTCTGCGAAAATAAAAAACGGGTTCGGGAATCGTTTACGTGCGAGGAAGGGTTAGCACCCTCGCAACGCCCAAAATTGGTACCAAATTGATTAAATGATGTCCTGATGTTAAAAATTTGAAAACATTTAGGGTCAGAAACTTTTGAGGAAAAGAGGTTAATTAAACCGGAATTGAATCTCAAGATTAACTCGCTTCAAAGGGATAAAAGTATCATACCCAGCACGTTAGGATATAACACATTTATACTCTGACACTGAGACTATCTCTGATCTTCAAAACATGTAAAAAGGGTATTTGGCTATCTGGTTGAATAGGAAATTAACACCCAGTACGTTAGGGCATCATTTTCTCACACTCCCAAACATACAAACATTGCCTTATCTTTGAAAAACTTTTAAATAAGCGATCTTAAAATCGGCTAAAAAATGCATTCGTTTGGTTTATTTGGATAAAAAATGAACAATTGTCATAAATAAAATGGAAATCTTAATCACAATAAAAGTATAATTGCAAACACAAAATAATAATATATGGCAATAACGAAAACTCGAAAGAACAAATTAGGGATCATACAATGGTAACATATTATACAGATATTAACATTCAAGACTAAAAGACAATTTAGAAAGAAATATTAGGCAATTTAACATAAATAAAATGCACCAAATTTTAATCATAAAGACGATGAACAATACAAGAGAGAGAAAAAAACATCAACATGCAAGCTATAAATATTTTATACAGAAACTTCTAATCAAGTAATGTACTCAGAAGCCTAAAATGGATAAAAATAAAGATAAAAAATAATAATGTACCAAGTAGTAATATACAAAAGAGGTTTAAAATAATATTGTATGAGGAATATCTAAATAAGTAATACACAAGACAATCTATAATAATCTAAATATAATTATGCGCAATATATATGAAATATGTAAGAGTGTTTGAAATAAACAAAAATAAATAGATTTTTGTAAGAAATAAACTCTACATATAAATAGATTTAAAAGATGTGTATTCATAAATAAATTTGAAAGAAAATATATATACATAAAATAATTTTAAAAAAATCTTCATTATATATATATAATAACATATAACTGTATTTAAATTAAATATTATGCAAATCGTTAAAAGATGCACCTAACATATGCTTTTAAAAAAAAAATATTTGTATAATACTAATTAATCACACACAATATATATATATATAAATGAAATAAATTAAAACATTATATAATCAGTTTTCAAAATAATTTAATAATAAAAAACCCTGAACAATAGAACAAATTTAAGGCTAAAAATACATGAATCACAAATAAATTGATAATTAATCGAAATAAAGAGCGGAAAACAAAATTAAGGGGCTATTATGTAAATGAACCTAATTCTCTAAATGAAATCATGGATTATATTGCATTTTCACGTAAACAACAAAGGATCAATGTGGCAAATATTCTAATATCTAAAACACAGCGCATGCACAGGACTGGATTAAAAAACGCACGAATTACATGGATTAATTGAGAAATAATGAAAACGTATTAAAGGCTTCATCAAAAATCGATACAATAGCTAGGGACTTAATGCGCGAATACTCCATCAGATTTCTAAACAAGCGGGTTCAACAGAATATGGATCGGGTCATCGAGTGATCCATCCTTGATGCGACGTCGTTTTACCTCTTAAAGCTTATCCCTTAAAATCCCTTTTAATCCCTCAGTTAAGCCAAAACAGATCTAAAACCTAACATTTTTTTATCCTTCTAAGCAGCCAACAACAGCCACCATGCACCGTTTATCAAGACCTTCCGTTCTACCACTCAAACGCCATTGAAATCAGTGAGAAGTGGTACATGAGTGTCCGATCTAGGGATCTTCATCTAACTGTGACGAAGAAGACGAAGATCAATCGCTCCATTTGGTGAGCTCTTTCTCTCTTTTTATCATTTCAAATATAAAAAAATAAAGAAAATAAAATAAAAGAATGGAGATCCTCAATAAGAACACTGACAAATAATGGTTAATCACCTTCGATTTTATTTTGCTTTTCTATTGCTGTCTCTTTTTTTTATTCGAAAGAATCCCCCCTTTTACAAAGTTTATTTCGGTTCTTTTATAACCGACCTCCTAAAATTCCTTTATGCTCTTTCTATTTCTTTTCTATTTGCTCCTTTGTCGTTTTTCTTCTTGGTTCTGTCGCTGCGTGTGTTTCTCGTTTTGTCGTCTTTCCTTTTTTGTTTCCTGTGTTGACTTCTGTTGTGTGCTCTCATTTTGCAGGCGATGTCAGAAGCGTGCAAGGAGACCCTGTGCGGGGAGGGGTGCTGAGCAGTGGCGTGCGGCCGTGGCCAACAAGAAAGAACCCTAGGGTTCTGAAAATTTTTAAGGTTTTGGGCCATTTAGGATTGTTTAGTTTGGGCTATGGGTGGTTCCGGGTTGTTGTAATTGGACATTGGTTTTTAATTATTGGGCTCCGGGTTTTAGTTAGTATTTTGGGCTTGGTTTAATGGGCCCGGGCAAAATTTGGTTATTACAATTGGTTCATTAGTCATATATAAAAGTGATATCTCATCAATATTTTTTTTACAAAATTTTAAGTTTATTCATAAATTTTTTTCGACCTTTCAATAAAAAATAACAAGCTTCAACGCGTTTGAACTCATTTCTGAACCGATATTTAAATTATAGTGTATGCTGTGTTTTTAATTAACCGGACCACTATACAAGTTCCTCTTTTTTTTTTACGAAAAATACTCTTTGAATGCTTTTTTACTTTCATATGTATTCTTCTTTTTAATCTCTATAAGAATATTTTGTGAAGTCAATTTCAGCATCTTTATTTATAAAAGCTAAAGCTTCCTTTGTATGGGAGACTTAAATATGTATAAAGCTCGGATTACCCACAAAAATTGGGTAAGTTTGGTTCTTTCCATGTATAAATTATAAGAATATATTAAAATAAAATAAATTTATATTATTTTAAACATTAAATAATTAACTCAGGATTCACCGTAAATCGAATTTACATTATAATAAAAATGAAAATAAATCCACTATTACCTAACACAAGTCTTAAATAAATTATTCATTAAAAAACTACTCTTTAAGTTAAAAGGTCTGTATTCATCATTTGGCGCTCTCGTAATTTCAAAGTTGATGTTAACAAATTCAACAACAAGAAATGATTTGTGTTTCGGCAAAGAAGATGTAAACAACATTAGGCACTTCTGGAGGAGTTGATAAGTCTTCATTCTCAGTTTCAATCGTACAAAACATGGCACTGATTTCTGAATCTTTTTGCGGCAATCAATTTTATTCAGCTTTAAAAATATTTCCACCATCGTAAAAGTTTGATTTAAGTTTATATATAGCTAAATCTTCTTCAATTTATTCATATTTTTGTATTAAAATAAACATTCTTAATAAGAAGTATTGGATATAATGGTAAATCGTATTACACTTTTAAAGAGAGGATTCAAGTTCAAACTTTGAAAATAACATTGTTAAGAAAGATAATCACAAACTCTAAAAAGATTAGTCTCTATAAAATAAAACCGACATAGAAAATACATTGATTCATTATAAAAAAAAAATCCCAAATTCTAAATCCAATGTGTTCTGAAACTGTTTAATGTGATAAATTTAAATTTGAATTGATTGAAAAATTAATATTTCTTATTTAAATTTATTTATAAAAATCGATTAATATCACTATAACATATTTTAATCTTTTATTATTTTAAGAATAGTAGAATGGGTCATTTTAGTCGGTCCAAATCTTAGCAAAAGTGAAAGTTTTAAGTTCTGAGTCTTTAAGATTGAGACTTATCATGTGTAATTATATGTGCGGGTTTTTGAGTTTCACTATATGTTATTACCATATAATTTTTAATTCAATTAGAGACTTGAAGAACTATACATATAATTGTACATGATAAGTCCCAAACTTAAATACCTAAGATCCAAGGCTCTCGTCTGGTAGACCAGCTGAGTCAAAACCTCATTGGCTACTTTTATATATTTTTAAATGCATAGTTAGTACATATCATTTCCTTTGATTTAATGAGGACATGTGTTGGACTCATGAAATAAAATATTTTTTAAAAAATAAATTTAAAATAATTAATCAACATGTTAACTCACAAATTTTAATTCAAAATTAGCATTTAATTTTAAATAATTAGTGGCCCCTGTTTGGTGTTGGGTTCATTATTTATCTTTCTTAAATTATAGTAAAAATTTTGAAGGTTAAAATATAATTTTAAGTCTCTATGCCCTTTGTATATTTGTAATTTAGTCTCCCTACTTTTATTTTTAGGAATTTAGTCCATCTACTTTTCAAATTTAAAAATCAAAGTCTAGTTGTTATTATGATTAAAATTCTTCCTTAAAACCACCATTCGAACTTGTCATTATAAAATATTTTTTTTTTGCTAGAATAGTGTTTTTAAGAAAAGTTAAAATTGATATTTTGATTGAAATAGTTGAACTATTTAAAATAACTAATGACATTATAAATATAGAGGGACCAAATTATGTCAAAACCTAAATTATATAAATTAAATCTCAAGTTTGAGCATAGTCTAAGAGCTAAAGTCAAAATTTGACCATTACATTATAATGTCAAAAATGTAACACACAAAAAAAAAAAAAAGCCATGTGTAGCCTCTAAGACGCTTAAGGCGTTTAAATTAGATGTGTGCATGGGTCGGGTCGGGCTCAACTAAAAATTAAGTTCCCTTAGGCCCGGGCCCGACCCAAAAAATAGGCCTAAAATTTTACCCAAGCCCGACCCGGATAAAAATATTAAAACCTGGGCCCAATCTGATCCGCCCATATTAATTTTTATATAATTTTAAAATATATACAATACATCAAAAAATACTAAAAACATCAAAATAAATATTTCCCAACAAATTAAAAATAAATTTTAAAAAATATGTATACTTAAATAACACTAAGACAGATGCAACTTAACAAGCAAATGCCTCTAAAATAATAACAAAATTAATAAATGTATTTAAAATAATAACAAAATTAACAATAAAATAAGTTTTATACAATATCCAAACAATAACAACAAAATAGTATCAACATAATAGTAAAATGGTAGCAAAATAAAGAGAAAACAATAAGAAAATAATATTAAAAAAATTGTCTTTTAGTGAATTCGGGCCGGGCCCGGGCCAAAAATGCCTTACCCGAGGCCCGACCCTTTTTTTAAACGGGCCTTATTTTTTGTCTAAGCCCATTTTTTGGGCCTATATTTTTGCCCAAACCCTCTCACATTTCAAGAGGGCTTTCGGGCCGGGTCAGGTGGCTCGACCCATGAACATGTCTAGCTTAAATTATATATAATCACATAATATTTTAATTAAAAACTTAACCATGCTGGAGGATATAAATGGGGATTTTCTGTACTTTAAACACCCTATACCCAACTCAATCGTTAGGTTCGAGTTACAATGTGTCACATTCGTTGTCGGAGCAACTACGGTCAGAATACAATATGATTTACAACATTAAACATTCTAATACAAATAAAATGAGTATATAAAACGATTCTTATTCATTTTTTAATCTTATACAAGCTTATAGAAACTCTAATATTAACCCAAAATCAAATTAAGACTAAACTATAATGTTTACAAACAACACTAACGCTAAGTACTTCTAAGCACCGATTAAGAAAAACGTATCTACAATGAGATCGTTGTTCCCATTTTTAACCTTTTTATGGGTTTTCTAGAATTATATATATCCGCAGTAGCTGAGGGTGTGAACTTCACTGTTTTTGTATTATTAATAAAGTATTACTTTTCAATACACAATTTACACATATATATTATATAATAATTATAAATTTAATAATTATGAAAATTTTATTATTATAAAAATAACATAAATTTTATTTCTTATATAATGATCTAATAAATATATGTAAACTTTTTTATTATCTTAAACGTATTTTAATTATTATTTGATATAAAAAATCAATATACATTAATATTTAATATAAACACATTTTAAAATAAATATATAACCAAATTTTATAATAATTTATTATTTTATATAAAATATTAAAACATATAACTTTGGGTTTTATAATAATTCAGTAAATATGTGAATTAATCATAAATACGTGAATAATAAAAATAAAAATAATCAAAATTCAACTACTTATTTTAAAAAAAATATTATTGAACATAAATATAAATTCCATATATAATTTATTTAATACAAAATACAATTACTTATTATATATATAATTTAATTTAATAATTTCTAATCTCATGATATAAATACATATCCACCATTGATTTTAATTTTATTATTATAATAATTAATTTTAGTATCACCGCCTTTTTAATTTCATTACCACCCAAAAGAAGTCTAAGATAAGGAAAGGATCGGATTATTTTTTTCTCAAACGTTTTATTTAATAATCATATTAAATTTTAGTTAAATTTAAAATTGAACATTTATAAATCCCTAAATAATAATAAAATTCTAAATATTAACCACGAAAAATTCGATACAAAAGATCTGACGTTGCTATACTGTACAAGAAGAAAGGGTGATAGCAATAGACAATATCTATGAAATAATTTGTGATGGTTAGTAATAGAGATTGATATCAAATATGATGGCTAAAGAGTTGTCCCACCTTTTTTGCCCATTTATATTTAAACATCTATAAAAGAATTGATAGTTGATATATAAATGTATAAGTAAAAGGGGGAAGCAATAGACAGTAGAAGCATATCTTTTACGTGAATTAATTACTAAGAATGGCTCCTTCAGCAATCACTTTTCTCACAGTCCTTGCAGTTCTCTGCTCTTTCTTCTACGTTCTATTTTACATTTCATCAAGGAAACATGGCAAAGGAAAAGGGAAAGACCTCCCTGGTCCTCGACCCTTGCCAATCATTGGAAATCTCCACATGTTAGGCATGCTTCCACACCAATCACTTTATCACTTGGCCAAGAAACATGGTACTATGATGTCCATAAGGCTAGGTTCTGTGCCAACTGTTGTTGTTTCATCCCCTCAAGTCGCCGAGATGTTTCTTAAGACACATGACGCTATTTCGCAAGTAGGCCAAAAGTTCAAGTCCTACAATCAATTTCTAATAGCCAAAGGGGCATAGCATTCACAGAACATGGACCATATTGGCGCAGTGTGAGGAAGATTTGTAATATGCAACTTTTTACTACATCGAAAATTGAATCGTTTGCACCTACGAGGAAGGAGGTGCTAATGCATTTCACTGAATCTTTGAAGGAAGCTGCAACAGCAAAAGAAGTGGTTAACATCAGTAAGAAGCTAGCAGAAATTAATGGAAAGATGACTTTGATGATGGTTTTGGGGCCTGTGGAGAAGTATAAGGAATTTAACCTCATCGAGCTTGTTGAAGAGCTTACTAAAATTGCAGGAGTTTTCAATCTTGCAGATTTTGTGCCTTTTCTTGGTGCTTTCGACCTACAGGTATGGTGTTGCTGTGTATTTTAATATACCATATCAAAACAAATTAGCAATATACATTACGAACAACCACTAAATGGTGTTGATTATTTTCAACTATGTAGGGAATTAAAGCTTCCACAAGGACACTTGGTGAAAAACTTAACAAAGCCCTTGAGATGATCATTGACGATCATCTACAGAAAAAGCAAGATGATTTTGTCGGTGTGTTGCTTACAGAGTTAGATCAAACACTGAATCCCAATGGTGATATAATGGATCGAAATAGCATCAAAGCCATAACATTAGATATGATTGTGGGTGGCTTCGACACTTCAGCTGCCACATTAGAGTGGGCATTATCGGAGCTCGTAAGGCATCCAAGGGTAATGCTGAAACTCCAACAAGAGTTAGAAAGCATTTTCGAGAATAAGAGAATCGTGGAGGAAAATGATTTACCAAAATTGGAATACTTAGACATGGTTGTGAGAGAAACTTTAAGGCTGCATCCTATTGCACCTTTGCTAGTTCCTCGTGAGTCAATGGAGGACATAGTTATTGATGGTTATTACATACCGAAAAAGTCTAGGGTCTTAGTAAACATTTGGGCAATTGGGAGAGATCCTAATGTTTGGCCTAATAATGTTGAAGAGTTCTCTCCAGAAAGGTTCATTGATAGCAATATAGACCTTCATGGACATAATTTTGAACTTATTCCATTTGGTGCAGGACGTAGATTATGCCCAGGTAAGAAATTAGGGTTAATCACAGTTAAACTTATTCTAGCTCAATTGGTCCATTGTTTTGATTGGGAGCTGCCTGATGGAATGTCGCCAAATGAACTGGACATGACTGAGAACTTTGGTGTCTCATTGCCAAGGAAGACTAGTCTTCGTGTGAAGCCTATTTATCGCATGTAAGAATATAATGTTTATGGTATGTATTTGATATGTTGTCACAATATAAATATTTATAATGAATATTTATCACACATAAACATAATCAAACTTTTTTTTGTAATATAATTAAAATTTTTTAGTAGTTAATTAAATTTTTAACAGATTACATTACTTAATTTATTCTCTATATATAAATTTATACATCAATAATACATTATATATAGATTTGTTTGAAAATGCAACAAGTCTGTAACACTCCAAAACCGACCTAGACGTAATGGTCGGATTATGAAGGTTACAACTGTAACACCCCCAACCCGACCTAAAGATTATGGTCAGATTGGGAACGATACAATGCTTAAGTAGAAGTTACAAACAAATACAACGGTATTGGAAAAACAAGTAAAACTTTTGGAATCAAATATATCATTCTAACTATTCAGAAACTTTGGAGCTTAATAGTGTTTCAAAATTTATAGGTAAATTCTTACGTCACATTTTTATATCAAAAACCATATTTCACGAAATCATCTAATTTGTTTTGCAACAGAAAAAAAAAAAAAACTTAAATTCCCATTGTTTGAAAAATTAGTATTCATTTTAGTTATCTTAAATAAAAATAAAAATAATCAAAATTCAACATTTATTTTAAAAAATATTATTGAACATAAATATAAATTCCATATATAATATATTTAATATGAAATAAAATTACTTATTATATATTTAATAATTTCTAATCTCATGATATAAATACATATCCACCATTGATTTTAATTTTATTATTATAATAATTAATTTTAGTATCACCGCCTTTTTAATTTCATTACCTCCCAAAAGAAGTCTAAGATAAGGAAAGGATCGGATTATTTTTTTCTCAAACATTTCATTTAATAATCATATTAAATTTTAATTAAATTTAAAATTGAACATTTATAAATCCCTAAATAATAATAAAATTCTAAATATTAACCACGAAAAATTCGATACAAAAGATCTGACGTTGCTATACCGTACAAGAAGAAAGGGTGATAGCAGTAGACAATATCTATAAAATAATCTATAAAATAATTTGTGATGCTTAGTAATAGAGATTGATGTCAAATATGATGGCTGAAGAGTTGTCCCACCTTTTCTGTACATTTATATTTAGACATCTATAAAAGAATTGATAGTTCATGTGTTTAGTCATCAAACATATTTTAATGATAGAGTGATTAAATTGACAATTTATTTAATAAAAGTGATTAAAATTGACAATTTATCTAACATGAGTGACTAAAAAAATAAATTTTTGTAATGAGTGGCCATAATAGAAACACAGGTAAACTCGGGTGACTAAATAGGTAGTTTACCCGAAAATTAAAAGGTATACAAATTATTAAAATGAAGTTTTAGTTGGGTGGTAAATTTAAGATTTTACAAATCTATTTGGCACATATTCAAGTCCTATTATATGTATATTTTTATTAGTTTTTGTTAAAATAAAAATATTAAAGTACTCTCAAATAATATAACTTATTTTAATTATAGAAGGGTATTTTTATAATTTCTTTAATCTAATTAGAGCCTGGTTGACTCGTGACACTAACTCGGTCATAAACTTTATTAATAATATAGATAACATGCAATTTTGGATAAAATTACCTCTAATTTTTATTGTTTTAATTACCTCTAATATTATTAATAATATATGGTAAGAAATAAATAAAATAAATATTTAGATTACAAATATATTACTAACTAATGAAATTATTTAATGTACTTTTATAAATGAATTTTTATTAATTATATATATTCACATATTTTTACTAACGTTATAAACATTGTTAATTTAAAGCTTGGATAAAAATTTAATGTTAACAAATTTAACATTAAAACAAATTGATTTAACAACATACTAGAAATTTTATTATACACGTATACGTATGAAAGTCACGTATTTAAAACATTGATGTGGGTTTAAAAATAACATACAATAGATAATGAAAAGTATAGTTTGGAATTAATTAATAATAAAACATATGTACGATATTAAAATTAAAAATTAGAATAAATTGTGAGTGAAACAAAATTTAAACACAAAAAACATATCAGATTAAGAATAGTAAATGAATACAATTGTTTATCATTGTTTTATCATCAATCTTGAATTAGTGTTGTGTTCACTTGTGACACTAACTCAATCAACAACATTATTCATACTAGAAATTCTATTCGCACACATATGTGGCACAGGCCAAAGTGTAAAGCCCGTGAACATGGCACAGGATGCGCCCCATGGAGGTCTATCGATTAAATGGGGATCATTTAGCCCACGAGAACTGACCCAATTTCAAGAACTGATAGAGAAGCCTGTCAGATTGAAGCTTGGTTGGCCCAATAATGAAGATACGACAACATATGTTATTTTTAGTAAATATAGGAATCATATCTTGTAGATTTGATTTGATATGATGTAATCTTATAAATCCCTAAAATCAAGGGATAGACTAATATCATCAGTCTCGTTAGTCAATGTAATTTGATCTTGACTGTCGGTTTTGGGAGAGCTTAACTATAAATAGAGAGCCTCCCCCTCATTTGTAGCTCATCCATTATAAGTTGAATTCTTAAGAGTAATAGAATTCTTTGAGCATTTACTCAAACACTTTGTGTGCATTCTTTCTGTGGCTTTCTGTTGTTTTTTTGTAACTTCTTTTGGCACAATTGCTTCCGCTATACAAATTGGTGCCTTAGAGGAATTCTAAAGGAGTCCTCACTTTTGGGAGTAAAGGCTGACTTAGGCGAGTTTAGAGCAAACGGATCACCTAAGGCCTCATGGATCGCAAGATGAAAGATCTAGCCCCGTGACAAGTGGTATTAGAGCTATTGGTTGAGAAGGCACCTTTAGGATGTCGAAAGAAGTTGCTGATCAAAATGAGCCAATGGAGACCCGTGGGAGGGCCAGAAAAGCAAGTCATTCGAGGGACATGCTGTTAGCTTTGGAAAATTGAGTGGGTAATCTCGAGGAGTCCGTGGGGGAAATGAAGGAGACGCTTGAGTTGTTCAAGGGATGCACAGATGGATTTGACTCAATGGAAGAGCAACTCGGAGAATTTGTGTTGGATTCTCTCGGTGCCAATGCGAAAAAGATGAATGGATTAGTCAATTCCATTACGGAAAAGCTGGCAGAGAGGGATAATACTCTCAAGGATATGGTGCTAGCCATGAAGAAGGAAATCAAAAAGCTAAAGGGGGAGTTACAAATCTGCTTGAGTAATGGGATGTTGACTTCGAGGCCGAAGCAACAAGCAATGGATGTTCCCAAACCAGAAAAGTTTAAGAGTGCAAGGTCCGTAAGGGATGTGGACAACTTCTTGTGGGAAATGGAGCAATACTTCCGAGCGATGGGCATCGAGGATGATGCCATTAAGGTAAACACTGCTTCAATTTGTTTTATTGATGTTTCTCTCTTGTGGTGGTGTCGTAGATCCACAGATGAGAAACGTGGTGGATATGCAATTGGCACTTGGGAGGAGTTTCAAAGAGAGTTGAAGAAGTAGTTTTACCCACAGTACGCTGAGAAGGAAGCTCGGGCCAAGTTGTGTCGTCTTACGTAAAAATATACTCTTTAGGAGTATGTTCAGGCATTTAGTAAGCTGATGCTTCAAATCTCTGACTTGAGTGAGAAACAAGCATTCTATTGGTTCAAATATGGGTTAAAATTATGGGCAAAGCATGAGCTGCGTAGGTAAAGAATCACTAACCTTACTGTAGCCATGGTCGAAGCAGAGTCATTTATTGAGCTTGGTCTAACGAAAGGAAAGTTCAAGTCGTCTAAGTCCAATGGAAATGGAAATGGTGAGAGAAACTATGAGAGAGATAAAGAGGGACACAGCAATGATGGAAACAATTCTGATAGCACAAGTGGCAATGGAAAACCACGAGATGCAAAGTGGGGATCCAACAACTCAAGGGACAAAGGGAAGAGGATAAAATGCTTTCTTTGTCAAGGACCATACATGGCGCGAAAATGTCCAAAGGAATCAATGATTTTGGCTATCAAAAAGAAAGATGAACCGAATGAAGTGAAACCTGTTGAGGAAAAGACATTGAGGGTTAATTCGATAGTGCTCTTTCGTAAGAACATGTAAGGTAAAGAAGGGTTGATGTTTGTGGATATCAACATTGCGGGTCAGAAACAGAGTGTTCTTGTTGATACGGGAGCATCAGACTTGTTCGTATCGAAAAAGGCTGCGAAGAAACTTGGTCTCTCAATTAGGAAATCGAATAAAAAGATCAAGACAGTAAATTTCAAGAAGGCCCCTGTGGGAGTGGTTCGAAATATGGAACTACAAATCTGTGAATGGAAATGCAAGGAAGAATTTGAGGTAATCCACTTAGATGATTACGATTATGTGCTTGGCTTAAATTTCCTTGATAGGATTCAGGCAATTCTGTATCCATGGGCCGATCAAATTCATATTCTCATCAGTCCATTATCAAAAATTATTGTGTCGATGCATCAGGACATGAAGGTTGGGACCAAGGTGTTGTCGTCAATCTTACTAGTCGAATATGTTTTGTATAGGAGAAACATTAACTCAATAGAACGAAATGCTACGAAAGCCCCTTCGAAAAAGTTAGTGGAGCATGAGACTGATATGAGGCTTGTGAAGTCGGCTGTGAAGCCGCCACCTTTGGGAAAGGCAGGTTGTGTATTGGACTTCGAGGGGAAAGAAGCGATGCAAAAGCAGTCGAAACGAGTAGATGCTGCGAGTAAGGTACATTGCGAACACTCTGATAGTATTTTGAGTTCTGACTTGTTGGCTTGGCAAGGTCGTAAGGGCCCTTTCAAAGTTCTTAATCAAGGAGGTCCATAGACTATGGGCTGTACGAAGCCAAGATGCGATAATCAAGGGGATTCTAATGGAAACAAGTCAAAATTGGGGCAAGTTAGAGTGGAGACTTCTTGCCAACGAGATGTACCAACAAGTGCAACGGTTCAAGTTAAGAGGCGAGGGAAACAAAGGTAAAGGTTCCGAAGGAAGGGACAACCCGATCATAAGACAAGTCAAGAAAAAACCAAGGCAACGAAAGAGTTCCAAGGTGAATCAAGTCAGTGTCATTCGGAAGTCGCAACGAGGGCGTTACGAGAATAGGTGGGGAAGAATGTCACGGGCCAAAGTGTAAAGCCCGTGACAATGGTACATAATGCACCCCATGGAGGTCTATCGATTAGATGGGGATCATTTAGCCCACGAGAACTGACCTGATTCTAAGAACTGTTAGAGAAGCCTGTCAGATTGAAACCTGGTTGGCCCAATAATGAAGATATGGCAACATAGGCGATTTTTAGTAAATATGGAAATCATATCTTGTAGATTTGATTTGATATGATGTAATCTTGTAAATCCTTAAAATTAAGGGATAGGTTAATCTTGTCTGCCGATGTAAAATCTTGACCGTCGATTTTGGGGGAGCTCAACTATAAATAGAGAGTTTCCCCTCATTTGTATCTCATCCATTGTAAGTTGAATTCTTAAGAGTAATAGAATTCTTTGAGCATTTACTCAAACACTTTGTGTGCGTTCTTTCTGTGGCTTTCTGTTGTTCTTTTGTAGCTTCTTTTGGCACAATTGCTTCCGCTATACAAATTGGTGCCTTAGAGGAATTCTAAAGGAGTCCTCACTTTTGGGAGTAAAGGCTGACTTAGACGAGTTTGGAGTGAACGGATCACATATGTGTGTGGAAACAATGGAGAACATAGATGTGTGTTAAAAATAGTATATAATAAATAATGATACAATATGAAATGTGTACTATCTTAAAATAAAAATATATATTAAATTGTGAGTAAAATGAAATATAAAAAATTGAATACATCATATTAAGAATACAAAATATACTATAATTGTTTATCATGGTGTTGTCAACAATCTTTCGTCAGTGTCAAGTTGACTTGTGACATAAACTCAATCAACAAAATTGTTCATACTGGTAATTCTATCAAGTGCGTATGCATGTGAAAATCACATATTTATAATGCATGTGTGCATTTAAAAATAACATCTAATAAATAATTAAAAGTATGGTTTGAAACCAATAATAATAATATATATGCAATATGTGCAAAATTACAATAAAACAAATTAGTTTACATTGTGAGTAAAGATATATTTAAATACGTCAATATATATATATATATATATATATATCTGTGTGATTAAGAATATTAAATGCACTCCAATTATTTTCTAGCTTGTATTGTCAATTTTCTATAGCACATTAAATTGCCATCATAACATTATTTAACAAGTTATCAAAATGTCAAACTGTTATCATATTGGTGAAAATAAAATTTAACATTAAAAATATAGTTATAAAAGATTTATTTAACAATTGAATTATGTGCAGAGTGGTAACTTAATTTTAAAAAAATAATTTTTCATCAATCTTGAGTTAGTATCAAGTTGATTTGTGAGACCAATTCAAACAACAACATTATTAATAAGAAAATTGTAAACCTACAATTTGTGCGAAAGTAATAAAAATATTAAAAATAAAAAAGGATTATTTGGTGGATTTTTTAAAATAAATTTTTTAACAAAAAAAGGTAACAAAGTTAAAGAAACCAAACTTAATCCTTTAATAATAATAAAATATACAAACGATATGGGCAAAACGGTTTGTATAATAGAATTAAAATGTATAAAATAACTAAAATAAGCTTTTAGTCCCACACACTTTGTGTAATAGTATTAAAATGTATAAAGTAATCAAAATGAAGTTTTAGTTCAAGTGGTAAAGTTTATGTGCTATAAATATTGATGATATAGAGTCAAATCTTTTCTTATGTAATTTTTTTATTAATTTTCATCCAAATGTAAAAACACAAAAGTTCTCTTATAATAATATAACTTATTTTATTTAAGGGTAAACTATAAAAATAGTCACTTTTGTTTGCCATAGATTACATTTTAGTCACTCATGTTTGAAATATTACGTTTTAGTCACTTATGTTATCGTTACGAAGTGGTCACTCTATCGTTAAGCTCCGTTACTTCACTAATAATGGCTCTACATGGTAGTCCAAATATGTTTTAAATGCCAACTTGAACTGGAAATTTTTAAATTAATTACACCTTGAACTGGAAAAGAAAAAATCATTCGTCTCTCTTTTCTTTTAGTTTTCTTTTCCATTTTGTTTGAAAAACTATTCTCACCCCAATTGGACATTCAAGTTGGCATTTAAAACCCATTTGGACTGTCACATAGGATTGTTGTTAGAGAGGTAAATGAGCTTAACGATAGAGTGACCACTTTGTAACAAAAAGATAACATAATTAACTAAAATGTAACATTTCAAACATAAGTGACTAAAATGTAATCTAAGGCAAACAAAAGTGACTATTTTTATAGCTTACCCTTTATTTAATAATAATATTATGCAATCATATATATAAATTTAAAAATTTTGTCAAAACTATTTTTCAATTTTAATTGAAAATTGGTTGCTATAAGCATACTTATCTAACTAACTTTAAATAAATAAATAAATATATATATATATATATAAAGAGAAAAATCAAAATATTACTTTATTTTAAAAAATTATCCAATACAAATCACATTTAAAAGAAAAACTATTCACTTAAAAAAACTAATTTATGTATGTTTCATGTAAATTTTTATTTTATTTTTTGGTGTTTGGTTGTGTAAAAAATAATAGGTTAATGTAATTTTTTTTAGGTAAATAGAAAATGAACCGATACAAATAACATTTAAAAAAAATTACTCAATTAAAAAATTAATTTATATTTATTTCATGTAAAATATTTTACGAAAAATATTTTTTTTAATTTTCGGCATTTAACTGTGTAAAATATACCAGGTTAATGCAAAAAAAATTCAATCCAATGGAAAATATGTGGCTTTTTATGTAAAATGTTTTATGTATGCGTTTTCCACAAAACATTTTTACGAAATCCTTGCTATATTGGACTACTCTTCTAACTTCAAACTTTGCCCACTCTATAATTAAACATTTTTCTTACTTGGTCTTTGATGATTAATTAGAAAATAATTACTTTTGGTTTTACTCATCATTTCACTTGGATAAAAAGTTAGAGTCAAAACTAAAGATTGAAACGATATAGCTTCAATTATGCAATTAGATAATGTTGTAGGATTATTATTTTATCAACAATACGATTGTAATATGTAATTGTTTAATTTATATATCTGATTTATTTTTTTTTTTGGTAAAGAGAAAACACTCCTATTATCTAGGAATGATCATCAACAGAGTTTCCTTCATATAAGTGATCTTGACTATCCTCTTCTAGCAGTCGTATAACATACTGCGGTGATCCTGGGAACAGGACTATCTAGTTTATCTTGCCTATTGCCGCCTTTGTCAGACAATCAGCTACCTTATTACTGCCTCGCCACACATGCCGAAACTTTACTTTCCAATCCTTCTTACACCATTCATGAATTAAACGGACTTCTGCAATGTTGCTAATTGATGCGAACCCATTACAAATAGTATCAATAAGCATCGCATTATCACAATTAATCTCAACCTGTTTATACCCTTCCAACCAAGCCAGTTTCATCCCTTCAACAATCGTTCGTGCCTCAATCTTGAATATTTCATCCATCCCTGTTACCATGTTAAAACCCGTCAGCCACTTCCCATTCGAGTCTTGCACAGCACCTCCGATCGCTACTTTGGTGTTGTTATTTGAAACAGAGCCATCAACGTTAATCTTGACCCAACTTGAATTGGGACGCTGCCATCTTTGTTCAGTTTTAAAAGAGCAAACCAAATGAGACATCTTGGCACTGTGCCCACACGACTTTGTCCAAGCAAGAGCGGATGCAATGAGTTCATGACTGCTGCTATTAGCACCTTTCAAAATGAAAGCATTGCGATGTTTCCAAATAGACCAAGTCATTATTGAGAAAAGGGGCGACCATTCACCACCATCAACATTAAACATCCATTTATTCATGATATTCCAGTGTACCCATTCCCCAATATGAAAGTTGAAAAAAAAGCATTCCAAACATTCCTAGGTAATAAGGACTTCCACACCAATTGGGCGAAATCACAATCTCTCACAACATGGATGGCTAACTCAATTGACTTGCCACACTGTTCACAAAAAGAGAAAAAGGACATACCTCTTCATACGCGCTCCTCATTTGTTAAAATCTTATTCCGAACAAGCATCCACAAGAAAGTCTTAATTTTCATTTTCCAAAGGACTTCATCATCCTCGAGCTGATCAGATGCGATGGGGCAACAAATATGCTTATATAACTCAAGCATAGAAAATTTCCCGGCAGTCATCTACCTCCAAGAAAGATGATCCACTCTCAATCCCCCTAAATGAAGGTTGCAAGATTGTATTTGGTTGACCACCTCTCTAGGCAGAACTGTTGAGAGCCAAGTGGAATTCCATTCCCCTTCTGCATTTATCACATCACAAACGTGAATGGTTTCATCAAGATTGCCACTCCTATTGAAATGGAATTTTAGAGGCCCCAAATCATGTATCCAGACATCATTTCAGAAATTAACAATTCGTCTATCCTGAATTATCCAAACAAGTCCCTTCTTCACTTCATCCTAAACCTTTACAATGGATCGCCAAACGTAAGAACAATTACTTCGATGTAAATCCTTAGGTATGATCCCATGCATATTATATTTATTCCTAAGAATCCTTACCCATAGTGCATCCGTGTTCATCACCAAATTAAAGCCCAACTTTAAAAGAAATAGCATGTTCTAGTCATGCAATTGCCAAATACTAAGACCACATTTCTCAACTGGTCTGCAAACATCAGTCCAACTTACAAGAGCCACCTTTCTCCTTTCATTATTAGAACCCCGGAGGAAAGACCGAGCTACCTTTTTAATCTCCTTACAAATTGTAATTAGGATTCGGGCTATTGTCAGAAAACAATTTGGGATCGATAACAAGACCGACTTCACCAAAGTGAGCCTTCCAGCAAATGATAGCTTTCGAGCATCCCATCCATTTAGACGGTCCCAAACTTTATCCAGCACAAAGGAAAAAGTATTCCTCCCAACCCTATGATGAAAGAGAGGCATGCTAAGATAATTTCCCAAATCCTTCACTCTAGTGAAACCCAAATTGGCACTTGCTTCATCAGCTACCTCCTCTGACACGTTGATTGAGAAAAATACCTGTGTCTTTTGGCTATTAACTTTTATGACCAGAGAAACAACAGAATCTATCTAACACATTTCTAATGCCAACTGCTCCTTGAGCCGTAGCTCTACCAAAAAGTAAAAGATCGTCAGCAAAAAAGAGATGAGAGACGCCCAGGCCTCGTCGTGAAAGCATAATTGGTTCCCACGCCTCCTCTTCAACCGAATTCTCAATTAGATGTCCCAGACATTCCATGCCTAGAACAAACAAATAGGGAGATAGAGGATCCCCTTGTCTCACACCTCTAGATGGCCTAAATTCATCTGAGAGTGTACCATTCCATAGTAGTTACAAAGAAGATGATGAAACACGGTGCATGATAGTTCTCACAAAATTTGTAGGCAAACCAACGTCATGCAAAGTATCCTTAAGAAAATCCCATTGAATCCTGTCATAAGCCTTCTCTAAGTCCACTTTGACAACCATCCACCCTTTCTTACTTTCTATGGTCTTCATAGTATGAATAGCTTCCTGGGCTATGATTATGTTGTCCAATATGTTTCGTGAAGTGATGAAACTTGATTGGTTTTACTTAATCAATGTTTGCATAGCTTGTTAAAGACGGATTACGATCGTCTTGGTTATTATCTTGTACAATACATTGCACAAACTAATGGGACAAAATTGATTGATAGTTTCAGCACCAAAAAAACTTGGGGATGAGCACTAAGAGAGTCTTGTTAATCTTGGAATCTAAACATTCTCCCAAGAATACACGTTTGACTAGATTAAACACACTGACCCCCACTATCTCCCAATTAGCTTGGTAAAATTTGGCATGATACCCATCCACCCCAGGTATCTTGAGTGGACTTATGCTAAAAATAGACCGACAAACCTCTTCTTCAGTGACTTCAGCCAACAAACATGTAATTACATTGGTTTCAAGCTTCGGGAAACGCCCATGCACAGAAAAACTCCATGCCATATATATGTAACACCCCAAACCCGGCCCAAACACTACAACCGGATCTGGTATGTCACTTGAGTGATTTTGCAAACCATATTGCATTTTGGAAAATGATTTCTAGGTTTATTCATTAATACTGAAAACTTAATAATTTATTATGTCATATAAGATATAAAGTTATAAATTGCCTTGTTGAATTTTAATTAAAATCCAAAAATCTTGTACATGTCTTAGCTTAATTTTAATCATAAAAATTAAAACATCTAACAATTAAACCCAACTTAAGCCCAAAAACATAAATAATAGTCTAGTGGCCCATGGCCTTATTACAACGAGGTTTAAAACCCATTAAATAAAAATATAAAATAAAATACTAAAGTCTTTTTGTTGAATCCAAATACTCTCTCGCATGGCCACCTTGCGCTTCTCTCCTCGGCCGGTCATTTGCACTAGGTGCTACTGAAAATGTTAAATTAAAAGGGTGAGTCGCGAGACTCAGTGTGCAACCCTCGTACACCATCAGACTGGGCCTTAGCCCACAGATTAGAATATAGAACATAATATAAAAGATAACATACATAAAAACCCAACCCAATCCTAGGTTTCCATCAGCTACACGCCACCCTTACCTACCAGTCACACCATTGGGGATTTCTACAATCAACCTACACCGCTACACGCCATTGATAGTAGTCATGCTGCTCATCGTCAAAGTTGTAACAGAGTCACCAGGCTGAAATGGCAAAAGCCACCAGAAACAGAGTTGTGACAGAGTCACCAGGCTGAAATGGCATAAGCCACCAGAAACAGAGTTGTGACAGAGTCACTAGGCTGAAATGGCATAAGCCACCAGAACATATCACTTCCCCTTTTTATCAATCACCCAACCCCGAGCATACATAGACATCGACATACAAAACGTATCTTTTTAACAGAAACATTCACTGAAGAATGGCAGAAAACACTAACCTGATATTTAGCCCTTATCTTTCTCGGGTTTTCAAACGTTATGCCGGGATTTCGACATTTAATAGAGTATAGCAGATTTATACTTATATATATACACATAATAGCATTCAATCTAATAGTGTGAGAAGTTACACACCTGATTAATGTTGATACCCTTGCTAGATCGATCTACAACTTTGCTCAAAAAGCCAGAAAGATGTGAAAATAGGGCCTCTCCTATATTCGGCCAAGGGTTAGTAAATCCCAAATTTACACGTCGAAACTAATAGATCTTCTTACCTTGAAATCTCGAAAGTAACACGATTCGAGTGCTACCGATCTATAACTTAGAGATCTATGCGATTGACTCCAATAAAGTTCCTTCTTGATTTGGCACAAGTATGCACCACGAAGCAATTCGGCAATCACAGGAGATGAGATCTAGGATTTGGATTTTAGGAAAATCTGGAAAAGTATGAACAAGAGAAGGCTGATGTGTCTTTGGCTTTTAAAATACTTGAGTGAAGAGTTTTGGTTTTAATGAAAAGAGAAGAAGAAAAGAAAACAAGGAAGAGACTTGAAGATTTTTGGCTAGGAAGAAAAAGAATGGAAAGAGTTTCGACTTTTGAATCAAAGTGAAGATGAGGATTAGGCTTAGAGATTTCTGGCTTTTATGAGAGAATGAAGAAGAAGATGGAACTTTAGGAGTTTTAGGCTTTACTCAGAGAAGAAGAGAAAAGAATGAGAGAAAACCCAAATGCCGAAATTGAAGAGATATTCCCCCTATTTATAGAAATTTCGGCACTTACCTAACCTTGCAGATAAATCCTATCTTTTCTCCTTTATCTTATTTTACTAGCTCATCTAAAAGAGACTTAATTATCACTAACTCTTCCCTCCTTTATCAACATATTATCCACATATTTTAATCATTAAAACCCCTAAATTTTAGCCTTGTTGCCATCCACTCCACCTAATCCTAATGCCCAAAATTTAGCTAACTTGAATTAAAAGAATTGGGCTCCATGAAACTTAATTTGGGCCCCTTACTCCCTTGTGTGGCGTCACCTCCTAAGATTGAGCCACAAGCCCACTTTGGTATTTTAAACATAGATACTACCTTTTAAACCCTATAATGCCCAAACAGATAATTTTAATCAAAGCCTTTGCCTAATTCTGAGCCCAATTTGGACCCTTATTACTTAAATTAACATATTAAATAGATTCACCCATTAAACGCATAGGCCCAAAAATTCAGGATGTTACAATATATCTGATTATTCTTATAGATAAATACTAGGAGTTTTATTTTATGCGTATGCGCGTGAAAATTACAAATTTAAAACATAAATTCGTGTTTAAAAATAACATACATTAAATAATAAAGCGTATGGTTTGAAATTAATTAATAATAACATATGAAATATGTATGATATTAAAGTTTTAAAAATGTATATATTAAATTGTTTATTGTTATGTTGTTATCAATATTGAATCGGTTCGAGTTAACTTGTGATATCAACTAAATCAAATATACTATTAAATTGTGCATATTAAAATTAAAACGTACAAAATATATCAAAATGAACATTTGGTTGAGAGATAATTTTTTTATTTTTCAATTCAATTGCCAGGGGTTCAAATCCCACAATATGTATATTTTTATTTTTATTGGTTTTTATTAAAATAAAAATATTAAAATACCGTCAAATAATATAACTTATTTCAATTACGGAAAGATATTTCTATAATTTTCGTAACTGAGTTGGAGCTTGGTTGACTCGTAACACCAACTCAGTTAGAAGCTTCATTAATAGTATAGATATATACATAATTGAGGGAGGTAACAAAGTGTGTATAATAAAATTAAAATGTATAAAATTTATTAAAATGAAGATTTAGTTAAGTGGTAAATTTAAGGTTTTACTAATCCAATTGGTGTGAGTCCAAATCAATGTAGTTACCACCATATTGCGAACACACAGTTTTTTTACTGGAACTAGTATGTACCGGTACTGATCTGTTTCAATGTATCGTTTCAGATTTAACGATGCTTTTAAAAATATTTAAAACATATCAAATGAATTAGATTAAATAATTCCAAATATAAAAATATTATTTGATTATATAAAATACTCATCAACAAACTTCACAAATAAAATTCTATTATCTAACAAATCTAAAGTAGACAAGGAAAAAATATCCCACAAGTTAAACAATAAAATTATCCACAACATTATTTAGAAAAAAATATACAATAAGATCCATTCCATAGTAAATATATAAAATGAAAGTTAAACAAAAATATACACATATATCTGTGTTTGTAAAGCTTTTAAAAGTTTTATCTTTTTTTTTTTCTTAGTTTGTTTGTTATATATATTATTTATTATTTATTTATTAATTAATTTTCTAATTTATTTTTTAATGTTACTCCTTTACCTTGGTTAAAGTTTAAAGTTTAAATTTGGTCAATAAAAAATTTTTAAAGTTGGTAAAAAATAATTTTATCTATTTTTTAACATTATCCATGTACCAGTTGATGCATAATGTTCTAGCTGGTGCAATCGGAATTGGCCGGAACAAGCTGGTGCAATTGGTATGGATTGGAACTTACACTAGTGTGGAAAAGAGAAATGATCGTTCCAGTTTATTACTGGAACGATGCGCATCGATCGATGCAATCGAAACTGGTGCGGAACCGACTACATTGGTTCAAATACACTATATGCATATTTTTACTGGTTTTCTTTAAAATGAAACGATTAAAATACTCTCAAAAAATATAACCGAGTTGGTTGTCTTTAAAATGAAACGATTTTTCCTAACTGAGTTGGTACCCGGTTGACTCGTGACACCAACTTAGTCATGAACTTTATTAATAGTATAGGTATACAACTGAAGAAAATAATAAATTGTGGATATTAAAATAAAAATGTGTAAATATATCAAAATGAAGATTTTGTTGAGTGGTAAATTTAAGATTATTTTACTAATCTAATTAGTGTGGGTTTAAATCCCACCATATGCATATTTTTATTGATTTTTGTTAAAACGAAAAAGCTAAAATACCACCGAATAATATAACTTATTTTAATTACAAAAGGATATTTTTGTAATTTTTCTAATCGAGTTGGTGTTTGGTTGACTTGTAACATCAACTCAGTTACGGACTTTATTAATAGTAAGTATAGATACACAAAAATATAAAAAAATTCAAAATTATTTTAATTCAAATGGTTAAGTTACATATATATGTTGTCTTTGGATCAAATCTCATTATGGATAAATTTTTATTAATTTATAAAAATATAAAAGGACAAAAACACCCACATAATAAAACTTATTTTGCAAATATCTAGGCTTTTGGTAACTTTCTAATTGAATTAGGGCTCGATTAATAGGTAACACCAACTTAGGGTGTGTTTATTTGCTGGAAAATATTTTTCAGAAATTGTTTTCCCAGTTTTCCAGTGTTTGTTTGAAGGAAAACATTTTCCATTTGGAAAATATTTTCCAAATCACGCGTAAAATCCCTTTCATTTTGGGAAATTGTCTTACCATTTCATTTTCTGTAAGACATTTTCCTAAAGCTCTCTCAGGCAGATTCCTCTTTTTCCTTCCTTCCTTCCTTTATTCTTTCTCAGCCAAATTTCTTTCTCTTTCCCCTAAATTTTCTTGTTCCTCTTCGGCTAAGAGCGTCAGAGATTCTACCGCAAATGCAAGATTGGTAATCTTCCTTTCTAGTTGAACTTTATTTTTCATTTTTTATTTCCAATTCTGATGCTTCGCATAATCTTGTTTCGCCTTCAACCTAAAACCCCTTTCATTTTATTTTGGTATTTTCCCCATTTTATACTTGTATAATTTGTTTCAAATGATCTGTTATGTGCTTAGGTATTTTATTCATTTGTACAGTGAGTGCTGGTTCTAGCATTTTGTGATTTAGGAGAAGTTAACCATCTTGTTGCCTTTAGGTATTAAACTATACAGTCTTTTGGTTGGGGTTAATAGTTGGCATCTTACTGTTTCTATATTTGTTATTTGCAGTATATTTCCCTGCTGTTTATTGGAATCTTGATCACAATATCAGTGCGGGGTTTCTTAACAAATCTAATGAAGGTAATCTTGTTCATTTTTGGTGGTTGTCATGGCAGTTCTGTTTTTTATATGGTTCAGCAGTTTTAGTTACCATATGCTATGTCTACATTTTACTGAAAATCCAAAAGTCTCTATTTTGCCGATCCAGAATCAATGAATTTTCGTTAAAAACGTAAAAACCTTGAAAATATTCAGGTCATCTTATTGTTTCTATGTTGCTACTTTTGCAGCTTTTATGACTGTCATCATCATTGATCATTGATCATTGATCATTGATCATTGACTTATTGCTATTGTTGTTCTTACTATTAATTGACTTCTTCTTATGGAGAATATTGTTTTTTTTTCTGTATATATATTCATTTTGTTGTATGCATGAGTAGCAAGCTTGAGGCATCATATCCACCTTATGTGCCCTATCTTCATTATTGAATGAAATCATATTTGTTTTAGAAGTAGTTTGTGGTTCCTAGTATCTAGTAATCTGCAGCTTTACTTACAATGTTTTGTTGCATGTAGTTCTTCTTTGCAGTTTCCAGAGTTGGTAGTAGATTTCAAGCAACGTTGTCCTTTTCCCTTCTGAAATTATAGGAATGTACTTCCTCTCTTCAATTCTTCTGATAAGAAAAAGTTTGAGGACTGAGTATAGATATGGCTTGATCGATGATTTTGTATATCTATTTTGTTTCTTATTAAGGAAGAAAAATGTTCCCTTCAGTTTGTAATAATTTCCTAGATGTTAAATATCTCTTTTCAGTTTAAAAGCTGTAGCTTATGAGTTGTGTATCCTTTGGCAGGTTGATTATAACAAATGTTTTGGGTGGAGATATTCAGTTTAACTTTTACCATCGGTGGTTTGATGTAATTTTTGTAGCGAGTGCTTTCATTTCTCTGATTTTGCTTTATGCACATTATACGTCTCGCCAAGCTGACAAACACCCTATTGATTGATGTATTCTCATGTAAGTAAACAATCAGCAGATCACTTCATTACGTCATTGTAACATTTAATTTCTTCTAGTGACTGCAACGATATAGAATTTCATTTGTGCCAAAGCAATGTGAGGAAAAGGTAAAAGGGTACTTCTTGCCAACTTGTTTTTTACTGAATGCATCATATCAGACTGTTTTCCTTGTTTAGGTTTGCCATGAGGAAGCATTATTATATAATTTCAATTCAGTTTCGAGCCCCAAAACAAGTACCAAATTGGATTAATCCAACATTATTTAAACCATGTTATGCCTATTCAGTCTTTTTTATATGTGATTCATATTTTCGATTTTTCATTTAAGAAAAATTGAATTAATATGTGTGGAAACAAGTTTGTCGTTTCTCATTATTAAAAAGCTTTCAGTTTTATGCTTAAACTTGTATCTAACAAATAACTGAGTGTGATTCATCTTAAAGAGTTGCTGTCTCTAAGACAATCATGAGTCATATTTTTCAAAGTAGTACTGTTCTGTGATCATTAAGATTGGCTCGAAAATTCCATTGAATTGTTTCGTTTTAGCTCTCAAAGCTGTGGACTTGAACTCACCTAAGATGTCCTGTAGGCCTGACCTAATGAATACAATATGGGTTGAAGAGTCAGGTTCTTATAAGCAACATGACTCTCCCCCAAAAGTTCCTGAAAAACCACAAATTTCTAATCCTATTTAGGATAGCAACCCTTAAGTTACTATTTAGGTCTTTGCTAGCGACAAATTTCCTAATAAGGTAGGGTAAAATCGAGAAATTTGCACTGTGTAGTGACAATATGTATTAGTCGGTGTTAGATTTACTTTAAAGAAAACAGTTTGCTCCAGTACTAGTGTGTATCTGCACCATTCATGTTTCTAAATGCAATTTGTTCAGAGTTTTTCATATATTTAGAACATCATACTTTATATTCATGTCCAAATATGTACATAAATGTTAGATATGGATAAAAAATTTAGCCCACATAGATATAAACTTAACACGTATTCTGCTTTTTGGTCATTGATTTGAAATGATGCATTGAAATACACCTGTAATAGCCCTTCCACTTTTGGAAGAAAATTGAAATGCTGGCTTGGCTAGTACATTAGTTACAACTTTGTTCAGTGTTAAGTGGTGTTATACCTGCTAAGTATTAGGTTTTCGTGGTTTCATACTAAAGTTGTGGCTTCCAATTAGTTTTAAGTTGGATGCTTAACATAGTATCAAAGCTCAGGTTTTGTCATTTTGTTTATCCTGCCTTACTCAAGCGAGGTCGGAATTATTTCCTGGATACTTTCATTAGGTTCAACAAAAAATTCCTAGATGGCGTAAAGACTTACCTAAAGTTGAATCAAAGTGAATTTATACTTCTAGCTAGTTTACTGTTTAAACAATGAAGAAATCAGGATGAGACTAACTAATCACATTTGCCATTGCATGATTTTATATGATTCTTGCTTGTCGTTTTTCTATTTGTTGTTCTTACCCCTTGCATTCCAGGAAGATGAACCGTTGCCACTAACTTGCAAGTTGCAACCATTGCATGATTTTAAATTATTCTTGCTTGTCATTTTTCTATTTGTTGTTCTTACCCCTTGCATTCCAGGAAGATGAACCATTGCCACTAACTTGCAAGTTGCAAATTACGTATGTAAAACATACTTTGGAAACCCCTTGAGACTGGATTTGTCTTCTACATCACCAATTATATGATTCAAGATGAAGAAACTTCAAGCTATAATTTTGTTTATGATGTAAGAGAGATGATTATTTGTGTATGTCAGTTGATAATTCATTTGTCAAGTCATATGTAAATCCCGATTCTTCAACTCGGCTATATTGTTTTCAATACAAGCTCCCCTTTACAATTTAAGTGTGGTGTAATATTAGTTATGCATGTGGACAACGTTGTTGTTATTATGTGGTGAACTACTAATTATGTATTTGGATAATATTATTAATTTCTAGTATTAATTATGATTTGGAAGTTAATTTATAATTATTCAATCCTTATTTTTTATTTTTTTATAACACAATTACAAATAATTTATTTGACGTTTTCAAGTTATGATAGTTAACATTCTAGCTTAATAATTGAGTATTATTATATATTTAATTTGATTTATTTATTTATAAATAAATCATTGCAATATATGTAAAAAAAATTAAAATATAAATTTATTAATATATATATAAATTTATTAATATATGTAAAAACAAATTTTTCTAGGAAAATATTTTCAGAAATCACAAACAACAACATGAAAATATTTTACACAGATTCATCCAAACACCAGAAAAGTAAATCATTTTCAGAAAAGTAAATCATTTTCCAGAAATCATTTTCTGGAAAATATTTTACTGGCAAACAAACAGAGCCTTAAACTTAGTAAAATGCCTAATAAATAGTGAGTATATAGATATAGAAACACAAATTTATAAAAATTTAGAACACAAATATAATTTATTAAAGTTTCAAATATAAACTAAAAATTGTTTTAGTTCAAATGGTAAATGTAAAAGTTTTATATGCATAATATTTTTGGTTCAAATCTTATTATAAATTTTTTTTTTTCATTTATAGAAATATAGAAAGCAAAAACACCTAAGTAGTGATATAACTTACTTTACAAATAAAATGATTTTTATGTAATTTCCTAACTGAATTAAGACCGGTTGATGGGTGATTTCAATTGAGTGAAATGCTTAATAAATAGTTTAGATATAATAACTAAACTATAAAATGTTTTTTAATAATATTATTTAAATTATAATAAATTAATATTAATATTCAAATCAATTTTTTGTATTGTTTTAATATTAAATATTTTTAAGATTAAATAACATTAATAAAAATTATTCTAAATTATTTAAATATTTTAAAAATATTTCGTGATTATATTAGTCTCTTTAATTCATTGATTTTTTTAAAATATTAATAATTTTAAACATAAATTAATATTATAAAATTACCCATATATTGGACGAGAATAAAAACTACCCATATCACTAGAATAAGTCCACACTCCATGGTCAGGTCCAATTTTGAACATGTGATTCAATGTCGGCATGTTCATAAGAGTCACCTGCCAAAAAATATGATAAAAATCAACGTTTTATTACATACGATACAATTTAGTCAGTTAAAAAAACGTAATTATTATTTTCTTTGATTAATAAAATACTATTTTTTATTGAATATAAGTTACCATTTTTCATATTCTTTTTCCTTTTTATATAGCGAATAATAATCAACATAATGTGAAAACGTAGCAATAGAAATAGATTAGAATACAGATGAGGAAATCACGTATTTAAAATATAGAAGTGTATTTAAAAACAATATAGAATAAATAATGAAAAGTATAGTTTGGAACTAATTAATAGTAATACATGAATATGCATCATATTAAAATAATAAAAAAAGATTAAATTGTGAGTAAAACGAAAATTAATGTAACGACCCGATAGTCATGAGTATCGGAAAGTGTATTTTCAGGTCTCTGTTTTTGTAAAACGGATTCGTAAATATTTATTAAAAATATTTACGAAGTTAGTTGTGTGGTTAATCAGGTTTTGGCTAGGTGAATTAGCTTGAATTAAGGGTAATTAGATGTAAGGATTAAATTGAATAAAGGGTGAAAGTTTAATTACAGATTAAAAAAAAAAGTAAAGGGACTAATTAAAAATTACACCTAAATTTTACAAGTGTTTGGCAATGTTAATGACATATGTAATATTTATATGCATATACTTGTAATAATTATATAATTACTTATTATTTAAGTAAATATTATTATATTATTTTATTATATTTATTATATGATATAAATTAAAATAAAGGAAATAAAAGAAACAAAAAGAAAAAGAAAGAACAGAATAGAAAACGAAATCAGGGAGAAAAAGGGAGAAAAGAAAAAGAGAAAGAAAAGAAGGAGAAAATTAGGGATTTCAAGGGTTAAAGTTTAAATTGGTTAGTCAATTTAGTCCATTTTCTTGTAATTTTTATGTTTTTGAAATCCTAGTGTTAAATACTACTTGATTTATGTTGAAATTTTAGAAATTATTGGATTTTTAGATGTTGTTCATGTTGGATAATTTAAGTATTTGGGATTAAATTGATAGAATTTTTAAGTTGGAAATGAAAAAGGGATTGAATTGTAAAATAAATTATAAGTTTTTAGTAATAAGGACTAAATTGAAAAAATTTAAAAATTTAAGGATTAAGTGAAATTAGAGAGTTGAATTTAGTCTAAAGTGGAAATTGAATGAAAATATGAAATTGGTTTTAAAGAAATAAAGTTAGTCTCGGTTTAGAGACTAAATTGGAAATTAGGCAAAAGTTGAATAAAAATTGAAATATTCAATGTGAAATTGTGTTGAATTGATGATTTTTAATTGTTTTAATTCCGTAGCTAACGTTGTGCCGAAAACTTCAGTTAAGAAGGGAAAGGAAAAAGTCGACGAGGAGTGGCCCAGAAATTCTGGTTTGTATTTCTATAATCCGAATTTTAATTCCTAATTGGTAAGTTTTGATTTATATGTTTATGGGAAGTAATTAAGGTAAGTATTAGTATATGATATTGAATTGAGTTTATATGGATATGTGTGATTGATGTGGAAATTGAATAGTGGATATATGTTGTATTTGAAAAGTGAATTAAAACCCTATTATTGTATCCGGCTGAGTCGGATATAGATGGCATACCATAGGATTGGAAGAGTTAAGGGATACTTCAACGTCAATTCGATGAGACACTGGGTATCAAATTAATACTTCGGATAAATTCGATGAGGTACTGGGTACCAAATTACTTTGGCATGGCCAATGAGACACTGGGTGTCAACTTATTACTTCAAATTATCCGATAAGGCACTAGGTGCCAAACTGGTGTGTTTTGGTTGGATCCGTGTATCCGTCCGAGTTCGATTCGTATTAATAGGGGTAATTAAATAAAGTGATATTATGATTGGAAATGGAAAGTAATGAATGTGAAATGCAAATGAGTTACATGGATTTGTGGATCATATTGTGAAAAGCTATATGGGATAGCAAATGATCATAATTGAATGTGTTATAAATGATTTATCTATGAATGGATTTAATTACAAACCTATAGTTATTGTATAACTTAATGTGAATGTTATATTAATTTTACCTTTAAGTATTCGGATTATAGAAATATCACTGAGTTCATACTAAGTGTACGGTTTGTTTCCGTGTACAGGTTAGATAAAGTCAGATTGTCAATTCAACATCCATCAGAGATCCCGAACTCAAACGTGGTGAAGTATATTTCTTTTTGGTAATGACATATACCTAGGATGTCTTATGTTTGTCATTTGGGAAATGATTGTAAATGATATTATAAGTTGAAATTGGTTGGTTATATATATACATATGAACATATGTGTTATGTTGAAGCTATAAAATGGCTTGTTTTGGTTGATGTATGAATGCACATGACTTAGGTAAATTTGGGTTAAAATTTGGTATGAATTTAGAATTGGCTTGAATGGTGTTTATTTGGATTGTTTTGGATATTATATGTGAAATACTTATGAGGGTAATTGGTTAGGTCATTAGGTTGATTGTTTTGACATGTTTTAGATGTATTTGAATATGTTTTGGATTGGTTGAATAAATGATTTTTTAGTTACTTGGTGTTCAAGATTGCAGGGTATGGTAAACTTGATGCTTAAGGCTCATTTTGAGTCCACACAGCCAGACACACGGGCATGTGACTGGACTTTGTGAGATACACGACTAAAACATGGATGTGTGTTTTGGCCATTTGTCCCCTGCAACCTTAGAATTTCAAAACAGAATGCCCAGGTAATTTCACACGGGCAGAGACATGGGTGTACATCTCAACTGTGTGTGACACATGGCCTAGCACACGGGCGTGTGGCTGGCCATGTGATCTAAGTCAGAGAGTTACACGAGGTCAGATATGGCCTGCAGCACGGGTGTGTCCTATGGTCACACGGGCATATCCCTTGACCACACGGGCATGTGTGCCCTGCATCTAGGAAAATTTTTGAAATTTCGCAAAAAATTCCTGGAGTATCCGATTTAGTCTCGATTTGTTTTTAACATGTATTTTAGGCCTCGATGGCTCAAAAGTGGGACAATATAATTAAGTTATGATGTGTATAGTAGATGATTAGGAAATGTTTATATTTGATCTGAAAAGTCTGGAAATGCTCCCTAACCTTGTTCCGGTGATGGATAAGGGTTAAGGGGTGTTACAATTAAACACAAAAACACATGATTAAGAATATTAAATGAATACAATTGTTTATCATTGTTTTGTCTTCAATCTTGAATTAGTGTCGAGTTAATTTCTGACACTAACTCAATCAATAACTTTATTAATATAAACAAGTATACTTTGTTAACGTTTCATATAAAAATTAAATTTTGCTTTGCCTCAAATGGTAAATGAAAAAGTTTTATGTGCATGGTATTTTTTGTTCAAGTTTCATTATAGATAATTTTTTATTGATTTATAAAAATATACAAAGACAAAAATACCCAAATAATCAAATAACTTACTTTACAAAGAAATGGCTTTTTGGTAATTCTCTAACTAAGTTGGGACCCGATTGATAGGTGACACCAACTCAGTAAAAGACTTAATAAATAGTCTAAAATGATTGGTTGAGTTGGTATCATGAGTTAACTCGATACCAACTCAATTATGAAATTACTAAAATACTATTATTTTAAAGGGTAATTAATATTATTATAAAAGTATTTTTGTTATTTATAATATTTCAAATAAAACAACTGAAAAACATTATTTAAAAATCAAAACTCATGTAACGCCCTGGTTTTTGCTTATTTTCAGCTTTTGTAATTTTGGCAGGAATGAGTGTCTGCTTTGGTGGTTAAGTGTTATAAGTGTGTGTGGGAGGTCCCAAGTTCAAGTCTCAACTTGGGTAAATTTTGGCATTTTTTTATGAATAAAGACCAAACTTTGGTTAGTAGGCTTATAAGTATTTAATTGTAAGAACATGTCAGAATGGGCATGCTGGTTTGGTGGTTAAGAGGAGTGTTGGGATGGAAAAGGTCTTGCGTTCGAGTTGCGGCATGAGTATTATTTTGTCTGTCATGATTCAGAGAGTTTGAATTTTAGTTAAACGCTGCTGTTAGAGTGTTTGAAGGAGAGAATTAAGGAGTTGGGAGGGGGAGTTACCAGAATCTGATGAGTGTTTCAATTAGGAAATTTTCGGCTCTCTTCCTCTCTCTCTCTTTTCCCTTCTTGCCATTTTTCCCCTCCCCATTGGCTACCGAAAACCTACCTTTCTTTTTGTTTTTGTTTGTCATTTCGTGTTCAATCAGGTTTTGTTCTGTAGATGTCGTTACCCTTGTTCTGTAAGTGGTTTACTTTAAGATCTAGCGTTATTTTGATTAAGTGACTAACGGAGGAATAGTTTTACTCATCTAAGTACTGCTCAAAGGTTGTAATTCGGTTCTCGTGTTTCTTAAGCACTATTCCCTACTCGAAGGTGAGGTTTTTGAAAGATATCGGGCTTAGCATCTCGATTTAGTTCTATTTTAAATACTGATTTTGGGCGTTGGAATATCAATTATAGGTTTGGGATTGCTCGGGATCAATACCAGGTGTGTACCCAAAAACGTAGAAAACAAGGTTTCGGTGAAAGCCGAGAACCTTTCTGTCGATGCCACACGGGCGTGTGGTTGCCCGTGTGGTAGGCCGTGTGCAGGACTTTAAGTCACCACACAACCGTGTGATCGACGAGCCCAACCGTGCGGGCGTGTGGGCCTACACGGCCGTGTGGGATTCTGGGCCAGGCCGTGTGATTCATACGGCCAAGGCCAATTTAGGTTGTTTGGGCCCACACAGGCAGGCCACATGGGCGTGTAAGCCTCTTTTTTTTGAAAACCCTGTAAGGTTGCACAGGTCACCCAAGTCGACTGTGGACCTACTGTAGGGTCAATAAGCAATACTTAGACCCCTAAATGAATGATCTGTCTGTCTGATTTCTGTACTAAGCATATATGCTGATCTGAATATATATATGAGTTTTAATTGCATAATAGCATGTCATTCTTCTATGTTGCAATGCATCGGGGTGGGTTGATTATGATTGGAGGAAGTATCTGAAAGGCTCTTAAGCTTTGTTATCCGCGGCTTCATTTGCAAATTTCTGATTATGTGCCGCATTCGGTACAACCTGGTGTGTAGGGCTGGGTGGGTTGATTTTATCCCCACATGATGTGTAGGGTTGGACAGAGTTGGTGTATAGAGGCTGGTGGGTAGGACTCTGTTATCTGCATATTCTGTCAGAAATGGGCCAAGGCCCAGTGATATGTTTGAATCTGTATCAAGTGGGCTAAGGTCCATACCGTTTCTGTAATGGGCTCAGACCCGAACTGTGAATATAAGTCTGTTATCTGATATTTTGTGTGTATGTTTTCTGTGGGGATTACACACTAAGTTTGCGAAAACTCACCCTTTTCTGTTTAATTTGTTCAAGTAATCCCTAACAGTAGACGGATCGGTGCAGCGGAGGACTCGGCGGTGACCACGGTTCTGGACACTTATTTACGGTTTATTTTAAATTATGATTTGGTTATATTTGGGGTAAATTTTATGTAATAAGGCCATTCGAAGTTTTGTTTAAATTTTGGGATTTTTATTTATAAACTGCTAGCAATAGGACAAGACACAGATTTTCAAAATAAACAGAGGTTTTATCAAATACACACGAACTTGCAAATTATTTTAAAAGCTTCCGTAACATATAACATTTTGAAAATGGATAATGAATAATTAAATGACACGTTTTGGCTAAAGCCCAAGATATCTACAAATGGTTTTAACATAGTTATGTTTTTTCAAAGCACTATTATGTGACGTCGCCAAGATTCGGCCATAACGTCTAGGCCGGGTTTGGGGTGTTACAACTCAAGCCAACTCAATTGGCATTGGAAATGTTGCTAGTTCAGGAGTACTTAGATTCGAATACGTTGAAACATATTATCCTCCTATTTAATGGTTGGGAAGGGATTATAGATAATTCTAAGTATTGTATAAAAAAAATAGAGTAAATATGATAAGAACTTATTTAATGAGAATAAGTTTTTTTTAAAAAAATCTAAATAGAAATCTCTTACCACACCGCCCATATTCATTTGTTGAAATAATTTTATAAATACATATTCTTAATATAAGATATTTCTGTTGAGCCACATCGTCAGCGTGAGAAACTCTAATATTGTTTGTCTTTGTTAACAAATACATGTCAAAAACATGTTCACATAACTTTATTAATTTTATATTTTATATAATTAATAGTATTTATATATTTTTATGAATCTAATAATATTTTATATTGTGTAATTTTATATTTAATAATTTTTTTATTTTATAAAATTTAATAACTTTTTTTAAATAATAATTTAATCAAACATTTTTTTTAAATACGGTAACTTTAAAAAGAATTGTCCCTAAATGCGTTGGTTGCAAAATCCTTTTTCTTAGGGTGGGTTTGGATGGGCGATTGAGTGCAATGCGGTGCGTTTAGCTTACTTTTTGTCTCACGCTACAGTATCGCTACAGTATCTAATCTCACCGCCACCGCTGTTTTTACACTAACCGCAGGTAAACGCACCGCCCATCCAAACTCACCCTTAGTTGTCAGAGGACCGGTCAGTAATTGAATCGGGTAAGTATAATAGTTTTAAGGTTAAATTGTGTTATAAGTCTATAATTTCTGTAAGTTTAGAATTTAGTTCATATATTTTAATTTTAGGAATTTAGTCTCTCTACTTTTTAAAATTTTAAAATTCAGATTCAATTGTTAAATACTATTAAAATTATTTTGTTAAATTAACGTTCATTAACGGTATTTTTTAGTTACATGTCTACCAAGTAATTATTTTTTTATTTCAAAATTTCGCACCAATAAATTTATCAAAAAGAATTTAACAATGTTAATATTAGACTTGAGCTTTAAAATTTGAAATTAAAAAAAATAGATTCTTGAAAATAAATATATAAAGACTAAATTTTGAATTTATAAAAATTATAAGTAGTTATGATATATTTTAACTATTTTTAATTCAAGTTGCTCCACCTAAATCGCGATTTAATTTACTAAAAAAAATGTAATGAAATTTATATATAAATATTAATTTAAAAAATAACGGGGTCTTCGTTTAGTACTAAAGGACCAAGTTTTGTATCATCTTTTTGGTTTTTTAATTATATAATGTAATAGCCCATTTGTGTCCGGGCCCGTGTAAATAAAACAAACAAGAAAATAATAATAAAAACAAAAAAATAAATAAACCAAAAGTCCAGTTTATTTTACAGTCCATTTACAAGCCCAGAATAGACTACTCAGACCCGACCCAATACCCTGTTACACCCGAACCCATTACACCCAGTGGCCTTAGACCCAATCTTATGCGGCCCAAAAGGGCCCAACACCTAAACAGAAACAGAAGCCTAGGGTTTCTGAAACCCTAGGCGCCGCAAGCACCCGAAATAGATCCTGGTTGTGTCGCAATTAGCGCAGATAGCCTTTGTCACCGTCGAGATTCGCTATTAACTTGCAAAAGGAAAGAAGAACACAGCAGAAGGAGCAAATAGGGCAAAATAGAATCTGTATTTTAATTTTTTAGGGTTATAGAAACCCACTGTATCTGTAAACAATGGGGGGAGAACGATTTTTTTTTTTTACGAATACACACAAGCATATATACGAACAAACAGTCGAAAACTTAGAAAAGGTTTTAGTTTTCATTTTTTTCTTCCCTTCTTTCTTTTCGAAACAACATGCATACATATACAGAATTGTTTTTTTTATATATGTATAATAATATAAAATATGAAAAAAATGAATATTTTTTACCTTCCGAGTTCCGCCATCAAGTGTGGTCAAGCGTCATGCAGATGATCTGGCCTGAGCCCTCGTCGGAGTCTGACCGAAAATCGCCAGAGGGAGAGCAAACAGAGAAAGCTCTCTTTTTAAAAAAAAATCAGCAAGCAAAATGAATTTTTTGGGCTAAAGAATGGTATTTATATACCTGCTAAACGGCACCATTTTAGGCCCTGGCCAAACATACCAAAACGATGTCGTTTTAAGGTTGAAGATCCTCGCGTTGACCCGACCTGGGGAGGATCCGCGCTTTTTTATTAAAGAGTCTAATTGCTCTATAGGCCCTTCCACATTTTTGCAATTTTATAATTATGTCCGAATAGTATTTTTCCTTATTTTTTATTTGGCCCTAAATCAAGATCTTTGTTTCAATTTAGTCCTTAGGGCTATTTTAAGGCAGATGATGGAACGGCGCCGTTTAGGAGATAGAGCATAATTTTCCAATTAGTTCCTATAGTTTGGCGCGTGTTCCAGCATCATCCTTATTGCAATTTTACCTTAGTTTATTTATTTATTTATTTTAATCCCTGTTTCTTTGTTTTTTTTTAAAAAAAACTCCTTTTTATTTCTATTTTATTTTATTTTTAAAATTGTTTTAATATTATATCTAATTATATTATTTTTATTAAAATTCTGTATTATTTTTAATTTTTTTAAAAAAATTGTATAATACATTGATATGTTCTACTCCCTGTAAAATAACGAAAATAATAGTAAAGGGTAAGTAGGGTCGAAGCCACAGGGATCGAATTATACAAATGCCTGTTTCTCGAGATCCTGGGCAGAATCGTGCCCAAGAAAACCTGCGATCCTGGAAAAATAAAAAAACAGAATTAATAATTCTTGATCTGGAAAAATAATAATAATAACAGAATTTAAGACGAATTGAAATCACGAGAATAAATTACGAGAATTAAAATGAGAAAAATAAAAAGAAAGGGTTTAGAGAAAAGTTTCTTATGTGGAGAGATTCCAGCCTCCGGTTGTCTCGTTCCTTCTTGGGCTCCGTCTTCGGCTTTTGGATGACCCTTCTCTACCCAAGTAAGCCAGTTATAGTGGAAGAGGACGCCTGCGACCACCAACTCCAAGAGTTTAAACTTACGAATTTAGGGAGCCTGACTCTAGCTTGCTATTGCCCTTGTGGAGTCATTTATGCTAGATCAACGTTTCTCAATGGCGAACCCCACGCCATTTTGTCTCTTGGGCTCGCTAACCTCTGACGCAGTAAGCTCATGAACCGACGGTGCAATCCTCCCAAAACACACAAAGCGGCCGCCTTTGCATACGTTGAAAGGGTTACTTTTAAAGGGACCTGGACGGAAGCGTCAGCCCCGTAATACGGAGAAACGATGAATACTTGGGTGAGAAAGTTGAGTGCGGGTTCTAAGCCTCAAGAACCTTTTTCTGGGGAATTCGACAACCTTCGGCTAGATGGAATTTAGTGGCTCATATTTTTGGTGGAAAAGTAAATAAAATATAAAAATATGGAAATGGGAATTTTTATTGAAAGAAAAATAAAGGAAGCACAAAAACTTATGGGAGAAGAGTGTACAGAAAAAGATGAACAACCAAAATGAGTCACTCCATCCCCTATTTATAGTGCTTAAGGTAGATGGACTAGTCCTACTTAAACTCCCAAAGATAATTACAATTTAATTAAAGATAAATAAAGACAAATAAAGAAATTAAATAATCCTAGATAATTATCCTAATATAATTAAAATAGAATTTGATAAAGCAAAGTCTCTTCTTTTTGCATTTCAATCCCTCTGCCCTCCATGTTTACACTTTTGGCACCATCTTTTCCCTTTGTTGCACATTGGTCTATTTTTATCTTTAATTTCATGATTTTGGCCCTCAATTTTGCATTGGTCTCCAATTTAGTCCCTACGAGATAAAAGTCCATAAATAGCCCAAATTAGTAGAATCACATTCCAAATTAATATACAATTAGCACATAAAAACATGTCATTCTAGAGTGTTATCAAATTCCCCCTACTTAGCCCATGCTTGCCCTCAAGTATGGTTCCTATCCACTGTGAAAACTAGATCCTGAAAGAAATTCTACTCCAAAGTTTTATAAAGATTAGTCAAAAATGCATATGAAAAATAAAGAGAACTTCTAAGCTTGCTTTAAGTAAAACAGAAAAAGTTTCCTAATTAACACACAAAAATTAAAGTCGTCTTGAAATATTTCATGACAATTAGGTGATTTACCCAACCTACTGAGACACTCTATTTATTCCCACTTTTAGTCCTTAGCTGAAATTTTATTAGTACTATTTTTCTTTTTTTTTTCTTTCTTTAATAGAACTATTTATTTACTTAAGAATATATCGAACCTTTTTACGCGAAGAGAGATGACAACCCAAGCACCCCAGCCCGGTTACTCAGCTCAACATACTCCTAAAAATTATTTATTTCCGGTTAGCGGAGTTTTACTCGTCACGTCACACAACCTTTTGACGCAAAGTAGAATGACAACCCAAGCACCCTACCCCGGTTACTCAATCAGTCACGTTCTGAGCCATACTCATAACCTTGGCTAGCGGAGTTTTACCTATTACGTCACAAAACCTTTTGACGCGAAGTAGAATGACAACCCAAGCACCCTACCCCGGTTACTCAGTCAGTCACGTTCTAAGCTGTACTTATAACCTTGGAAATATTTATTAATCACAATTTTCGTGAAATATAAACTTCAAGAGGACCTAAGAGAAATAATCAAGTGTCAAAAATAAGTTTTAGTAACCACCTAATATCATGAACATAACTTAGGCATGCAAACGTATTAGGTGTCCACTTGATATTAAACTTGATTAATTTTATGAAAAGCAAGATAGAGTTAACTTATTAATCATAAATATTATTGGCCTAATAAGAATAAAACAATGGAGATAAAATCAAACAAACAGAATCAGAATTAACTCAGTGGCCAAGAATCATGCATGTGGGGCAAACAATGGCAAGTCGTGGGCAAATTCTTGGGCATGATTAGTGACAGAATGTTCTAAAAAAAATATGGACAACTTAAAAGAGCCTCAAGCAGCAAACACAAATCTCAGCAGAATATGACAGTAATACAAAGAGTACCTCCCCCTACTTAAAACACATTGTCCTCAATGTGGATGCAAAAGGAATAAACAAGAAGAAAAGTTTAGAAAAACTCCCCGTGTAGCTACTGTCGAATGCGGGGGATAGCAATGAGTTCGGTGAGTTGCTGGCCAAAAGTGTCGAGTTGAGCCTCAATGCGCTCCATTTTAGCTAAGCAAAGAAGAGAAATTTATTGATATTTAAATAAAATAAATTAAAAAGAAAAGAAAACAATAAATAAAAATAAAAAAATGAAAATAAATAATAAAAGAAAAATAAAGATTGGGTTGCCTCGCAACAAGCGCTTGTTTAACGTCATTAGCTCGACGACTTAAATGGTTCTACGGTGGCTCAAAATAAATCTTTTTTATCATGTGAGCTTGGAAATTCTCATTTTTTATCCCATCCACCATATTTGGGTTCAATCATCTTTGCGCCTTTTTCATTGATTTCATATTTTCCTCCAAGGGGTCAATCCTTTTTAAGTCGGCAATGGTATCATCATCCTCCAAAAATGTGAATTTGAGATGCTCGAGAGGTGGTTTTAATTTTGGATCTGATGCCTGCATAACAGAAGGTAGAAGTTTAGTGTCCATAGGAGCCAACAATTTATTAACAGATTCAAAATCATCAAACATCATTTTAGATTTATCTCCATAAATTGACTCAAAATTTTCTTCCACTAAAGAGTCAGTTATGTCGACACAATTTACGCTCAAGATTTCACTGGGATGGCTAATGGCGTCGTAGACATTAAATTTCACGATCTCCCCATCAAACTCTATCGTGAGAGTTCCACTTCGAACATCAAATTTTAGTACTAGCTGTACTAAGGAATGGTCGTCCCAACAAGATATCTGAAGATCCCGGAGCACTGTTCTCCTCCATTTTTATCACGTAGAAATTTGCAGGAAAAATAAGTTCGTTAACTTTTACCAACACGTCCTCGAGGACTCCTTCGGGATGCACAACGGACCTGTCTGCCAACTGAATAATAACACCTGTTTTTGTCAAAAAACCTGCGTTAAGTGATTCATAAATAGAATAGGGCATTACATTTATGGAGGCTCCTAGATCACACATAGCCTTTTTAATTCCCAAATGTCCTATTTTGCATGGTATTGCAAACATACCCCTATCCTTACATTTTGCCGGCTTTTTTCGCTGTAACACTGCGGTCACATTTTCACCAACATTCACCCTTTCATTACCTGTTAACTTCCGTTTGTTGGTGCAAAGCTCTTTGAGAAATTTAGCATACCTGGGTATTTGCTTGATGGTATCCAACAATGGAATGTTGATCTCGACGTTCCTAAATGTTTCGAGGATTTCCTTGTCCTGCTTACCTTTTCGACACTAGTGGAATCATTCTGGAAATGGATGTTGAATTATGGGCAATGGGGGTTTCGTTCGGACCTGTTTGTCTTTTTTGGGTTTTTCCTGGGCGATTTCTTGGGCATGATTTCTGTCGGGAATCGATTCCAGTACCTTTCCACTTCGCAGCGTCACTGCATTTGCGTTTTGCCTTGGGTTTGGTTCTGTTTGTGATGGCAACTTCCCTTGAGAGTTCAATTTCTCAACTGATATAGTCAGTTCTCTTATAGATGCCTCGATTTTCTATTGAAAATCAAGCATATTAGCTGCTAATTTATTGACCAAAATTTTTAGAGAATTACCTGAATCTTGTGGTTGCTGTGGAACTCGATTTTGGTTTGGCTGGTTATATCGTGGGTTGGCCCCATAACTTAAGTTAGGGTGATCCCTCCATCCTGGGTTGTAGGTATTAGTGTAAGGGTCGTATCGCCTCTGTGGTGGGCCAGGAAACTTTCCCACGGCATCCAAGTGAGCCATCATGTCGTCATTCAAACTGGGACATACATCAGTTGTGTGCTCAGGTGTAGCACATATTCCACATAACTGAACTGGTTTAGCTTTTTCTGCAAGAAGAGTGTTCATCATATTAGTAAGCCTATCAAGTCTATCTTCTATGGAAGAATTACTTAGCTGGTGAACCCTTCTGGGGGGTTCAGGATTAGCTCGAAATTGCTAAGAATTTGCAGCCATTGTGGAGATTAAGTCCCTTGCTTGTTGGGGGGTCATGTTGACCAACGCTCCTCCACTAGCAGCGTCTACCATATTCATCTCTATCGGTTTCAACCCTTCATAAAAGTACTGGAGGAGAGATTGCTCTATTATACCGTGTTGTGGGCAGCTTGCACATAACTTCTTGAACCGCTCCCAATAATCATATAGAGTTTCTGCCTCGTTCTGCCTAATCCCCACGATCTCCCTTCTTAGCTCAGCTGCTCTAGATGCTGGGAAAAACCTGTTGAGAAACAAACGAGATAGATCAGCCCACGTAGTAATAGATCCAGGAGGTAAATAAAATAACCATTCCCTAGCTGAATCTGCTAGGGAAAAAGGGAAACCGCGTAATTTAATCTGATCCTCAGTTACGCCTTGAGGTTTCATACTCAGACAAACCATATGAAACTCCTTTAAGTGTTTATGGGGGTTTTCATTTTGTAACCCTTGGAATGTTGGCAGCAATTGAATCAACCCTGATTTCAGCTCAAAGTCGGTATCCCTGGTAGGATATACGATGCACAGTGGCAGTTGTTCCGTCGGAGCTTCGACTAGTTGCTGAATCGTTTGAGCCATTGGTTCTTGTACCAAATTCGGGTTTTCGTCAACCCTAGCATTGAACACTTCTTCAAATGGATCGACTTCTTCTGCTTTACTTTCAAGCGTTTGAGTAGGGTTTCCGTTAACCCTAGACTCTGCTTCGTCGTCGACCCTGATTTCTAGTGGTGGATTGCTTCGAATCACTACTACCGCTAACTGCTTTTTCCTTAACTTAGTTTCTTTCCGATTAGCTTTTGCAATATTTTCTATCTCTGAGTTAAATGCAAGAATGCCTGGAGCAGATCTGGTCATAGAAAACAAAAAACAGGATTAGTACGTTACCGATCCCCGGCAACGGTGCCAAAATTTGATGCGTCGTTGAATGCACCAAAATATGTCCTACTCCCTGTAAAATAACGAAAATAATAGTATAGGGTAAGTAGGGTTGAATCCACAGGGATCGGATTATACAAATGTCTGTTTCTCGAGATCCTGGGCAGAATCGTGCCCAAGAAAACCCGCGATCCTGGAAAAATAAAAAAACAGAATTAATAATTTTTGATCTGGAAAAATAATAATAAAAACAGCATTTAAGACGAATTGAAATCACGAGAATAAATTACGAGAATTAAAATGAGGAAAATAAAAAGAAAGGTGTAAGGCCCAATTTTAAGTCGGGGCCCAAACCAAATAAAAGTCACAAAATTTCAATCCAAAAATACAGCACACAAAATCCAAATAGAATAGAAATAAAAAAAAGAGGAGAAACCCTAGCAGTTGATCAGCGCCGCAAGCCAGTAGCCCTACTCCGCATCGTGCACATCCCTAACGCCGAGTCATGCCTACGTCGTCGTACCTGCGAAAAAAGGGGAGAAGAAAAGCAGTAGCAACAAATAGAGTTCTAGTTTTTTAGGGGATCTTCCGAAAAGGCTATAAAAAGCCTTTGAAATCATTGTAAAAGGGGACGGTTGTTTAGATACACAAAAAGGACGCACAAGTACCAAATACTAGGGATTTTTTTTTTTTTAGAAAACACAATACAAACACTGAATCTTGCAGAACGTTTTGCCAGAAACGAAAAGAAGGTTTATATTCCCTTTATTATTTGTTATATTAGAAATCTGTTTTGGGTTTTATTCGTTCTTTATATCTCTTTATTTTTTATTATTATTTCAAAGAGACTGTACGTATTACGGAAATATTTACCTTGTTTTAACCGAGCTTCCTCCGGCCGCCGCAATCGAGGCACGCATTGGGGGAGGCTCGCTGAAAAGAGGGGGTTCAAACCCTTGAGAACAAGAAAAGGGAGATTTGTATTCTGGTTTTGGTTTGAAACAGAGAAATGAATGGAAAAAGGTTTTGTTTTTAGTTTTTAAGCATTAAAAAGGGGTGGGCCCGCGTAATTACTTGCTTCTGCAGGTGAATATGCGCAAATTTTTCCCTAGATGGGGAAATTCCGCGATAGGTCCTCCTTCTACGCGCGCCTGCTTAATTGCGTCCCCTTTCAGTTTTTTTCCATTTTTAAAATTTGCCCCTGCATTTTATGCGTTGTTTCAATTTAGTCCTAGTTCAGAGGCAGTGTTCAGGGGAGGGGTTATTTGCTGTTTTGGACCCTCCAAGTTGCACGCGCATGACAATTTAGCCCTTCTATCTTTGTTTTGTTTTAAAATTGACCCCAAAGTTGTTGTTTTGATCCGATTTAGTCCCTTTTCGTTTGTTTTGGCTGTTTTACTATTACATTAATTATTTTTAATATTTTATTACTCTTTTATGTATATTATAGTCATATTATTTCTGTTATTTTTATTGCCATAAATATTATTTTAATTTTACCATACTGTTAAAGCTTAATTTTATTACTATTATGTTTCATTAATACGGCTATATATATATATTATATCTATTACTATTGTTTTATTTCTTTACTATTATTTTTAATGTGGTTACTGTTCTTTTATTATTGATATTGTTGTTTTACCATTTTTTATTATTTTTCATTTATTATTCTTTGAAATATTACTACTGTTGTTTTTTTTAAATATTTCATTTATAATTTACTTTGCCATTATTATTACATTCGTTAGTAATCTTTTTTTTCTTCTGCCATTATTTTATATATAGTATTATTATTACATTTGTTTTTCTATTATATTTTTATTATCAATATTTCTTTAATTTTTTTATTCTAATACTATTACTATTGTTTTCTCATTGATATATGTTTTTGCTGCTTAATTGTTGTTACTATTCTATTATATTATTTATATTACCTTTTTACCACATTCATTAGTTTCATTAGTAGTATTATCATTATCATCTGCTTTATTTATCACATGTTATTTTTGTTATTATAGTATTTTTTGGTTTTTCCCCCCTTTTGTGTTCATTATTATCATTCCCTATTAATCGTGTCTACATTTCCACGTTTTTATTATTTTTTTGTTTTTTTTAAAAAACTCATAAAAAGTTTTCACAAAGGCAATGTTTCGTGTTTGGAAGTTCGAGAAATTCGTGCCCAATCGAGCTGGGTTTCGATTTTCTGTTCATCTGAACAACTAGATATCCTTCACAGATTTTTTTATCGTATTTCTTAAATAAAGGCAATATTTCATGATTGGAAATCCAAGGAATCGTACCCAATCGTGCTGGGTTTCGGTTTTTAGTTTAGCCAAATAGTGAAGTACCCTCTTCAAATTGCAATACATGAATTTTGGAAATCATGAAATGATCTTGGTATCGAGGGTTTAAAGCATCGTGTCCTATCGTGCTGGATTTGGTATTTCAACTTTTCGGAACAAGAGAGTTTTGATATCCAATGCGAGTCATCCAAACATTTTTTTCATATTTTAAAATATTTTCTAATTTTCGATATTAAGGACGTTAATCAATCAATACGGTACCAATTTTAGGCGTTACGAGGGTGCTAATCCTTCCTCGTGCGTAACCAACTCCCGAGCCCGTTTTCTTAAAATTCGTAGACCAAAATGTGTTTAAAGTGACCCAATCGCACTTCAAAAAAGATTGGTGGCGACTCCATTTTCCTTTTTTTAGTTGGCCCATTTTCCAAACAAAAAAATAGTTTCGACAGCTTGGCGACTCCGCTGTGGACCAATAAAAGAGTCATGCCGTAAAATTGGTTGATTATTGTCCTTTTTATCGAAAATAATTTTTTTATTTCCATTTGCATGAGTTTGTGTCGCGTCATATATCTGCTTTGGTTTGAGACACATAGAATATTTTTGCATTCATATTGCATGACCGTTGTGGTCACACACCTTAAGTGGGCGCGAAGCTACGCCGTGAGGTTTTCACCTCCGCATGGCTAGGGATCGCTTCCGGAGTACATCCGTACCTATGGTTCCGTGAGGTTTTCACCTCCGCATGGCCATAGGGAAATGTATTTCCCTGAACCTGAACTCGATCCATATGAGCCTATAATGGGTGAGGATTGAGGAATCGCTAGTTCGGGTACCCTTCCTTTAGAACTAAACCACATATAGTGAACCTTAAGAGCCCACCCTAGGTAGAGCCATGCTAAACCTTAATGGCTACCTATGTAGTGGTTTGACATTTTTTTACTTGCTTTGGTTACTTTTATGCGATTCTAACTTGTTTTATTTTGGTCATGTTTGCATGTCATTTCATACTTAAAAGGCATCGATTCCTATTTTAATTACTAAGTTAGAAGGCTTGTTATGGAGAACGGATTCCTTGATAAAGTAAAGGATAATGCGGCCGTGCGTATATGGTCAGAGAAGACACAGCTTGAGAAGGGGGATAGTCTAAGCGGGGGTATGCATCGAACCATCGGACTTCTCTCATCGGTGTGACATGAATGAGCTCCAAGAGTTAAGAGATATATGGGCCTGTTGGGATGAAGCAACTAAGCAGCTTTTCTACCTTAATTATGGTGATCTACCCCACTTACTCGACATTAGAGTGGACAGACACTTGTTTCGGGGTATGACTCAATATTGGAATCCCGCTTATAGCTGCTTCACGTTTGGGGAAGTGGACTTGGTGCCTACTGTGGAAGAATATACGGCCTTAGTAAAAGGGCTCGGGTCGACAAGATTTACTTCATGGCCGCTAATGCATCGACTTTTGTAAACAAGCTGATGAGTATCACTGGGATGAGCGAATAGTGGGTCATGGCACGAATTCAGCAGAAGGGTGAAGGGAAATGCATTTCTTGGGTGAGCTTGAGGGACCTGATGGTGGCACACCCAGATGTTAAGAGGAAAGTTGACATTTTCGCCTTAAGTATCTACGGCTTCGTAATTTTTCCCAAGGCTTTGAGACATGTAGATGAAGTAGTTATTGACTTGTTCGATCATCTTGACAAAGAGGTTACGCCGGTACCAGCGATTCTTACTGAAAAGTTTAGATCTTTGAACCCGTGCCGGAGAGCGGGTGAGGGTAGATTCATGGGCTGTGCGCAACTATTGTTGGTGTGGTTCCATAGCCATTTCTGGAAAGTAGATAGAGCTTCTTGTCGATTTTTTTTTGGAAACTACTCCCCGTTAAAGGAATTGGCGGCAGTGCCCCGAAGAGATGACATATCGGAAGAAAACTGGATTGCGCTGCTACAGAACCTCCAAGAAAAGGATGTTGAATGGAGAGCTCCTTGGTTTATTCCTAACGAAGTTCTCTATCGGTGTGGGAGTTATGATTGGGTTCCTCTGCTAGGGATCTGGGGAGCCGTTGGGTATGCTCCTTTGCTCGTGCTAAGGCAATACCAATCGAGACAGTTTATACCGGTAACGCATGGGCTAGTTCAGTTTGAATTCTCGTATAGTGGGAATAATTATAAGAAAAGAGTTCGAGAAATTTCTGATGCATGGAAGCATATTCACCGAATGAAACGAGTTGCAATGGGTCCAATGGCAACCTTCGAATATAATACATGGCGGAGTAGGAGATTAAACGATAATATCCCCAGGCCAACACAGGATGCTGCTCGATGGATAGAGGAATACCTGCGCGTACCCTTCTGAGTTGGAGATCATGAAACAAGACTTTGAAAGTAAAAATTCAGAGTTAAGGAAAAAGATAGAACAATTGGAAGAGGAAAAAATGAATTTGGGGTTAGATATTGATATCCAGAAATCAGAGGCTGAGAAGCTGAGGAAAGGAAAAAGGAAGGCTGATGAAGATTTGGATAGCTTGAAGACCGATTACAAAAAGTTGCATCTATCGATAAGAACTGCTGGGCTGGGTAAAACCTCAGAACAATGGCATCAAGAAGTTCAGGAGGAGAAGGCCAAGGTTGATCAGTGGAAGAAGAGGTTCCATGAGACTCAGGCACAAAAGGATACTCTAAGAAAGACTGTAAGTGAGAGCCAAAGTGAGAATGAGATGTTAAAAGCTCAAGTAGCAGAACTAGAAAGGGCATTTTCTAGAAGTCGTAGCTCTACGGTAAAATTGGAATCAAGCCTAAATCAGATTTAAGAGTTGAAAAGAAAGGTGGTAACGCTTGAAACGGCGCTACAAAATAGTGAGCTCCGGATCTAACTATTGGAGACAAACAACGCGCGACGGGAAGAACAACTTCAACGTTCTCAGGACCAAGTCAGAGAAAGAGACTACCTTATAGGCGAAGCCGTGATTCAAATACGAGAAGTGGCTGAACATTTACAAACCTTAGCTGCTCAGGCTGATGTGTTAAGTGTAGTATATGAGTTAGAGTTAGATAGGGGTCGAGCGTTAGCCTCGCTTTTTAAGAAAGTTAAAACTTTGGGCATAAGGGCTAGGTCGTATATGTGACTCTATTTGATGTAAAGGATTTTGTTTTTTTAAATAAGTTTTCTATAAGAAATTGAACCAGAATTGACGCCTTTTTGCATTCATTCATTTACATTGCATTTCATGCATTGGCATTGCATCGCATCATGAGCACTAAAATATCACAAAAGAGCCTTATTAACTAAACATCATATTATAGTTATCCTGGAACACCACTACTACACACGAAGGAAAACAAAAACCATAGATTAAAGGTTAGAAAGGTTGGAGCAGATTCAGAAAGAGATGCAAGACCAGTTGCAGACTCAGATGCAAGAGCAGTTGGCCAAAATCCAACAAGACATAAGGGATCAAATGCTGGAGTCCCAGAGAAGTATGATGAGCCAGTTAACGCTGTTGTTGACTAGAGCACAGGATAAAGGAAAAGGCCATATGGTTGATGTCAGGGATGAAATTGAAAATTCTACTTATCTGCCAGGCCTAGCCCCGGTAAATTCTCAAGCGCAACCTCCGAGAGTGTCTGTTAATATTAGACCTCAGTATCAAATTGGTGCCTCGGCACTGGTAAACTTTCCGAGAGGCTCGAGCTCTAACCCTGGAGACAATTTGCCAAAGATCATGATCCCTGATTTCGACGATGCAGTAGAGGGGGAGAAAGCGAAGGCGGAGTTCCCAAAGAAGTTTGAGGATCGCTGCAAATGGCTGGAGGAGAAGTTTAAAGCATTGGAAAGTGCTGATTACCAATGCGAGGTGGATGCTAGGAAGCTGAGTCTAGTCCCAAATCTGATACTTCCTCCGAAGTTCAAGATGCCAGAATTTGAAAAGTACAACGGGACCAGTTGCCCTGAGGGCCATATTACCATATTCTGTCAGAGAATGACGGGATATGTCAACAACGACCAGTCGTTGATTCACTGTTTCCAGGATAGTCTGACTAGAGCTCCAGCAAAGTGGTACAATCAGCTCAGTTGTACTCAAATCAAATCATGGATGGATTTGGCACAAGATTTCATGAAACATTACGGCCATGTGACTGATATAGCACCTGACAGGATCAGGTTGCAAAACATGGAGAAGAAGTGAAGAGAGAGTTTTAGGAAATACGCCCAAAGGTGGAGGGAGGTCGCTACGCAAGTCCAGCCACCGCTACTAGAAAAAGAGATGACCATGCTCTTTATTCATCCCCTGAAAGCACCTTTCATCAATCACATGTTGGGGAGTGCGACCAAGAGTTTCACGGACATAGTGATGTCTGGCGAAATAATAGAGAACACAATAAAGTGTGGGAAAATAGAAGCTGGAGAGGGCATGTAAAGATCGGCTCCAAAGAGAAGGGAGAATGAAGTGGGTAATGTAAGCTCGGGTTATCCGAAACCCATTACTATTAATCAACCAAAAGCGCAGAATCATGGCCGCCAGAGACCCATCAAGACAAGAGCCCAGCATAAGGCAGAAGATCAAGAAGTTTCAGTTTACGCCTATACCTATGACGTATAAGGAGTTGTATAAAACTTTATTCGACGTGCACGTCGTATCCCCGTTTTACTTGAAGCCGCTGCAACCTCCATATCCTAAGTGGTATGACACAAACGCTCAGTGTGAGTACCATGCGGATGTGATAGGTCACTCGATAGAGAACTGTACTTCGTTCAAAAGGTTAGTCGAGAGACTTATCAAGGCGGGGGTGATAGACTTTAATGACACTCCCGGAGGAGGAAATCCATTACCCGATCATGCGGATAAAGGGGTAAATGCGATAATTGAAGACAGGGAAGGAGAACCAAGCAGGAAGTTGCTGAGATTAGAACCCCATTGAGAGAAGTTTAGAAAGCAATGCAGAAAATGGGGTTCGTTCTACAAGAGAACGTGAACAAATCTCCAAATTCAAGGAACTATTGTGAGTTTCATGACAAGGAAGGCCATAAAATTCAGCAATGTAACGAATTCAGAGCCCTAGTACAGGGGCTAATAGATAATAAAGAGTTGGAGTTCTTTGACTTGGTAAAAGGAGAGGACGTATGTTCCACAGAGGGAGGGTCTGCAGAAAGGATCCCTAAAGTCAATCACCCAATAGTGATTATTACACGGCCAAGGGTCGACGAGGCCGGAGTGAAAATAGCGTCGAAGGTCGAAATTAAAAAACCCGTGACTTCTCCTTATAAAGATACATCGAGGGTTGTAATCAGAAAACCCGTAACTTCTCCTTATAGGGATACACCGAGGATTGTAATTCAAAAACCTATGACTTTTCCTTATAAAGATGATAAGAGGGTACCGTGGAACTACAATTGCACTGTGACAGTTTCCGGGAAAGTGAGTTCGACCAGCACACCCAACCCAGAAGCTGAATCCTCTATGATGAAAAAGGGAGACGAGAAGAGCGGGGCCTTTGGTTAATGAACCAAGAATGAGAGAATGAGGTAGGGGAGTTTTTGAAGTTTCGCAAAGCTGAGTGAGTACTGATGTTGTAGAACAGTTACACAAGTAGCCAGCACGCATATCAATGATGGCCTTACTTTTAAACTCAGAAGGACACCGTAGTGCGCTGATGAAAGCGTTGAACCAGATTTATGTTGCTGATGACCTTTCAGTAAGTAACTTGGACCGCCTTGTTGGTAATATAAGCGCAGACAATTTCATTTCTTTCAGTGATGATGAAATTCCACCAGGAGGCAGGGGATCCACCAAGGCTTTGCACATCACTACCCGATCTAAAGGGTACATACTACCGAGGGTATTAATCGATAACGGGTCAGTACTAAATGTTTTACCTTTATCTACACTGAATAGGTCGCCTGTAGATAGCTCTCATATGAAATCATGCCTGAATATAGTGAGAGCATTTGACGACACTGAAAGGAAAGTAATGGGAAGGATTGAGATACCTCTCCTTATCGGGCCAAATACATACGAGGTAGACTTCCTCGTGATGGACATCAAGCCCTTGTATAATTGTCTATTGGAGAGGCCCTGGATTCACTCAGCAGGGGCCATTCCATCGTCATTGCACCAAAAGTTAAAATTAGTGACAAAGGGCCGGTTGATAACCATAAGTACGGAGGAGGATATCATCGCGTCAGTTACTAGTAATGCACCATACATAGAGAATGATACGAAGGCTATAGAGTGCTCCTTCAGGTCGTTGGAGTTTGTAAATGTGACTTTCATCAGTGAAGGAAGCAAGATTTCGGCGCCCAAAATCTCTAAAGCAACAAGAATGGGCCTACAACTGACAGTAGGAAAAGGAGCATTGCCTAGGAAGGGACTCGAAAAATATCTCTAGAGGCCGGTCAGAGTGCTAGGATTGGTTGACAAGCATGATCGTTTTGGCCTGGGGCATAGGCCAGATGCCAGACAGAGAAAAGAGGAGCTGGAGAGGAAACGTGAAAGACGAAGGGCAAGATTGAATGGGGCTGAAGTCAAAATAGGAGCAATGACTTTTCCCCATATATCTAATACATTCGTGTCGGGAGGAACAATCCATTTAGGATCAAAAAATATGAATAGAGAAACGGCTGAAGACATGATGGGAGCTTTGAACATCAATGCTGTGTCTGAAGAAAGTTCGAGAAGAGGAAACTTGGCGGGTATTCGCCCTTACGAGCTTGGAAGTGTTCTAGACAACTAGACTGCGGAAGAAATTCCTGTAGTTTTTAGGACTAAAATAGAGTAATGTTCAAAACACACTTGTTGTTTCAAGCCTAGGGAACAACGAGAATCTTTTGTGAAGTAGACTCATGTTTAAGCATCTTTACTTTCAATAAAAGTGCATTTTCCTTTCATACCGTGCAATTATTCTTTTGTTTCTTTTCTTTCCATTCATAATCATAACGCATAAATAAGTTAGCCTTAAATTCATTTTCATTGAATACTCTTTCATGCCTACCATAGGTCCCCAGATATCGATGTCATGAACAACGCTGTTACAGACCTAGAATTTCTTGATGAGCAAGACATGTGTCCAGAAGAACCTCAGGATTTTACAGATGACGGAGATTGTAGTATATCCCCGGATCTGTTAAGGATGGTGAAGCAGGAAGAAAAGCTGATTATGCCTCACAAAGAGACAATTGAGAATGTGACTCTGGAGGAAGGGAAAGAGGTGAAAATTGGAACCCTCGTCACCAGGGAAACAAGGCAGGACCTCATCAGACTTCTGTTAGAGTTCAAAGATGTCTTTGCATGGTCGTATCAGGACATGCCTGGGTTGAGCCCTGATATTGCGGTACACTGTATCCCCATAAAAGAAGATTGCAAGCCGGTTCAACAAAAGCTCCGAAGGATGAGACCCAATGTCGCGGAAAAAATAAGGGAAGAAGTTAAAAAGTAATTTGATGCTGGGTTTTTACGAGTGTTGAAGTACTCAGAATGGGTAGCCAACATTGTCCCTGTCCCTAATAAAGATGGAAAAGTACGAATTTGCATCGATTATAGGGACCTAAACAAGGCCAGCCCGAAAGACAACTTCCCACTGCCTCACATCGACACCTTGGTAGATAACACAGCGGGGTATTCATTTTTCTCTTTCATGGATGGTTTCTCGGGATACAATCAAATAAAGATGCATCCTGAAGATATGGTAAAGACCATCTTCATAACCTTATAGGGTACCTTTTGCTACCAAGTAATGCCATTCGAGTTAAAGAATGCGGGAGCAACGTACCGAAGGGCTATGGTAACCTTGTTTCATGACATGATGCACAAAGAGATTGAGGTCTACGTTGACGACATGATCGCAAAGTCTCAAATGAAAGGGGAGCATGTGCAAGTTTTAAGAAAACTATTCTTGAGGTTGAGGAAATTTCAGTTGAAACTCAATCCAGCCAAATGTTAATTCGGGGCTCGATCAGGGAAGCTACTTGGTTTCATGGTCAGTGAAAAGGGAATTGAAGTAGATCCGGATAAAGTTAAGGCCGTACAAAAATTGCTTCCGCCGCGCAATCAGAAGGAAGTCCGAGGTTTTCTTGGAAGATTGAATTACATGGCTCGGTTTATTTCACAATTGACTGAGAAGTGTGATCCAATATTCCGTCTTCTTAAGAAACACAATCCAGGCATTTGGGATGATGAATGTCAGAGGGCATTTGACAAGATTAAAAAATACTTGTCCAATACCCCAGTGTTAATGCCTCTCGGTCTTGATAGACCATTAATTTTGTATTTGTCGGTGTTCGATAATTCAATGGGATGTGTACTCGGCTAGCACGATGAGACCGGGAAAAAAGAAAGGGCGATATACTACCTCAGCAAGAAATTCACCGAGTGTGAAATGAGATACTCGCCAATTGAGAAACTGTGTTGTGTATTAGTCTGGACAACTCGGAGGTTGAGGCAATACATGTTATACTATACGACTTGGTTAATCTCTAAACTAGACCCGCTTAAGTACATGATGGAGTCAACCACCCTGAACGGAAGAATGGCCCGATGGCAAATTTTGCTCTCTGAGTTTGACATAATTTATGTGAACCAGAAAGCGGTAAAAGGAAGTGCAATAGCAGATTTCCTAGCCAGCAGGGCGCTAGACGATTATGAGCCTCTTAATTTTGATTTTCCTAATGAAGGTCTGACGTTTGTTGCGGCGACTGAGGAAGATACCCTAGAAGATCATCCTTAGAAGTTGAACTTCGATGGAGTATCAAATGCCTTTGGTAATGGAGTTGGGGCAGTCTTGGTATCACCAAATGGAGAGCATTATCCGTTCACTTGCAAGTTGGACTTCGATTGTACGAACAATATGGCGGAATACGAAGCATGCGTCATGGGAATCCGAGTAGCCATAGATCGCAAGGTTAAGGTGTTAGAGGTATATGGAGACTCTGCATTGGTGATATATCAGCTCAAAGGGGAATGGGAAACAAGAGATCCCAAATTGATCAGCTACCGAAAGTTAGTTTTGGAACTAATTGAGGAGTTTGATGATATCACATTCTTTTACCTCCCGCGTGATGAAAACCAGATGGCTGACGCCTTGGCCACCCTAGCTTCTATGATCAGAGTAAATGAGCAAGAGGGCATGAAGCCCATCCAAATGAGTATTTATGAGACTCCGGCTCACTGCTGCAATATCGACGAAGAAGATGAGAGAGATGATCATCATTGGTATCAGGATTTTCTGCGATATGTAAGGAGTCGTGAATATCCTGATCAAGCAACAGAAAATGACAGGAGAACATTGAGAAGACTAGCCAATGACTATGTCTTAGACGGGGAGATCCTGTATAAAAAGAGAAAAGATCGGGTGTTGTTAAGATGTGTCGATGCTGTTGAGGCTAGGAAAATCCTGGAAGAAGTCCATGAAGGTGTCTGGGGGACGCATGCCAACGGGTTTACAATGGCCAGACAAATCATGAGGTTTAGGTATTACTGGTCCACGATGGAGGGAGATAGCATTCTTTATGCTAAGAAATGCCACAAGTGCCAGATTTATAGAGATAAGATACATGTGCCTCCTTCACCTCTTCATGTTATGACTTCCCCGTGGCCTTTCTCAATGTGAGGCATGGACGTCATTGGACCAATCTCACTGAAGGCTTCTAATGGACATCGATTCATCTTCGTGGTCATTGATTACTTCACCAAATGGGTAGAGGCAGCTTCATATGCTAATGTCACAAAGACGGCAGTTAGCAAGTTTTTGAAGAAAGAGATCATATGTCGCTACGGTATGCCAGAAAGGATCGTGTCCGACAATGCATTAAACTTAAACAACAGTGCGATAGAGGAAGTCTGCAGTCAGTTTAACATTAAGCACCATAACTCGTCGCCATATTGCTCGAAAATGAATGGAGCAGTTGAGGCGGCTAATAAAAATATCAAGAAAATTATGGGGAAAATGGCTGAGACTTACAAGGATTGGCATGAAAAGTTACCGCTTGCCCTCTACGCTTATCGAACATCGGTTAGAACCTCTACCAGGGCAACTCCTTTCTCGTTGGTTTATGGGATGGAGGCAGTCTTACCTATTGAAGTTGAAATCCTTTCACTCTGGGTTTTGTCAGAGCTGAAGTTGGACGAAGCAGAATGGGTTCAATCTCAATATGATCAACTGAATCTAATTGAGGAAAAGAGGCTAAAAGCCATTCGCCATGGTCAATTGTACCAGAGGCGGATGATGCGGGCTTACAATAAGAAGGTCCACCCCAGAGTATTCCATGAAGGAGACTTGGTGTTGAAACAGATCCTCCCTATGCAAAAAGACTTCAGGGGAAAGTGGATGCCTAATTGGGAAGGACCTTATATTGTAAAGAAGGCCTTTTCTGGAGGAGCTTTAATACTAGCCGAGATGGACAGCAAAAGTCTGCCAAATCCAATTAATGCAGACTCAGTCAAGAAGTACTTCGCATGAAAATGGGCCAAGGCGAAAACCCGCAAAGAGAGTCTTGACTTTAAAAAAAAAAAAGGAGAGGCCAAGGCGAAAACCCGTAAAGGGCGCTTTGAGACCAAAGGAACTTTGAGTCGAAAACCCGAAAAGGGCAGCTCAGATTATGACCAACTCGTGATGGGGCACACAGTAGTTTCACCACTCTGAAATTAACAGTGAGGAGGTATGTTACATTTTGGGGCATCGACAGAGTACCACGGTTCTCCTAAACACATGTTGAACTCAGAATGGTCTTCAAGAAGTACGTACAGAGAAGCTCGAGCTATGATATCTAGGGCTTCAATTCCACTCTTACTCATTTTGTACCTTAGCAAAATTTACTACCTTTGTTCAATTCATTCTTCACGGGTTTTGTCCTGAATAAATCCAATTTCATTCATTTCTACAATCTTTTTCCAAGCATTTCATATTGAAGTAATGATTACTGAACTAATAATGCTTTCACAAAGGAAGTTTTAAGTATTACTCTGAAAGTCTCTAAATAAATAAGAATCTGAAACAGGATAGTTATTTAGAACTAACCAGGCTTAAAGGGTTCGGAGCACTTGAGATAAGGGTCTAAGCAGTGACGACATCTTTAGATTCTCTATTAGAAGTATCGGTTGAACACACATCAAGGAGCACCTTAATAAACAGCAAGCAATGATAGCCCAAGTGTTAAAGATGGATTATTCTCATGGCATTTTGCATCCATTCATAACATTCATAATACATATAGTTAGGAGCATTTTTCATGACATCCTAATCATTTGACATAAGTATAGACCCCATGAAATCAATTCTGCAGGTAGGTTCCCCAGAGGACAATGTAGCAAAATTTATGGGAGTTATAGAAGAATATAGATCTTATCTCCATTGAGCAGGAGTGGAGCAGATCGAAGATTACAGATCTTATCTCTACTGAGCAGGAGTAGAGCAGATCGGAAGATTGAAGCCTTATCTCCACTGAGTAGGAGTGGAGCAGGCTAAAGATAGCAGATCTTATCTCCACTGAGCAGAAGTGGGACAGATCGAAGATTACAGATCTTATCTCTACTGAGCAGGAGTAGAGCAGATCGAAAGATTGAAGCCTTATCTCCACTGAGCAGGAGTGGAGCAGGCTAAAGATAGCAGATCTTATCTCCACTGAGTAGGAGTGGGGCAGATCGAAGATTACGAATCTTATCTCTACTGAGCAGGAGTAGAGCAGATCAGAAGATTGAAGCCTTATCTTCACTGAGCAGGAGTGGAGCAGGCTAAAGATAGTAGATCTTATCTTCATTGAGCAGGAGTGGGGCAGATCGAAGATTACGGATCTTATCTCTACTGAGCAGGAGTAGAGCAGATCGGAATATTGAAGCCTTATCTCCACTGAGCAGGAGTGGAGCAGGCTAAAGATAGCAGATCTTATCTTCACTGAGGAGGAGTGGAGCAGATCAAAGATTACAGATCTTATCTCTACTGAGCAGGAGTGGAGCAGGCTAAAAATTACAAATCTATCTCCACTAAGCAGGAGTGGAGTGGATCTAAGACGATGATGAGCTTTAACCCCATAAGTGCAAAGGTAACAAGCTGAAAATTACAAATCATAAGCAGTAGCAAAGCAGATTGAAACAAAACTCTTATGCCCTGAAGATGCAGTGGTGTAAAGTGAGGCTATTTGAAGAAAGGAAGCATCAAAAATTAAGCATTCAATCAGATGGGGCAAAATTGGTCCTTTAAAGGTCTTTGCTCTATTTTCGTTACCCAATAATGAGCAAAGAGGGGCAGCTGTAAGGCCCAATTTTAAGTTGGGGCCCAAACCAAATAAAAGTCACAAAATTTCAATCCAAAAATATAGCCCACAAATTCCAAATAGAACAGAAATAAAAACAGAGAAAAAACCCTAGCAGTTGATCAACGCCGCAAGCCAGTAGCCCTACTCCGCATCGTGCGCACCCCTAACGCCGAGTCACGCCCACGTCGTCGTACCTGCGAAAAAAGGGGAGAAGAAAAGCAGCAGCAACAAATAGAGTTCTAGTTTTTTAGGGGATCTTCCGAAAAGGCTATAAAAAGCCTTCGAAATCATTGTAAAATGGGACAGTTGTTTAGATACACAAAAAGGACGCACAAGTACCAAATACTAGGGTTTTTTTTTTAAAAAACACAATACAAACACTGAATCTTGCAGAACGTTTTGCCAGAAACGAAAAGAAGGTTTATATTCCCTTTATTATTTGTTATATTAGAAATCTGTTTTGGGTTTTATTCGTTCTTTATATTTCTTTATTTTTTATTATTATTTCAAAGAGACTGTACATATTACGGAAATATTTACCTTGTTTTGACCGGGCTTCCTCCGGCCGCCGCAATCGAGGCACGCATTGGGGGAGGCTCGCTGAAAAGAGGGGGTTCAAACCCTTGAGAACAAGAAAAGGGAGAGGGTATTCTGGTTTTGGTTTGAAACAGAGAAATGAATGGAAAAAGGTTTTGTTTTTAGGTTTTAAACATTAAAAAGGGGTGGGCCCCGTGTAATTACTTGCTTCTGCAGGTGAATATGCACAAATTTTTCCCTAGATGGGGAAATTGCGCGATAGGTCCTCCTTCTACGCGCGCCTGCTTAATTGCATCCCCCTTCAGTTTTTTTTCCATTTTTAAAATTCGCCCTTGCATTTTATACGTTGTTTCAATTTAGTCCTAGTTCAGGGGCAGTGTTCAGGGGAGGGGTTATTTGCTGTTTTGGACCCTCCAAGTTGCACGCGCATGACAATTTAGCCCTTCTATCTTTGTTTTGTTTTAAAATTGGCCCCAAAGCTATTGTTTTGATCCGATTTAGTCCCTTTTTGTTTGTTTTGGCTGTTTTACTATTAAATTAATTATTTTTAATATTTTATTACTCTTTTATGTATATTATTGTCATATTATTTCTGTTATTTTTATTGCCATAACTATTATTTTAATTTTACCATACTGTTAAAGCTTAATTTTATTACTATTATGTTTCATTAATACGGCTATATATATATATTATATCTATTACTATTGTTTTATTTCTTTACTATTATTTTTAATGTGGTTACTGTCCTTTTATTATTGATATTTTTGTTTTACCATTTTTTTATTATTTTTCATTTATTATTCTTTGAAATATTACTAATGCTGTTTTTTTTAAGTATTTCATTTATAATTTACTTTGCCATTATTATTACATTCGTTAGTAATCTTTTTTTTTTCTTCTGCCATTATTTTATATATAGTATTATTATTACATTTGTTTTTCTATTATATTTTTATTATCAATATTTTTTTACTTTTTTTATTCTAATACTATTACTATTGTTTTCTCATTGATATATGTTTTTGCTGCTTAATTGTTGTTACTATTCTATTATATTATTTATATTACCTTTTACCACATTCATTAGTATCATTAGTAGTATTATCATTATTATGTCATTTTATTTATCACATGTTATTTTTGTTATTATAGTATTTTTTTGGTTTTTTCCCCCTTTTGTGTTCATTATTATCATTTCCTATTAATCGTGTCTACATTTCCACGTTTTTATTATTTTTTTTTGTTTTTTAAAAAAACCCATAAAAAGTTTTCACAAAGGCAATGTTTCGTGTTTGGAAGTTCGAGAAATTCGTGCCCAATCGAGCTGGGTTTCGATTTTCTGTTCATCTGAACAACTAGATATCCTTCACAGATTTTTTTATCGTATTTCTTAAATAAAGGCAATATTTCATGATTGGAAATCAAGGAATCGTACCCAATCGTCTTTGGGTTTGGTTTTTAGTTTAGCTAAACAGTGAAGTACCCTCTTCAAATTGCAATACATGAATTTTGGAAATCATGAAATGATCTTGGTATCGAGGGTTTGAAGCATCGTGTCCTATCGTGCTGGATGTGGTATTTCAACTTTTCGAAACAAGAGAGTTTCGATATCCAATGCGAGTCATCCAAACATTTTTTTCATATTTTAAAACATTTTCTAATTTTCGATATTAAGGACGTTAACCAATCAATACGGTACCAATTTTGGGCGTTGGGAGGGTGCTAATCCTTCCTCGTCATGTGAATCGACTCTCGAGCCGTTTTCTTAAAATTCGTAGACCAAAATGTGTTTAAAGTGACCCAATCGCACTTCAAAAAAGATTGGTGGCGACTCCATTTTCCTTTTTTAAGTCGGCTCGTTTTCCAAACAAAAAAATAGTTTTGACAAAAGGGTTTAGAGAAAAGTTTCTTATGTGGAGAGATTTCAGCCTCCGGTTGTCTCGTTCCTTCTTGGGCTCCGTCTTCGGCTTTTGGATGACCCTTCTCTGCCCAAGTAAGCCAGTTATAGTGGAAGAGGACGCCTGCGACCACCAACTCCAAGAGTTTAAACTTACGAATTTAGGGAGCCTGACTCTAGCTTGCTATTGCCCTTGTGGAGTCATTTATGCTAGATCAACGTTTCTCAATGGCGAACCCCACGCCATTTTGTCTCTTGGGCTCGCTAACCTCTGACGCAGTAAGCTCATGAACCGACGGTGCAATCCTCCCAAAACACACAAAGCGGCCGCCTTTGCATACGTTGAAAGGGTTACTTTTAAAGGGACACAGGCCAAGCGTCACCAGAATACTGGAGAAACGATGAATACTTGGGTGAGAAAGTTGAGTGCGGGTTCTAAGCCTCAAGAACCTTTTTCTGGGGAATTCGACAACCTTCGACTAGATGGAATTTAGTGGCTCATATTTGTGGTGGAAAAGTAAATAAAATATAAAAATATGGAAAAGGGAATTTTTATTGAAAGAAAAATAAAGGAAGCACAAAAACTTATGGGAGAAGAGTGTACAGAAAAAGATGAACAACCAAAATGAGTCACTCCATCCCCTATTTATAGTGCTTAAGGTAGATGGACTAGTCCTACTTAAACTCCCAAAGATAATTACAATTTAATTAAAGATAAATAGAGATAAATAAAGAAATTAAATAATCCTAGATAATTATCCTAATATTAATTATCCTAATATAATTAAACTAGAATTTGATAAAACAAGGTCTCTTCTTTTTGCATTTCAATCCCTCTGCCCTCCATGTTTGCACTTTTAGCACCATCTTTTCCCTTTGTTGCACATTGGTCCATTTTTAACTTTAATTTCACGATTTTGGCCCTCAATTTTGCATTGGTCTCCAACTTAGTCCCTACGAGATAAAAGTCCATAAATAGCCCAAATTAGTAGAATCACATTCAAAATTAATATACAATTAGCACATAAAAACATGTCATTCTAGAGTGTTATCACGCATGTTACTTAAATTAATTTATTAATAATATAAAGTTTTTATGTATTGTTTATTTTAAATACGTATTATTTTTATATGTATTAAATTATTACTATTTATTATTCATATTAGGTTATTTTATTAAGTTTAATATTATTCATATATTATATATTATTTTAAAATGTGTACATTAGTTATTATATTATACTTTTTATTCTGTATATTATATATTATTATATTATAGTATATATGACATTTAAATCATTTTATCCTTAGTATTGTATAAAATTTTGTATACCATATAACATAGATTGTTTATATTGTTTATATTAAATATGTAGTTTTTACTATTATTGTATTATAAATATATTTTTATTTAAAGTTATATATTATATACTTAAAACTGTTTTTATCATGTATTATTGTTTATATTTATATATATTAAATTATTAAATTTTTACTATAAGTTATCCTTTATATTTTTTTTCATATATTTTAAGTTTTTATATTATTTATCTAAAATATATTGTTTATATATTAATCGCTTTAGAAATTGTCATTTTTTTAATCCCTTTTTGTTATAATATTTATTTAGTGTTTAAAAATATTATTCACTTATTTACTTTTATATTTGATCTTGTTTGTAGAGTTTCATATTCATTTTTTAAATTTTTATCCTTCACATAGATTTTTTTTAATTGTCGCTGCTTATTTTATATTTTGTATTTGTTTATTTATGTTCTTTTATTTGCTTATTATTGCTTTAGCATAGTCCTTTTATTACATGTATCACTTACTATGTTGCGTTGTTTTCCTTTTAATTGTCTATATTAGTATGAAATGTTAGTATATCATGTAATTTTATTAATTGCTTTTGGTATTTATGTTTTATGATGTATTAATGCGATATTTTTACTTGGATCACTGTTTAAAATAAAAATACATTTTGCAAAATTACCATATTTTATCCAAAGGTTTTTCTTAAATAAGGCAATGTTTTGTATTTAGAAATTCGGGAAATAGTGCCCTAACGTGCTGTGCTTCGATTTTTCGTTTGACTAAATAACTAAATATCCTTTTAATAAATTTTGTAAATCATGAGATGATTTTGGTCATGAGGGTTTAAAATATCATGTCCTAACGTGCTGGATGTGATGTTTGTATTCTTTCGGAACAAAGGAATCTCAAGTTCTAACTCAAATTGTTCAAGTTTTAAGAAATTATGTTTTAGGATCTTTTTAAATTTTCAACATTAGGACAATAACTAATCAATTCGGTACCAATTTTGGGTGTTACGAGGGTGCTAATCCTTCTTCGTACGTAACCGACTCCCGAACTCGTTTTCTTGAATTTCGTAGGTCAAAATCAATGTATTGAAATAAAATGTTTTATAAAGTGATCCGATCACACCTAAGCAAAAGGGATTGGTGGCGACTCCATTCTCGGTTTTAAAGTTGATCCCGTTTTTCAAAATTAAAAAATGGTTTCGACATATAATTAGAATATTGTTGGATTAATTATTTATTTGTTTTAAATTATAAAATAAAAATTTGAAGGTTAAAATATAATCAAAGTCCGTATACACTTCATCCATTTGAAATTTAATTCTCTATTTTTATTTTCAAGAATATAGCACCTCTAGTTCTTGAATTTAAAAACTTAGGTTCGGTTGTAACCGTTGTTTAAACATTTATATTAAATTCATTTGTGTGACATTTTTAAATTTAAAAAAACACTTGATAATCATGTAACAATAAAAATAATGTTGAAAATGTTTATGTGAATATTTTCTTAAAAACATCCATTCGAACTTGTCATGATAAAATAAAATTGTTGGAATAGTGTTCCTAATAAAAAAATTGGCGTCAACATTTTGATTGAAATGGTTAACAATATTAAGTATTTAGACTAACTAATGACATGATAAAGGTAGAATGACCAAATTATGTAAATATATATATATAAATTAAATCACAAGATTCGACATAGTATAAGGGCTAAAACTGAATTTTGATCATTGACTTATAATGTCCTAAAAAAAAGCAGGGCAAATCTAAAAGAAATGAAAAACTACAGATCTACCTCTAAGACCCTTGAGCATTAAAATTATATAAGAGTATGTAACATTTTAATTTGAAAAGTGAACAATATTAACTATTTAGATTAATTAATAATATTTTAAAATGAACAAAATTACATTAAAAATTAAAGCGTAGCCGTTAAATATCAAATTCAAGCATAATAAAGAGACTAAAATTGAAATTTAATCATTTTATAAAATGTAAAAAAAAAACGACCATAGTGGTGCACATGTTAACATTAATTAGTTAGTCTAACTAGTTGACGCTCTTAATTATTCTTGTTAAAATGTCAAAATTAGAAAAAAAAATTTAAAAATAATCATTCCAAATTATCAAGTCGAAATATATTTTTGATATTAAAAATGCGTTTTTAAGAAAAATTCTCGTCATCATTTTAAACTAGAATTGCTAAGTATGTTAACTATTTGGATTGACCAATATCATTGTAAAATTAGAGAATCAAAGTATGATAAATTAAAATATAAAGATTAAAAGTTAAATTTAAATATAATAGATGGATCAAAATTGAAATTCTACCATTATCTTGAAATTCAAATTATATGCAACTTCCTAAGAGGTTATTGAAGTTGTGGTTGATGTTAAAGAAGCTTGATTTCGACGAGGGTAGTTGATAGAAGAGATTTTTGCTGAAATGGTTAGGCAAACAAGGATTGAAAGTTTTTGGATATCGAAGGAGAGCTCATCAAGAAATTTATGTTGAAGTGGTAAAGGTTTTTTTTTTTTTTTTTTTGGGATTCCAATTTTTTAAGTTGGGAGAATAAAGCAATATGAGTATAATATATTTTAGTGTATTTAAATTTATATTTTTTATATTAATAATAATATTTATATTAATTAAGTTAAGACTCAACTTTCGAAGACGATTAAATCTGTGTCAAACGGTACAAAAACTTTAATCATCCCGATATATTATTTTTTATATTATAATTAAATTTCAGATGATGGAGATTTCCATTGAATTGAATTTACAAGACCAGATGGTAACCCAACCCATAAAAAAGATCTAGAGTTGACTACCAAGGCCCAAAAAGAGTTGACCCAGCCAACCTTTTGTATTTTCTTTCTTTCTTGGTCCTCCTCGACAGTCGACAGCCTTGCCCCAAAGTCGAAGCCAGTGTTTTACTCTCTCGTCAACTTCAATGGAGGCTTCGATCAGAGCCAGAGAAGCCCTGGGTTTCATTCTCTTCTCTCTTATATTTTCCATCTGCAGATCCTCTTCCTTAAACCATCTCCTGATCTCCAACGCCGAGCGTAGAGTAAGCATCAAACTTCTTTCTTTCTCTCTCACTTTTTCTATATCTCCACCTTTCAATCTTAGTTTCATATGAAGTTGTCGAAATTATGATATAATGTTGAAAAAATTAAAGTGTTTTGGTTGAAGAACTGGTTTTAGGTGAGGAATTTATTTGAATTTATATTTTAAAAGCTCTAATTTTAAAGAAAATGTAAGATGCTTGATCTCAATATTTTTATTTTGTTTTGTTTGATTTGGATTCTTTTGAGCTTGTTTATTTAATTTTTTTTTCCTTTTGGGGTTAATTAGGCTTCTTTTGTTAAATTATGATATGCGGTTCAAAAATTTAAGTTTTTTTGGGTTAAAGAACTGATATTTGGTAAGAATATATATATATATATATATGAGTTTAGATTATAAAAGCTCCTATTGTTTAAAAAAGAAAAGTTGCAAGATGCTTGATCTTAATATTTTTTATTTTATTTTGTTTAATTTGCCTTATTTTGAGCTTATTTATTTGGATTTATTTCTTTTATCCTTTCCTAAATATTGTTTTTGGTTGATGCAGATTGACTTGAGCTCCCACATTGTCAAAGTTTACTTGACTTTGAAGGTAATTTCTCTCTAAATGGTACAAGTTTATTTAATTAATACACATTTATATGTATGCATATGCATATATGTTATATCTAAATCATTTAATAGAGAGGGGTTGAGGTTTTATACTTGAAATTTGAATTGGGGGCCTAAAATTTACTAGTTAATGGAAGTTTTTAGCCTTCTTTTTACTATATCAGGCACTGGTTTTTTAACACTTTTATGCCCTGACCTTTTTTATTGTTATTTGATTTAGTGCTTGCCAATTTATTATTGTGTTTGTTTTTTTTAATACCTGTAATTATGAAGAATTAACATTTAAGAAAAGAAACTTAAACTATTTTTAATAGCGAAATTCATGATTTACTTTTATATGAAACAGTTATTCTTCAGTCAACTTTTTTTAGGTAATCGTGAGCTTTTAATCAAATATGATTTTGCTTTGTAGTAACTTCTGAGGCAGCAGACTGTAAATAGCAAAACAGTCATGTAGCAAAAGTAACTTAAAACTGGAGTCTATAATTTGTTATTGGTATATGCAAGTGAATGAAATTGAGGCATCATTTCAAGAATTAGCATTGATAATATGAGGATTAGATTATTAATATCTAGATTTTTAATATTTTCATGTATTTTATTTTGCATAATTGTATATGAATAAATGTGTATGTATTTATCTCTTTTAGGTCGAGAATGCTGGTAGTACGCCTACTTCAGAGGTTCTTCTTTCTTTCCCACCCACTCAAGCTGATCATCTCGCAACGGTTGAAGCATTAGTAACTAAAGGAAAGAGGAAGAAGACTACGTTAGTCCGTCTTGATGTAAAACCAACTGAACTGCCTGATGCACCTAATGATGCTAAATATTTTACTATTTATTTGGCAAATCCCTTAAAGTCTGGTGAAAGCACAACCATAGAAGTATTGTACCTGTTGACACACTCCCAAGAACCTTTTCCGGCTGAGATAGCCCAATCAGAATCTCAATTAGTATATTATCGTGATAGTGCATTGATATTGTCACCATATCATATTAAGCAACAAACGACTTTTATTAAGACACCAAGTACTAAAGTGGAATCATTCACAAGGGTGGAACCCAGTAATCGTGCAGGCACTGAAATAAAGTATGGGCCATATGAGGATCATCCTCCATACTCTTTTTCTCCAATTGTTATACATTTTGAGAACAATAGCCCATTTGCTGTTGTTGAGGAGCTTGTTCGTGAAGTTGAGATATCTCATTGGGGCAACCTTCAGGTCACAGAGCAGTACACGTTGGTTCATGCCGGTGCCCGGCACAAAGGTGTATTTTCAAGGTAGAGTAGCTACTACCTACTAGGATTCAATTTGAAAGATCAAGAAACAAAGCACCTTTTTATGATTGATTTCAGTAGTCACTTTCTGCTGCATGCTATTTCAGGGTTGATTACCAATCCAGGCCAACTTTGAATGGTGCATCCTCATTGAGGTACCTTCTGGCAAGACTACCTCCTAGGGTTCATTCTGTCTACTACCGGGATGAAATAGGAAACATCTCGTCCTCACACCTGCGTACTGATTCCCGTAAGGTATTCAAATGTGTTTTCTCTTCCATTCTCTCTCTTCTCTTTCCCTTGCAGCAAAAAGTTGTTTTTTAACAATAAAATCAATTACCTAGTCAACTTTGGAATTTTTGTGATTATGAGTTATTCCTAAAAGTAAATGCTTTTTATCCTAGTTTCTTGGACATGTGACCATGTACATGTTTAAAACCCTTGTATTTGCAACTCTCCTTGTTGGCATGCAAGTTTCTATTTGAAAGGTTTGTTCTGGCTTAGTTATATATTGCTGCCATCAAACAACCAGGTTTTACCAGTCTTGTAATCATGCATTTATATATTAGTGCACCCCTTTTCATGTTTCCAATTAAGGAAGAAGTCAGCATAATATGAAAGGTTTTTAAAATCTTTTTCATATGCTTCTATTGCTGCTGCTTTCTTGTCGTGTATGTTGATTGTCAACTAATTTTATTCTCTTACAGTCTGAACTGGAAATCGAACCACGGTATCCTTTATTTGGAGGTTGGAAAGCAACTTTTGTCATTGGTTATGGGCTACCATTACAAGACTTCCTTTTCGAAACATCTGATGACAGGCGTTATCTCAACTTTACTTTTGGATGCCCCCTTCATGAGACAGTGGTTGACAAGTTAACCGTTAAAGTAGGTTTGGTTTAAAGATCTTGGATTCATATTGTTTACATCTGTTTCTTTATATAGTTGTTTCTTTAATCCTTTTGTTAAAATTTTGGAATATAAACTGGAACTAACATGTTTTGGTTCAGGTTGTGTTACCCGAGGGTTCAAAAGACCCTTCCGCTGTGGTTCCCTTTCCTGTGGAGCAGCATCTTGGGGTAATTATTCTCTATATAGTAATCTCTTTGCAGTTTTTATAGTGGATGCATGAATTTATTTATGCATGTTACATCTGAATCTTGCAGACCAAATATTCTTACCTTGATGTTGTGGGAAGGACTGTGGTGGTCATGGAAAAGAAAAATCTCGTTCCCACACACAACTCTCATTTCCAGGTAATTTGTTGCCTCTTCTATTTGTATTTTGTGTTTTTGCATTGGTATCGATTTTATTGTTGTCCATATTCATGATATTATAAGTTAGTGAATAGAACACCATGCTAACTGAAACCTTCGAAATGATGAATGATTAAAATACGCAAGTACTTTCATGGAGGCTGTTCGAATCTGCCCTAATTAATATAAAAACGGTTAAAGCATCTAGGTAGTAGTCCCTGTATTATAGTTAAAAGTGCAGTTTAGTTATTGTATAAGACTTGAGTAATTTAATCTTTGTATGTCTGATATTGGTACAAATAAGTAAATTCCATTACCGTGTTACGGAAAACTATCAAAATGCTGACAAAGACTTGTTTGCTGAATCTGCACCAATATCGAACTACAAAAATTAAATTACTCAAATTCTGTAGATATTTTAGCCTCGGAAAAGACATTCATTATAGTTAGCGGAACACAATTTTGTTCTATCTCATGCGTTTTCTGTCAATCCCTCTTTGCAGGTTTACTACACCTTCAAGCCAATCTTCATGCTTGCGGAGCCTTTGATGTTGGCGTCCGCGTTCTTCTTGTTTTTCGTGGCTTGTGTAGCTTACCTGCACATCGATCTTTCCATACGCAAGTGAAACATCGCAGTATTCGCAATTAAAAAAAATAGCAAATAGTTCGAAATTTTCACTCTTTAGATTGCAGTGATGCCACTTCACCTGAGGTGAGAGACTACACCAACTCTAGAACTAGGGCATTGTTGTAACTTTTTCGTGTACTAAAATACACCAAAATTCTGAAATGTTTTTCTGATGAAAAATAGTTCCCCATTAAAAATATTGTCGTTAAATTTTAAAACTATTGTTTTTTACAAAGTAATTGTTTCAAGTTTCAACAATGAACTACTTGGTAGGCAAATGTTATATGGGCTTGAGGTGATTATCTGATATCGGTGTGCTATATGTTCCCCAAACATTATTATTTCTAAATGTTTAAATTAATTAAATCTTCAAGTTTAGGGTTGTAAATGAATCGAGCATGAATAAACGGATTTTTGTTTATCTTTATTTGTTTATTTGTAAATGTGTTGGACACACAATTTTCTTTTTAAAAATAGTCTATATATAAAAAAATTAAATTAATTAATTCTTCGAGTTTAGGGTTGTAAATGAACCGAGCTTGAATAAACTGATTTTTGTTCATCTTTATTTGTTTATTTTTAAGTTTGTTTGTGTTCAATTTATGTTTTCAAAATATTTGTTCGTGTTCGTTTATTTAAAATTATGAATGTTCATATTCGTTTGTTTAAGTTAAACCAACATGAATATGTTCACGAAAACATGTTCACACGAATCCTTAAGAGTAAATAGGGTTAATTAAGTCTTTTAATTAATCAAATAGGGTTAGTTTAGTTTTAGACAAAATAGAAATAACTATACATTTTCTCTTTTACTTTTACTTTTACTTTTCCAATTCCTTTCATAAATTGCAAAAATAAAAAAAATATATCAATTTTTTATAAATATTTTATTATTAAATGGATGTTGATCCAAATTAAGATAAGTTTAATGTACTTTAGGACTCTAATTGTCGTTAAAAGTAGAGTTTTATTTCATTTATGCTTCTTATGTCTATAAATATAGATTTTGGACAAGCATGGTAAACTCGAAAAAAAAAAAAAAAAAAAAAAAAAAAAACATTTTGGTTTTAAGTGACTCCTTTGCTTCAGATCCGTCTAAGTTAGCTTTTGTGAAAATGGTAATGATTTAACTCTAGAAGAAAGTTCTAATGATCTTGATCTATATAAGCATTTGTGGGTTCAATGCGAAAATTGTTTTGAATTAAATTTCAAGAAATTGCTTAAGTTAGAAATGGATATTTGTAAACAATGTAGATATCATTTGAAAATGAGCAGTTCAAATAGAATCGAACTTTCGATTGATCTAGGCACTTGGGGTCCTATGGATGAAGACATGATCTCTCTAGATCCCATTGAATTTCAGTTTGAAGAAGAGCTTTATAAAGATTGTATTGATTCTTATCAAATAAAGATAGGATTAATTGAGGCTATTCAAACAGGTATGTGTCAACGAAACGGTATTCCTATAGCAATCAGGGCTATGGATTTTCAATTTATGGGGGAGTGTGGGATCCATAGTAGGCGAGAAAAATCACCCGTTTGCTTGAATATGCTACCAATAAATTTTTACCTTTTATTCTAGTGTGCTTTCGGAGGAGCACGCATGCAAGAAGGACTCTCAAGACGGCAAAAATTCTCAAAGAAATTCTCTAAGGCAGTGTAATAAAGCGGAAGCAACTCTCAAGGGAAGGAAAAAAAACGAATAGAAAAGCGATAAAAAGAAGTGTGTTATATTACTTTGAATAAATACAACTGAGTAATTATAAATGAATGGAAAAACCTTTATTTACGATACAATTTAAATTATATCGATGGTTAATTTTGGGAATACAAAATATTTACCATGATAACTCTAATTTTACTGGGTTATCAAGTTTTCAAATAGATGGATTTTTCTATATGTTTCATGAATTAGGCAAATTCAAGTGAGTCAAATAATCCTTATTTAATCGGTTGACTTCGATAGAATACTTTATGTGCATTTGTCATGGGCTTCGATTTATGGCCCGTGACACTTTCACATGTTTTGAAATAAAATCAACTACGATAATGCATTCTCTTAGTATATGCTTGGAATTCTATTTTAAATATTTTTAATTCTTATTAATTTTTTTTTGTTTGTGTCGTATATATTGCCTTTTATTAATTTTTTGACTTACATTTTATATCAATTTATTTTTTAGATTTCAGTTAATCAATTTTAATTTTTCTATCATTTCTCTTTTTTATTTAAAAATGGTTTGAATTTTAATTTAGATATTGTATGCTTTATCAAATCTTTGATAAAATAATATGAATTGCATTTTATGAGTTTGATAAAATAATAAGAACTCCTTCATTCACATTTGTGTTACGTAATTTAATGTTCATGATGATGCGTATTAAATATATGATAAAAAAGTTAAAATTTTTTTTCAGAATTTAGTATCTTTTAGTAAATTTAGATATTTTGAGTCATTTAAATAAAATATGATAAAAATATAATCATAAATTGCAAAAGATTTTTTGAATGCAAAAGTTAAATTATGGAAATATTTTAAATAAATTATTATAAATTATAAATTTTATTATTTTTAACAAACATTTTAATTATTTATTTTTATTGTCAAATAAGTTCATTATGCCCAATTATCTTTTATTTTCTTTTAAAAAATTATGCTTTTGTGGCTACAGTTTTCCATTGTACATGTATATCGTTTTTCTTTAATTTTTTTATTGTAATTTCGTTTCTTTTTTTAAAAAAAATAAATAAATTTGGTCTAAATTTAATTATTCTCAAAATATTAATTTTTATTAGTTAAATTATTCTAATTAGTTATGTTTTAAATGTTGTTTTAATTTTAATTAGTATATAAAATATTTTTAACTCCCATCCTTCTAGAATAAATAGGGGAGTTGAATTTTTAACTCTTATATTCTTTTCAAATTTACAATTAAATTTACTTTCATTAAAAAAATGTGACATGCATATTTTGTTTTAATAAAAAGATTAAATCATATTACTTAGTTTTAAAAGTTAATTGTAAATTATCAACGTGTCATAATATTTTATTGGTGTTAAGTTAAAAATTTTTGTTGTGTTGATGGAGCATCTACGATAAGTATTTGCTATTTTTCTTTCTTTACATTGTATAGTTCTATTCATTGAATGAATTAATGAATTTACTTTATGTTAGTAAAAAATAGAATTAATTAAAATTTAAAAATTTAAAAACGGAATTTAATTATTAAAATAAAATAAAAATAAATCATGCAACGCGTAGTCATATTCCTAATAATATTAATGAGTAATTAACAAACAAACAATAAACATATGTATATAATAGTCCAATATATATATTAATAATTATATTATATAAAAAATAAGAACATGAAATCATAATAATTTTATTAATATATATTAATAGAACAATAAATAAATGATTTATTAAACAAGTTTTAAACGAATTTATTCATGAACATAAATAACTGAACAAATTTTACTTGTGTTCTGTTATTTAGTAAACAAACCTTAAAATTTTATTTTTATTTATTTATTTAACTTAATAAATAAATATAAATGAACAGAAGTCGAATTGTTTACGGAAAATTTTATTAGATGGATATATAAATTTTATTATTATTTGGAATGGATAAGGCGTAGAGATGTTGCGATGCGCATTTAACGGGTGTAGTGAGACATTCTATTATCTATTCACTACACAACACGGCCCCAACTAAACACTTTTAATTCGGTTAGCTTAGCTGGTTTTGCATTTATGGCCAAAGACTTAAAGCACTTCTCCCATCCCATCCAAATCCTATCTAAATTATTAATTTAATATTAAAATTAACATTTCAATCTTAAGAAAAATATTTAATGTTTTTTTAATCTTGTCTGTTGGTACGATGGTTAGGGTGTTTATGGCCTCAGGTGTAGCATGAATTCGAGTCGTGTTAGTCGCATTGCTATTAAGACTTTGTCCTTCTCCTACAATTCACAAAAATATATATATATTTACATGTTTTTATGGATAAGTGGTAATCAGGTAAGTTTAAGTGCATTTAAATCAGTTATTTTATATACAAAATTTTTTAAGTTTAAACCTTTTATGAGTTTATGTCTTTTCGAATTTTACAAATTTAGGATCTTTTCAAATTTATTTTAGGTTAGTTTACCTTCAATGTGAATATATATTTGCACAATTTAAATGTTTACACATTAATATAAATTATTAATTTGTTATATTTTAAGTAAGTGTTATATAATATTTTTAATTATGTTTTATTAAAATTAAAATTTGTTATTATTATTGGATAGCATAAAAATGAGATAGCTTTAATTTTTTAGAGTAGGAGAGGAGTGAACAATTCACCCTTGTATTTCTAGTAGAGTTGCTGCCCCCTTCATGTTATATGAGGGGTTTTGGGCTTCTCTCACATTGGGTCTAATTACGAGTACTTCTTGAAATTTTTTGACCCAATACTCTGTAATATGATCCAATCCGATTCAATTTTTCTATTTCCCAACATAAACTTTAATATACACATATTAAATAATTTTCTCACCCCAATTTTACCTAGTAAATTTGTGACAATTTTACCCTCGATAAAATTTTGACGATTTATGCTCAGTAAAATTTCGAGAAAATTTGTTCAATATGCCACAACTCAACATGTTCACTATGACCGAATGATTTATTTGGGCTTCAAAAATGTAAAAAATATAAACTTATTCTTTCATCATCTTTTAAGTAATCCTATATAAAATTGTAAATTTCCATTTTCATTTTCATTTTCATTTCCATTTCCATTTCCATTTTTTTTGGAAACCTACATTTATTTCCAAATGATTCTATTTCTCCATTTCGGAGAAAATTATAATTATTCTTGAACGTTTCCCATTTCTTTTCTTTTTTATTCATTCCGTTCATTTTTATTCAAACACGCAATTCATTTATGGTTTTAACAAGGTAGTGGAAGGATCGATTGGACATATGAAGTTGAGGCTCAAATGATCTATAATTAAGTTATGGTTTTTCGCCTTTTAATTATAAACTCATTTTTTCATGAAGTCATTCCACTATAGTATCATGACTGAGCTCTCCCCAACAACATACCATTACGAAAGCAACTACTTAGTGCTCGTTCAATGACCTTGTCATTAGTGTGTTACTCTCATAGGATATCCTTGATCTCTTTGGGATAATACCCGTTCTCCCAATATGATCTTATTTTATCTCATAGTAACCATTAAATCTTCTTTTATAAAAAGTCAATTCTATCAAATAGTAATCAAGTCCTCCATCATAAAGATGGATGACCTGTGGCCACGTTTACTTTTAATCAACCATGTAATGCCAATGAGAGGATATCATTTACCCATGTTTTGGGCTATGAATTCCACTATTGTGAGTCACACTGCATACTACAAAAGTTGTACACCCAGCACACTGGCTTTCGATCCCTTATCTATTTGAACTCAAGCTTTTACTTACATCAAAGTGTACGAGTCACGCATACATAGTCTGCCATCCATTCAGGATTTAGGTATGCCACACTATGAACGTCACAAGTGAATAAATCCATAAACAAATTCAGTATCTATTCTGCTTGGATCCTATTCAATGTATTGTCAGTACAGTCAATCACATCTATGTCTCTATCTTCTGGGAGCCATCCACTCCGATGCCCAAGACAACGTATCTCCCCAATTGGACTTGATAGATGACATATTAATCTTTCAATCGGTTTGCTCATTTCCAATTAGACTAAGGACACGATTAGGTTCATCTACTAATACAAGCTATTTTTTTGTACTACAATTCGACCACGTAATACCTCTTAATATTAGTTAAACTTAGACAACCAATGAGCAATATTTGCTTCTATTTTAATTTGCGTGTAAAAACCATATGAGAAAAATAATACAAAGTATATTAATTTAATTCATGAATAATTTTATTAATTAATCTGTTCGAAAAAATTACAAGTGTACTTAGACCAAAATACTACACATAGGGCATCGGATCCAACAGTCTCCCACTTACCTTCGTGAGGTAGATAAGTCATGTTTTGCATTCCTATACCCCTCCATATGTTTCCCAAAGAGCTCTCTAGTTAGATAAGTCTTGGCAAAACAAATCCCCAGGGTTTGTTCTTAAATGCGATCTTTGACTACATCCACTATTCCGTCAAACACTATCGTCTCCCTTAATGTGTTTTCCCCTTATGTGGTTTCTTTTAGGATTAGCTATATCTACATTGTTATAGTCTCATAGTTTTTTCGTACCTTATATTTGACTCCATAGTGAAATTATCAGTGTAACCCTACTTGACACTTATTCACACTGTGGACCCATCGTTCCGGATAAAAGCATAGTATAATATCGATTTCCTCGAATCCCTACACGTTTGGAAGTCTGAATCAATATATTCGATAGGAGTGAAGTCTCTTCTAGAATATACAAGCATATAATGTAACACCTCCAACCCATATCCCTCGCCAGAATCGGGTTACGGAGCATTACTGGAGTTTACTGATCAAGCAGACATAAATTTCAAACATTTCATATCATTTAATATTCAAGTCAGAAACCAATTAAACTCATACATATTGTCCCTCATTCGAGCTCTCAAGGCCTAAAATACATGTTAACAATAAGTCGGGACTAATTTGGAAACTCAGAGAATTTTTCAAAAAATATTAAAAATTTTCAAAGTTGTAAGGTTCACACGGTCGTATGGCCAGGCCGTGTGACTCACCGTGTGACTCATACGGCTAGGAGACATGCCCATGTCTTAAACCATGTGGGCACTCAAAATAAGGACACACGACCCAGCCCGTGTCTGTGCCCATATAACTCTCTAACTTGGGTCAAACAGCCAAGCCACAAGCCCATGTGCCAGGCCGTGTACCCTTATGAAATGGCCTCGCACGCCCATGTGCTAGCCGTGTATCTCACACAGCCAAGTCATACGCTCATGTGTTTGGCCGTGTGACTCAGAATTTACCTTAAATAACATGTTTACCATTCCCTGCAAACTTGGGCACTAAGTAATTCAAAAACCATTCGTTTAACCAGTTCAAAACACAATCAAACACATTCAAATCATGTCAAAACAATCTTATCTATGTATGAAGCTTGAGATAGTGCTATCACTTTTTTTATTTTGATCCCTTAGGATTTGAATACCTAAAACAAAATTAGCTTCTCCCAAGTCCTTCATGCTAAACTATTGGGTTAACCATAGTTTAACCGATGACAATGTCCCTATATCATTTTTTTCAATGAGTAGAATGTCATCGACATATAGAACGAGAAGACCACCATTCCATCCCTAAACGTTTGTAAACACAAGGTTCATCTATGTTTTTCTCAAATCCAAAAGTCTTGATTGCTTGATCAAATTTTTGATTCCATGAGCAGGATGCTTGCTTAAGTCCATATATGGATCTAAGTAGTTTTCAAACTTTATACTCGTTTCCTTTAACTATATATTTAGTAGGTTGCATTATGTAGATACTCTCTTCAAGATATTCGATCAAAAATGCTGCCTTGACATCTATTTGTCAGATCTCACAATCAAAAGCTACCGCAATGGATAGTAATATATGGATTGATTTGAGCATGACAACTGGAGAGAAGGTTTCTTCATAATCGATACCTTCTTTCTGAGTATAACTTTTTGCTACAAGTCTGGCCTTATAAGTTTTCACTTTTCTATCTGCATTTCTCTTCCTTTTGTAGATCTACTTACACCCTATAGGTTTATTCCCTACCGGTAAGTCTACAAGTTCTCATACTGAGTTGAAATACATAGAGTCCATATCAGTTTTCATAACTATTTCCCGGAACTTGGAATCAACACTCTGCATCGCTTCACCATATGTGAGTGGGTCATTATCTTCCTGTTCGGCAAACTTAGTGTTAAAAAAACTTATGCTAGATTGGAAGAACTTAGGCTTACGAGAGACCCTCCTTCCACTATGGAGAAGCTCCCTATACTGTTGATCGTTTGTAGGTATACTATTAGGAATTATTTTGAAACCGTTTTTGTAGGGTTTTGTATATTTCCTGAAAGCTCCTCGAGTACCTCTTTACTTCGAGGTTTGAAGTTATTCATGTAACTTTCTTATAGAGTTAGTTGATATCCCAATATCTTGAACATTTATTTGCTCAAGCATAGCCTTTTCCGAATCCAATGCATTAGAAATAGAAATTTACAGTACAATGCGGGGAACCTTCTTGCCTTCTCCAATTTCCATTGGGCAATCCTTCCCAACCAGAGCCATATTTGGGTCGATACTTTCACTTTCCCCTTCATCAATAACCTTCTTATCTTCTAAATTATCTCCCAAGTTTGCTCCGACATGAGTAAACAATCTCAGGCTACTAAAGAAATCATGGATTTCCTTTTTACTGACAAATTTTCTTTCTAAAAGGATCTTTCCATATTTATCAACACTAAAACATTTCCTTATCTATGCAACTAGTAAATTTTAGCCACCATCGCTCTCCTAGGTATCGTTTTGATCGACGAGTCCCAATCTAATGACAATTCTTTCTTCCTATGAATAATTCTCACCGGGCAATAACTCTCGGCATGACCTAGCCACCTACATTAAAAAAAGAGTAAACTTTTGTATTGGAATCTCGCATAAACACTACTTCGTTGAGAAAGAGTGATCTTTTTCATTTTCTCTAGCGACCCCCTTATATCGATCCTTACTCGTATTCTCATAAAGCTTTAGAAATCCCTACTTATGGATTTCGTATCATACTCCAAAAATTGCCCAATAAACTCTCTGAACTGCTTCGCCATATTCTCAAACATCAACTCAACTAGGAGATCGTGGATTTGAACTCAAAAATCCACATGAAATAGTGGACCTGCATCTGATCCTCCCTTAATTTTAATTTTTGGAAAACTAGCAAGTGATTATTGAACGTCCATGGGCTCTCTTCTATAACGATATTGAGATCAACTTCGTAATAAAACTGAAAAAGGAACCTCTTTTCCCCAGATCTGTAACTGTAACTACCCCAAGTGGATTCCACAGATTTTCCAAAGTAGTAGCATTGCCTAGAATTGAATAACACTTGTTGTCAGAAAACTACTGACCAAACACAAATCTACTCTAGCCTCGCTTTCCTCCTCTCCTAAATCAATTTGCCACGCTTCATCCTCCCCTTTCTCGATTGTGAGCACCACCATTCTACTATCCATCACGGCAGGTCAATCCTCAATATCCCAATCGTGGTGCAAACCACCCTTCAAAAGAAAAAGAAAAGAAAAGGATCCTAGAGATCTAGGATACTACAAACGTGCTATCAAAGTAGACTAGAAATGTTACACATATTACTTGATCCGATCGTCGAACCTGAATAATAGAATATTACACGCAAAAACAAAACAATTGCATGAAATTTACATAAGTACCATTCATATACATTACAATATAATAAATTGAAGTCTATAAGGGCTTAATTGCGAAACTCAAGCATGAAATATGATTTAATTGTAAACTTTCAATGTTTTAAAGTTGGTATCGATAATTTATAACTGGGTATCGATACCGTATTAAATAACAATACCAAATCACAGTTCAATTTGTTATACAAATCAAGGGTATCAATATTTATTTTTTGGTATCAATATTTTCTGGCATTCTGTTTGTTTTAAAACTGTTCACATGGTTAAGTATCGATACCAAATGCCAAAATATCGATACATAAACTAAGAAATGGTAAAGATCAATCTTTAAAATGTTCATTTCATGCCTAAATAACCTATAATCCAAATGGTAACCATAGTTATAATTATAAACCAAAAGAACATCAATCAAGGGCATACCAATATGCCTCAAAAGGCATCTCAACATAATCAATCTAGCATTCATCTCCTAAACATTTAAAACATTTTGAAATAACTCAACATTAACCACAAAATATGCACCAAAACCTATCAAATTATACCAATCTAATAAACCTTACATAACACTTCAACCATCACCTAATCAAGCATAAATAACTATTTATGCAATCTCATGTTTTGAGCATCAAACTTACCAATTCATTTCCAAGACCTACAATAAATATACCATCCATCATTTCATATCCAAACATCAACAAAAAAACACATCATGTAGCATATTATTTTCTCAACCATTAAGTCATTAAGCATATAACCCAAACTACCTAACAAGACAACATCAACAACATGATTGTTACCAACTCAAATATATATATACTTATATACATAGTCTCCAAATGCCAACAAAATACCAAAATGATCATTATAACCATAAGACTTCCTAGGTATATGCTATAAACTTATCAATTTTGACCATATAAGTCTCAAGCTAACAACTAACATTATATCATATATTTAATAATCAACCATTCATCAAGTTTTACCAATTCATAAGCTACTATGGTTTAAGGATAAGCACACTTTTATACATAACATATAACCATTCAAAACACAAACAATAATCAAGAACAAAATTACCAACATTCAAGATTAACCAAAAATGAATCTCCTATATACATGCCACAAAACCAAGTTTTAAACAATAGAAATGCTACTGAATCAATACCAGGATAGTGTAAACTTCTTAACTATTCGCCTGACACATTCTGCAAGTTGAAAATCTACAGGAAAAAGGGAAACAAGGGAGTAAGCATTAGAAATGCTTAGTAAGTTCACAGGTATTAAAATCAAGTAGCTTACCTCAAGTTATAATTATACACTACATGCTACTTAGCTTGGTAAAGTTTGTCTATCATGGCAAATCAAATATGAAAAAGGTGAGTTCAACATTTATCATACTATATATTAACTCAATTATATAAAATTTCAATTCACTTAATTCAACATTTTATTATCATTCATAAAATAAACAATTATTTAACCAATTCACTGTCTTAATCATATTATACAATCTATTTACCCGTAACATTAATTTTCATTTCATAGTTTGAATTCTCAATCAAATTCATATTGAATCATATAAACTTCATTCCCATTTCATATCAATTCATCTTTATACCATATATATATATATATATATATCAATTTCCAATTTAATGTCAATTACTACTTCATTTCACAATACAAATTAAGAATCATATTCCATATCAATTTCCAAATTCATGGATTTGTTGAACAAAATCAATTAATGTTCCCAACTCATTCCACAATTTCATTTTCCATTTCACATTTCACTTCCATTTCACAACATTTACCATTTCAAATAACAAATGATTCATTTTTACAATTTATTTCCCAATTAACACAATTCAGACTCAAAAGGATACATGAATCCAACCAACGCACCAATTTGGCACTCACTGCCTCATCGGATAAATCTAAAGTAAATAGTTGTGTCCAACACTATCAATAAATTTGACATCCAATGTCTCACCAGTATAACCAAAGCAAATTGGCACCCAGTGCCTTATTGACTCATAGTCAAACCCTGAAGTCTTCCTATCCTATGGCATGTCAACTATATTTGACTCTGCTCAAACAGTTACTATGGTATCCATTTCATATTTCATTATCAACCAATACCTCCATTCATATTTAATTTCATCATGAGTACATTTATCCAACATATGATAGTAATAAATCATCTCAATATATGCTCAATTTCACATTCTAACATTATATTATACTTTCACATATATTCAATTTAATCCTTATCACTATTGACCAGTCTAAATCAAATCAATTCATCTCATTTCATCACATCATCACATAAAGTATTCTATTCTAGTTCAATTTATGGTCAATTCCATAATTATTTTAGTTTGCAATTTATCGTATTCAATTCAATCCTCTCACTCGCCTTTTTTATACTGAATAGTAAATCATTAAAATTTCAATTAAATATAATTAAAATTATAATTATAAGTGTATAACAATTTAACACAAACATACCATATGAGCTTACCTGGTCAAGACAACAAAAAAACAACTTTTTAAGGACTAATCAACAAATTTGTCATTTCCCCGATTTTCTTCAATTTGGTCCAATTTTAGATCTATTCAATAATTAAATTCAATTTATTCATTCCAAACATATTATATCATCCTATTATAAGTATATAATAGTTTAGTTTTATTATTCTAATGCCCCTAAATTTTTGCATTTTATTCAATTTAGTCCCTAAAATTGAACTTATCATATCTTCCAAATTTGAACTCAAAATTTTAAACAAACTTCAATTATTTCTATATACAATCTCCTATTATCATAACTTACAAAAAAAAATAATACCAATGTCAAGATATTTATAGTTTAGTCCCTAAACTCAAACTAACAAAATTTACTTAACAAATTAATCCCATTTCATTTCTAAGCTTCAAAATCTACCATAAACATTCTAAAACATCAATGAAAACTTTTTAAATATTTGAAAATTTTAAAAACGAAAGTACATGTTAGCTGAACTTAGTTGCAACTATTGGAACATTTTCAAATATTTATAGTGTTCCAATAACTATAAATGAATGGATGTAATTAATCAAAAGACTATATTTTTTGATTTTTTTGAAAAATAATTATAACTATTTAAATAATATTATTTGAATAGTTATAATTAAATGAATAATTATGTTTTTATTTTAAAAACATTATTATTTAGAAAGACACATGTTGATGAAAAATGTCTCTATGAAGAGACATGAAAATTCCTATAAATAGGAATCAGATTTCATTTGGAGATATACCAACAAATTCTAATATTCTTTCTTTCCTTCCTTCATTTTCTAATACTATTAGATTATTCTATAAAGTATTACTGCAGAAATCCTTTATAGAAATTGAGTTTCTTGTCATACATTGCTCAGTGTGTTGTGGGCTATTCTCTTCAGTGCAAAACGCAAATAGTCATTGGCTTCATTGTATCCTCGAGGTTATTTTTCTTGGAACTCGTTTGCACACCGAAGCTAGGTGGGGGCGAATATAACCTTAAAGATAATGGTTTGATACACGCCTTGGAGCCTTGTCCTATTTCTTCTTCTGTTCGAGTTTCGTTCATGTGTTCGAGATTTTCTTCATCGGAGATTTGTACTAACAATTTTAAGGTTATATTTCATGATGACTACCACAACTCACGAAAGTGGAACACTAAAGGAGTTGGCTTCCAATTTTGTCAAACTTGATCGGTTTGATGGTGGCAATTTTTGACAATGGCAGAAAAAGATGCACTTCTTATTATCAACTTTAAAGATTGCTTATGTTTTGGATACTCCAAGACCTGACGAGACTGAAAACGAATCTGTTGCTGCAACCTGAGAAAGACAAAAATGGGACAATGCTGATTACATGTGCATGGGCCACATATTGAATGGCTTATCTGATGGTTTGTTCGACACCTACCAAAATGAGGTCACCGCTAAAGAATTATGGGACAAATTGGAGACAAGATACATGACCGAAGATGTTACAAGTAAGAAATTTCTTGTCAGTAGTTTCAATAATTATCAAATGGTTGATGGTCGTTCTGTTATGGAACAATTCCGTGATATTGAAAAGATGCTAAATCAATTCAAGCCATATGATATGAAAATGGATGAAATGATTGTTGTATCCTCCATAATACACAAACTTCCTCCATCTTGGAAAGACTTTAAAAGAAGCATAAAACATAAGAATGAGGAAATATCTCTTGAGGCTTTGGCAAATCATCTTCGTATTGAAGAAGAATATCGAAAGCAAGATCAGAATCTAAATTTTGAAAATGCCAAAGTGCATGTTACGGAGGAAGTACAGACTACTAAACTATTCAAGAAAAGTTCAAATAGACTGATAGAGCACCTAAGTTTAAAAAGAAACAAAAGGGCTCATGCTATCATTGTGGTAAGCCGGGATATTTCAAGAATGAATGTCGATTTTTAAAGAAGAAATCATCTTCTAAGGCTGATAATAACGAAAAGTTCGTTGTAATGATATCTGAAATTACGGCACAAGATGATAATACATGGTGGATTGATACCGGAGCAACCAAACATGTGTGTAAAGACAAAAGCATGTTCACAAAGTTCACACAATGTGAAAATGACAATGTCTTGTACATGGGAAATTCTTCCACCGCAGTAATCAAAGGCAAAGGGTCTGTTGAACTACAATTCACTTCTGGAAAGGTTTTAACCTTAAATGATGTATATTATGTACCAGAAGTTAAAAAGAATTTAGTGTCTGGAAGTCTGTTAAATAAGTTTGGTTTCAAACTTGTTTTTGAGGCAGATAAGTTTATTTTGTGTAAGGGAGGGATTTTTGTAGGGAAATGGTATATGTATGAAAGTATGTTCAAACTGAATATTATTAATTAATAAGAATAAAAATATTATTTCTGCTTATATGGTTGAATCTTTTTATTTATAGCATTATAGATTAGGTCATTTGAATTATAGGAAATTGAATGACATGTATAAGTTAGATTTAATTCCTGTTTTTAATAATAATATTAAAAAATGCAATACATGTATGTTGACTAAAATTACAAGAAACCCTTTCTCTAAGGTTAAAAGAAAAGCAAAATTGCTTGATTTGATACATAGTGATTTATGTGACATGCATACTACTCCTACATTAGGTGGAAAGAAATATTTTGTTACTTTTATTGATGATTGTTCTAGATATTGTTATGTATATTTATTGCATTCAAAAGATGAAGCGTTTGATAAATTTAAAGTTTATAAATCTGAAGTTGAACTTCAGTGTAAATCATTTATCAAGTGCTTAAGATCGAATAGAGGTAGAGAATACTATAATCCAAGTTATTTTGAATCCACTGGGATTGTCCATCAAGTTTTATCCCCTTACACACCATAACAAAATGGTGTAGCTGAAAGGAAAAATAGAGTATTGACTGAAATGGTAAATTCAATGTTATCATATTCAGGTCTTGGACAAGGTTTTTGGGGAGAAGTCGTTTCTAATGACTTGTCATTTATTGAATAGAGTTCCTAGTAAGGAAACTAAAATAACCTCTTATGAACAATGGAAGAAAAGGAAACCAAACCTTAATTATTTGAAGGTTTGGGGTTGTAGAGCTATTGTCAAAGTTCCAACACCTAAACGTAAAAAGTTAGGTGAAAGAGGAATTGAATGCATATTTATAGGATATGCACACAATAGCAAGGCATATAGGTTCATGGTAATTGAACCAAATGATTCAATTTCAATTAATACTGTTATTGAATCAAGAGATGCTATTTTTGATGAAAATAGATTTAATTCTATATCAAGACAATTACAGCCACAACAATTGGTTCATTCTTCAAATGAGAATGAGATTTTATTGGAACAAATTGATAATAATGATGAATCTTGTCAAGAATTAAGAAGAAGTAAGAGGATTAAAAAGGTCAAAGATTTTGGACCAGATTTCATTATGTTTCTCGTAGAAGGAAAATGTGAAAGTATATGCAATAAGATACCTTATTGTTATAACACGGAATCTGATCCTATTACATTTCAAGAGGCAAAGAAATCTCAAGACTCTGCTTTTTGGAAAGAAGCAATAAATGATGAGATAAATTCAATAATGGGAAATCAAACTTGGATCTTAGTTGATCTTCCACCAGGTTCCAAACCAATAGGCTGTAAATGGATCTTCAAAAAGAAAATGAAGGTCGATGGAACCATTGATAAGTTTAAAGCAAGGTTGATAGCCAAAGGTTTTTCACAAAAACAAGGTATTGATTACTTTGATACCTATGCTCCAGTAGCAAGAATTGCTACAATTAGACTCTTAATATCACTTACCTCTATATATAATCTGGTGTTCACCAAATGGATGTTAAAACTGTATTTTTAAATGGTGAATTGGAAGAGGAAGTGTACATGGAACAACTGGAAGGATTTGTTGTTCCAGGACAAGAGCATAAGGTATGTAAGCTTATTAAATCTTTATATGAACTTAAACAAGCACCAAAACAATGGCATCAAAAGTTTGAAAATGTTGTTTTAGCTAATGGCTACAAAATAAATGAATTTGATAAGTGCATATATAGCAAATTTGAAAATGGAAAAATGTGTCATAATTTGCTTATATGTAGATGACACGCTCATTTTTTTGCACGAATTTGGAACAAATAGAAAACACAAAGAAATTCTTGTCAAACAACTTTGCTATGAAGGATATGGGTGTAGCAGATGTTATTCTTGGGATTAAAATAACCCAAGACGAAAGCACTATAACTTTATCACAATCACATTACATTGAAAATGTGCTTAAAAAGTTTGATTTTTCAACTGTATACCAGTATCTACTGTAACACCCCTTACCCGTATTTATTATCGGAATAGGGAACGGGGCATTACCGGAGTTTACAATTTTTTTTTTACTCAATATAACCCCTTTATAATTAATCTAGTCTTCCCTGCAAATATTTAAACCGAAACTAATTCATACCAACCAATCCAATTCAACATATTTTCAAAATAGATCCATGCAAATTTATAAGATAACCCCATTACATACTGAAACTAGAAATTTGTTAGCCATACCAATGGCTGACCTTACATTCATTTCATATTAACATTTATTTTATTAGCTTATACATGCCATTCATTTCCAAACTAAAGTTTCTTTAAATACCGAAATACTGGGGTTGATAGTGTGATGAGTCTCCCACCGATCCGACCTCTAAGCTCTTAACACTACAAAACAGGGAAAAAGGAAATAGGGTAAGCACTTTGTGCTTAGTAAGCCCATGTAACAAGAATTATACTTACCTAGTATTTTCAATACAAGCAATAAACATTCATATACTCACTCAATGCATTATTACCCTAACATTCACAAACTCAACATCCAAGTTAGTCGATTAATTTCCATATATCAATAATATACACGCCATGATTGATGAGCTCATCAATATCATGATTTCCATTTCCTTATTATTTTTCCATATTTATCCCGTTAAATTACTCCAAATTTCGATGGATTTTCAGATGTACACTTTAGTGTACAAATCCGGGTCCGTCAATTCATATTCATGTGCGCACATTTCCATTTCAGAGAGCACACTCCCGCGAATCTCATCCTTACAGCGGGATTACCAGTCCAGGCTAAATCCCCTGTAATATAAACTCATAGAGTATTGTCGGGATTACCAGTCCGAGCTAAACTCTCGCAACGACAATTACTCTAATGAGCTTGGATCTGAATTACCAGTCCAGGCTAAATTCAGACCCTAATTCGGATTACCCGTCCGGGCTAAATCCATTTTCCATATATTCTTTGGGAGGGCTATATCAGGATAGGATCACCCGTCCGGGCTAGATCCTTTTTACCGTCAATTCCTTTTCAGAGATCCATCGAATTTTCCTTTCATTAAACCGGGATTTCTTCCCCTTTTTACCAAATATATCAATGTTTCATCAATTTTCATACAATGAACATTCAAATTATATTCACATCAATAACATACATTTCAAGCATTTAAGAATATAATTCAAGTTACATGAACTTACCTCGATACTAGTTCGTTTATAAAATCTACTAATCCGGGACTTTTTCCTTTCCTCGATCTAGCTTCGTATTTGAGTTTTCCGGATCTAAATAAATAAATTCAATCATCAATTCAATACATTTCATGTTCACATGTAGCATTTTCGATAATTCTATTATTATTTTTAGCTTATTCAAAGCTGTCTACTTGAGTCACAGTCACTAAATTATTTATTTCTCGAGCTACAGAGCTCCAAATGAAGAACCGTTAATTTTCCCTGAAACTAAACTCACATTTCTTTATACAATAAAATTTCCAGAATTTTTAGCCTAGCCAATTAGTACAGTTTATTCATCAAAGTTTCCCCTGTTTTGCTGTCTGGCAGTTCTGACTCTTCTTCACTAAAAATTAATTATCTCTTCATACAGAAATTAGATGGTGTTCCCGTTTATTTCTATAGAAAATAGACTCATTCAGGATTCTAAACATATAAATTTAAGACCCTAATTATTTTCTTCAATTTTTTATGATTTTCTAAATTCAAAACAGGGGAACCCGAATTTATTCTGAACTAGTCTTACAAAAATCTAAATATCTCAAAATAAAGAACTTCTTTTATTTCTTTGTTTCTTTCATATGAAAATAGACTCAATAAGCTTTAATTTCATATTTTGTTCATCTTCTAATTCAACTTCTACAATTTATGGTGATTTTTCAAAGTTAGACTACTGCTGATGTCAAAAACTGTTTTAGTGCAAGCTGGTTATTACCATTTTTCCCCTAAACTTTCAATGAATGATAATTTTGTCCCTGCTCAATTAACCTCTCAATTGAGCTTATTTTTCTCAATTAACACTTTATTCTATCACTTTAAACTACTTTATAACCTTTGGAAATCATAATTTCAGTAATAGACTTTAATTCCAAACACTTTCATAATTAGGTCCCAAAAATCAATTTCTATTGAAATTACCTAATAAAATCATCTCTTAAATGAATTAAGGCCTAAATTTCATGCTATTTCATCATAAACTTACATAAACCAACCATGGTGGCTTTCAGTTTCATCCATGAAATCAAATACTAATGAATTTAATAGTAGGACCTAGTTGTAAAAGTCTTTAAAAACACAAAATTTCAAGAAATAGGCAAGGATTCACTTACTTGGTGCAAAAATTATGATATACCAGCTTAGATACCCCTCCTATGGCGTTTTTAGCTGATGAGAGTGAAGAAAAATGAAGAGATTTCTAGATATCCCTATTTAGTCCTAGTTTTATTTAGCAAATTTTGTTATTTTCCCATTTTACCCTTATTTCTCCTTTTCTTCTTGCTGATTTCATACCCTTGCCGTCCAGCCCAATTAGACCTTGGGTCTATTTTCCTTTTAAGCCCTCTTTCTTTTATCATTTAAACTATCTAATCATTTTTCATAATTTTGTATTTGTTACAATTTAGTCCTTTTCATCTAATTACATACTCAAACGTTAAAATTTTATAACGAAATTTTAATACTATATTACTAACACTTTATAAATATTTATAAAAATATTTCCTACTCAATTTTATGAGATCAAGGTCTCGATACCTTGTTTTTACCCAATTCCTTCAATAATTCCTTTTTCTAACTAACCACTAAATCGGTAAAATTTTTCTATCGATATTTTAATACGATTTTCCTATCATATAAATATTCATGCAAAAATATTAAAATAAATTTCTCTTTAAATCGGATTTATGGTTACGAAACCATTGTTCCGATAACCTTGAATTTAGGCCATTACAACTCTCCCCCCTTTTAAGGATTTTCGTCCTCGAAAATCTTACGATAAAGAGGTTTGGATATTGTTTCCTCATTGCCTCCTCCGGTTCCCATGTCACTTCCTCAATCCGTGCTTTTGCCACAATACTTTCACCAAATTTATTTTTTTATTTCTAAGCTCCTTTGTTTCCCATGCCAATATTTTGACCGGTTCTTCATTGTAAGTCATATCATTTGAATCTCCATACATCGGAGAAATAACATGTGAAGGATCGACCGATATCGTCGTAGCATAGACACATGAAAAACATTATGGATTCTATCAAGTTCTGGTGGTAATGCCAACCGATAAAGCGCCGGTCCAATTCTTTCTATGATCTCATATGGCCCGATAAATCTTGAACTCAATTTACCCTTTCGACCGAACCGGAGAACTTTCTTCCAAGGAGACACTTTCAGAAATACCTTCTCACCAACCTGAAATTCAATCTCTTTTCGTTTAAGATCGGCATATGATTTTTGGCGATCGGAAGTCGCTTTTAAACTATCCCGAATAACCTTCACTTTTTCTTCTCGTTTCCGGATTAAATCAACCCCATGTATCTTCTTTTCACCGAGAGTTGTCCAATACAATGGTGTTCTACATTTTCTACCATACAAAGCTTCATATGGAGCCATTTTAATATCGGATGATAATCATTATTGTAAGCAAATTCAATTAAAGGTAGATACCTCTCCCAATTACCTTCAAACTCTAGTATACAACATCGAAGCATATCTTCCAATACTTGAATTACACGCTCAGATTGGCCATCGTCGAGGATGAAATGCAAGATCTTGAAATACTGGCCCGAGTACCCAAAGCTTCTTGCAATTTATCGTAAACGAGACGTAAATCGGGGATCTCTATCCGATATAATGGAGATAGGCACTTCATGTAGCCTGACAATCTCAGATATGTACAATTCAGCCAGTTTATCTAAAGAATAATCCATACGTACCGGAATAAAGTGTGCTGACTTTGTCAATCGGTCAACAATCACCCAAATAGCATCTTTTTTCCTCGGAGACAACGGTAACCCCGATACAAAATCCATAGTGATTCTTTCCCATTTCCATTCTGGTATAGTAATTGGCTGAAGTAACCCTGAAGGTACCTGATGTTCTGCTTTGACCTATTGACATATCAAACATCTTGATACAAACTCAGAAATATCACGTTTCATACCTGGCCACCAGTACATCTTTTTCAAATCATTATACATTTTATTACTTCCCGGATGTACTGAGACATAATACCCTTTGTGAGCCTCGTGTAAAATTTTTCGTATGAGTTCTGAATTCTTGGGTACACATACCCTACCTCTGAATAATAAACAATCATCAACCCCAACTTGAAATTCAGAATCAGTATCTGACTCACATTATTCCCGTTTAACCTGTAACTTCTCATCATTCTTCTAAGCTTCACATATTTGCTGTAGAAATGTTGGTTTAGCTCTCAATTCAGCTAGGATTGAACCATCATCAGTCAGTGACAATCGGGTATTCATAACTCGTAAAGCAAACAGAGATTTTCGACTCAAAGCATCAGCCACAACATTAGCCTTACCCTGATGATAATCAATAATCAAATCATAGTCCTTTATCAGTTCAAGCCACTGCTACATTGTCTCAAATTCAAATCTTTCGTGTCATCAAATATTTCAAGCTTTTATGATCGGTATAAATATGACATTTCTCACCGTACAAATAATGCCGCCATATCTTCAATGCAAAAACAATAGCAGCTAACTCAAGATCATGTCTTAGGATAATTTCTTTCATGTGGTTTAAGTTGTCTTGAAGCATAGGCTATTACTTTACCTTCTTGCATCAAGACACAACCTAAACCATTTAATGAGGCATCATCAGTAAATAACAAATTCCTTACCCGGTTCAAAGCTACACTAATCTTTGGTGCTTTCGTTAGTAGATCTTTTAATCGGTTGAAACTCACGACATTCATCACCCACTCGAACTTTACATCTTTTCAGTAATAATCGAGTCATCGGAGAAGCTATCATAGAGAATCCTTGTACAAATCTCCGATAATAACCAGCTAAACCCAAGAAACTTCTAACCGGATACAATCTTGGTGGACTCCAATTGACAATAATTTGAGATTTTACTTGGATCTACCCCGATGCCTTCAGCGGATACAATATGTCCAAGAAAACCCACTTCTTGAAGCCAAAATTCACATTATCGAATTTAGCATATAATGATTTTCTCATGAATTTGCAACACAATTCTCAAATGTTCAGTATGTTCTTCTTCATCTCGAGAATAAACCAAAATATCATCAATGAATACTACCACAAATCTGTCTAAGTACGGTCTGAATATTCGATTCATCAAATCCAAAAATACTGTAGGTGCATTAGTCAACCCAAATGGCATAACCAGAAACTCATAATGCCCGTACCTGGTTCTGAAAGCTGTTTTTGGCACATCTGACTCCTTTACTCGTAATTGATAGTAGCTCGATCGGAGATCAATCTTTGAAAATACAGTAGCACCTTCCAACTGATCAAATAAATCATCAATCCGGGGCAACGGATACTTATTCTTTATAGTTACCTTATTGAGCTGTCGATAGTCAATACACAATCTTAAAGACCCATCTTTTCTTTTCAAAAAGTAACCGGAGCACCCCAAGGTGAATGACTCGGTCGGACAAAACCTCTATCAACAAGTTCCTGTAACTGTTTCTTTAATTCCTTTAATTCTTTAGGAGCCATTCGGTATGGAGCTATGGAAATTGGAGTAGTTCCCGGAATCAAATCTATAGAAAATTCCACTTCTCTTTCTGGTGGCAACCCTGGTAACTCTTCTAGAAATACATTAGAAAATTCGCATACCACTGGCACTGCTTGAATCTTCGACTCAGATACCTTGGTATCTAATACATAAGCAAGAAAAGCATCATACCCCTTTTTGACATACCTCTGAGCAGTAATAACTGAAATCACATCAAATAATTCCTCTGTCTGATCGGATTTAACCCGAAGTAATTCACCATTCTGACACTTCAACACAATATATTTACATAGCTGCTTTTACTCTCGCATCATCTTTGAGTTAACCAATCCATGCCCAATATCACATCAAACTCATCAAATAGCAGTAACATCAAATCAGCCAGGAAACAATAACCTCTTACCATCAGTGGACAATTTTTACAAATTTTATCCACTAAAATAGACTGGCCAAAGGGGTTCGAGACTTTAACCGCAAATTCAGTAGGTTCAACAGATAAATCTTTAACGCATGCAAGTTTTACATATATATGAATGCGTAGAACCGGGATCAATTAATGCAAGAATATCGGTTTCAAATAAAGAAAATATACCGATAATAACATCGGGTCCGAGGCATCTTCTTTGGTACGCATGACATATGTCCTAGGAGGCGCTCGTGTCTCGTGCCTACTTGCAGTATCTTTTGTAGCTCTCGGCTACTCACGACATTACTGGGATGGTCGAGATGGTCTACCCTCAAAGATGGATTACTTGGCTTCGATATATATTCAACTTCTTTTTCATTTCTTTCTGGACAATCTCTGAGGAAATGGTCAAAAGAACCACACCGGTAACAAGCCCCACTCTTAAATCGACATTCACCAAAATGAGCTTTATTACAATATCGGCATCTCGGCTTAGGGTACCAACACTTTCGCCAACATCACGGTCACCGATGGAGTGGAAGGTCTTGAATTAGTACGTTGTGAACCTCGCACTCTATCCGAATACCCGGTGGTTGAGGTAGAACGATCTCGGTACTTCTTCAATTTCTTTGGAGCAAAACCGAGATTTTCCCATTGGTCTTTTACTAAAAATTCGAGCTTCCTCTCGGCTTGTTTCTTTTCTTTGCTCCATTCTTCGCTTTATAAGCTCGCTCTGCTAGTGTAGCAAACTCTCGAATTTCAAGAATTCCAATGAGTAACTTAATTTCTTCATTCAACCCTTCTTGAATCGTTTGCACATTTGACTTCCGAGTGTACCCATTCTCGAGCATATTTACTCAACCGAACAAATTCTCTTTCATACTCGAATCTTGATCTATTGCCTGTTTTGACTCAAGAAATTCTTTTCTTTTTCGATCAAGGAATCTCTAAGCGATATATTTCTTTTTGAACTCGATGCGGAAGAATTCCCATGTAATTTCTTCTTTCGAACAATGAAGCTTTAGTATTCCACCAATGATAAGTCATTGTGTCTTTTAGCGGTGAAACAAAGACATTTCAAACATTCTTTCGGCGTGCAAGATAATTCCTCCAAAACTCGAGTAGTATTTTCTAACCAAAATTCAGCTCGTTCGGGATCATCATCAGCTGCTTTGCTCGAAATTCTTCTACCCCATATTTTGAATTTTATCAGCTGGAGCTTTTCTTTTCTAATGATTCGAGTACCTATACCTGTGGAATCTCAGAACCAGGTGGAGGAACAGGAGGGGAGCTTGAGTTTCTTTGCCTTTGTAGGGTTAGTTCTTATGTCTTTGGGTAAACCATTCATTCATCATTTGAAAGAAGGCTATTTTTGCCTCCTCCCCTTGACCCTCTATAAGGGCCTCTCATCGCTAGTTTCTTCTCTTTGTATTGAAGCCGGAGCATGACTCCCAGCTTCCTTAGATTGAGCTCGGTCAGATGACATTACTATAAGGAAAACACAATTTAAATGGTCAGGAGATATCACACTATCAAAAAAATAATTTAAATGGCATGTATAGCAAATCCGTATTCGCTATATCGGTCCTAGAACAAGCTAAACCGTAGCTCGATACCAACAAATGTAACACCCTTACCCGTATTTATTATCGGAATAGGGAACGGGGCATTACCGGAGTTTACAATTTTTTTTTTACTCAATATAACCCCTTTACAATTAATCTAGTCTTCCCTGCAAATATTTAAACCGAAACTAATTCATACCAACCAATCCAATTCAACATATTTTCAAAATAGATCCATGCAAATTTATAAGATAACCTCATTACATACTGAAACTAGAAATTTGTTAGCCATACCAATGGCTGACCTTACATTCATTTCATATTAACATTTATTTTATTAGCTTATACATGCCATTCATTTCCAAACTAAAGTTTCTTTAAATACCGAAATACCGATCCGACCTCCGAGCTCTTAACACTACAAAACAGGGAAAAAGGAAATAGGGTAAGCACTTTGTGCTTAGTAAGCCCATGTAACAAGAATTATACTTACCTAATATTTTCAATATAATGCAATAAACATTCATATATCCATTCAATGCATTATTACCCTAAAATCACAAACTCAACATTCAAGTTAGTCCATTAATTTCCATATACACACCATGATTGATGAGCTCATCAATATCATGATTTCCATTTCCTTGTTATTTTTCCTTATTTATCACGTTGAATTACTCGGAATTTCGATGGATTTTCAGAGGTACACTTTAGTGTACAAATTCGGGTCCGTAAATTCATATTCATGTGCGTACATTTTCATTTCAGAGAGCACACTCCTGAATCTCATCTTACATGGGGGATTACCAGTCGAGCTAAATCCTGTAATATAAACTCATAGAGTATTGTCGGGATTACAGTCCGACCTAAATCCCGCAGCAACGACAATTACTCTAATGAGCTTGGATCGAATTACAGTCCAGGCTAAATTCAGACCCTAATTCAGATTACCAGTCTGGGCTAAATCCATTTTCCATATATTCTTCGGGAGGGCTATATCAGGATAGGATCACCCGTCCGGGCTAGATCCTTTTTACCGTCAATTCCTTTTCAGAGATCCATCGAATTTTCCTTTCATTAAACCGGGATTTCTTCCCCTTTTTACCAAATATATCAATGTTTCATCAATTTTCATACAATGAACATTCAAATTATATTCACATCAATAACATACATTTCAAGCATTTAAGAATATAATTCAAGTTACATGAACTTACCTCGATACTAGTTCGTTTATAAAATCTACTAATCCGGGACTTTTTCCTTTCCTCGATCTAGCTTCGTATTTGAGTTTTCCGGATCTAAATAAATAAATTCAATCATCAATTCAATACATTTCATGTTCACATGTAGCATTTTCTATAATTCTATTATTATTTTTAGCTTATTCAAAGCTGTCTACTTGAGTCACAGTCACTAAATTATTTATTTCTCGAGCTACAGGGCTCCAAATGAAGAACTGTTAATTTTCCCTGAAACTAGACTCACATTTCTTTATACCCTAAAATTTCCAGAATTTTTAGCCTAGCCAATTAGTACAGTTTATTCATCAAAGTTTCCCCTGTTCTGCTGTCTGGCAGTTCTAACTCTTCTTCACTAAAAATTAATTATCTCTTCATACAGAAATTAGATGGTGTTCCCGTTTATTTCTATAGAAAATATACTCATTCAGAATTCTAAACATATAAATTTAAGCCCCTAATTATTTTTATTCAATTTTTTATGATTTTCTAAAGTCAAAACAGGGGAACCCGAATTTATTCTGAACCAGTCTTACAAAAATCTAAATATCTCAAAATATAGAACTTCTTTTATTTTCTTGTTTCTTTCATATGAAAATAGACTCAATAAGCTTTAATTTCATATTTTGTTCATCTTCTAATTCAACTTCTACAATTTATGGTGATTTTTCAAAGTTAGACTACTGCTGATGTCAAAAACTGTTTTAGTGCAAGCTGGTTATTACCATTTTTCCCCTAAACTTTCAATGAATGATAATTTCGTCCCTGCTCAATTAACCTCTCAATTGAGCTTATTTTTCTCAATTAACACTTTATTCGATCACTTTAAACTACTTTATAACCTTTGGAAATCATAATTTCAGTAATAGACTTTAATTCCAAACACTTTCATAATTAGGTCCCAAAAATAAATTTCTATTGAAATTACCTAATAAAATCATCTCTTAAACGAATTAAGGCTTAAATTTCATGCTATTTCATCATAAACTTACATAAACCAACCATGGTGGCTTTCAATTTCATCCATGAAATCAAATACTAATGAATTTAATAGTAGGACCTAGTTGTAAAAGTCTTTAAAAACACAAATTTCAAGAAATAGGCAAGGATTCACTTACTTGGTGCAAAAATCATGATATACCAGCTTAGATACCCCTCCTATGGCGTTTTTAGCTGATGAGAGTGAAGAAAAATGAAGAGATTTCTAGATATCCCTATTTAGTCCTAGTTTTATTTAGCAAATTTTGTTATTTTCCCATTTTACCCTTATTTCTCCTTTTCTTCTTGCTGATTTCATACCCTTGCCGTCCAGCCCAATTAGACCTTGGGTCTATTTTCCTTTTAAGCCCTCTTTCTTTTATCATTTAAACTATCTAATCATTTTTCATAATTTTGTATTTGTTACAATTTAGTCCTTTTCATCTAATTACATACTCAAACGTTAAAATTTTCTAACGAAATTTTAATACTATATTACTAACATTTTATAAATATTTATAAAAATATTTCCTACTCAATTTTATGAGATCAAGGTCTCGATACCTTGTTTTTACCCAATTCCTTCAATAATTCCTTTTTCTAACTAACCACTAAATCGGTAAAATTTTTCTATCGATATTTTAATACGATTTTCCTATCATATAAATATTCATGCAAAAATATTAAAATAAATTTCTCTTTAAATCGAATTTATGGTTACGAAACCATTGTTCTGATAACCTTGAATTTAGGCCATTACATCTACACCCATGGATCCTCAAATAAAATTAGTATCTAATGCCGGTAGGAAAATTATCAATTGAAATATGCAAGTCTAATTGGCTGTCTTATGTACATAATGACTTGTACAAGACCAGATATTGCATATGTTGTTTGGAAATTGAGTAGGTACACAAGTAATCCAAGTAGTTTGCATTGGCAAGCATTGAATAGAGTACTTAGTAACTTAAAGAAAACTATTAACTATGGATTGTGTTATAATGGATATCCTCCAGTTTTAGAAGGGTATTCGGATGCTAGTTGGATTACAAGTTTGGAAGATCATGCATCTACTAGTGGATGGATCTTCATTCTTGGTGGAGGTGCCATTCTTGGGGTTCCAAGAAACAAACATGTATTACTGATTCCACCATGGCGTGAGAATTTATTGCATTTAGCATTGCATCTAAAGAAGCGAGAATGGTTAAGAAATTTGCTTTATGATGTACCTTTATGACCTAAGCCAATTTCACCTATTTCTATCCGTTGTGATAGTGAGGCTACTCTAGCAAAGACATATAGCCAAGTATATAATGGAAAGTTTAGACACATTGGATTAAGACATAGTTATGTCTGACAATTAATCTCTGATGGAATGATCACTATTAATTATGTGAGGTCAAGTGAAAATTTGGCAGATCCTTTGACAAAAAGTCTTGCTAGAGATGCAGTAAAAAGGACCTTAAAAGGGATGAGACTCAAGCCAATTAATTAGAGTCATCCATGATGTATACTCGACTCAACGCTTGGTATAACGTCAAGTCTTGAGTTTAATGAGACAAAGTACATCATTGATATGTGATTGTTAGCACTATAAATAAATCCATCCTAAGATTAAAGTGCTAGGTACCCGTAATGATAAGGGAAGGGTGAGTAATGTACTCTTAATGGACCCATAACATAAATATGTTAAAGTGTTATAATTACAGGAACACTCTTGATGGGATCTACCTATGCGAGTGGAAGTGTGGCCGCTTTTAGGAGCTCAAGGGATTGGCTCTGACAACACTCATGAAAAGAGGACACAGACACATGGCCATAATAATGTCCCTAGATACTATGGATTGACCGATGTTGAAATCATTGTGTGAGATGTGTTCAGTTAATCAAATGAAATAATTGGTTCAAAGCTTAGTCGACTATGAAATTTTGATTAACTTTAACATGTTTTCACTAAATGAAGGTTCAATCGTAAGATACCTTCATTTATGCAAATTGAGTTCCAAGAATATCAAAATCTAAAATATTTTGAAAATGGGGGGAGATTGTTGGAACATTTTCAAATATTTATAGTGTTCCAATAACTATAAATGAATGGGTGTAATTAATCAAAAGATTATATTTTTTTATTTTTTGAAAAAGAATTATAACTATTTAAATAATATTATTTGAATAGTTATAATTAAATGAATAATTATGTTTTTAATCTAAAACATTATTATTCAGAAAAACACCTGTTGATGAAAGATGTCTCTATGAAGAGACATGAAAATTCCTATAAATAGGAATCAGATTTCATTTGGAGATATACCAACAAATTCTAATATTCTTTCTTTCCTTCCTTCATTTTCTAATATTATTAGATTATTCTATAAAGTATTACTGCAGAAATCCTTTATAGAAATTGAGTTTCTTGTCATGCATTGCTCAGTGTGTTGTAGGCTATTCTCGTCAGTGCAAAACGCAAATAGTCATTGGCTTCATTGTATCCTCGAGGTTAATTTGCCCGAAACTCTTTTGCACACCGAAGTTAGGTGGGGGCGAATATAACCTTAAAGATAGTGGTTTGATACATGCCTTGGAGCCTTGTCCTATTTCTTCTTCTGTTCGAGTTTCATTCGTGTGTCTGAAATTTTCTTCACCAGAGATTTGTACTAACAACAACGATCTCAAAAATATAAAATATACAAAAACTGGATAGCCAAAGTACTTACATGCAATAGGAAGAAGTTGGTCAAAACTTCTTAGCTCTAACAATGATGGTTCGGTTGAGGAATGTCGTAACCATTTTTTTGATAAAACAGTAAACGACGCGGTCGACTCGATTTTTGAAAATGAAAAGGAAGGGAGTCGCCACCGATCTTTATTCGGGTGAGATTGTGGTCGACTCGATTTTTGAAAATGAAAAGGAAGGGAGTTGCCATCGATCTTTATTCGGGTGAGATCGTGGTCGATTAGGGGTGAAACGACGTCGTTTTGGGCATAAATGGCCAGCCTCAAAACGACGTCGTTTTGAGGGGCTATATAAGGCCCTAAAATCACAAAAAAAAAATTCATTTGAGCTGCTTTCTTAAAAAAAATTGATCTTTCTTTCTTTTTTCTTTGCAGGTGGGGTGAGCTCGGCTGGAATCCGGTCGTCAAACGTCACCGCAAATCATGTGTGTCGTCGCTCAAACCGCATTACCTGATGGCGGAAAAGATGAAATTTTTTTTATTTTTTAGAGAAATAATATATGTATATATGTATATGTATAACAAAAGGAAAATGGAAATACCACGAAAAAAATATCACCTTTTCTTTGGCCTCTGTTTCGGTTTTTAGTAGTTTTTAGTGTTTTCTCAGCACTTTCGTGTTTGGATCTCTGTATTTGTGTTTGAAATTTCTAGAACCTGTTTCTATTGATCCAAAAAAAGCCTCGATTACAATGGTTAGAATCGGCTTTTATAGCCTTGTTGTTCTCTCTTTACACGCATCACGTCTCGTCTCTTTTAATGTTTGCAGGTGCTCGATGTACAAGTGGGGCGGTGGAGGTGCTGCGGTTCTGACAATAGCGGTGGATGGGACGCGGCCAGAGGAAGAAGGCCAAAAGCAGATGGGACGGCGCCTAGGGTTTTGTTGGGTATTTTGTTTTTTTTCTTTTTTCTTTTTGACTTAGGTTAGGGTTAGTGGGTTGAGTTGGGCTTAAGGGTTTGGGTCTTGGTTTGGATTGGGTTAGTGCATTTGGGCCAGGGTATTTTTGGGTTTTTTTTTTTAATTTGGTTTAGTTATTTTGGTTTAGGTTGGCACTGAAGTGGGTCCGGGCAATTTGGCCTTTGTACAGCTGCCCCTCTTTGCTCATTGTCGTGTAACGAGAATGAAGCAAAGACTTAAAGAAGCCCAATGTTGCCCGGCCTCGCCCAGTCTTGACTTATCAGGTGCTCTTCTTCAAGTAGCCTCATCCTGGTCCTCCATATTTTGTTGCTTTGAACCACTTCACTGTAGCTTTGAAAAATGAGATTTGTAGTGATCTGCTCTATTGCGACTTCAGAGAGATATAAAGACGAAAGTGCTTTTGATCTGCTTTCTGCAACTTCAGGAAGATAAGATCTTCTGTCTTCAATTTGCTTCCTGTAACTTCAAGAATGTCAAATCTGCTATCCTCAATCTGATTCCTGCAAACTCAAGGATCACAGACCGATGTTTTCGATCAGCTTCCTGCAACTTCAGGAATGTCATATCTACTATGTTCAATCTGATCCCTGCAAACTCAGGGATCACTAGACTAATGTCTTCGATCTGCTTCCTGCAACTTCAGGAAGGTCAAATCTGCTATTTTCAATCTGACCCCTGCAAACTCAGGGATCACTAGACTGATGTCTTCGATCTGCTTCCTGCAACTTCAGGAAGGTCAAATCTACTGTTTTCAATTTGACCCCGCAAACTCGAGGATCACTAAAGCGATGTCTTCGATCCGCTTCTCGCAACTTGAGGAAGGTCAAATCTGCTTTGTTTTCAATCGACCCGCAAACTCGGGGATCACTAGGCGATGTCTTCGATGCGCTTCCGCAACTTCAAGAAGGTCAAATCTGCTTTGTTTTCAATCGACCCGCAAACTCGGGGATCACTAGATCGATGTCTTCGATCCGCTTCTCGCAACTTCGGGAAGGTCAAACTCTTGTTTTCAATCGACCACCGCAAACTCGGGGATCACTAGGATCGATGTCTTTGATCCGCTTCCTGCAACTTCAGGAAGGTCAAATCTGCTGTTTTCAATCTGACCCCTGCAAACTCAGGGATCACTAGACTGATGTCTTCGATTTGCTTCATCCAACTTCAGGAAGGTCAAATCTGCCCTTTTTTTTCTCAATCTGATCCCTACAAACTCAGGGATCACCAGACTGATGCCTTCGATCTGCTTCCTGCAACTTTAGGAAGGTCAAATATGCTTTCTTCGATCTACTCCACTGCATACTCAGGGAGACAAGATCTGCTCAACCGCACTGTCCTCTTGAAGATGTAACCTGTAGAATGAGTACATGCTTATGCCTAATGATTAGGATGCCATGAGCATGATGAATCAGAATGTTATGAGTGTGATTTCCTATTTGAGGTATTATCATTTATTTATCCGTCAAAGTTTCATCTTCGTTTCCCTTACAGTATCCGTTTTCGTATGAATGACTTGCCCCTGTGGAAATTTCAAGGCACCTTCTCTTTTAGACTTCGAGACACGGGTCTGCATTGACTTCTAACTGTCTTTCCCAGGAATCACAACTCCTACTCGAAGAATACCTGACTTGGTTTGCTTTAGGATTCGTTCCACAGCGATTTAGGGTTTTTAAATCTTTCCTTGTCAAAAATTGGCCTGTCATACCTTTTCTGGGTGACTAGATGACATTATTCACCTTGCACGATTATCGAATAGAGCAAGGAACTTTGAAGAAATGGTTTCCATTAAGACCCCTCTTTATCCAATGTCTTTAATCTATGTACATGGAAATTCTAAAAATTGTCCTGTTTCGGTTTCTTGTTTTATTTAGAGATTTCCAAAGTGATATGTAGAACTTTCTTTTGTGAAATTATCAGTTCATCAATTATTATTTCAATGCAACATGTTTATGAACGACGAGTAACAATGGATTAACTTCAAAGAGAGGTAAAATGAATTATCAACAATATGAGGAGATGACTGGGAACACATTATTTTTACGAAAAAAGAATCCAACGATAGTGAAAATGAGTAAGACATAAGTCAAATGCCCTAGACACCGCCGATTGGGCTTTTATACAAGTTTCATGAAGGATGCTTTGAGCTTTTACATGTGTCTAGAAGACCCAAAGTACTTTGTTGATGCCCCAATATGCAACGTACTTCTTCTTCTGTTGATTTTGGCGCTACAAGATTGCTACGTGTCTAATCAAAATTTGAGCCGCCCTTTTCGGGTCTTCAACTTAAAAGCCCTTTGGTCTCAAGGCGCCCTTTTGCGAGTTTTCGCCTTGGCCTCTCTATTTTTTTTTTTTTTGGTCTCAAAGCGCCTTTTGCGGGTTTTCGCCTTGGCCTCTCCGTTTTTTTTTTGGTCTCAAAGTGCCTTTTGCGAGTTTTCGCCTTGGCCTCTTCTGTTTCAAGCAAAGTACTTTTTAACCGAATCTGAATTCACAGGATTAGGTAAACTTTTTCCGTCCATCTCAGTTAGAATCAGTGCACCTCCCGAGAAAGCTTTCTTTACCACATATGGCCCTTCCCAGTTCGGCATCCATTTTCCTCTGTGATCCTTTTGTATGGGAAGGATCTTTTTCAGCACGAGGTCCCCTTCATGGAATTCTCTTGGCTGAACTTTTTTGTCATAAGCTCGCATCATTCGTCTTTGGTACATCTGACCGTGACGAATAGCCCTCAATCTCTTTTCTTCAATTAAATTCAATTGATCATATCGAGCTTGGATCCATTCGGCTTCATCTAGTTTTACTTCTGACAACACTTGAAGAGAAGGTATCTCTACTTCAATAGGTAGAACCACTTCCATCCCGTAGACCAATGAGAAGGGTGTTGCCCCAGTAGAGGTTCTGATGGATATTCGATAAGCATAGAGTGCAAACGGCAACTTCTCATGCCAGTCTCTATAAGTCTCAGTCATCTTTCCCACTATCTTTTTGATGTTTTTGTTGGCTGCTTCCACTGCCCCATTCATCTTTGGACGATACGGTGACGAATTGTGGTGTTTGATGTTGAATTGGCTACAAACCCCTGCTATCGTGCTATTGTTTAAGTTTAATGCATTGTCTGATATGATCCTCTCAGGCATTCTATATCGACAAATGATTTCCTTTTTCAAAAATCGACTAACCGCTGATTTAGTGACGTTAGCATATGAAGCCGCTTCTACCCATTTTGTAAAGTAGTCAATGACTACAAAGATGAACCGATGTCCATTCGAAGCCTTCGGAGATATTGGCCCAATGACATCTATGCCCCACATAGAAAATGGCCATGGAGAAGTCATAACGTGTAAAGGTGGCGGGGGCACGTGAATCTTGTCTCCATAAATCTGGCATTTATGACATTTCTTGGCATAGTTGATACAGTCTCCCTTCATGGTGGACCAATAATATCCAAACCTCATTATTTGCTTAGCCATTGTGAAACCATTAGCGTGAGTTCTACAGACGCCTTCATGGACTTCTTCCAAGATTAACTTAGCTTCGGCGGCGTCCACACATCTTAGCAGCACTTGATCTTTCCTTTTCTTGTATAAGACTTCTACATCTAATACGTAATTACAGGCTAGTCTCCTCAGCGTCTTTTTATCATTCTCAGTCGCCTGATCTGGGTACTCAAGATTTTTCACATACCGCAATATATCGTGGTACCATGGTGGGCCAGTTTTCCCTTCTTCCTCGACATTGTAGCAATGGGCTGGGTCTTGATGAATGCTCTTTTGTATTGGCTTCATATCTTCATTTTTGTTTATTCGAACCATGGAAGCCAAGGTGGCCAGAGCATCAGCCATCTGATTCTCGTCCCTGGGCAGGTAATTGAAAGCGATGCCATCGAACTCTCTAATCAATTCTTGGGCCAGTCTTTTGTAGATAACCAGCTTTGGATCTCTGGTTTCCCATTCTCCTTTGAGTTGATAGATTACCAGAGTAGAATCTCCATAAACTTCTAATACCCTGATTTTGTATTCGATAGCGGCGCGGAGACCCATGATGCAAGCTTCATATTCAGCCATATTATTAGTGCAATCGAAATCCAGTTTACAAGTGAATGAATAATGGTCTCCTTTTGGGGACATCAGGACTGCCCTAATTCCATTGCCCACGGCATTTGATGCCCCGTCGAAATTCAGTTTCCAAGGATGGTCTTCGGAGGTGCCTTTTTCAGTGTCTGCCACGTACATCAAATCTTCATTAAGGAAATCGAAATCTAAGGGCTCATAGTCTTCAAGGGCTCTACTGGCTAGAAAGTCCGCTATCGCACTCCCTTTCACCGCCTTTTGGTTTACATAAACGATGTCAAATTCAGAAAGTAGAATCTGCCATCTAGCCATCCTTCCCTTCAAGGCGGTAGATTCCATCATATATTTAAGGGGATCTAGCTTTGAGATGAGCCTTGTCGTGTGATACAGCATATATTGCCTCAATCTTCGAGTTGTCCAAATCAAGGCACAACATAATTTCTCGATTGGCGGGTACCTCATTTCACATTCGGTGAATTTTTTACTAAGGTAGTATATTGCTTTTTCTTTCCTCCCCGACTCATCATGCTGACCCAGCACACATCTCATCGAATTATTAAGTACTATTAGATAAAGGATCAATGGCTTATCTGGTTGAGGCGGAGTTAGTACCGGTGCATGGGACAGGTATTATTTTACCTTTTCGAAGGTCTTCTGGCATTCTTCATCCCACGTGCCTGGGTTATGTTTCTTGAGGAGACGGAATATGGGGTCACATCTCTCGGTCAGTTGTGAAATAAACCGGGCGATGTAATTCAGCCTTCTTAAGAAACCTCTAACTTCTTTTTGGGTACGTGGTGGAGGTAATTCTTGTATGGCTTTAACTTTTTCCGGGTCAACCTCAATCTCTTTTTTACTGACTATGAACCCGTGCAACTTTTTGGACCGAGCTCTGAAGGTACACTTTGACGGGTTAAGCTTCAACTGGAATTTTCTCAGCCTCAAGAACAATTTTCTCAAGACCTACACATGTTCTTCTTCAGTTCGGGACTTGGCGATCATATCGTCGACGTAAACCTCAATTTCCCTGTGCATCATATCATGGAATAAGGTTACCATGGCTCTCTGATATGTTGCCCCCGCTTTTTTTAGCCCAAATGGTATCACCTTGTAGCAAAATGTTCCCCAAATGGTTATAAACGTTGTCTTGTCCATGTCCTCATGATGCATCTTTATTTGGTTGTACCCCGAGAAACCATCCATAAAGGAGAACAATGAATAGCCTACTGTATTGTCTACTAAAGTATCAATGTGAGGCAACGGGAAATTGTCCTTCGGGTTGGCCTTGTTCAGGTCTCTGTAATCCACGTACATCCGTACCTTCCCGTCTTTCTTGGGTACAGGGACTATGTTAGCCACCCAATCCGAGTACTTGACCACTTGCAAGAACCCAACGTTAAATTGCTTCTCGACTTCTTTTTTTATTTTTAACAAGATGTCTGGTCGCATTCTTCAGAGCTTCTGTTGGATTGGCTTGCATTCTTCTCTTATGGGCAATCGGTGTACTGCGATATTAGTACTTAGTCCGGGCATATCTTGGTACGACCATGCGAACACATCCTTGAATTCATGAAGTAATTCGATGAGGTTTCGCCTGGTTTCCGCAGTAATACGGGCTCCAATCTTCACTTCTTGCCCCTCTCCTAGGTTCACCATTTCTACCGACTCTTTATGGGGTAGGATCTGTTTTTCTTCTTGCTCTACCATCCTCAACAAATCTGGAGGCAAATCGCATTCTGTGTCATTTTCAAAATCCTGAGATTCCTCTGAACACATGTCTTGCTCAAAGCAGACTTCTGAATCTATAGTATCGTTACTCATATCGTTGATGTCTATAGACCTATAATGGGTATCAAAGGGTGTACAAAGAACAAATGAATTCGAGGATAACTATTCACATGATATGAATGAGAACAAAGAATAAATGATAAAAAATGTAAAATGAGAGAACTTTTAGTAGAATTGAAGATGTATTTCATTAAAACAAAATGTCCGAATATGAGCCTATTCCACAAAAGAAATCTCATTGTTTCTAGGCTTAAAAACAACAAGAGTGTTCTGAGTATTACTCTGTATCATCTCTAAAAACTACAGGAAACTCCTCTTCAGTCCAATTGTCTAGAGTGCTTCCAGGTTCATATGGGCGAATGCCCGATAGATTTCCTTGATTAGTCACCTCATCGTGTATAGCATTGATGTGAGGATATTCATCTCTAGGAGATCCTTTTCCCGGGTAAATTATTCGTCCTGATGTGAAGGTATGAGATATGTGGGGGAACGTCATCGGTTCCCACTTAACGTCATCTTCGTTCAGTCGGGCCCTTCTCCTTTCTTGCTTCTTTTCTATTTCCTTCTTCATTTGTTGAGCATCTGGTTTGAAACCTAAACCAAAGCGGTCTCTTTTCTTCTTCAGCATCGGGGTCTGGACTTTCCATTGGAGATATTTGCCCAATTCTCTTCCAGGTAGCGCTCATTTTCCCATCGTCATTTGTAATCCCATCCTAGTGGTCTTAGATAGCTTGGGCACCGGAACTCTACTTCCCTCCGCGATGAACGTCGCATTTACGAACTCTAAGGATCGGAAGGAACATTCGATGGCCTCCTCATTCGTTTCTAGATACGGCGCTTCGCTGGTAATGATTGCTATGACGTCCTCTTCCGCGTTTATAGTTAACAACCGATTTTCTGTTACCAGTTTCAATTTCTGGTGCAGCGATGAGGGTACGGCCCCCGCTGAATGAATCCATGGCCTCCCCAACAGGCAGTTGTACGAGGGTTTGATATCCATGACCAAGAAGTCCATCTCGTAAGTGTTTGGCCCTATCAATAAAGGTACGTCTATTCTCCCTGTCACTCTTCTTTTCGTGCCATCAAACGCTCTCACTATGTTCTGGCATGCTTTCATGTGAGAACTGTCTATTGGAAACCTCTTGAGTGTAGCCAGTGGTAGGACATTTAACGCTGACCCATTATCTATTAGCACATTATCTATTAGTACACTCGGCAGAGTGTATCCTTTACAGCGGGTAGTTATGTGCAAGGCCTTCGTTGATCCCATGCCTCCGGGTGGGATTTCGTCATCGCTAAAGTAGATGAAATTATCAGCGCTTATGTTACTAACCAGACGGTCCAACTTGTTGACGGATATATCCTTAGTAACATAGGTCTCATTTAGTACTTTCATCAATGCTTCGTGGTGCACCTCTGAGCTTAGAAGTAGGGCTAACACGGAGATACGGGCTGGTGTCTGTGCAGTTGTTCCACCATGCTATATTCGCTGTGTTTCAAGAATTTCAAGAATTCTTTGGCCTCTTCCTCTTTTACGGGTTCGTTGATAGGGGCTTCGGGTTCCTTTTTTCGCCCAATCAGCACAGTCTTCGATTTCATTGGTTCTTCTCCTCTGTTTCTAGGATCATAACGCTTCCCACTACGCATATAGAACCCTTCATTCTTGCCCTCCTCAGGACTGTTGGTGGAGCTTTCTGCCCGTGGCATCGTCACATTACAATTATAATTCCAAGGTACCTTTTTACTATCTTTGTAGGGAAAAGAAGCAGGTTTCTGAATTATAATTTTCAGCCTTCCCTATGCCCCGCCTTCCGTGTTTCGCAAAATGATGATTCTAAGGTAATTAACTCCAGGCTTTTCTAATTCTTCCTCGGTCACACATATGTCCTCTTCCTCTACTCCTTCTTCATAAAACTCCAATTCTTTGTTGTCCATAAGGCCTTGCACCAAAATTCTAAACTCGACGCATTCTTGAATCTCGTGTTCTTTTGTCTCATGGATTTCACAGTAATTCGTTATATGCCTCCCGTTCTCCGCAAGATCTGAATCTATCAATCCTCTTTTTGCCATTTCCTTCCAGACTATTCGCAATGGGGTTTTCACTTCTGTGACATCCTTCTTGATCTTCCTCACCCCTTCCTCACCAATCGCGTTTACCCCTCTATCTTCGTGATTAGGTAGTGGGTTCCCCTTTTTTACCATGTCGTCGAGTGTTACAACCTCCATCTTTATTAGCCTCTCGACTACCTTTTTAAAAGCGAGGCAATTCTCTATCGAATACCCCTTATCCCTGCATGGTAATCACAGTGAGTGTTAGAGTCATACCACTTAGGGTATGGGAGCTGCAATGGTTGCAAATAGAACGGGGACACGATGTGCTCGTTGAACAAAATCTGGTATAGCTCCTTGTACGTTATTGAAATTGGCGTGAACTGAATCTTTTCAGTATTCAGTCTGGTTCCCGATTCCTGTCTTGCCGGTCCTTGTTGTCCATCAGAATCGCTTTTGGTGTAAGCATGATCGCCTTCGAGTACCCCTTATTGTATGTACTCAAGTTATTTACTTCACCATCTTTCTTCTTAGAGGCGGCCCTCCTAGAGCTTTCTCCTGCCTCGATCTTGCCACCTCGTATGGCATGCTCAATCATCTCCCCTGCCATCACTATATCGGCAAAGCTTTTAGTTGTACTCCCTATCATATGGGTTATGAAAGGGGCTTTCAGGGTGTTAATGAAGAGCATGGTAGTTTCTTTTTCTAAGAGGGGTGGTTGGACCTGCATGGCGACCTCTCTCCACCTTTGCAGATACTATTTGAAACTTTCATTTTGTCTTTTCTCCATGACTTGCAAAGTAATTCTGTCCGGTGCCATGTCTGTGACGTGGCTGTAATGCTTCAAAAATGCTTGAGCCAAGTCTCTCCAGGAATTAATGTTAGCCCGGCTAAGCTGGTTATATCATCTGGCTACTGCACCCACCAAACTTTCCTGGAAACAGTGGATTAAGAGCTGATTATTGCTCACGTAGTCGGCCATTCGCCTGCAGAACATGGTGATGTAGGCCTCCGGGCAGCTAGTCCCACTATATTTTTCGAATTCAGGCATTTTAAACTTATGGGGCAGTACCAAATTGGGAACTAGACATAAATCTTTTGTGTCGATCCCCTGATGATGATCGATACTTTCCAGCGCTTTGAATTTTTCCTCTAGCCATTTGCAACGATCATCTACTTGTCTTGAGGATTCTATTCTCGACCTCATTTTCTCTACTACATCTAGATTGGGCACAACAGGATTGGCCGGGCTATCGCCAGGCTGGGAGCCTGAGCCTACGTGATAGCTCATGGGAGGTCTAATGTCATTCGCGCCCTTGCTGGGTCCGATGTAATTGTAGCAGTAGCCTTTGGAGACATTCCTCAGGCTGTGTTCTCGCGTGTGGCGGGGTAAAGCCCGGGGGGATGCCATCACTATCCTCTTCGACCGGCAGTATGGGACCTTTCCCTTTATCCATTGCCCCGTTCATTATTTGGGCCATCTGGGCCATCATATTCCTCTGGGCCTCCAACATTTGGTCCCTCATTTCCTGCTGGAGTTTTAACATTTACTCTTGCATTTGTTCCTGCATTTCTTTCTGAAATTGCTCGAACCTTTGATCCATTTTTCTAGTTTTAGCGCGTGTTCCGTAGTGATGTTCCGCTTCCAGATTTCCTCTTTTCACTTTTTTTTCTCTCTGATAATTCTTAACTAATTAGGCCCTTTTTATAAACTTAAATGCATGTAATGTGATGCAATGCAAATGCTTGAATGCAAGAAGAAGACATCGATTCTGATCAACTTCATTTTAGAAGACTTTATTAGAAGGCAAGACCCTTTACATAAAACAGATTACAAATATGCTTTCGCCCTTAAGCCTAGAGTTTTGATTTTTCTAAGTAAAGAAGTCAGCTCTTGGTTACGATCTGCCTGTAGTTCGTATTTCATGCTTAGGATCTCAGTTTGAGACGCCAGGGTCTGCAGGTGATCAGCCACTTCCCGAATCTGAACTATCGCTTCACCCATGAAGTAGTCTCGATCCCTAACTTGACTACGGGAACGGTGAAGCTCCTCCTTCCAATGCCCTTCTCTAGCTTCCAAAAGCTCAATTCAGAGCTCGCAACTATGTAATGCTGACTCTAACTCTTCAATCTTGCCTTTCATTTCCTCGATTTTGTTTAGACTTAATTTCAATTCGCTTTCCGAGTTTCAACTTTGGTAGAGATGCAGGGACCGTCCGAGCTCAGCCACCCTAGCTTTTAGTCCTTTCTTCTCTTTTTGGCTTTCTGTCATGTCTTTTCTCAGGACCTCATTTTGTGTTTGCATTTCCTGGAACTTTTTCTCCCAACTGCTAGTTTTGGCTCTTTCCTCTCGGATCTCGCGTCACCATTGCTCCGGAGTTTTTCCTAATCTGGCGTTTTTTATTGTCAAACGTATCTTCTTATATTCCATCTTCAGATCATCTCTGTCTTTCTCTATTTTTCCTTTCTCTTTTTGTAGCTTCTCAGCTTCCGACTTTTGTCCATCTATGTCTAACTTGAGGAGCATCTTCTCTTCTTCTAGCCTCTCTATCTTTCTTTCAAGTTCCAAACTTATCCTTTCAAAATCTCGTTTCACAATCTCCAGTTCTGATGGGACCACTCGCAAATATTCCTCTCTTGACCGGGCGCCCTCTGGATTTGGCTCGGGGATGTTATCATTGATCCTCCTAGTCCTCCATTCTCTGTACTCCGGGGTCGTCATCGGGCCTGCGGATAGTCTTTTCATTCTATGAATCTGATTCCAGGCATTAGAGATCTCCTTAATCCTTTTCTTATAGCTTCTCCCTTCGTATGAGAACTCGCACTGAGCCAGCCCGTAGGTCGTCGGTACGAACTGTCTTGAACTATACTATCTTAGGACCAGCAAAGGGGTATATGTAGTGGCACCCCAAATTCCCAGTAGAGGAACCCAGTCGAAGCTTCCACAACGATAAAGGATCTTGTCAGAAATCATCCAAGGAGCCTTCCACTTGATGTCGTCTTCTTGAAGGTTTTAAAGGAGTGCTATCCAGTTTTCTTCAGACACGTCTTTTTTCTTAGGCTAGCTATTGTCTCATCCAATGGGGAGTAATTCTCCGATAAAAACCGAATAGACGGTTTCTCCACTTTCCAGAAGTGACTTTGGAACCAGGCCAATAACAACTGCGCACATCCAATGAACCTGCCCTCACCCATTCTCCGACATGCAGTCAAGGATCTGAACATTTCGGCCAAGATGGCAGGAACAGACGTGACCTCTTTGTCTAATCGGCCGAATAGATCAATAACTGCTTCATCAATGTGCCTTAGAGCTTTTGGGAAGATCACCAAATCGTAAATACACAATGCCAAGACGTCAATCTTTTTCATTACATCAGGATGCGTTAGGATCAGGTCTCTCAAACATATCCAAGGTACGCATTTACCCTCGCCTTTTTTCTGCATTCTAGCTGAGACCCATTGTTCGCTGGTTCCCGTGATACTCATCAACTTCTTCACAAAAGTCGGGCCATTAACTACTTTGGAATAAGCTTTATCAACTTGAATTCTCGGACAACGTAGCAAGATCGTGTACTCCTCTATTGTGGGGACCAAATCTACTTTCCCGAAAGAGAAACAGCTATAAGCGGCATTCTAGAACTGAGTCATTGCTCGGAATAGATGCTTATCTATTTTGACATCAAGTAGGTATGGTAGATCGCCGTAGGTACTATAGAACAGCTGCTTTGTCTCGTCATCCCAATGGGTCCATATTTCTTTCAACTCTTGGAGTTCATGCTGTGTGACACTGATGTTGGTGAAATCACGTAGTTCTGACACATATCCCTCAGCTAAGCTGTCCCCTTTTTCTAATTGGCTTTGCTCTGACCATGTGCGGGCAGCCACATTGTCTTCCACTTTATCAAGGAATTTGCTTTCCATAACGAGCTTTCTAACTCAGAAACTGACCGTGAATCGATGCCTCTTAAAATATGAAATGATATGCACAAAAGAATAAAATACAAAAAGTTAATACCATAGAATATAAAGCAGGTGAAATAAACAAACACCTATCTGGGTAACTACTAAGGTCTGGTATAGTTCAGCCCAGGGTGGGTTCTTAGGCTCTTTACGTGTGGCTGAGTTCTAAAGTTCGAGGTACCCGAACCAGCAGATTCCTCGATCCTCGCCCATTATAGGCTCATACGAATCGAGTTCGGTTCAAGGGAATACATTTCCCTATGGCCATGCAGAATTGAAAACTTCACGAAGACATAGGTACGGATGTATCCCGAAAGCAGTCCACTAGTCCATGCGGAGGTGAAAACCTCACGAAAGTATAGCTTCTCGCTCCCACTTAAAGGTGTGACCATAATGGTCATGCAATGCAATGCCAAAGTATTTGAGAGATTCAATATAACATTGAAAGTACATTTAAAGGAACATGAATTCCGAAACCATTTTCTAATTTTAATCAAAAGGGCAAGGATCAATCAATCTATGGCTTGACTCTCAACGAATAGAATTAGTCCCCAGTGGAGTCGCCAAGCTATCGTAACCATTTTTTGATAAAACAGTAAACGACGCAGTCGACTCGATTTTTGAAAATGAAAAGAAAGGGAGTCGCCACCGATCTTTATTCGGGTGAGATCGTGGTCAACTCGATTTTTGAAAATAAAAAGGAAGGGAGTCACCAGCGATCTTTATTCGGGTGAGATCGTGGTCGATTAGGGGTGAAACGACGCCGTTTTGGGCATAAATGGCCAGCCTCAAAACGACGTCGTTTTGAGGGGCTATATAAGGCCCTAAAATCACAAAAAAATTCATTTGAGCTGCTTTCTAAAAAAAAACTGATCTTTCTTTCTTTTTCTCTCGCGGTGGGGTGAGCTCGGCCGAGAATTGCCAGTCAAACGTTTGTTTGTGTGTTGTCGCTCCGACCACACTTTGCGGTGGCGGAAAAGGTAAATTTTTTTTTTAGAGAAATAATATATGTATATATATGTATATGTATAACAAAAGGAAAATGGAAATACCACGAAAAAAATATCACTTTTTCTTTGGCCTCTGTTTCGGTTTTTAGTAGTTTTTAGTGTTTTCTCAGCACTTTCGTGTTTGGATCTCTGTATTTGTGTTTGAAATTTCTAGAATCTGTTTCTATTGATCCAAAAAAAGCCTCGATTACAATGGTTAGAATCGGCTTTTATAGCCTTGTTATTCTCTCTTTACACGCATCACGTCTCGTCTCTTTTAATGTTTGCAGGTGCTCGGTGTGCAAATGGGGCGGTGGAGGTGCTGCGTTCTGACAATGGCGGTGGATGGGACGCGGCCAGAGGAAGAAGGCCAAAAGCAGATGGGACGGCGCCTAGGGTTTTGTTGGGTATTTTGTTTTTTTCTTTTTTTTTTTTTTTTTTGACTTAGGTTAGGGTTAGTGGGTTGAGTTGGGCTTAAGGATTTGGGTCTTGGTTTGGATTGGGTTAGTGCATTTGGGCCAGGGTATTTTTGGGTTTTTTTTTTTTTAATTTGGTTTAGTTTTTTTGGTTTAGGTTGGCACTGAAGTGGGTCCGGGCAATTTGGGCTTTGTACAAGGAAGAAGAAAAGAATGAAAGGTGATGCCTTTTTTATAATTATTATACCTTAATTTAATTTTAACTAAACTTTTAACACTAAAAATTAACATATAATTCACTAATTTTTAAGCACTAATCGTCCCACTAAATACAAAGTTGTTACATTTTCAATTAAATTCTTAAACATTCACATTTTAAACTCTTTTAACTAATAAAAATTAATAGTGATTTACTTTTACGATTTAATTATTATACCTTAATTAACTATCAAAGTTACTTTTACATTGAGTAATTAACCAATTAATAAAATCTATAAAATTAAAATTCACAATAACATCATATTTAATTCATAAATATTAAATAATAATATTTACGAGTTCACTCGTCAAAATTGCAATCTTAAAATCATTTTTTGACACCATTAAAAAAACGAATTATTTAAAAAAAAAAACCTTTCTATCAAAGGACACATTTAACAATACAAATTATTAAATGAAATGAAATATGACTTAAAAAGTATTGATGATAATTAAAACATGTCATGTCGCAAAAAGTAAATGGACATGATTAAATAGATGAACATGTCAATATCTTTGTAAAATGAGTTATCCAAATAAAAAAAGAGAAAGATCCCAAACCTAGGAAAACTTGAATCCCATATGAATCAATTTCCAAATAATTTAAATTTAAAATGATTGAAGATTGAAATTGTCCCATCATAAATCTCATAATAACTCAAATTATATTATAATAAATATAAATGATAAATATGTAATCAAATAATATTTAAAAATAAAACATTAATAATTGATTTTATTTTATTTTTAATAAATTTTAAAATTTTAACCTATATATATGTGTAAAATTTTAATCATCAATATCTATGCATACGTAAATTTTAATCATGATAAATCGCAATATGTGCAATTTCAATTACAACTCATATCAATAATGAAGAATTGATGGTTATTCAATTCAGAAATGTTATTATGATTTTGCGAAAATAATTCCTTTTATTTTTAAATTCAATATTTAAATTATGTAAAAGTTATTATTTAAATTTAAGATGTTACCAAATGAGTTTTAATCTAAAATGATTTAATATAAAATCAAACTCAAAAAAATACCTAAAATTTTTTAAATAAAAAAGTCCAAATATAAAAAATGTATAAACTTATAAATATCAAAACTTGATATTATTTGAGATACTAAATATCTCATTAATTAATTAACTCAAAATTTATTAATTAGAAAATAAATTAAATAATTTTTTAACTTAACTGAGAATTAGGGTGAGCATTATTGTTCGAGTTAAATTAGAAAAACTAAACATGTTAAATAAAAATATTGTTACATTATAACTAATTCCATGTTTTTAAAGAACATAAATTTGAAACCATATATATTTTAAAATTTTTATAAATATTTTAAATTTTAAAAATCATTTTTAATTTTTCAAAATTATTTTGAATTATTTTGTAATTTTTGTTGAGAGAAATCAATTTGCTTATTTTCAAAGTTGGCAGAGACTAAAAGGGTATTTACATCAATTTGTTATTTGAATTGTGAAATTCAACTCAACTCAACTCGAACTTGAAACTTGATTTGATTAACTTGAAAATCAATTTTTTTTTAAATCGAATCGGATTTTGCTCACCCTAATGCAAACCATAATTACTTTTCTTTTAAGCTCTAATTTCTAACATGTGGCAGGAAGAAAAAGGTTTAAAATTTGTAATTGAGCATCTCGCATAATAATTTTGTTGATGTGACATACACGTAGGTTGCCACATAGATGACACATCAACATTTAATTAACTTTTTAAAATTTTTAAAAAATAAAATTTTTTCTTATAATTTTTAAAATAAATCTAATAATTTTTTAATTTTTAAAAATATATTTTATAATTTTTAAAAAATAGATTAAATATTGACGTGTCATTCACGTTGCAATCTATGTGTACGCAACATTAGCAAAGTTAAAAAATGTTAAATTTTTCATTTATTTTGGGGTGATTTGAGAAAAAAATACAAATTTAATGACTAAAAAAGACAATATTAAATGAAAGGCGAAAGTGACTTTAGAGAACCAAATAAATTATTATGACTTACAACTTATAATTCATAATAATTTTTAAACTTATTAATTCATTTATTAATTATGTCTTTTAATATAATTTATTAATAGTGTATCAAAGACAAACTTTATTTTGATAAAATCAATTAACCTCAATAATGTTAAACGCAAAATTCATACATCACATAACCATCATATGGAACAAATTAATTTAAATATGATATAAAAATAAAACTACATAAATATTATTAGAATGTCAAATTTTATATAATATATAATTTTTAACTGACACAAATTTAAGAGTTATTTTAACACTGCTTTCAAGACAGTCTAGTCGGATCGGTGGCCAAATGGTATAACCAGCTAACCCGCGCTCAAGTTAATTCATGGGAAGATTTGGCACAAGCTTTTACGAAGCAATATGGGCACGTGACAGATATAGTGCCGGATAGAATAACATTGCAAAACATAGAAAAGAAGCCGAGTGAGGACTTTAGGCAGTATGCCCAGAGGTGGAGAGAAGTAGCTACACAAGTCCAACCACCCCTCTCAGAGAAAGAAACCGTTAAGCTATTTATCAGTACTTTGAGGGCCCCGTTTATCACCCACATGGTGGGGAGCACAACTCAAAGCTTCACAGATATAGTCCTGGCGGGGGAGATGATTGAAAACGCCATAAGAGGTGGAAGGATCGAAGCAGGGGAGGCTACTAGGAGATCCATCCCTAGAAAGAAGGATAATGAAGTGAACAATATGAGTACGTACAATAAAGGATACTCGAAAGCAGTTACCGTTAATTCACCAAAAGTCATGGCTGTCAAGCAGCAGGGGACGACAGGGCAAGAGCCAGGCCCACGACCAAATTTCGAGAGGCCCCAGTTCACGCCAATCCCAATAACCTACAGGGAGATGTATCGATGCCTGTTTGACGCACACATTGTAGCCCCATATTATCTAAAGCCATTACAACCCCCGTACCCCAAATGGTATGACCCGAATGCTGAATGCGAGTACCATGCAGGAGTGGCAGGTCACTCGATAGAAAACTGCACTGCCTTCAAAAAGGTAGTCGAAAGATTCATCAAGATGGGGATTATAGAGCTCGACGACCTGCCAGGTTCGGGGAACCCATTACCCAATCATGGGGATAGAGCGGTAAACGCGATCGAAAAGGATGGACCAAGAAAGACCAAGGAGGATATCTCGGATGTGAAGACTCCACTAATAATCGTGTGGAAGGAAATGGTAAAAAGGGGGCTGATAAAGTCAAGACCCAAAGGAAAAAGTGAAAAATCCAGAAATTACTGCGCGTTCCATGGAGTCGAAAGGCATAAGATCCAGGACTGCACAGAATTTAGACTATTGGTGCAAGGCTTCATGAATAATAAAGAGTTAGAATTTTATGAGGAAAGCTCAGAGGAAGGGGACATACATGCGACAGAAGGAGAATTGACTCGTCAAAAGGCTAAGTTTCCAAAAATCATTATTTCCCGCCCGAAAAACCCAGAAAGTGGAGCTCAAACAATGCCTAAGATTATAATCAAGAAACCAGCATCCTTTCCCTACAAGGATGACAAGAAGGTACCGTGGAACTATAATTGTAACGTGGCAACACCCGAGGCAGAAGGATCAACCAGCACTGTATATGAAAACCAAAAGGAAGGGTTCCACACACGAAGCGGAAGACGTTATGACCCAACGAGCGTCAGAATAAATACGGCAAAATTAAAGGCCATGTCAGTCGAGCAAGATGAAGAACCTAACACCCTCGTTAATGTACCCGTAAGAGAGGAAGAGGCGAGAGAATTCTTGAAGTTCTTAAAGCATAGTGAGTACAGCGTGGTGGAGCAACTGCATAAGCAACCGGCTCGCATCTCGGTGCTAGCTTTACTATTGAGCTCGGAAGTACATCGTAAGGCATTGATGAAAGTACTAAACGAGACTTACGTTACCAAAGATATATCTGTCAATAAACTTGACCGATTAGTTGGTAACATAAGTGCTGATAATTTCATCTCCTTCAGCGACGATGAGATTCCATCTGGAGGCATGGGATCAACCAAGGCCCTGCATATAACTACTCATTGTAAGGGATTCATCCTACCTAGTGTGCTAATTGACAATGGGTCAGCCTTGAATGTCCTACCATTGTCGACCTTGAAAAGGTTGCCAATAGACAGTTCTCACATGAAGACATGCCAAAACATAGTAAGAGCGTTTGATGGCACCGAAAGGAGAGTGATGGGAATGATAGACATACCATTACAAATCGGGCCGAATACATATGAAGTAGATTTCCTGGTGATGGATATCAATCCATCATACACTTGCTTATTGGGAAGGCCCTGGATTCATTCGGCAGGGGCAGTACCTTCATCTCTTCATCAAAAACTAAAGTTGGTGGCGGATGGTCGATTGGTCACTATCAATGCGGAAGAAGACATCATAGCAAATTAGATTACCAATGACGCGCCATATGTAGAGGCGGACGAGGAGGCCGTTGAATGCTCTTTTCGATCTTTAGAGTTCGTCAATGCGACATTTGTTTGTGAGGGGGCTAAAATTCCGGTACCCAAGATATCCCAGACCACGAGGATGGGCCTACAGATGATGATCAGTAAGGGGGCTTTGCTAGGAAGAAGGCTAGGCAGATGTCTCCAGGGTGAAGTTCAAGTGCTATCTCAGAAAGAAAAGAGAGACCGTTTTGGCCTAGGTTTTAAACCAAATGCCAGCGAGATGAGAAGGGAAATAGAGAAGAAACAGGAGAGGAGAAAAGCACGACTGAATGGGGAAGAGGCCATGTGGGAACCAATGACATTCCCTCATATATCCCAAACCTTCGTGTCTGGAGGAATAATTCACTTCGAGAGAGAGTCGTCAAATGGTGGTCCTCACGTCAACGCCATAGATGAAGGAGAAACTGGACCAAGGAACCTGTCGGGCATTCGTCCTTATAAACCTGGGAGTATTTTGAACAATTGGACTGCAGAGGAATTGCCTATAATTTTTAGAAATTCCACAGAGTAATGTTCGAGAACGCGTTTGTTGTTTTAAGCCTAAGAACAATAAAATCTCTTTTGTAAAACGGGCTAATGTTCAAGAATCTTTATTTGAATGAAATGCATTTTGGTTCATTATCAAAAATACTTCATGTTTCTTTTGTTTTCCTTCATTGCATAAATAATTGTCCACAAATTCATTCTTCATGCCAAAAATATTTCATGTTTCCCTCTAGCAAATTTCTTTTGTTTTCTTTCTTTCCTCATTCATTGCATAAATAATTGTCCACAAATTCATTCTTCATGCGTTTTGGCACCCATTACAAGTCCCTAGATATCAATGATGTAAGCGACGATACTACAGACCTAGAGGCCCTTTTTGAGCATGACATATGTTTAGAAGGATCTCAAGATTTTGAAGGTGACAAAGAATGTGACGTATCCCCGGATCTGTTGAGAATGGTACAGCAAGAAAAGAAACAAATCCTTTCCCATGATGAGGAAGTAGAGAACATATCCTTAGAAGAAGGAAAGATGGTAAGAATCGGAGCACGCATAACCGAGGAAACGAAACAAGGCCTGGTGCAGTTACTGCAAGAATTCAAAGATGTCTTTGCGTGGTCATATCAGGATATGCCGGGTTTAAGTACTGATATTGTAGTACATCGCCTCCCCATAAAGGAAGAATGTAAGCCAGTGCAGCAAAAGCTACGGAGGATGAGGCCTGACGTAGTTTTGAAGATAAAAGAGGAAGTAAAGAAACAGTTTGATGCTGGTTTTCTACAGGTGGTCAAATACTCAGAGTGGGTGGCAAATATCGTTCCTGTCCCAAAAAAGGATGGAAAGGTCCGGATGTGCGTAGACTATAGAGACCTAAATAAAGCCAGCCCGAAAGATAATTTCCCTTTGCCCCATATTGACACGTTGGTGGATAATACGGCAGGATACTCGTGGTTCTCTTTTATGGATGGATTTTCCGGATATAATCAGATCAAGATGCACCCTGAGGACATGGTGAAAACCACCTTCATAACATTATGGGGCACCTTCTGTTATAAAGTAATGCCATTCGGACTGAAAAATGCAGGGGCAACATACCAAAGAGCCATGGTAACTCTATTTCACGACATGATGCACAAAGAGATCGAAGTATACGTGGACGATATGATCGCTAAATCTCAAACAGAAAAGGAACACGTCGAAGTCCTGAAGAAATTGTTCCTAAGATTAAGGAAGTTCCAATTAAAGCTCAACCCAACCAAGTGTACTTTTGGAGTTAGGTCAGGGAAACTGCTGGGTTTCGTGGTCAGTGAGAAAGGGATCGAAGTGGACTCAGATAAAGTCAAAGCCATACAAGATTTGCCCCCACCACACACTCAAAAAGAAGTCTGAGGTTTTCTTGGAAGATTAAATTACATTGCTCGGTTCATTTCACAGTTAACCGAGAAATGCGATCCTATATTCCGTCTTCTTAAGAAACACAACCAAGGGGTATGGGACGAAGAATGCCAAAGAGCTTTCGACAAAGTCAAACAATACTTGTCAACGGCTCCAGTGCTGTCTCCGCCAAATCCAGATAGACCATTGATACTGTATCTATCGGTGTTCGATAATTTCATGGGATGTGTACTTGGTCAACATGATGAGTCAGGGAAGAAAGAAAAGGCGATATACTACCTCAGCAAGAAGTTCACCGAATGTGAAATGAGATATTTCGATTGAAAAATTATGTTGCGCTTTTGATCGGGCAACCCGGAGGCTAAGGCGGTACATGTTATACCATACGACTGGCTAATTTCAAAGCTTGACCCGTTAAAATATATGATGGAGTCAAGCGCTCGAGCGGTAGAATGGCAAGGTGGCGATTTTGCTATCTGAATTTGACATAGTCTACGTCAATCAAAAGGCCATAAAAGGGAGTGCGATAGCAGAATTTCTGGCTAGCAGAGCCTCAGAAGATTACGAGCCTTTGAGCTTTGAATTCCCCAATGAAGAGTTGATGTATGTGGCAAATACTGAAGAAATACCATGGAAGTTGAATTTTGATGGAGCATCTAATGCTGTGGGAAATGGAATTGGGGCAATCTTGGTGTCTCCTAGTGGTGATCATCATCCGTTCACATGTAGATTAGATTTCGATTGCACGAATAACATGGCGAATCTGAAGCTTGTATCATGGGAATTCGGGCGGCCATGGAGCGGAAGATCGAGTGTTAGAAGTGTACGGAGATTCTGCACTAGTGGTTTATCAACTCAAAGGTGAATGGGAAACCCGAGACCCTAAACTAATCGAATACCGAAAGATAGTTTTGGGATTGATTGAGGAGTTTGACGACATCACTTTTAGTTATCTCCCACGTGATGAAAATCAGATGGCAGATGCCTTGGCAACTCTCGCTTCTATGATCAAGGTAAAGCAAGCCGCGGAGGATATGAGACCCATCCGGATGAGTATTCTCAAAGTCCCCGCCTCTTTGTTGTAATCTAGAAAATGAGGAAAAGATGATTACCCTTGGTATCGTAATGTCTTTGCGATATATAAAAACCACGAATACCCGGAGCATGCAACGGAGAATGAGAAAAGGACGCTCGGAAGATTGGCCTCGACTATGTCTTAGATGGGGACATCCTGCATAAAAAAGAAAAGATCAAGTGTTACTTAGATGTGTGGATGCTATTGAGGCTAAGCAGATCTTGGAGGAAGTCCATGAGGGTATTTGTGGAACGCACGCTAATGGTTTTACAATGGCTAGACAGATCATGAGGTTCGGGTATTATTGGTCTACCATGGAAGAAGATTGCATCAAATATGCCAAGAAATGCCATAAATGTCGATTTACGGAGATAAGATTCATGTACCCCGTCACCTTTACACGTGATGACATCCCCATGGCCCTTTTCCATGTGGGGCATGGATGTTATTGGACCAATCTCACCAGAAGGCTTCCAACGGGCATAGATTCATCTTCGTGGTCATTGATTACTTCACCAAGTGGGTAGAGGTTTGCGTCGTATGCCAATGTCACAAAATCAAGAGCGAAGAAATTCCTAAAAAGGAGATCATATGTCATTATGGAATGCCGAAAGGATTATATCGACAACGCATTGAACCCGAACAACAACACTATAGCGGATGTTTGCGACCAATTCGGTATCAAACACCACAACTCGTCTCCCTACCGCCCAAAAATGAAGCAGTGCGATTGGAAGCGACCAATAAAAATATCAAGAAGATAATAGGGAAGATGACCGAGACTTATAAGGATTGGTATGAGAAACTACCATTCGCACTTCACGCCACCGAACGCGTCGGTCGGACCTCTCTTTGGGCAACACCTTTCTCGTTAGTTTATGGGATGGAAGCAGTCCTACCTATCGAAGTGGAAATACCTTCTCTTCGGGTTTTGTCGGAAATAAAACTGGATGAAGCCGAATGGATCCAGGCTCGATACGATCAGCTGAACTTAATCGAAGAAAAGAGGCTAAGGGCTATCCGTCATGGTCAGATGTACCAAAAACGAATGATGCGAGCTTATGATAAAAAGATTCGCCCAAGAGAGTTTAAAGAAGGAGATCTTGTGCTAAAAAAGATCCTTCCCATACAAAAGGACTTCAGGGGAAAATGGATGCCGAACTGAGAGGGACCATATGTGGTAAAAGAAGCTTTCTCTGGAGGGGCATTAATTCTGGTTGAAATGGATGGAAAAGTCTTGCCTAATCCAGTAAACTCAGATTCAGTCAAGAAATACTACGCTTAGATACCAAGGTGAAAACTCGCAAAGGGCGCTTTGGGTCAAAAAAAAAAAAGGAAAAAAGGGGGGCGCGGATTCAAATGACCTTACGGCACTGAAGGTGTGAGAAGCAAAGTTGGGGGCATCAGCAAAATCCTTTGAGTCATCTAAACACATGCTAAAGCTCAAAATAGCCTTCATGAAGTTTGTATGTAGAAGCCTAATCAACGATATCAGGGTGCTTGACCTTTGTTATCTTTGACATTTTTCTTCGAGACCTGTTCTCTGACAGTTTTTCTTGTATTCTCGGACAATTAATTCGACTTTCTTTCGAAATCAATTTATTGCCACATGTTGCATTTAAATAATGAGCGATGAACTAATAACTTCACAAAAGAAGTTCCATATATTACTTTGGAAATTTCTCGAATAAACAGAAACCAAAATAGGACGGTTGTTCAAAATCCCCAAGCACGTGACAGATTGAATTCTTTGAGCGGATCAAAGCAATTGTGATTAAAACATATCTTTGGGATCATTTAGGGGATGATTTGTTATACGACTTACAGCTCGCGAGCCCCAAAATTACCATAAGGGCCAAGTGTTCAAGAAAATGATACGTCGAGATAAATAAGCGATAATGCCTTAGAAATCAAACTCATAACATGTTTGCATCATAGCATGTCTAAATAGGAGCATCTGACTCACATTGATCATGACATCCTAATCATTAAGCATAAGCGTGCACCCATTCTACAGGTCACGTGTAGTAATAAGATTGAAGACAGCAAATCTGGCATTCCTGAGCTTTGCAGGAAGCAGATTGGAGACAGAAGATCTAGCATTCCTGAGCTTTGTAGGAAGCAGATTGAAGATAGCAAATCTGGCACTCCTGAGCTTTGCAGGAGGCAGATTGAAGATAGAAGATCTGGCATTCTTGAACTTTGCAGGAGGCAGATTGAAGACAGCAAATCTGACATTCCTGAGCTTTGCGAGGAAGCAGATTGAAAACAAACCTGGCATTCCTGAGCTTTGCAGGAAGCAGAAGAACTGGCATTCCTGAGCTTTGCAGGAAGCAGATTGAAGATAGAAGATCTGGCATTCCTGAGCTTTACAGGAAGCAGATTGAAGACAAAAAATCTGGCATTCCTGAGCTTTGCAGGAAGCAGATTGAAGACAAGAGATTTGGCATTCCTGAGCTTTGCAGGAAGCAAATCGAAGACAGCGAGTCGGGCATTCTTGAGCTTTGCAGGAAGCAGATTGCTTTTCAAAGTTGCGGTGAAGAGAATTAAAGCAACAAGAGGCAGTAGGCTAGAATAAAGCCATATGAAGAATAAGGGCACCAAAAAACCCCGACTCAGTGGGTCCCGACAAATTTGGGCCTTCTTTATGTCTTCGCTCTATTCTCGTTACACGATAATGAGCAAAGAGGGGCAGCTGTAATGCCCAAATTTCGTCCGGGCCTAAAACCCAAACCAAGAAAAACAAGGCCCAGTGGCCCAAAATTTTAGGGTTTTCGGGAGAACCTAGTACCCTCTCCCCTGGTGCGCCGCAAGCCTCTGGCCTCCACTACCGCCGAATGCCCTGTTGTCTGCGACCATCACACTCCACCAGCCCCAAAACCTGCAAAAAAAAACAAAGCAACGACAGCCTTTGCAATAATAAAAAATAGATTTATTGTATTTTATTTTCGATGGATCGGTTATAAAAGCCGAAGACAAATCTGTAAGAAGGATCCTTTTTTTCAAGGAATCGAAAATAAAAAAAAGGCAGGTTCAAAAACACAAAATAACGGCAGAACAAAAATTTCGAAGGTATTTTTTTATTTTTATTTTTTTTCCTTTCTTTCGTTTGCAAATATATACAGACATAAATATTCAAAGGATAAAAAAAAGGGGAGAAAATTACCTTTTCCGTGTCGGCGGCGGTATCGGCGGCGGTATCGGCTGCGGTATCGGCTGCGACGGTCGCCGGAAATCTCCCACCCCATTCCTGCAGAGAAGAATAAAAAAGAGATGATGAGAGTGGAGAGGAAGGGAGGATTTGTTTGTCTTTGTGTTTGAATGAAAATGTAGGGTTAAAATCATTAAATTTGGGGTTATTTTAATGTTCAATGAAACTACGTCGTTTAGCCTAAGGGAAGCTGTGCATATCCCTTAAAATGGATAATTGCGCGCTTGGTCCCTCTTTTTTGCAGAGTTACTGTATTAGGTCCTATCCCATATTTCTTGTTTTTTCGCGAGTTGGCCCTGTCATTTTATTTCATTTTTGATTTAGTCCGCGCGCTTGCCGGTTGAAAGCAGCTGCTGCATCGGCGAGGTTTATTACCCATTTTAGTCCCCAGGGTTTTTAACGTATTACAATAAAACCTCTCCCCCTTTCTTTTTCTTATTTATTCCAAATTAGTCTCCATACTTTATTTTAAGCCCAATTTACTTCCCTTTTTGGTTATTCTGTTATTTTACTAATGTATTGTCCTATTATCACCACTTTCACTATTATTTCTAATGTTTATTACTATTTTCTATTGTTGCTATTATTTTGTTTATGCACTTATTTTTGTTTTTTTTATTGTTGCTTACCTCTTTTATTGTTATACTTTTATTTTCGTCAGCTTACTATTTATCTACTTGCATATTACCTCTTTATATTATATATATGTTTTACATGCACGCATTATCGATATTTTATCATTATTATTATTATTACTATTATTATTATTATCCTATTATTATTATGTTATTATTATATGTTTAGTATTATCACTATATTTATATTATTCTTATATCGCACATATTTCGCGCCATACTACTACTATTATTATTATTATTATTAGTTACTATTAGTAATATTATTAGCTGTATATATATATATATTTACTATTATTATTATTACTACCTTTATTATTATTTTTATTATTTGTTTACTTTATCTTTGTATGTTACTACTTCTATTATTATTATTATACTATCATTTATATATATATACTTATTATTGTTATTATTATTATTATCATTCTTATTATTACTACATTTATATTATTATCTCACATATATTTTGTATTATCATTATTACTATGTTATTATTTTAGTATTTTGCCATTACTATTACTATATTACTATATTGTATATATTTTGTATCGCTTCCATTTTTTCATTATCACTATATTTACTATTATTATTATCGATGATATTCATATTATGATATTTATTGTCCTCATCGTTACTAACTCTATCATTTTGACATCGCTCTGTTTTTTTTTATCTCTCACTTTATTTTTTTTTAACCTTTGTATTTTATGTCTTTGTTTTTGTTCCGATATTTTTATGATTATTTTTATTCGTGTCATTTATGAAAATCGACCGTTTTGAGATAGTCTTGGATTCAAGAATTTAAAATATCGTGTCCTAAAGTATTGGATGTGATATTTTATTCTTTTGGAACAAGAAGATCTTGATTTTTTTTTTATTATTCAAAAAAACTACGGGATAATCTCCGATCCGAAGATTTAAATTATCGTGTCCTAAAGTATTGGATGTGATATTTTAGTCTTTTAAAACGAGAAAATCTCGATTTGCAATTCCGGAAAACTATGAGATGATCTTAGGATCGAAGATTTAAACTATCGTGTCCTAAAGTATTGGGTGTGACACTTTATTTCTTCGAAATGAGAAAATCTCGACTTAGTTCAAGAAAAACACGAATATTTTCAAAAGGGGTCAGATCTTTAAAATTCCTTCAAAATTTTCAAACTTTCGACATAAGGACATTAATTGATCAATTTGGTACCAATTTTGGGCGTGACGAGGGTGCTAATCCTTCCTCGCACGTAACCGACTCCCGAGCCTACTTTCTCGAAACTCGTAGACTAAAATGTTTTATAGGTGGCCCGATCGCACCTAATAAAAGGTCGGTGGCGACTCCCGTTTTTATTTTTAAAACCCAAGTCCGATTCCCGCCTTTTCAAAAAAGGGATGGTTTCGACAAATTCAACATTAATAAAAATAGGAAAAAACTACAGGTTTGAATTCCATTTAGTATATTTTTCTAAATTTTATATAATTTAAAATAATAAAAGTATCTTTATAATAATTTTTGTTATTTTATAAAAAGAATTTTTTTTGGTAACAGTTGGGTGCGGTTGATCGCTAACACTAACTCAATCAAAACTTTAAATATTATATATATTAGTTTCTATACCCATGCAATGCACAGATTAATCCATGTGTATTAATTAAAATATGTTATATTTTTTACTTAAAATATGAAGTAATTATTTAAACTTAATTTAATATTAAAATTAAAAAAAACCATCATCACCATTTGAATATTAATATTATTTTTATTTTAATTTAAATAATAATATTAATAAAATTTATAAGTTAAAATAATTTATTTTAATGTTAAAATTGTTAAAATTTATTCTTTTATAACTTTATATTTATCTTTGCTCTACTTTAATCTATGGATATTGTAAATAAATCTTATTATATTTTAGAAATATTAATTTAATTTGATAAATATCATTAACATGTGCCTTTTTTAAAATTATATTTTAAACTTAGTAAATTATATTCAGTAATTTTAATATTATAATATTAGAAGTTAATTCAATTAAGTAAAATTTTAAAATAAAAAGATAATTATTTAAAATCAATTTTATATTTAACATACAAAGAAAATAAATTTAAACAAATACCATGAATACTTTAAAAGAATAAAAGGCCATCAAATTGTAATGTGAAATGACTATTTTATTTTCCTTTTTATATAAAACTTTGTAATATATATATATATATATCAACTTTCACATTTCATTCTCCATTTATATAAATTGTTTAAAATATTGTTTATGATTTTACACATTTAATATTTAATTATTTTTAATTATTACATTTTAATTGCAATAATTAAAGTAAAATAAAATTTCTTACTTGAATTATTGAAAATAAAATATACTAATTTATTAATTCAAATATTATAATAAAAAATGTTAAATAATAATTAAAGTATATTAATTTATTTAACTTATTATGTTGTTTTATTTTATGTAATTAATGCAAAGTAACAATAGTTTTAATAATAACTAAGTTGGTTTATATATATATAAACATATTTTATACTTGATATATAATCAATATGGGATTAGGCTTTCTATTTTTCTCAACATATTTCACAAGTGGCTTACTTTGAGCATCAATTTCTCATTCATCACTCAACTATTTCTAGCATATGATATACCGTTGTAAAAGTCTTATGGGGTAGAATATAAAACCATAATTTTATGATTCAAATCTTCACCTGTACTAATTGAGAATATGCTTCAAAGCTTCCAAAAATCTATTTTTTTTCAACAAAATTTACATGCATGAAAAGTATAAATATCTTAATAAATTTAAAAATTAAATTATTAAAATATTAATCATAAAAAAAAATATAAACCCACTAAATTTTTTATCAATGTGAAAGAATCCGTGTCGTATATATATACACACGATAACACAAAATAATTGACCCCATTACCCTATATCCTAATTTATCTCTTGGCTTACTTGTCATCAATTGGAATGGGGAGATCCTTTGGGAGAAATTTCATTGATGGTTATAGATGTAGATGTGAGGGGTAGGCTTACCAATCGTTTTCTGCCCCACTAACTTCATTAATATGTTGATGAGTCAGGTCTCAAAATTGATTATCAACCCATAAAATAAAACAATACGAAATAAAGTAACACATTTCTTGAAATAATTTTCGTTACATTAATCATAATTATTTTAATTTTACAAATGAATTTTTTTTTAAAAATCACACATCTGATTTTTTAATTATTTTTTGAAGTTATGAATAGGAAGTAAGCACATGACATGTACTAGAAAAGAAAACAGTGACAATATTTCTAGCCCTTCATGCTAATTTTGAGGGTTTTTAGAATATTTAACGTATTTAATTTTTTAATTAATTTTTAAATAATGTATGTTTGATTATTGTAATTAATTTTTAATTTATTATTTTAATTTTTAAATATAATTAAAGTATATTAATTTATTTAACAATTCAAATATAATATAAAAAAATTCTAAATATCATATTAAAAAATTGATATTTTGTAGATCAATTAATGTTTTTAATAATATTAAAAATTTTCAAATCATAATTTAATCATTTGTACTATTTTCAACATAAAATATAATTTTTACTTCATTTAATCATTATTTAAAATAATAACTAATAAAAATTAATAAAATATATTAATATTTGATAATTCAAATATAGTACTAATAAAAAATTCAAATTATTAAAACATTTGTACAAACAATAAAAAATTAATATATTGTAAAATAAACTCTTCGATGTTCAATTTTTTTTATTCTTTTTCTTAATAATTAATAAACTAACTATCATAATTTTTAAATAATATATATAAGTAATACATAGCAAAAAATAATATCAAGTAAAATTTTAAATTGATTGTAATTTTAATTTTTTTTACTATTAATTAAGTGATAATTAAGATACTCAAAGTTTTATTCAAGTAATAATTCTATTTTACATCAATAAACTCAATTTTAAAAAATAAAATAAAATCAACACAAGTTTATTATGTCAAATTTTGCACTAATAATTATAAAGTAAATTATCATTATCATTATAATTATCATTTTTTTTCTATATTTTATGCTTAGAGTTCTATCCCTATAATAATTCTATCTCAAAATTAGCACAACTTCTTTAACTAATAATTCTAAGTTAATTTATATTTATTTTTAAAGTTAATTTAGTAATATGATAGAAAATAAAACATATTCTTATTAGTTTTAAAAAAGTTTTAAACTCCTGCTTATATATATTAAATATTAAAGATTATAAATTATATGGATAATGTAACACCCCAAACCCGACCTAGAAGTTATGACCAAATCTGGAGAAAAGTACATTGAAAACTATTTGTTCGTTTATAGAAAACACTTACTAAATTACTTAATTTGCAATGGAAAATCTTTTCGGAGTTTTAATTTTGAATACCAAAATCCATTTTGTCAACTTGAGTAATTTTGCAGTTTCATGTTTGAAAATATTAGTTGTCGACGAATTAATAAAAACCCAAAACAAGTTAAAAAACATATTACAAATTTTAGACCCAAATGTTCAAAAAAAAAAAAAAAAAACAGAAATCACCAAATTTACATTAAGGGTGAAAATAATCCAAGCTCCCACACGCCGTCCGGTTCTAAGTTGGAGGATTTCCTAGAAGTTGCAAACAAAACAAAATAGGTGAGCTATAAAGCTTAGTGTATAACTAAACTCAACTAGAGATTATACCAAACACAATATACCAATCAGAGTATCACAAAGAACTTCATAATGATCACTTAAGCAGAACGAAGAATGGATGGCAAGAGAAATCACTTAAGCAGAACGAAGAATGGATGGCAAGAGAATTTCATAATAATCACATACACAGAACGAAGAATGCATGACTATGCCAATGCAATATTTTTTAAAAAATCAAAATGCAGATTTTTTAAAAAAACATCCTACCCAACTCCGCTACGTACCAGAATAGAGTTCCCCAGAACTCATCCAACCAAATCACACCAATAGATATTTGTGGAAAGTGCCACCAGAATTGCAGTTAGAACTGTCAGATTAGGTATATCTGGTCAAGCCACTATGTTGTAGACAAGCTGCTAGAAAGAATCGTGGATAAACCACCAGATAGTGCAGATAATTAAACTGTTACAAACTTCCTCCTTTCATATCATCCCAAACCCCATGTAATGTGTCATGGCATGCATATACAGAATCAGAATGATAAGCATGTAGAACATGCCATCGTACAATAATAGAAACAGAAGGCTTGAGAATCCACACTTTACAGAATAGATTTGTAAAATCTCAAATAATCATATCAGATTTTCCATGAAGTCATATGCATGATTATATATCAGAATCAATATCAAACAAATCAACATATTTAGATATCAAACGTTCTCATTCAACAAAGTATCACAACAACACACCATCAAAATTAATAAAACACAGATCAGACCTGAATAAATCACATACCTTAAACATATCCCAAACAACAATGCATTATACGCTAACAGGTCATACTTACTTAGCCTATATCATATCAGACATACGTACAGATAATAAATTATACCCTAACAGATAATTAGATATCAAGATTTATAGCTTAATCCGGAACATATAGACCCTATGGAAGGCCTACGTTCACTTCGAATGACGTTTACGGCCCTAGAGAAAAATTCTGATTTTTGGCCCACACGTCCATGTGGATACACACGCCCTACATGGCTGGCCTGTGTGGCCTGCACAGCTTGGACACACACCCGTGCCTCTGACCCGTATGACTCAAATTCTAAACTAGTATGTTATACGGCCTGGACACACGTTCGTGTCTCTAGCCCGTGTGACTTAAATTCCAAAATAGTAAGTTACACGGCCTGGACACACGCCCGTGTCTCTAACTTATGTGAATCAAATTCCAAAATAGTGAGTTACATAGCCTGCCACACAGCCGTGTAGAATCTGTAACGCCCCAATTAATTTATTTCTGCTTTTGTAAAATCTGACACAATTGTGTATCTGCTTCAGTGATTAAGTGTTCTGGGTGTGTGTATGAGGTCTTGGGTTCAAGTATTATATTTGCTAAATTTCTTCATTTTTAGATCCAAGCCTTATCATTGTTCAGTGGGCTTATATTAAATTTTCTGTTAGTCTATATTAGAATGAGCCTGCTGATTCAAGTGGTAAAGAGTTAGTGTGCTGGAGGTCCTGTATTCGAATCCTTGCGCGAGCATGGGTATTATTTTTGCTCGGCTTTGTAATAGAGTTTCAGTTTTATTAGATTTCTAAGTAGTGGGTGGTTAGGATGTGAATTAGTGAGGAGTTATCAGAATATTTTATGGGGATTTTATTTTTTTATTTTTTATATTTTTAAAAAAATTATTATTTCTCTCTCATCCAGATAATTCATGACGTCAATTTCTCTTATCCCTTTTGCCAAAAATCTACCTCTTCCTCTCCTTCTTTTTGATTTCTTTTTCAATTCATCTCCTTTTGTGCAACGTTTGATTTCACTCGTTCGGTGAAAGACAAGTTTCAACTGGGCTCGTTCGAGGTTTCTACTCGTTATCGGTTCTGAAAGGCTCTGGTGTGATTCTGTATCAAATCGAAACCAGGTGTGTACCCGAAATGCAGAAAATGAGGCTTTGAAAAAAAGCCAAAAAATTACACTGTCGATGCCACAAGAGCGTGTGGTCACCCGTGTGGAGGGCCATGTGCGAGACACGGCCATGTGACCGACATAGACATGGACGCACATGGCCATGTGGTGGCTTGAGTGTGGCCGTGTAGGCCACACGGGTATGGCCAAGTTGGGTGTGTGGGCCACACGAGCGTGTGGCCCACATGGGTGTATGGACTTTGGGCTAGGCTGTGTGGTCCACACGGGCAAAGGCCAACCGGGCGTGTACACCATACAGGCTTATGGGCCACATGGGCATGTGGGCCCATAATTCTGAAATTTTCCCTATGGTGCACGGGTCGCTCCGATCAATTGTGGGCCTACTGTATCTGATTTAGGGTGGGATTTGTATTCGAGGAGGAAGTATTCTGATTGACGTTTATCACCTATACTCGAACAGCATGGCTGCATATATTCTGATACGTGTCTTAATGACTCAAGTTGGTGTATAGGGATGGGTGGGTGTTTTTAACCCCACATGGTGTGATGGGATGATCGGATATGGTGTGTAGATGATGGGGATAGGATTTATGCATGTCTGCTTGGATCGATTTCGAATCAAATCAGATTCGCTTCGATTGTGTTTATAAAACTGTATGTTTGCTTGCTTAATTCTGTTGAGTTATAAACTGAGTTTACGTAAAATCACTTATGTTTGTTTGTTTTTTCAGGTAATCCATAGACTTAGGCGTATCGATGCGACAGAGTCCCACGGCGACCACAAGTTCGTGAATTGACTTTAAATAATAGATTTATTTAATTTCAGATTATTTCTGGGAGTTTTGTAATTGTTGGGCTCTCTGGACTGTTTAAATTTTTACTTGGTTTTGGTTATGTTTTAACTTTTATAGCGTCGTTTGACTAAAATTACAGGTTATGAAATCAAAGGTTTTTTCGAAAGTACGAACTGAATTTTTCAAAATATAACGGTTTTAAGACCTCCGCTGCAAATATTGTTTTGTTAAATAAATTAATTAAATAATGTTATTAGTAATAGTTATAAAACTTGAATGATTTATCAAACACTATTTCCAAAACTCAATCCTTGTGAGATCTCTAGATTCAACCATAACATCTAGGCCGAGTTTTGGGTGTTACATTTAGTAGTATTAGAGCCAGGTTGCAAAACTCAACTGTGAATTTTGGGTTCTAAAAATTTTGTTTTAAAAAGAATTGGTGTTCAAATATCCTAAATAATTTGGAAAAAGTAGTATGTGGTACACCGAGTCTCCGGCACCGATTCTGTAAGTATTTTTGAAACTTAGTTAGAACTGCTCTGGAACACTGTACATAGTATCTTCTTAAACTGTACTGAGTTAGCTAGAGACGGAAATATCTGGAAACAATTCTGAACTTCTGATAATTTATACATACAACATATGTTAATAAATACTAAAACTGATGCATAAAACTTTTAATGAAGATTAAAACTCAAATTTATGATGAACGCTCGTGGAACTCTCAAACGTGGTATTAGATGCCATGGTAGAGGCCGTAGGGGGCTCGAGCTGAGTCTTCCTCTCTGGGCAGTGTGCCAAACTTAGATACGAATGAGACACCAGTATCGCATTTATTGAGACTGGGTCTCAGAGTTGCTCGGCTGGGGACGATGCACTGTCCCAAGCCATGCTGAGGATCTTGGAGAGGATCGCTGGACCCTATTCTGGACCTGGGGACCGAGGTTCAGTAACTGAACGACTCAGGTTTAATGGTGCTGAGTTGTTTAAGGGCGTCACTGGAGTCGCCCCTAATGTGGCCGAATATTGGTTGGAGGCCATCGAGAGGATCATGAATGATCTAAAATGTACTCCTGAGCAGAAACTGAAGAGTACAGTTTTCTTACTTCCCGATGAGGCTTATCAGTGGTGGTTGACAGTTGAGAAGGGTACCTAGTCTGATCGTCTGTGTTGGGATTTCTTTAAGACTACCTTTCAAAGTAAGTTTGTGGGAGATAGTTATGTGGATACTCGTAGGCCTGAGTTCATGAATCTCATACAATGCGATAGATCTGTGGCCAAGCATGAGGCCGAGGCATGGTAGCAACTGAGTATGAGAGGTGCGTTCGATTTGAGGATGGCTTAAGGGATAATTTGAGGGTACTGATAACTTCACAAAGGGAGCGAGAGTTTGCGATTCTAATGGATAAGGCGAAGATTACCGAGGATGTTAAGAGCGTGGAGCACCAGAATAGGGATTGAGAGAGGGGTAAGAACAAGAGGGATTCAGAGCCCTCGAGTTCGGTACAAAGGCCTAAGAAAAAGTTCAGATTTGATGGGTCAGTTAAAGTAGGGGTCCCTGTTGCTTCTACTAGGTTACAGCCATGCAGTGATTGTGGTAGGCTCCATCCGGACGAGTGTTGAAGGAGGATAGGGGCTTGTCTAAGGTGTGGGTCTCTGAAGCACCGTATTAGAGAGTGTCTATAGAGGGCTGATCAAATTCAAGCTTCGGCACCGGGTTCTGTGCAGCCTCAGAGGGTAGTTTAGTAGCCACCTAGAGGCTGTAGACAAGCTAGAGGTGGTAATCGTATGGGTCGTAGGCAGAGAGCACCGGGAAGATGTGCTGGTCAGATTGAGGCGAGACAACTTGCACTGGTTTATGTTGCACGACGTCGAGAGGATAAAGATGCTCCTGATGTCATTATTGGTATGTTCTTTATATTTTATGTACCTTATACTGCTCTGATAGACATAGGTTCTACACACTCTTACGTAGCTAGTACTGTATCTAAAACTCTAGGGATTTCTGCTGAGAGCACTTCTAATGAGGTTACTGTACTGAGCCCGTTGGGGTAGTCTGTTCGGGTTAGTAAATTTTATAGGGATGTTCCACTAATGGTACAAGGGGATGTGTTTCTGGAAAATCTGATGGAGCTTCTATTTGGGGAGTTCAATCTAAACTTGGGTATGAACTGGTTGGTTGAGCACCGGATCAGTTTAGACTGCGCGTCTAAGAGGGTCATTTTGAGGACCAATGATGATTTGGATGTGGTTGTGATTGGTGAGTGTCGAGATTACTTTTCCAATGTGATCTCTACTCTTGTGGCTGAGAAATTGGTTCGGAAAGAGTGTGAGGTGTACTTAGCTTACGTCAGTGTTTCTTATTCTAGGGGTTCTTCTATTGGGGATATCAGAACAGTGAGGGACTTTTCAGATGTCTTCCCTGAGGAGTTATCGGGTTTACCTCTGAATTAGAAAGTCGAATTCAGAATTGAGGTTCTACTGGGTACAACTCTGGTGTCTATTGCTCCGTATCGTATGGCACCGAATGAGCTTAAGGCTCAACTGCAAGAGCTTCTGATCATGGTTTCATCCGTCCTAGTATATCTCTGTGGGGAACACCAATTCTGTTTGTTAAGAAGAAGTATCCACTTTCGAGGATCGATGACTTGTTTGATAAGTTTTAAGGAGCTTTGGTGTTCTCTAAGATAGATATTCGTTCTAGGTATCATCAATTGAGGGTTAAGGAAGCTAATGTTTATAAGACCATATTTAGGACTCGTTATGGACATTACGAGTTCCTAGTTATGCCTTTTGGTCTGATGAATACTCCGACTGCATTCATGGATCTGATGAATCGAGTCTTTCAACCTTGTTTAGATCAATTTGTTGTGGTATTTATCGATGACATTTTGGCTTACTCTAAGAGTGAGGTTGAGCACGATGAGCATCTCAGAGTGGTACTTCAGATTGTTCGTGAAAAATAGCTCTACGCTAAGTTGAGTAAGTGTGAGTTTTGGTTACGAGAGGTATCTTTCTTGGGGCATGTGGTGTCTATTGAAGGGATTCGTGTAAATCCGAGGAAGATTGAGGCTGTAATGGATTGGAAACAACCTAAGAATATGTCTGAGATCTGCAGCTTTCTGGGTTTGGCGGGTTATTATCGACGGTTTGTTGAGGGATTTTCTCTGATTGTAGCTTCCTTAACTAAGCTTTTGCGAAAGGGTGTTCTATTTATCTGGACTGATGCGCAACAGTCGAGCTTCAAAAAGCTCATGTCTGTTCTGACTCATGCTCCTATTCTGATACAACCTGATTCTGGCAAGGAGTTTGTGGTCTATAGTGATGCATCACACGTTGGTTTGGGATGTGTGTTGATACAAGATGGAAAGGTTATGGCTTATGTATCCCGTCAGCTTAAGACACATGAGGGAAACTATCCGATGCATGATCTCGAGTTGACTACGGTGGTCTTTACATTGAAAATTTAGAGGCACTATCTGCACGATAGAGTAACATTCTGGTTAGGCTAATATGGTAGCCAATGCTCTCAGTCGTAGAGCGATGACTGATTTGAGGACGATGCTCGCTCGTCTTATTCTATTCAATGATGGGAGTCTGTTATCATAGTTATAAGTTAAGCCGACTTGGATTGAGTAGATTCGAGATAAGTAGTTGGGTGATGGGTCTCTGGCTTTGCAATTTTGTCAAGTTGAGAGTGGCAGTACTTCAGATTTTGTGTTGAATAATGATACTGTTCTGTGTTTTTAAGAACAGATTTGTGTACCGAATGATACTAATTTAAGACATTCTATTCTAAGAGGGCCGCATAGTAGCCCTTATGCTATGTATCCCAGTGGTAATAAGATGTATCACGATCTCTGTGAGTTGTACTGGTAGCCGGGTTTGAAGCGTAAGGTTACGAATTTTGTGGCTTGATGTCTGACGTGTCAATAGGTTAAGGCTGAGCACCAGTTGCCTTCGGGTTTCTTACAGCCAATTAAGATTCCCTTATGGAAAAGGGAACATGTGACGATGGACTTCATTGGTGGGTTGCCATTGACATCCACTAAGAAGGACTCTATTTGGGTTATCGTGGATCGGTTGATCAAGTTTACTCACTTTATTTCGGTTCGAACGGGCTATACTCTGCAGAAGTTAGCGAAGCTCTACATTTCTGAGATTGTGAGACTGCATGGGGTTTCTGTTTCGATCATTTCTGATAGAGATCCTTGTAACAGCCTGAGTTTGGGTCTAGTAAAACAGTGGTTTTAGGACCACAAATTTGACGAACAAAATTTCATTTTTATTTTATTTTTATGGTCTGCAATTTTATGGAACGGTTTTTTGAAAATTTCGTTCAAAAATTTTTACGTTGGGGCACTCAATTTCTAAATTGCAAAAAGTGCAAAACTTGAATTCTATATGTTAGAGGTGTCCAATTGCTATGAGATTTTAAATTAGAGGTCCTTAAATGGTAATTAAAACATTGGATAAGTTGATGGACAAAAATGGACATGGTTTGGTATGTTTTCAAAATTTTTCATTAAGGGCATTTTGGTAATTTGGTAATTAAATGAATTAAAAAACCAACTTAAAAGTCGATTTTTGTCCATATTCTTCCTCATGGCTGAAACTTGCATGAAGAAGATATAGCTAGGGTTTTCCAAGCTTCCAATCCTGATTGTAAGCCCGTTCTAGCCCTGTTTTTAATAATTTTTACGTTTTTGAAATCCTCGTAACATGATCTATCTATTTCTACCACTAATTTAAGACTAATCAAAGTATAAAATTTTACCCATGATGGATATTTGTGTATTTTGATGTTTGACGGTAGAAAATGTATGTTTATGATTTGTTAAACGACTTTTACTAAGTAATTTTCGGTGAAAATGTCTAAAAGGACTAATTTATAAAAGTTATAAAATGAGTAGTAAAAGTGTGAATAAATAAAAAATGTGGGCTGTTATGTGCATGTATAAGGTTCGGCTAGGTATGGGTAATGAAGAAATTGAATGAAAACCATTTTACGAGCCTAGGGACTAAATTATAAAAATGTCAAACTTTAGGGGCAAAAATGTAATTTTCCATAAAGTGATTTTGGGCTAATTTGAATTGTATAATGATTAAATAAGTTAAATGTGATATTATAGATTAAAAAAAACGATGTTTAGACCTAGAACGGGAGAAAAATGAGTGTTTAACGATTTAGTCCTTTTCATCGCTTTTATGTTGAGGTAAGTTCGTATGTTTAATAAGCATTAAATTATATGTGTATAAATGCTTAATTGATATAATTATGGTAAATGTTATATTAGTGAAATGAAATGTGAATGTTATTGAGTATGATACCACTGAAATGACCGACAGAGATTCGGTATAGCGAAAGTCTCGATTAAACATTAGGAATAGATAGGATATAAATGTCATGACATTAGGGTTACTGAGATTATGTGTAAGACCATATCTGAGACATGGCATCAATATGAAACTTCGTGTAAGACCATAGCTGGGCTACTGGCATCGATACGAGATTACATGTAAGACCATATCTGGGATATGGCATTCGTACGATACTATGTGTACGAAATTCCCGAGTATCCTTTAGTATTTCGAGTGGTTCAACAGGAAATTCAACAGTTATGTTAAAGAAAAGAAAGAGTATGTAAATATTACGAATTGGTACAGGTATGTACGTAAAGTTTATATACATTGACTTCATGAAATTGTGAGTTCATGATTTCCACGATAATGATTTTATGAAATCATTGTGATATTGGTCTATACTTTTGATGTATGAAATGCAAGATAAATTTTATTGATGATTATGTGATTGGCTTTCGAGCCAAATTGAGTTAAGATATAGAATGCTATATTCATGCAAATTGTGATTTGTCAAGATATATGAAAAAAGAAAGATTGGCATAATTGCCAATTAAAATGGTTATGAAAGCATGTGAAGATAAGAGTTTAGGAAATTGAATGTTGTTAAAGTATATGCTTGAAATGTAAATACTCATCATTAATATGCATGTTTATTATGTAGTTTGAAATGATTTGTTAATTGTTGTAATATGTTACAATAGAAAGATTACGATTGTTGGGCTAATGCCAGAATATGTCAAATGATGCTTATAAGTTGATAGAGCAAACATTGTGACGGAATAAAATTATAACCATTAGATTATGGTAGATTATAAAATTTGTGTTCATATTGTTGAACATGATAAATACTTGGTAAAATGTGATTGTGTAAGTTATATTTATGAGACTTAAATGACACTCGTATGGATTTACATTATGTTGATAGTATGATATATGTATGGTTGAGGTTGCTTATTATTTACATATGAACTTACTAAGCTATATACATAGCTTACCCCTTTCCTTTCCCATGTCTTTTAGGGTTATTAAGCTAGCTCAGGTTGGAGTTCGCCGGAGATCCTATCACACTATCAAGCAGTCATTTTAGGTATAAATGAATTCAAGTATTTTAAGTTTATGGTATGTATAGGGACTTAGTCAATTGTTAAATGTGTTATTGTGATTGTCAAAGATTTGTTTTGCTATTTGGCCATGTAAGTTGGCTCATATTAGCTAACATGACTGTAAGCCTAAGTATATCCATATATGTGTCAGTGTCTATGATGATATGATTATGGTATGCCTAATGAATGTGGAATTTGTATGTTTGATTCAGGGCTTAATAAATGTAGTGAATATGTTAAGCAAAGTTGTAAAGTTGATATGTTTTAACCATGAATGTGGAATCTTGCATGAATTGGTGTAGAAAGGTTGAAGTTCTAAGCTCAATAAATGATCGTATAAGAATGACATGTTATTGTTTTTTTGTGGTTGTTTGGTTGCATTTATATGCCTGAATTTGTGCCATGTGATGTTGTGTAGAAGTGTGCAAGTGAGGGTGGCAAAATTGCTTAGTAAATAGCCTTATTTTTGTCCACATGGGTAGACACACGGACGTATATCTAGGCCATGTGTGACACATGGTCTGCCACACGAGCATGTGTTTCGGCCATGTGTCCCCTGTACCTTAATTTTGAAAAATAGGATGTTCAAAATTGAGCACACGGGCAGAGACACGGGCGCGTGTCTCAACCGTGTGTGTTACACGGCCTAGCACACGGGTGTATGGCACAATTGTGTCATAAGTCAGAGAGCACCCCTAAATCGAACATGGTCTGAAGCACGGACATGTCCCAGGGTCACACGGGCATGTCCCTTGAACCACACGAGCGTGTGAGCCTTACTTCTAGCAAAAAAATTCTAAGTTTTATAAAAATTCCCTGAGTGCGCGGTTTAGTCTCGAACCACTTCTAAATTATGTTTTGGGCCTCGTAGGCTCATTTTAGGGATGATATGAATGTGTGTGAAAATTTTTAATTTGGATGGAAATTTATGACTCGGGAACGTATGTTTAATGTGTTTATGTCTGGTAATACCTCGTACCCTATTCTGACGTCGAATATAGGTAAGAGGTGTTACAATTCTTGCTTCACATCTCGGTTCTGAAAGAAGTTGCATAAGGCTCTAGGTTCGAGGTTGGAATTCAGTACTGCGTTTCATCCTCAGACCGACGGTCAATCTAAGAGGGTGATTCAGATACTAGAGGACATGCTTCGGAGTTGCGTGATGGATTTCTGAGGTAGTTGGGATGACTATCTGCTGCTAGCTGAGTTCGCCTACAATAACAACTTTCAGTCTAGCATTCAAATGGCACCTTACGAGGCATTATATGGTCGTAAGTGTCGTACTCCGCTGTGTTGGACTAAGTTGGGTGAACGTCAGGTTTTGGGTCCAGAGTTGGTTTTTGAGACTGAAGATAAGGTTAGATTGATTTGGAATCGTCTAAAGGTAGCTTCTGATAGGCAGAAGTCTTATACGGATCTGAAGAGGCGTGATATTGAGTACTCTGTGAGGGACTTTGTGTTTCTTAAGGTTTCCCCATAGAAGAAAGTTCTGAGATTCGGTCATAAGGGCAACTTGAGCCCTAGGTTCTTTGGGCAGTATCGATTCTTAGGTATGTGGGACCGGTCGTTTATCAATTGGAGTTACCTCCGGAGTTAGACCGTATTCATGATGTCTTTCATGTCTCGATATTGAGGTGGTATCAGTCTGACCCATCTCACATTGTCTTAGTTGAGGAGATCAAGGTTAAGCCAGACTTGACTTTTGAGGAGGAGCAGATTCAAATTTTGGATCGAGATATTAAAGTTCTGAGAAGGAAGTCCATTCCTTTAGTGAAGGTTCTATGGAGGAATCATGGTGCTGAGGAGGCCACGTGAGAACTTGAGGACTCGATGCATCAGCAGTATCCTCATCTGTTTTAATTAGGTAAATTTCGAGGTAGAAATTTCTTTTAGGGGGTAGAGTTGTAACGTTCCAATTAATTTATTTCTGCTTCTGTAAAATATGACATAATTATATATCCGCTTTAGCGGTCAAGTGTTCTGGGTGTGTGTGAGAGGTCTTGGGTTCAAGTCTCATTTTTGCTAAATTTTGTCATTTTTTGGATCCAAGCCTTATCATTATTCAGTGGGCTTATATTAAACTTTCTGTTAGTCCATATCAGAATGAGCCTACTGGTTCGAGTGGTAAGGAGTTAGTGTGCTAGAGGTCTTGTGTCCAAATCCCTACGCGAGCATGAGTATTATTTTTGCTCGACTTTGTGATAGAGTTTCAGTTTCATTAGAATTTTGAGTAGTGGGTGGTTAGGATGTGAATCAGTGAGGAGTTATTAGAATATTTTATAGGGATTTTATTTTTTTTATTTTTTATTTTCAGAAAAGAAAATTGTTTTTCTCTCATCTAGAGAATTTTTGACGTCAGTTGCTCTTCTCCATTATGCCGAAAATCTGCCTCTCCCTCTCTTTCTTCTTTTCGATTTCTTTTTCAATCCGTATCCTTTTGTGCAATGTTTGATTTCGCTTGTTCGGCGAAGGACAAGTTTCGGTTGGGGCTCTTGCGGCGATTAATTGTTTAGGGTTTCTGTTCCTTATCGGTTCTGAAAGGCATGGGTGTGATTTCGCATCAAATTGAAACTAGGTGTGTACTCAAAACGCAGAAAACGAGGCTTTTGAAAAAAGCCAAAAAACTACATTGTTGATGCCACATGGGCGTGTGGTCGCCCGTATGGATGGCCGTATGCGAGACACGACCGTGTGATTGATGTAGACATGGCCGCGTGTAAGACATGATCGTGTGGTGGCTCGAGTGTGGCCGTGTGGGCCACACGGGCATGACCAAGTTAGGTGTGTGGGCCACACGAGTGTGTGGACTTTGCTCCAGGTCGTGTGGGCCGCACGGGTAAAGGCCAATCTGGACGTATACGCCACATGGGCATGTGAGCCCATAATTCTAAAATTTTGCTTAGGGTCACACGGGTCGTTCCAATCGACTGTGGGCCTACTGTAGGGTTGATAAAGGCTATTTAAACCCTATTCTGAATGTTATGATACTCTAATAGACTGATTGAGTAGGATATTAAATGTATGTCTGACTGTACTGCCATATGTATATCTGTTATTTGTTTAAAATCATGTCAAGTATGTTTAATCCGATAATTCTATATCTAACTTTCTGTATCTGATTTGGGGTGGGATTTGTATTCGAGGAGGAAGTATTCTTTCATCGCCTATACTTGGGCAACATGGCTGCATATATTCTGATACGTTTCTTAATGGCACAAATTGGTGAGTAGGGATGGGTGGGTGTTTTTAACCCCACAGGTGTGATGGGATGGTCAGAGATGGTGTGTAGAGGATGGGGGTAGGATTTATGCATGTCTACTTCTGGATCTGATTCTGACTGTGTTTATAAAACTGTATGTTTGCTTGCTTAATTCTGTTGGGTTACACACTGAGTTTACGTAAACTCACTTCTGTTTGTCTGTTTTGTCAGGTAATCCACAGACTTAGGGGGATCGATGCAACGGAGTCCCACGGTGACCACAAGTTCGTGAATTGACTTTAATGGATTTATTTAGTTTTGGATTATTTCTGGAGTTTTGTAATTGTTGGACTCTCTAGACTATTTACATTTTTATTTGGTTTTGGTTATGTTTTAACTTTTATAACGTCGTTTGACTAAAATTACGGGTTATGAAATCAAAGGTTTTCCCAAAAGTACGAACTGGATTTTTCAAAATATAACTGTTTTAAAACCTCTGCTGCAAATATTGTTTTGGTAAATGAATTAATTAAATTACTTTATCAGTAATAGTTATAAAACTTTGTAACACCCCCAAACCCGGCCCACGAGCCTTGACCGGATCTGGTTATGTCACTGCGAAAAATGGTTGAAAATCTTTTTGACTTGTTCAAGATAAAACATTAAAATTTGTCATCTTTTGAAAGCCACATCCATTTTTGTTTTGAGTAAGACTTTGTTATTATAAAATGTCCAACTTAAACTTATATATATATATATATATTTTTGAATAAATAGATTACTAAAATAAAATCATCTTCACATGGTAACTCAGTTTAATCAGGCCATAATATAAACTAACGCCATTATTACAATCCAACAATTAAACAAAATACTTAATATAAAAAAAATGCTTAAAATAATCCAAATATCTTCTTCTGCATGGGCCACCTTGTATCCACTCCAACCCGGTCCAACGTTTACGCATCACCTGAAATGGTTGAGAAAAATTGGGTGAGTCCACAGACTCAGTGCATAATCATAACACATATTTCCACACGTATAGGCTTGGCCCATATCCACACAATCCACGAACCATTCATGCAATCACGCATCACAGCCCACCCTAAGTCCATCCATTACACCAACCCTAGCAGACTCCCTGCTCAAGGCCGTGGCTAATCCACCGATCACAACCGAGTGATCCCACATATCTTACCTTGGCAGACTTGCTGCACAAGGCCGTGGCTGAGCCACCGATCATATCGTGATCCCAACAGTAATCCGTCTACGGTGATGCACTTAGCTATCAACCGCCGAGATGGGCACTAAGCCAACATCTCCCTTGATGATGCACACAGCAACTCATCAAGCGCTAATGTAGCCCGAAGCTAATACTAGACCACGTACATCAATGTGTACTCCCTTCCTTCCTCGATCAAATCCAAATCCCATGCATATATGAAAATGCCTCTTGTCAAATCATCATATAAAATGAGTATACATCTCATATCATTACCACAGCATATATATATAGACATCATAATAACTTAATATCACAACTCACTCACCTGATATCCGATTACCCAAAACATGGTATTCACCACTTTAGCCATTATGATCGGCTACCACACATCACACATATGTATAAACGTTAGCAAGCAAATAACAGAAGAAATAGTGCGATGATTACGCCTTTATTTGATACTGATCGGCTAAATCCCGAAATCACACGTGGCACCTAAAAGTCTGTCGAAATCCTAAAAAAATAACACCACATTAATTCGGCCCTTGTACCAACAAGCATTAGAAAGTGCCTTTGGCTGAATACTACCCTTACCTTGAGTAATCAAATCTAAGAGTCCTCTTTAATGCTCCTCCTTGCTGGCTATACCCAAAAGAAACAAGATTATGGCCTAAAACACCTTCAGCCATCCAATAAAACCGATACCAAACACTTCATTCGGCACCTAAATAAAAAGAAACACAACCAATCAACTAAAGTGGAGATTACCTACCACCTCAAGTTCGAAAGGGCTAAGGGAGTGCAGTTGACGGCCCCAAAGAATCGGCTTTAAGCAAAATAACGAGGGAAGAGCAAGGTTTCAGCTATGAGTATTTTTGGCTTTGGTAAAAATAAGAGAAGAAAAGAAATGTTGATGGCTTAAAGAGGTGTTACGGCAACAAAGATTGGAGAGGGATTTTCGGTTAAGTAACAAGTAAGATTGAAGAAGAAAATGGATGGAGAAGTGGCTTTGAACTTTCGGCCAAGGTGAACAAGTGAAGAAAAAGAGGTGTTTTGGTGTGGGTAGTGTAGGAGAAGAAACGAGTGAAGGTGAAGGAGAAAGGCTAAAATTCGGCACAAGAGAGTTCACCACCCTTTAAATAGCATTCGGCCACCCCCCTAACCTTCATAGCCGAAAAATGCCAATAAAAGAACCCCCCAGCCGTCCAACACCTTTACCTCTCACCCAATCCTTGTTTTACTCCTAGATTCTCTCAACACCAACATTCAAACCAATTCAAAATTATCTAAAATAAAATCCACCTTTTTATCCATTATAACCTCTTCCAAATAAAAATACAAAATAAATTAATAGTTATCCCCCCACTCCAGCCGAATTCCAAATCAAAAACAATTACTTAAGCTTATCCTTATCTTCTAATTTAAACTCCATGTGCCATCCACTGCCTTCCAATTTGCTGCAAAATCAAATTAAAAAAAAACACCCTTTATGCTGGCCAAAGAGCTTCAAACCTGCGACCTCCCTGGAACCATAATCTGTAGCTAACGTCCCAACCAATTTGCCAAAGTGCCATTTGTGATATAATCCACCCAAAACCTCTTTTAACACCTCACTTCCTAGCTCCCTTGTCTCACGCCAAAACCAAAAATAAAACCCATGTGCTTCCCATGTTATTCGAACTTGAGTCCCCTACTAAAACCCTCAAGTGGCGCCCCAAGCCACTCCACCAACCCGACTTTCTTGTCATAAAACCACAACATTTATTTTTAAAGCCTCCCTACTTAAGCCCATCACCCCAAAATAAAAAAAATGCAAACTGCTGCTCCAGCAATTCGAACCTGCGCCCTTCCTCCCCTCCAACTCCTAAGTGACACATGGGAGCCACTTTACCACCTGGACTTTCATGTCCAATACCCTTGCTATTTATTTTTAAGGCATAGCTAGCCCAGTTCTCTAGTTGACGAAAAAAATAAAATCAAAATGCTACCTTTGCAGCTCGAACTCTGGCCCCCATTGCACCTTGAGGCGTCACCTTCCAAAGCTTTAAGTGGCGCCTCCTTGCCACTCTACCAAAGAGATTCTTGTGTCTTAATCTTCCAAATAATTTTCTTAAGACCTCTAAAACCAAGCTCCCCCCCTTTTTTTTTTTTACACTAAAATCTCAAAAATTTCCTAAGGCATTTTTTTACCTTCAGGGGTTCTCCAAACCCCTTAAAACTCGTCCAAGCACACAATAAGCCTATCATTACTTGAGTTATGCACTAAATGCATAACCCTAGAACCCGGATGTTACAAACTTGGATGATTTATCGAGCAACACTGTTTCCAAAACTTAATCCTTGTGACATCACCAGATTTGGCCATAAAGTCTAGGTCGGGTTTGGGGTAGTACAACATCGATAGCCATGGTTTTCGGCTTTCTTCGTTTGTAAAATTTTGAGTTTTTGTTACATACCTGATACGATTTTGACGTAGAAGCAAGAGAGAGGATTCTGGAACTGAAAAACTAGCATTCAAACTCGAAACTATGTCAAAAAACTTAGACACGGAACCCCAAATCTGACTACACACTTACCGATAACTGAGTTGCAATTACGCGGATCTTAAATCGTTAGGGGAAAAGCATTACTCTTGAGAACTTTGCCTAACAAAGACTTACGCAAGTTAGAATCTACTCCAAACGAAAAGAATATAGCTTCGTTCATCAACAACTCAAACACCGAAAAATTGACAAAGAATACTTACACAATCTAGTTGAAGAATTACAACACAACGGAACTTCGAGTAACAAATACAAAAGGATTCAGACAGTAAATTACTAAGGTTAAAGGGAATAAGCCATTTTGAATTGGAGGAAAGCAAAAAGAAAATGTAGAACGGCAAAAACAAGGAAACAAAGTTGGGGAACGTGGGAGGTTTTTGGAAAATAAATAAAAATATAATTTAATTAAAAATAAAACTAATTTATAAAAATATCGCGAAAGTATTTCCTTACTGTTTTCACAGAGAATCAAACACAAGACCGAAAGAGTATACAAAAGCTTAACCATTAGGCTCATCGTTAACATTAATTGACCCAAGATATTATTTATGCTAGACGATCAGGGATAGAGGTTAGGACAAAATAACAAAAATTCCAAAGGAAGGATTTGAACCCAAAACCTCACACACACAAGCACGTCACTTAACAACAAAATCAAATCACTCACATTGCTTAACCACTAAACTAGACTAATTCACTTTGTAAAATTTTTAAAATCTTAACTCAAAATCAATAGGTAACCACTCTTGGTTTCACTAACTCAATTTTTTCTAACTCGGTTTTTGGGATGCTACAGATAAATCTCAAAACTATACATGAATTACGGTTTAATGTGCAATTGTATACATAAACTTTGATTTTGTGCAATTTTATATATGAAAATTTAATTTGATCAAATTCTTGTAAATTATTAACACAATTATTGATATAACATCATTTTATGTTTATATATTACATACAATAATAATTATATTTATCCAATATAAAAATAAATTGATATATTTATTTCTTTAAATGTGCATAATTAAACCAAAATTAAAGTTTGAAGTACACATTTAAACTACAATTAAAATTTCATATATAAAATTAATGTATAATTTTAAAGATTTATCTCTAGTTTATAAAATTGTATAAATATGTTTTAGTATTTTTAAAATATTTAAAGTCATAAAATTGACCAACTTGAAGGGTAAAAATCTAATCACGGGCATCTTACCAATTCCATTCACAGACGTCTCTAATTATATTTGACTTTAAAAACTTCTTAAAATAATCTATTTATATTGAAACAAAAAATTCATTCTTCTCTCCTTTTTTGTTTTAATAGACCAAAAGAATTATAACAATTGCTAATCTAAACCTTATTACTTATATATATTTATGGTCCAAAAATTAATAATTAAAAGAAACAACATAATATATAGAAAATAATTTTTTTAAAAATTATTTTCTATTGGAAATGGGGTCAGCTATGACGGCTAAAAGCCTAACATATTATGGGAGTTCGGTTTGGAAAACAAAACATTTATGAACCCACAAAACTTGAAGCTTAACAAACTATAATTGATTTTTTATACATTAATTTTAAACTTTGAAATGTGTATTTAAAATTTTAATTTTAATTTAATTATATATATTTTAAAAAATAAATTGATGTCTGCAATATAATTATATTGGATAAATATAATTATTTATATATGCAATATATAAATACAAACTAATGTTATATCAATAATTGTGTTAATAATTTACAAGAATTGGATCAAATCAAAATTTCATGTATACAATTGTACATTAAACCATAATTCATGTATAGTTTTAATATTTATCCATTGATATATATATAACTAGTTTTCTTACTCCGTGTTGCAGGAATTTATATATGTAAATTTTTTAAATATAATTGACAATTTTTTCTTATATTATAATTATAATTTATGATTTAATTAAGAGGATTTGAAGCAATAAATTGTTGTAATATGTAGATATTTAGTTAATTATTCAGAATTTTAATATATATTATATATGATATATGATATAATTTTTTTACTCATTAATAATTAAATATTATTAAATTATTTTGCTAGTTCATTATAATTTTTTTGAATGATGTAAAATATAATTTAAATCACATTATTCTATAAAAATATTAAAAATAATAAGGTATATTATTATGAAATATGCAAAATAGATACTTGAATAATATAAAAGAAAAATATAATTATTTTATTTTATAAATAAATTCTTGAATAAGTGACGTAATACTATTTAATAATTTTACACTGTTCTTTTTTTTTTCTTTTTCTTTTTTTATGAATTGTTAGGCAGGGCATCACGGGAAAATTATATTTAAACTTCATATAAACTTTCAAATATATATTTATTGATTTTTTAGAGAAAAATATTTTTATTGATTTTTTTAGGTTTAAGATTTTTAAAATTTTATATATGTTTTTTTATTTTTTAATAGTATTTTTAAAATTTAATAGTATTTATAAGAAATTAATATACGTAGAAATATTTTTTAAAATTAAATGAATAATTAAGTAATATTTTATTTTATTTTAAAAATTTTTTAGTAGTATTTTTTAATTTTAATATTTTTTATAAATTTTAAATTTTTTTAATTTTTTAAACATTGCCGTATTTTATTTTTTAGAATTATGAAATCTTATAAAATTTAAATATTTCATTATGATATTTTTAAACACTATAAAATTTAATAAATTAATGTTTTTAAACTTTACTGATATGGCATACACATGAATTACCACGTGGATGACACATCATCATTTAATTAGTTTTTCTAAAATCTAAAAAATTCAAAGAAATTAAAATTTTAAAAAAATATTTTTTAAATTTTAAAAAATTAATTAAATTCTTACCTGTCATCCATGTGGCAATCCGCATGTATGCCACGTCAGTATAGTTAATAAACATTAATTTTTTCATCCATTTTGAGATGATTTGACAAAAAAATGCAAGTTTAATGGCTAAAAGAGGCGAAAAATTAAATAGAGAACTAAACTAAGTTTTTTTTTTATAAAGTTGGAGGGGCAAAAAAGTCATTATACCTTTTAAAATTTAGGGAGTTTTTAGGATAAATTATTTTTATTTAAAATTGTAATGATATATCTATGATTTGATTTTATTAAAAACAATTTAATGGATAATTAAAAACTAAAAAAATAAATTTGGAAAATGAGAGCATCATTTGTTGGTAATTTCAGTGTACCTTATTATATAAATATATATTATATATAAGATTCCCTTTGTTTTATTATTCTTAAAAATAAATTATTAATCCTTTACTTAAAAAGTGTTGACTTTTATTAATCTCCCTTTCTAAATTTAAGAAAAAAATATAAATATTATTTTTTAATGAAAAACATATTACTTTTTGCTACATAATATTTTGCTAAATATTATGTTTCCCTAAATTTAATGGAAATTTATAATTATGATTTTTTGCTAAATAATTAATAACAATAGTGTTTTCTTATAATTAATTAAAGGCTAATATATTAAAAAATCCCTAAATTACTACATTTTGTTTAAACAAGTCTTTAATTATTGTTGTAGTTAAATAAACTTCTATCCTATGAATTTTATCCACAAAAGCTATTAATTTTTATATTAAAGTAAAATTATTTTGAATTTTAGGCTCTTATATTTATTTCTTATTAATCCAATAAAAATTCTATACACTTCTAACATAAACATAAAATTTAAAAGAGTGATTAAGTTTTATGTATACAAGCATTTTCAAGAAGTTTTAAAATATATTTTAATTTTAATTTTTTTATTTGATAAACTATTCTCATGAAATTTACATCAACATAAGCCGATTGAGTTGTAGCTTTGTTGGCATTGATATTGTTTACAGTGCAAGAGGATGTGGGTTCGAGTGTGCTGAAGCATATTATTCTCTTATTTAAGGGCGAAGCCAGGACAACTTTTTAGGGAGGCGGATGAAATTTTAATTTTTTATAGTTTATATCTTTCTAATTTGTAAAGAACTAAATCGAATTTTTATAATTTTAGGGGGGCCAAAGTGCAATTTTACCTTTACTAATTTAAAATTTTTAAAAAAATTTAAGGGCATAAATAAAAATTTTACCTTTTAAGGGGGCCGGGGCCCATGCCAGCCTCCCTGGCTTCGCCATTGCTCTTATTTAAAGGTTAATGAGGGATTATACGTAGTTATGGGCATTGTATCAAAAAACAAATATTAGAAATCGTAATATTGCACTTATATAAAAGATTTACATCAACATAAAATTCAAACTCTTAATAATAATATAAATATATTCAAATTGTAAACCAAAAAGAAAAAGAAAAAGAGAATATATATTCAATTCCTTGCCAAAATTCAAATTAATAGCTATACATGCCAACCCTTGCTACAAGTCTATTTCATGTAAATAAATTTAAAAATTAATTTAATTTAATTTCCTTGGGTTTAAATTGAATTGAATTTCATTTAAGATATGAGTTAAACGTAAAAGAAAAAATGAATGGTAGGTAGATCCCTTTAAAGAATAATAGTGAATAAGTTGGGTAGATATGGACAAGGCTGAATATATTTACATAACAAAAGTATCCTTAAATCCTTCTTAAAACAAAAACCAATCCCAGTACCAAAATTTTATAACTAACATTAAGTGGTCTTGCCCAACCGGATATGACATGGACAAAGATTATTACTTTGATTAAATTTTCCTAAACATCGCACCCACTCACCAACTTCTAAATTTGAATCAATAATTGAATAAGTCCAACTCACAATTTCTCCAAACACCGATAATATATATTCTGATTGTAGGTAAAAATAAAAGTCTATTTTTAAAAAAAATTATTTTGATTTCTCCTTGTAAGAGTGGAAAAACCACCCAACCCCAATTATATAAAAGAAAGAGTAGGGATTTTTGCCAATTTGGAAGGACAAAGAAATACAAACTATTGATTAACAATGCACGTTTAAGTAGAATTTCAGTTTAAATAGAAAAGATCTTACCTCACTGCTACACACCATAATGGGAATTCTTCTAAATTGCCGATGACTGTGAACACACAACAAAACTTCGCAGATGGAATCTGCCTTTAGTTGTGGATACACAACAAAATAATGCAGGTAAAATCTGCCACTAATTGTGGACGCACAATGTCGAAACCCCTTTTTTGGCGATTGACTTTTTATTTTAAAATGAAAATGGAGTCGCCACCAATCTTTTTTAATTAGTTGTGATCGAATCACCTCAAGGCTTTGTCATTTTAATAAAATGTTAGATTTATTAAAATCATTTTCAATCTACAAAAATCCAGGAAATGGGTTTGGGAGTTGGTTACGTACGAGGAAGGATTAGCACCCTCATAACACTCAAAGTTGGTACCAAATTGATTACTTAATGTCTTAGTGTCGAAAGTTGAAAATTCAAAGAGAAATTAAAATACGATCCCTCTTTGCATGATGTTCTTTTTAATTAAAATCACTTACTTAAATTAAAATTTATGTAAAAGGACTTCTTATTTTGAGGTAACCAAAACGAAAAGGTTGTAACACCCCAAACCCAGCCTAGACGCTATGACCGAATCTGGCGATGTCACATGGAAAGAGTTTTGTAAACTAAGTCGTCACCATAAAACCATTTCAGTTTATTAGCACTCGTTTATTTTTACAACTCAAAACGTTTATTCAACTTTTAAGTTTCTGTGTTTAATATCAGAACATTACTCCATTTGCTTAAAAATCATTTAGAGCGGAAACTTTCGAAAAATTGTGATGTTTTAGCAAAACAATTCTTGATTTAGAAAACTTTGTTTTAGTAAACCGTTGTTTTAAAAGAAGACTTTTAATAAAGCATGCATAAGTCGAGCAGCAAAACCAAACTGACAGTTAAAAGTCTATACAGTCCCCCAAAAAAACAAACTCTCAAGTTAAAAGCCAAAACTTAATTTAAACGATAAATAAAAATAAAACAGTTAAAACGGGTGGTCACCGTCGAATCCTCAGCTGCACCGATCCGCTTAACTCTGTGGATTAACTGTACGGAACAAACAGAAAAAGGGGTGAGTTTACGTAAACTCAGTGTGTAACCCCACAGAATTAAACATGCCCACAGAACACATAATCAATCAAATACAGATTCGAGCCTAAGCCCATTACAAATACAAATGCAAATTAGGGCCTAAGCCTATCTCAGATACAGATACAAATATGCAGATTAGAATCAGAAATCAGATATCCTACCCCCATCCTCTACACACTATCTTCGACCATCCCTACAAACCATGTGGGGTTTAAAACACCCACCCAGCCCTACACACCATGTTGTACCGATGCGGCACATAACAGATATAATACAGCATGCTGCCAGATAATAGACACGAAAATGCCTTTCAGATCACTTCCTCCAATATAACAATCCCACCCCAATAACAATAACAGAAACAGAACATACATACAGTATTACAAATAGTACATGCTTAACATGCATATATAAACAGATAGCAGATATGCATGACATAGACAAGCTCAGAACAGTACATCAGTCTAACGAACACATAGTTTTAGGGTTTAGTAGCCTTTACCGATCCTATGGTAGGTCCACAGTCGATTAAGACAACCTGTACGACCCTACGAAAAATTTCAGTATAATGGGCCCATATGCCTATGTGTCCTGCCCGTGTAGATCACACGACTTGGCCCAGATATCACACGCCTGTGTGGCGCGCCCGTGTAGCCCACACGCCCAGATTGACCTTACCCGTGTAGATCATACGACCTGGCCCAGATATCATACGGTCGTGTCTTGCGCACGGCCTGGCCTTCATTGATCACACAACCGTGTTGTCGCACACGGCCTACTACACATCCGTGTGGCGTCGATAGATTACAATTTCAGCTTTCACCAAATCCCTTTTTTTTTGTGTGTTTCGGGTACACACCTGATTCTATTTTGCAGCAACGCAATCCCAAGACGAATAAATCCTACATTTGCCAACAATTGTTCATATTAGTCGCTTAAAATGTACGATTAAACTGAACCACATCAAGAAAAAAGCAACTCTTAAAACGCCAAAAAATCCTTACCTTAGGACGAGCAACGAAAATTCGCACGATTAAAACGTCGATTGGAAAACCCTAGCACCTTGAACCTCTCCTAAACATAAACGAATCCATTACCCACTAATTCATAAGCCAAAATAAGAGACGCATCTACCAAACTTACCAGCAATGCACAAAGAGTATCGAAATAACAGAATACCGAGTTTTGGCAGCAAAAAGGAAACATAAAAGATAGCGGCAAGAAGGAACAAAAAGAAAAAGAAAAGAAAAGTGACAGAGAGCAGAAAGGACGTCAGTTTTTTTTTTTCTTGGAGGGAAGAGATTTTTGGGAAAAGATGAGTTTCACTTAATTCCCACTACTTCCACAATCTTAACCACCCACATTCTGAATTTTAATTCCATCGAAATGCTAACACAAACCCGAGCAAAAATAAAATCCATGCTCACGCAGGGATTCGAACACAAGACCTTCAGTAAACTAACACTTAACCAAACCACTAAACTAGCAGGCCCATTCTGATTTTGCTTAACAATCAATTAAATATAAGCCCATTGAACAAAGATAAGGCTTAAGTCAGAAAAATAATAAACTTTGCTAAAGGTAAGGCTTGAACCCAAGACTTTTCACACATACCCAGAACACTCAACCACTGAAGCAGATACATAGTTGTGTCAAATTTTACAGAAGCAGAAACAAAAACTTTGGGGCGTTACAAATGTCATGTCCTGTAAGTTAGGGCACGACGTCTCGAATCCTTGAAAATAAGATTGCTCATTATTTAATTATTACCTAAGTCTTATATGTTTTGAATTTTAAAAGGATGCTCGTTTATCTTGGTTCAAGGAGAAAATCATGCCTCGTAAGTTAGGGCACTATTTCTTGAATCCCTAAACAAAGAACATTGCTTTGATTTAAAAAAAAAATTCCTTTTTTATGTATCCGGTAAAATGAATATAACATTTAAGGCGATGTAGATTTGATTTATTTGGGCATAGTATAAAAATGGATAAATAAATTTAAATGTGATTTGTGGCATGGTTGTAGCAAAATAAAATAAAATGGAAGTGTGTAAAAAAATGAAACGATAATGTTAGAAAATAAAAAAAATAAAAATGCCATGCCAGTAAATGGTAATGATATAACTATAATAGTAATAAAACACCAATTCATAATAATAGTGGCAATAATCATGCCATAATTACTACTCTAATATTAATTAAATAATAAAAGAAACAAAAATAATAATAATAATAAGGGCAAAAAATGCACAAATAAAAGGAAATATAAATAATATAAAATTTAAATATAAAAAGGATAAAGAAATAATAAATAAATAAAAACAACAGCTCATAAAATGTTGAAATTAAATAAATAAAGGACTGAATCAGAATTTAAATGAAATTAAAAGCATAAATTGTGAACAAATAAATAAATAAGTAAACAAAGAACTAAAATATGATGCGCGAAAAGGAACAGGGACCAAATAGGAAATTATTCCTAACCCCATTAAACGCATTGTTCCTTTGGCAAATCAATGTTAGGTCGGGGATTAAATAATAATAAAATAAAATAAAGGGGTAAAAATAAACAAAATAAAAATAACATAGGACGAAATTGCAAGAAAGCTTAAAAGCGGAAGTACTAAAAAGAAAATTAGACCCCTTTTAAAACACGCAGATCTTGATGAATTCGGGTCAGGTCACTCCAAAACAAAGTCATTTTGGGGCTTCTGAAGTCAGGCCAAAACGACGTCATATTGAGGCCCTATATAAGCTAAAATTTTCAGAAAAAAATCATTTTACCTGCGTTTTTTTTAAAAAAATAATTCTTTCCCATTTTTTCTCTGAAGTGCGTCCCTAGGTCCAGCCACAGGGCTGTCGTCGCCTCATCGTGGCCACCGGTCATCGACGACGGCGATTGTCACCTTCGGTGGTCGGAGTAAAAAAATTGCCTTTTTTTAGCCTTTTTCACCCCTTTTGTCCCTTTTTAGTCCTGATATAAAGTAAAACACCAGAACCCCAACAATAATTTTTTAAGAAACCTTTCAGTTTCTTTCATCCGATGAAACCCCGGTGATACTATCTTTCATTGGAGACAGTGGCCTCAGCCTCGCACAGCGACAAACAACACGGTGCAGGTGAGAAATACATTTATTTCTATTTCACAAAAAATAAAATATAACTACCTTTTTTTTTAAACTTGTTGATTTTTTTTTTTTACATTTTTCTCTGTATTCAAATTTTTCATGTGTCAACAATACATCCATTGTTATCACTCTTATAGTCATATATTACATAATATTTTCTTTTCTTTGCTCCTGCCATTTCTGCTTTTTGTTTTTGTTTTTTTTCGTTTTTGCATGTCTTTGTGGTGGTCAACGACAATGGGAATCGCACCCTTGCCATTTTAGTGCAACGATGGTAGGGGAGGCAGTCCTCCGGCGTCACATTTGCTGACATGGCTAGGAGCAATGGAACATAGGGGTTCTAGGGTTTTTGGTTTTTCTGAAAACAGTTAGGCTGTGGGCTATTGGGCTTTGGGTTATTGGGTATTAGGTTTAGCAGATAGATTGGGCTATTAGGCTCTTTTTTGGGCCAATCTATTTTGTAAATGGACTTGGACTTTTTATTTTTGGATTTATTTTGTCTGTTTGTCTGGGCCGGATAGAATTGGGCCATTACACACAACATGTTCGCAGATGGAATCTGTCTATGGCTGTAGGTATACAACAAGACCGTCGTAAATGGAATCTACCTATAGCTATGGATGCATAACAAAATAATTGCTGATAAACTGCCAATACTTTCTCCGTTCATAACTTTCCACCCCCTGCAATGCAATATGGTATATTCAAAATAGATCAGTACAATAGCATTTATTATGCTTTTAACAGAACAATACAGTAGGAAATAGTATGCTCATAACAATTTGATTCAGTAGTAATTAATGCTTGCAGCAAATCAACTTAGTAGAAAAATTCTTGTTTTTTATGTTTTCAATTTAATGGTAACATAAAACATACTAAACGTACAATCACAAATATAGATACAATAGACATATGTCTTGTCCACAATTCATGCAAATATATATAAGTATCATATTAATTCAGGCAATCAAATCATGTATTCTAACATAATCTATATTATTAGGGGCTTAACTGAATGAAATAAAACACTAAGAATAGTTCAGACCATTCAGGGACTAAACTGATCAAATCATAAAATTTCTGGGCAAAAACTATAAATCTGGGAAATAGGAGACACATGGCCGTGTGACCGAACCGTGTGGGATGCTATGGATCGTGTGAAGGGGTTACACGACTGTGTGGCTAGGTCGTGTAACAATCTATGGTCATGTGGAATTTGCAAAATCACCCTATAAAGGAGACACAATCGTATGGCAGGCCATGTGGAGAGTCTCAGGTTGTGTGAGATGTGAACTATCCTAGCTTTTAGGAGACCATGGCTGTGTGGTCCACACACCTACATGGTAGATTGTGTAGCCCTATCTTAGGCACAATTTTTTCCCTATTCACTTGTAAGAGAACACACACCTTTCACCGAGAGTCCGAATGATGTTCCTTGCGATCAAATTGGATCCAACGCACCTAAGTAGGTCCTTCAAATGACACATTTGCATGAATTAACATTGGGTACAAAGATTTAACAAGATTAACAAATATTTTGGTAAGATTTGAAAAAGAGCATTTAATCGATAGCAAGATTAGCGTGGATAAAAATTCTACAAAAATTCAAGATTAAACACTGGAATTGATATGTACTTATTGATTCTTTGGCAAAGATTAAGGATGTTATTTGAAAATACAGCTAAGAAGTCAAGAACGAGGTTGATCTAATATGAGAAAGAAAATATTCAATTGTAAAAGATGAAAAATATGATATAAAGGAAGTGAAAGAAAAGAAAAATAGAATAAATAGAAAGATGAAGGGCAAATTCTATTAGGATTTGAAAATGAGCAAATTTAAATTCTAATTAGGAAAAAGAAGATAAAAGCATGGTGGAATTCTAATTCTATTAGAATTATGAGGATGGGTAAGATATGAATTCTAATTAAGAAAGAATTGGGTCAATTTCTAGGGTTTAGAAACCCTAAGGACGTCACATGCAATTTTCTCAATACTCTATCAAAATTTGAAATTTAAAATGGGAAGATCAAACAATATATATTTTGTATTTCCCGAAAGGAATTGGGGGGTTGAACTTGGGTAAGCAAGGGGGAAGTAGGCGTGTTAACCATTAGGCCTAATGCCTATTTCTTGTTTAGTTTTGACACTTAATTGTACAAATTGTTTATTTTCAGAAGACTTGCCAAATTTTCAAAATAAAAGAGAAACGAGGGGGTTTGAACCTAGGTTGTTAAGGAGGATGACGCCATAACCATTGAGCCTTTGCTCATTTCTTTTTTATTTTTTATGCTTAATCATATACATTTATTTCGGGGTGTGACTTTTTTCTAGTTTGTCAAAAATAATAAAATGTAAGTAGGAGACTCAAGTTACATAATATTTATTAGCTTACATATTTACTTAACTTTTTTATTAACTTATTTAAGTTTTTAGTTCTTAGTACATTCCATCTGAGTTTATATATAACAATTAATACTTATAGTCAAGTCTCAGTATTAATATTTTAAATCATTTCACCCTTAGTAAACACTAATAAAATAACTTAGATACACAGAAACCATCAAGCATAATATTCATTTCTTATTTAACATACGACATAAGTAACATTCGTAATTCAATAATTAAGTCATATGTACAGTATAAAACAATTTAATAAAGGAAATAAGTGAAATATTAGAATTGATAAGTAAAACTCATTTAATTTTTAAGGCAAAGTTTAAGGACTAAATCATAATTTTAGTAAAATATTTTAGTAAACCTTTTTGTAAAATCAAGAGTAAAATTATGGAATTATCCAAATAAGACTTAGTCATGCAAATTTTCAAGTCATTTCATAGCATTTTGGGACTCCAATTGCATAGCATAAGAATCAAGACTCAATTGGAAAGATAACAAATCACACCTAACCTATATATGACATATTGACACCTATACATACTATTTTGTGTTTTTATGCCAATTTTTCTATTCTAACATATCGTATATCATACATAGATCATACAAATTATGCTTAGTTGCACTAAAACGTACATTAACACACTTTAACACTCTAATCAGTTAGCTATACTAGCATGTAAACCTAAAGTCACAATTTCATATTACTCAACATGTCCAGTTTGCATCTTATACATTTCTAAGTGCATTATAGGTTCATACCTGACCATTTGATCATTTTAAGTTTGCCTCACTGTTCAGCAAGTCATTCAAGCTTCTATAACAATAATTTACTAAGCACGTACATATCATCGATCATGTAACCAAAACTTTAACAATCATGCGTATTCAAGCTTAAATCCAACCAATCAATCGACTACAAACCCCAATTCTTCTAACAATATTTTTAGGATGTGACAAACTTTATCAAACAAGTAATAGTTTATTATAGCATTACTATTTTTAAATGAAAAATAGGAATACCTTTTTATTTAGTATTTAATTTCTCTATTACTAATAAGTATTGTGTAACACCCTCACCCGACTCGATAATCGAATCTGGGTGTAAAGTGCCACAAATAGATCTATTTGGATTAAATACCAAATTTGAATCTTAATAATTTAAAGACAGACTTTATTAAAAAACAAACATTATCTTATAAAAAAAAAACCTTAATTTTGAAACAAATGTTTACTATCTCCAATCTCAACTCCAAGGAAACCATGTAACTACAATATATTCAACCCCAAGGCGAAGCCTCTAAAGGTACCCCCTCTTATGTGTATGATACTTTACTAACGATGATCCTTAATTTAACACGGTCTTACTTAGTTCCTCCTCAAGGTCCTCAATCACTCTTTAAGTCCTACAGACATAAGCCAAATTTCTGTAAGTTCGAAAGAACTTAGTGAGTTTTTTTTACTATACTACACAAAATAGCCCCAAACTTGTAGGTGTAATAAAAAGAGGAACTAAACACATTTAACTCCCTGATTGTCTTGGGACAATTCCCCTCAATATGGGTTGGCGGTCTTTGATTCATTTCCCGAACTCATCCACAAGTGGATAGGTCACTGGGCGTTTTTCCCCTAGCTGACCCTATAGCCATTCGACAAGTTTTGATAGTTCTTCAGGTGTCTCGCCATAATTGTGGACTCTGTCATTTCCTTATGTACATTTTTTTCTTTATATGTTTTCCTTTCCGGACATACTTCTACTCATAGTTTTTAAATCCTTAATCACATTTTTGGGTAGTCAGTTACCAATATAGATTCCCTTTTCCATCTTTCATAACATTTCCCCCTATGCATATATGCAAATCAATCAGATCTTATAATTTGATCATTCAGTGATCGTTTAACTATTCATCTTGTGCCAGAAACATATCAATGAGCAAAATTTAATATGTACATATAATTATTCACAACTCTAACAATCAGTCCTAAGCCATCATATTCTATTGGCAAACATAATATCACTCATTGATTTATGTTAGCAATCATAATTATGTAAATCATAACAAAAATTCATCCATGTGTTTAGCCGTTCTATTTCTAATATTGGACCTAATTGCATGATCTAGTTCTCTAGATGCATAAAATAAGTAAAGATAAGGCAAAACTGAAATTTTTAAGTTTCAGGGGCCACATGGTCATGTGTCCAGCCTGTGTGCGATGTGAAGGGGTGCAGGTGCAAGTGCCATACGGCCTTGTGTCCAGGCAGTGTGTGAGGCTCTAGGCCTTGCGCGATGGTTCCACACAGTCATGCGCTCAGCCGTGTGCGGGGTTCTAACCTATGTGCGCGTAAAGGGGGAAAGGTGCAAGAGCTACACGACCATGTGTGAAGCACGAATATAAAGGGAAAACAGGGGATATAGCTATGTGAGGGATTGTGTAACCCACATGGGTGGGACATACGCCCGTGTGGTAGACCGTGTGTACCTACGCAATTTCAAATTTTGACCCGATTTTTCATAAAAAGTCACCCACCTTACTTTCCTGAGATCTCAAGTAACCACCCCTCATTCAAGCTCAATCCAATCACCTACAAGGGTCTTTCAATTGACCAAACATGACGATTATTGATGGGTTTTCAAGATTTGAGGGGGTTTTCAACAAAAAACATTAAAGATTCGATAACGAGTTAATTAATATATTGAAGCTCATTGTCGCCTAAAACTGAAAAGTCGTAACTGGCAGGGAAAGAAATACTTATTGATTTTGACAGGAATTTGACGACTAAGCAACGTAAGATCCAATGTTTTTGATGAAGACGAAAGATTAGGGCTTGATTGTAAAGATTCAAGAATTCAAAATAATTTCCAACAACAAGGTTTGAGAATAAGATTGTAACAATGGGTTTTCTTAAGATTATATAAAGGTGAGAGTAGAGGTAGGGTTTTTATTTGCTAAACTAATAAATAGGAATTTTAATTGAATTAGGAAAGGACTTTTAGAGAACTGGGATGAGTTTAAAATGCAATCTATGAGGCTCAATCCTTGGTGCTCTACACTTTTTACCAAGCTTCTATCCACTAAACTAGAATTTTGTTCTTTTTAATTTCTAAAAATCTAACCTTATATATTATTTGGGATGTTACAAGTAATATATGCAAATAACAAGTTGGCATGACATTATACATATAATAATATGTTTGGCACATTTGATTTTGGAAACAACAAAGCTTAACTTAATTAATTTAACATTTATCATGTGATGACTGTAAATTTAAAATCTGAAAAATATAATGATTAAAAATAACCAAATTATAGTATAAATATTAAATCCACAACTTTTACTAAATACAAAAACTAATTTAACCTAAATAATTAATTATAAACAACACCCACTCATAATTTTCATACTCACCCTTTCTAAATATTATTTCAAGCTAAAAGAAAAACTATTCACCTAGTTGAAACTTAATAATTTTTTTTTAAATATCCTAATTTTATTTTAAGGATATATTTTCACTAAAAATAAAAGTGATAAATTTTAGCAATTTTTATCTCCATTAATTAAAAATTCAACCTTAAAATTTCAAACATAAAACATCTATAATATATATAAAAGCACGAGTTTGAGAAAATTTTTGAACTGGCAAGAATATCTTTTATTTTCTATCATATTAGTAAACTCACATTTAAAAATAACTATAATATTTAATTTAAAATTTTTAGTTAAAAAAGTTGAAATAAAATAGAAATTCTGATAATTTTACATTTAAAGATAATTATTAGTTAAAAAACAGTGCTAATTTTTAAAATAAAGTTATAAGTTGCGACAATTGTAATTATAATTTACAATTATTAGTTTAAAAAATTATGCTAATTTTATTGATATAAAATAGAGTTATTATTTAAATAAAAATTTAAATATCTTAATTATCACTTAATTAATATTTAAATTAATTATGTTAATTAGTTATTATTTTGAATTATATATAAAGTAGAATTATATTATATATTGAATATGTTTTAAAAATTATAAATCTGAAAAACTAACACATGAAGAGTGGTTGAGCCTTTCTTCTTTTAATGGTAAATTGCTTCTAATTAGACTATTAGTGGAGCAGACGTGCTCCATCAATTTCTTTTAATATTTTTTTCTTTTTCCAGTTTTTAATTTATAAATTTCATTGTTATTTCTTTATTTATGAATAGCCAAATTCCATTCGAACTTAAAATCAACAAAAATTTGATGTTTGAATTATACTGTCTTTTTTCATTGTGATATTTGATTTTTTTTAGGATATTTGTTTTTTTCTCCGTATTATGAAAAAGATAGGATCGTCCCTTAATTTCGTTTTTTATATTTTCCGTAACGCTATCAAATAATTAAATTGTGAGAGTAGATAAGGTTGTTCGTTTGACAGTAATTAATTGACAAATTGAGGTTGTTCCTTTTTCTCTAACTACGAATTTAAATTCCGGGGTGTAAAATTTTTTTTTGGTGGATTCGACACCTATTAACATTTTTTTTTTGGATAGAATTTTTATTGGTTTGAACTACACAAATGAATATAGTAATTATTAATGATAGATATTATTTTAAATGAATTATTATTCATATGTACCAATTATTAATTCTTTTGTCACACATTTATTTAATTTATTATATATATTATACTAAATTATTTTAATTTCTAATTTTACTTTTTTCTATTTTTCTAATTACTATTATAATTTTATAAATCTCCAATTTACAACAATAAATTATTTTTTATTATTATAGTTTTATAAATTATTGTTCAGTTGTTACTATAAGATAGGTACATATGAAATATTTATTTTATAACTGAAAATAATAATTTTATTTAATATATTAATAACATCATTTTTTATTCACATAAAAAAAATAAGGTTGAAGAATTAAAAGTATAAATCTACAAATTTAAAAAAAAACATTGAATATATATATTTTTAATATAGTACAATTACTTAATTATAATTAAAAGGTCTTACTTTTTTAATATTATATATTAATTATTTTTATAAAAAATATAAAATATAAATATAAATACATGTTTTTTTTAAGAAAATAAATATAATAAGCTAATTATATAATTACTCTTTCGGTAAAGCTGCCACTGGTTTGATCAGTAGAAGAAAGTGGAAGCACTTTTTTTTGGATATTCGCAAATAACTTCAGCCCAAAGCTTGTATCAAATGCCATTTTGGTTAGGCAGTCAACAACTTTATTAAAGTCTCTTGGAGAGTGTTGTATGATCCAACGTCCGATAAGATGAATATGTCCAACAAGGGCAGAGTTCAAACCAGTCACTGAAGGATCCTAAATGGCATTGATCGCCTCCAAGCTATCTGTTTGAATCTTCAAGCCCGCATAATGCATATCTTGAATGATGGTCAATCCGTCAAGAATATCCCACAATTCAGCATCAAAGACCGAGCAGTTGCCCAAGTATCTATTATATCCTATAATCCACTCCTCATTTCCAATTCTTATGACTCCCCCGCTACACTTATGTATATTTACGTGTAACGTATGTGATATTAGAAATTAATTACTATAAAAGAGATTACAACGCTCTGAATAATTTATTTCTATTTCTGTAAATATTTGACACAAATGTGTATCTGATTCAGTGGTTAAGTGTTTTGGGTGTGTGTGAGGTCTTGGGTTCAAGTCCCAGATTTGTTAATTTTGTCATTTTTGATCCAAGCCTTACCCTTGTTGAGTGGGTTTTTATAAAATTGTCTATTAATTTATATCAGAATGAGCATGCTGGTTTGAGTGGTAAAGGAGTTGGTATGTTGAAGGTTTTGTGTTCGAGTCCCTGCGCAAGCAAGGATGATATTTTTGCTTAGTTGACTGATAGAATTTCGATTGAATTGGAAGTCTGAGGAGGTTGTGAGATAGTGGGTTAGTGGGAGAAAATCAAGGGATATCTGTCATATAAAAATTGACGTCAGTGCGAAATCGTTCGGAGTGTTGAGGTAAGTGATGAATGTTTGAATTGGACTGTTGTTGGTTTTGGAGGTTTCGGTTTAATCATGAATTATGACTGAATTTGGATTTTGGTTTGTCGGTTTTAGGTTCTGGTGATCTAGAGTGTGTTCTCGCATCAAAACCGAAACAAGTGTGTACCTGAAACGCAGAAAATCAAACTTTGGTAAAAGTTGAAAACATGTTTTGTCGATGCCACACGGGTGTGTGGTGGAATGAGTGTGGCCATGTGGGCCCATATGGGCATGTGGGTATTGGGCTAGGCCGTATGGGCCACACGGGTGAGGCTAATCTAGGCGAGTAGGCCATACGGGTAAGGCCAATTTGGGCGAGTGGGCCACACGGGCATGTGGGCCAAAAATTCTGAAATTTTCCCTTGGGTTGCACGGGTCGTTCCGATCGATTGTGGGCCTATTGTAGGGCCGGTAAGGGCTGACCAAACCCTAAAACTATGTGATATGTTAGTCTGATATTCTGTTCTGAACATAACACTGTTATGCATGTCTGATTAATCTGATGTATGTATAAATTCGATATCTGTATATGAGCATGTAAGCATTATGTATGTCTGATTGGGGTGGGATTTATCTATGTGGAGGAAGTGTTTTCTATGGCGATCATCACCTATATTCTGGCAGCTTGGCTGCATATTATCTGATATGTGTCGTAATGGCATGATTGGTGTGTAGGGATGGGTGGGTGTTTTTAACCCCACATGGTGTGATGGGATGGTCGGAGTTGGTGTGTAGAGGATGGGGGTAGGATTCTGTATATCTGCTCTGTTATATGTAATTGTATCTGTAAAGGACTTAAGTCCGGATCTGAATCTGACTGTGTTTTGATATATGTATGATTAGCATGTCTAATTCTATTAGGTTACATACTGAGTTTACGAAAACTCACATCTGTTTGTCTGTTCTATTCAGGTAATCCTCAGACTTAGGCGGACCAGTGCGACGAAGACCTAGTGGTGACCACTCGACCGTAAACTGTTTAAACTTAGTAATTTATGGTTTTTTTTTTATATTAAATTCTAAATTCATTGAGAGTTTGTAATTTTTGGGACTCTTTGGACTGTACGAATTTTTAACTGTTGATTTTGGTTTTGTTGTTTGACAATTTGCATGCTTCGACAAATTGTTTTTTTTTTTTTAAAACGACGGTTTTTACGAAAACAAATGTTTTTCTAAAACTAGAAATTAGATTTCCAAAGTGTATCGGATTTATCAAACTTCCGCTGTAAATGGCGTTGTGGCAAATAAATCAATTAATTAACGTTTTCGACAATGGATATAAACAAAATATGACTTAAGTTGAATTAATTTTACGTAACGACTTCGTTTTCAAAACCCATTCTTTGTAACATCTCTGTATTCGGCCATAACGTTTAGGTCGGGTTTGAGGTATTACAGAGATTAATTAGAATGTCATTAAATCAAATATTCAAAGCGAAAGTAATAATAATATTATTTATTATGTTATTTTATATTCAATAAAGCATTTAACAATCATGTTAGGACTTTTAATGTATTATTAAAAATAAAATATTCAATATTTAACTTGAACAAAATATCTATTAACAGAATTATTTATATTATTATAATAAAATGATAAATTTTTGCAAATTAGAAATCATTTTCACCCAATTCTCAGTTCTAATTATAATTAATTCTTGAACCACCCTAATGTCCCCTTTGCCGGGTCGTCCAATCATTTTGGAAATGGAAAGAAAATTTCGGAAATTTCCTTCTTGAATTTACTATATTATCCTTCTACAATATTGCATTTCTTGCTTTATGTTTTTTTTTATCTAATTTATATATTCATGTTTAATTTGAATATTATTTTTTAGAATAATTTAAGTGAAATTTGAATAAAGAATTCCAACTTACTTCCCTCTGCTTGCTAGTTGCCATTAAGTCAGAGTTTGCTTAGCTTAATAATACTTGTTAAATTATTATTTATAATTTATTAAAAATATTATAATAAATTTTCACTACTCTCAATTTTTTTTGCTAGATCATTATTTTCAATTTATTAAATTAAAATATTTTTATTAATTAATAATTATGTTTTAAAAAGCCCGGTTAACCAATTTTTTTCTTCAAAATTCAATCAATTGTTTTAAAGAAATACAGGGTAATTTAGTAAATTAACACGTAGAGACCATGAATACATGTTCTGTCTATAAACTGCATTTAACATAGCTTGAACACAAAAACTCAAAAGAAAACAAATACTAGAAAAGAAAATCATTGTAAATTTAAAAGCACATTGATTTTCCCTTACACTGTAAATTTAGTAAAACATCCCTCTTTTTTTTCCCCTCAAAATCTTAAATGAAAATCCAAAAATTTTAAAAAACAATAAAGAAAAAATCACAGTCATGCAATAAATGTTATTCATTAAAGTTGGAGATGAAGAAACTACTTAGTTTGAAAAAGAAGCAGATTGGTAGACTTGGTAAGAAGAAAGCTATAATAAAGAAGAAAGAGGAAAAATTTTTTGGTTACTGAGTGATTTAAAGAAATGGGTCTCTCTCAAAATGAAGCAAAAATGGAAGGTTGGTTATATACAATACGTTCCAATCCTCTTGGTTTACAATTTTCACGCAAACGTTACTTCGTTCTTCATAACCATGTTCTCAGGAGCTTTAAAACAATCCCCATTTCTGAAAAACAGGTAACTTTTTTATTATTACTCCCCCCCCCTTGTTTTTTATCTCTCATCTTTCCTGGGTTGAACTCTGGATTTTCATGTATTTAGAAAAGAATCCATTTTGCAGACTGTAATGAAAATTATGTAGTTTTTTTTTTCTTTTAAATGTATTGAAGCTAAAGTAATTTGATTGTTTTATACAATATTTTGGATTTCAACTTTGTTTGAGCGATTGGTCTTTGATTTTGATGACTATAGGAAACAATCCATAAAAGCAATCATCTGCATAGAAACAATAAAGCATAGGGAAATAAGAGTAGATTAAAGATAACAGGATTCAGCCAATTGAGAGGCTTTTTTTGTTTTTGATCTTTGGAAATTCAACGGAAGGATTTGAGGAATTTTGCACGCACACTAAGTGTATGTATAATCTCCTGATTCCCTTAATTTGTCTTCCATAATCAACATATAAATAGCTTTCCTGTATAGATGAACTGGACCACTGTAACGGCAACATATGGAATCTACCTATTTCAGTCCCATTGAATTGAGTATCAAAATATGATCCGAAACGAAGTGTAATTTTGTAATTTTGAATGTATGTTAAGCACTTGTTTTGCAGGAACCTGTTAGAAGTGCAGTAATAGATTCATGTATTCGGGTTATAGACAACGGAAGGGAGAGCATTAACAAAAAGGTGTGATCATTAAGTCGCTAGTACTTCAATGTCAATGTTAAAGCTTATGAAGTGTTTACCATGTGCAGGTGTTCTTCATTTTCACCGTTTACAGCATTTTGGATGGTAACAATCAGATTAAGCTTGGAGCAAGTAGTTCAGAGGAAGCAGCAGCATGGATTCGTTGCTTAAAGGATGTGGCATTAGAGGTTTAATGCTATTAACTTACGATCTGGGATTTTAACAGTTATTCATATGATAAAAGCCTTATGTTTTATAATTTCATTTGCAGGAGCCTCCTCCATGTCAAGCAAAGAATGTTGTAGGTTCTCCCACAATGACATGGCCATCTCTGAGGTAATAATAGTTTATGATCTCCTGATTCGGTTTATAATACCTTTTGAGTTTTAGGACAAAGAAAATGTTGAGAGTGCTTTTGATGTGCACAGAATTAACATTTATGTCTATTGATATTCTTGAATTGGTTTCCAGAACGGTAGGGTGCTAACCTTGTTTCGGATAATGGATTCTTCTGGTTTTTATATATCGAAATATGTTATGACCCTTAATGAACTAGTGAGTTGTGAAGTATGCATTTTCCCTGTATATGCCTTATGTATATGTATCGTTTAAATTCCTACACCAATAGATCGGAAAGTACATGGATGAAACTACGAAAGAACTCTGTCAAGTGGCCATTTCGTTCATCTGTTCATGCAGAGGCAACAACATCTGATGTAATTGCACCCTCACATTGGAGAATATTTGGTTGTCAAAATGGTAAGAATTTAAGCTCCTAAAAGCGCTATAAAAAGCAAAGAAATGTATGCATGATTGACACAATAGCATTGCTAATACAGGGTTGCGGCTTTTCAAAGAAGCAAAAGATCGGGGTTCACTTGGAGGGGTAGGTTTCTATTCCGACACCATTCATGATTGTTGTGCTCGAATCTTTTTTAGTGTTTATTCGGCTGAAGAAACTTCTTGTTCTAAGCTTTGGGATGATGATCCGGCAATAATGGCGGTTGGTGTGGTGGATGGGACCTCAGAGGCCATTTTCCTTGCACTCATGTCTCTTGGCCCCTCAAGATCAGAGTAAGATTGCTGCATAGTATCTCATCGAGTTCAATTACCACAAATGTAACACCTGTCTAAATGGGCATTTCTGATTTCCCGATGTTAAAATAACTGTTTGTGTTGCAGATGGGACTATTGTGTCTACCATGGCAGGCTGGTCGAGTGCCTTGATGGTCATACTGATATCATTCACAAGAAGTTATATAGTGATTGGCTACCTTGGTTCGGTTCTATGCCTTTGCCGAATGTAATTCATGCTTTATGTTTCATTTTTGATCATAGAAGGTCTTGCAGGGGAATGAAGCGGAGAGATTTATTACTTCAACGCTATTGGAGACGAGAGGATGATGGCACATACGGTACTAAATTAAGGCAAGCTCATGAAATTTTCTGGAAACATTATTTTCAAACTTAACATTCTGTTATCTCTTCTTGTCACAGTGATTCTGTACCATTCCGTGGTTCACAAGAAGTGTCCGCCTCAAAGTGGCTATGTTCGTGCTCACCTTAAAAGTAATGCATGCTCTAGAATACGAATATATAAAAGTTCATTCTCCTGCTATATGCATTTAAATCTGGTTTTCTGATTGAACCTTGGCAATCTTTGCTCACTGTGATAATCTCTTCGTGCTTACTTATTCAACTTCTTTAATCTTCATCTGTCGTCCATGCTTCGGATTTACGGATAAATCCTGTTCTTTTTCTTTTCTATGAAAACTGGATGATATACTTACAAGCCAAATCTATTGATTGACAAATGTTGTACCAGTTATAATGTCATATAGATCTTTTTCTCAATCCTCTTGATTCCATGGTCCGAAACATAACTGTTTTTATCTGGTTTTGGATACCATTCTGCATTTTTATATTCTTTTTCTTTATGAAAAAGCATAGGTGGGGGATATGTTGTCACTCCCTTGAACCAGGGGCAGCAATCTACTGTGAAGCACATGCTTGCTATCGATTGGAAGTTGTGGAAATCATATCCCCGGCTGTCAGCTGCTAGATCCTTGACAATTCTGATGCTCATGAGAGTTGCAGGTCTCAAACTACTCACTATTAGCAGTCAAAATTCCAGTAGTTTCATTTCGTCAAAGTTGTGTTAAATGTTTCATTGCACTTACAATTTGCAGCCTTAAGGGAGCTGTTCAAAGCCAAGCAAAGAAATTCTTCTTCCATATGCTTGTCCAGGGAGTGGCTAAGGCATATACACTTGCCTCAAACTGAAAAACCGGATGATAAGACTGACACCGAGAGCAATAAAAGTATTGAGGACAATAATTTGATCAATAATGAGGTTGAACAACCGGCATCGTGGCATGTAAGTCTATCAGGTCTAAACGAAGAACCAGATGAGTTCTTTGAAGTACCTGAAGAATCTGAATTTTCAGATTATGATCACTTGGAGAGTGAGAGGCCTGGCGAACCAAGTTCCGAACTGCCTCCTCTGGTACTCTTTTTTTCATTGTTATATATCCTTGTAATATATACTCTGAACCAGAAGTTGATACAGTATAGGGAGCCTGTTTTTCCTGCATTTTCCTTGTAACTATCAGTGGAATTCTATCACCTTGAGTGTCTACAATGACACCCTTGGTCGACCAGTCTAGTAATACAATTCTGACATAAAACTTTCTTTCAGAATCTACTCTTTCCGTGCCAAACTGCTTCAAGCAGATCAGATTAAACGGCTTTTGACTCCTCTGTTCTTGGTCTGATTTTCAAAGTCATTCAGTGAAATTCATTTCTCTGATTTTTCCCATTTTCATTGAACTTTTGCAGAACTTGCATCAGCCAAAATTAACATCAGCGGCCAGTTTCGTGCGGAAGTTACATGACCTTGCAAGTGAGTGCAATCATGCTAGCCTCTAGAGATCTATGTTACTTGGACTCGGTTTTGAGTGTTGAAGCGACATAGCTTGAGATAAATTGATGGATCAAATGCATCTTTTTTTGCGGTTTCGAAATTATTTTCTGATTATCAAGTGTTGATCTTATTCATGCTGCAGCTCAAAAGAAGGGTTACATGAACTTACAAGAGGTGGCTACAGAAGACACCAAGCTCTACTGCTATGGAAATTCACTCCGAAAGGATCCGACCGCTACTTTACCTAGCAGTTGGTCGCCTGGCAATCCATCTTTATTCTTGATTCGTGGTCAAAATTACCTACAAGACAAACAAAAGGTATTAATTCAAATGTAGACTTGGACTCAAATGTGAGTGTGAGATACGAGTGTATTCAATTATTCTCTATGTTTTTTCATGTATTTTGAGGGTTCTTGGAAGGTCATATCACCATACCTCTATCCAAAAATGTGTCAGCACAGACATCAAACACAAATACTTCAAGAAAAATGAATAGTCAAAGAAGCATAGGAGAAGTTATTTGTTAGGAGCTTGAATCGATATCAAACAGCTTCTTAATCCATAAAACTTCCTCTTTCCAATCCCCGAAGTTTTACTTGAAAAAGAAGAGCTTATCCTTAATGCTTAAACTGAAAATATGTTTTAGGACTTGGGTTCTTCATTTTCCCTAAAGAATCCATATCCGACATTTCTCTCTCCTACACGTATCTGGACATGAATGTGGGGATGCTTGTACTGACATGTACTCATATTTGACACTTATCTGAATCTGTGTAACATAGTAGGAATTTTTTAATATATACAATGAACTCTAAAGATATAATTACTCCCTTTCCAAATCTGCATGTGTAATTTTCCTTTTAAATCTTTTAACTTCAATATATGTGTTGAATATCTAATCTTTCTTGTAGATTAAGGCAAATGGAGCCTTGATGCAAATGGTAGGGGCAGACTGGTTAATATCCGAAAAACGAGAAGACAATCTCGGCAGCCGACTAGGTGGTATTGTGCAGGTTTGAGCTGTAACAATGTGTTTAGTGTAGGGGTGCAATCTAGTCGAGCCAAGCTCAATTTGTAAGAAGCTTGAGCTTGAAATGAGTTCAATTTACTTTTACTTTTAAAGTTTGAGCTCTATTTGAGATAAAGGTTGACTTTAAGTTCAATTATTTACGCTCAAGCTCAAGTCCTAATTGAAAATAAAAAAGCTGCTAGCTGCTCAAGTCAAGCATTAGAATACTCAAATTCGGTTCATTCTATAGCTTGATTTTGACTCTCTTTTTTCTCGAACCAAATTCAAGTAGCTTGCTAGCATAGATATGATACTAGAAAATTAACTTTGGTGGTATATCTTGCAGAACCATGCAGCACAAGGTGGACCAGAATTCTTCTTTATTGTTAATTTCCAGGTATGTGTGATTGTTATATAAAGTGAACTGCCTTCACCGTTTCATTAACAATCAATCACATAATATTCTCCCACAAATATGAATCAGATTCCTGGAACGCGGAGGTATACACTGGCAATGTACTACATGATGAAATCTCCTTTGGAAGATCACCCTTCGCTTTATAAATTTGTAAATGGAGATGATGCCTATAGGAATTCAAGATTTAAGCTCATACCACACGTTTTTGAGGTGAGACATGCTTTAATATATTACTCCAATTCTTTAATTCTTTTTAAATTTTTCTTTGAAGTATCCTTTGGGATTTTGGATTTAGCATGTTTTATAATCTATGTTTTGACGCACACAATCTGTCTCTTCAGGGATCATGGATAGTGAAACAAAGTATTGGAAAGAGGGGTTCCTTATTGGGTCAAACTCTTGAAGCTCAATATTTCAGAGGGAAAAATTATATGGAGGTACATTGTTTTCTTGTTTTTGCTTGTTAATACGCTATTGCAAATGCTTTTACTCAATGCCATTGGACTTCAACACGTATTCAGACTACATGTGTATAGAGGTATGACCATTTAATATATTAAAAACTGAAAAAGAAAAGTCGAGCATGCTTATATCATCTACATACTCGTACTCGACACTTCCCAATCCGAGTACGAAACCAACGCTCTACAAGAAACCGATGCTGATATGTCCTACGTTACAGTCTAGGGTGAGAGTATTGGACACAGGTATATTTGGAAGGTCGTTGGAGGATCATATCTCCATTCCAATGTTTGGTCAGATATAATTTTACAAAAAAAAAAAAAATGAATAATCGAAATAACATAGAATAACAATCAAATACATTGAAAATGTGCAGGTTGATATTGATGTTGCATCTTCAACAGTGGGACGGAGTGTATGTAATCTTGTTATTGGATATTTTAGCAGTTTGGTCCTCGAATTGGCATTTGTTATACAGGTAAGACATATCTTCCTACATGCATGGACAGGGATAGAAAAAAAAAAATGAAGTAAAACATGATATTGAAAATAAATTTAGGGACTGACTATGGAATTTGACCTAAACATTACTAACAAGGGTTTGCATTTTTATTATTATAGAAGTTCCTTTGTATCCAGTATCACACTATGGCTTATTTTTCATTTTATTGATTCGTTTTTGGTATCTACTTCTTCAGGGTAATACACGGGAAGAGCTCCCTGAAACCCTTCTTGGAACAAGCAGACTTAATCGTGTTGATGTATCCAAAGCATTGGTAGCATTGCCATAGACGAAAAGGGTTTATGGTCCGGTTCGAATTTCATCAATTTTGAAATGTTTTTAGTGAAATTAGTTGGAATTAAGGCCGAACCGGTTTTAATAATCCAATTTACTACCCATTACTAATACATATAAAAGGGAAAGGCTCAAAATAATCAAATGATGTAAAGGGAATTTCAATATTTCTTTACCATTGATTCGATCAAGTTGAAAATTGAAATAAAGAAAATGAGTAGACTTGGTTTTGATTCTTGGTGGGATTAATGTTAGACGTAAAGTGTTCATTTCCATAATGATGAGCTTCTATTGTATGATTGAATATAATTTAGTGTTTGAATTTTCACCTTTTTTGTTGTTTCAATTTTACCAATATTGATTGAATATAATATAATTAGTCATATATGCCAGTTTTTTTTATTTGGAAAAGCCTTTTTTTTAAAATTAGGGAAATTTAAAAAAAAGAAAAAGGAATTATTCAGATGGAAAAAAATATAAAAAAATATTTAAATAAATCAATACTATAATTGAAAGGCTTTTTTAATAATTGAACTTTTAATTAATGAGATAATAAAAAAATAAAATTTGAGATAAAATAAATATTTAAAAACAATCATAAATGTCAACGGTAGAAAACCCAAGAACAAACGGAAAAACCGTTACGAATACGGCGTTTTCACGAGAGAGAGAGAGAGAGAATGATAATCCCCGCACCGACACCTTAAAAATCCCCGCCTCAATCTCGTGCATGAATTTCCGGGTCAATTTATGATTTTATTTTTAGACTTTTCTTACCCGGTTAAGCAACCGAGTACCCAATCCCTATCACCTGCTACACCCAGTCTCTCTGTCGGTGCTCCAATTGTCGGCACCGACACGCCAGATTTATTGCCGGTAATTGGATGATTGGGGAGGGGGCTCATTTAGATGTTTTGTGGTGTACGATAATCTGGTGGGATTTTGAAAGAGTTAATTGGCAGAATGGAAATGGGGTCCACGTGGGATGATGTACTTTGACTACACTATCCATCATGCCTGCACCTCATCTGCAACCCACTGTATTGGGACGTCTTTGCAATTTGCACTCAACAAAGATCTTCACTTAAATAAATTATATACTTTTAAAATATTGATCTAAAAATAAAATGAAGAGATTAGTAATATTTTTAGATTTTTAATTGAGTTGATAGAAATGTCTTTTACTTACCATATCGAATTGCATATAAAGCATATAAGCATATGTTAAAAATATTAGCGTGTGTATGTGCTTCTAGCGATAGTACATTGGCAATTCGGCACTGCCCGATACAACACACAGACATGCAAAAATTCAAAATAGATGTAAAGTAATATTTATACTAATTTATGTTTCTGTTTAATAAACAAGTTTAAATAATAAATTTACAGTTTTTTAATGCAAGTGTATCATATATATATAAAAGATATATAACCTCTCTTATGCATGATAGACATAGATTGGGATTAGAAAATTTAACCCAATTGCATTTTTTTTGACATTTTTAGTTGTTACTAACCCACTCACTATACCACCACGTGTTAGGTTTAAGTCAAAACATTTAAAAAGAACTTGTGACTACATCTCTTAATTTCTGTATGTGTATCTATAATCATATTGTATTGGTTTTATTCATTTAATAAGTATATATAAATATAACACCAATTATTAAATGTATAGATATGTTAAGTGCATCATAATAAATGTATCTCTGTCACATGTTAATTTTTCTATTTGTTAGATGGAAATAACAAGAACAAGGGAAAAGTAAATAATATTAAAATTTTTACTGTGCAAAAATGGGGTTTATATGCCCATCTCTAAACTTGGCCCCACCCAAGTCTCTGAGATCACATTTTTTGTCTGTGTACGGCTGGTGCTCCAAAGTGGCCCCACCCAACACATGATCTAAGGAACTTCAAAATGATCCCAGAAAAGTAATAAAAACAAATCTTTGAGGCTACTCTCGTCTAAATTATTTCAGCAATGGCAGCGTGGCAGAAAATAATTACTCCAGGTGGATAAAAGTAATCTAGGGTTAGGATCCCGAAGCTAAATCACGTGCCATCCTACCCCACATCACGTGCTTGCTACACTTTTAATTCTCACCGGAATCTTCTTACTTCTTTACTTCACTGAACTTAGCTGGAGATGAGCGAGCTTTGGTTCGCTGTTGTGGGCTCCACTGGCGACACGCTGAATCTCTTTCTTTGCCACGCTGGCAAAGCAACGTGTACGCGTGAAATGGGTCCCCCATATTCAACATGGTCTCTTGTTTGCACGCACGATGCACATGATCATATGATACACTTGAAAATAACTTAATTGTTCTTTCTTTTGGGGTTGAAAATAACTTATTGTTAAACATAAAAATAATTAAAATATGACATAAGACAAATACACATAAGAGAAATTTATTTATGTTGATTTATTGTTTTTCTTTTATCTATTTTTATTTATTTTCTTTTATATAAGTGTAGTATTATGATTCTTAAATTTTATTATTCAATACAACGCTTAGAATTACTTATAGTCTCTCTTCAACTTTTAAATAAGAGGATAATGTGCTTCAACAATATCGATACCAACTGTGTTAAGACTCAATCGACATAGTTTTCCTTTTTCAAATTATGTTCATTTACAATTGAATATATTAGAATTTATATAGAATACATGATATGTTGAATATGATTATAAAGTAACATTAAAAAGGAAACATGAATTTATAATATATTTTTGGCCTTTGCACTTGGTAATTATGTCCACTTTGGTATTTACACTTTTTTTTTGTGTGCTCATTTTGATACTTAAACTTGACAACTAAATACATTTTGGTCACTAAACTTGAATTCCATCAAGATTTGATGATGTAACTAATGTTCTTAGAATATTATTGGATTGGTTGATTGAACTGCTTGTACCAAAAATTGACCAGTTTACTTATCCAAACAAAGGGGTTAATATTGAATAAGAAATTGTTCGAAACCAATAAAAATAAAAAAATTGAGACAAAAATCAATAGTTAAACAAGTTGAACTAGTTTAATAAAAATTTTATTTTTAAATTTTTTATGAATTTTTAATTATTTATTTAATTATTGTTGGTTTAGCAATTGGATTGATCAAACTAATTGAATTGTGAATTAGTGGTCTAATCAATTCAACAATTGGTCTGATTATTAGAACATTATATGTGTACCATGTCATCACTCCAAAATTTATAAAAATTTTTTAATTTTCAAGTGATGATGTGCCACATTATTAAATTTTTAAAATTTTCAAGTTTAGGGAGTAAATGAATTTAATTATCAAATTTAAGTACTAAGATAAATAAAGAAAAAAATATAAGCATCAAAGTAAACCTAATTATCAAATTTATGGGCCAAAATTTATATTATTCCAATTATTAAATATATAAGTACAGTACCGTAATCTGCTCAGTTATTGGGCCCCTGCGGAAGTTGACTCAATTGACCATTTTGCCCATGCCATGTTGATTGGTAAACAAAATTGCAAAGTACATGTTAGTCATGGAAATATAGGAAGGTTACCCCGACTTTCCCTTCATCAACTCCATGTGAGTGTGACAACTAATTGCTAATTGAAAAAGACATATTCGTATATTACATAATAAATTGACTATATTTTAAAGAAAAATATTTATAAAGAAATCGAAAATTTGTTGCCATACGACTCTCTAACAATAGCACATCATGTGAGCATCAACTAGTACCAAATTATTTGTTTTTACACATAATTAGTCAGACTCAAAAGAGTGTAAGCTATGAATTAATTCAATTATTTTTTTTAAACAGTGTGTTTAAAATATTAAAATATCTAATTGGTGATTAAGATTGAAATGTGAACAACTAGTGAGTTAACAACTTCAACCTAAAACTTAGTTTCAATGGATGCTTTTTTTTTTTCTTTTTGTCTTAAAATTATATTTTTATATTGTGTAATTATAATACAAATCATTTTATTTACAAATGTGGAAGAATTAAAGAGATATATAAATACATGTCCCCAACACATTTTAATAATTATAATATATTTGTTGAAAAAAATATAGACAAAACAAAACACCTTTCTCTTCTTGTCTTTAAAGGGAAGAAATGGTATGCTTATAAGTTATCATAGGTTTCATGAGAATGCTATGTTAATACTAATAATAAATATATGGCTGAATTTATTTTTAAAAAATAATGAATATGGAATGAGCATTGGGTGAAAACTTTCCAACCTAACATGAGTGCATTACTCCAACACCTCTCCTTTCATTTCAAATGGCTAAAGAAAACCTTGAAAAATTAAATTAAAATAAAAAGAAAAAATATGAAGTAAAAAAATACTGAAAAGGGGGGACATGGGGGGCAATAAGGGGGAGACACAAGACTTCAACATCAAGACAGGGGGGGAAGAGTAAAGGACAGCTAGCAATGAATTGAAGTGATAACAATTATTATTATCATTATTAATACCCCCTTCTTCAAATCTCTCCTTTTATTTAAGCCTTCTTTTCTTTTCTCTCCCTCTTTCAAAACTTTCCTCCTATTTCCCTTCCCTTCCCTTCCTTCTTAATCAAGGTATTGTTTCAATGTTCATGTATTTCATATTCAGTTTGAATTTTAATTTCGAATGATTGGGTTTTCGGACTTGTTTGATTGTTTGGTGGCTCAGATTTTCAGAATTTTTGGATGTTTTTGAAAATTGGGTTTTTTTCTATGGTGGGAAGTTAGTTTTGTTGGAATTCTCAGTGAACTTTTTCTGTTTGGTAGCTGAGAAAGTGCGAGGAAATGACAAGGAATTGAATTGAATTGAATTTGAACCGAATTAGTAAAAGTAGTAGGATTTTGTTATTGGTTTCGGTTTTTATTAAACACTAAGCATTTTGAAGCTTTCTGCTGCTATTTGATTCAATGAATGAATTTCACTGAATTTCAACACTCAAAGCAATTTATATACTGACGAATTCAATTTTGCCAACTTTCTTTCAGGTTTCTCGAGAAAATTCACTTCATTTTCCTGGAAATTATCTCTTAATTCCAGAAAGTTTTGCTCACTGATTAGTAACAAAGGTTTGCTTCAAAATCACTCTGAACTTCTTTTATCCCTCAAATTTCGAAAAAGCAATAATTTAGTAATGGCTACTTTTAACTAAGACATTAAAATGAAAAAAGAAGAAGAAAGAATTAGTTTCAGGTTTTTTTTTGTTTGTTTGTTTGCAGATTTCTTTCAATTGTTAGTGCTATATAGTAAACATGATTGGATCAACGGATTTCATTGATGAGATAGATTGCGGCAGCTTCTTCGATGATCTCATCGACTTCCCTAACGGAGATGTCGAAGCCTACGACTCCACCGCCGTCATCAACGCCGCAGCGTTTCCTAGTATTTGGACAACTCAGCCCGAGTCATTACCTTTTTCTGACTCGGTTTTTCTCAACAACAGTGCTTCCGAGCTTTCTGCTGAACTCTTTGTTCCGGTGAGTGTACTGTAACTACTGTTTTTATTCTTCAAATAATAAAAAGCTTTTTTTTTTAATGTTATATTCATATTCGATTAATTTGTAATTTTTTTTATCAATTAATTTAATATTTGATTAATTTATAAAATGAATTATATTTTATCTTTTTTTTTTTGCTTATTAAAGTTGATTTTTTGGGAATTTATATAAATTTAAAAATGGTTATTTATTTATTAATATTGATTGTCGGGTGGAAATGTGGAGTCCACCCAAGACTCGAGAGTTTCGCATTATTTAGACGCGTAATTATTGCTTCAATTATGGAAGTCACGTGATTCGCCATGTGCTTCCTTTTACTATGCTTAGGTGAATATAGATATATACTCTTCATTACAATGTGTCAAACATATATATATATTTGGTGAAATTATTTTAAAAAAATTATTATTTAAATATTACCACATAACATAGTTAGAACTCAAAAATTTAATTTAATGTGTTCGTATAATTATTTTCTGTAATTTTGTTATTGCAGTATGAAGATATTGTTCAATTGGAATGGATGTCAAAATTTGTTGAAGATACTCAGTGTGGAGCAAGCTTGACAACTAAGAAAGAAGATTCCTCTTCAATCAGTGAGGTAGAACAACGGTCCATGTTTCGTGTTGTGTTCATGTTATGTTCATAGGAAGCATATCAATTTTCAAATGTTCATATATTTATGTTGTGTTGGATCAAAATTTTCAGGGATCCAATCATCAATTCCAGACTTGCAGTCTGGTTTCAGTTCTTGAAAGTAGCAGCTCATGTTCAGGAGTGAAACCATTGCCGTGCAGTCCTGAAACATCTGCCCCTGGGAAACGCGGACGTCCACGAAGCAAACGTCCTCGTCTGGCCACTTTCAATCATCTTCCAGGAGTTCAGATGACCTCCCCAGCTTCATCTGTCAATGAGAACGACATTCCCCAGCCGTTTGCTGTCCCGAAGATGCTGTCGGATTCTGAGAACTATGCTGAGTCACGGCCTCTGATCAAATTACCGAAGCAAGTCAATCCAGAACATAAGAAGAAGAAGATCAAGTTATCAGTTTCAGCTGCAGCAGCCATTGCTGATAATAGTCAAAATCCAACTGGACAAGCTGTTAGGAAATGTATGCACTGTGAGATAACTAAGACACCTCAATGGAGGGCAGGGCCAATGGGTCCGAAAACCCTTTGCAATGCCTGTGGTGTCCGATACAAGTCTGGCAGGCTCTTCCCCGAGTACCGGCCTGCTGCAAGTCCGACATTTGTTCCGTCAGTACACTCAAATTCTCACAAGAAAGTGCTGGAGATGAGAACCAAAAGTTGTGCACTAGCGCCCACCACAACAATGGTTGCCAACAATTTACCAGAGTTGATTCCATATAAAAGCAACCCAGCATCGGATTATATATGAGTGTCTTCCACTGTATACGACACACATCCAATCATGAGTATGGAAAGTGTTGGAAAAATCGAATGTAGTATGTCGGATACATTCTTTTATCCGATTTACACCCGAGTCCGAGTAGTATAGCTTTGTTATTTTATTATCTCTTCGTTCTTTGTTCTTTTTCATGTACAGGGTTGAAATGGGGGGAATAGAGCAATAGATGACCAATATATTTAAATAATAGAGAGAGATTGTTATGAGAAAAATGGAGGGAAAAAGGTAGAGAAAACGGAAGCTTAAGAGTTAGCAAAGTTGTAGGTTTTGGCAATGGTTAGGTCCTTCGGATGCCATTAGTTATTGGAGTTTATGTTTTTTTTTTCATGGGAATTATTAATTTTTGCAGTTAAATTTAGTGGAAATCAAAATTATGAGACGAGTAAGGAAATTTGAGAAGTTATTTTCAATTGAAAATTTCCAATTTTTACTTCAACTCTACATGATCCACCATTCAAAATTTCCACTTCAATGCTGATATAAGAAAAGGAGACTAGAGCCAGTACAAGACAGAGCAAGACCACTGAGTTAGAAGCAATATTAACGTGAAAAATTAGCACCATCTTCCTCCTCTGAAAATTTTATTAGGCCACGAAACTTTGTCCCAATATCTGCCACTGCGAGTTGCTCTCTTGTAGGTACGAGTCACTCGAACATCCCAATTCCGATTACATAACTCAGCAACTACCCTGAACAGATTGGCTTCGACTTCCTCACCAATTTGGCCATGGAGACGGTCCTCTACCTCTAAATTATCACATTCAACGACCACCCTTCGATAGCCTCTAGCCCAAAGAATTCGGAGGCCATCCGAATTGGCCCCAAGCTTTGCTTCAAGTACACTACAGGTAACAATGAACCCGCTATAACCAACTAACCAAGCTCTACAATCATTTCTTAGCAAGCCTCCTGCCGCAGCTCGAGGTCCTGCCAAAGTCAGCCTCGACCACATTCAATTTGCACCAGGAGTCCAAGAAGTACCCCTTCCACCGCTACTGGTTTCTGCGGTATCCTTGGCACTTACAGCCATCAAAACCCGTTGTATACACCGAATTTCGTCCGGACTCAAATAAAAGTTTAGTGATAAATCCAATTTTAAAAGTACACAGAATCGTTGGTTTTCTAATTTAATTACATTTTGGAGAACTTGTTTGGTAAATTTGCAAATAGTAGACTCTCTAGATTTAATTACAAGTTTTAGATTATCAACACAATTTTTTAATTTCTAATGCAGCTTAATCAAACGGCCATAGTTTTTTTATTTTGATCTTTCAACCACAACCCACTATAATAAAATTTCACCTTTTTAACGCATTCTGGAGTCCTTAACAAATTCAACTTTGATGATTAAAAGATGGCATATATTCAACTCTTTTATCTCCCAAGACTTGAAAGCACATAAAATACTTAGAGAAAGACATCCAAAATTCGGCCATTGCTTAATGGATAGGGGTAATGGGTCGAATTGATGCCTTATTAACACTTAAATAGTTTTTAAAAGAAAGCTAAAAACCATTACCAACTGAGCCCAACACAATAAAGGTCAAAATAACAATTAAGAAAATTCTAATGAACTAAATAAGCTCTAAATGAGCTTCATCTTCACAATTTAGGCTTTTTCAAGTTTATTAGCACTTTTTATTTGGACTCCATTAAAAAATTCGTTATAAGTTGAAATATAAACTTGAAATACAACACCTTCAATAAATTCAAGTTAATAAATTTCATCTCACTCATCTATATATATGGAAATGTTAATATTTCTATATTATCATAAGCTAAAAGATTTTATATTTATTTATTTTTATAATCTAAAGTGTTTAATTAAAATTCAATACATTATTAGTAAATAGCAATTTCAATTAAATCAGATAATTTATTTTTATCTTTAGATAAGTTTAGAAACATATATATATACTATTGTTAAACCTCTAATGAATTAGTGCCATGAATTAATAAGACACCGATTTAATTAAAATTTTTTTAAAAATATTCATTTTAAAAAATAAAAAAATATTACTGTGAGCATTTTTTATTTTTATTTTTGTAATAAAATCTATAAAAGACAATTTAAACCTAAAATATCTATAATTTATAATATATATGAATTTGAAGAAACTTTTAAACCGATGAGAATACCATTTATTATTCATTATAGGCTTGATGCTTACTTTGGTACCTAAATATTTTTTTTGCCCCGGAATTATTATTCTTACTTGGTTTTACCTTTTTTTTTTTTTTTTTGTAACGATGTTAAAAAAATCGATTGTTATTTGTCATTGATAAGAATGTGTCACCTGACAATTAGGTTTATTTAAAATAAAAAAATAAATTAAAATTAAAAAACACCTTTGACTTCAACCCACCATTGATCAAACATTGACTGGTGTGGACTAGCGTTTATTTTCAATTTACTAGTGTAAGATGATTTCTTATGCAACTTTATATTAATTCAAATAAGCTACTTGACAAATTTATTTGGAGTGTGACATAATTATCACTAATTTACATACTAAGAACATGACATATTAATTATCATCAAGAATATATTTACAATTATATTGATACATTATTAATATTTATACATTTCCACAAGGTTAATATTTGCAAATAAAAAACTTAAGAAATTTGTTTATTTCAATTTTAAAAAATATTCATTAATTAATTTTCATAATGAATGTTTTAATTCTTTGGTTATAGTATTTTATTTCAATAATTTCACCCAATAAAAAGTAAAGCGGTATAAACAAATAAATACTTATCAGTAAAATATGTCATGCCCTTATTTGTCATGTTACATATATCAGCTTTCAGTTAATTTTTATTAAACAATTTTAAATAAACAGTTATTAGAATCAGCCAATCAAATCAACCATTGCAATCAACAATTAACTATCAACCAATTATCAAACAGAGTCATATCATGAACAAATAAATAAGTTACACCCACACTTCTTCACCATAACTTTTTTTATAAATAAACATATTATAACATTTTTATAACATGTAAATTATTTTTTATAATAAACTTTTTGGTTTTAACATCAGAAAATTTTTAGGATTTAAATAATATATTTTTTTGTTAAACTTTGTAAAATACATAAATTTTTTTATATTATAACTTTTTAAGGTTTATAATATTTGCTAGAAACATCTCAAACACTTATATATGTTTATTTGTCGTAATTACTCAATTCTCACATTCTCATAAGAATTGAAAAATATATTTGGGGGCTCCAACTCCACTCAATTTAGTGAGACCCATCAATTACAGTGATTACTCAAACATTATATCTTATGTAATTACATACAAATACACTCAAATCCAATTATTAGATGATATTCTAAAAATTACATTATCCTTTATGTTTTTTTTATCGTAATTGTATAATTTTTTACATCATAATTACGTTTGTCATCTATCTATATAGTTGCATTAATTGATATGGTATAAATTTCAATATGTATTTATATGATTTCATTTTCGAAAATAATCTTGCTAACCTGTAATTTTTCATGACCAAAGTTGACTGTCTTTTTCTAAATGGCGGTCTCCGCTATAATAGATGTGTAATTTTAATTCATCCTAAAACGTAGAAATTAAAGATGCTTTTAATGTTACCTTAAAAAAAGAGATAAAAAGTTAGTAAAAAATTAAAACAATTTAAGTTTTATATTTGCCTAAATAAATTCCTTCCCTTAAAAAAAAATACAATAAATAATGAAATTAATTACTAATAACATATCCAATATGTATAATATTAAAATAAAAAAATAGATTAATTGTGAGTGAAACAAAATTTAAGCACCTAAATACACCAAATTAAGAATATTCTTTTTTTTTTTTTTTGTGAATTACAATAATAGGGCAAAGCCTGAATAACAAATACGACTAGTGTGACTCGAATCTAGGCCACCTAGGTGAACACCCTTAACAATCAAGTCATCACATGGGGTTCAAATTAAGAATATTAAATGTACTACAATTGCATTGTTTATCATGATCGTGTCGTCAACCTTGAATTGATATTGAGTTCATATTATAAATATATACAATTGATGGAGATAATAAAATGTGCATAATAAAATTAGAATGTGTAAAACATTTTAATAATTGAGTTAGTGTTTAGTTAACTTGTAACACCCCCAAACCCAGCCCACGAGCCTTGACCGGATCAGGTTATGTCACTGCGGAAAGACGGTTGAAAATCTTTTTGACTTGGAATAATCATGAAAGTTTGTTAACTTTTGAAAACCATGTCCATTTAAAGTAATATGAAAAACCTTAGTGTTATAAAATTGTCTGAATTTAAACTTTATTAAATATTATTTTGAATAAGCAGGTTGCTAAGATAAAATCCTCTTCACATAGTGGTTCAGTTTAATCAAGCCATAATTAAAATAATACCAAAATAATAGTAAGGCCCTTATTACAACCCATACTTAAAACAAAATACTCAATATTAAAAATGCTTAAAATAATCCAAATATCTTCTTTTGCATGGGCCACCTTGTGTCTCTCTCCAACCCGGTCCATCTTTACGCATCACTTGAAAATGTTAAAGGAAAAGGTGAGTCACCAAGACTCAGTGTGTAGCCCTTTTTCCCGGTTTAGTAAAACATCATACACCAATCATAAACAGGTTTAACATGCACAAGTTACGATATGCACCCAGCCTAGCCTTCCAAACACCTTTCTCTACCCCGTGTGGTACCAAACCACTGGTGGTGCCAAACCACTGGTGACTTAAAGTCACAATATCCGTCAATACTTGTGGTGCCAAACCACTGGTGTCCCAAAGACACAAATGTGATACCAAATCACTGGTGACCGAAGTCACGAATCAAGTGATGGGGCCAACCCATCGTGTGATACCAAATCACTGGCGACAATCCCGTATCTCAAAAGTGGGGCCAACCCACGGTGGTGTCAAACCACAGGGACGAGACGCTATGAGGTGCCAAACCTCTGGAGGTGCCAAACCTCTGGTGACCGTAGTCACAATGTGGTACCAAACCACTGGTGTCCGTCGACACGAATATCACTTCCCCTCCCTCCTCTCATATCACCCATCATCATACCAACTCATGTATAGTATTCAAATCATGCAAACATGTTTAACGTTGCATCTCATAGAACATACATCATAAATCATGACATCATGTATCAATAACAGTACTCATAATGAAATGGACTTACTTGAATCCGTGCACATACCCCATAGGGTATCATATCACTCAACCATACTGTTTCGGTTTTACCAATCAATCAGTTTATCAAACATATACAAAGCAAAAAGCGTGTTAGTTTACACACCTGGTTACTAATGCGACTATCAAATCCCGTAGATCAAGATCTAACGCACTAGATCCCCCTTCCTTAACACTTTTCGAGCACTAGCCACAACTCGAGATATACGAGATCAAGCCTTCCCCTACAATCGGCCAAAACTAAACAACATAATCATGCTAATCAACCTCTAAGGGTATAATTGTAATTTTACCTACTAAAGGTATTTTCGTAATTTACCCACCAAGGGTATTTTCGTAAATTCACACTTGCAATGGCCTTACCGAAGGCCTAATGTCGCCACTAGCGACTCAGCTACCATTTCCGGTCAGATGCGGACGATTGGGCCTAAAACTCGATTTCGGCCCATCAGCCCACATGCTCGTGTGTGGCCCACCTAGCACAAATCTAGCCACGTATATAAGTTCCACCTAGTCTAGTTCAACATATACTAACCAATCATGCAATTTACTCATATGGGCCCACGGGCCCACTTCGGCCCATCGAGGCCCAAGCAGCCCCAACCCACGAGAATACTACTGATGGCCTCAACTATCGCGTCGAAGCCCCACACATGCGCTCGCACGCTCATGTGGCTACTAATGCCGTGTAATGTAGGCATTTTGGCATTTTGCCGCTCTACAACTAGAGTAGAGAGAGTTACACACCTGATAGGACTCTGGGGCTAATCCGCGCTCCGACCACTCTTGTGCCCAAATGCCCTCCAAGATGTGTTTACTCTCCTTCTAGGATGCTCTTTATATAGCTAGCTCTTCACCTTCATTCTTTGTGTCTTTCCGATGTGGGATCCCTTCCTCAGTAGAGTTTAAATTCAACTGAAACTCTTACCGTCTGCATCCATAAAATAAATACTCCTCGCTTCTCATGAGATTCGAACCCAGGCTCCCTTGCAACATAATCCACGCTGCTAGCCACTTGGCCACAAGCTCCTCTTGTGTCTTAAACCATGCGCAACTAAATATAAACTATGGCCCAAATTCTAAGGTCCAAGCAAAAAGAAACCAAAATGCAAAAGCCAAGACTTGAACCTTGGACCTCCTTCCTTCCTTGTGGCGTCACTCCCTTGTCTCTTATGTGGCGTCACTTTGCCACTACACCACACACTCTACTTGTGTTATTTTTCTCCATATTTTATTCTTAAGGCCTATCTGCCAACTTCCAGGGTTTTTTTCACCTAAAACCAAAATTTCCCCAAAGCCAATATTTGATCCCGGGACTTCATAGAAGCCCTCTAACCTTCCAAAATCACTTATCCAATAGGTCTAACTAGCATTTAAGCCGATCTCTTGTTCTCCAAAAATTTAAACGCTACTACGCCTAAGGCCCATTGGGCTCAATTCTCCTAGGCCCAATTTTGGGATGTTACATAACTCGTAACACTAACTCATCAACTATTTAAATAATAGTATAGATACTATAGTACATTTCACAACTTAATATGCTATAATACATATATGAATCTATACTAATATTTAAGACCTTGAATTACGGAAATATTTTTTTATAATAAAAATAAGTTCTATTATTTGAGGGTATTTTAGTCTTTTTATTTTAACAAAAACTAATTAAAATATGCATATAGTGGGATGCAAACCTATGATAATTGAATTAGTAAAACATTAAATTTACCACTTAACCAACGTTTTATTTTGATATTATTGCATACATTTTTATTTTAGTATACATAATTTATTACCTTCATATAATGGGAATTGCGATACCCAAAACAATCTTGAAATGGGGGATTCTTTAGGAATTAGATATTACGATATTACTGTGAAATGTCTCGATCCTCTTCAATTCAGCACTGTCAGAGGTATCACGATTTCCAAGCTTTGGTGCCACAATAGTAGCCTTTTAGGCGACGTTTTTATTCATATTCAAGCCTTTGTTAACTCCCTACAATACTAAATCGATTGTTAGGATAAAAATGTCACATTTGACCAATTTAAGTCTTAAAATTGTATAAAATGCAATTAACACTTATTATAATGTAAGAACTAAAATTAAGCAAAAATTATGGAAAAAACCTTTAAATGACTCGAGAATAAATTCTTTTAAAGGTAATAAAAAGTCTAATTTAACATATCAGAGGTACAGTTTCGTTGGATGAACTCGTTTTTGGTGTCTGTGCATATCTATTGTAAGAAGACCAAAAGCTGGGTTTTGTTGGCTATCAGAGATTATTCTAAGAAAGGGATGGGATTGTTTTGTTTTGTTTTCATTTATTATTGTTCAGTTGTGTGGTGGCCAATTGTTTTCCAACAACCGGTTTTAATGTTGCCGTCCTTTTTCTCCTTTTCAATGGTAGCTCGCATTCAATTTTAAAATAATAATTTCATTACTAAGTTCATACTCGAATTAATGAGTAACAATAGCTTAATAAAATATTTTAGTTATATGTATAAATAGATAATATATATAAATATTATAATTAAACTTAAATAAAAATCTACAATGGTTCTTCTTTTCCATCATCAATTATAAGATCAATTAGATTATCTACTACAGGTCAATCATAAAGAAGAGAAAGACAAAAAGAGAGAAAACATACTATTTATAACCATTTTTATCAACAGTATTTCTCTAACAATTTTTCTCTAAAGAAGATGGACTTGTTGGCTCTATCTTTATCTTTATTGCCTGTTGTTCGCTATCGTCATTCATCTTATTAGAAATATGTGGTACAAGAAAGAAACTTGAGGTACAAGAAAGAAATATTAAGGGAAGAATGAAATAGACTTGAAACGTGATTCAACGGTCCTAAGGCTTTAATTTTGTCTCTAGGATACAAAAAGTCTTATAGCAACAAAATTGAATAGTGAAAATGACATTATTGAGTTTTATATATAAGTACTTAGTACATAACTTTTAGAAAAGACTCGTAATGAAAAACATAATTTTTTTTGGAAAGTTGCTAAGTTATAGAAAAACAAAGAAAGACAGGATTAACTGAGGCTATTCAAACAGGCACGGGTCAACTAAATGGTATTCCTATAGCAATCGGGGTTATGGATTTACAGTTTATGGGGGGGAGTATGGGATCCGTAGTAGGCGAGAAACTCACCCGTTTGGTCGAATATGCTACCAATAATTTTTTACCTCTTATTCTAGTGTGTGTTTCCGGAGGAGCACGCATGCAAGAAGGAAGTTTGAGCTTGATGCAAATGGCTAAAATATCTTCCGCTTTATATGATTATCAATCAAATAAAAAGTTATTTTATGTATCAATTCTTACATCTCCTACTCTTTGGTGGAGTGACCGCGAGTTTTGGTATGTTGGGGATATCATTATTCTTTGAACCCAATGCCTATATTGCATTTGCGGGTAAAAGAGTAATTGAGCAAACATTGAATAAAATAATACCGGAAGGTTTACAGGCGGCTGTGTAACACCCCAAACCCGGCCCAAACATTACGACAGAATTTGGTATGTCACAGAGAAAACCATTTTGAAAATCCCTTTAGCCGATTTGAGTTTTGATGAAAACATTTTTGGTAAAGAAGAAAACATTACTTAGTGTTGATTAAAATACATTAAGTTTGTCGATGTACCCGATGGTACGAAAGAAAATCAATTACGTTTGAATTTTGCGAAAAACATGTATAACCATTTTAAAGTCACTAAGTAATTTAAACAAATTATCCAAAACATGCAAAGTAATAAAAATAATCTTAGGAGGCCTTATTACAACTTGATTAAAACAAAACCCACAATAAAGTATAATAAACTAAAATTCAAAGTTCATTTAATTCAAATGTCCACTACATGGCCACCTCGAGTCCATCCGGCTCCTCATCCGCGATCTACGTGTCACCTGAAAATATTAAGGAGAAGGTGAGTCACCAAGACTCAATGTGTAACCCTTCCCCGATTTAGTGCAACAACATACACAGTTTATAACAAATTAACATGCACTAATTCATGCACCCAACCTAGCCATCCAAACGCCTTTCTCTACCCCCGTGTGGTACCGAACCACTGGTGGTGCCAAACCACTGGTGACTCAAAATCACAGATGTGATGCCAAATCACTGGAGGTGCCAAACCTCTGGTGTCCGAAGACACAAATCAAATGATGGGGCCAACCCATTGTGTGATACCAAATCACTGGCGTCGATCCCATATCTCAAATGTGGGGCCAACCCACGGTGGTGTTAACCACAGGGACGAGACGCTATAAGGTGCCAAACCTCTGGTGACCGTAGTCACGAAATGTGGTACCAAACCACTGGTGTCCGTCGACACGAATATCACTTCCCCCTCCACTCATTTAATCCCACATCAATCCATAATATGCAATTAACAGATATCATGCCAATACGTTTATTTAATAACATACACTGAATTTATCATCAGCCAAATATCATATGCCACATATAATAGATATGTCATGCTTCCCAAAAGCATCATAAAGAAAGTAAGCTCGTAACAACAAAGACTTACCTGAATCCTTGCTTATACCATTTATGGTATTAAATCCGAATCTACACAAATCCGATTTCACATACACAAAATACTTAGCACATTAATTAGTTATAAAGTGTGTATGTACACACCTGTTTCTACCGAAATTCCTAGATCCCGAAGAAACCAATCAGCTACCCACAATATCCTTGCTCCTATATTCGGCCAACACAAGATTAGTGACATGGCCTATTCGGTCAAATCAAATAAATCTAAAGGGGTCATCTCTTGAATCCGAATCCTTACCTACACGCTTTTGAGTACTAACCACGGCACACGATACACGAATCTACTTCGTCAAACTACAATCGGTCAATCAACAATATCATTAACCTTTGGCTTTGAATACTTAAAAGAGTGATCTATTAAAATAGATCCTTACCAAAACCGATTGACAGGAAATGGAGGCTTGGATCGAATACTTCAAAATCCCGGCACCTTCATTTAATCGATTGCCAAAAGAAATCCCGAAGAGATCTATACCACTTTTAATATTCGGCCAAGGTGCTACCAAATAGGAGAAAGAAATTTCGGCACTAAGGTAGGGAGTAGATTCGGCTACTAACCAAGAAGGAAGAAAAGTATTTGAGTAAAGAAAATAAAGGCTTAGAATCTTAAGAATATTCGGCTCATGCTTAATGAAGGAAAAAGTTTTGGTTTCTTTGATATGTGCTAGCCAAAAATTATCAAGTAAAAGACTAAGATAATTCGGCACTCCCACCTTAAAGACTCCAAAATTCGGCCAAAGTACAAGACCATTAATTCAAACTAATTTGAATTAGTCAAATTCCTTAATTTCCTCCCTGCCAACCATTTGAAAATAATAGAATAAACCAAGTGCCTATATTTCTTCTTGACACTTACTCAAAAATAATAATAAAACACATCAATTATCCCCTCACCTTATCTTTTATCATCTCTTCAAAATAAAAGAAATAAACTAATATTAATCCACCCCTCCAGCCGAACCTAAACACCACCAAAAGCCACTATCCCAAATTCCTCTCCTATTTTATATCTTTATCCCCCATTCAAAACAATTAAAAATATAAAGGCCACCACTATCTTCTAATAAACAAAAATAAAATAAAATCCAGCATTGATCCATTATCCCATTTGAATTTAAAAAAACAACTAGATTGATCCATTTGAAGATCCCATGTGCCGGCCACTTTCCACCTTATCCCTTGGCGCTAGCATAAAAAAAATAAAACTCCAATTGCAGCTTCCTTGGTTCAAACCAGCGACCTGAAGGAGAAACCCCCACGCTTCCTGCCATTTTGCTAAGGCGACTTTCGTGATATAATCCGCCATAACTTTCTTTTAAACTATACTTACTGCCCCTAATGCTTTAGCGCTAAAAGCAAAATAAAACGCATTTAAACGCGACCCCCAGGACTCGAACACGAGTCCTTGTGCCGCAATCATCAGCCACAACGCGCGCCACTTTACTACTTTGCCTTTCATGTCCAATATGCACACAAAAATCCTTTTAAAGCCTTCTTAGTTAGTCCCTTCTTTTTAGGCGCCAAAATCCAAAATGATAAAACACTCCCATACGCCCCATGTGACTCGAACCTCTTCTCTCCTAGAGCACCCAGCGCCCAAACCGCTTTGCAGACGATTCCTTATGCCATGCTTCGCACCATCAATTATTTAAAGGCTCTCACCTGGATTTCTCCTCTCAAGCACAAAAAGGATTTCACCTTAAACTCGACTCAATCCGGGTTTATAACTAGGCCCTATAACAACCCAAACATAGGTACTTATTCAAGCAACACATGAAATAAAAATAAAAATAATTTCCAACAACCCCTGATTCGGGATGTTACGGTTCTACCTCTTAAAATAATTTCGTCCTCGAAATTACCTGGATCAGAAGAGTTGAGGGTATTCTTTGCCGCATCACGTCCTCGGGTTCCCACGTAGCTTCTTCTACACCATGGTTCCGCCATAGTACTTTCACCAAAGGTATTGACTTCTGCGTAGAACCTTGACATCTCGATCCAAGATCTGAACTGGTTCCTCCTCGAAAGATAAGTCCGAGTTTACCTCAATCTTTGCCACTGGCACAACGTGTGATGGGTCTGACCGATACCGTCTAAGCATCGACACATGAAAGACGTTATGAATCTGACTCAATTCTGCCGGCAGCTCGAGTTGATAAGCTACCGGTCCCACTCGCTTTACTACTGTATATGGGCCGATGAACCTTGGGCTTAGCTTCCCTTTTCGCCCAAATCTTAATACCTTTTTTCCAAGCGACACTTTGGAAAAACTTTATCTCCTACTGCATACTCCATTTCCTTGCGCTTAAGATCAGCGTAGGACTTCTGCCTATCCGCCGCTTCCTTGAGACGAGCCCGAATCACCTTCACTTTCTCTTCAGTCTCTGTCACCAACTCTGGACCTAAAACTTGTCGTTCACCCAACTCCGTCCAACACGTAGGAGTACGGCATCTTCGTCCATACAGTGCTTCATATGGTGCCATTTGGATGCTCGCTTGATAACTATTGTTATAAGCGAATTCTGCCAACGGTAGATACTCTTCCCAACTAGCACTGAGATCCAAAACACAACCTCTTAGCATATCTTCTAAAATCTGTATGACCCTTTCATTGCCGTCGATTTGTGGATGGAATGTTTGTCTTTGAAATCCAATCGTGTACCCAAAGCCTGATGCAACGCTTTCCAGAACCTTGACGTAAACCTCGGATCCCTATCGGAGATAATTGATACTGGCACACCATGCAATCTTACTATCTCAGCCACATACAACTTTGCTAGCCTCTGAAGAGGATAATCCACTCTTACCGGTATGAAATGAGCTGATTTGGTCAGACGGTCCACAATCACCCAAACTGCATCCTTCTTGCTGGGCGTAAGGGGTAGCCCACTGACAAAGTCCATAGTGATCCTCTCCCATTTCCATTGAGGGATCTTCACTGGTTGAAGTAACCCTGATGGCAACTGATGTTCAGCCTTTACCTGCTGACACGTCAGACACCTTCCCACGAATTCGGTTACCTCACGCTTCAACCCCGGCCACCAGAACTGCTTCCGCAAATCTCCATACATCTTGCTACCTCCAGGGTGCATAGCGTATGGGCTGCTATGTGCATCCTGAAGAATTCTTTGCCTCAATTCCACATCCTTCGGCATACAAGGCCGCCCTTGAAAACACAACATACCATCACCAGTCAAATTATACCCTTCCAAACCACCATCTTGAACTTGCAACCTCCGCGTATTTAAACTGTCATCCTCTAATTGCTTTTCCTTAATCTCCTCGATCCAAGTTGGCTTAACTTGCAGCTCTGCCAAAAGACTTCCATCGTCGTATAGACTGAGATGAGCAAACATCGCCCTTAATTCTGTCACGACCTTCCGGCTCAAAGCATCAGCCACCACGTTAGCCTTGCCTGGATGGTACTCAATTGAACAGTCGTCAAAACCCCAAACCCGTAGACACCGAATTGACAGTACCCCTTCCACCGCTACTGGTTTCTGCGGTATTCTTGGCACTTACAGCCATCAAAACCCAAAACCCGTAGACACCGAATTTCATCCGGACTCAAATAAAAGTTTAGTAATTCAGAATCGTTGGTTTTTTTAATTTAATTACATTTTGGAGAACTTGTTTGGTAAATTTGCAAATAGTAGACTCTTTAAATTTAATTACAAGTTTTAGGTCATCAGCACAATTTTTTAATTTCTAATGTAGTTTAATTAAACAGTCATAGTCTTCTCATTTTTGTCGTCTAACCACAACTATTAATTTAAAAAAGATCTTACAAGATCCCACTATAATAAAATTTCACCTTAAATGTTACCATAAAAAAATCTACAAATCTATAGAGTGATAGGCAGTCAGGCGTCCTTAACAAATTCAACTTTGATGATTAAAAGATGGCATATATCAACAGCAGCCTGAATTAAATTTCAATTCTTTATCTCCAAAGACTTGAAAGCGCATAAAATACTTAAAGAAAGACATCTAAAATTCGGCCGCTGCTTAATGGATACGAATAATGGGTCGAATTGATGCATTATTAACAGTTAATTTTTAAAAGAAAGCTAAACCATTACTAGCTGAGCCCAACACAATAAAGGTCAAAATAACAATTAAGAAAATCCTAATGAACTAATTAGGCTCTAAATGAGCCTCATCTTCACAATCTAGGCTTTTTCAAGTTTATTAGCACTTTCCATCCGTATCTAATTATTGGACTCCATTCAAAAATTCGTTTTAAGTTAATATATAAATATGAAATACAACAGCTTCAATAAATTTAAATTAGTAAATTTTATCATATATATATAAATGTTAATATTTCTATCTTGTCATAAGCTAAAAGATTTTATATATTTATATTTTTATAATCAAATGTTTAATTAAATTTCAATACATTATTATTAAATAGAAATTTCAATTAAATCAGATAAATTATTAGATAAGTTTAGATACATATATTTATACTGTGGTAACCCATTTTGCCCGGGCCAGTGTAAAATAAAACAAAACCAAAAAAATAAAAATAAAGTCCAGTTTGTTTACAAACCAAAACAGATTAGACCCACTATCTCAGGCCCAAAATACACCATCTGACCCAATATCAGAACCTGTTACACTTAACCCAGAACCCAAACAAACCCAATTACTCTGATCCCTCAGACCTAAAACAAAATTGGCCCAAAAGGGCCCAAATGAGTTTTAGCCTAGGGTTTCTGAAACCCTAGGCACCGCAAGCGTGCCAGCAAGATCCCAACCGTCGTGCCGCAAGCTTCGCCCCTTCGATCACGCCTCAATCGTCACGCTGTCAGTCGTGCCACAGCATGTGCGAATCCCTGCATCATCGCCATGTTCTCCACCTTCAACCTGCAAAAAAGGAAAGCGCCAAAGCAGAAAGAAAAAAAAAGCAGCAGCAAATCACAACAAATATGGAAAGAAATAAAATGAAATCTTTCTTTCCTTTTCTTGTTTCATTCTTCAGGTTATAAAAACCCACAATAATTTGTAATATGGGATAGAGACAAAAAGAAAAAAACACACAAACATATGAATACACAAAAAGCACAGATTTGCACAAAGTCAGTGGGCACAAAATATTGTCAAAAAGTTCAGAGGAATAAAAGACATTGATTTCTCAGAGGTGACTCTTCATTCTGTTTATTTTTATTTTATATATATATATTTGCGCATATATAACCACTTTTTTTTAAAAAAAATATAAAAGGAAAAAGGAATTACCTTTCGAAGACGAGGAAAAACAGAAGTTTTAGGCCTCCGGCCACCGGCCACGGAGGCGCGTGTGGGCGCATGGCCCAGAAACCCGGTGATCAGAGCTTAGGTGAGGGGACGAAGCTTTCAGAGGATTTCAATTTTTTTTTTAAATCAGACTTAAAAATGGTTTTTTTTATTGAAACTGTCTTTTATAGGTAAAACAGAACGGCGTCGTTTTTGAGTAGCAGGATCCGCGTGCCTACTCGAGGACCCGATAAGGATCTGCTTGTTTTTTAAAAATGGGGAATTTTCAATTCAAGCCCCTCCGCAGTTTATATGTTTTAATTCAACCCAATTGGAAATTTTATTTTTTTATAAAATTGGCCCTAAATTTTCATTTTGTTTTAATTAAGTCCCTTAAACTGTTTTAAAGGCCAGGATTACCACGACGCTGTTTTAAAAAAGATTATAATTGCCCAATAAATCCCTAAAATTTAACGTCAAATTCAATTTAATCCTTTTATGTTTATTTTATTTACTTTTTAACCTTGCTTTCTTTATTTTATTTTATTTTATTCTAATACTGTTTTTTAATCATTTTATCATGTTAGGATATTATATTACTCTTATTATTTGTAAATGAATTTAACTTGTATATTTTTATTATTATATATATTTCTTATGTATTTTAAATTATTATTTATTATTTGATTTGATTATTGTATTATATATTATTTCTAACTTATATAATTACTTATATCACATATTTTTTTAAAAATAATGTATATTATATAGCATTATATTTTATATTATTTTTGTTAAAAAGTTTTTATTTTGCCAAAAATTATTTATATTGAATAATACATTATTTATTTAAAAAATATATTTTTTTATATGTATTAGATTATTATAAATATATATGTATATTTTTTTATATGTCATTGCATGAGCACTTTCAACTTGCATGAAATAGGTTCATATTTGTTTTATTATTTATTGTATTTGTTTATACTTCATCATGTATTTGCAATTGCTTTAGTGTAGGAATTATTATTTGTCATATTTTGTATTATTATTGCCTATATTAAATGTTAGTATATTATAATTGCTTTTAATATTCATGTTCGATAGTATATAAATGTAATATTGTCACATGGTTTAAAATAAAAAATCCATTTTTTGCAAAATTGTTATATTTTATCTAAATTTTGTTTTTTAAAATGAGGCAATGTTTTGGTATTTAGAAATTCGGGAAATAGTGCCCTAACTTGCTGGGTTGCGATTTTCCGTTTGGCTAAATAACTAAATATCCTTTTAACAAATTTTGTAAATCATGAGATGATTTTAATTACGAAGGTTTTAAAATATCGTGTCCTAACGTGCTGGATGTGATGTTTATATTCCCTTGGAACAAAGAAATCTCAAGTTTTACCTTAAATGGCTCGAAGTTTTTAAAAAGAAATCATATTTTTAAATACTTTTAAATTTCAAACATTTGGACATGATTTTATCGATTAGGTACCAATTTTTGGGCGTTATGAGAGTGCTAACCCTTCCTCATACGTAACCGAATCCCGAACTCGTTTCTTATTTTTCGTGGACCAAAATCAAATGTTTTAAAATAAAACATTTTACAAGGTGATCCAATCACACCTAAGCAAAAAGGGATTGGTGGCGACTCCCATTTTTGTTTTTAAAAAAGTCGACCCCATTTTTCAAAACATTAAAATGGTTTCGACAGCTTGGCGACTCCACTGGGGATCAATAAGAGAGTCAAGTCATAAAATCGATAATTTCATGTCCTTTTGTCTGAATTTTAAAAATAAGGTTTTAAAAAATTATGATTCTTTTTAATACACGTGGTTCTATTTTTATAATATCTCTGCATTGCATTGCATGACCATTGTGGTCACACCCTTAAGTGGGAGTGAGAAGCTACTCCTTTGTGAGGTTTTCACCTCTGTGCAGCCATAGGGAAATGTATTCCCTTGAACTGAACTCGATCCATATGATCCTATAATAGGTGAGGATCGAAGAATCTGCTGGTTCGGGTACCTCAATTTTAGAACTAAACCGCATATAGAAAACCTAAGAACTTACCCTAAGTAGAGCTATACCAATTTTTAGTTACCTAAATAGGTGTTAGTATACTTTACTTGATTTATATTCTATTTTCCTGTACTAATTTGTTGTGTTTACCCTTGTGCATGTCATTTCATATTTTAAGAGGTATCGATTCACGGTCAGTTTTTAAGTTAGAAAGCTGGTTATGGAGAACGGATTCCTTGATAAAGTGGAGGACAATGCGATCGTCCGTAAGTGGTCAGAGCAAACACAACTAGAGAAAGTGGATAGTCTAGCTGAAGGGCACACATCAGAATTATGGGACTACACTCGCATCAGTGTGACGCAGAATGATCTTCAGGAGTTAAGAGAGATATGGGATCAGTGGAGCGATGAGACCAAGCAGTTGTTTTATAACAGCTATGGGGACTTTCCGTACTTGTTGGACATTCAGGTAGATGGACATTTATTTCGAGCCATTACTCAATATTGGAAATCTGCGTATAGTTGCTTTACTTTCGAAAGGGTTGATTTGGTGCCTACGGTAGAGGAGTATACATCTCTATTGCGATGTCCTAGGATTCAAGTTGATAAAGTTTACTTGAGGGCTGTTAGTGTTCCGACCTTTTTGAGGAAGTTAATGAGTATGACGGGGATGAGTGAACAGTGGGTCACAGCTAGAATCAAGCAGAAAGGTGAATGTAAGTGCATCCCTTGGAAAGTTCTGAAAGACATGATTTTAGTACATCCTGATATGAAGAAGAAGATGGATGTTTTTGCTTTGAGTATATACGGGTTAGTGATTTTCCCTAGAGCATTGGGATATGTGGATGAAGCTATCTTAGATATTTTTTATCGACTTGATAAACAAGTCACACCTATTCCTGCAATCTTGGCTGAGACGTTCCGATCGTTGAATGCATGTAGGAGAGCTGGTGAAGGCAGATTCATAGAGTGCACACAGTTATTATTAGTTTGGTTTCACAGTCATTTTTGGAAGGTTGACAGGGTGTCTTATCGAGTGTTCTTTGAAAATTATTCCCCTTTAAAGGAAGCCGCAGCTACGACAAGGAGGGATGATCTATCAGAGGATAGGTGGATGGAAATTCTTCAAAACCTCCGAGAGGAAGATGTTGAGTGGAAAGCCCCTTGGTTGGTTCCTGATGAAGTCCTTTATCGGTGTGGAAATCTTGATTGGGTGCCTTTGCCTGGAATCTGAGGTGTCATTGGATATGCACCATTGCTCGTACTACGGCAATACAAAGCAGGACAGTTTGTACCAGTGACGCATGGGTTAGCTCAAAGTGAATTCTCATATAAAGGGGATAATTATAAGAAGAGGATTCAAGAGATCTTTGAGGGTTGGAAGCAGGCCCGCTGTATGAAGATATTGACTCGAGGACCTATGGTAACCCTGGAATATAAGGAGTGGTCGAGAAAAAGGATCAATGATAATATCCCAGGGCCAAGTTTGGAGGGGGCTTGATCGATGAAGGAGCGTTTACAAGTGGTCCCATCGGAGTTAGAGATTATAAAGCAAGACTTCAAAAGGCAGAATTCAGAACTCGGAAAGAGAATAGAAAAGCTCGAAGAAGAAAAGATGTATTTGAGGCTAGATATGGATGTGCAAAAATCTGAGGCCGAAAAAGTAAGAAAAGAGAAGAGGAAGATAGAGGAAGATCGAGATAGCTTGAAGATTGAATATAAGAGAATGCGTCTATCGATGAAGAATGCTAGATTGGGGAAGACTTCGCAACAATGGCGACAAGAGGTTCAAGAGGAAAAGGCCAAAGTTGACTATTGGAAGAGAAAATTTCAAGAAATACAAGCGCAAAATAAAGCCTTAGAGAAGAGTTAGTCGGAAAGTCGAGGTGAAAAAGAAGAATTAAAAGCTAGAGTCACTGAATTAGGACAATCTCTTTATCATCATCGAAGCTGTAATTCTGTAAATGAGTTAAAGTCAAGCCTGAACAAGATCGAGGAAATGAAGGGCAAGATCGAAGAGTCAGAATCAGCATTGCACAACTGTGAACTCCGAATTGGGCTTCTTGAAACAAGAGAAGGGCATTTGAAGGAAGAGCTCCACCATTCGCACGATCAAGTTAGAAACCGAGATTATCTCATGGAGGAAGCCATAGTTCAGATTCGAGAGGTAGTTGATCACCTACAGACTTTGGCAGCGCAGGCCGATGTATTGAGCATGAAGTATGAGCTACAATCAGCTAGTAGTCAATAGCTAGTTTCACTATTAGGGAAAATTAAAACTCTAGAACTTAGGGCGAAAGCATATTTGTAATCTGTTTTATGTAAATGATTTTGTTTTCTAATAAAGTTTTCTAAAGTGAAGTTGAATCAGAATCGATGCCTCTTTGCATTTATGCATTTGCATAATATCATTTGCATTAAAATCCATAGAGAGAGTCTAGAAGATCACTCGCCACGCCATCTCAACTTTGCTCAAATGTTGGACATTGCTATAGATGTGGCCAACGCGTTAGATTACCTTCACCACCATTGTCGAACACCAATCATTCATCGAGATCTAAAACCGACAAACGTTCTTCTCAATGATGACATGGTTGCACATGTTGGTGACTTCGGCATGGCTAAGGTCCTTTCCGATGCAGCAAGTAAATTGGATAACGAGCAAACGACTTCCTCAATCACCAAAGGAACTCTAGGCTATCTCGCCCCGGGTAATTAAATTTCATTGTTCTTTTCTTATTTTGTTAGACAAATGCATTCTTTTGTGATGACATGCTTTGAAACATATATTTACTTCATTTTAATCATTTGACTTGTTTCTTAGACATTCTTTTCGTGTTTTATTTACATTGTGTAATTGTATCGTTGTAGAATATGGAATGGGTGGTTCTACATCCCCTGAAGGCGATATCTATGGCTATGGGATTCTCATTTTGGAGATGATCACCAGAAAGAGGCCAACCGATGATTTGTTTGGTGATGGAATGAGCCTTCATAGTTATTGTAAGATGGCATTGCTAGAAAAATTGGAGGAGATTTTAGATTTCACTGCTTGAACAAATCAATAAGAAAAGTCAAAACATAGATTGTAAAATGTTGGATTGTTTGGTTTCATTCACTAAAGTCGGTGTTGCATGCTCTGTTGAAGTTACCTGCCCAGAGAATGAAGATTGAAGATGTTGTCACTGAATTGCATGCAATAAAGGCAAGACTGCATGCTAGGAATCCAATTGATCCACAACAAAAGCTAAAAAGAACTAGAGGTTTAACCTAGTTTTATCAAGGGTGCATGATGCACTGTACATGCTTAAAAGACTTCTGTCACAGGTGCAAGGCACAAATAGAAGCACCAATCCGAATGAATTAAAGCGACAACATATATATATATATGTGTCTCTATAAGTGGTCCTTTCAATACTTCAATATTATATTTAAGTATATCAGAGATACTTGTACTCAGTTAAGTTTGATATTTAGTATTTGTACTCATGAATCTTCCTACTCTAATTAAATACATAATTATTATGTTTATTTTTGAAATAATTTTAATAATTATATTATTTTATTTGTATTTGAATAAATATATTCGAATAGACATAACTTTTAGAAAAGACTCGTAATGAAAAACATAGTTTTTTTTTTTTAAATTTACTATGTTAAAGAAAAACATAATTTGTGTCACGAGTTATGTACTAAATACCCATATATAAAACTTGATAGTGTCATTTTTACTAGTCAGCTTTGTTGTTTTAAGATTTTTTGAATCCTAGAGACAAATTAAAGCCTTAAGGACTGTTGAATCAAGTTTGAGTCTATTTCATTCTTAATTTTTCGTTCTTGCACCTAAAGTTTCTTTATTGTACCACATTTTTCTAACAAGATGAATGATGATAATGAACAACAGGCAAGAAAGATAAAGTTAGAGCCAACACGTAGAAAAAAAAATCTTAGAGCAATACTTCTGATAAAAATGGTTATAACATCTATCTTATAGTATGTTTTCTCTCTTTTTCTTTGTTCTTTGTTCTTATAGCAAGTTGTATCTCTTTTCTTCATTTTTTCTCTTCTTTACGATTGATCTATAGAGGACAATCTAATAATCTTATAATTGAAGATGGAAAAGAAGAACCATTGTAGATTTTTATTTAAGTTTAATTACAAAATATTGATATATTCTATATATATATAATTTTTTTTTATTAAATTATTGTAACACATTAATTCAAGTCTGTGAAATTATTATTTTAAAATTGAATGCGAGCTACCATTAAGAAGGAGAAAAAGGACAGAAATATTAAAACCGGTTGTTGGAAAAGAATTGGCCACCACACAACTGAACAATAATAAATGAAAACAAAACAAAACAAACCCATCCCTTTCTTAGAATAATCTCTGATAGCCAACAAAACCCAGCTTTTGGTCTTCGTACAATAGATATGCAGAGACACCAAAAAGGAGTTCAACCAACGTAACTGTGGGTCTAATCTGTTTTAATTTGATATGTCAAATTATATTTTTTAATATATTTAAAAAAGTTTATTTTTAAGTAATTTAAAGCGACAATTTACCAGAAAATACTAATTTTTTAAAAAAACTACGGAAAGGGCTGAAAATTTTATTATTTACGGAAAAGGGTCATTTCTCCACAAAACACGTCCACGTCAGCGCGTTTTGTGGGGATAAAATGCCACATCAGCCAAAAACGCGTCCTTGAGGGCGCGCTTTGCTGACGTGGCAAAAACGCTCCCCCAAGGACCCGTTTTAGCCCGTGTTTTTTTTAAAAAAACTATTTTCAAATTTTTTAAAAATTTACGAGAATAAACCTTTATAAAGGCTCAAAGTGATAACACTATTTTTTTTAAGGTGTCATCAATTAATAAGGAAATATAACTTACAAAAGAAATCTTTATATAGACCCAAAGTCTTATTTCCCTTGTTTTCTTGAGCAAAATGGGATATGAGATATGTGTATATATAGACTCATGAATAGTTTTGCAGCTTATTCCTAAATAATGTGGGATTCATTCCTCTTTTAACTAACAACATGAGATGAAATGTTACACTATATTTGATATTTTTTACTTAGAGTTTAAATTTTTTTTACAAAAAGTTAACATTTGTTACATTATAAATAAAACTTTTAAACTCTATAAGTAAAAAAAATATAAAATATAAAATGAGTATGGTAAAATATTAAAAAATAAATATTTAAAAAATTACTATAATAGTTAAGTGATCATTTTGTAAGTTTTTATAATTTGATAGCTAAAAAATATAATTAAGTGACTACTAATGTAATTTAATCTAGATATAAAATATGAAAAATAATTATTATATTTTATGTATATTATATATTTCTATAAAAAAACATTTAACATAATTATATACTATGTTTAAATAGATTATTTATCTTGTCAAAATATATCTGAAATAAATTTATCGGCATTCATTAGGTGATGAAAATTAAATTAAATTAGAATTAAAAAAATTAATTAGTATAGTAAAATATTAAAAATAAATAAATATTTAAAAAGATATATCAATTTTTTAAAATTACAAAAAGATACGATTTGAGTACCAAATACTCATCATTTATTTATTAATCAAACATTCATAATATAAAATAAAATAAATAATAAAAAAATTAAAAGTATAACTTCTAAATTTAAATAATAGAAAATTATTTTAAAAATTAGAATTGCATTGATATTAACTTCAAACATTTGAAATTGAATAGAAGATTATTGCATGTACAAGTTTCATATGTGCAATTTGTTCTCTTTTTTTAATAGTTTTTTGTATATGTTAACAATTCTAAAATGCAATAAGATTAAAAATCTCAAAAGATAATTTTATAATATAAGAAAATGTTAACAAAATATAAAAAAAAAGAATTTATTTTGTAAAAAAATATCAAATATAGTGTAGCCTTTAATCTCATGTTGTTAGTTAAAAGAGGAAGGAATCCCACATTGTTTAGGAACAAGCTGCAAAACTATTCATGAGTCTACATATACACATATCTCATATCTCACTTTGCTCAAGAAAACAAGGGAAATGAAACTTTGGGTCTATATAAAGATTTCCTTTGTAAGTTATATTTCCTTATTAATTGATGACACCTTAAAAAAAATAGTGTTGTCACTTTGAGCCTTTATGAAGGTTTATTCTTGTAAATTTTTAAAAATTTGAGAATAGTTTTTTTTTTTTTAAAAAAAAAGGGCTAAAACGTTTCCTTGGGGAGCGTTTTTGCCATGTCAGCAAAGCGCACCCTCAAGGACGCATTTTTGGCTGATGTGGCATTTTATCCCCCACAAAACGCGCTGACGTGGACGCGTTTTGTGGGGAAATGGTCATTTTCCGTAAATAATGAAATTTTCGGTCCTTTTCTGTAAATTTTTTTTAAAAATTGGTATTTTCTGATAAATTGCCCAATTTAAAGGGTTTTTTTTTTTGTATTTTTTGCTTAATTTTAGTTTTACATTATAATAAGTATTAATCGCATTTTATGCTCATTTTAAGATCTAAATTGGTCAAATATGACATTTAAATCTTAACAATCGATTGAGTTTTGTAGGGAGTCGACGGAGGCCTAAACGTGAATGAAAACGTCGTCTGAAAGGCAGGTATCGTGACATCAAAGCCTGGAAGTCTTGATACCTCTGACAATGTTAAATTGAAGAGGATCGAGGCACTTTATAGTAATATCATGATATCCAAGCATGGGTATCACGATATCCAACTCCCAAAGGACCCCCATTTCAAGACTATTGTGGGTAACGCAATTCCCATTATATGGAGGTAATAAATTATGCATATTAAAATAAAAATGTATATAATAATATCAAAATAAAGATTTGGTTAAGTGGTAAATTTAAGGTTTTATTAATTCAATTATCATGGGTTCAAATCTCAATGTATATTTTAATTAGTTTTTGTTAAAATAAAAAGATTAAAATACCCTCAAATAAAATAACTTATTTTGATTACCGAAAAATATTTTGTAGTTCAGAGTCTTAAATATTAGTATAGATTCATTTATGTATTATAGTATATTAAAATTGTGAAATGCATTATAGTACTATACTATTATTTAAATATTTGATGAGTTAGTTTTATGAGTTAACTAGACACTAACTCAATTTTTGAAATGTCCTTTCATATTTATAATAAGGTATATTTATTTATTTTTTTTCTTTTTTTATTTTTTTATTGCATCTAGTGGAATTTGAACTCATGACATTTTGGTTGATAAAACTTTAATTTTACCACTCAACCAAAACTTTACATTAAAATGTTTTGCACATTTTATTATCTCCATCAATTGTATATATTTATAATGTTAACTCAGTATCAACTCAGAATTGATGACAAGATTATGATAAACAATACAATTGTAGTACATTCAATATTCATAATATGAACACCATGTCATGACTTGATGGTTAAGGGTGTTCACTTGGATGGCCTGGGTTCGAGTCGCGTTTATTGTTTAGGTTTTACCCTATTATTGTAATTCACCAAAAAAAAAATTCTTAATTTGATGTATTTAGATATTTAAATTTTGTTTAACTCACAATTAATCTAATTTTTTTATTTTAATATTATACATATTGCATATATTATTTGTAAATAATTTCATTATTTATTGTATCCTACTTTTAAGGAAGATATTTACTAACTTTTTATCTCTCTTTTTTTAGGGTAATATTAAAGGTATCTTTAATTTCTACGTTTTAGGAGGAATTAATTATACATCTATTTTAGCGGACACCGCCATTTAGAAAACGACAGTCAACTTTGGTCAGGAAAAATAATACATATTGAAATTTATACCATATCAATTAATGCAACTATATAGATAGATGACAAACGTAATTATGATGTAAAAATAATGTAATTTTTAGAAAATTATTTAATAATTAGATTTAAGTGTATTTGTTCATAATTACATAAGATGATATGTTTGAGTAATTATTGTAATTGATGGGTCTCACTAAATTGAGTAGAGTTGGAGCCCCCAAACATATTTTTCAATTCTTAAGGGGAACATGAAAATTGAGTAATTACGACAAATAAACACATATAAGTATATAGGATGATTATGACAAATAATTTCTTTTATTATAAACTCTAAAAATTTATATGATAAAAATAATTTGTGTATTTGATAAAGTTTAACAAATAAATATATTATTTAAATCCTAAAATTTTTCTAAAGTTAGGACCAAAAAGTTTATTATAAAAAATATTTTACATGTTATAAAAGTGTTACAATATATTTATTCATAAAAAGTTATGGTCAAGAAGTGTGGGTGTAACTTATTTATTTGTTCATACTATGACCTTGTTTGGTAATTGGTTGATAGTTAATTGCTGATTGTAGTGGCTAGTTTAATTAACTGTTAATTTTAAAGTGTTTAGTAAAACTTAACTGATAGTAAAAAGCTGATATATGTTGTAATAAGCCAATTTTGGCCTGGGCCTAGCCTAAAAAAAATTAAAGCAAAAGAAACCAAAATAAAAATAATAATCCAAAGTCCAAATGTCCATTTACAAACAGCCCAATTTACCAGGCCCTTGACCCAAAATACAAAAAACCCTAGTAGCCCAATATGGCCCAAAAACTAAACATTTTCAGCAGCAAAAAAAGAGAAGGAGAAAACCCTAGCCGCACCTAGGCTTGTCCTTCAGCCGCCGCTTCTTCCCCGCACGCCATCCTACACGTGTCTGACACCTGCAAAACAAGATCCACACACAAGACAGTAGAAATAAGCAAAAACAAACAAAAAATCGAAAACCAACAGTTTGTAATTTGTTTATAAAAGCCACAATGGCCATTTTGTTTTTTTCCCCGAATTTGAATACAAAAAAAATAAAAGGGATTAAACAAAAAATTACGAAGAATGTGATTTTCATTTTATTTCTATTATTTTAAATTTTAAGTTTTTAAATTTTATTTATTCTTTTATATATGCGAAAATAAAAAAAGGGAAGAAGAGGCTCACCGGGAACGCCCCGTGACCGCATCGTCGGAGGGCTCCTCTCCATTGTCGCAATCGGACCCAAAAGAGAGGGGGTGAGGGTCTCTTCTTTCGGTTTTTTTGGGGTCAAGAAGGCAAGGCCTTCGAACACGTTTCAAGGCGGGGCTAAAAAGCCCATTTTGCCGATCACCGGCCACAGGCCACGGCGGTGGCGCGGCAAACAGGTGACGGTACCCTAGGGCCGGCTAAGGGGAGGGGTAGAGAGAATATGTGAGAGTGTTTTGTTTTTTTTTAAGTGAATGGCAGAATGTGTTCTAAAAAAAAATTTGCTTTTGTAAAAGATGCGAAACGGCGTCGTTTAGGGCCTGTTTCAGTGGCCTCAAAATGGTATCGTATAAGGCCACTAGCGCGACCCGATTCTCTCCAGGGGGATCCGCGTATTTTCGTGAAATGGGTTATTTACAACCTTGATCCTTCTGTATTTCTGTTCTTTTTAATTTAGTCATTTTGTTTATTTTTTATTTTTTAAATTTGACCATAAAATTTTGTTTGGTTTTCAATCGGGTCCCTGACCCACTGACGCGCTAGAAAATGGGCACGTGTCCAGGGATTGGGTTTTTTTACCTATTTGGTCCTCGGCCTTTTCGCACCTTTTGATTTTAGTCCTCATTTGTTTATTTTATCATAGTTTTTACCTTTAATTTCATTTTTGTTCTGATTTAGTCCCAAATCTGTTTGATTTCAATTTATTTTAGCAAATTTGTTATTTATTTATTTTAAACCTTTTTTCTCATATATTATTTATTTTAAATTGTTTTATTATTATTTATTTTAAGTTTTTCACATATTATGTATTTTAAACTATTTTAAACTATTATTCATTTTAAACTTTTTATACATTATTTATTTTAAACTATTATTTATTTTGAATTGTTTTTTATATATATCATTTATTTTTAAACTGTTTTGTATATTGTTTATTTTAAATTTCTTTTTACATATTATTTATCTTAAACTTTTTTATATGTTATTTTAAATTGTCTTATATATTTTTTATTTTAAATTGCTTTGTATATTATTTATTTTAAATTGTTTTACATATCATTTATTTTAAATTGTTTTATACTATTTACATCAAATTGTTTTATATGTTATTTTGTTTCGTTTTCTTTGATTGTTAATATTGATATTAAAGTGACGTGTTGTGTGATTATTGCCATTATGTGTATTATAATTCGTTTATTCATATTTTCATGTTATTGCATTTCATTAGTGTAACATTTTATTCGTAATTTATTACTCCATGTTGTATATTATCATTCCATCACATTTCATTAAAATCACTTCAAAGGTCGCGTTTAATTTTTTCCTTTATCCATAGTAGGTCATTTTATTATATTTCAACTAAATAGCACGCATCGTTTAGGTTTTGTAATCACCATTATTCAAAAAAAGAAAATTTTAAAAATAAGGCAATGTTTCGTTTTTAGAAATTTGAGAAGTCGTACCCTAACTTATGGGGTTTCGATTTTCTCGTTAAATCTAAACAACCGAACATCCTTCTAAATTTAAAATACCTAAGTTTTAAATAAAAATTAAAGGCAAGCTTGTTCTCGAGGGTTCAAATGTCGCATCCTAACTTACGAGATGTGGCATATTGTTATCGCGGGACGAGTGGGCCTTTGATGCTCGTTTCAATTTAATTCAAGCATTTTTAAAATTAACGTTAATAAAAGGAAGGATCGTATTTTAAATTCTTTCGAAGTTTTTAGTTTTTGACATTTAGACATTAATTAATCAATTAGGTACCAAATTTGGGCGTGACGAGGGTGCTAATCCTTCCTCGCACGTAATCGACTCCCGAACCCGTTTTCTCGAATTTCATAGAACAAAATCGTTGTTTTGATAAATTGAAATATTTTATTAAAATAAAAAAATTACGAGGTGACCCGATCCCACCTCATAAAAAAAGATTGGTGGTGACTCCCGTTTTCATTTTAAATATAAAAGTCAATCCTTTTCAAAAAATGGTTTCGACAGCTTGGCGACTCCGCTGGGGACAAAATAAGAGAGTTAGGCCATAACTTGATTAATTTCTGTCTTTTTTGTCGAAATTTGAAAATCTGATTTGAATTTATGAATCTTTTCGTTGCATCTTTCGTTTTTGTGGCCTTTGTCAAAATATTTTTGAGCCTGTTGATACATCTCCGTATATTGCATTACATAAATCGATCGATTTTACCTTTTTAAGTGGGAGCGAAAAACTATTCCTTCGTGAGGTCTTCACCGCCGTATAGGATAGTGGATCGCTTTCGGGATAAATCCGTACCTATATCTTCGTGAGATTTTAATCTCCCTATAGCCATAGGGAAATGTATTCCTCTAAACTGAACTCGGTCCGTATGAGCCTATAATGGGTGAGGATCGAGGAATCTGTTGGTTCAGGTATCTTTACTTTAGAATCGAACAACATATAATGAGCCCTAAGAGCCTACCCTAGGTAGAACCATACCAAACCCTAGTGGTTACCCGAATAGGTGCTCTATTTATTTCTTTCTTGCTTGATTTTGCTTTGTACTAAACTGTTTTGTTTTGTTTTGATTTGCATTGCATTTTTATCATAAAAAAAGGAGTGTTGATTCACGTTTAGTTGCTAAATAGAGAGCTTCTCATAGAAAATGGATTTCTTGATAAAGTGGAAAACAATGTGGCCGTTCAAATATGATCCGAGAAAATGCAACGAGAGTAAGGTGATAGTCTGATGGAGGAGTACACGACTTTACTTCATTGCCTGAGGATTCAAGCCGACAAAGATTATTCGAGAGCCGTCAACGTCCCAACTTTCTTAAAGAAGCCAACGAGCATTATGAGGATATGTGAGCAATGGGTCGCGGCCCGGATCAAGCAAAAAGGAGATAATAGAGGCATCTCTTAGAAAATTCATGGGATTTGATCTTAACATCCGGATATGAAGAAAAGAATCGATGTCCTCACCTGGAGTATGAGGGCAAGGCCGTATATGTATCCATTTTATGTAAAGAGATTCGTTTTCTAGAAAAGTTATTCTAATATAATTGAATTAGAATCAACGCCTCTTTTTGCATTCATTCCATTCATTTGCATTACATTTCATCATATGCATTAAGTTTCACAAAAAGACCCTAATTAATCAAAAGAGTTGGAATTCTTTGAAGAGGTCAAAGGCCCGAAAGGAATGTTGGGAAATTGGAGCATCAACGCCATATCCGAAAAAAGAATTGGGGAAGAGAATTTATCTAACATTTGCCCTTATAAATCTGGAAGTGTTCTGAACAATGGGACTGCAGAAAAGATCCCTGTATTTTTTAGAGCTAATTCAGAATAATGTTCAAAACACGCTTATTGCTCTAAGCCTATGGACAATAAGAATCTTTTTTGTGAAAAAAAAACTTATGTCTAACATCTTTATTTCAAATAAAATGCATCTTTGCCTCACTTCGAGCAAATATTCTTTTATTTATTGTATTTTCTTCATAATCATACCACACAAATATTCTTAGATTCATTTGTTCTTTGGGTTTTCTTTCGTCCCTACAATAGGTCTCTAGATATCAATGATATGAGCGACACTGCTATTGACTCGGAACCTCCTTTAGAGCAAGATATGTGCCTAGAGGTTTTGAAAATGGTCGAGGCTATAGCTTATCTCCTAATTTGTTAAGGATGATAGAACAAGATGAGAAACAGATCCTACCTTACAATGAATCGTTGTAAATTGTAAGCTTACGAAAAGAGAAAGAGGTGAAGATCGGAGCCTGTATCATTACAGAGACAAAGCGAGACCTCAGTGAGTTACTTCAAAATTCAAAGATGTCTTTGCATGGTCGTATCAAGATATGTCTTGGCTATTAAGATGTGTAGACGTTGTTGAGGCTAAGAAAATCTTGGAAGAGGTCCATAATGGTGTCTGAGGAACACATGATAATGGTTTTACAATGACCAAGCAAAACATGAGATTCAGGTACTGCTGGTCCACCATGGAAGGGGATTGTATCAGTTATACTAAGAAATGCCATAAGTGCCAAATTTATGGAGACAAGAGTCATGTGCCTCATTCATCTCTTCATGTTATGACTTCTCCATAGACTTTCTCTATGTAGGGCATGGATGTCAAATCTTGCCAAACACTTCTAGCGGGTATCAATTCATCTTTGTGGTCACTGGTTACTTCACTAAATGGGTGGAAGCTGCTTCATATGTTGATGTTACAAAGTCAGAAGTCAGCAAGTTCTTAAAGAAAGAGATTATATGTCGGTATGTAATGCCAAAGAGGATCATATCAAACAATGCACTATATTTGAATGACAGCACGATATAAGAAGTTTGCAGTCTGTTCAAGATCAAACCCCATATAGCCCAAAAATGAACGGTGCAATAGAGACAACAAAAAAAAGAACAAAATAAACAAAATAAAAACAAAAAAAGATCGTGGGGAAAATGATTGAGACTTATAAAGATTGGCATGAGAAATTACCATCTATGCATATCGAATGTCTGTTAGGACCTCCACTAGGGCAACGCCTTTCTCATTAGTTTATGGAATGGAAGCGGTTTTGCCCATTGAAGTCGAGATTCCTTCTCTCTCAGTTTTGGCTGAGATGAAGTTGGATGAAGCAGAATGGATCTAATCTCAATATGATTAATCAATCCCAATTGAAGAGAAAGTTTAAGTTATCTGTCATGGTCAAATGCACCAAAAACAAATTATGTGAGCTTACCAAAAAAGGTTCGCCCCAAAGAATTCCATGAGGGGGACCTGATATCGAAGAAGATCCTCCCACTCAAAAGGACTTCAGAAGAAAGTGGATGCCAAACTGGAAAGGACCTTAGGTGGTAAAGAATGCCTTATCTGGAAAAGCGTTGATTTTGATCGGGAGGGATAACAAGGACTTGCATAATCTTATGAGTTCAGATTCAATCAAGAAATATTTCACTAAAAAAACAAAAA